>JAZBNJ010000002.1:0-4800000 GCA_037349165.1 Choristoneura rosaceana
TCTTTTACGGTTTATACTCTAAAACGTTGGTGCGCGATGCCTGTAACAACTGCTACTGGTGCTATTTGGCTGAAAGATAGATAATTGGTTGCTATTATTCCAGCTTTTCAACCACCCTATTTTTCTGGTCACACTTTTTTACGAATTTTATCGAATTATTTGTTCCTGTATTTCTACCAGATAACTTTAAAAAAATTACAGAAAATTGTCCAGAAACGATGGTTGAATGAAACCAATTTTCGTTCCCACAGATAATCCACGCCGAAATAGTGGTGTACTCGTACCACTACCTGCTCGACCCGAAGATAGCCGAAGTGGTGTCGAAGGAGCTCCAGAAAGAGGCCGTCGTGGTGTTCGATGAGGCGCATAACATCGACAACGTGTGTATCGACTCGCTCAGCGTCAAGATCACGCGGCGGACTATTGATAAAAGCATCAATGCGCTGTCCAGCTTGGAGAAGACTGTCGCCCAGTAAGTTACTTCTAAATATATCCTTGTGCGGCCCAATGTGCAATAGAATGTACACAATAAGTTCAAGGGAATTAGGAATCTATGACAGTGTAACAAAGTATAAATTCTTTTGTTTTTCTATTGTTTTACACAATGGCAGTTTGACGGCAATTTGACTTTATTCTCAAAACAAGTAGATTCTAAATAATTTATTGAATCAGGCGTTACTTTGCGGAGATCCATATCAATGAACTAAAAGAAGTTCCTTGCTCACCCGCGACCTTACGATAGCTAAGCTTATCCAAAATATGCGTGTTCATGCAGCTCCTCCACCTCCACACTGTAAGAACACACACAAATTACACAAACCCATCTATCACCACCACCACATCACACTGACGCGTTTCGAACTCAACCAGAGCTCATCTTCAGAGTAACACAACTCTCAACAAGTTGTTAGACTAACAAACCACAACTACCGTTTTAATTTGTCACTATAACTCCCCAAGTACCCACATATATTTTTCAAACAAAACAAAAAACTACCCGCAAAATATTGATAAATTTTAACTGTCCTACAAAACTACCTTGATTTTTTAATTTTTATTTATTTACTGTCAAGGCATGTTTTGTTAATTATACTATAGTAGGTACTAAACTACTAAACTGTACTAAACTTTAGTAATGTTCTTTAGTTATGTTTAGTTAAAATTCTATTCTATTCTATGTACCCATATTTGATACTCGAGATAAAATACATTGTAAAGGAAATCATTTTCACTTTTGCGACACACAAAATCATGTATTTTTATTTTTGTGTGTCTTTTTTGTTTTATTCGTGTTTGCTGTTTATTGTTTTTTTGTTGTATTTGTGTCTATGTGAATGTAAATAAATTGTCTTCTTTCTTTCTTTCTTTCTCTAAAGAACATCGTACCATATAAATTGAACTCCTCATTAGAACTCCCTTGCTTTTTACCCAATTATCCGAAGATTATAGTTTCGTGTGCTCTACCTACCCCATTTGGGAATACAGGCGTGGTGTTTGTGTGTGTCCGAAGATTATGTTTTTCGAACTGAAGGGCTACTCCGAAACACCAAATTCGAAGTTCGTATCGTACCGTCCCTCTCACTCTCGTATTAAATAACATAAGCGTAGGCGGGACGGTACGATACGAACTAACCCCCTTATTCATAAAACTTAACAAGCCTATGTTAACTAACAAATGCTTTGTCCCTTTCTAACAAATACAAATGTCGAAGTGACAGATAAGGACAAACGAATTTTAGCGGCATTTTAACTAAAATAGGTTTGATTGTCGTTTATGAATAAGGGGGTAAGATTTTCGAATTTCGTGGTAGCCTTGCTGATCATTCCGTTGTGCTGTAGAATCCGTGAGGAGGACGCGGCGCGACTCACAGCGGAGTACGAACAGATGGTGGAGGGACTGAGGGAGGCGCAGGTCGCCAGGGAGACCGATATGATACTGGGCAACCCGATACTGCCTGACGAAGTGCTCAATGGTAAGTTGATGATACAAATTAAATAATAAATAAATAAATATCATGGGACACTTGACACCAATTGACCTAGTCCCAAACTAAGCAAAGCTTGTACTATGGACACTAGGCAACGGATAAACATCCTACTAATATTATAAATGTGAAAGTTTGTGAGTGAGTGAGGATGTGAGTGAGTGAGGATGTGAGTGAGTAAGTATGTTTGTTACTTCTTCACGCTCAAACGGCTGGACGGATTTGGATGAAATTTGGCAAAAAGTTAGTTTATAACCTGGATTAAAACAGGATACTTTTATCTCGATATTCCCACGGGATAGGGATAAGATCTCGAAATAACAACCGCTGGGCTTAGAGTCATGAAATTTGGTATGTAGGTAGCTGGACGTTTGGAATAACACATGGGCTACTTTTTATCCCACGGGATAGGGATAAAATCTTGAACTTATAACCACTGGGCTTAGAGTCATGAAATTTGGTACGTAGGTAGTTGGCCATCTGGAATAACACATAGGCCACTTTTTGACCCAATATTCCCACGGGATACCTAGGGATAAAATCTAGAAATAACAACCGCTGTGCTTAGAGCCATGAAATTTAGTATGTCGGTAGCTGGACCTCTGGAATAATAGAGAGGCTACTTTTTATCTCGATATTCCCACGGGATAGGGATAAAATCTTGAAATAATAACCGCTCGGCTTAGAGTCATAAAATTTGGAATGTAGGTAGCCGGAGGTTTGGAATAACACATAAGCGACTTTTTGACCCGATATTCCCACGGGACACCTAGAGATGAAATCTCGAAATAACAACCACTGGGCTTAGAGCCATGAAATTCGGTGTGTAGGTAGCTGGACCTTTGAAATAACACATAGGCTATTTTTTATCTCAATATTCCCACGGGATAGGAATACAATTTTGAAATAATGACCGCTTGGCTTAGAGTCATGAAATTTGGTAGGTATTTAGGTAGCTGGACGTCTGGAATAACACATAGGCCACTTTTTGACCCGATATTCCCACGGGATACCTAAGGATAAAATCTAGAAATAACAACCGCTGTGCTTAGAGCCATGAAATTTAGTATGTCGGTAGCTGGACTTCTGAAATAACACTTAATCTATTTTCTATCTCGATATTTCCACGGGATAGGGATAAAATTTTGAAATAATAACCGCTGGGCTAAGAGTCATGAAATTTGGTATGAAGATAACTCGATGTCTAAAATATATATTGTAACGGGATAATTTTGTAACTAAGGGACCGCATACGTCCCTGTATTATTATTATTTTATATTTTTTTCTTTAATGGTATACTGTAGTTTTTAACTATTTTGAAAAGAAATTACTTTCTCACAAGTTTTTAAATGATTTGAATTTGGATCGGGAAAATCTTTGAAATTTCAGCACTGGGTTTAGAGTCTGGAATTTTGTACAGCTATTCACAACACAACCTCAATGAAGGAAGACGACAATATAAATTTTGGAAATTGCAAGGGAAATTTGGTAAAATCCCGAAAATTTCAAGTGCAACTACCAAAACGATTAGTTTACGCGTGCGAAGCCGCGGGTAAAAGCTAGTACTTAAATATAGATAAATAAATACTTAAATACATATTAAACATCCAAGACCCGAGAACAAACATTCGTATTATTCATACAAATATCTGCCCCGGCCGGGATTCGAACCCGGGAACTCAAGCTTTGTAGTCAGGGTCTCTAACCACTTAGCCATCCGGTCGTCGCATTGAAATATAGATGCACAGATAAACCAGAAAAATAAGACCAGCGCTGGGAATCGAACCCAGGTCCTCGGCATTCCGTGCCGCGTGTTATACCGTTACACTACCGCCAAAAAAAAGGTATTGCAGTACCGCGAGACCCCCTCAGAGGCCGTGTAGAGCGCGCGTCTGTGTGAGTGTGTTCGTTTCGATCGATTTGTTCGTAGCTTCCGTACTGCTTTGGCTTAAATCCTACTAATTTCCTACTATTTCCTACTAATATTATAAATGTGAAAGTTTGTGAGTGAGTGAGGATGTGAGTATGTTTGTTACTTCTTCACGCTGAAACGGCTGGACGGATTTCGATGAAATTTGGCAAAAAGTTAGATTACTACCTGGATTAAGACATAGGATACTTTTTATCTCGATATTCCCACGGGATAGGGATAAAATCTCTAAATTACAACTGCTGGGCTTAGAGTCATGAAATTTGGTACCTATGTAGGTAGCTGGACGTCTAGATTAACACATAGGCTACTTTTTATCCCAATATTCCCACGGGATAGGGATAAAATTTCGAAACAACAACCGCTGGGCTTACAGTTATGAAATTAGCAATGGGTGTTTTAATTTAACGTCAATGAAAACCACGATGTAATTTTAGGGAATTCCCGTGAGAATTTAACAAAATCCCGGAATTTCAATTCAACTGCTGTATCTTATATATTTCGGCGATATATTTCGTAACGATATATCGATATATTGTGTTTTGCTTATTTTGTACAGTAAAGAGTTTACATACATACATACATATATCGATAGAAAATATCCAGTATCGAAAATTGTATCGAAAACGATATTTTTTTAATTCTTATGGCACTGAAGTCGCTGAAATCTGAAACTGTAGAAGATAGGAACGAACGAAAAAAAAGAACTATATTGTCTATGACTGCAGTAGCCTTTTAGTTCTTGATATTTTTGTAATTTCGTCTAATAAAAAAGGAATACTGGTAAAATACTTTAGTGAGTGTTTATTGAGATTTAATCGATATATCGATATTTTTCCTTTGATATATCGACGCTAATATCGATATTTTAATAAATATCGATATAACGATATTTTTTTTCATTTCGACATCCCTAATGTCCAGCAGTGGACGTCTTTCGGCTGACATGATGATATTAAATGATATTGACCGGATTACTTATGTCTTAAATCGAATTTAGCTCGACATGTTTCGGGTTATTTCGAAACCCTTCATCAATGGAGCACGCGACGACGAGCTAAACTCGATTTAAGACGTGATTAATCCGGTCAATATCATTTAATATGAGTGAGTCTCACGGTAGTTTCATGATCAAAATGACATGATGATGACATGAAAATAGGAGGTGATTGTAAAACTTCATTGTATTCCTGTTCGTGTTCCAGAGGTGGTCCCGGGCAACATCCGCAACGCGGAGCACTTCCTGGGGTTCATGCGGCGCTTCATCGAGTACCTCAAGACGAGGCTGCGCGCGCAGCACGTCGTGCAGGAGTCGCCCGCCGGTAACACTATAAGGCACTTGTCCCACCAAGAACGAGTGAGCGATTAGCTATTTAGTAAATGAAGGAAGTTGTTGTATGGAGACCCAAGCATTAATTCCTCAGTCGATGAAATTTTGCTCGGTTATTGTATAGTATGTGCCGTAACTAAAATATAAAAAATTCAAAAAAAAAAACACCTAAGTTAGGTATTTATAAGCTAAAAATCGTCACTACTTTTAAAAAACTCGTATCTCGAAATGGATAATTTTTCCGAGTGCACTTTATGACCATTACGTCAAGGTTCAATTTCGTTCACGTATTGATTTGAGATACGAGATTTTTTGGATATTTATACAATACTCTTTATTTATTGATACTTTATCATACTGTCAAGTTTTTTCGGGCTGAGGAATTACTGCTGGGTCCACTACCTTTATTTACTGCACTACAAGAAACGAACAAAAGATAAGGATCCTGTGTTAGTAAAAGAGACACATATGTTAATAGTTCATCGCTGACTGTTCACACTGCCGGCGAGAGCACTCGCTCTACCAGTTTGTCGCCGCAACAATAGCTATAAAACTCGCTGAGCTATAAAACTAGCTCAGCGATGTTAGCTTGGCGGCTGCACCCCTCGAGCGAGTGGAGCGAGTAATCGCCCGTCGCACTCGAACACTCGCTTGCAGCCGAGCGACAAAACTACACTCTCTTCTCGCTGCTCGCCCGTTCGTTTCTAGTTACTCGCTCTACTCGCTTGTCGCTCATCGTCGGCGGTGGGACAAGTGCCCAAACTAGAGAGTTACATTCTTGTCGGTGGAGCATCTTCCACTCATCCCTTCTATGAACCATCCTCTTTACAAGCTTTTATTTAGTTTCACCTATCCCGTTGTCTGTCTGTCTCTGTAATCAAATCTCGCAAGTTGAGCGACAATTTTTTTATGTAATTTTTTCTTTAGTTTTTTTGCGTACTTTAGTTTTTTAGCATTTTATTTGTAATTGTTTTATTTTGATTTCTTCTTGGCAATGATGGTCTTTCCGAAAGTGCTGTTAGTTTAAAAAATGACGTCTAAAAGTGCCCATTGCGGCCTATTTATTGAATAAATAAATAAGAAAAATAAATAAATATCATGGGACACTTGACACCAATTAACCTAGTCCCAAACTAAGCAAAGCTTGTACTATGGGTAGTAGGCAACGGATAAACATACTTAAATATAGATAAATACATACTTAAATACATATTAAACATCCAAGACCCGAGAACAAACATTCGTATTATTCATACAAATATCTGCCCCAGCCGGGATTGGAACCCGGGACCTCAAGCTTCGTAGTCAGGTTCTTTAACCTCTTGATACGACGCGACGCCTACTTTCTCTCTTAATTACGATTCTAAAGAAATTTAGAACGTCTGCGCAATCCATACTTAATATTATAAATGCGAAAGTGTGTTTGTATGTTTGTATGTTTGTCCCTCTTTCACGCCGTAACGGAGCGACCGATCGACGTGATTTTTGGCATAGAGATAGTTTATGGGCCCGAGAGTGACATAGGCTACTTTTTATCCCGGAAAAATGCACAGTTCCCGAGGGAATAGCGCGCGATAGCCGAATACCGCGCGGGCGGAGCCGCGGGCAAAAGCTAGTAAATCAATAAAACTAAAAAAAATATAATTATACAGTAATGCATGAAAAATAAAATGTACATAGTAAGTGAACAATTGTTTTCACTGCTGCTATTTCATTTCCTCGCCATCGAAGTGAAAAGCAGAGTGTAAAACTCGAGCATCAAACCCATTTTCCCCTCAACGTATCTATCCACCCTCGCTGTACCGGCTCGGGTGGCTATATGAACGCCTCGGGTAAAATGGCTCGTTTTATGCTCTCATTGTACAATCTACTATTTTTACCAAAAATTTTTTTGCTCAGGTTTCCTAAAAGACGTGGCATCCCGCGTGTGCATCGAGCGCAAGCCGCTCCGCTTCTGCGCGTCCCGGCTGTCTTCCCTCCTCCGTACGCTAGAGGTCGCTGACCCCGCGCACCTGGCCGCGCTCACGCTTGTCGCGCACCTCGCCACGCTGGTCGCCACCTACACCAAGGGTTTCATCGTGATCATAGAGCCGTTTGATGACAAGACGCCGACGGTGTCTAACCCGATATTGCACTTTTCGTGAGTATATGAAATAACTTGCTGTGTACAAAACCAGCCGTCCATCCCAGCCTCCTCTGAACAAGAGGGCTTGGGCAATAGTTCCCACGCGGGACCGGTGTGGATTGGGAACTTCACACGCTCCATTGAATTGCTTCGCAGGTTTGTGCAGGTTTCCACACGACGTTTTCCTTCACCGCAAAGCTAGTGGTAAATTTCAAATCGTCACTACTGTGAAAAAATCTCGTATCTCAAATCAATACGTCAGCAAAATTGAGTCTTGAAATAATGTTCGTAAAGTTCGCTCACGCTTGTCGCGCACCTCGCCACGCTGGTCGCCACCTACACCAAAGGGTTCATCGTGATCATAGAGTCGTTCGATGATAAGACGCCGACGGTGTCTAACCCGATATTGCATTTTTCGTGAGTACTTACTTACTTGTTGGAGGCCTACCGACAGCTCGTCTCCCGGTCCGCGGACGCCATTCGAGAACCTTCTGACCCCATCGGCCATCAGTCCTGCGTGCAATGTGCCCCGCCCACTGCCACTTCAGATCTGACTCTAAGATCGCGGGATCGCGGTGGATGCGAAAAGCACAAGACCGGTCTGAGTGGAGAGCCTTGGGGGAGGCCTATGTCCAGCAGTGGACGTCTTTCGGCTGACATGATGACTTACTTACTAGCTAGGGTTGTAACGGAACTTCGCCTCCGCCTCTGTTACTGCGGAAGTTCCAATGTCCAACAGTGACCTACAGCTGAGACGATGATGGTGACTACTTTGGGAAAAGTTTTGTACCCATACCTAGATTAGTAATGGCTCGGATCAATATTGTTTTTCACTTCTCATGCTCGTAAAGTCTGTGTTTATGCTGTGTCTAGGCGACATAAAATGACTTCTTATGCTCTAGTGTATAAAATAAAATCTTCGTCTAATACCAACTAAAGACCAAGGTAATCAGGTTTCAACAGCCACAAACAAAAAAGTGTCTATATATTTTTTAAATAATTTTTAATTTATATAAAACTGAAAATCAATCTAATCAATCATAATAAATCAGTAAAATGAAAATAATGGAATTATTATAATAATGCAAAAAAATAAAAGATACATACAAAGTGAATCATTGTTTTCACTGATACTATATCATTTCCTCGCCATCGAAGTGAAAAGCAGAGTGTAAAACTCGAGCATTAAACCCATTTTCCCTCGACGTGTCTATCCACCCTCGCCGTACCGGCTCGGGTGGCTATATGAACGCCTCGGGTAAAATGGCTCGTTTTATGCTCTTGTTGTACAATCTACTATTCTTTTAGTCTTCTATATTTATATTTTCTATATATATCTAGTATTCCGTTTGCAGGTGCATGGACTCGTCGATCGGAATGCGGCCGGTGTTCGCCAGATTCCAAACTGTCATCATCACATCAGGTATCACACACTGTACAGCCTTATCTCTCTTCATCATCATCATCTCAACCTATATACGTCCCACTGCAGGCTCACACCTCTCAAAATGCGGATTAGAAACTTCAAACACACCATTGAATTTCTACGCATTTCCTCGCAATGTTTTCCTTCGCCGTAAAATTCATGGTAATTTTTTAAAATATAATTTCGCATATGAATTATGAAAAACTCAAAGGGCCCGGGAACCCGTGCTCACAGTATATATAAGCTAAAGCAGTAGGGAAGCTACGAACAAATCGATCGAAACGAACACACACACGCACTGCCACTGCAGTACCGCGAGACTCCCTTAGAGGCCGTGTAGAGCGCGCGTCTGTGTGAGTGTGTTCGTTTCGATCAATTTGTTCGTAGCTTCCCCACTGCTTTAGCTTATATAATATACTGTGCCGTCCGCTTTATAGGCCGTACGTCAAACCACTAGGCTAATACAACTAGCTCTACCTCTTATTCTGAAAGGACGCCAGTGCGCTACAGTGGGATGGTGAACTACCGGTTATGTTCCAGTTTTTTCGGTCCCACCCATAAAGATAAGGGTAAAGGTAACCAAGTTTTTTCTGTGTACCAGGTACCCTGTCCCCGCTGGACATGTACCCTAAGATATTGGACTTCAACCCCGTCATCATGAGCTCCTTCACCATGACGCTGGCTCGGCCCTGCATACTGCCAATGGTAAATGGTATTTCAATAATAATAATAATAATAAACTCTTTATTGACAAGTATGAACATAAGGATACAAAATATGCATATTATAATTAAAAATTGGGTACAAAATAGGTCCACGCCTTGGCAATGGGTGCCGGTCTCAGCAAATGCTGGCTTTAGTGTCCAGCGCTGGTTTTCAGCCCGGACCCTTTGAAAGGGGTGGCCGTAACTAATACTAAGATATTAAAAAGAAAAGTAATTTAAAGTGAAAAAAAAACAATAACAAAACACTGTGCAATCTATTTTAAATATGTGTGTGTATGGTATTAAGATGATGGTATTAAGAATAGATGGTATTAAGTTAGTCTGATTGGAAATTAAAATTAATAAATGTTAAAGATTTAATTGGTTTACTAAATGTTTCGGCGAATAACGTTTGGCAACCTGTTTCATTTCGCAACTATTCATTTCAGAACTCTTTAGTATTTCTGAAACTGTAAATATTTCAGCATTTTTATAAAACGCTATGGCCCTGAAATAAATCCTGAAATATTTACAGTTTGCGAAAAGAAACAGGTTGCCAAACTTGCGTTGCGAAAAGGTAGTACTCGGATTTAATTTTTAATACAAGTTTTTTTTCTGACTACTTTTTGTTGGCTGTACTTGTATCGTCAACCAACTTACTGTAAACCAAATTTCATGACAATCCGACCACTGGAAGTGAATTAAAATGAACTTGCAAGATTTTGATCCAGCAACTCATAATATGCATGGCGATTAATATTGTATTGTATCCATACTCCATACTAATATTATAAATGCGAAAGTGTGCGTGTTTGTATGTTTGTCCGTCTTTCACGTCGAAACGGAGCGACGGATCGACGTGATTTTTAGCATAGAGATAGTTTATGGGCCAGAGAGTGACATAGGCTACTTTTTATCCCGGAAAAATACAGTTCCCGAGGGAACAGCGCGCGATAACTGAATTCCACGCGGGCGAAGCCGTGGGCAAAAGCTAGTGAGAAATAAATCTGTTTCAACATTCTTACAGATAGTGTCCAAGGGCAGCGACCAAGTGACGATATCGTCTAAATACGAGACGCGGGAAGACGTCGCGGTCATCAGGAATTACGGGCAGCTGCTAGTCGAAGTAAGTAGGTACGTTGCCTCGGCTGGCCCAGCATTGGACCGATGCGGCCAACATGCCACAAACAAACATTTGGAGCGAGGACAATGAACTAAGGAAATCCAATCTCATTTAGAATGACTTACCTGGCTCCTTGTTATTGACAGGCAAAGAATACATCTATGTCAAAAACAGTCCAGTTGTTTAGGCTACAAAGAAATAGACTGCCTTTTTTTTTTATTCGACTGGATGGCAAACGAGCAAGTGGGTCTCCGGATGGTGAGAGATCACCACCGCCCATAGACACCTGCAACACCAGGGGGATTGCAGATGTGTTGCCAACCTAGAGGCCTAAGATCTCAAGTGCCAGTAATTTCACCGGCTGTCTTACTCTCCACGCCGATACACAACAGTGAAAGCACTGCTGCTTCACGGCAGGATTAGCGAGCAAGATGGTGGTAGAAATCCGGGCGGACCTTGCACGAGTTGAAAATATATTTTTCACTTCTCATGCCCGTAAAGTTCGTGTTTATGCTGGATCTATTTAGGCGACATAAAATGACTTATGCTCTTGTGCATAAATTAAAATCGTCGTCTAAGACCAAGATACAACAACAGCTAGAAACAAAAATGTTTCTACATATTTTTATTTAATAATTTTTATTTTATGTAAGTAAAACTAAAAATTTATAACTATACATGGAAAATAAAAGTTACCTAGTAAGTGAATAATTGTTTCCACTGTTGCTGTTTCATTTCCTTTCAATCGAAGTGAAAAGCAGAGTAAAACTTGAGCATTAAACCCATTGTCCCCTCGACGTCTATCCACCCTCGCCGTACAGGCACGGCTCGGGTAGCTACAATATAATACAAATATTCTTTATTGGTCACCATAAACAGTACAGACATTACAACAATAAAAAAATCAGGTAGACAATAGGCGGTCTTATCCAAAGAGAATATAACCATTACGTTTTAGTCTTATCGCTAAAAAGCGATCTCTTCCAGACAACCAATTTCTGAGAAATCTATATATATAAAAGGCAAACCTGACTCACTGGGTTATATATCAACGCACAGCCCAAACCACTGGGCCTAGAAACTTGAAATTTGGTACAGAGGTTCCTTTTATGATGCAAGTGAGCACTAAGAAAGGATTTTTAGAAATTCATCCCCTAAGGGGGTGAAATGGGGGGTGAAGCTTATATGCAATTTTGTCATTTTTGGACTTAGAAGTATGAAAAGAGGTGTATAAGTTCTTGATTACAATTAAAAATGTTCTGTCTAGGTGAAATGGATAAAATACCCCCCTAAAGGGGTAAAATGGGAGGGGGTAAAGTTTGTATGGAAATTTTCTCATTTCTGGACTTAGAAGTATGAAAATAGGTATATAAGTTCTCGATTACAATTAAAAATTATCTGTGTAAGCGAAATGGATAAAATTCCCCCCTAAAAGTGTAAAATGGGGGGGTAAAGTTTGTATGGAAATTTTCTCATTTCTGGAATTAGATCTATGAAAATAGGTATATAGGTTCTCGATTACAATCAAAAATTATCTCAGTATATGAAATGGATAAAATTCCCCCCTAATGGGGTAAAATGGGGGGTAAAGTTTGTATGGAAATTTTCCCATTTCTGGACTTAGAACTATGAAAATAGGTGTATAAGTTCTCGATTACAATTAAAAACTATCTATCCAGGTGAAATGGATAAAATTCCCTCCCCTCCCCCCTAAAGGGATAAAATGGAGGGTAAAGATTATATGGAAATTTTCTCATTTCTGGACTTAGAAGTATGAAAATAGGTATTTAGGTATACAAGTACTCGATTACAATTTAAAATTATCTGTGTAGGTGAAATAGATAAAATTATCCCCTAAAGGGGTAAAATGGGGGGTGAAGTTTGTATTGAAATTTTCTGATTTCTGGACTTAGCATGAACATGACTTATGAAAATTGCTATTACGTACATATACCTATATCGGTATTAAGGGTCCTGATAACAAATAAAAATTATCTCCGTAGGCAAAGATAAAGAAAGAAGAAGTAGCTTTCGACTTATTAGGGGGGAGTTTTTATGAGACTTCCTTATTTCTACACTAAAAATATGGCTGGTCACCATTTAAAATGATCCGTATGGTGTTGGCGACTTCAATAAGGGAGGGGGTTTTCATACAATATGGAGGTTAATTAAATAAAACATATAGCCTGATAACTAAAGTACACGCGGACGAAGTCGCGGGCAAAAGCTAGTTAATAAATATGAACAGACTAATGTAGCTATATGAATTGTCTCGGGTAAAATGACTCGTTCTATGCTCTCGTTATACAATCTACTATTTTAAGCAAAAACAATGACATGTACATTAGACTCCATTCAAAATACTATGCATTGCATAGGTAAATAAGTAAAAATAATAATACCTAACTGTTACCTTGTTGATTAGATCGCGGCGTGCGTGCCGGATGGCGTGGTGTGCTTCTTCACGTCGTACTTGTACCTTGAGAGCGTCGTCGGAGCGTGGTACGACCAAGGTTAGTGGGAAACTATACCCGAAGTGGTCTATACAGAACTAGTAGTCAACATTAGCTTGCGGTCTACGCACGGTCGAACCATTTGATTCCTGACCCACCTCTGGTTCCCTTTCCTGGGTCCCTCGTTTTACAATCATAGTAAAGTAGAAGTTCACTACGAACAAAAATATATCGCGCGGCTTAAATGTGTGCGCGCCGGTACGTACGCACCCGCCGCACGCACACACTGATAATTTAAGAAGGATTAAGTTTTCTTTAGTCAAGGCTGCGCTGCCGTCGGCCGCACGTTTCGATTTTAGCTCGCTCGTCTTGTTCACCTTTTAGCTCGCTCGTCTTGCTCACCTTTTATGATCACATTTACGTTCGCATAAAGTTGTAAATTAGTAGTATATAAGTTTAGTGTGATAGTTTCGTGCAAGGAGACATAAAAAAATAATCGATACCTACCTACCTTTTTCTCTAGACACAGATATAAGACAATTTTAAGTTAACTTTCATA
Source organism: Choristoneura rosaceana (assembly GCA_037349165.1). NCBI lineage: Eukaryota > Metazoa > Arthropoda > Insecta > Lepidoptera > Tortricidae > Choristoneura > Choristoneura rosaceana. The sequence goes on from JAZBNJ010000002.1 coordinate 13,637, forward strand.
TTAAAATTATTTGCCGGTAGGTAATTAATTAATCTAAAATAGACATCGACAACCCTAGGCGACCGCGCCGGAGTAGGCAGTTAAGTCTCCTAAAGTGTCGGAGTGTGCATACTTGTTCTATTTTACTATATATGGTAGAACGTTCTCTAAGGGCCCGTTGTTTGATCAGTAGTTAAAGTTACTATAGTTAAATTTCCGTTGAAATGTGTTAACTATTGTTATTTTTGCCATACATTTTAACTATTACTTAGTTTAACTAATGATCAAACAACAGGCCCTAACTAAGCGTCATTATAAATTCCCTTATCAAGCAATGCGAGGTCCGAAAAGGTTCCACACAAGGTTACATTCAATTAGTTCGAGCGTACGTGACAAAAACCACGTTGGAAGTTTTCGATTCTTAAAAAATCATAGATTTTGTTCCGTAAAAATACTGCTAATATAAATATTTTTGAACATGAAACTACCGTGAGACTCACTCATATTAAATGATATTGTAACGGATAACTCACGTCTTAAATCGAGTTTTAATCGAGTTAGTTTGTTTCGGGCTATTTCGTAGTTCTTCTTCAAAGGAGCACGCGACTCGGCGGCTGCCGCAACACGCGCACTACGCGCCACCGCTCTGCTCGCGCGACTGTCCGACGAAACTAACACAGGCGCACAACTACCCACATTTTTATCGACATTTTTACTGTCGCTGTCTAATGGCTCCCTACACAATCGGCCATGATGGGCGATCACACAATAGGCGACGATTGTCACTATCCCTGCGCTACTGCCCACACAATCGTGCGTGGCACATTTGTTAATTGTCAGCCGCCCGAGATGGATGCCGAAACAGTAGCAGCTGCGGCTATTTATTTAATTAGCGTATATAATCACTACATAAATATAGTTAATCGAAAAAATCAAAATAATAATCAAAATCAAAATAATAATCAAAATCGTATATTTTTATTTTGGTATTTCCTTTGTTTTGTTTGTGTTTGCTGTCTATTTTTTTTTGTATTTTTGTGTCTTTATGAATGTGAATAAATGTCTTTCTTTCTTTCTTTCTCTCTTTAATAAACGGATCGTGAAAAAAAAAGAAGTGGAGGCGGAGAAGACGGTGGATGGTGGATCCATTTTGATCTTGAATGTCTCAGTATTTGTCCATTTTGATTCCGACATCGTAAATATCAAAACAAAAAATTAGCAATAACGCCCTGCACGTCTGCACCGCACCGAACGAACATTCGAACTGAATGATGGACGATCGTGTGGGCACGCGCACAATCATTGCCGCAATTTCCTTTGATGTTTGCCCAAAAAACCGACAGAATGGCGATTACGCGCGATCGTCGCCGATCATGGCCAACTGTTGACAATTAAGCCCTCCACACAATCGTGATCGTGATCGCCTGTAATCGCCCATCATGGCCGATTGTGTAGAGGAGCCTTAAAGGCACGTTCACACCAATCGATGACGCAGCACGAGTATTTAATACTGTTTTCCAACTCGATTTAAGACGTGAGTTATCCGTTACAATATCATTCATCATCCCAGCCTAATATACATCCCACTGCTGGGCACAGGGCTCCTCTCGGAATGAGAGGGCTTGGGCCGTAGTTCCCACGCGGGCCCAGTGCGGATTGGGAACTTCACACGCACCATTGCATTGCTTCACCGGTTTTTTGCAGGTTTCCTCACGATGTTTCCTTCGCCGCAAAGCTCGTACAATACAATATCAATACAATACGATTACAATATCATTTAATATAAATATTTTTGTTTGTATAGGAGTGGTGGCGAACTTACAGCGCCATAAACTGCTATTCATAGAAACCCAGGACTCTGCGGAAACAAGTTTCGCGCTCATCAACTACATAAAGGTAACGTTTCAACGTTTTCTACTTCGTCTGAAGTTGGATCTCAAGTCAAAACGGGGGGCTGTTTATGATTAAAAATTACGCCAATTTTGAGGTTTTTAAACATCTCCTTTTGCTTCTGTATGTTATTTGTCTATTAGGGCGAGACCGGAGGCCGTATTGCCTTACGTTTATGACGCCGCGATCGCAATGAAATGACAGTTTTTGTATGCGAAATCTGTCAATTTTATTTGTAATTATATTATTTTGAAAAAATGACTTTCTGCCAAGTTTCTTGCGGCGCATTTTTCATGGCAAATATGGTCTTTTCGAAAGCGCTGGTTGTTTAAAAAATGACGTGTAAAAGTGCCCATTGCGGCCTATTTAACACAAAGATAGGCAGTATGTAAAGGGTTGGGCTGTAAATCAGCGCTGTGTGCATGCACACTTTTTGTGCGCGTCCACAGCATACGCTGAGCCTAATCCATTTATCACACCTAGTTATAGTTATAAGTTTAATGTAGAAAATATCTTCCGTTTATTATTAATGTTTATGTTGTTCTAAGTGTGTTATAAAGGCTTATTTAGACGACCAGATGGCCTCGTTGTTAGAGAACCTGATTACGAAGCTTAAGAAAAACTATGAATGTTTGTTCTCGGGTCTTGGATGTTTTATATGTTTTTAAGTATTTATCTGTCTATATAATTATATTTATCCGTTGCTTAGCACCCATAACACAAGCTTTGCTAAGCTTACTTTGGGACTAGGTCAATTGGTGTGAATTGTTTCGTGATATTTATTTATTACTAGCTTATGCCCGCAACTTCGTCTGCGCGGATCTAGTTTATCGTGCGGTGGCGCCCTCTACCTAAATAAAAGGTATCCTATGTTGATCCTTGGCCTTTAAACTACCTATATACCAAATTTCATCAAAATCGGTTCAGTGGTTTAGACGTGAAAGCGTAACAGACAGACAGACAGACGGACAGAGTTACTTTCGCATTTATAATATTAGTAGGGATTCTGTTCTATTTACTGAATAAATGATTTTGATTTTAATAAACATTGTTTCTGACTCTGATAAGTGGTCTAGACTTGGGAGGCTTCAGCCTCACGAGTCCGTTGCCATGGTAACTATCCTTGTCCTGTTGCTATGGTAAGAAAAAAAAATCAACTTTCCCCTCCCATTCCGCCATTTGCGGGCGCCATTTTGAAAATCTATACAGCCTATGTCACTACTACAATTAAGACAAATCCAACGACACCTCATATGTAAAAAACCGTCCAGCCGTTTGGGCTGTAGGGCGTGCCAAAGAAATGGACATACATACATACACTCGAAAAACATAACCCTCCTTCTGTCGCAGTCGGGTAAAAAAAAGGCTCTATTATTATGCAGGCGTGCGAGAGCGGGCGCGGCGCGGTGCTGCTGTCGGTGGCTCGCGGGAAAGTGTCCGAGGGCGTGGACTTCGACCACCACCTGGGCCGCGCCGTGCTCATGTTCGGGATACCGTACGTGTTCACGCAGAGCCGCATCCTCAAGGCCAGGCTCGACTACCTGAGGGACCAGTTCCAGGTACCTGGAAACGATTTACCCCCTTATTCATAAAACTTAACAAGCCTATGTTAACTAACAAATGCTTTGTCCCTTTCTAACAAATACAAATGTCGAAGTGACAGATAAGGACAAACGAATATTAGCGGCATTTTAACTAAAATAGGTATGATTGTCGTTTATGAATAAGGGAGTTAAACTTTCGTGATTCTCACTCATAGTCACTAAGTCATAGTAGACTCACTACTCGTGACCACGGCAATTGCAACGTTGCCGAAACGTCGAGGTAAATATTACTTGTGTGTGTTAGATAAGTCCCGTTTGTGGTATTTTGACTATGACGTGGAAACGAATCGGTCTCTCCAAGGGCCGGCAACGACTTGTGACAGCTCGCGTTAGCAGGTGTCCGTGGGTGGCGGTGATTGCTTCCCGTCGCGTGACCCGCGTGCTCTTTTTCCCCTCTTACATATAAAAAAAAGGTTGCCCAACTTGACATGAAAATGAAAATTTTATTCAGTCATTTGCCAGACATGTCTTTTTATTTAAAAATTCGCTAATGTTAGTTTATGCCCGCGACTGCGTCTGCGCGGATCTAGGTTATCGCGCGGTGGCGCCCTCTACCGGAATAAAAGGTATCCTATGTTCATCCGTGGAATTCAAACTACCTATATACCAAATTTCATCAAAATCGGTTCACTGGTTTCGACGTGAAAGCGTAACAGACAGACAGACAGAGTTACTTTCGCATTTATAATATTAGTACGGATATTCCATCTCGGCCTATATACGTCTCCCTGCACAAGCCTCCTCTCAGAATAAGAGGGCTGGGGAGGGGGGGGGGGGGGAGTTCCCACGCGGGCCCAGTGCGAATTGGAAACTTAAGTTAAAAAAAAATAATCTTAAATTACTCTTTTACGCTAAGGTGGCTGGACGCTTCGATTTAGTGAGTTGAAAATATAATTGTTTAAAGTAAATATAGATTTAATTTAGTTTGTATAATTAGTATTTTAGTTAAATTATTTTTAGGAAATTTTTATTTCATTATTTGTATCTATTTCTTATGAAACTCATATTAAATCTTTATTTACTAACCCCCTTATTCATAAACGACAATAAAACCTATTTTAGTTAAAATGCCGCTAAAATTCGTTTGTCCTTATCTGTCACTTCGACATTTGTATTTGTTAGAAAGGGACAAAGCATTTGTTAGTTAACATAGGCTTGTTAAATTTTATGAATAAGGGGGTAATTGTTTAAAGTTGTATTTGTAATTGCAGATCCGTGAGAATGACTTCTTAACGTTCGACGCGATGCGACACGCCGCCCAATGCGTGGGCCGGGCGCTGCGGTAACTATATATTATTTTATTCTTAGTTTGTTTTGGACCATTTGGATATGTGTATGGATAGCATCCATGTTGTAGTGTAGAGATATGATATTTGTAACCATGAATTTGGTCGTTAAACAAGGTTAGTCGTTATAATGATAAATAGCAAATACGAGAAAAATAATAAATATTTATTTCAGATATAAGTAGACTATATACAGTAAGCAAATTTATAAAATATAAGAAAAAAAGCGAATTTAAGAGTTAGTAAAAACAAAAACAAAAACCAAAGATGACAATGAAATTACTTATTCTAACTAAACAATACTAATTTTATGATAAAAGAGCAGAGTATAAAGCTCGAGCATCAAATCCATTTTCCCCTCGACGTGTCTATCCACCCTCGCCGTACCAGCTCGCGTGTCATGAACTCGTGCAAAATGCTTCGTTTTAAGCTCTCGTTGTATAATGAAGTATTCTGTGCAGCGGTAAGACGGACTACGGCATAATGGTGTTCGCGGACAAGCGGTTCAGCCGCGCCGACAAGCGCAGCAAGCTGCCGCGCTGGATCCAGGAACACCTCAAGGACTCGCTCTGCAACCTCAGCACTGAGGAGGCCGTGCAGGTCGGTGACCTGACTACCAGGATTCCGTATTATCCATACTAATATTATAAATGCGAAAGTGTGTGTGTATGTTTGTCCGTCTTTCACGCCGTAACGGAGCGACGATCGACGTGATTTTTTGGCATAGAGATAGTTTATGGGCCCGAAAGTCACATAGGCTACTTTTTATCCCGGAAAAATACACAGTTCCCGAGGCATTAGTATTATTATATACTAGCTTTTGCCTACGGCTCCGCCCGCGTGGTATTCGGTTATCGCGCGCTGTTCCCTCGGGAACTGTGCATTTTTCGGGATAAATGGATTCTATAGATATAAATGTTATAGATTTTAATTATTATATGTAAATCACCTTCTCGCTTATCTTGTGTACGTCTGTAAAGACAGGGTTCGGTGAAACAATAATGTTAACAAATATATCTGTTATATGTACCTACCTGAATTCCACACACAATACAATAAAATTCAATAGAATCTGACAATTTCCTAGACATTTAAGACACCCTAACGCAGGCACACTTAATTATTTATTTCCTTGTTGATGTGATTATAATCTAAAAGGAATCAAAAAAGAAGAATAGTCACATCACCAAGACCCAGGCAACCCGGTGTTCATATTAGTTGGCTGGAAGTGTGTACAGGATTGTCAGATTAACAAACAAACAAACTCACTTTCCACTTTATAATAGTATATTAGGATAAGGATGAAAAGTCCGTAATGCGGTTATTGTTGTACAGATCTGCAAGCGCTGGCTGCGTCAGATGGCGCAGCCGTTCACGCGCGAGGACCAGCTCGGCGTCTCACTGCTCACCCTGCAGCAGCTTCAGTCCCAGGAACAGCAGGACAATATCGAGAAGCGCGTCATCCTCAAGAACTGAACACGGGCTTTGGGTACACGCTGTGGCCATCAGCAGGACAGCATCGAGAGTCAACTTGGCGCCCTGCAAGATCCGCTTTCTACAGACGCCATGAATCTGTCTTAAATCCGGCTTAGGCCAAGCGCGCACTACGATTTAAATTTTTGCGACACGATTTTAGAATCGCGCTGTAATAGGTAAATGGGCCAATCAACTATTTTATTGACACTTTGGGCGTCTCCTGCGTTACCAAAATTGTCTCTGGCGTTACCAAAAAATCGTACTTTCAATAAGATATTTCACGGTTTAATAGCTTAAACTTACGTAGGATGGCATGTATTCATGTATACCATCTATTAAATTACAGAAAAAACATGTTTACTTACAAAAATCTGCAATTGTTTTAAAAATGTCGCGGACAGATTAGTGTCGGCAAAAAAGTTGATTGGCCCAAATGCCTGCGATTATTTTATCGCATATGCGCGCACTGACATAAACACTACATTTTTGCAACAAAATTATCGCACGACAAAAAATCGTAGTGCGTGCCTAGCCTTAAGGTCTCCAACTACTAAACTACACCGTATCCCGCATCATGCCAGACCGTAATAGGAACGTGTCAGGAACGGAACGTCAAGCGCATACATGACACGCGACGGAGAGGATCGGTTAGTAAACTTGCTAGAGCAGATACACAGCTCCGTTGTTCATAGTAGCTACTGTAAATGAGTAGGATAAGCTTTGAATCGCGTAGTCCAGTGTCAGACCGTAATTTAAGATTAAATAATGTCTAGGAATAATTAAATTTAATTATTTTGATATAGTGTATTATTTTCTGCCTGCCTTTTTTAAATTACTAAATTAACCTACCTAATTATAGGCGCCAAAGGGGGTTCTAGTGACGCTTTTACCAGCCTAGCATAACCCCTTTTCCAGACATAGCGCATATCCACATAAATGTGTACAAATATTAGACCTTGCTACATTTACAATATGGTACAAAATCAATTGAAGTCATTAAAAATTACAATTGTTTTTAAATTATAAAAACAATTCCTCATAGGTTAACAACATAACACTTTGATTCGGTATTCGTTCATTTTGCAACTAACGTTTGGCATAAATTGAAAATACAAACTGAAATAAAGATGCACAGAAAAACCAGAAAAATAAGACCAGCGCTGGGAATCGAACTCAGGTCCTCGGCATTCCGTGCCGCGTGCTATACCGCCACACCACCGCTGGACAACGGCACAGACACGAATTTCTCCTATGCACATATCTCAGCTTGTTTGTTTCTTATTTAGCCACTTAAGCAGCGACATCTATGCCGTAACCCTCATCGAGGAACTTAAGACTTGAGTTCCAATGGAGTGCCGAAAAATAACTGTCCTTGCCTATGCTACCTGCCTACCTATTCAGACTATAATTTTTGTATTAATATCTTATTTATTACAAGTTTCTTCTTGTACTTGTTATGGTATTGTAATCTATAAATCATCATCAACAGGAAGATGTCCAATTTTGAACAAAGGCCTCAAGGGAATCTCTTAATATGTATCAATACCACACCACATTGTACCAGCCCGACCGCTGAAAATGGGTACTTCACTAGCAATTTGAGTCCAAAACTTAGGTAGAATGAAAAATGAAATCGCCTTCAAATGTTTTATTATAAATTAACAAAACGCTTACAAAACTGCCTGAGACAATAAATACAGTTTCATTAAAACTTAACACTATATTTCATTCGTGCGCCGTTCACAAAGGCAACAGTAGGACTAGTGCAATCGGCCATAATATAAACGAATTGTTTAACCTTTTAACCGTTAATATAATCGTAGAAAGATAAAGCGATCAGCTCGAATAATTGCGTTTAACTCCGCTTTTCAGTTTACCAAAAAGCAAAGTTTCAAGAAATAGGAGCCCCGCTGTGAAAGCTCCGCGAGGAACTACGAGTTCGAATTTGGAATTAAAAGTGTCCGATGTCGCGCACTCACAGCGCGCCAATTTACATTGCACAAGAAATATAATTAAAGCTGCATTCAGATCAGCCGCCGACAAGGTTAGAAATAATGTACTATTGTGAAGGTTGCCGGTAGTAAAATCACAGCAGATTTCATACCTAAATAAGACGTTTCCTTACGTCAAAAGTAGAAAATGATGCTCTTTCTGTACAGTTAAAAACAATTTATGTATTTCTTGTCTTTTCTACAAATCATTCTCAAACATTCACGTATACCTTTTAAAGCACAAATGACCACAGCATATTTTAAGAGACGCATCATTTTATTACTTCAATAAAAATAACACTCGGAATAAACTATGTTAAGTATAATCAACTTCAAAATCACACGAAAATAACCGTACATCCGTACATTTAGTAAATAAGCGTACATCCGTACATTTAGGAAATAAGCGTACATCCCTACATTTAGGAAATAACCGTACGTCCGTACATTTAGAACAGTATTTTTCAACCTTTTTCATGGCACGATTCCTTTATTTATTTATGTATGAAGTGTGTATGAAGAAATATTTCGCATGCATTTTATTTTGCGACAAATATAATGAGTTAGGTAAAATTTTCTTAATATTTTTTAACTTTTTTTTTGACTGAAGTAGTTTTCCCAGCAACTAATAGGGGCTCGGCGAGCCACCCACAGGTTGAAAAACACTGATTTAGAAAATACTACCGTTAAGATAGGTTGATATAAGCGTATGTTGCGGCAAGACAAATGAGATCATGTTCCTTACACGCTATGAGCCTATAAGAACTTAATAAGTAATTAGTCATTACTAATGAAGTGACACTAAGTTCAGTCATGTTTTTTCTCACTCACACAAACAGCTGTAGATATTTTTTGTCTCGTCTTGGTTACTTCAAAGCCTATCTACACTAACGGTAGTATATTCTAACGGTCTGTTTCACTACAAATTGATACATCATGTCATGACAGATTTGTAATGCTCTGTCTATTTGGACAAAACAAACAACTGACGGCATCACAGATGTCACATAAAATTTATCAATGAGTGGTAAAACAGGCCTTTTATCTATGAAAATAAAACATTTTTTTAACCATTTGATTTTTCCGACGGACATACAAGTAGCGGCACGAGAGTTTAGCGCTGACGGTTATTGCGCAGAAGTCAAAAGTAAGGTATCACACGGGGAAGGGCGGGCGTGCGTAGCGCCGATTGGCTTTCCAGTCGCATTACGTCCCCCGCGCCCATGCACCCATGCGCAGCTATCCCTTCCACGGTTCACTCAGCGCTAAACTCTCGTGCCGCTACTTGTACCCGTCAGAGCATGCAATGTGAAAGCAACTTACGTACATTCACGTAAGATTTAAAATTCAACAAAAATGAAGTTTAAAACCATTTGCAAAAAAAAATACTTTTTTAAGAATTTCATGGGAAAAACGGGGTTTCGACACGACAAATCAAAGATTCTCCCATTAATTTTGTATGGCAATAATAATGACTGAGACGTCAAATAACTATTTGCTTAGTTGCGTATTTGAATTTTTGATTAATGGCGTCAATTACCCCACTCAACATTTCAATTTGCTACATCAAGTAGGTAACTAGTGAATTTTTTTACAAAACATCCTAAAAGACTTTTCCAAGTCGAAATTAAAACGTGATACTAAAGTTGCTTTGTTGAAACTAAATGAACAATGCGATGGCGCGGACACTTCGAATAATTAGGACTAATCAAAACAATGGGGTTTGAACACACGATCCTCTGTTTGAGAGGTCATAGGTCAAACCACTCGGCCACCACGGCTTCCCAATCCAATCCTAATCCCACCTAATGCATTATTCTGTTCTGTGCAGAATTATGACATAGAAACATACATTTTGTCATCATCATCATCATGTCAGCCGAAAGACGTCCACTGCTGGACATAGGCCTCCCTAAGGCTCTCCACTCAGACCGGTCTTGTGCTTTCCGCATCCACCGCGATCCCGCGATCTTAACCAGGTCGTCGCTCCATCTTGTTGGAGGCACCGACAGCTCGTCTCCCGGTCCGCGGACGCCATTTTGACGCGGACGCGGATTTTGTATCACGTTTAAAATTCCACCACGTATTCCAATTAATACTAATCAAATGGGGTCCCATAAGTCAACATAGACCTCGAATAGTTCAAATTTCTGACCTTACCATATCATAAAGTGCCAGACAAACGTACGAGCAAGTTCGCAATGTTGAAATGCCACTTTAATTAGAGTTTTCACAGACCCGAAATATCGCTATACTTCGTTTTTAGCATTAGAAAGAAGGTAAGGGATATTGCCTGACGTGTCTTTTTATTGAAAAACACTTGAAAAACAATTCACAGATTCACAGAATTCTATTCTATTCTACAGCAAATATGTAACAATTAACATAAGTGAGTAGACAGATTTGTGGTAGACATTGTTTGAGTACTGTGTAAGAGTCCGTGCGCAGGTTTCCCCTCTGTGGCAGGGGATCCGGTGACATGGTTTGGAGGGACATGTCATGTCCCTCTTGGAAAGAGTTGTTACTCATTAAAATCGTATGGTTATTGTGGTGTTTTTATACTTAAGGCCTTTTGGAACTGACATGTTCATTATCTTTTGATCAAAGTTCCATAATGAATTAAGAATTAAAAAAAACGTAGTATCTAGGTATATAGTTACTGATTTATTTAAAACGTTTTTCAATATAAAGACTCGTCAAGATTGTTTACCCTTTTTCTGACGCTAAAAAAATGGAGTATAGATGACGTTAGTATTGTGAGGTCCGTTTGATGTTTGCTTGCGATTGGCTCATTAAAATTTAGTTATTTATCCAATCACGAGCAAACGTCAAACGGTCACGACACTAACGCCATCTAGCGATATTTCGCATCTGTGAAAACCCTCATTATTAGTGATCGTATCTGAATAAGTCAGCTACCGTACCAGACCAATCGATCGATGGTAGAACCGATTGGTCGACGTCGACCGATTGTTTCTTTATCGATTTATAAATCGATCGACGTCAACCGGTATCCGTCAATCGATTGTTTCTACCAGACCAGTCGATCGATGCCGTCGATCGATAATCGATCGACGTCAACCGGTATCCGTCGATCGATTGTTCCTACCAGACCAGTCGATCGACTTCGATCGATAATCGATCGATTGGTCTGGTAACATCCGTAGACATGGTTGTGTTACTGGTTGTGCTTGTGCTGCGGCTTGTGGGGGTGCGGGTGGGGGTGGGGGTGGGGCGGGCGGCGGCGCGCGCGCAGGGCGGCCCACAGCGCGCGCGCCGCGCCCGCGCACAGCTCCGCGCCGTCCGGCGACCCCGCCACGCGCCCGTTGCCCGCCAGCGAGTTGGACACGTGCCTGTTTGCACCAAACATCATCGTCAGCCAAGTCACAGGCAAATATTGGCCAAGTGCGAGTCGGAGTTCGAACTCGCTCATGAACAATCATGATTCATGAACAACTTTTGAAAGTGTGTCGTTACTAGTCTATTAGGGGACATTCAAGTATTACGTAAGCACGGAAGGGGGGTGGCGGGGTCTTTGCTTTGCTTATTTTTGATGACATGAGGGCTGGGGGGGTCTAGATGGTGCTTACGTCAGCAATATTTATTAATTAGTTCTTGTTTTTTTGCAATAACAATAAAAAAACTTGAATAGACTTAAAAATATATACCAATGTTTACGTAAGCATAGGGGGGAGGGGGTAGGGTTTTGATGACTTTCGCTGACAAGGGGAGGAGGGGGTCAAAAATTACTAAAATTCTGCTTACGTAATACTTTAACATCCATCGTGCCCACAACGGTGGATTCGCCCTAATCATCATCGATCGCAAAAATTGAAAATACAAACTGAAATATAGATGCACAGAAAAACCAAAAAAATAAGACCAGCACTGAGAATCGAACCCAGGTCCTCGAAAGAAACCAATCAAAAGTTTCCAAAAAACCAATCTTCATCTTCGATCGCGTTTTGGTATAGTTTAAACGTTTTGAACTGCGCTCCTGCACAATGGCATTATATCTATATTATCCTGTTTTTGTTTCCAAAATCACCAACCAGTTACTTACGGAAAAGGTTAGAAGTACATTTCGTATACGTTGAATTTTCATCCTTATTCCTTGTTGAGTACGTTTAAAATGGCCTAAGAGGAAACAGTGAATTCAATACTTCTGTCAAGCCTCGTACATGTCATGTACTTACGTGCGTTATTTGCCTACCGAGCGGCGGAATGTCTTCGATCCAAAAGTCAGCGGGTTGTCGCAAGCGTATATACACCTAATACTTGAGAATAAACGTTCGTATTTTTCATATAAATATCGCCCCGACCGGGGATCGAACCCGGCCCTCGAGCTTCGTTAACTGGGCCTTACCAAAGAGCTTTCCAGCCGTGAAAATTACTTATTGCGTGCAGATAAAGGTTTTTTTGCTTCGGCTTTTGACGATTCGGCGTCGACAGATGTGGGAAGGTTCGGACGGAAAATGTTACGTATCGAGTGAACGAGGTGCTGTACCGACCTGACGCAGTGGTAGGGGAGCGGCACTGAGCAGAGCCAGTCCAGCCCGTGCTCGGCGAGCGCCGCGCAGCCCACGAACCGCGCGCCGCGGTAACTAGTGCTGTACCGACCTGACGCAGTGGTAGGGGAGCGGCACTGAGCAGAGCCAGTCCAGCCCGTGCTCGGCGAGCGCCGCGCAGCCCACGAACCGCGCGCCGCGGTAACTAGTGCTGTACCGACCTGACGCAGTGGTAGGGGAGCGGCACTGAGCAGAGCCAGTCCAGCCCGTGCTCGGCGAGCGCCGCGCAGCCCACGAACCGCGCGCCGCGGTAACTAGTGCTGTACCGACCTGACGCAGTGGTAGGGGAGCGGCACTGAGCAGAGCCAGTCCAGCCCGTGCTCGGCGAGCGCCGCGCAGCCCACGAACCGCGCGCCGCGGTAACTAGTGCTGTACCGACCTGACGCAGTGGTAGGGGAGCGGCACTGAGCAGAGCCAGTCCAGCCCGTGCTCGGCGAGCGCCGCGCAGCCCACGAACCGCGCGCCGCGGTAACTAGTGCTGTACCGACCTGACGCAGTGGTAGGGGAGCGGCACTGAGCAGAGCCAGTCCAGCCCGTGCTCGGCGAGCGCCGCGCAGCCCACGAACCGCGCGCCGCGGTAACTAGTGCTGTACCGACCTGACGCAGTGGTAGGGGAGCGGCACTGAGCAGAGCCAGTCCAGCCCGTGCTCGGCGAGCGCCGCGCAGCCCACGAACCGCGCCGCCGCCTCGCGCGCCACGAATATCACCACGCGGTGACCCTCCTGACAACACATTACTAATGTAATCACCATCATCATCAGCCGGAACACAACCACTGCTGAACAAAGACCTCCCCCTTGGAACTCCACAATCAACGACAACTCGCCACTTGCACCCCGCTACTCTCACGATGTCGTCAATCAAAATATTGTCACTACTTTTAAAAAAACTCGTAACTCCAAATAGATAATTTATCTGAATGAACTTTATAGACATTAATCAAGGTTAAATATTGTTGACATATTGATTTTAGATACGAGATTTTTTCAAAGTAGTGACGATATCTTTATTCAATTTAGACTATAACAAGCACTTGTGAATATCAAAAAAATCTACCACCGGTTCGGAAAAACCTCTGTTAAGAAGAAGAATTTTTAAACAGATTTACAATATTATAAAGTCCACCTAGTGTCTCCCACCGCTTCGTCTCCCGGTTCGTGATCGCCACTCGAGAACTTTTCTCCCCAAAAAGTTATCTGTCCTTCGAACAATGTGACCCACCCATACAATATTATATGGTTTACTAATGTTTCGGCGAAAAACGGTTGGCAAGTTTCATTTCGCAACTTTTCATTTTCCAACTGTTAAATATTTGTGAAAGTGTAAATATTTCAGGATTTTTATAAAAGTAACCTAAAAGGTTGTACACGATGGAATGAAAAATGAATCCTGAAATATTTACAGTTTTAAAGTTTGCGAAATGAAAAGTTGTGAAATGAAACAGGTTGCCAAACGTTACGTTGCGAAAAGGCAGAACTTGATATTATATCTTTCCTAACCAACTTGCGCCACCAGGAACACTTAAAGGTAAGCCGACCTGTCTGATTTTCTGCAGTTTGCTGAGTGTGGCGGCCGCGAACGGAGGCCCGCCCGCCGCCTCGGCCGCCTCGTCCGCCCGCGCCACAAAGTACCTGGCCACAAACAAACAAACAATGAATATCGTCACTACTTTTAAAAACACTCGTATCTTAAAATATATAATTTTATGAGTGAACTTTAGGAACACTACGTCAAGGTTCAATGTTGTTCACTTGTTATTTTAGATACGAGATTTTTTCAAGGTAGTGATATTATATTAAATAATATTGTAACGGATAATTCACGTCTTAAATCGAGTTTATCTCGACATGTCTCGGGCTATTTCGTAGCCCTTCTTCACCGCGACTCAGCGGCTGCCGCAACACGGGCACTATGCGCCACCGCTCTGCTCGCGCGACTACCCGACGAAACTGACACCGGCACACAACTACCCGCGTTTTCATCATCATTTTCATTAATAATACAACTGTCAAATGTAGAGTAGCACACAACACTAACAACATCGCTCTGTAGAGGTACGTTCACACACACCGATGACACAGCACGAGTATTTAACACCGTTTCCCAACTCGGAGGTACCGTCCAACCACTATCCCACAAACATGTCGAGCTAAACTCGATTTAAGACGCGAGTTATCCGAAAAAATATATTTACTATGAGTGAGTCTCACGGCAGTTTTATGTTCATAGAATCGGTATTCGTCAGTGACTCACCTGGCATTAGTATCCCCAAGTTCGGAGTACTTCTCGATGTTGGCCAGCAGGGTCTTCCCGTTGGGCGAGACGGGCCCCCTCGGGGCGGCCAGGTGCGGCGGCCAGGCGCGGCGCGCGTCGTGGTGGTGCGGGTAGTGTTTGTCGTGGCGGTACTGCTCCTCCTCGGCGCGCGTGCGCCAGTTGGGCGCCTCCACTGTCAGGGGCTTCGGCCGCTGCCCGATGCCTGACGGCTGGTTGAGGCCTGGAATGTAATTTACTGTCACCATCGCCATCGTCGTCATCAGTGACATTATCGACATTGTCATCATCACGACATCGTTGTCGTCATCAGCGTCACTATAGTAATCATCATCACCGTCATCGACATCAATGTCACTATAGACATTATCATCATCATCACGACATCGTTGTAATTTATTTATTTATTTCAAAGAAACTTACACAGTACAACAGTTAAACACTAAGGCGATGCGCAAGACAAACACTGAGAAGAGAGAAAGAGATTGAATGACAATAGAACAAAACAACAATTCATATTTTTACACGTACATAAAAGGTATAAAACAAAACATTTAAAAAAAATGTTATTATCATCACCGTCGTCGACATCAATGTCACTATCGACACTATCATCATCATCATCGGAATCATCGTCGTCATCAGTGTCACTATCACCTTTATTGTCGTCGTTGTCATCAGTGTTACTATCGTCATCATAATCATCATTATCATTAGCCAGCTGAATTGAATACTTATTTAGTTTAAAGCAACTAAATAAAATTTTAGAAGTAACTTTAAAATTATCTAGTATTCCAGATAAAGTGTCTTTTATTAGTCTTGTCTTAAAATTATTATATAATGTTGTCAACTATCCAGCTAGCTGGCTAATTAAAATTAAGTATTATCTTGTCGTCCTAATCTTCATCGTCGTCATAGATTTCGTCATCACCACCGTCGCCATCATCACCTTCATAACCAAACACTTACCAACATTCTTTTCTTCGGCCGCCAACACGTGCACGCAGGTGCTCAAAATCTGTTCGTCCAACGGTGTCATGGGCTTCGCCGGATTCGACATACGACGAATAACCAGCGCGCACAGCTTCTGCCTCAAATAGTAAACGCTGATCGCATCAGAAGCGTCAGCCGTGAACGCCATCCAGTCGTCCAGCGTGAGCACCGCTGTATCCGGGGAAGAATTGTTCTCATCAGCTTCACTGTCCGAATCACTCGACAATCCTGGGGGGTTCGCTCGCTGCGTCAAAGCCCCAGGCGGCAACCTCAAAGGCCCTCCAAACAGCGCTATAGTCAACGGCGTCACTAAAGTATTACACCTTATGAAGCAGAATCTCCCCGCGCGCGATATCTCTTCGAACACCACCCAGTCCGTAGGCAGATTCTGCACTGACTTGTGGGAACCGGTGATGCCGTCGCCACGGTGAAGAGTCGAACTCGGATGGAACGCCACTTTGACCTCTTTGAAGGTTCGGAGGGTGCTGGAGTCGCGGTCCACTCGGGCTATAGAGGGGTACAGACCGCTCACTAGCACAGCTTTCACGACGTGCCATTTTTCTGAGTTCAGATTTACGTCTTTGATGTCTCCGGAGCCACGGGCTTTCACCAAGCATAGAGCTCTCAGTTGAGCTAGCAGCTGTGCTCTGTATCCCACTATCATCTCCATAGTCGCACCGCAGATTAGGTTCTTAGCGCAGAACGCGCGTTCTGAGCCATTCGCTCTCGCGCTCTGCCACGCCTGGAAGGCCCTCAACAGCGCCATGTGGTCGGAGTAACAGTCTGCGGCGAATTCCTTCCTCGCCACGCTTCCCCGCTTCCTATTCTCCGGGTTCATCGATATCTGGAAGGGTTCTTTGTTCGCTAAACTGCACACTATCGTCAATATAGGATCCAGGCACTTCATGACGCAAGCGTAGAGCAGCATCTTCCCGAGTTTCGGTTCCACCGTCAAGTCCAGGAGATGCTGACCGATCTCCGTCAAGTCTTCCATGGGGGTCAGCGCTCCGATGGTCTTCAGAAGCGTGACCGCGTTCCTCACGGCCAAGAACGACGGAGGTTCCAGCGCCTTTGAAAGGAAGTCGGCTATCGGTGTGTTTCCAGGCGCCAGCAGCTTCGTATGGAGGCAAAGCTCCTGGAGCGGCACTCTGAGTATCTCAGGGATGGAGTTGAGGGGTAACGTTTGGAACCTCCGCTTGGAGCACATGTGGAAGCAGTGGCCCGGCTTGGTCCTCCCGGCACGACCGGCGCGCTGCTGGCAGCCGGCCCGCGAGGTCCACACGCACTGCAGCGAGCACACGCCGCCGCTGGACTCGTAGTATTTCTCCTTAACCTTGCACGAATCCACCACATAAACCACGTCGTCTATCGTTATAGAAGTCTCCGCTATGTTCGTGGAAATTATGATTTTCCTCGCATTCGGGAGGGGGTTGAACACTTTCTTCTGATCCAGCGTCTGCATGTTGCTGTGGAGGGTGAATATTTGGTATTTCAACGCGTTCATTTCGGTACAATTCTGCACTAGGTCCCTCAGCGTCACGATATCGTCGTAACCGGGAAGGAAGATCAGTATGCTTCCTTTGGGCAGGTTTATGTGGATGTGTTTGATGAGAGCCAGTATGAGATCGTGGTCGATGAAGTCTTCGGAGATGGTGTGGTGGTAGACGTCGAGGAGGAAGCGGTCGGCGGCGTCGTCTTTGGGCGCGTTGGGGGTGTCCTGTGGAGGCGCGAGGGAGGCCAGCAGGGCGGCGGTGGCGGCGTGCCCCCCTGACAGGGCGTAGTCCCGCGCGGTCTTGCCGCTCGCGTCGCACACCAGCGGGTCCGCACCTGACGGGGGAATATTGTGATGAAATAAGCGCCAAAGACTTAATATTATTAGGGTTCCAGTAACGATGCGTTACAAGGGCGGGAGCGGGGTTAAAACAACGCGTTACGTCATATTTTTTGTAACAAGTACATACTATAATGTCCTCAAAAGTGGGAAATTCGTATCATTAGTTGTTTTTCTTGGCCTGTAAATGCTCTCATGCCGAGTTGCCAGTGTGACTGCCAACTTAACTTGGAAAATTACCAAGGAAAAGCTAAAAAAATTCAAATAGAAATGGTCATTCAGGTGTTACGTAACCTAAGATTGGTTTTTAAGAATCTTTTTGTATTTTTTATTTCAATTCCAAATTTTTGTTACTTTTACGGTCATCCCGTAAAACCTAAATTGAAAATACAAACTAAAGCTTAAGTGGCTAAATAAGAAACAAACAAGCTGACATATGTGGTTTATAGGGGAAATTCGTGTCTCTACCGTTGTCCAGCGATGGCGTAGCGGTATAGCACGCGGCACGGAATGCCGAGGGCCTGGATTCGATTCCCAGCGCTGGTCTTATTTTTCTGGTATTTTTGTGCATCTATATTCCAGTTTATATTTTCAATTTAGTGTTACGTAACGTTTAGGAAGTAACGCTTAAGAAAAATGTTACGGCGCGTTAGAGCGTTACCCATCTGCAGCATCTGTCTCGCGGTGTCGGTGAGGCCGTGCGCGGCGGCCGCCATGAGGCCGGTGCGGCCCGCGCCGCTGCGCGCGCAGTTCACCGGCACGCCCTCCGACAGGTACATGTACAGGATCTGGCAGAATGAGTCCTGCAAAAACACCACGTCAGGCTACGTCTTAAAAAAATACTGATCAGATCGCGATTCGTCGGATTTTTGTTTCGCCGAATTTTTGTTCGTCGAATTATTATTTCGTCGAATTTTTGTTTCATCGGATTCTTGTTTCGTCGGATTTTCATAGTTTTATTGAACTGAAGAATTCCAACCAAAATAGAATTCGGCGAAAGAAAAATCCTAAGAAACAAGCATTCGGCGAATCGGGAGCTAATTAAAATATCCAACCCCTCACGTCATAGCCGAGCGAATTAAATCGTTGAAGTCGCAATGGGCAGGCCATATAATACGGAGAACAGATGACCATTGGAGCCGAAAATATATTATCCGGTTTAAAGATCTTTGTTACTTTTTAAACCGTAACAGCCTTATTCATAAAAAGTTAGAGCCTGCTTGAAGGGTCCTTGATGGCCCGATGCTAAAAAACGTGATTCATAAACGTCTGTTAGCGCTAATCAGTCGATCAAGGCTCTGCTAAAGTTAGTGGACCGTAGACCCTCCTTTATCTCCCTGCTAAGTCACAAAATGGCCGCCACAGAGTTGAACAGCTGACTTTGACAAGAGCAAAAAACCATACCGAAGATATTTTATGGAGGTTTACGCAAAGATTAAAAAAAAATCAGGAAAAATTATTTTCAGAAATTTATATTTAAAAATCCTCTAATAATACGAAAAAAATAAAATTAGGATAATTAACATAGTTACGGCTTTTTGCGCTTAGTTTAGGTCTACTAAAACACGCGGATCGGAAATGGCGGGAAAACAAGCATCTCTGCTGTCACTGCTGTCAATTTTATTTTTTTTAATTCTCAATAAGGCCATTTTTTGTCTTTGATTTGTCAAGAGTGCCAACATAACGCGTCTAATCAGTCTATCAGGAGCTCAACAACTAGCAGACCGTTAACAAGCGTTTATGAATCATACTTCTTGACAAACGTCAAACAAGCTTAATCAGTCTGTTAACTAACAGACCGATCATACCTCAATTAAGGATTTTTTATGAATAACGCTGTAAGTTTATAGGATTCATATTTGCCAAACGTACATTTTTGTGGTAGTTTTAAGCCCTTTTTAAGATCATCTAATAAGCATGTTAGTATGATGTGACACATTTCTTCAATCAAACTGTACTACTGTGTCCCCTGACGGGACAGAATAACAAGAAATAGTTGATCCATCCTTGTTTTAAAAATGCAAATTTGACCAAAAACTTATATATTTATCAGTATCTCACCAGGCTGCCCTCCTTGAAGCACTCGTCGAGGAACTCGTCCATGTCAGCTTGCAGCGCGGGGTCGAGGGCCGGCTCTTCCTCTTTGCTCTCTTTGCTGCTGCTGCTGCTGCCTTCCTCTTGTTGCTGACCTGCCACGACGTATCATAATTAGAGATGCAACGGATATCCCGCCGGTATTCGGTATCGGATACCGGATAATGGCATACTATCCGAATGGATACCGGACAATACAAAAACTTATAGTTATAATTAAAAACTGATATTTATTTTTGCATTTATCACTTATTAACATCCGTTTATTAATCCACATAATTTGTAGATAAGGCCATATAATATAACCACTAATAAGTACTTTTTTTTGTAGTAGATTGACCAAGGATTGTGTGTTCTGTCTGCAGCTCGCGCCGCTTCCTGCCGCGTTACCTTCGAGCTGCGACCAGTAGCTGTGTCCCGCCTGCCGCTCGCTGCTTCCTGCCGTTACCTTCGAGCTGCGACCAGTAGCTGTGTCCCGCCTGCCGCTCGCCGCTTCCTGCCCGTTACCTTCGAGCTGCGACCAGTAGCTGTGTCCCGCCTGCCGCTCGCCGCTTCCTGCCGTTACCTTCGAGCTGCGACCAGTAGCTGTGTCCCGCCTGCCGCTCGCCGCTTCCTGCCGTTACCTTCGAGCTGCGACCAGTAGCTGTGTCCCGTCTGCCGCTCGCCGCTTCCTGCCCGTTACCTTCGAGCTGCGACCAGTAGCTGTGTCCCGCCTGCCGCTCGCCGCTTCCTGCCGTTACCTTCGAGCTGCGACCAGTAGCTGTGTCCCGTCTGCCGCTCGCCGCTTCCTGCCGTTACCTTCGAGCTGCGACCAGTAGCTGTGTCCCGCCTGCCGCTCGCCGCTTCCTGCCGTTACCTTCGAGCTGCGACCAGTAGCTGTGTCCCGTCTGCCGCTCGCCGCTTCCTGCCCGTTACCTTCGAGCTGCGACCAGTAGCTGTGTCCCGTCTGCCGCTCGCCGCTTCCTGCCGTTACCTTCGAGCTGCGACCAGTAGCTGTGTCCCGTCTGCCGCTCGCCGCTTCCTGCCGTTACCTTCGAGCTGCGACCAGTAGCTGTGTCCCGCCTGCCGCTCGCCGCTTCCTGCCCGTTACCTTCGAGCTGCGACCAGTAGCTGTGTCCCGCCTGCCGCTCGCCGCTTCCTGCCGTTACCTTCGAGCTGCGACCAGTAGCTGTGTCCCGCCTGCCGCTCGCCGCTTCCTGCCGTTACCTTCGAGCTGCGACCAGTAGCTGTGTCCCGCCTGCCGCTCGCCGCTTCCTGCCGTTACCTTCGAGCTGCGACCAGTAGCTGTGTCCCGTCTGCCGCTCGCCGCTTCCTGCCCGTTACCTTCGAGCTGCGACCAGTAGCTGTGTCCCGCCTGCCGCTCGCCGCTTCCTGCCGTTACCTTCGAGCTGCGACCAGTAGCTGTGTCCCGCCTGCCGCTCGCCGCTTCCTGCCCGTTACCTTCGAGCTGCGACCAGTAGCTGTGTCCCGCCTGCCGCTCGCCGCTTCCTGCCGTTACCTTCGAGCTGCGACCAGTAGCTGTGTCCCGCCTGCCGCTCGCCGCTTCCTGCCGTTACCTTCGAGCTGCGACCAGTAGCTGTGTCCCGTCTGCCGCTCGCCGCTTCCTGCCCGTTACCTTCGAGCTGCGACCAGTAGCTGTGTCCCGCCTGCCGCTCGCCGCTTCCTGCCGTTACCTTCGAGCTGCGACCAGTAGCTGTGTCCCGCCTGCCGCTCGCCGCTTCCTGCCGTTACCTTCGAGCTGCGACCAGTAGCTGTGTCCCGTCTGCAGCTCGCCGCTTCCTGCCGCGTTACCTTCGAGCTGCGACCAGTAGCTTTGTCCTGTCTGCAGCTTGTGCCGCAGCTCCCGCTCGGCGGCCGCCATCTTGCCGTTCCTGTACTGCGTGATCTTCAGTATGTCCTCCAGGTAGTACCGCTGTACTTCGTGCAGGCGGCCCGGGATCGTGATCACGGGGCAGTTGTTGAAGTATCTGCAATTTCATTTAAGGATCAGGACAATCAACTTTTTAGTGTTGGTTCAGGTGGTAGGGACCTTGTGCAAGGTCTTCTTCTTCTCTTTTAAAATATGGCTTTCTGTCCTAATTAATAGGACAATTTCGCCAGTGTCAAAGTATTCTCTTTCGAGAGGCAACGTTGTATGGTGATTGTAGTTTTTGCAACTTGATAGTAAAATTCCAGAAACCACGTGGAAACAGCTTGCACATTAAAAAATGTCAGACACGAGAGCAATATAGAATTTTGTGATCACTGTTCACTGTTAAGGTTAATCGCCGCATAAAACACTATCAAAATTATACTTCAACTAGCCAAAGAAACAGAAATACCAAAATTAGATATTGACTTCATCCGCCATGTTCGAATGCTACAAACCGAATCTTGTGCAAGGTCCGCCCGGATTGCTACCACCGTCTTGCTCTCTAATCCTGCCGTGAATCAGCAGCGTTTGCGCTGTTGCGTTTCGGCGTGGAGAGTAAGACACCCGGTGAAATTACTGGCACTCGACCCATACCAAACGTGTGGAGTATCTAATCTATGGATAGGTCTTCAAACATGATATTGAGTTGAATAGTTTACGCGAAAGTGGTAAAATGTGTGTCCCCCCTCCTCCCTGTAACTTCTAAAATAAGAAAACTAAAAAATATATATATGTTGGTAGGGGTGTGGCCCCTTTTTTTTATTTGCCTTGCCACGATCCACTAGCCTAATAACCGCGATCGACCGGTTTGCCACCCCTGTTTTAGTGGATTTCTACTTATAAAATCACGCTTTTAATAAGTATCTCGGGAGACATTACCATCGAAACAAGCCAGACTAAAAAGTTTGATTGATCCATCATCATATCAGTCGGACGTAGGACGTCCACTGCTGATGCTTCTCTCCGTGTACCCCCAGTTGCTACAGTCGGAACCGGCCTACATCCACCGCAAACCCGCGGCTTTAACCAGGTCATCCGTTCATCTCCTTGATCGACGTCCTACGCTGCGCCTATAAGCGAGGCCTATGTCCAACGTGGGACGTCTTACGGCTTAGGGATGTTGATACCACCAATCAACTGACGAACTTTTTATGAGCTGTCAATACACAATTCTCCCATAGAGTTTCAATGGCAATAGCGAATTATGACGTCACTATCCGGCAACTCAATCAACTAACTATTTATTTGTTTTAAAGCAACAAAAAATCTAATATTACAGTAAATCGAAAATTAATCTGGTTTTCAGGGGTAAAATAAAGCGTGATTTTACTGGATTTGTGCCTTCGAATTCTTTTTAATGGCGTCATCATCTCTATTTGATGATTTGTGGGACAACCAACTATTTTACCGACACTTTAGGCGTCCCTGCGTTACCAAAATTGTCTCTGGCGTTACCAAAAAATCGTACTTCCAACAAGATATTTCACGGTTTAATAGCTTAAACTGACGTAGGATGGCATGTATTCGTGTACACCATTTATTAAATTACAGAAAGAACATGTTTACTTACAAAAATCTGCAATTGTTTGAAAAATGTCGTGGACAGATTCATCATCATCCCAGCCTATATACGTCCCACTGCTGGGCACAGGCCTCCTCTCAGAATGAGAGAGCTTAGGCCATAGTTCCCACGCGGGCCCAGTGCGGATTGGGAACTTCACATTGCTTCGCAGATTCGTTCAGGTTTCCTCACGATGTTTTCATTCACCGCAAATTTCAAATTTAATTCCGCACATGAATTTCGAAAAACTCACGAGGTGCGAGTCGGGGTTTGAGCCCACGACCCTCTATTTGAGAGGCGATAGGTTAAACCACTAGGTCACCACGGCTTTTTTACGCGGACAGATTAGTGTCGGCAAAAAAGTTGATCGGCCCTTGTGTTAGTATTACCTGGAGAATATCTGTGTGTCCGCGGTGGCCGACATGAGTATGAGCTTGAGGTCCTTGCAGCGCGGCAGCGCGTCCCGCAACGCAATCAGCAGGAAGTCGCTGAATTTGTCTCGCTCGTGCACTTCGTCCACGAACACGTGCGTCACGCCTGCACACACACACACACACACACACACAATGTAATCAAAGCGTGAGTTAATTTCTCCTAAAATTATGCTTAATTAGCACGTTACTCTTGACTCCGTTCCCGTAGAATTCGTTTATCGCTATCCCGAGGGAATGTAATTTTTCGGGACAAAAATTATCATATTGTCACTACTTTTAAAAAAAACTTGTAGTTCAAAATAGATAATTTTTATGAGTGAACTTTATAGACATTACATCAAGGTTCAATTCTGTTTACATATTGATTTTAGAAACGAGATTTTTTTCAAAGTAGTGACGATAATGTTCTTCTCTGGGACTCAAACTATGTGTATGAATTTCAAATAATTTATTGAATCAGGCGTTACTTTGCGGAGGTTCATGTCAATGAACTAAAAGAATTTCTGCATGAACACGCGTATCTTGCATAAGCGTAGCTATCATAAAGTCAGGGGTGAGGAAAGAAATTCCTGGTGCGCGGGCTGACGCGCGACTCCAGCCGTATCTGGTACCGCTGGCCTGCCCTCGCTGTTCCCCGCACTAGTACGGCACTCACCGGCGAGCTGTGTGTCCGTACACATGAGCGTCCGCAGCAGCAGCCCGTTGGTGCAGTATGTGAGCACGGTGCGCGGGCTGACGCGCGACTCCAGCCGTATCTGGTACCCGATGGACTGCCCGATCTTCTCCATGCGCTCGTACGCCACCTGAACAGAACAATAGGGACCTCTGTTCATAGGCAGTTTTCGCTTAACGAAAAAACGTTGCTACAGTACACCCACACACACTGATATATAGTGGCTAAAGTATGACAGTGACGCCCAAAGTGCGTGCATATTATATTATATCGTAATTTTTTTACTATCTTAAAATAATCTGGTACCTCTCAAAGGACCTTTCAAATAATTAACATAAAGTTCACTCAGAAAATTGTTCGTTTGATGTATCGGCAAGGGACTCACCCGCTCGGCCACGGACACGGCGGAGAGGCGTCGCGGCTGCGTGCAGTAGATGCGAGCGGGCTGCGCGCGCGCCTGGCACGCCTCCAACACCAGCTGAGGCAGTTGCGTCGTCTTGCCGCAGCCCGTCGCGCCCGCTACTATCACCACCTGACACACGAACAATGATAAAAGATCAATAATCTGTCACTACTTTGAAAAAATCTCGTATCTCAAATCAATATGTCAACAAATTTGACCTTTGAAACGATGTTCGTTAAGTTCACTCAGAAAGATCATCGTTTTTGAGATACCAGCTTTTTTCAAAGTAGTGACGAATCGTTAAAAATGAAAAAATGAAAAATGAAAATTATTTATTTACTTTAAACTTAAGTCGATTTGACATCAGTGATTGGAACTTCCTAGTAGGTATGCAAACCTGTGTCAGGAAGCCCCGCTCCTCCATAGCAACAAGTCACAAGCTAGAGATATTTATCGTTGATCATCAAGACAGCCTCCACAAACCTTATGTTATGTCTTATTGGTATGCAGTGAGGGTAGGCAGCAGTACCAACCTGATTGTGTGTGATGGCATTGAGCAGTTCCTGTCTCTGTTCATAAACAGGCAACTTTTCTCTGAACTTAACTAATTCTGGATTATATGTTGTATTTGGCACCTGAAAAACGAGAAAAAAAATTATACAGTCATTTTTGTTAAATGGTACTTTTTTATTATTAAAATATTCTGCGTCAGATAGTATAAATCAGTGTTTTTCAACCTGTGGGTTGCCTCTTTAGGGGGGTCGCGAAGAAAAAAGTTTAATCACTAAATAAAATACCTAAATGAAAAAAAAAAAAAACAAAGAGTAGGGGGATCGCCAAATATTTATTCATACTAAAGGGGTCATGTCACGAAAAAGATTGAAAAACACTGTTATAAATAAACCAGAAGTGCTTTTTTTTGAGATACTACCTTTTGCCTGAAGAGGGCAGTATAAGTGTTAAAAAACCTGCTATTTTTTAACTAAACATAATGGGCACAGTGATAGAGCCTAACTCACTTGCGCAACTCCGTTATTTAGCTGCCCGACAGTCTTGTGGGCTAACTGAGGGCTCCTTTCCTTCTCCGGGCAGCAGCTGAGGTCATCCTTCTCTTTGCTAGTGATCGGGAACGCATTGAACAGCTCAGTGATACTGCACCGCATGTTGGAGTCCAGGATGAGCTTCGCATCGTTCTGAATTATCGTGGAGCCCACCCGTTTGTATATTGTTAGATAGCGGTTTACTCCTGGAATTTGTATGTATTATTTTGTACATTTATATTTAAATAAACAGAATAGAGATTAATAGTATCATCCTTCCAACATTGTAAATGTGAAAGTTTCTACAGATGTATGTATGGATGTTTGTTACTCTTTCATTCAAAAACTATCAAATAGATTTGGATGAAATTTGGTATGCAGATAGCTAGATATCTGAAAGAATATATAAAAGGAGAATATATCACAAAATTTCAACCGGGTTTAGAGTCATGAATAATATTAAACTATATTAAAATTTGTTGCTTAGTTTATGTTATATACAGTAAATGTAGGTGGGGTACTTCGCAACTTTATTGAATAATAAAGTAGACAAAAGTAGGTAGTTGTAGATTGTGATGACATTCTCACTTTGGAGTACAGCTACAAAGCTGGATATATGATTAACTTATAAACCTGTGTTTTCTTTAATATCTGGACAAAATAGTTTAAATGAGCTAAGCATACACAGGGACAACTGGATGAAACTTTGTTTTACTAAAGTAAAATGTAAAGATAAAGATGTGTGTTTATGATAAGGACAGTTAGATTGTTGAATTTTTTTTTATTTACAACATAATTGCTTCTTTGTCACCAAAACCAGAAATTAGATCATTTGTTGTTTTGGTTCTATTGGTCTCACGGTTTTGGTGACAGAAGGATATCAATAACTTATTTATTTAACAATCCATCTCCCCTATAATGTTGGATAAGAATTCAGAGTTGTAGTTGCATATCAATAATTTATAAGGTATAGATAAGGGCCTAATGGATAGGACTTAAACATAGGGATGTAATATTTGTAAAGTGCCCACAAGGCACAATTTTTTTTTTTATTCGACTGGAAGGCAAACAAACAAGTGGGTCTCCTGGTGGTAAGAGATCACCACCGCCCATAAACATCTGCAACACCAGGGGTATTGCAGATGCAACAATTACAATCAATCTAGGCTAAATGCAAAACTTAACCCCTCGTATCCTTAAGACAGGATCCATGTCAAATTTAAGGCCATCTATTTGTATTTTTTTTTTATTAGTAGAAATTGTGCTTATGAAAACATGAGACTAGAATTCAGTACTTTTTCTAGTTTAAGCAGGTGTCTTAAGCTGGCAACACTGCATCTCACAATGCATTTATTTCAGCCATGGTATTTCCCCTATTCATATCAATGAGAATCTGTGATAATATAGATTTAATTTTTGCCCCATGGCCACAGAATAAATATCATTCGACCGAAATCTTGTGATATTTAGTAAGTTAAGATGTTCATGAAAAAAAAAAAAAAGTATGTAACTATCATAATGTGAATCACAACTTGTAGTTTTACTAAGGGCCTCATAAACAAAACAAACAGTAACTACTAATTAAATAAAACATCAAGTAAGAATGATATAACCGTTTTGTAAACATTGCCCTAATTAAGCAAAATGTAACCTATACTTATAAGTAAAAACTTACCTTTCCCGCGCGATTTGGACTTCAAGCCCAGCTTGGCGACAGTCTCATGGATAAATCCTCGCTCCTGAGCCGACAGGAACGTCGGAAACTTGAGTTCTGTGTCATTTTCATCACTCAAAAACTTATCCAGTTGGATTTTCAGAGCTATGCTCACTGACTCCGCTATAGGGAAGTGCTTGTTCCCTAAATTACGTTTACCCTTTTTGTTACTCATTATTAACTAATTATTGCGAGTAATGGTCTAATGTGTAGCATTAGAATGCTATTACAAAATTTTATGAAATTGTTTACACTAATAGCGAACTCCCACTTCGTCTGCATTCGCGTCAACTGCACCATAGACTAGACTCACAGACTACTAAGAGATACACTAGACTGAACTGACTGACTGACATAGAGCGACAGATAACTAATTATGGCAACAATTTTACTAAAAAAAAATATCCAGATGACTTGCTTTCTTATTTAAAGTGATCAGGTCATGGTCATGCCAAGAAATCGCTGCAACAAAACTTGCATAATCAGCGATTTTTCTTTTTAATTTAAATAACAACAACATTAGAGGAAAATAAAACCGATAACTCGCGATGCTCGTGAGCATCTCTAGTTAATAAAAAAAAATCAACTTCAAATCAAAACGTCAATGTCAAATTGTCCATTTCCTGCATGCACGCACAACACATGTGATTTTATTATTCTGCAAAACATATTGCAATATCCCTTTAAATGTACATAAAGTAGCCTCATTGATCGCCAATAATGTCGAAGAAAATCCAGCATTTGATTGTGGACACCACAGCTTTCATCAGAGCAGCTAACCTGCAGGAGATAGCCGAGAACATGTACACGATTCAAGAGGTAATTGACGAAATAACGAACGACAGACAGCGTCGGAAACTCGTCGTCCTGCCTTACGATCTACAGGTTAAAGACGTCTTCACAGAAAACATTAAATTTGTTTCGGATTTCGCGAAGAAAACTGGTGATTACACGAGCCTCTCTGCCACAGATATTAAGGTTATGGCATTGGCTTACCAAATTGAGAAGGAAAAGATTGGTGTGGAGCATTTGAAGACTGAACCTACCATGCAGAGGACTGTTAAGGTTACTGGACTCCCCAATCATACTCCTACTGATAATAACACAGATGAAGCTGCGAATACTGACAAAGAAGAAAAACCTGCAGAACCAGAAGTCAAGGCTGATGCCCCGAAGCCAGCACCTGTTGACTGGTCTAAAATAAATATACCAGGCACTAATGGAGCCAAACAAGGCACAGACTGGTCAACAATAAAGATTGAAAACTCTGACTCCATCCACTTTGATGTACAAAACTTATTAAACGACAATGTCAAAGACCAGAAACTAGCAGAAGATATTGCTGAACAAATAAAGAGCATGGATTTAAGAGACGGCGATGAAGTTGATGAACTAATAGCTAAAGTCTCTGATGAAGAAACAGATAGTGAAGCATACTCAGATTCTGACAGTGATGGTGGAGAATGGATAACACCAGGAAACTTAGCGGAGAAGAAGAAAGAAATGGACTTGGGAGAATTTGAAGATAAATCAGTTGAAGTAGCAACTATAACATCAGATTTTGCAATGCAAAATGTACTCAAACAAATTGGTTTGAATGTCACAGCCATTGATGGTCGCATAATAAAGCAGCTACGTACTTTCATTTTTCGTTGCACCACCTGCTTCAAGACCACAAGTGTGATGACTAAACTTTTCTGTCCTAAATGTGGGCATGCCACATTAAAGAAAGTTGCAGTAAGCATAGACGAAGATGGCAATCAACATATCCACATAAATGGACGAAAACCTTTAACAGCAAGAGGTAAACGATTCAGTTTGCCTACTCCAAGAGGCGGCCAGCACTTCCAGTACCCAATACTTACGGAAGACCAGCATATTCATAAAAGATTTGCTACAAAAATGGCTAGAAACAAAACAAATGCTCTGGACCCTGATTACACTGCTGGCTTCTCTCCCTTCGTCATGAAAGACGTCAACTCCAAGTCTGCAGTCCTCGGAGTCAGAGCAAACAAGCAAGATGTCAAATACTGGATGAAGAATTTCTCCAAAGGAAAGAAAAAATAATACTATTTATTTATAATAATAATAAACATTTATTTTATATGTATAATTTATGCCGTATGGAATAGATGTATAGTATAAGATTAAATCCCTTATTCTAATTTGTAAACAATAATTCTTATTTTTTGGCCAATTTTTCTTCAAAAAACTTAAAGACAGAGTTCATGCATGCATATGACGTCATCTCGTGTTTTGGATGTCCTGGAACAAAAAATAAATATTGTGAAAATCAAAAATTCATGTAGCTCTTGCAATCTTTTTTTGCAAAACATAGTTATATGGCAAATTCGGTGTTGAAAATGTTTACACATCAATTAATATTTCATGGAGCATAGCGCAAATTCGTTGATTTGATTACTACCACTGCTTCTTTAATGAGCTTAAATTTGGGGGTGACTATTTCCCGACCGTACAATACCGACATGACATTTCATGTACATGTGCATAGAGACTCTTTGTCACTTTGACACTCGTAAATTTGGCACACTTATGCGAGTTTGGTCATGGATGATACAGTAATCTAGTAGTGAAATTCTGATATGTATGTCATTGACATGACAATGCAAGGCCAGGCAACAAAAAGTACAGTCAGCCAAAAAAAGGTATTGTGACAAATGAAGGGTTTCCAATAATATGCTTTTTTATTGAAGTTTATTTTCACAGTAGCGTTTTTTCCCAATCAGAATCGACACAAAAACATAAGTTTGCATTGGCCTGAAGGGCCAAAATTACACAAAAGTAGGAGCTCCGCGTCTTTGACGACTCTGGGAAAAAACGCTACTGTGAAAAAGCTTCAGTAAAAAAGCATATTGGGGAAAAAAAGCATTTGGGAAAAAACGCGAATGAAAATTTTGCTAGTAGGAAATAACGAAGTTGGGGAAATGATCTAATCAGTCCGCGTCATCGGAGTTTCTCGACCAACTTAGACGCTTTTCGTTCAGACTTCGGTCCCCAGGCCTCTGCCTGGAGAAAAATTTCTCTATCAGCCTTAGATTTTAGCTTCTCCCCACAAATGTATTACATGAAAATCTAACAGGAAGTGATACATACCAGCTGATACCATGGGAATTTCCTGTTTCTGAGTTGGCATTGGCGTATCCAGAGGTTCGTTTGACGATATCCAATTCTTAGCATTCTAAAAAAAAGTTTTTTAAATAATTTATTGAATCAGGCGTTACTTTGCGGAGGTCCATATCAATGAACTAATAAGTAAGTAAGTATAAGTTTTTTAAAGATTAAAATTGAGAAGATTTAATCTAATGAGCTTTAAAAGTAAAATATAGCTAATTAATACCAAATTTCATAGCTATTCGTTATTTATATGTTAGTGTGAAAGAGTAAAAATAACAAACATGCACGCACACACACACACACATACTCAACTTTCGGATTTATCACAACTGAGTATTATCCAATGTTCACCCCAATCCTGTGGGCATAACAAAATAAAAAGTAGCTATGACATTCTCCATACATGCTTCAGCTAACCCAGAGGTTCCCAAACTTCTTTCGTCTAATGCCGGTTTTTAAAACCAGTTGTTTTGTTGCGGCCCCCATTTTTTTCACCTTATAAATCTCAATAAAATATTTAGTCTCGCCTGGAGTTTAATTAAACCTATAGTCTAAACGAGATTTTTTTCTGGGTCCCTTACCGCCTCCTTCTAGCATTGGAAATGAGAACAAGGAGGTTCACTACAAACAAATGTACATCGCGCGGCTTAAATGTGTGCGCGCCTGTTGGCGCCGCTACGCATGCATACTGATAATTTAAGGAAGATTATTAAGACAGATAGACAGACACACATAGCGGTCTAACTTATAGCACCCCTATTTTTGCAGGGGTTAAAAACTAAGGACGCGCTATAGTATACATACAGTAATTACCTGTCTAACATGATCCATTATACTTTTACTAGAGAACCCATGCACTGAGTCAGTTAAAGCGATCGCTTTAACCCGTTTCTTGAAGTCCGCTTTGTTTTTCATCGCTAGATCCATAGTGACCACACCACCATAACTATGTGCGACTATTAATATAGACGTAGCTTTAGTCTTGGCTATGTATTTGTCCCAAACGTACTGGGCGTGCTCGTCCGGGCTCCCGCTCTTGGGTATTTTGTTGCCGCTTATCCTGTAGTTGTCGTTTGTGTTCATCACGACGACCCCATAGCCGGCGGCAACTGCGCGCTGGATGTAGGGGATCTGGGTGCCCATATCTAGGTTCTCGTTGATGATTAGTCTGAAACAAATAATGATAGATATCACGGGACGATTAAAACCAAAAGACAGTTCAAAAGCATCAAAATATATGTACTTATTTATTTTGATATTTCCTTTTTGTTTTGTTTGTGTTTGTTGTCTATTTTTTTTTTTGATGTATTTGTGTGTCTTTTTTTGTGAATGTGAATAAATGTCTTTCTTCTTCTTCTACTAACGTTAAGTCAATGTTCCAAAGTAAGCAAAGCTTGTGTAATGGTCAGGGGCATACCCAGCTTCTGCCCTAGAGGGGGCAAGTCAGATTTTTTAGGTCAGATCGCTCGCGCTTATTTTGTCATAAACATTACACAAAGACACCTACAATAAACACAAGGTATACGTAGTGTGTAGGGCAAACACCCGCAAAGAATCCTGCTTCATAGGTAAGCGGGCATAATATTGTATTGAAGAACATACAATTTCCAGAGGGGGGCAGCTGAATAACCGTTGGAGTCCTCGAGTGGCGACCACGAACCGGAAGACGAAGCGTTGGCACGCCTCCCACTAAATGAACTGACGACATCGTGAGAGTTGTGGGCAACTGGTGCCAGTGGCGAGTTTTCGTTCATTGTGAATTAAACAGCTAGTTTATTGAACTAAAAGAATTTCCTTGCTCACCCGCGACCTTACAACGACAACAATTGACTGACTGGAGTCTAACAACTGGTAGCATGGTGTATGGTTGTGTTACTCTGAAGATGAGCTCTGGTTGAGTTCTAAACGTCAGTGTGATGTGGTGGTGGTGATAGATGGGTTTGTGTAATTTGTGTGTGTTCTTACAGTGTAGAGGTGGAGGAACTGCATGAACACGCATATTTTGCATAAGCTTAGCTATCGTAAGATTCGTAAGGTCGTGGGTGAGCAAGGAAATTCTTTTAGTTCATTGATATGGACCTCCGCAATGTAACGCCTGATTCAATAAATTAGCTAGTTTATTATTACTGTGGCGTTCCAAGAGCGTCCTTTGTTCAGCAGTGGTCGTCTTCCGGCTGATAACAAAGAAAGCAACAATAACCTAAAAATAACTTACGATCTAGCCCACTGCCCAGCCCGGACCGCTCCAGAGCCATGAATCAAAACCATGATTGTGTCTTTCTTATCATACTCCTTAGTAGCGAATATGAATGTGCCCGTGGCAGGAACAGTGTCTTTTGGCACTTGGAGCCTCATCATGTCCTCCTGGGTCTCCAGGAGATGGTAGACGTAATCCGTCACAGCCATGCCTACTTCTTCGTAGTGGACCTGGCATTCTTGGTGCAAGTCGCTTACGTTGAATTGGAATGGTTCATCTCCCGGCACACCATCTATTAGTTTCTTCAGTTCACCATCTGAAATTATTTAAGTAGCTTTTTAACCTCCAAACCAAAGTCAGGGTTTTTTCATGCTTGTAGTTCAGAATAAAGGGCTTTATTATTAGTATTATTATCAGTATTTATATTTTTTGTCTTGCCACAATCAACTCAACTAACAGTCGCGATCAACCGATTGCCCACCCCTGCTACAGTGTCCCACTACTGAGCAAAGGCGTCCCTTTTCTCCTTCCACTCATCTCTGGCTTGGGAAAAATGACACTGGAATCGCTCCAAATCGTCCCAAAGTATAAAGCAAGTGATGTAATATGACGGATGATGATAACGGTCCAACCGTTTTCGGCCATGGTAACCGCTTGGCGACGACTCCTAATTATATAACTGGTGCTCATGAAGGTATTTTAAGTTCATGTCATACTTGAATTAAATCCGTAGCCCAGGTCCCTCAGTGCCTCCTGTGGGGGCTTGTGCCCCGGGAGAGTGGATCGCTTCACACTCATCTGCATCATTGGAGCCCGCAGGAACCGCTGCCTTAAGTGCCGGAGCAAACTCTGCAATTTCAACATTTCTTGGACTGAAAACCAGATTTTATCTCTGTTAGATTTTAATTCTTGCACATGATGAGTTAAACCATCACCTCTGTGTGCGATTTTTCAGAAGGTAGAAAACTTGACCCATTTGTTGATGGAATGTGCTCAGAACTCAGACTTGAGGAGAAGAGTTCTTGGGGGTTCAATGGCCAGGTCAATTATTGACTGTCAGAGCCAACATCTGAAAAAGCTAATTGTATTTACCACTTTTTTAATATGTCCTTTGCGTAAGGAAAATGAGCGAGCACCCATGAGGCTGACATGATCACCTGGAGTGTTCAAAGCCTCAACAAAAAGAAGAAGAAAAAAGGCTCACAAGCATTTTGCCTGCCTGTTCCAGTGTGTTATGAATATTGATGCATACAATAACTATTTGCGTCAACTTCTGATACAAGTAGTTTCTCTTTGATGTGTAATATTCGTCCTTATGGTAGTAGAAACGGGCAATCGTTCATATGGATCAATATTCATAACACACCGGAACAGGCGGGCAAAACGCTTGTGAGCCTTATCCTAATGACGTTTGACCACGCGGTCAAAACGGTCGAATATTTGCCCAGCCGTCTTTCAAACTTTATTCAGTTTCTTGCCCAATTCTTATCAACAGAGGTTTTTCTGAACCCATGGTAGATTCTTCGACATTCATAAGTATTTGTTATAGCCTAAATTGAATAAAGATATGATATACCCATTTACGATAAACAAATAAAAATAAGTATTGGTAAAATAAAAACCTTTTATATTACCATTCCTTACCACATTTAATATCGAACAATCAATAACGCGTACCAGGGTTAAAATGAGTTGCGCGTTTCCACTTCGGCATGAATTTAGCTTTTTACACATACCTGTACGTTCAGTTGCCGATAAATGGGAAATACACCGCTACCACTTTCAGTTAATATACAGCTCTTCTCAGCTTTGATAGGTTTTAGAGAATATTTATATTATTTTTATTTATTTAACAAGAATGCACCGGACAGGACACCCTCCTTGACTATAATTTTT
This sequence comes from Choristoneura rosaceana, assembly GCA_037349165.1. Classification (NCBI taxonomy): domain Eukaryota; kingdom Metazoa; phylum Arthropoda; class Insecta; order Lepidoptera; family Tortricidae; genus Choristoneura; species Choristoneura rosaceana. The sequence goes on from JAZBNJ010000002.1 coordinate 48,585, forward strand.
GACATTTGGGGTGACACTATTTATTTACCGGCTCGGATAATACCAACCGACATGGAAATACCACCCGATATTTCTTGTACACGCCCATGCCAACTGCAGGGCTACTACGAAACTCGAAGTTCGTGTCGTGCGGTCACTCTGACACTTACACTGTTTAAAACAAGAGCGAGAGGGACCGCACGACACGAACTTCGAGTTCCATAGTAGCCCTGCTGCTGGTGTCAAACTGACAAGAGTTACCATGGGCGCGTGCACGAAATATCAAGTCAGTATTTCCATGTCGGTATTGTACAGCCGGTAAATAGTATAGTGTCACTCGACATTTGTAAACATTGACCACAGATGCACCATATCTGTACAAATTCTGACATTGACATTATGGCTGGGGTCAGCTGTTAACGTTAGGGGTTGGTTGGAATAAATGTGAAATTATTTACTAATTAAAATTATAAATGTAGTGGTTTACTCAATTTAATGCTATTATTGTTCAACATAAATAATTTATTTCGTTGTTCATTATTCGTTCAGTGATACAACACTGTGTAAGTGTTGCCATGGCCCCGTGGTCATGGGCGTGGCTTCATTTTATATTTGGCGGGAACAAGGAGTCAGGAAAAATTTAAAGAAAATTGCAATCGTTGACTAACTAATATTCAAAAGATTATAGTGACTTATAATAAAAAAGTTGGAAAATATAGATTTATTCAACTAAACTTTTTAAAAGTCAAATTAATAAGATTTCATTGTAGTTGTGTCGTGCGGAAGAATTGCCAAGTGCAAATTAGGAAAGGAAAGGTAAGGTTCCGTACAATATAGACAGAATTTTTCTTGTACTTATTTTTTTTTTAATAAGTTTTACTTATCATTTTTTCTATAAAATTATTCGTTATTACAGAAATTAATGAGATATGATGAATGAATTAATAAGATACCTACCTAGATTAGATTTAATTAAAGCATAAAAAGGTTTATAAATTTCGACGTTTTAACCTTTTTAACCGACTTCAAAAAAGGAGGAGATTCTGTTTCAATGTTTGTATTTTTTTATGTATGTTCACCGATTACTCAGTGGACCGATATTCAAAATTATTTTTTGTTCGAAAGAGTATTCTTCTGAGGTGGTTTGTCACCAATTCAAGATCTGATGATGGGATTCTAGGGAAATCGAGGGCAAACTTCAAATTTTATAGGTACACATAAGACGACTTTAGCATTTTTAGCATTAAGACATTTACATTCAGAAAGTATCATTATCGAAAAAGGAAGTTCGTATCGCATCGTCCCTTTCACTCGCATATTAAATGACATAAGCGTTAGCGGGACGGCAAGTACGGCAACATACGAAGTTCGAGTTTTGCACTTCGTAGTATAGGGCCAGGTTTAACATTTCCCGTGTGACTGTACGAACCAACTGATTTAGTAAACGAATCTCTTTAGCCAGAGTCGCTATTTTTATGGTGTGCTATACGGTGTACCACTGCAGAACAAAGACCTCCTCTTTCTCCCTTTTTTCCTACACTCGTATCTGGCTTGGACAAAATGTCTCCAGTCCGGCTGGAATAGCTTCAAATCGTCCCGCACCTCCTTTTAGGCCTACCTCGGCTCCGGTATCCGTCGCAAGGAACCCAATCAGTGGTCATTTTACGTTTGATTTATGAACCAAGAATTATGGTTAAAAAAAAATTGTCTAGAACTTTTTTTATTACGTTCGAGTTATGAGGTTCCGTTGGTTTTTTGTGGAGCACATAGCGTTTCCACGGAAGTTCCGTTATAAAGTTTTAGCGAAACCTGCGGAATATTGCGAAAGAGTGTGATATTGCAACTTTTCTCCGAGCGATTGGCTTAGCCTGTTTTATGAGATAGTCGATTTATGAAGTCACATTTATGGTGTCGATTTGGATTGCACACTCATACTGGGTCCCTAACGATCCTCTCATGTACTCAAAGGTTAACTGGTAGATCCCTTAAAGGGATAAGTTTGCCTTTGTACAAGCATCTCCTCAAAGCTCTGCTGATTGTATTTCTGTTTCTTTTATTTTGTACAATAAGGAGTTGCCGTTGCATATATACCTACATCTGTATACAGGATGTTTGGCAGTCGCGTGTAGGGGTTTTAAGGGATGAAGGTAGGATCATCCTAAATACTTTTGACTACATTTACTTATATGCTGTTGAATTTTAGTCGCATGCATAACCAGTACCGAACCGATGTATTCGTATAAAATTGCACTAGGTATATGGAAACGAGGCTTCTTTTTTTGGGAATATCCATGAATTACCTTAACGTTCATTTATTTGCTTTTGGTTTCTTTTTTTAAAATGGCACATGATCGGAAAGCCTGTAAATCACAGAAGTTTATTAAGTAATTTGTACGTGTAAGTAAATCAATGTTACTTTTTTTGTAAACGCAAAGTTACAAAATGATCTGAGCTTTAATCGTCATATCTAAAGAGGTTTTTTTTTATCAGTCTAGCAGTAGTAGGTAATCATTTGAATTCATTTTCAAGAAACGAGGCATTGCGAAGGCAAAATACTGAAAATTAACTCAATAAAGGCTATACAGGGTGTTAAAAGAAACAAAATCTGGCACACGGAGTGATTAAAAAAAAAATTACAAAATCTCATAAATCAGGTGCAGGTGGTATAACCTTGTCCAGGGTTCGCTCGGATTGTTACCACCATCTTGCTCGCTAATCCTGCCGTGAAGCAGCAGTGCTTGCACTGTTGTATTTCGGAGTGGAGAGTAAGATATCCGGTGAAATCACTGGCACTTGAGGTATCCCATCTTAGGCCTCTAAGTTGGCAACGCGTCTGCAATATTCCTGGTGTTGGAGATGTTTATGGGCGGTGGTGATCTCTTACTATCAGGAGACCCACTTGCTCGTTTGCCATCCAGTCAAATAAAAAAACAAAAATTCGTGAAACTTAGCATAATAGTAAATTTGGTCAAAAATGTTCGGAATGACCCTCTGCCATCCCTTAAAACCCCTAAATCGGAATGCCAAACAATCTGTACACCATTGTATACAATACAGCAATCTATTTTAGCATCGTCTTTCAGCTCTATCTGTTTCTGTGCATTTGCTTGGCCGAACCGAAAACAAAGATATATATGTACATTTTATTTTATTTTTTTAATTAGTTCCACCGAGCAGTCTTGTATCTTTAAGTGAGCAGTTCTTATACATATACTTGTTCCTTTCAGGGATATCGGAAACGGCTGTAATCATTTTGGTGAAGTGCTATATGGAGGTTTTCGGGGATGAACAATCAATCCTTATATTTGGGAAAACGTATATTTTCGAGTTTTAGCTGTAGTGAAACTGGTCCTTATCCATGTACTAAAATACTTCTGGCGCCTATTTCAAGCATCTTACCCAAGCATAAATAGCTAGATTTTCATGCAATGCATAGTAATTTCATCTCACCCAGCTTAATTTAAATACAATTTTAACAACTTATAGCATAGCACAGCGGCGGCCTTACCCATTGCGAGGCTCAGGGCGGCAGGTCTTTTTGAGGCCATTTGTCCTTCGTGAAAACTATGTGATGCGAAAATATAGTTAGTAAAATCTATATATTTTTAAATTTGCTTGGGTTGTTGCGCGAGCCCCTGCAAGAGCGAGGCCCCGGGCGGTTGCCCTGTTCGCCACCCCCTAAGGCCGGCTCTGGCATAGCATATAGTTCCCGATTTTTTGCTTTTCAGACACACCTATTTGTACATTTACCCACACTCTAGCGAGGGATCTCTCTCGACCTACTTGTGAAGGTATACCTGCACTGCACATAGCTTAGGAATATAAAAAGGGGCACATTTAGACTGATACTCGTACGACTAATGTATCTATTTCTATCTACTTGCAACTACCTACCTACGTAATGAAACCCATAACGCTACCTGCGCAAACAAGGGTAGGTATATCTTTGATTCATTATAATGTATTATGTAATCAAAGGGGTCTATGTATCTATACGCTACCTAGGGATAAGTTCGTCTTCATGAATTTTATTATTTACTTTTTGTCACTCATTGAGTTTTATGCTGTTGTGTGTAATCCATCCATACTAATATTATAAATGCGAAAGTGTGTTTGTATATTTGTGTGTTTGTATATTTGTGTATTTGTCCGTCTTTCACGCCGTAACGAAGCGACGGATCGACGTGATTTTTGGCATAGAGATAGTTTATGGGCCCGAGAGTGACATAGGCTACTTTTGCACAGTTCCCGAGGGAACAGCGTGCGATATCCGAATACCACGCGGGCGGAGCCGCGGGCAAAACTAGTATAATAATAAATGACTTGATTAATTCTAAGTAGTAAAGTTGAGTGAGACGTTATCATCTAAAATGTTAATAATTGTGCAATTCTGATGTCATTTGACGATATAGTGATTTAAATTGATATGTCATTTTTGTTGCGATTTAGATTTAAGTAGTCAGTACCGGATTAGCTACGTAGCAAGAGTAGCAAATGCTACGGGCCCCGCGACTCGGGGGGCCCCGCGGTCTAATACCTGTCTGACCGTAAAAAAAAAAGTTCATTTGTAATAGTTTTATTTTATTTAATACCCTTTAACTTGAGAAACTATAGCAAACCAAGGGCCTCTTGACAGAATTTGCTACAGGCCCCGCGCTGGCTTAATCCGGCACTGCAAGTAGTTGTGTCCAGGGCCCATAACCAGATAACTTTAGCATATTCAAAAAATGTATCGAAGTAAAATAAGAGAATTTTTTATTAAGAGAAACTGCACAGTCATAGGGTGTGAGCTACATGGTTACTCTTTGTGTACAAAAGAGATGGATATATCGCAACAGCGCTTGCCATCTCTTCTTTTTATTGACACTTAAAACTGAATGTAAAGCAGCCATTATTTCTTCAGAGTTCATAAAAAGATCCACCATTTATTATTACTTTAGAACATAGCAGATCAAAATGGCGTCCTCGGTATTAGCTGAAAGGGATGAGAGTTTACTTGTTCCGTTTTTGTTTTCAACTACTGAACCAATAACCGTGTAATTCAGTACAAGCCAAGACCAGAAATTACTGGCACTTGAGGTATTCCATCTCAGGCCTCTAGGTTGGCAACGTATCTGCAATACCGCAGCGCGGCAGTGGTGATCTCTTACCACCTGGAGACCCACTTGCTCGTTTGCCTTCCAGTCGAATAAAAAAAACCAGAGTAAATGATAGGACACATGGGCGTACCCAGGGGGGGCAAGGAGGGGCAGCTGCCCCCCTGGATTTTGTTTACCTCCCTCTAACTATCTACTGTTGTCGATAATTATGTTTATTTATTTGACTAGGTGCTCATAAAATTTGATTCCCCCCCTGGCCCAGAACCTGAATACGCCCACGATAGGATACCCTTTATCTCGAAAAAACCGAGCTCGAGCGCGAAGGCGAGCGATAAACGAACTCGCAGATGAAGTCGCGGGTAACAGCTAGTAAATTATAAAGTACCTACCTACATATAGTATACCTAGGTATGATATGACTCACTATTCTGTATCTATTTTTAGCTACCCCAAACCGGATTCTACACAACACTGAACACCAGACACGTTTGTATGATTTAAATGGTTTCTGTAGAGGTATTATGTTATATATAATTGCTTACTTATTCTAAAAATATCGTCTTAGTTCTTTTTATTAGTTATTACGAAAGAACAAATTTAGCGTCTAATCTACTTACCTACCTGCTATCTGAAGGAAAGGACAACACTTTAACAAAAAAGGTAGCTTCTATGTTTATCTGCAGTTTTATATACTTATTTATTTATATATACCTAAGTATTTAAAATTTCATCAAAATCAGCTCTGTAATTTTTCACATTTCAACATACAGCACCGTAATTAAGTATTATATATAACCTTTTTACAGACGTAATTCTAAAGACTCCCTTAAATGAAAAAAGGGAAGGAATGTACAATATCTGACATTGAATAAAAATAGGTACTATTTTTTTTTGGATATATAACAGTATCTATAATGCATTTTTGAAAATAAGAAATTGCGGAAAAACATAGAAAAAATGCTACGCCACAAGAAACATTCGGGACCCGGTGGGATGTGGGAGTATTAGGGTGGGGAAAAATGAACGCAGAAAAGGGGGTCAAGGTCAAAAAGAGGTGGGTCAAGGTCAAAAAGAGGTGGGTCAAGGTCAAAAAGGGGTGGGTCAAGGTCAAAAAGAGGTGGGTCAAGGTCAAAAAGAGGTGGGTCAAGGTAAAAAAAGAGGTGATCAAGGTCAAATAGGTGCTCAGACAAAATAAAAAAATTGTGGTCAAGGTCAGAGAAAAGTGAAATAACCTAACCTGTAGGTAAAACCAATGGAGTTTTAGTCTTAAATTTGAAACTGACTTCCGTGTCACCTATACGATCTGACATTTTTAAACCGAGCTTTTCAACCATGAATAAAAACAATCTAGTTATTAATCATGACTAATGGAAGTAAATGTGTAATTAATGAAACAAATTGTGTACTATAAAATATATTTTTATTGATGTAAAGACATACATATACCTACTATTACAAAACACAAAACAGAGAGAAATCAAACAACAGAATATACTTTTCAACACTTTATTATTTATATACCTACATATACATATACATAATATATGTAAAGGAAAATACAACACAAACATAATAAGTTACGTTAATAATAACTCCTACCAGAACTGTAACTCTCGAGTGGGATAAAGGGGTAAAGGGTGGAAGGAGGAGATGGGAGAGGGGAAAGGGGGGTTAGGGGGGGGGGGAGGCGGCTTCGCCCGAAGGCCCGCTTCGTCGCCCCATCGGTCGCGTGCTCACGTAACCCTCACAAGCTCGGGACGTCGCCGGCTCGCTACGCTCGCCACCTCCCCCCGCTCGCTGTTCGGGTCCGTGCGCACTCGACCGATGGACCTCCTACGCGAGCCTTCGAGCTCAGCGGTCGGGCTCTGTGACGGAGTCGGGTCTAAGCGAACACCTACCAAAACTGTAACTCTCGAGTGGGATAAAGGGGTAAAGGGTGGAAGGAGGAAAGGGGAGAGGGGAGAGGGGGGTAAGGGGGGGGGGAGGCGGCTTCGCCCGAAGGCCCGCTTCGTCGCCCCATCGGTCGCGTGCTCACGTAACCCTCACAAGCTCGGGACGTCGCCGGCTCGCTACGCTCGCCACCTCCCCCCGCTCGCTGTTCGGGTCCGTGCGCACGCGACCGATGGACCTCCTACGCGAGCCTTCGAGCTCAGCGGTCGGGCTCTGTGACGGAGTCGGGTCTAAGCGAACTCCTACCAAAACTATAACTCTCGAGTGGGATAAAAGGGTAAAGGGTGGAAGGAGGAGAGGGGAGAGGGGGGTAAGGGGGGGGAGCCGGGCTTCACCTCAAGGTAGCCCGGGAAATCAGCCGGAGTAGGTATTTTGGTTGCATGGCTTCAATTCTGGCTTAGCTCCGGCGCTGCGGGCAGACCAGCCCTTTCGCCCTTGCGTGCCAAAGCACGGTCGCCTGTGCTCCGCTCCGCAGCTTCGGCTTGCTGGTCGCTGCGCGACCAGCCTCAGCCGCTCCGCTTCACACGGCTCCCGCGCTTTGTCACGGCGGGCGAGGGCTGCTCCCCCTCCGCGCCTCCGGCTTTTTATATACACTCTAGGGGTAGGGCAGACAAGACCACGTGGATAGTGGAGTGCCCTGATTCGGATTTTGGTACCCAATTACCCAATATAAACGGTATCACCAGTGGCGGTGATGCCTTTGATTTAATGAAAAATATGTGCGGATTTGACCGTTAAAATTCTCATCCTAAATTAAATGGGGAATAAAGATAAACGATAGCAGTTGCTATCTTATAAAACAGTGGTTCCCAACCTTTCATTGACCATCAACTACTTTAATTATTTTATTATTAGCAGGTATTACAAGGTTCACGAGCTGTAAACACTTACTCATTTTTTTTATCAATCTTTTAAAATGATCCTTGAACATGATATTAAATCATGTAAAAAATATTTTTAGTAAAAAAAACTGTTATAGTTACAGATCGTGAGATCTAACAGTTACCTTTTGACAGTTGGTAAATGGTGTAAATAAGTTGAGGGTTTTGGAGTTTCAACCGTATTGTATGGGTACTACCGATATGTCAAAAGGTAACTGTTAGATCTCATATTCTTTACTGGCAATGTGATTTTTCAACACCCCACACAGACCCGGCTTTGGGTGTGCCAAACAGACCACCTGTGTTCCATGGACCACCAGTTGGGAGCCACTGTTATAAAAAAAACTTACTGAAGACACTGAACTTCGGAGTAACCTTTAATATATTTTTTTACTTTATCTTATCTTAACCTAACTTCATTCAACCTAACCTGATCAAACCTAACTTTATTCAACCTCATCTTATTCAACTTAACCTTATTCAACCTAACCTTATTTAACCTAACCTTATTTAACCTAACGTTATTCACTCACTAGAGTCCAAAACTTGCACTACACTCGACTCTTCAGACGGCGGGGCGGTGGAAGACGAGGCCTCGGGCTTCGGGAACACCATTGTAGTCACTGAGTATTAACAGGAGTACGAAAAACGCTCTCGACTGCGAGTACAAACAATGACTGAGCAACAGTAACATTGACACAAACATGACAAACCAAACATAATGGCGTGTGTCACGGTTCATTTCACGTTTTTAAAAATTATTATTGTATTGTGGCATAATATATCCACCAAAAATACATTTTATAAATTTTTTTTGACGTTTTCGTATCCAAAAACAACATATATGGTTTTGTTAGAATATATAGAACAGACGAATCTAAATAAGTTCTTAAAATTTAAACCACACTTGTTATAATCACAGCGACCGTACCGTAAAATGGAACGTACCGTTTCTTTGCGACAAAATGCCATTAGAGGATTGCTCAATTTAATTGTTATATAGAAAACTTTATTTATTTTTTTCTCGGTAACTATTCGTTTCCGCAGCTTGAAACTTCGTGAAGTTGTTATTTATAATAAGAGCTTTCTACAAAAAAAAAATGAGCAACGAACTCTGCGGCACATATTGTACATATGAGCCGAAAAAAGGGTAATAAAAATTCAGTTATTAGTTTTTTCTACTACTTACTCGAAATTTTAAAAGCGCAATTGAAATTGCTGTCCTCCATTCTTCTATTCGTATTTAGCTCGAAGCCGCATCCGAGGTCAAGTGCGAGTTAGCCCCACAGTTTGGGTTACGTAGCGGGCTTGCGGCATATTCAGCAAGGCTACCACGAAATTCGAAAATCGAAGTTCGTATCGTACCGTCCCGCCTACGCTTATGTCATTTAATACAAGAGTGAGAGGGACGGCACGATATGAACTTCGAATATTGTGTTTCGGAGTAGCCCTTCTGTATGTAGATACGTGAAATGAAGATTTGAACTCTATTCGTCTTGTGTTAGAATTTAATATAAATTTAGAAGAAAATTCTTTTTTTTATTATTTGAACTAGCTGTAAGGTTAACTATGAGTTAGATTTTAGATTAAATTCTATTAAAATTTGCAGAATCAACCAGTCAGAGGTTGTTAATAACTTAGGCTCAGGCAATCGAAAGTTGTCCAGGCATTAATTTGTTTTTTTAATTATTTTTTTGTTTAATACAACCTTCTAAATTCTCAAAATGCACAATATTAAATCACCATGTTAAACTTAAAATGTTAGTGGATAATATTCGCTGTTTATTTGGTCAAAGATGGTCCAAAATTGATGCGTCTGGACTATGCATAACAGGGACACTGACAAAGATCATAAAATTTAATAAGGGACTCCTAAAGTGCAGTATCAACTTTCACATATTATGGGTCCCGAGTATAATTTTATATCTGGAATATTTTAATAACTAGCGTTTACCCGCGGCTTCGCACGCGTAAATTATTAGATACAACAGTTGAATTGAAATTCCGGGAATTTATTAAATTCTCGTGGGAATCCCCTAAAATTACATCGTGGTTTTCATTGACGTTAAATTTAAACACCATGTCAAATTTCCCAGCGGTTATTACGAGATTTTATTCCTATCCCGTGGGAATATCGGGATAAAAAATAGCCTATGTGTTATTTCAGACGTCCAGCTACCTACATACCACATTTCATGACTCTAAGCCCAGTGATTGTTATTTTGAGATTTTATCCCTATCCCGTGGGAATATCGGGATAAAAAGTATTCTATGTTTTAATCCAAGTTATAAACTAACTTTTTGCCAAATTTCATCAAAATCTGTCCAGCCGTTTCAGCGAGAAGAAGTAACAAACATCGGTTGTGTCACTCTGAAGATGAGCTCTGGTTGAGTTCGAAACGCGTCAGTGTGTTGTGGTGGTGGTGATAGATGGGTTTGTGTAATTTGTGTGTGTTCTTACAGTGTGGAGGTGGAGGAACTGCATGAACACGCATAATTTGCATAGACTTAGCTATCTTAAGGTCGCGGGTGAGCAAAGAAATTCTTTTAGTTCATTGATATGGACCTCCGCAAAGTAACGCCTGATTCAATAAATTATGTAACAAATATACTCACTCACAAACCTTCACATTTATAATATTAGTAGAATTAGTAGGATTCTAAGTATCAAAATCGTTTGATCAGTGTACAGCAAGTGTTGTCAGCCTAATTTTTTTTTATTTGCCGCGTTTTCTCGTGGCGTGGACAGCTTTCTTACACAAAACTTAAACACCTACTTGTAGTACTTGACGACATTTGACAACTAACAGCTGTCAATACAACCTCTTTTTTTTTAATCAAACAGACCACGGCACAAAACTTATTAATCCCACGAAACGTGTGGTTTGTCGAAATAAAGTTTCAATTTATTTTTACAAAAAAAAATTACAAGTTAAAATATCTATTTATAGGAGTGAGCTTCATTATTTATAAGTTTATTATCGATAAAAATATAATACGGATCATTCCAGAAAACTTAAAGTACCCAATTGTATAATATTTCTAACAATTCAAACACCTCACTATCACATTTTTCGTAAGCTACTTTTAACTTGAAATTGAAAATCACTAGACAACCCAATTGTGCGAGAGAGTGCAAGAGATATCGCAAATAGAATGTAAAAAGGTTCTTACACATAGCGTTACGGATTCCTAAAAGGTCAACAAAAATAAGGCACCGCCACAGAATAATTATCAGCATTTTTTCTACGATCATCCATGGGCAGTAAATTACGATTCCTAATTAGAATAATATAAAATAAAATGTATAAATTCTTATTACAAAATAATTGTTCCTTTAAAAAAAAGTTGCACAAAAAATGCAAATAAGATGCTCCAGCCAAGCGGAACCCTATAAAGAAAGATAATTTAATACAGCTGTTTAATTGATCATTAATTATATCAATTGGTGTTATTGTAAACGCGAATTAAAATCAGTATTCGGGAACCCTAAAATTAAGTTCAAATTTTTCGGAAATTAGAATAAAAAGTTTTGCAATAAGTAACAATAAATATATTTCGGTACCTAATTTCGTTACGTCTAAGTTTTGATAAGAACAATAAAGTTATCAAAACAAAGAAAGCTTATTTCGTTTCGTTTTGTCCAAAACCACTTGCAAGTAGGTACCCACTGGTAAAGTAGGTTAAAGTACTTACGTAAGCTTGTAATTGCATTATATACCTACCTACGTTCTCTTTACGTTCATAGTAAAATACCTAAACATTTGACATCTACTTTTTACTAGTTGCCATCTCGCTCGCTCATGCTGGGAATTATTGTTCAAGGAATGCGCGCGTCGACTAGTCTCGCTACACCTAGACATAAGGCGCAAATTTGATTCCATTTAGTAAACCATACACCTTCTTGCAACGTCTTAGAGCTCATTTTGTGCGAGCACTAAAATAAGTGCCAACTTATCAACGAACAGACGGTGTAGCGAGACTATCTGCGGTGACTACTTTGTAAAAGTACATTCATAAATTTTATTATTACTGAACCGAATAGTTCGTAGGTTTTATGTGCATTACTGTAACTTTACTTAATCTAATAATTATGTAGTAATTTTTTAAAATATTTCTAGTAAGTCTTTAATGAGTTTCAGCTTCATTTAATTCGAATTAGATTCGTAAATTAAGGAACTAAATGCAAAGACCTTGAGAACCTAGTCTCGTGGGGAGTGCGGATACGTCATCGACAGGAAGTTTTGCAGTTATGTATAACCGCTAGCAGGCCTCTGATTGGCCGACGAAGCCTTGTCGGCGGCCATTTTGTTCGCTTCTGAGTCACCAAAAGGTGAAAAATGTAGGGAATTATTACGCACTCCCCACGAGACTTCACAACGGTATTGGGCATTTCCCTCGTGAACACAAAATTTGGGTTTCATGTTCCCTACCTACCACAGCGTGGATGAATTATTATTACTTTTTCTTAGAAATACCAAAAAAAAACTAGTTTTTAAATATTTATATCAATCCGTCAGTGTCGGAACAAGTGGTTTTTCATTAATTACATACTTCAAGTTCCTAGAAACTCTGTTTTCCAGCACCAGTTCTGTCGGCTCGTGGTTGCAGCACGACGGACGGACTCGCCGCTGCCGCCAAAAATTAAAAAGTGGTGTGAAGTGTACGTGCACGGGATTAATATTACCGATAAATACATGTGTTTTACCTAACTGTCAAAATAATAGTGAAGTGATCAGTGTTCGTTGCGGATTGTTTACGTAGATGTTGACTGAGAATTGTCAACGCGGTGCGGCAGGATGTAGCCCGAAATATAGGCGGGCTTGAAGGAAGGACCTGAAGTGTTTCTGTATAATTTGGCATCGGCCGTGCTTTAAAAAAAATGTCGGAAACTACGATGGTCAAGGTGAAGACGGAGCGGCCGGATGAGGCGGAGATCGTGGAGCTCGCCGCCAAGATGGTCGAGGCCAACAAGGCGAAGGCGCTGGCGGCGTCTGCGGCCGCGGCGCGGCCCGGGCCCGTGGGGCTGGGCGGCGTGCCGACCGGCCCCGGTGGGCAGATGGGGATCCTTAACTTCCTGACGCGCAAGACCGGAGCCGGAGCCCCGGTGGACACGCGCCCGCCCGTCGACCCCGAGAAAAAGACTCCCGCCCCCGACGAGGCTAGCTGGAAAGGCCACTTCGGCTGGGACATGTTGGGCAAATGCCACATTCCGTACATTTACCGTTCCGGAGAAAAATACGTGGCCGTGAGAATGGTCGAAATCAAACTATTAAACAAGTACCTGAACTACCTTCACGCCGACATCTATTCCTGTACGTGTATAAGGAGCTACTACATTACTGAGATCGAAGCAAGGCTGCTGAACGAAATCAACAGCAGGCATTGTGACGGCCAGTTTGGTAGAGATCCCTTTACACAGAAGGACTTAGTGGTACGGTTGCTAGACGCTTATGAATTCTATAATTTCTTAGATGTATGTTACAATAAGTTATTAAGAGGTACAACTAATAGTAAAGACAAGTGTGGTTTCATTAGAATAAATAAAGAGTCAGTGGTACCTTACACAGTTCGGGACGGACAAAAGTTTGTGCCCTTGTTCTATTTTGAGGGTGAAACGGACAATCTTAAGTTAAAGGCAGATCAGTTGAAGGGTTGGGACTTGTCATACCTGAAATTCTGCTGCAAAGTGCAAGGGATAAGGAACGAGTTGTTTGCAAGTGAGACGTGCTCCGTTATTAGTTTGTCGGACATTAAAAGTTATTTTCCACCGGGGACCGAGTTTGAGGAATACTGGCCTAACAAAGTTGTTGACTCGCAGCTCCTCATTTCAGCAAAAGGTAAGAATGAACTCATTATTATTAATAATAATAATAAAGCCCTTTGTACAACTGAACTACAAGCATGAAAAAAATAAAAAATAATAATAATCAATTTGTAAAAATTGGTTAAAGAATGTCCCGTAAACTCGTTATTTTTAAAAAGTCGAAAGTCAAGTCAGTTCGAAAAAGCTACAAAGATACAAAGTTAATGACTACTTATTGATATTTCCAATTGGATTCATCCCATTAACCTTGATGTAATTAGAATTTTTATAAAAAAGAAACTAATATTGTTCTCTTCATTATTACTTCTCATAAACCAATTAGGTTTAATGGAATTTGTTGTTATTGTCTACAAATCATTCCTTAGGTATTTTAGAATAGCATAGGGAATAGGCAAGCAATTTTTTATTTGTTTATATATCTTTATTATTTAGCTGACTGCTGCTAACAGTACATTATTGTGTTTTTAAAAAAGTATATTTTGATTTGATATTAATAAATGGACTGTAGTTCCCATGCTAGCCCAGTGCGATTGGGAACTTCACACACACCATTGAATTGCTTTACAGGTTTGTGCAGCTTGCCTCACAATGTTTTCCTTTACCTTAAATTACATGGTCAATTAAAAAAAAAACTTGTACATAGCAGTGGGAGTCATATAGAGGCTGGGCTGATTATAATGATATTATAATAATAGTAAATAACAGTCATAGGGGCTGTTTTACCATCCATTGATTAGTTAAATTAAAGTTTTTGAGATAATATAATCCACCAACCAGTGTCATTATTAATACTTCTTCAAATGCCTGGGTTAGATGACAAAAGTTTCAAGTTAGATGACAACTTTAGATCTTTCCTCTAATTAGAGGTTAAAGGCAGTTTAAATTGTAATCAAAGACCTATTTTAAATGGCCCCCTTACTCAGAAACAATGATAATAACAATTATACTCACCAGTATCCATTCCAGTTTTTAATGATTCACCATTTTATTATATTAAATATATTTTTTGGATATAATCATGATTATAATCATTGACCATAATGAGATCCCAAGAGTTACAAGCCCAACGGGCTCAGGCCTGAAATATCTGTTGTCTAATGTCTGTCTCCAAGACTGTCAGTTTTCGTATAATGTGCCCTTTCCAGAAAGAGGTTATTCCCAAAGCAACCTCAAAATATCCGCATTATCCGCCCATCTTACAATTTTGGCATTCCAGAAAAATCTTATTCCCAAAATGTCTACAATCATGAACATGCAAGATTTACCTAAAATAATTCTAAAGCAAAATTCCTTCAAATATAATGAGACAGACAATAGCAGAACTTATGGTAATGTTAATATTATAGGAATGTAAACATTATGAATAGACAACTTCCTGAGATTGTGCACATTTTGAATAACAGACATTTTGAGAAAGCTGACATAATAGAAGTGTTAACATTGTCAAAACGCAGATATTTTGAGAATTTAACATTTCAGGAAAACAGATATTTCAGGCCTGAGCTGCCCAAAGGTCATCTTGAGGCAATGCCATTGCATACCAAAACAAATAGAGATACTGTTGAAACCCAGAAATATAAAAATTTGAGTTGTGAGGATGGGTTGAGACTGTTGAATGTCCGAAATTCACTGACTTCTTTCTTTAAACTTCTTCCTGAATTAGTTTTGGGAGTGATCCATAGCAATGGTGGCTATTGTGCTTGGAATTTAATTGATGATCTGGTGGCCAAGTGGTCAGAGAACCTGAATATGAAGCTTGAAGTCCCGGGTTTGATCCCCGGCTGGGGCAGATATTTGTATGAAATTAATAATATTAATGTATGTTCTTAGGTCTTTGTATGTGTTTAAGTATAGTATATCTATAAAGTATCCATTACCCAGTATCTATCCTACAATCTAGCTTAGTACAAACTAATGAATTAGTTTGGGACTAGGTCAATTGGTGTCAAGTGCCCCATGATATTTATTTATTTATTTACTGTCACATGATAATGCATTCATCCAATCGTAGTAAAGGTGCATGATGTAGACTCGCAAGGAGGGTAGCGCGAGCATGGTCTACTATACGCCAGTGTTTTTCAATCTGTTGACACCTTTTAAGGGGGTTGCAGTATAATTAAACTCTCACTTTTGTTATTCCATAAGCTGCCTGCCATTGCCTTGGTCTCATTGGTCCAGCGTGTGGTCTGCCTCGTTTCCTCCTTTTATAGTTGGGGTACTAATTAATAATTGTAGATACCTAGGTGTCTTAAAAAACATTTATTAATATAATGTAATTCCTTGTCTTCTATCTTATCTAGAAGTTAAGATAAATGGTTTTGATGCAATCATTTCTAAAAATAAATACACAATTTTAGATTTGTCTTCAGTCAAGGCTTCGAATTTTTACGCATTTGCCCAATTTAAAGATTTTAACAAAATCTAATAGGATTTGTTTTTAATGTCAGCATTTCCAAAAGAAAATATCTGAACTGCAAAATCTATTTTGGATATTAGTGGTGTAACAATTAAGTATTAAATTTAATGAAACTATCCTAAAATTAAATTACGTAAAATAAAAATAATAAAAGCTAAAACTAAAAAAAAATAATGCTTAAAGCACTCCCCCTAGGCAAGGTCCCAATTCGTAGAGGGAGACGTAAATTATCAAAATCTAATTGGAATTGATTTTGATGCCTATTCAAAAATAAATATCCAAATTACAGATTCTATTTTGTGTTATTTTATTTTATATGAAATCATTTCCAAAAATAAAAATATTTTCACTGCTGAATCTATTAATTCTTCTTCGATTATATTTGTATAAAAAAAAAATATTTCAATGTAAATAAAAGAAATAGTAAACATGAAATAAAAATTTCCTTGAGTCTAAACAAAGTTTATTATGAATTTATGTATCAATGGTATAAAACAGGAAACCCACTTGCTTGTTTGCCATCCAGATGAATAAAAAAAAAACTAAATTTTGTTGGAGAAATTTGTTATTAATAGGAAATGCTAAATTCCCTAATAATAATAACATTATAATGTAATATCATAATATTTGCTCTTGAAATTTCACTTCATATCAAGGGAAACGTGTCATACCAATTTTTTTACATAGTAATTTTTTTTTTTAGGTTTGTGTCATATCTTTTTCAACTTACGAAATTATGACTGCAACTAGCGAAGTTCGCATCCGCGAAAACACAAACCGCATGCTTCGTACGTGGTAGCGTAGCAGTTCATACCTACCATGTTTTTGTTCTACCGCTACAGTGCGGTTGGTAGTGAGTTGAGTATGTCGTCTAGGCTACAAGACAACGTTGAGGTCACAGCTAGGGGGTACTTTACACGTTAGGGGATCTTTAGATCAATGTAATCAGTTCAATTCAACGTGGTATAGGTAATTCTAGATTCAGACTGCATTTGCGCCTACGCTAATACAAAAAAATTCCGAAAAACAATCTTAATTTGATTGCTTAGTAACGATATCTCTTGTCCGGGTGAGCGGTTAGTTCCGATGGAGTGCCGAAAGTTTCTCGATGAGGGCTACGGCATAGATGTCGCTAATGCCGCTGCTTAAGTAGCTAAATAAGAAACAAACAAGCTGAGATATCGGGTGCATAGGAGATTCGTGTCTGAACCGTTGTCCAGCGGTGTTGTAGCGGTATAGCACGCGGCACGGAATGCCGAGAACCTGGGTTCGATTCCCAGCGCTGGTCTTATTTTTCTTTTTCTGTGCATCTATTTTTCAGTTTGTATTTTCGATATTTGTACCATATTGTAAGTAAAGCAAGGACGAATATTTGTGTATATTTATAAGGTCAATACAAGCTCTACGCCAAGAAAAGAGTTAAAAATTGGGTTACCTTGGCACACTATGGGTTCAGAACCCGGAAGTACTGGCAACAAAAAAGCCTCTACAAATGATTTTTTTAGCAAAAATATTTATTAAATCGTACCTTGTGAGTTACTAGCCTAACAGTTGACCCCAAAATAATTGAGAACAAGGCTAAAAGGAAAAAGAAGGTCACTGCACTTTGTTAAGGCTCAGTATCTTTTCTTTAACGTAGTAGTGTGAGATTTTCCAGTTAAGGCTGTATAGTGAATGACATAATGTTATTTACTAAAAACATTTGTATCATACAGATCATTCACTGGTATTACAATATCTAGGTATACTGTAAGGTACGTGCAAAGATACCGAGACGGCCAAAGTTGCAAAAATATGAATTCACGACTTTACGCACTTTGCGTTAAGGTCGTGAATACATAATATTTTTGTACACTACACGCTCTTGAGCGGATCAAAGCAAGTCCATGTTAAGTACTTAGTGCACGCTAGGGTTGTCTGATTAACCTTTTTCCAGGCCCCGAGAATTTAGATATGCTACCACAAAATTAATTACAGTTTTATACTGTTTACCTGTGAGGGATTCATTTAAAAACGAATGATATTTTTAACGACTTCAATTCGTCGAATAGGTGTTTGTGTATATTTACGTGGGCACTATGCCTGGAAAAGGGTTAAAAAAGGGAATTTGGTTCGATATAAAATCTTTAGCCTCATTAGTCTTTACTAGGTAACATTATAAACGCGAAAGTAGGTATATCTGTCTGCCTATTATCTCTTAACGCATAAACCTAATAGGATAATTTAATCCCGAAAAATTTGAAAGTTCTCGCGAGATAACGATAAATTAATTTTTCCCAGACGAAATCGTGGCCAAAAAGTAGTTTCATTACCCTTAGTGTAAGTTTTCGGTAACAAAATACGTCTCGATCGCGTTCGCGTTAAAATCTCAATTTGTATGGAAACACGAACATCGCAAACGTTCCGCTAGAGGCGCTGTTCGTGTTTCCATACAAATTGAGATTTTAATGCAAACGCGATCGAGAGGTATTTTGTAACCGAAAACTTAGACTAAGGGTACAGATTATATTCGATATATTTACTTAGGTAATTAAATTAATTAGATATACATATTTGGATTTATCATGATTAATTCATGATTACGGGTCATCCTACTGCGTTGAAATATCGGAACTAATTAGATTTAACCACGATCTACACGTCGTAATAAATATATCTAATTTAATTAACCGTGAATCATCAGAAATATCTTAATAATTACTTTTCTGGTTTCTAGGAATAAATAATATAGTAAGACGTATTTTCGTCAGGATACTTTCTACTGAACTATTTCACTTGCCATTGCCAACAGCAGTTAAGTGGGTTAGGACCTACGGGTTAAACCTACGAATAAATATTCTCTGGAAACGTAACTGCTAGCAATGAACGCTTCGATTGTGATTCCATTTGTAGCATTTACGCAAACAAACTAACAGCAATGACAACGTACGTAACACTCACACTATAGTCCGTGAGCCCAGCCCCTAGGTACCTACGTAACATGACATCACCATAAGATGCCTGGCAACAGGTGGGGAAAGTTGTGCTGAGCTAGAATCAAAAAACTAACGCACTTAAAATTAGCCGGAAGTTTGAGAAAATCCTTCACTTCCGGTCAAAAATTTAAGGTCAATTTACGTCACGTGACATCATTACAAAACACGTGGCATCATGAAGCCCTTTATCCGTAGAGAGGGGCAACATAAGTCTGCCAGTTCTGAAATAGCCGGAAGTGCCTGACAGACTGCGACAAAGGTGACCCCCAAAAACGATTTCCTACGTCATATGACATCATGACCAAAATTATTACAAAAGTTTCGTAATATTAGTGTCTTTAATAATATATAAGTCTGCCAAGCGTTTTTTAACCGGAAGTCCTTTAAAAGTGTAATTTTAACTACAAGGAAAATGTAACCGTATCATGTTAAATGAGAATAATTTAACGAATTATGATCGATTAACAAGGATTATCGACTAATTCGTCGTGGTCGGTATATTTAGTATGTAATAAAATAAAAAAATACAATCTTTTATGTTATTTCACCTGTCCCGTTGTCTGTAATCAAATCTCGCAAGTATAGTTATTTGGATCTAAGTACTGTCAGTGGTTGGATTGAGTTGAAATTTGGCATTGTAATATAAAATTGGTGGCAAAGAATCTGGTCGTGAAATTCCGGTGATCATCACCAGGTCAGAATTGTCTCCACAGGAGAGAACTGTTTAACGGTGAATGGTATAGACTTAAAATTACACGAATGGATTTCCGATAGCAATACAAGTAGGTACAGTCAGCAAAAAAACTTCTACTAAATTATTTTTTTACGGGAACTAATAGTTTCAGTGAGTTTCAGTAGTGTCAGTTCCGAAACTGCTGGAAGTGCCTGATAGACGATGGCAAAATAATAAATATAAATAATTTAGTCTGCAATAAAACTTCTACTAAATATTTTAAGGTCAATTTACGTCATGTGACAACATTACGAAACACGTGGCATCATGAAGCCCTTTATCCGTAGAGAGGGGCAACATAAGTCTGTCAGCTCTGAAATAGCCGGAAGTGCCTGACAGACTGAGGCAAAGATGACACCCAAAAACGATTTCTTACGTCATATGACATTGCGACCAAAATTAATACAAAAGTTTCGTAATATAAGTGTCTTTAATATTAAATAAGACTGCCGAGCGTTTTTTAGCTGGAAGTCCTTTAAAAGTATCTATCTGTCTGTCTGTCCGTCCGTTCGCGGCTTTGCTCAGACACTATCAATGCTAGAAAGCTGTAAATTTGCATGAATATATATGTAAACTATGCCAACAAAACAGTACAATAAAAATTAAACAAAAAATTTTTTAGACTACCTACCAAAAAAAACTTTTTTTTTAATTTTTATTCTACTGTTTTGGTGGCATAGTTTATTATGAAATTATACCAAAAGTAGAGCTTTCTAGCATTATTAGTCTCTGACCAAAGGCGCGGACGGACGGACAGACAGACAGACATGGCGAAATGAGTCGATAATCCTTGTTAATCGATCATAATTTGTTAAATTATTCACATTTAACATGATACGATTACGCTTTCCTTGCAGTTAAAATAACACTTTTAAAGGACTTCCGGCAAAATAACGCTTGGCAGACTTATTTACTGTCAAAGACACTAATATTATGAAACTTTTGTAATAATTTTGGTCGCGTGGTCATATGACGTAAAAAATCGTTTTTGGGGGTCATCTTTGCCAGTCTGTCAGGCACTTCCGGCTATTTCACAGCTGACAGACTTATGTTGCCCCTCTCTACGGATAAAGGGCTTCATGATGCCACGTGTTTCGTAATGTTGTCACATGACGTAAATTGACCTTAAAATATTTAGTAGAAGTTTTATTGTTATTAGACTAAATTATTTATATTTATTATTTTGCCATCGTCTATCAGGCACTTCCAGCAGTTTCGGAACTGACACTACTGAAACTCACTGAAACTACTAGTTCCCGTAAAAAAATAATTTAGTAGAAGTTTTTTTGCTGACTGTACCTACTTGTATTGCTATCGGAAATCCATTCGTGTAATTTTAAGTCTATATCATTCACCGTTAAACAGTTCTCTCCTGTGGAGACAATTCTGACCTGGTGATGATCACCGGAATTTCACGACCAGATTCTTTGCCACCAATTTTATATTACAATGCCAAATTTCAACTCAATCCAACCACTGACAGTACTTAGATCCAAATAACTATACTTGCGAGATTTGATTACAGACAACGGGACAGGTGAAATAACATAAAAGATTGTATTTTTTTTATTTTATTACATACTAAATATACCGACCACGACGAATTAGTCGATAATCCTTGTTAATCGATCATAATTCGTTAAATTATTCTCATTTAACATGATACGGTTACATTTTCCTTGTAGTTAAAATTACACTTTTAAAGGACTTCCGGCTAAAAAACGCTTGGCAGACTTATATATTATTAAAGACACTAATATTACGAAACTTTTGTAATAATTTTGGTCATGATGTCATATGACGTAGGAAATCGTTTTTGGGGGTCACCTTTGTCGCAGTCTGTCAGGCACTTCCGGCTATTTCAGAACTGACAGACTTATGTTGCCCCTCTCTACGGATAAAGGGCTTCATGATGCCACGTGTTTCGTAATGATGTCACGTGACGTAAATTGACCTTAAAATTTTGACCGGAAGTGAAGGATTTTCTCAAACTTCCGGCTAATTTTAAGTGCGTTAGTTTTTTGATTCTAGCTCAGCACAACTTTCCCCACCTGTTGCCAGGCATCTTATGGTGATGTCATGTTACGTAGGTACCTAGGGGCTGGGCTCACGGACTACTACGCCACACAACGCTAGCCCGCGATTGGTCCGCGTAAGAGTCGGCGCCGCCCCCTTGCGACAAGCGTGGGGGCGATCTTACAATAACACTTTCCAGGGTCGCCAAGTATGGTGTTTTAAATATGTATTTACTTACATATGAAAGGTGAGTCCTGTGTTTTTCATATCTGAGTGGCTTCTACACCACTTCACACAACACGACGGCATATTTTTTAAATTGATTCGAGCACAAACACAATCACAAACTTGGTCGAAATTTTCCACGGAGCGACTGCAAGACTCAAGTTCTCCGGCCGAACTGGCGCGACGCGCGGTAGATATTTTAAACCCCGCCCGTCGCGGTAGACATTCCGCGGAATGGCTTTTCGGGCTTAGTTACGTTTCCAGAGAATATTTATTCGTAGGGTGCTGAATGCTTTTGTCCGCGGCTCCGCCCGCGTGGTATTCGGTTATCGCGCGCTGTTCCCTCGGGAACTGTGCATTTTTCCGGAATAAAAAGCAGCCTATGTAACTCTCGAGCCCATAAACTATCTCTATGCAAAAAATCACGTCGATCCGTCGCTCCGTTACGGCGTGAAAGACGGACACACAAACACTTTCGAATTTATAATATTAGTTGGATGTCACGTGTTTTTTTTTGTAAAATTCATTTGGTATTTTTTTTGCTGCTGGTCATCAATCTACTCGTTTTTAGTACTTTGTAAAGAACCGGGTTCGCATGCGGTGTTGTAGCCCTGAGCTCCGTATTTACAATATCACTAGAGAATATCCTGGAAAAGCCAGATTTATGGTGACCCTACCTATTTGATACGTTAACTTTGTTAGGTGCCCAGACCTCGCGGCTACAAATAAACCCAAGGTCTTTAAAAGTTAAGTCCTTGACCACAATTTTATATACGTCAGCTAAATTGTCTTCGAGACTACCCTTTATGCTAATATAGTTTTTTGTTGTCTTTATGTCAGTTCAGTAGCGGAAAGCTACTTCTGGCGATTGTAAAGGTCAGACTACACGAGCTTGCAGCTCTTTAAATATCCTTTTGTTAAAAATGTGAACCAGTTTTTTATGATTTTTTTTTAAATGAAAGTAGTTTCGGGTTGCCATACAGAATCCTACCTGGACCACTGGGAAATTACTGACACGTTAAAGTCAAAAATTAAATTATCTTTATTCAATTTAGGCGTTAAAAGTTACTTGAGAAAATTAAAAAAATATAAATGAAATAAAATTACAACACAAGCTACGGAAATAAATTGCTTGTAATAAGTTGTATAAAAGGTACCAGTTCATATTAAATGATATTGTAACAGATAACTCACGTCTTAAATCGAGCTTAGACATGTTTCGGGCTATTTCGTAGCCCTTTTCCAAAGGAGCACGCGACTCGGCGGCTGCCGCAACGCAACACGAAAAAACCACGAAACAGCCCGAAACATGTCGAGCTAAACTCGATCTAAGGCGTGAGTTATCCGTTACAATATCATTTAATATGAGTGAGTCTCACGGTAGTTTCATGTTCAAAAGGTACCCGTTATTTATATAAATCGCATATCAAAATAAAACGTAAAATATGAAAACCTTATTAAATAAATGCTTGGAACTCAATAACAACCCCGTGTACCATCGCGTAACAGGCACGGTGGTATATACAAATATAAATTGATGACGAGTCATACCTTAACTGTATTTCGGGACTTACGACTCCTATAATATTTGTTTTAGTAGTAGTATATGGGCCCTGTAAAAGGAGCAAAAAATTAGAAGACGATTTCTGCAACTTTCAAAAATTAAGTAGTCAATTTTATCATTATGTTTATTCTAAACAAATTAAATTGTATTTTAAATGTATGGCATCCAATACCCTAAAAAGACGTATCGCCTGTCACGTAACAAAATGACGGATTTCGCAATACATTGCTTGTCCAATTAAACTTTTAAACTATAATATGTAATTAATAAAAATCATAATACTAATTATTTTCGAAAGTTGTAGAACTTACCTTATTAGCTCAAGATGAAGAGTGGAAGCTGTGAACTATACAATTTTATCTTTTATAAAAACTATCCTATGTCCTTCCCCGGGTCTCAAACTATCTGTGTACCGAATTTCATCTAAATCGGTTCAGTGGTTTGGTCTTGCCGGAGTAACAAACAAATAAACAGACTTACAAACTTTAATATTAGTGGGATAGTGGGATTACAAAATGCTCACTAATCTTTATCTTAGTAACCTTTGTTAAATTGAATAGATAAAGTTTATTTTGTAAAACTTTCGCAACATTTTCCTTCATTTGCTCGTAAATTGTGTCATAAACATCGAAATAGTAAGTACTCTGGAATGAACACTCCAAAAACAGACGAGCAAAAACCGACCTAAAAGACATAGACATAAGAACTAATGGGCTCCGGTCCGGGTGAAATAGCAAGCACGGAGTCAGTGTGTCCCTCTCTAACTATTGCCAGGAAATAAATAATAAATAATTAGTAAATTTTTAGTTTCGTGAGTGTTGTCTTTTAAAAATATTGAATAAAATGTATACATTTATAATAAGCAATAATTACACGATTTAATATTATTTTAATGAAATAAGCTTTAGATCTTTTTTCACGAGCTAATTTTAACTTGATGGTAGGTTTTATTAATTTCTCAATGGCCACACCAAACAGTAAGATGGTAGATTCGTTATTTAGACTAGGGTGACAATCTTTTCACGATGTATCCAAATGGCTAATATGTAATATTTATTATAATATAATATTTTATACCCATCATACGTATTGTCTAATACGAATGATATATACATGCATAAAATAATAATTCTACTACACTATATTATATTATATTATTATTATAAATTTTGAAAATTTCCTGGGGAATTTGGAAAAATCCCGTAAATTTCAATTATAACTACCAGATCCATTCAGTTTACGCATGCGAAGACGCTGGTAAAAGTTAATAAATAATGAATAAGTAAATAATAGTGTAATATATATATATGTATTGTCACTTAGTCTTCATTCATTTATTAACCTAAATGATAGAGCATCTAATATCGGACGTTTTTTGCAATATCGGTATTTTTTCAATACCGAAAATTCAAATACCGATATTCCGGTATTTCGGTATTTTTTCGATATTCGTATTACTAAAGTAAAATGAATGAGTTTCGCACTTCCAAAACCTTTCCGGTTCCGACAATCTTAAGTACGAGTAGGTAGCTAAGATTATTTCAAAAATGTCTAAGATTATATTAATGAAATAAGTATTAATGCATTTGTGACTTGCAACGTTTGAGTGTTGCGACTCTATTTAATAACAAAATAATTGGTATTTAGAGATCAATATCGAAATACCGGTATTATACAATGTCAATACCGGTTTTGCCAATATCATAAGTTTTACATATAGAAAAGTGAATACTTATGTTACTAGCACCGACGTACAAACCTAAAATTTATTTGCTCTAGTCTTTACCAGCCGTATCATAAGGACTTGGTATACAAGTGATAAAAATTCTGGTTATTGCTACTTAGTATATTTTTCTGACAAAGAAGTACTAGGAGGAAGGAATGTCTCATTAATTGCATAAAATTATGGTCATACTAATAGAGTGAGATAAAATAACCCTGTGGTAGCTATCTCTATCAGCAAAATGACGGACCGTGATTCCTGCACAGTGCACATTCCAGGTACTTACTATTTCGATGGTCATAAATTTCTAGAAAAAACCTTGCAATACAATTTTCTTGTGGCGTCATTGCTTACGTCAAAAATCGGCCAAGTGTGTCTGGTCACGCGCAGTTTTTGGTTCCGTTCCCGTATAGTATGCGTCAAATATTGAATATTAAGTTTAGACGAGAAAAAATGGGCCCACTTTACGTAAATGAGGAGGTACCCTATTTTTATTTTATCACTTTCCGCTCAGTTAATCTATTTATGCACCTAGTGTTTAAGTGCCCAACGGCATAATAACACTATAAACACCTAGCAATAACGGTTCTCTAAGCTAAACCGTGGACAGACGGACAAAGGGACGGACATGGTGAAACTATAAAGGTTCCTTGTAGGACTTAGGGAGTAGGGACCCTTAACTTTGTATTTACAGTTAATATTAATCCGATATTGACAGTAATACGATACCATTAATAACTATAAACTGGCCACAAAAGTGCCCAAAACATTGGATGCATAGTTATTGCATGCGTAGTTGTTAGTTCTTCAGCGTTCAAATACTTTGAGTTCCATGTTGTTATTTCCAATAAGTATGTTTGATACCACTGCAGGGCTACTCCGAAACTCGAAACTCTAAACTCGAAGTTCGTGTCGTGCAGTCCCTCTGACACTTATACCATTTAATACGAGAGCGAGAGGGACCGCACGACACCAACTTCGAGTTTCGGACTAGCCCAGAAGGGCTACTCCGAAACACAACGTTCGAAGTTCGTGTCGTGCGGTCCCTCTCACACTTATACTATTTAATACGAGAGCGAGAGGGATCGCACGACACGAACTTCGAACGTTGTGTTTCGGAGTAGGCCTTCAGCTGTACCCACTCTTTCCAATAGAACGGCTTGAACAAACAACAGTGTCGTGCCATTGTCGCTATTTAATTAAGAAACTTCTTTAGCGGGTGTGACTTAATACATCTTATTGGAAATACAAATAGTTTTGAATTAGAAATAAATTCAACTAGACACTATTAACAATAGAACAGACAGAAACATGTCAAATCTGTAGTAATTATATCTAATAAAAAAACGAAATGTGTTAAATACTTGTAATGTATAGTACATAGATATCATTTATAAATATTGTGAATCTGCTTTTTAAAAAAAAAATACCTCGTTGAGTTTCTTGCCGGATTCTTCTCAACAGAGGTTTTTTTCCGAACCGGTGGTAGATTAAAAAAATGACGTGTAAAAGTGCCCATTGCGGCCTATTTGCTGAATAAATGATTTGAATTTGAATTTGAATTTGAAAATATAGAAAGTTGCCAGCAAATTTCTTGGGCACGGACGATGTGGTGAGGGTTAGTTTGCACTATGTACTTCAAACCAAAGATACTATAAATCAAAATTAAAATGGGACCGAGAACAAACCTTCCTCGTTTGACTAAGAAAAAGCTCTCGTGATTAAAAAAAAATACAAAGGGAAACTGTAATCAAAGAAAGTCCCCCACATTGTTTCGGAGTACTCGCAGAGTCCCCCTCTGGTTACCTAACATAATTGGTTATCTCAAGAAGTTTGTCGAAACTATAAAAAAATGTTGTAGGTTTTAACAAAACTTTCTTTACCAGTCCTGTAGCAGCGACAGTTCTGTTCTGACCGTTCAAATTGCCATAGGGTCGATATCAGGCGGCGGGCAATGGACGCGAGCGCCGCCGGCGCCGCCACCGGGCGTGGCCGTCGGGTCCGGGGTCAACCTGGGGGCCGTGGGGGGCGCGTCGACGCGCGGCCGGCGGCCCAACGCGCAGCGGCACTCGCCAGCGTCCGCCATGCAGATGCCGCACTCGGGCATCTCGGCGGCCGCCGTGCAGGCGCTGGCCAGCGGCTGGAGCCTGCCCGGCACGCTCACGCAGGCCCAGACGCAGCAGGTGCTGAGGCTCGCTCAGGTTGGTACCACATTATCATCATCAGCCGGAACATCTCCACCGGTGAACAACGGCCTCCCCCTTACAACTCCACAATGAACGACAACTTGCCACTTGCATCTCGCACGATGTCGTCAGTCCACCCTGTGGAAAGAGGGCTGCCAACGCTTCATCTTCGAGTTCGTGATCGCCACTAGAGGACTTCGCTCCTAACGGTTACCTGTACTTCGAGCGATGTGGTCCGCTCATTGCCACTTCAAATTTGCAAATTTTTCCAGCTATGTGGATGACTGCTCTCCCGATCACACGAGCGCCAATTCCCAATCTGCGGCCTTATTGCGCTGGCGTTCGCGGTCGCATTCATCATCTCTTTCCACCCTCATCCTGAAAGAGAAGTTGTGGAAACGATCGTGATTCCGAGTGCAATAGACAATAAGGCCTCTTAGGTCTCTGCTCAGTAAAAGTGAACTGGTCAGATTTGCACCATTGCGGTTTATCTGTCGCTGTTGCCGGTCGTCGGCTGTCAATATCAGAACGCACTAGGAGTCAACCAGAAAACCCAGTTGACACCTGCAAGAAAAATTGCGTTGCGCTTACATTGCGGCGCTCGATCACTACAATCAAACTTATTGGCTTTACGGTCTCGCAATGTAATGCAATTTGCACGATTTTTGTTGCAAGGGGAGCGTCAAAATTCGCATACTCTTTGCTAGTCATTTACCGTAAATTTTTCTGAAAATTTTAAATAGTTATCTTATAGAAAACTATAGTTTAGGTTTGTTTTATAATAATTCTGAACAATTATTGTATTCTGAGAAAAAAAGAGTTATGACAAACGATCATTCTGACAAACAATCACATTCGGACTTTCAATGAGTATGCGAGCCGATATATGGATCCTGTTGCAAGTCTAAACTGGATGGACTTTGACAATGATTGATGGTTGTATACGTATCAATTATAATATCTATTATTCTATGTTTAGTAATTGTTCGTTCAACTACGTCCTTTTACTTTAGCTCCTCTGCTACCAAATGCGGGATCGGTAGTGGAGATGCAAAGTAATAAGATGCAGTTCATCGACATGGACCTCTATTCTCTATTAAGTACAATAAATATGTAAACTAACGATGATCTTTTACTTAAACAGGTGATAGTGTTGCTTAAACTGAACAATTTTCTCCAAGAAACACAGGTCGAAAAAAGAAAAAAAATAATTCAGGCTCCCATACAAATAGTATAAAATTAGCTGACCGACTTACTATGGAAAGGCGAAAAAAAAATCGTTTTTCGACCTATGTTCCTTGGAGAAAGTTGTTCAGTTTAAGCAACGCTATCACCTGTTTAAGTAAAAGATCATTGATAGTTTACATAGTGTATAAGTGACTGACATTTTAAAGCAATCAGTTGATACGTTCGTTTTGTTTGTCCCAGGCGCAAGTGGCGGCGCAAGCGCAGGCCGCAGCGCGGTACAACAACGCGGCGATCGCGGCCGCGGCCGCCGCCATGCCGCAACACCGCTCTCAGCACCAGCAGCGTAACGTTCAGGTGAGCACAACTCAACATAGATTGTTCGCAGTAGTTCCTTTGCCACTACAAAAAAGAAGACCTCAAACCCAAACTCACAATATTTATTGACAACAAAAACACACTACATCACAGCAGGTGCAGGATTGCAGGTGGTAGGACCTTGTGCAAGGTCCGCCCGGATTGCTACCACCATCTTGCTCGCTAATCCTGCCGTGAAGCAGCTGTGCTTGCACTGTTGTGTTTCGGCGCGGAGAGTAAGACAGCCGGCGAAATTACTGGCACTTGAGGTATTCTAACTTAGACTTCTAAGTTGGCAACGCATCTGCAATACCCCTGGTGTTGCAGATGTTTATGGGCGGTGGTGATTTCTTACCACCAGGAGACCCATTTGCTCGTTTGCCTTCCAGTCGAATAAAAAAAAAAACAGACCTCAAACTCACAATATTTATTGACAACAAAAACACTACATCACAGCAACAACAGTACAAACAAATAGGATAAGAGAGAACAATTAGAGACGTTGTGCTGTAGTGTGATGCCAAAAGGACTCGGCTCAGCATGTGCCATGTGACTAATTAGTATGAAACGAAAGGTTTCGCGGAAATGTCGAACCCGCTATATAAGAGGAATAGAAATGTTTGCTGGGTGGGGACCTATTTAGTGTTATGTACGCCTTGTCTTTGTTCTCTCGTTATGTTACCTCATTGTGATCCTTTGTATCTGCGTCCAGAACTGATGTTGCCAGTTTAAAGGCTGTATTGCTATTAGTTTTTACGTTTTTGTTTTAGCTAATGTAAAGTCAGCAGCAGAAGTAGATGAGTAGTTGTGATGCTTAAAATATCACACACAATCACACTCTCTTTTTTACCTTGGCAGTAGAGTCGCGTATAGATTATTTGAGCGCTGTGACAGCTCATCCACTTCAGCATCTGCCTCTACTATTGGTTTCACCAGTCAAACGTGTTGTACCAAAATCTCTGCAATAACCGTTTTTTGATTATATAATCCCTTTTTAGCTGGAGTGGCATTTCTATTCCTCTTACTATTAGTTCTGTGGTCGAATCGTACTATAGTGGCGAGGCTACAGATGTGCAAGTTGCGGAAAGTTTCCAAAAATCTGAGAAAGTCTTCGGAAAATTCTGGAAAATTTTCACAAGAAATACAGGAAATTTAAATTTAAGAAACGGACAGCTTAAATTCCCGTATTCCGCAATTTTGGAAAGTTTCCTTTGGCACATCAGTAGGCGAGGCACGACTCCTAAATGCACTAAGACTACGGACTGGACGCCAGCGGGTAGCGGAGAGAGCGGCCGGGACGCTTACCGCACTGTGCTTATAGACGGCACGGCACGGAAGTAGAACCTATAATCATATTTCCCTCTCGCTTTTTTGAGACAAATATGAGCAAGAGATATGTTTTTGGATTCTATTTTCGTGTCGTTTGCTCTGGTAGCAAACGCAGTGAACAGATAAAACGCCGGCCGCGCTGCTCTCCGCTGGCGTTCAATGCGCTTTCGGTCGCTGCGGGTTTTCCAACAGCCATGCGTGGTAAGATTTTCATTCGAGCTGAAAGTATCGAAGTAGGAAACAAATGCTTGATTTTACTAGATTTTTATCGCATCGGTCCACTGGCTAAACGCTAAAGTTGCAGCGGCCTGAAGGGAGACGCAAATATTAAATAATTATCTCGGATACAAGACTGTTGCGCCGCGCTTTTGGGCCTATAGAAGTGAAATTTGGCCGCGTCGTGCCAGCAGAACTTTTGGAAAAGGGAAGCTCGTATATCGGAAACTAAAAGCACTACTTCTGTGTAGATCGCTCTCTCGATATCCCTGATGTGTTTCATGGGTCGACTGATTTAACTTGCGTAAACCCCTGTTTTGCTACGATCCATGGTCAGTGAACTAAGCAAGGCGTCACGTCATCAGGCATACATTTACTGATGACCTACTTTAGTCATTTTATAAAACTTGGAAGTTGTGATTAATGAAAAATCCCAGTGACGTCAAACAGAAAAGGGAAAACACAATTTTCTTTTGTCCATTCACAGAGATGGGCTGTTATATGTTTTTCTTTTACGGAACACTTGTATACACTAGATATTTTTATTGTAATAGCCATGATATAAAACGATAATAGAATGACAAAATAACAAAGAAATGTGGTTGCAGCTTCTGCCAAGAAACGCCATTTCAGATTAATAACCCAGTTTTTTTTAGACCTACGTTGTTGCGTTGTTAGACATGTTTGGTTCGAGTGAAAAAGTATCGTGAACCACTCGTAACTATTTATTTATTAGTGGTATAAATATTCATGGCATCAAAGATTTCTTTTATCACTTTTTCTTTCGTTCTCCCCACTTGATCCATAGTTCCACTATTTAATATTAGTTTTATTGCGAAAAGTAGCATTATAAAAAAAACTTGGCAAGGAAAAATTAAGATACAGGGGAGACCATTTTATAAAATTGTCAACTTATTACCTTTTTATTTATTGGCAAAACAATCCTTTTTATTGTCCCTATTGTTTACTTTGTCCGCGTCCAGGCACCTCACTTTACTAGTGCCACGTAAAAATATGTTTGTTTTTATGATTTATTCCAGTTTCCGAACAGTGCCATAACAATGGCGATGGGCCAGCAACCGCCGCCGCCTCTCGTGAGGAGTACGGCCAACACGTCTACTATGAAGTGAGCAATTTTCACTATTTTGTAGCGCTATCACTTTTTGGGAACAGCCTGTATGTTTCTTATAACAAAATATTTAAAAAAATAAGATAATTAACAAAAAAGTTAATTATGTGGTGCCTCTTATAGACGATCAACAACAAAAAATTGTTCTTAAAATAGTAATGACTTTTTTTTGTTCAGTTAATGATCTAAGTATTTATTTCATCAAAATCACTAATTGTTATCTATTACGTATGAGTAAAGCAGTAAACATAATGTGACGTAAATAACTTTTAGATTTCATCACTATTGACCTTTGTTAAAATGGTAGTTACCATTATCAGTTGATCAAAATGAAACTTAATTTTTGTATCTATTCAATTGAATCAATCAACAAAGCATTGTGTCAATGAATTCCATTGAAGATTACAGATATTACAGGGTTCTTTATTGATTTTATGGGACTCAAAAGTCCTGGAAAAGACTTTACTACAACAGTAAATCAATGTGAGATTATTAATGTTTAATATTGTATGCCTTTTTCTTCTATACTTATAATAAAGAGGTAAATTTTGTGTTTGTTTGTAATCTGTGAAACTATTGAACTGATCATGAAAGTACCTTTATACAAAATAAGTAAGGTCTTATTTCTTGAGAATTTTACGAAATCTCAAATGTGCAGGGAATCCCTTTAGGAGGGCGAGCGTAAATTACTCAATAATGTCCTATTTTTTTCTAAAGATCTTAATTAATAAGTTCCTAACACGCTGTTCTTGAAAATACTTACCAATCGCCATTGTATTGACACTGTAAAGATAACCCTTAAAAATACATAAATAACTTACAGTTATCTGTTTGTCTCTATGTTTTTTCTGTTACTAAAGAATTCAGGTTTTCTCTATAATTTCTATATAATTAAGTTTTTTGTTTAGTTTTGTTAAGAGCGACGAATATTACTTGGCATTGCTCATTGTTTATAAATTGTTTAAAACCATTATGTTGTTTTTATCTTATACAAAAAGATAAGATACCTTATCGATTCAACTACGGAAACTGCCTCCAAAAATCAACTTAAAAACAGCACTTATTTACTCAGAATAAATTTTTTTGCTTTTCCATTTTTTTATGTACAAAAAAGTCGTTCTCTTTTGATCCCTGAATGAACCCTTATGCTTATGCTTTTGGTTCAATACTCATGGATTAGAATTCAAAATCCACCTCTCTCAACGAGGCTCGATGCTCAGCCAGATCTTTAGTGCTATAAAAGTTTATCAAACACGAAGGTGGCTAGTGAACCAAATTGTATACAATATCTTCCCAAGTTTCCAAACAAACTGTGTGTAAGATTTGGTACACCATAGTCCATAACATGTAATGTCTAATGCGCGCGCGTGGTAGGTTTAGCGTACACATGGCTTCTAGACTATGTACTACCCTGCGCTACGCCATGATCCTCAGTTTGCCCTCTCGCGCAATTTTCCCAGCTTACAGAAACATCACTGTTTCCTTTCCTCGCCGTTTTCCATGCCACTCGTCTCGTGTATTTGACGCAGGCATACTTAATATTCATGAAAGATGGTGGCAATGTGGACTGGTGGACCACAAATTAATTGCATTGTGGGGGAAAGATCACAATAGAGAGATCTCTCTCCAGTTAGAAACTTAGCGTGATGCAGGATGTAGCAGTTTCACCATCTGATAACTAGATGGCACTAGGAGTCGTGAGAAGCCGTGGTGGCCTAGTGGTTTGACCTATCGCCTCTCAAGCAGAGGGTCGTGGGTTCAAATCTCGGCTCGCACCTCTGAGTTTTTCGAAATTCATGTGCGGAATTACATTTGAAATTTACCACGAGCTTTGCGGTGAAGGAAAACATCGTGAGGCAACCTGCACAAACCTGCGAAGCAATTCAATGGTGCAAGTGAAGTTCCCAATCCGCACTGGGCCCGCGTGGGAACTATGGCCCAAGCCCTCTTGTTCTGAGAGGAGGCCTGTGCCCAGCAGTGGGACGTATATAGGCTGGGATGATGATGATGACTAGGAGTCACTACAGCATGTTTCACCAGTCCGTACCCAACCCACACATGATATATGCTAGGCTTTCAAAGGCTTTGTCTTATAAATACCAGTGTAAATAAGTTCTTGTGTACATGAGTTTGGTTTCCCGCAGTGTACCGCCGCAGGTGACCGCGTCGATGAATGGCCACTCAACCTCTCACGCCGTGGACAATCGCAAGCGGCTTACCCCGATACCCGACATCAGTATTACTGGCAACCATACGCCGTATAAGGTAAGTTCCAATTGACTGCAACTTTTTTTTTACATTTTTAATTTTAAGTAAACTTGGGCCAACAAACTTTTAGTGCGAGTGTCGACAAAATGATTATTTTGTTTTGAGTTTTTTTCCTCGGTGCTGTCTTCGCCTGATAGAAAAAAACAGAGATTATGATCCTGAAGAAGAAGAAGAGAAGTGATGATCGATCCCGAGCTTATGCGGCCATTGCATTGGGTCATTTCTATACAGTTTTTGGCAGCCAGGATTGTGTTGTACAGTGTAAATAATTATGATTTCCCAGCACAAAACCAGTGCTGCCGAATGATGCAACCTTTCAAATGTTGTTTTCCTGTTTACCTACAGGCTAGTCTTTATTACCGTAAGGACACGACATGGTATTGATTCATGCAAAAGATTGTCCTTCTTCAGCTTACTCAATCATGTACTCTGTGTGTATGTAAGTTAGATCTTACTATTTATAGCAGAACTCGTATGTTACAATACAACCCCTCCCCGTTATGTAACTTATGATGCAACACAAAATATTCATCCTAATTCTAAATATTTTGACGTAATTTTAATGTCAACCGTACCAAAAATTCGCTCCTTGATTCATTGAACATGAGAGCGATTGTCGATACTCTACAGTGGCCCAGATAACTTTTGTCATGTCCCGGCTGTCTGTCATGGCCCGGGGTTAAACAATAAATCGTTAAAATTGTGTTAAGCTTGATAGTTCTATAAATGAACTTATTACTTACATAATTTGATTTTACAATACGCTAACGCAATCTGGACTCGACCGAATTTCATCAGAGTTACACAACTGTTAACCATGCTGCCTAGATGTTTGACATCTGCAAATGGACCTCCGCAAATGCCTGATCCAATAAATTAGTTCCATGAATTAAAAAAACTCGAGAGTTAAAAAGGCTCGCGTTTCAACCAGAAAAGTACGAAGATGTGTTGCAAGAAATGAGTTTCATGAGCTGTTTTCAATAGAGATGTGTTGTGCGAGGATAGGGAAACAAAGCGTTTCTATTGGTTCCTGAAAAACACACTCCTCGCAAGACATCCTCACACATCTTTGACAAAATCCAGCGTTAGTGTCTTGTCTTCTTCAACCTCGAAATTCGACAGTATCGATGGAGCTATATTTTCAAAAAAGTATTGATCGATTATTAACTCTGGTCCGCTCAAACCCGCCTAATGGGGGCTATCGCGAATGAATTTTCCGCTAGAGGCGCTAGTGTAGCGTGAGGTCAACGAAATGTCAAATCTCATAGTTTTTGGGTGAGCTACGCGGGTTTATTTATAATTAGAATAATTTTGTGAGTATTTTGCATTATCTGAAATTAATTATGGCAATTATGCGATAAGGGGCAATGAACATCTGTAATTTGAGACAGTTTTGTCGTTCGAAAACTTTTGTCCTCTCTTTTTTCCGAACAAAACGGGATTATGCAATACTGTGGTTGTTCGATATGTTTATGGTACTGTTTTACGATGTATTAAATATGATTTTAATCTAAACTTTGTTTTCACGGCCGTTATAACAGACTTTTAAAAACCTCACGCAACAGTGGCGCCAACTAGTGAGAGAAAAAACGATAGCCCTCATTGTAACTTTGTGTCGCAGGTACAAAAAGCCCTGGTGGAGAACACTATGGTGCCGTGCATCAACGCGAAGCCCTACCAGTACACGGAGCTGCTGATGACACTGCCGGACCTGGCCAGCCATTTCTTCCCGCGCGTGGCGCTCGCCACCTGCCGCGCCATGCTCGACGCGCTCGGCCTCACGCTCTACCGGCCCAACTCGTGAGTACAAGTCAGGTGCAGAGAAAGGGTACCCCCCTGTAATGGCGGTAGTATGGATATTGCGTTACAGGGGGGTACCTTTTCTCTGCAGCTGACTGTACAAACTCTACCTGCCCCCTGGCCCCTGCCCTCCCCGTAATAAGCTCCAGGGAGTTAAGAGCGTTTATACCTGCTGAGATGGCAACGTTGCGTTTTTGTTAGTTTTTCATCTTAATATCTTAATGTGTCTACTCCAATAATTATTCGTGATAGACTTTTATATTCTTTTCTCAAAAATGTTCGTAAAAGTTGACATTATTCTTTACATATCAGAAGGTAAAATGCATAGTTTATTATAGTCAGCGAAAAATTAAAAAGTTAAAACACATTGCAGGCTCGCAACTTTGCACAATAATGTCGCATACGAATTCCATTATTGTCGAGTCGCAAACTTTTTAAAGGCAACTCAAGCCAAAAAATCATGAGTGATGTTCGACAGAGGACGTCCACTGTTGAACAGAGAAACGTTATTGGTTCAAAAAAAATATTAACATTTACCTAATTTGGCCACAGAACCCAACTGCAAGTGCTCCGCAACTCGGGCAAGTGCAAGTCGGCGGCGGCAGGCGAGAACGGGCTCGCTCTGGTGCAGATCCGCGACGTGATGCAACACATGCCGCAGTTCAAGTACATGCTGCGCTCGGGGCTCGCCGCCGACGAGCCGCACGCGCCGCCGCGCCCCGCGCACGCGCCGCCGCCCTCGCACGCCAAGCGCGCCAGGGCTAACTAGACACGCTGACGACGAAGCCTCACACTGGCAACATCATCAGCCGGAATACCACTGCTGAATTAAGGCCTCTCCCTTAGAACGCCACGATGAACTCGCCACTTGCATCCGGCGGCCCGCAGCACGATCTAGTGGGAGGCCTGACAACGCTTCGTCTTCCGGTTCGTGGTCGCCACTCGAAGACTTTTTTCCCCCAACGGTTATCTGTACTTCGAGCGATGTGGCCCACCCGTTGCCACTTCATATAGGACATGGCTTAGCACAACCCCTCAAATACTCCTCTCGACGCTTGCGCTAGAGCGACGGCCAGGAACGATTGGCTTAGAATTGGTAAACGTGCTACGTGATCTTGACCGCTCTGTCAAATTTATTCGACAAAGAAGAGAGGGCATAGAGCTCACAAGGATTTACTTTACGGTTCTGTGTTGTCAAGACCCCGCCAGATGGAACCTATTGACCGTTTCCGCGTGACAAGTCCTTCTGGCTTCTTACTACCTACTTTCACACATTGGGCCTTTCATCAAGAAATGGTGGAGTCATAGAGAAAATAGCCTTGGTGACATAGAAAATATTAAATCAATTTTTTTTACTAACTGGTGCGCGTTGTCGTATAAACAATAGCCGCTATAGACTTGTCTCAATGACGGAACCTTATGAAGGAACTGTTAAGAGCCCTGACGAATTCAAACTTAATTCTCTGTCCTGCAAATTCTCACTATCGTCGCAAAATCGAAAAATAAAATCGTCAAAACAACGAAATCTTTGAAATTAGAATGTTGAAATAAAAAATGGAAGTATTTTGACAAGTAACAGTTTGGCTGCTGAAGTGGGAAAGGATTTAAGCGCTTCTATAGTTGAGAGGGTGTTGGTGAATATTATTCTACTATATTGACAAACAAAAAGTGGTCGAGTAGAGTATCTTAACCGTACGAACAATGCTGCGGCAGTGTTATTACAGTATAAACTAGTATGTGAAGTACAAGACTCGTCGAATTTTTGTAGATCGCAAGCGGAAAAGTGACAACAGAATTAGTGTTTGTGAGACTCGTGACAAGTGATGGTTGGGGCTTCCTGTGCTGTGCAGTGACGATGCATGTTACAAACAGTTAGTTTCACCAGTTATCAAATAAAAGTTAGTTAATATATCATTAGACATTGTCAATTTTCAATAAGTTGTACAAATTGTAATATACTCGTCATATTGTAAATCAGATCTAATAGCGTCTCAATGATACTATTTAATAGAAGACTGAGATTTATTTTTACTTAGTTCATACGACAACTGTATGTTGATTCAGTAGTGATTTGGTTGATTCCTGTATGACAAAATCATTGGTGTTCTCTATGTAAATAATAGTTAGTTTGGAAATTCTGCATTTATGCAGCCTTGTTACTTAGGCAATACATTTAACTAAATTTAAAAATATAGGATACCATTAATATAAAGATATATTAATATATTTATTGTAAAAATGTATTGCTTAAATTTACATAACGCTTACTGCATCACAATTAGACTAATAATTCACAGTCACACAGATGTGTCACACAAATTATTGGACAAGCTAAAATAACACCACAATACAGCATAGAAACTAATAGTTATATAAGTTGCTTGTAAACTTGAGTTGTTTGTTTGTGGTGTTATAAAAATTAGATATTTACATAGATCATTTTCTCTGAGATCAATTTAATTATTTCGGAGTGTCTTCTTGACTATTTATTTAAATTTTAAACCGACCAAGTTTCTGTGAAACTTCTTCTGCGATATTAAAAAGTTAGCTTTAACACTATACTTATACATGCATACTGTAGGCATATTATTGAGATATACTTGTTTATATAAATTACAAATTTGTTGCAAAATGTATGTTTTATTTATGTTTTGTTGTAAAAGCAAAAAGTAACAAATAAAGATGAATGTCTGAAACCATTTTTATAGCACCAAATCTGTAAAAAAAACCTTTCCAAAAAATCTTCCACTATTTCTGTGAATTCTGCCATTTGATTGAACCCACGAAGCTTCGTTCTTTATCTCGATAGTATATCTATGATGCATGTTGATGCTACTACAGTAGAGTTAAAATTGAATGAATTCGCCACTTCGTCACATTTTTGACCTAAAATGACCGAATATACAAATGTCTAGTTCCTCTTTTATTAGTTTTCCAATCTTTCTCGTTGGACTCTACAGTGCAACAGAGATCTTAATGAATTAGGCAAAAATTGGAACTAATGTGGCTGTCTTTCAAAACTTTGTTTTTACGGCTTACAGTTGTTACAGTTTTTAGTTTGTATTTTGAGATTAAAGCACTAATAACTTAAAGCTTAATATAGAACTTAATATAAATAAATGAAAGCACCCTAGTGCCAGAGTCACCCATATTCATTAAGATGTATGTAGCACTGTATGCAGAATTTTTAAAGCCATTTGTATCTGGCCATGGATTAAGAGGACAATTGCATATTCTGTGTCTAATGTAGTCCAGAATACTTCAGCAACTGGTTGATTAAGTTTGATTACCCTTGTAAATGTTTTGGGTGAGTCTTTCCCGGCCCAGATAACACCAACATGGAAATACTGGCCCTGTTTTTTTGTGTACACGACCATAGAAACTGACAGAAACTTCTATGGGCGTGTTTAATGTATTCTTTTTGTGTGTTTGAAATATAAGGCCGCAATGGCCTACATCTTGGATCAAAAAAAATTTTTTTTTTATTTCACTGGAAGGAAAACGAGCAAGTGGGTCTCCTGGTGGCAAGAAATTTCCACCGCCCTTAAACATCTGCAACACCAGGGGTATTGCAGATGCGTTGCCAATCTAGAGGCCTAAGTTGGAATACCTCAAGGAAAACATATAGATAGAAACCTTTACAGGGACGTTCAGTCAAGTTAATTCAACCATCTGCTGTATTATTCTTGATTAATTTTAACACCTTGAACATCAGTCAGGAATTTGACAAATGTAATCTATTGTCTTAGGTTTCCACACAAGAGACGGCTTGACATGTTTGAGTTGCATGTGACGTATACATGAAATTAATAAATAGAAAAAGTGGGATTCATTTTGATTGTATGTAAATAAGCCTTTTATACATTTCTGCAACCTGCGCGAAGTTGCACTTACTAAAATAATTATAGTACTTGCTTTGGTAACGGTTATTGGAAATCGTACGTACTGCCAGTGTTTCTAGCCCTTGTCGCGTTTGATGCAGACCAGACTTACGCTATTTGCGTATATTTACTATTTATTTAGCGTCAAATGCTAAAGGCAGTGGCTAGAAACCATACAGCCAAAGCGCGACTCTTGCCGACAGCTGTGTGTTCGAATTAGAGTAAATGCGGATATAACATCAAGGGTAACGTGGAACAGATCTTGGTCTTAATGATTCCATTTGGTTGGGTTGGCTTTCCGACATGTCTCCTTGGTTGAAGGTTGTCTATGGTTTCTTGTGTCGTCTTGGCAGTAGTGGCACTATGTGTCTTAACTGCCTGCTCATTTTATCATATACAAATAATTGCTACCTTTGATTAATGCAATGGTCTTTGCCAGTGGATTACCAACTGTATGTTGATCATATCAAGGTGACTTTTGTTTGGAGGTTGGGCCGACCAAGTAGGAACCAATTGACTCGCCGTAGAGCAATAAACTAGTTATAAATTTAAGGTGTATCCAGAGAGTTGGTTCCTATAGATTTACATATAGGTAAACCGTTGCGAGGTTTCTATTCACAACTTAATTTATATGACTGTTAGTATTTTTTAGAGTAAAAGGGAGGGGGGATCAGGGTGATATGGCTGCCCTATGTAAAATTCAAGTGTATCAATAAAGAGAAATTTTAATAGCTCAATACGTTTTTTATTATTACTATGCCCATTACCTGTGGATTTGATTGCGTGAATGTTTAATATTGAAATTGTAGTCGCCATCAGATATTTCGGAGCAGCTAATGTGGTCAAAAATTCACTCTATTATTAAAGTATTACAGTTCATGTATCGATATTTTTACCACCTTGGCTGCTCCGAAATATCTGATGGCGACTGCAGGGCTAGTACAAAACTCGAAACTTGAAGTTCGTGTCGTGCTGTTCCTCTCGCTCTCGTATTAAAGAGTATGTGTCAGAGGGACTGCACGACACGAACTTCGAGTTTCGTAGTAACTCTGCTGTACTAAAAATCGTCCTGGGCCCGATTGCATAATAAAATACAAGCTAATAGTATTAGCGATTTTGTATTGAAATTCACTAATATTATTAGCTTGTACTTTATTATGCAATTGGGCCCTGAACGTACTATATGGAATTTCACCGCTTTTGAGCTCGAGTGGTAAGCACCTTATAGTGTTTGTTCAATAAAGTACAAAAATACATTATCTTTGTTTTCGGCAGTACAGCATTTCATGAGGTCGAAGACGTCAAACATGAAAATGATTAGGTGCGATAGCGCCCTCTACCGGAATATAAAGTATCGGGTTCAAACTATCTTTATATCAAAATTTCATCTAAATCAGTTCAGCGGTTAGACGTGAAGGGCTACTCCGAAATACGAAATTCGAAGTTCGTATCGTACCGTCCCTCTCACTCTCGTAACATAAATGTAGGCGGGACGGTACAATACGAACTTCGAATTTCGTGGTAGCCTTGCTGGCTAGAAGTAATATACGAAACGAACTTTTGATTGGAGGGAAGGGTATATGACAGTGATGAAAATGTAGAAAATCTTAGTGGAAAATGTACCACACTTTTGTTAATAGTTATTTTTATTTCTGATATAAAAGATTTTTATTAAATAACACACAATCCATACTAATATTATAAATGCGAAAGTAACTCGTCTGTCTGTCTGTCTGTCTGTCTGTCTGTTACGCTTTCACGCCAAAACCGCTGAACCGATTTGGATGAAATTTGGTACAGAGATAGAATAGACCTTGGGAAAGAACATAGGCTACTTTTTATCCCGATATTCCCACGGGATAGGGATAAAATTTCGAAATAAGAACCTCTGGGCTTAGAGTCATGAAATTTGGTATGTAGGTAGTTGGACGTATGGAATAACACATAGGTGACTTTTTGACCCGATATTCCCACGGGATAACTAGGGATAAGATCTCGAAATAACAACCGCTGGGCTTAGAGCCATAAAATTTAGTATGTAGGTATCTGGACCTCTGGAATAACAGGAAAGCTACTTTTTATGGAGCAGGCCCAAACTATTAAGTGTCGCAAATATGCATTTTTGTCCAACAATTACATATTTGCGGCACTTGCAATTGAAACTTTGGGCCCATGGTCGTCCGACACCAAAAAGTTTGTTAAAGAAGTGTCGGACAAGCTCTTCGGCGTCTCAGGGGACCGTAGGGCCGGTAGCTTCTTTGCCCAGCGCCTAAGTTTGGCTGTGCAAAGAGGCAATGCGGCCTCAGTCCTGGGGACAATGCCCCAAGTGGGCGATCTACAGGGCTTTTTCTATTTGTAATTTTTAAGTTTTGTAAGTAATTTCTTTGGTTATTTTATAGTCTTTTTATCCTGATATTCCCACGGGATAGGGATAAAATTTCGAAATAAGAACCTCTGGGCTTAGAGTCATGAAATTTAGTATGTAGGTAGTTGGACGTATGGAATAACACATAGGTGACTTTTTGACCCAATATTCCCACGGGATAACTAGGGATAAGATCTCGAAATAACAACCGATGGGCTTAGAGCCATAAAATTTAGTATGTAAGTAGCTGGACCTCTGGAATAACACGAAGGCTACTTTTTATCCTGATATTCCCACGGGATAGGGATAAAATTTCGAAATAAGAACCTCTGGGCTTAGAGTCATGAAATTTGGTATATAGGCAGTTGGACGTATGGAATAACACATAGGTGACTTTTTGACCCGATATTCCCACGGGATAACTAGGGATAAGATCTCGAAATAACAACCGCTGGGCTTAGAGCCATAAAATTTAGTATGTAGGTATCTGGACCTCTGGAATAACACGAAGGCTACTTTTTATCCTGATATTCCCACGGGATAGGGATAAAATTTCGAAATAAGAACCTCTGGGCTTAGAGTCATGAAATTTGGTATGTAGGTAGTTGGACGTATGGAATAACACATAGGTGACTTTTTGACCCAATATTCCCACGGGATAACTAGGGATAAGATCTCGAAATAACAACCGCTGGGCTTAGAGCCATAAAATTTAGTATGTAGGTATCTGGACCTCTGGAATAACAGGAAAGCTACTTTTTATCCTGATATTCCCACGGGATAGGGATAAAATTTCGAAATAAGAACCTCTGGGCTTAGAGTCATGAAATTTAGTATGTAGGTAGTTGGACGTATGGAATAACACATAGGTGACTTTTTGACCCAATATTCCCACGGGATAACTAGGGATAAGATCTCGAAATAACAACCGATGGGCTTAGAGCTATAAAATTTAGTATGTAGGTAGCTGGACCTCTGGAATAACACGAAGGCTACTTTTTATCCTGATATTCCCACGGGATAGGGATAAAATTTCGAAATAAGAACCTCTGGGCTTAGAGTCATGAAATTTGGTATATAGGTAGTTGGACGTATGGAATAACACATAGGTGACTTTTTGACCCGATATTCCCACGGGATAACTAGGGATAAGATCTCGAAATAACAACCGCTGGGCTTAGAGCCATAAAATTTAGTATGTAGGTATTTGGACCTCTGGAATAACACGAAGGCTACTTTTTATTCTGATATTCCCACGGGATAGGGATAAAATTTCGAAATAAGAACCTCTGGGCTTAGAGTCATGAAATTTGGTATGTAGGTAGTTGGACGTATGGAATAACACATAGGTGACTTTTTGACCCAATATTCCCACGGGATAACTAGGGATAAGATCTCGAAATAACAACCACTGGGCTTAGAGCCATAAAATTTAGTATATAGGCAGCTGGACCTCTGGAATAACACGAAGGTTACTTTTTATCCTGATATTCCCACGGGATAGGGATAAAATTTCGAAATAATAACCGCTGGGCTTAGAGTCATGAAATTTGATATGTAGGGAGCTGCACGTCTGAAATATTACATAAGCGACTTTTTGACCCGAAATTCCTACGGGATATCAAAGGATAAAATCTCGAAGTAACAACCACTGGGCTTAGAGCCATGAAATTTGTTGTGTAGGTAGCTGAACCTCTGGAATAACACATAGGCTATTTTTTACCCCGATAT
The DNA here is from genome assembly GCA_037349165.1 of Choristoneura rosaceana. NCBI lineage: Eukaryota > Metazoa > Arthropoda > Insecta > Lepidoptera > Tortricidae > Choristoneura > Choristoneura rosaceana. The sequence continues at coordinate 92,420 of JAZBNJ010000002.1, forward strand.
TCCCACGGGATAGGAATAAAATTTTGAAATAATAACCGCTGGGCTAAAAGTCATGAAATTTGGTATGTAGGTAGCTGCACGTCTGGAATAACACATACGCTATTTTTTATCCCTATACTCCCACGGGATATTTCAATTGCCACTACCAGACCGATTAGTTTACGCGTGCGAAGCCGCGGGTAAAAGCTAGTACAAAATAATTAATAAATGAACTAAATACTACTAACTAACTTAAATAACATTTTGTTAATTGCCTAAAAATTTGGTACGCGAAACAAGAATTTAAAACAAGGCAGCAAAGTGTATTTCAGTTTGCATTTTTTTGTATATAAAATATCGTATAACGAAACTAGTGAAACTTAAATGTTGTCAATTGTTTCCGATGAATACTTTTCATTGGCTGACAGTATTGCCGACCAATCAGAGTACCGATCTAGTTATACTTTGGCAACGTGATTGGCCCAAAATGCGGCGCTAGTATGGAATGTTAGAATTCAATTCAACAAACTTAAAATAAAAATGGAGATTATTGGAATAAATTACGATTTCTAATTTCTTTTCAAATGTGTAGTTTTTAAGAATAATTTAAGTGAAACGTGCTGCTGTTTCAAACTGAAATATACTCTTTATAGAACCCTAAGCTGCTGGAACGATGGGAGCTTTTGTCGAGTCTTACTTTGGTCATTTCAATTATTGTTACTTTCATCCTATTTTTGCATAATTCGTGTTAAGATTTGTCGTTTTTCATTCCATTTTGTGTATCTATAGATCATTTTCCATTGTATTGTCGTATGTTTATTAGGTAGTTAGGTTAAGTTCACAATGAACATCCAGGTTTGTAGGGATACATCAGACGCTGTGGCGCTGTATTTGCCCCAGCGTTTGTATTTGAAGTCGTTCGCCAGGCTAAACATTTCTATCCAGCTACCAGCGCACAAGGTCCACGAGAAATCCATCTCCAACTGGGAATTGATGGAGAAATTACGAAAAATGATCCAACCTGACGCGTTTTCGGTGTTAAAAGTGTCAAAGCATAGTTCGGAAGTGATACGGTTTGACGCGGAACTCGAGAACCGGGAGAAGCTTGAGCGAGTGCTGTCGAGGCTCGAAGACCGAATAGTTCAGCTCAATGACTACCCGGACCCTCTTAAAGTCAAGGTGGCTGAAACAAAATCGGACTTCCCAAGTCGGCATTCCTGGGACTCCTTCTTCCGTGACGCAACAGACATGGATGAGATGAAGCCCGGAGAGCGTCCGGACACAATACACATAGCCAATCTCCCAATCCGTTGGTTCGTACATGAACGGGATCGGGACGAGGATGCACCTCCATCAGAGAGCATTGTAAAAAAAGTGTTTGAGAAGTTTGGCAGTATACGTCAAGTAGATGTACCTGTGGCTGATCCATTTCGGTTACAAATGAAGGCTGCAATGCGAGGTATCACAACACCTCCATCAGAACAAGCTCTATATTTTGAAGCATACATCCAGTTTAGTGAATATGTTGGCTTTGTCCGGTGCATGGACGCTCTACGAGGGAGAAAGTTGCTTAGAAAAAGGGAAGACATGGCAGAGTGGTGTGGTATAGGAGTAGACTTTGATAAAACAAAGCATATGACAGACGCAGCTGTGAAGAGGCGTGCCATTGTAAGGGAACGGCTCTTGTCACGACAGAGGGCCAAAGATGATGAAGAGAGAATGGAGAAAGAGAAGATCTCCAAGCGAGAAGCTAAGGAAAGGTGAGCTTCTGTGATTCTTCTTCTACTATAAGGTCATCAAAAGTCTTATTATCTAATTGTGTGTTTTGTGTTGTTATCGACCCTGCTAGCATATTCCATCTCGCGCACCCTTTCAGTTCTTGTATGGAGATTTTTAAATCAGATTTATGTTTCTCTGCCTAGGTAAAGTTTAGAATAAAATTGAAAATGTTAATCTCGAGAAATTCACATCTTTGCAAGCACAGAGAAGAGAGCCCATAGGTCAAACCGCAAGGCCACCACAGCTATGAATGGTACAACCATAAGATCATTCACATGTGCAAACATACACTATTCTTGTCTAAGTCCTTTACAGATGTAAATCATAATGGTTTTCCATTGGGAAAAGTCTGATATCGATTGGAATATGAGGACATCCGAAGTGTGAAGCCGACATTATCATGGAACTTTATTATTTAGTGGCAATGTTAAAATATAAAATGTTCAGTGGTATGAGTACTGAAGCTTATTGAGAGCATGAAAAATTAGAACTTTTCTGATAAAATACAATGGAAAACCTTATGCATTACATCTGTACATCTCTTTCAGACAAAAAGAAACCGTCTCACATATAATTTTCCACTCTTTAAGACAAAAATATGAGCACGCCGAACGGGAGAAACTGGAGAAGATGAGGGAACGAGAAGAGAGGAGGAAGAAGAAGCAGCTGGCCAAACTGATGCAGCGGGAAGATGTAGATCTCAACGGGAAGGTGGCAGAAGAGAGGCGGAAGCTGCTCCAAGCACAGAAAAAGCTGCAGGCCATGAGGCTGATTGAGGAGCTGTTTAAAAGAATAGAGGTGAGAATCAAAGGTATTTTCGACCCTTTATTGACGACATGATGAGGGATTTGATGACATTTTCAATTATTTTTTTAGACATCATATACTTCTACCAAATAACCTAGAAATTGTAATAGAATTTTTTACCATGTCATCAAAATGTATTTTATATTATTTTATTTTTATTTTGCTTTGAATTTTTGATAGGTTAAATTTTATTTTTTGTTTGTTCCTTGTTTTTTGTGTTTATTTTTAGTGAATTTTGTCGCCTTCCGTGAAGTCGCCAAGCGATCACAGCGTTGGCCTCTACGGCCAACACTATGCTGAGCTGAGACAGCTATGCGATTTCGCAAATACCTACTACTGAATGTTTTTTCTTTGTTTTGTTTTGTGTTTTTGTTTAATTTGCGAAATGCGAAATAAATATTTTCTATTTTTATTTCTATAAAATGTGCCCATTTGAATCAAGTAAAATAACCTCTTGAACAATGACCCTCACACCCTCTTTCTATCACTATCCTACGCCATAGAAAGAACTGGTGAAAAAGATCATGCTTCCAAGTACTTTGGCCAAAGCCTGTCTGCATCTAAAGTACATTTCAATAGAATCTGACAATTTTCTACACATTTAAAGACACCTTAACATGGCCACACTTGATTATATATGTCCCTTTTGTTGTGATTATCATCTCAAAGGAATCAAAAAAGAATAATAGTCACATCACAAAGCCCTTGGCAGGCCGGTGTTCATATTAGTAGGCTAGAAGTGTCTACAGGATGTCAGATTCTATTTTTTTTTTCTGATATTTTAACGAGGCTTTAGCACACCAAATTTGACTATGTCAGCCTCATGGGAAGCCTCAGAAATATACATCACACTACAGACAGATTTTACACTCTCCCTTGCACTGAAACCACGCCTCTGGATGCAAAGGCCCGTCCAATGTATCTGTAAATTCGCGTCGCTTCTTCTGAAAGTGGTTGACTGAGAATTACATTTACACCTCCATTGAACAAGCCCATACCATCCAAATACCTGACTCTGATGTCCTTAATCTGATCACATTCCACAAGACAGATTCTATTGAAATGGAGTTTATGTGAATTGATACCGATTCATGTTGTTATGAGTGTTTCTGTCCTGTTCCAGTTGCGGCCGGATCTGCAGATGAACGGGCGCACCATGCCGGGCGAGCGGGCGGCGCGTGCGCGCCTCGTGGAGCGCGGCAAGCGGCGCTGCGAGGACGCGCTGAACGCCGCCAGGGATCGCTTCCAGCACGCTCTTGACGGTCAGTATTTGTATGAACAGGGCCGCATTTAGAGGTGTGGAGGCCTTGGGGCAACAAAGGAGTGGAGGCCAATGAGGGCCTTTTGATATTTTACTGATTGCCTTATTGAAGTCAAGAAATATACGAATTGTTGTTTCCCAGTATTTACTCGTCGGAATTTGAAAGATTTTTTTTGCGATGTCTCTATTGTGGGGGCCCCTATTTTGTGGAGGCCCCGGGCAGTTGCCCCCTTTGCCCTTCCCTAAATCCGGCCCTGATCGGTGTAATCGCGGCTGAGAATGAGGACTTGGGCGCCCTAGTTTTTAGGCTCATCATAGGGCCTACAGCACAGAATAAGTAATAGCACAAGTACAGTAGTTTCTCTCTTTTGATGTTGACGAAAGCCGCCATTTTATATGCCTACGTAATTTTTATTAGCAAAATCATCGCGCACCACCAAACAACGTTGAACTCTAGTGCTGCGTGCGAAGGTCGTTATTATTCAGCACCAACGTTTTGGTTTAGGATAGGGATGTAAATCAATAAAAAAATAATACTCACATAGGTATAACTTCGCACTCGCACTTAATATGGTTTCGAACAGAATTGGGTTTGGGAACAGAGTTAACTAATATAGAATAAGGTACTGTTAACTAGCACTTATGGACATGGTCTGAATTAAATTCTGATTATTCTATTTTAATATTTTAGTTTCTCTTAATTTTAGTCTTAGTTATAAAAATGTACTTTCCCCAGGACGCATAGTCATCCGCTCGGCGTTAGAGACCAAGAAGCCTCGCCGCGACTCGTCCCTGAGCTCCGCGTCTTCCGACAGCCGGGAGCGCGACCGCGATCACGACCGCAACCACGACCGCGACCGCGAACACCGCAAGCCCGTCAAGGTCGAGAAACTGACCACGCCCGAACGGGAGCTCGAGTATTCGAAGGCTGCTGGTGAGTGTCGAACTCACAGTACAGTTGAACAAACGGATTATGTACCATCACAAGTGCTCTATCAATTTTTAAACATCATCCCAGCCTATATACGTCCCACTGCAGGGCAAAAGCCTCCTCTCGTAATGAGAGGGCTTGGGCAGTAGTTCCCACGCGGGCCCAGTGCGGTTTAGCAGCTTCCCTCACGATGTTTTCCTACACCGTAAAGCTCGTGATAAATTTCAAATTCTGCACATGAATTTCCCAAAACTCAAAGGTGCGAGCCGGGGTTTCAATCCACGATCCTTTGCTTGGGAGGCCATAGGTCAAACCACTCCGCCACCTCGGCTTTCAAATTTTTAAACAAGTTCCTATCAAATGAATATGTCAAGTTGACAGACATTATTATTGGCATTATTGTTTTATGTTATGTATGACCATGGAGACGATTATCAACTGGGGGAACTTCATACTTTCATATCATTTCCTTCCCATAGTTTTGTCAAGGAAATCATAGTGAAATTGATTACGAAAAGGTTTCACCCTGATACATGAATTAGTTTCTTTGACTGTGCACCATGCATTTGTTACTAGTTATTAACCCCCCTACTCAAAAAAGAGGGGCGTTATCAGTTTGACGACAATGTCTGCCTATCTATCTATGGCATTTTAGGTTTTAGGTTTTAGGACTTGATGCGTAGTATGCTTAGACAATAACAAGCATAGCGTAACGATGTCCTTAATGCTTTAACGTTCGTTCCAGGGATGTACGGCATGCACGCGCCGCCGTACGGCTTCGGGTACCCGTTCGCCGCCGTGCCGCCCCCTGGATACCCGTTCCCGCAAAGTATGAGTATCATTAGAATTATTACTGTCTTTCGTTACTATACTTTTAAGGCAGTGGCAACCCTAAATCGAGATTTTCACTAGGGATGTCGCCTCTATCGCCTTAACTCCGATAATTTAGTCGTGACTTAAATAATATCGTTAAATTACCTCGTGGAAATTCATAAGTCCGGGGCCTTGATATTGCTGGGTCCTAGCCCACGTGAGGCCCCTGTCCGGCCGGCGCGGGCCCATGGGGGGGCCCTCGCAGGCTGGGTCCCGGCTGGCAAACGCCATCTCAGCTGTCCTGCCAGTGCGACGCTCTACAGTCGCGAACAGGGATTCCTGAGCCACTTACCACTGTTTGTAATTTGGCCGTGTAATGCTTTTCTGGTTTATTAATGACATAATGACATTTACTTCGGAGTATGTATAACACTGCCAAATTATGAACAGTGGCGAGTGACTTAACAATCCCGGTTCGAAGTGGTACGTACTGTATTGAAACAGCACCGACAAGACAGTAAGCGGGCTTATTGGATGTCCTTATATGCAGTTTATTGCGTGTTAATATCAGTCCTTACAGAACTCGCCCCGTTTTCGAGCGTTAGTGAAAACCCCGCACGTAAAGGTATTTCTCATTTTTGTGCACAATAATTTTAACGTATGTCACTACCATGGATGTACTTCTTTCTACATAGAATGAAATTTAATCTTGCGATAAGTTCACATAATTATAAGTAATTTTATGTTAATTAGCAGAACTGTCTAGAAATATTAGAAAACGTAATTACATTCACGGCAGTGAGATCCATGGAAATGAGAAATACCCTCAACTTGGGTTAAAACTGCCAAATGTGTTATAAATTTTAATGATATATGTATTTATTTTTAAAATGTAACATTTTCTATGAAATTTCAGCAAGAGGCGTTGACAACCCTAAGATGGTCCGTGGTTAGGGTTGGCAATGCCTCATTTTACATGGGAAAAAGTTTAATTTTCAGGTTTCAATCTTGGCTGTGCACTTAAGTAGAACTTTGTTGTCATAAATCCGCTTTTTGCACGATATTAACGATCACAAACAACATTCAAGCACATTGTGTTGCACGATTGAATTTTTCAACAAAAATGTGTTTCCTCTTTTCTAGAAAACGGCCGACACTAGAAACCGATATCATTAATCCAGTTTCCAGATGTGTGATGAGACGTTCCCAATCGGTTTATTTGTCATAAAATATTTGTTTATTGATACCACTTTTCCAAGTTAGTACAAATAGTTAATATAACTTTTCTTGGCGTCTTTTCGAACTATTAAATTGCTCGTAGCACAATATATATATAAGCTAAAGCAGTATGGAAGCTACGAAGCTACGAGCGAAACGAACGCACTCACACAGGCGCGGGCCTCTAAGGGGGTCTCGCGGTACTGCAGTATCCCGAGACCCCCCATTCACGCACGCGAGGCCGTGTACAGCGCGCGTCTGTGTGAGTGTGTTCGTTTTGATCGATTTGTTCGTAGCTTCCGTACTGCTTTAGCTTATATTTATACTGTGCTCGTAGTATGCGATTTCATTGAACTATAAACTTTTAACTTGCAACCCGCTACCGTACGCGCAAGGAAGTTCGTATCGTGCCGTCCCTCTCACTCTCGTATTAAATCATATTTACGTCAGCGGGACGGCATGATACAAGGTTCGATTTTTGCTCTTCGTAGTATAGGGTAATAAAAACTATTCTGTGTCCTCAATATGTATGTGTAGTTTGGGTCCCGGGGCCTTCCCATACGTAGGGTACTTGTATCCCAAAAAATCAACTATAGTTCCCGCGGGATAGTGACAACCGGATTCTACGTGGGCGGAGTCGAGACTATCGGCTACTTTATAATATTAGTGGGATTTCACCAAACACAAACGTCACGCAAATGTCAAAGTTGTCAAACGGACCTCACGACACTAAACTCCGTTTAATTTAAGATTTAAGAAATTGTAACACATGTTTCTCGGTATTTCGAACACAAATTAACTAAAAATACCTACATGCACATTTATTAGCGGTATTTATTATATTTTTACTATAGAAGTTACCATAATTTTAAAAAGTTTCGTTGTTTCATTTAAAAACGTGTGAAAATTTTACCGTCAAGTTTCAAATGTTAAAATAAATGGAGTATAGTCAGTCATAGAAACCTTCATTAGGACGGCGCCTTGCGCCCCTAACGTATTGGTATACTACCCAGCGTCGATGTACTACCCGGTGCGCGGGCAGTACTACCCGCCGCCGGAGGGCTACACGCGGCGCGGGCGCGGCCGGGGGCGCGGCCGCGGCCGCGGCGTCAGGATGCCATACTTCGAGGGGCCCGACGCCAGCCAGCAGTACTACCGGTCAGTATCACGAGATAACTCATCGTCATCAATCATCATCATCTTCTACCATCATCATCATGAACGACAACTTTATTCTTAATTTATGACGTTTTTCTGAAGTCCGTAATTAATGTGCTGGTAGACATCCCTTAAAGGGATAAGTCCGCCTTTGTACAATATCTCAAAGTTTGTCAATTGTATTGTTACTTTTCTTTTGTACAATAAACAGTTTACATACCCATACATAATGTGTGTTAAAAACAGTCAGTTTTTTGATGGAATCGAAAAACAATAATACCATCTAGTTAATGTATTTTTTTTAAGCAACACGATATAAATAACTCTGGTATTTGGTCCAAGTTGGCAGTATGTTTCATAGCAACACATGCTTCCAGATATTTCAAGAAACTAACAGAATCCGAGCACCGCAACGAGCACGACGACCGCGGGCGCTCGCGCTCCCGCCGGCGCTCGTACTCGCGGTCGCGGTCGAGGTCGCGGTCGCGGTCGCGGTCGCGCCGCCGCTCCTACTCGCGCAGTCGCAGCCGGAGTCGAAGTCGGCGGAGCCGCAGTCGCAGCCGGAGGCGGAGCAAGAGTCGGAGTCGACGATCCAGGTCAGTTGCGAGTCTAATACTGCCTTCTTAAGCTGATGCTGTTAACCGTTGAAAAGTTCCGTCCGATCCTGGCTGGAATATCAGGATGCACTACCAGATTATTGTATTGTCATTGTCACGCTATTTGATTTTACATAAGTATGCCAAATTTTGAGATAATCCGAATACTGGAAGTTGGTCGAATAGGGATGTTGACACCACCAATCAACTGACGTACTTTTTATGAGCTGTCAAACACAATTCTTCCATAGAGTTTCAATGGCAATAGCGACTTATGGCAGAACGCGAGAGTGTTATGATGTCATAACTCGCTATTTGCTCGCCAACTGGATCAACTATTTGTTTGTTTTAAAGCAACAAAAAATCAAATTTCACAGTAAATCGAAAATGAATCTGGTTTTCAGGTCCAAAATAAAGCGTTTTTTTACTGGAGTTGTGCCTTCGAACTATTTTTAATGGCGTCATCATCTCAATTGCAGATCTCACCACAGCCGCTCCCGCTCCCGCTCGCGCAAGTCCCGCTCGCGCTCGCGCCGGCGCTCCCGCTCGCGGCCCGCGGAGCCCGAGCCCGCCACGCCGGCCGCGGCGGCCCCTCGCCGGTCCAAGAGCTGGTCGCTGCCCAAGGAGGGGGACACACAGAAGGACTGGTCCAAGAGCCCTAACGAACAAAAATAAAGTTGATGCTATGATTCTGTTTTGTTTTATTGAAACGGTTGGACGACAGTCAGCAGCACCAATATCTGACACAATAAAGCGCCAACAAGACTTCTCGTTGAGAGCTAGATGGTATAGATGTCGCTAGCGTCACTGCTTAAGTGGCTATATAAGAAACAAAACAAGCTGAGTTATGTGATGCATAGAGGAAATTCGTGTTTGTACCGTTGTCCAGCAGTGGTGTAACGGTATAGCACGCGGCACGGAATGCCGAGGACCTGGGTTCGATTCCCAGTGCTCGTCTTATTTTCCTGGTTTTTCTGTGCATCTATATTTCAGTTTGTATTTTCAATTTAGTTTTTACGGGATGACCGTAAAAATAAAAATTTGGAATTGAAATAGAAAATACAAAAAGATTCCAAAAAACCAATCTTAACAACAAAGCGTGCATAATCCCTTCATGTGCCGTTATTAGAAAGACTGTGGAGACCGTGAATCATCAAAGACTTATTGTAATAGTTTACAGATAAATAACCGCCGTGTCATTCTTCGCGCTGTGTCGTGGGCTGAATGGAAATGAGGCGATTGAGGCGGAAGTTGCTAGCGGACGCGGTTTGCAGCTTTTGATGAATGACGGATTTAATCTGTATAATACTCGCAGGCGTGTGACTCACTCCGTGCCCCGGCGTCAGCTAGCGTATAGGTAGTGCCACCAGAGTTGAGGTCATATACAATATACGCACACATTAGAACATGTAATGTAATGACATCGAGATTTTGACATTCATTCATTCACTTCATTCATTCTCTTTTTATGCAATCAGTTCTTCCTGTAGCTGTGTGTGCCACTCTCTACAACTCTAGTGGCACTACCTATAAGCTCTTTTAATCCGTATCCGTTCCACGGATACTTACACATCGTTAACGATGGGCACATCACATTAACCCTTGATAAGGTAGAGGCGATTTAGCGACCACTTTTTTTTTATTCGACTGGATGGCAAACGAGCGATGCTAAGAGATCACCACCGCCCATAAACAACTGAAACACCAGGAGTATTGTAGATGTGTTGCCAACCTAGAGCCCTAAGATGGGATACCTCAAGGGCCAGTAATTTCACCAGCTGTCTTAATCTCTACGCCGAAACACAACAGCGCAAGCACTAGCTTCACGACAGGATTTAGCGAGCAAGGTGGTAGCAATCCGGGCGGACCTTGCACAAGGTCCTACCTGCGACTTGCATTGAGTTGGAAACTGAACCTTATGAATATCACAATACGTCAGTGTCCATTGTAATTATTGCAAATACGACTAGCTTTAAAAACTGATTTAAAAATATTTTTCAGGTAGGTATGTGTTCTTTAGCTGCTTTTGATTCCGTGGTAGTATGCTCCAGTAAATGGGGCCATAATAAGGGTTAAGAACCGAAAGTAAGCGTTTGTTTCCTGTCCATCAAATAATCAGCAGATAGATAACTTCAATTTAATTTTATCGATGGATTAACGTATGTATAATCCCCGTTATCGGCCGTGACGATAGAGATACTGTGTAATTAATAGAAGTAATTACTTCAGTTGCAAGTTGGACGGCTGAAAGATGAAGAGCTTCGCGTTTGTTCTGTTGTGCGTGATCGCCGCTGTTCAGGTAAATTAAATAAAACTAACTTTTTAACACCTTTTCTAACAATGTAAAAATATGGATCCACTTTTCTAACTATGTAAACAAATATTGGAACTCCATCTCTGCTTTCTAACAATTCGATTAACTTGAATCTCAACATTTAAGTATATGTAGAGCTGAAAGAAGAGCAAAAGTAATTTCAAAAGTTGTATAAAAATATTTTCCATGAAGTTATTAGGTAAAAGTTAGTTATCTACTTTTTCGCGGCTTAGCTCTCGCGTACAACAGTAAAAAATTGGTTGGCTCTTTGGGATTCCGAAAAATTATTTCTTAATAGACCTTGTTGATAGACAAGGAGTATGTCTGCCGAACAACGCTCGGATACCTGTTAATTTTCCAAACCGTTATCATGTAAGGTACTTTGCGCAAAACCGGTTTTTAAGGGAACATTTCTATAAAGTTCTTGTCAGATTAACCGGTTTATAACAAAAAAACCGGTTTATTCCGGCGCAGGATAAACGACGCCGCGCGCTGCCGGCCGGCCAGCCGTATCTCGTCGAATAACCGGTTTATTTAGGTTATAGTTAAGTTCTTAAAAACGTTCGCGTTCTTATGAAAGTTCGGAGTGAAACCAAAATAAACCGGTATTTACCGTTATTTCATAAACCGGCCTTGCTGCCGAATTTCATGTCTCTAGCTCCAGTGGTTCAGGCATGTCGGTCAACCAGGCAGACACGTTAATCCTCAAGCTTTCTACAGGTACATACTTAACTCATATTTAGAAATAATACACAAAATCGGTTTAACTCACGTATATAATTTTTCCTAGCACCGTTCGACTAGATTCGATCTTTTCGAAGATTTTTTTCAAAGGCGTGTGCGTTCACGACGGTGACAGTGAGTGCGGGGGGCGCCACCGTCGTGAATGCATTCACCACTCCGAAAAGGGAGCGCCAAAGTTCGCATAATCAGATCTTCTCTAGTCATAACGTATTTTTTGTCCGAATCATCGTTTGTCTGAATTTTTTTCGCACTGAAATCTTATATTTTCCTAAAAATTTTAAAGGGTCATCCTATAGAAAACTATAGGTTAGGTTAGGTTTATTTTATAAGAATTCTAAACAATCATTAGATTCAGAGAAAAAAGAGTTATGACAAACGATCATGTAGTATGCGAGCCGATATGGACCCCTTCCGAAAATATCGAAACTACCGCTAGTATCGATATTTTCGTAAGGAAGTTCCTGACTTTGTGTAACGTTTCCCTTTTAGATATGTGTAGGAATATAATGTATGTTATGTTACCTGGCACTGGGTTCGGGTTGTGCTTGCCAAGTCAAGAGGCGCTCATACAGCACCTGCAGGGCTCCTCCGAAACTCGAAACTCGAAGTTCGTGTTGTGCGGTCCCTCTGACTTATACTATTTGATACGAGAGCGAGAGGGACAGCACGACACGAACTTCGAGTTTCGGAGTAGGTAGCCCTGCTGGCTGAAGGTAATGCGAGATTATCGACACCACTTTCGTGCTTTTCAAAAGGCTCTATTATAATTTTACTTTGCACTAGAAACTGGAAAAGGTGCTGTGAAAAACTTGCAGGTAGTACCTTGTGCAAGGTCCGCCCGGATTGCTAATACATCTTGCTCGCTAATCCTGCCGTGAAGCAGCAGTGCTTGCACTGTTGCGTTTCGGCGTGGAGAGTACGACAGCCGGTGAAATTACTGGCCCTTGAGGTATCCCATCTTAGGCCTCTAGGTTGTCAATGCATCTGCAATACCCTGGTGTTGCAGATGTTAATGGGCGGTAGTGATCTCTGAACATCAGGAGACCCACTTGCTCGTTTGCCCTCAAGTCGAATAAAAAAAATGGCGACAGCCAAATAAGTGGTCTATCAATTTACAAACAAGTTCCTATGAAATGAATAGGTCGCCTAAAGTCGAACTTTAAAGTTGACAGAGACATCTATTGGCATTATTGTTTTATGACATGCAAACGATTATCATCTTTAGGGTGGTAGACCACATATTTCGCTGATGATATCTTTAAAGTTTCGGAAATTGGAAACATATTTACTTATTTTACTATATACTTAATAAATAACGAGCGCTGCACCGCTTCAGGGTTAGGTAGATTTTCACAATGTTTCCTCATTTACTCAGCGATAGTGATGGAACAATAGATATCGATCGATGTAATAAAACGGTACATGTGTCGATAACTCTAATCATTTCAATGTTCTGTTAACTCAACATCGATGTTATTATTCGATGCATCGTAGAGTTCGAATTCAGTTTGTTTTATTACACAGTAGTCATACCCAAAACAAAACCAACCCTGTGTTTTGCCGCAGCATCAAATTAAATTTAGCCCTTTTGTTGTTATTTGGCATCAGTTTAATTTAGTTAAATTGAATAATATATGATAATATCGATGTTTTCTGCGTCCATCACTACCCCAGGCAGGATGTAATGTAATCCTTGTCCGCCGCAGGCGCCCTCTGTGTCAAATCAGGAGAAGCTAAAAACGTGGAAGGGGAACTCATAAATTTTGTTAAAATACTTTTTATTTCTTTCGACGAAGACATGCGCCTTCAGGCCGCCTTTGTATTTATTTGTCTTTAATTTGCAACAAGTAGAACCAAGTCGTTAGGTATTATTTTACAAATCGTGCCTAATAAGTATTTAACTATATAGATGTTACATCTAATACATCTTATTTACCTAGTGAATAATGTTCTGCCATCTTATTTTGTCGGTAAAATTCGTATTTATCTTGCTTTCTCAACTAGTTTACTAAAGTTAATTAAGAAAGCAAGATAAGAACGAACATGTCCGACAAAGTACGATGCAAAAACATTATTCACTAGATTCATATTTGGTACAGGGGGGCTACAACGACACTCGAAAATCGAAGTTCGTATCTTACCATCCCTCTCACTCTCGTATTAAATGATATTAACTGTGAGCGGGACGGCAGGATACGAAGTTCGAATTTTGCCTTTCGCACTATAGGGCTAGTTCATTGATTGTCTGGCCACTCTTATTAGGCATAGTTCTCACGGTATAGCAATAAGGAAATTTTCATGGACACAGTCGCAGGTAACAGCTATACCTAGTAGTACAGTCGCCAGCATTAATATCCGCCACAGCGGAGCGTGCAAAAATATCTGACACGTCCAGAAATAGAGTCGTTTCAGATATTTATGCACGCTTGTTGTGTCAGGTCAGGTATTGCTGCTGCATGGTGACCACACTAGTACTCCCAAATTATTCGGCCCTTCCTCTAAAATTAAATCAATGACTCGGGAAAACCTAATACTAATCGATTAGTCAATTATATCGACGTCTATTGATAACCAGTTGATTGAAGAGTTCCTATCAGCCATTATCTTGTATTAACTAACATAACTAAGCCACTTAAATCTCATAGTGATTAGTTGATATAATTAACAGTGGAAAAATAATTAATTCTATGAAAAATACCCGTTCAGGTAAATTACCGAACGATCTGAAGAGCTTGTAAACTAATAATCTGATTATATCTATACCTATACCTACCGGGTGTTTCCTGTAACAGAAGCAAAAAATTAAAACTGGTTCTGATTCGCAAATGGAACTAGTTTAATTCTGCAACTTTCAAAAATTAAGTAATTTTATCTTTATGTTTATTACACACAAATTAAATGGTATTTTCAATGGCATACAATAGCCTAAATGATCGCCTGTCATGTAACAAAATGACGGATTACGCATACATTAATTGTTCTAATAAACTTTAAACTATAATAATAAAAATCATACCTAATACAACTTATTTTCAAAAGTTGTAGAACTAAAGTCTGCAAGATGAAGTGTGGAAGCTGTGATTTATTTTTTTGCTCCTGTTACAGGGCCCACCTTGTAGATATGTACAAAGTTATTACCATTTTTGACTCTTATACTCACTCTTTGTTGGTCCCTAACTAATTGTTCCTGTCATCCACTCACAGATTGACTGGTACTGGTAGCGATCTCTTATAAAGGGACAAGTTCGCCTTTGTACAAATATCTCAAAGTTTGTCCATTGTATTTTGTTTTTTTCTTTTGTACATATATAATATGTAGCTAATTAATATTTTGCTTGTCATATATTTAAACTGTTAAACCTAGTCTTTCTTTACACGTTTCTGCGTTACCTTAATTTCAACGCGAGCGAAGCCGCAGACAAAAGCTAGTCTATAGATAATTTTATGCACTACAATTTTGTATTGTTCGAGATTGTTGAGACAATATGTAAAATGCCCAACTCTCTATTTTTTTAAGCGAGCAATTCTTATTTCGGGGATCTCCACGTCTTCAACGATTTCGTCGAAATTTGCTACGTATGTGGGTAGGGCTTTCAGGGGAAATAGTTGGAAATATTTACTATATACTTATTGATATTTACTACTTATTATATTTCAGGGCCGCAGTACTGGCGTTCAGGGTAAGTTGATTATTTACCTCTGAGATGTAAATTATGGTAGAAAGTAGAAATATCCATACCAATATTATAAATGCGAAAGTGTGTGTTTGTCCGTCTTTCATGACGAAACAGAGCTACGGATCGACGTGATTTTTGGCATAGAGATAGTTTACAGGCCAGAGAGTGACATAGGCAACTTTTTATCCCGGAAAAACACAGTTCCCGAGGGAACAGCGCGCGATAACCGAATTCTGCGCGGGTGAAGCCGCGGGTAAAAGCTAGTATACATATAATATGAATTCGGGCGTTCCTTCAACCCAGAGGTTCCCAAACTCTTACAGACCACTTTTAGTTTTACTGTTTTCTACTTTTCTATGACCGCCTGCTGCTACATTATACTAGGTAATGTTCTCAAAATATCTAATTTTTTTCTACGCCAATGTGGACCCTCGTCTGGTTTCTCGTGGACCCTTGGGGATCCACCTGGACTACTTTAGGAACTGCTGCTCCAACCCTTGCTAATTTAGCAATCCCTTCGACAGTCGCCAACAACCAGCGATCCCTGGCCGCTCTGGGCGAGAACCCGTGGGTGGTGCACCTCCGGCTGGCCGTATCCACCAGCGGGTTCCTAGACACCTGCGTTGGCTCGCTCATCGACAGCACCTGGCTGCTTACTAGCGCTTCATGCGTGCACGAGTGAGTATTAGACCAGACCAGAAGGGTTACTCCGAAACACCAAATTCGAAGTTCGTATCGTACCGTCCCTCTCACTCTCGTATTAAATAACATAAGCGTAGGTGGGACGGTACGATACGAACTTCGATTTTCGAATTTCGTGGTAGCCTTGCTGACCAGTACCCTTACACGAACTATTACATCTGTCCTTTTCTACAGTCTTCTCTTTGTAATAATCTTTCACTTCGGTTTCTTTACAGTACCCTTAGTGTTGTTCGGTTACAAAATACGTCACGATCGCATTCGCGTTAAAATCTCCATTTGTATGGAAACACGAACATCGCAAACGTTCCGCTAGAGGCGCTGTTCGTGTTTCCATATAAATTGAGATTTTAACGCGAACGCGACCGAGGTCAGACGTATTTTGTATCCGAAAATTTACACTAAGGGTACAGTACCATTACCACTACCATGAGTTTACAGTGACCGTACTCGATAGCGACGACGTAAATTATTTGTAGAGGCGCTGTATAATTCTCCATACAAATAATTTACGTCGTCGCTATCCAGTACGGTTACTGTTTACTGTAATGTTTATGCAAGATATGCGCGTTTATGCAGTTCCTCCACTTCACACTGTAAGAACACACACAAATCACACAAACCCATCTACCATCACCACACTACAGTGACGTGTTTTTAGAGCTCTAGAGCAACATGACCGACCATGTTACGGCCATGTACCACAAAAATTGTAAGTGGTACAATCGACATATTAATTGTTAACATTCTTCTACAAAAAAGTGTCATTGTAGCACTAGTACATTTGGGGTACGTATCTGAATGTCGAATGTTAAAATACCGAATGTATTAAAATGTCAAATGGGTCATAATATCGAAAAGGTATTTCTGTTAAGACTGTATTTTTTTTAGATTGTTATAAATCTAACCTAACCTACCCTAAGGGGTTCTATACGATGCCGTTTTAATGAATCCTGAGAAGTTTACGGTTTCAGAAAATAAACCTTTCGATATTATGACCCATTCGATATTTTAATGACATAAGAAAATGTATTTATTTATTTTAATACATTCGATATTCAAATGTGTTCCCAACATTTGTGGTACAGGCGCCAGATGTTAAACTAACAATTAAAAACAAACAAACGCAAAAAAACGCCTGATTCAATAAATTATTTACTAACTGTTATTTGTCCCCAGTGCCCGTTTCATCTGGGTCCGTTTCGGATCCATTGAGGTGATCAAACCGGAATTGGTGTTGGAAACCAGCGCGGTCAGCGTGCACCCGCTGTTCAGGGAAGGGAACGACATCGCCCTCGTCGCGCTCACCAGGGTCGTCGAATTTACCCGTGAGTATAACGGTCAGGGTAAACACGTTAGAGTCCAAATATCTTTCTATCTATTCTGGGTTGTCATTGAGTGGTCAAACCAGTAGCTACCTAACCCTGCAATGGATGGACTCACTGTACGTCAATTTCGGCCTATAAATGTCAAAAAACCTATCACCGGTTCAGAAAAACTTTCTTGAAGAAGAATCTGGCAAGAAAATCATCAGGTACATATATTTTTTGAATTTGATTTGCCATGTTTGTTCATTTATATAATAAGAAAAAAAAAATTAAACGGTTACTTTCAATAAAAATTTCATAATTTGCTTGATAAATCTTAGCTTCTAATCTTAAATTAAAAAGCTTTTTTGAGTTAAGGAGTCTCTAAAAACTTGTTTGTTGTACAATGCGATCATTTTAACATTGCTATACTTGCACAATTTATCTTAATAATAATAATTGCACCGCAACAAGCTCGGACCCGACACCCGTCGGAACCCTGTCGCAGGGGGCCTGCGCTACTGTCATAAGGAATTATTTTTGATTATTTTTTGAATTTATTTATTTGGGTCAGATTTGTGGTTGTAGTGGTGGTCAGATTGGCTTGAGATTTGGTATAATTATGCACATTTGTATGTGTATATTACCTCTATATTATGTACCTATATCAAAGTTATGTTTACTTTGAGAACAAAATAACTTGATTGCTAGAAAAACGAAAAATTACCAGTCAAATCTTTCGTTTAATGCATTTTTTTTAATTATTTTAAAAATATATATTCGTATTGTTGGCTGACCACCTAAAAACTGGGCCAAATGCATGTCCGGCTTTCCTCGGACAATTACAGTTCCAGAACTCGATGGCCCCTTAATTACACGGTTGTTGGGAGTTCAGAGTTGGCGGCCTTCCACCGCCCCGGAACCCGTGGCCCTGTTACATTCACGGCTGACTGTGTGCCACCAGTCTGCCTCAGAACTTTACTTATTAACCGGACATTTGATGGCTTATTTGACATTGCGTCACTACTTTAAAAAAAAAAACTCGTACCTATCTCAAAAATAGTCAATTTTTCTGACTGAACTTTATGAACATTTCATCAAGGTTAAATTTTGCTGACATATTGATTTTAGATACGAGATTTTTTCAAAGTAGTGTCGATTGGTTATTATTAAAGCCCAACACACACAGACGACGGGTGCGGGGCGTGCGCGGGCCTCGACGGGCGTATTTACATGGCGGTATATGGACGTACGACCCGACCCGCGCCCGCCGTGTGTGTGATGGCGTCCATATACCGCCATGTAAATACGCCCGTCGAGGCTGGCGCACGACTCGCGTTTGTCGTCTGTGTGTTGGGCTTAAGTAACTCAGTACAACTTCTTGATGATCTGATAGCCCTTGTGGTTAAAGGAATTAACTATGAAGCTTGAGGCCCTAGGTCCAATCCCCTGTCGAGGAAGATACTTATTTGTATGAAAAATACGAATGTTTGCTCTCGAGTCTTGAGTGTTTAATATGTATTGTAGGTAGGTTTGTTTATCCGTTTCCCTTAACCCATAACACAATTTATATACTTTGGGACTAGATCAATTGGTGGTTAATGTTTCGTGATATTTTTTTTACAACACAAGCTCGCTCCGCACGAGACCCAGGAGGAATAGCCGCACAGGCAGTTAGTAGTTGCATGTGTGTTGTAGTTGTCTACTGTAAGATTCTGGTGGGTCTGAGTAAGGACTGAGTGTTCGGTTGCGAATATTTTCGACGTTTTCTAATCCTGTTCGAACAGGAATCTGTAGGGCCTTAAGGCATGGCGGCTCGCCAGCTTACCTGCTCATCATTTATTTCACTTCTTTATTTTGCTCATTTAAATCTTAAACTGGCCATTACAATTAAAAAAATATATTAAGTTGTTTCTCAAAAGCTTATTTCCTTAACTTTTTTTTTTATTTGTTTTTTTTTTTTTACCTACGTAGGTATTTTTTTACATAGAAATAGAGTCTGGCTAATGAAAGATAAACCTGTAAAAAAAATTGCAGATGGTAGCACCACAGAATAAATAGTACAAGTACTGAACCTTCTCTGCCGTCCAAAAGTGACAATTAGGCATAAAAATCGTGCCTATATATTTTTTTTTATTCCACTGGAAGGCAAACGAGCAAGTGAGTCTCCTGGTGGTAAGAGATCACCACCGCCCATAAACATCTGCAACACCAGGGGTATTACAACCCCCGTAAGCCTACGCAAGCGGCGTAAGCGGGGGTGGGCCTACTTTATGCTTCTCTGTCTATCAGCCTAAATGCATATTATAACATTTATAACGTTTGGGCTCCACAGAAAATCAGCATTGCTCTACATAATATCTTGTAGCAACACATGCTGAGTGGTGGCCCTTTTTGGTATCCTGTCATGTCACCATGTAGCATTTTATTGTTAGGTTTAGTTTAGTGTTTCAATATAAATTTCTCTTTCCTTCTTTCTTTCTTTAAATATTGTTACCTGTTCTAGAGAATATCGCCGTGATCGCCCTACCCGCCCAGGACGCGGACGTCGGCGTGTCCGGCAACTTCTGCGCCTATGGAGAAAACGACGACAACAGTAAGTATCATATCAAAATGTATCATCATTAGATAATACATCTTCGTCTACAGACACCTTAACCCACTACACCGTACCAGGAGCGTAATAGGAATGTATCAGGCACGGAATGTGAAGCGACACGACGTGTCATACACATAAGAAGCGTATCGGCATCTTTTTTGACGCCCCGTGCTGTAGGGCTACTACGAAATTCAAAAATCGAAGTTCGTGTCATTCCGTCCCGCTGACGCTTATACTATTTAATACGAGAGTGAGAGGAACGATACGATCATTATCATCAAGAATTGCGAAACTGAAGTGGCAGTGGGCGGGGTACGGTTGCTCGCAAGACTGATGGTCGATGGAGTCTAAAGGTTCTCGAATGGTGTCCACGGACCGGGAGACGAACTGACGGTTGGCCTCCAACAAGATGGAGCGACGACTTGGTTAAGATCGTGGGATCGCGGTTAATACAAAAAGCACAAGACCGGTCTGAGTGGAGAGCCTTGGGGAGGCCTATGTCCAGCAGTGGACGTCTTTCGGCTGACATGATGAAACATTATAGTACTTAATACAGGCAAAATAATTATCAGTCAATTGCTTAACCGACTTGGTCATTACCCGCTTCGGAAGATAATTGAGTGGAGGCTGTTCACTATTAAGATTCCATCCTGTATTATTATGTAACCACTAAGTTATCTTCCCGCAGCCCCTGGTGACTACCTTAGCTGCTATGACGTGGACATCATCGCCATCAACGACTTGGCCCTGATCGGTGGTGACGATCTCTCCGTCTCTAAGGTAAGTCGTAAACATAAAAGGTACGGTTCCATTTTAGAATCACTCATCCGCTATTAAGCCTAATACACACAAACGACGGGTGCGGGTCGCGCTCGGGCTCGCGACGGGCGTATTAAGCCGGGTACTCACTAGCGAGTTGTAACTGCAACCGAAAATATAATATACGTTAATAGGTTCTATTGTGCCTCATGGGCCTCATAAGGAAGCTCAAAGTCACTCAAAGGGCTATGGAGAGGACTATGCTCGGGGTTTCTCTGCGGGATAGAATCAGAAATGATGATATCCGCAGTAGAACTAAGGTTACTGACATAGCCCGAAGAATTGCGAAACTGAAGTGGCAGTGGGCGGGGCACATTGCACGCAGGACTGATGGCCGATGGGGTCAAAAGGTTCTCGAATGGCGTCCGCGGACCGGAAGACGAGCTGTCGGTAGGCCTCCAACAAGATAGAGCGACGACCTGGCTAAGATCGCGGGATCGCGGTGGATGCGAAAAGCACAAGACCGGTCTGAGTGGAGAGCCTTGGGGGAGGCCTATGTCCAGCAGTGGACGTCTTTCGGCTGACATGATGGGGTTCTATTGTGTACGCATGAAACGATCTTTATTCGTGAAATCCATCGAGCGCCCTCACCGAGCGTACTCATTAAGTTTGCTGTAACAGATACAGTAATGAGGTTCTAGAAACTGACATTCGTCGGCTCACTGCGAGCCGCACGTGTTCTGCTCGTGTAGGCTTGCGAACCACGTACACACTATGTTTTTAGGTTATAGTGGCTGTCGCCAAGCGCGTTACGCTTGCAAACTACTATACCACGCGCCATATAAATCTGCCTAAAAGTTCATTACTTAATAATACTCGGTTTTGACGTATTTTTGAGATTCATTTTTTATGCTACGTCGTTACGTTACTCCCGGATTGTGTTCGAATCGCTTAACGGTATAGTGCCTATTCAATTATTGGAATTATACCTTTATAGTTTTTGTGGTATTAGTCGTGGCAATGAACTTTTAGGCAAAGTTAGGCGGCGGAAGGTACATACACTATGATTTCTGTTAACGTTGGTCAGTACCCACCTTTACGTGCCACGGTTACAGTTACAGCTCGCTGGTGAGTACTCGGCTATAAACACTTGGCGGTATTTCGTATCAACGTACGATCCGACCCGCGCCCGCCGTCGGTCGCGTCCATATACCGCCACGTAAATACGCCCGTCGCGGGCCCGCGTACGACCCGCACCGGTGTCGTCTATTGGTCATTAGCGTGACAAGCACTCGGACGTTTACCTTATTCTTGAAGGTTACGTATCTGAATATCGAATGTTAAAACACCGAATGTATTAAAATATCGAAAGGGTCATAATATCGAAAAGGTATTTATGTTAAAATTGTATTTTTTTTAGATTGTTATAAATCTAACCTAACCTAAGGGGTTACATACAATGCCGTTTTAATTAATCCTGAAAAGTTTACGGTTTAAGAAAATAAACCTTTCCATATTATGACCCATTCGATATTTTAACATTCGATACTCAGATGCGTACCCATTCTTGAATGCACACCACAAATCAGTCCCAAAATGTAATATTCACAAAAATACCACAATGTTTATTAAATGATGTTTTATGAATATTCAATTCAGTTCGACGTGGGAGCTCCTTTGGTCGACGACGGCGTGCTGATCGGTTCCGTTGCGGCTGCCGGTGAAGGCGAAGGCACCGTTGGTAAGTTTACCTGTCTATTAATATTATCTTTACTAAAAAGGTTTTTTTTAACCTTTTTAAACAAGTTTTTTTGCTGACTGTACTTTTTGTCGACTTTTTTTTATATTGATTGGATGGCAAACGAGCAATCTCCTGATGGTAAGATCACCACCGCCCATAAACATCTGCAACACCAGGGGTATTGCAGATGCTTTGCCAACCTAGAGGCCTAAGATGGGATACCTCAAGTGCCAGTAATTTCACCGGCTGTCTTACTCTCCACGCCGAAACACAACAGTGCAAGCACTGCTGCTTCACGGCAGGATTAGCGAGTAAGATGGTGGTAGTGGTAGCAATAGTAATCAGGGCGGATCTTGCACAAGGTCCTACCACCTGCAAACTGACTCGCAAATTTCAAGTCGATTCCTAACCGTTGAGGAGTTCCGTCCTGCAGAGACAACCCTGGCTGGACTACCACTACGAGATTATTGTATTGTCACCAAAGACTTTTGATTGATTACATGAGTATACCCAATTCCAAGTCAATCGAATCAATGAAAGTGGGTCAAAATCAACATGCAAGATTCGATCCGCACACACATACCGACTTACAAACTCGTACTCGTACATGGCAAGTTAAATAAAATCTTGTAATTATACTTCATTTAATTTAGAATTAGAAACCACAATAGCATTATATTGCGTCTGGTCAACTATTTCTTACCTAGCAAATAGACCAGTCCAATATCTGCGAGCCGCAAAATAAAATTGTTTTAATGCCACTTTATTTGCGTGTCGTCAATTGTTATTCTAGTACAAATTGTAATGAGAAATTTTTAGGGTTTTTAATCTGGTTAGTCCAGCGCATATTATGTATGTCGGCGGCCGATTGTAAAATCAGCCAGATCACGAAATTTCTAGGCATAACGTGAAATGGCGTCATTTCATGATATACCTAAAAGTTGGCCAGGCATATCACGATGTGCCTGAGAAACAATACGGCAGATCGATTAGAGCAACGCATTCGTCGATATTCCTAGTTCTATAGCGGGCACATCATGATATGCCAAAAAAAAAGAAAAATTTAGGTACGACGAGCGAAGCGAAGCGAGTGGTTAGTATTAATTGTGGCCACAGCGAAGCGAGCGTGCCGCGGTAGCGGCCGGCGAAGTGCCAGAACCGATATGGCGGCGTTTCATTATATGCCTAGGAATTTCATGATCTGCCTAAATTGGCCATAAATCATGAAATGGCGGCGTTTCATGATATGCCTAGGAATTTCATGATTTGCTTAAACGTCACTATCCAAATTGTTAAACGTTGACTCTTTATTGTCATCATAAATATACTCGTGGACAAATTTAGAGGAACGCATAATAAAAGTTAGCACAACGCATACTTAATGCTTGACCAGGAAAAATAGAAAAAACAAAAACAAATGTTCCACTTTTTCTTGCGTTCCTCTAAATTTGTCCCTGCGGTACCTACAGAAACAGCTTAAGTACGCACGGAGAGAAGATTACAAGAGCTTGTACAGCTTGTAATATGAGTTTTTTTCCCCAGTGTTCACTCGCACCAGCGCTTACATCGACTGGATCGTCGCCCAGACCGGCATCGAACTGGCCCGCGAGGCCCCCAAGGCTCCCGAGGCCCCCGAAGGCATCATCATCGTCGACAACTAAACGAGCAAGTCGTCAATAAAAGAATATCACTTTTATAAACGTTTGTTTTCTTTATAACACGTTGCAACTACCACGGGATTAGTTAGATGAGAAAAATTCAATCACATAAGAGTGTTGCAGAATTCTTCCAAACCTTTACCAATTTTTGATTCACATGATAGCAAGTTTGGTTTATAAATACAAAGTTCATAAATTTGTGCCACACGACTCAAAATGAGTTTCAGGTACATAAATAAATAGGACTTTTGTATGAAATTAAAACTACGCGACCGAAAATAGGTACGTGACTCGCAACTCAAAAAATTACTTACTACGCTCAGGCTACTACGAAACTCGAAACTCGAAGTTCGTGTCGTACCGTCCCTCTTGCTCTCGTATTAAATAGTATAAGTGTCAGAGTGACCGCACGACACGAAC
The DNA here is from genome assembly GCA_037349165.1 of Choristoneura rosaceana. Classification (NCBI taxonomy): domain Eukaryota; kingdom Metazoa; phylum Arthropoda; class Insecta; order Lepidoptera; family Tortricidae; genus Choristoneura; species Choristoneura rosaceana. The sequence continues at coordinate 116,880 of JAZBNJ010000002.1, forward strand.
TCCGAGTTTCGAGTTTCGTAGTAGCCCTGCTGGTTTCAAATTGTTCACGGGTGTTCTTCATACAACGAAATCTGAATTTTGGGAATTCAATTTAGCAGGATAATTGATATGAAAATGAAAAAAAAAACTTACTATTGTATTTACTTTCTACTGCTGTACTGCTTATGCTTACTAAGTATTGTATTCACCCCTTGCTGAGAGGAAAATTGAATACAATAGTAAGCATATACATAGAAAGGTCGATCGCTTAGGTACTTACTATTGTAACAATTACAAAGCTTCTTATTATAAAACAAGAAGTGAATAACATAGCTGAATGGTTTGACCTGTACAATGGCCTCTCAAGGAGAAGAGCAGAGCATTGTGGGCTCTAATTAAAAAAAAAAAGATTTTTATTTTTACGGTGCGGGCGGAAACATCGTGAGATAACCCGCATAAGCTTGCAAAGTAATTCAGTGGTGGGTGTGAAGTTCTCCATTCGCACTGGATTCGTGTAGGAACTGCGGCCTATACCTCTTATTTGCTCTTAGCTGCCTCTACTTTAGCAGTGGGATTTGTTTAGGCTGGACTGGTGACGACGAACAGGTACCTAGGTACCTACCTAAAAGTTAGTTAGTTACATCGATATATATGTACTTGTTAGTTAGTTGACAATACTTATACAAGGTGTTAATTAAATAACTGAAAACCAGAAAGTAGTTTGCTCAGAATCGAGAGTAGAATTGATTACATTATGTTTTGAATCAGACTGTGTTTGTATTTTTAAATCCCTTTTTTACTGTGCCCAGTCTAAAAATTGCGCCAGTTAATATTTTAGCAAGGTTCCATACTACATATTTCGATAATTTAATACTGGTCCGCACTGGGCCTGCGTGGGAACTATGGCCCAAGCCCTCTCATTCGGAGAGGAGGCCTGTGCCCAGCAGTGGGACATATATAGGCTAGGATGATGATGATGATGATGGTCGGTTTGCTTTCACTGTGTTCTTATTCTTCTTTAAAATATGGCTTCTGTCCTAATTAATAAGACAATTTCGCCAGTGTCTATGTATTCTCTTTCGAGAGGCAACGTTGTACGGTGATTGTAGTTTCTGCAACTTGATAGTAAAATTCCAGAAACCACGTGGAAACAACTTGCGCATTAAAAAATGTCAGACACGAGAGCAGTATAGAATTTTGTGATCACTGTTCACTGTTAAGGTTAATCGCCGCATAAGACACTATCAAAATTATACTTCAACCAGCCAAAGAAACAGAAATAGCAGAATTCTACACAGTCCACATCCACCACGTTCGAATGCCACAAATCAAATCCCTTTCACTGTGTTATTTTCTTCTTTCTTATTAAAACGTCAAAGCGCAACTGACAAGAACAAATCATGATTGCAGAGTTAGAAATGAAGTAGAATTACTGACTTAGCAAAACACACAAAAAAAAAACAAAATACAACGCATACTACTTACTAGTATATTTAGCAAAATTTCTGTAAATTTTAATAGAAATAAACAGTTTAAATTTTAATTTTTTTTTTACACCAATCTTTTAATATAATGAAGATATTCAAAAATAAATTCAATCAACTTACTTAAAATAAAATAAAATTGAGGCGTCTGAGGTTTCCAGTTATTTAAATAACACCTTGTTTTATAAATACGATTGAGAAAGTAGACCTGTTTGTGGTAGACCAGGCCATGTTTGTGGGTCAGTATCTCATCTCTACAACAGCGAATGGCCACGGTCATGTTCTATGAGTGTTATAGACCTCACTGCAAGCTTATAAGGTACATTTACTCGTGTAATTGGAAAACGTGTTTCAAATCACGTGTTTAATTTGCACGTTCATGTAGTATTTCGTTATAGTATTATGGTTTCAACGTTTCTGTTGCGATTGAGGCCGTGTTGTTTAACGCTCGCAACTACAATCGCATTAACTATGTCTTTCTATTGCCGTATTTTACCGTTTAGCACGTGGAAAATGGCTAGTATTACTGTTATCATCATCATCATTGTCTGAGACAATGTAAATTTCAAATGTAATTTCGCACAGGAATTACAAAAAACTCAGAGTCCGAAGCAGCAGAGAGATTTCAAAGTCATGATAGCCTTTGCTTGAGATGCCATAGGTACACATAGGTACATAGGCCATAGGTACACATAGGTACATAGGCTATAGGTACATAGGTAGGCACTAACTAACCTGGCTCACCACAGCTGTAGCTACACCTAATGTCCAATAATCTACGCAGAAACAAAAAAATCTAACAAAGTCCGAACTACCGAGATCATTTTCCATTGTTCTTTTTAATTTTGTAGGTAAGTTACCTATCCTTTTCCATCATCTAGTGCCTGAATGAGACGACTCTGACAGCGTGTAGTTCCATCAATGGCGCCTATGTGTAAATAGTTTGTGTAATTCGGGTTAAGATGACCGGACCTCGTGGCGCAAGAATAGACCCCCGGGCCAGGGTCGGATTCTAAAATGTAGTCGACATTTTTCTCATGACTTCGAGTGACTTTGGAGTGGGGTTTGAATACCCCTCACTTTAAGAGTAAAGTTGCTTTTCTTTTCAAAGTTTTTCCTACTTGTGCTTCTTAATGTATTTTTTTTATATTCCTACTAAAGGTTCAGTAGGTAGCCTCTGAATGATGGTCTAGGCTATGCTTGGAGTTTCTTTGCGCGATAGAATCCGGAATACGGAAATTCGTCGAAGAACTAAAGTCACTGACATAGCTGGAAAATATGCAGATTGAAGTGGCAATGGGCGGGCCACATCGCTCGAAGAACAGATAACCGTTGGGGGAGAAAAGTTCTCGAGTGGCGACCACGAACCGGAAGACGAAGCGTTGGCAGGCCTCCCACCAGGTGGACTGACGATATCGTGAGAGAAAGGAAACCGGTGGATGCAAGTGGCGAGTTGTCGTTCATTATGGCGTTCTAAGGGGGAGGCCTTTGTCCAGCAGTGGACGTCTTGCGGCTGATGATGATGATGATGATGATGGTCTAGACCTGGTCGTTTCGGCTTTTAGTCTATGTAGGGCATTATTTTTTTATATTTTTAGGTGTTGCAATAAATAAATATTGAATACTGATACTGATCTAGTTACCCCTGAAAGTAATATAGGTATACCAGCGTTAGAGCCTGACAGCAAAAACTGAAAAAACATAAAATAATAAGGGGCTGTTTCACCATTTAATGATTAGTGTTTTTTTTTATCTAGTATTTTAACGAGGCTTTAGTACACCAAAGGTGACTATGTCAGCCTCATGGGGAGCCTCAGTTACATACACCACACTACAGATATTACGCTCTCCCTTGCACTGCCCCTTGAGCTGCTTGAGCCACATCTCTGGATGCAAAGGCCTGTCTAATGAACCTGTAAATTAGCATCGCTTCTTCTGAAAAATGATTAGTAACGTGTTAACTGACGGTTAACTGTATCAATGGATGGTGAAAGAGGCTCTAAAACTTTTTTGTTTAACCTTAATCTGGTAACTACCAGTTTGAAGTCGGTGTCTCAGCACCAGCCAGCAGGTCTGGACCTCTGTGTGATGGGCTCCTATCATTCCTCCTGGCCCGTGCTGAGGCACCGACTTCATACTGGTACCTGGATTAAGGTTAAACAAAAAAGGTTTATTATTTTTTACTTTTCAGTTTTTACGGCAGTTTTTTTTGGTATAAAGTATTTTTTTCCATCCTTAAAGTAGTTTTTTTTTTGTCTAAATTTATATGGGACCAACTTCGAGGTCCAATAAAAAAAAAAAATATCAAAATCGGACTTCTCTGGTAAATGCGTCGACTTGAGAACCTTCTCCGCTATTTTTCGCCAGTTAAAAAGTAGAATAGAAACAGGGATCTGTTAACACGGATCTTTATAGAGTTTATGACGTACCTACATATATTTCGACATATCTATGATGAAGGGACTTTCGGGGGAGGTGTAGTATGGCAATTGGCCACTAATTAAACAACGTGACACTAGAAATAAGTAAAAATTTTCATATTATAATTAATATCAATCGATCTGTAAATGAGATAAAACTTTATAAATTACCGTACAGCGACAATCCCTTAATTATAACTATGTATAAAATTATTACATGTTAGGAATAATATTATTATAATGTGCAAAAACTCTAAATATTATTTATTTTTAAGTAATTGCTTGCAATAATTTGGACTCTCACTATGTTTCAAGGTGATCAGTCTTGAAACTAGCTAAAGTATAAATCACTACAATTAAATAGTGTAAAAGATCTATTTTTAAATTATTTTTAATTATCAATTCTTATTTTAGTTCACTTACTTTAAAATTAATGTTACTAGTAGGGAAAATTACTAAATTTTAAACTATATGACGCGAATTAAAAAAATATATATACAAGAAGACTAAAAAAAAACCTTTCGTCGTAAGCGGCAACAGCGTCGCTCGTGCTGGTAGCACGCAGCATCTTGGCTGCTGGCGCGGCGGCTGGCATCGGGGTCAGCGTCATGCGTCACGGGGCGGCGACACGGCGCGGCACGTGACCTGCAGCGTCACGTCGGACATGTCGGCGGGCCGGGATATCCCTGGACTCCCTCGAACATGGGCCGGGATAACCCTGGACACCTCTTGAAATGGGCCGGGAAAACCCTGGACACGTATTCTTTCTTCGTTTTTCTTGCTTCTTATTGATGCTATGTAATATTTATTTTTCTTATTTTATTTTATTAAATTACTTCTTCATATTTATTTTTCTTCAATTTCTTCATTCTTCATTTTCATAGCTTTATTATTTTCTGTTCTTACTTCATTTCATTTTATTCTCTTCTTCTTATTTTATCTTCTTACTTCCTTTATTTTTTCTATTCAATAATTTCTTCGCCATTAAATGTTATTTAGCTCTTCTTTCTTCAGTAATTTATTTTTCTTCGTTAATCTTCGTTTTTCATAATTCGAATTCTTTAGTCTTGAATTAGTTTCTTCATTCTTGTAATATTTAAAACTTAATCTTCTTAATAGTTAAAACTTCTACTTCCATGAAGTTTTTTTTTTCTTCTTTTTCTTCATAATGGTCTTCGTGTTAATATTTTTGTGTTCTAATCTGACTGCGTGGTTTTCTTGTGCTCAGATTCCGTTGGTTCGCAGTGGCAAGGTCGCCATGTAATATATTGGGATCGTAGTGGTTAATAATACGATGTTGTGCGTAACAGAACGAACCCCCTTTAAACAATAATACCTAGTTTATATACATTATGATTGTCGCTGATACAAGCAATATGCGTTTATGTAGCAGTAAACTATTGTGTTACTGCTAAACACTGAAAGTGGCCAATTGCCATACTACACCTCCCCCGAAAGTCCCTTCAATGAATTTGTACGAAACCCTGGAAGTCGGGTGCGAGTCCGACTCACGCTTAGCCGGTTTTTACTTAGTTTGTCTTCCTTGTGTCGTATAAAAAAAATAGTCTTTAATCAATGAAATGTATTTGTTTCAACAACTCTTCCTGTACAATAAGAGGGAAGAATTCGTGCCCTAGGGTACTTTTGCATTAAATCCAACTTATTTATAATGCATTTTTAACAAAATAGCTCTCTAACTGGGCACGTATAACTATAACCAGTAGCTTATGGCACTAGAGTAAATTCCGGTAATAGTAAACCAAACCGATTGCGTCTCTGTCGAACTTTCTCTGTTACAGCATCATCGGATTGCGCTAGCGTTTGCTAGCGCATTTGGCTTTTGAGCACAAACGTTAGACGACCGGGCGCCATGATACCGTTCCAAATTTGGATTTGACAGCTAATTTTTTCTTAAAAAAACTGGCCAGTTCTATTTCAGTAATAGTGTTATTCTCGAATAGGATTACAGTGAAAGGATTGAAAAAGTGAAAGAGTTGGGAAAGCGTCAAGTTTAAAAATGCTGTGAAAATATAAAAAAAAAATGATGTGGGGGTTAACTCGGGAAAATAATATAGTGTTCACGTGTATAATAAAACTGTTAATATATAAAAGTGAAGTAAAATAAAAATGGAGAAAGATTATTTCCTATTAGTCTAACTTGGACTAAGATGATTGTAAAATGAACAAAATGTTCGGTTTCAAACGTTCCTCAGTGCAGTTACTAGTGTTACTGTCCTGGTGTATGGAATACTGGACGTTCGGATATGTGTTTATGTGGTATATTTTTGCATGTGCCGTGTTTATTTCGTTTGTATTGGTTGTGTTGACATATGACCATGATTATTGGACGAATAGGGGGATTTTTTCGCCCCCCGCGTGGCCCTTGGTGGGTCACATCCTATCGGTGGTCCTTTTTAAAGAACAAGGAGGCATGTGTTTTAGAAGGATCTACAATAAGTACAGAGGACTGAAGTTTTTAGGTGAGTTGTGAATGTTATAAAAGTTGATACAAGTTTAGGAGGACATCCACTGTTAAACAAAGACTTTCTTAAAACGCAACAATGAACAGCAACTCGGCACTTGCGTCCATCGGCTGTCAGTAAGTACCCCTTTCCCGCGTCTAATTTCCTTAACTTGAAAATGGCTACGTGCAACACTAAAGCCCAAGTCCAACAACAACAAAAAAAAGTAGCGATATTGACAGCTTAAAATAAGATAGAATAGATATTTATCGTAGTGAAATCAGTAAAACTTAGGGTGTAGCCACACGAGCGTAATTTTGGTTTCATACAAAAGTTCTGTTTGTGTACAACTCATATGCGTGCAGAAATTACGCGACTTATAACTTTAAATTATAAAATACTAGCTTTTGCCCGCGGCTCCGCCCGCGTGGTATTCGGTTATCGCGCGCTATTCCCTCGGGAACTGTGCATTTTTTCGGGATAAAAGTAGCCTATGGCACTCTCGGGCCCATAAACTATCTCTATGCCAAAAATCACGTCGATCCGTCGCTCCGTTACGGCGTGAAAGAGGGACAAACATACAAACACACAAATACACAAACATACAAACACACAAACACACTTTCGCATTTATAATATTAGTATGGATGCTCGTCTCGCGTCACCCTTAGAGACAAATGTGGATATATATTATATTCCCGGCCGGGGCAGACATTGGTATGAACTAATACGAATGTTTGTTCTCGGATCTTGGATGTTTACTATGTATTTGTGTTTTTGTATGTACATCCATATTTTAATATTATAAATGCGAAAGTGTTTGTGTGTTTGTCCGTCTTTCACGTCGAAACGGAGCGACGGATCGACGTGACTTTTGGCATGGAGATAGTTTATGGGCCAGAGAGTGACATAGGCTACTTTGTATCCCGGAAAAAATGCAGTTCCCGAGGGAACAGCGAGCGATAACCGAATACCACGCGGTCGAAGCCGCGAACAAAAGCTAGTATCCATAGTACAAGCTTTGCTTAGTTTGGGACTAGGTCGATTGGGGATTTTTTTTATTTAAGTATTTACATTTTTTTATATTGTATTATTTTTCAAAAGTGTTTTCAATAAAAAGACACGTCAAGATCGCTTACCTTCTTTCTAATGTTAAAAAAAAAAACGAAGTAAAGGCCGATACTAAGGCTGTCATAGAAACCTTACTTAATTGTTCTAAAAAAATATTGTGTGTTTCACAACTTTAGAGGAACGATTTTTGTTCTCAGCTGGCCTCGTTCTTTTGCCATCGGGTATTGGGACCAAGGACGTAGGTATCTATCGTAACATGCGTTAGACTTTTGAAATTTTCACACCGAGTACAGTCGGGGTCAAATATATTATTTACACTTTAGTACCTTGTCACTAGTCATTTATTTATTTAAGTAAATAAAAATGGTACAATCAATCAATCAATCAACAGATACAATTAAGACGACCAGATGGCCTAGTGGTTAGAGAACCTGAATACGAAGCTTAAGGTCCCGGGTTCGAATCCCGGCCGGGGCAGATATTTGTATGAATAATACGAATGTTTGTTCTCGGGTCTTGGATGTTTAATATGTATTTAAGTATGTATTTATCTATATAAGTATGTTTATCCGTTGCCTAGTGTCCATAATACAAGCTTTGCTTAGTTTGGGACTAGGTCAATTGGTGTCAAGTGTCCCATGATATTATTATATTTATTATTAATCAATTAATAAATTACAAATTAACCTTGTCACTTGCATTATATTCTAACAATCTAATTAGATGTCCTACCTACACGCGCGCGACTTTGCCGATATATCATCAGACAAATATCAGAGCCAATATATTGATCGGATGTCCAATTTTTACCAAAATCACTTTTTTTAGAATTGAAAAATTGTTGTCCTCTTTCAGGCCATCTAACTGTTATATCGCTATCTCATTTACTAACCAAGTTAGATTTACTAAAAAAGGTCGGTTGTCCATATTACTTTATAAGAAAAATAACTGTTGTTAAAGTTTAATTTTGCTTGACTTGTAAAATATCAAAAATGCACATCCGTCCTACTGGCTCTGACGTCCAGATATGTGGTCCACCACCCTGAAGTTGATAATCGTTTGCATGTCATTAAACAATAATGTCAATAGACGTGTTTGTCAACTTGAAAGTTCGACTTAGCCATATTAATTTGATTGGAACTTATTTAAAATTTGATATACCACTTATTAGGCTGATAGTACATTTCTTAAGTAAATAACAGATAACAGATGTATAATTCTCTAATAATTAATGTGACGGTATAATAAAGTCGGTATAAAAAAGTAATAAAGTCGGCAACGTTGCATTTGTGTTAGTTTTTCTCGGTTATTCCACAAATTTTTAATGAAATTTAGAAATGTGGTCTGAAAGAAACTCTTCTTAATATATGTATAGGTAAGTTAATGTGTCTACTCCAATAATTTTATTCGTGATAGACTATTATATTCTTTGAAAACGAATTAATGTTTATTAACAGTTTTTAAGGAAAATAAAAGTCAATAACGAATAATTATTAAACTACTCTTTCCTTCGTTCAGTAAAAAGGTTACCTGGAAGAGTTCGCTCTTAAACGATAAGGCCGCCTTTGCTTACCTTCTATTTTTTTCTCCGTGTATTTGTTTTCTGTATCGCTTACTATTTCTGGTGTACAATAAAGAGTATTTGTATTGTATTGTATTGTATTGTTATTATGGAATAATTGAGAAAAACTAACAAAAATGCGACGTTGCCAGTCCAGCAGGTATAAACGCTCTTAATTGAGACCAACCCATGGCGTGTCAATTACAGCCAACACATTTCTTGTAAAAACCGATTAATCTCAGTCTCTCAGCTTTATTAAAGGCCGTGACAGCTATGGGCACAGCACCAACTCGCGTCGACTTACTGGTATCCGCGTCGCTCAATAACAAACAATATAAAACAACAACTATGCTATGGTGCAAATCTAATCTACTTTAAGATGTCACATTTTTAAATAACAGGTATTGTTATAGGTATCCAATAAAGCAAAGAAATGAGAGTTTAATATTTGTTCATAATATTATTTTGTTCCGAGGAAAGAGCCAGCCCTATGGGCACCCTCCCCAATAGTAGCGACTTGGGAGATATTTGTAAATACAGATTTTTAGGTTTAGAGTAAGTTAGTTATAGTTTTTTTTTTAATTATTTATTTCTGTTAATTATTGTTACATATTATTTGTTTGTTTATAAATAATTTTTTTGTTCCTATAAATACATTTTTGGATTTTGTATAGAACTTAACAGTCATTTAGATCGCCATTTTATTATTATTATTTTTTTATTCGATTGGAAGGCAAACGAGCAAGTTTGTTTGTTTGGGGCGAAGCCCACAGCCAAGCATAATTTTTGTATTGAACTTGGCTCTCTTTTTTTAAATTTCTTTAAAACATACTCTATGTTTTACTAGAGCTATGTCAGCTGTCAGTATTTTGTAATAAGGGTGTGAATACAGTGATTAAAATCAACAACCAATAACTTTCCAGGCACTCACCAGTTCTTTCAACGCACGCTGGTCATCCGGGACCCTGCTCTCATCAAGCGCGTCTGCGTGACTGACTTCGCCTACTTCGTGGACCGAGGGTTCTTCTTCAATGAGGAGGTGGACCCGTTGGCTGGGTCGGTGTTGTTCCTGCGGGGACAGGAGTGGAGACGCCTGAGGGCTAAGATCTCGCCGATATTCTCGTAAGATCCTTAAGACTGCTAGATCAAGACAAGTCTTCTAGCATTAAATTTGATAGGCTAGACTCTAGCCGCTAGAGGTGTGCTACGGCAAATATTAATTAGCATATGTTAGTTTTTGCTATTTTTTATTTTTAAAACTGTATGTTATTCATATCCCACCATCATCGTCATCTCCACCAAATTTAAGTTAATCTGATTAATGGAAATTGAGAAAATTCAATTTTTTTATCGAACAGCTGTCAAACGAGCAGGCGGGTCACCTGATGCCTACAGCATTATTAGGACTGTGGGTGCGTTGCCGGCCTTGCAATAGGCGATACACTCGCCTTTGAAGGTACCCGAATCATAGTTAGATGGAAAAACCCCACCAGCGAGTCCTTTCCATATTTCAACTTGGAAAATTTGATCCAAACAAGCACATGTTGTATAGCAAGTTAAATAAAAGCGGGATGAATAAAAGTAACGTTTCTAGCAATACATACGTCTGAAAACAAACTGTTCCCAGAAAAAAAATCCTAGCAGACGTTTTTCGGCAGTTTTATCAGTATATATATGAATATGACGTATCTTTGCTTATTTACAACAAAATTGTGCTTGGTCTATGTCTGCTCTCTCTCTCTCTCTCTCTCTCTCTCTGCTTCGCAAACAAAGTTGGGCGAAAAAGAAAGCTAATTCCATAAATTCCTGCCACGTATAGTCACCAGCACCAATATCTGACACAACAAGCGTCCATAAATATCTGATCCGACTCTATTTCTAGGGCCGGAAGGACGTGTCAGATATTTTTGCACGCTCCGCTGTGGCAGATATTAATGCTGGTGACTGTACCTACAGTGAAATTGTGGAATCAACTTTTGTCAGCAGTGCTTCCAGACAATTATGAGATCGGGGCTATTAAGAAAAGGATTTATACTTTAAAGGCTGGCAACAGATCAGCAGTGACTCTCCTAGAGTTTAATGTTTTAAAATTTCGTGATTTACATTAATTATATATAACTATTACCATAATCGGATATTTACTGTATTGGTGATTTCTCTTATTATAATATCTCCGACATAAATAAATTATACCTAATTTCATTAATTGATTATTGGATAAAATTGTTGACTAAACCTAAAATATTGCATACCGTAAAATGGTTGATTGTGACGCACTATAAGTATGTATGTAATGATAATTTGAATTAGAATATAAGGCCGTATTGTCTAAAACGCTGACGACCGTAATTGCATTCCTCATCTCTTTCTACCATCGTCTTACACCGTGTGATAGAAAGAAGAGGTGAAAACCATCGTGATTCCAAGTATTTTAGGCACTAAGGCCTCAGAAGTTTTCACGCTCAACCATATTCCAGTGGCCTTCGTCACGAGTACTCGTAGACTGAAGTATAGTATAGAATTTTTTTGAGGTGTCCCGATCTCGTTAACAGTCCACCTTTCGAACAAAGCCGAATATTCTATTATGTCCTCAAGTGCATAATCCTCAGTTAAAAATAAACGTAAATATAAGATAAAATAGCTCATTGAAATAACGACTTTATTATTTACAACAAAACGTTCATTTTCAAAACTTTAATTCTTGGCAGATAATAGTTTTTAATGCGCCGTAAACAAGCAGTCTCATGGAAAAGGACAAGCGTTATCTGCGAACGAGTATTTATTTTAAAATGCACTTTCTGCTCTAAACAATAAAGTCGTTATTTCAATGATTTTATTTGTTTCTATTCATTTTAAAACGAGGATTATGCGGTTGAGGGAACAATAGAACACAATGGCTTTTTTCAAAAGGTGGGCTGTTAACGAGATTGGGACACCTCAAAAAATTCATACTAGTGAAGTGTAGGGGTCTCCTAGAGTTGATAATCATCAGCGATGGTGTGCATTTCCCATCAGATGACCCAATTGCTCGTTTGACTTCCTCTCATAATAAAAAACTTCACATTCCAGACCAAACAAACTCAAAGGCATGTTCCCAATCATTGAGAACACCGCCCAAGAGTTCCTGAAGCGGGTCGTAGCGTTACCAACTAGAGCTGGAGCAGAACATGTGAAGATCAATGATGAAGAGGCAGTGTTAGTGGACTCCGAGAAGCTGATGGGAGGGTACACTGCTGATGCCATAGTGCCCTGCGCTTTCGGAGTCAAGAGTCAAGTCATGGATGATGACAATGATCCCTTTGCGGTGGCTTTACAGGCGTTCTATGAAATGTCACTGTCCGGCTTATTTGAGAAGTAAGTATTTGTTTGGATTCGATTTGTGGCATTCGAACGTGGCGGATGTGGACTGTGTAGAATTCTGCTATTTCTGTTTCTTTGGCTGGTTGAAGTATAATTTTGATAGTGTTTTATGCGGCGATTAACCTTAACAGTGAACAGTGATCACAAAATTCTATACTGCTCTCGTGTCTGACATTTTTTAATGCGCAAGTTGTTTCCACGTGGTTTCTGGAATTTTACTATCGGGTTGCAGAAGCTACAATCACCGTACAACGTTGCCTCTCGAAAGAGAATACATAGACACTGGCGAAATTGTCTTATTAATTAGGACAGAAGCCATATTTTAAAGAAGAATAAGAATAAGAAGATATTTGTTTTATTGAAACCACTCAACCTTGTCGAGGGAACAGAATAGCGTTCCAAGGTGGGACCTTTTCGTGATAAATTTCGCTCTGATTTCTTTGGCAGATGTATGGAATGTCAATATGAACAGCGCACGTTAACCGAATACCACGCGGGCAGAGTCGCGGGCAAAAGCTAGTTATTTAATAATTTGACGAAGCATGTGGCTGAATATTGTTATGTTTTTAATTAATTATTCTTCTTTTTAAGTATGCAATGACTGTTTTTGCTATCTAATAAATTCACAGTTCACTTCCGTATTTGCTTTTAGGACCATGAGGCAGTTCTGGCCAGCCTTCTCGCTGTTCTTCAGGATGAAGATAATACCGCAGAAGACGCATGACTTCTTCTTCAACATCGTGACCAGCGTGCTGCGAGACCGGGAGAATGGTAAGTGATGTTTGGATGGAGAAGAGTCCTGAACCAGGGAATTAAAAATAGCAGATTTTTCAATAATTTTAGGCCATATTTTCAAAAATAAGGGGATGGATTTTTCCCTATTTTTAACTCCGAAGCAAAAAGAGTCTATGCGTCTGTATGTCTGTCTGTGGCAGCGTAGCTCTCAAACAGGTGAACTGACTTGAATGCGATTTTTATTTGAAAGCAGGTTTTCTAGCGATGGTTTTTAGACGTGTTTTATCAAAATCAATTCAGCCGTTTTCGAGATATTGAACTTTGAACTGACAATGTCGGGGGTTTTCCAATTTTTTGTTGTTTGGGTATTTTACTCGTAGATAACTCATAATCGTAAAATTATATAACCTAACCAACAAAAAGTTGGAAAACCGTCGATTTAGTTACTTCAAAGTTCAATATCTCAAAAACGGCTGACCGGAGTTTGATAAAATATGTGTAATAACCATCGCTAGAAAACCTGCTTTCAAACAAAAGCAACGCATCCAAATGTCCACCCGTTTAAGAGCTACGATACCACAGACAGACATACACACATAGCGATCAAACTTATAACACCCCTCTTTTGCGTTAGGGGTTAAATAAAAGTAAACAAATTGGATCGACTGCCAGTACCACTACCATGAGTTTACAGTGACGTACTCGATAGCGACGGCATAAATTATTTGTATGGAAATTGTACAGCGCCTCTATAAATAATTTGTGCCGTCGCTATCGAGTACGGTCACTGTAAACTCATGGTATTGGTACAGATCTGATGGTTTACGCGAAGCCACGGCTAAAAGCTAGTATAAAATAATAGGAACAGGATATAGTGAAATATTTCCTAGGGCGAGCTTATCGAACTTAAGTTATTCCAGACTAATCCCCATCCTCCCAATAAGTACCTATTTGCTAGGAATAATATCCCAGGAAACGTGTGTGATTATGCGTAACGCACAGATATAGATTATACTAGATTACGCAAATGCATCTACTTCGCGTGTCCGAACTCCGACCAAACGTCGGGGTTGGTCCCATACAGAGACTGACCGCTAACTGACTAATCATGACTAGTGTAGTGACTGTTTCGAGCCCAACGGCGCGGGGGGGGGGGGGGCGCATTTGAATCGGTTTTGCGCGGACATCGGGACATCCACATCGTTAATTCGCTCTTGAGACGTCACAGTCGATATAAAAAACCGGCCATGAGCGTGTCGGACACGCCCAAATTAGGGTTCCGTAGCCATTACGAAAAATTTAAGTAATATTTTTCAAAGGATTTCGTATTTTATAAGGAATCTGCCAAGTTTAGGTATATTTTATACCTTACGCTGCTATTTACTCATAAACTACTAATATTTCTCAAGCAAACTTAGCCGTTATAGTTTTCCTTGGAAGTTTGATATACTGCCTACCATCCTGAATTTTTTCAAATTTTTCCACCCACCGGTTTAGATTTTAGAGGGGGGGGGGGACGCTCGATTTTAATGAAAATTTGCACTTTAAAGTTGAATATTTCGCAAACAAATGACTGAATCGAAAAATCGTTTTAGTAAACCCCTAATGGTTTTAAAATACCTATCCAACGATACCCCGTTGGATGAGAAAAAAAAATCATCGCCACTTTACGTCTATGGGAGGTACCCTAAAAAAAATTGTTTTTGAATTTTTAATTGTACTTTTTTGTCGGCATAGTTTACCTTTATATCCGTGCAAAATTACAGCTTTCTAGCATTGATAGTCCCTGAGCAAAGCCGCGGACGGACAGACAGACAGACAGACACAGTTTTTGCCATTTTGGCTCCGGAACCCTAAAAAGTGACACGGTTGGTTTTTATACAGATTGAGGTGTTTGCGTTATCTAGTGTAATCTATATCTGTGGCGTAACGTAATATCTCCTTGTAAGCCGTAATACCTTCGGATTAGCTCCGCAGATCTTAGGAAGTCTGAATTTATTAAAGGAAATGGTAATTGAAGTTCTTGTGTAACCTGGAATAGGGATGTTGACGCTATTTAATAATTCGAAGGCACGACTCCAGTAAAAAACCATTTTACTTTAGCCACAGAATAAGTAATAAGTACTCTTTAGCCGTGAAAACCAGATTAATTTTCGATTTACTGTAAAATTAGATTTTTTGTTGCTTTAAAACAAATAAATAGTTAGTTGATAGAGTTGGCGAACAAATAGCGACTTATGACGTCATAAGTAAGTAAGTAATTTCCATTGAAACTCTATGGGAGAAATGTGTTTTGAGAGCTCATAAAAAGTACGTCAGGTTGATTGGTGGCGTCAACAGCCCTATTAAGGGGTAAGATTACACCTTGTATAGTGATAATTTTGAAGGTGATACGAAATTATTGTTTCAAGCTCAGTTAATACTCAGCTACTATCTACTGGACTACAATAATGTTTACTTTTTGAGTTCATGTCTAAATAATTTCAAATTAAGATTACTTTTGGAGTCTTTTTGTATTTTTTATTTCAACTCCAAATTTTTGTTACTTTTACGGTCATCCCGTGAAAGTCTTTATTTCACACGAAAACACAAGCCGAAACATGGATGCACAGAAAAATAGACTAGCGCTGGGAATCGAATGCTACGTGCTATTCCCCTACACCACCACTGGACACCGCTTAGGACCTGGGTGCGATTACCAGCGCTGGTCTATGTTTCTGGTTTTTCCGCCGCAAATTTTTAACTCCCGACGCAAAAAGAGGAATGTTATAAATTTGACCGCTGTGTGTCTGTGGCACCGTAGCTCTTAAACTGGTGGATCGATTCGAATGCGGTTTTTTCATTTGAAAGCAGATTAGCTATTTGTTTGTCTGCAGGCGTCCTGGAGAGACGCGGCGACTTCATAGACATGATGATGGCGCTTCGTAACGACGACAAAAACAACAACAAGGCCGACAAAGATGAGGACTACGTTGAGATCAGTAAGTGGTTTTGATGTTGTTACTTCATCATCAAGCCTTGGTGGCCTAGTGGTTTGACCTATCGCCTCTTAAGCAGAGGGTCGTGGGTCCAAACCAACTAGTTTTTCGAAATTCATGTGCGGAATTACATTTGAAATTTACCACGAGTTTTTCGGTAAAAGAAAACATGCGAAGCAATTCCCACTCCGCACGGGGCCCGCGTGGGAACTATATAGGTATGACCCAAGCCCAGTCATTCTGAGAGGAGGCCTGTGCCCAGCAGTGGGACGCATATAGGCTGGGATGATGACTTCATCATCATCAGCCGGAAGACGTCCACTGATGGACAAAGGCCTACCCCTTAGAACGCCACAATGAACGACAACTCGCCACTTGCATCCGGTTGCCTGCAACTATCACGATGTCATCTAGTAAGAGACCTATCGCTCAGTTTTTTACAAGCTTTTGTATAGTTTCACCTGTCCCGTTGTCTGTCTGTCTGTAATCAAATCACTTGAAATTTGGAATACATAAATCGCGTGACAATACAATAATCTAGTAGTGATATCCTGGTAGTCCAGCCAGGATCGTCTCCGCAGGACGGAACTCTTCAACGGTTAATAGCATTGACTTGAAATTTGGTATGCAAATGTATACATAATCCATACTAGGTAATATTATAAATGCGAAAGTGTATGTGTTTGTGTGTATATTTGTCCGTCTGTCACGTCGAAACGGAGCGACGAATCGACGTGATTTTTGGCATAGAGATAGTTTATGGGCCAGAGAGTGACATGGGCTACTTTTCATCCCGGAAAAAGGCAAAGTTTCCGAGGGAACAGCGCGGGATAACCGGATTACCGCTGGCAAAAGCTAGTTAAGTACCTACTTAGTAATTCGGACTTTACTTGCACCGGATGGAGATAATTGATCTAAGTTACAGATCAAAAAGTGTAAAAGGTAAAGAAATGTTGCCATGCAATATTGTCACAGCTTTATCATTCCTTACAGCTGACATGGTAATATCGGCGAACGCGTTTATAATATTTCTCGGCGGCTTCGAGACTACGTCATCCACACTGGCCTTCTTGCTCCTCGAGCTGGCTGCCAACCCTGAGGTCCAGGAGAAGATGAGACGGGAGATACAGGACGTGCTGGGCGAGAGGGAGTTGACATATGAAGTGCTGCATGAACTGGAGTATATGGAGATGGTGATACAAGGTACATAGATTTTTTTAAGCTGATCAATCCGTACTAATATTATAAATGCGAAAGTAACTCAGTTTGATATACTTACTATCATTCTGAATTTTTTCAAAAATTTTCACCATATTTTCGTTTCTATGGAAAATCGTTTTTAATGAAAATTTGCAATTTAAAGTTGAATATTATAAAAAAATCGTTTTATAAACCAACTAATGGTTTTAAAAAACCTATCCAACGATACCCCACACTACAAGGTTGGATGTAAATAAAAAAAACACCCGCAGTCTACGGTACTGTAAAAAAATTTTTTTATTTTTTTATTGTAGGTACTGTTTTGTTGGCATAGTTTACATATATATCTATCTATCTGTTTACATATCTATCTGCTACCTAGTGTCCATAGTACAAGCTTTGCTTAGTTTGGGACTAGGTCAATTGGTGTCAAGTGTCCCATGATATTTATTTATATTCGGCAAATGACAGGGGACCTAATAAAGACTGTGTGATCATCAGAGACGCTTCGCCTGTACCCCCCCTTCCCGAGCATCCAGAGGCAGTGCACGCGCGACTACACCATCCCCGAGACTGGCCATGTGGTGGAGAAGGGGACCATCGTGCTGTTCCCCACTCTCGCTATACAGAGGGACGAGCAAGTAAGACTTAAGCCTTTTCATTTGTATAACAACATTATGCTGGCAAATCTTTTATTTAATAAGTAGAACGTAATATATACTGGGTGAGATTTTGAAACACTATCACACTACTCGTGTAGGCTGAAAGAATTATTCGTTTTTAAACTAATATTCTTGAAGTCTTTGACCAGTGTGTGTTGCCAGTGATGACATATGGATCTGAGACGTGGGCGCTAACGATGGGCCTCATTAGGAAGCTCAAAGTCACTCAAAGGGCTATGGAGAGGGCTATGCTCGGGGTTTCTCTGCGGGATAGAATCAGAAAAGATGATATCCGCAGTAGAACTAAGGTTACTGACATAGCCCGAAGAATTGCGAAGCTGAAGTGGCAGTGGGCGGGTCACATTGCTCGCAGGACTGATGGCCGATGGGGTCAAAGGGTTCTCGAATGGCGTCCGCGGACCGGGAGACGAGCTGTCGGTAGGCCTCCAACAAGATGGAGCGACGACCTGGTTAAGATCGCAGGATCGCGGTGGATGCGAAAAGCAGAAGACCGGTCTGAGTGGAGAGTCTTGGGGGAGGCCTATGTCCAGCAGTGGACGTCTTTCGGCTGATATGATGATGATGAAACTAATATTATTGTGGTGTTCGTTTATCAAGAACTGTGAATGTTTCAGTACTGGCCGGCTGCAGGGTCCTTTATGCCGGAGCGCTGGTCGGGCCCAGCGCCGCCTCCCGGTGTTTACATGCCCTTCGGAGACGGCCCGCGATACTGCATCGGTTAGTGCCTCGTCTGAATTTCAATACCCTCGTGCCTACATCCTTCCTTTGGGAAGGACATAAAAAATAATTAAACTTGGACACTGATGTCTTTTGTAAAGTACATCGTGAAAAAGTAGTAGGAAAAGCTAGAGATTTTATCCTCTATTTTCCTTGAACATCTTAAGCTCTAAGTAATAATATATCATTGGAAAGACTGAAAAAAAAAATCCAAAAAGCGCCTTTGGTAGGCAGGAGGATACATGAGCATGGCCACATCACCACGGCGCGGCGTCGAAAAGAAAGAAAGAAATTCTTTAATCGTGACAAAGTAGCGTAGCATAACAAAAAAAAAGATATTAAAAAGCACGAAATTAGTTATGTCACGAATAGTCCCAAATTAGCAAAAATGCCAACGGCGCTGTTCTTCCTTTAGGACCAGTCGTAAGTCGAAACGACGCGGCGCTGGAGTGTGTTGTGTGAAGTTGTCATGGCGTGATATGGCACAAATCAAATTTTTGATTTACGTCCTTTTTTATTAAATAGTTGGACAACGAGTCGGTGGGTCACCTGATGGTAAGTAATAACCTTAATTGTAAAGTCGTCAATTAGTTAATCAATAAAAGCTTATTCGAAAATAGATTCATTTAAAGATTTTTCTTAAAGATTTTTTTATTGAACATAATAACATACATGTTTTAAAATACTTATATCGTAAGCAGCTGCAATAGTATGAACTGTGTCGCAACTGTTTATGCCCACCTCGGGATTATGGAACAGTTAGGTATATTTATATTATTTATATTATTGTTATATCTAGTTTCTAGCGTAATTAATTAACACTTCTAAGAAGATATAAAAAACCTCAATAGCCGTGTTCACTGTTTTATTAATTCGCACCACAGATTAAAAAAAAACATGTGCTACACTGCTGCCCTCTATCTTGCTATACTTACAACACTCTCCCCCGCAGTTATATTATGTTCTAAAATAAAACATTTATAGGTCAGTAAGTTACCTGCCACAAGCCTGCCACCAAGAAAGTTAAAATTTCCTTTTTCAGGCAAGCGCTTCGCAATGATTCAGATGAAGTGCTGCCTCGCGCGGTTGCTGCAACACGTTCGCGTTAGTCCCGCGCCGTTCGCCGAACCTCGCTCCGAACCATTCGAGCCTGACCCGCGCTCGCCGCTTACGCTACACCCCAAGGACTCTAGGATAACTATTAGTTTTATTAGATGATATTATACCAAGTGTCATCCACGAAGACGCGCGATTTTGTCAAAATTAGACGTTAATGCCATTGTAATAAAAACCATGGCACGCGTCATCGTGAATGACTTTACCTATAATAGTCCATTATGTATATGTCGCAGGGATATGATAAAAACAGAGATTTGATCAAATTCCTCAGGCAGGGATATGACCAAATCCCGGGAGATGATAATAAAACATCGCGTTGTATCATTTCCCTTGCAGAATTCAGTGATTTGAGTCTCCGACCCGATTTAGGGGAATGACAGAATTATAGCAATGGCGATGGATTTCTTCATTTCCCTTAGCAATTTGATCAAAAAATCCTTGTGCTGTTTTAACGAAAAGATAAAACGAGTTATTTTAGTCAACTAGATTCGAACATTTGATTTGATCAGATCACTGAATTCTGCAAGGGAAATGATACAGCGAGAGGTTTTTTTATCATCGCCCGGGACTTGATCATATCCCTGAGGAATTTGATGAAATCCCTGTTTTTATCCTTTCCCTGTGACATATGTATAAGTATCGAGTTGGAACGGTAAAGGAGGTGACTAATCGAAAAGTAACTAGTGTATCCTTCTGGGACCTGACCTTTTTGACAGACTTTTTTAGTTACGCTCTAGACGGTAACCTTTGTTATTTTGGATATTATTTCAAAATTTTTAAGATTCTTTTTTCAATGAACCATTGGTCCTTTATAAAGTACGCGACGGCCCATGAGGATAAAGACCTTTAAGTCAATGAAGTTTCGTAAGAGAAACATTACTCGTATTTTAAATACAATTTACGGGCCTTAGGTTGACCCGACTGTTAAGTCTATAACCGTTTTGTTAAAAATTTCTTAAGTATGTATTGTGAATTATGTTTTCGGTGCACTGAGAAGTCGTAAATGTAAGGCAGTTACAGGAAAAATAAACTCAATATTACAAGAGTGAATCTTATTGTACTATAAGCGACCCATATAATATAATCCATGCTAATATTATAAATGCGAAAGTGTGTGTGTTTGTTTGTTTGTCCGTGTTTCACGCCGTAACGAAGCGACGGATCGACGTGATTTTTGGCATAGAGATAGTTTATGAGCCCGAGAGTGATATAGGGTGACATTACCCCGGACAAAATGCATAGTTCCCGAGGGAACAGCGCGCGATATCCGAATACCACGCGGGTGGAGCCGCGAACAAAAGCTTTTTGTAATAAAACAACATAATCAAACTACTAATCTAAATATCTGCAATGGTTTTGTAAACATTTACCAAATTTCTCTAGCGCCTGGCTACACGCACGGCACGGCGACGTAACGTGAAACACCGCGGCGCGGGAGTGCATCCCGGTTGCTGTAACGGTAGGTACTTACCTACGGTGCGCCCCAAGATCCATAGGGTACAGTCGAGTTCATAAACTTGTGAACAAATATTTAATCAAAAATATTCACGACTCTTGTTAACGGTGTAGAAGCGTGTTCAGATATTTTTGATCAAATTTTTGCTCACAAGTTTATGTACTCGACTGTACACCCACATGAGGGCACTTGATATACAATAAGTGCTCGGCACCGTATAGCTTCAAAGTCAAAGTCAAAGTCAAAACATCTTTATTCAATTTAGGCTATAACAAGCACTTATGAATGTCAAAAAATCTACCAACGGTTCGGAAAAACCTCTGTTGAGAAGAATCCGGTAAGAAACTTAACGAGGTACATATATTTTTTTAAAACAGATTTACAATATTAATAAATGATATCTATATAATATATATCACAAGTATTTAACACAACTTTATTTTTAACACAGTACGAGTAGGTTCGCTATTTGAAGGGATCGCTAATGCGGATCGGAATAATTTCCAAATATGATATATAATCATTGACTTTATAATAAGCCTTAGATATTAACGTCTTCTTAACAATAGATTTGCATTTGGTATCTGTTTCGTTAGTAATATTCACACTTCACAATGCGGCAACGTGCTGCATTCCGGCCAGTGTTGCCACCTTGCCCAAAGAAAAAGTAGCTAAAGATATGGTAAAAAGTGGCTAGTTTTGAAAAAAAAATACTCTGTTGGAAGTAGCCAAAAGTGGCTAAACAAAAAAAAAGGCAATAGATACCTTATAAGTCTTAAATTTTTATATTTCTTTCTCTTACATTATTATTTAAGTATGGAAAAAATTATTCAAAATTTATGTCATCTTCCGGCTTCTTAATTTTTTTCGGGTTTCTTAGTTTTCTACCTTATTTGTTGAAGAATATTCTCAGGAATTACTATTATTATTTTAGGCTAAAAAATTTAGCCACTAAAATTTTAATTTTGTAGCTAACTATTTCGTAAATGTGGCTAGATCTAGCTAAAAATTGGCTAAAGTGGCAACACTGATTCCGGCGCCGCGTCGCTTCAAGTTACGACGCCGCGCTGTCGTGATGTAGCTCTTACGTAATGGATGCTTAAAACTGAATTGTATCTATCTAACTCTAACCTCCTGAAATCCGATTTTTTAACGGGTGTCACCAGTTATGACCAATCTGTACTTTGCAAAGTACATTGTTGTGTTAACTTGTTCTATAGAAAGTACATAAGTACAAAATATACACGAAAACGACTTCTTTTTTTGTAATTAGTTATTGTGTTAGGAAACAAGGTTGCCTTGCAGGAGGAAAATAAATGAAGTTTGAACAGTTAAACCCAGGTTTAAGAGTTCTAAAATTTTAACACTGCAAAACTTAGCTTTAAACTAAATCGAGGTTTATTTTTTCCAGCAAACGGCCATTATTATTTTAATACAACATTAAAATTAAGCACGATGTTTATAAGAAATATAATGTAAGATAGGTACATTATAAACAAAGAAATGTGATTTACTCTAATGTAATTCTTGATAGAAATAAATGGTAAGTATACTCAGGCATTTTTTTATTGCATGATTTCGGATTTGAATTTCGTTGAAAAGGGTTTTAAAATATTTCGGGGTTGAATTCAAGCGTTTTGAGCTCTCATTTAACATCGTTTACCGTCGCACTCTTATTATCGCAATGGCAGGACAAGTTGCAACCAATTTCATTAAAGTAAAAAAAAAGTCAAAATAATTTATTTGCCATACGTACACAAGTATACATGCAAATATATGTTAAATATGAAATTGGTTAAAATATCATTTACAAATACAATATTCAGATACATGAAGTTATTGTTTACAGCCGCACTTGATCATTAAATCATAGTTTTATTAACAAAATAAAGAGAGAAAAACAAAGTATGTAAAGTAGACTAAACATCGGTACTGTATTTAGTTTCTATACAAAGGTAACCGTGGATATTATTTCATTTAAAAATATTTGCTGAGACGGTAATGATACAATGCAAGTAGCAGTATATTACTTGTATATTGTAGTAATGAGAAACAAGCGCGTGCCGGCAACGTGCAGCGTAGGGATCCGTAGCTATAGCTACTAATGTGTGGCAAATATTAGGTACCATAAACGAATAATAGTCGAAAAAAGTTAATAATGAATATTTACGTTTTATTTTTTACGTTGTAAAGTTTACTTAGTAATTATGGTTTTCCTTTTTAACTCCGTTTATGTACTACCCTTCTACCTATGTTTACTTGTGGCGAGAGGGGGAGGGGGGGGGGGGCATATGCCTCATGACAAAAATTTGCACTTAGAACTAATATTTTGCAAACGGATTCCGAAATCGAAAAAAAGGTCTGAGAAAACATATAATATACTTTCAGACCTGTTCAATGATCCCACATTATGTATGGCAGGCAGGGCCGGATTTAGGGGAGGGCAACCGGGGCGAAAGCCCCGGGGCCTCCACAAACGGGGGGCCCCCACAATAGAGACTTCGGAAAAATTAATTCAAATTCCAACTAGTTAACACTAGTAACTTACTAATAATTTGGGGCGAGGGGGCCTCCGCTCCTTTGTTGCCCCGAGGCCTCTGGACCTCTAAATCCGTCCCTGATGGCAGGTATACATATATGTATATATTTTGAACTTGTACTTCCGTCCATCTATCTCAGCCTATATACATAATACGTCCCACTGCTGGGCACAGGCCTCCTCTCAGAACAAGAGGGCTTTTTCCATATTGTTCATCTATTGACGACCGGATGGCCGAGTGGTTAGAGAACCTGACTACGAAGCTTGAGGTCCTGGGTTCGAATCCCGGCCGGGGCAGATATTTGTATGAGTAATACGAATGTTTGTTCTTGGGTCTTGGATGTTTAATATGTATTTAAGTATGTATTTATCTATATAAGTATGTTTATCCGTTGCCTAGTATCCATAGTACAAGCTTTGCTTAGTTTGGGACTACTCGTAGGTCAATTGGTGTCAAGTGTCCCCAGATATTAATTAATTAATAATTAATATATCTAAGCAAAATAACAGCTTTCTAGCACTAACAGTTTCTAAGCTCAGCCGTGGCCGACGGACATGGCCAAACTGTAAGGGTTTCTTGTAGGATTATGGAACCCTAAAAAACAGTCGTAAAAGCGCTGAGTAGTGAACCAGCAATCGCTTCAAGCAGCGTCAAGTAATATCACATATTAAATATCAGTGCAATGCAATGTACGAGTAAGTGATACCATATGCTAACTTAGCAAAACACTTAGTATTAAACAATACAATAGCACTTACCTCAGGAGATGACAACGCGCGCCTTCTGCTCTGGCAACAATTTTACGAACTAAGTACTTATTTATCCACTGATAGTGAAGTTACCATTTTCGTATGATATCCCAGGGGTTCTCTATCTTTTGCCCAAATTTCATATGCCCAAATCGTATGTATCGTTTTGCAGAATTTTCATTTGCCATAAATTAATTTATTTTCGAAATAGTAATTTATTCAGAGTTGGCATGAAACTAACCTAACCTACTGCATTCTATATGATGACATTTAAAAAAATCCTGAAAACAGCACGGTTCTATATATTTTATGGCAAACGTTGGTATGGCAAGTGAAATTTCAATTCAATTTCAATTTATTTATTTCAAATAACAATGTACATTGTGTTTGAAGTTTAAAGTTAAAATACATGTCGAAATTCGGGCAAGACAGAGGGACAGAGTGAAAGAAGCGTGAGTTTAACTTTAAGGGAACTAGTGAATCTAAGAAACGTAGAAACCTCTTACTCTTTTAATGATAATAATAATAATAATTAGAATTAATTTATTATCTCCTGTAAAACAGTTACAAAAATTCTAAATTAACGACGTAATATTAGCTTGTTATTAAATTGCATTAGACTCGTAGTTTCTATCAATGGAGTCAGCCATGTCGTTCCTTCTCAGTCAGGACTTCCGAAACCGAAACGACGTAGCATAAAAACTCCGATTGATTGCATAACTCTCCCTTAGCGTGCAAAGTCCGAGGTCGGCTCAATATGAGCACCATTTGGCATGCTAAGCTAAGAAAACCAGCCACTTGCTGAGCGGCCCTTCTGGCAGCTTGCTCTTTCTCTCTCCGGTAAGCTGCAAAAGCCGTCTAACAGCAACAGAGGCTAACAGCAACAGTCTGTTCGAAAAAAAAAAGAGTCAGCCATCTGTCGAAGTTAACCGGAATAAAAAAAAATGTTATTTAGGTACAAATAAAGCGTTGGACAGGTAGATAGTTATGGTACCTATACCTGCCACCTTAGCCCGACATTGTATTTGAACATACGGATTTCAGCTGCACAAAATTCGCATCTTTGAACGGATTAAGTATATAAAACTAAAATTTTATAGGCCCTATTTGACAAGTTCAAATACTTAATCACTAAGTAGGACAGTGCTTCTTAAACTATTGTCTTGACAGCGGTCTGCCATTTGGGAAGCTGAAGTATAAAGTAGCAGATTACGATACGTTTTTATTTTTAACCGACTTCAAAAAAAAGAGGAGGTTATCAATTCGGTTGTATTTTTTTTTTTTTTATGTTTGTTACCTCAGAACTCCGTCATTTATGAACCGATTTGAAAATTTTTTTTTGCGTTCGTCCAGGAATGCTTTCAATTTGGTCCCATAAGCACCAAATCAGGATCTGATGATTGGATCTTAAGGAAATCGAGAGAACTCTTCAAATGTTGTAGGGACACCTATGGTAATTTTGATATATTTAGTAGTAACTCGAGCATTTGCTCTTGAAAATCATTATTTGGTGAAGTGAAACTGATGATGAAGACCACAGTTGACCATCGGAGTTACTACTCAATAACAAGTATTTCATGGGTTGAATTTCAATTGCTTTAACACAGTTGCTAAGCAATTTATGCTCCTCGGAACGGATATGGTGAAATGGAATGGGTGATGAAGCACCAGGACTCTTCAATAATGACCGTATCTGCATCGGACAAAGCAATTTTTCGTAAAAGGTGACGAGCAGTTGACATTAAACTATTGTATCTTAGATGTTTTACACTAAAAAGCGTGAAAAAAAAAATTCATAAAAAAAAATAGAACCGACTACAAAAAAACCATGAAAATAATTTTCTACCAGCCTGAAGTCGGTGCCTCAGCACGAGCCAGCAGGAGTGATTGAAGCCATTTACTCGTATAGTTGTAGGTGAGGTAGACGATTATAGGTCCACTCCTGCTGGCTCGTGCTGAGGCACCGACTTCAGGCTGGTAGAAAATTATTTTCATGGTTTTTTTGTAGTCGGTTCTATTTTTTGTTATAATTTTTTTTTTTTGATTGTCACTTGAAAAAGTACTTACTATATTTATTCCGTAAGACTCGCGGCAGACGGTGCAGTAAAACATGCAAAGAGACAGTGCACATCGTGTTCTCTCTCACACTTAGTATACTGTTTATGGATGACAATCACAAACACGTAGATGCGCATTTTTTGGCTACGAACGGTTATCGGTAGCAATCGGGTATTTCAAATGTGACAGATATTATACAGTTCAGTTGGGAATGCGCATGCCTAGTAAAAAAGTGATTTATGGCACCGTCCGCCGTGCGTCTTTGTTAATGGTATAACAAGTTCGCGACCAAGTGTTACAAAGCGCGTTTGTCGCGGTGGCTATTAATGTCCTTGGACACCTAAGTTATGGATAACTTATATTTTTATGGTCATAAATGTTGCTGTGGTTCGGAGTGTTGTATCGCGCTAAGATGAAAGCAAACTATAGAGGCGACATTTAATTAACTTGTACAAATTGGATTATTATTTATACTTATTAATTTAAATAAAAAAAACAGTGTGTTGCATTTATAATCTTTAGACTGGGTGGTCATAGTTAAAAAGGGATTAAAAGAAATGAAACCTGCTACAAGTGCAGTGTAATCCAGTCTAGTTACGATTCTGAAGAAAATATTTTCAGTTCTTCATCTTAGTTATTTAATTAATACCCTGTAGTCTGAACTCTTGGATAACTAAATATCTAAACAAATACGTTACGGCTATGAGTTTAGTTGTTTAGTTGTAGTTATTTTATTTTATTTATAGTTTTTATCTTTTATTACTCAGGAGCTTTATAGTGATAAAAGTTTTTCCAGATTACATGTATATAAATGAGAATGAAGAAGACTCCATGGTTTGCTTTCATTATACCATGCTACGAAAACTTCCAGTTTTGTTAACATGGGTTAACTATAAACCCAAGTTAATAGCTCTTTATTCCCTCCACCCACCAAAAGAATATAAATAAGGTGTCACGGAGAGCAGGCCTCAGTTTTACCACCTGTTTGACTTAGAGTTGACTTATTTGTAATTTTCTTGGTTAAATAAAACCAAAGGTGTTTTATTGGAACCATGATCACCAGCCGTTCAAGTTAACTCCAAACTGTTGCTGATTAAACGCTCTAGAAGATTCCGTCGGCGTCCCAGAATCCCGTGTTCACCGAAGCCAAGACCCAGGTAGAGAACCCCTTGTAAAACCATAAAGGGCTGTGTAGTCAAACCCATCATTCATCATTCACATAAACTTAATCTAAATTTTTCGGTCCTTTTATGTTTCCATTGTAGTGTCTACTCTTGTGTCTATTGTCCTTTCAATCGTTCAAAGGTTAACTGGAAGAGATTCCTTTAAGGGTTCGCCTTTGTACATCTCTTTCTCTTGTGAATTGTAAATTTCATATGTTTTATAAACAATACACAGACGTTTTGTAAACAATAAAGAGTACTTCGAATTTGGGCCAATCAACTATTTTACCGACACTTCGGGCGTCTCCTGCGTTATCAAAATTATCTCTAGCGTTACCGAAAAATTGTACTTCCGACCAGTTATTTCACGGTTTAATAGGTTGAACTTACGCAGGATGGCATGTATTCATGTACACCATCTATGAAATTACAGGAAAAACATATTTTACAAGAATCTGCAATTGTTTGAAAAATATCGCGGACAGATTAGTGTCGGTAAAAAAGTTGATTGGCCTATTTAAACTAGTATGTTTTTTTTCGACTGTCAATTACTTTAACTTATCGGGTTTAACCACGGTTTGACCACGCAACCCTCTTTATGTAATATATAGGTAAATAGGTCTGAATAATTGGATACAGCTAAATATATTGCACAACCTGCTTGATGATGATGACGAATGGTCGGACGGACAACAAAGTGATTCTATTGCCAATTGAAGTACGGAACCCTAAAAACGGAAATTTTGCTCAGCCGTCAATAATCTGTTTTTTAAACCCTATTTCCGGAGCATAACAGCCTAAGGATCTTTAAAAAACGAGCTTATCAGTCTTTCAAAGGGCCGGCAACACACCTGTGATACCGTTCGTGTTGCCAGGTGTGGCGGTGGTGATTGTTTCCTATCAGGTGACCCGCATGGTCGTTTTTCCCGTCTTACATAAAAATCTGCCCCGGATGCCCTAAATCTAGCCCTGATAGTATAAGTACTAAAGGCCTTACGAAAAATGCCAAAAATGCTAAGGCATCTCCTGTAATAAGTGCTTCGTTGGTTAACTTTCAAAACTGCATTGTACGACGAAATTAATTAAACAAATACTCACTGCCAATTTGAACTTTAATGCTTTGCCAATTTAGTGTCCACGGAACTAACAAAGAAATAGAAATGTTATCATCTTAATTTCCCTCCAGAATTGATGTCTCCTCTTTTCACCCGACTCTTCGAAGGAGGGTTATGTTTTTGATGGGTGTTTTTGAGAATTTTGAGTTATGAAGGTTTCTTTACAGGCGAAATGGACGTTTTGATAAATCTTTTTGATATTTTGAAAAATATATGGTTTTCCTATTCAGAATCAAGAGCACAATCGATTCCGATAGTTCAAAAAATGACCCAAAAAAAAACAGTTTTGCGACGTTTTTTTCATACACTTCGGATCCACTTTTAGCAATTATAATGCAGCTCGCGAGATAATTATATCCATACTAGCTTTTGCCCGCGGCTCCGCCCGCGCGGTATTCGGTTATCGCGCGCTGTTCCCTCGGGAACTGTGCATTTTTCCGGGATAAAAAGTAGCCTATGTCACTCTCGGGCCCATAAACTATCTCTATGCCAAAAATCACGTCGATCCGTCGCTCCGTTACGGCGTGAAAGAGGGACAAACATACAAACACACAAACATACAAACACACTTTCGCATTTATAATATTAGTATGGATTATTATTAGGTCTGTGGTATCGATGTTGACAATTATTAGAATTTGATCGAATGGTCAGCAGAAAAAGAGTATTAAAACGGACCACCGCCATATTTGTTAGTGTAGTGCTACTAAGTGTCTTACAAGTGGAAGGAGAGTTGGGAATTCAGCTTTTTCAAGGTAAGATTGAAAGAATGAATTTAAATGTGTATATCAGCCCAATAAAATGTGTTTGGGTGGATCAACAATTCCTTGCTGTTATTCTGTCCCGTCAGCCAGGGGACAAAAGTAGTACAGTTTCATAGAAGAAATAAATATTGTGTCACATTATACTAACATGCTTATTAGATGACCAGTAATAGAAGGGGCTTAAAACGACCGCAAAATCGCATTTTCACATAGTAGCTAGTTCACTTTTCAGATCTAATTGAATTGAGTAAATGAAATAATAATAATTTTACTTTTAAACAATATTTTTTCACATAGTGTAACACTATACTATATATTGTTTCACAAATAAAATTTAAAATTTCATTAAAATGATCATTTTATGTTTATACTCCTTATTTAAGTATACTTATGCAAAGTAATGCTATGCTAATTAAATTTATGCCAACTTACCGTTATGCCAATCCACATTATGCGAATTTACATAATGCTTATTCAGCTATGCGAATTAATAATTATGCGAAATAAGGTTATGCCATTTTCAATTAGGACAATTCATTTATGCGAATTAATATTAAACCCCTTTCACTCCATTTGCGAAGTTTTTTTTTAAAGAGGGTGAAAACGAGCATGCGGGTCACCTGATGGGAAGCAATCACCGCCGCCCATGGACACCTGTCAACACGAGGGGTATCACAGGTGCGTTGCCGGCCCTTTGACAGACTAATAGGCTCGTTTATCGCTACCCCGTGGGAACTATGGAATTTTCCGGGATAAAAACTGTCTCCTATCTCCTTAAAAAACTTTTTTAAATTAACTGATTTTTGTTTCAAAACTGGCAACATTACGGTGTCGCTTAAAAAAAAAGTTAGTCTTAAGTACTTCAGTGTGACCTAGGATATAATGTTTCGCTCTTTCCAGTTGTCCCTTATATATCGAGTTTCACATCATTGGTTAGTGAGGTAAACTAAGACATAAATAAGAGGAAAATACAAAGTAATAATCTTAAACTATTAATATTTATGGGGTCCCGTAACAAATTAGAAGCGCTACGCTTTGGTCATGTTCAACAATTTACAATAGGAAATGAAGATAAGGCGGCAATATATATGACAAACATCTGCTACTTTGTATTAATATTCAAAGGTTTGTCAAAAAGCTAATAAAGCCTATGAATTTATTACAATGTTTTGGTTTTATTAGATTGCGTAGTAGGTAGGTAGGTACTTAGATAGTTGGTATAGGGATTAGCATACCATCCATACTTAATATTAAATGCGAAAGTGTGTTTGTCCGTCTTTCACGCCGTAACGGAGCGACAGATCAACGTGATTTTTGGCATAGAGATAGTTTATGGGCCTGAGAGTGACAATTGCTACTTTTTATCCCGGAAAAATGCACAGTTTCCGAGGGAACAGCGCGATAACCGAATACAACGCGGACGGAGCCGCGGGCAAAAGCTAGTAACTTCCTATTTTATCCAAATCTGTCCAGTCATCTAAGCGTGAAGGAGTAACAAAAACACACATATACACACACATACAAACTTTCGCATTTATAATAAAGTAGGATAGGATGTCAGCAGCAAGTACGATATCAATTGACTATACGGTCATAAGGTGCCTATTATGACCGTGGTCACCCGACACCAAAGAATTTGTTAGCGAAGTGTCGAATGTATAAAGCCCCGTCTCCATCGGGCGCACGGGCTCGGGAGGCAGCCTCGCGAGCCAAATGCTCGGTCGGTGTGGTCGTGCCCTTAGTCGCATCGGCGTTTCAGCAAAGCTACCACGAAATTCGAAAATCGAAGTTCGTATCGTACCGCCCCGCCTACGCTTATGTTATTTAATACGAGAGTGAGAGGGACGGTACGATACGAACTTCGAATTTCGTGTTTCGGAGTAGCCCTTCTGGTGCTCTCGGGGCCGACTTATTACCCGACTGCCCGTAGTAGGGTTATGTTTTGCGAGCGTATGTATATATCTTCCGCCGTCTAACTTTGCCTAAAAGTTCACTGCAACGACTAGTACCACAAAAACTATAAAGGTGTAATTCCAATTATTGAATAGGCACTATACCGTTAAGTGATTCGAATACAATTCGGGAGTAACGTAACCTAAGGACGTCGTATAAAATATGTATCTCAAAAGCCGCCAAAAAACGACAACTAAAAAGTAAAAAATAATTATGCACTACCTAGCTGTTGCCCGCGACTTAATCTGCGAACAATTCGTTTATCCCTATCCCGCTGGGACTATGCTGATTTCCCGCAAAATTAGCCTAAGTTAATTTAGTATAAGTACCTAGTAATATTCTTTTTATCTAAGCGTCGCCGGTGTCGGGGGACCGCTAAGGTTAACAGAAACTAAAGTACATGTTGTATTTTTTAAAGTATTAACCTTAGCGGTCCCCCGACATCGACGACGCTTAGATAAAAAGAATATTACTAGGTACTTATACTAAATTAACTTAGGCTAATTTTGCGGGAAATCAGCATAGTCCCAGCGGGATAGGGATAAACGAATTGTTCGCAGATTAAGTCGCGGGCAACAGCTAGGTAGTGCATAATTATTTTTTACTTTTTAGTTGTCGTTTTTTGGCGGCTTTTTTTGTCGGGGGTTTTTAAAAAAAATTTTTTTTTTATTTCATTCTTTTTAAACAGCTCGTCGTGTTGCTACCACTTCATTGTATGTAGAATCAATTACTGATCAAAACGAATCCAAACACGACATATGTGCTATTATTTTTTATAGTGTACTAATGTGCTGGATATCTTGGCTGCAGCATCAGCTCATCCTGTTGCCACTTTTGCATTGTATGTAGAATCAAATACCGATCGAAACGAATCCAAACACGATATATCTGCTATGGTTTTATCAAGAGTGTATCTACTAGTGTTCTGGATATCCTGGCTGCAGCATCAGGCCAAAAACTGCATAATCTTGCATAGTTACATAGCATGCATGGGTGTTTCAAGTTTTAGGTCCCAAATATGCTTGAAAGTAAAGTAAACACCCATTATGCGTCTAAGATTTCTACCGCAGCGAACAAAAGAGCTGATGATCTTGAAACGGTTGAACCGATTTTGATGAAACATGTCTAAGAACCATCGCTAGAAAACCAGCTTTCAAATAAAAAAAACCGTATTCAAATTGGTCCACCCGCTTAAGAGCTACGGTGCCACAGACAGACACACAGACAGACAGACAGACAGACAGACACACAGACAGACACACAGACACACAGACACACAGACACACATAGCGGTCAAACTTATAACACCCCTCTTTTTGCGTCGGGGGTTAAAAAATGCGTCAAAACTGAGTATGAACTTTTAGACAGATTTATATGGCGCGTGGTATATTATGTCCATTGACTTATGACTTGCGACTATTGCAATCTGTCGTATCGGATACCATATATAAGCTTACTAGCTTTTGCCCGCGGCTCCGCCCGCGTGGTATTCGGTTATCGCGCGATGTTCCCTCGGAAACTGTGCATTTTTCCCGGGATAAAAAGTAGCCTATGTCACTCTCGGCCCCATAAACTATCTCTATGCTAGACGTGTGCGCCGATGCTAAAATCGTCGGCGGCGGGCGCCGGTCAAAAATCGTCGCAAAACATAACCCTACTACGGGCAGTCGGGTACGACTGCCCGTAGTAGGGTTATGTTTTGCGAGCGTATGTATCTATATCTTCCGCCGCCTAACTTTGCCTAAAAGTTCATTGCCACGACTAGTACCACAAAAACTATAAAGGTGTAATTCCAATGATTGAATAGGCACTATACCGTTAAGCGATTTGAACACAATCAACAAGTAACGTAAAGACGTCGCATAAAAAATGTATCTCAAAAATGCGTCAAAACTGAGTATGAACTTTTAGACAGATTTATATGGCGCGTGGTATATTATGTCCATTCACTTATATTCTATCGTTAGTACATATATATCGATGATTATGTCTATGCGACTATTGCAATCTGTCGTATCGGATACCATATATTTATAAGCTTACTAGCTTTTGCCCGCGGCTCCCCTCGGAAACTGTGCATTTTTCCGGGATAAAAAGTAGCCTATGTCACTCTCGGCCCCATAAACTATCTCTATACCAAAAATCACGTCGATCCGTCGCTCCGTTACGGCGTGAAAGACGGACAAACACACAAACACACTTTCGCATTTATAATATGAAGGGTCCACGGAAAGAACATGTCTAGTCACTTTTTTTTAAATTGAAAATTTAAGCTCAAAATGTAGAGCTCACAAAGTACTATGACTTACCATTGAATTAAATAAGATTCTGCAAACATTATAAATTGTACTTTTTTAACTTTTAAAGAAATGGTAACCATAGTACCTAATTGTTCGTGATGACTAACTTTCAAACCGCTATAACTCAGAAAGTTGCTTAGGTGACTAGACATGTTCTTTCCGTGGACCCTTCATATTAGTATGGATTAGATTGATTTGAAATTCATTCTGTACGGGTATTGTAAACACAAGACCGGTCTGAGTGGAGAGCCTTGGGGGAGGCCTACATCCGGCAGTGGACGTCTTTCGGCTGACATGATGATGATGTACACTGTCAATAATAATCCTCCTTTTAGGTTTCTCAGCATTTGGTTTAAAAAAGGCAGTTAGCTAAAGCTTGTATTGAAAAAGTTTCTTTTGTAAATTTATGAGGTAATAAAAATCCTTAGAAAATTAAGAAATTACCTAGCACGTTTCTATAGAAATTAGTTCAAAAACATCTGGTGAAACAATAACAACACATGTCGAAGTTTTAGAACAATGGTGTCTTTTATTTAATGGTCTTAAAACTAGGGGTAAGTAGGTACAAAAGGAACTAAATGGCATAGTGAGGATTGGGAACTTCACACGCACCATTGAATTATTTCCAGGGGGCCTACCACGCTCTCTTAATACGATTCAGTTTAAGCTCTAAACTGAACTGCATCGCTATTTCGTACTACGACGTTACTTTTGTGATTCATTTCAAGTGAGGTTCAGCGATAGCGATACATATATCAGAGAAAATATCGGTCTTTCATTCACTTGTAAGCGATTGAGATTCAGTTCTGAGAAATAAAGGTCGTGGTACCAATTTCGACGATTCAGTTTAGGTGCCTAAATTGAACTGCTCTGCGTTTGGATCGTTTAGGAAAGATCGTGGTATTCGTGGTAGGTGGTTTGTGACGGTTTCCTCACGATCATTCACCGTAAAACTGAAGCGCTACTCCGAAACACAAAATTCGAAGTTCCGTGTCGTGCGGTCCCTCTGACACTTATACTATTTAATACGAGAGCGAGAGGGATCGCACGACACGAACTTCGAGTTTTGTGTTTCGGAGTAGCCCTTCTGGTCGTAAATTTCGAATGTAATTTCGCACACGAATTTCGCAAAAGGTGCGAGTCGGGGTTTGAACCCACGATCCTCTGCTTGAGAGGCATATACTTATAGATCAATCAATCTGACCTACCTATTTTATTAACCTCCAACGCAAAAAGAGGGGTGTTATAATATAAGTTTGATCGCTATGTGTGTCTGTGTGTCTGTCTGTGGGACCGTAGTCCTTTTAAACAGGTGGAGCGATTTGAATGCGATTTTTTATTGGAAAGCAGGTATTCTAGTGTATAGTTGCAACTATTCATAACACAGAGTCTTTGTACACGGTGTTTCTTTTTGTTTCCATTAACTTCGACAGGATTATGGCTCAGCTTATTGATAAAACTACGTTGGTAATTGAATTTTTTATCGATTTTTTTTCTTCCAAATAATAATAGCAACACAAGCCGTGGTGACCTAGTGGTTTGAACTACCGCCTCTCAAGCAGAAGACCGTGGGTACAAACCCCGGATTGCATCTCTGAGTTTTGTGAAATTGATGCCATGGCGAAGTTACATTTAAAATTTACTACGAGCTTTGCGGTGAAGGAAAATATCGTGAGGAAACTTGTATAAGCCTGAAGCAATTCAATGTTGTAGTTTCCAATCCGCTAGAGAAGCTAACTACTTTTGTCTAGTTAAATGTTCCCTTCATTAAAGTTAACGGAATTTAAACATTACACGTTGTATATTCGACCACAAGTATTTTTTCAAATTCCTGCTATTCTCACGACTTCGGTTCGTTTCGAAATTTATCGCTTTTAGGCTTTTATTTACGAGCGTAGCAATATTTCACACATGCTAAGTGTTTTGTTAAAAGTACCCAAGTATTAGAAAAAAAGAGCGTGCGTTTTTACCTGTGTGTGGATAAATACCGCGAAATTCTACAAGTTGATAAACTATTTTGGTAATTTGACCGCAGCAATTACATTGCGTGCTGCAAAGCGACAGCAATTTCGAAATTTGCAGTCCAGCGCGCAATGCGCATAATACTTAACTAAAACAAACTTCACGTATTGCTTAGCCTTTTACTGAGAGTTCAAATTTCGAACTTCATATCGTGCGCCGTCCCGCTCATACAATAGTAGTAGTTGTAGTGGTAGAACGAGAGGTACGGCATTGTTATAACTTCGAATTTAAAATTTTCAAGTAACAACCTGTTACACTTTGACTCCTTATTGCTTTCGTTTGCTCGTTGTTCTTTTAGATACAGTCTTGGTTTAGTCGGAGAAGGATGTGCCACGGGAAAATAACACACTTTTTTTTTTGATAATTTTACATTTAGTCGTAGTACTTAATTAAAAAAATGGTAAATAAATACTCCTAGTTAAAGTGTATGTAATACTTGGTTAATTAAGTACTTAGTTAATTAAATTTATTTATTTTAATTTGTGTTTTTGTGTTTGTACGTACCAGTTGCAAGCTGATGATCGAAAGTTTATGAGTGTATGTAAGTATGACTGTCTTTTTCTTAAACTATATACCTAGTTTTTATGCACTTAGTTACCATCAGCTAGATATGAGGTGTCGTTTTTATGTCACAAATCAATAATGCCTAATGTTTTGAAAGTTCGACTTTAGCGACATATTTAATTTGATAGAAACTTGATAAAAAATTGTCAGGCCACTTATTTGGGTGATGGTACCATTTATTTTAAAGGATATTGTGTTGTGGAGGTCTTTAATTATCTAAGTTGTGGAGTGGTAAGAATTTATGATTTTATGAATGATAGCTTTTGCCCGCGACTTCGTCCGCGTGTACTTTAGTTATCAGGCCATATGTTTTATTCAATTAACCTCCATATTGTATGAAAAACCCCCTTATTAAAGTCGTCAACACCATACGGATCATTTTAAATGGTGACCAGCCATATTTTTAGTGTAGAAATATAAGGAAGTCTCATTAAAAACTCCCCCCTAATAAGTCGAAAGCTACTTCTTCTTTCTTTATCTTTGCCTACGGAGAAAATTTTTATTTGTTATCAGGACCCTTAATACCAATAGGTATATGTATACTTACCTAATAGCAATTTTCATACTGCTAAGTCCAGAAATCAGAAAATTTCAATACAAACTTCACCCCCCATTTTACCCTTTTAGGGGTAATTTTATCCATTTCACCTACATAGATAGTTTTTAATTGTAATCGAAAACTTGTATACCTATATTTTTTATATATCTAAACCCAGAAATGAGACAATTTCCATATAATCTTTACCCCCCATTTTACACCTTTAGGGGATAATTTTATCTATTTCACCTACACAGATAATTTTAAATTATAATCGAGAACTTGTATACCTATTTTCATACTTCTAAGTCCAGAAATGAGAAAATTTTCATATAATCTTTACCCTCCATTTTATCGCTTTAGGGGGGGGGGGGAATTTTATTCATTTCATCTGGACAGATAATTTTTGATTGTAATTGAGAACCTATATACCTATTTTCATAGATCTAATTCCAGAAATGAGAAAATTTCCATACAAACTTTACCCCCCGCCCCCCCCCCCATTTTACACTTTTAGGGGGAAATTTTATCCATTTTGCTTACACAGATAATTTTCAATTGTAATCGAGAACTTATACACCTATTTTCATAGTTCTAAGTCCAGAAATGGGAAAATTTCCATACAAACTTTACCCCCCCATTTTACCCCATTAGGGAGAATTTTATCCATTTCATATACTCAGATAATTTTTGATTGTAATCGAGAACCTATATACCTATTTTCATAGATCCAATTCCAGAAATGAGAAAATTTCCATACAAACTTTACCCCCCATTTTACACTTTTAGGGGAGAATTTTATCCATTTCGCTTACACAGATAATTTTTAATTGTAATCGAGAACTTATATACCTATTTTCATACTTCTAAGTCCAGAAATGAGAAAATTTCCATACAAACTTTACCCCCCCATTTTACCCCTTTAGGGGAGAATTTTATCCATTTCACCTAGACAGATCATTTTTAATTGTAATCAAGAACTTATACACCTATTTTGATACTTCTAAGTCCAAAAATGACAAAATTGCATATAAGCTTCACCCCCCCATTTCACCCCCTTAAGGGATGAATTTCCAAAAATCCTTTCTTAGTGCTCACTTGCATCATAAAAGGAACCCCTGTACCAAATTTCAAGTATCTAGGCCCAGCGGTTTGGGCTGTGCTTTGATATATAACCCA
Source organism: Choristoneura rosaceana (assembly GCA_037349165.1). NCBI lineage: Eukaryota > Metazoa > Arthropoda > Insecta > Lepidoptera > Tortricidae > Choristoneura > Choristoneura rosaceana. The sequence goes on from JAZBNJ010000002.1 coordinate 155,050, forward strand.
GTGAGTCAGGTTTGCCTTTTATATATATAGATTAATGCGGTAACATACCTACATTATGTATGTATGTGTGTAAACTCTTCGTTGTACAAAAGAAAATATACAAAATACAGAAAATTGACAAAGTTTGAGATACTTGCACAAAGGCGGACTTATTCCACAAACACACTGCATATTATTAAACACTATATAATTATTTTAAGTATTACACACTATGTAAATAAATGCCTAACAAAAATTAAAAATCGGCCAAGAGCATGTTGGGCCATGTTCGGTGTAGGGTTCCGTAGTAGTTTCTAGAAAAAGCTAGGGGAGAGGAAGGGAGAGTCTCGTCTCTTAAAAAAACCGGCCAAGAGCGTGTCGGACACGCCCAAAATAGGGTTCCGTAGCCATTACGAAAAAATTAAGTAATATTTTTGTAAGCATTTTGTATTTTCACAGAGAATGTATTTTATACGGAATCGTTTTAAAATACCTTTCCAACGATACCCCACACTATAGGGTTGGATGAAAAAAAAAAAAACACCGCAACTTTACGTCTATGGGAGGTACCCTAAAAAAATTGTTTTTGAATTTTTAATTATACTGTTTTGTCGGCATAGTTTACCTATATATCCGTGCAAAATTACAGCTTTCTAGCATTGATAGTCTCTGAGAAAAGCCGCGGACGGACAGACAGACAGACAGCCAGACAGACATGGCGAAACTATAAGGGTTCCGTTTTTTCCAGTCTGGCTCCGGAACCCTAAAAAGGCAGAAGTGAAAAGGTTTACCAGCAAAAGAGCGTATCAACTGTAGCACTTACCAAGATTACTATTTGGAGTCTTTTTGTATTTTTCATTTCAACTCCAAATTTTTTTGTTTCTTTTACGGTCATCCCGTGAAAGTCTATATATTTCACACGAAAACACAAGCCGAAACATGGATGCACAGAAAAACCAGAAAAATAGACCAAAAGTGCATTGTCGAAAAGTGCATTTTTTCGGTAAAATGGTACTTGCGATTTTAACATAATAAAATAATATCTACAGTTTGGAAGATAAGGGGGCGGGGGGACAATTTTGACGACTTTCGGAGCGATTGCGTCCGAATATATTGATTATTATTATCATAAAACATTTATAGAATCTCTGTGACATATAGGTAGCTCATTATCCACCGAGGGACGGACGGACAGGAAAAATTATAAGGATACTAGCTTTTTAGATACTAGCGTTACGGCGTGAAAGAAGGACAAACATACAAATACACTTTCGCATTTATAATATTACATAATAACCTATATATCCTTCAGATTAACTGATTGAATATCAGGCCATATTTCATACATTTTACGCCAATATCGCATCAGGTAATCTGAAAACGCTCTTATATGCAAAACCGTGCAAAACTGAAAACATGAGTCATCATAAAAAATAAAAAAAAACAATAAGGTCGTTTGAACCGTTTTGCTTTCACCTCCTTGAAAAGAGTTGACATTAAAAAAAAGCAAAAAAGGGTTTTTTCTAGTGCACTCCCCGAGATGTTGCTTTCACGTCACTTGCGAGCGACTTTTACTATCGTAATTGCGATCTGGCGCTGTGAATGGCGTGTGCTTCATAAAAGACTTCATGCGTTCGTCTCGTTCGGCTTGGACACAATATTGTGGAGGATTATCCTTTAATGCTACGAATTGGCTACGAAGATTGCCAGTAAAGAACCATGTTTGTAGACTAGAAAAACAGTTTTTTTGTAGATACGGCCGAATCGTACATCCGTGCGTACATCAAACAAGTTACGAAGTGTCTTGTTTTCTTCGTTTGCCCCAAGTTTATTAGAAACACCGAGAAAAAGCTTGAATAAAACTCATATATATACATTCATAAGCATGGAAGGAAATCTTGTAGCGAGCACTGACAACACTCGATTGTTTGGTCATAGCCGCTATTTTTTCAACTTCAAAAAATTACTTAAATGAAAAAAACCGGCCAAGAGCGTGTCGTACACTCCCGAAAGGGTTCCGTAGCCATTACGAAAAATTAAGTAATTATTTTCTAAGGATTTCGTATTTTGTATGGAATATTCCAAGTTTAGGTATATTTTATACCTTAGACTGCTATTTACTCTCAAACTACTAATAACTCTCTAGAAATTTAACCGTTATAGTTTTTCTTGTAAGTTTAATATGCTTACTACAATCCTGATTTTTTTCGAATTTTTCCACCACTTTACGTTTATGGGAGGTAGGTACTTTAAAAGATTTTTTTATTGTACCATTTTGTCGGCATAGTTTACATATTATTATATATTCGTGCAAAATTCCAGCTTTCTAGCATTGATAGTCCCCATGCAAAGCCGTGGACGGAAAGACAGACAGACAGCCATGGGGAAACTATAAGGGTTCCGTTTTTGCCATCTTGGCTACGGAACCCTAAAAAGGCCCCTGCGGCATTGTGCCGAAAATGCTGGCAGCATTTCTTCGTTGAAACGCTAGGCTAATTCTTTGAGCGAGGTAATTGCCAGCTCTTCGATCACCGGTAGCATCGATAAGCCTCTTCGAAATCTCTTTGAAGAGGCTTAGTAGTGCTCCTGAAGGGCTACTCCGAAACTCTAAACTCGAAGTTCGTGTCGTGCGGTCCCTCTCGCTCTCGTATCAAATAGTATACGTGTCAGAGGGACCGCACGATTCGAACTTCGAGTTTCGAGTTTCGGAGTTGCCCTGCTGAGTCCCACGGACCAAGGGTCTCGAAGAAAGGGACGAAATTATATTCGGCGCTGAGACCACTATTATTTGCTTATCTTGGCGGTTTTCGGCCGCCTCTACTGCGGCTGCTGCCCTTGTGGAGGTCTGGTGGAGATGCGAAGGGGCTAGTGTGTCTACAGGTAGCATCCCACACCAGGACCCTTTCCATAGTCCATGGGATCAAAGACATACCGTAGTAGGATAGGAATTTTTGTTTGACTGGCAAAACGCATTCGGCACTCGAGTGGCAGCTGGCAGTGCCCTTAGACCCACTTGCAGGCAAAAATAAATTTAGATTTAGTTGTTAAGCCTGGCTTAAGCTTGAGAGTTCCATAAATTTTGACACTATAAACTAAGCTTAACTCTAACTGGAGATTTATATGTTTCCAGCAAGTGGCCATTAGTGTAAGTTTTCGGTTACAAAATACGTCTTGATCGCGTTCGCGTTAAAATCTAATTTTTATGGAAACACGAACATCGCAAACGTTCCGCTAGAGGCGCTGTTCGTGTTTCCATACAAATTGAGATTTTATTGCGAACGCGATCGAGACGTATTCTGTAACCGAAAACTTATATGTACTAAGGGTACTGATAATGATTTTAAACTACACGTTATTCTGCAGGGACATAAAACAGAACAGTAGGTACTGCGATTAAGTACAGTCGTTAACAATATAGTCGTGTTCAGATATTTTGATCAAATTTTAGCTCATTTAAGTAATTTATTTAATAAAGATAAGTAAATGCGTTCACCTGAATGTGATAGCTATTTTTTTGTATTTTAATATTATAAGTAAGTAGGTACTTAAACTAGCTGTTTCCCGCTATTCCGTCCGCGTAGAAGTATGAAAAATAGTTTACGTCCTATCCTTCGACACCTACCGAATCTACACAAAAAAAAATCATAATCAAGCCGTTTCAGAAGGGCTACTCCGAAACACAAAATTCGAAGTTCGTGTCGTGCGATCCCTCTCGCTCTCGTATTAAATAGTATAAGTGTCAGAGGGACCGCATGATACGAACTACGAATTTTGTGTTTCAGAGTAGCCTTTCAGAAGGGCTACTACGAAACTCGCAAATCGAAGTTTGTGTAGCACTGTCCCTTTCACTCGCGTATTAAATGACATAAGGGTCAGCGGGACGGCAACATACGAACTTTGAGTTTTGCACTTCGAGGTATAGGGCCAGAGGAGTTTGGTTACAACACAGGGTTACAAACACTGTAACACGAGAATTTAATATAAACGTATAATCAATCTCAGATAATATGAAAACTCTGTCCTTTTTTTGAGATATGTTGAAAATATTAACACTGGCTGATTGGCATGCCGCCAGCTATTTTTTGACGTTGACATCACTATGACATTGACTGGACTGACAGAAAATTAAAAACAAATCTCCTCAAGCAGTGGCGCCGAATTGTTAATTTTGGATTGCTTGTAAATTTTTAATTACAATTTGTTGTTTGTTGTTAAATATAAATACAATTCGTTGTTAAAACAATATCATAAGTGCAATAAGTGAGTGTGCAAGGTTTTATTCAAGTTGTTTTATAATGGACTTTCGGCGCTTTCTAAGGTATGCAAACATTTTACGAAAACTTTCTTACATTTTTTGTTTTGTAACTTTGTGATTAATGGATTAATGAAACCAATCTAAACAAACTACTTATAGTTTTTGCCCTTAAATTTTCAATTCTAAACAAATAAGTCGATTCTGTAAGTATTGCTTTTTGAATCAAAAGCTAGTTGCTATTTGTTTTTAAATTCAAACTTGTATTATTCCTTAAAAGAATGCTGGCTTGAGGTTGTATATTAACCTTTTTCAAGAATATTTTTAGACTAACTTTGTTTTCGTTTCTTTGAAATGCCTACTAAATGATTCTAAACAGTGAGGCCTACCAAGCAGGCATCATAAAAAAAAAAACAGCAGGTAGATAGAAACTATGAAATTTGGCCTAGTTGTATTGTTGTGATGAATTAAAAACTAGTCTTTGTAAAAATTTCATTTTTGATGCAATGCTTATTTGCTGATGATCATAGTTTTTGTTGACTGTGTGTACATTGTCATCAAAAATAATATATATCTGTAGAGCTACCAAATTTCATGTGGAAACTCAACTTGTGTGATTTGAACTTGAAGAAACAGTCATAGGAAGTTAAATAAAAGTTTTTTATAAAATAATATGAATTTCCAAGTAGGATAAGGACCATGGGCATACACAGGGGGGGCAGGGGAGGGCAGCTCAGATAGGTCAAACCACTAGGCCACTACAGCTTCTTACTTAAAAGAACTTGTTACTTAAAAATTATTCGGTCTATCTGTCTGGCTGTTACTTCTTCAACGTTAAACCACTGAATTGATTTAGATAAAATTTAAATGGAGACAGTTTGAGACTGTAAAAGACAGAGGATAATTATTGTATTTATGATAATTGCCGAGTTCCTGCAGGATAATGATAAACAATTTCAAGACGGACAGAATGTATGTATTTATTTATGTATGTATGTATGTATGTAAACTTTATTGTAGAAAATAAATAAACAAATATAATTGACAAGTCACTGTAATTGAAAGTCACTGTGGCACTGGGCGTGGGAACCGTTTAATTAATTAAAATTTACTTAAATGTTATTTTTGCAAGGGTCAAAACTAATCAAGCACATAAAATACATTTCAAATATAGCATGGCAACTATGGCCCGAGCCCTCTTGTTCTGTGAGGAGGCCTGTGCCCATTAGTGGGACGTATATAGGCTGAGATGGATAGCACAGCTTTTTATTAACTTCAACTAATAATATTCATGTATATTTCTAATGGTCAGATTGAGTTGAAATTTGGCATTTGTGTAGGTTGGATAAAAGGTATAAGCTAAGAGTGGCAAATCCACTTTTGCCCTGTTTCACAATTTCGTCGCGCCGGCGCAGCTATAGAACACTAATAGGCTAGACGACTAAAAAAACTGTTTAGTCCGTCAGGTGGATAATTAAAAAAATATTATGCACATATTTTTTTCTTGTTTGACAAACAAAAATGAGGAGGATACAGTGCTTAGAAGTTTCGAGTGACGTCACTATATGGTAGGATTTTTACTTTATAGTTACATCACAAGCCCCCACTCCGGAAGTTTGATGATCTATACCTTTGTCGATTTTTAATAAATAGATAAACCAAAAATACTCTCATATTTTTCCATAATCTAATTGTCGGACTAAATAGAATGATATATTTTTAACCCAGTCGTCATCCCTATTGTCTTTACCACCATCTAGGAAGTGATTAACTAACACATTACTAGCTGTTGCCCGCGGTTCCATCCGAGTAGTATTCGTTTATCGTTATCCCGCGGGAACTATGCAATTTTCCGGGCTTCGGGAAATGCGTAGCGGAGTTGCGAGTTGCGGAGCGAGAAAGTAAGGCCGCGGCCACACTGCTTCTTAAAAAACGGTGACGGTACGGAATCGCAGTGACGCATCGTATGCGCACCGTTTTTAGGGTTCCGGAGGCAAAATGGCAAAAACGGAACCCTTATAGTTTCGCCATGTCTGTCTGTCTGTCCGTCCGCGGCTTTGCTCAGGGACTATCAATGCTAGAAAGCTGTAATTTTGCACGGATATAAAGGTAAACCATGCCGACAAAACAGTACAATTAAAAATTCAAAAACAATTTTTTTTAAGGTACCTCCCATAGACGTAAAGTGGCGGTGATTTTTTTTTCTCATCCAACCTTATAGTGTGGGGTATCGTTGGATAGGTATTTTAAAACCATTAGGGGTTTGCTAAAACGATTCTTCGATTCAGAAATTTGTTTGCGAAATATTCAACTTTAAAGTGTAAATTTTCATTAAAATCGAGTGTCCCCCCCCCCTAAAATCTAACCGGTGGGTGGAAAATTAAAAAAAAAATCAGGATGGTAGTCTGTATATCAAACTTCCAAGGAAAACTATAACGGCTAAGTTTGCTTGAGAATTATTAGTAGTTTATGAGTAAATAGCAGCGTAAGGTACAATATATACCTAAACTTGGAAGATTTCGTATAAAATACGAAATCCTTAGAATTTTTTTTAATGTTTAATGTTTAAATAAATATTACTTAATTTTTTCGTAATGGCTACGGAACCCTATTCTGGGCGTGTCCGACACGCTCTTGGCCGGTTTTTATTGCATGCTCTCTACACCGCTGCTTTAAATACGCAAACGGTGCGGAATCGTAGTGACGTGCCGTAAACGTCTGGACTTTACCACATGGTTAACCCCAACGATAGTTTAAAATTTATTTTTTCCGCTCGAAATGCAAGGCCCGATGCCCCGCACGGGAGACAGATGACGACAGAGATGATTACGAAAATAAATATAAATAAATCATGTACTGAGTTACACACGTACCTAAAAACAAGACCCGATATTTAAAAAAAAATTTGTTCAGCCGACAAATACAAAAATACGACTTAGAAGTCACGCCACTACTGGGGGCTTAGTAAGTCATGCCAATTTAACTATTTTGTGTTTAGAACTTTGATTATTTTGTGTTATTCTATCTCCTATAATAAAATACTTCTAAAACACAAAAAAAAATTATATATTTCCGCAGATGTGTCCAACTATAAATAAATGACAAAATAAATAAATGGTAAGGTTACACATGCTCTCTACAAAAAGTCGTGACGTTTACGGTACGTTACTGCGATTCTGCAGTGAGTTTCAGTGAGTTTGTACTTTTCGATCATTATCCTCGATGTTTGTATTTACTTTATTTAGATCACAATTCACAACATTTAACGCAATAGAGTTTGAGTTTGATCTTTTCGTCCCCAACGGCTGTCCGGTTCGGATACTGTATTAGAAAAATATATTGTCAAAAACACGATGACGATTGCCGATGGTGTCAGAAGGTTCTCGAATGGCGTCCGCGGACCGGGGGACGAGCTGTCGGTAGGCCTCCAACAATGTGGAGCGACGACCTGGTTAAGATCGCGGGATCACGTTGGATGCGAAAAGCATAAGACCGGTCTGAGTGCAGAGCCTTGGGGAGCCTTTGGCTGACATGATGATGTTGATGACGATGACGATTAAGGTAACGTTTTATAAAGGTGTTTTACACCGAGGCCTGACGCGACGCGGCAGATTAGGCACATTGTGAAAATTCGTCAAATGAGTCATACTCGGACTTATTTTTTCAACGAATTATTTATAACATGTCGTTGTTACAGAAACCGCCAAAATGTATGACGTAGATGATGAAGAATCAATGGATGATCCAATCTCTCTGGTATATGAAGGGTTCCCCGAAGATGGCGTGCAAAGTAAGTGATTTGAATTGACGTTGCATTAAAAACAACTATCCTAAATTTCATTACTAAGCTCAGCCGTTATTATTTCGAGATTTTATCACTATCCCGTGGAAAAAAAGTAGCCTATGTTTTATTCCAGATGTCCAACTATCTACATACCAATTTTCATCCAAATCCGTCCAGCCGTTTTAGGGTGAAGGAGTAACAAACATACTCAATCACTCACTCACTCACAAACTTTCGCATTTATAATATCAGTAGGATAGGATAAACAGTTTTTGGAATTAAATCAAGTATTGGAATTTGTAAATCCCTACTAATATTATAAATGCGAAAGTAACTCTGTCTGTCTGTCTGTCTGTCTGTCTGTCTGTTACGCTTTCACGTCGAAACCGCTGAACCGATTTTGATGAAACTTGGTATAGAGATAGTTTAAGCCCCAAGGATCAACATAGGATACTTTTTATTCCGGTAGAGGGCGCCACCGTGCGATAACCTAGGTCCGCACAGAGGAAGTCGCGGGCATAAGCTAGTAACAAAATAAACAAAAATACTTTGATCTGTTCAATTAATTAATTTTTTTTTTTAATTTTTTTTTTATCGATTTACTGAACAGATTAATGATTTTGCACTAGGTTCTAGGTTTTCACGTCACTAAATGTCTATGGTCGGGTGAATGGCGTCTTTGTTTACACTTTTCATAAATTGGATTGATATAATGATATAAACCATTAATCAATGATTCAAAGACAGGTCTCAAAAAAAAATTAGATTGTACAGCACTTCCATAAAGCGCATAACCTCGATATAATGCCTTGCCTGCGGCTTAGGTGAATATAATCGTCTCGGGTAATATGGGTTTTATAAACGAGTCATCGTAATGGCCATTACGATACAGAAATCTATCTTTTTCTGTTCGTTCGTTTCTGTTAGGCATATAAAAAATTGCCAAGAGTGGAAGAAGAGGCAAGAGGCCTACATCCAATATTGGATAACCAAAAGGCCACCATGATGATGATGATGATGATATAAAAATATATTGTTTCAGAATCTTCCAGAATTTACGAAATCGAAGATGATGTAGAAGATGATCCAATATCTTTCATTATAAATCCGAATGGAAAATATATCGATACAGGTAATAAGTTTTTGTAAGCTAAGTCCTTTGTTTGTTCCACCCATATAACCAAGTTAAATAACTAACTAAACTATCAAACTCAGTTTAAAATATGTAATCAAAGGTCCACCACATAACTGGTTTTCTCCACGGAAGAATTCTTCCTCCTGGATTACTAGTTGTCTAACTTGGTTTAATGGGTGGAACAAATGTATTTTTATTCAAGAAGACTAATTTAATCTCGTACGAACATTGTTAGCAAATAATCCACTGAAATGTCACATTTAAAAAAAATCAAATTTATTTATTGAGCTTAAACTATTATTTAATTTTGAATATCGTCTGTTTCCTGTAGATATCGTCGATTTGCGAAGTTCTGATGAAGAAAATGAAGAGCCAAACCCGATACCTAAATCGGGCTACGGAACCAAAAACTTCATCATACCGGTAACGTTTCTTGATTTTTACAGGAACGTTAAGCTTTTGAAAAAATGTAAACCTTTAAGTATCAAAGTCGTCGATTGCGACAAACACCCATGGTACTATGGCCACCACATAGCAAGAAAACCGACTGTCAACGTGAATTGTCTTACAATTGGAAGACATAGCAATGTGATTAAGCAAGAAATTAAAGAAGAGAAGACTGAGGAAGACGCGGTGACTCTAGAAAATGAAGAAGTAAAGACTGAAACATTAGCAATTTCTAGTCAGTCATTAAATGATGAGGCACGGGAAGAAAGAAAAATAAAAAGTTTGGTTAATAGTGCTACGTCAATACCTACTTTATTAATTGATAAGGCACAGGAAGAAAGAAAAGTAAATAGTTTGATTAATAGTGCTACGTCAATACCTACTTTACTAAATGATAAGTCACAGGAAGAAAGAAAAGTAAATAGTTTGGTTAATAGTGCTACGTCAATACCTACTTTATTAAATGATAAGGCACAGGAAAAAAGAAAAGTAAAAAGTTTGGTTAATAGTGCTACGTCAATACCTACTTTAAATCATAATTACCTGAAACTTGAAAATGAACCTGAAACCGTGAAAAAATCGGAAGACTTGAGTCAAGTAGATTTCAAACGAAACAGTGGCCTGGTAGGATTAACAATATCGAAAAGAGATTTAGATTTAAACCTAGACAAAGTAACCAAGGTGAAAACTCCCAAGATGCGTAAGGGAGAAAATATTGTAAATGATAAAGTAATGCAAGGAATTGGTGTAAAGTTAAATAACCTCGGAACATCAGTAGTACCTGTTCCAGAGAAGAAAGATGATAATGTTTTAAACAATGCGACCAAAGATAGGCATGCTTTTGATGTAACTCTCCACAAGTTGTCTTCCAATTCTAATACAAACATGGACAAAATCCATAATAACGCAATTAGTCCGACAAGGTGTAGTTTGAAAATAACGAGTTCGAAAATATTAGAAAAAATCATTCAGCTTAAAAAAGCTAAAAATCAAGATGCATCAAAACTGAAACCTCCACAAAAACCAAAGAAGAATTTAGATAAAGATCCTAAGTTGAATTTAAAGCGTAAATCGCCGACAAAAGACGCTGATTTCTCTATTGTTAATTCAAATAAAGAGCCCCGTTCTAATAGTTTAAGCGTAAAACCTCAACAAAAAGATCAAAATGCCGTTGAAAATAAAATTCACAAGAAGAAATCGGTTGAAACTTCTCAAATTATACCATCGGTTACCATTACTCTTAAAAATCAAGTTGCTGAAAAGCTTGATCAAACCCAAAGTCGTGCAGCATTATCTACCCCAAAAAGGCACTCCAAAAAATTAAAGCTTAAGAAGAGCATTCTTAACTATGATTCAAACAAAATAATTCAGAATGAACCAATCATGACAATGTGTCCGAATAATCAAGATGCCAATGCGTCATATTCCAGTCTTACTTCAGGTCTCAATGAAATTGTGGTCTCAAATGTACAAAGTCTAAGAAACATGACTACACTCAATTCTAATAGACCAACTCGAGAGAAGACTGAAATTGATGTTTCAAGACCTGAACATTTTAACTTTAAAGGTACCAAAAATGTTGCAGCAAAAAGTAATTTTGATGTTAACAGAAACAATGAAAACGTGATTCGAAACGGAGATACTACAACTTGTGGTACTAAAGTAAAGAAAACTGTTGTACCGTCTATAAGTTATTTGCAAGTATACAACGATTATGCGTTAAATTGCTACAATAATTTGAAAGAGTTAAGTCGAAAAACTTCAAAAATGACACAACCCGATAAAAATAAATCTGATAGTGAAATACTTAAAGAAACCAAGAAGACAATGAATGCAACCGAACAAAATCAGATAAATCTTCCTAAGAATACCGTAATTGTAACAAATAATAATAGAAATGTAACTAATTATGACATTCAAAATAGAGACACTGCATCTAGTAACAATAATTTAAATAACGCTGCTATTCCGCCTAAAACTGCTCTGAACGTACAAAGATTTAACGATCAGAAACAATTCGACGAATACTTATACATGAAACAGAACCAGTTCAATACTCAACCCAACCCAACTCATACAGTGAATAATTTTCTAGCAAGTAAGACACAAGTTTATAACCTTCCTGGTAACAATACTGTAATTTTGAGGAAACCTCCACCTCATATGCAAATTGGCACAAATCGGCCTACTGGCCTTCCTATTGAAACTGTGGTAAATCATAGACCTACAAATATCCCAAAACCCTCGACAGATTCTTTTTCTCCATGGTCATTCCCTCCTCCCAACACCAACGTGGCATGTAATGTTCCTTACTACAGCATGTCAAACATGAATATCTCTACAGAAAATCAAATGAATCCACAGTATTATTGGCAGGTAACGAAATCAATAAATCCCTACCTCCCCCCACCGACTTCGGTAGTTCAACAAGAAAGAAATAGTAACCTCATACTTGTAAAAAATCAAGTCTCCGACGGTTCTATCATAGGAAGCACTGCTAATGGTGAACTGATCAAGAAGATAAACATAGGTGTCCCTCCGAGCGATACCACCGTGGTTAGCGATAAGCAGAAGATGTTAGATACCCTGAATAACGCGATAAAAGAACGGAATGATTTCATAACTAATATATCTGATCCTAGATCAACGTCACAAGCAAGTAGAGGCAAGCCTTGCCCGCTATCAAAAAAAGCCAAAATCGATCCAGAACCAAATATAGATCCTAGTAAAGGATATTCACCCCCAATTTTGCCTATACCTTCATTTCAAAAAGCCATGGAACTCGTTAAAATGAAGCAAAAAGTTCATAGCCTGCTTCTAAGTCAGGCAGAGAAGATGGTCAACGTCGAGGCTGGAAAGAATTCAATGGACAAAAAACATGGTCATCGGTCGGTACACAAGAGAAAGACGCCGCCAACTGAAACCAAAAAGCACGATAAAACTAAGAAGATATCTCTTGAAGAATATAAGAAAAGAGTTTCCAAAGATGGTGTGGACGCGAATAAGAATCCGAAACATAAATGTAAAAGAAAAAAGGTTTCAAAAAACATAGTAGTTGATAACAATCAAGATCTAGGCTATGATTCTGACGCTACTATGAAATTATAATTTCAAGTAAGGTGACCCGGGCTGTTGGGGCTGGGGGGTATTGTACCTGAGCCGTCTGATGGCGTCCTTACGACGCCAATGTTCATGTGTAAAATGGCCGAGAAGAATATGGCGTTGTAAAGACGCTATCGGACGGCTCAGATACAATACTTTATCCCCCCAGCCACAATAGCCCCGGGTCACCTTTCTTTTAGATTTTCTGCCTTGCTTAAATATTTTATTGAATCAGGCGTTACTTTGCGGAGGTCCATATCAATGAGCAAAGAAATTATTTTAGTTCATTGCTTAGATATATTTTACTCATTTTGACTGCTTGAAAAGTAAGCATTGTTGACTATATTATGTTATTGAAACCGCGGTGACCTCATTCAACATGAATAATATTGTATTAATTATAGTAGGTATAAATATTGTTCGGTATGTTATGTACCTCTTAGATCGTTAAAATTCTTGTGGGTTTCTGTTGCTGAACATGTGTTTTAATTCAAGCATGAGACGATTATTATCAAACAATACTGAGAGAGTACTGTGCCAGCAAAAATCCAATAGCTATTAGCAGAGTTCGGAATTCTCGTAGCCATTTTCAGATGTCATAGGGACTTCTCATTTATCGACTACCGATTATGTACATTTTATCGATGCATTATAGAACCAAAATATTAAAGAAGATTAAAAATGACACAGGCGGCCTTATCGCTAAAGAGCGATCTTTTTAATAAAAACCCCTGAGTAGTTGAAAATATTACATAGAGATTTGCAATGAATAAAATGAAAAAATATATGGTAACAATTTCACATTACATCGCTTCAGTTCAGTGTATAAAATTTGTCAATATCATGTTCAAAGTCTGTTTTAGTGCTAACAAGTGTTTCATAAAATGCGATAAAATGAATGTTTTGCTGGAGGTGAGAGGTACGTATTTAAAGTTAGAAATTAGATTTTTATCGTCAATACATTCTTCTTCCAACGTCTCAGAATATTTACTAATATTCTATAATGCATCGATAAAATGTACATAATCGGTAGTCGATAAATGAGAAGTCCCTATGAAAGCTCAAAATGGCTACGAGAATTCCGGACTCTGGCTATTAGTATATTTGAATGATTAATTATTGATTATATTATTTGTTTAAAGGTCAGGTGGAGTTCCCAAAGATTTTGTAACAGTGCATTTTTGTTAATCTAGTTTTCTGTGAGTATCGTATAATTATAAATATTATATGATTATTATAGTTGTTGATTATTTTGTATGATTCGATCAAAAATTATTTTGTTATTTGATTGATTGTTGATTGAGTAAAATTGTGTGGAAACAGGGCCACAGGGCAGGGGTGTGTATCTCTATCTGTTTGAACCTCGTCCGCGTAGTCGTTATAATAATAACTTGATTTGTTTATGGATACCTGCATTCAAGTGCATTATTTTATGGACTAATCTCCGAAGCACATTAGTAGAATATATTAAAATAGTTTTTTAAGAAATTCTGTCACCACAAATATAGATTACACTGGATTACTCAAATGCATCTATTTCGCGTGTCCGAACCCCGACCAAACGTCGGGGTTGGCCCCATACAAAGGCTGACTGCTGACTAATCATGAGTAGTGACTGACTCCAGCCCCACGGCGCGTGCACGCGGCGCATTTCACTCTTGAGACGTCACAGTAGATATAAAAAAGTGACACCGTTGGTTTTGATACAGATTGAGGTGTTTGCGTTATCTAGTGTAATCTATATCTGTGTCTGTCACTATTGTTTTTTGGACAAGGGGACAGAATACCAAACACGAAAAAGTTGATTGCCCCATATAACTCCATCGACGATACCTACATCGATGATTCCATTGTTCAGGTTGAATAAGGCAGTATCGCTTCACCGTTGTTTGGTAGTTGGTACTCCAAACTATCATTTAAATCTTCATCTAAGCTGTCACAAGTATTCATAACTATAGAAAATTCGATCCATTTCCTCTTCTTGACATCTCTATATTTATTTTCTTCACCTTTTTGACTGCAAACATTTTCTAAGTCCACATCAGAATTTGTATTAATCTATTCATTGCTGCTTGCTTATGTGTGCTGTCCATGTTTAATGAAATGTTTCTTTTCACTACATAATATCGTTCCTTACATTTGCAGGGAATTGTTATCAGTTATATGTATAATGTTGACGTCCTTGTCCAGATTACATTTTATATGTGCTCGAAAGGCTGATTAATTATATATTTGACATTTAATTCTATATACCTACCTAGAGTTACGATGAAAGATATGTTTAAATTTTACTACTATGTCGCTGTCATTTCATGCTTGAAATTTTGTATAAAATTTTCATATGGCTTACACTGACAAGGTACTAAAGTTTAAAGATATTTGAGACCTCGTCTGTACCTACTCGTTTAAATATGTATAACAATGACAATGGAAATTAATTTCTTGATAAAATGTGCTAAGAATCAAACATTTGTTTTTAGTTATTAAACGTTAAGTAACTTAAAAGACTGTCTCAATAAAATTTTAACAATGTTAGTTATTTTTTATTTATTCTCTGCGACCGGCTTCAACGGGTGCCACTGACGCACATGTGCGTTCAAGATGTATGAATAATTATGACAGCGGCACTGGGCGAAGTTCCGAAAACGCATATGTGCGTCGGTGACGGTGATTGCGACCATGTCAGTTCTTAACGAGATTAATCCTTAATACATGATATTTAATCGTTCTCGTTCTCTGTTGTAATCTGACTATCTATTTTTTTTATTCGACTGGATGGCAAACGAGCAAATGGGTCTCCTGATGGTAAGAGATCACCACCGTCTATAAATATCTGCAACACCAGGGGTATTGCAGATACGTTGCCAACCTAGAGGCCTAAGATGGGATACCTCAAGTGCTAGTACTTAATTTCACCGGCTGTCTTACTCTCCACGCCGAAACAACAGTGCAAGCACTGCTTCACGGCAACATTAGCGAGCACGATGGTGGTAGCAATCCGGGCGGACCTTGCACAAGGCTTTATACAGCATGAGCGTTGTTTTATTCTGATAAACAACCCGTCCACGGATATGATAATTGGATTCTCCATCGCTTTATGCATCAAAACCTAATTGGCAGTATACTGTTCGCGCCAATGGGTAGTGTACTGGCAATACTGGCAATTAATCCATCCGCAAGGCAGCCGCCATCTTTGCCCAATAAATCTGCGGCTCGCTTGCCGCTTGAATTATGGCCGCCCGACAGGCCAAGTGCGAAATTCGAACTTCGTATCTCTCCGTCTCCCTGATGCTAATATTATTTAATACGACAGAGAGGGATGGTATGATACGAATTTCGAATTTCGTAGTAACTACCGAAGGCGTTTGAGTGAGCATAACATATCGCTCATGAAAAATAGGTACGTCATTATAACTTATTTACTGGCTTAAGGGGTGTTCTGACATCCAACTATTACCACCACCATCCTACGCTGAAACTCAACCAGCAGGGCCACTCCGAAACTCGAAGTTCGTGTCGTGCGGTCCCTCTGACACTTATATTATTTAATACGAGAGCAAGAGGGACCGCACGACACGAACTTTGAGTTTCATAGTACCTAGCCCTGCTGAAGCGAAATAAGTGCTAAAATGTTTGAATTCTAGATAAGTTAAGTAGGTACCATTTAGGTACAACTCCACTCAATCTCCAGCAAGCTCATCAAATTATACAACGTCTGAAACCATGAAATTTCACTCGCAGTACGACGGACAACGACGCTCTAGTTTTACATAAATTAGAAAGGGTTTAGTCGAAATATCAGCGTTGTATGCAAATGTGCGGAAGTTGTCTCTAGTTACAGGTGCCATATTTTCTATCGCATTTGGAGTTATTATCGCATTTGTCGAGCGGAATAAGATCGGGGTAGAAAGAGATGATGAATGATCGCGAGTGCTTGGGTGTTCGGCAATATAGTTCCTAGTCTGGTGAAACAATCAGGTAGCTTTTAGGTGTCTCAGGTACCTACGCTCGGTTGCTGAGGGATTCATAGGTAATGCCTCTATGGGACTAAACTTGTTCTTAACAAGAGTTAAGTGTCTTTAGTGTTAGTAGAGTACAGTAGAGTGGAGCAAATTGTGGGCGAGTTGAAAGCGAAGCGAAGGCGACAAAAGTTCACTAAAAATAAATACAAAAAAAGAACAAACAAAAAGTAACCTATCTGCCTATTTTTTAGATTTTTGTAAAAATGGTTTAATAGTCTGTAATTCTCGCGCAAAGTAGACATCTATTTTGTCGACTTTTAAGCTCCTGTAATTCTGATATTATCTACACATTTATATGAAAATCTGAAAAACCACAGGAATAGATAATTATGTCTAGTCCATACTTACTTCATACTTACAAAATTTCATCTACTTCTGTTGCCTGGGTTTCAATAAATGAGACCTGAGGCCGTATTGCCTAACGTTTCTGACGCTCGTAATCGCAATCAAATGACAGCTTTTATATGCAATATCTGTCATTTAATTGCGATCGCGAGCGTCAGAAACGTTAGGCAATACGGCCTCTGAGGCCGTATTGCCTAATGTTTCTGACACTCGCGATCGCAATCAAATGACATATTTCGCATACAAAAACTGTCATTTCATTGCGATCGCGACTGTCAGAAACGTTAGGCAATAATAGTTGGAGAGCGGACTGCAAAATTTCGGACCTACTTGATACCGCGATGAAATGTACAATGGTTTCCCATAAAACTGATGCTAAGTCCGAATGTAATAGTCTGCCACGGCGGAACTTGCCGAAAGTACCAAAAACATGGTCACTTCCGGTGCGAAAAAAGGGGTGTCATTTTACCCATCTGATACCGAAATAATAGTCATGGCATCAGTTAGGAATTTACTGGTAGATACAGAAAAGCGAAATATGTCATCATTTTTCTTGCCGGAAGTGCTCGGCAGACGCTCTCAAAGGTGCCCATCAGGACCCCTAAATATACCCATCTGATACCAGCATGAAACCAATTCCAGACGGTAGGTATAAATCCTCATTACCGGAATATATAAGTCTGCCAGGGCTATTCCTGCCGAAACACCTTGACATACGAGATTATGTGAGCAACCTCTACTCCGCTCAATATAGATATTTCAATTTCCATAAATCCGACAAAGCCCAATTTTGGTGGAGACCTTGGGTACACCATTAGAAATAAAGTGTCAAAAGTCTCCATTGATCCCATGAGTGCAAAAAGTCATTGGGGATCAAAGTTCAAAATTTGAGGTTTTTTTTTTGTTTTTCGAAAACAGTAAGTTTGTTCAAAAAGTAGCCGAGACAAAAATTATAGATCTTAAAATTATCTACAAAAATGATCTTCATACTTTTTTTCTCAGAATTACCATTCCCGAGATATCACGATTCTAAAATTTGAAGGAGTCAAGTTCTACATGATAATACATTTATGCCACGCATACCTATAAGGTGACTGGGTAATTCGACCTATTTCTTGAAAGGGGTTATTCTAGAGCTCATTTTCAATGTTTTGTCCAGTAAACCAGGGATCGAATCGTATCGCTCGTTATTAAACGCCCAACCGTACTCGGTGGCAATAAGTTTCACACAATCTTTTTGAGTGGCATTAAGCCACATGGAGGCAACATTATGTTGTTCTCAGAATTTTCTGTTTAATTGTCTTCCAACACGGTGGTATAGTATTCGAACTATAAGTTTTTACTTTATTTAAAAAATGTTTTGTATTATGCGAGGTTGCAAAACTCTTAGTAACTCTGAAATAATGTGTGGTATCAGTGCAGTGTTGACGTTGTAATATAATCCTTAACGCGGTATTATTAAGTCACATTATGTTGATTCGAGCGAGTCGCAGTATGTTCTTTTGCTTTTAAAGTTAAGAATTTAAGAGTTTTAAAGTTACTTGAAATTCGTCAGCCCACTACATTTATGATTGTCTTTAAAATCGAAATCATTGTCTCAGAAACTCGATAATAAGCGTGTTTCCAGAGATAAGAGCAAGATAGATCGATTTGTCATGCTCGAAAACCCCTACCTACCTAACAAATTTTCTCCACGAACAAATATCCTCCGCGAACCTCGCACTAGTTGCGCTTTGTTTACTTTTTATATTTATATACATTTTTTCTGTGAATACATTTCTTCTTCTACTTCTATCATCTTCTATACAATCAATTATGGTGTTTCATTCAACACAACCAAACATACCTAAAACACAATACAATGACTTTATTATACACCAGAAATAATAGACTTGGCAAACTTATAATAGGTATATATATTCCGGAAATGAGGATTTTCGATCCCTGGTTTATTGGACAAAACATTGAAAATGAGCTCTAGAATAACCCCTTTCAAGAAATAGGTCGAATTACCCAGTCACCTTATAGGTATGCGTGGCATAAATGTATTATCATGTAGAACTTGACTCCTTCAAATTTTAGAATCGTGATATCTCGGGAATGGTAATTCTGAGAAAAAAAGTATGAAGATCATTTTTGTAGATAATTTTAAGATCTATAATTTTTGTCTCGGCTACTTTTTGAACAAACTTACTGTTTTCGAAAAACAAAAAAAAAACCTCAAATTTTGAACTTTGATCCCCAATGACTTTTTGCACTCATGGGATCAATGGAGACTTTTGACACTTTATTTCTAATGGTGTACCCAAGGTCTCCACCAAAATTGGGCTTTGTCGGATTTATGGAAATTGAAATATCTATATTGAGCGGAGTAGAGGTTGCTCACATAATCTCGTATGTCAAGGTGTTTCGGCAGGAATAGCCCTGGCAGACTTATATATTCCGGTAATGAGGATTTATACCTACCGTCTGGAATTGGTTTCATGCTGGTATCAGATGGGTATATTTAGGGGTCCTGATGGGCACCTTTGAGAGCGTCTGCCGAGCACTTCCGGCAAGAAAAATGATGACATATTTCGCTTTTCTGTATCTACCAGTAAATTCCTAACTGATGCCATGACTATTATTTCGGTATCAGATGGGTAAAATGACACCCCTTTTTTCGCACCGGAAGTGACCATGTTTTTGGTACTTTCGGCAAGTTCCGCCGTGGCAGACTATTACATTCGGACTTAGCATCAGTTTTATGGGAAACCATTGTACATTTCATCGCGGTATCAAGTAGGTCCGAAATTTTGCAGTCCGCTCTCCAACTATAAGGCCTCTGAGGCCTCGGGACTACGTTTGTATGGAGAATGAAACGAAGAGACTTCTCTTAAGCTGTGTCCGCTGCAACTCCCAAATGAAATTTGCCGCGTCGTCTCTCGGTGGAATCAATCATATACCTATAACTCTTGTATAGGATAACGTTATCTGAAAGCCATAACAAATTCCATACTGCACAATTTCTATTCTGTAACGGTGTCAGCAAATACCTTCTCCGAGCAAAGATTCGCCGCCATATTAATATGTAAGCATATTTCTGTAAACATGAACTCCAGTACTTTAAATTCAGGTTAGGTGAAAAATGAAAAATCCTGGTGCGAACTTGTAGGTTGTCCAGTGCCGTCTAGCTAGCAAGGTGAGGTAAGTACCTAAGTACAGTCAAGGGGGGTTAGGGGGGATTTATGTATACACTTTAGTACCTTGTCACTTTAACCCACGGAATAGAAAAATTCCGTGCTTTAACCACTGTGACAGTTCATATATGGCAGTTCAAATATGACGAAAATAGACAAGGTGCTAAAGTGTATACATATTTTTGCTCTTGACTGTGCAGTCAATAGTTTGATTCCGGAGGCCGTAATTGCCTAATGTTTTTGACATTCGTGATCGCAATCACTGATGATATATTTCGCATACAAAAGCTGTCATTTTATTGCGATCGCGAGTGTCAGAAACGTTACGCAATAAGGCCTCTGGGCAGCTAGGCTACCAATGGCCATACCACAGAACCGTGTCGCAATGACATTTTACGTCATTCGATACTTCGATAGACACATGATAGACTTGTTAAGACAGATAAAAAATATTCACCAAGTATTCACTATGATAATGAACAATACTAATATTAACACAGATATAGCCTTTCTCCAGCGTAATATCAGTTAATTTCGAAATAGATTTTTTTCATAAAAGCTTTTTCTGACTACCTACTTTTTGTTGACTGCACTTGCATTGTCATATTATTATTATGTCGCATGACCTATATTAAATTTCAAGCTAATCCGATTCGAAATATGTGCACAAGTTAATACCTAACCAACAAAAAGAGCTACGGTGCCACAGACAGACAGACACATATAGCGGTGAAACTTATAACACCCCTCTTTTTGCATCGGGGGTTAAAAAAAGCTGCTATTGAAACATGGTTTTGTTTGTTTCAAAACTTTGAAAACCATCCCAAATTGCTTTACCGGTGTAAGTTCGTATACAAGCTGTTAAACAAACAGAAACCTCGGAGTACAGTGGGCGAACAAGACGCGAGGAAAAAGTGGTTTGAGGGTAGTATTAATATTCGTTGCAGCGCTCGCGGTGGTACAAATGGCTTGTGTAGGGTAGTTGCTGCGATAGAAGCTTTGGGGGTAGTATTTACTTCCCCGAAAAGGCACTTGAGGCCTCATTGCACGCTAGTGAGAACTCGAGGCACTCGAGTAATTTTACTAAGTCACTCGAGTAGTACTCGAGTTTTCGAGTCACTCGAGCATCACTCGAGTAAACTACTTGCACTCCATAGGTACCTACAACTCGAGTAAAAATTTATCACTCGAGCTGAGTTTCGATTAGTTTAGATTAAATCCTATCCTATCCTATCCTAGCCTATATTTGAGTTTTCCTTTCTAGTTTAGGTTAGCTTGAAAAGATCCCTTTTAGGGATAAGTTCGCCTTTGTACTCTTTTGGTTTGTTGTTTTCTTTTTGTATTACTTTGTGTTTTATGTACAATAAAGTATTTACATACATACATACGTAAATTCATTTAATTAGTAATATTTGGTAATACGAAATAAAATACAATGTATTAATTACCTTATTTATGTCATTAATTACCAAAGAAAAACAAAATGACTTCTTATGACTAATTAAGCGCGCCGAGTTGACTCGGTAACTCGAGTGCAAACGAACTCGAGTAAAAAATGTTTTCACTCGAAATACGAGTTTAACAAATCTACTAAAGTATTTTGATTGTAGAGCAAAAATAAATATGACCAAATTTATCGGAAATTTTAGAATAAGAATAAGAAATAAGTTATTTGCTCGAATACGGTAACACAGATTTTATGAATTTTATTAGGCCAAGCGTACTCAACCTGCAAGCAGGTGTGCAAACTATCAATAACAAAACAATGTCCATTTTTTACCATTCAAAAATTAAATAACAATACAATAAATCATTTTAACATAAAGAATACTATTGAATTAAAAATATTATTATTAAATTATTATTAAACATTCATTATTAATTTGTCACATATTCACCAATACTGTAGAAGCAATTCTCATAAAGCCATTTCACTAATTTGTTTGTTTATGTAGAAACTTTTGTCTGAAGTAATCAGTTCTATTCGAACAAATATTCGAGATATGAGCTAAAACCTGAAAAAAGGTAAGTACTTTCAACCCCCCTGCACCCTCAGCACAGCCCCTACCCTCGAGGACTTTTAGTAAGTGCATCTGGATACCGCAAGGTATAACAGAACTATACCAATTTTCAAAACTACACGATTTTTTCCCCCCTTGATTTTGTTAATTTTCTCCGCCTCATAAAATAAAAGGCAGAGTCAAAGTCAAAGTCAAAGTCAAAGTCAAAGTCAAAGTATCTTTATTTGTAGACATAGGTGGGTACATAAACACAAGGTGTTATCGTATAAATATTAGTATCACTATGTTTCGCCCACAGGCATACAAATAATTCTTCACGCTTCTATCTTCATCTACTCTGTAAAAAATCTGTAAGAAAAGTAGCGAGCGAACACCCCGTTGGAATAGATAAAGTCGCTTTTGTAACAAGACGGCCTGGGGTAGATCCCGGCATTTGTCTCTTTCTAAACGCGTACATGTGAGGGAGGAAACAGGTCATATACCACGATCCACGATTGAAGTAATGAAGTAAATAATAACCTAACCAACAAAAAGTTGGAAAACCCCCGACATTGTCACTTTAAAGTTCACTATCTCAAAAACGGATGAACCGATTTTGATAAAACATGTTACAAAGCATCGCTAGAAAACCTGGTTTCAAATATTATTAATATATTATTCGCAGGTGGTAGGACCTTGTGCAAGGTCCGCCCGGATGGCTACCACCATCTTGCTCGCTAATCCTGCCGTGAAGCAGTAGTGCTTGCACTGTTGTGTTTCGGCGTGGAGAGTAAGACAGCCGGTGAAATTACACTGGTGAAATTACCTATTGAGGTATCCCATATTAGGCCTCTAGCTTGGCAACGCATCTGCAATACTCCTGGTGTTGCAGATGTTTATGGGCGGTGGTGATCTCTTACCATCAGGAGACCCATTTGCTCGTTTGCCATCCAGTCGAATAAAAAAAATAAAATTTCCAGTGATTAAGTATAATTAATTTTTAGTAAGCCATTTCTATATTGTTTGGTGATACAGTTTTAGTTACACATGTATTATTTTGGAACTCAATATAATTATTTGATATATTATATATTTTTCATTTACGTTTTAATTTAATTTGTAATTTATTAATTGTACATTTTTGATTTTAATTGAATAAAGATATACGCATTATTTGATGATCAATATTATTTTGCGAGTAATTTTTAAATAATAATATCTATGTACTTAACCATTTTAACATTATTTGGTAATTCAATTTAGGTGACAAATCTACTATTTTACGAACAAATATTATTTATTAGGTCGCCGAAAATGCATTTATTAGGTGATCAATAAAATCATACCCAATAAAAAATAATCAATTAGTTACTGTACATCTGACCTGGCTAAGATCGCGGGATCGCGGTGGATGCGAAAAGCACAAGACCGGTCTGAGTGGAGAGCCTTGGGGGAGGCCTATGTCCAGCAGTGGACGTCTTTCGGCTGACATGATGATGATGATGATAATGAGGTACTGTATTCCCATGGGAATTTACCGAACTACCGGATTTTCAATACAACTGCCATTCAAAGCCACGGATAAAAACTAGTCTAAGACGTCAGCGATGTTTGTTCTCAGCCTGTGCCAGGTTTAAGGTTTCACGATGGTCGTTTTTCCAAGAACGCTGTCACGCGTGTAATCAGAGTGGCCAGTGTCCGTATCATCGTATCGGACGGTGCTATTGGTCGTTGAATTAAATTAGAAAATATCGGCCAAGTGCGAGCTCGACCGGTACGCAACCTGTGCCCTTAGGGCCCGTTGTTTGAAAGAAAGAAAGAAAACATTTATTCGTGACAAAAACAAAAATACCAAAATAAAAACAAAAACAAAATATAGTTATGCATGTCACGAAATGGTCCCAAATCAGCAATCTGCCGTTCTCGCGAACGGCGCTGTTCTTCCTTTGGGACCATCTGGTCATCATACATTAAAAAAAAAATGTTTGATCAGTAGTTAAAGTTACTAAAGTTAAATTTCCGTTGTTTGTTAACTATTGTTATTTTTGCCATACATTTTAACTCTTAGTTAGTATAACTAATGATCAAACAACAGGCCCTTAGTGTAAGTTTTCTGTTACAAAATTCGTCTCGATCGCGTTCGCGTTAAAATCTCAATTTGTATGGAAACAAGAACATCGCAAAGGTTCCGCTAGAGGCGCTGTTCGTGTTTCCATACAAATTGAGATTTTAACACGAATGCGATCGAGACGTATTTTGTAACAGAAAACTTATACTAAGGGCACTGCACTAACCTACGAAGCTATTTAATGGGGTATGCCAATGTTTTTCAACCTGTGCGTCGCGAACCCCTGGGGTGTCGCGAAGCCTCTTTAGGGGGTCGTGAAGCCCCTATTAGTAGCTGGGAAAAATAGTTCAGTAAAAAAAAACGGCGAAGAGCGTGTCGGACACGCCTGAGATAGGGTTCCGTAGGCATTACGAATAAAATTAAGTTATATTTTTGTAAAGATTTCGTATTTTGTAGTGAAAACAATGCATTTTATTAATTTTAGACATAATGTTTCATGGAGACATTTACTGCTTAAAACGTACACAATCGATATCTGAATAGAAATAGTGTAAGTTTTTTTTTCAAAACAACCGGGTTCGATTCCGGAGCTGAGTACAGCATGCAAAATAATAAATGCATGAATGCAGTTTTTCTTGTTATTAAAATCGATGTCATGGTTCCTAAGAAGAAATTGACATAGTTTCAGACCTTCCCATACTGACCGATATAAATGGGCCACCCTGTAAAGTCAAAGGTCCTCTCTTTCTGAAAGGAGACGGGTCCAGCAGTGGGACCTATATGGGCCAACAGTGGTGTGGCGTCAGATATTTTAGAGGTAAAGCCGAAGCAAAGATCACTTACATCTTTCATAAATTCTGTATGTCTTGTTGTTCTATGTATTTTGTGAATTTCGGGAAAGTCGGTGGGAATAAGGTTCTATGGACGCTTTGCCACTTTGGACCAATCCCTACTAATATTATAAATGCGAAAGTAACTCTGTCTGTCTGTCTGTCTGTCTGTCACGCTTTCACGTCAAAACCGCTGAACCGATTTTGATGAAATTTGGTATAGAGATAGTTTAAGCCCCAAGGATCAACATAGGAAACTTTTTATTCCGGTAGAAGGCGCCACCGCGCGATAACCTAGGTCCGCGCAGACGAAGTCGCGGGCATAAGCTAGTCAACTATATTATCCACACTTTGGGCGTCTCCTGCGTTACCAAAATTGTCCCTGGCGCTACAAAAAATTCGTATTTCCAACAAGATATTTCACGGTTTAATAGGTTGAACTTACGTAGGATGGCATGTATTCGCGCTTAGTTAGTTTTTTTTTTATTTTATAAAAAATAGGCTTACAGGCCTCAATCTCGCTTGATGGAAGGCGAAGATGAGGCCTAAGATGGTACACGTTTGCCTAGAGTATCTGTTGGTACTTAGGTAAAGTTACGTCCGCCGCTCGTAACTATAGTGATTCCCATTACGGGACCCTTATGGAACCCGCTGAACCTATCTTTTACAAAGTAAACTAGCGCGTTGAGCTCTGCGCCGGACGCTTATAGAGAAATATTATCTCTGCGGGCGTTTCACTAAATTGTTCTTTATTTTGCATTTGAACAAAGGCTTTTGTTTTTCAAACGGGTCAGGTTTTATACCAAGAAGTGCGAAACTCGAAATTCGTTGTTGCCGTCCCTCTGACGCTTATGTCATTTAATACGCGAGTGAAAGAGACGATGCGATACGAACTTCGATTTGCTGTTTCGTAGTAGCCCTACGGGCTAGGAGAATAGGCATAGTACTGGAATTGGGGAAACTTGAAATGGAATAGTTTACTTGCCTTTAGACGCGGTAAAAATGTAAGTACTTGGGCGACAGAGCTTTGCTAGGGCTAAAACTCGTTAGAAAGCGTTTTCCCAGAGATAAGATATAGATAAGATTTCCCAAGCTAGATCGATTTGTCTTCCCCGAAAACCCCTACATACCAAATTTCATCGACATTGTTGGAGCCGTTTCAGAGATGCCCGAAATATATAATAAGATTTGCTCGTTTAAAGATATTAGATAGACCTTTAGATAGATATATTTCGTTTAAAGGTATTAGATAGACCTTTAGATAGATATATTTCGTTTAAAGATATTGGATAGACCTTTAGATAGATATATTTCGTTTAAAGATACCTATAAGATAGACCTTTAGATAGATATATTTCGTTTAAAGATATTAGATAGACCTATAGATAGATATATTTCGTTTAAAGATATAAGATAGACCTATAGATAGATATATTTCGTTTAAAGATATTAGATAGACCTTTAGATAGATATATTTCGTTTAAAGGTATTAGATAGAGACCTTTAAACGCGCAATTCTTGTAATCTCGGAAACGGCCCCAACGATTTCGATGAAATTTGGTATTTGGGGGTTTTCGGGGATGACAAATCGAACTGGCTTCGTCTTATCATTAACATTGAGTTTTAGTCCGAGCAAAGCTCGGTCGCACAAGTACTGGTGCTAATGTGCGGTCACATAGACTAACCAGATACGAGTACAATGGTATGCAAACATCCCTACTAATATTATACCTAAATGCGAAAGTAACTCTGTCTGTCTGTCTGTCTAATACGCTTTCACGTCGAAACCACTGATGACTTATTTTTTGCAGTCATCAAAAGTGAATACTTTAAAACAATGTCTAAAACAATGAATGAAACCGCACGCGTTAATCGGGAGCCTCGGATCCGGCGCCGCTACGGACACCGGTCGTTGTCGCTACACAGCCATTATGTAACAACACTACAACGATCTAGATTTTACTAGAAAAAACCGGTTTTGTGTTTTGATATTTGGAACTAATTTTGAATAATTAAAAAAAAAATGATATTTGGATATTTGGAAATAATTCTAAAGATAAAGATAAAAGATAAAAGATAATTTAATGTTCAACATGAGTTTGAATACATATAGATGGCATATAGAATTTATATTAGTCCTGCATGTTGTGCCTTACGACGTACATTTATTTTTATACTAATTGTTCTATTCAATAATAATAATAATTTTTAATAACAATAACCAGTCCATTAAGTTTATAAATGAAGTCAACAAAAATAATCTAGTTCTTACTTAAAAACTAAAATAATCATTAAATTAAAAAAAAAAAACATTCCTATTTATTAATCCATGTCAAGAGTTTTACAATACATTACAATACATTTCTTATGATTCATTTATTTATTGCTCATTAAGGTAATCATTTACTGAGTAGAAACATTTCTCGACTAGAAAAAGCATAATATTTTTCCTAAATAAATTAAAACTAGAGTCTCTATGATTTCTGGAGAGCTTATTATAAATTATGGATGCCATACCAAAGACACTTTTTCTTAATAAGGCCGTATTTGCCTTCCCTTTATTGATTTTACTGTCATCACGTGGTCTCAGATGATGAAAAGTATTTACGACCCTCTTTTCGAATAAATTCCCATCCGCATTAGCGTTCCCTTCAATTAGCGAACCTATTGTGTTAAAAATAAAGTTGTGTTAAATACTTGTGATGTATGTATATACATACCATTTATTAATATTGTAATTTTTAATATATTTAACTACTCATGAAACTACCGTGAAACTCACTCATATTAAATGATATTGTAACTGATAACTCACGTCTTAAATCGAGTTTAGCTCGACATGTTTCGGGCTATTTCGAAATCCTTCTTCTATGGAGCACGCGACTCGGACCAGAGTCCGGTCGGTTACGGGTTGTTCCATAGTACAGAATAAAAACATTATAATATAAAATTTATTTATCTTTGACTCTATCGTTTTGATCCTCTTTACGGGGCCAAATAATACTGACATGGAAATACCGACCCCGTTTTTACTGACATGTTTCCATGTCGGTATTATCCGAGCCGGTAAAGAGTGTCACCTATCAAAACGATCGAGTCAAAGACACATTAAATTCTTTTTTAATGTTTTTTATTCTGGACTATGGAACAACCCGTAACCGACCGGACTGTCGTAATTTGGCGGTAGAGAAATTATGAGATGCTACTTAAAAATCTAATAATTTTTCTGTTTATTAGAAAGGTTATTACTATCGATAAAAAAAGTTTCAAGCGTTTCTAAAATTTTCATCCATTCCCCATTGGCCACTTTTAATGTTTAACAGTAGCGTAATAGTTTACTGCTACATAAACGCATACTGCTTGTATCAGCGACAACCGAAGCTGTGTAGTCAGCACCATTTATTACACGTCTTTTTATGCACAACTACAACGGTCGTATTATTGAGCACTCACCATGTCCTCTCTTAATATTACATGGCGACCTTGCCAGAGAACCAAAATAATTGAAGACAAATTCAAGAAAGAAAAAAACACTAAGAAGAAAATCGCAGTCCGAAGAAACATTAACAAACAAAGAAGACCAACCAACATGACAATGGACAACAATACGTCCACCATCACGTGCTTTGTCGAAGAGAGGAGCCAGGAGGAGGAGGAGTTCCTCCAGAACCAGCACTGAGACAGCTCCACATATCCACTAGGGTGGAGCCCGCAACACCGCAACCGACACCGGTAAGCCAGCACGAGGGTCCCTCAATACGCACCGCCCACAGATATAAATTAAACTAGATTACGCAAATGCATCTACTTCGCATGTCCGAACCCCGACCACCATGTCCCCATACAAAGACTAGCCGCTAACTCACTAATCATGACTAGTGACTGACTCGAGCCCCACGGCGTGGTACGGCGGCGCATTTGAATCGATTTTGCGCGGACATCGGGGAATTCGCATAGCTAATTCGCTCTTGAGATGTCACAGTAGATATAAAAAAGGTGGCACGGTTGGTTTTCATACAGATTGAGGTGTTTGCGTTATCTAGTGTAATCTATATCTGTGGCGCCGGCCCACATACCATCTACGTGACCAATGGTCGCACCAACGTGCCGCCACGTACTCACTGGATGAAGCTCACCTTAGGCACCATCATCAGGGCATTTCTACGTCATCATCATCATATCAGCCATAGGACGTCCACTGTTGGACATAGGCATCCCCTATAGACCTCCAGTTGCCTCGGTTGGAAGCTGCTTGCATCCACAGTGAACCCGCGCGGTATAAATAGCAAGGTCATCCGTCCATATCGTTGGTGGGCGCCCTATTTACTTTTTTCCAGAATTAGGTAGCTCTGGATTCTCCTTACTCAGAATCACAAGTGCTATTGATTTAGACAAAGAAAAAGTGTCCCTATTTTTTTTTGACATTTTAGTGACTTTTTTACAGTTTACCTACAATGGGTCGTTACCAAATGGACGTGTTTATTCTTCGTCCAAGTCGATAGTGCTTGTGATTCTGAGTAAGGACAACCCAGGATTAGGTAATACTAAAAAAAAAAGAAGTCATTTAGGGCCTATTTCACCACTTTTCGACTAACTTCAAGTGACGGATATCAGTGATGCCGTCTCTATTTCTTTGTCCGAATAAAATAAGACAGCATTACTTTTATCTGACACTTAAAGTTAGTCGACAAGTGGTAAAACATGTCCTTAAAGTACAAAATGCCCCTCAGCCAACGACGACGCCGGCCAACAACGCGTCAGGGGCTGCGCGTGGTCGTACCGCCACTCCCACCGCTGCGCCAGACACCTGCACCAACCGCCACCGTCCAGAAGACGACGATAGCTTTGCTTAAATACAAAAGGGCCACAAATAAAAATAAAAAAATTCAATCGCAATAATTGCATTTTAATAGAAGCCGTGGTGGCCTAGTGGTTTGACCTATCGCCTCTCAAGCAGAGGGTCGTGGGTTCAAACCCCGGCTCGCACCTCTGAGTTTTTCGAAATTCATGTGCGGAATTACATTTGAAATTTACTACAAGCTTTGCGGTGAAGGAAAACGTCGCGAGGAAACCTGCACAAACCTGCGAAGCAATTCAATGGTGCGTGTGAAGTTCCCAATCCGCACTGGGCCCGCGTGGGAACTATGGTCCAAGCCCTCTCATTCTGAGAGGAGGCCTGTGCCCAGCAGTGGGACGTATATAGGCTGGGATGATGAATTGCATTTTAAATGCTATTTAACGTGCAACTATTATATTATATATTTTTTTTTTGATTTGTGGCCCTTTTGTACTTTAGCAGCGATAGAGACACCAGGTGACCCAGTTGTAGGCCATTATATATTTTCCCCCCTTCTAATATTGTCGCATTTTAAATCCTTGTTATACTTTTTTTTAAAATATTTCCAAATTTTAAATGTCAAAGTATTTTCTTTGTTAAACATAGGTACCTAAGTATAACTGTATGCAGTGGTAAAAGAAAATATTATAGTCTCTGTGCCAGGGCTGGCCTGGCACATGACTTATCTGAATCGTGCCGCCGATAGGAGTACGTTATTGATCTCACGCGCATTGAACTATTAGTTCAGTTAGAGTTCAGTTAGGAGTCAGATCAGTTAAGTCCTGTTCCCCTAAAGTCTCACTACAATAAGTGTCGATTGTCGCAACCTTAAGAAATATAATTAATTAACATGATAACATGTAAATCTAGAGTCACTAAACTTAATTAGGACAAATTTACATACGTTTTGCAACTCGTGCGAGTGCGAACACCGTTGTGCGTTAACCGCGTAAGCAAAAATTTTCGTACGTCGCGCACGAGCGTCGACTTTTATGCGATTTTTAACCGACTTCAAAAGAAGGAGGTTCTCAGAATGATCTGTATTAAAAAAATACTGAATATACTTTAGTAAGTCCACACATTAAATGCCCAACTTTACTCTTGCTCAACTACCCAAATTCCCCTGAATTGGTGACCCCGCGAAGGGACACTGTTTCTGACTAAGCACTTTAGTAAGTTCCCACATAAATAGTTTTTCTATTTTTGCTTTAGAAAGAGTGACAATTAGGTAAATTTATATGATTTATATGATTTATCGAAAATACATTGTCAAGCACTACGAATTAGTTAATCTAATATGTATAACGTAATTTATGTAGGTAAGACTCGATACTCATGAATAGGCATCAAAATATCCTAATTTTATGTATGTGGTAAATAGGCATATCAACACTAGAATCTAATGACTAACCGAATAATGGACATCGAAAATTGCTAGTAGTAACACACACACATTATATAACGTCTTTTTTTTAAAGTGACACTAGATAATAACTACATAGGTGAGTATAGCTTTATATTTAGCATAGCTCAATGTTTAAACTTAGACTAAGTATCAGCAAACTGCGCCCCCCTGTACTTTCCGAGAGCATAATTTCAATTACAAAAAAAAATTGTAAACAAGTAACACACGTTTAATTTTTTTCTGCCACCGACGGGACCTGCACCGGACGAGACTTTCGGGGGAGCTGTAGTATGGCAACTGGCCACTTTCAGTGTTTAGCAGTAACACAATGGTACTGCAACATAAACGCATATTGCTTGTTTCAGCGACAATTTTATTGTATATAAACCATATAATATATGTATATATTATAATAAATAAATGGTAGGCTGCCTTAGATATATTGTAGTAAGCATGTACGTTATGTAGTTTTACAGTTCAGTGATAGTTCGGGAGACCAGTAAAAGAGTTTAAGTAATCCTGACAAAGGTGCTTTTACTCAACCACCCAATTTCCCCCAAAGACTAAAGACTACAGTATATATAGGGATATGATTTCCCCTAAAGTAGGTATATAAATAATAATGTATAAATAAAGGGTTCTTACTGTACACAATCCAGACTGGTCTAAATACTATTTGTTCTGCTCTTCTCTCCTCTCAACTCCTACATTCGTACATGAAATCAAATACTGCCCTAACTACTATAACTTTAGATATTATTTTTTAGTTTTAATTTTTAGTTAGCTATTTTAATTTAGTTTTAGTTGTGTTAATTTTATATGTAGTGTGAGTTGCGCCTCACATACACACTCTCCCAACATATACAACTTAGACTATAAGTTAGACCTAAGGCTTTATGTTAATAGACAGTATTTACACAACACCCGTGATTTTCACTCTTCTCCTCGATCGCCTCCTGACATATACTTAGTCCCTGTTTTTATACCCACTTTTATTGTTAAATAAAGCAATTTCTCTTAATACTGCCCCGACTCAAAAAGAAAAATCGAGCATTTTTTTCTCAATTTTGCTGTATGTATACTCAAAAGCAAAAGCCCCAAAATTTTCTGTTAAGACAGTAGTGCAGAAGTATCGTTTTTGGCCACAGTACCGTTTATGGCCATTTATTGTTTAAATATACGTTTGAAATATATTTATAGAAATAAACAGTACCTACAAACTTTATTCGTTTCAGTATAAAACTTTTGAAAATTCACAAAACATAATCGTTTTAATACTATAACCACAGATATAGATTACACTAGATAACGCAAACACCTCAATCTATATAAAAACCAAGAGCGAATTAGCGATGTGAATTCTTCGATGTCCGCGCAAAATCGATTCAGATGCGCCGTCCGCCCGCGCCGTGGGGCTCGAGTCAGTCACTGTCATGATTAGTCAGTTAGCGGTCAGTTTTTGTATGAAGCCAACCCCAACGTTCGGGCGGGGTTCGGACACGCGAAGTAGATGCATTTGCGTAATCTACTGTAATCTATATCTGTGATTATAACTTTTTATATATTACTTCAAATATCAACTGTCCAAAAACGGTGCTAAGGTGGCCAAAAACGCTACTTGTACTATATGTTTTTATATGCAAATATTACAGGGTCAGGTAATAAAAACAACCCCCCTTCGGTCAGTCGGGTAAAAGCCACACGAATTCCCTCATTGCCGTTGAGACTCTGGGCTAGGAACAGAGCAGTCGACTCTAGACTACCGTGGACTAGAGTGGGGTATGGTAGGTATTTATTGTATGGGCCATGTCGCCGAAATTATTTTTTTTATATCATGGGATACTTGACACCAATTGACTTAGTCCCAAACTAAGCAAAGCTTGTACTATGGATACTAGGCAACGGATAAACAAACTTATATAGATAAACACATACTTAAATACATAAGAAACATCCAAGACCCATTATGAAAATCGGCCACTATGAGAATGGCAATTTGATAAAAACTATTCAATTAATTACATTGTTCGGGCATTATACATGATGTAAAGATGATTGAGCAAAGTAATAAAACATGTCTCATTACTATTTTTTATTTTTACGTTAAACGGGTTTTTGTTCTTTGTACGTGTTACTCTACTGTGTAAATTAATAGTGGCATATTTTTGCTGGTCTATGTTTCGTTTAAGTCTTATTTTCTTAAGTTTTTTTATATATTGTACCGTTTTTTGCCCAAATAAACATTAAACATTAAAGTTAATGAATCTATAAACATCATAATCTGTAATGTTTTTATTTTATATTTATACCACGTCGGTGGCAAACAAGCATGCGGCCCGCCTGATGTTAAGCAATTACCGCCGCCTAGGAACGCTTGCAACATCCGAAGTATCGCTCGCGCGTTGCCAACCCTGCATAAACCTTTTTATACCCCTTTTGAAGACCTCCATGCTGTACGCTGGGAAAACCACGACAGGAAGTTCATTCCACAATCTAAGTGTTCTATGGAGAAAACACCTTTTGAACCTTTTATCTTATTGGTAGAATTTTGATGCCATTAAACATAAGGTCGATCTATACATATTTTGACGCTATGGCTGTATATATGTTTTTGCATTCAACTGTACCATTGGAGCACTTCACAAGCAACACGTCTCTATATCCGTGGTTGTCATTGTACAAAAAGATACTCTAGCTCTCACCGTCCCGCTAACGCATTTGCATTTTACCGCCGCACTCATAGTTCCAGGGGCCCGCGGGAAACTTTCAAGTTTCTTTATTTTCATTTGTTTATACCCACAGTGTTCAAAGCCAACGAGACGGGATAAATTATGCATGAGACAGAAAAGGAGCGAGATAGTCAAATGAGATAATGACATATCAGACAAAGATGAAGTATGTCTCGGTGGCTTTGAAACCATGGCACATGAAATCGCGCGACGCTCGTTTTCAGTACCATTACCATGAGCTTACAGTGACGTACTCGATAGCGACGGCGTAAATTATTTGTATGGAGAACTTTACAGCGCCTCTACAAGTAATTTACGCCGTCGCTATCGAGTACGTCACTGTAAACTCATGCATGGTAGTGGTACAGCGCCTCTATAAATAATTTACGCCGTCGCTATCGAGTACGTCACTGTAAACTCATGGTAGTGGTACGGCGCCTCTATAAATAATTTACGCCGTCGCTATCGAGTACGGTCACTATAAACTCATGGTATGGTAGTGGTACAGTGTCAAATGAGTACCCTTAGTGTGTTGCTGGCAACACAAGGTTTTGTAAACTAGGTTGGCAGAACTTTTTTCTCTGTCTCTTCCGGTCGCCCATCGGCCATATTAACACTGCTTCTAAGATAACTTGTCCGTGTTCTATTTGCTCTTTCATAATAACTGTATAGTTGGTGTTTTGTAATAAATCTTCATACCAGTGAAAAACCATCTTTTCTTGTGAAGAACCAAAATTATAAAATACAGTCCACGCTCCCAACATTGGTCCATTCTCACCGTCAAGACGAGAAGATTTTGCGAGTACAAGACCCAGCCCAACACAGCGGTTGTCTCAAAATCTGCAAGCAACTTGCCAGCAAGAAGTGCAAGCGATACAGTACCGCCGATACCTACTGCGAATACTGCGATAAATTGCATCCCAGGTTTGAGCCGAAAAACGTGAATGAGCAACGAAAACAACGATTTAAGTACTTAATTCTTATCCTACTTTCATCTCATCATATAAGTTGCGGCGAAAATAATATTCAGCATCATTATCAAGAAAGAAAAGCATTCAAATCAAGATTATTATAAGCATACGTTCCAGTTTGAAGACAGAAAAAAGAAGTTTTTCGATTGGTTCGTCGATCAAGCGCGCGGGCAGGTGCGAAGGTTGGCAGCACTGACGGCGTCCCGTCCCAACTCGAACGGAACGAACGAAGACGCGTGAGTGTACGAGAACAACAGGAACTTCGCCATTTTGTGTCGCGCAGCGTGTTTTATGTTTTACTTTTCTTGTAAAATTGTATTGTATTAGCGCTAATTGTGACATAATTACTGGAATAAGTACAGTACATGCAATACGATGGAGATGGAGGCCAAAGATGTGATCGCCAAACGAGGTTATATAAAAGGTACAATAACTAGGTTATTTACTTTCGTGTCCACCGAATCTAATTTGGAAAATTGCCATCCCGAGACCTTAATTGCGAAACGGGATAGACTATGCGATGCATTTAAGGAATATGAGGCGTATAACAAACAAATTATATCATTGGATTCGGAGGACAAGGAAGATTATGCGGAGGTTGAAAATAAATACTTTCATTGTTTGTCAATATTCAACGAACGCATTAAAAAATCTAGTAATTCTGTAGCTGAACAGAGTGCCTTGGAGTCAGGTTGCAGTAGTAAACCTAGAGCTAAATTACCTAGCATAAACATACCTACCTTTTCCGGCAAATATTCGGATTACGTAGCTTTCATACAAATATTTACTTCGGTAATTCACAACGACAAGTCGCTTGACAATGTACAAAGGTTATATTACCTTCGATCTTTTCTCAAAGAAGAGCCGTATGATTTGGTAAAAAATCTCCCACTTGTCAGTGATAGCTATCCTCAGGCAAGGCAATTGTTAGATGAAAGATTTTTCAACAAATATAAAATCGTTTCTGAGTATGTAAACACTCTTTTAGATTTAAATAAATTGCCGAAGTATCCCAACGCTAACGACATACGGAATTTCGTTTCAGTAGTGCGGCAAACATTAGCTGCACTTAAGAATTTGCAAAGTGCAGTGGAGGCGTGGGATCCTGTGCTGCTGGGAATTCTGACGCGTAAGATCGACGCCTACAGCTCGCGTTCATTCCAATTAGAGCGTGATCAAAAGCAGGAGCCGACGATTGAAGAATTTTTGGCGTACATGGACAAGCGGGCTCTTGCATTGGAAAACACGGATACCCATCCTGACCATGCAGGGCCGGGGAGAAGCCAGCCGTCTTCAGTGCAGTCTGTCAAGAATAAGGTAGCGTTAGCAGCTGCAGCGAAGACCTCCATGGAATGTGTACACTGTAAGTGTTTTGATCATAAATTATATTCTTGTCCGAAATTCAAATTGTTACCTTCAAAGGAAAGAATTTCCTTTGCGAAAAAATGTAACCTGTGTACTACATGTCTAAATTCTCATGTAGGTAAATGTAGATTCCACTTTCGGTGTGGCATATGCAAAAAACCTCATCACACACTGCTGCACCCAGATGAAGAAAGTGAAAGCAACCCAGTAGTGCTCCTGTCTGGGGCCTCTGCAAGCAATGTTTTAATTCCGACAGCGAGAGTAAAATTATACACTCAAAATGGTAGGGAGGTGCATGTCAAGTGTATTTTAGATTCGGGCTCACAAGTGTCACTGATCACCACGAAAGCTATTGAGGTCTTAGGGCTTACCCCTGAGCGATCTGATATTAACCTCATTGGTGTGACGCAGAACAAGAGCAAGATTAGCTATTGCATTCCCCTACAAGTGCATTCTTTGACATCCCAATATAAAGTCTTAGTAAACTGTCACGTGGTAGAAAAAATTACATGTCAATTACCACAAATGCCAATCAGCATGGATGGAATAAATATTCCCGCTGGTGTCACATTAGCTGATACAACATTTAACCAACCTTCAGAAATAAATATGCTGATCGGGGCTGACATATTTTTCCAGGTCCTCCTACCGCTTGAAGAAGCTCACAACCTGCGCAATGACCAAGAAAAGCAGCCCCAGCCTTCAACTCCGTGCATCCTCAACACCAAATTTGGCCACGTCGTTGCAGGCGCGTTAGTGTCAGACATCATAAAAAATCAGGTTGTATCGCTTTTTTGTGTTAAATGTGAATCAGACGTTAGTGACAGTATCAAACGACTATGGGATGTTGAGCGAGTCCCCGAGCTGCTAATAGAAAAGGACTCAGAGCAAAATTTAGCCGAATCAATTTTTGCTAATTCTGTTAAATTAGAAAATAATAAATTTCAAGTAGATTTGCCAATCAAGGTTGAGACAAATAAAATTAATGAAACTTTGGGTAGTTCATTTGACCTAGCTTTGCACAGATTTCTCAGCCTCGAAAAACGATTGCAAAAGAATGTAAATTTACTTACTGATTATCAGAACTTCATTCATGAATATGTTGAGCTTGGACATGGTCACTATGTAGATATAAATTCATATAATTTCAATGAGGACCCGCTGTATTTTTTACCGCATCATCCCGTTATAAACGAGCATAGTAAAAGTACGCCTACTAGGGTAGTATATGATGCGTCAATGAGAACTAGTAAAAAAGTCTCATTAAATGATATTTTATTAAATGGACCCCCAGTTCAAAAGGAATTATTTGACATTGTGCTATTATTCAGAATAGGAGAATTTTCTTTGAGTTCTGATATAAAGAAAATGTTTCGCAATGTACTAGTAAACCCGCAGCAAACATCACTCCAAAACATTTTATGGCGTGACAATCCCAGTCAAACTATAAAATGTATTCGTCTTGATACTGTCACATACGGGATGAAGTCTTCAAGCTACTTGGCCACACGCTGCTTATTGGAACTTGCACAAAGGTATGGGAATGAATTGCCACTTGCATCCTATATCATTCAGAATTGTACATATGTGGATGATATTTTATATTCATGTTCTGATATGCACAACTTGCTTGAAGCTAAACGACAACTGTGTGAATTGTTAAACTATGGAAGCTTTAAATTACATAAGTGGGCATCTAATACTCCAGCTATATTATCTGATATACCTGAAGCTGAACAACAATTCAGTGAGCGAGATTTTCTAAAAGATAATTTTAGTATGAAGGCCTTAGGTATAACACTTAATGTAAAACAGGACTGCTTCACCATCAACAGTCCAGAGGCTTTTGATCAGAATGTACTAACAAAGCGGGCTGTTCTTAGCTATATATCAAAATTTTATGATCCCATGGGATTTGTCAGTCCAATAGTTATAAGAGCTAAAAGCATCATACAAAAAATCTGGTCCAGCAATGTTGGGTGGGATGAGCGCATACCGAATGACCTTGCTGATGAGTGGTTGGAATTTGCTAACAGTTTGGCCATTATGCACCCTATTAGTATAAGGCGACACATTCCTACCAACAGTGTGAAAGCAGTACAGCTGATCGGATTTGCTGATGCATCCAGTACTACAGGATACGGGTGCTGCATATACTTACGCGTGGTCGATGAGGCAGGTATGGTTGAATTACACCTACTCTGTTCTAAGTCGCGAGTTAACCCACGTGCGAAGCCATTAACAATACCGAGGTTAGAACTGAATGCTGCCTTGCTTTTATCAATTTTAATGGAAAGAGTATATGACACATTATCCAAAGGTGTACACATTGACAATGTGTACTTATTCACTGACTCTAAAATCGCTTTAGCATGGATAAATTCGGAAACTACTAGACTACAAGCTTATGTTTCTAACAGAGTTGGTGTAATTCAACAAAAAACAAACAGGTGGACCTGGCTGTATGTACCCTCTGCAGACAACCCTGCAGACCTAATCAGCAGAGGTATTAGTCCACAGGAGCTTCCAAACAGCGCCCTTTGGTGGAAGGGGCCGAAGTTTCTGCAAGGTAATTATAGGTTTGATAGAGAAGGGTTAGACTTACCTACTAACTTACCTGAAATGAAGGCTGAGCAATATACACAGTCGCAGGTGGTACTTACAGCAATTGCAGGCAATGACTTCTTTCAAATATTGGATAGGTATTCTAATGTAGAAAAGATGACACGTGTGATCGCCTATGTTCTTAGATTTTGTCACAATTTAAAAAACATAAATAAAGTTAAAGATGAGGTACTAAGTCCTGATGAGTTAGAAAATGCATTGCATTTAATTATAAAAAATGAACAATCTATTCATTTCAGTGCTGAGATAGAATCACTGCAAAAGGGCAATGTCATACGAGGGTCGATGAAACCGCTTCATCCCTTTTTAGATAAAGACGGATTGCTAAGAGTAGGCGGGCGACTCGAAAACT
Source organism: Choristoneura rosaceana (assembly GCA_037349165.1). Classification (NCBI taxonomy): domain Eukaryota; kingdom Metazoa; phylum Arthropoda; class Insecta; order Lepidoptera; family Tortricidae; genus Choristoneura; species Choristoneura rosaceana. The sequence continues at coordinate 194,477 of JAZBNJ010000002.1, forward strand.
CAGATATACCGTTGTCACAGAAACATCCTATAATACTACCAAAAGATTCACGAGTAACAACCCTAATTATAGAAAATGAACATATTAGGTTGTTACATGCTGGGCCAAAGTTGCTCTTATCTAATTTAAATCAAAAATACTGGTTGACAAACGGTATTAGACAAGTCAAGAAAGTGACTCATAAATGTTTGGTTTGTTTCAGGCTAAAAGCTAGTGCAGCCAAACAGCTGATGGGATCCTTGCCTCAGCACCGCGTGACGTCAGCTAGGCCTTTTCAAAAGGTAGCCATAGACTTCGCTGGGCCAGTCCGCGTCAAGAATTCCCGAGTGCGAAAAGCATTAGAAACCAAAGGATATGTATGTGTTTATGTTTGTTTTGTTACGAAGGCGGTTCATTTGGAGCCAACTTCAGATATCACAACAGATGCGTTTCTTGCATCATTTAAACGATTTGTTAGTAGACGTGGATTGCCCAGCGACGTATTTTGCGATAATGGCGGATGTTTTCGAGGGGCAAGGAATCAGCTAGTTGAGCTATACGAGCTTAATAACTCTGCTATTCACCAGACGCTTGTGCAAGACTTTGCTGCCAAAAAAGGTATTAAATTCCATTTCACACCTAGTTACGCGCCTGTATTTGCGGGTCTTGCTGAGGCGACTGTGAAAAGTATGAAATACCATTTAAAAAGAATTGTTTTAAATGCCATACTTACTTATGAGCAGCTTAGTACAGTACTCTGTCAAATAGAGGCCGTACTAAATTCGCGCCCAATTTTGCCTTTGTCTGAAGACATAAATGACTACTGCTACCTCACTCCTGGGCACTTTTTAATAGGTACATCCTTAACTATGTATCCTGATAGAGACGTTTCAGACAGTAGAGTCAATAGGTTAAATTACTGGCAACAATGCACTCAGTTACAGCAGCGATTTTGGAAGGCTTGGTATAAGTATTACTTAAATACACTGCAAAATAGGTCTAAATGGTGTGATTCTGTACCTAACGTTACTGTAGGTAAACTGGTGCTTATGAAGGAGCCTAATGCTCCACCGTTGGTGTGGCCCATGGCACGGGTTGTGCAGGTATTTCCCGGCAAAGATAATAAGGTCAGGGCCTTTCAGCTAAAAACAGCTGATGGCAAATTGTATACTAGGTCATTGCAAGGTATAAGTGTACTACCTGTTGAATAATAAATTCGTTTAATTTCTGTTATTTTACAACAAGGTCATTGTAAGATAAGTTTATTTTTAAATAATTATCACATTTTAAATTGTAATGGCATATTATTTGCTCAAATTAAGTGTGCTTATGTAATAGACATAAGGTGCACAATGGAGGTGTTGTTTTCTTAATGTATACCTACTTACATAGGGTGTTCTCCTAATCTTGATTGTTAATTTTGATATTTAGTTAACTGCTGTTATTTAAATCATAAGTAGCTATGATTATAATATAAGAATTTAAGTTCCTATTTGGTTAACTACTCTGTGATTTAACTTAGATCATAAAATAACTTTATATAAGTTAGAATAATAATATAATGTTTCAAAATTATAAGTAAGTTCTATTCTTTCCTGGGCCGCAGTATGTTGCTGGCAACACAAGGTTTTGTAAACTAGGTTGGCAGAACTTTTTTCTCTGTCTCTTCCGGTCGCCCATCGGCCATATTAACACTGCTTCTAAGATAACTTGTCCGTGTTCTATTTGCTCTTTCATAATAACTGTATAGTTGGTGTTTTGTAATAAATCTTCATACCAGTGAAAAACCATCTTTTCTTGTGAAGAACCAAAATTATAAAATACAGTCCACGCTCCCAACATAGTGTAATTTTTCGGTTACAAAATACGTTTCGATCGCGTTCGCGTTAAAATCTAAATTTGTATGGAAACACGAACAGCACCTCTAGCGGAACGTTTGCGATGTTCGCGTTTCCATACAAATTGAGATTCGAACGCAAACGCGATCGAGACGTGTATTTTGTAACCTAAAACTTATTTATTTATTCTCCTCAATGGCGGCCTTTAAGCCTTGGGCCAATGTCATTTATATAAAGATAAATATATTCTTCTTCACGTAGTACGGTGATTGTAGTTTTTGCAACTTGATAGCAAAATTCCAAAAACCACGCGGAGACAACTTGCGCATTAAAAAATGTCAGACACGAGAGCAAAATATCCAATTTTGTGATCACTGTTCACTGTTAAGGTTAATCGCCGCATAAAACACTATCAAAATTATACTTCAACTAGCCAAAGAAGCAGAAATACCAAAATTAGACATGGTCTACATCCGCCATCTTCAAATGCCACAAATCGAATCTAACCTAAAACTTACGGTCACGTGAAATAGAGCGATAAAACTGAAAATGTAGTTTTATCGCTGGAAAAAAACCTCTCAAATTTCGGCAAAAATATTATTTTTGAGTCGCGGGAAATTCAAGATCACCTTCAAAATGGGGTCACGTGACCAGATTTATCACTGCAAACGAGTGACGAGCAGACACATGTGGGGCCACTTTTAGGTTAGAAGTTGTAGCCTAGTGGTTTGTATTAAAATAATAATTATATTGGATTGAGACAGTATATAGTGAAAATGCGGAACCCACGTTGTTATGCAGATCCCGGGAAGCCTGGCGTGCCTGGAATCCCGATGCCCGGTGTTCGAACACTACAAGGTTAAAGGGTTAACGCGGTACGTAAACTAAAACGTGGAGCAAAGATGCTCTACCGCGCTCTTCCAAGCTGCAAGGAATGGTAAGATGCTAAGAGGGTTTTGTGACTGCAGCTGACTGTACATATGCTACAGTACTATGTCTAATACTTGACCTGAAATGTATATTTCAGACTTTATTTTTTATTATTAGTTTTTCATTTATGACGGTGGAAGCATTCTACACTTCCGCTTAATGTAGATATAGTTAGTGTTTAATTTTGTAACTAAGGGACCCCATACATCCCTGTATTATTATTTAATTATTTTTTTGTAATTTTTTGTTTAATTGTTTACTGTAATTTTTAAGTATTTTATTTGTAATTATTTTATTTTGAAAAAATGGCTTTCTGCCAAGTTTCTTGCGGCGCATTCTTCTTGGCAATGATGGTCTTTCCGAAAGCGCTGGTAGTTTAAAAAAAAATGACGTGTAAAAGTGCCCATTGCGGCCTATTTACTGAATAAATGATTTGAATTTGAATTTGACTAAAATATGGAAGAATTCACTAAGTGAAAGTGTAGAAATATTCGGCGTTTTTGAGGCTTTTTCGTCATTACCGTTTCGGCAAGTAGGTACTTAGTATGTATGTTTAAAAGAGATGATGCTCAGGGTATTTTTATATAAAAACTAAATCAATCAAATCAAATCGGGGACATTCTGAAGAAAGGTCGGGTCAGGAGAGTAGTATAATATTGGGCATTCTAGCCCACCTATCATTCGATCGGGCGAAATTTCGCCCTCTCTCATTTGCGGTGAGCCAGATGCCCAATATTATAATGAATGACAAACCCTGCTGCAACGATAATGACTTGATAAAAGCATTTTGCGTTCGGGTTGATAATCGTTTTCCGTTTTGTCTGAATGGAATCTGATTCTATCGCATTGCTTTAAACGCTGCGTTTTTCTTCCGTTGAACGAAAATCTGTTTCAATCTAATCGTTTCACGAATTACCAATCAAGACTGTTTTTCAGTATGACTTTCGATCGGTTATAATATGGTTTAGAAATTACAATAGCATTTTTATTAACTATCGAGTACCTAATCTCCTTACATGATTAAAAATCAAATTAATTACGAGCTCCTTCAAATTCCGGTGATAGCAATGAGTTTAACTGTTTCTTGAATGAAACAGCAAAAGCTTAACGCTACACACGATCCAAGGTGGCCAGTCTCAGATGTGTGCAAGGGCGAACCCACATAGAGTTAACTATGGCGTTTCCAACACAACGTGTTTGATCAGCTCGTCAGCGTCACAGACACGAATGAACCTCTGGGGCGGTGAAAACCCCAGCGCCGGTCGCATTTTACGTGCTTCGTGAGTTTAACCCCTCCGGGTGTGGGAGTCCATATCTATCGACCGCGTAGATACAGAGTTCCCCTAAATAGTCTAGTCAACAATACACACAAGTCGGGTGGCCAGTTCCGATATGCATGATTTACATGTTGAGGTAATTCGGTCGTCATTACCCGAGAGACTAACCACTAAACTTTTATTTATATGAAGCAAAATAAAAAACTTCGATAGTGTGATGCAGACCCAGTGTTCTATTGGATATAACAAATGTCATAAATTAATAACTGAGATAGTACAACAGTGTTCTTTCAAGTAAAACAGTAAAGTCTAAAACTGCAATTATTTATACATCGTATTACGTTAAATTGCTCTAGCAAGCAGATCAAATTTCTTGTCATTTTTATTATTGCGAACTCTAGTGGAAGTATAACCATTTAACGTACCAAACGTGGTAAGTCAATCGCCAGGGTTCATTGTTAATTACATAGAGGGCATCACGTTTCACATGGATTATGTTTGACTAAAATTGATTTTTCTTTCCCTATTGGATTATAACAAATAACGGATCATGAATAATTGTGTTCTTTCAAATAAACCAGTAGGTAAAGTATAAGCAGCTGATATTTATACCTACGTTCGTATTACGTTAAAAAATGTGAGCAAGCGTCATTTATTAATGTGTACTCTATTGGTAAGTTGTGGAACTAACTTAAAGTGCTGAACCCGAACCTAGGTAAGGTATGTCATTCACTTCATGCATGTTTGTCTAGGGTTCTTCGTTTATTACATAGATGGCGCACGATTTACATGGATTATGTTTTGACTAAAATAGATTTTTCTTTTCTTGTTTATCACTAAACAATGTACAAATTGCCGAATATTCTCAAAACGTGGAAACATTCTTGCAACATTAAAAACTTATTGTTTAATAAAGAATAATGTTCTTCAATAAAGTTTAAATGTGCATAATAAATAATACATATTATTTGTGTATTTGTTTTAGTATGATAATCTAATTTGTGTGACCATTTAACAATAAATTGACATAAGAAGAAAAAAAAAACGTGATTGACAAATTCAATATCATTTAGTATCAGCCTTGTGGCTTAATGGATACCATCATCGGCTGTGATCCACAGGACGCGAGTTCGAACCACCCATCGGCGCTTTTTATTTCAGATTTTTGCTTTTTATTAAAACCTTTTCTAATTAGTAATTCCGCCGTCGTTTTGATGTCTATATTTTATAAAAATATTTTTAAAATTTGTAAGAGAAAGTTGAAAATAAATAGATAGATATATATCGGTTCATACTTTATAATTCCGAGGGTTATTTATAATTTTATATCGATTACGCAAATTGATAAAAACAAATATAGTAATTTCATAATTGTAAACCGGATGCACCTAATTAATTAGTTATACGATACCTGCGCTCATATAGCATCAGCATAAGTATAGGGCTGTCAACACATAGGTATCTTATTCAATTATCCTATTAAGTATTACTGAACACTACGTTTAATTGATTTATTTTTACCCGACTGCGAGGAAGGAGGGTTATGTGTTTAACCCGTATGTACGTATGTTTGTAAGTAGGTATGCATGTAAAGTCTTTATTGTACAAAATACGTAACAAACACAATTGACACACAGATATTGAGATATATGTACAAACAAAAGCACTTATCATTTTAAGGGATTAGTCAACCTTTGAGTGGATGAGTATGTATGTCTATTCTTATGTCCTCGCGTAACTACTTAACAGCTCAATTTTGATAAATAATACGTACGCATAACCACTTCACGCATGATTTTCGATTTTCATTGATACCTAAGTTAAAGTTCAAATCAGGGTTTTCGCATTATGTATTAATTTAGCTTAACCAAAATATAAACCAGTGTCTATAAAGGTCGCATATTTAACGTTTGACTTGTTAATTATAAATAGTAACTTAATAAATTATGAATATAAAATACCTTACATGTATTTATTAAAGTTAAAATATGGAATGTACAGCCCTGAATCGTTTAGTAAAATCAGCAATAAACGGCTATTAATTATCAGTCGTTCTAATTGTTTCTTCCTTTGTGACTTCGTACGCAACCGTGAATATTACGTGCTCCATATTCACCTTCAACTGAACGCTGTGCAGCAGTCTTCTAGTACTACCTTTATACTCCAGTCCGTCTGCATATAACATTGCGTTAAAATGTACGTAAGTGTTGTCTTTTATTTTTTTATAGATTATCATACTCTCATATCTAGCTTAAACATGTTAATTAATGTTGTGTTTAACTTTTAGGTCTGACTCAGAGTTTGAAAGCATTGTAGCCGCAAACAACAAGGCGGGAGACCTGAAACTGAAAAAAGCAGGACAGAAAAGGAAGCCTGATGTTGCTAGGTAAATTTATTGACACATCTATTATTTAATCCAACTGTCTATTTTAACATTCATTAAGTATTGATATTGTACATTTTCGTTGGTTTTTCCTATATAAAAAGTTTTAATTTATTTAAAATAGTTTCAGGTCTGATTCGGAACTCGAATTTGGGGAAACGATCACAAAACCAAAAGTGAAAAAGCCTGCGCAAAAAAAAACGTACAGGTACTTATTGTTTTGCAATATTTTTTTTTTATATGTAAATGAGGTTCATAGCTCCTCATTTAACTTGTCTATGGCCTTTGTTTTTTTAAAGTTGTCAGTTGGATTTGAATTATAAAATGTGATGTCATAGAAGATATTGAATATTTAATAATAAATAGAGGATTACGCGGAATATTAGCATTAAATGTTGTTTCTCTTTTCAGGTAAAGTGTTTAGTTCATATTTTACGTGATATAATAATGTTTGTAACAATGTGATTAATAAAAATGTTCTCTTTTCAGAGCAACACAATTTTGTTTCTATTTCGTCGTTACTTGAGTACCTAATGTGATTATAACACATTATAAAACAACATTTCTACGGCTAATAAATAACAGCGATGGAGAGATTGAGGTTTGAATTCGTAGTTAAATCGGGTGAAGATCCGAAAACAAATGTAATATGCATGGCTTCAATTATGGATGCTGATAAACGTGTCTTTTTAATCCCGGAAAAATTACAACCGGTAAGACTACATGATACGATTTTAGCAACAAAAGCTTTTCAAAAAGTAAGAAACACTTTGCAAAGAAGACACGACAAGAGGCAAGTGTGGATTTCAATTACACCGGAAATAAATGAGAGTTACATAGATGAAGATGGAAATATGCAATTTCAGGGATATCTCTTGGAGGAGATTACTCCAGAAACTCGGGAACAGACTTCGGTGGCTGGAATTTCAGGAGAGACATTGACGAAAATCTTGGAAAATATTTCCGGAATTAAGGAAGATGTGTCTAAGCCTCAGAATATAAGAAGTCTAACTGAGAAATTCGTCATAGAAAAATTTGGCAGAAAAACGTCAAATGTGTGTCAATGGATAGCTACTTTTGAAAATGAATGTACCCGATTAGGAATAGAGGAAGATTCGAAGAGGATTCAAGCTCTTAGGTCATTTTTAGAGGACTCGTGTCTTGACTGGTACAGTTCAATGCTTATAAAATATACAGTCGACTCGGAATGGTCGATGTGGGCAAAAATATTTTGTGACACTTATGCGGACAAAGGTTGGTCGCCAGTCAGGTATGCTATGTCATTCAGATATATACAGGGTTCGTTACTAGAATACGCGTTAAAAAAAGAACGTCTTTTATTAGAGATAAATAAAACTATGGACAAACCGACTCTGATAGATCTTATAGCTACAGGGTTGCCAAATTTTGTAGCTGACCAAATTGACAGGAAAAATTTGAAGGCAGCCGAAGATTTATTTAATAATCTCAGAGGTTTAGAACATTTGGTAGCTAAAAAGATTCCGGAAAAGAAAATAGTTGTTTTTGAAAATAAAATTAAAGAAAAAAACGAAAAATACCGGCCCTGCAGAATTTGTGAAAAAGAGAACAAAACAAATCGGTACCATCCTGAATCTTTGTGTTGGTTTAGGAACAAAAATAGTGACGGCTTTAAACGAGATCAAATAAGAACTGTTAATAATTCTCAATTGGAGACAGAATTAAATGAAATAGATCCAAAAAACTAGAAATCCCGCCATTAATCAAAATTAAGTTATTGTTAAATGACACCTTGGAAGTCTTTGGCGTTTATGATTCTGGATCAAATGTGTCTTTAATAAATTCAAAATTGTTGTCATTGAATGATAATTCAATGAGGAATAATATTAAAACTGCAGGTCTAAAAACGATTAATGGCGTAAAAAAGTCAATAGGGATAGTGACTTTAAAGATAAAAATATTAAACATGGAACAGACAATAAATGTTTTCGTGATAGATGAGGAAAATTTTGACTACGATTTCTTGATTGGATTAGATTGTATAAAAAAATTTCGCCTCACTCAAAACGAAAAATTGGAAGTTACACAAAATATTGATATTTTAAAAAATAAATATAATGAGAAGGTAGTATGTGCTGATTCTGATATAATTCCTGACTTTTCAGGTAGTAAAATAGAAGGTAAAATACATAATAACAAAGATGTTAGCAGCTTAGGAAAAACAGAAAATGAAATAAAAAATAAATACAAAATAAATTTTAATGAGCACATAGAGGTTGCTAACTTTAATATATTCATAAATCATCTCGACCATCAGCAACAATCTGAAATAGATGAATTAATTAGCAAATATACATCACTCTTTGCTAAAGATGAATACGATATAGGTACTGTAAAGGACTATGAGGCACATGTAGATTTATTAATAGATAAATATTGCTGCAAAAGACCATATAGGTGTACTATTGAGGATAAGAAAGAAATAGAACAACAGATATCAAAATTACTAGAAAAAAAGTTAATTGAACAGTCTTATAGTCCTTTCGCGGCACCAGTAACATTAGCCTACAAAAAAGAAGATGGAAGAAAATCGAGATTATGTATTGATTTCCGTGACTTAAATAAGATTGTTGTTCCGGAATCACAACCATTTCCATTAATTGAAGATTTAATGACCAAAACTAGAAATTGTAAATTTTTCACAACACTGGACATAAACTCAGCATTTTGGTCAATCCCTATGAAAATCGAGGACAGGAAAAAAACTGCATTTGTTACTCAAGAAGGGCATTTTCAGTGGACATGTTTGCCGTTTGGCTTAAAGACTTCGCCGGCCATTTTTCAGAGGATATTAAGCAGCATTATAAGGAAACACGGCCTTTCCAATTTTACTGTTAATTACATAGACGATATCTTAATATTTTCTGAAACATTCGCAGAGCACATTAGACATTTATCGTTACTGCTGGAAGCAATTTCAAAAGAAGGGTTTAGACTAAAATTTTCAAAATGTAACTTTGCTCAGAATTCGGTAAAATATTTAGGTCACATAATCGAAAATAATACAGTTACTCCGTTGAAAGATAATTTGACTGCTATAAAAGACTTTCCTACACCAAAAACACAAAAAAATGTTCGTCAGTTTTTGGGTAAAATAAATTTTTATGGGAAATATGTGCCAAATATATCTATTGTATTAAACCCTCTACATAATTTGCTAAGAAAGGGACAGCCATTTATTTGGTCGAAGGACTGTAAAGAATCTTTTGAGACTATAAAACGTCTTTTATGTATGAAACCTATATTAGCTATCTATGATCCAGAACTGCCAATACATATTTATACCGATGCATCAATTCAAGGTATCGGAGCAGTTTTGAAACAACCACAGTCTGATGGAGAGGAAAGACCGTGTGCATATTTTTCAAGAAAATTAAACGATACACAGAAAAAGAAAAAAGCTATATATTTGGAGTGTCTGGCGATAAAAGAAGCAGTGAAATACTGGCAATACTGGCTTATAGGCAAAAAGTTTACGGTTTTCTCTGATCATAAGCCATTAGAGAAAATGAATATTAAGGCTAGGACGGATGAAGAATTGGGAGACCTAACTTATTATCTGTCTCAGTTCGACTTTGAGGTAATATATTCCCCAGGGAAATACAATTTAGAAGCTGATTGTTTGAGTAGGAACCCGGTGTTAGAACCAGGTGACATTCAAGATGAAAATTTGAAAATTGTCAATTTTATTCAACTAAAAGATATAATAAATGATCAAGAAAAAAATAAAGACATAGAAAATAATAAAGATAAACTAAAACTAAAAAACAATATATACTATAAAAATATAGGAAAAAAGGAAAAAATTGTCTTATCTGAAGAGTACTCTAAAAAACTTATAGAAAATGTACATTATCACTATTGCCATATAGGCATACAACAACTGGAAAAGAAAATTAAACCATTTTATACATCGAAAAATTTGATGAACATTATCAAAAAAGTTTGTGACGATTGTGAAATTTGCATAAGAAACAAATCTAGAGGCAAATACAAATTTGGGTTATTGTCACACTTGGGCCCTGCTACTTACCCGTTTGAGATAATATCCATAGACACTATTGGTGGATTTGGCGGATCTCGTTCTACAAAGACATATTTACATCTACTGGTAGATCATTTCTCGAGATATGCCGTTATTCTGACTTCTAAAACCCAAAGTTCAAATGATTTTATAAAGCTTGTTCAAAAAGTAATACAGGGAAATAAAGTTGGAATGATTCTATCCGATCAGTACCCGGGTATAAATTCACGTGAGTTCAAAACCTTTTTAGATACAGAAAATATTCCAATTATCTTCACGGCAGTAAATGCTCCATTTTCGAATGGTTTAAATGAGAGGTTGAACCAGACGTTAGTTAATAAAATACGGTGCAAAATAAACGAAAAAGATAATAAATTTGCTTGGACGACTATTGCACACGAATGTGTCCAAAAATATAATGAAACGGAACATACAGTAACAGGTTTTTCACCTAGGTATTTAGTAGAAGGAAAAAACGTTGATATTTTACCGGATGAATTAAAAAAAGAACATACACATAATGATTTATTACGAGATAGACAAATAGCGTTGGAAAATAGTATAAAATCACATAATTATAATAAAAAACAATTTGACAAAAATAGAAAAAAATGTGAATTGAAAGTAGGAGATTTGGTTTATGTTGAAAATGGAAATCGGTTAAACAGGAAAAAACTTGATGAATTAAAAATTGGTCCTTATGAGATTGTGGAAAAATTGTCAAACTCGATTTACAGAATAAACACAGGGCATAAGAAACCTGAATCAAATCTTTTTCATGTAACAAAATTAGTACCAGTTCCATAAAAATATAGAAATAAATAGGATAAATGTTCTTAATGTGGGGGGGGAGATGTAAATGAGGTTCATAGCTCCTCATTTAACTTGTCTATGGCCTTTGTTTTTTTAAAGTTGTCAGTTGGATTTGAATTATAAAATGTGATGTCATAGAAGATATTGAATATTTAATAATAAATAGAGGATTACGCGGAATATTAGCATTAAATGTTGTTTCTCTTTTCAGGTAAAGTGTTTAGTTCATATTTTACGTGATATAATAATGTTTGTAACAATGTGATTAATAAAAATGTTCTCTTTTCAGAGCAACACAATTTTGTTTCTATTTCGTCGTTACTTGAGTACCTAATGTGATTATAACACATTATATATATATATATATATCAACGGGTTAGTTTAAAACACCTATATTGTTTTCTGTATAGTGTGCTGTAATAAAAAATTAATTATTTTGTTTCCAGTTTATTTTATTGTATCTATTTTTTATTACAGGACTATCGCCGCGGCATCAAAGAAAAAAGAAGCTCACCACCCGTTCGAGCTATTTCCTGAGGATGAGTCTTTGGTGAAGAATTACTCTGCACAGGATCAGCTGGGTTCGTCTATTACTCAACGCGTGGCTGATGGGATAACGCGGCGTGCTGTCAATCTTGAAGGAGCGTTTTACTTGGAGCTTCGAGTTTACAACACCGACGATATACGCAGTGAGTTAAAAGAAGACAGATGGAAAAAAGCCCTTCTTGCTGTTAAAGCACAAATTGATACAGACACTCCTCAATGGGAGTATCTGCAAAAACTAAGCAAACATTTGAAAACTCTGTTTGACGATGCCGACGTTAAATATTTTCATAACAAAAAAGTTTAAAAATACCTACGCCAGGCTTTCAAACGTACTTAGTAAAGACAGTTTAAAACGGCAAAACATATTTTGTTTATTTAGAAGCCTGCTTTCCATGATTTATCAATAGTTATTAGCACATAATAATAAACGTCTTCGAACGCAAGGCGTAGTTATTTTATACACTTATTCTGATCGTGATCACTGATTATTACGATGTTTTATTGTTTAAAACAAAAACCATCAAATTAGTATTTTTACGTTTACTATTTTTAATGTAGATTTCAAATTTTGATATAGGTAATTATTTTGTATACTTACACTAAATATGCCTTTTTGCTCGGCTTGTTCAATCGATGTTCAGAAAAATAAATGGTCGGGTCATTTAAGGAGTACTAAACACAAAAATAACTCGTTAGCAGCGTTAACTGATGGCGTGGTTGAAATTTCGTCTGCATTCAGGGGTCGAATATCGTCATATAGAGTTTTTGGTTCGTCAGAGTTAGAATTTGCTATACCAGAACTGTTTTTGCATAATTTAACATCTAAATTAGTGAGCATTATAAAAAACTCTCTGCTAAGGCACGTTTGCTTAAAAATCAACTTTGAATATTTTGGCAACTTTCTTTTATTTAAAGACAACAAAGAAGAAACAAAATCTTTTACCACAAAAAACTTTACAGTACATCAAAATCATAATTTTATTGAACTGTATCAAAAAGTAATAAATTATTTGAAAAAGAGGATTGAAGAATTTGAAGAACGTGATAGTGGATGGGCTTTCCTATCCAATTTATATTTAGAGATTAATATTAACAAATACCAGCCCATGAAAGGATCCTCTTACATAGATTTACCTACGTCTATTAAAAACAAAAAAGCTTGTATTAACATACATAACAATGACGATTACTGCTTTCTTTGGAGTATTGTTGCGTCACTATATCCAACCAAAAAGCACAAAGAGCGTACAACATCATACCCACACTTTAAGGATGTGTTAAATGTTGCTCATCTCAGTTTTCCTATGACTCTCTCAGATATTTGTACATTTGAGCAAAATAATATAGATTTAAGCGTTAATGTGTATTCCTTAAAGAATAATCGTACTGTTGTTGGACCTATTTACAGATCAGAACAAAAAAGAAGCAAAAAAATAAACTTACTTTTAATTGAAAACGGAAATAAATCACACTACGTTCTAATTAACGATTTATCGCGTCTTGTTCGTTCTCAAATTACTAAGCATCATGGTAAACTTTACTTTTGTGAAGACTGTCTCATATTTTTTGCTACTGAAGACAACTTTGAGAATCATATCTGTAGTGGAATTGCCACTGTACTCCCTGACAAAGGTACATATCTTCAATTTAAAAATTTTGAGCGGCATCATAAAGTACCTTTCGTGGTGTATGCCGACTTTGAAACGATTCTGAAACCATTTCAGACTTGCGAACATTCGCTCACGGAGAGTTTTACTTCAAATAAACAAATACATATACCAGCTGCGTTTGCTTATTACATAGTCTGTTCTTACGATAAAAGCCTAAATCGTTTTGTCCAATATCGTGGACCTGATTGCACTTCTAAGTTCTTACATTATTTGTATAAACATGTATCGGAGATATATACAATCTTAAATAATGAAGTTCCAATGATTTATACCGAAGCGAATGCTCTAGCACATAAGCAAGCTAAGATTTGTCATATTTGCGAGAAACTTCTCTTTTTTGACAAAGTTAGAGACCATTGTCATTTAACAGGTTTATATCGAGGCGCGGCTCATCAATATTGTAACTTAAACCTTCGTGTACCTAAATTTATCCCCGTTTTCTTTCATAACTTGTCCGGTTATGATTCACACCTATTTATCAAAGAATTAGGTAAATGTTCTGGTCCAGTAAAAATAATTCCAAAAAATAAAGAGAACTATATAAGTTTCACAAAATTTTTAAAAATGTCAGATGATCGGTATGCGAGAATACGATTCGTTGATTCCTTTAAATTCCTGGGAACAAGTTTAGAAAAATTATCGAAGGGCTTGAATAAACAAGACTTTTTCTGTTTAAGTAAATTTTTCCCACAGGTAGAAAAATTTGATTTACTAACTCGCAAAGGAGTTTATCCTTACGATTACATGACTGACTGGGATAAATTTAAGGAGAATAAGTTACCTAAAAAGGAATTATTTTTTAACTCTCTATCTGCTGAGCAAATTAGCGATTTAGATTACAATCATGCTCATTCCGTATGGAACACATTTAATGTAAAAGACCTGGGTGAATATACTGACCTCTATCTTAAAACTGACGTCTTGCTTTTATCAGACATATTTGAAAATTTTCGAAACATTTGCATGTTAAATTATCATTTAGACCCAGCATTCTATTTAACAGCTCCCAGTCTATCCTTTGACGCAATGTTGTTAAAGACCGGTGTGAAATTAGAGTTAATATCAGAATTGGAAATTATTCGTCTTATTCAAAAAGGCATTCGAGGAGGCATTTGTATGTGTTCAACCAGACATGCACTTGCCAATAACAAGCATATGAAAACTTACGACGAGAAAAAACCCGACACGTTTCTCATATACATAGATTGTAACAATTTATATGGCTACAGTATGTGTCAGCCATTACCAATGTCAAATTTTCGCTTTCTAGATCGCACTGAAATAGCTCAATTAGACATTATGTCTGTGTTGAACGACGCAGAATTTGGATTTATACTTGAGGTGGATTTACTATACCCTACATATTTGCATAGTACTCATAATGATTATCCCTTTTGCGCGCAGAAGTTTGTTCCTCCAGGGGGAAAAACTAGCAAATTAATCCCTAATTTGTTTGATAAATACGAATACGTTATTCATTATGTACATTTAAAAACGTGCTTGCAGAATGGATTGATTCTCGATAAAATTCATCGTGTTCTAACGTTTCGCCAGAGTTCCTTTTTAAAGGGATACATCGATTTAAATACTGAATTAAGGAAAAATGCAAATACCACATTCCAACAGGACCTTTTTAAATTAATGAACAACTCCGTGTTTGGTAAAACTCTTGAGGATAGTGAACGGCGCGTAGATGTTAAATTAGTTAATCAATGGTATGATGAAAGAAACAAAACTAAAAAGTTTACTTGTGCGAGTACATTAATAGCTCGACCAAATTTTCACAGTGCTACAGTACTAACAGATAATTTAGTCGCGGTGCAAATGAAACCAGAGAGAGTCATTTTGGATAAACCGATATACGTAGGGTTCGCGGTACTAGAACTGTCTAAAAGCCATATGTATCAATTTCACTACTCCGTAATAAAGCCTCATTATGGTGATCGTGTTAGTCTTTGCTACACTGATACCGATAGTTTTATTTATGAAATAAAAACCAAAGACTTTTATCTTGATTTAAAAAATCATTTTTTAGATTTTTTTGATACTAGTAATTATAATTCTTCGAATGAGTTACAGATTCCTTCTCGAAATAAAAAAATTCCTGGTTTATTTAAAGACGAGCTAGCAGGAGAACTGATAACAGAGTTTGTAGGATTACGTTCCAAATTATATTGCATTAAAAGTGAAAAACACATTATAAAAAAAGCAAAAGGAATAAAAAAGCCTTGCATTCAAGAACTCACATTAAATAATTATAAAGATGTACTGTTAAATGATACAATCATAAGAAAAAAAAATATCTTGTTTAAATCTATTAAGCATGAGATCTTCACGCAGACGGTTAACAAAGTTGCTTTATCTAACAAAGACGATAAACGACTCACTTTATCAGATAAAGTTTCAACTACGGCATGGGGTAACAGTTCTTTTTTGTAAAAGTTTCAAGATACTTAGATAACTGATTTATCTAAAGCTAAAAGAAAAAAGTTTAATCCATGTAATACCTAACATTATTATTTATTAATATGTTACTCTTAATTTATATTTGTACAATGAAATAGATATATTTAGTATAACAATTTTATGTGCTATAAATGTGTGTTTTATTTACTTTAATAAACTTGTAAAATGCCTACTGTATGTTGTTTTTTATTTTCTACTCTCCCTATACCTCATTTATATAGGAGCCTGAAAGCCTGATTGACATAATTCAATTTTCTTTTAAGGAAATTCAAACTTATATATCATACTAACTAACTAACGGTTGCGCATATGCTCCGTGAATGTTCAGATACAATAAACTTTAACTAAGAAATATAAGTTTTAATATCCTTAGTTAGATAAGGGTTACTTTTGCACAGTCGGATAAAATATGAGTGAGTCTCACGGTAGTTTCATGATTAAGATTGGTATCAATTATAACATGTTCTTACGTGTTCTAAGTAGCGAGGCGGTATGTAGCGCGTGTTCAGGATATTTGCTGACACATGAATATGCAACGTATTCACATTTATTGCATTTGATACCAATTATAACATGTTCTTACCTGTCGTTGAAATTTGACGACATTAAACAGCGCGTGTTAGGGTAATTTGCTGACGCACTGAATTACTACCAGTATAAATAGCAGCTGTTATAGTAAGTTACCATTCTGCATCTGCACGTCCATTCATAACTGAATAAGTACATTCGTTCTAGTTTTGAAAATTACCACGAGGTGATACCGATTTGGTAAGTAAAATTGTAATTATATTGAATGCAGTACCTACCTTTATTTTTTCTTAGACCGAAATATCATTTCTGTTATTTTTTGTTGTTATTAATGTTTTATATAAATGTATTTCCAGATGAAAAACAGTGCAAGCATTGCTTTAATTTTATTTCTTTAGTTTCAGAATATGGAAGGAACGCAAGACACTCAAATAATATTTTCTCAATATGCACAGGATCCATTAGGATTCCGAGAAGATGAAGAAGAAGAAGAAGTTAGTGAACTATTTAAAAAGGTGACAAGTGCTAAAACCAAAGCAAAACCTAATAAACCAAAACCAAGGCTTAACAAAATAGTAAAGAGAAGTGCACGAGGGCACCCGCCGTCGTTTGTTATAAATAATGAAGCAGCTAAGGGAAATAGACTTGTCAAAATCCAAATAATTAACATAAGTGACTCCGTGCCAGATCAAAACGACGAAACTGGAGAAAACGTCCTGCTTAGTGCGCAGTATGTGGCAAGTGACGGATACGATGAGATTATAGACAGTACAGAAAGTGTTATAAATAAGATATCAAAAAAGTTGTGCGGATATAGTGTTAGTTATTAATTTTTAATTGTTTTATGTATAACTTTGTTAAGTAATAAATATGTTCAGCTATTTTGTTGTTTTATTCCTTTAATTTAGCGATATAGCCGACTAGAAAGATTTTTCTTGTATGTCTATGTAACAAATAATTCTAACGAATAAATAATATTATGATTAAATTTACAAGAGAAATCTTTTCAGTGGGTATCGCTTAGTTAGATTAACTCTTATTATTAACCGCAGGTATGAATTGTTATCATTTATTTTATGTTTAAATAAAAAAATAATTTGAAAATCGATTAATATAAAAACTTGTTTATTAAAATAAATGGTAACCAATTTTGAGTGGGTAAAAAATAAAAAAAAATAAAAAATAATAAAAAAAATAATAATAATAATCAAACAATTAAATATTTATTTTTTAAAGTAGTTTATTACAATTTTAAATAAGTATGCAAAATATCGAAATAACATTTTTTAAGACATATAACGTTTTTCAACGCACAATTTTTTTTATGATGTAGACAATTATAAGAGCGGTCGTTGATACAATACTCTTTATACATTAATTGAAAATTAGGACAACCTTTCTCTCCCAAGTCTATTACAGTACAATCAGCACATAAGTCATTAATCCATCTAATTTTTTCAAAACCTTTTACAAATATTTTTTTGCCTTCCAAGTAACTACGAATCATTCTCTTAAATTCTCTATGGTCGATATACCCCTCACGCCACATAATGCCAAGGTTTTTCTCTATCCATTTCACTTGTCTTTTTTCGTTTTCCGTTAAATTAGAAAATGAGTATGGGGGTTTTATTAAAAACGTTTGCGTGTATTCATTGGTACTGTATGCAAATTCTTTAATAATAAATTCATTTTTATATGATTTGAACCCCTGAACATCTACGAATAGATGGTCTAGTTTCATGATATTTTCTTTGTTATATTGGTCAACGGCTTATATTCTATAATACTATCATTTAAAATAAGACAGTAAGCCGCGGTGTGGTCAGGTATATCGGTGTCACACTCTAATTCAATCCGAACATCGACTGAACCCGTTTTTAAAGTTTCATTTTGACGAGAACAGTCGATAACAAACAGAGGTGCTTTATTTACAAAGTCTTGCGGATTCAACAACGGTGCTTGGCTGCGGTTGTAATAAGACTGTTGGAACTTAGCGTACTGTTCATATAATATAGCAAATTTTTTAGTCGAGAAACTGACATTCAAATTTTCGTAAGGAAAATAATTTGAATTTAAAAAAACTTTAACGTCACGCAAATTACAATGATCAAAATGCGATATATCTTTATCAGAAACATTTTTCCTGTTTGTTTTTAATCCAATTATAACATATCGAGGTTTCTCAATTTGAGACGAAGTTTTGACGGCCCAAGAATGTTTTGATGTTTTAGGTAAAAGCGGGTATTCGTACAAATCCCAGTTCCTAAATGCTACTTGAATAGCTCGATCTCTTTCCAAATATTTAAGCAAATTTAATCTTTCTCGATCAGAAACCTTAATGTGGGGCATACGCCATACTATTTTAGATATAGTTATATTATCTATATACTCATTTGTGTTCAGTATTACGCTATTTAAATTAGTATTGGATCGTAAAAGAATAAGTTCATGCTTACAGTTTATAATAATTTTGTTATAATCCTCTGCGAAGCCAAGAATCTTATTTAAAGGAATAGATACAGAAAATGATCCATGCGAATTTTTTGTGCCATCAACGTCCCAGCCCCATAACTTTGACATCGATGATTCAAATTCATTCATCGACACAAGAGATTTCATTGTTGTTGTGATCCCAGCGTTTTTAATTTTATCTATTTCAATCCCATTCAGCTCATATCGAATATCTTGAAATAAATGAAGTATAGGATTATTTGTGAAAAGAACACTGGACACCTTCGCTTTTGATTCTCTGTTGAATACTTCTATAGTACCCTCTATGTATATAGTACTCGCCGATGGTAATAAGTATAGATCTTGCTGGTTAATAGGTATACGGATTTCATCATTTAAATTGAAACTTGTCACGTACGGTTTATACGAATGATATTCAAAACTTTCAATCGTATTATCAAAATAAGTGTCTGATAAGTTTAGTATACTCATTTTATTAATCCAATATTTTTTAAAAATTGTTTGTTTTCCTTTGTAAGTTGACCTTTAGGTCTTCTTTTCTTGATAGCACAATGGGCACTAACCATTTTGCTGTTTGAGACCGTACTTTTATTAAAGTCTATCATTTTTTTCTGAGATGTAAATATATCTGAATCTCTTCACCGCGCAAATTCACTAAATTGTCGTTTATATCCAGTATTCTTATTTTAAGAGAGTTTAAGCTGTTTTGAGTAACAGGAAAATATATAACATTTTTAGGAGTTTCTATAATCCTGTAACCAGGCGGCACATTAGGCACAAATTCGTGAATTATATGACTAGGTTTTCCGTTTATGAATGACCCGCTCACAATATCACATTCAACCCGCACTATAGTTGTAGACAGAATGGACACAGGAAAAGGGGACTCAGTTAATATATTCGCCTGAACTGTTTCTTCCCCAAAACCAAGTAACTGACCAATCGAATTCGGTTTTTTAAAATATACTGGTTTGGAACATAAAATAGATGTCTTTAGCGTATTATTATTGCAGTTCAGTGTAAAAGTGCATCCTTGGAGGTGCTTTTTTAGATAATCATCAAGATCTTGAAGTTCATATGACCCTTCAGGAATTTCTACTATTTCGTTATCACCATAATAAAACTTATTATTTCTGTAGTCTATATTGGGTATCGAGTTAAATGTTGACATGTATAGCAACCCGCATTCATATTCACCATCTAGTTGAAGAGCTGGTGAGTGATTCGTAATCAGGGTTGAGGAAGACCCCGTTATGGACAAAGTGAAAGACATCGTGAGAATGAGAAGCTATTTATTGATCACAGATATTTAAACGATTATTCCAATATTTTTTTAAATATTTTAAACATAAATGACCACAATTAACAGTATTAAATTTTTGATAAATATTATAATTGTACGAAATATTATGATTTTTCAAATACTTTATTAATTCTAGCGGCGGTGGAAGATCACCATAACTATTGAAATATTCGCAATAATTATTATCTTTGACATAGGCTACCCAGTGAGTCCCTTGGTTTTTAGAGCTATCTAAATTTACGATTGCACATTCTACTCTTTTCGGACGCTTCGGTAATTTGTCTCTCATGTAAACACCACGAAAATGAGGAATATCTGTTGAATGTTTTAAAATATCAACATTTGTAAGAGCACGTCTGGGTAGCCTTTTGTTTAGTTTTTTAAGCGTTTTAAACACAAACCCTTCCCATTTCTATACTGTTTAATGTATAACCCTTTACCCAGTGCAATAGATTCCATCATTTTATTATGACGTTCTGATTCGGATAAGCTTTTTCTTGCAGCTTTGTAATCACCAACAGCTTTAGCAATCCCAGCTGCTCCTCCTGCTAATGATCCTAACGCAGAAAGGCCGGCGAAAATAGGTATTAGTGGCAATATACCTCCAGTTTTAGGGATCGGTATTAATCGAGGAACCCGCATTTTACTCGTATTGTTATTAAGAAATACTTTACTTGCTGCAGCAAAAGCTCGGCTGATTGCGGTACCATCTTTTTTATTAGATTTGTTTTTTTTCAATTCAGTGCGTATCTTCGAAACAAAATGTTTAAATGATTTTATACCTGCACCAGCTTTCATTTTAGATTTCATCACTTTGCTAACTATCCACGACGCAAGTTTTTCTCCTTTTCCAACACCTTTTGACTTCAATCTTTGTTTAGCCATTTTATAGAGTTCTAAATCTGCCCGATGTCGATCTGTTAGGTTAGAATATTTATCGTATGCTATATCGTGTTGCATACACGCGTTGTCTAATTCATTAACTCCTTTATCACCTCTTTGCAACCGCTTATGTAATTTTGTTCCTGGCCCGCAATAATTGTAGCCAGGTAAGTGCAGTTCAAACGGTAAGTGATTAATTATACTGTTTAGGAGTCCTCTTCCTTTCATATCCATTAAGTGAATGACTTTGTGCGAGAAAGTTTTGAAATATATTTATACAATAGCATCTTTATCAATCCAACTATTTTCGCTATCGTTAAGTCCTAGCCATTTAACATACAATTTTTTCCCTCTTTTTTTGATGACTTTTTCTATGAGGTAAACGTCTGGATACTTAGTTTTCTGCAGTTCTTGTTCATAAAATGTACCAAGTATAGTGTTTTTTCGTTGGTCTTCAATATGGTAAGTAACAGGACGAGTGTCATTCACCGTTTTAATAGTAAAAAGCTCAGTTGACCAATTAGGTGTATAACCTTTATGAAAGAGGCTTTTGTACTTGCTTATACGCACACGATCTCCTACATTAAATTTATTTAATTTAAAACGTCGATTGCATTGTTTTTTATCAATATTTATCTTTACTTCAGCTTCATTGTTACGATTAACCTCAATTGGTCTAAATTTTGTTGTGCTGTGCATAGTTTGATTATACGATCGGACTATGTCATCTAAAGGTTTTCCAAGCCATTTGTAATTTCCAATGAAACTGAAATATTTGTAAAGTTTGTTTTTTAGCGTTTTTATTACTCTTTCAACAATAGATGCTTTTTTAATTGAATACGAGGAATAATGATTTATTTTTAAGGATTTCACATAGCGATCGAATTGATCGTTGTAAAATTCTTTCCCAAAGTCTGTCTGTAAATTTTTAGGTACTCGTTTTGCTGATTTGACAATTAGTGCAAAAGCATTCTTTACTTCTGTTTGAGTTTTTGATTTTGTTGGAATACACCACGTGTACTTTGAAAAAGTGTTAATAACAACTAAAATGTATTTGTATCCCTTATTAACCGTTTGTAACTTCTGTAAGTCAATCAAATCTGCTTGCCACAAATCGTCAATTCCTTTTAATATAACTGCACGACGCTTGAAATTTTTCCTGGCTGATCTATGGATTTCATTCACGACTTGTTCTTTTGCCATCTTTGGAATTACTTAAAAAATTGTTTATCTCCCACTTTGTATAAAAGTTTATTTTCAACTGATTTGCAAGCTGTTGGATTTGAGAATTTATAATTTCGATTTGAGAATTTATATTTTCAAACATAGAATCAAGTTTCTTCTTTTCGAAAGTGTTCTGAACGAGCTGATCAACGTAATGCTTATTAACTGCATCATTAGGTAACGAAGGATCCGCTACCCCCTTTAATCGCGATGATTGTAAATCGAAATCACCATTATCTGAACGCAGCAAAGTTTTATTTTCAAGTTCAAAAAATTCACATACACGTAAACGTTTATGAACATGGTGACCGAATTTGTCTATGTTCATTTTTACTTTTTATCTTTATGTATTTGTCATCAGAAGTCCGGCTTCAACTGATGGTAAAATTATAATAACAGTTTTATATATCATTAATTAACTAAGCCCGCTTCACGCAGTTCTTCAACAATTGATATTATTTCATTATCTAATCCAGTATTACCAGCATCACGGGAAGCAATTAGTAATTTCAATCTTTCAACTAATTCATTAGGGTCGTCCCAATATACATACGAAACATCTCTTTTTACTTTTTTCATTGTTGGTAACCCCTGACCATGAGTACTTCCATCGCTTATTAAACGTTCTTTAGATAATTTGAAAAGCGGTTTTATAATGTACAAATATTTCTTGCCTTTGTTACTTTTTATTGGTTTATTGGGGTTAAAATCTCGTCTGTGGGCATTCGTTTCTAGTAGCAACATTTTATAATAACGTTTATCATCTTCAGTTATGATACCTAAATCTGGCAATTTCTTAAACAACAAATCATATAAACCGGGTGTTAAATTGTAACTATTCCCATTTACTTTTAGTTTTTCGCCGCTAACAGAAACTGAATAAGATCCTAGCATTAGCTTGTCACGCTCTGTTCGTACGCCGAAAGGAATATTTAAGTTGTTATTATATTGTTTTTTCCAAGCAGGGTTTTCACGAGGAGATGCAAACGAATCAGTCGTCTTAAATGATGTATCGGTTACGGATTCCAAGCCATCTCTGTTATCACTTTCGCATGACATGCTGTCATCATCTTCACTGTAATCGCTACCATTTGATATGTCATCATCATTGTTCGAACCAGATTCAGAAGATTTATGTACAACTGTATGATTATTTATACTACTTCTCTTCTCATCATCAGGGCTAAACTTTAGTGTTTTTGCTGTCTTTTTCCATTTAAACGCATCCTCATCAAAATCTGTTTCGTTAGTATTAAAAGAATTATTATTATTACTGTTGCCGTTACTTTTCACTATTTCATTAAGCGGCTCTGTAATTGGTTTCAACACTGATTCCAATATAATATTATCGTTAGTTTTCATGTCACGAAGCAGTTTAACTTTCTTTTTGACTGCCTCAGCCGACTGAATTACCTTTTCTTTCAAAATTTTCTCTTCATTTATTTTAGGAGCCATGTGTCCGATCTTGATGGTGTCATATGAAGCAATAAATGTATCTTGAAATTAGAACTCATTAAGTATCGTAGTTAATCCAAAACGATGAACGTATCAAATCCCATTCTATAACAACCTGAGTTTCTGGCACAATCTTTGTTTATTACTAAATAGTTAAAAGGTATGCTCCATATTTTTGCACACATTTCCTGAAACTGCGACCAGGACATATCTGACCCAACGTGCTCGTCATAAACATGACGTAAATTAACACCATCTTGTTTAAAAAGGATTACTAAATTAGCGTTATCCCTTATTAATTGTTTAGGTATTTTACTGTAAGTTTGATTCAAATAAAAGCTATCAATATTCTTATGTCTTCCCATTGCAAAATAATCCCTTATGTTGTTTTGATTTTCACATGCAACATCATCAAAAATAAAAATTGAATTATTCTCAGCTTCATGTGGACTTAGTATTTCATCATTTTCGCGATATTTTTGAAATTTTACTGACGGAACTAACATCAATACTTTTTCTAACAACTGGTACATAGGTTGAAAAAGGGTTTTTGAATATACATATACATTTTGGAAACGTAGTCCTCGTTCATGCAGTAAAAGCCCTACAGTTAAATTAGTTTTTCCGCAATTAGATGGACCGCAAATAATACAGCGAATTGTATCAGGTAAAAGCTCACCATGACGAAAACTACGATTGATGCGATCGGAACAAAGGACATCCAACTGCAAGCTCTGAGCTTGTTTTACGAACTTCATACTTCTTCAAGATCAATTCGCGTGTTGCAAGCATGAAAGGTTTATTTAAAATGACCACAGGAGCAAATATGATTCGTGATATAAGCTTGACGAAATACGTTTATCATCAATCCGAACGCAAAACGCTTTTATCAAGTCATTATCGTTGCAGCAGGGTTTGTCATTCATTATAATATTGGGCATCTGGCTCACCGCAAATGAGAGAGGGCGAAATTTCGCCCGATCGAATGATAGGTGGGCTAGAATGCCCAATATTATACTACTCAGGAGTACTCTAAACCGACGTGCATGCATGAAAAGATTAATTAATGTAGAGGAAGCGTGATTGTATGCCAGAATCGTAGCAAGTGGAAAGATGTAGTCTCTGCCCCGTTAGTAAAGAGGCGTGATTTATGTATGTACTAGCTTTTGCCCGCGGCTCCGCCCGCGTGGAATTCGGTTATCGCGCGCTGTTCCCTAGGGAACTATGCATTTTTCCGGGATAAAAAGTAGCCTATGTCACTCTCGGGCCCATAAACTATCTCTATGCCAAAAATCACGTCGATCCGTCGCTCCATTACGGCGTGAAAGAGAGACAAACATACAAATACACAAACATACAAACACACTTTCGCATTTATAATATTAAGTATGGATGGATGTTTGTAACTAAATCAATGCTTACGATGCTAAATCTAGTAGGATCAAAACTTTTGTAACTTGTCCTTCTGTAGGTAATTGTGCTAATAAACATGGTATGGTAATGACGTTTTCAACTTCAACTTTTTTGCTTAGTGGCAATCGGTCGCTTTTGTATAGCGTCCATTACTGCCAATGACACCTGACAGCAGCAAAGTGTATATTATTGTGTCAGACTGGTTGAATAGGATTTCTAAACGGGGGTCGAAGCGAGTTTGTTGCGTACCAGGAATAAACATACACAAAACATAGGGACATCACAAAACATACAAGACAGTACAAAACATTTAGACATTACAAATAATGACGTTTTATCGAGCGGTCAAAACGCTCGAATAAAACAGCCTCATGTTAAAGACGCCTGGAATAATAAAATGGCACAGTTTCATACGGCCACGTTAAATTTTATCTAATTTATGTAGGTAACCTCAGAAAGTAATATAAGAGTGAACACTAAAAATAAAGTTACGAAGACATAGAGTAACCATTACCAAAATGTTACACTTTTGCTGCAACTCTAGATATATATTCACTCGTACTAAGACTGTGGTAGAACGAGGTGCCAGCCAGCCAACCAATCCCATCTCAATTCCCGCTAATATTACATAATTATGTATGAAAATGAAAATGAAAATGAAAAAGTTTATTTTTTATCATGAGGTAGGTTAACAATGAATGAAGGTTGGGGCCCTCTAGTAAGTGTGAAACACACTTGTAGCAGAAAGTCCCGCTCCTCTATAGCATGGCGTGCATTGAATACCTAACTTTACAATACCAACTTTAAGATATAAAACTTATAATCTACTTATGTATAAATGCGAAAATTTGTACTCACACTCCACTGTTTCACAATCCATTGATTAATGTTAACTGATGGTTAAGTGTGATGTCTCCGTCTATTCGATAGACGGCATCACATTTAACCGGCAGTTGAAGTCAATGTCAAAAGTGTTTCATTTGTGGAACATAGGTGATGGCTGCATAAATATAGATGTTGCATTTTTCCTTTTTGCACTACCTATGTTTTGCCAGTTGGCGTACAAAAACATTGGCTATTAAGACAGATTTTAACCTATTGATTAGTTAACACTAATCAATGGATGGTGAAACAGCCCCTAAATCTTTTTGTTTGTTTACCTCTTCACGTTTGAACCTATTTAGATGAAATTCGGTATATAAATAAATAATTTGAGTTCCAGGGAAGGACATAGGATAGTTTTCATCTCGGAAAATTGCATAGTTGCCGCGGGCAAATGCGGATCCAGGGAGGGGGGCACAGGGGCATGTAAAAAGAGGGGTGTTATAAGTTTGACCGCTATGTCTGTCTGTGGCACCGTAACTCTTAAACGGGTGGACTGTTTTGAATGGTTTTTTTATTTGAAATCAGGTTTTCTAGCGATATTTCTTAGACATGTTTCATCAAAATCGGTCCAGCCGTTTTTGAGATATTGAACTTTGAAGTGACAAAGTCGGAGTTTTTGAACTTTATAAGGCAAGGAAGTTTTTGGGTTCTATCTGGATATAAAGAGCTACGGCTTGGTAGGAAAACATATTATTATTACAGAGTGTCTTGTATTGAATTATATTGTAACGGATAACTCACGTCTTAAATCGAGTTTCACTCGACATGTTTCGGGCTATTTCGTAGCCCTTCTTCAAGGGAGCACGCGCAATCGCGACCGCTCTGCTCGCGCGACTGTCCGACGAAACTAACACAGGCGCAACTACCCACATTTTATCGTCATTTTAGAGTGTCTAGTCTGTAAAATACAGCTATGTCTGCCCTTGTATCTCGGAAATTAGTTTGGAAGTCAGCGGCCATGACTCTGGGTTCCGTAAAGGTTCCGTAACAAGTTCATCTTAACTTTAGTTTTTTACTCTCCGCCAGAAAAATATAGACTTTAATGGCCACAAGAAGTTTTTGTTCAAAAATGAAGGTGCGAATACGGCACATATCAACAAGAAAGGGCAGGAAAATAAGGAAAAGGAAAGTTTTTCGTATGCAAAGATTGTTGTGATATTCGACACATTTTTACGAATCTGACACGAAGAAAGAGACACTTTTAAAAGTGACAGTATGGGCAAGTCTGCAACCATCCATACTAATATTATAAATGCGAAAGTGTGTTTTTATGTTTGTGTGTGTGTGTCCGTCTTTTACGCCGTAATTTAGCGACGGATCGACGTGATTTTTAGAGATACTTTATGGGCCTAAGAGTGACATAGGCTACTTTTTATCCCGGAAAAAATGCACAGTTCCTGAGGGAACACTGCGCGATAACCGAATATCCGCCGGCAAAAGCTAGTACGAACTTAGAAATAGCAAGATAAGGTTGTCTAAAAGTGGACGTCCCACGAATGATTATGTATGAAATAAGAATACGAAGACCTTTACAATTAATCTCAAACATCACGTCTATTTTAAAACGGACCCTTATTCTCGTTAGTGTCAATTGCCATTCTTATTGACAATGCCGATTGCCAAATTTGCCAAATACCCGGCTAATTCTTCCCCGTAATTTTCACGTCTCGAATACATCACATCAAAAGGAATTCCCTTCTTTATCTCAATTGCCAATTGACTGTTTGCGAAGCAGCCACGCTTGAGCGGGCTGTTCATTATACGACATTTTTAATCCCCAAAGCAAAAACAGGGGTGTTATAAGTTTGACCGCTATGTGTGTGTCATAAAATCGGGGTTATAAAATGTTATTAATGTCTAATTTTGATAAAATCACGCGTCGTCGTGGATGGCACTAGGTTTTTTTTATTCGACTGGATGGCAAACGAGCAAGTGGGTTTCCTGATGGTAAGAGATCACCATATCCCATAAACATCTGCAATACCCGGGGGTATAGCAGATGCGTTGCCAACCTAGAGGCCGTAGATGCTATACCTCAAGTGCCAGTAATTTCACCGGCTGTCTTATTCTCCACGCCGAAACACAACAGCGCAAGCACTGCTGCTTCACGGCAGGATTAGCGAGCAAGATGGTGGTAGCAATCCGGGCGGACCTTGCACAAGGTCCTACCACCTGCAACCTGCAAGGTATACATACAAGCAAGCAAGCAAGGTGCACAAGGCAAGGCAAGGTGCATGCAAGGTGTACATTCTAGTTGCATTTCGCTGGCCGAGTGTAACAGTGGCACAAGTCAAAATATTGAAATTTCGAGAAAAAGCACTTCAAAGTTTTGACAACTGGACTTATTCAAGTAATATGAGCATATTATTTTAATTAAGGAAGTTAAATGCTTAAGTTTTGTTTTATATATTCTTTGTGGTATGATGCATTAGATTAAGACATAATATTATTTTTAAATATATTATTATAGCAATTATTTACACTCAAATATGGGTACTTAGAGATGTGCCGCTATTGCACAACTTTTTTTTATGTTTTTCGAATTGTGCCTTTTAAAGCTATGAAATGATGTGGTCCTATTTCTTTGTTTAGGTATGAAAACTCTTTGTAAATCACTAAAAATAAAAAATAAAAAAAATTACTACTAAACGCGTCATCTTTAAACGACGTTTTGTAATAACCTTACCAACATAAAGTTGGAAAATCCCTGACTTGGTCACTTTGAAGTTGAGATATTAAACTTTGAAGGAACAACGGAAAATGGCTAAACCAATTTTGATGAAACATGTCTCTGCACCATCGCTTGAAAACCTGATTTCAAATCCGCAAATCCGCATTCATATCGGCCCACCCGTTTAAGAGCTACGCTGCCACAGACATACACAAAGACAGACAGACACAAAGATACGCATAGCGGTCCAACTTATAACACCCCTCTTTTTGCGTTGGGGGTTAAAAATAGGTTCCAGGGTGAGTACCCTGACAACACAAATGTATTTTTTTATGTAATAGCAGACAAGCAAACAGACGGTTCTCCTGATGTTAAGTGATCACCATCGCCTATAGACATCAGCAGCATCATCAGGACTCCAGATGCGTTCCCGGCCTTGCAAGAAGCTATTGTTGATGAGTTGGAAAAACCTCGGTCGCCAAAGTGTTCCATAAATTACATTTTAAAAAGGAACGCAACGTGGATGACCACTACCCATCAAGATGATGTTGATGAAAGCTACTTCTATATCCAAAATACAAACATAG
The DNA here is from genome assembly GCA_037349165.1 of Choristoneura rosaceana. Lineage (NCBI taxonomy): Eukaryota > Metazoa > Arthropoda > Insecta > Lepidoptera > Tortricidae > Choristoneura > Choristoneura rosaceana. Next base: position 223,862 of record JAZBNJ010000002.1, read on the forward strand.
ATGCACAGAAAAACCAGAAAAATAAGAAGTGTTTCTACACCAGTGTGCTAGGGCTACTTTTATGCCGAGTAGAAAAGTTCAACTAAACTCCCCGTTATCGACCCTATAGAAAACGCAAAGAGAGCTAACATCTCTGCGGAGAGCTAGATAGTCAAGCTTCCCAGTGTATTGGATCAACGATAATACGAGCCGCCCTACGCTACGCTGTCGACGATCTGATATACGAGGGAGGAGCTGATATTGAGGGGCACCAGACCAAAGATGAGAGAAATACTCCAAGTGAGACCGAATTCGAGCCCTGTACAATTGACAATAGCTTGGCATGAAGGTATTGTCTCGCTCGGCTGAGGACCCCAACTTTCTAGCAACAATTTTAGCTTTACTCATCTCACTCAACTCACTCAAGAAGGGAGAGTTTCGAATCGAGGCGCTACAATAAATGGCGTTTTATTTGCGGTAAATGCGTAGACCTGTGCCTTGGTAGGGTTTAACTTGACTAGGTTATGTTTAACCCAGTCAAAAACCCGTTCCAGTATATTTTCCAAACCAGACATATGTTGATAGCGACTCTCTTCTAATTCCGCCAGAGAACGACTAAGCCTACCGGTATTGAAGCTGAATTTTTCACTCTTTCAATTAATCTTTTGGATCCAGAATGGTGAGAAACAGTGTAAAGCTAGGCCGCAATGTGAAAGAAGGAGGAGGATACTCCATTTTCACTGTCGTATTTAATGGTTGCTAATTGAGAAGGGGAGTCTTATCTTTAAGTTCTTCTAGTCCATTGAGAAGGATGACTTATTCTCAGGCGACATGGCTGCGTATTTTAAAAGCCAATTGGCTTTTTGACAGGAAATTTGCATCGGTCTTTGAGGTATTGGAGTAGTCATATTTCTTATGATGCGGCCACTATTTAGATTGTGTTTGGATGAAAAGGTTGTTTTTCCTAGGGGCTTTGGGTTTTCCATGCGCTGTGGTGGATTTTCTGAAAATTCGGATTCAGTAATCGTTGTAATAGAGTTAAGTTTTCGTCTAGTATTTTTTTATATTTATTTAAGTATTATATTTATCTAATTAAGTATGTTTATCATGCATGCATGCTAAGCTAAGCTTTACTTAGTTTAGGAGTAGATGAATTGATATAAATTGACCAAACAAATTTATTTATATTAAAAAAAGCCTGTAGTTACAGCTATGGTAGTTTTGCTTGGAATTTTTTTCTTAATACTACTTTAACTTCTTAACATTTGAAAATACAAACCGAAACATAGATGCACAGAAAAACTAGAAAAATAAGACCAACACTGGGAATCGAACCCAGTAAAAATTTCGAATTTTGTCGAAGTAAAAATTTGGAATTGAAATAAAAAAAAATACAAAAAGATTCCAAAAAACCAATCATAATTCTTAACATTTCACAAAATAATCTCTAAATCGACAAAATAGATTTTGCATGTATACCTATGCGAAAACAATTTTTTACCTGCAAAATACTTTACTTACTTCCTGTTTCGGTGCACCCGATGGAGATAATTTTCTTGAATGCATGTTTGAGTATAGTATATTGATTATTTTTGTTAATGTTTATACAAATAATAGGTACTAACTCAAAAAACTTCTCGTCAATTTCTGCAATATTGGCACAACTCAAAAGTGTGTCACTGTTGCATTAAGGCAGGCGGGTTTTATGCGCAAGAACGAGCGGCACACTGAAGATGGGTCAGTATTGCAGGAACGAGATAGGTAATTTCCTTGCGTGCAGTAGTGGCACGAGAGTCATTTTGGGGTTGTTCTGGTAAACTTTTGAACTGGACCAGTATTGTATGCTGTTAAATACGCATCGTAGAACTCGATTCTGGGCTTAACTAAAAAATCAGTTTTTTTTAATTGTGCCACTGTCGCACTCGGCCAGCGATTTAGTGGTAGTATTTAGGCTTTTATTAGCATGCCACTTTTATTTCGGCACATTTACATCAGTCCAGCAAGCAGGACAGTGAACAGCGAGACTTATCAGCCGACTGGTCGAATTCGTCAATTAAGCAAATCCGATTTTCCCCGACTGAAGAAAATAAGAAATTATTTCAGGAAGCCTGTGTCTTCGTGATATTGACAGACAATGCCTAAAGGAATCATTCCCTTTGTTTTTATTGTTTCTGAAATTGTTTCTGTAGTAGGGTCCGCCCACAGATATTACAGGGCGAAGGTTCTAATGTGCCTTTTATGAAGGTGAATACAAAAGGATGTAACTTTATAAACAAAGGGCAAAGTTGAAAATACAAAATGAAAATATAGATGCACAGAAAAACTAGAAAAATAAGACCAGCGCTGGGAATTGAACCCAGGTCCTCGGCTAAAGACAAACATGCTGAACAAGTGACTGGAGTGAGTGGAAACAAACAAGCTGAGATATGTGGTGCATAGGAGAAATTCGTATCTGTACCCCTGTCCAGTGGTGGTGTAGCGATATAGAACGCGGCACGGAATGTCCGTGGGGTGGCCGGACAAGAATAGCTCCCCCCATCTAATCCCGTTGGGTGTCGTAGAAGGCGACTAAAGGAAAAATCCAGAGGACGGGCAGCAGCGTCTTCTGCGTACATCACCAGCATAACACTGCGATCCCAAGCCGCCTGCCAAGCGTGGGGATTATGGCAACCCCCTCCCCTCAAATAAAAAACTGCATTACATCAAATTAAAATTATATTAACTGTCGCATTATATCAATTGTTTTTAACCCTTCGAGCGGCACCCGATTTTTTTACGTGAAAGCGAGTTTCCTCGTTGTCTTAGCTATGTTGCATTAAAATCGGTTTAGCCGTTTTTGAGATATTGAACTTTGAAATGACTATCATTTCAAAGTTTCAACGTTTCTAAGTTGGTTCGGTTATTTAGATTATTTTATTTGTTGCCATTTCATGCTGTTAAGAATTGGTGGCCCTACTCTACTTAACATCTTGGCAGTAGGTACTCCCTGGCTCCAAATACAGGCAACCATGCTCCCACACGTGACCGTGCTTTCGAAAGCTTAAAATGGCGCAAAAGTTTTTCAATTCGCAACACCGGAACGATTTCATGCTATCGTGTGAAGTAATTGAGTTTCTGCAAATTTTCACGAACCTGTTACACTGAGAAAATATTGACATGCGTTTATACAAACTGCTAGGCTGCGTGCCGCGGCAGCGGCCGGCGAAGTGCCAGAACCAATATGGCGGCGTTTCATGATATGCCTAGGAATTTCATGATCTGCCTAAACGTCACTAGGCAAATCGTTAAACGGTAATTTTTTAACATACCATACCGGCCATAATATGGCCGATGTCACTTAGCCAATTCATGAAATGGCGCCATATCACGATATGCTTAGGAATTTCGTGATCTGGCGGATTTTACAATCGCCCGCCGACATATATAATAGGGATGTTGACGCCATTAAAAAACAATTCGAAGGGACAACTCCAGTGAAAAAAGGCTTTATTTTAGCCCTGAAAGGCAGATTAATTTTCGATTTATACGGTAAAATTAGATTTTTGTTGCTTTAAAACAAATAAATAGTCAGTTGATTGAGTTGGCGGATAGTGACGTCATAAGTCGCTATTGCCATTGAAACTCTATGGGAGAATTGTGTTTTGATAGCTCATAAAAAGTACGTCAGTTGATTGGTGGTGTCAACATCCCTATTCATGCGTCTCAGAAATCTGGCCATAGTTTTGTTTTAAACTTACGCTTTTCAAAATAAACTTCCAAAGCAATTTCAGAGATAGTAGTCGGCTAGAACTAATTTAATTAGGCGTAAAAGGTACTTCTTTATCTAAATGAGAATCCGAACTTGGGAAAGTGATAAAAAGTTAGCGTCTGCGTCCATTACTAGTAATTTTATTGTTAGCAACACTGGCGAGCGGTATACGAGCGGCCTTTATTACTAAGATTTATTTTTATAAGTAGGTACTATAGGTTTTAGGGCCTGCGCAAGTTGTCGATTCGTTCCTGATTCGTCATATTCCTAATTGGTTATATATATGCACAATTGGTTATATATACGTGCACTTCAGCTCGTTTGTGGTGCGCGTGCCGCGGCTGCTGATGGGGACCATCGTGAAAGAAAGAAAAGGAAGAAAGAAAGAAAAACATTTATTCGTGATATTTTACAAATTAAAGAGGAAGACAAGAAAAAGGAAATCATTATAACAATAAAGCGTTACAATACAATACAATACACAATACAAATTTCGTCACGAAATGGTCCCAACTCAGCATGATGTCAACCTTGCGGCTGACGCTGGTCTTCCGTTGGAACCATGAGTAGGTACTTCCTCTGGCCGAAAGACGTGTGTTCCGGCGGTTCCGGGGCACAATGCCGCAGATGAATGCGACGTCGGGGACGGTGACTCAACGGGGTCACGCCGTTTTGTCACCAAATTAGTTTTAAATAATTATTGATTTTAAATATGTGTTAGTCTGTAAGGTATTTGTTATAATGGGCCAAGTTGCCCGAAATAAGGGAATTTATTATTATTATTATTCCTGATTCGATACTTTCCTAACTCTCTCTCTTCTTCTTCTTAGCCATTTTCTACCATTTTGGTCCCTTTGCTCTCTAAGCCAGTTGTTTGTTTTTCTAACTGGTACTGGTCATATTCCTGATTGGTCATATTCTTAACTCGTACAGTCAAATGAAATTACGAAAACGTGCTTAGAGTCGGTTAGGTAAAGGTTATTTTTTATAACCACCCAAAACCGATGTAATAAGTTCTCGGAATCTGGGTGGTCATAAAAAATAACCTTAACCTAACCGACTAAATAATTAATTTTGTGCAGCTCAAAATATTATCACATACTCTTATCAAAATCAAAATATTGTGATGCTATCCTTCGTGCTGGCTATTTCTAATAATAAAATTATGTCATGTGTTGTTGTGATTTTTTTTTTCTTTCCTTAGATTCGCATTCTTCGGGCAATATTGTAAGCGTATACAAGATGTAAAGCCAACAAAATAGTGAAGTCCTTAATCTAATTATTTTAGTAGCTAATGAAAATATTTTTAATTAACGCGTGGCAACCCTACCGAGCAAATAACAATTTAACATAAAACATTCCGCTGAGAGTGTACTTTGGAGCGGACAGTGCCACAGCTTACGTTTACAACAGATAGTGTAAAGTGGGCGAATATTTTACCGTTTTGACCGCTCCGCTAAACGTCATCACATCACAGGCCTTCTCTCACAATGAGAGGGCTTTAGCCGTAGTTCCCACGTGGGCCCACTGCGGATTGGGAACTTCATGCACACCACTGATTTGCTTCGCTGGCTTGTGCAGATTTCCTCACTATGTTTTCCTTCACCGTAAAGCTCGTGGTAAATTTCAAATGCGATTTTGTACATGAATGACCGATATAACAAGTGAAGTCACAGACTTGGGACTGGTTTGGTTGATTTACATTTGGCAACTTATAGAATCTCTAGGGAGGGGGCATCTGCCTCTCCCTGCTCCCACCTGGCGACGCCCATCATGATAATAACCTTTTATTTGATTGAATTGGCAGGTGGTAGGGCCTCCTGCAAGGTCCGCCCGGATTGCTACCACCATCTTGCTCGCTAATCCTACTGTGAAGCAGCAGTGCTTGCACTGTTGTTTCGGCGTGGAGAGTAAGACAGCCGATGAAATTGAACTTGAGGTATCCCATCTTAGGCCTCTAGGTTGGCAACGCATCTGCAATCCCCCTGGTGTTGTAGGTATCTATGGGCGGTGGTAATCTCTCACCATCAGAAGACCCACTTGATCGTTTGCCATCCAGTCAAAATTTTTTTTTAGTTTCTTTCCATCTAATGTATTTTTATGTTTATCGAATATGTATAAATAAATGTTTCTCTCTTTCTCAGTCGAATAAAAAAAAAACCCGTGATATTTATTTATAAACTGGCCGAGCTGCCTTGTGCTGTGCCATCTACAGTATTAAAAACGGTCAGCAGTTGTTGCCAAACGGAGGCTTGATTAAAACGTACAGCTACAAGCGCTGTACCAGTTACTCGTATGTTTGTATGTGTATACATACATACTGACTTTCCTTCCTTCGAATGTTCTTCGGTTTATCTCACTGATATTATATATGAGAAAGTTTGTTAAAATGTTTGATACGCAATCATGCAAAATAGGGAACTAATTTAAAGGAAACTTGGTGTGTGTTTTTTTTATGTCATCATCATCATCATCATGGCGGCCTCTTGGTTATCCAATCTTGGACGTAGGCCTCTTCCCTCTTCTTCCACACTTGGCGATCTTGTGCCCGTCTCATCCAGTCTCGACCTCCGTGCCGTCGAATGTCGTCCACCCAGCGCTGCGGTGGTCTGCCGCGCCCCCGAGTATTCGCTCTGGGTCTCCATTCAAGGACTCGTCTTGTCCAGCGACTCTCGTCCATTCTCGCAATGTGTCCTGCCCCTGCTGTTTTTTATGTAAGAGAGTTCAAATATGTAATGAATGGTCGATGAAGTGAAATTACTCCAAGAGAAAATATTAGTATTAAATAATATTCTATGAATTGATTTCGATGAAATGAAATTCGGTAAATAATCTGTCGACGTTTCAAGGGGCACCCCGTACTCGTATATAGGATTATATTCCCTGTTCCGTATTGATTGCGGAAATAATAATTATAGTTTCAAAGTAATTCCAAGACTGTTTAGTTTTAGTGAAGAATGGATTGATGTCGGGTTCCGAAGCGGTCCTAAGCAAACGGCTGTAATAATACATTATTGTTTACCCGAACATTGCTGTTTACACGGAAACACTTCGTTATAAGCACATTATGAGGAAGCCGAATATGTATATTTACTGACGTACATATGAAATTTGTCGTCAGCGTTACATAATGCTATTAAGAGAAGTTTCCCTGCCGGCCGCGCGGCCGCGTTAGGTATTCGTTTGGGATATTGCTGTCTTTATCGCTCGTGACATAAGCGCTCGCAGCCGTCCCCCCCATGCACATCCCCTCACGCTTCTCCGCTTCCCGCTAATGTATATCAAGATAGCTTTTCAAGATTTGGGCGATTGAATTTTGGGTTTCGTTGTACTCATATTATACGAAAAGTATAGCACAGAAATCAATGATATTTTACAATCAAAATCTTCATTATATTTTCTATGCCTGTGGTTTTTCGATTTTTGTAAAAATGCTTTAATAGTCTGTAATTCTCGTGCAAAGTTGACATCTTTTTTTATTGACTTTTGAGCTCCTGTAATTCTGATATTTACACATTTATATGAAAATCTAAAAAACCACAGGCATAGATAATTTTACGTCTAGTTCATACTTACAAAATTTCATCTACTTCTGTTGCCTAGTTTTCAAATGAGACCAGGACTACGTTTGTATGGAGAATGGAACGACGAGACTTCTCTTAAAAACGAAAGTCTAAAAAGGGAGTTCAATATCGATAAGTTTCTGTTATTTTTTTTTATTTTTAATACAAGCTTTTTGTGCTGACTGTACTTGCATTGTGATCCAACTTACATTATGTGTTGTAGAGGCTCTAATACAGATGTTCGATAGCGGTGTAGGACTTCGTTGAAGTTTCTATATATGCTCACTAGACAACTCTGTCGTCACGTTTGCGATTGGTGGCGATGATAGTAACCTCATCGGACCCCGCACAAACTCTTACCCGCCGATAAAATTTTATAACATTAAAAAAAATATGTAAATAAAATAAATATCATGGGACACTTGACATCAATTGACCTAGTCTCAAACTAACTAAGCTTGTACTATGGATAGTAGGATAAACGTACTTATATAGATCGCATGCTTAGTAATAAACGGGCCTAACTCAAAATTGGCGTAAAATTAGTTATTGTACTAAAACGGCTTATATCTGACAGCACTATCGGCTCTCTTTCTTAAACCAGCCTAAATCGGTTATTATAAAGAGATAGTACGACTTGGTGCGTTTTACTTTCAACAAAATTGCAAATTTAATTTGGTGCTAAAGCAACTAACTTCAGTCATGTTCCGACTGACTTGCGAGCAAGACGTTGGCTTTCGTGAGCCATTTGAAGATAGATCGTTATTGCAATAAGGAAAACAAGAGTATTTTGAACAACTTTTAAGCAAATAAAAGCATATTTGAATTTACTTCTTTTTAGCACAAAATCAAACGCAAAATGAAGTGATGTAATTCGGATTGCCTCGTTTTATCAAAAAGAATCCTTGAATACTTGTTGTTCTATTAATACATGCATCATTTATTATTTTTATTATTTCACTACATTTTGCTACATTTAGTAATAAAGTGATTTATCAATGCAATGTTTTTTTAAACCTTAGCAATATTATTACATATATAAAAATAAATGGGTTTAAAAGCAAAAAGCGCAAGTAGACATTATATACAACGTTAGGAATTATAAAAAAACATAGTAAACAAAATTAAATCCTACCAAATAATTTAAAGGAAACGAGAAATGTAAATAACTTAAACTTTAAACTCGATTTGCCAAAATTCACGATTTTTGAGTTAAGACCGTTTATTACCAAGCATGCGAGATATTTACTAGCTTTTGCCCGCGTGGAATTCAGCACTCGTGTTAAGAGCGTTATAGGTGAAAAACTTAAGTAAAGGACCTGTTGTATGTAGTAGTAACTTGTCCATATAAACAAATTGACGTTCCAAATTCGCAAAATGACTTAAGCTCCATATCAATTCTGTGCACCACTACATACAACAGGTTCTGTACTTAAGTTTTTTACCTATAATACTTACTGAACTGGCAATGTTGCAATATAGGTATTGTTAGTTTTTCTCGATTATTCCATAAAAATGGAATGAAAATTAATAATGTTGTCTGATAGAATAATTCTTAATATAAAATATGAGTTAATGTGTCTACTCCTATAATTATTCGTTATGTTTATTTTCTTTAAAAACCGGTCAAAAACATTAGTCCGTTTTTAAGGAATGTAAAAGTCTATCACGAATAATTATTCGAATATACGCATTACTTTATATATTAAGAAGTGTTCTATCAGAAAACATTTTTTATTTTTATACATTTTTTATGGAATAATCGAGAAAAACTAACAAAAATGCAGCTCAGGAGGTATAAACGCTCTTAAATGTTTAGAAAATTGTCAGGTCCTATTGAAATGTAGTTTAGGTACGAGTAGCAGAACGAGTTACTTATTATATCATGATATGTATATACTCTATTATCAGTTGAATCAAACATGTGAAGTAAATTAGTAAAGTAATGTTTAAGTTAAGTATTTTTAACTAAAATTTTTATTTATTGAATAAAACTAAACTATTTACAAAACTTACACTAAATAAAAAACTTCGTCAAGGCTACTGCTATGGGGGGCCGTTCCTAAGAGGCTGGCAGCATTACCTCTCTGGATAGCTAGGCTGATGCGTTGTGCAAGGTAAGCACCAGCCCGCCGATCCCCAGTGGTAGCTACCAGCTGAGAGGACAGCTCTCGGAAGAGCTGTTTTGCCTCTGGCCCCCAAGGCTATTTATTTTTTGTCATATACTAGGTATCTAAGAACACAAATGTACCTACTTATTCCATGCAAATAAATATTCCATTCAACATACTTACACAGACAAGTGGGCTGTGGAATCAGTTGATATAGCACCTAACTTTGCTACTTACCAAGTAATCGGGCAGAGTTCTAAGCCAAACTTGGCCCCTAACTTGAAACGATCACTTAACACCGGTGTTTGCTGTCTTACTTTAATGCTCAATACTTTCGAGCTCTGCACTTGTCTAATTTTCCACGGTTATTAACAAAAAGTTGGAAAACACCCGACTTTGCCACTTCAAAGTTCAATATCGAAAAAACGGCTGAACTGATTTTGATGAAACGTGTCTAAGTACCATCGCTAAAAAACCTGATTTCAAAAAAGTTCAATATCGTTAAAACGGCCGTTGGCCGTTAGCTTCTCGATCTTGTCTTTTGGCTACTATAAAGACTTTTGTAGTACGTCTATTAAAACACGTAATGGGAACTCGCACGGTTCTCTATCATTTGCCCGAATTTCGTATGCCCGAATGTATCATTTTCTAGAATTTTAATTTTCCATAAAGTAATTTATTTTTCAAAAATAAATTAATTTCTTCCAAGTAAAAAGTAATTTCTTCCGAGTTGATATTAAACTAACATAACCTAACTTACTGCATTCTATTCTATACGATGACATAAAAAAATCCTGAAAACAGCACGATTCTATATTTTATGGCAAACGATGGTATGGCAAGTGAAATTCGGGCAGGTAAAGGTAAACGAACTCGTACGCACAGCAACTTTTGCGTAATTTAGTAGTACTTCGTTGAAATCACAGGGTAAAAGGCTAGCTCTTCCTGACAAAAAAAAACTGCGAATTATTTGAAAACAGAGAAAAAGGCCATCATTTCGCGTTAAAAAGTATTCTGGCGCGAGCTTCCAAAACCGATTTATTTCAGTACTTCCGTCGTGGAATGTCACAGAGGCTGTTGGGATCAAAAATATAGTCCCTTTTACTTGAGTTTTTTGTCGCCAACAAAGCGTTTATAAATATCTGATAGGTGCACGTCTATTTCAGCTGTTTGATAAAATCTCATCATCATCATCATCATCCCAGCCTATATACGTCCCACTGCTGGGCACAGGCCTCCTCTCACAATGAGAGAGCTAGGGCCATAGTTCCCACGCGGGCCCAGTGCGGATTGGGAACTCGAAAAAAACTTGATAAAATCTGTTAAGCTAAAATACCACCAACGGGACTTATCACGTTAACACACACGAGTCATATTCACCTCGACGTTTCGGCAACATTGAAGTAGCCGTGGTCACCAGTAGACTGAAGTGTGTATTAGTGATCAAGTGCGAGTCGTTCGAAGGACTCGCGTTAATATGCAGACTTGATACTCCACACTTCAGTCTACTCGTGACCACGGCCACTGCAATGTTGTCGAAACGTCGAGGTACATATTACTCGTGTGTGTCAGCGTGATAAGTCCCGTTTTGGTGGTATTTTGGCTATGAGTGAAAATCAGGAAAGTTTAAAACGTAATATCGGTTAAGCCGTTTTTGAGGCACTAAACTTTGAAATTCACAGACAATTCCGGGGGTTTTCTATTTTTAGGGTTCCGGAGCCAAAATGGCAAGAACGGAACTGCCATCCTCAATTCAATAAAAAAAATTCCAAATACACTCGTGACATTTTGTGTTTACCCCAGCATGTTTTTCGCTTATTTTTTAGAATGATATATATACAGGAGCTGCTTGTACTTAACTGTAAGACAGTATTTTGGGTTCCAATTTTTGTAAGTACGAGTATTTAGGGATGTTACAGCTACAAGTATGTATAGCTTGTAATAATTAACGTAAGATATACTTTCAAAGTTTACGTAAGCATTAAGTTACTTACGTAAATTTTACGGAAGCAACCTAACCTACAAAAAAGCGGGCTTACAGCCAGCTGGTTTGGTATTACCACCAACGACGGCACTATATGACACCAAACCGCCAAGTGCTTTTCCTACGGAACACTGCATAGCTAAACCGACTCTATGTCCTTCTGGCAATAAATAACGTTACTGCAATAAACAATACAGTTAGATAAACTGCGAGGCCTTTTGTCCATCTATGCTACGGTATACTGACCCAGGCCACAAAACACAGATAGTTCTGAAGTCAATCTCCTGTATGTACCTACTTCACTTTTCATACCTACGCTCGGCGGTCGCTCTAAGGTTGTCAACTATGGCTTATGCACCAGAAAACTATCGTGGTAGTGGCACTCGTATCTAGTTGTTTGATTTATTGTTTGAATGAAACGTTAAGAATGGAAATATACATTACTAACTAAAATATTTTAATTTAAACACATCTAAATCGTTCCTAAACTAAATAAAATATGCTACATTTTCGAGCGCCAGACTTATTAAAATTTCCTTACTTATTATTTTTTAAAGTATTCAATAAAAATGTTTGAAAAGTTTCATTTTACTCCAGCACAACTGAATTGCCCTAATTACCATGCACGGCAGGTCCTCTTCAGCTCAACCCTGCAATTACGAATAAAAGTTGCTGAAAGTTGCAAAGTTTGGAGTGTAAGGTCGTTGACATTTTTACAGTCGGATACAGCGTGCGAGAAAGTTATTTAGATAGAATAATACCGTAAAGGCTTACTGGGGATTTTTTTTCAGCCAAAACACTATTTTTACTGTAACCGGGAGCTGCGCCAGCGATATGGGCAATTTTTGTAAAAATAAAAATCAATTTTATTCTCCGATCTGATGAAAGACATTGTTATGTCACCCGAGCGCTACTGGAATTACAAACATCGACTCATTATCTGGGGGCATTAACGTGCCAAGTTGAGCAAAACAAAACAAAAGGCACGGCCGTACTATACTTTTCTCGAAGTCATTCATGCTATTTTCAACATAAACATTTAATGCAATTCTAAATTACACATTATTTTTAGCCCTTAACGCAAAAAGAGTCTTTTATTCATATTCATATAGTCTTTTGTGGAAATGTAGCTTTAATGTGGGCCCACTCCTAACTGAGGACGGTACGGTCTCGTCCCTCCGCTTTATCAAACTTCCTGACTTGCTCTAAATACCCGCGTTGTTCCTCTTAGTATCCTAGGAGCGAAAATAATTTATTGTCTAACTTTCCAATGTCAAAATGGAAAAAATAAAGTGGCCCATAAATTTAGAGGCCGAAAGTTTTGAAGGAGGACTACACTGCCGTGTTTTTTCGAGTACTATGAACGAGAGATTACTGAACGATGGAAATATAAACGAAATAATAACACTGGCGGTGAATTCGTGTGCTAAAAATCAGTACTTATTGAAAGCAAAACAAATTAAAAGTTTTTAGTTCCATTTATAATAATAAGCCTCTTATCCTGAACTGCTTTCTTCTTTCTTTTGTATTATGGTTGACTCTCTAGTTATAAGATATCTCTGAGTTCAGTGTGCCTCTTGGCAAAGGCCTCCTCTAACATTTCCACTGTACTCCGTCTCTAGCAACCCTTCTCCATTTTGGGCGTGCCGTCAGTTTTAGTTCATCTTCCCATCTCTTGGTTTGTCTTCCTCTGTTTCTTCTCCCATCTCTAGGGTACCAGTCTGTTATGATGTTGCTCCATTTAGTATGTTTATTTTAAAGCTAGTATTTTCGGTCCAGTTGCGCTGTATGCGACAGGAAATTCAATTTGATCGTCAGGCAGCGGCCATTTCAGAAACGGATATCGGCCGCCATATTGGTAATGGAATTGATAGTTTCTTATTTGAAATCAGTTCAAAATTAGATAAAAACTGTTCTATTATAACGATTTAAGCTTTCGTGATTTTCACTCGTAGTCAAAATACCACGAACGCGACTTATCACACTAACACACACGAGTAATTCACCTCGACGTTTGGGCAATATTCCAGTGGCCGTGGTTACGAGTAGACTGAAGTGTAGGGTGTGAAGTCTGCCTAGCAACGGGATGAATGTTCTGAGCGACGATCGGACGTTGTAAGTGTTGTGTGTCGGTGTGATGGGGTGACAGATAAAAATTACCAAGCCAAAATTACGGATAGTTCGTAATACGAGTGCTCGTACTATTTTGTGATCAAGTGCGGGTAGTTCGAAGGCCTCGCGCTGTCAGGCAGACTGCACCACCTTTGCACCCCACACTTTAGTCTACTCATGACCACGGCCACTTTAATGTTTCCGAAACGTGGATGTAAATATTAGGTGGTGTTTTAGCGTGACAAGTCCCGTTCGTGGTAACTGTTCCATTACAATTAACTGAAATTTTGTTTGAGCGAAATTAAATCATTAGTATCCCATAACATTTTATTACGTCAGAAAATGATATCCCTTTTCTCTCCTAATCTTCTCAGTCTTAATAAGACGCGTTGTTGTCTTTGTCTGAAGGTTTTCTTTCCGTTAAAATTTTCGGGAAAATGTTACAAATTTTAACAATAGGGATGTTGACGCCATTAAAAAATAATTCGAAGGTTAAGTAAGAAAACCAGATTAACTTTCAATTTACTGTAAAATTAGATTTTTTGTTGCTTTAAAACAAATAAATAGTTATAGATAAACCGCCTAACTGAGTCCTCGCCTGCGCGGTACAGGGGCGCGGGGGTAGGACGAGAAAGGGGAGTGAAAGAGGTGCGGGCGGCAGGCGCTTCTTAGCGCACAGCTCATACCGGTCGCGCCGCGGCTAGCGATCGCAAGTGCTAATGGCTACGGACGCTTTGTGAGAGGTACACACGAGATAAGATGAGTCGATATATCTTCGGACATAAAATTAATAGTCAGTGCAAACAAATGGTTTTTAACGTATACGAATACTTTAGAAAAAAAAACAGCAATTTTAAGTTGAATGAAAAAAAACGACTTTCAAAAAATAGACATAGGTACATATTATTGTAGTATTGTGTCGTATAGTCCAAATTCTTTATCTTGTCCGGAACTTCCTACCAGTACCTTACTCGATTCGGTCAAGAAAATTAGTTTTAACTATAACTCAAAACCCTCCTTCTGCCGCAATCAGAAAAAACCATTCGTTAACCAACATGACGTCACATATCTTTAGAACTGTCTAGTGCACGTTTCGCCACTTGTGTATCTCGTTATTCACGCTCGCCGCCCGCACCGCCTTCACTCCCCTTTCTCGTCCTACCCCCGCGCCCCTGTACCGCGCAGGCGAGGACTCAGTTAAGCGGGTTGCCTATAGTTGATTGAGTTGGCGAACAAATTACGTCATAAGTCGCTATTGCCATTGAAACTATTGAAGAATTGTGTTTTGACAGCTCATAAAAAGTACGTCAGTTGATTGGTCGTGTCAACATCCCTATTATTGATGTGCCACGTCCTCTCCGTGAAGTTGGCAGACAAAATGTATCGCAAAGATATGCTAAAGCTCCCAGAATTAATGCTTCGTCGGTAAAGTTAAATTAATAAGTGTTGGACACGTGAAACAAAGAAAATGCAAAATGTCACTGTCACCGACGGCGCTGGCAGCTGTCAAAGTAAAGTTACGTTACAAAGTTAACGCCGACGTGACGTAGACACCGATCAGCTAAGAAAAGTTGTGGATATGTGGTACAATGTACGAGTATGTGTAAGAGCTATGACGGTACAACGCTAAACTTTTAATTGTCTGTTACTCAAATTAAGTTACTGACATTAATTGAGGTAGGAAAATTAATTTAATATCTTGTAAAATCATATTTTATCTCTATTACGTACGTACAATACAGTACGAATTACATTGCAATTGTGTTGTGTATTGTTTCTATGTACAGTATGTTTATCCATTGCTCCATAGTACAAGCTTTGCTTAGTTTGGGACTAGGTCAATTGGTGTAAAAGTGTCCCATGATATTTATTATTTACTAACGTTTACCCGTGGCTTCACACGCGTAAATCAATAGATACAAGAGTTGAATTGAGATTCCCAGATTTTATTAAATTCTCGTGGGGATTCCCTAAAATTACATCGTGGTTTACATTGATGTTAAATTAATTATATTTAATAAATTAATTCAACAACGTTAATTTCACAGAGGCAAAATATCGCTAGATGGCGTTAGTATCGTGAGGTCCGTTTGACGTTTGCTTGCGATTGGCTCATTTAGTTATTTAACCAATCAATATCAATATCAATCAATCAATATCATGGGACACTTGACACCAATTGACCTAGTCCCAAACTAAGCAAAACTTGTACTATGGACGCTAGGCAACGGATAAACATACTTATATAGATAAATACATACTTAAATACATATTAAACATCCAAGACCCGAGAACAAACATTCGTATTATTCATACAAATATCTGCCCCAGCCGGGGTTCGAACCCGGGACCTCAAGCTTCGTAGTCAGGTTCTCTAACCACTCGGCCATCTGGTCGTCCAAAAATCACGAAGAAAATCACGAGCAACATCGCGATACTAACACCATCTATCTGTGAAAACCCTCATTAGTTTAAGTACTTTGACTTTTGTTTATGTATCACCATCAAGTGTAGCATAAAATTTATAAATGTTGCCTAAAGTAAGAGCATGCTATGGGTCGTGTTTCAAACTAAACTCCAAGTTTTCTTGGAAATTGTACTGTTATGAAATGGTTATGTTTTCAGACAAAAACATAGAAAAACAGTTAGTGCATTAAAATTTTGCTTTGCTTTGTTATAATATATAGCGATCATGTGTCTAGTTTTTATAAGACCCAACAAAATATCATCATCATAATCTCAGCCGTAGGACGTCTCCAGTTGCCTTGGTCATCCATCCATCTCGTTGGTGGACACCAAGAAAAACAATAATTGAATAACCTAACCTAAAGTTAGTAATTATAATATAATTTTATTCAAATACATAAAATTAAAATAAACAAAATAAAATCAACTTAAACCTATACTACAATCTACAAACTAAAATGACACCACCAATCAACTGACGTACTTTTTATGAGCTGTCAAAACAATTCTCCCATAGAGTTTCAATGGCAATAGCGAATCATAACGTCACTATCCGGCAACTCAATCAACTAACTGTTTATTTGTTTTAAAGCAACAAAAAATCTAATTTTACAGTAAATCGAAAATTAATCTGGTTTTCAGGGCAAAAACGAAGGTTTTTTTTTACTGGAGTCGGGCCTTCGAATTATTTTTTGATGGCGTCATCATCCCTATCCATCCATACTAATAATTATTATAAATGCGAAAGTGTGTGTGTTTGTCCGTCTTTCACGCCGTAACAGAGCGACGTATCGACGTGATTTTTGGCATAGAGATAGTTTATGGGCCCGAGAGTAACATAGACTACTTTTAATCCCGGAAAAATGCACAGTTCCCGAGGGAACAGCGCGCGATAACCGAATACCACGTGGGCGGAGCCGCGGGCAAAAACTAGTATGATTATATTGTATTTTATTAGTTATGTTAACATTGCACGCTGCACTGTGCATTCTTAGTCCGATGCCAGCTACGTCATAAGTCCCAGAGCTGAGCAAACGCTGCAGCTATCTCTCCGGTGCAGTACAGGGAAATATTAATGCCTCACACGTTACGAGACACTTTTGCCGAGTACTTATTACGATATTTATGTAGATGCCGCGTCCTGGGTGAGATAAACCTGTGGAAGATGGAATCAAATATATGAAGAAATAGTGGAAGTGTAGTCGGCAAGTAAATGCATGCTTTACCATTTTTATGCGTTTGTCGGAAGAAGGGTTACGTTTTGCGAGCTTATATATATTTTATAGCTTTTAGCTTATATTTATTAATAAGTAGGGGTAAATTCGTCAAAAAGCTTCGAGTTTCGTTGGACAGTCGCGCGAGCAGAGCGGTGGCGCGTAGTGCGCGTGTTGCGGCAGCCGCCGAGTCGCATCGTCCTTTGAAGAAGGGATACGAAATAGCCCTAAACATGTCGAGCTAAACTAGATTTACGACGTGAGCTATCCGTTAAAATATCATTTAATATTTGTCAAAACTGTTGAGTGGCATGGGATAAATACATAATACTTATTTCAAAATGACATGAGAAAAGGTGTACTAGTTCTATTGACAGCACTATTTTAGAACTTTATTCTAGTAAGTACTGTCAATAGAACTAGTGGGAACACACCAAAAAAAATATTGAGGGCCCATGTTTTTGGTATTTAATTATGCATTATCACTACGGGAACCCGAAAATTTATTTCCGTTGTTATGACTAGAACCAGCAATGAACAAAAATAAAGTTAGATCAACTTTTGATACTGATAAAGAACTGCATTTATTTATTGCAACTGCGTGCGACCTAGTTCGGTGACGTTTCTTGGCAGGCTTCTAGGAATTAAATCAAAACAAGACGCATCCGTCTTGGGATCAGCGAATTCAGCAAATTTGTATCTTCGTTCCGGGTTGAAGCCCATTTGGCTTGAACCCAGGACTGGCGGTGGAGATAAAAGTTACGTAAGATTAACCGGGGCTAATGCATCACAATACTTTAAACAGAATTTTTTTTTATGCGACTGGAAGGCACACGAGCAAGTGGGTCTCCTGGTGGTAAGAGATCACCACCGCCCATAAACATCTGCAACACCAGGGGTATTGCAGAAGCGTTGCCAACCTAGAGGCCTAAGTTGGAATACCTCAAGTGCCAGTAATTTCATCGGCTGTCTTACTCTCCGCGCCCAAACACAACAGTGCAAGCACTGCTGCTTCACGGCAGGATTAGCGAGCAAGATGGTGGTAGCAATCCGGGCGGACCTTGCACAAGGTCCTTCCACCTGCATATTTATCAGATTATAACAAACACATTTTGTATCCTTAAAAGCTATAACTTAAGATACAAGCTAGCTTATTTGATCTAATTTCATATTTTAGTGTCATTTTATGGCATTTTTAATAATTTCTACGTGTAAATTACGTTTCTGTAAAAACTGGGATTTTTAGCGCTATAACCCCAGGTGGGGTGAAAGCGTCTTCTACTGGTATTATGTGATCGGATTGGTCAGAATGATTTTAATAGACATAATTTTATAAAATTACACATGGTACAGGTAACTATCATGTTGTACGCTAAATTCTAGCCTTAGTTTAGGGTAATTAGTCGAACAAAAATATTCGGGGCTATAGCGTCTAACGTCTAATTGACCTCGTTCGCGGATTACTTAAAAAAGGACAACTAAAAAGTAAAAAATAATAATGCAAGGCCTAGCTGTTGCCTGCGACTTTATCTGCGAAGAATTCGTTTATCCCTATCCCGCGGGGACTATGCTGATTTCCCGCAAAATTAGCCTAAGTTAATTTAGTACAAGTACCTAGTATTTTTTTTTTTATCTTAGCGTCGTCGGTGTCGGGGGACCGCTAAGGTTAACAGGAAACTAAAGTACATTATGTTGTATTTTTTAAAACCTTAGCGGTACCCCGACATCGACGACGCTAAGATAAAAAAAATATTACTAGGTACTTGTACTAAATTAACTTAGGCTAATTTTGCGGGAAATCAGCATAGTCCCCGCGGGATAGGGATAAACGAATTCTTCGCAGATAAAGTCGCAGGCAACAGCTAGGCAGTGCATTATTATTTTTTACTTTTTAGTTGTCCTTTTCTGACGTCTTTTTTTCGTTTTTTTTTTATTTTTTTTAGCGTTTTTTTGTCGGGGGTTTTTAAAATTTTTAATTTTAGTTTTTTTTTTATTTCATGTTTTTTAAACTTTGGTATATATATTTTTTTAAGTGTACTGGTGTGTTGAATATCCTGGCTGCAGCTCAGCTCGTGTTGCCACCATTGCATTGTATGTAGAATCAAATACTGATCAAAAGGAATCAAACACGACATGTCTGCTATTTTTTTTTCAAGAGTAGGTATACTGGGGTGCTGGATATCTTGGCTGCAGCATCAGCTCGTCATGTTGCCACCACTGCATTGTATGTAGAATCAATTACTGATCAAAACGAATCCAAACACAACATGTGTGCTATTATTTTTTAAAGTCTTCTAGTGTGCTGGATATCCTGGCTGCAGCATCAGCTCATCCTGTTGCCACCATTGCATTGTATGTAGAATCAAAAACTGATCGAAACGAATCCAAACACGATATATCTGCTATGGTTTTATCAAGAGTGTACCTACTGGTGTTCTGGATATCCTGGCTGCAGCATCAGGCAGAGAACTGCATAATCTTGCATAGTCATATAGCATACATGGGTGTTTCAAATTTTACTTCCCAAATATGCTTGAAAGTAAAGTAAACACCCATTATGCGTCTAAGATTCCTACCGCAGCGGACAAAAGAGCTGATGATCTTGAAACGGCTGAACCGATTTTGATAAAACATGTCTAAGAACCATCGCTAGAAAACCAGCTTTCAAATAAAAAAAACCGCATTCAAATCGGTCCACCCGCTTAAGAGCTACGGTGCCACAGACAGACACACAGACACACAGACAGACACACAGACACACAGACACACATAGCGGTCAAACTTATAACACCCCTTTTTTCCGTCGGGGGTTAAAAAAGCTCGGCAACGACATCTAGTGATCATTTTTTGTAGGTACTTTTAGTGCCAAAGCCTTAAAAAAATGGCGTGAGTAGTTCTAAAGGATGTTTTTCTTATGATAATTGGTAGTTGACGCATTAGCCTTGTAGAAGTCATAGCCCCTTTTGACCTTACCTATTTGTTTGTACTTAAATGTGACTTAAATTCGCAAACCCGCCCTTGACACTTGTTTAAATAATTTATTGAATCAGGTGTTACTTTACTTTGCGGAGGTCCGTCATCAATGAACTACAAAATATAACTTTGCTCACCTCATGATATCTATGTATATGCAAAAAAAGTGTGTTCATGAAGCTTTCCACCTCCACACTGTAAGAACATAACCACCACCACTTTTATTTACTCTTTTTTTTAAATTATGAAGGAAATCTATGCAAAAATTCTTGCATGTAAAACTCAGGTGTAAAAAGGTAGCCATTTTGAAGTGCGTTTTTCTTCGACGCCATTTCGAATAGTGCAGGGCGTTAAAGCCATTCAGCCAATACTGGCTGGATAGAAAATCTCAACGAAGGTATTATACGCTTATCACCGCAAAAGAGCGCCAAACAACGCCAAACGGCGAAAAAAAGTCATTCTCCTACCGTCTTTGCAATTTCCTGCTAAATATTGCGTGCACATTTTATTTACGTAAAAGCTGTTAAGACGTTTTTATGACAAAACTCTGTGAACAGCTTCATTAATTCAGAACATTGTGATGTTTAAATGAAAGAAACGTCATGTCACCGTATAATTAAAAGTAGACAGGTTTTAATTAGAAATTTTACCTTGATGTCACCAGCGATGTTTTGTATGGGGTCGTGAGTGACGATACAATAAATAGGCATTCAAATTATTTCAAGATCTCTGCAGTAACAAGTCTTGGTTGAGGTTTAATATAAAAAAAAAAAACGATAAAAAATCGCTCTAAATTATTTTACTGACTGTCCTCTTTGTTGACCGTACCTACTTGTATTGTTATTTAATGTAGCTATTTAAATGTTTTCCTACTAAATTCAAGTATATTATCCGATCGCTGACGTTGGGAGAGTTGAAGAAAGGAAATTTGACGTGCAAGATTTGATCTAAAATAAATAAATAAGCAATAAGTAGGTATGAACACTAAAAGTTAAATAAAAGCTTGAAAAGAAGTCGAGAATTCTTTTAATATTGGGTCATTTCAGAATAATTTCATCAAGAACTTTATTTTTATTAACGGCAAGACCAAAAAAAGTGTTCAGAAGCGCAACAGTTCCCAACGAATTACATATAGCAACTCCATATAACTTCTACACGCGTACTCGTATGTGTACTTGTACGCTAACTTAACTCGAAATTTCGCGTTAATGAAAAAAGTTAAGTAAAATTTTGTAACCATAACGGGACAGGAAGGGATTGAAAACATTCTCGTTTTAACTGTTTGGTTTAACTTTTTGTAAAAGGGCGAGGCTAACTACGGAAGTACTGTGAAGTAGCTCGGGTTACTGCTTAACCACAAATTTGTTCCGCCATGTTTTTCAACTTTGCAACTTTGTTTACTTGGGCAGGATTAAGAGGAAAGAGCTAGAAGGAAACGAAGGAATGTAGGCACCTAGAGTGAAAAAAAATGGGAAAATTTTGATATTTTTGACATTTCTATTGAAAAAAAACACTCCAAGAATCCTTCCTCTGCGAGTTAGTCCAGATCTGGTGTTTAGCACTAAAAAGGGTTAATACTTAATAAATTTTTCCGGGATAAAAAGTAGCCCATGTCACTCTCGGACCCATAAACTATCTCTGTGCTAAATCGTATGCTGGATTTAGGCGACATAAAATGATGTTTATGCACTAGTGCATAAAGTAAAATTTTCGTCTACTCATAAGACCAAAGTAAACAGGTGTCAAGAGCAACAAACAGAAAAGTTTCTACATATTTTTAAAATAATTTCTAATTTATTTATTTAGTCAAAATCCATATACTAATATTATAAATGCGAAACTGCGTGTGTTTGTGTGTTTGCATGTTTGTCCGTCTTTCACGCCGTAACGGCATAGAGATAGTTTATGGGCCCGAGAGTGACATAGGCTACTTTTTATCCCGGAAAAATGCACAGTTCTTGAGGGAACAGCGTGCGATAACCGAATACCACGCGGGTGGAACCGCGGGTAAAAGCTAGTACTGCTATACAATGAAAGCTAAAGTAGTTAAGGAGTTAAGGAATAGCTCGCTTTTCGAAATACAAAATACAAAGGGGAGCTTTCCCGTACTGTCGTAACCATAACAATAAATGCGGTTTGTGCGCGGATGCTGCCGCCGACTGTACAGAGCCAATTGAAAACTGAGAACAAATATGAGCACGGCTAAAATTGTCGACCATTAATATTTGCTGTACTTTTTGCAAAATATTGTAAGACTGTTTTTGCCCGTGACGTGTCACCTCCTTAAAAATAAATAAAAAAGAACTCATCCTTCAACACAACTGAGCCAACGCTCTTTATTTTGTTTGAAGTTTTTTTCTTGTTTTTCAGGATTTGAAAAATATATAGGTACTAGCTTTTGCCCGCGGCTCCGCCCGCGTGGTATTCGGTTATCGCGCGCTGTTCCCTCGGGAACTGTGTATTTTTCCGGGATAAAAAGTAGCCTATGTCACTGTCGGGCCCATAAACTATCTCTACGCCAAAAATCATGTCGATCCGTCGCTCCGTTACGGCGTGAAAGACGGACAAACACACAAACACACTTTTTCATTTTAACTATTAGTATGGATTTTCAGATACGAGTAAATGAACATTCATCGTTCTAGCAACTCAATTTCGAGCACAACCATTAGTTCCTCAACGTGTGCGTTCCTACAGGGCTACTACGAAACTCGAAAATCGGATCGAAAATACAAAAATCAAAGTTAAAATCGAAGTTCGTATCGCACCGTCCCTTTCACTTGCATATTAAATGACATAAGCGTTAGCGGGACGGCAACATACGAAGTTCGAGTTTTGTACTTCGTAGTATAGGGCCAGAGTAGGTACCTCCCGTGTGCGGGCCCAACTCGTGCTTGGCCACTTTTCATAAGTATTACGAGAATATTTGTTATAATAATATAGGGTGGCCCATTTATATCGGTCAGTATGGGAAAGTCTGAAACTATACGAAAATTTCTTCTTAGGAACCATGACATTGATTTTAAATGATTTTAATAACAAGAAAAACTGCATTCAATGTATTGTATTTAAAAAAAAAAACTTGTACTCAGGTAGGGAATCGCATCCGGTTGTTTTTAAAAAAAAACTTACACTATTTCTATTTAGATATCGATTGTGTACGTCTTAATAGTCCGTGAGCCCAGCCCCTGGTTACCTACGTAACATGACATCACGATAAGATGCATGGCACACGGTGGAGAAAGTTGTGCTGAGCAAGAATCAAAAAACTAACGCACTTAAAATTAGCCGGAAGTTTGAGAAAATCCTTCACTTCCGGTCGAAATTTTAAGGTCAATTTACGTCATGTGACATCATTACGGAACACGTGGCATCATGAAGCCCTTTAACCGTAGAGAGGGGCAACATAAGTCTGTCAGTTCTGAAATAGCCGGAAGTGCCTGACAGACTGCGACAAAGGTGACCCCCCAAAAACGATTTCCTACGTCATATGACATCGTGACCAAAATTATTACAAAAGTTTCGTAATATTAGTGTCTTTAATAATATATAAGTCTGCCAAGCGTTTTTTAGCCGGAAGTCCTTTAAAAGTGTAATTTTAACTACAAGGAAAATGTAACCGTATCATGTTAAATGAGAATAATTTAACGAATTATGATCGATTAACAAGGATTATCGACTAATTCGTCGTGGTCGGTATATTTAGTATGTAAGAAAATACAAAAATTACAATCTTTTATTTTATTTGCCCCGTTGTCTGTAATCAAATCTCGCAGTATAGTTATTTAGATCTAAGGACTTTCAGTGGTTGAATTGAGTTAAAATTTGGCATTGTAATATAAAACTAGTAGCAAAGAATAATCTGGTCGTGAAATTCCGGTGATCATCACAAGGTCAGAATTGACTCCACGGGAGAGAACTATTTAACGGTGAATGGTATAGACTTAAAATTACACGAATGGATTTTCGAAGGCAATACAAGTAAGTACAGCCAGCAAAAAAAACTTCTACTAAATTATTTTTTCACGGGAACTAATAGTTTCAGTGAATTTCAGTAGAGTGTCAGTTCCGAAATTGCTGGAAGTGCCTGACAGACGGTGGCAAAATAATAAATATGAATGGTTTAGTCTGCCATGGTCCCACTGAAAAACAGCGTTGCGGCTTGCCGTAACATTATGCTCAGTGGTGCCCACTTTATACTGTTCGATGTTATTTTTAATTCTTTCCATCTAATGTATTTTTATGTGTATCGAATATATATAAATAAATATTTCTCTCTCTCTCTCAATAAAACTTCTACTAAATATTTTTTACGGTAAACTAAGTTTTAATTTGATTTCCATTGTATCGCAGTGATTAAAATACACACTGTGTCAACTAGGTACACATCTACCGTATATTATGGTTAGTGAAATATGGCTCGACGACAGACGGAAAACGTAGCCTTAGCAAGGAAACGTATCACAACTCAAAGTAAAAATTAAAACAAGAGACAAAATTAAATTGCTACACACAATTATCAATTAACAATACATATTTAAGTCAATGTCAAAATCAAAATATTTTTACTCAATTGCCATCATTTACCTGATTGCCCGAAGAAGGGTTGCGTTTTTCGAATATGTGCGTACATGCGAGCGTGTGTGTGTGTGTGTGTGTGTGTGTGTGTGTGTGTTTTTCGTCAAGATGTCACATGACGTAGGAAATAGTTATGGTGGTCTACTTTGCCACCAACAGACGGTGGCAAAGATGGCCACCAAAAATTATTTATATTTTATTATTTTGCCACCATCTGTCAGGCAATGAACTAAAATGATTTCTTTGCTCACCCGCGACCTTAAGATAGCTAAGTCTATGCAAATTATGCGTGTTCATGCAGTTCCTCCACCTCCACACTGTAAGAACACACACAAATTACACAAACCCATCTATCACCACCACCACAACACACTGACGCGTTTCGAACTCAACCAGAGCTCATCTTCAGAGTGACACAACCGTACACCATGCTACCAGTTGTTAGACTAACAAACCACCACCACTGTTTTAATTTGCCAAACAAAACAAAAAACTACCCGCAAAATATTAATAAATTTTAACTATGCTACAAAACTACCTTGATTTTTTAATTTTTATTTATTTTTAGTCAAGGCATGTTTTACTAACTATCGTTGCTAAAATTAGACCCAAGCCGTAGCAAGGGAGATGACACTAAATTTATTTGCTCATTAATAATAGACCCCATACTATTGTACCTAATTATCTCCATACATTCTAACACGTCGAGACGAAACCCCTTATCACAGTAATGCAACACTTCATACGAATCTGAGTCTGATATTGAATGATTTAATTCTAACAAATGCTTGGCAAAATTAGATCTATCAGGATGTTCGTTCCTATATGCCGATACATGCTCTTTAAACCTAGTATTAAAACTGCGCCCGGTCTGACCTATATATACCTTACTGCAGTCATTACAAGTGAGCTTGTATACACCCGATTTAGTTCCTTTATCCACCTTCTCTTTGTGGTTACAAAGTTTAGAGTACAAAGAGTTGTTAGTTTTAAAGGCACTTTCAGTAATTTCGAAACTGACACTCTACTGAAACTCACTGAAAATATTAGTTCCCGTGAAAAAATAATTTAGTAGAAGTTTTTTTGCTGGCTGTACTTACTTGTATTGCCTTCGAAAATCCATTCGTGTAATTTGAAGTCTATACCATTCACCGTTAAACAGTTCTCTCCCGTGGAGTCAATTCTGACCTGGTGATGATCACCGGAATTTCACGACCAGATTATTCTTTGCTACTAGTTTTATATTACAATGCCAAATTTTAAGTCAATTCAACCACTGAAAGTCCTTAGATCTAAATAACTATACTGCGAGATTTGATTACAGACAACGGGGCAAATAAAATAAAAGATTGTAATTTTTTTATTTTCTTACATACTAAATATACCGACCACGACGAATTAGTCGATAATCCTTGTTAATCGATCATAATTCGTTAAATTATTCTCATTTAACATGATACGGTTACATTTTCCTTGTAGTTAAAATTACACTTTTAAAGGACTTCCGGCTAAAAAACGCTTGGCAGACTTATATATTATTAAAGACACTAATATTATGAAACTTTTGTAATAATTTTGGTCACGATGTCATAATTATGACGTAGGAAATCGTTTTTGGGGGGTCACCTTTGTCGCAGTCTGTCAGGCACTTCCGGCTATTTCAGAACTGACAGACTTATGTTGCCCCTCTCTACGGATAAAGGGCTTCATGATGCCACGTGTTTCGTAATGATGTCACATGACGTAAATTGACCTTAAAATTTCGACCGGAAGTGAAGGATTTTCTCAAACTTACGGCTAATTTTAAGTGCGTTAGTTTTTTGATTCTTGCTCAGCACAACTTTCTCCACCGTGTGCCATGCATCTTATCGTGATGTCATGTTACGTAGGTAACCAGGGGCTGGGCTCACGGACTATAAACAGTAAATGTCTCCATGAAACATTATGTCTAAAATAAATAAAATGCATTGTTTTCACATACTTTAATTTATTTTAGTAGGTGTTCGAAGTGTCCACCGTTACAATATACAACAAATTCTGGCATGTAAAAAAATTGTCTCTATGTTGTTTGTACCTCTTTGCTGGTAAAATCGATGTCATGGTTCCTAAGAAGAAATTTTCGTATGTCGTATAGTCTCAGACTTTCCCATACTGACCGATATAAATGGGCCACCCGGTATACCACAATACAGTTATGGGCGGTTCAACCAGACAACTCCCTGTCCTCTTGAAATTCGTGAACTATTCCTCTCAAGGGACGCCTTCCAGTTAACCTTCGGGCAATAGCAAGGGTTCCCTGAACATTCACGTTCCACCATTTTGATGGGTGGTAGTAAAAAACAAATTAAAGTAAAATACGCTATTTGTAGTTTTATGGCTGAAATTAAAATAGGTTGAAAGTGACATGCGGTATTTTGGTTATAAACTAAGACCCTGGTGCAGAGTGATAACAAACGTAGTTGTGAGACTAAAATCTAGATTTTAGTTGAACAAAATTTTCAAGCGTTTTCTTTCAAACAAACCTTCTCCTGAAAATTAATAACAGAACAAAAAAAAAAACAAACGGGTGCGGCAGCTATTTTAGTAAACAAAGAAAGAAAATAATAATACACTTATTTACCATACAAGACACAACAATAGTATTAAGTATAGACAGAGAACACGAAGGAAACGTACGGTAGGAGTACGTTATTCTCTTCAATTCATCATCATCATCGTCATGTCAGCCGAAAGACGTTCACTGCTAGACATAGGCCTTCGACAATATCGACTTCGACAATACCGGTCTTATGCTTTTCGCATCCACCGCGATCCCGTGATCCTAGCCAGGTCATCGCACCATCTTGTTGGAGGCTTACCGACAGCTCGTCTCCCGGTCTGCGGACGCCATTCGAGAACCTTTTGACCCCATCAGTCCTGCGAGCAATGTGCCCCGCCCACTGCCACTTCAGTTGATTCAATTGATTTTTGTTTATACAAGAATATAAATGTTTGTTTATACATAATTTTGATGCTCATGAAACAACTAAAGGTAAAAACACATGTGAAAAACTGGCTCGAATAAGCCCCAACAAGCCCAACAGTGGCCTCTGGGGAGGTGTTCGTGGACATTCCACGTGGTCCAAGTTTGGGCAAGTTTAATGGTTTTTTTATGACATCCCAACTTTTGGGTCACACGTAGGCGTGAAATATTTGTCTAGCGTTTCGTTTAGATTATGTTAGAACTATTTGTGTAGATGTGGATTATGTCCGTCTTTCACGTCGAAACAGAGAGATCGACGTGATTTTTATTTGTTTAATTTTTGTCGCCTTCCGTGAAGTCGCCAAGCGGTCGCAGCGGAAGACCAGCGTTGGCTTACACGGCCAACACTATGCTGAGCTGCGACCGTTTCGTGCCTTCGCATATTGTATATTTTTTTGTTTTCATGTTTTTTTGCCCTGTTATTTTTTATGTGCGAAGCGTGAATAAAATATTTCTATTTCTATTTCTATTTCTATTTTTGGCATAGAGATAGTTTACGGGCCAAAGAGTGACATAGGCTGCTATTTATCCATTAGTGGCTGTCCCTTTTGCTCGGGGCCTAAATTGGAACCGGTCGGCTCCAATTCTGACGAAAAGGTTGTATGGATGATTAAAAACATTTATAATTTTAATAGCTTTTGCCCGCGGCTCCACCCGCGTGGTGTTCGGTTATCGCGCGCTGTTCCCTCAGGAACTGTGCATTTTTCCGGAATAAAAAGTAGCCTATGTCACTCTCGGGCCCATAAACTATCTCTATAATAAAAATCACGTCGATCCGTCGCTCCGTTACGGCGTGAAAGACGGACAAACACACAAACATACAAACACACTTCGCAATTATAATGTTAGTATGGATTTTTTTAGTCATGTCCACGATGTTGAGAAGCGAACAATGACACTAATTCGCCCGATCCCTGTTTATAAAATATCCGGACTTACGATAGCCTCAGTTATAATCAAGTGCCGTATCTAAATATTAATCGTTTCTTTTTCGGTTTATTGTTGAATCAGGGTTGTAGCACGTGGAAGTTTGACCGCAAAGTTTCCATATTCCAAGTGAATTTTAATAGATATTCCCGTGAGTGTACATACGATTTATACACGTTCTATAAAATAGGTCGTTAAATGCCTTCATTTGAACTATTTTTAACCGACTTCAAAGAAGAAGGAGGTTATGAAACAATTTGAATTTAAAAGTAAAAAGGTAAATGTGATTAAATTTTATAAGCACCTAGTTAAATAAGTAAATTATAATTATCGACAACAATAAATAGTTAGTAGGGAGGTAAACCAAATCCAGGGGGGCAGCTGCGCCTCCTCCCCCCCCCCCCCTGGGTACGCCCATGTCTCTCCAGGATGCTGTAAAAAATGCTGTAAATATTCAAGCCATAAAAGCAAAAGTCTGTTCGAAAAAAAAAGATAAGATTCCTGTAGACGACCAGATGGCCTAGTGGTTAGTGACCCTGACTATGAAGCTTGAGGTCCCGGGTTCGATTCCCGTGTCGGGACAGATATTTGTATAAAAATTACGAATGTTTGTTCTCGGGTCTTGGGTGTTTAATATGTATTTAAGTATGTATCTGTCTATATAATTATGTTAATCCGTTGCTTAGTACCCATAACACAAGCTTTGATAAGCTTACTTTGGGACTAGGTCAATTGTGTGAATTGTCACGTGATATTTATTATTATTATTATTAACTTTTTACGAAATTGGTTGAAATTGGCTGGATGTTGTCGGATGGCGGCGTACCTATATCTCTATCTAGACCAGCCATTTCTAGAGCCTGTCTTATTCATGGTTGTATCTGCTTACCGTTTGCCTGCGTCAAATCTGACCAAGATGAGATTTGACAGATCTCACGCCTAATTCAGACATGAATACTAGACGAAGACGTTATTAAGGCGGGCAACGATTAATTAAAGGGCTGTGATTAATTAATCACTCTGACGAGGTTTGGATTAATAATTCCGGTCCGTATTGTCTTAGATCAGGTTTCGCATATATTAAATTTGATTAAAATTAACACGATTCCGCCATTGATAAGTTAGGAGGCGAAAGGGCTGGGAATGTGGAAGATGAAGGACAGGCGCACTGGTAGTCAGATGGACACGACGAACGGACGAACAGAAGGACAGATTCCTAGTTGGATATATGGAGAAATAGACAGACGGACAGGACAAATAGACGGATGGGCAAGAGGACCCTTCTCCATAGCTCGCTGAGTAGCTCTGAGCCTATTCATAAAGCCTGTGAAGCAACATCTATCGGATCCATAAATATGTCATCACTGGCAACACACGCTGGTTGAAGATTAGAAGAGAGCAGAGATATTTTTTTGTACCTAATTA
Organism: Choristoneura rosaceana; assembly: GCA_037349165.1. Taxonomy (NCBI): domain Eukaryota; kingdom Metazoa; phylum Arthropoda; class Insecta; order Lepidoptera; family Tortricidae; genus Choristoneura; species Choristoneura rosaceana. The sequence goes on from JAZBNJ010000002.1 coordinate 253,964, forward strand.
AGTCATCATTATCATCATCATCATATCAGCCGTAGGTCGTCCACTGTAGGATATAAGCCTCCCCTATAGACCACTTGGTGCTTCGGTTGGAAGAGCCTTGCATCGACCCTGAACCCGCGACTTTAACCATGTGTTCCGTCCATCTCGTTGGTGGATCTAATTCAGTGATTTTAAGGAATTTAGTTAGGCTGATGATGATGATAATGATAAAGGAATTAAGTTCGACTGCAAAAAATAATGAGATCTGAGTGAAACCGCGTGTAAAGGCGAGTAATAATTAAAAATCCTTAACTAGTTTGACCTATTCGAACCCTTATAGCCCAAGGCAGAAGATAATAAGCCAAATAAACCGAACCGGGTCTCCGAGAGAAAGGAGGGGAAGACAAAGGCATTCCTTTCATTAAAAACTCTGTGATGTGCCCTTTTTAAGGGACAATGCCTTTTTAATACTCAATTGAAATATTTTTCCCTGAGGCATTCATCAAATTCGGCAATTTGATGCGACTGTGGAGACAGCTGCCACCATTAAAAAAGACTAATGTCATGTGACAGTAAAATTTACACAAATTGACCTAGTCCCAAACTCAAAATAATTCATAGCCAACTCAGTTCAAGAACTGGAAGACGAAGCGTTGGCAAGCCTCCTACTAGGTGGACTGATGACATCGCGAGAGTTGCGGACAGCCGGATGCAAGTGGCGAGTTGTCGTTCATTGTGGCGTTCTAAGGGGGAGGCCTTCGTTCAGCAGTGGACGTCTTCCAGGTGATGATGGTGATGAAGTAATTTCAGTGAATATCGGTAGGTTTGTTTCTGTTCTTACAGTGAGGAGGTGGAGGAACTGCATGAACACGCATATTAATATTTTGCATAAACTTAACTCTATTTAGGTCGCGGGGGAGCAAGGGAATTATTTTAGTTCATTGTAGAGAATGGTGTTTAAACCAAATACTAAAGAGTCTTTGTATTGTATTGTAAGATTGTATAGTTCATTGATATGGACCTATCATTCAACATAAATAAATCATTTCCTACAACTATGACAAAATTCGTTTATACACGAGTTTTTTCCTCTGAGAGGCAGTTTTTGGTCTTCGTTGGGTAGGCTACCCATACTAATATTATAAATGCGAAAGTGTGTTTGTATGTTTGTGTGTTTGTCCGTCTTTCACGCCGTAACGGAGCGACGGACCGACGTGATTTTTGGCATAGAGATAGTTTATGGGCCCGAGAGTAACATAGGCTACTTTTATCCCGGAGAAATGAAATGTTCCCGAGGGAACAGCGCGCGATAACCGAATACCACGCGGGCGGAGCCGCGGGCACAAGCTAGTATATTATAAATGTTTTTAATCATCCATACAACCTTTTCGTAAGAATTGGAGCCGACCGGTTCCAATTTAGGCCCCAAGCAAAAGGGACAGTCACTAATGGATCCCTGAATTTTTAAATAAAAATACATTACTTTACATTGTGTTTCAAATAATATTACAAAAGAACGAGCGTGCCATAACAAAGTTACCCGAGGCGGTCGGGACGTCGCTACTATCGATACAAAACGGGAAAATAGTACGGGGAAATTTTAGTTCTCTTTTTGTCCACCGACATGAATAAGTTTGTGGTGTATATTAATTAGTTCTACTTATGTAGGGTTTTCTTCGGTATAATTTCCTAAGAGAATTCTGTGGGATTTGAGAAATATATGCAGGTGTTGCGTTGTTGTGGAAGTTTTGATTTTAAATTGAAATTTCATAGGAAACTGATTGGGAAACTGTATTGGAGTAGCATAAGTTTATCATTATTTACTAGGTTTTGCCCGCGGCTTCGCCCACGTGGAATTCGATTATCGCGCTATGTTCCCCCGGGAACTGTGTATTTTTCTGGGACAAAAAGTACCCTATGTCACTCTCTGGGCCATAAACTATTTAGATCCCAAAAATCACGTCGATCCGTCGCTCCGTTTCCTTTTCGTACTTTTAATTCCAATTCCATATTTTTTACTCTTACGGTTACCCCGTAAAACCTAAATTGAAAATACAAACGGAAATATAGATGCACAGAAAAACCAGAAAAATACCGTTGTCCAGATAAATAAATAAATCTATATTTCAGTTTGTATTTTCAAGTTATAGTCATCATCATCATTTCACCTTTGCGTTTCAACAGTACTACCCTACGGTATGTTTTTTTGCCACCAATTTATGCGAACCAGACGGATAGACGAAGCGAAACAGAGGCAAATGGGTGCATTAATTTTTGTGACAGGCGCGAATTGTACATTCCGCGAATTTATGGGGTCCTTTTAACGGAGGGTGATATCAACTTACCACGGGGAAGGACGAAATAGAATTACGATGGAAGTGGGAACAGTTTATTTGGCGGCAATATTTCATCTGTCATAATGACATTTGGCCTTTTGCGTTTTTTATGACAGCATGATGAAAATGTTTAATTTTTGCTCGACTACGGCAAAGCCAATGAAGAGGAAGAACAGTAATGATTTTAGCGTTTAAACTCCTAAGTCCTCGCGTACTTTTTAGGACTAATTAACTGTGAAACTACGAGGTTACTAAAACAATTTTTCAGTTCAATAATTAGTTTGCAAAATATTCAATTTTAAAGCGCAAATTTTCATTAAAATCGAGCGCTCCCCCCCCTCTAAAATCTAAACCAGTGGGTGGAAATTTTTTAATAAATTCAGGATGGTAGTAAGTATATCAAACTTACAAGAAAAACTATAACGGTTAAGTTTTCTTGAGAATTATTAATATTTTAAGAGTAAATAGCAGCTTAAACTTGGAATATTCCGTACAAAATACGAAATCCTTAGAAAATATTACTTCCTTTTTTCGTAATGGCTAGGAACCCTATTTCGGGCTTGTCCGATACGCTGTTGGCCGATTTTTTTCTTTAAATTTGTTTTTCAATGTGACACATACCAGTTCAGTTTCAACAGTAAATGGCACCCTATATAACCTTGCAAAACAATTTTAATTTCTTCCTCCACATCACAATACCCGCTTGATAACATTATAACACTAAATACGCTCATCAGTTATTGTTTTCATCCGTCAAAACGGGATCTGAGATTAAAATTACCAACGATTTTCCCAAATCATCACATCGGACCCTTTTTAATGTGACCCACAAATTGTGCACCATAATGGGTACACACAATGCCTCATTAGCGAGTAATGTGTACCAATTTAATTCACTTTAGACCGGTCCGTGTAGCATTAATATTAGCCGTTGTTTAAGAATTTGGGGTGTACTGCAATCAGCGTGATCTTCTAAAGGCGGTGACCGTTGTGAAGAGGTGTGGTTACATTTGGTGGCTTGCTCACTGTGCGTGTGGTTGTTTAGTTGTCGTAAAAGGCAACTTAGGGAACTGTGGGGTTACTACTAAAATTCTAAATCGAAGTTTGTGTCGTATCGTCTGTGTCCACAGATATTCATTACACTAGATAACACAAACACCTCAATCTGTATGAAAACCAACCGTGTCACTTTTTTATATCTACTGTGACGTCTCAAGAGCGAATTAGCGATGTGAATTCTCCGATTCCGCGCAAAATCGATTCAAATCGCGTGACAATACAATAATATCATAAGGTTAGGTTATCTGATGCAGAGAGAGCGAGAGAGAGAGAGAGAAAGAGAGAGAGCATCACAACACAACAGATAAAATTGTGAATGCGTTTTTTTCTTTTTTTCTATTTTAGAAACACGACCCGTGATTTAGGTATTATTTGGAGTCATTTCCGTTAACGGACGCATTCAAATTCCAAAACGAGGGTGTTTAAAAGAAAAATTGCGGAAAAAGCCATTGTTGATTTAATTACGGGACCGTAATTAAAAGTAAAACGGGTAATTATGTCTTTGTAACACTGGGTTTCTGGTCTTACGTGTTTCAGTGCGAGATTTATAGAGATGTCCTAAACTGAAGCATGTTGGATCTTAACCACTCGGGCTTTGAAATTATCTAACACAATAGTGATTTGGAAAACGAAATGTTTTATTGTTCATCATCATCATCAGCCGGATGACGTCTACTGTTAAACAAAGGCCTCCCCCTTAGGACCGTGGGCGTACCCAGAGGGGGGAAGGGGAGGGCAGCCCCCCCCAGAAATTGTATGTTTTACAACATATTATGCCCCGTTTTTATGGCGTTAAGTAAATGTATTTTTTTTATTTCTTTCTATTTTCGATTATTATATACGATAAAAGTAATAAACGCTGTGGTAACAAGCAAGCTTTATAAATGTGACGTTTGTAAGTCTGTTTGTTACCCCATTATTATCTAAACCGCTGAAACCATTTAGATGAAATTCAGTAAAGAGATAGTTTGAGTCCCGGGGAAGGACATACAATAGTTTTTGTCCCGGAAAATTATATAGTTCCCGCGGGATACAATAAAAGAAGTCTACGCAGTCTACGCAGACGGAGGCTACTTTCTGTGTACATATTACAATAATAATCACTATAACTACCTAAAACTGAATAATAGGCTGATTTCCTTCCTTTATAGTTTCGCGGATATGCAGTAAAATGTACATAAAAAATCTAATACAGTGATACTACGGTTAAAACATTGTGAATGGACTCTTTATAAGGGACTATTTAACCCCCCTTTCACTTTACGGTTATTTTATAACACCGTGAATCATGCAGTCGTCAACATAGCTTTATCAAATTTTACAAAAAAATCCGCCATTTCACCTCTCCTCCTCCCAAAATCATTTCACAAAATCAAACGAAAAATGTTCAAACGGCGTCGCGAAAAGACTTTCCGGCTCGTTTCCCTAAACTGTTCTTGAGGACAGTATTTTTTCAGTTAATTATAATAATTTCCCTCCGATTTTTCCATCAGGAGGTCATCGAGGCGGAATATTAAAAAGTAACGGCTCATTAGTCGGCTTAATTCTGGTAGAAAGTACTCGTTAAAAGCCCTAAGTCTCCGTATTACATTCGAAATCTCCGGGTCCGGTCTTTGATTATCCGTCTAATGAAGGTAGTTGTGGAACGGAGTTGTGTGGGATATCTCTGGGTCATGGCTTTTTTGAAGGGTTACCCTGAAAAGTATCTGACACAAACGAATGCTTTTGGTCTTGTATTCTGTTACTTATGACTAGTTCTTTTGGATAAAATGAAGTAAGGGCCGACCGAGATTTTGGTCTCGTTCTCGGTTTCGTCAAATCTCGGCTAAAAATCGGGCCGAGATCTTACCCCCTTATTCATAAACGACAATCAAACCTATTTTAGTTAAAATGCCGCTAAAATTCGTTTGTCCTTATCTGTCACTTCGACATTTGTATTTGTTAGAAAGGGACAAAGCATTTGTTAGTTAACATAGGCTTGTTAAGTTTTATGAATAAGGGGGTTCGTCTCGGCCCGAAATAGCCGAGACTCCGCGGCGGCTCTCAAATTAAACATTGGCGCGCGATTTACCGCGGTGACACGAGCTTTCCTTAGGATTTTGATTGGTCGCCTCGCCCGGGCTCGTGCGTCTGCAGGACTACTACGAAACTCGAAGTTTGTGTCGTGCGGTTCCTCTGACACTTATACTGTTTAATACGAGAGCGAGAGGGACAGCGCGACACGAACTTCGAGTTTCGAGTTACGTAGTAGCCCTGCTGGTACTTGTAACTTACTGACACCCGCTAAGAAGAGCAAGCGAAACGCTAAAATTTTTGAGTATTGATATTGATATTCCTCGCCATATAAAATACTAGCTTTTGCCCGCCACTGTTGCCGACCGCGAATTCTGTTCCCTCAGGAACTGAAACTTGGAATATTCCACACAAAATACGAAATCCTTCGAAAAATATTACCTACTTTTTTCGTAATGGCTACGGAATCCTATTTCGGGCATGTCCGATACGCTCTTTGCCGGTTTTTGTTGGTTACATAGGTTATTTCAGCAAGCTTACGTCTATTCAACAAGTGTACAATGAAATTACTGTCATGATTCTAATCCAACTGGAAATAAAAATAAATATTACATCATACATTGTGCCCCTTTTTAAGTCTTTAAGAAGTCGGTCTAGAGTTATCTCAAGGTCACCTAATTACGCCAGCAGCCCCTAGTTAAACAAATTTTACATGCCACCTTAGCGTTTTTAGATTAAACTCATTTGAAGTAATGAGAGCACTTTCAGACGGAATTATTTTATTTTTCATGTCGGATTTCGTTAAAATTTACCTGAATGATGAGAAAAACAACGTTTGATACTTTGATGTTTATATCCTTATGCTATTTTCATCAATGGAAAATATTAATAATTAAAAATATTTATTCGCTTTTCGGCAAAACATTGAGATCTAATTTCTAACCCCCCGACCCAAAAAGAGGCGTATTATAAGTTTGACCGCTATTTATGTGTTTATGTCTTTGACACCGTATCTCTTAAAGAGGTTGATCGATTTGAATACGATTTTTTTTATTTGAAATTATGTTTTTTAGCGACGGTTTTTAGGTATGTTTCATCAAAAACGGGTAAGCCGTTTTTAAGATATTTAACTTTGAAGTAACCAAGTCAGAGTTGTCCAACTTTTTGTTGGTTAGGTTATAATTTGGCGGTCTTCATCTGCACATCGACAATTGACTGTACTTGCATTGTCACCCAAACTACATATTTGCATACCAAATTTCAAGTCGATGCTATTAACCGTTAAAGAGTTTCGTCCTGCGGAGACGATCCTGGCCGGACTAACAGGATGTCACTACTAAATTATTATATTGGCACACGATTTACATAAGCATTCCAAATTTAAAGTCAACCTGCCTACCGGAAGTTGATCAAATTTAATTTGCAAGGTTTTGACGACCAGATGGCCTAGTGGTTAGAGACCCTGACTACGAAGCTTGAGGTTCGATTCCCGTGTCGGGGCAGATATTTGTATGAAAAATACGAATGTTTGTTCTCGGGTCTTGGGTGTTTAATATGTATTTAAGTATGTATCTATCTATATAATTATGTTTATCCGTTGCTTAGTACCCATAACACAAGCTTTGCTAAGCTTACTTTGGGACTAGGTCAATTGGTGTGAATTGTCCCGTGATATTTATATTATTTATATTTATTTATTTAAGATTTGACTACAGACAGACCGAGAGACACACAACGGGACAGGTGAAATTAAATAAAAGCTTGTAATAAAATACAATGGCAAATCAAGGCACATCTGTCTGTAATCGTCTTCCGAAATCTAAAACGCTTTAAACTTATCGAGGTACCTTATCCACCTCTAGAGGTCAGCGAAGCTGTTCCCGACAAATTGTGCACCCATTAATCAAGTTTTTGCCGAGCTGCTTATCTGAATGGGATGATCGATCGTACTGAGGGATACACCAGGCTATTGTTAAATATATATATAAAGGACTTGCCCGTTAACGCTCCGAGGAAATGATGGTCGGAAAATATCGTCGCCTGTCTACATTAGATACAATGTAAGTTGTCGCACACTTATGATTGGGATATCTGACACCAGCAATCAATTGAGATACTAAGGCTTAGTAGAAGTAAGCCTTGTGGTGTCGGGTTAGAATTACACCTCTCTATTTCTTCTGTGGATGTTGTAAGAGGCGGCTGAGGGTATAGGTTTGGCTACACCGTAGGCGATAGGCTAGCAACCTGTCATTATTTTACCATTTTTGTCAAACTTAAAAGCTTAAATTGCTAAAAGTGGCTCCGAAATGATAACTACAGAGTACTTTACTATTATATGTAACGTTTCGTGTGCTCTGCCTACCCCACTTGGATATACAGGCGTGATGTTTGTGTATATGTGTGTAGTCGAAGTAGGATGACAAATGGAATCCTGTTATTACTGGCTGTCTATCGGTCACAGGGTTGTATCTAGAGCACCGTTATACGAGTAAACAGCTGCAACTTAGACGTCACATCAATAAATAAGAGAAATTAAATTAAATTAAAAATGAAAATAGCCCCATATAAGAAACGTATACCATCCCAGCCTATATACGTCCCACTGCTGGGTACAGGCCTCCTCTCAGAACAAGAGGGTTTGGGCCATAGTTCCCACGCAGGCCCAGTGCGGATTGGGATTTAGCTTGACGGTTTCGGGCTATTTTGTAGCCCGTCCTCTAAGAACAACGCGATTCGGCGGCTGCTGCAACACGCGCACTGCGCGCCACTGCTTTGTTCGCGCGAAATCTTATGGTTTTAGGTATCTCTATGTACAAACCTGAATTTTGTAATTTGTTTATGAGTGACAGTAAGTACTTTACGTTCTGCTTTGCCCGGGACAGAGACAAGTTACACAAGATGATAGCCGACACTATCACAGTATATAAAGCTCATGTATGTACTTGAGCTTAAATATATATGTATATAGCTTTTGCCCGCAGTTCCGCCCGCGCGGTATTCGGTTATCGCGCGCTGTTCCCTCGGGAACTGTGCATTTTTCCGGGATAAAAAGTAGCCTATGTCACTCTCGGGCCCATAAACTATCTCTATGCCAAAAATCACGTCGATCCGTCGCTCCGTTACGGCGTGAAAGAGGGACAAACATACAAACATACAAACACACAAACACACTTTCGCATTTATAATATTAGTATGGATACTGTGGCACTAGGTAGAGAGGCATTTGAAGAAGAAGAATTGCGTGTGTAAATTATGCTCATAAAGACACAGTCGTGAGACAATTACCGAATTCTTAGTAATAACCTGTGGACACATGTGACTCGACATTGAGAGCACTCTATAGAGCGACTTGAAGTGCTGAGAATGGTCAATGGGAAAAGATCAAGATGATTCTCCCATTCGCTGGACTGACCAGATAAAAGCCCTTACAAGTACTCCTTTCAATATTTGCGCTAGAGAAGCGACAGCCAGAGACAGAAGTACCACTACCATGAGTTTACAGTGACCGTACTTGACAGCGACAGCGACGGCGTAAATTATTTGTATGGAGAATTGTACAGCGCCTCTACAAATAATTTACGCCGTCGCTATCGAGTACGGTCAAGTAAACTCATGAAAGTGGTACTAGTGTAGAATTTTTTGATGTGGTATGTGACAACAACTGCTCTGTCAAGAATAGAATATCCTACAAAGAAGAAGAAATAATATCCTAATAGGGTCCAGTGGGCATCCTCTTGGTAACAATCCGTAACCATTGTTAAAGCTTTTATTATTAGAAAACCAGTACCACTTATTCTTTAAATTGTAACATGAAAGACGACGAAAATTCGCTCTAAAGAGCCTGAACAAAACAAATAACAATCGCAAACATGAGCAAAAAATACACGTTTTTATTACGGACCGGGGTGAGATTTCAAACGAACCACAAAGGGCTGGAAATGCTGAAATACCTAAACAAAGGCCCCTGAAGCGGCCAATTTACGTATGGGAAAGTTTGAAAATATTATCCGGGAGCTTTAGCCGCGGGTTAACTTGCTGTCTAGTTGGGAATTATGGAGCCTCTAGTGTTTTTGACACGAAAAAACTAAAAGGAAGAAAATAAGTCTAGTGCTCTAGAATTATTTTTAGTTCTGTTCTAGACCACTAGACCTATTTTCTTCCTTTTAGTTGTGACGAATCAAATGATACCTCATATTATGTTAAAATGGGCACGTATCGGAATATCGAAAATTGAAATATTTTATTATCTCCATGCCTCTTGCTTTGTGCATTATGCCCGTCACTTGGTTGAAACGTAGGCTTAGTCTTAGCTGTGTGGGTAATATTTCACCACCTACCTGTTTAATTATACTATAAATATATAATGTAACAAGTGGAGCTGTCGTTTAGCTCAAATTTGGGCTCTGCAGAAAATCAGCGTTGCTGCATCCTCTGTGTAGCAGCAACACATGCTGAGTGGAGACCCTTTTTCGGTGACAATTGGTGTCGCCACCGTAAAATTTATTGTAAATTATGCTTGTATAGTAATATATATTATTGTTTTTGGGTTTGGTGGTGGTACTGTTGGGACCGTAAATAAATCATTTTTCATTCTTTCTTTCTTTCTTTCTTTCTTTCAAATATCGACGGTCAAAATATCGAACCCAACCTAACCTACTTTCCATATTTTGATCGTCGACTTTATAACATTAGATATATTAATTTTCGATATTCAGATAAGTTTTGCTGGTGGTAGGACCTTGTGTAAGCTTCGCCCGAATTGTTACCTCCATCTTGCTATCTAATCCTGCCGTGAAACAGCAGTGCTTGCACTGTTGTTTCGACGCGGAGAGTAAGACAGCCGGTGAAATTACTGACACTTGAGGTATCCCATCTTAGGCCTCTAGGTTGGCGAGGCATCTGCAATACTCTGTGGTGATCTCTTACCATCAGGAGACCCACTTGCTCGTTTGCCATCCAGTCGAATAAAAAAAAAGTCTCCGTTAAAATCTGTCCAGCCGTTTAGGCTTCAGTTCTCAGTATTCAGTATTCAGTATTTATTTATTGCAACACCTTTTACAAAAAATATAAAAAATGATGCCCTGTTGGGGCGTAGCAATTTTAAAATTAATTAAGTACATTAATAATACATACCCTCCTTTGGGCAGTCGGGGAAAAATGGTTCGAACGGTTCGCATTTATGTCTCAATTAGGTACTATAAACAATTTTGTAACGCTAGTGGTGTATGTGTACCTACGTTCAGCAAGCAAGACCCAGAAATCGATGTATTTGAGATGTGGGAGTTTAAGTTTTTCTTATTTACGTCTTCAATTGTGACAAGTACCTTTGATATTTTCGCATTGAATAAGTAATTATTATAAAAATCTATGAGTAAACTTTCATTATGATAATATTATGTAGTAGAATAGAGGATGCCTAAATCTTGCACAAGTACCTATCCTAACTTTTATTAAACTTAAATAAAGAAATCCAACTAAATCCAAACTCCATTTTAAAAGGAAGATTATATTAAATTCTCAGAAGCTGTTTGCCTACGTAAAAATAGCTTCGTCTACAAGTTATTGGTAAAATATAATATTTTCCAAGAAATTATGAAATAACCTTGCTAACGTTTAGCTGTTAACTGTTGTACTGTTGGTAGGCATAAATTCGGCCAATAGTTCTGAGTGAGCTCATTCTTCGACTAAGCGTCGTAGGGTCAACAACCGCTTCGCAAATGCAAATGCTTCGGAGAGAAGCGAAACACGTGTTCGGGATCTGGTTTATGGCTGTGGTGGTGGTGGTGGTGGTGGGTTCAGTTACGTTTGCGTTGGTTATTTACGTTTTTTATGCGGAGGGAGGGCGGGTTCAATTACATGAAAATACCTTTTTCCAACTCAAGCGTAGATTTTTACTCTCACTACTTGGCGGAGGAGCAAGACAAATATTCCATTTATTTTAACATGGGCCTCCGCAAAGTAACGCCTGAATCTATACAGAATTTAACGATGGCTAAATCAAATCACAAAACCAAATCAAAGCACTTATTGAATCTATAACACTTGTCACACTTATTAATGCACGGACGTCAGTATTAGGCGTCCGAATTCCCAGCCAACGTCGAACCAAAATGGCATAAATCTAAAATGTTTGCATGCCAAAGTTCTGCTTCGGTGGAGGAAATTTGATACATTTTCATAGGATGGTAGAGGCTGGGAGGTATGTTTTGTTATAAGCGTGTGGTCGCAGCTAATCAGGCTACTCTCTTAACAGGCTGTAGTGGCAAATTATCGCTTATATCTGACAGCAGTGATTGGTGTTATTCGTGTTTGGAGCTGTGAAACTGATACTCATTATTGTAAACTAGGTATATTATGGTCATTGTCATCATCCTCCACCTATTTTCATCATCAATATCACCTTTAGGACGTCCGCTGTTGGATATATATAGGTAGAATAGAATAGAATAGATTTATTTGGTCTCCGCTATAATACAATACAATACAGTACAAATACTCTTTATTGTACACCAGAAATACCTAGTAATTACGGGAACAGTTAGATAATTTTTCACTAAAGACTTCTTTTGTTTTTGTTTTTTTTTTTATCGAATAGCTGGCAAAGGAGCATGCAGGTCACCTGATGGTAAGCGATCAGCGCCACCCATGGACACCTACAGCATAATTAGGACTGCGGGTGCGTTGCCTGTCTAAAGGAGAGGGTGATAGAGGAGGGGGGAAGGGGGAGGGGAGTTGGGCCTCCGGATCTCCCACTCGCCGTACGAATACAGCAGCAAAACTACTACTATTTCACGCCGGTATTCTGTGGGAGTGTGGTACTAACCCGGTCGAGCTGGCCCATTCGTATTGCAGCCAGCAAGTGTTACAGTAACGCTCTACCACATGTAAAATTGCTTTATCCATCCCAGCCTATATACGTCCCATTGCTGGGCACAGACCTCCTCTCAGAACAAGAGAGCTTGGGTCATAGTTCCCACGCGGGCCTAGTGCGGATTGGGAAGTTCACATGCACCATTAAATTTCTTCGCAGGTTTTTTGCAGGTTTCTCCACGATGTTTTCCTTCACCGCAAAGCTCGTAGTAAATTTCAAATGTAACTCCGCAGATGAATTTCGAAGAACTCAGTCGTGCGACACGGGGTTTGAACCCACAAACCTCTGCTTGAGAGGCGATAGGTCAAACCACTAGACCACAACGGCTTGCAAAATTGCTCTATAAAGAAAATATACATAACGTAATTTCAAACAATGCCACATCTATTCCGACTTTGCCCTAACTGAGCTCATAACTGAATTTAATTTTTAGCAAGTAGCCATATTTTTTGAAAATTCTTCCTTTCAATGACTTTGTAAGCCTAAAAGCTCAAAGGGCGTACTTAATTTGCCAACAATGTATCTTTTCAATTCCTTCAATGCGGAGCATCGATCAAGCTGCGTTCGCGACATCCATCACTGTCAATTAGAAGAGTAGGAAACTTCTATTGAGTCAATTGCAATCAATGGAGACATATTTCGTATATCCTCATCGTTAGTGAAAGACGTCGAAGTTAGAAACAAAAAGTACTTTATTGATAAAAGAAACTAAATAATATAAATATTAAACATAACTTTCTAACAATAACTTAAAGGTCCCGAAGATGCTGGCAGCGTTTCCTCTTTGAATAGCTAAGCTAATTCTTTGTCCGAGGAAGCTGCCAGCTTTTCGGTCACCTGTGACGTCTACTAACCTTTTAGAAATTTCCTTAAAAAGTTTTAAAGCACTAGGACCCCACGGACCAAGGGTCTCGACACCGAATGGGACAAAGTCATATTCGGTGCCTAGACCCCTGTATTTGGATACTTTTGCCTTTTCAGCCGCTTCGGATGCTGCACCGGCTCTGTTGCAGGTTCCATGGAGATGGGAAGGAGCCAGCGTGTCAGAACAAGTGGCGTCCCACACAAGCACACGACCCATCTTCCATGGAATCAGGCTCATGCTATCCGGTCTCTTACCAACGTCTCTTGCAATACCTGCGGGCTCAAGCAACGAAGAAACAAAATAATATTTTTATAGCACTTATTAAGGCGGGAATAGGTCCTAGTGACCTTTTATAAGTTTCAGGGAGTTGAGGATCCATGTATCGTGGTCACGAGTAGACCACGAGGAGTCTACTCGTGACCACGGCAACTCCAACGTTGCCGAAACGTCGAGGTAAATATTACTTGTTGGTGTTAGCGTGATAAGTCCCGTTTGTGGTATTTTGACTACTATATTCCTGTAGGATTTATCTAGTTTAAATGATAGCAAAACGGATAACTTACGTCTGAAATTGAGTTTAGCTCGACATGTTTCGGGCTAATCTGTAACCCTTGCTCCCAGAAGAAGTGTTACGGATTAGCTCGAAACATGTCTAGCTAAACTCAATTTCAGACGTAAGTTATACATTTTGTTATCATTTAAAATTAATATGTCTCACGGCAGTTTTAGGGTTTATCTAGTTTATAAGCAGGTAACTAAACTTTGATACAAAACAGCTCCATATTTGTAGCTTATTCAAACACGTTAACTTGTGCAAGACTCTGAGCTACTAGTACCTTGTATTAATATTAACTAGATTAGTATCAAAAGCTAAGGAAGTCTATGTAACAAGGAGCTAGTAACTTTGGCGCTAGTTCGCGAGCTTTCGCTAGGAAATGCAACTACTACCTAGGAAAGTAGGAAGTTTAGTAATCCTGCTAATATTAAAAACCGGCAAAGTGCGAGTCGAATGAAGGCTATCGCGAATGAATTTTCCGCTAGAGGCGCTAGTGTAGCGTGAGGTCAACGAAATGTCAAATCTCATAGTTTTTGGGTGAGCTACGCGGGTTTATTTATTATTAGAATAATTTTGTGAATATTTTGCATTACCTGAAATTAATTATGGCAATTATGCGATAAGGGGCAATGAACGTCTGTAATTTGAGACAGTTTTGTCTTTCGAAAACTTTTGTCCTTCCTTTTTTCCGAACAAAACGGGATTACGCAATACTGTGGTTGTTCGATATTTCTATGGTACTGTTTTAATATGTATTAAATATGATTTTAATCTAAACTTTGTTTTCACGCCCGTTAAAACAGACTTTTAAAAACCTCACGCAACAGTGGCGCCATCTAGTGAGAGAAAATACGATAGCCCCCATTCGCGCACGAAGGGTTCCGTATCATTATCTATACAACATTAGACATAAGAAAAAGATATTTATTTTATTTTAAATTAATTATTTATTTTTAAACCGATTATACAACTAAAGATTCTGGGAATACTTCAAGCGACTGTTGCCGTTATTTATCAAGCAAAAAACGGCAAAACAATCACGTTTGTAGTATGAGAGATCCCCTTAAATATTGATTTAATTCTGTTTTTAGTATTTGTTGTTTTAGGGGACACAGTAATACATAATGTGTAAAAATTTCAAGTGTCTAACTATTACGGCTTCAGAGATAGGTACTGTGACAGACGGACGGACGAACAGACAGATAGCGGAGTCTAAGTAATAGAGTTCCGTTGGCACTCTTTGGGTACGGAACCCTATAAAATAGCTGTTGACCGCGACTCCGTCCGCTTAGACTTCGTTTATCACTATCCCGCTGGAACTATTCAATGAGTATTTCGGAATAAAACTTATCTTGTTTTTCCTCGTGAATCGAATAATGTATCTGTATAGAGAATTTCATCTAAATCGGTTCAGCGGTTTCGACGTGATAAGGTAATGTCGACATGGTTATTTTACTATGGACAGACAGACATGGCCTGGGGTTCCGTTTCTGCTATTTTGGCTACGAAACCCTTAAGATCCCGTGGGAATTAACAAAAAACGTTGCACTAAAAAAGAAAATAGAAAGTAACTTTCTTTAGTATTTAAAATTTACGCGTTGCTTTAATAAACGGCGAGAACGCCTTGACCCTTAACAGTAGCTAATTTTAGGCACTAATATGTATTATAACCTCTGGATAAGCTTTCCCATATAAATTACAGTTAATTTCGTGTGTCAATTCAAACCGCCCCGCTGGAGGCGCTTGGGTACTAATTCTACTATCCATCCAGTTAGAGATGGCCGTTACCTGCCTTACTAGTAACGGTCAACGACGGCCATCTTTAAATGGATGGATAATAGAATATTAGTACCTACCCGAGCCGCGCTCTCGTCATTCCATCTGCCTTACAGACAGCGCCAAAATGGCGAATGTCAAATAAGCACAAATATAATCGTTTGTTTGTTTATTTACTTTTCTTTTCTATACTAATATTGGGAAGAAGGTATGAAAGGTTAACGCTCAAGCAAAATCAAGTTTTAACACATGAGCAATAGGTATCATTTTGTGACGAGATCCAAGGTGCGATTGTTTAGGTGCGTTCAATATCGATGCATTTACAACTGTCATAAAAATGCAGTTTCATTAAAAATCTCACTGTAATCAAAAGTTACGAAAACTTCCTTAAAAACAAAAGTTACTTACATGTTACGCGAAAGGATCAAAAGTTACGAAAAATGTAACCATAAAATAAATATCATGGGACGCTTGACACCAATTGACCTAGTCCCAAACTAAGCAAAGCTTGTAATATGGGTACTAGGCAACGGATAAACATACTTATATAGATAAATAAATACTTCAATACATATTAAACTATGCAACGGATAAACATACTTACATAGATAAATACATACTTAAATATAGGTAGGTATACATATTAAACATACAAGACCCGAGATCCAAAATTTGTATTATTCATATAAATATCTGCCCCAGCCGGGAATCGAACCCGGGACCTCAAGCTTCATAATCAGGTTCTCTAACCACTAGGCCATCCGGTCGTCGTGCATCGAACAACTTCCCAGTATCACTACCATGAATTTTTACATTAACTGTACTCGATAGCGACGGCGTAAATTATTTGTAGAGGCGCTGCACAATTCTCCATACAAATAATTTACTTGCTATCGAGTACGGTCACTATAAATAAACTCATGGTAGTGGTACAGAGCATTCCCTATAAAATGCTTCATGGGAATAAATGAAGGGTCCACGGAAAGAACATGTCTAGTCACTTTTTTTTAAATTGAGATTTTAATCTCGAAATGTAGAGCTCACAAAGTACTATGACTTACCATTGAATTAAATAACCTGAAAACATTATAAAATGTATTTTTTTAACTTTTAAAGAAATGGTAACCATAGTAATTGTTCGTGATGACTGACTTTCAAACCGCTATAACTCCAAAAGTTGCTTAGGTGACTAGACATGTTCTTTCCGTGGACCCTTCAGATTGAAATCACCGAGTTTCAATTCCACTGGTTATATTTGATAGTTCACACGAGTAAAATAGGCGGGTGAAGACTAGCAAGTAATGAAACGTCGAGGTGTTATCCCTTTTCGCAGCCAGCGTGGAGCGATGGCCCGCAGGTTGCTAAATAGGGGGCAATTTAGCAGAATCCTCCACGTATCTCATGACGTCTTGGTATTGCGGCGCGCTAGATAAGCGAAATGTCTTATTACTTTCTTTAGAATCCATATATAAATACTAGCTTTTGCCCGCGGTTCCGCCCGCGTAGTATTCGGTTATCGCGCGCTGTTCCCTCGGGAACTGTGCATTTTTCCGGGATGAAAAGTAGCCTATGTCACTCTCGGGCCCATAAACAATCTCTATGCCAAAAATCACGTCGATCCGTCGCTCCGTTACGGCGTGAAAGACGGACAAACCCACAAACATACAAACACACTTTCGCATTTATAATACTATAGTATATGGATTATAAATGCGAAAGTGTGTGTGTTTGCATGTTTGTCCATCTTTCACGTCGAAACGGAGAGACGGATCGACGTAATTTTTGACACTTATACTATTTAATACAAGAGTGAGAGTGACGGTACTATACGAACTTTTCTATACGAGTTTCGTTGTAGCCCTGCCATATGGGCCAGAGAGTGAGATAGGAAAGAAAGAAAGAAAGATTTATTTTGGCTCCATAAGTACCAGCTAAGACTAAAACTAGCACTAAAACTATATTACTTGGTGACACGACAGGATACTTAAAAGGGTCTCCACTCAGCATGTGTTGCCGCACATTATGTGCAGTAACGCTGGTTTTCTGTGGAGCCCAAACGATAAATATGTATGCATGAGCCAGTTCCTTTGCCCCAGTCAGACGAAGAAAAATAAAAAAATAATTTAAATCATAGACAAGGAAGAAATGACTACTAGATAAGCTACTTTTTATCCCAGAAAAATTCACAATTCCCGAGGGAACAGGGCGCGATAACCGAATACCACGAAGGTGAAGCCGCAGGCGAAAGCCATCTGTTTTTTTTTAAATACATACATATTTGTTTAATTTCATGCTTATTATTAGAAATAATTGGGGGGGGGGGGGGGGGGGTTAATCTCATCTTAGCTTACTTTATTGAAAGCATCAACAATTTTCAAAACAGTGCGAGTGTGTGTGTGTGTGCGAAATCTGAACCGCTGGCTCTGCAGACTTGATACTTTGCACAAGTGTCTTTCATACAACGATACGAGATTCTTATGAATATTTTGTAAAATCACGCAAATTAAGCTTTAAATTAAACAAATTTAGGTACTGTCCCTTTCTACCTTATTAGCTCACATCACGTGTCTCCCTCTACAATTCCAGCCTCGTCTAAATTATCCCGGTTTATTCATAATGCAGAGAATGCGGTTTGTATTTGATAAAGCTAAGTCCCGGGGTTTGCACGAAGCCAAACTAAGCTTGCTATCCCAACTGCCGAGGCTTAAAGCGTGGAATAGTTATATTATAGTTTTATAGACTGCCATTACGATAAAATGATAAGTTATTTCAATATAATTCCTTTGTAATTGCACAAATTTGCTTTCAATTTCAATATTTGAAGCATTGCTACCACCTCTCGCTCGCTCTTGCTCGCTAATCCTGTCGTGAAGCAGTAGTGCTTGCACTGTTGTGTTTTGGCGCGGAGAGTAAGACAGCCGGTGAAATTACTAGCACTTGAGGTATTTATTCCAACTTAGGCCTCTAGGTTGGCAACGCATCTACAATAAGTACCCCTGGTGTTGCCGATGTTTATGAGCGGTGATGATCTCCTACCACCAGGAGACCCACTTGCTCGTTTGCCTTCCAGCCGAATAAAAAAAAAAGCAAACAAAGAATGAAACAAACGTTTTCCTTTTCAGGATTTTGTATTATTGAAGAAAAAAAATCTTTGTGCCTATCCATTTAAGCTTCTTTCCTAGATAGATATCCATCTATCGGTTCGTCTGACCGTCAGTCCGTCTGTCCATCTGTCAACTAGAGACCCTTTTTTCTTAGGAACGCATGTTATGGAGACATTTAAGTTGTATACATACCTAGTGCCATCCACGAAGACGCGCGATTTTGTCAAAATTCAATTGTCAAAATCTTTCAAATAGCCCCCTAACATAATATATCATATATTATTATTTTATTTCTTCCTAACTATCCATACTAATATTATAAATGCGAAAGTGCGTTTGTATGTTTGTATGTTTGTCCGTCATTCACGCCGTAACGGAGCGACGGATCGACGTGATTTTTGGCATAGATATAGTTTATGGGCCCGAGAGTGACATAGGCTACTTTTTATCCCAGAAAAATGCACAGTTCCTGAGGGAACAGCGCGCGATAACCGAATACCACGCGGGCGGAGGCGCGGGTAAAAGCTAGTGTGTAAATAAATGTCTCTCTCTCTCTCTCTCTCTCTCTCTCTCTCTCTCTCTCTCTCTCTCTCTCTGTCTCTCATAATATAAACTGCTAATTAGGTAACACAAATGGCGCAAAGTTTAAAAAAAACTTGCCTCATTTTTTCCACACACGTTCTGCCTTGAAATTACAAAATTAATTAACTGAAAGCTCGGTAAATATCACTTGAAGCTTGTTAGCAAGCCTTTCATAATAATTTATGTTGGCGAAAGTCAAAGTACCCTTTGACTTCGACT
Source organism: Choristoneura rosaceana (assembly GCA_037349165.1). Lineage (NCBI taxonomy): Eukaryota > Metazoa > Arthropoda > Insecta > Lepidoptera > Tortricidae > Choristoneura > Choristoneura rosaceana. The sequence continues at coordinate 273,324 of JAZBNJ010000002.1, forward strand.
TTGAAAGCGATACAAGCATCAGCGGCTCTCATTACAAAGTAATTTTGAGAAGTCCGCGACAAAACATTAGAGAAGCGACCACGAGGCAAATAGCGTCATTATGGGGCAAAGAATAAATAAATATTCCAGATAGTTCTGTGTCTACTTTATCTTTTTTTCATAATTTTTATCGACTTCAAAAAAGGAGGTTATCAATTCGGTTGTATTTTTTACTTCTCTACAAATCTTTAATAACTAGTCTTTAGGAGCATTAAGCGCGATGAAAAGAAGTGTCGTTAGTCTCACCTGGTACGGTCGGTTACCTTACTTAGGTACTATAATGTATATAAATATATCTATTTTTTCATATCAGTTGTATAGAAAAGTGGATAGTTGTTTTTGAGCTTGATTCACCTTGTGGGCCAAAGACACTAAGTCCTGGCTTTTATTTACTTGTTTCAAATTTTTCAATTTAGGGATAAGGGATAATACAATTTAGGGAGATGCGATGAGAGATGCGGTTTGCAATCGGAAAAAAACCATTATGGAAAGGAGGACCCGCATAAGCAAGCTCAGCAAGGAAAAAAAATCTAAGCATGACAAAGGGCTTCTATTGAACCGACCTCTGACTTTGAACGCTAATTGGGCTGCAAGCCATTGGATTTCACTCTACAAACTATTGTGTGTGTATGTAAATTCTTTGTTGTAATAACCTAACCAACAAAAAGTTGGAAAAACCCCGAATTTGTCACTTCAAAGTTCAATATCTCAAAAACGATAAACATTTCTAAGAACCATCGCTAGAATACCTGATTTCAAATAAAAAAAAACCGCATTAAAATCGGTCACACAGACACACATAGCGGTCAAACTTTACCCCTCTTTTTGCGTCGTGGGTTAAAAAGATAACCTAACCAACAAAAAGTTGGAAAACCCCCGACTTTGTCACTTTAAAGTGCAATATCTCAAAAATGGCTGAACCGATTTTGATGAAACATATCTAAGAACCATTGCTAGAAAACCTGCAAAAAAAAAAGCCGCATTCAAATCGGTCCTCTCGTTTAAGAGCTACGGTGCCACAGACACACATAGCGGTCAAACTTGTAACACCCCTTTTTGCATCGGGGGTTAAAAATACAATTGACAAATGCCTTTTTGTTTAATGTCCTGTCTGTACTGAATAATCTTTGGCAGCTTTGAGCGCGGTCAAAAGAATAGTGTCGTTAGTCGGCGAACGACGCTTCAAATTGCTCGGATCACGCAAACGAGGGCCTTCAGCGTCCTGTGTTGACACGGAGCTATTAGCTTTACTGTTTACGCTTAGTATTTATTTTAAGCTTATTAAGAATCACTTAGTCCTTAACAATTAACGGTTGATTACGTTAGCAGTGCGTGTGTTGCAGCAGTCGCCGAGTAGCGTTGCTCCTTGAGGAAGGGCTACAAATTAGCCTGAAACATGTCGTGCTAGGTTTCAGACGTGAGTTATCCGATACACTAATTTACTAAGAGAGAGTCTCACGCCAGTTTCACCATCATTATCATGGTAGCCTTTTGGTTGTCCAATCTTGGTTGTAGGTCTCTTCCGTGTTGTTCCACTCTTGGCGATATTATGCCATCTCATCCAGTCTCGACTTCCAGGCCGTCGAATGTCGTCCACCCAGCGCTGCGGTGGTCTGCCGCGCCTCTGAGTATCCGCTCTGGGTCTCTATTCAAGAACTCGTCTTGTCCAGCGACTCTCGTCCGTTCATAGTTTCATGTTCAAAATAAATTTAACTCTCTAAATACCTACTATGGTGCAGTAAATGAAGGAAGTTGTTGTATGGAGACCCAAGCATTAATTCCTCAGTCGATGAAATTTTGCTTGGTTATTGTATAGTATGAGCCATAACTAAAATATAAAAAATCCAAAAAAAAAAAACACCTAAGTTAGGTATTTATAAGCTAAAAATCGTCACTACTTTTGAAAAACTCGTATCTCGAAATGGATAATTTTTCCAAGTGCACTTTATGACCATTACGTCAAGGTTCAATTTCGTTCACGTATTGATTTGAGATACGAGATTTTTTCAAAGTAGTGACGAAACACAATCTGTGTATATTAGTAATTTAATTTAATTTCAGCTGGGATATTTTTTTTTATATTTCATATATTGTTCCAATACGTTACATGAGTATGTCTATGTTGAAAAAAGTTTGAACGGAGCATTTTTTTTATTTATTTTATGAAATTTTTTTTTTGGATATTTATACAATACTCTTTATTTATTGATACTTTTATCATACTGTCAAGTTTTTTCGGGCTGAGGAATTACTGTTGGGTCCACTACCTTTATTTACTGCACTACTACGTTAGTCCGATGAGCAGTCCAGCTTATTCTGTGCGCGATTTGCAGCACCACATTTCGAATGCGTAAATTTTTCTTAATCATAATCATAATTCTAAAATATTTATTGTGATAACGGGCACAAAATATAGTTATATTGATAATTCAGAACATGACCGTAACATACCACATGTATGTACAATATTTATGTATTTTATTTTCTTTCTATAGCTATCAAATATCATATGTCAAAAATATTTAAATACAAGGAAAAATACGGTATGTCAGTTTCTTAAAAATTAACATGTCATAAATAATATTGTATTAATTATATCACATGTACTTATTATATTACAGTTATTGAAAACATACAAATCACACTATTTTTATTGACGCTGTAGTTGAAAAACTCCTTCATTGAGTAAAAACAATTATTTAGAAGCCATTCATTTGATTCGAAAGATCTGGTACATCAGGCTAAAACCCTACAACTACATAAAATCCCCTAAAATTTCCGCAACCCATTTTGGCATGAAAAATTTATCCTTCGGTCTGTTGCTTTAGCGTAGTTTATCTCCGAATTCAAAGGACGTATGAATATTTTTTGTATTGTGAGATGCTTTACGTCCGCCATTTCTTTCGGAGACGGGTCAGATGTGCGATATAAAGAGGGGCGTAGTGTGACGGATAATTTTCAGAGCTGTCGAATTTCATGAATCGCGGCATCGCGGTGGATGCGAGAAGCACAAGACCGGTCTGAGTGGAGAGCCTTGGGGGAGGCCTATGTCCAGCAGTGGGCGTCTTTCGGCTAACATGATGATGATGATGGTGAATTTCATAAAGCTTTAAAAGTAATGGACTAAAGACATAATAATTATAATAACTTAGGTAACGTTTATTTCAGGCTCTAGTCCTATACACTTCATGTATGTATGTATGTAAACTCTTTACTCTACAAAAGAAAAGAAACAAAACACAATTGACAAACTTTGAAATACTTCATGTTAGTTACGTTCTTATAATGATAATGTTAAGTAATTTAATTAATTGCGATGTCAGAGTTCTAAAATTAAAAATAATACAGTAATAAGTAATATTTATTATTGTTTTTGGGTTTGGTGGTGGTACTGTTGGGACCGTCAATAAATCATTTTTCTTTCTTTCTTTCTTTCTTTCTAATAGTAACAACAATGGTCATAGTTACAGAAAATGAAAGTTAAAATGAATTAAAATTAAAATTACAATGAGTACAGTAGATGGATCACTGGAATCTATCCTATCCCATTAACATGCCGGTTACGAGTACAACTCCAGGGCTACTACGAAACTTGCAACTCGAAGTTCGAGTCGTGCGGTCCCACTGACACTTATACTATTTATTACGAGAGCGAGAGAATTCTCCCGAAATTGTCACTTCAAAGTTCAACATCTTAAAAACGCCTAAACCGATTTTGATAAGACATGTCTAAGAACTGTCGCTAGAAAAACTACTTTTAAATAAAAAAAAAACCGCATTCAAATCGGTTCACTACTTTAAGAGCTACTGTGCCACAGACACACATAGCGGTCAAACTCATAACACCCCTCTTTTTGCGTCGGGCTTGAAAAGCATAGGTACTTGAAAATTGAATTTTTTCAAAATCTCGACCTCTACTCGTGAACTCTAAAATTCCCAAAAATGGTGCGTTTTTATCAGAGATAATAACGTGCGAGGAACATCATCATCATCATCATCGGCCGATCTTAGTCCACTCCTCATCATCAAGACATAGGCCTCTCCATTTGCACGCTACTGAGCACGATCCTCGGACAGTCTCATCCAGTTCTTACGAAGATCACCGCTCCACCTAGTCTCAGGGCGTCCCACGCCACGCTTGCCGACTCGCGGTCTCCACTCAAGAACTCGTTTGCCCCAATAAATCAAATCGGTGTGTAAATGACAAGTTTTTAAGATAACAATCTAAAATACAACCGAAGTAAGAATCCCTATTATGTAGTCGGTTAAAAATATTGTTAGTACTTTCATCCCTAAAACTTAGACAGAGTGAGCAATAACAAAAATCTGGCTCAAACTATCCTCAAGAAAACACGACACATCTCTGTCATGGCTCATCCATCCAGTATGTCCTATACCCCTGAGCATTACTCTAATACAACAAAGCGGTTTTGGTCGCACAAAAGAATAAAATATGTGCATTTCGCGGGTGATTCATCGAGTTCACTTTGTAAGAGACGTCCCGAGAAGCACGGCGGAGCTAGCTGGAGCAGTAAGTCAACGGTTACTTCTGTAGGTCGGAAAAATTCCGTATCTATAGGGAGTATAAGTTATAGTTTTGTCGTCTTTCAAAGTTGGTCTAAGTTAATTCAGCATAAGTTCTTCTTCTTGGTCGTCACACTCTTGGCAGAGTGGTCGTGGTCGTCACATCAGGGGTGATGGCAAGCTTTACAATCCGTCGCCATTCCTCCCGTACTGCAGCCCTTCTCGAACACTCGTACAGTGGACCGTTAAGTGCAGCTTTAACTTGGTCCGTCCAACGCATTGGTGACCTGCCGCGTGCTCTCGTGCCTTCAAACTTCCCTTGAACCACCAGCCGTTCCACAGATGTGTCCTCTCGACGTGTGATATGGCCAAAGAAAGTGAGAATGCGACATTGCACGATGGAAGAAAGACGCTGTTTGATGCCGAGTTCTTGGAGGATTGAGACGTTGGTTCGGAATTGCGTCCAGGATATGCCAATCATTCTTCTCCAGCACCACATTTCTAAGGCGTCTATCGTCTTCTTCTCGCTCTCTCGTAACGTCCACGTTTCAGCACCGTAGAGAAATATGGGGAACACCAAAGCCCTGACAAGTCGCATCAGTACCTAGTAATATTTTTTGTGTAAGCGTCGTTGGTGTTGGGGGACCGTAAAGTTAATATTTTATAAATAGGTACATATATGTACTTTAGTTTTCTGTTAACCTTAGCGGTCCCCCGACACCGACGACGCTTAGATAAAAAAATATTACTAGGTACTTATGCTGAATTAACTTATGCTAATTTTGCGGGAAATCTGCGTGGTCCCCGCGGGATATGAATAAACGAATTCTTCGCAGATGAAGTCACGGGCAACAACTAGGTAGTGTAAAATTATTTTTTACTTTTTAGTTGTCTTTTTGTAATTATCGTCAAATGTATCGTAGCACACAGTAGGTACTAAAAACATTTCTCTGTAAACCTGTGTGTAGCAAACTCCTTGGAGTTTTGTACTTTTTGGTGTATTTTTTGTCGTTCTTTTTTTGTATATTTTTCTTTTATGTATTATTGCTTTGTAATGTGTGGTTGTGTTTTCAAATATTTCACCGTTACAATATTATTTCTTCGTTTGCCTTTTATTATTACGTTACGTACAGTCCATTCATACGTTTCACTGTGTATAAGAAGCTCTGTTGTGATACTGGACGCTAACCTTCCTCTGTGTGCTTTGAATACAATGTGCGATCAATTCTATCTCAGTCGTTTAATGTTTCACTGCTGGACACGATTCCCAAAGGTCGCGTGGGAAGCTGGATCTATTTTTGTAGCGAATTCTACTTATATTTTAAAACACGTTTATACAGGGTGACACTGGAGACGTAATCAGAAACTACTTTTTTTGGCTCGTTAATTGATAGCTATTTACATGCACTACTTCTTATACGAAACAAAAACCGTTTATTTTTATCGAAAGTACAAACTGGAATATAGATGCAATGAAAAACCAGAAAAATAACACCAGAGTTGGGAATCAAACCCAGTTCCTCGGCAATCCGTGCCGCGTGCTATACCGCTACACCACCGCTGAACAACGGTACAGACACGAATTTCTTCTATGCACCACATATCTCAGCTTGTTTGTGTGCTTGTGTTTCTTATTTAGCCACTTAAGCAGCGACACTAGCAACATCTATGCCGTAGCCTTCATCTAGAAACTTTTCGGCACTCCATCGGAACTAACCGCTCACCCGTTAGCCGTTTATTTTTTGTTAAAACCAGGATTTAGTGCATTGGTGATTTAATTTAAGGGAAATGTTAAAAAAAAATAAACGGCTTTTCTTTTGTGACAGGACTTGCATGTAAATAGCAATCAATCAACGAGCCTAAAAAAGTAGTAGTTGTAGTAGTTACGTCACCCTGTACTATTAATTTACTTATGTTTGTGTCTTTTAATGTGTGAGCCTTAACCCTAAAATTGGCAGCGTATCTAGGGTACACATAATCCATACTGACTTAATATTATAAAGGCGAAAGTGTGTTTGTATGTTTGTGTATTTGTCCGTCTTTCCCGCCGCAACGGAGCGGCGGAACGACGTGATTTTTGGTATAGTGATAGTTTATGGTCGGGAGAGTGACATAGGCTACTTTTTATCCCGGAAAAATGCGCTGTCCCTGAGGGAACAGCGCGCGATAACCGAATACCACGCGGGCGAAGCCGCGGGCAAAAGCTAGTTAAAGATAGATCATTCCAGAGTTTTGCTATGCGAGGCAGGAAATTTCTGGAAAAGCGCACAGTAAAGGACCGCCGACGATTCACTTAATTTGGTAGCAGCAAATAGGTGAGAGAAACAAGGTGAACTAGCAGGTGAGGTGGTTCAGTTCGAATACTTTATAACATCCACGTGTTCTCTCTTCGATTATCTCTATTTCCTGTGTATCTTTGAAGCAATGATTTTTAACTTAACCCGTTAAACTAACCTCAATCCGTCGGCCTATAAAGTCACCGGGGGCATTGAACGTATAACCGATAGAGAAGAAACGTCATTTAATTATTTGGGGAATACGCTAAACCATTGCACTGTAGCGATCGTTGTACTGGACGGCATCCTACCCTAATCCTAATTTAGATGGTTGCAGGTTGGCAGTACTACTGTGCGTTTTTCCAAAAATTTCGGTCCGAGAATACCGCAGACGTTCTTCAAGCCTTCAAGAAAAAATACTAAGTATTGTTATATTCCACCTGTTGTAACCATATTCAGCGAATAAATTATCATTCATTCATTCATTCATAAAAGGCCGGCGTTGCACTTGTGACTCTTCTGCTGTTGCAAGTGTCTATGGGCGACGGTAATCGCTTACCATCAGGCATAACAGTATTAGTTAGTACGCTACTGCCACCATCATCATCAGCATCATCTTTGGGCCACAAACGTCCTATTGCCGGGCATAGGCCTCCTTTCAAATGAAGAAGACTTGGATTGTAATTACCACACGGACCCAGTGGTGATTGCGGACTTTAAACAGTTGAATTGTCTCTTTCGTATTTTCTCATTGTAAATTTCAAGACTAATTATTACATAGCAGTTGGTAGACTTTGAGGAGTGACGAAACAAACCGGATGACGTAACGTTGACTTGACAGGTTTCACACTAGGTTAACTGACGACATCGCGAGTGTTGCGGGTAACTAATTACACAAGTTGTCATTCGTGTGGCAAGCTAAGGGGGATGCTTTTGTTGGATTTGGAAATAATTCCTACCCGCATTGGCGATCCCTTCAAATAGCGAACCTACTGTGTTAAATACATGTGATGTATAGATATAATTTAATAATAATATTGTAAATCTGTTTAAAAAAATATACCTCTTTAAGTTTCTTGCCGAATTCTTCTCAACAAAGGTTTTCCCGAACAGGTAGTACTTATATTTTTTTTGAAATTCGTAAGTGCTTGTTATATCCAATTTTTTTTTGTTTTTTTTTTTGCATTCCAATCTTTTCTTCAACGGATGTAACAAAACCATTCAAATGGCGCCCAACGTGGGGCCCGAACACACGACCCTGAGATTATGAGTCTCATGCTCTACCGACTGGGCTAGCCGGGCCTAAATTGAATAAAGATATTTTGACTTTGACTTTGACTTTGAACAGCGAAATTTCGACCGACAGTGATGATAATTTACTCTCTGTGTGTTTATATACTCGATGTCTGAGTTCATTAAACTGCCGCGTAACGCTTATCGTAGCCAATAAAAGTGGCGTAAACTAGGGATTGCTGGAGTAAATAAGAAGAGCAAACAAGAGCTTACCCTTATTTACCTACATTGTGGGAGAAATACATGTGAAATGTACTCCTATTAAATACATTGCGGCTTTGTCGGGCTATAGCTTAGTGAATGATCGATCAAAGAAGGCAATGTAACGCAACTTGCATGTTTCTTGCAAAACTATTAAAAATTATTATTATTGACACCCCACACTTCAGTCTACTCGTGACCGGGCGAATATTCGAGCGTTTTGACCGTGCGGTCAAACGTCATTAGCGTCCCACGTTTTTATAGCACAACGGAAAGATAAGTCAAAAGAATTTTAATCACGTTAAATCCAGCATTGGTATTGTCTTCAATTTTCGTAACAAAAACAACCCCGGGCATAATCTCTTTTAATAACACCTGCGAAGACACCAATTACAAAAAAAAACGCTGCAAAAACGCTGAATATTCGCCCGACCACGGCCACTACAATATTGCCGAAACGTCAAGGTAAATATTACCTACTTGTGTGTGTTAGCGTGATAAGTCCAGTTGGTGGTATTTTGACTATGAAAGAGAATCACGAAAGTTTAAAACATTATAAAACTATTAAAGTATGAAAAACAAAGTACAGATTTATTGAATAACGTTTTTTCATCTCTCCTGTTCGGAAAGTTTAATTTTCATGGGTAGACTGCCGGGTGGAAAATTGCGTTTTCTCCTCTAGGGTAGAAAGTAATTTTTTTTAATTTTTCGACTAGCCACGACATCGAAGATAATTGAGTTACTTCAATGACATTTTTTTTTCACGTTTCGGCATGGCCATCTAGATGCACGTCGTGACCAACTCGATTTTTTTATAGTCTGCCATGGCAAGTGGCCAGTCGAAAAGGTACCGTTGGAGGTTGGATAGGTATAAGCAAATTCAATTTATTATTATTCTCGTTTTTTTGTAGTATTTTAGTTTCCTCATAGTCGAAATGAAAAGTAGAGTGTCTAACTCGGGTGAAATAACCCATTTCCCCTCGAACTATTGGCGCTCTCACTTCTTTCGAGCGTCAGAAATATCTCGGGTGAAATGGGTCACTTTCCACCCTTGGTTATCAATCTACTATTTCATCGTATTTTGTCGGATATGTTCGTTTTTATCTTGCTTTCTCAATTAGCTTCAGTAAACTTTAGTAAAGTAGTTGAGACAGCAAGATGAATACAATATTTTCCGACAAAATAGATAGCAGGTGGCAGGACCTTGTGTAAGGTCCGCCCGGATTGCTACCACCATCTTGCTCGCTAAACCTGCCGTGAAGTAGCAGTGCTTGCACTGTTGTGTTTCTGTGTGGAGGGAGAGTAAGACAGCCGGTGAAATTACTGACACTTAAGGTATCTCATCTTAGGCCTCTAGGTTGGCAACGCATCTGCAATACCCCTGGTGTTGCAGATGTTTATGGGCGTTGGTGATCTCTTATCATCAGGAGACCCACCTGCTCGTTTGCCATTCAGTCGAATAAAAAAAAATAGGAAAGCAAAACATTATCTACTAGATCTGTAAATATATATCCATACTAATAATTATAAATGCGAAAGTGTGTTTGTATGTTTGTGTGTTTGTATGTTTGTCCGTTTTTCACGCCGTAACGGAGCGACTGATCGACGTAATTTTTGGCATAGAGATAGTTTATGGGCCCGAGAGTAACATAGGCAACTTTTTATCCTGGAAAAATGCACAGTTCCCGAGGGAACAGCGCGCGATAACCGAATACCACGCGGGCGGAGCCGCGAACAAAAGCTAGTATTTTAAATAAAACATTTAACATTATTATGTTCTCACATACATTTCATTTTCCAAGAACACCAACGAATGACTATTAATAAAATAGTTTTATTAACGCATTGGCGTAAACGGGCTCGGTTACACAAAAGACGTATTGGTTTGAACAAGGTCCTGCGTAAATTCTACCCTCGCGTAACGTTGAGCGTAAATCGCCCAACTTGACATTAGAGCTATACAGCGGGTTTACGATTCGAATCTCTTGAGATTTATACACCCTGTATCAGTGTCGTCGGTTTCAAAGATTATATATCGAGATGTTATGAGGATTATAAAGTGCTGTGATTTCCGAGCGATTACCGGGTTTTATTTATTACTAGCTTTTGCCCGCGGCTCCGCCCGCTTGGTATTCGGTTATCACGCGCTGCTGTTGTTTTGGCATAGATAGTTTATGGCCCCGAGAGTGACATAGGCTACTTTTTATCCCGAAAAAATGCACAGTTGCCGAGGGAACAGCGCGCGATAACTGAATACCACGTGAGCAAAGACGCGGGCAAAAGCTAGTTGGTCAGTAAATTCAAAAAGTGGGTAATTTGTTGTACCTATAGCCATTGGTGTAGAATGCATCAATTCTAGGGTAAACAGTTGGTTATCGCTTACGTAATCGCTTACGTGAACCTACCTTATCAATACACGAGGTATACTTACAGAAAGAAAGAAAAAAACGTTTATTTTGGCTCCATAAGTACCACCTAAGACTAAGACTAAAACTAGCACTAAAACTATATTACTTGGTGACACGACAGGATACCAAAAAGGGTCTTCACTCAGCATGTGTTGCCGCACATTATGTGCAGTAAGGCTGGTTTTCTGTGGAGCCCAAACGATAAATGTATTTATTTTTATTCGACTAGAAGGCAAACGAGCTAGTGGGTCTTCTGGTGGTAAGAGATCACCACCGCCCATAAACATCTGCGACACAAGGGGTATTGCAGATGCGTTGCCAACCTAGAGGCCTAAGTTGGAATACTTCAAGTGCCAGTAATTTCAGCGGCTGTCTTCTTACTCTCCGCGCCGAAACACAACAGTGCAAGCACTGCTGCTTCACGGCAGGATTAGCGAGCAAGATGGTGGTAGCAATCCGGGCGGACCTTTCACAAGGTCCTACCACCTGCATATGTATGCATGAGCCATACACGAGTTGTTTCGAAACAAATCGTGACTTCTTTTCAAAGTTTTAAACGGAAAGCCAACCGTGAACTCAGTGTTTAACCCCTTTCAACATATAAAACGCCTTTTTATATTTACGATACAAAAAATTGTACCACATAAATCCAAAATTCCATAAAACGCTATCATAAAAGCATTGGAACTGACGAAAACGAAATAAAAACTGGCAATTGCCTCCGAAATTTATTTACAATTCTGAACAAAATCACAGGTTTTGTGCCGTTAAATTTTTAGGTAAAGCTCTTTGCTTCCGCACTAAAACCTTCGTTTACATTTCCACGCTTGAATTATTAAAAGATAGAAGACAAAAATGATGGAAAGTGGAAATCTTTTTAATACTAGGTTTACCTTGTAATTTTGGGATAAAAATATGGTATTTTCCTCATACTTTTCTACATACATAGGTATAAAACAAAATTGATTTAAGCGCCTGACTGTCTGTTCGGTTACTCCTAGGTAAAACTAACCACTAAGTCTGTGGAAGATACCACAAAAATTTTTTGATGTGATTACCGATCAAAAATCATCTACGTAAATAAAAAAATAAAACAAATATGAAACAAAACTGGCTACGCCCTTCAAAGTTTTACGTTACAAATAAAGTTATAATTAAGTTTAAAAGTAACCCAGACCAGCGATTATAATTTCGTTATTAATTTAGAGCTCACATTGCAAAGTTGAGGTACCTAAAACTCTTAAGTTAGACGCCCTATCTCTTGAAGCACATTTTACATGAAGTACAGCGATGTGAGAACTCGTCTCGGTGTTAATGCGGCTTTTTAATCCCCGATTATTATTTTTGCTGGTGTTTTTGTAACCGAAAACTTACAGTAAGGGTACAGATGTCTTAGTTTTTTTTAATTAAATGATTTTGTGGTTTATGGTTCGGGGACGCATTTGAATATCGAATGTTAAAATATCGAATATATTAAAATATCAAATGGGTCATAATATCGAAAGGCTTTTTTTCGGAAACCGTAAACTTTTCAGGATTTATTAAAACGGCATCTTATAGAACCCCTTAGGTTAGGTTAGATTTATAAAAATCTAAAAAAAAAGTCTTAAGAAAAATAGCTTTTCGATATTTTGATCCATTCGAGATTTTAATACATTAGATATTTTAACATTCGATATTTAGATACGTACCCTATGGTTTTACAGCTTTGCATTTTTTTACGAGGTGGTTTATAGGAGATAGGAGATGGCAGCGTGAGGGGAGGACCCTGATAGTGCCGACTTTCACAGACTAAAAAATCCGGCTGCTGTACCAATACCATGAATTTACAGAGACCGTACTCGATAGCGACGGCGTAAATAATTTGTATAGAGAATTGTACAGCGCCTCTACAAATAATTTACGCTGTCGCTATCGAGTACGGTCACTGTAAGCTCTTGGTAGGTACACTGTGACTCCCACTTCGGTGGCTCATAGTGGTGTGAAGTAAAAGTACGGGAGCCTGGCGAGCGGTTTTTTCTATTCATTGACGTGGTACTATAACAACTCGATAGTCTGAGTTTTCCTATATTTATATAGAACTTTCAACTTAGAAAAGTTGAAAGTCCCCGACAATATCATTTCAAAGTTTTATTTCTCAAAAATTGCTAGCCCAATTTAAAAAATGAAACTTAACTCAGGACTACCGCAAGAAAACTCGCTTTGATGTTGTTTAATTTTAGTACCTTACATAGCGGGCAATACCATAACAGAGAGATCAAAGAGTAATTAAATTAAATGAATAATTGTAAACGTATTTCACTATCCATTGATTAAATTTATCCGACAGAGAAATGTTGCGCCGTCTCTTTTTTTTTGTTCGAATAGACGATAAAATTAATTAACGGTTGGTGAAACAGCCCCTCTAAAAAAAGTTTCTTTTCTAATTATCGCATCCAAAGCTAATAATTATATGCTTCGTGGTTTCTCTCCCCCATAAGTCTATCGTGTGTCAACAGCGAGTGTGTGCAATCCACACCTGTGACGCCCACTTCGGCGGCTCACAGTGGAGTGGAGTAAAAGTACGGGAGCCTGGCGAACGTTTTTTTTGTTCATTGGCGTTATTAGTAACAAGAACAATAACGAAACAAGTAATGTTTTTCAAGAAAGAATGCTGTTGATATTTTTCTAGAAGCCGATATAGCGTTTTAAAGAAATTAGGACGGAGAGCTCTTATAGGTCAGAAACAAATTGTTCAACATTTTAGTAGCGGATAGCTAGTTCTATTAAATCGTCTATCTCCACAGATATACTAGATAACGCAAACACCCCAAGCTGTATGAAAACCAACCGCGTCTTTTTTATATCTACTGTGACGTCTCAAGAGTTTATCGTAGAGAATTAGCGTAGCGATGTGGATTCAGTTAGAGTGAGTGACTAGTCATGATTAGTCAGTTAGCAGTCAGTCTTTGTATTGGCCCTATACAAAGACTAACTGCGACGTTTAGTCGGGGTTTGGACATGCGAAGTAATATAGCATGCGTAGTAGCATTTGCGTAATCTGGTGTAATCTATATCTGTGTCCATCTCCATTTGCAAACGAGTTATATCAAGTTAAAACCACTATTATACTAAGGGGCTGTTTCACCATCCATTGATTAGTGTTAACTGAAGTTTAAATATGATGCCGTCTCCGTCTATTCGAACAAAACAAATAGCGACAGCATCACATTTAACCGTCAGTTAACACTAATCAATGAATGGTGAAACAGCCCCTAAGCCTTATAGAGTTATAGCTTACAATTTACTATGCTTCAACTTTTCAGATTGCATTTAGTTGGGTTGTACGTTCGCTAAATTTAAGTGCGGTTACTCTTTTTATGGCTGCGCCAAACAAACAAGGGTTTCATGAGCTGGCTTTACGAGTTGTCTCGTTATGATTATAGCTCGAGGCTCATCACGAAGCTAGCTCCCCTACTAGGAAATTCGAAAAACGAAGTTCGTATCGCACTGTCCCTCTCACTCTCGTGTTAAATAATATAAGCGTCAGCAGGACGGCAAGATAAAAAGCTCAAATTTTGCAAGTAGAGGGCCTGTTGTTAACACAGTTGTTTCACTGTTACTGTAATACATGAAGTTAATGCAAAGCGCTTTTTTGCTAGATTGTATTAGTAGTGGATATGTCGAAAATACAAACTGAAATACAGATGCATGGAAAAACCAGAAAAATAAGACCAGCGCTGGGAATCGAACCCAGGTCCTCGGCATTCCATGCCGCGTGACAACGGTACAGACACGAATTTCTCCTATGCACCACACATCTCAGATTGTTTCTTATTTAGCCACTTAAGCAGTGACGCTAGCGACATCTATGCTGTAGCCCTCATCGAGAAACTTTCGGCACTCCATCGGAACTAACCGCTCACCCGGACAAGAGATATCGGTACTAACCTATCAAATGATTTTCGGGTTTTACGGGATGGCCGTAAAAGTAACAAAAATTTGGAATTGAAATAAAAAATACAGAAAAAAAAGATTCCAAAAACCAATCTAAGTGTACGTACTAGCTGCTGTGCTTAGAGCCGTGGTTTGACTTATGTATAAATGTGTGTCTGTGTATCTGTGTGTCTATCTGTGGCACCGTAACCCTTAAACGAGTAGACCGATTTGAACGCGGTTTCCTATGTTTGAAAGCTGGTTTTCTAGCGATGGTTCTTAGACATGTTTTATCAAAATCAGTTCAGCCGTTTTGAAGTGACAAAGTCGGGGGTTTTCCAACTTTTTGTTGGTTAGGTTATGTATATTAAATTTATCACAAGAATTTATGGCGAAGGAAACCATCGTGCACCAACCTGCGAAGTGATTAAATGATGTGTGTGAAGATCTCAATCTGCAATGGACCCGCGTTGGAACCACGGCCCAAGCCCTTTCATTGTGAGAGGACGCCTGTGCTTAGCAGTGAGACGTATGTATTACATAGGCTATCTTGGATGATGAATATGAATAGCTTCGGATTAAAGCATTCTTCATCTCATGACGGAATCTACGATGTCCTTAGTAACTTACCACCACAATTTGTGGTGTCCACGAAACATACCATCCTCACCTCTATCACTTAAACAACAAGGCGTATTCTTGAATGTGTAACCCTGGACCCCCTTAATTGACAGAGCTCATGGTGAGAGCCTCTCCATTTGATTGTGGCAGCTTGCAGTTGAGAGAACAACGGGCTTATGTTAGGTTTGCTTCCATTGAACCTTAGGAGCAGAACTTAAAGTTAAAAATCAAGGTTGACTGCTGCAATTAACCCAGAATTGTATACAATATCTAGGAATTAGAATAGGATCTTGCGTTTAGATTTGTTTTAATAGCTGTGAATGCACCCCTAAGCCCTCTCTTATTAAGTTTTTTTTTCTATAGCCTATACTATACTACAATTACCATGTAATTATTGCTTACCATGTAATTTTTTTCTGTGTATTTGTTTTCTGTATCACTTACTATTTCTGGTGTACAATAAAGAGTCTTTGTATTGTATTGTGCAATTGTTCTACTATTGGACAAAAGTCTTCCGTCGTGACCTCCGCAACTCCCGTTCTGACGATGTGTCATCCATATACTAATATTGTGTAAAATGTGTGTGTTTGTATGTTTGTCCGTCTTTCACGCCGTAACGGAGCGACAGATCGACGTGATTTTTGGCACAGAGATAGTTTAATGGCCCAAAAGTGACATAGGCTACTTTTATCCCGGAAAAATACACAGTTCCCGATGGAACAGAGCGCGATAATCGAATACTTCGCGGGCGAAGCCGCGGGCAAAAGTCAGTAAATTATAAACAAAAACAATCAAATTTCGCATTATATTATAAGCATTATAAAATTAAAAGTATCTGTAAATACCGCAATAACGCGGGCGTCACAAATTCGACATTATACAAAAAAATTCCACCGATTATCCAATACGATTGACACGTGCCACTCGACGTCAGGAAACGTGTCGTGTAACGTAACGTCAGAAATTTGTACGTTGCGTGAAACATGGCTCTGCACTATCGCTTTAGTAATCCGTTTTTGAGCGCGACGAGCATTTTTGATGGCGGGATTCGGAGATATTTAACGGGAAGGACTCCTCTTCTCATCGTTTAGTTTACACTAGCTTTTCTCCGAGGCTTCGCTCGCGTAAACTATTGGATCATCATTGGTGTACTGCCGTCATTTTTATTGTCACTGTCTGTTTTTATTGTTTGTTGATGATAAAAATGTCGGTAGTTGTGTGCCTGTGTTAGTTTCGTCGGACACTCGCGCGAGCAGAGCGGTGGCGCGTAGTGCGCGTGTTGCGGCAGCCGCCGAGTCGCGTGCTCCTTTTTTTTTAAATGTAATAGCAGACAAACGAGCAGACGAACGCGAGCGGGCGGGAGCGGGCGGGAGCGGACGGTCGGGGGGCTTTGAAGAAGGGCTACGACATAGCCCGAAACATTCGAGCTAAACTCGATTTAAGACGCGAGTTATCCGTTACAATATCATTTAATATGAGTGAGTCTCACGGTAGTTTTGCAGGTGGCAGGACCCTGTGCAAGGTCCGCCCGGATTGCTACCACCATCTTGCTCGCTAATCCTGCCGTGAAGCAGCAGTGCTTGCACTGTTGTGTTTCAGCGCGGAGAGTAAGACAGCCGGTGAAATTACTAGCACTTGAGGTATTCCAATTTTGGCCTCTAGGTTGGCAACGCATCTGCAATACCCCTGGTGTTGCAGATGTTTATGGGCGGTGGTGATCTCTTACCACCAGGAGACCCACTTGCTCGTTTGCCTTACAGTTGAACAAAAAAAAAAAGTTTCATGTTCAAAAAATTCAAGTATTTAGCACCAGTGGTTCAAACTGTATACTTGTTTTATAGTATACCTTCGTAGGTTTATCTATACCGAAACTGGTTGGGCAAGCGCAGCGTAGGATGTATACCAACGAGCTGGACGGATAGCTATGAGTTCAGGGTGGATGCAGGCCGTTTCTAATCGAAGCAACAGTGGACGTCCTACAATACAATACAATGATTTCTATTCTAATTTGTGATATATTTGGGCTTCACAGAAAACCAACATAATGTGCGGCAACACATGCTGAGTGGAGATTATTTTTGGTATCCTGTCGTGTCAGCAAGTAATTTAGTCTTAGTGCTAGTTTTAGCCTTAGTCTTAGGTGGTACTTATGGAACCAAAATAAATCTTTCTTTCTTTCTTTCTAATAGTACAGCTGATATGATGATGATGATGAAATGAATGAGTATTATTCGAGCTTGAAGTCGATTTGCATCTATATTTTAAGTAAAAAGTTATTTAAAACTTAATAAAAGAGCTTTCCATAAGATCCGTTTAAATGGACTGCACTTTGTTTACATTATCATATCTTTCTTCATATTCAAAGCTTTTTCTTTAACAAAAACTCGTCTCGCCAAGATAAGCTCATTAGTTCCAAGAGAAACTGAATTGAAAAACAGATTAAAACATTCATTGAACATGCTTTTTCTTTCTGATGATAATATAATACTAATAATAAGCAAAATAATCATATCATAATCATAATATATTTATTGTGATAACGGGTACAAAATATAGTTATATTGATAAATTCAGAACATGACCGTAATCTACCACATGCATGGTGTACAATAATTATGTATTTTATTTTCTTATTTTAAATACAAGGAAAAAAAAATTCCACTGGTGACCATAGGGCTGGCTCTTTCCTCGGTCAACGTATTGGCATTGCCATACAACGAGGAAACGCAGCCAGCCTTATGGGCACCCTCCCCAATAGCAGCGACTTGGGAGATATTTGTAAATACAGATTTTTAGGTTTAGAGTAAGTTAGTTACAGTTTTTTTTTCTTTCTTTTAATTATTTATTTCTGTTAATTATTGTTACATATTATTTGTTTGTTTATAAATAAATCTTAAGTTTCAGGAAAAATATGCTATGTCTGTTTTTTAAAAATTAACATGTCAGAAATAAAATTATATTATATGTCCTTATTATATTATAGTTGATGAAAACATACAAATCAAATTATTATTTATTGATGCTGTAGTACGTCAAGTTACTGTACAATTTATAAACAAACAAACAATACAATACAATGATTAACAGAAATGAATAAAAAAAGGAACTAAAACTAACTTACTCTAAACCTAAAAATCTATATTTACAAATATCGCCCAAGTCGTTGCTACTGGGCAGGGTGCCCATAAGGCTGGCTGCGTTTCCTCGTTGTATGCTGAGTTGAAAAACTCCTTCATTGAGTAAAAACAATTATTTAGAAGCCATTCATTTAGCTTGGACTTAAACTTGTTGCCCTTTATTTCTTTTATCTCATCCGACAAAGCATTATATACTCTTATGCACATATTGTAAGCATTTCTTTTATAAATATCTGTATGACCTGGTGGTTGATATAGAAGATTTTTATACTGTGCTCTGAGTGTTTTACCCTTAATTTGCAAACGCGTTTTAAAGTATTGTGGGTGCTCTCTAACAAAGACAGAAACTTTGCGTACGTACATACATGCTAAAGGCAATATTTTAAGTTCTTTGAACATGGGCTTGCAAGTATCCATAAACCAGGCATTCTTGATTGCACGTATACACTTTTTTAAAATTTTAAATACCCTATCAATCGCCACAGAGTATAAATAATAATATTTCATCATTATTCCATTATTCCATGACCTGTGTACGAGTATATGTCCCATGCTGGACACAAACCTCCTCGCAGGAGGCGTAGGCTGTAGTTCTCAAGTAAGATCAATGCAGATTGGGAGTTTTACACACAACATTGTATACTTCTACGCACTTCGCACTGAAAAACATTGACTTAAAATCTCATTTCGAGAAGAGATGTATATGGACAGAGATGATGATGAAAATCTAAATTAAAAAATATAAAAATCTACGAATATTTACAGCAAGTACCGCTGGACCACCTGTTAAAATTTTCTTAGCAAGCTATCATGCTGTTGGTAGAGCTTTTATGATAGGTCAAATTAGTTCCTAGGTTATCCGACACAGAACTAAAGTCATCAACATAGCATAAAGGATTAGGAAGCTGAAGTAGTTGTAGGCTGGACATATCGGTCATGTTTTGAATTATCAATATAACTATATTTAGTACCCATTATCATAATGGATATATTATGATAATGACTATCTATCGAGGATCTGATAACCACTGGAATAAAAAAAAAGGAAGGTAAGGCCATATTTAAGTATTTTTCTATCAAATAGCTGGCAAAGGAGCGTAGTTTCCTGATGGTAAGTGATTACCGACGCCCATGGACACCTATTTACGGCATTATTAGGACTGTGGGTGCATTGCCTAAAAGGGGGCTAATGGGGGAGGGAGGAGAGGGGAAAGGGGAGGGGAGTTGGGCCTCCGGATCATTCACTCACCGTACGAAACATAGTAGCAAAACTACTATTTCACGCCGGTATTCAGTGGGAGTGCGGTACTAACCCGGTTGAGCTGGCCCTTTGTATTGCAGCCAGCAAGTAGTTACAGTAAGGCTCCCACATAACAGCATTCTTATTTTGAAAATCAAGGTAGTTCCGATTATAATATCAATTGACACATTAAAGATACATTAATCAGCAAATCACTTAGTAGAAGCAAATGGCGAAGGTAGTAACCATTTCTCAAACTAATTTGAGCGTCTTCGGTCCAACGCTTGTCCCAAATCATCACGCTAACCGACCACTTTAACTTTGCGGATACTTCAAACTTGGAGTCATACAAACTTGAAATGGGTTTGTCAATTGCAACAGCATTTATAAATTTGCGGTGCGCTAAGAGAGACAAAGGTCGTCATATTGACGACGAAGAAAGTGTCAAAAGTGACGTGTAAGTGACATGGGTCAGCAATATACGTGCGAGGGGTTGTAATTTGTATTGTCGTAACGTGTCGCGCGGCTTGTGGGTCTTAAGGTGTAGTGACCATATCTGAAACAGTAAGACAACTTCATTATTACCTTATGATATATTTTATCTACACCCATATAATAAATCCTTCCATTATACGTTGAAAAACCATAGACGATGACCAGCATTACGAAATTGGATTCTATTATGAACACGGCTGTATCGTAATGGTCTTTATCTACTCTCGCATCGTAATATTCGAATTATAAAATTCAAAACGAGTTTATATTTACATACTTTTTAAACACAATACCGAAATATTAAAAAAAAATTACTTTATAACACTTCTCTTCTAACAAAATAATGTTATAATATAATTTTTTAAACCATTACGATACAGGGCAAATCCAAAAAGTTTATACCAACACGTTTTGATTCCAATATTCACTTGTCTGTGGCAGTGCCTGCTTTAGCGCATGCGCGCACATCCCGCACATGCGCAGTGATGTACTGGTTTTACCGCCATTCCGTTCATAGGTTGTCATTCTGTTGTACGAATTTTCGTGAGAAAATTTTGTTTTTGCTTAAAAATGTCTGATATCAGTGAATGCGAAGAAGATTTGACTCCGCCCGATATTTTAGATTCGGCGAAGGAATGACTCATAATTTACCAGCAAAGTGAAGGTCCTAGTATAAGTTCTGGTTGCAATGCAGGTAATTAATTCTCAATGTTTCTTGAACACATGATAGAGGATTTAATATATGAACGTAGATAAAATATTGTATGCAACTGTACGCAATTAGGCCTTATAACACTCGTGTGACCCTTTTATGAAACTCGGCTACGCCTCGTTTCATGAAACCACACTCGTATTAAAAGGACCCCTATTGCGATACAGTTGCATAAATAGCTATTACGATACAATTCGATACAGAAATCTGTATCGTAATGTTCATTATAGTACCGGGGCACGTAGCCGTAAAGCGTGGCGTGGGGCAGCAGGTGCGTGTCGTCGTCGGGCGCGTATACTTTTTGGCGGCAGACATACCTAGTTCTCATCATTCTTGTTCATGTCATTCTCAATGGTTCGCGGAACACATGATAGAGGATTTAATATACCTGTGGATGTAGAGAAAGTATTGTATGCACAAAACACACACACAAACATCATGCCTGTATTCCCAAAATGGGGCTGGGAGAGCACACGAAACGTTACCGC
Organism: Choristoneura rosaceana; assembly: GCA_037349165.1. NCBI lineage: Eukaryota > Metazoa > Arthropoda > Insecta > Lepidoptera > Tortricidae > Choristoneura > Choristoneura rosaceana. Next base: position 294,673 of record JAZBNJ010000002.1, read on the forward strand.
TTCGGAACCACTTTTTTTTTTATTTGACTGGATTAGCAATTGTCAAATAAAATTTAAGGGTTTAAGTTTGAGAAAAACGGTACAATAGTGACAGTGAAATGGAGAGGTGTAATTCTGACCCGACACCACACTGTAAATATTGTATGAAACTGTACCTACGTAATTAGGCCTTAAAACACTCATGTGACCCTTTTATAAAAGTCGGCTATGCCTCGTTTCATGAAATCACACTCGTGTTTTTAGGACCCCTATTAGGATACAGCTGGATAAATAGCTATTTAACAATTTTTTTTATTCGACTGGATGGCAAACGAGCATGTGGGTCTCCTGATGGTAAGAGATCACCACCGCCCATAAACATCTGCAAGACCAGGGGTATTGCAGAAACGTTGCCAACCTAGAGGCCTAAGATGGGACACCTCAAGTGCCAGTAATTTCACCGGCTGTCTCTCCAAGTCTCCACCACACCGAAACACAACAGTGCAAGCACTGCTGCTTCACGGTAGGATTAGCAAGCAAGATGGTGGTAGCAATCCTAGCGGACCTTGCACAAGGAGTTCACCTTATTTTTCTTACTGTTTCGAATGTACCACTGTGGCTGTGGTAAATACATTGTGTAGTAAACAATCTTGCTTATTCTTGTCCCGTCAGTTATAATGGGCAGTATGTGGTTTTATTTATATGGATAGGGTCCAAAGCCATTAGCAGGTCATTTACCCCGGTTAAATCAAAGTGTACTTCTTTGATCACTTTAGGTATTTAACACCAGAAATTTTAAGTTTCTATATGAGTTTGATAAGGTGCCGGAACAAAAACAAGATCTAGTGCAGGATGTTGAAAACGTTAAGCTATTGCAGCAATATTAAAGCTGTGACTAAGTGTCAGATCTGATAGATATTAAAATCCTTGTTTTTTATCATAGAACTGTATTTCCACGCAAATGGCACCACAACCACAATACTTTGTCAGCGTTGATCACCAGCCGGTGGCCATCATGATCCTGATCATGTCCTGATTGATTTGATGCCTCTTGAATACCTACATATTATTGTTCGAGCAATGTCGACAACTCCAGTTCTTCAGCAAAATTCTGTACTTTGAACTCTACCTGATCATACCTCTCCATAGTTCGTTGCGTGTCTCTGAGCCTATAGTCTCTCCACATTCGCGGGCGATTCACAAAATCTGCAAAACAGCAAGAATGTCGTGTCTTAAACACTTATGCCTATGTTTTTGCCAATGCATGCATCTATCCAATCCAAAATTTAATCTGTCCGAAATTATGATATCCGCAGTAGAACTAAGGTTACCCACAGCCCGAAGAATTGCGAAACTGAAGTGGCAGAGGGCGGGGCACATTGCTCGCAAGACTGATGGCCGATAGGGTCTGAAGGTTCTCTAATGGCGTCCGCAAACCGGGAGACGAGCTGTCGGTAGGCCTCCAACAAGATGGAGCGACGACCTGGTTAAGATCGCAGGATCGCGTTGGATGCGGAAAGCAAAAGACCGGTCTGAGCGGAGAGCCTTGGAGGAGGCCTATGTCCAGCAGTGGACGTCTTTCAGCTGACGTGGTGATGATGATGACGCTGTCTATACTGCTGTCTAGTCGATTCTTAACAGCAGGATGGCGCACTGCTGCGGCGCAATGAACCAACTGCCTATTCTGGAATGCACCCAATGCACGCCATCTTATTATCAAACCATGCCTTACGATTTTTGGTATGATACAGAACCGAAAGCAAACGGGAACGTGAATCAGAACCATTCGGATTTTTTTTATTCGACTGGACGGCAAGCGAGCAAGTAGGTCTCCTGATGGTACCAGGAATATTGCAGATGCGTTGTCAACCTAGAGGCCTAAGATGGAATACCTCAAGTGCCAGTAATTTTTCCGGCTGTCTTATTCTCCACGCCGAAACACAAGCATTGCTGCTTCACGGCAGAATTAGCGAGCATGATGGTGGTAGCAATCTGGGCGGACCTTGCACAAGGTCCTACCTGGATCGCGGGTGTTTGGCGTTTCGCACGCGAGTGTGGAGAGCCTATCAAGCCCAAGTATTATACAACCTTGCAATAACATTACCATAACTTGGTTCTCATTCATCAAAATACTTCATTAACGCCGGACTCCAGCAAAGTTTGGCCCATTAGCCGACAGAGGAGCCAAGTAGGTCGCTATCTCTCCCCGCAGCCGCCGGCAACGATTCGTCTCAATAAAACTTCACACCTGCTGCTTGATAGAAGAAAACAGCGTCGTCACTTAGTTCTGTTGTTATTTGGAAAAGTCTAGTGGAAGTGACATCATGCATTGTCATCTGACGAAAAGGAAAGATACATATCGTCGATAAAATACTGCAATGCTGCGTAATCGGCAATGGCTAATGTAGTGTGCGAAACCAACCCCAAAATATTTATTGTTTTTTTTTGTACATACATTGATATTAGTTTGTTCCCCAATTAATGATTGTAATTTCGAGTAAAATAAAGTCTGTGGTCGCTTAGACAATAAGGTTTCTGGTTGCTTAGACCAATCTAAAGACACAATAGACACTCAATTCCAATCCAACTCCAATGCTACTGGCAAATGACGATTAGCCATTATATTACAATTATATTACAATTGCTGCAATTTGGCCGACTGCAATCTATTCAGTTCCAAAATGGAAAATGTATTGATATTCAGTAGTTGGCAGTGTCGATGAAGTGCCCATATCCATCCCACTATAATAGTGAGTGGCAAAAAACTGGCTCGCAAATGTAGGCAGTAATTAAATAGGTTATTTTGTGTGAAGAGTGGGCCAGAAGGGCCAGAAGGGCCAAATTTTGTACCGCTGTAATTTGTAATTTTTTATGTTAGAGAGGCCAGACAAACGAACTAGTGGGTCACCTGTGTTGAGTGACCACTGTCCATAGGTACCATCGAGTGCAGCGTCGCCTTTTCCCCCTTAGGTCGCAATTTGTTTGCGCTCTTAGAAAGCTCCGGTCTCCGCTTAGAATCGACAAGCACCAATAGAAATTCGACACTACTACAAAATATATTTTTTTGCAGGTTAAAATATGTAGTATATTTTCACTTTAATTTTGCCCAAATCCATAAAAAATGGTCCTTTCTTAATTATGAGAGCTGAATGGTTTACTTAATAAGGGGCGGGGCAAGCAAAATTTCTGGTTGCAAGGGATTTTGTCGAAAAAGGGGAAAGGCGGCGCTGCACATGATGGTACCCGTAGCGCTTTACGCGATGCCAGTGCGTTGTCGGCCTTGCAGAAAATTGTACACTCGCCCCTTAAAGGCACCCAGAAATGGGATAGTTTTTTCTCGGAAAATTGCATAGTTCCCGCGAGATAGCGATAAACGAATTCTACGCGGACAACAGCCTCGTGGGCAACAGCCACCTTTTTTTTTAATTATTCGACTGAATGGAAAACGAGCAAGTGGGTCTCCTGATCACCACTGCCCATAAACATCTGCAACACCAGGGGTATTGCAGATGTGTTGCTAACGTAGAGGCCTAAGATGGAATACCTCAAGTGCCAGTAATTTCTGGCTGTCTTACTCTCCACGCCGAAATACTGCTGCTTCACGTCAGGATTAGCGAGCAAGATGGTGGTAGCAATCCGGGCGGACCTTGCACAAGGTCCTACTACTTGTAACTGCACCTAGTCTGAATGCACTGAACCTGACTGATGCACTGTGTTTAAGACAGTTTTGGTTTATATATTTCTCTATAGAGGTCACTGTTACGCCCAGATGCATTTCTGAATCGCGGTATGTCAAAAACTATAAGTAGTGTTGTTATATAGACCCACTTGCAGGTAAAAATAAATCTAGAATTAGTTGTTAAGCCTGGCTTAAGCTTGACCGTTCCATACATTTTGACACTACTAAACTAAGCTTGGCGTTAACTCGAGATTTATGTGTTTCCTGCAAGTGGCCAATAGATTTTTGTTGAAGAATAAAATTTGTTTATATCTAGACGGAGTTTGTTCTTCCCCTCTCACAACCGAGGTACTCGCTCGTACACACTGATCATCGTGACTCATCGTGTTTCACAATGATGACCACGACTACTCTGGCGAGAGTGTACCAACTAAGAAGAAGAAAAACTGATGCATTGAGTAAACCATCTGTAGTATAAAAGTCCTATGATTTTCCGGCTTACACCTATGAATTGGTTCGCGACATTAGATCTGATAAAAGGAGTTAGAAACTCGCGGAACTGCGATATGTTTTCGTCAACTTAGTTGTGTGATTGATATTCCTATTGTAGGGGGAATATTATGGGCCTTGCATACTTTGTTTCGAGTTTTTTTGGCCAGTTTTATTTTTTGTGCAGCTTTGTTTTTGAAGACAGACAAAACAGGCTTTGGTGATACGATTTTTAGGTAATGATAGTTAATCGGGTAGTTTCTTTGTTCTATTTCGTCAGTTCAACAAATCTCCATCGCCATGCAATGAGGGAATGCTGCTAGCTGCCCTCCCCCCTCTAAAATCTAAACTGTTGAGTGGAAAAGTAAAAAAAAAAATCAGGCAAAATTTTCTTACGTTTTGCACTTGACTCTACACGTCCAGCGACGCAGCGGCTGTTTACTTTGTTCATTGCGTGTGTTGTCAGATAACCACTGTGTGATAGACGTTCCGGCTATGCAATGTATAAAAAAAACTTACGCTGGTCGCACGTTCTCGTTGCAGGCCACTTAGATTTATGGGATACTTTTAGCTGACCTAACATCTTGCGAGAACAAAGCGATAACTTTGTCTATGAGATACGACTTGAACATTTGAAAAAGGTTCCATATCTCATCTTCTTGTTCCGACTGAATTGCACCATATCCTTGAAAGAAAAGATCGTTTTTGAGATCGTGGCTACGGGAACGTGAATTTGGCCTTTACAAATTTTAGGCATATTTTGATAAAACAGAATAGTAAAACGCGAGTATCTTGTACTTTTGGCAACCATTTCTTTGAACTGCTGTGGCACAGAAAGAGGGGTAATGTTTTATGGTGGTTTTATGTGTATATTTTATGGCCGACACATATTCTTTCCGTGGCAATTGTTCTAATGTTATGCTTTTCATATTTTATAACTCAATGGAAGACTATATTTTACGTAGTTAAGTTTATTTTTAGGATTCTGTTAGCCGCAGAAGCCATCGCCAACGTGACACCAATTTCCACCATTTTTAGCCCCCTCCCCCCTTGTCACACTTATTGCTGTGAAAATTGCAATTATTTTGTTCCTGTCTCACAAACTGCTTGACTCTTCCCACTCTAACCCCCTTATTCATAAAACTTAACAAGCCAATGTTAACTAACAAATGCTTTGTCCCTTTCTAACAAATACAAATGTCGAAGTGACAGATAAGGACAAACGAATTTTAGCGGCATTTTAACTAAAATAGGTTTGATTGTCGTTTATGAATAAGGGGGTAAAAGTGTGACGCAATTTATGGTTGACCCCTCAGGTTCATGGTAGATGCAGGCCGCTTCTAGCCAAACTAGCTTGGAGGCCTATGTTTAATAGTGGACGTGCTATAGCTGATAAAATGGTGATGAAAAAGTATCTTTTTACGAAGTGGGATATTTATATACAAGATTTTATTTAGTTATACCTGTCCCGTTGTCTGTCTGTCTGTATAATCATAATCTTATAAGTAAATAGCAGCGTAAGGTATAAAATATACCTAAACTTGGAAGATTCCGTATAAAATACGAAATCCTTAGAAAAATATTACTTAATTTTTTCGTGATGGCTACGGAACCCTATTTTGGGCGTGTCCGACATGCTCTTGGCCGGTTTTTTTTATTCGACTGGATGGCAAACGAGCACACTTGCTACTGATGGTAAGAGATCACCACCGCCCATAAACATCCTGCAACACCAGGGGTATTGCAGATGCGTTGCTAACCTAGAGGCATAAGATGAGCTACCTTAAGTGTCAGTAATTTCACCGGCTGTCTTACTCTCCACGCCGAAACACAACAGTGCAAGAACTGCTGCTTCACGGCAGGATTAGCGAGCAAGATGGTGGTAGCAATCCGAGTGGACCTTGCACAAGGTCCTACCACCTGCAAAGATTGACTTGAAATTTGGAATACTTATGTAAATCGCATGACGATACAATAGTCAATGCAATAATAATCGATGCAATTTCCTATGTGTTGTCTATTGGTACTTAATGCCATTGTTGTGTCTTGTGTTGTGAATAAATGTATTTTTTTTCTTTCTTTCTTTCTTTATAATCTGGTAGTGATATCCTGGTAGTTCAGCCAGGATTGTCTCCACAGGACGGAACTCTTCAACGGTTCATAGCATCGACTTGAAATTTGATATGTAAATGTAGTTTGGGTGACAATGCAAGTACAATCAACAAAAAGTACAGTCAGCAAAAAAGCTTGAATTAAAAATGATTTTTCTATGATTAGGTTATTGAAACTACTTTTTGCAACTTATTTTTGTAATTTTTTTTGAAGCCAAAATGCACTGTATCTCATATCTTAAATTAAATTAAATTCCGGAGAACTCACATTTTAAATCGAGTTTAGCTCGACATGTTAAAGCACTGTATCTATCCCGCTCTTGCACTCCCCGCTCGTGCTATCATGTAACAAAGTACCTACATATTCGATTCTAGTTCATCGACACTATATTATACTTGTGGTGCAAACATAAATCTAAATAGCAGAAAGCTTTCACGTGTCATATGGAGTGGCACAAGTATCTTTGTGACAGTTCATTAACCTCACGACTCATTTTACGAAAGCATTACTCTGTCTGTATTACCGTGTGCTCACACACTGTTGTCTGTTCAATAGTGTTTGTCTATTATCAAATGAGACGAACTTACGAATAAACAAGCTTTCGCTCGCGACTTTGTACACGCAGAAACTCCTTCTATACTTTTCCTATTGTGAAATTTACCACGAGCTTTGCGGTGAAGGAAAACATCGTGAGGAAACCTGCACAAACCTGCGAAGCAATTCAATGGTGCATGTGAAGTTCCCAATTCGCAGTGGGCCCGCGTGGGAACTATGGGCCAAGCCCTCTCATTCTGAGAGGAGGCCTGTGCCCAGCATTGGGACCTATATAGGCTGGAATGATGATGATGATTATCAAATGAGACATTCAACTTACAAATAAACAAGCTTTTGCTCGCGACTTTGTACACGCAGAAATAAATAACAATTTTCCCTAATACTTCTGTCCGAAACTATTTCATCATCATCATCATCATCAGCCGGAAGACGTCCACTGCATGCTGAACAAAGGCCTCCCCCATAGAACGGCACAATGAACGGCAACTCGCCACTTGCATCCACCGGTTTCCCACAACTCTCACGATGTCGTCAGTCCACCTGACACTACACTGAAACTATTTATTAAGCCAATATTATTTCGTTCCTTAGGGATTCACTTAAAAAGAATAATAGCACAGCTGTAATCTAAAGTTGTAGTCTGTAGTTTCACTGATTAAAAAGAAATTACGAATGTCGTTTATTTATATTTATAATTATAATATTTTAAACTTTCATGATTTTCACTCATAGTCAAACTACCCCAAAAAAATTTAACCGACTACAAAAAAAAGCCATGAAAGTAATTTTCTACCAGTCTGATGTCGGTGGCTCAGCACGAGCCAGCAGAAGTAATTGAAGTCTAATATATAAGTAGGTATGTATGTAGATGAACGATAAAGACAGTAATATACCAAACGAATACTTAACGCGGCCGCGCGGCCGGCAGGGAAACTTCTCTTAAGCCAGATCTCGTGTCACATTTATATACCTTTTATCACTCACGCACATTTTCAATTCTGTAACACTACGCAATAAAACTACACAAAACATTGCATGTATATACACATTATTTCCGACCAGACAATTCATCTTATTCCTGTTACAAAAATCTCGTTATAATATCATGCCAGGTTGTTCCTGGAACAACGAACATCTCCTAATTACTAACGTGTATTATTACAAAGCCGATTCTCCACGGTGCCTAATTTGACGTCCTTGTATCTCAAGATGGTTTGAAATTCTATTCAACCCCGTGTTTTATTCATTCCCTCTAATCTTGTAAGAGACTTGCTTATTGTAGTTGAGTTTTTGTTGGTATTTTTATTTACGCAATAATTGTACAGAAATAAAGATTTCAATTTTTTTATTTTTATTTATTTGACTGGATGCCTAACGAGCATGTGGGTCTCCTGATGGTAAGAGATCACCACCGCCCATAAACATCTGTAACACCAGGGGTATTGTAGATGCGTTGCTAACCTAGAGGCCTAAGATGGGATACCTCAAGTGCCAGTAATTTCACTTAGCGAGCAAGATGGTGGTAGCAATCCGGGTGGACCTTGCACAAGGTCCTACCACCTGTTAATGATCTTATATTAGCTGCTAGCATGTCGTCCATGGGAATTTTGCCTTTTCTGGATGAAAGGTGGCGATTGTTATTGTAGTATATAATACTAGCTTATGCCCGCGACTTCGTCGGCGCGGATCTAGGTTATCGCGCGTTGGCGCCCTCTATCGGAATAAAAGGTGTCCTATGTTCATCCTCGGGGTTCAAAGTACCTATATGCCAAATTTCATCAAAATCGGTCCAGTGGTTTCGACGTGAAAGCGTAACATACAGACAGACAGACAGACAGACAGAGTTACTTTCGCATTTATAATATAAGTAGGGAAATAGGGAAAGTAGTAGGGATAACTGGGTACGTTACTTTGTTATTGCTTAGATATAAGGTAGTTTAAGAACGATCATGTGACGTCAGTCCGGAATAAATCGTCTTGCCGTACACACGTATATCATTGCGCTCCCAGTTAGCTACCTACACTTCAGTTACTTGCTATAATAATTTTTTACCTGACTGTAAGGTGAGGTATTGTTTTTTACCTACTTGAATACGAAACACCAGTACCACTACCACGAGTTCACAGTGACCGTACTCAATAGCGACGGCGTAAATTATTTGTAGAGGCGCTGTACAATTCTTCATACAAATAATTTACGCCGTCGCTATCGAGTACGGTCACTGTAAACTCGTGGTAGAGGTACAGGTATGTCATTTTAATACCAGATATCCGAATGAAAAACTTTTTTCCTATGACAATACGCATATTTAACAAGCTTAAGAGAATCTAGCTATGTTGCCCGGAAATAAAATAATTTCGTTTTTTTTCTTAACCGGAAAATTTGTGAGCGTGTGATAATTTCGGAAATCATTTTTAATTAGAAAAAGGAAGTAAGTAGGGTACCGCTACCGACATACGTCGCGTTGCGTACCCGATTCGACTGCTTTCCTGCGGTTTTCCTGCAATCTGCGCTTGAGGGGTGGGGTAACTCGAACCGGTGCGGGGCGGAGCGTGGCCATTATCTGTACGTTAGTACCTACTATTATATATTCTGTGACATAAGTTTGAAACACACATACAAAAACATTACTTACGTCCCCAGTCTTCCCGCCGGGAATTTGTCGAAGTTATACCACATAAACGAATTATCCACGTATTTTCTTCTTAGTATTCCTTCACCTAAGCACAGTTTAAAACTAGTAAGTAATCTAAATACATTTTTTTAATGCAATCGATTGATTGAAGCGATACCTTGCCTCCGCAAGTACCTCCGTCCATGCCGATAAACTGCAGTATTTTTAACCCCTCCCACACACAAAAAGATGAGTGTGACACCAATGTATGCATGTTTGTGGCATCATAGCTCTCAAACAGATGAACCGATTTCAAAGGAGTTTTTGAAAGCAAGTTTCTTTGAGGTGGTTCTTGACTAAACCGATTCTAATTTAACATACTATAAATTTTTGAGCTAGTCATAATTTTACATGACTAAAAGAGTTATTTTTCCTTTTTAATTTTCATTTCCATTTTTGAGGGTTTTTTTTTAATTTTGTAATATATTTTAATAACAAAAAATGAAAATTATATAAGCCTAATGCTAATAACTAAAACGATTGTTCACATGTAGACTATAAAAGATATATCGTGAATCGTCTAGTGTTAGAACATTTGTAACAAAACACTAAACATTTACCAAATTGTTTGGTCAGTCTTTTTTCAAGTCTATTCGTTTCACTGTCGATATTAGTTTGTGATTTATTTGTTAAAACGGACTAAGCCAAAAACATCAGGCTATTGCAAGAGTAATTTATTTTTAAACAAACAATACAATACAATGATTAACACAAATAAATAAAAAAAGAACTAAAACTAACTTACTCTAAACCTAAAAATCTATATTTACAAATATCACTCGGGCTATTGCATAATTATTATTTGATTTCGCGTTGGTTGTGGCTTGAATATCACTAACTGGATCTAAACTGTGGCTCAAATAATCCCAAACATAGCCAAATAAGCAACACTCGGAGACTAATTTCTTCGTTTTTCCACGGCCTCCTGAAATATGAAGGACCCTCGAAGGTAAGAGGTTTTCAAGTGAAGAGGCTCTGGAGTACGGTGGGAACCTTCAGTGAGCTCAGTTCAGCCGGACGTTTGTTTTAACCCCCGAGGAAAAAAAAGGGAGTTCGGAAGGAGTAGTTCTAAAAGGAAAGTTTTTGTCTTTAGAAAGATTCGAGGTAGTTTTATTATTTTCCGATTTTTGACACGGTCTTCGTTATAAGACGATTTTATTTAACTTAGTGTATGCCGTATGCTTTTACTTGCGACTTCATCGTGCAAAATGAAATAAGAATTGTCCGTCCACACTTTCTTTGTCGAGAGAGTTTCTCTTAAGTTTAACTTCATTCTTTTGGGGATTGTAAAAAAATTATATGTTACTTAGAATACAAAGTCTGAAAGAGATCTGGATAATCCACTCACTTGCAATGCCATCGCTGAAGTACAATGGTGTGTGCTTCCTGAGTCGCACTGGGCCCACGTGGTATTACGGTCCAAGTCCTCTTATTCTGAGAGTAGGCATGTGCGCTGCTGCAGTGGGACACACATGGTGGCGACCGAACGTAAAATCCGCCAAATCACATCAGTGCGTTGTGGTCACAATTCATACTAACCACTCCTCGCTTCGCTCGTCGTATCTAATTTTTTCTTTTTTTCTTATCACGATGTGTCCGGTATAGAGCTAAGAATATCAATGAATGCCGTATTGTTTCTCAGGCGTATCGTGATACGAGTACTCGTATGCCTGGCCAACTTTTAGGCATATAAAATGGCGCCATTTCGTGATATGCCTAGGAATTTCGTGATCTGGCGGATTTTACAATCGGCCACCGACATAAAGGCTGAGATGTCGATGATGAAAAACATGGTAAAAACCATGAACTTTGCGTTTTTCTAATCCAAACAAACGGTCTACACAACCACAAAAAGCATCAAATAACTCACCAAATAATACCTATTATTATGTTTCAGTCAATTTTGCTAACAATACCTTTAAATAGAGTAAAAACATCCTTTACAATCTTAACGATCGGGAAACCCCGCCTTTTCCTCGTCAAGACGAATACCCAATAAAAAATACTGGGTAAAATACTGACTCAAGGAAACGTAATTGTGAGGTTAACGTTACTCGATAAGATGCTGACAATCATTGAGATAGACATGACAAGCGGGAACTGTTTACGATCTCATCAAATATATTTGTTGTGAGCATGATTACTCTTTAATCATCATCATAATCAGTCGTAGGACGTCCACTGTTGGACATAGGCCTCCCCCATGAACTTCCAGTCGTTTCAATTGAAAGCGGCCTGCAGGGCTACTACGAAACCCGAAAATCGAAGTTCGTATCGTACCGTCCATCTCGCTCTCGTATTAAATAGCATAAGTGTCAGAGGGACCGCAAGACACGAACTTCGAGTTTCGAGTTTTTTTCTAATAAATGGCATCTGTCAATTTTGCCAGCGTCAAGGTTGAGAGCAAAAACTTAGAGTTGCTAAAAGTAATTCCGAAGAGGTACCTAACGTTATGTGTGCTCTGTCTACGCTATTTGGGAATACAGGCGTGATGTACCTGTATTGTGTGTGTGTGTGTGTGTGTGTGTGTGTGTGTGTGTGTGTGTGTGTGTGTGTGTGTGTGTTAAACAAAAACATTATGAAGATTTATGGCCATGCATGAAAAGATTGATGTTGTAGAGGAAGCGAGAGTTGTATGCCGAATCGTAGCAAGTGGATGTAGTCTCTGCCTACCCCGTTGGGAAAGAGGCGTGATTTTATGTATGCATGGACAGTTAAAGTAGCACGGCATGAACCACGCACACTCATAATCTTTCGCATTTATAATATTACCGAGAGTTAAGACAAAACAGCTGACATTTACACACTTAATACCACGTTAAGAAAAAAAAACTGAATTAAAATAACATTGCGATTCCCAGCTAACGTTGCCAAGTTGGCACCAAAAGCGCATGCATCTAAAGAAGCCTCGATTCAGCGAAACCATGCTAAGCGGAACAAAACGCGTTTTAAACGGTGAATTTGTATGTTGACGTTTTATTCTTTTGCTCGCGTGTACTTTTAGGTGTTACAAATACGGTTCCGGGCTGTCTGAGGTCTGAGGTGAGGGGGCTGGATGTGGGAAAACGATTGTCAATTGTTTGAAAATACTAACTGTACAATCGTACTCTAATCAATGGATGGTCAAACAGCCTCTTGATCTATCTATCTATTTAATAATTTTTAACGATCAATTCTTGTGATTGGTCTTTCGGAATCTTTTTGTATTTTTTATTTCAATTCCAAATTTTTACTTTTACGGTCATGTTACGGTATGTTTCGGTTTGTAAAAGTAAAAATTTGGAATTGAAATAAAAAATACAAAAAGATTCCAAAAGACCAATCATAATTTGATTGCTTAATAGCGACATCTCTTGTCCGGGTGAACGGTTAGTTCCGAAGGAGATATTGAAGGCTTCTCGTTGAGAGTTAGACAATATAGATGGCGCTAGGTCACTGCTTAAGTGGCGAAGTAAACAGGCTGAGATATGTGATGCATAGGGAAATTCGTGTCTGTGCCGTTGACCAGCAGTGGTGTAGCGGTATAGCACGCGGCACGGGATGCCGAGGACCTGGGTTCGATTCCCAGTGTTGGTCTTATTTTTCTGGTTTTTCTGTGCATCTATGTTTTGGTTTGTATTTTCGATCAATTCTTGTTTATATATATACGTATGTATATATTTCGGGGATCTCGGAAACGATTCCAACGATTTCGACGAAATTTGGCATGTGGGGGGTTTTCGGGGATGAAAAATCAATGTACATAGATGGGGAAAAGCTTATTATGGAGTTTTGGCCCAAGCAAAGCTCGGTCGCCCAGGTACTGACTTACTATGCGTGCAAAGTAGTTTCCCATAGTTTTATATCATACAATTCGGAGCAAAATATACTCCTTCAAAGCTCCCTTCATAAGAATTTCACGTAATAAGTATAAACATGTTACATGTGCGTGTTACATATAATATAACGTGTAATGCAACATTCCATACTTGGGTTTCTATTAACATTCCTCTACTTAGGGCATCAATCCAACAGGAGCCGTGCTTGTGGCATAAAAACTTTTTAATATACTACTTAAAACTGTTACTGTCCGTCGAAACGCCTAATATGTATTTATTATTATGAATAAAAAAGTTTTCATTGCTTTGTGTTGTAAGGAAGGAAAGGGTGACACTCTTTCCCGGCCCGGATAACACCGACATGGAAATACCGGCCCTGTTTTTTGTGTAAACGAAAAATAGAGTCGGTAAGTCTATGTCGGGAAAGAGTGTCACCCAAAGAAAACACGTCTTTTATATTGTATGAATTAATAATATTAATGTTGTTAGCAGCACTCATTTCATCCAAAAATTACTTATTTTATTATCTGTTTTAAAGTACTCATCCAACAAAAGGCTAGGTTAGGTTTAGACGAGAAAAAAATATCTTCTGTCGTCTGTGTGTCAAGCCCAGAGTGAATATACTGTTAATGTACCAAATAGCTGCATCTTCAGCCTCATCTGTACCATCGGGTGACATAAAGGTCAGTTTTAAAAAGAAAATGATCGCCGATACCTATTACATTTATTTTTTTCATTATCTACTTCTGACAGACCTTCAGACAGAATCTGTCTTCATTATAAATAATAATAATAATAAATAAATATCACGGGACAATTCACACCAATTGACCTAGCCCCAAAGTAAGCTTAGCAAAGCTTGTGTTATGGGTACTACGCAACGGATAAATATACTTACATAGATAAATACATACTTAAATACATATTAAACATCCAAGACCCGAGAACAAACATTCGTATTCATCATACAAATATTTGCCCCGGCCGGGATTCGAACCCGGAACCTCAGGCTTCGTAGTCAGGTTCTCTAACCACTTGGCCATCCGGTCGTCAAAATTGGCGTCTCCAGTTGGTTTGAAGCTCTGAGTTCCACCGCGATTACATGAGCTTGCGAGCGCTCGAGAGCCAGTCTCAAAATAAGAGCGGCTCGAGAGCGACTCTGTTTTTTTAAGTATTGTTACCTTCAAGTACTTAACAAAGACTAGGTACCTGAATTCGTCTTAAAGAATTTCGGGGAATTCATTTTACATTTCGACTTTTCCTTCTTTAGTGCTTCCTTGTTTTGAAACGGAAATAAAACATGTGAAAAACGATGCTGTTATTAAAAAAATAACAAATACTAAACTTTTTTCATGTGTGTTTTTATGTATTTCTTTTAGTTTATTTGTGTATAATTGTGTAAATTTTATTGTACTTATTTGTGTGTCTTTCTTTATTCTTTATTCCCTTATTTGTGTGTTTTTGTTCTTTGTATGTCTAAAATTTACTAACTTAACCTGCCACTTATCCTTACGTGTTCTTCGAGCTATGTCGATGACTTAGTTATTGGGCGAGTTTTTGTATTACAGATATCCCGCAAAGAAACTCCGAGCACAGCCCTCTCCATAGCTCGTTACGTGACTCTGACCCCAAAAACCTAGGCCAAAATCCATCATTCAAAACACAACTAATTTATTCAAGTCATAAAGTAATAAAATCGCATTATAATATCCCCGGAGCCCACTTTGTGGGAGCATTTGAATCTTGTACTAGACAAATATAGACTTAGGTGATTAAAAAGTTTTTTATGTACCGACCTAATCTCGTTAAAACGGAAACGTTTTGTTAGGCAACATTTACTTAGCACTTTGTATATTTTTAGCAAGTAGCTTTGGAATGAAAGGAGTTTGCACGAAGCGGCGTGGATAAATGGGATGGTTGTAGTATGGGATCCCGCTGGATTTTCTAACGGCAGGGCACAGAAAATTCTGCACCTAGATATATTTTGTTATTTTGTGGTATGTTGTGTCGTGAAAATGTAGGTATTGTATTGTATTGTATAACTCCTTATTGAACAGAAAACGTATGAAAATAACTGTTAACAAGAGCGAACACAAAGGCGAACTAAAATGTCTGCTGTGAAGTGTGGACAATATTATTATGGCCTCTGATTATGAAAATATGTTTAAATAAGAAAAATTGTGTTGAAAAATTAAGTAGGTTTACCCGTTGTCCAGTTGACCTTTGCTCAGTCCACGAATAGGGCAATTGGTGTAAATTGTCACATGATAAACTTCCTGTTGAGCTAAAGGGTATCGTACCATATAATATGTTTAAAGATAAGTTAAAACAATTTTTATTGAGAGGGTGTCTTTACAGTATTGACGAAATATTTGATGAAATGTATAGATAGAGTATATTGGATTTATTTGATGTATTTTATTTTATTATTAGCTGTAAGACATTCAAACACAATCATGTATTGTTTAATGAATAAATGATGTCTATGTCTATGTCTATGATACTTATTATTTTGTAATAATCTTTATCTGAGGCTTCACATGCGTTTATTATTACGACTGGTGGCCATAAAATTCTGGGAGTTCAATAATTCTCCACGGAAATTCCTGAAATTTAGACCGTGGCCATCATTTAATCATTTAAGTTGTGTGAAGAGCGCCAATGATAATTTTAGGCTTATATACATAGCATTTACAGATTTGGGATTTTACATGGATCTTGTAGAAATATCCGGATAAAAAATAGTTCAACCTAAATTTCACAATGTGATATTTGTTTTTTTTTTTTTCAAGTTGCAAAATGCTAATTTCTTCCGGCAAGACTTTACTTTGTAACCGTAAGGTGTTGTATGACCCAATGGTCGAAGTTACAATAATAACGTAAAGAAATAAATGGTGCAGAATTTTAAGGCGGGATCTTAGACTATTAATAGAGTCCACAATATTACAGAGTACAACATAGAAGAAAGAGTAATTAAAAATGACATAATAGAGTGATTGCGATGTATTTTACGTCAAAATGTAACATTTTAGTAGGTTCACAATTTAAAGCGCATTGAGAAAATAAGGAAGTGAAAATTTTAATGACGATTTGCTCGTTTCAAGTTAAATATTTTGCAAACTGCATCGAAAAATCGTCTTAGCAACCCCCTAATTCAAGTGGATAGGTTTTAAAAGACCTATCCAACGATACCCCACACTACAAGATTGGATGAGAAAAAAAAAACATCCCCACTTTACGTCTATGGGAGGTACTCTAAAAATAATTTTCTTTTAACTTTTTGCTATACTATTTTGTCGGTATAGTTTACATTATGTATTCGTGCAAATTTACGGGCTTCTAGCATTGATAGTCCCCGAGCAAAGCCGCGGAAGGTCAGACAGACAGGTAAAACTATAAGGGTTCCGTTTTTGCCATTTTGCCTACGGAACCCTAAAAAACAGAATATTATGATTTATAAAGGAGAATTAAAGCATTTTTGCCTAATCTGGAACTTGAAACTGGAACGCTTTGCACGTGCTACAAACTCGCTCGAATTCTGTATGAAATAAAATACGTAGGTAGCTTACATAATTGATGCCAGAGCAGAATGAAACTGAAACCGGGAAACCATTTCTAACTTCATATGCGAGTAAAATATGTTAAACTCGTACCCACTACATAAAAGTTCACAGTTTGATTGAATGTTGAGGATATAAATACCAAAAAGGCACATTTACATATTGTTACTAACATTATTTTCAACCCTGTGTAAAAGTCACGAAGATTTATTTTAAATTGAACGTAAAAACTTTGGAACGAAGCGATAGTGGTAAAAGTTGAGTATGGTTAAACGAAACGATTTTATTTCGTTGATTCTAATAGAGCAAATGAATCGTATATCATTAAACGTGCAGTTCATATTTTTGTCGGGGATCTAGGAAGCGGATCTAACAATTTGGACAAAATTTGCACTGTGGGTGTTCCAATATCTCGTCTCCAAACCTAGTACTGGAAAATTTTGGGATTTTATCCCGTACTCCTGGGAGGATTCGGAGAAAATGTAGCCTATATTATTCTAGAAGACCAGGTATCTCTAAACCAATTTTTTTATTTGCCGTACAGTTGTTTTAGCGTGAAAGAGTAACAAGCACACGCGCTTTCGCATTTATAATCAGTGAGATTCTCCCGACGGTGCTAGTCGAAAATCAGCGCTGGGGTGTTTTAACGCTTCAGCATTATTCTGACTCAGTGTCCGATTCGCAACCGCAAACATTTTTGCCTTCCTGTTGTTTGTTTGTAACAATGTGTCTTGTGTTGTCATGAATAAATGTATTTTCTTTATTTCTTTCTTTTCTATTTCTTTTTTTCTTTCTTTTTATTTTAACTACTACGCGTTATCTAAAAACCTTTTTTTATGTAGCATTGCTTGCACTGTTGTGTTTCGGCGTGGAGAGTAAGACAGCCGGTGAAATTACTGGCACTTGAGGTATTCCATCTTAGGCCTTTAGGTTAGCAACGCATCTGCAATACCCCTGGTGTTGCTGATGTTTATGGAGAGAGAGAGAGACAGAAACATTTATTTATACATATTCGATACACATAAAAATAAAATAATATTAATACTAATAAACATATGGGTGGTGGTGATCTCTTACCATCAGGAGAACCACTGGCTCGTTTGCCATCCAGTCAAATAAAAAAAAAACACTTTCCTTCGAACATTCAAGAAACAACTATCATACTTGACTTCCAGCAATTTCTGTGGTACATAGAATACGTTAAACATGCTAACAAGTGACAGCTAGAACAACAAATTTCACAAATCAATTTACTTTACCACAAAGCATCCATGTCTCCGAGCGAGCCCAGAACAAACGGTGTCGTCGAACGCACCGCTAACTCTATTCCGGCAGGGGCAATACAACCGGACCCTTTTTATCAATCCCTATTTACTCAAGATTAAGCCTTGCGGGACCCCGTTTGTTCACCTGTGTCTTCGCAGACAGTATTTTATTTATCTTGGGATGCAATTGTAAATAAATAAAAGTCCGGACTCATTTAAGGGCTTGATGGATTGTGAGGTGGATCGGAAAAAGCTATTGGGTCTGTTTGCTAGAGGGTTGAGTTAATTTTGGTGAATTAGTTGGCTCGCTCTTTTTGTATCAATAGGATGGAGAGAAGCTGATGGCTTTTTGAAAGAGTTTGCTGTTGTTTGGAACAAATTACTTTTTGTATGATAAAACGAAGTCATTGCGGTCCAGTTACACTTATGTATCTCTGGTCTGTCATTATAATTTAACATGAAAAAAAAAAGAATATATATAATACCTATTTAGTCACACTTAGCATTCAATGACAAAAAACACATTTTTAAAAGCAAAATCTCTAAGAAAATTCGGAAAAGATTTTTTAAGACCTACATCTGGAGTATAGCATTATATGGGAGCGAGACTTGGACATTGACTGAGCGGGACCGAGACAGATTGAGTGCGTTTGAGATGTGGTGCTGGCGGAGAATGGAGGAGATTAGCTGGACTGAAAGGAGAACTAATGAGGAGGTTTTAAAGTTGGTGGAAGAGGAAAGGCGGCTGTTGAGGACGATTGAAAATAGGACAGGGAATATGCTGGGGCATCTGATACGACATGACAGTTACATAAAAACCATTTTGGAAGGGAGAATAGAAGGCAGGCGAGGCAGGGAAAGGCCGAGACGGTCATTTATAGATCAAGCCAAGAAAAAAGTAAATGTCGTGTCGTACCAGGAGCTGAAAACGCTGGCAGAGAACCGAAAAGAGTGGCGATTACTCCACCGACAAGAGCTAAGCTCTTAAATTTATGATGATGATGAGTCACACTTTACAAAAGTAATGCTTTAACTCAACTATATTAATAAGCAAAATGGGGACAAAAAGGGAAGCGCACAAAGTTACTAATTGCTTCGCAACGCTGATGTTCTCCCAGAACATGACCTAAAGGGCTTCCAAAACTAAACTACAATATCAATTGACAACATTTCATTTTTTTTCCCTTGTGTTTTCTTATGCTTAATAGATAGTACTTTGAAAACTAGGAGACCCATATTTTTTCTTTTCGCGAAATTCGTATTCTAAGTTAGTCAAAAATAATTTTGAAATCTCGAAAAAAAAAAAACGCTTGTGAGGTTGAAACTACACATTATCTTTGCCTAGGTTATGAAAAAAAAAACAGATACAGGTTGTCATTTTAGACGTTGTTTTTGAATTTTGATTGACGTTTGTTTGGTCTGGCCCTCTATCACAAAGTGCAAAACTCGAACTTCGTATGTTTCCGTCCCGCTGACGCTTATGCAATAAAATACGCGAGTGAAAGAGACGGTGCGATACCGACTTCGATTTGCGAGTTTCGTAGTAGCGCTTCTGGCTTGTGGCTGTGATTTGATGTTGGTTTTTATTGTATTTTAAGTTTTCGAATTTTTCTGGACTGAGTTGGAAATAATTGTCAATAAAAATGAATAAACAAGTTCGTAAGTTAGATCCCCTCGTTACTTGCTTCGTTCCCACCTGCAAAAATACAGTTATAAAGAATCCAAAAAAACATTTTTTCCACGTGCCGAGGTCTTCGAGAGTACAGTGGTGTGCTGCTGTAAATAAAACACACGTACCAAAAACTGGAAGTCTTTACATTTGCGAAGATCATTTGAATGTAAGTATGTACTTAGTTATCTACAGTATATACCTATGTATTTTAGGGGGGGGCCGGATCCTGGTTTTGCCGGGTGTTGGGTAACGGGTACCCGGCATATTTTTTGCCAAATCTGCCAGGTAACTGGCAAAATTACCTGGCATTAAAATGTCTTTAAAATCCACTGCTCGGCAGGGCTGAGCAGAGCGAGCGAGGCAGAGAGTGACATTCTCAGTGTGACTTATGATTTTACCATTGATGAAATAACTGGTTTTTATATCACAATCTGCCGAATTTGAAGTTTGATTATTGATTCACTTGACATTAAAAATTTTAAAAATTAGTACTTTAATATCTCAATAACTAGTTAGGTACTATAATAATGATTAATAAATGAGAAATAAACAACTTGATTAAATACTAAAATCTGTTAAAATTATAAGTTGATTTAAATACAAAGTTTAATAAACATTTTCTTATGAAAGCAGTTGGTTTCTTTTTTTTTTTACTTACCAGTTATCCGGTATCCAGCTGGACCCTAAAAAAGTGTCTCTATTGTTTTCCTTGATTTCCTTGTTATATGATGATTACTAATGAATTGTTCTCATTTTATTCTAGCTGGAAGAAGCATTACTAAACTACCAAGATTGGATAGACCAAAAAACCAATAGACCCCGGCTGAACCCTCGCATCCCAAATTATTTAACGAACATAAATAAAGACCCATGTCTTCTGCCATCGACATCCACATCCACAGTTAATATAGATCCTGTACCAAATGTGCAAGAAAAAGGTGTGCTGTGCATTTCTGACTGTATTAATAAATCTATCCAAGTAAAACCCACTACGGTCAATCGCTTGGTTGGTGCGAGAATTTCCAGAAAAAGGAAACTGGTACATTCATTCGAAGAAGAGTCATCAGAGGGACATGATCCATCAACAGTTGGAAGTACAACAGAATTTTCTGAAAATGAAAGTTTTAGTAACTTACCAATACAAAAAAGTTTAGCTGGCAGGTATTTTATGTTAAGTTTAATAGAAAAAAAACCATTTTCATATATAGGTGTTCCTAAACAATATTATTGGATTATTCAATATAGTGCAAAAGAATTAAATATACCTTCTTTACATGTAATAATAACATTTTATAAGCTAAAAAATAATGAAACATTCGCCAAAATAAAAGACCTTTTTGAAATTTCATTAACTACATTGTGGAGAATATTTAACAAAACTTTGAAAGCACTGAGTTTATTTTTTAGAGAAGTAATATATTGGCCAACAGCCCTGGACATTAAGAGGAACCTTCCTACTGCTTTTACTACAAGCAAAGAGTATGCAAGTGTTCAGGCAATAATAGATTGCTTCGAGATAGAAATAGAAAAGCCTAAAAAACCTGTAGATCAGGCCCTTACATGGTCCCAATACAAGAATTGTAATACCATAAAGTATTTGATAAGTGCTACCCCAGATGGTTTTATAAATTTTGTGTCTGAAGGTTATGGAGGACGTATTAGTGACATGTATTTAGTTGAACAAAGTGGATATTTAGAGATAATACCAGCTAATGCTACCATACTAGCAGACAGGGGTTTCAAGCATTTAGAATCACATTTAGTTACGAAATTTGTAAAAGTTCTGCGCCCGCCTAGTGTACTCAAAGGCACAAAAATGACAAAAGCAGAGGTGATTGATAGTAAAATTTTAGCTAGTTTACGCATACATATAGAAAGGGTTATCAGGAGGGTAAGACTTTTTAAAATGTTGAAGCCACATGCTGTTGTAAATAATAAATTACTGAACATACTAGATGATGCAGTGGTAGTTGCTTGTGGACTTATAAATTTACAGTCACCTGTCATAAAGAAGTATTAGGCATTGAATAGACTGATAGGTGGCAGGAATTTTTAAAACGATCATGGAAACGGGTAGATTCATTTTTATGGGTTGTAGGGTGGTCTGCTGATGTGAATAATTTTGGTCTGCGTGCTCTCAGTGGTTGCAACTTTGAGATATAGCGCATAAAAGAGGCCTTATTGTTGCGAAAAAAAAACGATAACAGAAATGGTAAGTTTTAGTATGTCGGCGCAAATCATAAAAAGGAGTTGATTTGACATCAAAGAGGCTCAGCGCGTGTTTGACGCTTTCCGGTGGCGCCACTGTCGCGATCACGTGCTGACGGAACGGCGAGAACCGGCGCGCGGCCGGGCGGCATTCTCGTGGAGACTGGCAACCGGAGCGCGCGCGTTATCCCGTCGGATCGTCTGCCTCTTTGCCGTTACAGTTTAAATTTGAATTGTGTTCTGATTAAATATTGTGTGATTGACTTTCTGGGTTTTAATTCCGACATCAGGTGTGGGGTAGGGAACCGCGAGTGTTTCAGGGTTTACGTGGTGCTTTAAGAAAGAATAAAAACATGGACGAAGCTAACACAACTGATCATGGCCGCGAGGCTGATGCGAATAAGCCAAGTACAGAAGGCGTAGGCGCAGGTACAGACCAGGCTACCGCGTTGCTGCAGTTGTTGCGCGGGCTCACTAGTGGGTTGCAGCCGCCCCCGCCGGTGGCACTCATAAAGTTCGACCCAGACGACGCGGACGCTGACATCGAGGCCTGGTGTAAGATCAATGATGTTATTGTTCAAGCAAAGGATCTTAAAGGTACCGAGTTGTTATTACCATTAATGCAGGCCTTGCGTGGTCGAGCTGCTACTTGCCTAACGAAAATAAAACCTGATTGTATAACGTGGGATAATGTCAAAAACACCCTGATTGCAAGGTTTGCAAAGCCTATGCTTATGCAAGATTATTTTGACCGGGTTGTAAAATTTAAATTATTAGAAAAGGAGACTGCCGCAGATGCAGGTTTGCGCCTCTGGCATATGATTGAGTCTATACCAAAAGTTGAATTTAACGACGAGGCAATAACCGGTTTTGCTGTGTCAATTTTGTCAAACTGCGATAATAATTTAAGACGTGAATTAAATTCTCATACCATAACGTCAAAAACTCAGTTGTGTCGTATATTACGAGGGGTATCAATGAAGCGATTTAATGAGGATACAACTATTCACACTGAAAATAAACGTCCGCGATTTACACCACCTTTCAAGGGTAATTGTCATCGTTGTGGTGACATTGGTCACAAAGTCTTCAATTGTCCTCTAAGCCGCTATGAAGGTCCCCAGGTGACTAAACCAGCCGCGTCGAGGCCCCCGCCTACTTCAACTACGACTGAGGCGCCATCGCGCCGCGAGGAGAAGCGCCCCGTGACGTGCTACGCGTGCGGGAAGCCGGGACACGTTGCCAGCGCGTGCGCGGCAGCCGCTGCGCTTCGCGAGGCCAACCAAGCCTCCAGGAAGGAAGTCAAGCTATGTAGCAAGCGGGCTGTTACTGGTGAGCTATATGCCGCAGGTATGAAGTTACAATTTCTCTTTGACTCCGGTTCAGAATGTTCTTTAATGAAACAAAGTATTGCAGAAAAATTAAAGGGAACGTTACTTTATGATACGGTTGTATTGGTGGGTATAGGTAATTCAGATGTTAAATGCACTAAACAATTGAGATATCCAATTAACGTTCAAGGTTTAACATTGAAAGTTCTTTTTCATATCGTTGACGATCCCAATTTGAATGAACCTGTTCTTCTCGGGCGTGACATAATTGACATGGGGGTGCATGTAGAACTAGATAGTAAGGGTGTTCATTTGTTCAAATCGAAGTTTGCACAATTCTTATCAGCTAAATCGACCCAGCTAGAGTCGCAAGTCGATACTGACTTAGAAGGTGATTCTAAGGGCTCTTTGCTTAAATTACTTGACTCTTATTCAGAACATTTTGTAGAGGGCACACCAACCAAGCGTGTCACCACAGGAGAAATGAAAATAGAGCTCATTGACCCTAACAAAGTGGTGCAAAGGCGTCCCTATAGATTATCGGCTAGTGAACAACAAGTAGTTAAAGACAAAGTATCCGAGTTACTAAATGCAGGTGTTATTCGTGAGAGTAACTCTCCTTTTGCGAGTCCGATCTTGCTGGTCAAGAAGAAAGATGGCAGTGATCGTATGGTTGTAGATTATAGGGAGCTTAACTCAAATACTCGTAGCGATAACTACCCTTTGCCGCGGATTAGTGACCAGATCGATAGATTACATGGTGCTAACTACTTTAGTTCTTTAGATATGGCGTCAGGCTTTCATTGTATTCGTGTAGAGTCAGCTTCCGTAGAACGTACCGCATTTGTTACCCCCAACGGCCAATATGAGTACGTTGCCATGCCGTTCGGTCTCAAAAATGCACCATCAGTTTTCCAACGGTGCATTCAGAATGCACTGAAACATTGTGAATTTGCTCTAACTTACATTGATGATATTTGCATCCCTTCTGTCACAGTAGAGCAAGGATTAGAACGCCTAGAGTCCGTTCTTGCCGCTCTTGCCAGTGCTGGCTTTTCTCTTAATATGAAAAAGTGCAAATTCCAAAAATTCCAAAAAGCGTGAGATTTCTTACTTGGGGTATAATATTAAATCGGGAGAGATCAGACCAAACCCCAATAAAGTGCAAGCACTGGTAGAGATCCCACCTCCGCGTACGGCGACACAAGTTCGTCAGTTTATAGGGCTCGCTTCGTATTTTAGGCAGTTCATTCCTAACTTCTCGTTGCTAATGGCCCCCTTGTACCCACTTACCCAACACAGTGGAAATATCAATTGGACTGAAAAACACAGTGAAGTGCATAGGCGTGTAGTAGATATTTTAACGTCTGAGCCGGTATTAGCAATTTACGACCCAAATAGAGATGTAGAGTTACATACAGACGCAAGTGCACAGGGTTACGGCGCGATCCTGATCCAACGGCATGAGGGCGTGCAGCACGTGGTGGAGTACTACAGCCGGCGCGCCTCCGCCGCCGAGTCACGATACCATTCGTACGAGCTCGAGACTCTGGCGGTGGTGCGTGCGGTAGAGCACTTCCGGCACTACCTGTATGGCCGTCACTTTTTAGTACGTACCGACTGTAATGCACTTAAGTCATCTAGCACTAAAAAGGATCTTACGCCTCGTGTACATAGGTGGTGGGCAATACTACAATGTTATGATTTTGATATAGAGTATAGAGAGGGACGTCATATGTCACATGTAGATTTCCTATCCAGAAACCCACTGCCCCACTTTGCTTCCGAAGATGAGGACAGCGATGTAGCCTATAAGAAGGAGGTTCAAGTTTTAGACTTGCAAAAGGAATGGTTGATGGTAGAACAACAACGAGATAGCGAGTTAGCTGATATCACGAGTAAATGGAGAGTTGGTGATTTGCCGAGAGAGGAGGCCCAATCGTATGATATTAGGAAAGGCGTTCTGTACCGAAAAGTACAGAGAAATAAGCGCACTACATGGCTACCTATTGTTCCGCGATCATTAGTGTGGTCTCTTATAAGCCACGTGCATGCAGAAGTAAAACATCTCGGTTATGATAAGACTCTCGATAAACTATTTGAACTATACTGGTTCCCGGGTATGGCAAAGGCTGTGAAAAAGTTTGTAGACGCGTGTTTAGTGTGTAAAGCATGTAAAGGAACTTCGGGAGCTCAACCTATTCAAATGCACTCTATACCAAAGGTTGCCGTGCCATGGCATACGATCCACATCGATTTAAGCGGGAAACTAAGCGGTAAAAGTTCTAAAAAGGAGTACGTTAGTGTTATTATTGACGCATTTACAAAATACGTTCTGTTACGATTGACACCGAGCTTAGACGCTAACAGCGCTATAAAATCGATAAAAGAAGCCATACATTTATTTGGTACACCTAAACGTGTCATAGCTGATCAGGGTCGTTGCTATACCAGTAATAATTTCCAAAAATTCCTTTCAGAAAATAACATAGAGCTCCACCTTATTGCGACAGGGGCCAGTAGAGCCAACGGGCAAGTCGAGAGAATTATGCAAACTCTCAAAAACTTACTCACTATTACAGAAAATAGTTCAGATACCGTGTGGAGAGACGAGCTTGGAGCCATTCAATTAGCTCTAAATAGCACAAAATGTAGAGTCACAGGTTACTCCGCAACCGAACTTATGTTTGGTATCAAATCACAGCCTCTAGGTATCTCTAGGGTAGCTTACATTGATGAGACTTCAGAGAGTAGGTCTGATCTAAACCAGATCCGTAAAAATGCCTCCAGTAATATAGAACAGGTAGCAAAATTAGACACTACGCGTTTTAATAAAGGTAAAGCACTAGTAAAGCCATTCAAGGAGGGTGATTTTGTGTTCCTAAAATGTTGTGAGCGTAACCAGACTAAGCTAGATAGGAAGTTTAGGGGACCTTTTAAAATAATCGGAGTCTTAGAGAACGACCGTTACGAACTGCAGCATATGGACGGCTCTAACAGAAAATACAAGTATCCCCACGAAAGCTTGCGTAAAGTTCCAGAAGGGCGCGAAGGGCTAACTGAAATGGCGGAAGCTCTATGCGACCAAGCTTTAGAGCAGGATGACCTTGTGTCGGCGGATGATGATGACAGTAGCAGTATGGAGGTTGATGGTAGAGTCACGGACAGCTTGGCTGAGCAAGAGCACCGTGCGGTAGAGAGTGGCGAGGCGGTGACAGATCCGGCTGGTGCGATGAGTGATGATGAAGGTACGTGAGGTAGTATCTCGCTACTGGCCGCAAGGCTCTGGCCTGCCTCGTACTATATGTGCGATGGTCCCCAGTGGCTGGCGCGGAGCTGTAGTGAGTGCTATAAACGATACTTTTTGCTGGGTTTCTTGTAAGTACCGTTAGATAGCATCTCGCTGCTAGCCGCAAGCCACTGGCCTGCCCTGCGCTATATGCGTATCGGTCCCCAGTGCGTGGCGCGGAACAGTAGGGAGTGCTATACGCGATACTTGTTATTGTGGTTGATTACTGTTGCGATTTGGGATAATGAGAATATTGTGAGCTGTAGAGTACTAAGAGTTCCTGACCATTACCAGGGAGTTCACTTGTCTATGCTGAATCTTAGAGATTTCCTCCTCTATCATGGTACACGTCGGGGCCTTTTATAATGCTGGTTTGTTTTCAGATAATTAACGCCCGAGGACGTGCGTACGTCAGGAAGGCCGTGTCGGCGCAAATCATAAAAAGGAGTTGATTTGACATCAAAGAGGCTCAGCGCGTGTTTGACGCTTTCCGGTGGCGCCACTGTCGCGATCACGTGCTGACGGAACGGCGAGAACCGGCGCGCGGCCGGGCGGCATTCTCGTGGAGACTGGCAACCGGAGCGCGCGCGTTATCCCGTCGGATCGTCTGCCTCTTTGCCGTTACAGTTTAAATTTGAATTGTGTTCTGATTAAATATTGTGTGATTGACTTTCTGGGTTTTAATTCCGACAAGTACATATTCAAAGTATGGCGTCTCCGCATGTGAAACGAATCGGTCTGCCTGCTCTCAGTGGTTGTATTTCGGAGTTCCAAAACTAACCATTTCCCTTATCGCAACAATAAAGCGACTTGCGCGCGTCATAGCTCCGCTAGCTAACTTTGGCCTAAATATGGCCTTCTGGTCTAAGAACCAGAAGGCCATATTTAGGCCAAAGTCACAGTGAACAATTATTAATTTTGGTTTTTATTTAACAAAATGTACAATATTCAAGAAAACTTTGTTATATCTATTTGTATAATTTTTGATAACTGTGTGTTGCTATAAATGGTACTTATAACTAAATAAAAGGGACACTTTATGATTCATTGACTTTTATTTATCATAATGTACAATATCTAACATTTTCTTAAAAATAAATTTCTCCCAAAACATTTCACCTTCTTTCACTAACTTTTCTGCGAACAATCTGTCATAGTAGACCCAGTGTTCATGGTAGGATTTATTTCTTTCGAAGTCTGGATCAGCTATACATAATAAAGCTTTTTTCATGTTCATCGCCAACATTTGCAGCTGTATTTGGGCTTTACATTTAGCCGATATCACATTATCTTTAACATAGCTTTCCATAGTTTTATTACTACTAGGGCATTTGATTTCTATGGTGAAGCCATGTTCTACACATAATCCATCTGGTGATGCTCCAACAAAAGGTGTGATTAATTTAAATCCACATTGAATTATTTCAATATTCATTTTTTTCATTATTTCGTTCACCACTTCTTTTTCCAAGCGTTTTCCTCTTTTGATCGCCTTTGTTTCAGGTATCTTATAACCTCCAAGAATGGATTTAACTAATGCTCCATCAGTGTTGCACTTTGTGCATTCATAAATCTTTGATGCAGTAACTCGCCCCTGCCTCAAAATATGCCACAACTGACTGTGAGCTTGGCTGCGTGTTTGGTTTTCAATTTCATCAATTACCTCATTAGTTAATTTATTTTGGACAAAGATCTTCAACTTTGTGTAATAATAATAATAATAATAATAATAATAAATTTATTTATTTCGGGCAACTTAGGCCCATACAATAAATACCTTACAGACTAACATACATATTTATAATCAATACTATAATCTAATTTGGTGACAAAACGGCGTGACCCCGTTGAGTCACCGTCCGTTGAGTAATCTGTTAGCTCATCTTGGGATGAACTAGCTGTATAGTAATCGAGTAAAAGCTTGAAAACTCTGAAACTATCCAATGTTATTACTGCATTGTTATAGTCAGAAAACAAAGAATCTTGCATTTTTCTTTTCCGACATTCTTGTAAAAATGCAGCTTTTTTAAGGGAATTAGGAAGACTGGTTGTTGCTGGCAAACGTTTTCCCATTTCTTTGGCTAAAATGCACTTATCTTGAGTCACTGCCGCCGAGAGTTTTGGCTGGGTCCAATAGCAGCGTACAGATGTAACTGAAGGCTCTTCAGTCCGCTTAATAAGCCACATAATGAAACAAATTGAATGTTTGCATCCACCCTGACTTGCAGCGCAATCTTCACATTTCACATCCAATATTGTTTCTTCTGCCTCGTTAATGCTTGCAACAACTGAGTACATTTTAGTACGAACTCGGTGCTCAGGAGTTACTCTGCCCTTGATAAAGCACACAGCATTCTCTCGTTTCACTTCCACATAGCCTACAGCAGTTTCAACGTAAGCATCCCTTGATGACAACAAAACCTTGGCTCCCCGGATCTCGGCAACGTTAAAGGAGTCATTTTCACGCATGTATTGCAACAACATCATATAATCCACCTTGGGAAGGTTGCGGCTGTCTGCCATAGCATAACCGTCCGAAACTTTCATGGCAAATCAATTTATTAAATATAACTTTTTCAAAACAAAGCGAACAACCTCGGCAAACAACACTGATATTTGAGACATTGACATTGACACCTTTTTGACATTGTCATTTTTATTCATAATAATTATATGGGCAAAGGTATACCTATGACGATGCCTCACTTTGGATTTTTTGAAGATTTTTGTGAATATTTCGTTAATTAAGTAATAAAAAAAATCTAAAAAATATGAAATGGAATACTTAAACATAAAGCTCTAAATGGTTGTCGGTACTTTAGTAATTATTCAATTATTCAAAATTGAAATGTTGTGAATTTCGATTACACGGGAAGGAAAAACGGACCATAATAAACACAAAATTATGCACCAACAGATATAAAAAATACGGCTAATGAATGACATTGTTTATGTTTACTACAAAAGCATTTAAAGTTCTTAAGTTTGCTTTCGTGATTTGCCTGCATAAGCCAATTTCACTTGTGTTACGGACAACAAAATTACTATTTACCGCTCTCTTTGTATTCAAACCTCGTGTTGCAATAATGTTAATGCTTTGCTGCAATAATGATAATGGAGACCTCACTCCACAATCAAATATTATCCTAGAATGGATTGAATACACGTCCAACGTGGAAAAGTTTTTAAATCCCAACGCACAAAGAAGGTGTTATAAGTTTGACTCCTATAGGTGTCTGTCTGTGGCAATGTAGCTCTTAAACGGGTGAACCGATTTGTATGCAGTTTTTTGTTTTCTCAAATGGGGTAGGCAGAGCACACGAAACGTTCCCCCCCCCCCCCCCCCACCCACTCCCACTCCCACTCCCACTTGCTCGTTTGCCTTCCAGTCGAATAAAAAAAAAAAAAAAGTTACCGCTTCGGAGCCGCTTTTAGCAATTTAAAGTTTTACGCTTTCGCATTTATAATTATTAGTAAGTATAAGTAAAGTATGGATGTTTACCTCCCTTCTAAGCTAACATTTCAAGTGTGCTTTAAAAATTCAAATCATTTATTCAGTAAATAGGCCGCAATGGGCACTTTTACACGTCATTTTTTAAACTACCAGCGCTTTCGGAAAGACCATCATTGCCAAGAAGAATGCGCCGCAAGAAACTTGGCAGAAAGTCATTTTTTCATAATAAAATAATTACAAATAAAATACCTAAAAACTACAGTATACGATTAAAGAAAAAAATACAATAATAATAATAATACAGGGACGTATGGGGTCCCTTAGTTTCAAAACTAAACACTAACTATATTTAATTCGTATCTACCGCAATAGTTTTCTGGAACTAAATTCTTAGTCCCGGAGTTCGTCAGGGTACACGGGAGAGTTGAGCAGCAGTTCGGATCGAGTCAGCATCCCTCGGGAGACGGACGTCGGGCAATACTTTAGTGACTGTACAGGAGTCGCAGTCCGGTAGTTACTTGGCTTTGTAAATATCTCTGGAGTGCTTAGTTGTCTGTGTTGCCAAAGGCTTGGTGGCCTAGTTTGTGCTATGAACTCTCAGGCAAGGGTCGTGGGTTCAAACCCGGACAGTTATGTAGGAAATTATTGTAAATATTATTGAAGCAATTTCAACGGCGTGTGGATTTCGCAATAAAAGGACCATGCGTCAAAATGGACCAAAAACCAAAAGAGCTGAGAGTTAGGTCACTAAAAAGGTTTGCTTATCTACTTTATTTTATTCATAAATCATAAACCATAAATCTTTATTGTGTGTGGAATTCAGGTAGGTACATATAACAGATATATTTGTTAACATTATTGTTTCTTCGAACCCTATCTTTACAGACGTACACACATTGTGTTAACAAGGTAAGCGAGAAGGTAATTTACATATAACAAATAAAAACTATAGATTATAAATTTAAATAATGATATGTCTTCTTAATGATTTGGAAAATATGGGCACAAAGTTGAATTGTTATTACTAAACTGAGATATTATACATATTTTAGTCAGAGTAAATATCTATGAGAACTGTGTTTTTCTTGGATAATATCGTTAGAACACCTTACATAAAACTACTTCTGCTTACTATTTCTGGTGTACAATAAATAGTCTTTCTATTGTATTGTATAAAATCTTGCTTGTATGAAATCTTGGAGAGAAATGTTAAGGCTACTAACATATTTTTATTTTACACAACGTGTACACGAGTAAATCTGTCTTAATTATCCTGCAGAATTTTTAAAGCCATTATTATAAGAACTTTCCAGGTAAAACACAGTTTCTCATAGATATACACTCTGAATAAAACTTGATTATCTCAGCTTTCCCAGTCCGTACTGGGCCCGCGTGGGAACTATGGCCCAAGCCCTCTCATTCTGAGAGGAGGCCTGTGCCCAGCAGTGGGACGTATATAGGCCGGGATGATGATGATGATGATCTCAGCTTTGCAATGGAGTTGAACTTGGTGCCCATAGAATGAAATGAAGTACACGTAAAGACCTATTTAATTAAATAATTCTCAGCTCTTTTATTCTTGGTACACTCCTATACAAGATGGAGCGACGACCTGGTTAAGATCGCAGGATCGCGGTGGATGCAAAAAGCACAAGACCGGACTGAGTGGAGAGCCTTGGGGGAGGCCTATGTCCAGCAGTGGACGTCTTTTGGCTGACATGATGATGATGACACTCCCATAAAAAGATGACAATGGTCCTTTGTAGGTCCGTCAATTTGAGAGGAGGAGGTGGCCAGAAGTGGGATGATATGACGTTAGAATCATAAAATTATTGAAGTTATGGCGCTTGTTGGATGACAACATATCGACGCTTGAAAGGAGAAATTGAATAAGCGACATTCTTTTACAATAGTGAGTTATACAGCGTGTATTTTTAATACTACCTACCTCAAATTTTAAGGGCAGTTAGTGAAGGCCCTAATAATCACATTTTATTATGTTTTAGTAATAAATGTAGACTTATTATTTTCCTTACAAAATTAATTAGCACGCGATGTATCGTTACGCGATACTACTTTGTTTTTATTCAAAACGCCGCACTCGTTGACGTGACAGCTGTCACAGAATGCTTCTCTCTTCTTGTACGCATTACATTGCTGCTCGAAAATATTTCATAAATTAATTACGCTCTGTTAGTTAATTTTAATTTAACAATTTGTTTTGATATCGGTTCACATCACTTAAATTTTCGTCTGGTTACAGTTTGAGGTAATATTAAAAATACACGCTGTATACATGTTCGAAATCAGCAATTTTTTATCTGTCATTTGAGCCATGTCACAAAATGTTGTCAAAAATAGAATAGAATAGAATAGAAAAACGTTTATTCACACATTTCACAAATTACATAAAAATAAATACACAAAATAAACAAGTATAAAGAAATGACAGTATCTGTGAAATCGCGAAACCGAAAATCGCGAAAAACGGTTTCGCGAATCGCGAAATGTCGCTTAGTCAATTTCTCCTTTCAAGCGTCGATACCTAAGTACGATAAGTGCTCAAGCGTGAAAAACAATAGGATTTTTGAGAATTCTAATGGGATGGGAATATAGTTAAATCTCACAATTTCACTTCGGCTGCCAGTTCTAGCCTAGCAGGCATTAATTGATAAAGAAAACATGCTCCAAGAAAACTTTCCTTAATACTTTTTCACGGGGAAAGCGAGGAAAAATAAAGAACATAAAACCTCAAGCTATCTCTTGTCACATTGGATATTTGCTAAGCAAAATGTGTTGCCAATATGCAGTATACCCATCGAGGCTCGACGCGGCCGTAAACCGGGATACGCATACCAGGCTATACGACTGGTATACCAGGCTATAAGACTGGCATACCCAGATATAGGTGGGTATACTCGCGTGATACGTTTTGGTTTATCCGGTGATTCTTGGCGCGTTTCCATTTCGAGCGGAGATACGGGAAACGATGACGAGATAGTAAACGAAGAAATTAGTGAAAAATAAATGGGGTAGAATGATATGGTGTGCATGAGGTAGTATTCATTAAAATTTCCAGCTTACGGTCTCTTTCTTTCTTTAACATATGTGCTACAGGAAACTGATGGATTGAAACGCTCGTAGAAATACCCACGAACCATTAGGTTTGAGAAAATGTTATTTACGTTATTGTTAGGATAAAATCAATCAATGGGTTTTCAATTTCTTACTTAAAACTTTTGTTACTTATAACTGAAGGAGTGAGCGTTTATAACGTCGCAGGAACTTATTGTAGTCTATATATATATATACGTCTCACTGTTGGCACAAATATCCTCTCATAATGAGAGGGCTTGGGCCGTAGCAGTAATAATTATGTTGTTACAAGGAGGTTACAAGTTTTTTTTACACTCATGCAAGGGGACACATAACGGGCTATTCAATACTAATTTGAAAAATAATTATCTATATTATATATTATAGCGATAATTTTATATTTATGTGGAATTTCGCTGTCGCATTACATCAAGCCTGTAATGATAGATGTAAGTGTGTGTACAATAAATAAATAAATAAATAAATATTACACCCAGATGTAACTACGCACATGCACGGCACATGCTGAGCAGAGTCCTTTTGGCATCACACTACAGTACAACGTCTCAAATTGTTGTCTCTTCTCCTATTTATGTTTTTACTGTTTTTGCTGTGATGTAGTGTGTTTTTGTTGTCAATAAATATTGTGAGTTTGAGTTTGAGTTTAACAGAAATATTGTATTTCCTTGTAACTTTCAGTAACTATTACCGGTGAAATTAGCAGGCTACATTTATTATGAGTTACGAACCCCTAGTTACATTAACATTCTGAGAACAGTACAACAGCTAAATACCTCACAAACTAGGAATAAAAAGGATTATTCGTAGCTCACAAGAGAAAAAAAGAACTAAGGCATTTATTCATTAATATAGAAGACACAAAAATATAATAAACTCAATTACATTCAGAAAAACACGATAATAGTACAAAATATACAATAATTTGCGTGTCCCCGTAAAAGCGAAAGGTTCGCTTACTCAACATTATGCCGAGGCGTTAAACGCCTGCAGCGCTGATTTTCCGTCAGAACCGTCAGCAGGGCTACTATGAAACTCATAACTCGAAGTTCGTATCGTACCGTCCCTCTCGCTCTCGTATTAAATAGTATAAGTTAAGGGACCACACGACACGAACTTCGAGTTTCGAGTTTCGTAGTAGCCCTGCAGTGGCTCACGGAAAGTTTTATCGCCAGTGGACAATGCGAACGCGACACAAGTCGAGACAATGTGGCGACGACTACGGTACACACATCACATCTGTCGTCGTTGGCGTGTCTTAAGTATTAGTAATAGTGAAATGCCGAGAAGCTGGGGTTCATCATCATATAGGCCTATTTACGTGTCGCTACAGGGCAGAGTCCTCCTCTCAGAATGAGAGGGCTTGGGCCATAGTTAAAAATTCTGATTCTTTCTTGTCTTTTGCCCGCGGCTTCTAAATTTGTGGTAACTGTGTAGGATAAATAAAATATGACTCTATAGATTGATTTAAAAAAAAAAACTTACACTAATAGAAAACTACAGTTCTTGACTAACATTGGCTACCTACTTTTCCTCTGGGAAATTCAAAATTCCCTCGAGACAGAAATCTTTCACTAATAGAAAGCTACACAGTCATAGAATGTTTATGCAAAATTTGAAGTAGATTGGACCAAGAAATCACGATGTCCCGTACGAACTTTGCCCCCCTTTTTCATCCCCTTGGGGTAGAATTTCGAAAAATCCTTTCTTATCGGATGTCTACGTCATACAAAGAATACAACCTCCTAGTTTCAGGTCTCTACGATTAGCGGTTTAGGCTGCGCGTTGATCCGTCAGTCAGTCATTCAGGACAAAGCATTTTATATCTATTAGATGTATTATTTCAGTTATCCAGCTTCTGCATAACAATTCCGTCCACTCGTTTAATACCTATGCTGCGAGTACGTTTAAAGTACCAAATAACAGTTTAGATTATTGCAAACAATTTATTTAAATGACTTTGGGTTTCATTTCATCCCAAATTGCTGCAGCGAAATGAGAATGAACTTCTTACTGGCAAAAAATAATGAAAACAGTGCATCAGCTATTTTAAGGTTATCTGGTCTGGACAGAATACTGGCAATCTCTGGATAAAAATAGATTGTTCAATAAAACCCTGACTTTGTCACTTCAAAGCACAATATCTCAAAAACGGCTGAACCGATTTTGATAAAACATGTCTAAGAACCATCGCGATGGTTTTCTAGCAGGTTTTCTAGCGATGCATCGCTAGAAAACCTGCTTTTAATTACCTAAAAAAACCGCATTCAAATCGGTCCATCCGTTTAAGAGCTACGGTCATCTTAGGCCTCTAGGTTAGCAACGCAACTGCAATAACCCTGGTGTTGCAGATGTTTATAGGCGGTGGTGATCTCTTACCATCGGCAGATCCACTTGCTCGTTTGCCATCCAGTGGAATAAAAAAAAAAACGGTACCACAGACAGACAAACAGACACACGCACAGACACACAGACATACAGATACAGAAACACATAGCGGTCAAACTTATAACACCCCTTGTTTTGCGTCGGGGGTTAAAAATTACCAAATGCGAGTAGTTCGAGATATGGGTGTCGGTACTATTATTACTAACTAGCTTATGCCCGCGACTTCGTCTGCGCGGATCAAGGTTATCGCGCGGTGGCGCCCTCTACCGGAATAAAAGGTATCCTATGTTGATCCTTGGGTGAACTACCTATATACCAAATTTCATCAAAATCGGTTCAGTGGCTTCGACGTGAAAGCGTAACAGACAGACAGATAGAGATCATTATGTCAGCCGAAAGCCCTATAGCCCCTATAGCCGAAGGCCTATGTCCACTGCTGGACATAGGCCTCCCCCAAGGCTCTCCACTCAGATCGGTCTTGTGCTTTTCGCACCCACCGCGATCCCGCGATCTTAGCCAGGTCGTCGCTCCATCTTGTTGGAGGTCTACCGACAGCTCGTCTTCCGGTCCGCGGACGCCATTCGAGAACCTTCTGACCCCATCGGCCATCAGTCCTGCGTGCAATGTGCCCCGCCCACTGCCACTTCAGTTTCGCAATTCTTCGGGCTATGTCAGTAACCTTAGTTCTACAGAAAGATAGAGTTACTTTCGCATTTATAATATTAGTAGGTTAGGATATTTTCTAGAAATAGCCACGAGGAAGTTAGTCACGAACAACCCTTAGTTTAATTTGTAGTAAAGAGAAACGGCAACATTGCCTTCGTTGGCAAAGTTACCGGTGGCACCGCGTGTCGAAGTTTAGAACTCCCCTTGGTTATCGGTGGAGACAGCGTAATGCATTGCAATGGTGTCACTCTAAGCTATGAATAACTTGGCGACTAGTTTCGCCAACTTTGCCCGGACTGGACAAGCCAAAGGTACGGAGCTTGGCTTACAATGCCCGCATATTGCTGCTAGGGCTACCAACATGAAATATTACTCACTCATAGTCCCTATTATACGCTACTAGCTTTTTCGCGCGGCTCCACCCGCGTGGTACTGTGCATTTTTCCGGGATAAAAAGTAGCCTATGTCACTCTCGGGCCCATAAACTATCTCTGTGCCAAAAATCACGTCGATCCGTCGCTCCGTTGCGGCGTGAAAGACGGACAAACACACAAACACACTTTCGTATTTATAATATTAGTATGGATGGATGGATGGAGGCCTAGGAACTTAACCTATGACAAGTAGAAGGTCGAGTATTGAACCCAGATTTGCAGATCTGAGATTTTCGGAATTTATGTACGAACTTAGACTTGAGGTTATAAAAATTTGCCCGCATACAACTGTTGAAGTAACTTAAATACAAACCAACATATTTTTCATACAATATCTGCCCCCACCGGGGATCGAACTCGGGACCTCAAGCTTTCTAAGAATTAAGGTCCTCTAAATACCTTATCACCTGACCTATCTGATCACAAAACAATGTATTTTTATTTGATTCCTATTTTTATTTGATCTCATTATTTCGGTTTATTAGGTTGAATGGTATTCCTTGTCCTACGCACACAGAAATTTCGTAGAATAACGTTTCGCAGAAAATGTTTCATTTATAATATTAGGTGCCTTCTTGTATTTTTATTTCGAATATTATTGTTTTATCGACTATTTACTTGAATGAAATAAAGTAGAAAAACAATACAATGAATTTTATAATCTCATTTTTTTATTTAACAAACTTATCAGATTTTAGTATTATTTTAAATCGCTACCAAAAAAGTAGATTAGGTTAGAACAGCAACCTCGTCAGAAACCTTGCCACCAGAAAATGTATATATGTATGTAAACTCTTTAATGTACAAAATAAGTAACAAATAAAATTGACAAACATTGAGATATATGTACAAAGGCATACTTATCCCTTTAAGGATCTCTACCACTCAACCTTTTTAAATTAGGTTAGGTTAGAACTGCGACCTCACCAGAAAACGAATTGAATGTTTATATTGCTAATAATTTTATATTGACTAAATAATATAAGAATAAAGAATATTTGATTTGTTATTAAATCATATTTTATGAATACGTAAAAAAATAAAATTAATTTGTAATAAAATCATTGATTTAAATTTCTTCAAAGTAAGTGTTCTTCGTATTGATTATTCTATGAAATGATACGTCTGCAAAATGAAATTCTATTAAAAAGTTGTCTGTAAAACTACGTAGAACCGTTGGTAGCCCTGATGCAGCTAGACATCGAATACAGTTTGGTTTAATATGAATAGGAATCCAAGTACCTAAGTCACTGAAAGGACGGATAACGATAATTATTCAACCGATACTTTAATTGCTATACTCATAGCAGAATATAATTTCTTAT
The DNA here is from genome assembly GCA_037349165.1 of Choristoneura rosaceana. Classification (NCBI taxonomy): domain Eukaryota; kingdom Metazoa; phylum Arthropoda; class Insecta; order Lepidoptera; family Tortricidae; genus Choristoneura; species Choristoneura rosaceana. Next base: position 332,686 of record JAZBNJ010000002.1, read on the forward strand.
TATTTCTATACGATGAGGAGTAGGTACTTATGTGTTAATGCGACATGACCAAAACTGAAAACGTATATTTCAGAATTATTATTATTATTTTTCACTTATGACGGTGGAAGCATTGTACACTTTCGCTTAACGTAGATATAGTTAGTGTTTAGTTTTGTAACTAAGAGACTCCATACATCCGTGTATTATTACCATTATTTTTTTTGTAATTTTCTCTTTAACCGTATACTGTAGTTTTTAATTATTTTATTTTGAAAAAAATGACTTTCTGACAAGTTTCTTGCGGCGCATTCTTCTTGGCAATGATGGTCTTTCCGAAAGCGCTGGTAGTTTGAAAAAATCTATTTACTGAATAAATGATTAGAATTAGAATTTGAATATAATAAAATAAAAGTAAACTAAACAATGTCAAATTATATTATAACGGATAACTCACGTCTTAAATCGAGTTTAGCTCGACATATTGCGCGCCGGTGTTAGTTTCGTTGGACAGTCGCGCAAGCAGAGCGGAGGCGCGTAGTGCGCGCTGTAATGTTGCAACAGCCGCCGTGTCGCGTACTCCTGAGAAAGGGCTACGAAATAGCCCGAAACATGTCGAGCTGAACTCGATTTAAGACGGGAGTTTTCGTCATAATATCATTTAATATGAGTGAGTCTCACGGTAGTTTCATGTTCAAAATGTCATGGCATATTCCGTATAAAATACGAAATCCTTGGAAAAAAATCTCTTCTCCTCCTCTTCTTTAGACACGCTCTTGGCCGGTTTTTTATCATGGAAAATTGCATAGTTCCTGCGAGATATTGATAAACCAATTCTACCCGGACGGAGCCGCAGGCAACAGCCAGTATTAAACATTTATTAAGTACATTACATTTTCCTACATTATCTTCAATTAACTTAGATGAGTCATTCCTGAAATAACTGGCAAATTAAATGTATATTCCTCTCCCAAATAGTTTAGACATAGTTTCATAATTGCCTTAAATTGACTTGGCTACACGAAATCTATTTTCTGGCGAGTACCTAAATATAAACTTGCCCTAACAGATATCCAAGCATATAATATATAAGAGATACGTTTAAATGTTTGTTACATAGTTTACTTCCCTCGGCGGTACTTCAGAATAGTCATCACCATCATCTATAGGTACATTTTTGTAATACGTATTTTACCGCATCACACACATCTTCAATCGAGTTTAGCTTCTAGGAAGAAGGACTACCGAATTAGCCCGAAACTTATCGACCAACGGTGCTGGCTGAAAATCAGCGCTGTGGTGTTTATTATTAACGCTTCAGCATTATGCTGAGCCAGTGTTTGATTCACAACCGCAATGACGCATACTTTCCTAAGAACCCTGTGACAGACGGGCAAACAGCAGAGGTGTGTGTTACATTTCGTACCCTTTGACATTTGGACGCACACTAAAGAGACTTCTTTTAGACAAGTCATTGTACTCTTTAAAAGAGTACAGTGAATTTTTTTATGTACCTACCTTGTTTTGTACTCTTGTTTTTGTTTTTTTGACATTTTTCACAGTTTTGTGAAGTGAATTTTAATTTTATGTTTAATTTTATTAATTTTGACATTTTCATTATTTTCTGTTCGTTTGATTGATTGTTCTTATTGCATGAATTTGACTAAGATTTTAAGTGTATTCTTGTTTTGCTTTTAGTTTTAAGTTTTATTATAGAATTGAACTCTAATTTGACATTCTAAATTCTATTTTTTATTTTTTTTGTTGACTATTTATTGTAATAATATTTATTTTTTGTATACTTTTGACGATCCTTTTGTGAATTTCTTGTAATCAACTGACATGTGTTTATAATGTATTTTTTCATAAGGTAAAAAATAAATCTATCTATCTTTGGGTACAGAATCCTATTGATAGGACAGCCATAAATTAGCTTATTTAATTCCCTTGACTTTTGACGTCACCCTATGTACCAAATTTAAATGTATCGGACAAAAACTTTCACTTTGACGTCTAATAAAAATATGAGAAACATCTTCTCAATTTCGGCGTCCATCAAACTGGGGGACCGCTACGAAATTCGAAACGCGAAGTTCATATCGTACCGTCCCTCTCACTCTCATATTAAAAAATATAAGCGCCAGCGGGACGGCAAAATACGAAGTTGGAATTTTGCACTCCGTAGTATAAATAGAAACTGATTTAATATTTTACAGGGGAGCGAAAATATGCCTTTATTTGTATATTTCGCAGTGACGAGTCTTCAAAGCCGGAGTTAACGTGATTATTTCCGCTCCAGGGTTTGTTTACTTCTAATATTGATCTATTTTCTTATCTTAAAATGGCATTTTTGCGCTTTTTAGGGAAGACCTTTACCTAATACCAGTTTATTTTAGAATAATACAATACAATACAGTAGGTACAAATATTCTTTATTGATCACCAAAAACAGTACAGAGACATTACAAAAATAAAAAATTCTGGTGGACAATAGGTGGTCTTATCGCTAAAAAGCGATCTCTTCCAGACAACCGATTTCTGATTATAATTTACTAATTCGGTTATTGTGTGCTGTTCTATCGGGAACTGTACATTTTTCCGGGATAAAAATTAGCCTATGTCACTCTCTGGCCCATAAGCTATCTCTATGCCAAAAATTACGTCGATCCATTGCTCCGTTTCGACGTGAAAGACGGACAAACATATACAAACACATATACTTTCACATATATACTCGTAATAACAGCTTTTGCCCGCGGCTCCGGCCGCGTGGTATTCGGTTATCGCGCGCGGATAAAAAGTAGCCTATATCATTCTCGGGCCCATAAATTATCTTTATGCCAAAAATCACGTCGATCCGTCGCTCCTTTACGGCGTGAAAGACGGACAAACATACACACAAACACACTTTCGCAATTTATAATATTAGTATGGATAGTATGGATTTAGAATTTCAAACATTTTAGCGATTTGAGCTCAGATTTGTACCCACGATCCTCTACGACCTTCTCGTGTAACAGTGTATCAGACATCACCTTGTTTATTTTGTCGATATAAAATGCAGTTTTATGTAGCGAGCTCTAGACGCTGCTTCGATCTGTTTGCATCTAATTTGCGGGTCAAAGACGCTATTTCGATTTACGATAGCTACTCGTATTTGCTGATTGCCTAGTATATTGCGGTTTATGAAAGAGTAAAGAGGATCATTTGAAACCAAAGATTCAGACTGATATTAAAGTTTTATTGAAGTAATGATTGAAGTCTTATGCGAATTTACCTTTATCTTTCAGGGGGAGCTTGAGAAAGATGTGGCTCACACCTTCTCCTTAGATATTTGAGAACATAATATAATATAGTAGTTTATTGTACTTCTGTTTGTAAGTATTTTATGTATTAGGTATGTACATAGTTTAAAGCACTGTATTGTAGCTCTCACTATTTTTGACTCTTTAAACTCACTCTTTGCCGGTCCCTAACTGATTACTGGGCGAATATTCAGCGTTTTTGTAGCGTTTTTTTTCCTCATTAGTTTTTTCACAGGTGTTATTAAAAGAGCTAATGCTCAGGATTGTTTTTTTTTATGAAAATTTAAGACAACGCCGATGCTGAATTTAGCGTGATTAAAACTCCGCTCATCTACGTTGCTGGTGGTAAGATCTCGTGCAAGGTCCGCCGAGAAGATGGTGAGACGATATTCGTCTGAAATACATACATAATACTTACCTACGATAGTATTTACTCGCATGTAACAGCCGTTGTGGTCTTGTAGTTTGACTATGGCCTCCAAAGCGTGAGTTCAAATCGGAGCTCACTTCTCCTAAGTTTTTCTGAATTCTTGTGGGAAATTATGTTTGATATTTTCCATGAGCTTTACGACAAAAAAAACATGGAAACCTGCACAAATCTGCGAAGCAAGACTCCTCGTTAATACTTCATTGAGGTCTTCGGTAGACTGATTTTGTGATCTATTCACTCTCTAGTAACCCGGAATCAAAGTAAAAGCTTGTTTTTTCGATTATTTCAAACATTTGTCATTAATAAATATAGATATGTACCTGGTTCCATTCAAAAATGCACCGTTTATCAAAGTCAAAGTCTCTATCAAGTCAAATGTCTTTATTCAATTCAGGCCATAACAAGCACATATGAATGTCAATAAAAATTACCACCGGTTCGGAAAAACCTCTGTTGAGAAGAATCCGGCGAGAAACTCAACGAGGTTTATTTTTTTAAACAGATTTAGGTACAATATATTAAATGATAATGGTAACGGATAACTCACTTTTTAAATCGAGTTTAGCTTGACATGTTCCGAGTGTTGTTTTAGAAGAAGGGTTTCGAAATAGCCCGAAACAGTCGAGCTAAACTCGATTTAAGACGTGAGTTATCCGTTACCATATCATTTAATATGAGTGAGTCTCACTGTAGTTTCATGATTAAGATTTACAATATTATTAAATGATACATATACTTACATCACAAGTATTTAACACAACTTTATTTTTAACACAGTAGGTTCGCTAATTGAGTTCGTTTTCAAATTGCCTTCATTTTAAATTTAAAGTACATTTGTATTAAGAAACTTTACGCAAAACTTGTCTTCGTGAAGTATTCAGTTTCAGCCGTTGAAGCCGCAGTTCCTTCCAGGAAAAGCGACAAATACAAAGAGTCTGGAAAACATTCCTGCATTTTGTATTAAAAATTGTGCAAGTTTTTCTTGGACACTGTTTTATTTGAAAGCTAGGTACTTAAAGTTTACAGTCGCGGATAGAACTGCTCAAACATATCGTATTAATATAACCATTTAAACTTAGAGAAACATTAACACTTATATTTCTTTTTATTTTATTGTTATTATTATTTTTTGTTTTTAATTTTATTTTTATTGTTTTTACACTGACATCTGAATTGTTACTGAATTATTCCTAATTTATTAATTTTTACATATCCACATTTTGGACATTATTGTGATGTAATTTTATTGTGTTTTCATTGTTTTCAATCTGACGATCCCTTCAGGAGAAACAGTCTTATTGTAATTGTTTTCATCAAATATTGACATGCTTAGAATTTTATTTTATTAATTATTACTAATCTTATTACATTTGACGATTTCAATACAAATTCTTATAACTGACATTTATGTAAATTATAATGTAATGATGCATTGAATGAATAAATAAACTAAACTAAACTAAACTATTTGTGTAAAAAGTTTTGCGGTACGCATTTAGTCGCAAATTTTTTCAATAATCATAATGAAAATGTTTGTCATAATTTTTGTTAGTAATTATTTTTTAGTAGCTGTTACCCGCGGCTCCATCCATCCGCACAAAATTCCTTTATAAAAACTATCCTATGTCCTTCTCCGGGATTCAAACTATCTTTATACCGAATTTAATCCAAATTGGTTCAGTGGTTTAGACGTGATAAAGTAACAAACAAACAAACAGACTTACAAGCTTTCGCATTTACGATATTAGTAGGATTCCCACCGAAGCTGCAAATAATTAAAAAAATTGACATTCTGTAGAAATCTCTCAGTTAATTAAGTTTGTTTTAAAATCATAATGTGTGGCAACGTACGCTGGTTTTCTGTGGAGCCCAAACGTGACCAAATAAACAAACAGACAATCTTTCGTTTGCTCCGTGCAAGCGTTTTTGTTTTTTTTATTTTTTGACATGTCGTCTATTTGTACTTTCAAAGGGAGTATTAACTGTCCAAGATCCATTGTCCGATATTGCGCGACTATCCCTAAAAATATCTCGACAACTTTTAAGGATGTGCGGTGTACCCTCATAATAGGAACTCTTTGATGTCAACCACAGTGCTCGATAGAAATATGGAAATTTCTTTATCATTATAAATAGACAACGCGCGCTATTTTTAAACGTTTAGGCTAACTAAAGTAGGAAGAAAATAGAGAAGACAAAATTGAAACAAAAATAATTGTTGATGTTTATTAGTCTAACATTTGGTAGCGGTGTTCGGTTGTTTTGCTCTGAAGATGAGCTCTGGTTGAGTTCGAAACGAGTCAGTGTATTTGTGGTGGTGGTGATGATAGATGAGTTTGTGTGGTTGGTGTGTGTTCTTACAGTGTGGAGGTGGAGGAACTGCATGAACACGCATACTTAACATAACTGTCATAAGGCAGTGAACTTTTAATGATAGTAACATAAAATATCATTGTCATAAGGTCGCGGGTGAGCAAAAAAATTCTTTTAGTTCATTGTTACTAACACGTTATTTTGTTTCCGATATAAATGATTATTATAATTACTTGTAAGTAGGTATATGACTTAACTTGATTGCAAAATTATTGGAGTACCCCAACCTTAAAGTCAAACACAAAATATCTTTATTCAATTTAGTCTGTAACAAGCACTTATGAATATAACGTTTTAAACTTTCGTAATTCTCACTCATAGTCAAAATACCACCAACGGCACTTAGCACGCTAACACACACAAGTAATATTTACCTCGACGTTTCGGCAACACTGCAGTGATCGTGGTCACGAGTAGACAAATATTACTTGTGTGTGTTAGCGTGATAAGTCCCGTTGGTGGTATTTTGACTGAAAGTACTTAAGAATGTCAAAAAAAATCTAACACCGGTTCGGAAAAACCTCTGTTTAGAAGAATCCGATAAGAAACACAAATAATTCATGTATAGTACAGTCAGCTGCAGAGAAAAGGTACCCCCCTGTAACGGCGGTATCCATACTTACCGCCATACAGGGGGGTACCTTTTCTCTGCAGCTGACTGTACAATACAATGACTCTTTATTGCACACCAGAAATAGTAAGCAATACCTACAGAAAAGGATTTGATTTGATTTTTTTTGTATTTTTTAATTATTATTTTTGATTGTATTATAATGTCACTTTTATCAAAAAATATTGTACACCATAATATGGTAGACTATGGAAAGAGACTGTAAAACTTTAATATTACCTTATTTATATACCTGTGGTCTTACAATAAATGATTTGAATCTTGAATCTTGAAAATAAATACACAGAGAGAAAATTATAAGGTAAGTATTAAGTATCCGCTAAGAGTTTTACTTATTTTATGGCAGTACTTGCACTTCAAACTCACCTAAATCACCGGGAAGTCCATCGCTAGAAAACACCCTAAAGCACCCCAATTACTGTAGACGGGGTCCAATTAACTTCAGTCCCCGATCGACTTTATTAGCCCCGGAGCCTTTGAGGCCATCCACAATTTGCGAGCATCGACAATTCGATACCCCCGATCCGCCAGGGGGTGGTTAAATTTTAATGATTCCGATAATAATCGGGATATTCTGGAGCCATTTTGTTCTTGTCGTTTCTTTTAATTGCCTTCGAGAGAGAGAGGGAGAGAAAAAGAGAGAGAAACATTTATTTACACATATTCCATATGTCGGCGGCCGATTGTTAAATCTACCAGATCACGAAATTCCTAGGCATATCGTGAAATGGCGTCATTTCATGAATTGGCTAAGGGACGTCCGCCATATCGTTCAGAATTCACCGTTTAACGATTTGCCAAGTGACGTTTAGACAGATCATGAAATTCCTAGGCTTATCATGAAACGCCGCCATATCAGCTCGTGCGTTGTGGTTATAATTCATACTAACCACTCCTCGCTTCACTAGTCGTACCTAAATTTTTCTTTTTCTCGCCATATCACGATGTGCCCAGTATGGAGCTAGGATTATCGACGAATGCGTTGCTCTAATCGATCTGCCGTATAGTTTCTCAGGCACATCGTGATATGCCTGGCCAACATTTAGGGATATCATGAAATGGCGCCATTTCACGATATGCCTAGGAATTTCGTGATTTGGCGTATTTTACGATCGGCCCCAGACAGACAAAATTACATTAGATGGAAAGAGAGATGGATGGATGGATTCTGAGAGGAGGCCTGTGCCCAGCAGTGGGACGTATATGGGCTGGAATGATGATGATGATGATGAGATGGAAAGAATAAAAAAAAAAACATTGATTGGTATAAAGTGGGCCCCACTCAGCATAATGTTACGGCAAGCCGCAACGCTGTTTCTCAGTGGAACCCATTTAAAAACTAAAACATGTAACGACATAAATACAATACGACGACACGAATGCCAGCGGTAAAAGTTCGCAAAGAAACTTATAATCCGCAAGCATGTATGGCAACACTCGATCAGTTTAAAAATTTCTGAAATAGTTAAACCATTAAAACCTCAACAAGTCAGGCCCGGATTGAAGTGTAGTAGTACAATTTCAGTAGGTAATCATGTAAAGCCCACTTTAGACCTGCAAGTTCCATTACATTCCTGCGCTCGATTGCCCACTACAAATTCGTTGGCTTTAGGACCTCGCAATGTAATGTAACTTACTCGTACACGATTTTTCAAGCAAGTTACTGGCACTTGAGGTATCCCATCTTAGGCTTTTAGGTTGGCAACGGATCTGCAATCCCACTGGTGTTGCAGATGTCAATGCTCAGTGGTGATCTCTTACCTCTTACCGGAGAACCACTTGCTCGTTTGCCATCCAGTCTTCCACACGTCTTCCGGCTGATGATGATTATTATGATTATCCTTAAATTTGTGTTACATTGAATTTTTTTTTATCAAAAGAAATTAATTAATAATTTTGGCAATCTCTTCTTTCTTTATGTTCAGTTAATTTGATACTTATTCAATCTCATTTCTTTTGATCTGTAGTATTTCCTGGCAATTTTACTTATGAATTTAAACATGAGGAAGTTGTAGTAGTCATTTTAGTCTGAAATAGATGAGGGTTCCTTAATTAACGTGGTAATCTTAATGGTTGTTAAATTTGATACTATCTGCTGTATCACTAATTGAAGTTAGGGTACGCTCCACATAATTACGGGCACATTAATTCGTCAAAATTAAAATTACATGCGTAACCTGAAGGACTACTCCGAAACACAAAATTCGAAGTTCGTGTCGTGCGGTCCCTCTGACACTTATACTATTTAATACGAGAGCGAGAGTGATCGCACGACACGAACTTCGAATTTTTTGTTTCGTAGTAGCCCTTCTGGGGTAAAAATGGGACTGGGCTGGCCATGCTTGCCGCATGCACCCGGAGACATGAGCTCATCCCACTAATATTATAAATGCGAAAGTTTGAAAGTCTGTTTGTTTGTTACCTCTTCACGTCTAAACCGCTGAAGCAATTTAGATGAAATTCGGTATGCAGACAGTTTGAGTCCCCGGGAAGGACATAGGATAGTTTTTACCCCGGAAAACTGCATAGTTTCCGCAGGATAGGGAAAACCGAATTCTACGTGGACGGAGTTATAAGGCAACGGCTAGTAACACATATTTTAGCTGAATGGTTATGCACCTACTTTAAAATATGGCATCAAATTGAAGCGAAATACTTTAGTATTCGTATTTTACTTAAACAATTTTTTTTTTTTTTTTGGTGTCCTTCCCAATGTTTAATGTTTTTTTTTCTAAATCTTATAAATAAAAGTTTTCTTTTATTATTATTTCGTATCGAGTTTTTTTCTAACATCGATAGATACTAAGTTTTTTTTATCGATATTACGTTATTATATTAATTGAACGGAAGATGAACGACGAATCACTACAACAGCGAAATTTCAAATCTAATTCACGAAAGACAATCGAAACCACAATTTGGAATAGCTATTCAATTATTCCGCACCAAATAATGAATATGGTACGATAGATTTTACTCCAAACTTTTACAAGACGCAGATTGAAGAGTAGATGTGTCATTTTATTTGAAAGAAACAAGTGTACCTAACCACAAGTGCTTACAATTGTAACCTAAAATTGCTAATGTATATTTCAAGCGTCAATGCATACTTCATGTTTCTAGCCCTAGCGGTTAATCCCGTTGAAATTTGGGGTAAAAATAGCCTATACTTATTCTAGATGTCCACCACACACCAGATTTAATTTTTAAATCCATCCAGCTGTTTTAGCGTGAATAAGTACCAAACGTACACACACATGTATGTATACACACTTTCGAATTTACATGTTAGTAGAATTAGTTTTTTTGTTAGAGAAATACATGCAACTATAAGTTAGCTAATCGCGAAGACGTGGTGGCCTAGTATGACGAGCAAGCTTTTGAAGGAAAATGGAAAACTAAAGAATTTAAAAAATATATTCCTAAATCAGCTGTACTTCCGTGTCTATGGAAGGACTCTTGACGTAGGTCACGTCTAGTCGATAAAGCTTTTACCTAGAAATTTTAGACGTTTCGAAGGATCGAGACTTCTTTCGGTGTAGTACAAAAATCCTTTACAAACTCGTATTCTGCTGATATTTCTCGAGTGTGTTTTTCTTCATTTACATTTTGTACCTAATACAAGGAGAAATATATGTAACGTTATCAGAATCAGCTTACGTTAATGTGTACAAATCATCTACCACAGTATTTACGGGAAAGATTTATATTTTAAGGGTTTCGTATTTCTAAAGGAAATCCTTATAGTTTTACTATAAGTGTAAGTTCATCCAACCAACATTCATCCACGGCTTAGTTTAGATATAAGGCCCCGTCCGCATTGCTAATTTTAACCGCACGTAATATTCCGTGCTTGAAATTACGCCTAATACGCACCGCGAGAAAAATTTCGCGTGATTTTTGTCAGTTCGATGCAGTTCCCGGCTCAGACGAACGCGTAAAATGGACATCAGAAAAATTTTGATTTACTTTTTAATACGGCGGCGACAAAATAATCAGTATAAAAAGATGCCATAAATACTGGATTCACCCATTTACGGCTTTGAGACCTATGAAATGATTTTTCTACTTAAAACTACAAAAATAAAAATTTAAAATTTTCCGATAACTCCTGCTCGCCTGCCAATCGGGTGGGAAACGAAGCGCGCGACATCTTGTCAATACCGTTGTCAGTGCGAGACGAGCGATTTTTTTTCTCAGACATACTACTTCATATTTTTTACAAATTTTTCGCGCGGAAATAAATCCGTACCGCTTTGTACTAAATTTGCATCAAATCGCAGTTTTTTTTTTCGCGAATTTTTTTTACCGCCGGTACTCGATACTGTAATGAGAGTATGTACTGTATGTGTTACAGAACTGCGAGAAAAAACCGGCGCGGTAAAAATTCTCAGTACGGACAGGGCATTACTCCTGCTAAAAGCTGTCATTTTGTGTGAGTTTTATGTATTAACCACGTTGACAAAAGTATAGAATAAATAACCCTCCTTCTTCGCAGTCGGGTAAAAATGTATATTTTAAAGTAGCTTCCCTTCACGTAAAGCGGGGAAGATTTTTGTCTTAGTCCGAAATCCATAAATGTTTTAAGGCAGTTTTTTTGATACCTATATATTTTTTAATCAGTCATTTAACAGTCTACGATACCTTTCTGCGTTTTTTTTTTCACTTTTTTGGTGCTGAAAGCATATTTTCTTAGTTATTTAAACTACAGGTAATTCACACATATCGTCCTATTACTGCAAATACCTATTAAGTGCAAAAAGTACCTTTCGAGATAATGCCATTTGAAAGTTTGACTGTTATTTTCTATATCAAAACGTGAACAAATTTATACTGCATTAATAAATCCCTAAGGGTAATTTTATATAGTTTATTACCAAATCATGCAAAAGATCCAGACTATATCTAATAGACGATAAAAACGAGATTAAAAAGAAATAGTCGCGCACATAATAGGTATTGGCTGTAAAAATACTGGTTTGTGTGTATCCCACAGGAAAGCATTTATGGCTGCCTATCGTAATGATTTAGCTTTACTTAGGATATAATTTACCTCCAAAACACAAAATAACAGGAAACACCTAATAGTTTCTGATTTTACACGACTTTATTAAAAATCTACCGAAGTATAAGCGGTTTTACCTGTAAAAAAATTTGAAAATTCTTATTAGGGGCTCCATAGTTTCACTGAATATTTCTGATTACCGTATTTTTATCATAGAAAATAGTTTTTCTTGGCTTAGGGTTCACGTAATAATAATTTAGTTGGTGTTTGAAATAAATAAAAAACTGAAATTTAATAACTGTATTAAAAATGATACAAAAAACATTCCTTAACTAATATTTAAAAAAACGTTAATAGTCATCCTCATCGCTGCTGGATTCTGATGCTGCTACATCTGGAACTCGGTCCACAACATCATTATCGCAGTCAAGCGAGCGAAACCAACCATGATACTCTTCGGGGATGACACCTTTATCGCAGAGACCGAGCAAATCCCTTTTCTTTGCTGCAGAAATCGCCAAAGGTTTCTTATACAATTTTTCTAAACGATGAGTAAAGAATGCTTCAGGAGTCGGTGGTGGTTCCACGGAGTTAGGATTCGACCCTTTGCGTTGGTTTCTTGTGCTGTATCGAGGGCCTGATTGAGGTGTCACCATTTTGCGAGATGTTGGTGCAGCCCGTGTGTCAAAGTTGAGATAATCTTCAGATGCGTCGTAATTAAAGTATATTTTTGAGCTGCCTTTGACGTATTTTATTTTTTTAATCTTTAGCCACAGGACTTTATTTCCATTACAGTCTTTTGTTTTATTTTTTAATGTATGTTCAGATAGTTGTTTTAGGTCGTAAAACTCGTGGCATTTAAATTCTTTAACGTGGTAAGGATCTTTTTTCACCTTTTTTTTGCCAGTTTTGTAGATTCCTTTAGATCTAGCACTCTTGAAAATATTTATCCAATCCGTTATTGAGAAGACATCTTTATTCTTCTTCGCACTTTCAATGCTGCTGTGCATTGAATCGGCTTCCATGTATGAATGGCCAGACTCCAGAAATTTCTGTTCAATGACCTTTAGATGGTCTATTTCGTTAACAGCCCATAGTAAAATAGCTGTGATGTTTTGGTTCCGATTTTGACCACCGCAGGTGTCGGAGAACAAGGATACACTTGTTACGTCCTTTGAAATACAATTTGACAAGTAATAGTACAAAATTGTACCAATCTCGGCGCTTCCCTTTTTGCCATGTATTTCGGACCAACAAAAGCAAAAGGCATTGTTGGGTAAAGCACTCTCATACACGGTCAAATTGTATACGGTTAGTTTTCGTACGTAATAAAGCAAGCCAATCTTTGAACACGGTATTTGCAATATAGCTTGCAAATCAAAAGAGACCGATAAGAAGGTTGGATCTGTCCCTGCTCTTTGTTTGTCTCTTTCTTTACCAGCTTCGCATGCAACTTTTCTTTGTATGTGTTCGTTATAAGACATTTCCAGATCAGCTTTATTTTTATCTTGTGCTGCGTTATACTTGTTACATGCCTGACACTGGTCTTTTTTTGGTACAAAGAAACTCATGTTGAACTGAGTAGAGAAAATTCTGCGGTAAGTTATGGCAGATACAAGATTATCATTTTTATACTCTTGCAAATAAAGGTCGTACATTTTATTCACGGAAAGTGTGCTTTCTAAATATTTACGTTTAGATTGTTTTCGAACGTAATGACCTTCCATTGTTGGAAAGGAAGTAATGTGATTAACTACTTCTTGCACCTTCTCTGGGGGAGTTTTATTTGGTGGAATATGATGACCTCGTCTATCAGCGTTGGCATAAAACCCAAGCTCATCTCGGTTTTTAACTGCGTCACCTATTGATGCCTGTGAGATAGCTAAAGTAGAGCAAAAGAATTTCTGACAAACTTGTCGCCTTTCTGCGCCTAAATCAAAATAACATTTCGTAGTGTAAGGTCTAGCTGAACGTTTTCTCTCTACCAAAACTTTCTTTGGTGGCTGGACTGTAACACGAGATAGTTTAAAGTTTTTCTTGCTTACAAAGTCCATATTCCAGTAGATTCTACAAATTTTCACTCGTTCTTGTTCGGCAAACGTATTTGTACATTTGAATAAGCAATTTGAACAGTTAATTGGCTTAGGAACTTTTGGGGCTCTAATTTTCTTATTTGTCGTATAAGCCAATCCTTCCGCACGTCTTTTTTTGGCGACATTTTTTTTCCAATCGTTTGGATCGGCAGCTCGCCAACGGCTTAATTTTTTTAATTGAGCCCAAACTAATTCTAAAACATCTGATAATATTAGAGTAGCGATTTCAGAAGCCATGTCCTTATTTGCCTCTTCATATTGGTGGCTGGGGCTAGGCTGTGGTGATTTAACAAAAGATTGAATGCTTTTATTAGCTTCAGCGCCTAACAAGTCTTGCAATGTAATTAAATCATTATAATGGCTGAGGTTGCTAGGAGACTGCTGTAATTGTTCGTCTTCTTCTGGGTGGTAGGTAGGATCATTATCAGAAAAGTCTCCACCAAATAATGACAACTCTGACTCTGATGTCTCTGAGACTCGCCGTGCGGGTCGGAGTGGTACGTTAGTCCGTGGTAGCTGTTGTTCCGACTCTGACGTACTATCATCAAGAAAAATATCTTGAACTATCTGCTGCATCTGATCAGCGATACGATTTTGTGATTCGTCGAGATCTGAAGCCTGGCTCTTTTCAACCTCCTCATCGTGTTCGTACTGTTCGTCTGCAAAACAAAACAAAATATATTTTATCCCCTATTATTTATTTAGTTTTTTTTCGTAAATAATATCTATTAACATTTTTCACACAGTTTCTTTCACTATGATCTAGCGTAAAATACTTATTGACAAGTACTACGTGTGCTGTAAGCACACATAAATTCCGAGAAACTGATATTTAAAAAGACCCGATCTATATTCACAGCCCTGTGTTTAAAATTGATTCTGATATATTACGGTCAATTAAAGATTATTTAGTTATGTAAACGTCAGGCTCGGTCAAACACTCAGGCACTAACACATTGTCCAGCGGCCAGCACGCATCGGGTTCGCTGCGTCCTTATTTAGGCTTATATACGTACCTACCCCAATACTTAAGCAATATCATTGATTATATTAATCAGGCACGGCCATTGAAACAAATAATTGGGTAAGTATATAAATATCAGGTTTAGGCACTCGGGAAATGCAAATAAACACAGCGTTAGGTATTTGCTTACTTACAGTTGACATCCTTGTCCTTTGTGACCATTTGAACAAGTCTCCTGCTTCTGGCATTCATTTTCACCACGCATAAACTCAGAAATTTTAATAAAAAATCTACCGTCACGTTATGTTATCGGCGCACGAGTGGCAACTGAGTATAGTTAGCTACGGAGTGGAGCTGGTAAGCGCACTTAACTGATTCTGCCTGAACAAATACATTTTAAGTCTAGAATAACAAGAACATGCAAAACCTACTAAGTTACACTTACCTGGTTCTACCTTTACAATAATATGTTAATAATGGAAGAAAGTTACAAGTAAAACCTATTAAGTTGCCGTGCAGTTTTATGGCAGTACATTGATTGCAGTTTATTAATACGAATATCTTCAGGTAAAATATGATAAAGATGTTTAGTATACTTAGCGTGACCTAAAATAAATAATTTACGGGTTACACTTCGACGCAAAAACCAAATAAGTACACATAGAACTTATTTTTAGAACATGAAATAGTTATTATTTCATAAAATGAGTATGCGAAAACACGCTAAGCCCTGGTAACAGATTTTGCTTGGAGGAGATAACATAAATCAATGTGTTATCACACACATTTCAATTTCTTGCAGAACGTAATGCTAAAAAATCATCAATATGTTACCTTATACTATTATCTATCTTCGGAACTAAGGGTCGTATCAAAAAATGGGTTTTACCAGTTTTTAGCGCTTGAAAAGTTTACTTTAAAACTTTAAAAAACCGATTTTCGTCATAAAGTCACTTAGTAGGTATTTGCAGCAATAGGACGATATTTATATACCCCGACCGAGGTTCAAACGAATAAAAATAAAACTATTTCGTCAAATAAGATTAAGCGGTCCTTACGGACTTTATCTGGGATCGAGTTTTCCGGCACATTTCCCCGCCAGAGTGTCATCGGGCTGACTGTCATTTGTCATATCTGTCAACTGTTACTCGCGTCGGAAAGCGGTTGTGACTTGGTAACTTTGTTTTTGGAGTTTTAGCTTGTACAGTTAAAGTAGCGTTTGTTTGGTTTTTGTGGATATATGGACGTTATTATGAAGGTACTGTACTGTTCCCAATAGGGGTAGACACTATATTTCTATTTATATACTTTTATCTAAGTATAATTACGGCCATCGTCTGTTTGTAGAGACCCTAGGTTGTATAATAATTTACAGTAGACCTAGGATCGAACCGAGTGAGAGGGCTATTTAGTAGAGTAACTACCTCTTTGAGAAAGCGTTGGTTATACATACAGGAAACTCAAAAGTTATTTCGTTTAGTATAAGAAATTATTATTGCTACTATCTATTTTTGATTATATTTCCACTTAATTAATATAAAAAGAGGTGATTTATGCCGTATAGGCCGGGCTCCTCCCCGCCCGGGCCTGTGGAGCTCGTCACCGTACTGGTCACTCCCCCACGGGCTGCCTCGGCACCTCGTGAGGGGATTGAATTAATGTCGTATGTCAATCACGTGCGTACCTCGTCTTCAAATGAATGAGTGGAGAACAAAATCATAGTCACTCCCGAGGCAGGCTTTGTTAATCCCTAACCTTTTCCTGAGTGACTATCCTATACACCTACGGTCTCCTCTTCCCCCCCCCCAACCTCTAACAGACTAGCGTCAGGAAGAACAACTCGGGGTCATGTTTGTGTTATTACGACGCGTTCCACAATTTGCGTCCACAACCAAGAGAGAAAGTCTCCTTCCCCCCCCACATGCCCCACAAGGACTCCCAACGCCACTATTAGTCGTTAGACCTTGTTTAACCGCAACCCCACTTTAGCCCTATTGCCTAGTGAGTAGTAAACAACCCCATCGGACAGAGTCCGTATTGCCGGGTGGTTAGTCCGACAAAGAGGATGCAACGTTCAGCGGCCAGAGGTGGAATTGACCCCTGGTGACCACATGTATCTGAAGACCCTCGGTCCCCAAACACAATTTTGAATAATCTACAGACTCCATTGTGAAACGTCGATCATAATGGTTTGTGGAGTCTGTAAGGGTACTTTGTACAGTATCCATGCGCGCAATACCGACCATTAATACCCAGCCAGCTAGATTAGTACTCGTATCTGTGGCACACTAGTTCCATTCGCTCCACCAGCTGGATACAATAGTAAGTATAGAATTGTATAGCTATCCTTCCCGAGCTATCTGGGTTTCTATTAAAATCATTAGAATGGTGACAAAATTAAGTAATCTGGTTTAGTATAGGTATTTGTGGAGACCGTGATACATCCCGGTTCTAGGTCCAAATAGCTTATTTGTAAAGTTAGGCCAAATACGCAGGGCAATTTGGAAGAAACATTGAGGAAATATAAACAATTACACAATAAGCTGAAGTCAATTATTAATATCTCGTTTCCATTAACCTTGGAGTTTCTAGCATGTTATAATATATAAGCAGTTTTGATATTCAATTTTAATTTTACTAATGTATTACTCACTGTCTTAGATTTGTGCCACAAATATATTGGTTCTTCGCTATAGTATCCACACACCGATGGTAACTTCAGTACCGTCAATAGTAATATAGTTTAAATCAATTGAAGATAATGTTCGTTAAAAATATTCAACAATTCAATGTCTTCGTAACACTCCGTAACGCCAGCAGAACAGAACAGTAATGACCCGTATTTGAATCAATTCGATCATTTGAATTTGACTTCTAAATTTCAAATATTTAAATTTAGGTCTTTTGAATTTAGACTGGCGTTATTTATTCTTTATATTTTGAATGTTTAAAATTTAGAACACGGATAAATTATTTATAAAATTATTGTATACGTTCGTATAGAACCAAAGACCGATTTGAAATAAGATCTCAGGAGTGTCGCGGTTCCATCTCGATTTGAATTTATTAGACATTCTATCAAAATGTCATAGATATTATGTCTAAATGCCGGTTTTTCAAATTTATAAAATTGTGACAACAAATGTCAGATTACGTGGAAATCATAATATAATTATGACCAACTGTACTTTACTTCTATCTACAAATTGTATAATTAGCTCAAATCAGAGTACAATAACAGTGGTAGGATCCCGCCATACTCCTCACTGTTCCTACGCTGTTATGTCGTAACATCGTTAACTACTGGAATAAGGGAAGGACTTAGCTAGGGACATCCAGGAACCGCCATCAGCACTCGGACCGCACGCCAATATTCCAATCCCGTCCCGTTGCACATCACACCACACAACCAGCCAGGATATCTCCATCACGTTGGACGTCGGCGCCAGCATGAAATTAAATATTATTGTAGGAACCGCACAATTCAAAGCTTTATGTATTTTGGGGCGTATTAACCGCGGAGCAAGCTCGAGCAATTAATTATAAGCAATGTTTACTATTCCATTAAATCCCGAGTAATTTGTCTTTCGTTTTCATAATTATTATATTTCAATAAAATCACATTTATTTAATTCAATTCAAATTCAACTTACACGCCATCAATCCAGGCTTGCGTATCTTCATAGTCTTCAACCAGTCCCTCCTCCTCTCGTCATGATGACAGCAACTGTCACTATCCTCCCCGTAGCCACTCAGTCCGCTGAAACTCATAATATGAAAGGGCAAAAGCAATTGTAAATAACTCACGTCAGCAGCACACACAGCCTTGCACTATTGGACGCCTATTTACACTTCTATCACAACAATAAGGCATAGTAATCCATTGCTTATAACTCCGGGTGTTATGTTTTGTTCGGAGTTTGGAATCCTATACGTAGCGACCTCGCTATGCGAATATACAACGGCTGTCAAACTAGCTTTTATTTAATTTTCACTGAAACCGTTTGTAAACTCCGTACTCCATTTTTAATTATTGGTTTTAAGTTAATATATGGATTTCTAGGCCTTTTCATTGCGTTATCAAAGAATTCACATTTTATTTTATTTATTTTTGGTTAGCACATCTTTCTTTCCATGACACTTGACAACCCAATCCCCTTCTTTTCTTTCTTTTTTCTCCTTGACATTCTTGCTATCCACTTTCAAACAAAAATTTTTCCCAAAGAGGTTACTCATGATTAAAATAAATTCACAAAGTTTAATACACGAAGTGTGGGGTCAGTACAATCCCCCCCCTTAAATCTCTATTTCATTCTTTTAAATCGAGATTTAATTCTATACTTATCATATAATATTCATAAAGTTAATTTATTTTAAGCGCAATCACATTTCCACACCCTGTATATTTCGTCCATACCTCAGTTACACACACCCTGTATACTTAGCTCATCATCTATTCTGTCCCAACTCATAACACGTTAATTTCCCTGTCCCTAATGATCACTCATTCAACTGTCAGTAGCTATTCAATTACCTCACCCCCATCTACCTCCCCCCCCAAACTATACTTCCCTATAACTAACTTCTAATTACAATCAAACACCAAAATATTTTCAGTAACGTTTAATAATTCTACAAATCAATACATCCAATTTTATCCGCATTCTAAACCACCTTAATAATAATCTAAAATTATTACAATATTTTACAACTCAATATTGTTCTTGAAATTATTTATCCCTTTCACAACTATAAGCAAGTTCCCTATTCACATGTCAACACAAAACTGACAACAAGTCACTATAACCCTCTAATGTAAGACTTCCCACTAGACATAATATCGTGCCAAGTGTACAGCATTAAACAACCCCTTTTCTACTAGTGTTTCTGGGTGCACGAGTACATATACATTCTCATAGTACCTATCTGCAACTATATAGGGTCCATCGTATATCAATTCAAATTTCTTAATCCTTCCACTCAACGAGTCAGATTTATTTAGTCTACGGACCTTAACCAAGTCCCCTATTTGGTATTGAATCAAGTTGTGATTCTTGTTGAATCTATCCTGACGTTTCTTACTAGCACTACGTAAATTTACCCTAACTTGTTCACGTATTTCATTAACGCTCTTATTTTTCGTAAAATTTATTAAAGATCGGTCTATCGAAAGTTGCGTCGAATTCCCGCTAAGGACCTCATTAGGAGTGAAACCCGTACTCAAGTGGAGAGTATTATTGTACAACTCCTCAATCTTTTTCAACCAACATCCCCAGCTCCTATGTTGTTCATGACAATAAATTCTGAAAAACTTCCCTAACTGTTTATTCACCACTTCCGCAGTATTAGGTCTCGGGTTTCTAATAGAAGTATAGATTGTCTTAACACCGATATCGCGCAATCCTAATCTCCATACATCCCCTATAAATTGCCTCCCTCGATCTGTCATAACCTTCTTTGGTTTTATTGTTAATGCAAAATCTCGCATCCTAGACACCACTGCCCTTGCTGTTGCCGCCTTCAACCCATATAGTTTTATATATTTAGTGAAAGAATCTTGTATGACAAATATATGCGAAATTCCTCCTCTCGATATCGGCAACGGCCCATAGAGGTCCGCCATCACTAATTCACCTGGATTCTCGGATATAATTGACTTACAAGTACCTACATACTTAATATTGTCTATCTTTGACAATTGACAAAGATGACAACTCCTAACAAAATCTCTAATTGTTTCCCTCATCTTTAGCCAGTAGAATCTGTCCTGTAAATATTTTATCATTTTATAAACTCCTAAGTGCCCCAATTCTAAGTGAACCTGCCTACATACTTCCGCCTGTAAAATTTCTGGTAAATACAATACTCTGTTTGGACTATCCAGCCTATTGAAATAAAGAATTCCATTCTCTGTGATACAACGGCTTGCTATCCGCGCTAACCGATCATTTACTCCCTCTAGTCCTGGATTCGACAACCTATTTTTTATGCCCCTTATCACATTATCCCTATCTTGCAGTTGGGCCATTTCCCCTAATTTATCCTGTAATTCTTTATTTTCTTGCACTCCCATGTACATTATACTCGGATACCACAATTTCCCCTCCTGTATCTCCCCATCACTCGGAAATCTAGATAAAATGTCTACCCCTATGTTCTCCGTCCCCTTGACATGTTCTACAGTATAGTTAAATTGTTCTAAATATAATATCCACCTAGTGATCCGACTGTTGTATAACCTAATGTTCTTAACAAACATTAACGCTTTGTGATCTGTCCTAATAATTAACTCGGCTCCCCGCAAGTATGTCTCAAATTTCTTTATTCCATAAATTATGGCCCAAAACTCTTGCTCAGTAACAGTCCATCTTAATTCCGAACCCCTTAATGATCTACTACAAAAGCTTAAAATTCGTATTTCTCCTTTTTCATCGTACTGATACAATACCCCCGCAATACCTACTCCTGAACTATCAGTCTGCAAATAGTAAGGTTTACTCACGTCTGGATGAGACAAAAGGATGGTAGTCGAAAATTCTTGTTTCAAATTCCAAAACGCCTTATCTAACTCCTCATCCCAATACCAACTTTGCCCTTTCTTCAATAATTTCGTCAGGGGAACTATTAGACTACTATAATTTGGAATAAACCTCCGATAATAATTACATAAACCTAAGAATGCCCTAACATGTTTCACCTTTTTCGGGGTAGGAAACTTTTAATTGACTCGACCTTAGCTGGGTCCGTTCGAATTCCCTCGGTAGATACAATGTGACCTAACATCTTAACTTCCTGACATGCAAATTTACACTTTTCTAAATTACATGTTAATCCCGCTCTTTCCAACCGTTCTAGTACCAGATCTATTTGTTCCAAATGATCCTCCCACTGACCGTCGGTTAGTATAGCTAGATCATCTAAATAATTTACACAGAAACTTCTAACACTCGGACCTAATATTACATCCATAGCCCGGCTAAAACTTCCAACTGACGTTTTCAATCCCTGTGGCAATACATTATACATATAAGACTTCCCATTAACAGTGAAACCTGTATACTGTCTACTTGTTTCTGAAATTGGGATTTGAAAATAAGCATTATTCAAATCTATAATAGTTATGTACTTAACCCCGTGAAATGCATTTAGAATATCTATCTGCATTGGAGGAGCCTCTGATTCCGCTACCATATATTTGTTAATTTCCCTGGCATCTAATAATATTCGAATAGTCCCATCAGTTTTGGAAGTAAATGTGAGTGGACTACTATACGGTGTTGAACCTCTCGAAATAATACCCATATCTACCATTTCCTGTAATTTCTCTTCTACCTTGGATCGGTATGCATAAGGGATGGGATAAGACCGATTAATTCTCGGGACATGCTCATGCATACTAATGTGATGAGTATAACAATTTGCCCTACCAATTCGCTTGGTGAACACTATCCTATGGGCCTCTAAAATCTGCTTCAATGATTTCCTCATGTCAACGGTCAATTCTATACCCGCTTTAATTCTGTCTAAAAAATCTACCTCGCATACTTCGTGGTTAGCCTCACCATCGTTTTCCAACTGTAATGACCTAATGGCTGCAATTCTTTGGTCTTCCTCAATGAAAGGCACGGTAATTCTTCCCCCCTTCATTTCCAAAATTAGTGATCTAGGATCTTGTAATGTAATAATAGCTTTATATGACAACAGCCAGTCGAACCCTAAAATTACCGGTACAGTCAACCTAGGAACAACTAACAGTCCCGTATCGAAAATTACCTCTTGAATTTTTATTTCTATGGAACATAATTGCTGTATTTTTAAACTCTTCTGCCCTACCGCCCCTCTTATTTGTATAGGCTTTACCGGCAATGAGGGTAGTTGTACATCTCCTCTCGACTGTAACCATTCAAATAATTCCTCAGAAATACAACTAACTTCACTCCCCGTATCTATTAGACAACGTATTTTATTCCCTAAAATCTCTAACCAAATTTCAGCTTTGATTTTATGCCCTATTTCCTCAAAAGAAACCTCTTCATCAAATAACGACGCTGTGACAAAGTTCTGCATGGGTTCTACTACTACCGGCCTACCTGCTAAGTTAAGAGACAAGCTCGACAGCCCCTCAAAGTTGGTTGGTATCTGATCCTCCACGTCCGTGGGGATAAAGCCAAATCCTGATTTATCCAATTTCGTCCTCACGCCTGTTGCTACTACAGGGTATAATTTCCCATTTTCCCTTTTTCCTAACCCTACTCCTGGCACCCATCCCGATGACAACATCTGCCGTAGCGCAAACCTAAAATAGTTGCCCCTATGTTTATAAGCTAATCCCGGAGCATCTGGACTAGCTAACATTAGTTTAAATTCTTACCACTATCTTTACACCTCTCCTGCTCTTCTTCTTCGTTTATCTCCAAATTAGCGATTATTTTCGGCTTCTTATTTCCAAAATTTGATTTCCCAGTCGCAGGCATCCCTCGCTTCATTCCTGGTAGGGTTTGATTAGAGCTTCCACCTTCCACATAACGGTCCTGTTTATCCACGTCATCCAAATCTCTTAAGAATTCAGTGGCTTCTATTATCGATTCCCCTTTCCTCATCCTCCAGGCATATTGTACTTCTCTAGGGAAATGGTGCATTAAATCATTAACTAATTGATTTTCCATTAGAGGCGTACTCAACATTTTTGCTTGTCCTGCTAGTGAAATAAAGTAACCCATCATGGATTTATGAGTATTCTTCTCCCACACTCCACACACTATATTCCGTCTTAATTGATTTTGTTCAGACTCTCCCCAATAAGTATCCATGAAATCAGCTTTAAAATCTTCCTCGTTGTCCCAACGATCCTTATAAATTCTCGCCCACCGCCTGACATCTCCTTCTAAGCACCCGATAATATTGTCGATTACATGTTCTTTAGTCGGCAACCTTCTTAGGTACGAAAATAGGTCCTCTATGAAGGTAACTGGATGTACGTCGTACCTTCCGGGGTATTTGGGTTTATCCAACCTTCCATCTATCACTGGATACATTGCGAGTTGAGGCATTGTTTCTCTAACCTTATCCCGTACTGGTTCTTCCTGCATTTTTCCCTGCAGCTCCGATACCTTTAAATGCAGTTGCCCAATTGTCCTACGCATGTTCCGCATCATGAGTGCCATCGCAGACGAACCCCCAGTAGCAGGTGTTGTTTTCTTCACTATTCCAGGTGTCGCTCCAGCAGCCTTCGCCTTAGCACGCATTTCCTTGCCAGCTTGGATCATTTTGCTCATAGTTGTGTTTCTGTAATACATTAAAATTTTCTTTACTAATAGCCCCGATTGATCTTAATTCACCATTGTTGTTTGATTTCTTCTTCTATCGACATATATTGTTTTACAACATCCGCTATTCCTCTATCACCATCTATAATACGTAACTCTTGGAAAGAGTCCTTCCAAGCATTCCCCGTTAGCCAATGCTCATGTTTTTCGTGCAATCGGTTTATATAATCAAGTGTAATAGCACTTTCCTCTATTCTACCTCTAGTTTTTATTCTTTGTAAAACCACCTCCGGGGAACTTCGTACGTAAATTCCCAAATCTACATTAGCTAAAGCCTTTTCCTTGACAAACGAGATCCAATTCTCGAATATCTCCGCCTCTACAGGGTGTATCAACTCGTTTTCACGTAGTATTTTCATAAAACAATGCCTCGCACTAAATATTGACCTTTCTATTATCTTAATTGGCGTTTCTACTCGCAAGGTGTGATGTTCTAGCAGAGTCGACACCACATAATTTTGGAATACATAAGCCCACCGCTTGGGGTCTTCTACCATTAATTTGAAGAGGTTGACGCCCTTTACATTTTGCCATTTTTGGACAGGTTCTGGTAAAACGGTCACCATTTTATTGGTATGCAGAGACTCTAATAGGGTCGACTTCCCACAACCAATATTACCCTCTAACACAACGGTAAACGTTCCCTTTCCTTTTCTTAGCGTATTGGCCATGTCAAACCTGAAATTTCAAAGCTATGAATACCAAAAAAAAAAATCTTTTTTTTTTTTTTTTTTTTCGAAAAAAAAAATTTTTTTTCTCTTTTTTTTTTTTTCTCAACAGCCCGCTACTTGAGTCTCAGGATCCTGGTCACGGCACCAATTTGTACTGTTCCCAATAGGGGTAGACACTATATTTCTATTTATATACTTTTATCTAAGTATAATTACGGCCATCGTCTGTTTGTAGAGACCCTAGGTTGTATAATAATTTACAGTAGACCTAGGATCGAACCGAGTGAGAGGGCTATTTAGTAGAGTAACTACCTCTTTGAGAAAGCGTTGGTTATACATACAGGAAACTCAAAAGTTATTTCGTTTAGTATAAGAAATTATTATTGCTACTATCTATTTTTGATTATATTTCCACTTAATTAATATAAAAAGAGGTGATTTATGCCGTATAGGCCGGGCTCCTCCCCGCCCGGGCCTGTGGAGCTCGTCACCGTACTGGTCACTCCCCCACGGGCTGCCTCGGCACCTCGTGAGGGGATTGAATTAATGTCGTATGTCAATCACGTGCGTACCTCGTCTTCAAATGAATGAGTGGAGAACAAAATCATAGTCACTCCCGAGGCAGGCTTTGTTAATCCCTAACCTTTTCCTGAGTGACTATCCTATACACCTACGGTCTCCTCTTCCCCCCCCCCAACCTCTAACAGACTAGCGTCAGGAAGAACAACTCGGGGTCATGTTTGTGTTATTACGACGCGTTCCACAATTTGCGTCCACAACCAAGAGAGAAAGTCTCCTTCCCCCCCCACATGCCCCACAAGGACTCCCAACGCCACTATTAGTCGTTAGACCTTGTTTAACCGCAACCCCACTTTAGCCCTATTGCCTAGTGAGTAGTAAACAACCCCATCGGACAGAGTCCGTATTGCCGGGTGGTTAGTCCGACAAAGAGGATGCAACGTTCAGCGGCCAGAGGTGGAATTGACCCCTGGTGACCACATGTATCTGAAGACCCTCGGTCCCCAAACACAATTTTGAATAATCTACAGACTCCATTGTGAAACGTCGATCATAATGGTTTGTGGAGTCTGTAAGGGTACTTTGTACAGTATCCATGCGCGCAATACCGACCATTAATACCCAGCCAGCTAGATTAGTACTCGTATCTGTGGCACACTAGTTCCATTCGCTCCACCAGCTGGATACAATAGTAAGTATAGAATTGTATAGCTATCCTTCCCGAGCTATCTGGGTTTCTATTAAAATCATTAGAATGGTGACAAAATTAAGTAATCTGGTTTAGTATAGGTATTTGTGGAGACCGTGATACATCCCGGTTCTAGGTCCAAATAGCTTATTTGTAAAGTTAGGCCAAATACGCAGGGCAATTTGGAAGAAACATTGAGGAAATATAAACAATTACACAATAAGCTGAAGTCAATTATTAATATCTCGTTTCCATTAACCTTGGAGTTTCTAGCATGTTATAATATATAAGCAGTTTTGATATTCAATTTTAATTTTACTAATGTATTACTCACTGTCTTAGATTTGTGCCACAAATATATTGGTTCTTCGCTATAGTATCCACACACCGATGGTAACTTCAGTACCGTCAATAGTAATATAGTTTAAATCAATTGAAGATAATGTTCGTTAAAAATATTCAACAATTCAATGTCTTCGTAACACTCCGTAACGCCAGCAGAACAGAACAGTAATGACCCGTATTTGAATCAATTCGATCATTTGAATTTGACTTCTAAATTTCAAATATTTAAATTTAGGTCTTTTGAATTTAGACTGGCGTTATTTATTCTTTATATTTTGAATGTTTAAAATTTAGAACACGGATAAATTATTTATAAAATTATTGTATACGTTCGTATAGAACCAAAGACCGATTTGAAATAAGATCTCAGGAGTGTCGCGGTTCCATCTCGATTTGAATTTATTAGACATTCTATCAAAATGTCATAGATATTATGTCTAAATGCCGGTTTTTCAAATTTATAAAATTGTGACAACAAATGTCAGATTACGTGGAAATCATAATATAATTATGACCAACTGTACTTTACTTCTATCTACAAATTGTATAATTAGCTCAAATCAGAGTACAATAACAGTGGTAGGATCCCGCCATACTCCTCACTGTTCCTACGCTGTTATGTCGTAACATCGTTAACTACTGGAATAAGGGAAGGACTTAGCTAGGGACATCCAGGAACCGCCATCAGCACTCGGACCGCACGCCAATATTCCAATCCCGTCCCGTTGCACATCACACCACACAACCAGCCAGGATATCTCCATCACGTTGGACGTCGGCGCCAGCATGAAATTAAATATTATTGTAGGAACCGCACAATTCAAAGCTTTATGTATTTTGGGGCGTATTAACCGCGGAGCAAGCTCGAGCAATTAATTATAAGCAATGTTTACTATTCCATTAAATCCCGAGTAATTTGTCTTTCGTTTTCATAATTATTATATTTCAATAAAATCACATTTATTTAATTCAATTCAAATTCAACTTACACGCCATCAATCCAGGCTTGCGTATCTTCATAGTCTTCAACCAGTCCCTCCTCCTCTCGTCATGATGACAGCAACTGTCACTATCCTCCCCGTAGCCACTCAGTCCGCTGAAACTCATAATATGAAAGGGCAAAAGCAATTGTAAATAACTCACGTCAGCAGCACACACAGCCTTGCACTATTGGACGCCTATTTACACTTCTATCACAACAATAAGGCATAGTAATCCATTGCTTATAACTCCGGGTGTTATGTTTTGTTCGGAGTTTGGAATCCTATACGTAGCGACCTCGCTATGCGAATATACAACGGCTGTCAAACTAGCTTTTATTTAATTTTCACTGAAACCGTTTGTAAACTCCGTACTCCATTTTTAATTATTGGTTTTAAGTTAATATATGGATTTCTAGGCCTTTTCATTGCGTTATCAAAGAATTCACATTTTATTTTATTTATTTTTGGTTAGCACATCTTTCTTTCCATGACACTTGACAACCCAATCCCCTTCTTTTCTTTCTTTTTTCTCCTTGACATTCTTGCTATCCACTTTCAAACAAAAATTTTTCCCAAAGAGGTTACTCATGATTAAAATAAATTCACAAAGTTTAATACACGAAGTGTGGGGTCAGTACAATACCATTCGTAACAGTCGCCACACTTGGCAGTCACGTTGATGAGTGCATGTACGCACGCTTAGACCGCTGAACCGATTTCGACTAAATTTCATCATCATCATCAGGCGGAAGATGTTCATTGCTGAACAAAGAGGCCCTTAACTCGCTACTTGCATCCACCGGTTGCACACAACTCTCACGATGTCTTTAGTTTATCTAATGCGAGACCTGCTTCGTCTTCCAGAATAGAAATTTGGTATGAAATAATTCAAGACCCTCAGAAGACCATGATACCATGATACCGATAAATAAACGATATCCATGATACCGATAAATAAACGAATTTTTGAGGCATAAGTTGCGGGCAAAAGCTAGTTCATCCTCCTGCCTACCAAAGGTACTTTTTTGGAATATTTTTTTGAAACTTTCAAACTATATTGCTTAGAACTTAAGATGTTCAGGAAAAATAGAGGTAAAAATCGACTTACAAATATACTTTACAAAGGCCATCAGTGTCCAATTATAATTATTTCTTATGTCCTTCCCAAAGGAAGGATGTAGGCACGAGGAGCAAGTTTATTTGTAATGTCGCATCTATTCTATACTCAATCAATGGGAACAGTATCTTCAGCAGTTACGAAGGCAATCGCCATGAATTATGCAGTTATGCGCGTTATGCGCGCAGCATGCCGTGTAACTAACAGCCTTATGCTAATACATAAAGATTATGTATGTAATAAACAGACTGGCCACTCTTTTGACCGGTCTGAGTGGAGAGCCTTGGGGGAGGCCTATGTCCAGTAGTGGACGTCTTTCGGCTGACATGATGATGATGATGAACTCTTTTTATACCCAAAAAAAACATTATATTAAAAAAGTCTTGGAAAAATTAAAGCTGCTTAAAAAAAGTTTTAGAGAACCCTTAATTATATTCTAGCCTTTTTAGGGTTCTGTATTAAAAATGGCAAAAACGGGAACCTCATGGTTTCGCCGTGTCTGTTTGTCCGTCTGTCCGTCCGCGGCTTAGCTCATTTGTTTTTTCCTACTGGGCTCGCTCGGGTCAAATAATTTATTTTGTGCAGTCTAGTCTACCTGTAATTTTTTCCCGTGTAGGAAAACTCATTCAAACTGCGTTAAAATGGTTCTTATAACGCAATTAATAAGAAATGGCTCAAATCTAATTTTTAAAAAGTTAAGTCTGTCATTAACACAAATCAAACTAAGACGAGAACAACACTGCGTAATTTTTGTTTAGGAGCAGGGCCCTGCTAAGACTAGTTTGGATGTATAGGTAGTTTAGATGTATTTGAATTTGTACGGAACCCTTGGTGCGCGAGTCCGACTCGATTTTGGCCGGATTTTTTATCGCATGTGCGAGTACCTACAGAATATGCACTTCTGTTGTTATCGAAATAAAAACGTTGGATTTGTAATTAAAGCAATTGTCATCATCATCAGCTGTCTACCTGAAGACCTTACGTCTTTAATATAATCTTTACTTACTGCGAATAAATTATTCTTTGATTTTAATATAAGTACCTACATACTAGTTCTCTCTCATGTCGAAGCCCATAAAAATATCTGAAGCTTTAACAGTATCCAATATTGGATTTTATGGAATGTGTATTTAAAATATCGTGGTTTTAAAAATATGTAAACAATATGATGACAGATATTTGAGGACAACATGCATAGAATATTGTCCAGGAGAGAGTTTTATATTTACATAAATTGAAACTTTTGGAATTTTTGTTATAATCCGGATTAGTGCGTGGGTCACGCACAGGCAATGTAACTATGTACCTAAGCTTAGGTTATGTAAGGACACAAGCATGCCTAAATATCTGATTCGACTCTATTTCTAGGGCCAGTATATTTTTGCACGCTCCATTCTGGAAGATGCAGGTGACTGTACCTAATATGCGGCATATATTCAATCAGCTAAGCTTTGACGGTTAATTTTGTCTGTTCCGTATTTAGTTTTTAAGCAACGTAGGACGTCCACCAACGAGATGGACGGATGATTTGTTTAAAGCCGCGGGTTCATAGTGGATGCACGCCACTTCCAACCGAAGGTAATAGAGATCTACATATGGGGGAGGCTTGTGTAAATCAGTGGAGGTTTTTGGTGTGTGCAATGATTTATAATAATGATTAAAAAATCTGCAAAGTATGAATTCTACGTACGTATTTTAGAGAAGCTCGATATTTTAGCGCAATTGTGCCAGAATATCGAGCTTCTCTAAAATCAAGGTACGCGGAATAAATTCAGTAATGAACTCAATCTAAATCATTGTGTAAGAATTGTACGAAGCGAAATTCTGCGAAACAAAAATTCTACGAAACAAAAATAGAGCAAAACATAAATGTAATAAATCAACAACTCAAACTAACGCCAGTGGCGAATACAAAAGCTGCTCACAACTTTTATCAGCAATCACAAACTGTTCTACTACACTCAGAGACATACCGATTTAAAACTTATCTAATGCTGGATGTTCCACGATCAAGTTAGTAGTTGTAGAATACGAGGTAAGTTAAAGTTACAGAAGTCAAAGTTTTATGCGATAGCTTCCAAATGCTTTAAACATATTGAGTTCAAGGTTAGAAGAGAATACTAGTGATTATTCTAACTACTTTAAAGGCCACAACAACAAAGTGTGTTTAACATTTAACCTTGTAATTCGGGACATTTTTACCCGATTTCCTGAAGAAAGGTTATGTTTTATTTTGGGGCGATAGTCTTTACCGGCCCTATAACACCGACATGGAAATAGCGGCCCTGTTTTTTGTGTACACGCCCATAGAAACTGACAGGAGCTTCTATGGACGTGTACACGAAAAACAGGGCTGGTATTTCCATGTCGGTGTTATCCAAGCCGGTAAAGACTATTACTTTGTGCTATTACCCTCGTTTTGGTTATGTACAGTCGAGTTTATAAACTTGTGAGCAGAAATTTGATCAAAAATATTTTAATACGACTCTATTGTTAACGGAATAGATGCGTGGGCAGATATTTTTGATCAAATTTATGCACGCACACAAGTTTATGCACTCGAATATAGAATCTAACAAACTAATTCACAACAGGGAGGAAGCTTTTAATAATCAATCACTATGATTTCCTTGACAATATAATGGGATGTCAATGTCGGCGGCCGATCGTAAAATCGGCCAGATCACGAAATTCCTAGGCATATAGTGAAATGGTGCCATTTCATGATATGCCTAAAAGTTGGCCAGACATATCACGATGTGCCTGAGAAACAGTACGGCAGATCGATTAGGGCAAAGCATTCGTCGATAGGTATTCCTAACTCTATACCGGGCACATCGTGATATGCCGAAAAAAGGAGAGATTTAGGTACTACGACGAGAGAAGCGAGGAGTGGTTAGAATGAATTATGATCACAACGCCGAGCGAGCGAAGTGAGACAGAACCGATATGGCGGCGTTTCGTGATAGGCCTAGGAATTTCATGATCTGCCGACGTCACTAGGCAAATCGTTAAACGGTGAGTTTTGAACGATATGGCGGATGTCCCTTAGCCAATAATGAAATGGTGCTATTTCACGATATGAATAGGAATTTCGTAATCTGGCGGATTTTATGATGACATTAATTAGTTTGTTCGACTTTATATTAGGCCTTTGTTCAGCAGTGGGCATCTTCCGGCTGATGATGCTGATGATATTAAAAAGCTATAGGGGAGTATACATACAGATACGTCTGTAATCCCAACAGCAATATATCGCATGAACAAATTGCCGAGCGTATTGAGTTACTGTCGCGCACCTGCCTGTAAATATCCAATAAATGGTTTTTTCCGCGTTTTAAACTGTT
The DNA here is from genome assembly GCA_037349165.1 of Choristoneura rosaceana. Classification (NCBI taxonomy): domain Eukaryota; kingdom Metazoa; phylum Arthropoda; class Insecta; order Lepidoptera; family Tortricidae; genus Choristoneura; species Choristoneura rosaceana. The sequence continues at coordinate 364,462 of JAZBNJ010000002.1, forward strand.
TTTAAGCTTACATTTAATACCTGTTTCGGAACAGCAATTACAAGGCTTTGTCCCGACGTAAAATATTCCATTACATTATTTATCATTTCGAAATTATAATTGTACTGCATAAAGGCCTTTTTGATATTCCGTTTCTTTTATATACGGTTTGTTTTGTCTCAATATTTTTTATGATTTCAAATAACGTGATAAAGATAACCGTCCGAGTGTTCGACACGCTAATGCCCAATAGCCTACACCGTGCTGTCATCACTATTGCTAATGACATAAGATTGAAGATGACATCTATTGGGACAATGACGAGCACTCGTACGGTTACCTTACTTAGTCGAATTTGAGTACTTATCGACTGGTAGAAAATTGTTAGTGATAATGCATTTTTTGTCATAATGTAATGTTTGACATAACTATTTTTTTTCTGAAACCATTTATTTTTCAGAATTGTTATAAAACAGACCTAATCTAACCTATAGAGTTTTACAAGATGACCATTTAAAAATTATGAAAAATGTTCGGCTGCAGCGAGAAAAAATTATGACTAACTAACTAGCTTTTGCCTGAGGCTCCGCCCGCGCGATATTCGGTTATCGCGCGCTGTTCCCTCTGGAACTGTGCATTTTCCGGGATAAAAAGTAGCCTATGTCACTCTCGGGCCCATAAACTATCTCTATGCCAAAAATTACGTCGATCCGTCGCTCCGTTACGGCGTGAAAGAGGGACAAACATACAAACAAACAAACACACTTTCGCATTTATAATATTATATAGTAATTATATAGTATGGAGGATACCTTAATGAGTAAAACAGAACTAAAAGCGAAAAACTTTCAAAATAAACTGTTAAAACCCAGACGCTATTAGACTATTACATATTTAGCAAAGTTTTTTTCATTTAAGAAAACATACATTGTAACAGAAGCGGTACGATCGAAGTTTGTACAAAATGTCTAATAATGTTGGAAGTTGTGTAGTTTGTTCAATAACTACTGGTTATAATAATGAGAACATTGTTCTGCTCGTTTAGCGCGTCATTAGTTGCTTTTGTTATAATAATAGTGACGTGCAGAAATAACGGGTCGCTTTGAATGGAAGGTGAATGGAACGTGACCCGTTATTTTTGCTCGACATTTTAGTCGAATATCATAAGTGCTTAGCTTTTGATTGTGTTGTTCTTAGTTTACACGCGTTTCTAGACTAAAGCCTAGTACTTATTACGAACAGTTTTACTTTTGTACTTTGTTGCTTTCAGTCGTTATATGATTGAATAATGGCTTTTCAAACATGACGTTAAAGTGACAATTTGCATTTGCTGCTAACTTCAGTCAGGAGTTCATTTAAAACAAACTTTATGGGTTGTCAGGCTGGGGCGGTTCCTCTATTAAGCGTCTGGCAATGAAAGATTTGATTTCAAATATAGTTCCGTGTAAAATATACATAATAATATAAAAATTAGGTTTTTATCAGGGATGTTACGGAGCTCCGATTCCGTTTCCGTTTCGGAACCTCCGTTTGATATGAAACATCCGTTTCGGTTCCGGTTCCGTTACTATTGAAACAGAAGTTATATCGGATGTCAATGCTTACTGTGGCGACTGGACGTGAGCGGCGTACATCGAAAACTAACAAAAGGCTAACTAATTTTGTAGCGTTTCTGACACTCGTGATCACAATCTAATGACAGTTTTTGTATGCGAAAACCCTCAGGCTCAGGCTCGTCCACCCACTAAAGCTCCGATTCTGATTCCGGTTCCGTTTTTGATTCCGATTCCGTTTCTGGTTCCGATAAACTAAAATGAAAACATCTCGTTCCACTTTTGGTTCCGATAAAACCACACCCGTTACATCCCTAGTTTTTACTATGACGAATGTTATGTTGAAATTTTATCATGTTTGATACATAAATATTTCCAAAAGCGCTCAGTATCTAAACTTCCTTGTTGTGGATCATTCTTACCTGTGTTAACACCATATTATATAAAAAAAAACTTTTGCCCGCGGTTCCGCCCGCGTGGTATTGGGTTATCACGCGCTGTTCCCTCGGGAACTGTCCATTTCTCCGAGATAAAAAGTAGCATATGTCACGCTCGGGCCCATAAACTAACTCTATGCCAAAAATCACGGCGATCCGTCGCTCCGTTACGGCGTGAAAGACGGACAAACACACAAACATACAAACACACTTTCGCATTATAATATTAAAAGTATGGATATGGATTCAGCCTTTATACTATGACAAAGGTCTGGCTCGACTGGGATCTGGCTCTAAATACACGCACTTAAAAAAAATAACCTCTTGACTCAGTCGGGTAACAAATGGATACAGCATTACAGAAATGGCAAATGGGTTTTGTTTCACGTACTTTTCTATAGAAATGCGTCATTGGAGCGGAAAATTGTCTCAATCGAGAATGTCACGAGATAATCGAGAACATAATAGAGATGGCTTTTAAACATAAAGCAACCGTGAGACTCACTCATATTAAATATATTGACCCGGATAACTTACGTCTTAAATCGAGTTTAGCTCGACGGTTTCGGGCTAATCCGTAGCTCTTCCTCATCGGAGCAACGCCACTCGGCGGCTGCTGCAATATTTACTTTCACAAATTAATGAATAATTAATATTTAATCTCGGGTTGAAAGTTGATTTTTTTTTATTTTATCTTGGTTTTAGTACCAAACTTTATGGTGACAAAATGTTTGAACGTAGCCTTTTTTTATTAAAATTGTTATTAAAATCTATGTCATGGTTCCTAAAAAGAAATTTTCGTATGTCGTATAGTTTCAGACTTTCCCATACTGACCGATATAAATGGGCAACTCTGTATAGTAGCGGATTACCGGCCCTGTTAATATTCGTCTATTGTTAGATCTCCACATCTCAGTTCCGTCAGAAGCAGTGCAGCTCCCTCAATGGAGCCTTAGACTTCGCGTGCCTCACGACACACATTCCATACTTATGACGGCATAAGTATTGTTAATTTAAACGTAAACGCAACGTTTTGAGCACAAGCGGAAAACGAGGGTTGTCATTGGTTTGACCGCTGTATGATTGTGTGAGTGACGGGATAAAGATAAAAGATAAAAATATTTATTTATTTGGAAGCGCCAAAGTTCGCATACTCTTTTCTAGTCGTATTGTATTTTTTGTCCGAATCATCGTTTGTCCGAATTTTTTACGCACTGAAACCTTATATTTTTCTAAAAATTTTAAATAGTATTCCTATAGAAAACTATAGGTTAGGTTTATTTTATAAAAATTCTAAGCAATCATTGGATTCAGAGAAAAAAGAGTTATGACAAACGATCATTTTGTCAAAAATGACATTCGGACTTTCGATAAGTATGCGAGCCGATATGGACCCGTGAGTGGCATCAAAGCTCCTAAGCAAACTGACTGAAAGTTAAATTAATTATATTGGTTTTTAGCTAAGTTTCATTAAAATTGGCTTGAGAATTTTTGAGACATTGAACTTTGATATGACAATGTTGGAGGTTGTTCAAATATTTTAAAGCTCATGTGTTGTGCTGTTCCACTTTGCACGGGACAGATACAAGTTTCAGTAGCTGTTAGTTGCCTTCTAATTCAAATTCAAAATTCAAATCATTTATTCAGCAAATAGGCCGCAATGGGCACTTTTACACGTCATTTTTTAGGGTTCCGGAGCCAAAATGGCAAAAACGGAACCCTTATAGTTTCGCCATGTCTGTCTGTCTGTCTGTCTGTCCGTCTGTCTGTCTGTCTGTCTGTCTGTCTGTCTGTCTGTCTGTCTGTCTGTCCGTCCGCGGCTTTGCTCAGAGACAATCAATGCTAGAAAGCTGTAATTTTTCACGGATATATAAGTAAATTATGCCGACAAAATAGTACAATTAAAAATTCAAAAACAATTTTTTTTAGGGTACCTCCCATAGACGTAAAGTGGCGGTGATTTTTTTTTCTCATCCAACCCTATGGTGTGGGGTATCGTTGGATAGGTATTGTAAAACCATTAGGGGTTTGCTAAAACGATTTTTCGATTCAGTCATTTGTTTGCGAAATATTCAACTTTAAAGTGCAAATTTTCATAAAAATCGAGCGTCCCCCCCCCTCTAAAATCTAAACCGGTGGGTCGAAAAATTTGAAAAAATTCAGAATGGTAGTTAGTATATCAAACTTTCAAGGAAAACTATAACGGCTAAGTTTGCTTGAGAACTATTAGTAGTTTATGAGTAAATAGCAGCGTTGGGTATAAAATATACCTAAACTTGGAAGATTCCGTATAAAATACGAAATCCTTAGAAAAATGTTACTTATTTTTTTCGTAATGGCTACGGAACCCTATTTTGGGCGTGTCCGACACGCTCTTGGCCGGTTTTTTTTAAACTACCACTAGACAGCTACAATCACTAGTTGGAGGGACACTTAAATTAGAAGCTCTTGCAAAATTTTAGCGTTTTCAGTCCTAGAATTTAAGCTGGGTACTTGATGGCGTTTATTGAGGTCAGACTGACGTTAGTTTTTCACGTTGTGTAACAAGATCATGCATTTAAAAAAAGAGTGAAGTACCTACCTATAGTCAAGTGTACTCCTTCTTTTATACACTCTTTTAGTTAAAGACTGTGGCTATTGTCTTTATTGTTTACAATAAATGTAAGACCTAATTTCTGTGAAATAAATACTTATAGAACATCACATCAGCTCTATTTTTGTCCTCCTACAAATATGAATAGAAATAAAAATAATTTATTTGAAACAATACGGTTACTTAAAGGTCTAAAATTATGTTAGAGCGTGCGTACTCAACCTGCAAGCAAGTGTGCAAATGAAAGCAGAAATTCATCCGTAAACTATACATTCATTGAATATCAAAGTCTTCATATTCTATCAATAATGAGACCAAAGTTTGTCACAACATAAAGAAATTAGACCCGTTTACGTTTCCGGATACTTTAAACTAGAATCAATTGCCTTTATATCTCACAGGACTTAAGCTTTTGATAGCTGGCAATAAACCTTATTAGCCCACCAATTTGTAGCAACAAAGACATGAACGTAGCAACATATCGATCATTTCCAAGTACCTTTGACGACCGGATGGCTGAGTGGTTAGAGAACCTGACTACAAAGCTTGAGGTCCCGGGTTCGATTCTCAGCCGGGGCAGATATTCGTATGAATAATACGAATGTTTGTTCTCGGGTCTTGGATGTTTAATATGTATTGAAGTATATATTTATCTATATAAGTATGTTTATCCGTTGCCTAGTGTTCATAGTACAAGCTTTGCTTAGTTTGGGACTAGGTCAATTGTTGTCAAGTGTCCCATGATATTTATTATTTATTTACCTACTGAGAGCGTTAACAATGTCAACACGTTATTCAAGTCAGCCACAGAACACGCCGCGGGCGCGTACGTCACACGAAGCCGTGTGTTTACAATGCCCTCGCTTTGTGTAATATGATACCACCAAAAACAGAAATGGCAGAAATAGGCCAAGTTCGTTTGTCGAAAAAGGTATTTTTTACAAAATATGTCTTCATCATCATCCCAGCCTATATACGTCCCACTGCTGGGCACAGGCCTCCTCTCAGAATGAGAGGGCTTGGGCCATAGTTCCCACGCGGGCCCAGTGCGGATTGGGAACTTCACACGCACCATTGAATTGCTTCTCAGGTTTGTGCAGGTTTCCTCACGATGTTTTCCTTTATCGCAAAGCTCGTGGTAAATTGCGCACATGAATTTCGAAAAACTCAGGCCCGGATTTGAACCCACAACCCTCTGCTTGAGAGGCGATAGGTCAAACCACTAGGCCGCCACGGCTTCTACAAAATATGTATTTAAATTGAAATAGGGCACTTGTCACCAATTGGCGTAGTCGTAAACTAAGTAAAGCTTGTACTATGGACACTAACTAGGCAACGGATAGACATACTTATAATGGATAAATACATACTTAATAAAAACATACTGTTATTAAATATCCAAGACCCGAGAACAAACATTCGTATTATTATTATTTTTTTATTTGACTGGGTGGCAAACGAGCAATTGGGTCTCCTGATGGTAAGAGATCACCGCCATAAACATCTGCAACACCAGGGGTATTGCAGACGCGTTGCCAACCTAGAGGCCTAAGATGGGATGCCTCAAGTGCCAGTAATTTCACCGGCTGTCTTACTCTTCACGTCGAAACACAACTGTGCAAGCACTGCTGCTCCACGGCAGGATTAGCGAGCAAGATGGTGGTAGCGATCCGGGCGGACCTTGCACAAGGTCCTATCACCTGCATGTCATGAATTGGCGCCATTTATTTCACGATGTGCCTAGCGTGATCTGACGGATTTTACGATCGGTCGCAGACGTACATACAGCTATTAACTGCAAATATACCTAGTTATACCACAGAATAAGTAATAGTACTACCGTAGTTATACTTATATAATGCTTTGCCCGGGCTCGCACCTCTGAGTTTTTCGAAATTCATGTGCGGAATTACATTTGAAATTTACCACGGGCTTTGCGGTGAAGAAAAACATCGTGAGGAAACCTGCACAAAGCTACGAAGCAATTCAACGGTGCGTGTGAAGTTCCCAATCCGCACTGGGCCCGCGTGGGAACTATGGCAAAAGCCCTCTCATTCTGAGAGGAGGCCTGTGCCCAGCAGTGAGACATATATAGGCTGGGATGATGATGATGAATGCTTTGAGACAAGGCTGCAATAGCAATATCTTAGGATAATCCAAACTAGTCTAAATCTTAAATCGAAATCAGTCTAAGGCCAATTTATGTTGACAAGAAGCCCGAGTTGCCTTCAGTGAAATAAGCCTTAAATTTACTGTAAAGTACACAGCAAGGATAAATAAGGCCGGTGCAAGTCACGAGAGAATTTTATATTACGAGCAAAAGCTTACTCCCAAGTAAACCAAACATTAACTGTCACATAATCATAAAAAAATAAATGTCACAAGTAGGACATAATGATAAATCACCCCCACTTTTACCACGAGCTTTGCGGTGAAGGAAAACATCGTGAGGAAACCTGCACAAAGCTGTGAAGCAATTCAATGGTGCGTGTGAAGTTCCCAATCCGCACTGGGCTCGCGTGGAAACTATGGCCCAAGCCCTCTCATTCCGAGAGGAAGCCTGTGCCCAGCAGTGGGACGTATATAGGCTGAGATGATGATGATGAGACCCCCACTTTACGTCTATGGGAGGTGCTCTAAAAAAATGTTTTTGAATTTTTTAATGTAGGTACCATTTTGTCGGTATAGTCTATATATTATTCGTGAAAAATTACAGCTTTCTAGCATTGACAGTCCCTGAGCAAAGTCGCGGACGGATGTACAGACAGACAGACAGACAGAAATGGCGAAACTATAAGGATTCCGTTTTTGCCATTTTGGCTAAGGAACCCTAAAAAGGTACTCTGCTACGTGATTTTTTGTTTGACTCTACGTTTCGCTTTCAGGGGCCGTAATCAAAATGGCAAAAACCATACGTGTAGGTCTTGCAAGTTAACAATAAATGATCGACTAAAACTGAATTCTATACATCCTTAATATCCTTACTTCTTTATTATATTAGAAATGTCAAAATGAGTGCTTGTCCGTTACGCTTTCATGCTAAAGTACTGAATTACTGTACTGAAACTGATACAAAATTTAAATCTACTGTCAAAAAGACGTTAATATCTAAGGCTTATTATAAAGTCAACGATTATATCATGGACAGGGATATTTGGAAATAATTCCGATCCGCATTAGCGATCCCTTCAAAGAGTGAACCTACTGTGTTAAAAATAAAATTGTATTAAATACTTGTAATGTGTAGTATCATTTATAAATATTGTGAATCTGTTTTAAAAAAAATACCTCTTTGAGTTTCTTGCCGGATTCTTCTCAACAGAGGTTTTTTCCGAAACGGTGGTAGATTGATGACGTTCGTAAGTGCTTATCATAGCCTAAAGTGAATAAAGAGCTTTTGACTTTGACTTTGACTTTGAATTTGCTAAAGAGGTTAGTTTGAGATCGAACGACAAAATAGTTCTCCCTTATGTAGTACTCCTTTATATTAAAGCGGCTAGACGAATTCAAATTAAATTTAACTTACATCCGTATCAATTTAAGTATATTCTTGTTTTGCTTTCAATTATTATTATTGGATTGAACTCTAAACTGACATTCTCAATTCTATTTCTTATTTTTGCTAGCAATTTATTGTAATAAGATTTATTTTTTGCATACTTTTGACGATCCTTTTGTGAATTTATTTTAATTAACTGGCATGTGTTTATAATGTATTTTTACAAAAGGTAATAAATAAATCTAATTTAATCATTGTTGACTTTTGAAAGCCGCTTTTCACTTGTTACTTGCACCACACCGAACTGAAGAGGGCTTCTACTATATACCAAGTAGTATCAAAGCATTGTGTTCAACCCACTTAGTTTCCAGTGCTGCGAAACAACTGAGGGCTTCATACGAGCTCTTGTAATTCTGCAGTAATAACGTCGTGTTTCGCAATCATTAAGTCTGCATTTAATTAAACTGCGTCAAACAACCATTTCCACCACGCGTGCAAGAGCTACAGTATAGTCAACTTTGACATTTATAATATTAGTATGGATATAGATAGTATATTAAATGCCTAAATGCCAAGTTTCATAGTTTTATCTTCGACAGCGACGAACTTCCACCATATAAACTTTCACCCCCTATTTTAACCCCTTAAAGCCTCTTTTTCGCGATAAAAGATAGCCTGTGTCCTTTCCCAAGGCCTATTCTATCTCTGTACCAAATTTCATCCAAATCGGTTCAGCGGTTTTGGCGTGAAAGCGTAACAGACAGACAGACAGACAGACTTACTTTCGCATTTATAATATTAGTATGGATTCGGTACAATTACATATTCTAAACAACACAATACAAATTAACATACATAATAGCAACAATTACTGTACATAAATTTTTAAAATAAAAACTAAGATTAGACAAGTGCAAATTTAAGTATCTATTCGAACCACTCAAAAATATGTCGCTACCGCCTTATTGCAGGATTCGATTTGTGGCATTCGAACATGGCGGATGTAGACAATATCTAATTTTGCTATTCCTGTTTCTTTGGCTAGTTGAAGTATAATTTTGATAGTGTTTTATGCGGCGATTAACCTTAACAGAGAACAGTGACCACAAAATTCTATATTGCTCTCGTGTCTGACATTTTTTAATGCGCAAGTTGTCTCCGCGTGGTTTCTGGAATTTTACTATCAAGTTGCAAAAACTACAACTACCGAACAACGCCCTTCTCAAAGAGAGTACTTTGACACTGGCTAAATTGTCCTAATAAGGACAGAAAGTCATATTTTAAAAGAGAAGAAGAAGAAGAAGAAATTGTGTAGAGACTGAAAGCGGTACAGAAATGATCACTTATTATTGTTTATGACGTTTTTTATTGAACATTAGTAGTAGTAAACTGTATAAAATAGAACGCAACACGTGAATACCCAAATGACTAACGAAATGGCAATATGGCCTCCGCATCCGCTTGCTCGCCCAGGACGCGTTTGACAAGAACTGAACGGTTGGTAGTATTAATGGTGCTCCCTCACTGGTGTTATAAAGGGTTGTAAGTATAACGTTACAAAACATTTGTTTTAGAACTTTTTATAACAAAATTGTTACAAATTTTATACATTGTTATTAACTTTTAAAATGTTATACAGCAAATTAAATCTCTAATTGTACTATGATGTTATATAACATTATTATTACAATGTGGGAGGGTTTGAAACATCAAATTCAGATGCAAAATTGTTTATTGCTTGTCACATTACAGACGTTAGGATGGAAAAAACAAATCAAAATTTGATCAAAAATATCAGATCTGAACACGACTCTATTGTTAACGGCGTAGAAGCATGTTCAGGTAGTTATGATCAAATTTTTGTTAACAAGTTTTAGAAATCGACTGTACAATAAAGTATTTACATACATACATACATACAATCACGCCTCTTTCCCAACGGGGTAGGCAGAGACTACATCCTTCCACTTGCTACGATCCTGGCATATAACTCTCGCTTCCTCTACATTCATCAATCAAATTCATGCATGCACGTCGGTTTAGAGTACTCCTGACCCGACCTTTCTTCAGAATGTCCCCGATTTGATCGGATTTGTTAGTTTTGATTTACATACATAGATACATAATAGTTTTAGTCAAAATACCACAAACGGGACTTATCACGCTATTATTAACGAGTAATATTTACCTCGACGTTTCGGCAACATTGCAGTTGCCGTGGTCACGAGTAGACTGAAGTGTGGGGTGACTAATAAAAATTACCAAGTGCGGGTAGTTCGTGATATGAGTGCCGGTACTATTAGTGATCAGGTGCGGGTAGTTCGAAGAACTCGCGCTGCTAGGCGGACTTGACACCCCACACTTCAGTCTACTCGTGACCACGGCAACTGCAATGTTGCCGAAACGTCGAGGTAAATATTACTCGTTAATAATAGCGTGATAAGTCCTGTTTGTGGTATTTTGACTATGAGTGAGCATCACGAAAGTTTAAAACGTTATATAATAGTTTTATCCGTTAATTTTGCTTACTTCCCGCGGAGTAGCGATAAACATATTCTTTACACGGACAAAATCACGGGTAACCTAAATCAATAAAGGAAAACCTTATGTATATCTAGTGTTATATAAACAGCCTTTCTAGCTTTATTCAAACTTCCAACATCCGGGCTACATAGCAGTGTAAACTTCGGTGCAGTCTCGACTTGATCTTTGCTCTTGTCTATTCGAAATTGCTTTGTGTTATGTAGGAGACCATTTTTCAATATATTTTCAGTGGCATTTCAAAGGAAGGTTCTATCAAAATAGTATGCGAATCTGTTTTGTATCGCATTCGGCGGATTGGTGTTTGCGTAGTTTTGTACAATATTGTAGATATTACAGCACTTGCTTTACCATCATCATCATCATCATCAGCCGGAAGACTTCCACTGCTGGACAAAGGCCTCCCCCTTAGAACGCCACAATGAACGACAACTCGCCACTTGTTTTACCATTACCGAATAGACCGAGCATAATTACTTTTATTTGTCACACGAAACATTATTAACGAATGGTAAAACAGTTACTAAGATACTCAGATGTTAAAGTACTTACTTGTAACTACTTTTAACATAAACTAGGGCTCAGAGGGCTATTGAGAGGGCTATGCTCGGTGTTTCTCTGCGGGATAGAATTAGAAATGATGATATCCGCAGTGGAACTAAGTTTACCGACATAGCCCGAAGAATTGCGAAACTGAAGTGGCAGTTGGCGGGGCACATTGCTCGCAGGACTGATGGCCACTGGGTTCAGAAGGTTCTCGAATGGCGTTCGCGGACCGGGACACGAGCTGTCGGTAGGCCTACAAGAAGAGGGAGCAACGACTTGGTTAAGATCGCTGGATCGCGGTGGATGCGGAAATCACAAGAGCGGTCTGAGTGGAGAGCCTTGGGGAAGACCTTTGTCCAGCAGTGGTGACTTTGGCTGACATGATGAAATACAGTCAAGAGTCAGCACCACCATCACCATGCTTACACCATGCACCATACATCAGCACCATGTTTACAACGAATACATGAATAATTATGATTATGATTAGTTTGGTGTTTTCTTCTTGCCTTCCACACCGCAGTGCTGGTCCCAAGTTGGTAGTTGAAAATAGATAGTGCTGCTGCCACACTTACATCAGGTCTCTTTGGTGCCTTTTATAACACCCATGGGAAGGCAGGACCAGATTTAGAGGTCTGGAGGCCTTGAGGCAACAAAGAAGTGGAGCCTCCAAAACTATTATCCAAATAAAATAATAATGATTGTTCAATTTACTTTAGGTAAAGGGAAAACCGGTAAGCCGTGGTGGCCTAGTGGTTTGACCTATCGCCTCTCAAGCTGAGGTTCGTGGCTTCAAATCCCGGCTCGCACCTCTGAGTTTTTCGAAATTTATGTGCGCAATTTACCACGAGCTTTGCGGTGAAGGAAAACATCGTGAGGAAAACTGCACAAACCTGCGAAGCAATTCAATGGTGCGTGTGAAGTTCCCAATCCGCACTGGGCCCGCGTGGGAACTATGGCCCAAGCCCCCTCATTCCGAGAGGAGGCCTGTGCCCAGCAGTGGGAGGTATATAGGCTGAGATGATGATGATGAAAGGGAAAACAGTGAAAAAAAGATCAAAGGAAAAGTTGTTTATTTGTCGGAATTTGAAAAAAAAATATCCGAAGTCTTTATTGTGGGGGCCCTTCTTTTGTAGAGGCCCCGGGGCTATACTCTGAATATCCCCTTAATCCGACTCTGCGGGAAGGGATAGTCTGTCCTATTCTAAAAGCAGGCGCGGTGCGGACTATGACTGCGTCGAAATATGAGCTTATTCCGTAACTAAATACTGTAATGTCTTTTTTTCTTTCTTTTTTAGTAGAGAGCATGAAATAAGGTTGTCTTATTTTTAACTGTGATTTTGACAAATAAATTTATTCTTTCTTTCTTTCTTTAATAAATTGAGGCATGAAAACATTTAAATGAACTCATTTTTACTCGTGTGTGCTAGCGTGATGAGTCCCGTTTGTGGTATTTTGAATATTTAGATAAAATTTAAACTGTTGTAAAAGCAAAAAATCTTTTTAAATTTTTAAAAAAGAAGCTTGCCCGTTCTACTGGTGACCATAAGGCTGGCTCTTTCCTCGGCCAACGTATTGGCATTGCCATACAACGAGGAAACGCAGCCAGACTTATGTGCACCCTGCCCAATAGCAACGACTTGGGTGATATTTGTAAATATAGATTTTTAGGTTTGGAGTAAGCTAGTTTTAGTTATTTTTTTTATTTATTTCTGTTAATCATTGTATATATTATTTGTTTGTTAATAAATAAAAATTACAGTTACTGTTGTACAAACATCAAAGTCACACGTTGCTATTACAATTATTTTACTAATTTTGGTCCAAAGTATTCATTACTGTTATTCAACTCTTTGCTAGCGACAGCTGTTTGACTACAACGTCGAACATTAATTTAATATTCCGAGAAGGGGAAATTGGTATATTAATATTATATTTCTGGACACAAAAATCACGATGAATGTTACTTACTAACAATCGTTTTATGTTTGCGGCGCGTTTCTTTGGTTACAGCGTTTAGAATTTATTAATACATTTATTTTATAAACAACGGTAGCTTAGTTGTTTGAGCCATGACCTCTCAAGCTTTGGGATTTTCGGAATTAAAGTGTAAAATAACATTTGTAACTTATCAGCTTTTCAGTAAAGGTAAAAGCACTGGAAACGCATGGAGAATACAGTCCTTCTCCTCTCATTCTGAGAGGATGCCTCTGTAAAGCAATGGAACGTAGACACAATATTTTTTATTATGTTTGGAATAGCAGTTACTTTAAGATAAAATATAGGATAAACTGGGGGAGAGAAGCTGATGTTAGTTTTCAATTTCTTCATAATATGTCGGAAATCCTCTGCTTGGTTATACAAATGAACCTTACTTTATCACTTTGGTAATATTGCTTTAAATATGGAATTAATTCAGGTTTTCATTTTTAAAGGTCCATATCAATGAACTACACTGTTTTACTTTATAACGTCGTATGTGTGATGCACGATTAATAGCGTAAAAAAGATTAATACTTTTTACAAGGTATTATTTACTTTCACCTGCCCCGTTTGTTCTGCACGATATTTGATTCTTGACCTTGTGCTATGTGTACTGATTGAATATGCAGAACAAATAAAGAAAATTTAGTTTTAAAGGAAATCAAATCACGTTTATTGAACGGATCAATTTAAGAGTTATAACAGTCAACACATTTCATTTGAAGGACAGAAAAAGAATAAAAAATACTTATAAATCTGTTTGTATGTAATCAAATCTTGCAAGTGAAATTTGACCAACTTCCAGTAGTCAGATTGAATTGAAATTTGGTGTAAATCGCGTGACAGTAAAATAATCTAGCAGTGATTGTCAGTCCAGCCAGGATCAGCTCTGCAAGACGGAGCTCTTCAACGGTTAATAGCATCGACTTGAAATTTGGTAAGTATGCATTTGGTCCGTGGGGTCCTAGTGCTGTAAAACTTTTTAAGGAAATTTCTAAAAGGTAAGTAGACGTCACAGGTGACCGAAGAGCTGGAAGTTTCCTCGGACAAAGAATTAGCCTAGCTATTCAAAGAGGAAACGCTGCCAGCATCTACGGGACCTTGCCTAAGGGGTAGGTACTCTTTGGACAATTTGTTTTAGTTTTAGGTTGAATTTTTATTTTATTTTAAGTTATTGTTAGAAAGTTATGTTTAATAAGTATGCAAATGTAGTTTCGTTGACAGCAAAAAGTACACTCAGCAAAAGAAGGTTCTCTTATTTCTCTCTTAGAACACTGTTACGGTCATGGTATGATACACACTGTTTACAGACACTTAATTTTTTACCCAGGAATATACGCTATTAGGTACGTGCTGTTGGAATTATACGCCGTTGGTATTGTACGCCGTTGTCAGTTGACGCTCACGTCAGCACCGCAGTGTTAAAATTAAATACACCGCGTTCTATGTCACCTGTGACGAGTAGAATACGAATGAGCGAAATAACGTTGTAATTCGCCTCTCGCTTTGATTTCGAGTTCGTGACTTCATTTTAAGAGGTTTTGTACGGCGACTGGTGTACAAATGATTAAAGAGGATTAAGTTTGAATGGTGAATTGAGTAAGAAGGGGCTTTTTACAGGATTTGTTGCGAATGTAAAGTAATTTTATTTAAACAGGTGTCACTTTCCCTTGTTCCCTGTACGTAACTTTACATTTTGCAGGTGGTAGGACCTTGTGCAAGGTCCGCCCGGATTGCTACCACCATCTTGCTCGCTAATCCTGCCGTGAAGCAACTGCTTGCACTGTTGTCTTTCGGCGCGGAGAGTAAGACAGCTGGTGAAATTACTGGCACTTGGGGTATTCCAACTTAGGCCTCTAGGTTGGCAACGCATCTGCAATACCCCTGGTGTTGCAGATGTTTATGGGCGGTGGTGATCTCTTACCACCAGGAGACCCACTTGCTCGTTTGCCTTCCAAACGAATAAAAAAAAAACATAATCAGCACTAATAAGGGCCGTATTATCCATATAAATTGAGTCCTGGCGTTTTGTCATAGTAAAAGTCTTTTACTATGGTTTTGTGGTCGCAATTATTATTTATTTTTATGTCCATACACAGCTCAAAAGAAAAAAGGGCCAAGTGAATTTTATGGGTGACACTAAAATACTAATAAATGTAATTCTTTTTGACATTTCTTGTCTAAAAATGGTTTTTTTAAACACACGTACAGATACTATTCATCCAATTAAATGTATTCAATTAGAAACGCATATTTTTGATTTCATTTTACCGACGAAATTCATGTGGCCCTTAAAATCTTTTGAGTAGTAGACTAATAGTAGATTAAGATTAAGACGTTATTTTTTTTAGTTTGTTTACTAACACTTACACTCTATGGATATTCTGTTTCTCTGTAATACCTAAGGAATTTTAATTGAATTGAGAATTTTACCTAATACTCCTCGCTTCACTCGTCGTCGTCCTATCTAATTTTCCGATACCTAAATTTAGGGTAAATAGGGTAAAAGGTTATTTAATTAACTAGTGTTTACCCGTGGCTTCGCACACGTAAATTATTAGGTCCAGCAGCTGAATTAGAACTCCGGGATTTTTTAAAATTTCCGTGGAAATTCCCGAAAATTAAATCGTTTTCATTGACGTTACATTAAAAACAATCATGGTCGAATTTCATGACTATAAAGCCCAGCGGTGGTTGTTTCGAGATTTTATCCCTATCCCGTGGGAATATTGGAATTAAAAGTAGGCTATGTATTATTCCAGATGTTCAGCTATCAACGAGTACATACCAAATTTCATAATTCTAAGCCCAGCGGATTTTATTCTTATCCCGTGGGAACATCGGAATAAAGTAGCTTATGTGTTATTCCAGATCTCCAGCTACCTACATACCAAATTTGATGACTCTAAGCCCAGCGGTTGTTATTTAGAGATTTTATCCCTATCCGAATATCGGTATAAAAAGTATTCTATGTTTTAATTCAGGTTATAAACTAACTTTTAGCCAAATTTCATTCAAATCCGTCCAGCCGTTTCAGCGTGAAGAAGTAACAAACATACTCACTCACACACTCACAAACTCACTCACTCCTCACTCACCAACTTTCACATTTATAATAATTATCAGGATTACTTGTGAAAAGTTACCTTCATATCTTCAATATAACATATTGCTTTAGTTTTGCTGTACATAGTTAGTTTATGTATTTCTCCAAACCGCACCAGAATTAATGAGCAAAAACTGAAGAATATCGTCTCAAATCCCACAAGAACTTCTGAGTAAGGAATAGTTCGTTATTAGTTTGAGTGTTTTGAGTTCATACATTTATTATTAAACACAGTGTAAGTCAAGAAGTGACTAGAGTTTTTGTTTTGATTAAATTAAACTTGTGAAATCACACCACACTTTGGGAATAGTCTTAACGGGTGTAGTAATACATCTCGTCACTACTTCAAAAAAAAAAAACTCGTATCTCAAAATAGATTTTTTTTTTGAGTGAACATTATGAACATTGTGTCAAAGTTCAATTTTGTTGACATATTGATTTTAAATACGAGATTTTTTCAAAGTAGTGACGATATACAGGATGTTTGGCAGATCGATGGACATACGTATGTAGGGGATAGATGGTGCCATATGTATACAACGTGGTCGAACATAAAAAAAATCGCTTGGACTGAAAGATTTTTTAATTTAGGTTTTAAATCATGAAGCAGGATCTTTGAAAAATAAAGATAAAAAATCTTTAAAACAATCTTTGGGTCCAAGTGAAGTTACGATACGAGTTTAAGTACGATAACTGAAAATTTGCACTACATCACGAAACTCTAACCTACGCGTGGGCCGGGCGTGTTAACGATTTTTTTATTTTTTTTATTTTTATTTTATTTTTTATAAACGATTTCACGGATATCAGTTGTAGTAACTTGTGAGACAGAGGTGCAAACGTGTAAAAAAAATTATAGACTCCAAATAATTTGCAAGTACCTGGGCGACCGAGTTTTGCTCGGGTTATAAATCCATAATAATTGAGCATTTTCTCAGAGATAAGACTAAGCTAGATCGATTTGTCAACCTAAAAAAACCCCACATACCAAATTTCATCGAAATCGTTGAAGCCGAAGTTATTATACCGGGTGTGGCATATAATACGAGCAAATAATTAAAACATAGATCGTACTCCTCAAAATGAACAAAATTAGTTCAGCGACTTTTGAAAATAATCAGTTTTTAATTTTTATTACATTTTTATGTTTATTCGAAGAAGCAATGTAAAAGCAAAATGCTGGATGTTTGTAGCGTGACAAGACAAGCGACACCAGAGTTGTGTTCTAGGATGGCATACATTGACAGCTATATTTAGTTTGTGTGAAAAAAGGAAAATTCAGAGACTCTATTATTTTTAAAAGTCAGTTTGACGAGGACGTTCTATGTTTTAAATTTTTACTGGTATTATAGGCCACACCCGCTAGATAAATAGATTTAGTTATAAAATAATTTGTAATTCAGTCACAAAATAAAACAACCAAAGTATATAATGAAATTTTATTTCCCCGTAACCGTTAAATTTATAATTCTTTAATAATCTCTTATTTTATTTACACAATAATAATTCTTATTTATCACGTGGGTAGCACTATAAAATGTTTGCTCGTAAACTCAGCAACCGTATATAATAGGGTTGCGAAAAAAATCGTGGGAATTAACGACGTTATATCGTTCGTTATAACCGTTATCGTTATTAACGTGATGGTTATTGTTGTCGCAGAGAGAGGGTGGAGAGCTGACCCGGCGTGGAGCTCGGCGAGGCTTTCTTCTGAAACAAGTAAGTTGTGATAGAAAGTGGAAAAGAAAGGTGGATAAAGTGGAAGAAGCATGAAGTGTAGCGAACATTTGGCAGATCATGATTTGCGGAAATTTTTCTAAGGCCCGTCCAGATTACTACCAAGACTAAGAGTTTAGCAACAAGGTTAACGTTTCGTTACGATTAGTAACTGTTGTATCAACTGTTTTTTTTTTTATAAACTTCGTTATCGCAGCACATTGGTCTGAAAAGTTTAATTAAGTAGTTAATTTTCAACAGCACGATGTTGTAGTTCACTACATATTATAGCACCTCAAAATTTTAATAGGTTCCGTAACAAACTTTGAATCAACCATGTATTTTATTTATAATAATTATATTAGGAAATGCATGTCCAACAAAGTTAGTAACAGAATTAAATTTACTGCAACAAATAGAAGTCCCCTCATTATAAAGTTTTGTATACCCGTGGACTTGTTCACAATTTCGTCCTAATTTTCATTCATTTGAGCGCATTAAGGGAATTAGAAATTTCCATACACGAGCTATAATTAAAAAAAAAAAAACAATTAAGAGCGTTTATACCTGCTGAGCTGACAACGTTGTTTTTTTTTTAGTTTTTCTCGATTATTCCATAAAAATTGAATAAAATTTAAAAATGATGTATATTCTTTAAAAACGAATTAATGTTTATAAACGGTTTTAAAAGAAAATAAAAAAGTCTATAACGAATGATTATTGGAGTAGATACATTAACTTATATACTAAGAAGTATTCTATCAGACAACATTTTTAGTTTTCATTAAATTTTTATGGAATAATGGAGAATACCTAACAAAAATGCAACTTTGCTAGCTCAGCAGGTATAAACGCTCTTAAGAGCGAAATACGTTCTTACGGGTAAATAAAATTGAAAAAAGAAACTATAGTTAATCCAGTTCTATAATAATGACAAGTGTACAATTCACCTTGTTGGTTTTGTAATTATGTAAATAGATTAGGTATATTGAGAAATAACCGGCTTTCTGAATTGCACTGGCAAGATTTTTCTTGCTCTAATCATTTCTATGTACATTTGATAGTGTATAGTATTTTTTTTATGGCGGTTAAAGTGTCACCGACGGTGCTGGCTGAAAACCAGCACTGGGGCGTTCTTAACGTCTCAGCATTATGCTAAGCCAGTGTCCGATTTACAACCGCAATGACACTTACTACCTATCTATGTTGCAGCGCACTTAATAGTTACTAAAGTACAATTCAATAGAATCTAACAATTTTCTACGCATTTAATACACCCTAACGTGGGCACGCTTGATTATATATGTCCCTGTTGTTGCAATTATCATATAAAAGGAATCAAAAAAGAATAATAGTCACATCACAAAGGCTTAGGCTGCCCGGTGTTCATATTAGAAGGCTGGAAGTGTCTACAGGATTGTTAGATTCTATTGAATTGGAGTATATTGTTGTGTCTTGTGTAGTGTTGTCAATTGCTGTGTTGTGAATAAATGTGTTTCTTTCTTTCTTTCTCTTTCTATTTCTTTCAGTTTTACCCGTACCATTAAGCACGTGCACAGACACGGTGTGCGCCCGCGCGCCGCGGACCGCGCAAGTGTAGTTGCCAGCGTCGCTGCTGTTAACACGTGCCAACCTCAGTAGACTGTCTGCGCCACCAGGCACTTGCTCTGTTTTCACACTGCCAAAAAGAAAGGCTGAGTTAGTATCTATTGCTAAAAAAGCTTTATGGTCTATACTCTGTCTATTTAACAGAGTTAGTACTAGAAAACAGAGAATGCACGTAATTGGTCAGCGATAAATACAATGCACAGGCACAAGATAGGTTTACATGCCTGTCAAAATTTAGTCAACATCTGTCTCTCGTACGGTGTGGACGCTTTCAAGAGCTTATCTTTGGTTACTAATATTTACCTGGTTCGTAAATTACATAATTATGATTAATAGATGAATAAACATGACATGACAATGTCATGTTAGCAATAAGTTAATTATTTGAGGTGCCTCTAACTAACTACAAACAAAAATCACGAGAAATATTACGAATATTCCAACAAACGGCATGTAAGCCGAGCCCGCCATCGACGTGCGATTGTTGACGCCCAATGACAGTTTCTTGTCCCTTTCATTTGCATACAAAAGTGCAAGAGAGAGAACGCTTTGCTAACTCTGTTAAATAGACAGGGTATAGTTGTTTGACTTATTATATCTCTCAGGCAGAGAGGTCGTGGGATCGACCCCGGCCGTGCACCTCTGACTTCTTACAATTTGTATTTTAAATTGCGTATGAAAATTTGGACGAGGTTTACGGTGAAGGAAAATATTGCGGGAAAACAAACACCGGCAAAGAAATTTAATGGTGGGTGTGAAGTTCTTAATCCTCACTGGATCGCATTGAGATCTACGTCCCAAGTCTTCTCATTTTAAGAGATTTGTGCCTTGCAGTGAGACGCAGGTCAAGATGATGATGGCAATAATGATGATGACAATAATGATGATGATGATGACAATAATTATGCCTATTGCGCCTGATACATAGATATGGAAGTAGTAGCAGTCAAAGTATAGAAATTGTGGCTGGACCATGGCTGGACCAATGAATTTAAAATAATCGGTCACATCTCCGAACACCATTAGGGGGGTTGCTCAAACAATTTTTCAATTCAGTGACCAGTTTGCAAAATATTTAACTTTCAAGTGAAAATTTTCATTAAAATCGGGCGTCCCCCACTCTAAAATCTAAAGGTGGATGCAAAAAATTAGAAAAATTCGGGTTGGTAGTTAAGTATATCAAACTTACAAGGAAAACTATAACGGTTAAGAGTTCTTGAGAATTATTAGTAGTTTAAGAGTAAATAGCGGCCTAAGGTATAAAATATACCTAAACTTTGAATATTCCGGACAAAATACGAAATCCTTAGAAAAATATTAAGTACCTACTTATTTATTTTTGGTAATGACTGCAGAATCCTATTTCGGTAATGTCCGAAACACTCTTGGCCAGTTTTTTGTAAAAAGATACTCACAAAACTCAAAACTCAGTGACTTTAGTGAAAAATATGCAAATTGAAGTGGCAATGGGTGGGCCACATCGCTCGAAGAACAGATAACCGTTGGGGGAGAAAAGTCCTCGAGTGGCGACCGCGAACCGGAAGACGAAGCGTTAGCAGGCCTCCCACCAGGTGGACTGACAACATCGTGAGAATTGCGGGAAACCGGTGGATGCAAGTGGCGAGTTGTCGTTCATTATGGCGTTCTAAGGGGGAGGCCTTTGTCCAGCAGTGGTCGTCTTCCGGCTGATGATGATGATGATGACTCACAAAAACCACAGTCAAGTGAGACACAAAGGACCGAACTGAACTCTAAAGTCACGAGATCAGTGTCAACCGCATTGCGTCACTTGTAAAGAAATCACTCTCGTTTCCCCTCGCTTCAAAGTATCCATTAAGCATTACGTGGTTCATTTAATGTTCCAAATATTGAAAAATACCGCTCATAATCCCGTATACAAAAGATACCGCTGGCATTGCGCCAATCTATCTCGGCTGTCGCGTTAAATGTATTTTATAGAGCGCAATGGAGATGGTTCATAGTGATATACGAATGAGGGGTTCAACGCGCGTGGCGATCAACTTTGGAGCATCAATATATACGTCATACCCGGTTCATATATGTTCCACTGCTGGGCCATCGTGATTTTTTCCAAAATTTTCCACCTAACGGTTTAGACTTGAGACTTGGGACGCTCGATTTTAATGAAAATTTGCAATTTAAAGATCTATGAATATTTCGCAAATAGCTCACTGAATGTACAATACAAGTATTCTTTATTGGACACCATAAATCAGTACAAAAAACTTATAATATGAACACTTTAGATTCAGGGATTTAAAAAGTAACAAAATACTAAAATATAAAAAAAAAACTAATTATAAATAAACCCGCGTAACTCAACCAATTAAAAACCCCCGACAAAAAAACGAGAACAAAAATAAAAAAAACGCCCGAAGAAAAAGCCGCCAAAAAAGACAACTAAAAAGTAAAAAATAATTATGCACTACCTAGCCGTTGCCGGCGACTTCATCTGCGAACAATTCATTTATCCCTATCCCGCTGGGACTATGCTGATATCGCCCATAATTAGCCTAAGTCAATTTAGTATAATTACCTAGTATTTTTTTTTATCTAAGCGTCGTAGGTGTCGGTTAAAAAATACAACATATCTACTTTAGTTTCCTGTTAACTTTAGCGGTCCCCCGACACCGACGACGCTTAAATAAAAAATAATACTAGGTACTCATACTAAATTAACTTTGGCTTATTTTGATTGTATGTTTGCATACCTGATTCCCCCTCTAGTGGTATCAGCGTTGAGCGCTCGGCCTTCATGGAGCCAGATGAGCACCGCCGGGGTCTCCACGTGCCTCGCTCGGCAGACCAGCGCCAACGTGGACTCAGCCTCGTAGTACTTCGCCACGAGAGGCGCTCCAGCCTCGTCCACCACCCAAACTTGAGGAGCTGATACAAATAAATAAATAAAATAAATATCATGGGACACTTGACAACAATTGACCTATTCCTAAACTAAACAAACCCTGAACTATGGAATAGAATATGAAATGAAATAGAATAGAATTCGGGTCTTAGATACTAGGTAACGGATAAACATACTTAAATATAGATAAATAATAAACACTTAAATACATATATTAAACACCCAAGACCCGAGAACAAACATTCGTATTATTCATACAAACATCTGCCCCGGCCGGGATTCGATCCCGGGACCTAAAGCTTCGCAGTCAGGTTCTCTAACCACTTAGCCATCCGGTCGTCAAAATAAAGAAAAAAAGAAGAAAACGGATACCTGTAAGTATACCCCTCTTCTTCGAAGGGAAGAAGAAAAAATAATGGTCAACAAACTCAAGTGTATCGCAGGGGTGTGACGTGGATATTTGACATAGTTTCTGTCTTGTCCATGTACACTTGAAGATCTACCTGTTGGGTCATTCACTCCTATACACAATATATAGATGAAAACCAAGGGGTATTTTAACCCTCGACCCAAAACGAGGGGTGTGTAAGTTTGACCACTATGTGTGTTTATGCGTTAGTGTGCATAACTCTTAAACGGGTGGACCGATTTGAATGCTTTTTTCTAATTTAAAATAAGGGTTTCTAGCAATGGTTCTTAGTGTTTCATCAAAATCGGTTTAGGAGTTTTTTGAGGTATTGAACTTTGAAGTGATAAAGTCGGGGGTTTTCGGATAACTCATGTCTTAAATTGAGTGTGCGTGTGGCGGCGGCCGCCGAGTCGCGTTGCTCCTTGAAAAAAGCTCCTAAGCTCGTGCTAGACTGGGTTGAAGACGTACATCATTTAATGAAACATAACGAACAAAAAGTTGCAAAAGATTCTCATGGTATTTTCATGTTTGAAAATAGCTAAGAATTTTACAGAATTTAATTTATTAATACGCGAATCGTCTACGAAAGAGTTTATAAAATATCTAACTGCTTAAAATGTTTCTCGCCTCTGTGAATACAGTAACAATGACTGACGTGGGCGAAAGGCATTCGCCCGTAATATTAGACATTCGTGTCATGTGCGTTGAATTTACGATTGTTACATACCGAATACTAAGAAAAAACGGCGTATTGCAATTCAGTAAAAATTGTGGTTATCTTATACCTTTAAACGAGAAATTCTTGTATGTTTATTTATGTCATCATCATCATCATCAGCCTATGTTCGTCCACTGCTGGACATAGGCCTCTCCCATGGCACGCCACTGACCACGATCCCCGGCCACTCTCATCCAGCTCTTGCCAGCCACCCTGCGAAGATCATCGCACCACCGAGTCTGAGGGCGTCCTACGCTACGTTTGCCGATCCGTGGTCTCCACTCAAGAACTCGTCTACCCCAACGGTTATCGGTTCTTCGGGTTATATGACCAGCCCATTGCCACTTCAGCGTGCTAATGCGGTGGGCTATGTCGATAACTTTAGTTCTCTGTCGGATCACTTCGTTACGAATTCGATCTTTCAGAGAAACTCCGAGCATAGCCCTTTCCATAGCGCGTTGAGCAACTTTAAATTTGTGGACCAGCCCTACCGTGAGCGTCCATGTTTCGGCACCGTATGTCATAACGGGTAAGACGCACTGATTAAAGACTTTCGTCTTCAGACTCTGTGGAATTGGCGATGTGAAGACTTGACGCAGTTTCCCATATGCTGCCCATCCCAACTGTATTCTTCTGTTGGCCTCTTTCTCGAAGTTGTTTTTACCTAACTGCATAGTTTGCCCGAGGTAAACATACTCCTTGACCACTTCGAGAACACTGCCTTGAACTGCAATTGGTTCCGGACTTACATGTTCATTGAACATAACCTTAGTTTTATCCAGGTTCATCCGAAGACCAACGCGTTGGGAAGAATCAGCTAGGCCATTCAGCATATGTTGCAAATCTTGCAGCGTTTCGGCCACGATGACGATATCATCTGCAAATCGCAATCGAAATCTGGTGGTAAACCTATAATGAAGGAGCTTCAGAAAATTTTTAATACTGTTCTTTTTGATGGGAGAACTCCAGAGGCGTGGAGTAGGAGTGTTGTCGTGTTGTTTTTCAAAAAGGGTGATAAAACTCTTTTGAAGAACTACCGACCCATTTCACTTTTAAGCCACGTATATAAGCTGTTTTCGAGAGTCATCACGAACCGTCTTGCACGAAGGATCGACGAGTTCCAGCCCCCCGAACAGGCCGGGTTTCGATCGGGATACAGCACCATAGACCACATCCATACAGTGCGGCAGATTATACAGAAGACCGAGGAGTATAATCGGCCCCTGTGCTTAGCGTTTGTGGATTATGAAAAGGCCTTCGACTCGATCGAGATCTGGTCTGTTCTGGAATCTTTGCAGCGATGCCAAGTCGATTGGCGGTACATCCAAGTGTTGAGAGGTCTTTACAATGCCGCCACTATGACCGTCCAAGTCCAGAACCGGCAGACTGAACCTATCCGTTTGCATCGTGGTGTGAGACAAGGGGACGTTATATCCCCCAAATTGTTCACAAATGCATTGGAGGATGTGTTCAAGACGCTGGACTGGAGGAGGCGCGGCATTAACATAAATGGCGAGTTTATTTATGTACCTACTAGCTTTTGCCCGCGGCTTCGCCCGCGTGGTATTCGGTTACCGCGCGCTGTTCCCTCGAGAACTGTGCATTTTTCCGGGATAAAAAGTAGCCTATGTCACTCTCGGGCCCATAAACTGAGATAGTTTGCCAAAAATCACGTCAATCCGTCGCTCCGTTACGCCGTGAAAGACGGAAAAATTCACAAACATACTTTCGCATTTATAATATAAGTATGGATTTATACCGCGGGTGGTCTGGAATATGAGCAAATAAATAAAAGATAAATCATTCTCCTCAAACTGAACATCATTAGTTCAGCGACTTTTAAAAATAATTAGTTTTTTTTTTAATTTTTATTGCACTTTTAAGTTTATTTGAAGAAGCAATGTAAAGCAAAATGCTTGATGTTTGTAGCGAGACACGTGACGTCAGTTGTATTCTAGGATGGCGTACATTGATAGCAGAATTTCATTTGTATGAAAAAAGGAAAATTTAAAGACTCCGTTATTTTTGAAAGTCGCTGATCTAATGTCTCGATCTATGTTTTAATTTTTTGCTCGTATTACAGGCCACATCCGGTATGCAAGGTGTCCGAGTGCTCGACACGCTAAATGCCCAATAGACACCCTGCTGCCATCACTATTGCTAATAACCAGGGAGCGTAACTTTGGATCTGGTAACGCCATTATACAGGATATTTTTAAAACAAAATGACAACACTGAAATGATGCTAATTACTCTTTAATTTAGTGGTATAAAATGACGTAAGCGTCAGCGGGACGGCAACATACGAAGTTCGAGTTTTGCACTTCATGGTATAGGGCCAGTCGTCATAACACGTCATAACATGTCATAACATGTCGTGTGCGTCATAACGCGTCACCTAAATGAGAATAGTAGCCATCACGACAGGGAGCATCACAACACAACACGACACACAAATCTAAATACGGCTTCACACTCCCTGCTACTAACCAGGGATGTTACGGAGCTCCGATTTCGTTTCCGTTAAGTCGGAACTTCCGTTTGATATTAAACATCCGTTTAAAGAAAGAAAGAAATACATTTATTCACAACGCAGCAATAGACAACCCTATACAAGACATAACAATATTATTAAGTGCGACAGCATAGATAGGCGTTTCGGTTCCGGTTCCATTACTATTAAAACGGAAGTTATATCGGATGTCAATACTTACTGTGGCGATTGGACATGAGCGGCGTACATCGAAAACAAACAAAAGGACAACTAATTTCGTAGCGTTTCTGACTTTTGTGATCACAATCTAATGACAGTTTTTGTATGCGAAAACCCTCGGGCTTAGTAGACCAACCCTCCACCTATTACTTAGGCTCCGATTCTGATTCCGGTTCCCTTTTTGATTCCGATTCTGTTTCTGATTCAGATAAAACCACATCCGTTACATCCCTGCTACTAACATGCCAACTATTGAGACAGTCACGAGCACTAGTACGTATACCTTACTTATCATTACTTTCAAATCCGGAAAGTCCTTACGACCCATAAACCGGGCGTCCAATTAAGATCAAAGCGTTTCAATTGAATTTATTTCAGTGAATTTCATTACAGACAATTAGTACGGATTAATTTTCACTATTGTAAGCCTGTAAGGCCTTGATTTGATCAGGTTCCCGGCGTTTTAGGCCGCTGGTTTAGGTTATTGAATTAAGGGTATTAAGTTTGAGTTCAATTGTTTTATTTGTAATACACGGTGGCAACGCCGTATAAAATACGCGTTCTCGAATCTACATAGGCACGACGACGTCTGTACACGCGTCAATGTGTGCGTAAGATACACAGGGCTGACTGTCGCAAGTGCCCCGAGCCACGCATCATCGCAATGCTTGCGACCCTCCAATACACGTCCGCGCCAATCAGTGCGTTTCTCAGCCAACTTTTCCCAGTGCCCAGTGGCCAATTTTGAAGGCGGCCATGTCTCGTTTAGCGCAGTGTTTAAATCCGAGCAAAGGTCTCCCGACGTTTCTCTTGGCATTGGCAACTGCGCCTAGCAAGACATGACCGCTCCTTTGAAACCACACCAAAATACTCACTATTGACATGTAAATAAGTCCTGCTGACTCTAGGCGGATGCGTAGATATCTGGCACTCGTATACAGCCTCGTCCTGGGGCTTGACTTCCCTGATGAGCAGCCTCCAGTTGCCAGGGTACCGTCGCGCGACGGAGATCCTGTCATCAGCAGCGTATGTGACGGCACCCACTGTCAAGAGCTCTGGCATTTCTTCTCTGCCTCTACGGCGGACCCAAGATACCTGAGAAAGAAAATTTTAGTTTAGTTTGCAGATTGTTCTACACTTAGTCAAAGTCAAAGTCAAAATATCTTTATTCAATTTAACCACTTGTCTGGGGTATCGTCGGACTGTCAAGTGGTGGCTATATAACAAGCACTTATGAATGTCAAAAAAATCTACCACCGGTTCGGAAAAACCTCTGTTGAGAAGAATCCGGCAAGAAACTTAACGAGGAATATTACATATTTTTAAACAGATTTACATTATTAAATGATATCTATAACATCACAAGTATTTAACACAACTTTATTTTTAATACACTAGGTTCGCTATTTGAAGGGATCGCTAATGCGAATCGGAATTATTTCCAAATATCCCTGTCCTCTTGACAAGACATCTGAATTTTGTATCCGTTTTGTAGTAAGGATTGAAGGAGCAGTTAGTAACGTCATTTCCAGATCAGATAGTCACCATCATCATCATCATCAGCCTACAGCAATCCACTGCTGGACATAAGTAGACCTTTCCATGGCGCACTACAACACTCTGTCTTCAGCCCTTCGCTTCCATCCGCCGCCAGCGACCTCTCAAGGTCGTCCGTGGACGGACGGACGGACTCAGGACACCCTACACTACGTTTTCCAGTCCATGGTCTCCATTCGAGGACTCGTCTACTCTACCGTTCATTGGTCCTGCGACAGACGTGGCCAGCCCATCACTTCAGCGAACTAATTCTTTGATCAGGCGGTCATAGGTTTCATATTTTTCATTTTCAATTACTTTAGGCGGAGATTCGACTGGTCAAATTAAGTTTATTTCTCCAAGGTACTAGAGACTACTTTTACCGCTTTAATGATAATCAAGAATTAAGATATTAATTGTGCAGCAAACCAGTTCTTAATTTATAACGATTTTTATACTTGAAACGTTTAGGTAATTAAATAAATGTAAACAAACTTCAGTTGTCAAATTTGGTACATTCCAGGATTTTAAACATTTTACTTATCTATTATAGTATAGAGAAGCGGTGGCTCTCTATGAGGCAATATCTTATATCAAGTCCCATAACTTAAACAAATCAATAATTTTATCTGACTCTCTGAGCTGTTTGCAGGATTTGGTGAAGTTTCCATTTCACTCCAATGATAATTTCCATTTAACCTTAAAAATCAAAGACATTCTTCGAGATTGTCACCTATCCAATCTCGAAGTTGTAATTGCTTGGATCCCGAGCCACAGCGGCATTATAGGTAATGAGACGGCAGATTTATGTGCTAGACAAGCCATCCATCAAGGATCCACTACTTATAACGAATGCTATAGCCGCGACCTGAGAGCTCTTGTGAAGCCACTTCTGGTGAAAGAATGGAACGACCTATGGCAAACATCTCGTCTAATCAAAGGAAAGCACTATGGATACCTACAGCCATTTATTCCTACAAAACCATGGTTTTTCAAAAATAGACAATTCTCCAAATTGAATACTTCCACTATAATTAGACTAAGATTGGGCCATTTTTGCTCTCCTGTGTTCCTGGCGAAGCTCAGGATAAGAGACAATTCTGTCTGTGAGTGTGGTTTGGCTGAGGGTACTTTGGAACATTTGTTCTTTGACTGTCCAAAGATATCTGTTCCCCTATATGATGTCCTTCCCCGTAATTTTAGCCGCCCTATTAATATTAATTTTTTACTAACTTTAGTATATTCCTCATTCTCTAAAATATTGGATAAATTCCTGACCAAAAATAACATAAAACTGTAAAAGTAGAAAAGAGTGTAAATCCTTATTCCCCTTTACCCTTATTGCCCCCTCGTAGATCTCATAGCAAGTGGACGGTAGCAATTACATTTTGTGACTGTAGTGGTAATGGTGGTTTGTATACGGTTGTGGTGAAGGCATTTTGTTTGTGTTTATTGTAGATGGGTTCTGGCTAATACCCCACCGAAACTGGCAGTATCACCGAACAGCAAGACTAAAGTCTTTTGGCCGTGTCTTATCTAACCACGACATTGGCGGAATCATCGCATGGATCGATGGGGCCATATTATCCCAAAAATTGAATTGAATTATTATAGTATAAATACAAACAAGACTTCCAAGAATTTCTATACAGAAATGTATATATTTAGATAGTTTGGGGGAATTTCACTATTTAAGACACCAATTGACGTTATTTTGTTTACATTTTTTAAATATCTATCCAAACCAAGTATAGACTACCTACCTAGGCGCTAAGTCAGTAGAGTAAGTATGATCGAAAAAACAATACGTTTAGACAGTAACTAGGCTGTAAAGGACTCTTTATGATGTTACTTCACAGTTATACCGGGTGTGGCGTGTAATACGAGCAAAAAATTAAAACATAGATCGTCCTCTTTAAACTGAACAACATTAGTTGAGCGACTTTTAAAAATAATGGAGTCTTTGAATTTTCCTTTTTTCATACAAATTAAGTACTGCTATCAATGTACGCCATCCTAGAACACAACTGACGTCAACTGTCACGCTACAAATATCAAGCATTTTGCTTTACATTGCTTCTGCGAATAAACTTTTAAGTGTAATAAAAAATAAAAAAACTAATTATTTTTAAAATTCGCTGAACTAATGTTGTTCAGTTTGAGGAGTATGATCTATGTTTTAATTTTTTGCTTATATTACAGGCCACACCCGGTATGTTAAAATCGCCTCGCCATTTCCTTGGTCTACGTCGACGTTGCTATTTATTGCGAAGCAACTAAAACGTAATTTAAGTACTTCATCCATAAACATAAAAATGTAAATCCCGGGCAAGACGGCAAAAAAAATCACAAATCTGCTTTCGGGTATGAAAATGAAATTTGTAGAAATTAACAGTCTCTGGCTTGGTTATTTCTTACACAATGGGGTGATTTGCGTAATCGCTGTAACAAAAGGGGGGTGCGTTTTGAAACAATGAAGGCTTTTATCGTCATTAGAGGGTGGACTAGTTTCGCGACGCCAAGTCGAGATCGAGAGAGATCCGCTTGATAACAAGTTTCAAGACGTTTTTAGGAACGCCTACTTCATAAAGATGTACTTAGGTTTTTAGGGTTCCGGAGCCGAAATGGCAAAAACGGAAGCCTTATAGTTTCGTCAAGTCTGTCTGTCTATCTCTCCGTCTATCTGTATGTCACAGGCATATTCAAAAACTACAAGATGTATATCAATGAAATTTGGAGTACAGATATCTTGTCAAAGTCGCTATTTAGTTTTGAAGTTAAATTACAAAAATTAATATTTACAGGGTGGGGCACTCCATACCTACACGTAAAAGAAATCGAAAAAAAAATTTTTTTTTGAACTCTCGTCAACGGATGGCACATAGTTCGACAGCTCTTTTGAAAAGATAGCAAAGTTTCTCAAAAACAAAGTGAAGATTACCGGAAATAATCGCTCCCAAAGTAACAAAAATTGTGCCTCCCCCCCACCCCTAATTTGTAAACCGTTTGTCCAAAAAATATGCAAAAAATATGAAAAGGTAATGCTTAGTAAATACTTTCAACGAATCCGACCATCGGGTTGGTGGCCGTCCTCTGGGCCTTTTCCCCTCTATTTTGCCTCGCACTATCAGAACAGAAGCATTCCACCTTAGCTACCCAGTCGTCAAATTATCGCGAACTTCCATAATGTAATTGTACTGTTAAGTTTTCACACAGTTGCGCCTCGAAACTGTGTAAGAGTTACCGCTCATATTGTGGAACCGTAACTGTTGCTTTTGTTTGAATTCCCTAATTTAGAGAGTTTCTAAGTTTTGAAACTTAAAGCCGTTAGGAGTCGTTCAAAACATTGAGCCGTGTAAAGCTACCCGCCGGCTTGCATTGATGCTTATTTTGTATTTATGTATAATTAATAACACATTTGCGTAGGTACTTACTTATGTTTGAACTAGATAATAGAACTATGCTGTTAGGCATAATATGTCGGGGACCGATCGTAAAATTCGCCAGATCACGAAATTCATAGGCATATCGGGAAATGGTGCCATTTCATGAATTGGCTAAGGGACATCCGCCACATCGTTCAAAAATCAACGTTTAACGATTTGCCTAGTAACGTTTAGGCATATCATGAAATTCCTAGGCATATCATGAAACGCCGCCATATCGATTCTAGCACTTCGCCGGCCGCTGTCGAATTTTTTGTTATACCATTTTGTCGACTTAGTTTACATATATACTTATTCGTGCAAAATTGCAGTTTTCTAGCATAGATAGTCCCTGAGCAAAGCCGTGGACGGACAGACAGACAGACATGTCCGAAACTATAAGGGTTCCGTTTTTGCCATTTTGGCCACGGAATCCTAAAAAGGAAATAAAAATTGGCGGCTACTGATTTATAGTGGTTTACGTGGGCGAAGCCGCGGGTAATACTAGTTACGGTTATGAAATTATCAATATCTATCTGCAGGCTAAAATTAATTTAGTACAAACCACCAACACACTCAGATTCTAACCTAAAATGTAAACTAAGATACACATTTAGATCAACGTTTGCCCAAACTACAACTTGATTACTCCCTAGATATGAAACTCTAAGATTAAGTTATAAGTTTAGGTTCAGTGCGGTGCCATTACGTGTCAGCTCTTGTTATTGCTAATCTTCTAGGCAAGAGATATTATACTTAAGTATTAGACATAGTCAAGCGACATAGCTAAGAGAATTAGCTTGTTGAAGTGACATTGAGCAGGTGTATTTCAGCGTTTGAGATTTTTTTCCTCGATTTATGTATTTTTTCACATTTTTTTCTTTTTTGTTTTTGTAATTAATGTGTGAGTGTTTTAGTTTTGTACTTTAAGCTTGCATGTGTTTTGTACAATCCATACTAATATTATAAATGCGAAAAAAAGTGTGTTTGTATGTTTGTCCGTCTTTCACGCCCTAACGGAGCGACGGATCGACGTCATTTTTGGCATAGAGATAGTTTATGAGCCCGAGAGTGACATAGGCTACTTTTTATCCCGGAAAAATGCACAGTTCCCGAGGGAACAGCGTGCGATAACCGAAATCCACGCAGGTGGAGCCGCGGGCTAAAGCTAGTAAATAAATAAATTTGAAAATGTTACAAAAAAGCAGCTTAGTTATGCGGGTAGAATTTAACCTTAAATTAAAAAGCCCCATGGTCAAAGACACCCTGTATTATGATGATGGTGATGATGATGATCCTGATATCAATTACAGCAACAGTAAGAGTGTCAACACAATTCCACCTTCCACGTATATTTTGCCCCAATTCGTAAAGACAACCGTTCGTTTCCCCTGTCCTGTTTGAGTTGATTCAACACACTCACACACATAGTTCTTAGTTACACAGTCATAGTTTGCCATCCTCTCTGCAAATTTGTACGACAGAATGCCTACTCTTGTTATATTCTAATTTGAAACGATTAAATTTACATGAGATTTGCGTAACAACGGTTTAAGGTGGATGTTTACAAACCGACTTTCATCAGTTTAACCTAGAGTTAGATTCCAATCCTACATATCAATTTTATGAACGCGTTTGTGAGTATTTAGATAAGGTACTCTTTCACGCCAAAATGGCTGGATTTTCCCACTCTCTGAGGTCAAGGGCAGGATCGATGTCATCATCATCATCATCTGCCAGAAAATCCACTGCTAAAAAAGGCCTCCCCCTTTAGAACGCTATAAAAGGTACTAACAAGCAAAAATAAACAAGTAAATTACCTACTTAATTAGTTTTAAGTATTATTAATTATAATATGTATGTTAGTCTGTAAGGTATTTATTGTATGGGCCAAGTTGCCTGAAATAAAGGAATTTATTATTTATTATTATTAAATTTTTATCAAAAACTGCACCTTGTATTTTTCCACACGACAGAATGGAGAAAGTACCTATATGCGTTTCGGGTGAGAGGTTATTACTAGTTAATTAACGCATTCAC
This sequence comes from Choristoneura rosaceana, assembly GCA_037349165.1. NCBI lineage: Eukaryota > Metazoa > Arthropoda > Insecta > Lepidoptera > Tortricidae > Choristoneura > Choristoneura rosaceana. Next base: position 397,748 of record JAZBNJ010000002.1, read on the forward strand.
TGCCACATATGCGTTTTCGGAACTTCACCCAGTGCTGCTGTCATATCATAATTATTCATACATTTTGAACGCACACGTGCGTGGGACTAATAGTGCCCTTAGTGTAAGTTTACACTAAGGTCATAGAAGTCAAGTGCCAGCCTAATAACTAACACTAAGAGTTATAACAAGCTTTCATTTTAAGTTTTTCCGAACGACAGAACGGGATTATGGTGCCCAAACAAAAAAGTTTATTAGGCTATTCCAATTCGCGTTAAAACGACTGAATTATAGCAGTTATTAAAAATGTATAATCGTACAAGTAACTTTGCTACAACAACTTTTAACGACTCAAACTTTACGCCAAATTATAAATCTTTCTCATAAAATGTTGGGGTGTATTCGGGTCATTCACACACTCAGTTAAATCCAGACATTTCCTTAGTATTTTTCTTTTGTTCCTTTAAATCGATATTCATTTTTAATGCTTAATTACAATTTTAAATTTGAAGGATGAGCTGGACTGAATGCACGCACGACGCACGACTAAAGTTTACCAAAATTATCGGCGGGATCAAGTCAAGTCAAGCCAGAAACGACTTTTTTGTTTTAGCCAGTCTATAAGATGGAACTTTAAGCTTCCCTGTGTTTCTTTGGTTTATCGACGTTGGTGGGAAAATCACATATATGTTCTTCCTAACATACATAATTATTCAATTTAGGATTATGAATGTCAAAAAAAATCTACCACTGGTTCGGAAAAATCTCTGTTGAGAAGAATCCGGCAAGAAACTCAACGAGGTGTACATTTTTTTAAACAGAATTGCAACGATTATCTATTATAAACAAGACAAGTAGGTATTTAATACAGCTTTATTTTTAACACAGTAGGTTCGCTATTAATTTGAAGGGATCGCCAATGCGGATCGGAATTATTTCCAAATATCCGTCCATGATATAATCAATAACTTTGTAATATACCTTAAATATTAATGTCTTCTTGACAATATTTAGATCTGAATTTTGTAACAGTTTGATTTGTAATATTTTTTGAAATTTTATTAAAAAACGTGCAACTTACCAGAAACGACTTTTTGGTTTTAGCCAATCTATAAGATGGAACTTTAAGCTTCCCTGTGTTCTAGTAGCCTTTGGCTTATCGACGTTAGTGGGAAAATCACACAATGTTCTTCCCAACATACATGATTATTTCAAAAACATAAAGCGACGGCCGGGTTAAGATACTTGTTTCCTTGGGCTCCGCAGAAAACCAGCGTTACTGCACATAATGTGCGGCAACACATGCTGAGTGGACACCCGTTTTGGTATCCTGTCGTGTCACCAAGTAACATAGTTTTAGCACAGTATATAAAATACAAGGTTTTAGTGCTAGTTTTAGTCTTAGTCTTAAGTGGTACTTATGGAGCCAAAATAAACCTTTCTTTGTTTCTTCTTTCTCGAGGTAGCTGCTCACGTCTAGTTGTGTTCGAATTGTGACATTATCAAAAATAAACTCACCGTTTTATCCTGCAGCAGGCTTATCCTACAATTCAAATGGGCATCTTCTCCTAATTGCACAGTGATCTTCGTCACATTACCCACTGGCACATCCTCAAACGTAGGCCCGTATCTTCTATCATGGTCAAAGTACGTATTCCTCGCCGCCGAGACGACGTGAGGCACCACTATTTTTGCCAGCATCGGGCGGTCTGTGATAGCTTGAGAAGTTGGCTGCGGCGACGGCTGTGGCACTTTGAAGGACTTGGTGCTGTCGATGGTGGAATTCCCGAGTCGTAGCATTATGGGGGCTGGTGAGGGCGCTGAGCTGAGCGCGTAGAATGATGATACAGTTTGCTCTTCAGTTGTGAGAGTAGATGGGTTTTCTGTTGGAAATTAAAGAGAATTAGTTTTTTGTCTTTTCCAGTCTACTTTGAACATGAAACTACCGTGAGACTCACTCATTAAATGATATTGTAACGGATAACTCACGTCTTAAATCGAGTTAAGCTCGACGTTTCGGGCTATTTTGTAGCCCTTCTTCAAAGGAGCACGCGAATCGGCGGCTGCCGCAACACGCGCACTGCCACCGCTCTGCTCGCGCGACTATCCGACCAAGAAAAGAAGAAGAAGAAGGGCTACGAAATAGCCCGAAACATGTCCAGCTAAACTCGATTTAAGACGTGAGTTATCCGTTACAAAATCATTTAATTCCAGACTACTTATTGTAGTTTTAGAACGAGTGGGTTTGGGCTTTAGTTAACACAAATGGTCTGTTAGATGTGATTGGTTAAACTAATTGCCCATGGAGTCATCACTGTGCTCGACTGACAATAAAACATTGCAATTAAGGTACAACCATCAACATTAATATTGGCTACAGTGGAGCGTACAAAAATATCTGACACGTGGCCCTAGAAATAGTCGTATTAGATATTTATGCACGCTTGTTGTGTCAGATATTGGTGCTGGTGACTGTACCATCAGCTAAATAAATGGTCTATCAATTTTAAACAAGTTCCCATTAATATGTCGCTAAAGTCGAACTTTCAAGTTGACAGACACGTCGATTGGCATTATTGTTTTATGACATGCAAACTATGTATCAATTTTAGGGTGGTAGACTACATATTTAGCTGATGGTACACGCACAGATGATATCCTACTATTATTATAAAGTTAAATACGAAAGTTTGTAAGTCTGTGTGTTTGTTATCTCTTCACGTCTAAACCGCTGACCGGATTTGATGAAATTATTTGAATAGTTTTTAATCCCGGAAAATTCGATATAGCGACAAAACAATTTTACGTGGACGATGTCGCGCGCATCAGCTAGTGATCTATAAAGTAAGGTACGTTATATGTTTACAAAACTATCCAAAAACATAATTCGAGAACAACTACAACACACACACATACTCGTATCTTGTTCTCTTTGCTCCCTTTGTGAAAGGCACGATGCTTGTCTTTTTTTAGAGAGAGATATATAGAGACTAAGAGTGTCACTATTTTAACCCCCGATGCAAAACGAGGGGTGTTATAAATTTGACCGTTATGTATGTCTGTGTATCTGTCTGTGACACCGTAGCTCTTAAACGTGTGAACCGATTTAGATGCAGTTTCTTTTATTTAAAAGCCTGTTTTTTAGCAATGGTTCTTAGACATGTTTAATAAAAATCGGTTCACACGTTTCTGAGATATTGAACTTTGAAGACTTTCCAACTTTTTTGTTGGTTAGGTTATATTTGGCTTGCTAATAAGTCAAGGTGCGAATTATAGTCATCTTACCTGTGGCAAACTGGCATGCGACTATCTGTGTGAGGAGGAACACGGCCGCGCCCCACATGACACCGGGACGAGGCTGCGCCCCGCAAGCTTCATAATCTGCAACAAGAAAAGCAATACTTTACCCCTTTTATGTATGTATGTATGTAAACTCTTTATTGCACATTGTTGCAAGTTGCAAAGTTGATGTTTTGGGTGCTTTGGGCTGAAAATTTCTCGAATGGAGACCACAAGTGCAGCATAGAACATCCACCAATGAGATGGACGGATGAGCTGGTTAAAGCCGCGGATTCACGATGGATGCAGGCCGCTGCCAAGCGAAGCAACTGGATGTCTATGGGGGAGGATAATGTCCAACAGTGGACCTCCTACGAGTGACAATGATGATGGCAAAGGAAAAGGTTTAAACAGAATTTTTTGTTCAAAATGTAATTAAATCTCTGAATCTAAATCTAAATCTGTGAGGCGAAGTTTAGTGATGAGATGTTTTGATTAGCATGTGAGCATGTCAATCGATCACTTTATCTTATATTTCGTTTTGTTCTAGTTTATAAGTAGTGCAATGCCTACCTGATGCCAAATTGGAGTGAGAATGTAATTTGAAGAGTTATGTTTTTTGAGTAGGGTGTGATATAGCACGCGTCATCTCGTTTAAGTTAAGCTTAAACTTGTATTTTGAGACTATCTGTGAGATCCTGTAATTGGCTATGTGTCACTATTTTCATAATCATATTGTTTTATAAGCTGTTGGTTCTCCTTTAAATAAATAAATAAATCTTTGAAAATCCTATTTAAATTCAGTTTAAAATAAAATTTGTAAGTAAACGCAAAAGTTCTTAAATAAACAGGCGCTGAAATTTTAAGTATCGAGAAAGTTATGAGTTGGCTTGGATTATGAAACATTAACGAAATCTTATTCCGAGTAAATGGAACGTGAAAGTCATTAAGTTAGGTTTAATCAAAAATCTAGGGCTCTCGGAATTTAATACAACTCTTAAATGGACTTTAAGTCTAGAATATTGAAATATAAAAGCAAGTTAAACAGACTGGATTATTTGGTGGTTAGGTTAGAGCAACAGAAAATAAGGAAGAAATTGAATTTGGGTAGGGGCTAGATTTTTAAAGAATCTAATTTTAAAAACGCATTCCTTTTCATCATCATCACCATCATCATGTCAGCCGAAAGACGTCCACTGCTGGACATGGGCCTCCCCCAAGGCTTTCCACTCAGACCGGTCTTGTGCTTCCTGCATCCACCGCAATCCCGCAATCTTAACCAGGTCGTCGCTCCATATTGTTGTTGTATGTAAATCTGGTGACAATATAATAATCTGGCAGTGACATGCTGGTAGTCCAGCTATAGGATTTTTGTTAACTGCACTTGCACTGTCTTCAAATCTAACATAATATGTATCCGAGTTTACAGGAATATTGAAAGTATCCTATCGGTTTTTCAATAACGGCAAAGAGTTTTGTTTATATAGAAGAAAAATTACGAAAACAGACCATACCCGGTTTAAATATGGGAGCATAGTTAAAAAAATATATTTTTAATGTTTTATCATACGAGCTCTCTCGCAGCGAGTTCAACCCGCAGTCATCTAGTTTTTATCCTTCCTCTGAGGCCACGGCTAAGTTACTTGAAACTTAACATGATAAAGTACCTACCTATTAAGCTAAGTAGTCACACACATAAACAACAATATTTATAGCGGTAATTTCGAGTAACGAGAAATTATTAGTCTCGAATATAGTATCTTCTAACAGCTACCCAGAGGATAATAAATAAGAAAAAAATACTTAACAGTTGTTAACGACACTCTTAAATACAACCCATAATTTGAGTATACAAATATATCCTGAGAGATTACCGACACCAATATAAGTAAAGCCCTCGTCGCGCCTTCGTAACTCCCAGCATTGTAGTTAATTGGTTCTGACATGGCGCAAGCTAATCTGGTTGGTTATATTTCTAGTTGCCAAGGGAAATTACCCGGGCAATTACTTAGGCGAAGTATTGTGTATTGTTCGGGATAGATTCTATTCGGGATAAATCAAGGGATATTGTTGCTTCGGGAAATTGATGCCGCGGTTTGGGCAACTGGAGATTAATAGGGTTAATATACATTTTGAGGTTGTGGTTAGTTACAAAGTGGATGGTTAAGGAAAGCAACATTTTAAGTTGTTTGAGGCTACTTGCATAGTTTAGGGTTGAAAAACTAATCGTTAAATATAGCTGATACTCGTTTTAATTCACCTTCCATATGCAGTTCGAAGTAGAGTACCTTAATGTTTAGCCCTCTAAAGCCCATATTTTTAGGATGCTTTGTTGAAAACTACCACCTCATTTAGTGAATTTAGCAAACAATTGGCAATTTTCGACTCACTGCGAGAAAAAAAAATGGTTAAATTGTCTAAAATGTTAATTTTATTAGTGAAAATGGAAACTAAAATTACAAGAAAGTAACATCTAAACGACACGTAAGCTACCCACCTAGTAAGTAATATAATCATGATAAAACATTACCAAAAATACTAACTCCTAATTAATGTCTATCATCATCAGCCTCTTCCAGCGTGGTAATTAAGACTATGGGCAAAACTTTTTATGGCAGCACAACCTTTACTCCCCCTTCTCTAGCCCCCAGTTCTCGGCAGCCCAAATATCTGTAAAATAGTGGAATAACTGACTGACAGACTACGCCAACTTAAAGTACCGCCGCGTCTGTAGGGTATTTATTGTATGGGCCTAAGTTGCTCGAAATAAATGAATTTATTATTATTTATTAAAGTCTAGAAATTTAGCAGATTGCTCAGTCGTTCTCATCTTAGGCCATCTTGCAGGAAAAAATAAATCTAGATTTAGCAGTTAAACCTGGCTTGGGCTTGACGGCTCCATACATTTTGACACTATTAAACTGATCTTAACGCTAACTCGAGATTTATGTGTTTTCAGCAAGTAGCCATTACTGTGCATCCGTCTAATTACCGTTTCACTTATATTTTTCATGCAAAAGCGACACAGTACTGTGACTGAGTGCACATCTAGAAAAGGTACGGCTGCCATTTACATTTATCTCTGCACTTAAGTCTAATTACCGTGTCTCTAGTGCGAAAAAAAAGCGCCACGGTAATTAGACAGGTGCACAGTAAAATGAGAATCATAGAGTTGCCTTAAATTTTTTTTTTGAGTTCCATTGAGATACGAAACGAGTTGGCACTAAAACTAGTTTACAATAACGAGGTAAAGTGAACTAGTCTTATAATATTTCCAAGAGCATCAGAATATTTCATTTTCGCAGCTACTCGTGTCTCCACAGACGTGTACTTGAAAAAACTTAAAAGACGAAACGCAAAGCACTTTACTTAAGCAATAAAAACCGCTCGGCTCAACTTTGCAGCGGTCTTCTTCAAAAACTTGACAAGTTGATCGATGACAGCTTTTTAAGGCTCCATTGTTTATTTCTGAATTGTTATTTCGTATCAAGTTAGTAATAAATCGGGGGATTTGTTTTCAACCGCTCGGCAGCCTCGATTTTCGGCCTGTCGTGAACTCGACCCGATTATAAATGACTTTCCAGTTCATTCCTTAATGTGAGGTTAAAGTTCTCTCATTATAATGGAAGGCTAGACCTAGAACGGATCCAGTGCGGGTCGAGAACTTCAGACACACCATTGGATTGAGTAAATTCCCGGATCATCATCACCATCAGCCTATAGTAGTCTACAGCTGGTTTACCACAAACTACTATTGTGTTACACAAATTGCATATCAAACAAATTGTATACTTTATTAGAAAAACTTTAAAAAGGCGTTCAGCTATGACAACTAATTACATGTCAAAACTTTCCGGATTAATTTTGAAATTTCTTGTACACAATGAGTGAATTTTGAAACGTTTTGTACACAATGTGAGTGAATTTTGAAACATTTTGTACATAATGAGTGAATTTTGAAACGTTTTGTACACAATGAGTGAATTTTGAAACGTCTTGTACACAATGAGTGAATTTTGAAGCGTCTTTTACACAATCAGTGAATTTTGTTCAAATAAACGTAATTTTATTACGAGCAATAAATCAAAATTCAACCGCAATGAAATAAGTGAAATTAGGGACTCGAGCCGGCGCCACATTTACCAAAACACTCCAAAGCTTCAACCCTTCACCTATTCCTTAACTTTTCAAATTTAATTTGCACAAACTTTCCTCAATTTTCTTTAATAAAACGCAACTCCTAAATCACTGACTTTTGCTGTTAAGCGAGGTATCTGAACATATTTCATCACTTTGCACATACAATTAAAGATGATAAGAAAATGGAAAATAAATCGAATGACGTTAAATTATCAATATGTGACGACATTAGGTATATCGTAGCTTATGAATATTTACGTCAAAGCGAATTTTCTTGCGGTGGTTCTATTTTTGGTGGCCATTTTGAGATATTGCACTTTGAAATGACACTGACGAAGGTTTTTCAACTGTTCCAAATTGGTAAGATTACCTAAGTTATTATCCTAGAATATAGCTTATCGTGGGGTTGCTATATAATAATATAACGGAATTATTTACAGACAAATTCGCGGGCATCAGCTAGTAGTTATTAAAACCTTACTAGGTATTACAAATTTACAGGGCTCGCGTTTAGCTCTACATTGACCTTGTTCCTGCAACGTGAAATACAATAAATTTTGAATTTGAATATTATGAACGCGAAAGATGGATCTTTCAGGCAAAAACTACTGAACAGATTTTCATGTGGGATCAATAAAGTTTTAAGCTACATGCTAATTCTAAGCAAGCGAAGCCGCGGGCAAAAGCTAGTTGGAATAAAATTTATGCTTGTATGTTAAAAAATGTACGCTGATGAGAAGGACATACATTTTTAAAGACTGCGATGTGTTATTTAAAAAAATACAGTTTACATTGGCTCAGTTCGAGCGTCGGGCGATGTGTCAATATTTAAATTAAGTCTGTTAAAAACACGGTGTCAGCATTGGACACGCGGCCTGCTTTGTCCAGTTTTCCACTGGTGTAAATGCTGTCGCTTGCCACTCAAGGGTATTTGACAGGCTGCCGGGACCCGGTCGCTTGCCACTCGAGGGGTTAAAAGTCCATCTTTCGGACATTTGGAAAAATATTACTGATCATGATCAAACAGATACAAATTGTAAATCTATTGCCAATAAGACATTAAGATCCTGAAGACATCCCTTTAGGGATGTTTGGGGGTTATTCCGATCCACATTGGCAATCCTTTACTTCAAATAGCGAATCTACTATGTTAATAATCTAGTTATGTTAAATACTTACTTGTAAAATTGAACCTTGTCGAGTTTCTAGCCGGGTTCTTCTCGACATAGATTTTTTAGAACCGGCGGTAGATTTTTATCGACATTCATAAGTGCTAGTTAGACTCAGCCTAAAGGGTATAGCCCTGTATGGATGGCGAAACTGCCTTTGACGAGAAAGTGGTTTTCCTTTGGCTCGGATAATTGTCTTTACATACGTTGTAATTTGACCAAATTTTAGCCCCAAAATGGGCGTGGTTTTTGAGATAATTAAAAAAAAAGGAAAATCGTTTTTATTTTTTATTTACCAAACTAGTGGCCCGATTTTCACGAATTTTTTATATATTATGTAGAAAATTAAGAGCGTTTTTTTCTTTAAAAAAAATCCAATTAATTTTATACATATTTAAGTAAAAAAAAATCATTTTTTTAATATTCATAAATTTTTTTTTTTACTTGCGACGTGGCGACACCTACCAATATCAGATATATTATGACCCATTTAATACTCTAATACATATATTTTTTTCAAAAACATTCATTTGGATCATCAGGTTAAAATAAGCGAATTTGTAACATCTCATACATAGCCTTCTCTTTACTACGTACATGGGCGTTTTCAAAAAAAGTTGTTGAAATGACTTTTTTTTAGAAGTGGATGAAATTTGGTATTCCTACTCAGAATCAGGAGCACTTTCGATTATAATAGGAGAAAAAAAAATATCTCAATATTTTTTATTCCATTACGTTACCGTTTTCATACGCGTGTCTGTGGCGGTAGTGTCATGGATAACACAAAATTATATGAAAAACCTGGGACACTTTTTTTTCCTATTGCAATCGAAAGTGCTCCTGATTCTGATTAGGAATACCAAATTTCATCCACATCTGACAAAAAAGTCATTTCAACATCTTTTTTTTTGAAAACGCTCACCTACGTAACATAGGATTCAATAGTAGGGTGGGTTGAAAAAATTTTTTTTTTATTTTCTTAGCAAAGGGGTTAGAATTTGTACCTTATGAAAAAATAAAAATTTTCAAAAAAAAAATTTTTACTTAATATTTTGAGATGGCCCACCCCCTTTTAAAATTAATAATCTATTAAATGAAGTAGTACCAAAAAATATATATTAAAGGTGTTCTAGAACCTGTAGGGTCACCCCTCGAAAGCCAATTGGAAATCAAAAGTAAAAAAAAAAAACTATTATTTTTGTAATTAATGTAAAAAATCAAAAAATGACTTCTCTTTCTTTTGTATTAAAGTAAAAAAAATCACAATCGACAATTTTTAGACGTCTTCCACGATGTTTGACCGAAAAAAATTTTTTTTGTTGGAACTACCTCATTTGATAAATTATTAATTTTAAAAGCGAGTGGGCCACCTCAAAACATTAGATAAAAAAAATTTTTTTTTTGAAAAATTTTCTTTTTTCATAAGGTACAAATTCTACCCCCATGCTAAGAAAATAAATAAAAAAATTTTTTTTCAACCCACCCTACTATTGAATCCTATGTTACGTAGGTGGGCGTTTTCAAAAAAAAGATGTTGAAATGACTTTTTTGTCAGATGTGGATGAAATTTGGTATTCCTAATCAGAATCAGGAGCACTTTCGATTGCAATAGGAAAAAAAAGTGTCCCAGGTTTTTCATATAATTTTGTGTTATCCATTACACTACCGCCACAGATACGCGTATGAAAACGGTAACGTAATGGAATAAAAAATATTGAGACATTTTTTTTCTCCTATTATAATCGAAAGTGCTCCTGATTCTGAGTAGGAATACCAAATTTCATCCACTTCTAAAAAATAAGTCATTTCAACAACTTTTTTGAAAACGCCCATGTACGTAGTAAAGGGAAGGCTATGTATGAGATGTTACAAATTCGCTTATTTTAACCTGATGATCCAAATGAATGTTTTTGAAAAAAATATATGTATTAGAGTATTAAATGGGTCATAATATATCTGATATTGGTAGGTGTCGCCACATCGCAAGTAAAAAAAAAAAATTTATGAATAATAAAAAAAATGATTTTTTTTTTACTTAAATATAAAATTAATTGGATTTTTTTTAAAGAAAAAAACGCTCTTAATTTTCTACATAATATATAAAAATTTCGTGAAAATCGGGCCACTAGTTTGGTAAATAAAAAATAAAAACGATTTTCCTTTTTTTTAATTATCTCAAAAACCACGCCCATTTTGGGGCTAAAATTTGGTCAAATTACAACGTATGTAAAGACAATTATCCGAGCCAAAGGAAAACCACTTTCTCGTCAAAGGCAGTTTCGCCATCCATACAGGGCTATACCCTTTAATAGAGATAGGTAACTTGACTTTTTGTAGCAGGCACGGACCCCTAAAATGAGTTTAAATTATCCTTAAAACGGTGTTATTAGTATGTGTCATGAACACCCTCCATAATTAGATATTGACTTGATTTAATAACGCTGTTAAGGCGTTATTAAATCAAGTCGCTGATGCCAACGTCAAATTAATTACTATTGCTTACTGTTGCTTTAATATTTGTGACGGGATACAAGAAAGCTAATTACACAGAAATTACTCGTAAGTAATTAGCTCTGATTCACCGTCATCATCAGCAGGAAGACAGGCGTTGAACGAAGGCCTCTCCCTTGAAACGTCATGGTGAACGATAACTTAAAAATGGAAAAGCCCCTGGAGAAGACGGTATTACGACTGAGCTCCTGAAATCTGGTGGTAAACCTATAATGAAGGAGCTTCAGAACATTTTTAATACTGTTCTTTTTGATGGGAGAACTCCAGAGGCGTGGAGTAAGAGTGTTGTCGTGTTGTTTTTCAAAAAGGGTGATAAAACTCTTTTGAAGAACTACCGACCCATTTCACTCTTAAGCCACGTATATAAGCTGTTTTCGAGAGTCATCACGAATCGTCTTGCACGAAGGCTTGACGAGTTCCAGCCCCCCGAACAGGCCGGGTTTCGATCGGGATACAGCACCATAGACCACATCCATACAGTGCGGCAGATTATACAGAAGACCGAAGAGTATAATCGGCCCCTGTGCTTAGCGTTTGTGGACTATGAAAAGGCCTTTGACTCGATCGAGATCTGGTCTGTTCTGGAATCTTTGCAGCGATGCCAAGTCGATTGGCGGTACATCCAAGTGTTGAGAGGTCTTTACAATGCCGCCACTATGACCGTCCAAGTCCAGAACCGGCAGTCTGAACCTATCCCTTTGCATCGTGGTGTGAGACAAGGGGACGTTATATCCCCCAAATTGTTCACAAATGCATTGGAGGATGTGTTCAAGGCGCTGGACTGGAGAAGGCACGGCATTAACATAAATGGCGAGTACCTTTCACACTTGCGATTTGCAGATGATATCGTCATCGTGGCCGAAACGCTGCAAGATTTGCAACATATGCTGAATGGCCTAGCTGATTCTTCCCAACGCGTTGGTCTACGGATGAACCTGGATAAAACCAAGGTTATGTTCAATGAACATGTAAGTCCGGAACCAATTGCAGTTCAAGGCAGTGTTCTCGAAGTGGTTAAGGAGTATGTTTACCTCGGGCAAACTATGCAGTTAGGTAAAAACAACTTCGAGAAAGAGGCCAACAGAAGAATACAGTTGGGATGGGCAGCATATGGGAAACTGCGTCAAGTCTTCACATCGCCAATTCCACAGAGTCTGAAGACAAAAGTCTACAATCAGTGCGTCTTACCCGTTATGACATACGGTGCCGAAACGTGGACGCTCACGGTAGGGCTGGTTCACAAATTTAAAGTTGCTCAACGTGCTATGGAAAGGGCTATGCTCGGAGTTTCTCTGAAAGATCGAATTCGTAACGAAGTGATCCGACAGAGAACCAAAGTTATCGACATAGCCCACCGCATTAGCACGCTGAAGTGGCAATGGGCCGGTCATATAACTCGAAGAACCGATAACCGTCGGGGTAGACGAGTTCTTGAGTGGAGACCACGGATCGGCAAACGTAGCGTGGGACGCCCTCAGACTCGGTGGTGCGATGATCTTCGCAGGGTGGCTGGCAAGAGCTGGATGAGAGTGGCCGAGGATCGTGCTCGGTGGCGTGCCATGGGAGAGGCCTATGTCCAGCAGTGGACGACCATAGGCTGATGATGATGATGATGATGATGATGATGAACGATAACTCGCCACTTGCATCCACCAGTTTCCTGGAAGTCATGAAACCGATGACTGGTCGCTCAGTATCGCTTCCTAATCGGTGGGTGTTTAACAAAATTAGTTTTATCCTTAGATGACAACATGAACAAGACTAAAATCATGTCAATGTTCATGTTGGGAACGATACTCTCGAAGTTACTGAGGAACCTTGGTCAAATTGTCCAGTGGGGTAGGTCTAAATTTGACAAACAGGTCGCCGGAAAAATCCGACTCGAATTTCGGGCAGCGTTTGGGAAATTCCGTAAAGCCTTTTCGTCCAATGTATGCATTATCTGAAGGCTAAAGTCTTCGACCAGTGTGCGTTGTCTTAGGCAGTCATAAAGTCACGAAAAAAGCTATGTAGAAAGCACAGATATTGAATTACGCAAATGTATCTGCTTTCGCGTGTCCGAATCCCGACCAAATGTCGGGTTGGTCCCATATAAAGACTGACCGCTAACTGACTAATCATGACTAGTGACTGACTCGAGCCCCACGGCGCGGGTGAGCGGCGCATTTGAATCGATTTTGCGCGGACATCGGGGAATTCACATCGCTAATTCGCTCTTGAGACGTCACAGTACGAGTACAGATATAAAAAAGTGACACGCATGTTTTTCATACATACATACCTACATGTTTGTTTTATCTAGTGGAATCTATATCTGTGGTAGAAAGCTATACTCGGAGTTCTTTCTGCGCGATTGAATCCGGAGTACCGACATATACCGATGAACGAAAATCAGCGACATAGCTCGGAAAAAAATGCAAGTTAAGTCAATGGGCAGGCTACATTGCCCGAAGAACAGATAACCGTTGCGGCAGAAGAGTCCTTAAAAGGTGACTACAAATTGGAAGACGAAGCATTGGGAAACAGTTGGACTGACGATATCGTTAGAGTTACGCAAGAAGATAATGTCGTGAAAGCAATGGGCCGTTTGAAAGTCCCTTTATAGAGGATTTCATTTAATTTGCACTTGATGCACGAAATAAAAGCAGAGCATAGAACTCAGCGCAAAGTTGAAACAATTAGTACACTCTTACTTTGCCACCCAGGCAAAGTTTTATCTTTCAACTCTGTATTCAAATTTCAGAACTCTAGTTCGCATCAAACCGAAATTCAACCGCTAAGAATAAAGTTTCTTCCCATTACTGAAGATTAATTAGACTCTCGTTTTTGAAACTAAAAACCTTGCTTTGCAAAGGAGAACACTCGTGCCCTAATTAGTAGGTGATTAAGTAAAGGTAACAAGTGAGCGTGGAGGCAGTAATAACTTTTGGATACAGACTTACGCTTAAAATTGCTTATGAAATATTAATCATGCTTGTTGTAATGGAAATATTAACTGAAAGTACAAATAATTACTTTGCACACTTTGTAACAAATACGTGTTCACGCAGTTCCTCCACCTCAATACTGTAAGGATACACAAAGTCACACAAACTATACTATCACCACCAGCACACTACACTGACGCGTTTCGAACCCATCTAGACTTCAGAGCAACACAAGAAGTATGGAGGTGGAGAAGCTCCATGAACACACGTTTGTTGCATAGACATCATTAAAGTAATTACTTGTAGTTCATTAATATGGAAATGCAAAGGATAGATTTAATAAATCAGATATTATCTGGTTCGAAGGACCATGTTACAGAAATATTTAAGGATAACTGACCAAAAACTGACTAGATTCATAACACAACTGACTTTATTCACATTTTTATTAAAAATAACATAAAATAAATAGCTTTTCTTCTACAGAATAGCTAGCTTATTTTTTAAATTGTATATACAAAAACGCGAGTGACAGTAACTTAAATACTTTTTTTAACGGAATAAGTCTAAAAATAGTGCAAAACGAAAATTTATTTTTATTGCCTTTTGAATTTCTAGCTACAGAAATATCAGTGCACGAGTCCAATCCTCACTTCGCCGGTTCTATTTCAAGCCTTTCACTGAACCCTAACTTAACTAAATGGTTTAACTTGCGCGCTAATCCATTAAATCGTCAATAAAACATACAAGTTGACGTTCGAAACCTATTTGCTCCTGAAACCATATTTGTGAGCGGTTCACTTACAAAACGAGCATATCGCGTGACGATACTACGTTAAATAAGCCTTTTTTGGACCAAATATTACGTTTTATGTGGAAGTATTTTTACTACGAGCATAAAACTGATAGGATGTCATTATGAAAAGAACCTAAAGTAATCGCTCTCTGAATAGCTTCGGAAAAAGTCTAGAAGTTTTTATCCAAATGTAGAAATCGCTTTTATAAAAAATCGACAAGAGAGCCTTTTTTTCTACTGGAAGGCAAACGAGCAGTTGGGTCTCCTGGTGGTAAGAGATCACCGCCACCCATAAACATCTGCAACACCAGGGGTATTGCAGATGCGTTGCCAACCTAGCCTGAGATGGAATACCTCAAGTGCCAGTAATTTCACCGGCTGTCTTACTCTCCACGCCGAAACACAACAGTGCAAGCACTGCTGCTTCACGCCAGAATTAATGACGTATAAAGAATGTTGAGTCTTAAGTCTTATTATTATTGATGATGATGATCCTTCCGACCGTTTTCGGCCATGGCGACCACTTCGACTCCTAATCAGTAGGGAGCTGGTGCACCCGAAGGTGACTTATATAGCCAATTTTCGCAGCGAACACCCGTGCACGGCCAAGTCACACAACATTAACAATAACAAAGAAATCGCAGTAAGGAAACCTTAGACTTGGCACGACTTTGTCTAGATTTCATTACTTTTTAGAGATAAACAAGCAGCTCCATCGAGACTTGGCTAGTTTTTTTACAGAATTTTTTTGGTGGGATTTCACTTTTTTTTGTAGAAACGGGCTTATTGATTTATTTTATTAGATTTTCTTATTTGACACCGATTTTTTTTTTCTTCGATTATCCTAGTTTTTATAGTTTTCCCTTTATGTGGCCATTAAACCCTAACTGTGTGCCAAATTTCAGCTCTCTAAGTTTATGGGAAGTACTAGTTCTATTTTGATGATCATGAGTGAGTGTTTTGATGATCATGAGTGAGTGAGTGTCATAAATGCGAAACTTTGCTTTCGCTTAACTTCGGAACTAAATGACCTACAGACTTGAAATTTTGGATTTTAAGTATGTGATTATAGCTTACTGGATGACGAAAATTTCTGCGTTCTGGTCTTATCCAGAGGTTCTCAAATAGGGGCCTGAAAATGCAGCGAAATGGTTCCAGTAAAGGATGGTACGGCAGTGTTTGCTTCGCGCTCGACTTGGCGGGGGCACTACCGTGCCCCCAGATAAAAAGAACCTCCTTCGCTTTAATACTCCATTTTATAGCCACTTAATCCATTTACTGTGCCAATTTTGATGAAATGCGAGTCCAAAAGCGACTTGGCTGGTAATTAACACGAGAAGTTTCACTATTACCGTAATTAGGAGAGGATTAATTAGTATTTGTTGGTAATAAAAGCGGGAAAGGAGTTTTTCAAGGATTTACAGTTAGATGTTTAGAGAGGTCATGATTTTGGTAATTAAGTTGGCCAAAACGGAACTCTTATGGGACCATTTTGCTGGACAGATGGATTGCAGTTCGAACGAAAACACTTTTTTACGGTTCCGTACCCAAAGGGTAAAAACGGAAACCCTATTACTGACTGACAAATGTACAAAACACGGACGTATTTCTTGAAAATTTCTTGAAAATGACATGAGTGGCAGTGCAGAGGCATATCAAAGATTTCCAAGGACGGATAGCTAGTTTTCTTTTTAGTTTTCTACGCGGCCAATGATCTTTACTATTATAAAAGGGGAAATTAGTTTGTTTGTTCTACGCTTTCACGCCGTAACGGACGGATCGTCTTGATTTTTATGATAGAGATAGCTTATGGTCCCGAGAGTGACATAGGCTACTTTTTATCTCGGAAAAATGCACAGTTCCCGAGGGAACAGCGCGCGATAACCGAATACCACGCGGGCGGAGCCGCGGGCAAAAGCTAGTTAAGGAATAAATAAATGTCTCATCTGACAATAATAATCTCTAAAACAAAACAAACGACAATGTATACTTACCACGACTTTTCTCAAACTTGACTGACAAAACATTTTACTTAGACGATTTATTGGGACGATTCAGGAGGCTACTAAGAAATGCGAATATCAAAGTTCGTATCACACCATTCCTCTCACTCTCGTATTAAATGATATTAGCCTGAGTGGGACCGCAAGATACGAAGTTAGAATTGCGCACTTCGTAGTACAGAGCCAGATTGTTTCACTTAACAAACGCTTGGATGGGATTCAAAAGTTTCTAAGTATTAAGATCGGATATATTGTTTGCCCGGATCTTTATCAAATTGACAGATTTGAATGTTGAATATTTGAATCTCAAGAGGAATATTTAAGCTGTTGGGGGGACGAATGTTGCTCAAACGCTTATTTATTGATGGGTAGGTTTATGTAAGGTATAACTTTAGTTTTTATTTACTTTATTCTGATCGTAAATCGCAATATATGCTCTTTAACTTTGACCTTGCTTTATGGATGCATTTGGGATAAACTAAAATCATATTATAACAATATTCCTAAAAATGAAATTTTTCTTCAGGCTGAAACAGCTAGATGGATTTGGATGAAATTTGACAAAAAGTTAATTTATAACCTGGATTAAAACAGGCTACTTTTTATCCCGATATTCCCACGGGATAGGGATAAAATCTCAAAATAACAACCGCTGGGCTTAGAGTCATGAAATTTGGCATGGGTGTTTTAAATCAACTTCAATGAAAACCACGATGTAATTTAAGGGAATTCCCACGAGAATTTAATAAATGCCAGAATTTAAATTCAACTTCTGTATCTAAACTCAAACTCAAACTCACAATATTTATTGACAATAAAAAACACACTACATCACAGCAAAAACAATAAAAACATAAATAAGAGAAGAGAGAACAATTTGAGACGTTGTGATCTAATGATGCAATGATTTATACGTGCTAAGCCACGGGTAAACTCTAGTATTAAATAAGGTAAACACTCAAGTATTCGCCACTGTCCCAGTAGTAGCATCTATATTTTAGGTATTAGTTAATAGAGATGACAGCAGTGTCATCTATTGGGTTCTAGCGTGTTGAACACTCGGACATTACCCTTACTTATTCTTACATGGTTATGTTCATCGATGATGATTATGAGACGTTTCTCTCTCTCTCTCTGTAATGTTCCAGTTTTAATGAACAACTTTTCGATAAATTTCGCTACCTCGTTTCCAGTTCAAGGAAAACTTATACAAGACAACGATACTTTGTTTACGAAAAGGATTCATCCTGTTATTGAAACTTGATTACGACAAAAATACTTGCCACAAAGTAATAGTAAATATTCCGTACATTATTTTCCATGGGATTGTATTACATAGGAAAGTGCTACTGAGCTGAACGAATAAAGTAACACAGATGTGTTACTGGTACAATAATGTACAATATAATGTAGCATGCCATAAAGATCAAGTGTATCAAACTGTGCGAGAGCTAAGTGTGTTACGTAAAATGTGAAATAAAAAGAAAGAACATAATGTTCATTACTTCATTAGATTCCAAGAAAATAATTACTTTTTAGTAAATTTAGTAAATTGAACATTTTCAACACAATATTTTTTTACTAGATGTTCTTTTTGTTAGTTGTATCTCTATTGTCATCAAAGCTCTATACTTACTTAATTATATGTACTAAATTTTAGTAAATTTTGTTTGATCAGCGAAAAAGAACCTTTTAAAAATTTGCCAAATAAGTACATAGAAGAAGTATTGGGCTCTCTTACTTGCGGTGATCCAGATACCCAATATTAACTTACGGTCTACTATCCCTAATCGTGCTCTGAAATGTGAAATGGGATGAAATGCGTAATAGGGTGGAGATATTAAAGCGCTGTTTGACCATCCATTGATTAGTGTTAACTGACTGTCAAATGTGATGTCGTCTCCGTCTATTCGAATAAAACAAATAGAGACGGCATCACATTTAACCGTCAGTTAATACTAATCAATGGATGGTGAAACAGCCCTTAAATAATCTCGATGCAGGTGAGCTAGAATAATTAGGAATCTATGACAATGTAAAAATTGTTTTGTTTTTCTATTGTTTTACACTTGGCAGTTTGACGACAGTTTGACTTTATTGTCGAAATAATTAGATTCTAATTGTTTTGTAATTTTTTTTTATATTTATATGGTGGGCTTCAGGAGGCTATTGGGGCAATCACGAGCACTCGCATGTGAAGTTAAATAAAAGCTTTTAAAAATAAACATGGCAGGTGCTGGTCGTAACAGCTGACAGCTCAGCAATGCTGTGGTTCGGAACCACAACGCTGTTTTCAACTGCACCTTAAAAACAATAACTTATAAGTATCCAAATTTTGATGTACGAAAAAATCGGACAATTCTTAGTGTAGAATAATACAGCCTTCAATAATAGGTACGTATTGCACTTTTGGCCGAGACTAAACATTGTGCTTTTCACAATTACTGTGAGGAAATAAAAAATATTTATCACAAAAACGCACAATAAGAATCTAATGACTGCCTTGCTCCCGCCGTTTGACACTCTTTACCGACCCGGATAATTCCAAGATGGAAATACCGACCCGATTTTTCTTGTATACGTTCAGAAACTCACTGTCAGTTTGACACGAGTTTGTATGGGCGTTTACACGAATAATCGGGACGGTAAATAGTATCACCCCTCCCGCCATTTAAATTTTTCTTTTGTGACATTTTTTTTTTCAAACGAGTCCGTTCTTAGTGGCCAGTACGCAACAACTTATTTAAAAAATCAAAACGCCATCCTCATCCTCGCGAGAAACCCCAAGCATAGCTCTCTCCATAGCTCGCTGAGCAACAATCATAATGTGTATCAATATATTCCCAGTAAATTATCTCAGATTCCACTAGTACGTATTCTTATCACGTTCTCTTTCATACAGTTAAATAGGTCGGGTCTGTGCTTAACCTACGTAATATACTTCTAGCCTTTTCGCCTACAATGGTCAGGGTAAATAAAGAATAGACGGGAAATTTTCCCTTTTTTTAGGGTAAAGATCCGAGCTCGCAGTGTTTTACAAAAGCGGGTTTTACTTTTAGATTTGTTAATTTTAAGGCTTCATACGCTCTAATCTAATCGTGTAATAATATGCGGGCGTTTTCACTTTAAAGTGTACCGTGTACCTTTTTTAGGGTAAGTAATACTATTTTCCAACTTGGGTACCGACCAACTACAGTCCCGGTTAAAATTCGGATGACGACTAATCTCAATGGCTTCACGTACTTTCCGCGGAATGAAAAACTTTTCTCTCGCAAGTAATGTAATGCGTTGAATTCGAGTCCATTGAGTGCTCGGCCACAGCGGATACCCTCTAGTCCTCTTTCCTCATACAGCGTATGTGCTCCGATAACCTTGTAGAAACGTTACGCCCAGTCTCACCGATGTAGCTTTTGCCACACGAGCACGGAATCATGTATACTCCGGGACCACTCTAAGGGGCTCCGAGTCGTGTGCTCTCTTGAAGAAGGGCTACGTAATAGCCCGAAACATGTCGAGCTAAACTAATTTTAGCGCCATTAAAATGCTTGCATTTGCGGCCCTTCTGGTTCACAATCGTAAAGCTGAGTTTAGGCTTGCAAGAAAATTGCTGGCTGAGTATGAGAATTAAACGGACAAGCTTGCGAATCCGTTTAACTAAAATACGAAGCAAGTAATTGCTATTCAGCCGAGACCACAGCTTTTCTCAAAAATGGTGAAGGAAAAAAACTAGATTAGAATAAGCATTTTTTCAACGAAATATATTGTGACATTTAATTTTTCATGCTTTCCCGCTTTTTATTAATTAAAAAAAACAACAGATGTATTTTTCCACCGAAAACACCACAAGCTGTTTCAGGTCTAATAAAAAACGTCTGGAGTTCCAACAAAGTAACTGATACCTAGCTGCCATTTGAGTTGGCTGTATACGAGTTGTGCCAACATTTCCATGGCCGTTTTCACTTTTTAAAAAGTTTGAGACTCGACATTAATTTACTGTCGAGCTAGCGCGCCTGCAATCTTTTTAACTTTATAATTTCTCTCTGACCATAAACTATGTAATACTAGCAATGACACCACGCTGGGACATCACTGTAATATTTATAAGTGGCTTCACGATGGGAGTACCACGGTAAGGTTTGTGAATGGGGCACTGTAAGGCTGGAGGGTACAGAAAGGTATTACGGTACCGTCCAGTGATGTACCACCTCCTTAATGCACACGGCTACAATTGAGAGAATTATTCGGTAATAGTGAGACTTCAGGGCGTTGATTCGGCGGAACCCCGGAGCAACAAAGACATCAAGAATTTATTTAAATAGGCGCCAGAGGCCTCTGTCGGCAAACGAATGATGTGCTTAAATAAAAGAACATATATTTCACAGTAAGAATGTTTATTCCGTTAAAAAAAATCAACGGTACAAAAAGTCAGTGAAAGTCACCAAAAGGCAGTAACCTATATTTTATAAAATACCTCTTAAATTAAAACACCAGGTAGGTACAGAGATTCGGGCACCTCCTACCTTCACGTGTACACCGAACTATCAATATTAAAAAAGAAAAAAAATTGCCCACTGCCACTTCATCAACCAAAAAAGGGATACAGGTGAAATGTGAGGTAGGTACCGAAACCACAATACCCGCATACAGAATTACGTAAAATTACAACTAGAATTTCCTGTGAAAATTGTACAGTTACTTATAGAAGTATCAAAACAGCATAAATTTTCTTAATAGCAACTAGATAGGATATATCATATCAAATAGTAGTATGGATTCTACCACTGGTTGTGACACATTGAATTTAAAAAAAATGGAAATATATTAAAAGAAAATTTTGATAGCGTTGAGCTCATGTACGTGTACTACAGGTATAGTTTAATTGGGTGTCCCTAGAACTCTGAGGAGAACCAAGGGGGGAGGATTCAGTCAAGGGAATTGGTGTCTACGCCTATGCTAGGGGTAAACGATGAAATCATGGTTCGGAAAATAAGCTGCCTAACGTGAAACGGTTAACTTAAGTTCCTTGCCACTACGGATTTATGATTGACACCGGTGCGTCAAGAAATAAAATAAAAATAGAATTTAATAAAAAGGTAAATGGGTACTCGGTGGTTTTGTTTCCAACCGAGGGTGAGAGAACGTCAAGGGAAGGGTAGTTCCTGCCAAAACGGGGGGAACTGATAAGTCATGGGTCAAGTAAAAAGACACCTAGCGTAGGGCGGCGAACTTAGTACCTTCACCACTACAAAAGTTTAAAATACCACGTCGGTAATAATAAAAAAAAAGCTTGGGTACCCGGTGCCTTGCGACAACCGGGGGGGAATAAACGTCAAGGGAAGTGTTAGCTCCTGCCAGAACGGGGGGAGCTCTTATGTCATGGTTCAAGTAAGAAGACACCTAGCGGAGAACGGCGAACTTAATACTATTCCCACTACAGGGGGTTGAGGACACAGATGGAATGCCTCGGTGCTGAAGATAATCGGCTACTCCGTACACCGGACTGACTCACTGCAATAAGAACATCACAGCTCGCCAGCCGACCAAAAATACGGAGCGGTGGTTCGTAACCCGATTCGACCCTAGCACTATCAGGTCTACCACCTTAACGTGTAGTTTAGTTTACAAGAGTGTCCTCATCATCACGGTCACACCGGGCACAGAATACAAATTTGAAAGACTTACGTGGAAAGCATCTAGTTCAAACGTAAACGGATAACACAACCCAGCTTCTACGCTATAACCAGTGGACGGAATTCAGTACTCGATGCCACCAAGGAAGTGTGCCGGCGAAACCGGAACCCGGAACCGGACCAGAAGTGATGATGGAACTTTTCAGGAAGGAAATAAAAAAACCCCGAGGGGTTTTTCTTTAAAAGAGGAAGACGAGTCGCTACGGGATCACCGCAGACCGCTTTTTGTCTTCCAGTAGACCGTCAGACATCAGCCTTCATAGGTTCATTGTGTGTCGACACGGCGCTCTAATATGAAACAATTACGCTCAAGATGGCGTCAGCATGCCTCGTCGCGCAAATGTACCGACTGATCCCATTTCCGCGCCGGGATAAAAAGAAATAAGGCTTGTCCGCTCGTCGCGGAACAAATCTGAGCAATCACAGACAGAATTCATCTCCTCATCTCGCCATTAAAGAAAAGAAAAAAAAACAAACCATAGAGAGATTTCCATATGTAACTACGAAGATACCGTAGATAGAATTAACAACAACTGTTATTCGTTTATACCGAACAATACCATAATTTTTTATGTTATAATGAACATAAAATGTAAAAACAAAATATGTTAACAAACACCGGCCATAGACTAAAATTCATTGAACAAGCATGACGACAAACAATTGCCCGAGTCCAGTGACCCGGTCCATTTCACGCATGCGACGGATCGAAGCTGACATGCCAGTGTATAAAATATTTCGCTAACCGGCTTCCTAATAAATGTCAAAAACAACAAACAAACAGAGGCGTGAACCTGTAACGAAAATTACTACCCAAACTCTTAACCTAAAAAGAAACAAAACAAGTGCCTATCCCTTTGACAGTCGCGAGACCACGAGGAACGGAACGCCGCCGCCCGATCTGTCAAACTTTCCCCCGAGCCAAAATGAAAAGTCCAGACCAAAATATTGGGTTTGTTTATATAAATTCGCTGCGATGAAACCGCTGGAGATATTCCAAAGAACAGATGAATACCACCCGCGATCATGTGTGCGCCCAAAGCGAACGTGCCGTGGTTCTGTGTTGCTTAGTGATCATAAATAACCCCGTGTTTGGAACAACAACTTTCGTGGATTATTTGTAAGGTAAAAACTCTTTATTCTGGGTATAAAGTGCTACAACTATGCACTTAGCCTTCTGATAAATATGTAAGGAATACTTAATGGACTTTTACGAATATTTTTGAGGAAAAATCTTTACAATCCTTACTATGTTAGTAGCGTAACATAGCCGTTTTCCCGGGTCAATATGACCCTCCCGCCATCAAACTCGTGTTTAACATAATGGTTTGACGTCAGCCCCATCATTATTCCTGCCGTAACGGCTGGATTTATCACCCGCGGAAACCGCGCGTTCCCACGTGGAACAATGTAGTCAGAGCAGTACGGTAAATGTTCAGGAACTAAGTAGAGGAGACCGAGAGTTGTGTGTGACAGAGAAGAGTAGTGACAAATGTGAATTTTTCGGAACTTATTAACTACTAGCGAGCTCGCAACAGCGCGCATTTTAAAAGCTTTTATTTAATTTTAAACATGAAACTACCGTGAGACTCACTCATATTAAATGGTATTGTAACGGATAATTCACGTCTTTTTTTTTCAATGAGCAATGTATTTATTAAAAGAAGAATAATTAAAACCACAGAAATATTCAGCCACATGCTTCGTCAAATTATTAATAAATAAAATATTGAAATAACACATTGATACATCCGCAACAAACTTCGTAGTCACGTCTTAAATCGACTTTAGCTCGACACATTTTGGGCTGTTTCGTAGCCCTTCTTCATCTGTTATTTAACTTGCAAATGTATCTTGTATGATAATATCTATGACCCGCATAATCTTGCAAGTAAATTTGACCAACTTCCAATTGTCGGATTATCTTAAAATTGGGCACACTTATGCAAATTGCGTGTCAATACAATAATCTGGTAGTGACATCCTGGTAGTCCGGGCAGGATCATGTCCACAGAACGGAACTCTTCAACGGTTAACGTCATCGACTTTAAATTTGGTCAGCAAAGAAGCTTGTATTAAGAGTGATTTTTTTACCAAAAACTTCAAGTCTTGAGCTCGAGCTATTGCGAGCTCGCTAGCAGTTAATAAGTTCCCAAAAATCGACGTTAAAACAAAGTAAAACTGACACAATTTCCAGATTTCAGAAAAACACACTAGTTAGAGTTTCTTCCTCTACTGTCCTTATAAGCAACTGTGGCAACAGTGATTCTGTACTTGTAACGATTACATGAATAATGTGACTTCACCTCACCGCCTTTCCTTAGCAATTTAAGTCGACATTGAACGTAACAAGTTACGTTCACTAAGAGGTAGGCAATGGAAACTAAATTTTTGGCGTCGCACAGATATCACAACTGGCAAGAAAATAAATTAAAGAAATCTAAAAACCAGACTGCGTAAAAATTCAGTTCAGATCAACCACACTTGTTTTATTGCTTTTATAGTTCAAGAGTATTTTTACGGAGTCTGGATTTTTGATTTTTGAGCTTTTTAGGATAAATGAGACTTAATGTGATATATATATTTTTGAAATGGTATTTTTTACTAGCTTTCATTTGATACCCATATTGTTACGGTAAGAAAAAAATTCAACTTTCCCCCCGCCCAATCCGCCATTTGCGGGCGCCATTTTGAAAATCCATATAGCCTATGTCACTACTACAATTTAGACAAATCCAACGACACTTCATATGTAAAAAACCGTCCAGCCGTTTGGGCTGTAGGGCGTGCCAAAGAAATGGACATACATACATAATCCTCCTTCTGCCGCAGTCGGGTAAAAAACCTGCTCTCCTGAACAGAATAGGTAGTAGTAGAAGTAAGTAGTTTAAAAATAGGCCATTTTTTTACAAGGTTTTTTTTTGTTGACGGTGGTTTGTGTAATTTTTGTATGTCCTTACAGCGTTGGGCTAGTTCACACACATTGTCATTGGGAAATTTACACACATCATTGAATTGCTTTGCAAGTTTTGCCGGTTTATTCACGATTTACGAAAGAATGAATTTCTATGAACTTTTTGAAATAGGAAAGGAACCCACGATCCTCTGCTTGAGAGGCCATAGGTCAACCATTAGGCCACCACGACTTTTTAATAAATCCCTACTAATATTATAAATGCGAAAGAAACTCTGTCTGTCTGTCTGTCTGTTACGCTTTCACGTCGAAACCACTGAACCGATTTTGATGAAATTTGGTATATAGGTAGTTTGAACCCTGAGGATCAACATAGGATACCTTTTATTCCGGTAGAGGGCGCCACCGCGCGATAACCTAGATCCGCGTGGACGAAGTCGCGGGCAAAAGCTAGTTATTTATAATTCTTTGAGTGGAGAGCCTTGGGGGAGGCCTATGTCCAGTAGTGGACGTCTTTCGGCTGACATGATGATGATTTATAATTCATTAACTGTTTTGATTCTTTTAATTACATAAATCCTCTGTAACATACACAAGTAACAATTATTTAAAATTAAACGAGAGCAACTTTACAAGTTCGTGTTATTCCGCCGGAAACAAAAGTCAAAAGCTGTAAGCGGACGAACTGAGGATATTTAAAATTCCAATCGTCTAGAAGGTGGTTTAATTTGTTATGCATAGAGGTATGTCACTGACGAATCGGCGGGGCGTGAATTCATCAGAATACATTGTCGACACTGACTTACACGGTGGAACAAAGCTTCGAATTGGGTCATCATCGTCATCATTACACGGGCATATTAGCAGGTACACCTTTGGGCGAAAGCTTAAAGGCTATTTGTTGGCATTTCAAAAGCTGTAATTCCTCTTCCTTCCAGCACTATTACACAAAACTTCTTTTTTGTTTCGATTGTTAATTTCATGTTTCCTTTTAACCCGTGTACCTAACGGTGTTGTATACTTGGCAAGTGGGTGTATAATAGTTATTATAATTACGTATATGTACTAAAGTCTTTCAAAGTCATAAAATATTTAATATGTTTCATAGTTTACAAATTATTTATATATGTAGTCTTATGTATATAGTAATAAAACTGTAGTATATTTTTTGTGGCGATCCGGGGGTCACCAACGGTGCTGGCTGAAAATCAGCGCTGGGGTGTTTATTATTAACGCTTCAGCATTATGCTGAGCCAGTGTCCGATTCACAACCGCAATGACGCATAATTTCCTATGTGTTGTCTATTTTGTACCTAATGCTATTGTTGTGTCTTGTGTTGTGAATAAATGTATTTTCTTTCTTTCTTTCTTTCATCAGAATACATTGTCGACACTGACTTACACGGTGGAACAAAGCTTCGAATTAGGTCATCATCGTCATCATTACACGGACATATTATATACGTGACCCACTTTATAGTTTTCATTCTTCAACTTGGACAGAGTGTTCGGATTACATTTTATTTTTTAACCTCAGACCCAAAAAATGCCTCGGTTGAGTTTCTTGCCGGATTCTTCTCAACAGAGGTTTTTGCGAGCCGGTGGTAGATTTTTTTGACATTCGTAAGTGCTTGTGTTATTTCACTTGTCCCGTTTTCAGGCTGTCCCTCCCGCTATCCCTAATGATAACAAAATTGTCCCGCTTTTATGAATAATCCTTTATACTTACTTAATTAGTGGCCTACATTAATAAATCGCGAAAGACTCAGTTTAATTCAATAAAAAGTTAAGATTGCCTTTATATTTGAACTAGCTTTTGCCCGCGGCTCCACCCGCGCGGTATTCGGTTATCACGCGCTGTTCCCTCAGGAACTGTGTATTTTTCCGGAATAAAAATTAGCCTATGTCACTCTGGGGCCCATAAACTACCTCTATGCAAAAAATCACGTCGATCCGTCGCTCCGTTACGGCGTGAAAGAGGGACAAACATACAAACACACAGACATACAAACACACAAACACACTTTCGCATTTATAATATTTAGTATGGATAAATACCGATTTAGAACAGCATCTTCTCTTTATTCCATAAATATTAATAGTTTATTTATCTATCATGCATGGTTAACGTGGTGGAAAACGTAAACAGACTTTCCTGAACTCCTGAGGTACGGTGGACGGACAACCAGAGGGTCACTGGCGGCGGATGGATGCAAGAGGCTGAAGATAGTGCTGTGGCGCGCCATAGAAGAGGCCTATGTCCAGCAGTGGTTTTTTCGATGATTACTTTGAAAATAGTTCCGCTTGATGGGCGTCTAAAGAAATATACTTCGTCCAACATGTTACTAAGGATTTAATAGTAATAGTAAAAGTATTTGTAGTAAAAATGTTGCTACACAAATGAAAAGCCGTCTCTAGCGTAAAAGACGATCAAAATACAATAAAATAATTGCTCAGTAGATCGTATTTCTATTTCCTGTAATATATTATATGGTTATGTATTAGAGATATTTAGAACTAAACATTAATTCAATTCAATGATAAAAAAAAGAAAAAGAACGTTTATAGTTTATTTAATGTTGTAATTTGTATGGACCTGGTCCGAAAATAAATTTATTATTATTTTCGAAAGATTAGTTTTTCTCGGCTTTATGCTGGTATTAAGGGCCCACAGTACCTCAATTTGCTTAGTATGATCTCAAAATTTATCAACACGACTGCAGCAATCCCTTTGAAATTCATATACAGCAAAGTTAAGGGCTAACTCTAGTGACGTCTAGTGGCGAAAACACGATTCGGTAAAATTTTCTCGATAGAAAAAAATCGCAAAGTTGGCTCTAAATATAAAAATAAACGGGTATCATTCAAAAAATACTACGAATTACAACTTCAAACTTTGGATTACAATAGTACTAATGACAAGGTAGGCGATGGTAGCTGCACTTTTTTAATAAATGTATTGTATTCCCTGTAAAACAGAGATACCTAAACTACCGCCCATAAAACCATTTTACCGCTGGCCGTTCCTGCTTCCCGGCCCCCTGGCCATTGCCGCTTTGGCTTTCGGACGGGAAGGCCGTGTCGCTCGCGTTCAGCGCACACACGCACACATACAGACTGCGCGCCGCGTGACAATTTCACATTGACATTGTGTGACATTGATAATTCTTTTTTTTTAGTTACATTGTTTAGCGAGTTGAGTGAAACCTACATGTTGCCTGAGTCACAGTATATAAATACAAGCAGTATGGAACCTTCGAACAAATCATCGAAACGAACGCACTCACACAGACGCGCGCCCGACAGGGCCCCGGCGGGGTGCTGGCGGTACTGCAGTCGCGCTCGAGCGCGACAATCCGCGATACAAAAAATAAAAAAACTATGCCTGGAAAATATTTTGCAGTGTATAGCTGCTTAGATACGAGCGATTCTAAACCAGCGCTTTCATTTTTTAAACTCCCCGCTGATGTTGAAAGCTAAGAATGATTTATTTTACTATTAAGTACCTACTAAATAAAATGCTTTTTCTTTTAAATAAAACGTTTGGTAATTTTGGTGATAGGTAGGTAGGTATTGCCCAGTGCTTTAAAGACGACTCAGGGTTTATTTGTTAGGTACCTAAGTGTTTTTATGATATGATGTAAGTGATTTTATTAATGATATTTTAAATTAGTTATAATGAATATGTAGGTACGTTGGGGTAATACCGGATGTGTGGGAAGACCGTAGCAATCTAATTACTGCCGAATTTGGTTATATTTCTTAATGTTGGCAACAATGCGCAAGACGCCATTTTATTCTGTTTCGGCCGTCAGTCTCCTCCAACCTCTCCGTGATGTTAGATGCATGCTATGCGCCGTTAAACATAGTACGGTAATTATCGTGAATTTTTCGTCTCTCCGTTCTTACCCGAGTAATTTATTTTGTGTATTTTGATGAAACTGATGCTTTTTTTGTGGTTATTTTTTCAGATTAATTAGTTTCACAAGATGGTAGTTAAAACAATCCGACCCAAACAGATCTATGATCGCTGTAAACCGATATCCGATCTTGTCCCTCTCAGTCAAAGACCGGAAGAGATTCCAAATACAACAGTGATTGTCAAACTTGCAATTTCCATGATTGTAAAAATGTTAAGATTGTTTTTTTGGGATCTTTTTGTATTTTTTTTACTTCAATTCGAATTTTTTACTTTTACGGTCATCCCGTAAAACGTAACTTGAAAATACGAACTGAAATGTAGATGCACAGAAAAACCAGAAAAATAAGACCGGCACTGGGAATCGAACCCAGGTAATCGGCACTCCGTGCCGCGTGCTATACTACTACACCACTGCTGGGCAACGGTATAGACACGAATTTCCCTATGCGCCACATATCTCAGCTTGTTTGTTTCTTATATAGCCACTTAAGCAGTCAGAGGGATAGAACGACACGAACTTCGATTTTCGAATTTCGATGTAGCCCCGCAGCGTGCGGGCTGAACTCAGTGTTACCAACTCTCAAAAATATTTATCCCTAAAGTTTAAGTTAAAAGCCCCTAAAATTATTATAATTAATTGGGAATCCCCATTATCACACCCTGAATATCCTCTAAGATCTAAGTACTCGTCAAGACAAAACAAAGAAGCCCAAAGTCGATGAGGTTGCGTCGTTTCGTTACTGAGAACCTATGAATACTTTCCGGCTCCATCATCAGATCAGCTCAATGGTAACATAATAATATTGTATTGTCACCGATCGTACATAAGTATGCAAAAATTCAGTTTAATTGGACATCGGGAAGTGAAAACACAAGCCGAAACATGAATGCACAGAAAAACCAGAAAAAATAGACCAGCGCTGGGAATCGAACCCAGGTCCTCAGCATTCCGTGCTGCGTGCTATTCCCCTACACCACCACTGGACAGGAGACTAGACACGAATTTTTCCTATGCACCCATATTTCAACTTGGATTCTTATTAGTCACTTTAGCAGCGACACTAACGCCATCTATGATCTACGTTCTCAACGAGAAACATTTTTCACTCCCATCGAAACTATCCGTTCACCAGGGACAAGAGATGTCGCTATTAAGCAATCAAATCAAGATTACGATTTGGAGTCTTTTTGTATTTTTTATTTCAACTCCAAATTTTTTTTGTTTCTTTTACGGTCATCCCGTGAAAGTTTATATAAATTTCACACGAAAACACAAGCCGAAACATGAATGCACAGAAAAACCAGAAAAAATAGACCAGCGCTGGGAATCGAACCCAGGTCCTCAGCATTCCGTGCTGCGTGCTATTCCCCTACACCACCACTGGACAGGAGACTAGACACGAATTTTTCCTATGCACCCATATTTCAACTTGGATTCTTATTAGTCACTTTAGCAGCGACACTAACGCCATCTATGATCTACGTTCTCAACGAGAAACATTTTTCACTCCCATCGAAACTATCCGTTCACCAGGGACAAGAGATGTCGCTATTAAGCAATCAAATCAAGATTACGATTTGGAGTCTACATCTCTTGTCCCTGGTGAACGGATAGTTTCGATGGGAGTGAAAAATGTTTCTCGTTGAGAACGTAGATCATAGATGGCGTTAGTGTCGCTGCTAAAGTGACTAATAAGAATCCAAGTTGAAATATGGGTGCATAGGAAAACTTCGTGTCTAGTCTCCTGTCCAGTGGTGGTGTAGGGGAATAGCACGCAGCACGGAATGCTGAGGACCTGGGTTCGATTCCCAGCGCTGGTCTATTTTTTCTGGTTTTTCTGTGCATTCATGTTTCGGCTTGTGTTTTCGTGTGAAATTTATATAAACTTTCACGGGATGACCGTAAAAGAAACAAAAAAAATTTGGAGTTGAAATAAAAAATACAAAAAGACTCCAAATCGTAATCTTGATTTGATTGCTTAATAGCGACATCTCTTGTCCCTGGTGAACGGATAGTTTCGATGGGAGTGAAAAATGTTTCTCGTTGAGAACGTAGATCATAGATGGCGTTAGTGTCGCTGCTAAAGTGACTAATAAGAATCCAAGTTGAAATATGGGTGCATAGGAAAAATTCGTGTCTAGTCTCCTGTCCAGTGGTGGTGTAGGGGAATAGCACGCAGCACGGAATGCTGAGGACCTGGGTTCGATTCCCAGCGCTGGTCTATTTTTTCTGGTTTTTCTGTGCATTCATGTTTCGGCTTGTGTTTTCGTGTGAAATTTATATAAACTTTCACGGGATGACCGTAAAAGAAACAAAAAAAAAATTTGGAGTTGAAATAAAAAATACAAAAAGACTCCAAATCGTAATCTTGATTTGATTGCTTAATAGCGACATCTCTTGTCCCTGGTGAACGGATAGTTTCGATGGGAGTGAAAAATGTTTCTCGTTGAGAACGTAGATCATAGATGGCGTTAGTGTCGCTGCTAAAGTGACTAATAAGAATCCAAGTTGAAATATGGGTGCATAGGAAAAATTCGTGTCTAGTCTCCTGTCCAGTGGTGGTGTAGGGGAATAGCACGCAGCACGGAATGCTGAGGACCTGGGTTCGATTCCCAGCGCTGGTCTATTTTTTCTGGTTTTTCTGTGCATTCATGTTTCGGCTTGTGTTTTCGTGTGAAATTTATATAAACTTTCACGGGATGACCGTAAAAGAAACAAAAAAAATTTGGAGTTGAAATAAAAAATACAAAAAGACTCCAAATCGTAATCTTGATTTGATTGCTTAATAGCGACATCTCTTGTCCCTGGTGAACGGATAGTTTCGATGGGAGTGAAAAATGTTTCTCGTTGAGAACGTAGATCATAGATGGCGTTAGTGTCGCTGCTAAAGTGACTAATAAGAATCCAAGTTGAAATATGGGTGCATAGGAAAAATTCGTGTCTAGTCTCCTGTCCAGTGGTGGTGTAGGGGAATAGCACGCAGCACGGAATGCTGAGGACCTGGGTTCGATTCCCAGCGCTGGTCTATTTTTTCTGGTTTTTCTGTGCATTCATGTTTCGGCTTGTGTTTTCGTGTGAAATTTATATAAACTTTCACGGGAAGACCGTAAAAGAAACAAAAAAAATTTGGAGTTGAAATAAAAAATACAAAAAGACTCCAAATCGTAATCTTGATCGGGAAGTGAGACAAATTTAACTTGCAAGAGTTGACCCGAATATACAATATACATACATATACACACAATTCCAATTAAATAAAACTTGTAACATAAGGCCTAATAAGCTGAGATACAGAGCGAACTAAAAATTTTTTCTTTCAATTTTACAAAAAATAAGTGGACAACCCTAACGCTCCTTCGGAGAGTAGGCATTTATCTTTAAAATGATGCTTAGCTTCCATACTGCTTGTATTTATATACTGTGCCGTACATTTACGCGCGACGACGTGGTGCTTGTGTGCGTGCTACGAGCGATGCGGTGCGGTGAGGCGGGGGCAAAATCGGGATTCGAGCTGAGGTAGTGCGCGCCCTTAACTACATTTACGGATTATCCACCAAGTGAATGTAGCAAGAATATATTTTTTAAGAAGACTGCTAGTTGCATGAAATTTCTTACTATTTAGTCCATTAATAGTGTTGCGGCTTTTTCATCATCATCATCATCATCCCAGCCTATATACGTCCCACTGCTGGGCACAGTCCTCCTCTCAGAATGAGAGGGCTTGGGCCGTAGTTCCTACACGGGCCCAGTGCGAATTGGGAACTTCACATAGGTACACCGTTGAATTGCTTCGCAGGTTTGAATAAATTTCAAATCTTATTCCGCACATGGATTTCGAAAAACTCAGAGTTGGGAGATGGGGTTTGAACCAACGATCCTCTGCTTTTGCTTGCGGATTTTTTATTATTATTATTATATTCACACTAGCCGTTACCCGCAACTCCGTCCACGCAGAATTCGTTTATCGCTAGCCCGCAGGGACTATGCAATTTTCTGAAATAATAACTATCCTTTGACCTTCTCCGGGACTCAAACTATCTATATAACGAATTTCATCTAAATCGGATCAATGGTTTAGCCGTGAAGTAACCAACAAACAGACTTATAAACTTTCGCATTTATAATATCAGTGAGATGATTACAGCGCTTAACGTGCTTCAACAAAAGCTTTACCCAATTCACCTCACAATACGTACAAATTCAAAAGACGGCGAAAGCTAAAAATAATTCTCCAGCATAATGCCGTAATAATACGTGAAACGTCCTATAATTTCTTTTTTAAAAACATTCCTGGTTGGCCCGCGAGCGCGGCCTAAACTGCCTCTATCTGCGAAAATATGGCGGCCGCGTGCAAAAGGCGTTTTTCAACAAAGAATAAGCGATAAGACGCTTTCAAAACATCTCGAACACGAAAAGATTAGGGTCTGTAAAACGCCTCGTGCATGTGGCGTGTAAGGGTTTTTGGAGTGAGTTTGTTGTTAGGTTATGTATTATGATGAAGTGGGAAGGATGGATACTTATTGCGCTTGACCTTTGCAATTCACTTTAGTTAGCATAAATACAACTAGCTTTTTACTCTATAGAACTTTTTAATTTTAACATTT
Source organism: Choristoneura rosaceana (assembly GCA_037349165.1). NCBI lineage: Eukaryota > Metazoa > Arthropoda > Insecta > Lepidoptera > Tortricidae > Choristoneura > Choristoneura rosaceana. The sequence continues at coordinate 431,683 of JAZBNJ010000002.1, forward strand.
ATTTCTTTCGTCTCATCGTCATCAACATTGTTCTTTGCTTTGCCTGTCCAAGACACATTATATTGTTGTAATAGATTTTTACATAAAGGTAGAGAATTTCTAACATTGTAGTTGTTAGAGTGTTTACTTTTAACTACACCTTAATTTACTTACTTATCTGTCTGATTTTTAATTTGACTCAGCGAGTGCTAAGGTCAGCCTAGTTTGGTAGATAGGTACTTACGGGATAATGCTGATCATTTTTGTAATCGTGTAACTTGTATTTAAAAAAACTATCCAATTGTACCCTATGACATCCTACCCTATCTTATCCTATTAGATCATATCCTATTCTATTTAGGTTTCGTTTTCGCAGATCTAATTTTACCCCATGCGTGTTCATTCTCTAAACTCGCTTGCTTCGAATTTTGTGTTGAACTCTATTAATATAACAAAGAGCATTGACAGATAACTCTAGTTACTAAAAGCAAGTGAGTGGCTGAGCTACACTTGAACACTACCGGACGTATCGGAATATCGAAAATTAATATTATAGCTGATGTTAAAAAGTTGACGATCAAAATACCGAAAGTAGGTTAGGTTAGGTTCGATATTTTGACCGTCGATATTTTACTATCGGTATTTCGATTTTCGATACTACAGATACGCGCCCTCGAACACACAAAGTGCAATGACTCATATGTAATGAAATGAAACTCAACTTAAATTGGCACACGTTTCTGTTCATTCATTCGATAACATCCTTTCATTAACTTTAACCAAGTCCGTTTGCGTGGATTGTAAAAAATGTCTTTTGAATTATGCATTCGGACGAGAAAGGAAATTAAATGGGTTCTTTGTGATAGCTGATCAATAAATACTGAAGAATTAAAGTTTTTAAGTCGATTCCCATTAAGAGTGTTCATGAAATATAAATTGGGTATTTCAATAAAGCGGAAATAAGCCTCTTTGAAATGTTTGTCAATTAACCCAATATTAACCAGTTTGATTAATTAAATCGGTTTCGGTGTATTTGCTCGATCTAATGATGATTAATTACGATTAATGGCGTTCAAATTATAGAATGCAGTACAAGTCATGAAATCATTAAGCTCTTACTGCTAGGTAGCTTTGTCGGGGGACTTTGTCCGCACTGTAATAATTTATAAAAAAACTTCTTATTTTCTAAATTAAAACCTATATTGGGCTAACCTTCCATCTTTTAATTTCACCCCTATGTGTTTGTATGTATATATATAGTATTAAGGAAAAGGCATCATAGCTCTACAAAATTTCACATCTACATATAGCTGAACGTTAAGGTTCCGTTTCCATCAGAGATCTGCAAATATGTATTGCAAGAAATGGATTTTTTTATTCACCAATAGAAACACTACATGCCTAACTTCGCTCCGCTTCGCTGTTTCCATCAGATGTGCACTGCGAGGATAGGTAAATAAAGGATTTCTATAGGTTCATAAAAAATACTCTGGTAGAAACACAGCCTAAGCCAGACGGTCGCGATTATGATAGAATCGAATAGGATAAACAATACAAAATTCAACCTCATTCGTCAGTTTACCTGCATCATGAAAACCAATTCAACGTAACATCCAAAACACTCAAAGGCTCACGCTCACGCGTGAGCCTTTACCACACCCCTTAGTTTATTTGTGGGTCAAACATGTACCACATTACTCACAAAAAGTAAAAACCTTCGCTAATCAGCCCGCAACGCACGTACCAAAATAGATTTGCTACATTGAAATGGGTATTTCACCGTAAGATCTGGCAACCCACTAGGGAAAAGTACGCGATTCCGGGGAATTTATGTCTGATTTAGTGGGTAATCTCGGCTCGACGCCGCAACTGTCATCCTGGGAAATACTGAGGCGGATCGAGGCGTCGCATTTAGAGACAGTCGATGGGTTGCTACGTATTTAATTCGGGGTGGCACCTCTCTGCTTTTATTTTAGAGTAGGGTTGTCAAAATGGAAAAAGTTGGGCTTAAACTGGCAGCATTTTTTACGTGACAGTTTTTACTATAAATCTTGTAAAATCATCTGCTCCGGCGCTGCGGAAAGGATAGTCCCACCGTCCTAGAGCGTAAGAAAGCGCATGTTGGTTCCATATTGTAGTACCGCTAACTATCATACCAGAAGCCATCAGTGTTACATTCCTCGTCGTATCACAATAACTGTTGCTCTATTAGTAATAAAATAAAAACTTGGAGAAAAACAATTTCTAATGTTTACGTAAATTAGAAATAAGTTATAGTTAAGCTATTATAATAAGTTTTGTGAAAGTTTGTGTCACGCGGAAACCTTACACAAATCTGTGTGTGACCTTTTGCGATTAACTGACAGACTGACGTCTGCCTACGAACTGTTAATCCATGGGGCCCTTCAAGATTGTCCATTGCCGTTTAATGGGGCAATGCGGCCAGCGAAAAGAGGACCTTTGCACGGGGAAGAATACGAGCCGGACTTACATAGTAAGTCATAAACAGTTACAATTTTTTGAAAATGAAATTACTGTAAGACTATGAGTAGTAAGGCCGTGGTGGTTACTGACTACAAAAAACCATGAAAATAATTTTCTACCAGTCTAAAGTCGGTGCCTTAGCACGAGACACCAGGAGTGATTGAAGTGTAAAGATAAAGTGAAGTAGAGGACTATAGGTTCACTACTGCTGGCTCGTGCTGAAGCACCGACTTCAGACTGGTAGAAAATTATTTTCATGGTTTTTTGGAGTCGGTTCAACTCTTTGTTTTAATTTTTTCGTATATTTCATTTATTTGCAAAGTTCTCTATTTACAAATCCATAGTAAACACTCTATAAAGTGTTATAGGGGCTAAATCCTCCCCTCACTCGTTAGCGGTTAACACATTTAACAGGGTTGTGGTTTGTACGCTGGCTTTCAGAGATAAAGGATAGATTATCGGTAGATATCTTCATCATTATCAACATCCCAGCCTATACCTCCCACTGTTGGGCACAGGCCTCCTCTCAGAATGAGAGGGCTTGGACCATAGTTCCCACGCGGGCCCAGTGCGGATTGGGAACTTCACACGTACCACTGAATTGCTTCGCAGGTTTGTGCAGGTTTCATGATGTTTTCCTTCATCACGAAGCTCGTGGTAAATTTCAAATGCAATTCCGCACATGAATTTCAAAAAACTCAGAGGTGCGAGTCGGGGTTTGAACCCACGATCCTCTGCTTAAGAGACGATAGGTCAAACCACTAGGCCACCACGGCCACAGTAGGCCACAGGTAGGCCACTAGGTCTTACTATCCGGTAAATAGAAAGAAAAAACTGCAGTTGGCAATTAATACTTTTCATAATAGTAAATTTAACTTTGAAAATTAGAACAGTTGGGACAGGAAATCGAATCTTCCCTCAAAATTCCGTAATGTAAATACTCCAATTCGAGTTTAATATTTATGTTATAAATACTCGTATATCATCATCATCATCATCAGCCCACATCAGTCCACTGTTGGACATAATGCCTCTTCCATGGCGCGCAACAACATACAAATATTTCATGCTGAAGCAAAAAAAAAATCGAGTATGTAAATTTCTGTCATCCAAAGTTAAGAAACTTTTGAAATGTTGTTTCTTCGTGAAAAAAAAATATTGAAAAGATCTAAATCTTTATTAAAGGGCAGAGGAGTTTCTTACAGATTGTATTAGATGGTAAATACTTATAAAGGGTTTTCATCGAAATTTTTGATCAAGATAAAAGTATAGAATATACACATATTGTATATGTCGAAATATAGAAAATTAATCTCATACGTACAATTTAAAAACCCTTAAAATAATTTTAAGTACCCACAAGTATTAAAATCTATTCATTTATCCATAGATACTTTTCATAAGGGATAAGTTGGCATATTTATGTATTTTTCTTTTTTAGTTTGTTGATTAATTTCATTTATTTCAAGAACAACAAACTATCTAATCTTAAAACAATATAATAGGAAACAAAATAAATAAAAACTACATAAACATACCTAACTTTAAAAAGAAAATACCATCTAAAAGGTCCTCTTGCGGCATAGACCCCAACACACTGGCGGCATTATATTTATTTTATTTATTTGATTCGGTACAATTATATATTTTAAACAACACAATGGAAATGAACATACATAATGGCAACAATTACTGTGTCTACAATACAGTTACAATTGCATTCAACATTCATGTACCTACACAAATTTTTAAACTAAAAACCTTAGATAATATAGACGGGATGCGCCTTTGACGTACCTTTACCTGCAACTTTTTCTGCCAAATCGTCCGGGGGGCGAGGAAACACGTATAGCACACTTCTAAGCATTGCCGCACACTCATGTCAAAAAAAATTGCGTTCCTACACATGCCTACCAAAACAAAATCGTAACACAAATGTAAAAATCGAACACACATTGACATTTTGTCGTAATCACACTGTTGTTTTAGACAAACACTTACATTCGAACTAGTGATGTGGCATGTGTAAAGACCGATTTAATTGAATGGGTAGCAAAGAAAGAATGAATGACTAAAATTAAATTAATATATTTCAAATGAAAGTGGTTATCATGTAATAAAATTTTTATGAATTTTATTAGTTTTTCACTGCGGATTCACCTACTAGTAATTTTATTTCAGAAAATTTAAGAAATCTGATTAACTAGATGAATAAAGCAAATAAGACCACCGACCGACGATCGGATGGCTAAGTGGTTAGAGAACCTGACTACGAAGCTTGAGGTTCCGGGTTCGAATCCCGGCCGGGGCAGATATTTGTATGAATTTGGATGTTTAATATGTATTTAAGTATTTATTTATCTATATAAGTATGTTTATCCGTTGCCTAGTACCCATAGTACAAGCTTCGCTTAGTTTGGGACTAGGTCAATTGGTGTCAAGTGTCCCATGATATTTTTTTTTTATTTTTTTTAAGAGGGTTGCTGAATGTAGTGGTGACAGTGTTAGTACCATTTTATTCAAAATCTGGCTATAAGTGACTCTAACTGCGCTACCAATGTCTGCAAAGCTAGAAAATTCTTACGCAGTATCAAAAAGTGTTTTAGGTGCTAGCGGCCATAAGGTAATCTTTCAAATGTCGTACAACTTCCTATGAAATTAACGTTGTTAAGACGAACCTTAAATTTTACAGATTAGAGTAATGCTGCATTACTAATGCACCGCTTTTTTGTTTCGGAGACAGTTGAAGTCCGAAGAATATCAAGTTGTCTAGGTGGTTAAAAATGATTATATTAACACGCACTTTCGCGTTACATACAATTGAGTCATGTTTAGATGATTAAGAATACTTAGACTGGTTTGTTCCTGCCCTCTCGATTTTGGAAGAGGCCTGTGCTCCTACAGTGGTGTGGTGATCCAAGACGTGGTGTCTTGGATCCATATGTGATCCCTGGCAACACACATTGGTTAAAGACTTTTGCTTAAGGCACTGAGGAATTTTTAATGAAGAGACACTGCGGGTTTCCCAAACGCTGCCCGTGCGAGTTGGATTCACGATTGACCTTCTCGTTGTTGGACCTACCTATCTAATTGGATGGTTTGTCCAAGATATTTATATATACCAATTACTTTATAGAAAAAGCCGTAGTGACTAAGCTGTACGCTGAATGAAGGAAAATCCGATCCGAATCTGATCTGTCCTAATCATCGGTTCTTTCGGAAAACTGTAAATATGAAGTAATACAATTTAATAGTTTAAGGTATTAAAAAAAAATGGCAACAGAAAAACATCACAAAAAAGTGTAGTTTTAAATAAAATTAAAATAAACCACAGGATAAATTTCATTCGTTCATCGGTTCAGTTCGTATATGTGCCATCACTACCCTCGTGCCTAGTGATAGTTTGTTATTATTCTGTCATTTATATTACAAAATTTAATCTGATATATTAACGTTCTGGTAGTGTAAATTGGTGATTAAATTACTTAAGCGTGGAAAGAAACGCAGTCTTTCGTAACGCGAGACTTTGCTGACTTGCTTCTGCACGAAATCACAGTACAAGACACCATTTTCCACGAGCTTTGCACACCGGGACGGACAATGAAAAATGACAACCTGTCCCTGTCAACTTTAGTTTTCATAAACGATAACGACCAAATGGTCATGTAGCATGGCAGAGGGGAAAAAGGTGTAAAGGCGCACCCCGTCTATATTATCTAAGCTAAAAACTAAGATTAGATTAGACAAGTGCAAAAAGTATCTATTCGAACCACTCAAAAATATGTCGCTATGGCCTTATTGCAGGATTCGATTTGTGGCATTTGAACATGGCGGATGTAGACAATATCTAATTTTGCTATTTCTGTTTCTTTGCCTAATTGATGTGATTTTGATAGTGTTTTATGCGGCGATTAACCTTAACAGTGAACAGTGATCACAAAATTCTATATTGCTCTCGTGTCTGACATTTTTTAATGCGCAAGTTGTCTCCACGTGGTTTCTGGAATTTTACTATCAAGTTACAAAAACTACAATCACCGTACAACGTGCTTCTCAAAGAGAATACTTAGACACTGGCAAAATTGTCCTATTAATTAGGACAGAAAAGCCATATTTTAAAAGAGAAGAAGGTCTTATTGCGACGGAATAAGAGTCTGTGGTACTTATTACTTTTGAAACTTTTAATGAGTTCATATTTTTATACTTGACTGTACCAATCTTGACGTTTGTAAACTGTGTTTGCTTTTAAATGTTTTTACAATAAAGAGTTTACATCTATCTATATAAATAAAAATGAATTGTAAAATGTGTTGGTAAGCGCAAAACTCGGGAACGACTGGTCCGATTTCGGTAATTCTTTTTTTGTTGAGTTTGTTACTGTCAGGAGGTTTTTATGGAAGAAAATACATAAAAAATACAACGGGGGCGAAGCCGCGGGCAACAACTAGTATAATATAAAAATGAATCGCAAAATGTGTTGGTAAGCGCATAACTCGGGAACGACTGGTCCGATTTCGCTAATTCTTTTTTTATTGTGTTTGTTACTGTCAGGAGAAGGTTTTTATGGAAGAAAATACATAAAAATACAACGGGGGCGAAGCCGCGGGCAACAGCTAGTCTATAATATAAAAATGAATCGCAAAATGTGTTGGTAAGCGCATAACTCGGGAACGACTGGTCCGATTTCGCTAATTCTTTTTTTGTTGTGTTCGCTACTGTCAGGAAAAGGTTTTCATGGAAGAAAATTAAAAAAAAATACAACGGGGGCGAAGCCGCGGGCAACAGCTAGTACCTAATGAAATAGGTAGTAAGTAGCAGACGCTGAAATACGCTACAGTAATTTAATGTAATGATAGAGTGTACTAAATTTTCAATCGTGAATTCCAGTACTTATAAATACAAATGGTTAAACCAGAATGTAAGGCCTACACGACCTGTCGTAATAATTAAAACAATGAACCTAAGAACAAGGCGAAATTACACTTGAAATTCGAAATGACAAAGGTTAGCCGGGGAGCCTCAATAAAACAAAGATCTGAAATAACTTAACCTTTCATCATTTTAATCAAGAGCGGACCAATTTCATCAAATTCTCAATGGAGCATTCAATTAAGATGGCTTAATCCCGTTGGCTACCTAAGGAGCCCGGGTATCATACAAATTGCGGTAAACCGGCGTTAATCCTAAGTTGCTACAAATCCGTAACACCGGTTGCGAGTCGGAAGCGGTTATCTGGGACGGTGTCATCGCTCCCCACTTTTAAGCCCCCCCCCCTACTGGGGAGGTGTTTTAAAAAAACTTTTAAAGCTCGAGGCTTTGAGGCTTGATAAATACGAAAACACTTGTCGTTTTGTTAGTCTGCGACGCGGCGACGGTATATAGTTAGTAAGTAGTATTCTTACGACTTTTTTTACTCTTACTTGCCATTTTGTTTTCAGTTAGAATAAGTAGGTGAGTACACCAACTGTCATTAGGTGGTAATGAGACAAAAGGTTTCATATCCTGCTATTCGTACAATTTTCTTATACTACGCATCTGAAATACCCCTGGATGTTTATGGGCGGTGGTGATCTCTTACCACCAGGAGACCCACTTCCTCGTTTGCCTTACAGTCGATTAAAAAAAAAAACTAGCATGCAAATTACATTTTCTAACATTAAAATCAACTGTACTAGAAACTATCTTGCGACAGAAAATCGCATACATTGTTGTATATCTTTTCCAATAGTATCTGCATTAACTTTTATTCAAATACATACAGGGGTAGCTCCCGTATGCTTTTCGATAGCTTGTTAAAAAAATTTGTACACATGGCAAAGCAATGTTTTCTATGTAAAGCTGTCCTAGGAATACAAACATGGGCCAGTCTTTCAGGATTTCATTTAATTCTTGTTAAAACGTTTCCACAAGAATTAGATGAGATGACACACACTACGTTACGTTACGTTACGTTACGTTACGTTACGTTATTCAACGTTTATTGAGGGTAGTCAATAAATCTATTAGCTGTGATGCACGAGATGGTTTTAAAATTCATTTGGCTTATATACTAGGCACTGTTTTATCTAGTTAGGTATTTTAGGTTAAACAAGAAATAATTAATTATGAGTAACTGTCCAATTAAAAAATGTGTAGAGTTAAAACTTTAAAAAGTAATATATAAAACAAACATCTTTGCATACCTACACTCACAAATTTAAGTAACAAATTCATTCAATATTGATCTCTTTTGTTTGCCTTCAAATCATTGCATTGAAGTGGTTATATAATTTTTTTTTACAAGTACCAAAACTTAACTACAATTTAGTATACTTTTAATCTTAATCGGTTTAGCAGTTTGCGCGCGCAGAGCTGGAATTCTAAATTAACTAGGTTTTATCTCCATTGATTAGAATGCAAGCACTGTTGCTTCACGGCAAGATTAGCGAACAAGATGGTGGTAGCAATCCAAGCAGATCTTGCACAAGGTCCTACCACCTGCAAAGATAGTAAGAATCGCCCTCGAGCTGCAATAGACACACCCTAATATCACCCAAACAAGCCAGCGAATAAAATCCGCGTGTGTAGCACGAAACATCGTGTCGTTTGTATATTTATTCCATCTGATTTCCCCTGTCGTGAATGATCACTTCTGTTGAGATCCAACTGGGAAATTATATATTATTAACGGCCGAAACTTCCTTGGCATCGATCGGTCGTTAAGAGGTGCTCATTGGTGGAGAAATGTTTTGTTTATTTTGTTGTACAAAGTCTGAGACGCTTTTGTTTGTACGTCAATTTAAGACAATGTTTTATCGGAGTTCAAAGCGTGTGAGGAAAAAATGGACGTAAAGTTACGTTTTTGTCACGTTTATAGTAGCTTCACATGTTGTATGTATCGGAATCTTTCAAATTTTAACATGAAACTACTGTGAGATTCATTCATAGGTATTTAATGAAATAAATCTGGCTAACTTTTTTTACGTCTTAAATCGAGTTTTGCTTGACATTTTTCGGGCTAATTCCTAGACTTTCGAGCAACGCGACTCGGCGGCTGCTGCAACAGCCACACCGCGCTCTACCGTTCTACTCGCGACTACCCGACGAAACTGATACCAAAATTAATACACGACTACCCCCGTTTTCATCGTCATTTTTGTTATAACTCTCAAATGTAGGGCAGAAAACAGGAACAGCACAAAATTATTACGTCAGCCAATAGGCAGTTTATCGTTTTAAAGGATCTCTAACGTAAAACGCAAAACGTCTACTAAAATTTTCTTAAACAAAGAGCTTCTACGCTTCAACAAAAAGCATTAACGATGGTACCTTAGCTTCGCCCGATATCGAAAGTCGATATTATTATGATAATTTAAGATCTGCCGTTTATCGATCGAGATATTCGCAAGATATTCGCATAGAAATGTATTAATCTTGGGATTATCTTAGGCTTCTTTTGTTTTTCCTTGTGAGCCTGATTTCCTTTATTAGCGGCAAGCTCTCGGCTGTGTTAGTTAGCAATATCTAGTCGAACAGGGATGTATAGGGAAAATATGATATTAACATTACGGTATTTATTAATCGAATCTTCGACCAGTGTGTTGCCTGTGATGACCTGTGGCTTTGAGACTTGGTCCTTAACTTAGAGTCTAGGAAGCTTAGAGTCACGCAACGAGTTATGGAGAGTTTTATGCTCGGAGTTTCTTTGCGCAACAGAATCCGGAGTACAGAAATTTGCCGAAGAACTAAAGTTGCTGACATGGTTCAAAGAATATTATGCAAGTTCAAACTCAAACTTACAACATTTATTGACAACAAAAACACACTACATCACAACAAAAACACAGTATAAACATAAATAGGAGAAGAGATAACAATTAGAGACGTTGTGCTGTAGTGTGATGCCAAAAGGACTCATCTCATCATGTGCCGTAGCCCTTTAATCAGAGCTGCAGCGCTGAAGTTGAAGTTGAAGTTGAAGTGGTAATGGGCTGGATACATCGGTCGAAGAACAGATAAACGTCGGGAAGAGGTGTTCGAGTGGCGACCACTTTAGTTTAGTTTAGTTTGGTTTACTTGGTGTGGTTTAGGAAGACAAAGCGTTGGCCACTGGCGTATTTAGGGTTATGTCTCAGGGGTGGGGGGGGGGGGGGAAGCTGGCCTGGATCTTTGTGTGAAGATATCAGTATTATAGAATTTTGAATCGGTTGCCCAACCCGAAAAAAATTACAAATACAAATTGAAACATGGATGCACAGAAAAACCAGAAGAAGAGACCAGCGCAGGTCCTCAGCACCCTACACTACTACTTGATAGGAGTATAGACACGAATTTCTCCTATGCACCCATATCTTAGGTTGCTTATTTCTACTACGCTACTTAAGCAGCAGCACTAGCTACATATCTCGCTCTCATCGAGACACGTACCTAACACACTTTCGGAACTAACCGCTCTCCCAGTCACGAGATGTTGCTACTAAGTAATCAAATTATGATTGGTTATTTTGACCCAGCCCCCCTCCCCCTCTATATACGCCTATGGCCTTGGCCTCACTAGATGAACTGACGACATCGTAAGAAGTGCTTAGTAGTAGACTTGAGTTAGAGTTGAGACATTTTAGTTTGACACGCCACGCGTTCCCGGGAAAAAGGGTCTTGATAGACAGACAGAGGACAGACGGATAACAAAGTGATCCTATAAGGATTACGTTTTTTCCTTCTGTAGGTCAGGTAGGAAACCCTAAAAACAGCAAAGCGTCTCTTTATAACAATAATAAATTACTGGAAGCTAACATTTATATTGAAAATACAAACTGAAATATAGATACACCAGTCCAGCATGATGACCAGCACTGAGAATCGAACCCAGGTCCTTGGCATTTCGTGCCGCGTGCTATACCGCTACACCACTGCTGGACAACGATATAGACACGAATTTCCTCTATGAATCACATATCTCAGCTTGTTTGTTTCTTACATAGCCACTTAAACAGTGACGCTAGCGACATCTATACCGTCTAGCTCTCAACGAGAAACCTTTAGTACTCCATTGGAACTAACCGCTCACCCGCACAAGAGATGTCGCTATTAAGCAATCAAATTAAGAATTAAGGTTTTACGGGATGACCGTAAAAGTAAAATTTGGAACTGAAATAAAAAAATACAAAAAGATTCCAAAAAACCAATCTTAAGCTAAAATTTATAACAAAATACATACATTAAATTTCATATGATATGCTGAACCTAGTTTATTAGAGTCGAATGACGTTCTTTTCCCTTTGTAATAGAGCCGTATTTCGTTTAAACAAGGTTACGACAAGTACAGAAAAACATCTAAAGAGTTCTTCAGCCAGAAAATTGAAAATGGGAGTATCAATCGTAGTACAAAGTGCTTTGGGCTTTGACTGCACTATTTGAGATGGCGTGCTCTTATAAGTTGAAGTATTTTTCCTCTATAAAATTAAACAATATGATTCGGGAGATCAGCAGGGCTTACTACTTATATCGGATTCAGTTGGTTAAGGCTACCGTATTGTACCATTATTATTGTTAGTTCACGTCCTAGTTATAGAGCAAATTGTTTAGTTAATACATTACACATTCGCATGTTCATGTTAGTTTTCTGCCTACATCCACAGTCATCAGGCATCCACAGTCTTTTAAAGAAAAGCTAAGACAATTCAAAAAAAGGTTATATAGATGGCTATGTGACTTATGTCTATACTCTGTTAAGGAATATCTTGCTTTTAAACAACAACAACAATAATAATGAATGTCAGTAACAATTATTTAACGTTCTGTATATCATAATGTTTGTCTAATGTAAAACTAGTAATAATTCTTTGACTATGCATGGAATATTTGATAATAATAATTATAAATATTTAATTAATGATAAGACCAGATTATTTTGTTATATTGTGTGATTGATAAAAATATTTTGCATGCTGACTCAAGCAGATATTGGCGCACTCAAAAATATATTCTGTAACATTACCTCCAACCCATTATCTAGCAAATAAACCATTTCATTTCATTTCATTTCCATTTCATTTCAAAAGCCAAGTATTTAAATTATTACTTTATTAGTTACTAGCTTTTATCCGCAGCTTCATCCGCGTGGAATTCGGCTATCGCGCGGTGTTCTCTCGGGAACTGTGAATTTTTCCGAGATAAAACTTAGCCTATGTCACTCTCTGGCTCGTAAACTATCTGTATGCCAAAAATCACATCGATCCGTCACTCTATTTCGATGTGAAAGACTGACAAATATACGTACAAAGACAAACACACACACTTTCACATTTATAATGTTAGTATGGATTGTGGTAACTTTACTGATTGGTGTATAATCTAAGATTTCATTTGCAATTACTAATTAGCCATATATTGTACCGTTTGTACCCAAATAAACTTTAAAAAATGTATTGTAAATACTTAATTGTACATAAAAGACAAAAATAATACAAAAACAATAAAACAAACAGAGTACAAAGGCGAAGTTATTCCTAAAAGGGATATTTTCAAACTAAATAAAATAAATAAATACACTAAATTATTAGTGCGATTAACCCTATTTTTCCCGACTCCCTAAAGAGAGGTTATTTAGATGTTGCTTTGCTCACGTCTCCCGAATTACCAGTAGGTATAATATTATACTAGTGTTTATCCGCGGCTTCGTATGCGTAAACTATTAAAGCATACCAAGAGGCTCGATTCCTAAAGATATTTAATAAGTCCATCAGTAAGATAAAAAAAAAATTGGACACGTTTTTCTTCTTTTTCAATTAAAAAATAACGGACATCTTGCCTTTGATGCGCTTCTTAAGAAGCGAACAAAAAATTACAAAGAGTTCTTTGTAATTTTCTCTTCGATTGAGAATAGAAATAATCCGTGTTCAATATTTTCTGTTAATTAAACAGATGGAATTAACAAAATAACATTCTTTTACTTCTCATGCTTGTAAATTTCGTGATTATGATGGATCTAGGCGACATAATTTATTTTTTTATGTTCTAGTACATAAAGTGAAATCTGCGTATAAGACCAAGGTAACCAGGTGTCACAGCCACAAACAAAAAAGTTTCTTTGTATTTTTTAAATTATTTTTATCAGTATAAAACTAAAAATAACAAATAAATCATGTAAACTAAATATTTACAATTATATTAACAATGCTTGAAAGATTTCATGTGGCCGGGGCACATTGCTCGCAGGACTGATGGCCGATGAGGTCCTGACACAGAGATGACGCAGAGATGGTTCTCGTATGGCGTCCGCGGACCGGGAGACGAGCTGTCGGTAGACCTCCAACAAGATGAAGCGACGACCTAGTTAAGATCGCGGGATCGAGGTGGGTGCGGAAAGCACAAGACCGGTCTGAGTGGAGAGCCTTGGGGGAGGCCTGTATCCAGCAGTGGACGTCTTTCGGCTGACATGGTGATGATGATGATAAAGGCATGAAAATAAAATATACCTAGGAAGTGAACAATTGTTTCCACTGTTTCTATTTACATAATTTCCCCTCAATCTAAGTGAAAAGCAGAGTGTAAAACTCGAGCATTATATTTTCCATTATTATATTTTCCCCTCGACGTGTCTATCCACTCTCACTTACTCACTTGGCTTGTTCTTAACTACGAGAAAACGTATGTTACCATACCAAGTTGTAACAAGAAAAGAACTCCGAGCAAAACGCAGTTGCCCTGATATTAGTTAACTATTTAACACACTATGCAACGTTCGCGACCGTTATTACGACTTAGTGATTCGATTTGCATCGTTGCTCCGTACAGATAGCTCTAGAAGAGTTACTCGAGCAGCTCTTACAACTCGGGTAAGGACGCGACTGGAATTTTTATTAGACGATAAAAGGAAGTATTTTATTAGGAACTCTGACGGGATAACCTGCTTCGTGGAAGTTAAAATACAGATAAAACAAGGAATTGGTGATTCGTGGCGGAGTGCTTGAGAAAGGGACGGTAGAGAAGAAAGGGAGGTGCGAGTTGTAGGATCTTAAGCCAAGTACGAACTATGCGGTCAACCACGCGGTTTTAGCGTGTCGTCTCTTACCGAAGCGATACTTTGAAGAGGGACGGCGCGCTAAAATCGCGCGGTTAACCGCATAGTATGTTCTTGCACTTATACAAGTTGTATCCGGACCGTTGGTACCATTTTAGTCGCTGCTGTAGAGATGACGACCTGACTAACTACTTGGACGTACTTGGAGGTACGAATGTTTGTTCTCGTTTCTTTGATGTTCATATTATTATGTATTTAAGTAGGTATGTATTTTATCTATGTAAGTATTTTTATCCGTTGTCTAAAATCCATAGTACAAGCTTTGCTTAGTTTGGAACTAGGTCAATTGGTGTCAAGTGTGACATGATATTTATTAAAACAGCCAGGGAACTTTTTTTTAAGTATGAAATGAAATAATTTATTTTGTAATAAAACGCGGTTTTATAAAATAAATGTGTTAAGGTGCAGTGACGCGTCTAACCAAAGCATTGGCATGCAAATATTAACTTATTAAATAAATTCACTAAAAAAGACAATTAATTTTGTAATATAAATAAATAATCAAAATTAGTAGCCTGTATAGTGTCCCGCTGCTGGGCAAAGGCGTCCCCTCCTGAACTCCACAACTGCAGCCATGTCAGGGAACTTAGATGTTCGCATTTTTTTACATAAAACTATCCTATGTACTAGCTAATTACAAATGTAAAAGTATTTCTGTATGTTAGGTGAAAGGCTTAAGCGTGAGGAGTCTTCACGCTTAAAGCGCTGGACCTAAGTAGATGACGTCATACCAGCACAAGTGCACAGTGCGCAAGTCGCGCAGTATGCTGTCCCGCACACCTCGCTGGCTCTGCAGAAAACCAGCGCCGTTGACAACGATAGTCGTGACAACGGCACCGCTGAGTGGAGACCATTTCGGCTTCACATCATTATTTGTTTGTTCTTGTATTCTTTGTTATTTTTCACCGTAATACAGTTAAATACTAGTACGGGGATCAGAAGACGCTTACGCCAGTTAATCTTGTTATTAATGTTAACTATTATTAAGTAAATTGTAAAACATGTTAAAACACGGTTTTCTCAAGTAATGTAAGCAGCATTGTAACATTATGTTTCGCAATAAAGTTATTATTATTATTATTTTGTACTTAAATGTATTTTCTCTGTTTTTGTCATGATGTGTTGGCTGAATAAACATATTTCTATTCTATACAGAAATAGTTAGAGCTTCTGAAAACGAGGTAGAATAGTTTTTATCCAGAATGATTGCGAAGTTTCTGCGGGATAGCGACTGGCAACAATATTGCTTGAAACTCTAAATCATTCAGTCCTGTTAGAAAATGTCGAACATGTCTGCTGACCCAAACACACTTACTTACACAGCCTTTTGACTTGGCATCCCTTTTCAACTTAGCTTCGAAATAGAAAGGCACGGTTCCGTAAAAGTGTAGAGCTCAGTGTTGCCAGGTTTACGCAAAAATCTTAATTGTCAATGTTTTCCTATCCATACTTAGTAAATGTTATAAATAGCTGAACCGGCTTTAATTTTAAATTTGGTGAACGCGAACATAATAATATAGTTTCTTTTGAGAACCCCTAACTTCCTGGCAGCGATTTTGGCCTTATTTACAAAATATACTGTAATGGAGAAAGAAAGAAGACATTTCGGTATTTCTTATCAAGTTCTTCTCAATACAGGTTTTCCGAAACGGTAGTATTTTTTTTAACTTTCATTTTATCATCGATACCATTTAACAGCCATAACTATTTATTAATAGCCTAAATTATATAAATACTAGCTTTCACCCGCGGCTCCGCCCGCGTAGTATTCGGTTATCGTGCGCTGTTCCCTCGGAAACTGTGCATTTTTCCGGGATAAAAAGTGGCTTATGTGACTTTCGGGCCCATAAACTATCTCCATCCTATTGAAGCCCACCATTTAAAAATTAATAAAAAAATTGACAAAGCCAAAATTAGAATCAAATTTTTTCGAGAATATAGTTAAACTCCCATCAAGCTGCCATGGCGTAAAAAAATATTTTTTTTTTTTTTTTTTAATTTGTTACATTGTCATAGATTCCTAATTCCCTTGAAATTATTGTGTACATTCTATTGCACATTGGGCCACACGAGGCTATGCCTAAAATCGCTCCGTTGCGGCGTGAAAGACTAAAAACAGACAAACATACAAACACACACACTTTCGCATTTATAATGTGGGAGATGAGTTGTTTTTAATATATTTTGAATTTTAACGGTTCCAAATTAGTTCATAAACAAGCTGGTCGCTAAACCGCTCCCACCCGGTGTGACGTCATTTGTTTGTTCGCTCTTATAAAAAGGGCCTACCTGCCGTTGACGGGTCAGATATCATTCAGTTGTGCTGAGCTGTTGACGTAGTCCAGGTAATGCTATTTTCCTATAGAAACTAGTTCATACTATGATTAGATGCATACTGTGTCTTTATAGATGTGCTTCATACAAATTACTATACCTACCTGATGGTGGAACCCCTGTAAGTGACTTTTGATGATGATTATGTTGTATTGTTTAAAAGATTATTACACATAGTAATAATTAATGCTAATTTCATATATTGCATATATTGTTGTTCTTGGACAAATGCTTTATTTCTAAATAAATATGATGTGTTGATTTGAACGCTGTTTTACGTAATTATATCTTCCTTTAATCTCCCACATCAGAAGTGGGATCACACGTGTACCTACTAAGTTATTAATGCATTTTTACTTTTATATTTTTCATGGACTCCAATGCTGCATCTTTCGATGCACATGCGCCGAAGTGGCGTAGGTACACATGCGCCGACGTGACGTGCACATGCGCTGACCTGGCGTACACGGGCGCTGATGCGGCGTGCACTGCACATGCGCCGATGTTGCGTGTACATGGTCCAAGGTGGCGTATACACGCGCCAACAACGCAGCGACCTGACGACATCACCGACGCTCTCACCCCCACATGCGATGGTGGTACCGACGAGTGAACCTTCAGCGTTGCAAAGAAAAATTGGACGAGACAGCGTAGCTACTTTACGAAGACCGGTAAATCCTATTTTGCGAACCTGCTTGGGTCACAGCGGTTTGACGATAAAATTTTATTTTGTCAATTGTGGTTGTAGACATTTTGTTTTTAGACATTTAATATTCTTGGTATTTTAGACTACCAAACTTACATACTCTGCTAACATCACTACTACCGATTAATCTTGTACGGCAATTAGTGACCTGTAACGTCACTTAGATGCGAATTCGGTTGACTATTTAATTCTTTCAAAGTTACTAAAAATCAAGTTTTACAGTTACTTATTATTTTGTTGTTAAAAGGGTTACTTCCTAGAATTGTTGTTTCATGGTGTCAACTACCCTATTGAGTATTTAATTACTCGTCTTTTTACACTAGATACAATTATTTCCTAACAAGTTAAGCACTTCTGTGTTTGGGTACATAGATGAAAACCTTTGGGCGGTGCAAATTACTGCATTTATTTACGATAAATCTAGGCACCCTGCTATCGCAAGTATTATAAGTGTGTTTATATAAAAGTTCTTAGTAATCTTAGACTAACTCTTGGGAACATCTACCGACTACAATATAAAACAAGAAGCACCTGTCTAGTTTACAAATTCAGATTCATATGACTCACTATTTGACTACTTTAACGACCTTGCGTCAAAATGTTCCTTCCACTTTACAGATCTTTGCGTGATAATAGTAATTAATAAAATTAATTAATAATGCTATAGTGATATTAATAATGACAAATAATTTTCAACAAGTACTCCCTGCAGGCGGGAAGGCTACTTCTTCTTACCTCTATTACGATTGCCTTCTTTTTGACTTTAAAACACGTTTTATGCGTGCGATCCGTGTTTAATATGTGTACCTAAGCAGTTGCAACCAGTTGGTTTTGTTTGGTTTCCTACGTATTTAGCACAGATTACTACGCTATTGCTGTTTATTCGTCATCTATGAATTTATATATTTTTGTATTGTTCCTACACAGATTTATTTGTGCTGATTCCGGTCACATTCAGTTAGATGAAAAAAAAAAATATGAAGGTACTTATTGAAAAGCAACTCTGAGACAAGTTACTTTTAGACATCGTCAAAATGTTTTTCTGTGAATTTTGTATCACTCTTATTTTAGGAGTGTGAGGTCGAATAAGGTTGTGTATGTTTATAGTGTACCAACGAAATTCAATTTCTTAATTGTGTTTTGAACATGGCAGTTGATTTATCTCATCACTAGTGACATGAACTTTTTTATTTCCTACTTGAGGGTAGATGAGATGGCGACGTATCGCCACTTTGTTTTGTTTATTAACGGTTACTTCATTGGAACAAGTTGATTACTTGAACATATCGTACAGGCTAGGCTAATAATTTGTTTCAACTTTTTTACCTTCTAACAATATTAGATATTATCAAAACCATTTTCGAAATGGCTAAAAATTACCTAAATACATGTGCAAATGCGGTGCAGTGGCCTAATAAAGTGATTCTATAAACGAGTTGATGAGGAATGAGAAATGATTGTTCGAAAACTGTGTGCAATATTGTGGTATGATAACTCTATAACTACAAGCACACAGTGTAACAGGTCACTTAGCTCATTTCGTCGAAAATAGTAATTCTGTGACAGTATTCATATTTTTGTTGTTTTGGAGTAATCATTTTAATTATAAAAGCTCCTGCAATAATAAAACTTGATTGAACATCGTAAAGTCTAATTAAATGATCTAATATTTCCAGTTCGATCTATACAATTTTTATCTGATAAAGTTGCACATTGTCTTGATTATACGGACGTGTCTGTATATTTTATTGTTTTAAACTTCCGCGACTTCACTCATAGTTATTACAGTTGACAGTCTTCTTTTAAGCCAGGAGACTTTACCTTAAACTTTTGCGTTTAAGTCCTGGATATAAATAGTATTGTATTGGGACATTAAGTATTTCGATAGCTATGAAATTCGCATTTTGTTGTAAGATTTGTACTCCACATAGTACGTTCGGCGTTATTCTTATAATGATTTGTACTAGGATAGCTATCATGGGATGATTGACACTAATTGATCTAGACCTAACTAAAGCTGGTTCTAGTAATCATAACGTCCCCTCAAGCGCAGAACAGTAAGATCGCGGTACATAAAGTATGTTCTGGCTTTGCCAGGAAGCTATGAAGCTGGCTTTATTAATTTTTCTCCTATTCAGTGAGATATCATGTTTATTTTTTCGTTTAATAATTATAAAGGAATCTTAACCAGTTTAGAAGTTTGCCAAGATTCATACAATCTGGCGCGACCGGGGATTAAGCCGGTGACTTAAGGCTGCACTATGCATTACAATGATAAAAGGTTCTTTATTAGCTAACATTTTTTGGCTGTCAGTTTGGCCGAGTTATGTAGTCGGTTGTTTCTAGATTTAACGTGCTAATGGTTACGAGGATTAAGACCGACGAAAAATAAACGTTTTGAATACTAAAACTACCCTCTACTACTACTACTCGAGAGCACTCTAAAAGACTCTTGTCAGCAGTCTACGATTATTAACGAATGACTAAATTTCTATAGTTTGTCATTCCGTTCTAGGCATCATACCTAACAATCCTGATGATGGATGCGCTTGATTTTAGCTAGATGCTGGTCGCTCGATCGCAACGATAAACTGGGAGTGATCGAATTAAATAATAATTTATTTCGAGCCACGAATGACCATAGCGTTTTGATAGTTCCACGAATTTTTAATTTTTGTCATTACATACAAAATTTGAACATCGAGTAATAAATTAAAACAAATGAGATTGAATTTGTAATTGATAAAATGAAATAAAAATAAATTGAAACTTAAAAATATATCGAAGCTGTAAGTTATTTGTTTTCACATTTTTCAGTTCAATCTTAGTAAATACAATAAATCGGCAAGACAATAATTGTGCATACTAGTGCTATCTTTTGAGACGTTTTTACGCAACTTTCAGAAAACAAAGTAATTAATTATAGATCTTTTTAACATTATAAAGGTCACACCTTTAACTTTGCTTCATTTCCTGATTGCATAAATTTGGTATAATAATATTACGAAGAAAGGGGTAGATATGCGTTTACTATTTCACGTGCTACCCGCGTCGAGTGTTGCAATATTTTAAAACTAAAATATGTGCAATGGGAATATTGTAACTTCCCTTATTGTCTACTTACTAGTAAGTAACTTGGCATCGTGACAACCTGTTCCTTACTAGGTTACTTAACCATTTCGGTTGACCTCACTTGTCCATAACAAGACGAGTACGATGAAAATTGTGTACACTAACCGTGAGGTGTTGTATCTAAATCACACCAACTCGCGACACTTCGAGTTTGTCAGCATCAAAAATCTAAGAGTTACACTCTTATTGGTGGATTAATTGCTACTTATCTATTTTTCGCCTGTTTTTTGACTTTTTGGGTTGTCTAACAGGAAAATATTTACACCATGCTGCTACTTGTTCAGATTGCCCCCAATAATTTGGCAACTGTTCTTTTTCTCCTTTTTGTCCGGACGTCCTGTTCATTATATGATTGTTCATGCTACGTGTTGCCTGGCCAGCAAATCACGGTGCATGAGTCCATCATATATTTCTGAGCGAGACTGGGATTTTTTTTAGTCGTGTACTACACGATCATCAAAGTGGATCCACGGTCATGCGAATTGACCACTGTCATGAGAATTGACACTCTCGGTCATGCGAATTGACCGCTGTCATGTGAATTGGCAGTCACGGTCATGCTACTTGACCACTGTCATGTAAATTGACACTCAATCGTAGGCTCATCATTGAAATTTAATTTCATGCCATGTTAATTGGACCGTTGAATCGAGACTAGCTCAGTTCAATCCAATTTTAGGAAATTGTCTCGATCGATACTAACGATGACTCTTAATTAGACAAATAATTAAGCTAACCTAAGCTTGGCAGCTGCATAATCTGTAAGATTAAGACAAATTTGTAATATTTCATTATTTTATTTGACAACAATTATAAGATATACCTATTAATAAACTTGTCAGTGTAAATTTTTGTGGTGTACAAAAATAATACTTGTATTGTATTGTAAAATATCGCGAGCCGAGTCGGCTGCTCGTCAGTATGGCCGTGTGGGAGATGAGTTGTTTTTAATATATTTTGAATTTTAACGGTTCCAAATTAGTTCATAAACAAGCTGGTCGCTAAACCGCTCCCACCCGGTGTGACGTCATTTGTTTGTTCGCTCTTATAAAAAGGGCCTACCTGCCGTTGACGGGTCAGATATCATTCAGTTGTGCTGAGCTGTTGACGTAGTCCAGGTAATGCTATTTTCCTATAGAAACTAGTTCATACTATGATTAGATGCATACTGTGTCTTTATAGATGTGCTTCATACAAATTACTATACCTACCTGATGGTGGAACCCCTGTAAGTGACTTTTGATGATGATTATGTTGTATTGTTTAAAAGATTATTACACATAGTAATAATTAATGCTAATTTCATATATTGCATATATTGTTGTTCTTGGACAAATGCTTTATTTCTAAATAAATATGATGTGTTGATTTGAACGCTGTTTTACGTAATTATATCTTCCTTTAATCTCCCACATATTAGTATGGATATGGATATTTTAAATTTGACTTCGACAATATTTCAGCTACAGAAATTTTCTTAATTCACGCTTATTTCTAGTGTAGGTCAGAGGCCGGTTTATTTAAAATTGTGTCTGGCAACACTCACGCAGCTATAATACGCCTGTTATACTGCAAATGAGCTCACTTAGCCCATTTGCTTAATAAGCTTGTTGTCAGATTCCCCGCTTCGTCTGACTTGGCCGTGTTCATATTTTTTTGGCAAGTTTGGTAATGGCATAAAAATGGCCGTCTTATTTGTTTGGTGGAATGTAATTGAAGGTTGCTTCTTGTTTTTGAGTGTAATGAGTTTTTGTTGGCTGCGTTGTACTTACTTTAAGTTTTTGCGATTGTAAGAACAAACATTTACCACAAGACTTTGGACTCTTGTCGGAATGACGTCACAGTAAAGGGTAGTTTAAGGAGTAAACTATCTTTATCAATTTATCAGGGCAGAGTTACGTATTTGCGCCGTTTGTGCCAAAAGATATTTCTTCGGGTGACACTCTTTCCCGCCCTGGATAATTATCATCATCATCTCAGCCGAAAGACGTCCACTCCTGGACATAGGCCTCCCCCAAGGCTCTCCACTTAGACCAGTCTTGTGCTTTTCGCATCCACCGCGATCCCGCGATCTTAACCAGGTCGTCGCTCCATCTTGTTGGAGGCACCAACAGCTCGTCTCCCGGTCCGCGGACACTATTCGAGAACCTTTTGACCCCATCGGCCATCAGTCCTGCAAGCAATGTGAATGGGTGTCAGGAGGGAAAAGGGAAAGAGTGTCACCCATTTCTTCGTAACTAGGTACTAAAGATGATTGGCAACCAGAAGGCAGGCGGGTATTTCCGTCAATTTGAGATTGGCCATTTAACACGGATGCGCCTGTCTCCTGGGAACTATGCCGTCGTTGAACATTTTTTTTTTATATTCTGTGTTTTTAATTTGTTAATTAGTTGTTTTAAAAACTGTATTTTACTTAAAAAATGAACAACTCATTTATCAGTTTTGACCTATTATATACAATTAATTAAGTTTTGCCCTAAGTTATAAAAAATTTTCATTGTTTATAACTGCATGTCATTGTGATTTGTTTCCAAGTATCAAGACACTGTCAGTCTCATATCTGGTTTATGTGTCATGTTTTGTTAAAAATCTAAAATAAAATGAAAATTTCGACTTCAAATTATACTCTCAAAATACACACACCTATTAGCTAAAAGAAACTAGTGCCTGCAGGCCACTGTTAATGCAAATGTTTAAGAAAATAATACTAAGCATGATGGATTATTATACCTTTACCTTTTACAGTAAAAGGCTCGTGGAGCCCATAAATACGGGAAACCGACCCTGTTGTCTTTAAATTGTCTCAAAAACCTTGGAACTGGTAATAAATCACGCTTATACATGTAAACAGTGTTCGAATTACCATATCCCATCCCGCGGGATACCCATCTAAATGCTTAAAGCTGGGGGCACACTCGATTATCTTATGTTACAACTCTTATAACCGCCAAACACCTAAAAATGCCATAATAAAATATGGATCCATATCGGCTTGCATTGTCATAACTTTATTTTATCTGAATCCAATAATTTGATCAGAATTGTTATAAAACAAACCTAACCTAGTCTGTATGTAGCCTGTGGTATAGGATGAATATTTAAACTTTTCAGAAAAAAATATGGTTTCAGTGAGATAAAAAATATGACAAATGGTGATTCGGACAAATACGATATGACTAGCAAAAAGTATGCGAATTTTGGCGCTCTCATTTGGCAACTTCTGAATTTGCCATATTTCAAAAAATTATAATGCAAATATTGATAAAAAACCAATGTATGAAGGAATTTTCGACATTGTCATTTCAAAGTTGAATATTCTAAAAATGGTTGAACCTATTTTTAGCATAGTTAAGAATCGCAAGGAAATTTTGCTCTCACGACAAAAAACAAATGAAAACCGATCGGTCTGTCCATTTGAGAGCTTTGCCACAAAAACACACAGAAATTGGTGTCAAACTTATAACATCGCTTGTTTTGCGTCAGGGATTAAAAATCAATTGATTCTATATATTTATAAACTTGCATATTCCTCGTTGAAGCTGAACGCGTCAGAGTGACTTGGTACGGATCAGTGCACATTGTGCATTGCGGATTAATATGCTCTAATGCACACATTAGTGACCATACATATAAACGGGTTGCCTTCAAATCAAGCTTGTAAGCCAGTTTGTTTGTTTGTTTGTTTTTCTGTATCGCTTATTATTTCTGGTGTACAATAAAGAGTATTTGTATTGTATTGTATTGTTGACTGTTAAAGAACAAAATGGCTATGGTAGGCAGGTAGCAGTAGGTAACGGATGTAAATTTATCGGGACCGGATAATGTTTTAAATTTAGTTTATCGAAACCGGAAATGGAATCGGAACTAAAAACCAGGAATGTAACGGATGTGGTTTTATCGGAACGAAAAGCGGAACCAGATGTTTTCAATTTACACATTTACAAATTTTGCTAAAAAGCAATTTGAAATAGCATCTGCATTACTTTATAATAAAATAAATAGGATAACGAAAATGCATAACTTAACTTACAGAGAATGTAAAAATCTAATTACAACTTGGCTAAAATGTAAAAGTTACGATGATATAGAACAACTAATGGCTTGAAATGCCATTTATTTTGTACTTTTGTCCTCTAATTTCTTGATTTCTTAAGCTTTCATTTATAAAGGTTTGTCGCATTGAGTAGTAAGATAAAACAATTTTGTTTGTTACTTAGTGTGTAAGCTGTGTCGGTTATTTTATTAAAATGCTTTGCTTGCTTATCTTAAGAACTATTCTTAGTTATTAGCCATTATTTTTGACTTTGTTACAACTTGTATGAAAGAGCAAATTCCTTCTAATACAAGTGCTTCACTTCAAAGATTCAACACTAGTTTTAACACAAAAGTTGAAAATAAACAATTTTGAATTTTTGCATTTTGAATTTAGTTTATCAGAACCAGAAACGGAATCGGAATTGACAATGGAACCGGAACCAGAACAGGAGCGTGAGTGATAAGTGGACGAGGGGAGCGCCAAAGTTCGCAAACTCTTCGCTAGTTATACCGTAATTTTTGTCCGAATCATCGTTTGTCCGAATATTTTTCCCACTGAAATCTTATATTTTTCTAAAAATTTTAATAAGTCATTCAATAGGAAACTATAGGTTAGGTTAGGTTTATTTTATAAGAATTCTAAACAATCATTGGATTCAGAGAAAAAATAGTTATGACAAACGATCGTTCTGACAAAAATTACATTCGGACTTTCGATAAGTATGCGAGCCGATATGGACCCGTCCGCCGCTCATGTCCCCCCGCCGCGCTAAGCATTGACATCTGATATAATTTCCGTTTTAAAAGTAACGGAACCGGAACCGAAACGGATGTGTAATACCAAACGGAAGTTGCATCCACAGAAAAACCAGAAATAGTGTCCAGTGGTGGTGTAGGGGTATAACACACAACACGGAATTCTGAGGACCTGGGTTCGATTCCCTGCGCTGGTCTCTTTTTCTAGTTTTTCTGTACATCTATGACTCGGTTTGTATTTTCGGTACATTTTATGCTTTTTTTGCAGGAAGTAAAAAAAATATTATTAGTAACGTTCGTCTCCTACAACATCAATTTTTACAGATGAAAGTAGAAATAAAAAAATAAATAATTATTATGGGAAACTTGACACCGATTGTCCTTATTTTGCAGTTCTATGTCTAAGTATACGAAATAGCAATATAAAAAAAAACATTTATTAAATTTCCAGAGGGTACATTTATTACATTACCGCTGGTGGCGGATAAACATATTATGTACTTATATAGATAAATACGCGTACATACTTAAATACATATTAAACATCCCGAGAGCAAACATTCGTATTATTTATACAAATATCTGCCCCGGCCGGGAATCGAACCCTCAAGCTGACCCTCAACCCTGAGGTTCCCTCAAGCTTCCGGTCATCACATAGTGTGGTGGTTTCCCCTTACATTCCACACTAGAGAATATCGCAAAGACATAATTAAACCACCATGTATTATCAGCCTTACAGGGTGATTGCGTAACGTTTTACGCGAACAATCAGAATTCCAGGCGCGGGCGGCTGACATTCTAATCATCCCGTATCACATAGGGTTGCCACATTCCTCTCCATTCCCTTATTCGACTTAATTAAGGCAACACCGAAAATTAATTGTTCATTTTTAAATTGCATGGCAACAAAATGGTTCGTTGTGGAATTTAAGCTGTTTTAATCAAGTAACTTCATTTCTGTGGAGGAAAAAAGTATAGCTCTGTATCCCGTGGGACTTTCAAAAATTAGGTTCTCAACTCTCGTGAGATATTATTAATAAAATGACTAAAACAACAGGTCAATTCTCGATAATAATATATCACAATTATTAGCATCGTTTATGCAAAAAATCTGATTCTAAATATGGTAGCATGGTATACATTTATTTCTCTGAGGATTTATAAACTCTGGTTCAGTTCGAAACGTGTATTTGTTGTGTTGTGGTCGTAGTGATAGTTAGGTTTGTGTATTTTTGTGTGTTTTTATAGCGTGGAGGCGGAGAAGCTGCACAAACAGACATTTGATGCATAGACGCGTCTATCTTAAGGCCGCGGGTGAGCCAAGTAGTTTATGGTTCTGGTGGGATGTAACGGATGTGGTTTTATCGGAATGAGAAACGGAATCGTAATCGAAAACGGAACCGGAACCAAAATCGGAGCCTGAGTGATAGGTCTACTAAAGCTCTACTGATAACGTTTCTGACACTCGCGATCACAATCAAATGATGGTTTTCACATACAAAACTGTCATTAGATTGTGTTCGCTGGTATCAGAAATGTTACATAATCAGGTAGTCTTCTGTTTGTTTTTGATGTACGCCGCTCATGTCCAGTCGCCGCGTTAAGGTGGGTCCACACTTGTGACTTGACGACGGACCGGACTACGTGGCATTGCAACAGAACATGTTACGCTAAATGTGGACGCTCGAGATTGTGCTGATACGGTTAAAAACCGTGTACGATGAAATGTCACAAGTGTAGACGCATGGTGCCGAACCAGACTGCGTGGCATGACATCGGTACAAGAGTCGGTCGGTGGTTGTCATTTACCTAATGGACTACCGAGGCGGCGGCGAGGTGCGGGCGGGGGACGTACCGCCGGACAGGTCTCGACGTGATCCATTCCTACCCCGTGCCTGTGTCTGTGTCATCTGGCGTACTTGTACGCGTGTCATAAATGCAAGTGTGGACGTGTCGTGGTCACGTCACAGGTCGGGGAAAATAGCGAACATGCTTTGAAAAAGACCGACTTTCGGCGGATCGGCTCGTAACACGTGACTTTGATGCGTGACAGTACACAGACCAGCGTCCACACTCTAGGCCCGGTTAGTAGATCGTAACTCAATATGTCTTGCCGTTTGGTTCTGTACACAGACAGTTCCATCAGTGTTCGGAATGGATTGTGCCGTACTGTAGCTTGTAACAAATTGTTCGCGTAACAAAATAAATACGTCCACATCAACGGTACTGACACGTGTTTCTGATACGGTCACGGGATAATGTTCGGCAAATTGTCACAAGTGTGGACCCACCTTTAAGCACTGACATCCGATTATAACTTCCGTTTCAAAAGTAACGGAACCGGAACCAAAACGGATGTTTAATATCAAACGAAAGTTCCGACTTAACGGTAACAGAATCGGAGATCTGTAACATCTCTGGACTGTAGTGTTTACCCATCTCACAAAAGCGGTAACCCTGCAAACGCTTAAAGCAAACGCCTTGTTGTGGCTTATCAAAGATTACGCGATCACGGTGTTTGAAATCAAAGGCAGCGGATAACGTCGCGAGCAATGTCAAGCCACGTAAAACAGAAGGGGGTCACAAATTTACGTATAATGAAAAAAATGTGGGGATGTGAGGAGTGGTGTATATTCATCCATCATCCCACTGCTGGGCACAAGCCTCCTCTCAGAATGAGAGGGCTTAGGCCATAGTTCCCACGCGGGCCCAGTGCGAATTGGGAACTTCACTCGCACCATTCAATTGCTTCGCAGGTTTGTGCAGGTTTCCTCACGATGTTTTCCTTCACCGCAAAGCTCGTGATAAATTTCAAATGTAACATGCACATGAATTTCGAAAAACTCAGAGGTGCGAGCCGGGGTTTGAACCCATGACCCTCTGTTTGAGAGGCGATAGGTCAAACCACTAGACCACCAAGGCTTCGTGGAGGTGTATATTAGTAGGAGGGAACTCTACAATGGTTTTTTAGGCTGCGTTTCACCAGAGATGTGCGAGGAATGTATTTTTCATGAACAGGGTTCGGATTTTTCATCGCGCGGTAAGATGATAGAAAACTATTGAGTCGACATTAAAATAAAATTTAGTGATATTTATACTCATTATCAATCATTTAAATATCAGCAAAAGATTAATAAATAAAAAATGCTAATTGCCACATCATTTTCGTTACATTATGGGCCCGATATAAGTAATATGAATATTAAGTAAGTTCCTAGTTTAGAGCATGTATCTCCATTGAAGAGTGTTTAAATCATTTTTTTATGCCAATCATTTTGAAACAATAAAAAATATTATTTTTACATTGAACACTAGAGATGCCGTCGCAATATTAAACGCTCAAACTGAAAAAATTAAAAAATTAAAAATATTTATTAAGTTAAAACTGCATTATTGGACGTAAATATGCCAAATAAGCTCTGTTTTATAAAATATAACTATGAAATTATTATTGAAAATGAAAATTACAGTGTACCAATATATATAATAATTTTCAAATTTTATCTATTACTGTCCTAGAGGAAGGGCCACGAATTAGCTCGAAACTTGACGAGCTATACTTGATTTAAAACGTCAGTTATCACGGTTTAATTCATTAAAAAATATTTTGTTATCCGAATTTGTTCCCCAGACATTTTCGACCCGTTTTCGCCATGTTTTTTTTCTACCCTCTCAAAAGATATGTAAATAGGCATTTTTACATAGACTTACATTAATCAGGTACTCTGCTTCAAAAACACCTGTTAAAACCTGAACCATTAAATAAATACCGAGGGAATAAAATTACATTTTTGATTCACATTTCTACTCTTAGAAAAACTGTAACCATTTTCCTTAGAAAACCGTCGTATAATTTCAAAGAAGTAAAATAGGTCGCTCTAGAGTCTAGGGCATTAAAAAGGGTTTTAATGGTGCAGTTTAATTTCAGCTACCTAGCTCATGTCCTTTAAGAGCGTTATATTAGCTCCTTAAAGCGCTAGATGTCGTATAAATCTTTTAATATAAGGCCATTATTTCCCCTTATGATGGCGATGATGACCTAAATAGGGGGAAGTTAAATTAGGAGGGGTAATTTTATGGTTATGACACAGGTTGGCTTTATGGAGACGAAGATAATTTTTACCCTGTTTCAGTAATTTCCGAAAGTAGTATATCATTTTGAAACAACTTTTATCTCAACCTCATCATCAAAAATAAAAGCACAAGCTATAAAAGTAATACGCTAAGTAAAAATAAAATATCTCATTTTAGTAAATGCAAAATTACTGTCATAACGTCATAATAGTAAATTATGCGCTCATCAAATGAAAACGGCCACATAACCACTTACCCCAAAAGCTTGTGTTCTTGACCCAAAACCCATAAATTGATTACGGCATTATTTTACGTCCCCATACGACGGAATAAAATAAAAATATCAAAATAACTCCTATACGTGTTGGCGTATAGTTCTACTGTCTCACGAATGCGTATGTTTGAGAAAATTGAGCTTTAAAAGGTTGGCTGTAAGGGCGTTCTTTCTGCTCTAGGGCTGTATCGATGCTTGAAAGCATTTGATTTACGAAGGGTCATAAAAATGTGACGAAACAGTACCAGTCCGGGATAGATACGACGTTACAGCCGTATGTCGCTTGATCTATTGCTTCGATCTTTAATATGTATCTGCCAAATTGTCGTGCCTAGGTTGCGAAATAAGGCTGAGAATTTTATTTTCTACGGTTGGGAAGTGTAAGATGAAATTTACTGACATTGAAAAAGATCGAGCGATTTGTGGAAGGTAGAACGTTATGCGAGATCCGTCGGGATTGCTACTGTCATCTTACTCGCTAGTTCTGCCTAGCAGCAGTGTTTACGATGCTGTGTTCCGGCGAAGGTATTAAAACAGCTGGTGAAATTATTGGCACAGTGTTGCATGTTAAAACCGCGCATGCTGGCCAAGACCTCATCATCATATCAGCCATAGGACGTCTACTGTTGGACATAGGCCTACCCCATAGACCTCCAGTTGCCTCGGCTGGAAGCGGCTTGCATCCACCATGAACCCTCGACTTTAACCAGGTCATCCATCCATCTCGGTGATGGACGTCCTACGCTGCGCTTGCCGATCTGCGGTCTCCACTCGAGAACCTTTTGGCCTCAACGACCATCCTTTAGGCCGGGACCTGACCTGATAAAATGTAGTGTATGTAAAGCTCCCAATTCTCACTGGGCCAGCGCGGGAATTACGATTCAAGCATTCTCATTTTAAGAGGACCAGCAGTGGGACGTATATAGGCCGGGTTGACTTTCTGACTGGCTGTGTGAAGCTCACCATCCGCACCTACCTTCAGTATACCTACTATTAATATTCCATGATCGAATAACACTGAATTTAGGCCAAACTAACATAAGGTAATCCTTTAAGGTGGCTACCGGGCACGGTTGGAACAGTATGGATTAATAGATTAGTGCAAGATACAGGAGTTAAGAGAAGTTTCCCTGCCGCGCGGCCGCGTTAGGTATTCTTTTGGGATATTGCTGTCTTTATCGCTCTTGACATAAGCGCTCGCAGCCGTCCTCCCCATGCACATTCCGCTTCTCCGCTTCCCGCTAATGTATATTGAGACAGCTGTAGGCTTTTCATGATTTGGGTGGTTGAATTTTGGGTTTCGTTGTCCTCATATTACTAAAAGTATAGCACAGAAATCAATGATATTTAACAATCACGATCTCTATTATATTTTATATGCCTGTGGTTTTTCGATTTTTGTAAAAATGTTTTAATAGTCTGTAATTCTCGTGCACAGTTGACATCTTTTTTTTGTCGATTTTTGAGCTCCTGTAATTGTGATATTACACATTTATATGAAAATCTGAAAAACCACAGGCATAGATAATTACGTCTAGTCCATATTTACAAAATTTCATCCACTTCTGTTGCCAATTTAGTGTTAATTGCCGGCTGCAAACCCTCGTTGACGAAAGGATTCTTTCGTAGTCTTAGTCTTTCTTAGCCTCAATAGTCTTCGTTTAGCAAACAAAAGTTCCAAGTGAAAGCGTATTCCCAAAATAAATCCAAAGGATTCGTTCCAGTTCCCGTGGGGACCACGCCTCAACCATTCCACTTATTGAGCTAAGATAGCCTTGGTACGAGATGTTTCCGACAATTTGTGCTTTTAATTATTTGGAAATCGACCGCTAAATTTGTTTGTTGTAATCACATGAACTGTCTATTGGTCCCGCCGGAAGACCAGCGCTGACTCCATCCCAGGAGTTCGTATTTATGCTGAGGTGGGACCTTTTCACTCACACATACAAAATTATATATTTTTTTTCATATTTTGTATTTTGTATTTTTGTAACTTTTAAACTGGGACATGGATGTACAGAAAAATCAGAAAAAGAGAGCAGCGCTGGGAATCGAAGCCAGGTCCTCAGCATTCCGTGCTGCGTGTTGTAACCCCTACACCACCGCTGGACAAAGAAAAACAAAAGCGTAACGTAACAAATTTGGAGTTAAAATAAAAAATACAGAAAGACTCCAAAAAGCCAATCATATTATATGTGTGTGTTGAATAAACTTGTTTTCATTCATTATTCATTCATTCATTCACTGAACTGCCTTATTGTCTGACGTCCTTGGAATCGCAATCGAATTTATAACTATTCTGTCACATGATATAGAGATGAGGTAAGAAAGAGATGCGTATGCAAACGCGAGCACCCGCGTATTAGATAATACGACCTTTGAGGTTTTATGGTTTGAAGTATTTGGAAGCACAATCGCTTTTACAACTTTTTTCTGTCATACGGTACCTATAGGATGAGGGGAGGAGAAATAGCGAATGCGATTGCGAGCGTCCGCATGTTTACACAATACAGTCTCTGTTACGGTATTGTGTAGTGTAACACAAGTTACGCTTATTGTTTATTCTGTTTTTTCAGGATTTCGTACATCAAAAGGAAAAACGGTACCCTTACCGGATCAACCTTTAACTCAACAATACTGGGAGGTATTGGTTTAAAGGACTTTTCATTTTCCTAGCACTTAAATCACAATGTTACCCTACTCAAATTTTTCATCATCAAATTGCGCCAGTGTTGCCATCTCCTGATTAACAGCTTGATAGATTAGAGCGCTCATTTAGCGACTAAAACCTCGCTGACTTTTTGCATGTTCGCTTTGAAAAATTATCTTGGAAATGTTGGATGATTCCCAAACTTCTGACGAAGGTCCACCTACGGCGAGGGAGCCGAAACTTTGACTGCCAGGGTTTCCCGGATATATAAAAGTTATTTATGAATACTGTTCTCAAGTTTCCCTGGCGTGAGGAGTTTTAGGTTTTTGAGGATATCGTTTTTGTATTTTTTATAATTGCGCGCTTTTGTACGATTTTTTTCTAAGGTTTTTAAAGTTTATCAAATACTCGGCATGTAAGCAATGAATTCGATCGATATAACTAATAACAAGATGTATAATGTCAAGCAATATTTTCTGTAAAAGTTTTGTAGTGGATCACATTTCAATGAGGAGTGAAAGACAAGCTAAATACCGTTAGAGGGCGTTAGTATCGTGAGGTTTTTTGACGTTAATCTTTCTTGCGATTGGCTCATTTAGTTGTTAGCCGATTGCAAGCGAGACAAGATATTTCACCTGTCTTTTACCTTTTATTGATTTGATATTTGAAATCCAAAAAGGCTTTTCCTTTGGTCATGAAATATTGTATGCTAACAGCTTAGTTCCTGTCGTCTGTAGAGAAACTGACATGAAATTAAGCAACATCTTCAAATCCACAATTTAAATGATTAACTTCCACGTAAAACGTCTACCAATGAGGTTAGCAGAAACAATGTAACTAAATTAACACCAATTCCAAATTGAAATTTCGTCGTTAATTGGCCATTGTGCCGTTGACATTAAAATTTATCCGTCCAAAACAATCGACGCGAATTAAAGGTGTATTTCACAGACACATTTGCATTTTAAGTAGTCTTGGGTTTCGAGGATACTAAATGGGCTTCTATCCGGTGGTATAGGTTGTATTTTAACATCTTTACAATTCGCTTCACTTGTAGTTATCCAACAAACAGGACAATGGCTCTGTACAAATTTGGAGATAACTGAAAATTAAGAAAGAAAGAAAGAAAGAAAATATGTACATTTATTCACAACAAAAGACAAAAATAGTGTTAAGTAGGTACAAATAAACAACACGAAGGAAAGTAAGTATGTCTCATTGCGGTTGTGAATCGGACACTTCAGCCAGCATTGTTGGTGACTTTCGGACCGCTACAAAGATATACTATATAGTTTTACGTATAATTTAAGATACTTACATCCTTACTTACTATTATAAAGGGGAAATTGAGTTTGTTTGTTTGTTACGCTTTCACGTCTAACGTAGCGACGGATCGTCGTGATTTTTGGCATAGAGATAGTTTATAGTTCCAAGAGTGACATAGGCTATTTTTATCCCGGAAAAACGCACAGTTCTCGAGGGAACAGTGCGCGATAACCGAATACCACGCGGGCGGAGCCGCGGGCAAAAGCTAGTAAATAGATAATTTGTAAACTATGATACATACTATTATATTTTGTGGCTTTAAAAGACATTAATACATAAAAATAATTATTATAACTGTTATACACTCACTTGCGGGCTAAAAGGAAACATGAAATTTATTTCATGTTTTGTTAACAACTAAAACAAAAAAGAAGTTTTGTGTAATAAGGCTGTAAAGGGGAGGAATTATAGCTTTTGAAATGACACCAAAATAGCCTTTAAGCTGTCGCCCAAAGGCGTACCTGCTAGTATAAGCTAATAGGTATAAGCCACATGTTAAGAAAATATACAAACCTATTAATTCAGTTTAGTTTAGTTTAGTTTAGTTTATTTGTTCACTCAACATAACAATTTACATCATATAAATACATTAATGTCAAATTATACAAGAATTTTATGCTGAGATCGTCAAAACTTATAAAAATAAACAAAGATAAAAAATAATCAATAAAATACAATGTCAAAATAAATTAAATTAAATTAAATAAACAAAGAAAAAATAATCAATAAAATACAATGTCAAAATAAATTAAATTAAATTAAATTTGTCCACTTGGGGAAGTTGTCAAAAAATGAAATATTAAATTATGTTAATGAAAAGTACAAAAAGAAATATAACTATAAATAAATGTCTCAAATAGTATAGTATATTTACCAATATTGAAATAATGTCAAGAGAAGATGTCCGAAAACTCACTTACAGAGTATAGAGGGTTATCCATCAAAAGGTTTTTCACCCGGCGACCAAATGCCTCTTCACTCAGATCTTTTATTTCGGCGGGCAGACGTTCGTAATAGGTAGGCCCCACAACTCGTGGATTTTTTCCTGAAAGTGCCATGCGACGTGGGACTGTCCTAAGGCGTCCTGTGGTACGCAAGGTTTTACCTTTAACATTTACGCATTCAAACGTGGATAAGTGTTTCCTCACAAACATCAGTAACTCATAAACATAAACTGAGTAGTGCGTCATTATGCGATACTTCCGAAACAGGTCTCTACAGGAATGCCTTGGTGGTACACCAATTAGAGTTCGTACGGCACGTTTTTGCATCAACATTACTCTATTGGCATCCGTGGAGTTTCCCCAAATGAGTGTACCGTACGACATCAGCGAGTGGAAATGTGCGAAATAAACCTGTCTCAAAGCATCCCCGGAAATCAGTGGTTTAAGTTTCTTCAACGCAAAGACTGCACTGCTCAATCTATTACACAGCCCACTCACATGGCTCTTCCAGTTGAGGTGAGCGTCCAATGTGAAACCAAGAAAACGGCACTCCATTGTCACAGGCATCGGGCTATTTATAAGACACGGAGGCAATGCGATACTACGACCCGAGAAGATCATGACATTGGACTTTGCAAGGTTCAGCATCAAACCATTCGTCCTGAACCACTCGTGCAGCTGATCACACGCCTTACGGATCTTCTCAGCAAGCAGTTCATAGGTCTGTCCGCTGACAATAACCGTAGTGTCATCCGCAAATAACACAGGCAGCCCAGCTGTAATTGATGATGGAAGGTCGTTTATAAAAATTAAGAAAAGGGTATTTCCAAGTGCTGACCCCTGTGGGATGCCTACACCCACAGAGCCAATATCCGAATCGTACCTTTTGCCATCTGTTAATAATCTGACAATCTGCTTACGTCCCGTTAAAAAAGAGGCAAACAGTCTGTAAGCAGTGTCTCGAATGCCATAGTACGGTAATTTGCTCAGAAGCAGTTCATGACTAATGACGTCAAACGCCTTGGACAAATCGCACATGATACCTGCCATTTTGCACCTGTCATCAAGTCCAGACACAATGCAATCAAAAAATTTGAGCGTTGCTGTTGTTGTAGATTTGTTTTTTCTATACGCAAATTGTCTGTCCGTCAGTAAGTCATTTCTTTCTAGGTGCTTCATTAGGTATGACGACAGAATGGACTCGATTATTTTAGAAATTGTAGGCACGATCGAGATAGGCCTGTGACTGTCGACATCACACTTGTCTCCCTTTCCCTTATATACTGGACATACTCTGGTATTTTTCAAAACTTCAGGATAAACACCTGTATCGAACATCATGTTGATAAGCACAACCATCACCTCAGATATCACTGGCCAAACAGACAAAATAAGATTTACTGACATGTCATACGTATCAACTGTTGTCCGTGTCTTCAACATGGACTGTAAAGCTTTATCTAAAATATCCTGTGTTATGGTCGGCGTATCGAATGACGGCACATTTAAATCACCAATGTATCTGCGCAGGTATTGTGTTGATAACGAGGTATTGCCGTCCAATTTATACTTGGCTGCAACACTTAAAAAATGAGAATTAAATATATTAGGCACCTCACAGCATTTTATTTCCATTCGCGTTGTGGGGTCCTTAAGACAAATATTTGAAGAACTAGTTTTTGTACCTATTTCCTCATTCACAATTCTCCATATTTCCCTTGACGAATTCTCACATTTACTAAGCCTATTTTGAATGTGAGTTTGTCGAGCACGCAACGTCGCATCCTTAATCAATTCAGAGTAATGTGATATACACTCAGATATTATAGTATTATTTGGGTACTGTCGTCGAAATTCATGTAAATCACGGTGTTTGCGAAGATATTCCGACAGTTCATCAGTCAACCACGGGACGTTGGATTTTTTATTGTTTAATTTTAACTTTTTTATAGGGAAATGGATATCTATGTAGTATGTCAATATATTAAATAATTTGCAAAATTTAGTATTAATATCAAGGGTCATGTCATAAATAAAATTGAAATTATAATTACATATGTCCCGATAGAATAAATTAATTGAATCATCTGTAAATAATCTGCGTTCTACAGAGTCACTTTTCCCATTTTTATTACCATCATGCTCAATAGCAAACTCATACCGCTGTGCGTTGTGATCGCTTATAGCAGTATCCACGGGTGAAACAGTGAGGCGGTCGCGAGCATGGTTCGCTATCCCGCAGTCGATGCACGACGCAGAGTCTGCGGTCACGCGAGTGGGAAAAGTAACTGTGTTCACGCACCCGTAGCTGCCCAGTACGTCGTCTACCCGCTGCCTCAAAATATTAACACACAAATAATCAACATTTTGGTCGCCGATGATGAGAAACCTTTTGTTTTCGTCAGTAAGCTTAGTCAATAACAATTCTAATTTATCTAAATAAATGTCAAAGTTACCGTTTCCGGTTCTGTATAACACAACAATAATCAAATTACAATTAAAAATTTCAACAGCAGTAAACTCGGCATGATATTGGACAGATAAATTTTGCAAATCATTTCGTTGCCTAAACTCAATATTTTCTCGCACAAAGATGGAGACGCCGCCATGGGCGATGCGCGTGCGGCAGTAGGAGTTCGCGAGTGTGTAGCCACTTAACCTCACTTTTTCAATTTCATTTTTGCGACACCAAATTTCACTTAATCCTAATACATGTGGTTTTTCTGTGCTTGTTAGTAGGTCTAAGAGTGAAGTTTTTCCACAAATGGATCTGACGTTTTGGTGTATAATCTTAAATTTAGTGTTTATTTTGGTTTGGCTGTGGCATGTTTTGCTGTGGAGTTTTTTGGCTTCAAAACGTTGAACAATCGAACGGACACTCCTTCCGGCCAGTTTTGTGTGTTTCTGGCTGCCTTCTGCTTCTCGGGCGGCACGTCCAGACGAAACGAAGAGTAGCTGCCTCTAGTCACCACCAATCTCTCACAAACGGGTGCCAGGATTCCCATCTTACTCTGTACGTGGCGAATGACATCTTCAGCAGTGGTGTCCACGCTTAGGTTGAAGACGTGTAAGCTCACTACACGGGGGCCAGCAGCCCGAAGCCCCCCACAGCTGGATCGGTGCGTTGGAGTCTTAGGAAGAGGCTGCGGAGACAGTGTCATGCCACCACCGTGAAGAGAGGCAGCCCCGGTCGCAGCTTGCTGTTGTTTGTTGCCGACCAAAGGCGTGGATTCGTGGCCGTCGGCACTGTTGCGAGTCAATCGCCGAGGCCTGGGTCTGGGTGTAGGTCTGGGTGTAGGGGTCTCCGTAGACGCGTTGCTCGTCGGCATAGACTGACTCTGCTCCTCCCCCAAAAAGACAATGCCTTGGGGTCCAGATTCGTTCAGTGATACTTGCTGTGGACAATGTAGTTTCGGGAAACCAGTTTTGTTCGTGACGATCCTCAGAAGCGCTTGGATGTTATCGCTCTGGTAAGTGAGTTGATTTTGCTGAGTTGTAATAATATCACGACAAAGTCTTATTTCTTCCTTCCTTCGCAAGTAAGATTCTATTAGGTACACATATTTTTAATTGGTCACTACAGTGTGTGCGAATAGAAACTAAACCTTCTCATTCTTAGAGGAGGATTGTGCCTTATAGTGAGACGTTTAT
The DNA here is from genome assembly GCA_037349165.1 of Choristoneura rosaceana. NCBI lineage: Eukaryota > Metazoa > Arthropoda > Insecta > Lepidoptera > Tortricidae > Choristoneura > Choristoneura rosaceana. The sequence continues at coordinate 470,089 of JAZBNJ010000002.1, forward strand.
ATTATGACTTTATGAAATGATGCTGTAACGGATAACTCACGTCTCAAATCGAGTTTTGTTCGACATATTTCGGGTTATTTCGTAACCCTACATCACTGGACTCTGGAGCACGCGACTCGGCGGCTGCCGCAACACACGCACTACGCTGCACCGCTTTGCTCGCGCAATAACTCAATACCATTACAATACAATACACACAATACACAATATCATTTAATATGAGTGAGTCTCACGGCAGTTTTATGACTTTATGAGATAAAATAACGTCACTTAAACTTAACTTCAGTGCCCACTTCCAAATATACGAAGGAATACACCTCTCACTCGTTCAGTCAAAAACACTGCTTCAACTGTCACACACTATTATAACACTATTTTCCGTAAAAGTGACACTATTTACCGGCACGGATAATACCGACATGGAAATATCGACCCCATATTTAGTGTACATGCCCATACAAACTGGTGTTAGACAAGTCGAGTTTCATGAGCGTGTCACAAAATAAAATGTCGATATTGTACGTCCGGTAAATAGTGTCACCCCTCCGTATATAATACTTCCATCAACGTTTATTTCTCTGTTTCTATCAAAAACGTGTATAGAGCCATGTTATTTTGTTATGAGGATTAAAGATAAATGTATCTATGTATTAAAAACTCCTCCAGCGGGAATTCAGGCCGTGTTTATCCCAAATAACAAGGACTTTATAAAAGTAGAAAAAAACTTTTGTTTTACAGCCCTCAATCCATCACTGGCGTTCGTCAGTTCTTCCTTATTATACGAATAAATTGGAGAAGAATCGTTATTTACGAACTATCGTATCGGGCAAAAATATTTGGACTACGAAATGCAGTCGTCGTTTGGAGAGGATAGACAATGGTTATTGTTTTTACTCTTTTCCTGTTACAGTACAGGGTGATTCATAAATGGTGAACAGAAATATTTTCTTCTTACTGTTTTACCCCTAGTAGTTTTCGCTACAAAACGGAAAAACACAAATTGGTTACGAGCGTTTATTATCTCTTCATACCAAAATTTCATCCAAATCCGATAACTACCTGCTTAAGCGTTCAGGAGTAGTAAGCATCCCATCCCAGCTTATATACGTCCCTCTTCACATAATGACAGGGCTTGGGCCGTAGTTCGCACGCTGGCCCAGTGCGGATTGGGAACTTCAGACACACCATTGAATTATTTCACAGGTTTGTGCAGGTTGTTTTCCTTCACCGTAAAGCTCGTGATAAATTTCAAACTTAATTTTCCACATGAATTTGGAAAAACTCAGAGGTGCGAGCCGGTTCGTATCGTACCGTATAAGTTCGTATCATACCGTCCCTCTCGCTCTCGTATTAAATAGTATAAGTGTCAGAGGGACCGCACGGTGCTAACTTCGAGTTTCGAGTTTCATAGTAGCCCTGCTGGTCTTACGGTGGGAACGTGTGGCCATCATTGCACACTGCACATGCGATCGGACTGTGTCTAATTGTGAACGCGACTGTTTATGTTCAGCGCTACCAACACAGGGATGACATTGACAATTGACACGGTCAACCACACGTCCAGCAAGTAAGACGAAAACAAAAAAAAAAAACATAAAGACTTGCGCTGTCATCGTTCATCCACCATTACCTTTCATATTTCGATTTTTATAATTTTACGCAAAAAGAGGGGTGTTATAAGTTTGACCTCTATGTGTGTTTGTGTATCTGTCTGTAGCATCGTAGCTCTTAAACGGGTGGACTGATTTGAATGCGGTTTTTTTATTTGAAAGCAGGTTATCCAGCGATGGTTCTTAGACATGTTTTATCAAAATCGGTTCAGCCGTTTTCGAAATATTGAATTTTGAAGTGACAAAGTTGGGGGTTTTCCAACTTTTTGTTGGTTAAGTTATTTGCCGTACAACGCCAAAACCTACTAGACACTGGCAAAAATTGTCCTCCAATGGACAGAGCCATATTTATTTAAAAAAACAACAAAAACAACATAATATTCAATTGTAGGTAATAAATAACATGTAGATGTAGCAAATATTAATCTAATAAATAGTGAACAAATTGTCAAAAGTGAAATAAACAAACAAACAACAGTTGTTTCGAATTAGATGACGTTAGTTGTAAAATTTCAAAGAAAATGCGTCAATTATTCGATGCTTTTACTATGAAACCAGGTGGCTTTCTGCCCTACTTTCCACGGCTGCTCACTTAAAAATGTACAGAGGGATTTTTACCGGATACATGCATCGCTACCATTAGATGATAACCATTATATTCCATTCCATCAACACTGGGGAAGTATGGTAACCAGAATACGTAAATTTTTAAGTATAGGTAGAGATTGAACGCATTTCCTTGTTTACGAAAAGAGTATGTAAGAAAAAGTATGTAAGGTTGGGTTTTACCAGATCTGAATAGAAAGGGTATCTAAAAGTAAAAACAAACTAGTTTTAATGTACCTAATATTTAAGCACAACATCCCGTGGACATCTAATGATATTGCTTTTTGATGAAATTATGGATTAAGAATTTATTTGACTTCGAAATGTTGATTTTTCGGAGTTAAGTAATTATCTTAGGTGAAATTCGATTTGTGCTTTAATTATGTAGTTATAAAAAAATGTAGTATTTTAATTTATTTCCATACTAATATTATAAATAGGTTTTAGGTTTGATTTACCGGTAATTTACCGGCCCAATAAACATGCCGATTTACCGGTTAACCGGTTAACCGGTTAACCGGTTTGCATTCCCTATTCCCGAGGGAGCAGCGTGCCCTAATCGAATACCACGCGGGCGGAGCCGCGGGCAAAAGCTAGTTCAAAATAAAAACCTATTGATATTTATTTTTGCTTTAACATCGAAGAGTGATGATTTAAAATTGGTCTTAATTTTTTTATGTTTCTTATTATCACAATAAGAGTTATTAAAAGTAAGTACTAAATTATTCCACTGAGCCGTTTTTAAAAAGATACATGGTACCGTAAAATTATATTCAGATATAAACATGGGGCTCGCTAAGCTCGTTGTCATCATTCTTTCACAGAAAATCCTAAAAATACATGTCAAGTATTAAAAATATCTAAAGTACGCTATCTCTTCCGTCCCAAAATCCTCTTATTCTTTTTGGTACAAACCTCAATTCCCCTAAAAGGATTCGTACTAACGATGTGGGGATACGTAATGAAATGTAATATCATCTGGAGTATTAAGTTACATAGAGTTTCTGCTCGTTCAATTTTATGTGAAAGTCGAAAACTAGAAATATCCGGTTACATAGCACGTGCATATGAGGTATGTCCTGAAATTGTAGTGATTTTAGAACCTGTTATTAAGCTTTCACAGCTTAAAAAAGTGGTGGTGGCCTAGTAGTTTGACCTATCGCCTCTCAAGAAGGTCGTGGATTCAAACCCCGGCTCGCACTTCTGTGTTTTTCGAAATTCATGTGCAGAATTACATTTGAAATTTACCACGAGCTTTGCGAAAGGAAAACATCGTGAGGTAACCTGAACAAACCTGCGAAGCAATTCAATGGTGCGTGTGAAGTTCCAATCCGCACTGGGCCCGCGTGGGAACTATGACCCAAGCCCTCTTGTTCTGAGAGGAGGTCTGTGCCCAGCAGTGGGACGTATGTGTGTGTATGTATGTGCTATTCCAGACGTCCAGCTACCTACTTTCCAAGTTTCATGACTCAAAGCCCAGCGGTTATTATTTCCTTAACCCGTGGGAATATCGGGTTAAAAAGTAGCATATTAATCCAGGGTATATATTACCTGTATGCCAAATTTCATTCAAATCCGTTCAGTAGTTTTTGCGTGAAAGAGTAACGAACATCCATCAAAACAAACATCCATCCATACAAACTTTCGCGCTTATAATATTAAGTAACATTTACAACTTGGAGTAAAATTACATGGTTGTATTCTTCTTCTCTTCTCTTTTTAAATAAGTATGGCTTTTCTATCCTAATTAATAGGACAATTTCGCCAGTGTCTAAGTATACTCTCTTTCAGAGGCACATTGTACGGTGATTGTAGTTTTTTTAACATGATATTAAAATTCCAGAAACCATGTCGAGACAACTTGCGCATTAAAAAATGTCAGACACGAGATCAATACAGAATTTTGTGATCACTGTTCACTGTTAAGGTTAATCGCCGCATAAAACACTAACAAAATTATACTTCAACTAGCCAAAGAAACAGAAATAGCAAAATTAGATATTCTACATCCGCCATGTTCGAATGCCACAAATCGAAACCCATGTGGTTGTATTACATGCCAGTGGTATTGCCACTCAATGAAAGCCCGGTTTATTTTGATCACGCACGCGTAGTAATTTTTGGTCTATTCCGGCTTACATGACCCCATGCGTAATGGAGGCCGTGTCATTAGCGGGAACGACTATCTTACATAAGTGCACCCTCGAAGGGATCATACGGGTGAGAGTATACAGAGAGCAAAAAACTTCTTTTTCACTTTTATAATGATGTTATTTAACACACATATAAACATCACACCTGTATTCCCAAATGGGGTACGCAGAACACACGAAACGTTACCGCTTCAGAGCCACTTTTAGCAATTTTAGGCTTTAAGCACAGATATAGATTACGCTAGATAACGCAAACACCTCAATGTGTATGAAAACCAACCGTGTCACTTTTTTATATCTACTGTGACGTCTCAAGAGCGAATTAGCGATGTGAATTCCCCGATGTCCACGCAAAATCGATTCAAATGCGCCACCCGCCCGCGCCGTGGGGCTCGAGTCAGTCACTAGTCATGATTAGTCAGTTAGTGGTCAGTCTTTGTATGGGGCCAACCTCAACGTTTGGTCGGGGTTCGAACACGCGAAGTAGATGCATTTGCGTAATCTAGTATGATCTATACTTGCGGTTTTAAGTTTGTCAAAAACGGTACAATAGTGAGTTGCTAGCCTGTCGCCTACGGTATACCTTAACCTATATCCTCAGTGGCCTCTTACGACATCCACGAAAGAAATGGAGAGTTGTAATCCTAACTCGATACCACATGGATATTTTGTACCTTTAAAAATGTAAATAAAAGTGTCTGCCAGTGTGGGCGAATGCTGCTTGATATACCTGTAACAAAAAAATATTACTTGATTAGAATTCATTTTTAAAGACAAAATTATGCAGTTTGACTTCAAGATTTTTTCACATTACCCTTAATCAGGAAAAATAATAAACTTTTAAAAACAATAATGTTTTACCTGTCTCTTGATCAAAAAGGGTGTATTAATTTTTTTTCAACGAAAACTTTTCACTTGGTGTATACCTAACCCGCGTGTTAACTGACCCGTAGGTACCAGTGTTAGTCCGTCAGTCAATGACTGGTCGTTCCACCAACGCCAGTCATTTGCCCCCAACTGCCCAACCAATCGCTATTTGATTACTGTTTTATACGTCCGCGGTTGTTTATGAACTATAATAATAATATTGGTGCACAATTTTCGGTTAGGTTAGCCGATTAGGTGATAAAGTCGGACGTATAAATTTACTATTATTCGTGCAATCAGTGTGAAGTGATTGGGAAAGATATGTGCAGTGAAATTTGATATTTAATAGTCCAGTGGAAATCACCATAGTGAGAAATCTGTCATATAATATTATAGGCAATAGGCAGGGTAGTAAATTTTATTGCTAAATGTATACGTAATTATTATCTCATCTAATCTATTAAACTGAATTAAATTCTCAGTGGAATGAATGTTTCGTCGAAAAACGTTTGATAGTATTTTATTTCGCAGACTACACGTTTGGCCGAATGATTTGCAGATCGATTCTAATAAGACGCAGATATGAGTGTTATTCCAAGACTCAACATTACGTATTTAGGTCCTGTTTCACCACATGTCGGTTAATTTAAGTGGTGAAACAGGCGCTTAGTTTAATCTACTGGCAGTTATTTGTTTGAAAAAGTTATCGGTTCGAATTTACTTACAATACAATACAAAGACTCTTTATTGTACACCAGAAATAGTAAGCGATACAGAAAACAGATACACAGAGAAAAAAATACAAGGTACGCAATAGCTGGTGATCCTCCCACTGCTAAACACAAACGTGAGACAAACGTCAAAGTTGTCAAAAGAACCTCATTATTATTCAAAATTAGTCATTAATGAGATTGTAATACTTAAGAACCACGGCACGCGTCATCGTGAATGACTCTACCTATACTAGCGCTAACAAGCGGGTTCCAGAAATCTACATTTATTAGCCGTTTAAAAAAATATTTAAATTTAAATAATAGTGGAAGCTTTTTTCTTAAATACACACAGCAAAATAATTTATTGAATCAGGCGTTACTTTGCGGAGGTCCATATCAATGAACTAAAAGAATTTCTTTGCTCACCCGCGACCTAAAGCCCAGTCGCTGTAGGTCGCGAGTGAGCAAAGAAATTCTTTTAGTTCATTTACACAGCAAAATGTATTAACATGTGTAAATAAAAATGAAAAAATTAACATGAGCCATCCATCCACCAAAGCTTCACGAGATAGCTGTGCGAGAAAAAAATTCATCCAATAGGATTACTTCATTTTCCTTGCCTAAAGGAGAGGATTAAAGGATTATTCCCGTATGGATTCTCATACGTGTTTAATTTCTACCGTTAACAGACGCTATGAAGTAAATCCTGACACATTGCATTACTAGGAAGTTTCTGAACATTGGAATTGGAAGCTAAAATTCGTTCCGTATCCGGTTTCAGAATAATAATAATAATAATAATAATAAGCCATTTATTTCGGACAGAATCCATAGAGGTTAGTTACAATGAAAAAATAAAAATAGGACGGAGGAATTTCCTTTGGGTATCGTAGAAGACGGCTAATGATGCTCCCACATTGGCTTGTTATAAATGTGATATAACATTATAAAACACAATAACATTATATAACACTTATAACTTTTGTTACAATGTGTTAGATCTATTAAACGCTCCCACATTAGTATAAAAATTTTATATAACATGATAACAATGTACAACATTTGTTACAATTTGTTATACAATGTTATGTGATTTTATAACGTTATATAGAAAACAAATTGAAAATACAAACTGAAATATAGATGCACAGAAAAACCGGAAAAATAAGATTCCGTGTTGCGTGCTATACCGCTACACCACCGCTGGAAAACGGTACAGACACGAATTTCCCTTATGCACCACATATCTCAGCTTGTTTGTTTCTTATTTAGCCAGTTAAGCAGTGACACTAGCTAATCATTGAAAAAGCAAGATACGACAATTAGTAATTTGATCTGTATAACATTGTATAACATTGTGGCGTGCAGTGACGGTAGGTAGCGCTCGTGCTGCTTACAGACTCACAGACACGTCAAACTACCCCTTTTTGTCCAGGGATAAAAAAAAGTTTGACCTGAAAACTCCCCAATTGGTCGCTTTATCAAATAACACCGACTTACAACAATATTCCTTCCAATCAGAAACGAGCTTTTAAAAATATTGACGTATTCTTAAAAAGACAAAGTCTGCCCGAACGCAAACTCACAATATTTACCACGTATGTTTTCCTAACCATATTTATACTCATATATTGAGTTTTTCCTTTGGGATATGAATTTCATATAGCTAATATTTTCTTGAATGTTTTCCTCGTATAGGTAATTTATATTGTGTAATATACGAAATTCACTGGAAATATTTACAGATGATTTACAATATTATTTTTCTGTGGTAATTTTGAACAGTTTGTTATTTGATACCGCCGAGAAAAGCTCATGATTTTCCATTATAAGTAATACGATTGACAAGATTTTTTTGTCATTAATCTTAAATTACTTGAGGTATTTTTTCGTGCACGTATGTAATTCTTTAGGTTTTATAAAAATAAATACTTTAGGTTCCCAGATCTATCAGACTAAAGTCCCAAATCGCGTTAGTTAAGATAATATAAGCTTATAATACATTTTTTATCAAATTATAAAAAAAAAATTATAGGTATATTTTTTTAAATCGTTTAATGTTAAGACAGTTTGAACCGTTACCACCATTTGTATGAAAACGCTATATACTTAGATCACACAACTCTTAATTGGGGTCATAATAATATTTGGGTAAGGCCCACAAGCGTTTTGCCTGCCCATTCCAGTGTGCTACGAATATAGATGCATACGAACGATGGACCGTTTCTACTAATATAAGGATGAATACTTCACTTCAAGGAGAAACTACTTGTATCAGAAGTTGACGCAAATAGTTATTGTATGCATCAATATTCATAACACACTGGAACAGGCGGGCAAAACGCTCGTGAGCCTTACCCATTTAGTAATAATTATATTGAAGTGCTTTCATCAATAAATAATCACAGCTAACTTGTCTAGACATTGAGCTAGCAGCATTTTGAACTTCAATAACCTCACAACTTGTTACAAAGCCCTATTTCTAAGATTCCGTACTTCAAGAATACCTACAGAACTCTACTCACGTCTTCACGCGGCATTATTTTTCGAACCATACTTAAGAGTTATACGTGCTGAGCTGGCAACGTCGCATTTTTGTTAATTTTTTTCGAATATTCCATAAAAATTTAATAAAAATATATAATACAAATACAAATACAAATCATTTATTGCTGACTAATAATAATAATGTGATGTGATACAACTGTTTTTTATATATAAGTTAATGTGTCTACTGCAACAAATATGCGTGATAGACTTATTTTCTTTAAAAATCGTTAATAAACATTTGTTCATTTTTATAGAATTTATTTGCTAAACTTATTTTGGGTCTAGGACAAGGTGATATTTCTTTATTTATTTATGGCATATATTTTTCTGAAGAATAGCCAGTTAAACACGTGACGTATTACGTAATATTGTTCAATTAAGTACGGAACCTTTTCGTGAAACCGACTCCCACTTAGCTTCTTAAAAGTCGAAATCCTTCCAATCAAATTGTCAAAGGTTTTTGCAGTTCAGCAAGAAATGAGCGAACCGATTTAGTTTGATTTTTTAGTAATTTTGTCGTTCAAGCGTTATTGTGCTGGAAAATAGGATAGTTATGGTTTGAGAAAGATATATGTTCAACTCCATTTAGACTTGACTCAGATAAAGTAAAAAAATAGCTAGGTAGTGTGTGTCACGCGCAGTGTAGGGTTCCGTAAGAGTACCTATTAAGTATTAATATTAAGGTTTGTTTAATCGATTATTACTCGTTAAATATTGAAAACTCATCTAGAGCATAGAATATATTATAAGCTAAAGTAGTAAGGAAGCTACGAACAGCTACTGCAGTACCGCGAGACCCCCTCAGAGGCCGTGTAGAGCGCGAGTCTGTGTGAGTATGTCCGTTTCGATAGTAGCTTCAGAAAAGAAGAGAAATCAAACGGACAGAAAAACGGCCAGTATTAATAGTTAGCAACCCTGCTAAATTTCATTGGAGTTTACGTGAAAAATAATTAAAAATTCTTACCTACCTTAAATGTGATTGAAATAAAGAATACTTCTCTAGCATTGATTTTAACAAAATATATGAGAAACTTACCTGGAAATTACAATACAATACAAAGACTCTTTATAATATTGTACACCAGAAATAGTAAGCGATACAGAAAACAGATACAAAGAGAGAAAAATTACAAGTTAAGCAATAGGCGGCCTTATCGCTTAAGAGAGATCTCTTCCAGGCAACCTTTTTACAGAAAAAAGGAAGGACTAGTTTACAATAGGTGGTGCATCAGAAAATTAAAACGTAACGAAAATACATCTACAAACGAATATACGTCTAAAATTACATTTTCAAACAAAAATAGTTTTTTTTCAATCAACACCTATATCGACAAACACGATATACAACAAACAATCCAATTGACCGTCTGTTTTTTGTTTCCTACTCGGTCAGAAATCTCCTCAAATGGACCATAAAACAGCTCAAACCCAAAATACTTGAGACCTATTTAAGACCCACGTAATAGGGGTTCGAATGGGAGATAAATGGGGGCGCCCTTCCGACTGACGGGATCCCATCAAAAAGGTATCCATTAATTTTAGCATTAGTTTGACCTGAAGTGTTAATCAACGGAGGGTACGTAGACGATTTGCTTAAAAATACGGGGAAAATAAAGGCTGACCAGAATTTTAAAAGACCTCGCCATGTTGCGGAAAACCAATAGAACTAATTTCTTGCGCTGGTAACACTAAATTTAAATGTCGTCTGTCTATTTGCTGTCAAAGTTTAACGTTGTTTGCGCGTGGTATTTTAAAGTGCTATTTTATGTTTTCGTGTGTTAAAATGCTGAATATTATCCATAGCCTTGGAAGGAAAATAATTCGCAATGTATAAAAGTATTTTTCATAGAAAAAATCCGAGAGATTAGACAATGTTCCTTTAAAGAACATGACCGAAACCGTTGTCAATATGACTGGTAGTAAGTGTAAAGATTGTTGCAATCTAAAACGTAGAAGTCACGTCAGCGGGCTACTACGAAACTCGAAACTCGAATTTCGTGTCGTGCGGTCTGAAGACTACAAAAAAATATTCATAAATTATTTTCATTTGAAGCGTTTGTATTGATTCATGAAAAACATTCCTCACAACACATCCTCGCAAATCTCTAGTGGAAAAGGAGCTTAAAATATGGAAAAAGATGGAGGTAAGTAACATGGTTGTATCTATCTATGCGTAGTAGTTGATATACATAGTGCCATCCACGAAGACGCGTGATTTTGTAAAAAATTGCCATTAATGACATTGTTATACGAAACACGGCACGCGTCATCGTGAATGACTCTACCTATATAAACTTCCGCAAATATAACGGCTGAACCAAAGAAACGATAATTCATTAATAGTGTGAAGTGAAATAGTCTAAGTGAATGCGCAACTCAGACTAGACTAGCTCCAGGGTATTCTAAGCGTCATAACTTAGCTTTAACTTAATAATAGAGCATCGGAGTGGCTTAGCACAAGTTCCAGAAGCGATCCTGTCTTGGTGTTAGATTGAACTTAGTTTAAACTATATGCGCCCCAGTGATGCGGAATTAGATTCAATGCAATGCACAGAACTAGTAATACGAGCAAACAATAATACAACGGGGTTTTGCTAACACCAAAACCACACCTGAATATTTTTCTAGGAACAATGTGTTGTCATAATAAATCACTCTTGATTTATCTCTTTATGTTTTTTGTTTTGTTTATAAATTCCCCTCATTGTCACTTCAAGCGGAAATTCCTTAATATCGTACTGCTAAACTAAACCACAGAATAACCAATAGTACTACCGTACAGAAGGGACTCTCTCGAACAAAAGTCAAGTTTAGGTATAAATCGTTGTCTACTCTTACGACATGCACGCGAAATTGTAACTTATAATGTTACACGAGCGTTCATATTCCGTTGGGCACCGTTGACACCAAACAGGTTTGGCGCCAACAGCGCAGGGTTCCCACTCTCCGATGAATAAAGATAACAGTGGGTATAAATATGAATTAAATAAGCTATCTTTAATAAATAAGTAAATACACTTTAAAAGCTAAAGCTACAAAACAACAATATTTTATCAGCAACAGCAACCATTTTTAACAGACTTCAAAAAAGGAGGTTCTATGTTTATGGAAAAGTTGCATTATATTAAAAATATATATATATATTCTTCCAGTTTTCCGTCCACCGGACCACCGTTTTCTCGTTCTCGCTCGAAGTAATCCCTCAAACGAATTAAGTACAAACTCCCGACTCTAGGAGTTCAAAACCGTCTTTTTTGGACCGTTTCAGCATTTTGCCAAAAAATAACAACAAACTTAGTGAGAAACAGTAACAAAAGTCAACAACAATAATAATAGAAATGAACAATGACAAATACAATGCAAAGAAAATGCAACGAAAACTCGACTCGTATACACGGCAGACCACTCGTACCTACTGACAATGATACTGACAAGTACTGACCACAAGAGGCACAAGATGGTTGCGGCCGCTTCCCAAATAGCCGCATTTACAAAATCTTGCAACTTTTGTTTAAAAATTTAAAATATCTTAGTTCATTGTTATCGAATAATGAACCGCTGCAATTGCCGATTTATTTATTTATTTATTCCAAGAAAATAAAAAATCCGATAACATTGCGTCATTTAAAAAATAAATATTTTTCTATCGTATTCGATGGAGGCTATTTAACAGACACTGATATTGCTATATATTCTTAAAAAGAACAGTTTTAGATTTTTTTGATTACTTTGTTTCAAAACAGAAATTATTTTTAAAAAACATTTTGCGAACATAGTATGCGTAATTCGGAAAATTTTCAAATGTCACAGAACTCATCATAGGTGAAAAATACAATAAGCGGCAACCCTTTGCCGCGAACCCCACGGTGAGGTCGCCGGCCGAACGTACCTAAACTGCGGAGTGTCCAACCCCTGACTAAACCTACGGATGCTCTATCATGATCCTTGACCATGATTCAGAAGTCTAAGTTGAAGGAAGAGCTATATATATTTTAGGTGATAAAAGAACGGATTGACTTGGAAACACCACAATGCGCCCTATAATTTGCATCGTAGACGTAGGCAAAGCCACCGAGAGGTTTAGTTGGCATTGGTTTGAACATGTTTTCCGACTCAGAGAAGTGGGCAAAGGGTTTTCCAACAACTAGCCGGTAAGTGCTGACAGAGCAGTTGGAAATCTAGGGTCATAAATTGGGCTACTAGTTTTTGTTGGGATCGCAGTGCTAACTTAATCTAACTCACTTTTTTGATACCCACATGTCTATTGGGATCACTGTTCTAACCTAACTTACTGTTTGAATAATTTCTAACATCTAAGATCAACCCAGTCCAGGAGTGTAACGTATGCGATACTCGTAGAGACAACACAATGCGGAAGCTACTAAAAGTTCGCTAAAAGTCGTTTCATAAATGGGATAAAGTGGAATAGCGAACAAAAACTAAGCCGGCGATCGATTTGATGAATTAGCAGATGGGCTTGTCTATTCATGCTGTTTTTGCTAGTATTAATCAAGCCAACATGTCGCATTCTCAGCGGATATAACACAGCAGGCCTGGACGTCATTATTTTTCACAGTTATTTTGTTAGAATATTAATTGCGTCAGTGGAGTATAAATGAGTTCTTGAGCGCGTCTCAGCAAATGTAGTGTAGGAAGTCCTCCAGGCAGGCGAAGTGACAATCTGCAAAATATTGCTGGTGGTAGCTGGAAGTGCCGAGCTGAGAAGAGAGCGCAATGGAACTCAATATAGGAGGACTACGATCAACAGTGGACTGTTATAGGGTGATGATGATGATTTATTGCTACTGGGCGTTCAATAAGCTTATTGATCCAAGCATTACTCTCTTCCTTATTCAACAATGGTATATCGTCACTACTTTAAAAAATGCCTGTATCTCAAAATCCATATTTTTTCTGAGTGAACTTTATAAAAAAATATCAAGTGTTTATAAATTATAATAATACCTTAAAATAATACAGATACGAGGTCAAACTAAATTTATAAACTTCCGGCACATTTTAAACTTTGCGCAATCAGTCTGCCTGACTGTTACAGCAATTCCTAACAAATTAGAAATAAATCATGGCCTTCTGTATTTTATCCTGTACGCAAGAGGCTTTGTTTCAATGTTATCCAAGGAATTTCCTCGTTACGAATACGGTTTTCTTGCCGGATTCTCTCACGATAGCGCCAGATGTGATTTCCTGATCTGCAAAAACTTGTACCTACTAAAAGAATATGTTTTTAGTACAGACTTTTCTTTGTTCTGTAGGTTCTGTTCTTGAGATGAGAGACCTAAAAAATTGGCAGCTAGTAAAAACGGGACAAGGGTGATCTGACGTAAACGAGTGTTTTATTCTTATTTTACCTATTTCTATTTTAAGGGTTCTATATCTCAGAAGGAAAATAACTCTTGTAAGATTACTTCGTTGATCATCTATTTTTATTTTATTTACGTGTGTCAAGATCTTTTTTTGTCAAGGACCCATGTCATTGGGCTTAAGTGTATCAAGTTGAAAAAGTATTTTTTTCCCGACTGCAAAGGAGGGTTATGTGTTTGACGCGTATCTATGTATGTCTATTCTTTATGTCCTCTCGTAACTGCTGAACCGATTTTGATAAATGATACGTCATTGGATTTGTCTTAATGACGCGAGAGACACTGGGTACATGAAATTCTTAAAAATCAAAAAGCGGATTTTTGGCGTCAAATTGTAAGTTTCAAAAAATGTTTTTATTCAAACCTATCGAGTGGGATATCAAATAAGAGCCAATAGAGAGACCTGTTTTCTTCTTTTTAGTATTTTTAAGGCATTGATGTTTTTGATTTTTTAAATTTTTGTTTTATTTCACACTTTTCTGTGAAAATGGTATATTAAAACGATCATAACCTACATATATTTAGAATGGGCTTTTTATAAGCTTTCGTTTGATACCCATATTGTTAAAATTTTTTTTTCATCTCCGCCATATTTTTTTTCCAGACGCCATATTGAAATATTATATAGCCTATGTCACTTTGACAGTTATGGCGAATACAATGATGACTTATTGGGTCCATATTGGCTCGCATATACTTATCGAAAGTCCGAATGTAATTTTTGTCAGAACGATCGTTTGTCATAACTCTTTTTTCTCTGAATACAGTGATTGTTTAGAATTCTTATAAAATAAACCTAACCTAACCTATAGTTCTCTATAGGATGACCATTTAGAATTTATAGAAAAATATAAGGTTTCAGTGGGAAAAAAATTCGAACAAACGATGATTCGGACCAAAACTACGGTATTACTAGCGAAGAGTATGCAAACTTTTTTTTTTTTTTTTATTCCACTGGAAGGCAAACGAGCAAGTAGGTCTCCTGATGGTAAGAGATCACCACCGCCCATAAACATCTGCAACACCAGGGGTATTGCAGATGCGTTGCTAACCTAGAGGCCTAAGATGGAATACCTCAAGTGCCAGTAATTTCACCGGCTGTCTTACTCTCCACGCCGAAACACAACAGTGCAAGCACTGCTGCTTCACGGCAGGATTAGCGAGCAAGATGGTGGTAGCAATCCGGGCGGACCTTGCACAAGGTCCTACCACCTGCAAAAACTCCCTTATCTAACTTCTACCTCTAACTCTACCTCTCTCCTTGGTTCTTCTTCTTATTCTATTCTATCTTAACTTTGGCGCTACCTGACGTATTGTTAAAATCCGTCCAGCCGTTTAGGTTACAGCGAGGACCAATGAAATGGACATACACACGCTCGAAAAACAAAACCCTTTTTTGGACAGTCTGGTAAAAAAGTAGTGCCATTTCTTTTACAAAAATAGCTAGATATTTAAAACGATTCCCGGCACCATCCCACCTCGACATTCACTCCAACAATATACTGTAATAGCCACATCACCTGACGAACAAAAAGCCACTGCGACTGACAGTAGGGTAAAGTGGGACGGTCGGTAATCAGTTATAGCGTACATTTACCTGGATACCACTTTGTTTAGGCATAAAGGACGTTACGTACAATATATGAACGGGAATTGTAAATGATTTTAAGGAGCGCTGTGAATTTTTTTGTAGCCAAAACGAGCGCAAAAATAAAATTAACCATTTTTAAGGGTTCAAAGTCAAAGTCAAAGTCAAAATCTCTTTATTCAATTTAGGCTATGACAAGCACTTATGAACGTCAAAAAATCTACCACCGGTTTGGAAAAAACCTCTGTTGAGAAGAATCCGCCAAGAAACTCAACGAGGTATTTTTTTCCCGTTAGTGTTCCGTAACTAAAATGGCAAAAACCCTTTTACTTTTAGCCATGTCTGTCTGTCTATCCGTCCGCGGCTTTGCTCATGGACTATCAATACTAGAAAGCTGTAATTTTGCACGAATATATGTGTAAACTAATTGATTGATATTTATCGTGGGATTTTACAAGTAATTTTACTGAAATTCACGACATAATTTTTGGGGCATCTCGGAATTTAGGTATGGCAAAAATATGGTATGTAAATATAACACAAAAGCTACTTTTTGTCCAAAATTCCCACGGAGTCAATAAAAAATCCCTAAAAATAGCAATATCTAGGTACGATTATGGACATGAAATTTGGCGAGGGTTTTTATACAACGTTAATGAAATGCAGTGCCGTGAAGCAGCAGTGCTTGCACTGTTGTGTTTCGGCGCGGAGAGTAAGACAGCCGGTGAAATTACTGACACTTGAGGTATTCCAAATTAGGCCTCTAGGTTAGCAACGTATCTCCAATACCCCTGGTGTTGCAGATGTTTATGGGCTGTGGTGTTCTCTTACCATCAGGAGACCCACTTGCTCGTTTTCCTTCCAGTCGAATAAAAAAAAACATTTTTGGGAGTTCTCACGGGATTTTTTGCCAAGTCCCGGAATTTAAATTTAATTGCTAGGCCTGAAACCCCGAAATTATTTACAAGCGCATTTAGCTAAATAAACCCTACCTGCTGAAATATTTGGATTCATTAGTAGTCAACTAAACTTTTATTTTAATCTGAAAAATATTCATATTTCCCTTATAAATATCCCCTATAAATTAACGTATGAAACATACGCGTTAAAGCTCGATCAAATGCTCTGCTATATTCCCGATTCTCGCAATTAATCAAACCTTACGTAGGTAATTAATATCGCAGGGCAAATTAATAATGCATGTCAAAGGCGCCGCGTAATCAAGGCATAATAGCGGTGATACTTTGTCGTTTTAGTTTCGTGTGTTGCGAACGTATATAGTAAGAACATACATAGTAAATGAGTTAAAGCGACATTGTAAATCGAAGATGTGGTTAGAGAATTCAGAGAATTGCTCAGAATTTGTTTAAATAAAATAAATCAAGAACGGAGCCAATCGATAACGTGGTAGAGTGTTTACAAGTAGTATTGTCTTTTACCGTGGCTTTGCACGCAAAAGCCCGGTTTAACAGTTGGCTTGAAATCCCGGGGTTTTGCGATGGGATGGGAATTACCAAAAATTAGATTGTGGATTTATGTCGACATATTTATTTTATTTTAATTTAATTATTTATTTTTAAAGTCAGTAAAAGGTATATTAGGTACAATAAAATTAAATAAGCTAAAGCTATAGGTAATAAATTCACCTAAATTCTATACCTTATTTCTCCCCTTTAGGTGATGAATTTCTAGATACCGTGCTTGCGTACAATAAAGAAAGGAAGCTCTGTACATTTTCACTAGTCATAGTTCACACCGCTCGCTGATGGGGTCAGAAATTTCAAGAATGGCGTCCACGGACCGGAAAACGAGCTGTCGGTAGACCTCCAACAAGATGGAGCGACGACGGGAGTTGCGGTGGTTGCAGAAAGCACAAGGCCGGTCTAAGTGGAGAGCTATGTCCCTTAGGGGAGGGCTATGTCCAGCAGAAGACGTCTTTCGGCTGAGATCATGACGATGACAGTTCCCACTTGAATCTCTTAATTCCGAATTGTTTCAGAACAAAGATCCACAACAAAGTTATTTATCGCTTTGCACCGTGCTTTCGATTATGCGGAAATTCAAAGGAATCTTATTTTGAAAAATAAAATTATTAAATTATCTACAATGGAGTTCACAATTACATCCATTTCTATCGGCACTCTGCATTCATCATTGCTACGCTGTTATTTCTTTCTGACTTGTGGTACAAGTCACTGAGCGTGAGCTGCACCAAAACACAAAAAAAAATAGCTGAACTAATTTGGCTATTTCACGTTTAGCCAAAATTTACCAATTAGGAAGCAAAATTATGCTAACGTTGCAAAACTGATTTTGTGAGACATCACTTAACTTTTAGCTACTAGTTCGGCCTTAGTTTTGTATTCACTCAAGTTATGTTACAAGCAACATTTTTTGTGACTGTTAGAAAGTCTTACGTACGTTATGATCAGTCCAATCAGGGTACACGGGGATTTAATATTAAAGGAATTATAATATAATTTGTGTTTAGTAAAAATGACTTTTCTCCCAGACTCTTGCGTCATATTTATTCTTTTTGCAGTTGAAGTTTTTACGGAAACGCCGGTAGTACAAAAAAGTGCCATGAAAAAGAGCCCTTTGCGGCCTACTCACTACAGAATAAACGTTCTAATTTTTTCTGTCACTTTTTAGTTTGATTCACACCTCATTCACATTTTCCTTGTTTTTTTCCGCTCCGTCTCACAACTCACGACCGCATCATTTCATTCGCTTATCTTCCATGACTCTGCAAATGTGGCCCTGAATGGCATTCGAGCGCGATTCGTCATCGTTACACCGTCATTACCTGCCTCGAAAATATGGAATGACGGAATGACTAACCGTAACGACGGAATGACGATCGTCGCGCTCTTATCTGCTGTGTATCGAGTATTTTGGAGAAAGTGGATAATGATTGAAAGAACTGTACAAATGTGTAACTGTAACTGTTACCAGAACGTGTTCTTTATTACCTGTGGCTTAAAAAAACATCTTCATCACGTATAAACATGACACTGCAGGGAGTAGACCTGTCTCAAAACGAGGCTTGGTCCGTAGTTCTCACGCAGGCCCAATGTGGCTTGGGAACTTCACACACAATTTTGAATTTCTTCGCAACTCAGAGGTTGTCCGATCTGATGATGGTGATGATTACCATAGGTCTATTAAAGTTACATAAAATATGGAATGTTATTTATATCCCGCACTGGATAATCATTAATTATTCGACAACACATCAGTTTTCCAAAGGGTTAGTCCCGAGAGTAATTATCGTAATTAAAATGCCAGCGATGTATCAAATTTCAGGGTAGAAAATTTAAATGTAACGCAACTGCAAGAAGAAATATATTTTGATGATTTCATGATTTTATGAGTTAATGAAAATATGGTTCTGAATTAGAAAAATCGGCGAAGTGATTGTTTATGCAAAAGGTAAGTATGGCAAACGATATTTCTGCCAAGTAACATTAGGTACCTATGCAAAAACATGTAAAAAAAGAAAAGACCAATATTTTTTACACATAAAATCTTTTCTTTTTTTGATTTTGGTAGTAATCCACACTAATATTAAAAATGCTAAAGTGTGTGTGTGTGTTTTTGTGTTTGTAGTATGTATGTTCGTCCATCTTTCATGTCGAAACGGAGCAACGGATCGGCGTGATTTTTTGGCATAGAGATAGTTTATGGACCAGAGAGTGACATAAGCTACCTTTTATCCCAAAAAAATGCACAGCTCCCGAGGGAACAGCGCGCTTTAACCGAATTCTACACGGGCGAAACCACCGGCAAAAGCTAGTTGGTCAAATAAAAGTAAAACGTCTGTCAGAATTCCCTTCACCGACGTCGACTGAAAATCCTGCGAGCAATAAAAACAAACGTCCGAAATACTCATAAGAATAATTTGCTCATAAAATTTGTGTATCATTTGGCTAAAAGTCCAGTCAGTGACCGGTTGAAATATGGCGGCTGACATTTACGTTGACATCGAGTCATTCCCCTCATTGATGTCATATTTCAATCTAAATATGAGGACGTTTTGGGGATAGAAAGCAAAGGTTTATTTTTATTCAGGGTTTTGAAATACTTTATGGATTCAGGCATTACTTTGTGCAGGTTCATGTCATCATCATCATCATCATGTCAGCCGAATGAGTCCACTGCTGGACATAGGCCTCCCCCAAGGCTCTCCACTCAGACCGGTCTTGTGCTTTCCGCATCCACCGCGATCCCGCGATCTTAACCAGGTCGTCGCTTCATTTTGTTGGAGGCACCGACAGCTTGTCTCCCGGTCCGCGGACGCCATTTTAGAACCCTTTGACCCCATCGGCCATCAGGCCATGATTCATTTAAAAGTTAATGTTATGTCGTTTTTGAAGTCGAAAGTTTCAAATTTCTAATTATATTATTATAATAATAGATTAACTTGAAACACTGTCAACAAATCAAACAATTTCAAATTTGTTTATTCCATTTATACACAATAGTTATCTATCAGTGTGAAAAGTAACGAACAGGTTTTATTTTACAGAATTTGTCTAACAAATACAAATACAAAATATTCTTTATTGCACACCATAAAACAGTACAAGAAAAAACTTAAAATACAAACACAGATTTAGGGTAGACAATAGGCGGTCTTATCGCTTAAAAGCGATCTCTTCCACCTACACCTCTACCTTTACATAACGGACACTAACTAGAAAAATCGAAATTTATTTTAAGTTTAGTTAAGAAATTTGAAAATATATGGAACTGTCAAGTTTAAACCAGAAGCTTAACATCTGAATCTAGATTAATTTATTTTTCAACCAGCTAGTCTATCGCATCATTATACCACCTTTCATAAATCCAACCTCTCGCTTCCTCATTATGTTCGTCTCACAATTTCCAGTGCCATTGTCGCCCTTTGTAACCTCCCTTTCATTTCAGCATTTTCAGTTGACCTAATTTGACGCGGTACGACATTCCTTGCGATTTCTCTTTGATTAGTAGTGCGGGTGACAAAAAGTCGACAAAAGATAGGAAATAGCTGACTCAGCTAGCTGTTGGGGTCAATACCCTTATCCAGCACAGCCGCCGTAAAATATTGGGAATTCGAGAAGAATGAGATTTCATTTTGTTATGTCGTGTTTTTTAGAGAAGATGCGACATATTAAAATAAGATTTGAAAGTAAACAAATTAAGAGCGTTTAAATGGTGAGTGGGAAATCTGGAGGATCTCCCCCCTCCACCTCCCCATTTAGCCCCGCTTTTAGGCAGGCAACGCTCCCGCAGTCCTAATAATGCTGTGTCCATGGGCGGCGGTGATCACTTACCAATAGGTGACCAGCTGGCTCGTTTGACAGCTATTTGAAAAAAAAATTGTCCTAGTCCCTAACTATAAGCGAAGCTGTACTATGGGTACTAGGCAACGTATAAACACACGAGTACTTTATAACACAGTAAAGTCCTTATTTTTGCACAAAAGCGCTAGAAAATTTTAAAATTCACAAACCCCTTTCAGCTCTATTTGGGTAAATAACTATACTGGCTTAAGCTAACCTTTCTGATCTAAAATTAAATTATACGCGGAGCCATAGCAACTGTACTAAAAAGGTTCTCCATATAAATACATAATCGCGTACTTGGCCTGGTAGGGTGAGATAGGGCGTATTTAGAAGTAAAAATACGTGTTACACTAGTTACAGTAGGTACATATACTTACTATTTCAATTACTTTTGTTTTCAATCGATAGTTAAAGAAAAATAGACTTTTTGACTGATGTATAAGTGACAATGGTATAAAAGCCACTTCTAAAATTGTAGTGTACCATGAATAAGGTAACAATTATGGCATTTAAGATACTCAAAAAACTGTTTACGCTTTTGTGCTACTGCTGCACTGTGACGGGAGAAAGCTTCGGTAATATTCAATATTGCAGAAAAAAGGTAATTATTGTCAAGTGCCGGTAATCTTAAAATACGAGTGAAGTGAAGGTTTTAAGCAGACACAAGTTACTGGAATCTTCTGAGAATGCTGGTTCCATCCCAGCCTATATGGGACGTATACTATAGGCTGCACGGACGCATGCCTCCAGACACACTTAGGTCGCGGGTGAGCAAAACAAATTCTTTTAGTTCTTTGAAGATCTTTTATTATATTATAATACATTGAATCCGTAGCCAAGCAGCTTAGAACGTGATGAAAAAACAGTTTTAATCGCATTAAGCCAAGTATCGCAAAAGCCGTGGTGGTCTAGTGGTTTGACCTATCGCCTCTCAATCTGAGGGTCGTGGGTTCAAATCCCGGCTCGCACCTCTGTGTTTTCGAAATTCATGTGCGCAATTTACCACGAGCTTTGCGGTGAAGGAAAACATCGTGAGGAAACCTGCACAAACCTGCGAAGCAATTCAATGGTGCGTGTGAAGTTCCCAATCCGCACTGGGCCCGCGTGGGAACTATGGCCCAAGCCCTCTCATTCCGAGAGGAGGCCTGTGCCCA
The DNA here is from genome assembly GCA_037349165.1 of Choristoneura rosaceana. Classification (NCBI taxonomy): domain Eukaryota; kingdom Metazoa; phylum Arthropoda; class Insecta; order Lepidoptera; family Tortricidae; genus Choristoneura; species Choristoneura rosaceana. The sequence continues at coordinate 492,038 of JAZBNJ010000002.1, forward strand.
GCAGTGGGACGTATATAGGCTGAGATGAGATGATGATGAAGCCAAGTATTTCCACCAAGTACTTTACATCCCTCAAGTATTTCTTATAGGTACGAAAATAGCACCTGGCCCGCGTACCGGATCGATGAGGCATAAGTTATTTAAAACCGGTATAACAGAGAACGTCGTGCGGCAAATGTCTTTTTCGCGACGTTAGCCAGAAATTCTTTCTTTCTGCTTAAGGCAACAGCCTTAGCCTTACAGGTACTTATAGCATTAAGTACGTATTTTTCGACGCGTCAAGAGTTGAATATAGTTTTGTGTAGGTACCCAAAAAGCCGTGGTGGCTTATTGGATTAACTTATGGCCTATAAATATCTACAGCTACGGTCTAAGCCCTCCTTTCTGGGAGGAGACTTGTTTCCTTTTAAATGTTTACCCGTTAAAATGTAGACACACACAATTATCGTTTTGGCCGCTACAACAAAAAACGTTCACAACCTAGCGAAAGCGACGTTTTTAATAAAAATAAAGTAGTGATGTGCCAATTTATTTTATAAGGAAAAAGGTACATTTTTAACCTTTTGGACGACTCATATATACGTCCATTATTTCAATGCAAAAGCAACCTTGGTCAAGTTGTGTTAAGGTTCGATTTTAGGTAATGCCTAACGTATGGGTGATGTCTTTTGTATTTGACGTGGCGGCGAAAAGGTTAAAAACACATGAAAATGTGTCTATTCAGTTCTCTTTACACTTTGAAAGTCCTTACAAGCCTTCTCATTATGTAAAAAGGCCGGCGCCCAGCAGTGGGGCGTATAAAAGCTATGATGATGATGATGATGATGACCTTAAAAGTTAGAGGTTATAAAATACACGCTGTATAACAGGGGCATCATTAGGAAAATACGGAGTGAAAATTTACATCATATTATAATCGAATTTTCCCCTCAGTACAGTGAAGGATCTTTAATGAATATTGTCGGTTACAGCTTACAGCACGTTAATCTGTTTAACGTAACATAAAGTAACGCGCAAAATTGTATGAGTAAGCTAAAATAGGCCAAGATAATGTATCTATGAAAGAGCGGTTATTTTAAAAACAGTTTTTTAACCTTAAGTGGGAGACATTTTAAAATTTGTTTTGATGTTATAGGTTTCAGTTTTAGAATCGTTATATTAGATAGATAGAAAAGTTATGATAGCAATCTTATCAACTTGTTAAGGAAAATTACACACTTAAAAACAAAAAATGTATGGTGACAGAAATTCCTCTAGCTCTCTCCCTTGCTCCTTGCGTAACTCTGAGCCACTCCAAGAGGCCACAAGGTATGTGCCAAGTGTCAAAGTCGTCACTGGTAGGTAACACTCACTGGTCGAAGACTCTAGACTTCACCCACTGCGAAATTTTGGACTAGAAGACATCACGATGTTTCCCGCACGCTGCTCATACTCGAGTAGAAATCTTCGGGCGACCTCTTTGTCGAATTTAGACCTACCTAGCTAGATAATCTGTCCAGGGTAAATATAGGTCAAAAACTGTCTAACTAGTAGGTATATCGTTCCCAACCATAAACGGTACGGTACATTTTTATTTCTTTTTTTCCCAAGTTGTCATGAGTAAATGTCATGTCCACGTTCATGAAAACACTTTCGTTTTACATAAAAAAATACCTTTCAGGATGTTTGCATTAAAATTCACCATTTAGTGGTGGGTTAGTAAACCATTTCCTCGCACCGTAATAGAGCAATTATAGGCAACACCTTGGTAGTCACGCTCGTGTTAGCGTGTTACGAATAAATTAAAGGGTAAAGACATTCGTTAAGTTGTTTTACCTTGTTATCACTGAAAAGGTAATTTATGGGCTGTCAATAAAAACTTAGGGCGCGAAATTTGGTAAAGATGAATTAGTTTTTGAATTTAGGTTGAATTAATTTGACATCGCCATTACATAGATTACAGTATAGTAGTATACGCTTTGATCTTTGAAACTACCCTAAAGGATTTCAAAAGTATTTGTGACGAATAGTAGGTGATTCAAGGGGTAGGTTCTTAAGTATATAATACTAGCTCTTGCCCGCGGCTACGTCCGCGTGGTATTCGGTTATCAGGCGCTGGTCCCTTGGAAACTGTGCATTTTTCCGGGATAAAAAGTAGCCTATGTCACTCTTGGGCCCATAAACTATCTCTATGCCAAAAATCACGTCGATTCGTCACTCCGTTGCGGCGTGAAAGACGGACAAACAGACAAACACACTTTCGCATTTAAAATATTAGTATGGATGTAGGAATGAGTGGTATACTGAATGACTGATTGAATGTGATGATCGAATGAGGGAGATGGAGTGAATGAATGTCAAGGAGAAAGGCGTAGGACGTGTGCGCGAAAGGACGTAGTTGATTGAATAATTTTAATTAAGATTGTGTTTCTTTTGAGTTTTTATCGAATTATATTTTATCTCGCCAACTAAGGTGTTTCCTTGAAGTAAAACTCTACATGGATATATAACTGGTATTAGGACTCGGTCCCGCACGGGTGCAGTTTTGGGGAAAGTAAGGTGAGAATTGTGAAGTTACCGTCTTTGATCATATCGACATTCTTTATTTTTCGCCTCTTTCTTTTCGAAGTTACGACATCCACGCGAAGCCAGAGCAGGCCGCTAGTTTCGCCTTATCTAAAAGAAACACGATTTAATTTTTTAGCTCTATTAGTATATACTTAGCGTTGCCAGGCAATCGTTCGATCACAGTTTTTAAAACACTAAAACAGAATAACATGTTCATAATTATAAAAAAAAACCAGCTAGCTCCTGTACTATAATCAATATTATGAGCGGTACTGCGTCTGATCGAGTTAACTAACTCAGTCAGTTGACAAGCAATTAACGCGTAATAACAAAGTCGGTTCAAATTAACCTTTACAAATAGTTGCGAGCATCGACTAGCAAAAGTATAAAATAGTACATAGATTCGCGTTTCTAGAAGGTTCTAGAGGCTTAAACAATCACTTTCTTTAGAAATATTTCGGTCGGAAACAACAGAATCCTTAAGTATATAATTATTTTGTTCGTCTGTCCTTCCTTTTGTCACGACCTTAATTCTTAAGCACGTGTTAATAAATCTAGTTGAAATTAATATCAAGCACCCAAGATTGTTACCCATTGAAGCAGAGAAAAAAAATACTTTTCTTACTTAACTTACCTTATTGAAAAATCTTTTACTGCTCGAGTACTACAATGTGCTACTAACGATATCGCTATCGGTCATCCAACGAAGTGCATTATGTGAGCGCAACTTTGGCATTTCATTGTTAAACGTTTAAATGTCCTTTTTCGCACTGCAAATGGAGGAAATAAAAAAAAAAACTTCAACCATTCTATTTTATTTACTTAATTATTGTTAAATCGACTTTATAGATTATGTATTTAAAGTATGTTAACATAAACAATTATTGAATAATGAATACTTACATAAAGGACGATAAATTAATTTTGGTGGTTTTTTTTGAGGCATGAAAACTTGAAGACAAAAGAGACGACTAGCTTTGCGAATCAATATCTTCTGCATCGAATAATGGATCGTTAAGCCTTCAAAAGCATTAGGAAAGCCCAAAGTATACCGTTGAAATGCAAAAATCCCTGAACCCACAAGAAATTGGAAATACGCGGCAGATTCGCGCATGAATTATGAGTTGTGGAAACGAAAATTTATGAGGTAAAGAAAATTAACATTCTGAAAATATTGTTGAATCATCCGTGTGATAAATTAGTAAGTGTATCCGGGCACGTGAGGGATCGGGGCATTCTTTTTAAATGTTTTAGCCACGAATAAATTTGAAGAGAGTTTTTTTAACAGGATGAAATAAAAAAACCGGCCAAGAGCATGTCGGACACGCCCAAAATAGGGTTCCGTAGCCGTTACGAAAAAATTAAGTAATATTTTTCTAAGGATTTCGTATTTTATACGGAATCTTCCAAGTTTAGGTATATTTTATACCTTACGCTGCTATTTACTCATAAACTACTAATAATTCTCAAGCAAACTTAGCCGTTATAGTTTTCCTTGGAAGTTTGATATACTGACTACCATCCTGAATTTTTTCAAATTTTTCCACCCACCGGTTTAGATTTTAGAGGGGGGGGGGGGACGCTCGATTTTAATGAAAATTTGCACTTTAAAGTTGAATATTTCGCAAACAAATGACTGAATCGAAAAATCGTTTTAGCAAACTCCTAATGGTTCTAAAATACCTATCCAACGATACCCCACACTATAGGGTTGGATGAGAAAAAAAAAACACCGCCACTTTACGTCTATGGGAGGTATCCTAAAAAAAATTGTTTTTGAATTTTTAATTGTACTGTTTTGTCGGCATAGTTTACCTATATATCCGTGCAAAATTACAGCTTTCTAGCATTGATAGTCCCTGAGCAAAGCCGCGGACGGACAGATAGATAGACAGACGGACAGACAGACAGACAGACAGACATGGCGAAACTATAAGGGTTCCGTTTTTGCCATTTTGGCTCCGAAACCCTAACAAGCGAATGACCTAAGGGTCTGGACACTCTCATCGTACTTGTGCAAATTCCAATATGCATGTGCGTTTAGACGGAAAGAGTGATTGTTGACCAAGCAGAAAGTTATTTGTTATGGTACCGAGTGCCGATTTGGAGCCCGAGCGTTAGCGAGGGCTTTAAAAAGCACGAGGGCGATATAAATTACTTAATGCGAGTTGCATAATCTGCTTTTCTTTCAACTACTCAGCCACTACTTGCTTCGAATTTTGAGTTGAACTCTATTAATATGACAAATAAGAGCGTTGACAGGTAACTCTAGTTACCAAAAGCAAGTAGTTAGTAGACGAAAAAAAATCATGCTTAGCAATTAATAGGAAATAAATGTTACTAGATGATTCCATTTTTGTAAGTTTACATTCGCACTCTCAAAAAATGTCTATGGGAAATTCGCATGGTTCCCGCCGATTTTTTTTTAATAATTTAATTTGTTTCTTACCTTTTTTGGCAGAGTTAGTATATAAAGCAGATAATTTTTACCCGCGATCTGTCAAATTTCGGATAGACGCCAGGTTGGCCAACCAAAAATACAGTTTTTTTAGTACGGAACCTAATTTTTTCGGGTAATAAGTAAAGCCTATGGCACTTTGGAATAACATAGCAACCTAACGGTGAATTAGATTTTAAAATTGGTCCAAAAGTTTTTGAGTTTATTCGTAATGAAAATCCAAAAATCTAAACATCCACAAATCCAAATCTATCCTCTTTATAATATTAGTATAGATGAAAAGGTCTCGTTATAGTACGCGATTCAGTATTCTCGACTCTACCAATAATTGTTAAGCTTGTGGAAGTCCATTATTTGTTTGAATGCCGAGATGACCCCTAGCAAAACTCTGGCCAAAAACGAAAAAACAAAAGATAAATGCTCCTTGCGGTACCAACCTAAACAAATCGCTGCCTGAATGGGAACCGCTTAACAGCATTTGACGTGACGTAACAACGGCACAAAATAGACGAGTCACCCGTCACTCAAGTCCAGGAATTTAACGAAGTCGTTAGCCAATGCTGTCGGCGATGGCCGAGTTCGGCCAACATTTTTGGTAAATTTTCGGCCTAAATTGTTTAAGGATAATTTGTTTAGATTGTTATTTAATTTGCAGTTTTTTGCGTGGCGCAAACCATAATCGTAAAGTTTACATTTTGTCAGTGATGAGCGAGGACGTGGAAGACTATGCCCTCCTTTTGGCTGATGTCGGTCGATATTACCCGGTTCTCTCCTTTAGTTGATTAATCCTATAAATCTTATTAGAGCTTTAATTTCTTGTTACTCGTGTCTGCACATCAACATAATTTTTCGTCACTTTCAAATGGTATTTCGGAGTGATGTGATTAAATATTTGAAACAAAAAATACGCAATTAGCTCTTAACATTGACAGGATTTTCACTCGATGGGATTTTTTTTTCACACCTGCTTTTAGTATGTGAGTCCCCTTAAAACATTTAACATTATTTTTGACATTTTGGATCAACAAACAGCTTAATACTGTGAATACTTGAAGATTGTAACTCCAACTATCTGGCTGTAAAACCTGCGTAAAAGACAATAGATGGGCAGGCGGAAACGTAAGTGACATTAGACCCATTGCATTTGGACCCTTTGGGTACGGAATCCTAAAACACAAGAGCAAAAACACGAGATTTCAATGTAAAATAGTAAGTTTCCTCAATATAAAGGCCCGAATTAAAGCTTTTGCTAGAAAAAGTTGGCTCAACCTTTCGTATTGTTTTCGCCGAGCTTCTAACCCTTCGCCAGAACATTCGATGCGGAAAGATTTAACTCGATTCGGCGAAAAATATGTGCGGACTCTAGAAACCGGAGGGATTAGCGGCGGAAGCGGAAATAGTAAATTAGGGGAGCCTTCGCAGGGCAGTAAGGCTATATTGAGGATCTACATTAGTGAGTTTTTAAAGTGAGAAGTTTGAAGGGTTGAATTATACTGGAGGTATTTCTGATCGCTGGCCAAGCGGAAAGGTTGTAAACTATTTTGATGTACCTGGTTGTTGAATGTTTGCAAAATTATTTAAGCAAAACCGGGGATTAAATTTGCCGGTACAAGGGGTACAACTAACCAATGTTTTTGAAACTTTTTGCAGTTATATTAAGAATTTTAAATACTGCCATATTATGGATCCCTGTCGATGTATCTTCTTCTTTTTTCTTCAGCGTGTTTTCGCCCACCGTTGGGAATACGCCTCTTCAACTTCTCTCCATCCAGATCCACTATCTGTCTCTCACTTCCAGACCGGTCCTGCTGTCTCCACAATATCATCGGACCATCGAGCAGGCGGTATGCCCACATTTCTATTGCCTAGCCGGGGTCTCCACTCCAAAACGCGCTTACTCCACCTTTCGTAGTCGAAGTATGTTATAGGGAAAATACTGAATAGTAGGTATTACATTAGCTGTACCGCTCACCCCCGATGCTCTTTCCATCTCTCACACGCAATATTTCATTTGAATACGTGTATTTGTAATAATTCTCCACTAAAATTAATTCCATTAATATCTTGCTCGCTAATCCTGCCGTGAAGCAGCAGTGCTTACACTGTTGTGTTTCGGCATGGAGAGAAAGACAGCCGGTAAAATTACTGGCACTTGAGGTATCTCATCTTAGGCCTTTAGTTTGGCAACGCATCTGCAATACCCCTGGTGTTGCAGATGTTTATGGGCGGTGGTGATCTCTTACCATCAGGAGACCCACTTGCTCGTTTGCCATCCAGTCGAATAAAAAAAAACATACATTTATTCTACACATATATTTATATTGCATACTTACATTGCTCGTGATAGTTAAACTTGCAAGACTAGGTTTCCGATTTTTATTCGGTCCTACCATCCATTCCAGTCGTTCCCTCATGACTGAGGATCGTGGTCATCAATGGTCGGTCTACATTTGGATAGGATTATTTGTTTCCATCGGCTTCTGTCCATGGCAGCTCTGACGACGGAGCCAAACCTCGGGGCCTTGGAGTCCTTAATTTGATCGGTCCATCTGGTAGGAGATCTGCCCCGGGCTCGTTTACCATTCGTATTGTATTCGGTCCTACGCAACTGTAAAATTACTACAGTTAAACCGAACTGTTGGAAACGAAACCTCTCGATTGAACTAATAATTTTATTAAAACAACAACTAAGAAATTCTTCTCCGACTCCCAACTAATGAAATTAAAAGAACTAACCACCACTAAAAGAACAAACAGCAGCCAACAAAACACAGCCAATTACGAGTTGGATTCGAACACTCATGGTTCTGTGTACATTTAAAAACAAAAAATCCAATCTGACATTATAAACGAGTTACTCTATCCGACTGCCTGTTACCTTCACATGCTTTAACTGCTAAACTGACTTAAATTAAAGGTGTGAAGATAGTTTTAGACCCTATCCTTTACATTAGAGTAGTATTAAAATGTATCCTGAAAAATTGCACAATTCCCGCAAAATAGCGATGAAGGAATTTGTCGAAGACGGAGTCGCGGGCAACAGCTAGTATTTACGGTAAAAACAGTTTTATTTTTGGCAGGTCACGCCAATTATTAGTTCGTAATTCAATTGTCAAGGGCAAGTTTTAATATACGTCGTTTTTGCAAAAACTTTCAGGAGTTTGTACTAGTATTTGGTTGCGTTCAACCAGAAACTTTGTACTTCACAACTCTAAATAAATTAGTTGAAATTAATTTTAATTTTATACTTTTATAAAAACGCTTTGCTAGCTTTAGCTAGTCTGAAGGTTTTTTTAAGTTAAAATGATCCTAAGGATTCCTATTTCCCATTGATGCACGGAATCCCAAAAAGATCGTGAAACTTGAAAACAACTACAGAAACTACTGCACTGTTCTTTACAATTATAGAGGGAATAAAGAAATCTAGCTTGAGCGCTTAACTTTTAAGACCGACAATTCAAGCACAAGAGATAAATAAGATAGAACAAGATAGAACATAAGTTTATTTTGTTTTGTTTATTTGTGTTCTGTAGTTGTATGAATTTGTGTTTTGTTAGATGGAACTGATAATATAAAGTCGTGTGGACTTGAAATGGTATATACCAAAGGAAGATAACTCGTTACTTGAATTATGCTCTTACGAGAGCTTATTAACAAATAATGAAAATAATTAAAAACAAATCCGACCGGACAGCCAAGTGGTTACAGAACCTGACTATCAAGGTTGATGTCCCGGGAAAGATATGAATAATACGTATGTTTGCTCTCGGGTCTTGGACATTTCATACGTAAATTGAAAATACAAACTGAAATATAGATGCACAGAAAAACCAGAAAATAAGACCAACACTGTTGTCCAAGTGTTGGTCTTATTTTCAGGTAGGTTGTTGGTTTTATATTTCAGTTTGTATTTTCAATTTAGGTTTCACGGGATGACCGTAAAAGTAAAAATTTGGAATTGAAATAAAGATTACAAAAAGATTAAAAAACCAATCGTTTCATACGTATTTAAGTACCTATGTATTTATCTATTATCTTCTGTATGTTTATCCGTTGCCTAGTACCCATAGTAAAAGCTTTGCTAAGTGTGGGACTAGGTCAATTGGTGTCAATTGTCCTATGATATTTATTTAAAATAAAAAAGCGCGTATGGGATGCTTGACACCAATTGATTTGTGTTTCTACATTTTAGATTAGCTACATGCAGATAAAGCGACTTTAACCCCCTATTTCACTATCCATTGATTAAATTTATTGGACGGATAAATGTGATGCCATCTCTGTTTGTTTTGTTCGAATAGACGGAAACAGCATCAGATTTATCTGTCAAATAAGATTAATCAATGGGTGAAACAACCTCTAAAGAATTTGAATTAATAGTGACATTCCTTTTAAATTTTCAGTGAACAAGCGTTCAACGTAATTCAACATCACGGCTCTATACGAAATTATATCAAGCCACCGCAGTATGCTGATGCAGCAGTGTGATCCATGACGCGACCCATAACTAGACTAACAAGATTTGATACTATGAGTGCAGCGAGAATCATGTTTACGGGCATTTGTAAACGTAAATTTTTAGTCCCTACACTTTTAACAGAATAATTTATTGTTATGGTTCTTTGATTGGTAGTGGCAGTAGGCGGGGTACATTGCTCGCAGGACTGATGGCCGATGGGGTCAAAGGAAATGAAGGAAGGAAGGAAGAATGGGGGAAAGATTCTCGAATGGCGTCCGCGGACCGGGAGACAAGCTGTCGGTAGGCCTCCAACAAGATGGAGCGACGACCTGGTTAAGATCGCGGGATCGCGGTGGATGTGAAAAGCACAAGACCAGTCTGAGTGGAGAGCCTTGGGGAAGGCATATGTCCAGCATTGGACGTCTTTCGGCTGACATGAGATGATGATGATGATTGATTGATACTGAACTTTCTGAACTGAACGGTAGTTTTCCAACACTCACTTTAATCTTGACTACTCTTGTCATGGTCGTCGGATGAGTATCAGCATTGAACCTTTATGGCGGCTTTAAGCCTTGTCATAGGTACAGCTTAGTACGGCACGAAAAACGAATATTCCTATTTTTAAAAGCTACTTGCTCTTTCATCTACATCTCCCGATGACGCGGCAGCCGTAACGGGTAACGCAAACATTTACTTCCTCACCCCGCACATTACACTAACGAGAACCGCAGGAAGTTTGCAACCGTCCACTGATACTTGGGACAACGGTCTGAATCAATTTTCGAGATTAACAAAGTTTATTGGTTATATACACTGTGCTGTTGTAACGCTCGGTATGATTTGATTGTGGGGTATATTGGGGGTTCAATTCGAATATCGATGGTGGATGATTTGATAAAAATAACAATGGTGAAATCCATACTAAGATTATAAATGTGAAAGTGTGTTTGTATGTGTGTTTGTCCGTCTTTCACGGCATAAAGGAGCGACGGATCGACGTGATTTTTGGCATAGAGATAGTTTATGAGCCCGAGAGTGACATAAACTACTTATTATCTCGGAAAAATGCACAGTTCCCGAGGGAACAGCGCGCGATAACCGAATACCACGCGGGCGGAGCCGCGGGCAAAAGCTAGTTATATTATAAATTAACCACAAGGTTTTCGGTGAAGAAAAACATCGTGACCTTGTTCGAGATTATGAGAGAAGGCTGATGCGTAGGACGTCCACCAACGAGATTGACATTTTTTGTGAACCCGCATCTTAAATCAGATCATGATTTAAGATGCGTGTTCACGATGGATGCAGGCTGCTTCCAACTCTTGTTGGAAGTAATTGAGAGGCTTATATCCAACAGTGGACGTTCTACGGCTGATGCGATGATGATGATATTTCATAGAAAAGTAACATTTCGGAAAGTTTGTAACACAATTGGCGTTACTCGACATTTACACGGGAGAACATTACAAATGCCTAATCACACGCCCCATTAACTCTTCGAGTCTTTAATTAAAATCTAACCTTGACCTTAACGATTGATCCCTGCAAATCAAGCAAATGAACTAAACACGACTACATTTGGCATGCCGACTGCCGCTGACTGGGCAACTTAATCATTTCCAGAACATTATGCCCGTGATCAATTTCTAAGTATTAAAATCTCAATTTCTGGATTATTTCACACTTTCTGGTAGCCATTTTGCCTAGGTAATTGGCAGTTTACGGCTTAATGATGTAAATATTTAAGTGGACTCTGCGTATGATTTATTTATGAACTAAAGACTGAAAAAGTAGCAAACATATTGCTTGAGGGAGATAGAGTTGCATTGAAAATAGATTTTTCTTAATTCGTTCTAGACAAGAAACTATCCCAATTCTCATTGAGAAAAGCCAGGATATTATAAATATACCTATTGTTATTTTATAGATTTTTTTTTTATATTTAATATTACAGATTTTTTTAATGGAAGGAATAATTATTTTATATTTTGTGAATTTTAAGATGATGCATATTTAAAACTTTTCACTACTCTTTTTTTCGATAAATTACACATATTTAGTAAATGAAATTAATTATAAATTATTTAACACCATCTTTCACAAACAAGGTAAACCTAATTACAATTATGTTTGGCTGCTATGTTTTGAGTATTGGAAATGAAAAACTGGCTTAAGGAATGTAGACTTCTTTCTTTTTGGGTTCCTTGCAAACGAAACTGTTACAGTTTGATAGAAAAATTACGAATGTGTTATTTGTAAATGTGTTACTTGGTAACATCCATCACAACTAGGTACGTGGAGGACTCTCTAACGTGAGAGCGATGTGCCCGTATTTTTACAGCTGATATTGGGTAAATTGGAACCATTAGAGCACTTCCAATTAGGACGCAAAAGCACTCGCTGTATCTGAAATTGGCAAAAAAATATCTGGCTCAGAGACAAAAGTTTTTTAGTGTTTGTCCTTGGGCAGTAACAATGTTTCATGTTTAATAAAAAGGTCATTGATTGTCGCGAAAATCTTTAGGGAATGTCTGTACTAGCAGTGTAGACGTCCTTTGCTTGATATGATGATAACTAACTGTTAGTCTTAACTGTTTAACGGTAAAGATTGTAAATGTTAACGGTAAAGATTTAATTGTGTTACTAGTTTGTTACTAATAAGTATGTAACGCAGTGTTTGAAGTCAAAAGTCTTTGACCAGTGTGTGCTGCCAGTGATAACATACGGATCTGAGACGTAGGCGCTAACGATGGGCCTCATGAGGAAGCTCAAAGTCACTCAAAGGGCTATGGAGAGGGCTATGCTCGGGGTTTCTCTGCGGGATAGAATCAGAAATAATAATATCCGCAGTAAAACTAAGGTTACATAGCCCGAAGAATTGCAAAACTGAAGTGGCAGTGGGCGGGGCACATTGCTCTCAGGACTGATGGCCGATGGGGTCAGAAGGTTTTCGAATGCCGTCCGCGGACCGGGAGACGAGCTGTCGGTAGGCCTCCAACAAGATGGCGCGACGACCTGGTTAAGATCGCGGGATCGCGGTGGATGCGAAAAGCACAAGACTGGTCTGAGTGGAGAGCCTTGGGGGAGGCCTATGTCCAGCAGTGGACATCTTTTGGCTGACATGATGATAATGATGATGATTTCTTGTTTCTTCGGCTAAACGTTAAATGGAGTGAACTTTTGTAATTAATAAAAGCTCTTTATAAGTAAAGTTGATAGGTAGTGTAGCGTACATAGGGTAAAACAATAGAAGGACTCCATTTTTTTGTCGCTAGCTGACTACAATCAGCCAAGTCTTACTCGTATGAAGTTCAGACAGACTCGGGCCTGCAAATTAGCGAAAATACATGTGCGTTAAATTGAATAATAAATTATTTAAATGTGTTTGCTTCGAATAATCGAAAACAAATGCATTGCCAGCTATGAAAATACTGATGTAATGAGTTCTCTTTCACCGAACAAAGTTCACTCTTAACCATTTTGTCTTATTCAATTTACGAATACCTCTGTTCGAACGCAAAAAACCGATCATGAATTTAAACACGTATTACGTACCAAGGAATAAAGTGGATTACAGAAGATCGTCGGCAAACAAATTTCAACCGTGAACCTTAGCAGAAAGTGCGTAATTTTCGCGTTCCGTTCACGAAATACTTTTTAGGCATTTGAAAACGGCTAATGAAAAGCTGGCAACATTCTTTTATAAAGGTTTCATTGTTTTCAAACAGCGAAACAAAATTTACGTGTGACGTGCGGAGCCAAATTACTTTGTTTGAAAAGTTTTTCTACAAAGCCTCTGTGTTATTTGTCGGGTCGTGTTTATTTTGTCAAGCCTGCATGAGATGAGCGGTTGGTTACTCCCAAAGTACTGTGAAAGCTGTTTGTGTAACTACAACGCTGCTTGTTGAAGGGTTTACGGTGTATTTAGAAGGTTAGGATCTCTTGAAGCACTCCTGAAAGAAGTTTTATTAATCATAAGCCCTTAGATGCAGTATTAATCTTTTTGGCAGTCATTAAGTGCATTTGAATTTAAATTACATAATTACGTTTTTATCCGCGTTGTGTGAAGAAACTGTCTGTTTAGGGTAATAAAAATGACTACAAATGGTTCGGGTTAAATTGAACGCGATGCTGCTCGCCAGTTCTGTTAGCTTGAACTTGGTTTGATACGCTCTTAAAACGTTTAGTTGTCACTATATTAGTTAATTTTATATTATGAACGATAGATTTAATATTTGTTTTAATAGTGTTTCATTGTAAAGGCCTCTTCTTACCCAAAACTCCCATTCAGACGCTATGGCAGGCCATTCCTCCAAGCAGTTCTTATAATGCTTCAAGTAAGTTATTTTTTTAACTGTTTGTTGCCAGTAATATTATTAGGAAGATTAAACATTTGTGTATCCCACACTAAACTATTTCTGGTGTTTTTTGGAACCTTCAAAAAACAAGTTAATATTCATCATCATCATTATAATAGCCTACTTGGGCACAGGCCTCCTCTCAAAATACGAGGACTCGGACCATAGTTCTAAGATTCATCATTTGACACTAAGTTTTACTAAGATTTTGCCGAAACAATAACATTCCCTGATAAAAATTGAAATGAACGAACTCCCCAAAGCATAGAAAGCCATTTGCAGTCAAATTCTACGGCCAGGCAAATTTCAGTGTGGGTCATATAAGCGTGTCACCTCAAGCCATACAAAGAAAAGTGAACTTTAAGTTGCAGATCGCTAAGCTCTAGTTTGCAGTCGATGAGCTAAGAGTATCAGAACTTTGTACATCGTTAGATATTATGTTGGAATTGTTGGAACGTTTTTGTTTAGATTTTCGTTGTATAAGGAATTCAGAAGACTTTCTTCTTGACAGAGAATAAGAAATAAGTAAGTACTGTAAGGTTGCAACTGCCGTGCCCGTTTTAAGAATAGGTCAAACAACTCCTCGTTTAGTTAAGTGACTAATAGCTTTTATTGTCTATCACAATTGGAATCAGAATCGTTTTCTCCACTTCATTCATTCATTTTTTTTATGTAGTCTTATATAGTTAATGGTGTGTATGTATGTGTAGTGTGTCTTAATAACGCTCAGAGGGTTGCCTACGCTGCTGGCTGAAAATCAGCGCTGGGGTGTTTTTAACGCTTCAGCATTATGCTGAGCCAGTTTCCAATTCACAATCGCAATGACACATACCTTTGTGTTGTTTATTTGTACCAAATAGTATTGTTGTCTTGTGTTGTGAATAAATGTATTTTCTTTCTTTCTTTCTTTCATTCTGTCACACGGTTTAAGATGAGGGGAGAAAGAGAGGTGAATGCGATCGCAAACGTCAGGCCATTAAGCTGCATTCATATTATCTGTCGTGTTGTGTTGTGATGGTCCCTGCTTCTCTCTCGCTATAGCTTTGATGCGACACAACGCAAGCCGTCATAACACACTGCATCAGATAAATTTTAACGCAACCATATAAAATGTATGAAACGGTTCTCTATCGTTTGCCCGAGTTTCATATGCCCGAATGTATCGTTTTGTAGAATTTTCATTTGACATGAAGTGATTTATTTCTGAAATAGTAATTTCTTCAGACTTGATATTAAACTAACCTAACCTAACCTACTGCATCCTATATGAAGTCATTTTAAAAAATCCTGGAAACAGCACTGTTCTATATATTTAATGGCAAACGTTAGTATAGCAAGTTAAATTCGCGCAAATGAAATTCGGGCAATATTTACAAAAAAAAAAATATTTAAAAATTTCAAAAGAAGTTAGCTTAACCATGTTTAACCTTTATTTCAATAATGTATTAAGTTTCCTCCTTGAATAAATTACTCGAGAACACAAGCTTGTTCACCAAGTTAAGTAATAGAGGGTCCATAATACAATTAAGCACCGTTTATTATACATTCAAGTTGACTCTCATGAGTTTGTGAGGAGTTACGCGGGCTTAATGGGAAACATGAAGGATTCATTTGATTGTATGGGGTATTATAGAAATGTTTTTGTGTCGGGGTCCGAATCTAAAAACTAATAAAAAAAATCTCTAAGTAAAAGCTAAGAAGAAAAAAAAACCGGCCAAGAGCATGTCGGACACGCCCGAAATAAAGTTCCGTAGCCATTACGAAAAAATTAAGTAATATAATTGTAAGGATTTTGTATTTTATACGTTACGTTATTTTTTACCTTAGGCTGCTATTTATTCCTAAACTACTAATAATTCTCTAGAAAACTTAACAGTTATAGTTTTCCTTGTCAGTTTGATATATTTACTCCCATCCTGAGTTTTTTCAAATTTTTCCACCCACCGGTTTAGATTTTACGGGGGGGGACTCGATTTTAATGAAAATTTACACTTTATGGTTGAATATTTTTCGAACAAATCACTGAATCGTACTCCCTTAGAGGCCGTGTACAGCGCGCGTCTGTGTGAGTGTGTTCGTTTCGATCGATTTGTTCGTAGCTTCCATACTGATTTAGCTTATATATACTGTGCCATTGCGGCCTATTTACTGAATAAATGATTTGAATTTGAATTGAATTTTAAATTGTTATTTGCAAACAAGTTTCTATTTGCCACATAGGGGCTTATTCTCTCGTAGCGCAGACTGTGTCTGGTGATTTAACTCGAAGTACCAAAGTTTTGGGTCCTTGGACCGATAAGCAAATTACAAATACTTACTTAACTATTGTTGTAGGTAAGCAGTTTCACAGACTCTAGCACGTACGCGTTGGTTGCCTCTGTTTATTGATGCTACACGTGTTGGAGCAAATCGGTTGATAATAGATATTAGGGGAGAGCAGGTAGGATTCGTACAGAGGGAGCATTCGTACACTAGTCATATCTCGACTACCAAACACATTGACGCGACTGTATTTATGTGCGTGACTCCCACTCACACGCACAGGCTAGCCGCGGAGCGGCAGTGCGGCGGCCAGCTTCTAAAGGACAATTCGAAACGTGTTTTCGCTCCGCTTAAGTAATTTTTGGATTCAGTTTTGAATGCGTTTATCTCTAATAACTTTTTCTCAAATAGTTTACGTTATTATCCATGGGTAATATGTTAATGCTCTAGTTTTTTGTGTTAACGTTATTTGTGACATAATCCTAACGGGTATTTTTATTTTCATTTAATTTCTTGCTTTTTTGTGTTGGGGTGCCTTCGTGCATTGACAAGTGGGGTAGATTCGTACTGTACCCGACCCGTTAGTACCTATTTATGATTTTTTTTATTTCAGAGTCATGCCTCGAATATACGTAAATAAAAACCCCGGCAAAGTGCGAGTCGACTCGCGCTCAAAGGGTTCCGTGCCATTATCTATACAACTTTTTAGACGTTACCAAAAAACGGAAAAAATCAAGTCTGTAACAAACTGTGTGTTGTATTGTATGGGAGCCCCCTTTAAATATTTACCTATTTTATTTTTTTTATTTTTAAAATGATTATACTTCCAACTAAAAAAACTGTGAATATTTCAAGTATCTACCTGTTGCGCTTATTAATATCAAGCAAAAAACAGTAAAACACGTCACGTTTGCTGTATGGGAGCCCCCCTTTAATATTTATTTTATTCTGTTTTTAGTATTTATTGCTATAGCGGCCACAGAAATACATAATCTGTAAAAATTTTAAGTGCCTAAATATTACGACTCAAGAGATAGAGCCGGTGACAGACCTACGGACGGACAGAAAGATAGACAGACAGCGGAGTCTCAGTAATAGGGTTTCGTAGGGTTTTTTTTAATAAAAAAACTATGTTATTATTAAGACTGAATTATAATATGATTCTGTGCTATTTTTGAACTCATTAAGTATTTGTATTTTGTATAAATTGCTTTTTTGTTACTCTGTACGGAAGCTCCCTACTATGTACGAATGTACCTTACACCGTGTACGAAGCTACCACGTGCGTGAGGTGCTTTCGTACGTTTCTCATTTTTTGGGAAAACAGTCACAACTTTGAGATGTTGCTATTTGGCAACTCTAACGAATACTACTATGGTAGCTAGATATATAGGCAAAGTCGTGGTATTCCAATTATTTTGAAATTAGTTACTGGTTTATTTTTATAAGGCCTAGAGTAAAAAGTGTACGAATCCTACCTGCTCTCCCCTAAACATCATCATCTCAGTCTACGTCTCACTGCTGGGCACAGGCCTCCTCTCAGAATGAGTGAGGGCCGTAGTTCCCACGCGGGCCCGTGTGGATTGGGAACTTCACACATACCATTGAAATGCTTCGCAGGTTTTTGCAGGTTTCCTCAAGCTCGTTGTAAATTTAAAATGTAGTTTTACACATGAATTTAAAAAAGCTCAGAGGCGGGCTGGGGTTTGAATCCACGAAGCCTGTGCTTGAGAGGGCGGTCAAACCACTCGGCTACTACGGCTTTTTCCACTCGGCTACCACGGCTTTTGATAATTGACATTGACGGTAACTCATCCCATCCTATTATACGTCCCGCTGCTGGGCACAGACCTCCTCTCAGAATGAGAGGGCTTGGGCCATAGTTCCCACGCGGGCCCAGTGCGGATTGAGAACTTCACACGCACCATTGAATTGCTTCGCAGGTTGCGCAGGTTTCCTCACGATGTTTTCCTTCACCGCTAAGCTCGTGGTAAATTTCAAATGTAATTCCGCACATGAATTTGGAAAAACTCAGAGGTGCGAGCCGGGGTTTGAACCCACGAAGCCTGTGCTTGGGAGGCGATAGGTCAAATCACTAAGCCACCACGGCTTCCATTGACGGTAAAGAAATATCAAATTTCGATTCACCTGCTTTTACAAGTGACTAGTTGTTATTTGATGTGTCAACGTTATTTTTCTCATTTTGTTTATATTTTTTGTCCTCAGAATTTAATTGGGAGATGATTTCATAATTTGAACAGATTTATTGAGGTTTTCTAGATAAGTATCATATTAATAAAGTTATTTTTTTATAATCTACTACTATTGAACACCACAAATCAATCAACTAACCACCACCAGGAGACCCACTTGCTCGTTTGCCTTCCAGTCGAATAAAAAAAAAACTAAAATACAAAATTAAACAAGGCAGACAATTAGACGCTAAGCATTATTAAAGAGAGTTAAAATTAATAACTATCAGAAAAGTTCAAAGATAAAATATCGTATTATTAAAGGTTGTTTTTAAAGATTTTCTTCGGTTCCAGCAGTTTCTGATAAGCGGTTATAGTAAGTCGATATTGAATTTTTAAATTCCCGTTTATTAAAAGTTAGCTTTTGAAGTTGTAATAAAGCGAACGAGCACAAAATTATGAGGAATCCCCTATTATGTACTTGGATTCTTTGAAAAATCGTTAATTAAGCCCATTAAAAACACAAACAGCCTATTAGAAGGGAAGTATTTTTTTAATGGCGGCTATCATGACTTAATTACTCAGATTTCGGGAAGCTTCCGTAACGTTAACTATGTCTGTTAAAAACTAATGCTGTAAGAATTGTTTGAAAATAACGAAAATTAATATTTCCTGTTTGTAATTAATTATTTACCCAATATAAGTCTGAATTTGTAAACATCAACATACAAGACGTAAAACTTATAAGCCGATGTAAAAATATTTAAACAGCATTACTTATTACAGACAGTGAGAATTGCCTATTGTCTGATGTCTTATTTCCTTCTCCATGTTTTACCTGTTTTTATAAACTGCTTTTTATGTGGCAGAGGTGCTATTTTTTTTGTACTGTATAGTAATTTTCAGCTATCAAATTGCATTTTTTCACAAACCAAACATTTCTAGTTAACTGGTCTACAAGAATATAAATCAGAGAAAAATCTTCATTCTCCAAATCAAAATCCTTTCACATAATACCGAAATTGCTTGATTATTATTTTAAGTTCAATTTTACCCACGAGAAGAGTGTTAACATACTACTACCTATCTCACTTTTCCACCCACGCAATTAGACAAAATTATTTTAGTATTCATTATTCCTATAAAACTTATCATATAACCTGATAACAAACAGGTTTTACCCGTATACGTTTTAATTCCTCTTTTTAATTCCAGCCCTTGTTTTATCTACAGCAAGAGGATATAGTGTTCTGTCATCCACGTTTAGGCTTGGCCCCTAAAATCCCACAGTCGAGTCGTACGCGCCCACGCGCTATCCCGTTTTTACTCCAGCTGTCGTCAATTACTTGCGCCTGCTTCTTTATTATTCATGATGCTAAATATTTGACGAGCACGGCACAACTTTGAGGATATTACTCCGCACTCCGATATGCCACTTTTTAGTGGAGGTAAAGGAGGCATTGATTTTCGAGTTTGAAAGCGGCTCTTTAATATTCTAAGCTTGGAGACGCAGGTAATGTAAAATTTATAATGATATATCGTGTGAGCGCCTTTGCTTGTAAATGCCAAGGGTCGTTAGTGAGTTTGTTGTACGAAAGAATGTATTGTAAAGAATGTATCTGTTTGTTTCGAACGCTTTTTATAATTCTGTCTTTAGCTAACAGACTTATACTTAATTAAATTGGTAATTGTCTTTGAATACAATACATTAAAATGTCTTGGATGGAATCAGATTCTATGCGATATTGGTCATAGAAATTCATGGGCACAGATCATGTGAGAAATATTGAAGGTGTGGATTTTACCTAAGTTATAATTAAACTTCATTTCTACGTCACCCACAATCAAAACACAGAATATATTTTACGTAATAGTGTGTTTTTGATTGAGAAAAAAGGTCAATAAAATTTTTGTTAGTATTTGCAATTTCAAGTTATAAACTACAAAGTTTGTTAGTTAAAATCTGGTTCAATTAGGTAAGTAGATATTTCATTGCGCTATACATGTCAACCAACATATTTACTTATCAAAAACCTTTCACAGCATTTCAAGGTTGAAATACAATTAAATTATATTTCAGCAATTTTCTTGTTTTATTTACTTTAATAATAATTATAACGTTGCTTTTGTTTTTTTGCTTTATTTATTTTTCAGTATGTTTATCCGTTGCCTAGTGTCCATAGTAAAAGCTTTGCTTAGTTTGGGACTAGGCCAATTGGTGTTAAGTGTCTCATGTTATTTGATATTTATTATTTGCATAAAATTTAAATGTTGATTTTTGGTCAATATTTTAACTTATTTCACACTATACGGTTTTTTGTTTATTCGACTGAATGGAAAACGAGCAAGTTGGTCTCCTGATGGTAAGAGATCACCACTGCCCATAGACATTTGCAGCATCAGGGGGATTGCAGATGCTTTGCCAACCTAGATGCCAAAGGTGGGATACTTCAAGTGCCAATAATTTCACCGGTTGTCTTACTCTCCACGCTTAAACACAACAATGCACGCACTGCTGCTTCACGGCAAGATTGACGAGCAAGATGGTGGTAGCAATATGGGCCGACCTTGCACAAGGTCCTACCAACTGCCAATGTTTTTAATACATTTTTGCCATTAAAAGCTTTACCTGAAAACATCTCCCTTCTAATTTATGTCAACAACTCACACAGAGATGTGTTACTATTTAAAACAACAAACATCGTCAAACCTTTCTCATTTCATATTACGTCCAAAATTAACATTACCTACAACAATGTGTCGTCAGAAATGCATTACCAGCTTCTCTTAACGACACTGCAATGCATGCTGGAGTAACATAGAACTTTACGATACATAGCTGTTGACGTTGTTTCGCAAAATACATAGTTTTAATAACAAGGTTATTGCATCGCTCAAGATTTTAATACTGTTTTTGAGCTTCAACGTAAATCTTGTGGGTAAATCGAAATGAAGAATATTTTGCTTCAGTACTTCAATTAAGTAGTCGTAAAATAAATACTGCGAAATGCCAGTGAGTTCTAATGTAATATTTTAACGTAGTTTTTGACACTTATATTCGACTTCGTTTTTATGAGTAACTATAAAAAGTTTAAGTCATAAAATTACATTGCACATTGCTAATATATCCTACTTATACTACTTATAATATAAATGTGAAAGTTTGCGTGTATGTAACGCATAGGTTACTTTTATCTCAATATTATCACGGGATAGGGATAAAATCTCGAAATAAAAACCGCTGGGCTTAGAGTATAGAAATTTTGGGAATTCCCAGGGGAATTTTATAAAATCCCGGAATTTAAATTGTGCCAGAATAGTTTACACGTGCGAAACTCTAATATGAGATATATCCGCGAGAGATTTTCCAATTTCCCTAATTATAATTGAACTATTTACGAAAACATAGCCGTTTTCGTTCTTGTATTACTATTTTATTTACCGGATTAAAAGGTATCTTTTGTTGATCCTTGGGGTTCAAACTACCTATATACCAAATTGCATTAAAATAGGTTTAGTGGTTTCAACGTGAAAGAGTAACAGAAAGACAGAGAGACAGACAGAATTACTTTCGCATTTATAATATTAGTAGGGATTATCACACAACTCACATGAACATGGCGAACATGGCGTCGTAAGGACGCCATCAGACGGCTCAGATACTAATTTCGCATTTATAATACTAGTTATAAGTTATATTGTAGATATTATAATAATAAGGAAGGATGTCTTTCCTACTAAAGAAATAAAAAAAGTTGTGTGTGTGTGTGTATAACATGAATTTCGAAGTGTCGACAATACGAGTAAAATTTATACTTGGTTTGGACAGCTATTTAAATAAATGTAAACAAAACTATGTCAATTGGTGTCTTAAATATAAAAATTCCCCCATTAAACTATCTAAACATTTACATTTTCTAAATTGAAATACACTAGTCTAGTTTGTATAACAATGATAAGTAAAATATTTAAAATTCATAATTACAACTCTGGCAGCTGAAGTTTGCTTACATTTTGTTAAATATCTATTCAAATCAAGTAAGATTTGAAATCTCGCATAGTTGTTTTTCAGCGCTGAAAAGGACCTGAGTTTTAATAAGAATAACCACAGTTTAATAAAATCCCGGATTTTCAATTCTACTTCCAGACTTGACATTCTACGCGAATTAAGCCTCGGGTATTAACTCTCTAGTCTATAACTAGGGTTTTTAGATATTGAAAATACAAACTGAAATATAGATGCACAGAAAAACCAGAAAAATAAGACCAACATTTGGAATCGAACCCAGGTCCAGGGTAGGGTTTTTATTTCTTACTAGCTTTTACTCCCGGATTCTCTCACGTTAATGCTGCGTTGACGTTATTTATTTATTTTATTTTTTTATGTATTTTTATACAGAAATAGACTTCTTATTACCTACTTATACTATAAGAGCTACCTTCATACCTAATGACCGGATGGCCAAGCGGTTAGAGAACCTGTTTACGAAGCTTGAGGTCCCGGGTTCGAATCCACCCAGGCAGATTTTTGTATGAATATTACGAATGTTCGTTCTCGGGTCTTGGATGTAGTTAAGTACGTATTTATTTATATAAGTATGTTTATCCGTTGCCTAATGTCCACAGTATACGCTTTGTTTAGTTTGGGACTAGGTCAATTGATGTCAAGTGTCCCATGATATTTTTATATATTTTATACCAGATTTAAAGTTTCTACAACTATGTATGGAAACACCTTGAAGTTTGAGTCTTTCTTTGCTTCAAGAAGTAGCAGACTTAAGTTTTTGATTTAAGTTTCAGCGTGATACCTCGAAGCGTTCTTGAAGGGTCTTGAAACACAGATATAACGAGTGATCTCATAAGGGTTCCGCTTTTTCTTTTTGCGGTGCGGAACTGGAACCTTACATTATCTTTTCTAAAGGGTTCTACCGGATACTGCTTTATATAAACTTTTAGTATGTGTATCTACAAAGCCCGAAGAATTGCGAAACTGAAGTGGAGTGGACGGGGCACATTGTTCGCAGTACTGATGAAGTCAGAGGCCGGTGAAGTCAGAGGGTTCTCAAAGACGGGCTGTCGGTAGGCCTCCAACGAGATGGAGCGACGACCTGGTTAAGATCGTTAAGGCCTATGTCTAGCAGTGGACGTCTTTCGGCTAACATGATGATGATGATTAAGTATATTGTAGCAAGTGGAAGGGCATAGTCCCTGCCTACTGAAAGAGGCGTAATTTTATCATCATGTCAGCCGAAAGACGTCCACTGCTGGACATAGGCCTCCCCTAAGGCTCTCTACTCAGACCGGTCTTGTGCTTTTCGCATCCACCGCGATTCCGCGATCTTAGCCAGGTCGTCGCTCCATCTTGTTGGAGGCCTACCGACAGCTCGTCTCCCGATCCGCGGACGCCATTCGAGAACCTTCTGACCCCATCGGCCATCAGTCCTGCGTGCAATGTGCACCGCCCACTGCCACTTCAGTTTCGCAATTCTTCGGGCTATGTCAGTAACCTTAGTTCTACTGCGGATATCATCATTTCTGATTCTATCCCGCAGAGAAACCCCGAGAATAGCCCTCTCCATGGCCCTTTGAGTGACTTTGAGCTTCCTTATGAGGCCCATCGTTAGCGCCCACGTCTCAGATCCGTATGTCATCACTAATTTATTGTAATTGTAATTTTATATATGTATGTATTTAGTAAAATAATCTAAATAATATTCACACATGTTATACTAAACCAAGTTAAAATTATAACTAAAAGTAAAATAAAAGTATAACTAAACTATAACCTAGAAAAAAATGAAAAATGGAACCCCCCGCGGCATAGACTTAAAGATGCTAGCAACATACCTCGCTGTATAGCTATCTAAACGTTTTGCGAGGAAACTACCAGCTCTCCTATCCCCTGTGGTATCAAAAAGTCGTTTAGACAATTCTATATTTTTTTTGCACTGGGCCCCCACGGACCTAAGGTCTCAACCCCGAATGGAACAAAGTATTTTCTTTCTTCTCGCTCCTACTAATTTCGGTATTGTTCCGTGTACTATTAAAAGGCGGACATTTCCGCATCCTTAACCTACATTCTATTTGCATGCACTGAATGGGTGGCGGTTGCACCATGCACCGATAGTGCCTTTGTCGTTCGAGTCTTTGACAAAACAATGCAGTTTGCTGCGTAAGCGGTGAACTGGTGGTTGTAACAAATGAACAGCGGTGCTTTATTTGCCATTTTCTTTCGTGCAATACTGGTTTTTGTTCAACAATTTTTAGTTTTATTTTCCAAAACGTATACCTAAAAGTCTTTTCAGTCCTCATGCTCGTAAACTTTATATTTATACTGAATCTAGGCGACATTAATTGATTCTAGTGAATAAAATCTTCGACTAATACCAAGGTTTAAAATATAAATAAATAAATAATAAATAAATATCACGGGACAATTCACACCAATTGACCTAGTCCCAAAGTAAGCTTAGCAAAGCTTGTGTTATGGGTACTAAGCAACGGATAAACATACTTATATAGATAAATACATACTTAAATACATATTAAACATCCAAGACCCGAGAACAAACATTCGTATTCATCATACAAATATTTGCCCCGGCCGGGATTCGAACCCGGGACCTCAGGCTTCGTAGTCAGGTTCTCTAACCACTTGGCCATCCGGTCGTCAAAATATTCAAAAACAAACTGCAAAGTATCATAACAATCAATCCAATATTTACCGAAAAACTAACGGTTTTCAATGTATCACTTTGTCTTTACTTATCAGTCTCAGTATCAGTCTTATCCATGGTTTCACTATTTATCCAGAGGCTAAGGTCACCTTGTATTTCAATACAACTGCCAGATTTAAAAGCAAGAAAAACATTTATTCGTGACATTTTACAAATTAAAGAAAAAGACAAAAGGAAATCATGACAAATTTTGTCACGAAATGGTCCCAACTCAGCATGATGTCAACCTTGCGGCTGACGCTGGTCTTCCGTTGGAACCATTTAGGAGAGTTAAAAGTACATCAACATTGAACAATGAACTCGACAACTAAATTTTTTTTTTGCAATACACAAAACTAGTAACAAAATCCTTAACTACACAAAATATGCAGGTGGTAGGACCTTGTGCAAGGTCCGTCCGGATTGCTACCACCATCTTGCTCGCTAATCCTGCCGTGAAGCAGCAGTGCTTGCACTGTTGTGTTTCGGCGCGGAGAGTAAGACAGCCGGTGAAATTACTGGCACTTGAGGTATTCGAACTTAGGCCTCTAGGTTGGCAACGCATCTGCAATACCCCTGGTGTTGCAAATGTTTATGGGCGGTGGTGATCTCTTACCACCAGGAGACCCACTTGCTAGTTTGCCTTCCAGTAGTATAAAAAAAAAAAAAAAAAATATATATATAAATAAAAGAAAGAAAGAACTATATTATGCACGTCTGTATAAGCTTAAAGCCTTTGCTAATCATTCAATATTGAAAAGGCGTTAAAAATGTACTCTGTATTCAATGATTCGCGTAAACAAAACCACGGGTAGCATCTTGTTTATACATAAAATCTTCTTATTGTAAATTGGTGGGTTCAATGTCGTTCACCTAGACACATGGGAAATCTAGAGGCATCCAATACAGAGCGTCATATCGAATTACGGGACCAACACTCGAAAAATACGACACACCTAATTGATTTCATTCAGAACTTTATATCTTTATCGATGAATTAAAGTATAAAAATATACAAAACCATCTATTAAAGTTTTCTAAATTTTCTTCCCTAAAAACTTTCTGACGATAACGAACACAACTAAAAAATAATCAGCGAAATCGGTCCAGTCGTTCCCAAATTTTGCGCTTAGAAACTAATTTAACGATTAATTTTTATTCATACAGAATTTCAAAATTCATGCCATTAGGTTACATACATACATAAAATCACGCCTCTTTCCTAACGGGGTAGGCAGAGACTACATCCTTCCACTTGCTACGATTCTGGCATACAACTCTCGCTTCCTCTACATTCATCAATCTTTTCATGCAAACACGTCGGTTTAGAGTACTCCTGACCCGACCTTTCTTCAGAATGTCCCCGATTTGATTTGCTATTAGGTTAAGTTTAAGAATTAATTAATTTAATCAGGCGTTACTTTGCCGAGGTCCGTATCAATGAACTAAAACAATTACTTTGCTCACCCGCGACCTTAGTATTAAAAAAACTCATGTTCATACAAATCTCACAAACGGCACAAACAGACAGATAGGTCGCAGTTTTGATGCTAGATTTAGGGGCTGTTTCACCATCTATTGATTAGTGTTAACTGACGGTTAAATATGATGCCGTCTCTATTTGTTTTGTTCGAATAGACGGAGACAGCATCTGACTTAATCGTCAGTTAACACTAATTAATGGATAGTGAAATAGTCCCTTAAAGAGCACGTTTCAGCATATATGTATAGGAAGGAGCTCCAAAAGCACTATTTCATAATATAGTCAGTTCTATTTCCACCAAACTCTGAGTTCGCGCTTATTGTCACTGTTAACACTGAGCGTTTGAAAACCACAACTACGGAACCCTTGTTCTAATAATCCAAGGCTGGCTTTGTTTAACGAGCTGAGAGGGTTCCGTGGATCGTTGGGCAAACGACTCTTTTATTACCAGATCGATGTAAAATCGTAAATAATACCTGTGATTGCAAAGCCTTTTCGCTTGATAAAAAACGTTACGGCTTGGTACTTGGTACGAATAATGACACGCTGTTTTAACCCCCTTTGCAAAAAGAGGGGTGTTATAAATTTAACGGCAATGTCTGTCTGCATCGTAGCTTTCAAAGGGATGGACTGGTTTAAATGTGTTTATTTACGTAAAAACGAATCACACGGCACAAATTGTCAAAAATTGAGTTGGTTAATAAATAAAAAAAGTTACAAACGTTTTACACAGTTTAACAGTTTTATCAGACTACATTTTTAGAAGACGAGGCGTTGGCAGGCCTCCTATCAGGTGGATTGACGACATCGCGAGAGTTGCGGGAAACCAGTGGATGCAAGTGGCGAGTTGTCGTTCATTGTGGCGGTCTAAAGGGGCCTTTGTTCAGCAGTGGACGTCTTCCGGCTGATGATGATGACATTTTTAATTTTCATTCATTTTTTTTGGAATAATCGAGAAAAACTAACGAAAATGCAACGTTGCCAGCTCAGCAGGTAAAAACTTTTAACCAATCGCGAGCGTGACGCAAATGTCAAAAGGACCTCACGGTATTAACGCCATCTAGCGATATTTTCTGTCGAAAAACTCTTATTGCGCTTCGCCATTTTAAGAAGTAGGTTAATCAAAGTGACAGAAAAACGGCCAGTATTAAAATATCTAAATAGTTAGTATGGAACCTGTCTAAAACATTTAGTAGGCGTAAAGCATTCGTAACTTTAAAAATTATGCGCGCGCACACACACAAAAACACAGCAAAATAGAACTTCTCTTCAAAGTAAAATTGCAATCGATTCTACTCTCGATTCTGAACGATCCACTTTCTGGTTTCCAGTTATTTAATTAACACTTTATATCTTGATTACGTAAATTCAGAAAATAATTTATTGAAGTAACGCCTACTTTTCTGCCTCTTGCCTCTTGTTCTGAGAGGAGGCCTGTGCCCAGCAGTGGGAAGTATATAGGCTGGGATGATGACCGCCTACTTTACGCAGGTCCATATCAAGGAACTAAAATAAATTTTACTTGGCTCACCTGAGACCTTATTATAGCTAATTTTATGCAAGATATACGTTTATGTTATGTTTATGAGATGTAGCTATCATAAGTTTGCGGGTGAGCAAAGTAATTAATTTAGTTCATTAATGGCCACATGCTGGAAACACATAAATCTCGAGCTAGCATTAAGCTTCGTTTAGTAGTGTCAAAATGTATGGAACTGTCAAGCTTAAGCCAGGCTTAACAACTAAATGTAGATTTATTTTTACCTGCAAGTGGGTATAAATTTAGATACTTAAGATTTATACATCTTTAAGGAATTACTGAGTATTTAATATTAATTAAACACGATACGTATTTCCGAGAATTATCTTGTCAATCAGACAAACAATAAAGTAATGTTACAAATTCAGATCTATTGTCAAGAAGACATTAATATTTAAAGCGTATTATAAAGTTAATGATTATATTAATGGACAGGGATATTTGGAAATAATTCCGATCCGCATTAGCGATCCCTTCAAATAGCAACCTACAGTGTTAAAAATAAAGTTGTGATGTATATTTGTGATGTACTTATAAATATCATTTACATAAAAATATTGTAAATCTGTTAAAAAAAATACCTAGTTGAGTTTCTTGCCGGATTCTTCTCAAAAGAGGTTTTTCCGAACCGGTTGTAGACTTTTTTGACATTCATAAGTGTTTCCATAGCCTAAATTGAATAAAGATGTTTTGACTTTGACTTTGATATTAAAAATTTGTTTTGTAATTGATGAACGAGCCTCTACAAATTCTTTGAAAATAATTTTTAACCCTTCTGCTTTAAAGCTTGGTCTAGTTAATTCAGTTGAAAGTAAACTTCAAATAGAATTTGAAACAAAACTGACGTCACATTTAGTTGAAGTAAGAGCTTTTATTTAAAATATTGAGTTACGCCTCAGTTTTTGGAGAGATCTAGACTTAATCTTAAATTATGTTTTCAAGGTTTTCCTAAAAAGGTTTCAATACTTGTCAGTCAGGCTTAATATAAGCCATTTTAGTAAAAAAGCTTATTAAGTCTTTGTTAAAATGATTTTGTCATTGAAAGAAGAAGCAAAAAGATTGATAATTAGGTTTACAATAAGTGCAAAAAGTTCCAACACAGTAAACATTTTTCACCATTAACTTACAGTTTGATTAGGTATATTTATTTTATTTGAAAAGGGTATTCAAAGTAGTTGAAACAAAACTTATAAAAATTGGTTCAGCAATTAGTTAACTACGAGTATAAGTAAAAAGTGAATATTATCGACGCGTCTTATAAATGTATTATTTAAGTTTATAAAAATTAACAAATTATACTTGTAGGTAGTTTAACAAAATTTATGTTTGTGTTGTTTATTTTAGGTTCTCATCCGAGTACTGAACACCGAAGCTACCGCACAACGACCAACCGATAGTGTCTTTTTCAACCTCGACATTGGCGGAATCATCGAAAGTTTCGATGGAGCTATATTTTTTCTAAAAATTGAATTGAATTGAATTGAATATTATCGAGAAAAATGTTCAAACGTAATTTGACGATATCTTCAATGGAGATTTTTTTTAAGTGTCCTAGCCTTACTAACCCATTGCCCTCGACTCCGTCTGCATATAATTCTTTTATCGCTACTCCGCGGGTACTGCGCAATTTTCCAGGATGTAAACTATCCCATGTCCTTCCCCGGGATTTAAACTATCTGTCTACCATATTTCATGTAATTTCGGGTTCGCGCGCTGTTCCCTCAGAAAAGTAGCCTATATCACTCTCTGGTCCGTAAACTATGTCTATGCCAAAAATGACGTCGATCCGTCGCTCCGTTTCGACGTGAAAGACGGACAAACATACAAACACACTAACATGCAAACACACTTTCGAATTTATAATATTAAGTATGGATTTGTACGCTTGCTTCGATGATGAATACAAGAATACCAGGTGACAATTATTGTTAAGGCCAATGTATTTTACAGCATTTTTTTTATTCAATTCAATTATTTTGAATTTGAATAATTAAAAAAAGTTGAGAAAATAAATTAAAAGTAGTTGCTAAAAGTGGCTCCGAAGCGACAATGTTTCGTGTACGCTGCCTTCTACTCTGAATAACTTATTCTTAATATCTTCTTCTTTATTAATTATTTTGTATTGTGTGTTATTTAATACAAACACACAATACAAAATAATTAATAAATGAACTAAATACTACTAACTAACTTAAATAACATTTTTGTATTATTAAAAAAGACCGCCTCGAATCGTTCCTGACGCAAAGGTGCCCAACAGGCTAATAATTGGAATAAAGAAAAAAAGTAAAAAGTTGAGAAAATAAATTAAAAGTAGTTGTTAAAAGTGGCTCCTAAGCGACAATGTTTCGTGTACGCTGCCTACTTCTCTGAATAACTTATTCTTAATATCTTCTTCTTTATTAATTATTTTGTATTGTGTGTTATTTAATAAAGACGTTTTTTTTTATTATTACATTTCATTATAATAAGTGAATTTAGGTAAATAAGGTGGTATATTAAGAATGTGAACCCCTGGTTCACATTAATGAACTAAATACTACTAACTAACTTAAATAACATTTTTGTATTATTAAAAAAGACCGCCTCGAATCGTTCCTGA
This sequence comes from Choristoneura rosaceana, assembly GCA_037349165.1. Lineage (NCBI taxonomy): Eukaryota > Metazoa > Arthropoda > Insecta > Lepidoptera > Tortricidae > Choristoneura > Choristoneura rosaceana. The sequence goes on from JAZBNJ010000002.1 coordinate 522,658, forward strand.
CGCAAAGGTGCCCAACAGGCTAATAATTGGAATAAAGAAAAAAAGTAATAAAATAAAGAAATAAACGAGTATTACTATTATTATTAATACGAGATAATCTGACGGACGGTCGGACAAACAATTGATTTATAGGGTTCAATTTGGACCTTTCGGGTACAGAACCGTAAAAAGGGGCCAAAGTTACCTAAATAATTAGTTCAATTATGGAAGTCAAGTGAAAGTTAGTGTAGTATTAAAGTTGAAACTTTTGGGACGTCTTAATTATAAGGCACATTTTGAAAGTAAGTGTCGAATGCTTAAAAGTAAAAATAAAGCTGATAGGTCAGCAGAATCAAAAGGGGATTAAGTCAAAAAAGTTCTACTTTAACTAATAATATAAATTAAATTGATAGTCATTGAGTCTCGAAGTCTCATCGGATTAACTTTGGATTAACTAATAATATAAATAAAAAAAAATACACGTCATATCTTACTAATGTCTTAAATGCGAAAGTTTCTTAGCATATGTGTAGGTCGTGTTTGTATGTATTTGTCTCTCTTTCAATTAAAACAATTGGACGAAATTGAATGAAATTTCAGAAATGAGGAGATAAATAGAAGAACAAGGGTCACGGATAAAGCCAAGCGAATTAGCTCGTTGAAGTAGTAATGGGCGGGCCATATAGCACGCAGAGCAGATGGCCGTTGGGCCCAAAAATTCTCGAGAGGAGGCCGCGGATTTGCAAGCGCAGCATAGAACGTCCACCAACGAGATGGACGGATGACCTGGTTAAAGCGGGTTCACGGTGGATGCAGGCCGCTGCCAACCGAAGCAACTGGAGGTCTATGGGGGAGGCCTATGTCCAACAGTAGACGTCCTATGGCTGAGATGATGATGAAGGATGAAATTTATGTAGCTTAAGCGTAATGTAACAAATACGTAATGTTATATGACAAATTTTACTTTCTATCCCAATATCCCTACGAAATCGCGACGAAATTTGAAGACATGAAATTCGACACGCTTATTGTGCAACGCTAATAAAGACTGCGACCTAATTCGATTCAAATGTCAGGAATAATGACTAACGCAGACAAAGCTGAGGCTAATGGATGAGGCTGGTTTTTTACTACTTTAAACCTGTATTTAAGAACAACTATATGATACATTCTGTCTCTAAATTCCTATAAAATCGGGATAAAATTCCGCAATCGCAACGACAAAACTTAGGGACAGGAAATTTGCCACGCTTTTTGTGCAATGTTAATGAGGACTGCGACTTAATTTTCGGGAATTCCCGCGGGAATCTCGCAGTATCCCAAAATTTCAATTCAAATTATCGGGAATGAAGACTAACGCAAACAAAGCTGCGGGTCAAGGCTAGTATCATAATTTGGTAACTATTTAAAATCTGCAAGAAAATTCTCATTGAAAAACCGGCCAAGAGCGTGTTGGACACGCCCGAAATAGGGTTCCGTAGCCATACGAAAAAAATTTGTAATATTTTTCTAAGGATTTCGTATTTTGCACAGAATATTCCAAGTTAAGGTATATTTTATACCTTAGGCTGCTATTTACTCTTAAACTAGTAATAATTCTCAATAAAACTTAACCGTTATAGTTTTCCTTGTAAGTTTTGATATAGGTACTTACTTCCATTCTGTTTTTTTTTTTTAATTTTCCTCCCACCGGCTTAGATTTTAGAGGGGGACGCTTAATTTTAATGAAAATTTCAATCACTGAATCGAAAAATTGTTTTAGCAACCCCGTAATAGTTTTAAAACACCTATCCAACGATACCCCACATTAAAAGATTGAATGAGAAAAAAAAATACCCCCACTTTAAATCTATGTGAGGTACTCTTGAATTTTAATTTTATTTTTTTTATTGCAGCGTTTTGTGGGCATAGTTTATTATATTCGTGCAAAATTATAGCCTTCTAGTATTGATAGTCCCTGAGCAAAGCCGCGGACGGACAGACAGACAGACATGGCGAAACTAAAAGTTACGTTTCTGCCATTTTGGCTACGGAACCCTAAAAACGTCCAATCAAAAACATCCATGTTTTATACGAGTTTGCGGACCCGTTATGGTCCAACAGGCAACGAAGGCGTTACTTTGCCCTTAATTAAAAAAACAACTAACCTGGGAAAGCCAAAGGTCATCGCTCGCTTTCACGAACCAGCCTGCGGTCAACCAACATTTTAACACTCACAACACTAACACTAAAAATAGTCACACTATACAATTTCAAAGCTAAAACTAAAAACCACCCACTTTCAATGCTTAGCTAAAGTTGTACGACTCCGTAACGTAAGGTCCGGCCATACGTAGCTGCTACGTTGTAGCATTCGTAGCGGTTGGCGTAGCACGACTGAGCTACGCGACGACCGAACGCGCAGGCATAGAAGCGAAAAAGACAGTAGCGCAACTCCATACACAATCTTAAGATTATATCGCGTAAAGCTCCAAGTTTTCACCGTGTGTCTACTGTTGTTTTATTCAACTGTTTACAGCTTGCGGTGGAACATTGGAAAGTTAATCTTGTAAATAGCTGGAAAAAGTTTATCGAAACATTTCTCTAGGATCAGAATATCATTGGTTAGAGTAAAGTTTTAGTTTACGCTCGGTGCTGGCGGTAATTTTTGGAACTATTACGACTTTAGTTTTATTAATGCTTGTTGTAGCTTTTGTTTTAGAGGTCGCGTCTAGAATATTCGAGAACGTTGTCAAATAGAGCTTTCTAAAATGGCGTTTAAAATTTAAAAGCGTGTGTTTGAGTTAACCAAGAATTAAACTTAGAATCTAAACACAGTCTGTTTAGGTTTGCTAATGGAAGGTAAACAAATTAGGCAGATTATTAGAAGTTAATGATAATATTGAATTTAAACTAAGCTTTGACTTAACGCTTCACAGCTTCGTAATCAAATTGAATTCAGTCTGAACTAAAAACATGGCAGTACCCTTAGTGTATGTTTTCCGTTACAAAATACGTCGAAACACAAACATCGCAAACGTTCCGCTAGAGGCGCGGTCCGTGTTTCCATACAAATTGAGATTTCGATCGAGACGTATTTTGTCTAAGGGTACAGCTTTTAAAACCGAGTATTTTTGTTTAAATCAGATCATTAATAATAGTTACACTAGCTGATGTCTGCGACTCCGTCCACGCGAGATTCATCTGTGGTTAGTCCGTACTGTCCGGGATGAGAACTATTCTATGTCTTTTCCCGGGACTCAAACTATACCTAATGCCATCCACGAAGACGCGTGGTTTTGTCAAAATTAGCCATTAGTGAGATTTTGATCATGAAACTATCGCGAGACTCACTCATATTAAATGATACTAGCTTTTGCCCGCGGCTCCGCCCGCGTGGTATTCGGTTATCGCGCGCTATTCCCTCGGGAACTGTGCATTTTTCCGGGATAAATAGTAGCCTATGTCACTCTCGGGCCTAAACTATCTCTATGCCAAAAAGCACGTCGATCCGTCGCTCCGTTACGGCGTGAAAGAGGGACAAACATACAAACACACTTTCGCATTTATAATATTATTATGGATTGTAACGGATAACTCACTTCTTAAATCGAGTTTTGCTCTACATGTTCCGGGCTCGGCGACGCGACTCGGCGGCTGCCGCAACACGCGCACTACAAGCAGAGCGTTGCCGCATAGTGCGCGTGTTGCGACAGCCGCCGAGTCGCGTGCTCCTTAGAAGAAGGGTTCCGAAATAGCTCGAAACATGTCGAGCTAAACTCGATTTAAGACGTGAAATATCCGTTACAATATCATTTAATATTAATGACATTAAAATAAGAACCACAGCACGTGTCACCTACTAGGTGATTCCGGGGTCATGAGCAGGAGTGAAAGGGGTGATGGGGACATTCACACTGAGCAATTTTTATTATGGGACCAGCCCTGAAATCGCGAAAAAAAAACATTTAATCAAGCGATAATCGACCGCTAACTATCCGAAATGTATGGAATAGCAGATTTTTTTTTGGCATTTCGTGGCTGGTCCCATAGTAAAAGCTGCTCAGTGTGAATGTCCCCATCAGCCCTTTCACTCCTGCTCATGACCCCGAAATCACCCAGTATATCGGTATACTGAATTCCTTCTAAATCGATTCAACGTTTTAAACATGAAAAGGTAACAAACAAAAAAACTTAAGTACACTTTCGCATTTATAATATTAACAAGATGAGTCTTCGCGAATACAATAAAAGAGTCTTTGCTGTACTCCAGAAATAGGTAAGCGATACAGAAAATAGAACACGGAGAAGAAATAGACTAGACGACAAAAAAAAGACTGTTTAGTCCGTCAGGTGGATAATTTAAAAATATTGTGCACGTATTTTTTCTTCTGTTTGACAAACAAAAAATGACGAGGATACAGTGCTTAAAAGTTTCGAGTGACGTCACTATATGGTAGGATTTATACATTATAGTCACGGCACAAGCCCCCACTCCGGAAGTTTGATGATCTAGACCTTTGTCGATTTTTAATAAATAGATAAACCAAAAAATACGTGTCCCATATTTTTCCATAATCTAACTGTCGGACGAATAGAATAATAATAATATATTTTTAACACAGTCGTCATCCCTATTACAAGATAAGCTAGGCGGCCTTATCGCTTAAGAGCGATCTCTTAGCAAATTAGCATCTGAAACGGTTTAAAAAAATTTTGTTCGTTCGAATTCGTCCAGTGCTGAGTCTTATTATTAATAAAAATGTTATTTTTTCTTTCAAGCCTAGAACTTGGAACCTTGAAAATTAAGCAAGCTTTAGAAACATCTTTAAAAAGTACAATAAGTACTGATGAGCCCAATTTCACTTATTCCTGTTTCTGAGAATATATTTTAATTTCTAACCTATTTCTTGAAGAACTTGATTTTTAGAGGAAAATTGTTATTAAATGGTGATATGGTCCACGAAGCAATTCGCAAAATTAAGGACTGTCAAATGTATACAAAAAGATGTAGAATAGTAATTGCAATAAAAAATACAGGCAAAACATTTTTTTTTAAGTAGCCTGTATAGTGTCCCATTGCTGGGCAAAGGCCTCCCCTCTTGACCTCCACAACTCTCGTTCTGACGCAATGTCAGGCAAGTCCTTTGCGTTCGTGTCCAGATCGTCCCGCCATCTCCTTCTCGGTCTGCCTCGATGTCGCTGGCCGTTCTCCGGCACCCACCAAGTTACTGTGCGAGCCCACCTTTGTGGGTGCATGCGGCAGACGTGTCCAGCCCAGTCCCATTTTAGCTTAGCAGTCTTTTTCCCAACGTCGGTTATGCGTGTTTTTAAGCGCAGTGTAGTGTTCCGGATTCTGTCCATCCGTTTCATTGATAAATTTTAATTGACGGATAAATAAGATGCCGTCCCCATCTAAAGTCTAATCGAACAAAAAAACAGAGACGGTATCACATTTATCCGTCAGATAAATTTGATGAATTGATGGTGAAACAGGGCGCCATTGTGATAACATCCAGGTGGTAGGACCTTGCAAGGTCCGCCCAGATTGCTACCACCATCATGCTCGCTAATCTTGCCGTGAAGCAACAGTGCTTGCACTGTTGTGTTTCGGCGTGGAGAGTAAGACAGCCGGTGAAATTGCTTGCACTTGAGGTATCCCATCTTAGGCCTCTAGGTTGGCAACGCATCTGCAATCCCCCTGGTGTTGCAGGTGATCGTGGTGCAGGGGCGGTGGTGATCTCTTACCATCAGGAGGCCCCCATGCTCGTTTAATTCGTCCAGTCGAATAAAACAAATAAAAACATCAAGTAAGAAGATTTTGATCATGAAACTACCGTGAGACTCACTCATATTAAATTATATTGACCGGATTACTCACGTCTTAAATCGAGTTTAGCTCGACATGTTTCGGGTTATTTCGAAACCCTTCATCACTGGAGCACGCGACTCGGCGGCTGCCGCAACACGCGCACTACGCGCCACCGCTCTGATCGCGCGACTGTCCGACGAAACTAACTCAGGCGCACAACTACCCACATTTTCATCGTCATTTTTATTGTCACTATCAAATGTAGGGTAGCACACAACACTAACAACATCGACGTGATCGTGATCTAAGACGTGAGTAATCCGGTCAATATAATTTAATATAAGAAGATTTTGTTAAGAAAAACATTTGAAATTAAAGTTTCTTTGCTAACTGTACTTGTATTGACATCTTGTCTACTATCCTCCCTATCTAAACTAAATATACAGCTAAAGCTTTTAAGCTATTTATGCACGGTCGTGTTTCTGTGCATGTGACATTTCGACTCCTTGTATTATGTTTTTAAAAGACTTAATATTGCTTACACACACACAGATACCCACACAGCCACATGATGGAAACAGACAGGCAGCGACGTATAAATATAATCAGTCAAAAATTGTTAGTGTAATGTTTGTCAGAATTTAATATATGACATAAAGTCTTTTTTTTTCTGAAACTACTGTTATAAAACAAACCTAACCTAACCTATACAGACCTACAAGATGACCGTTTAAAATTGTATGAAAAAACGTAAGGTTTTAGAGGGAAAAAAATTATAACTAACAATAATTATGACAAACATAACATTATGACTTATAAAATTATGGCAGTCAAAAGGACCTATGCAACCCCATCCGGCGCACTCAACAACTTTTTAATTTTTTAACACTCTTATTTCTTTCCTCATGATTTTTCCGACCCACCAAACCTTTTCGTCTCCGAAAAGCTATTCAGCCTCTCCTCAAATTATACAGAACCTTCCTTAAGAGCTGTCATCGTGCCAAAAGGCGAAAACTTTTATCTTATTTTGCAGATCGCAGATACAATACATTAGCTCATCGCTGCAGCAGAGCAGGACGGGAGATACGTACGTGGCGATCGTGCGCGGATCTACTTTGTTGTTATACCCACGGGCTTCCAGACTGGCGATACCAACAAAAACTTTCAGTTTTACTTTCGGTAAGTATCTTTCTTTTCCAACTCCAAGATCAACAGCGAATCAAGTTGAAATTAAGTATTAAATTGTAATTTTAGCTTACATTTTGATTAACTGCTTGTGTTTGATTAACTTCTGGTTTTGATTAACATCTAAATTAAAATGGTGCATTATTTAATCTCCAATCGAAGTAACTGGATGTCTATGGGGGAGGCCTATGTCCAACAGTGGACGTCATGATGATGATGATGGATGATGATTATTTAATCTGTATGGGAATTTAGGAACAATATTATTGTGTTTTGCTAAATACTTACACTTTTTTATGTATGATTCACCAGTAGTTACTCCGCCAGTGGCATTGTGAACCGATTTTCAGAATTCTTTTTTTATTTGAAAATTTAATTTTTGATTTTTTTCCTTTTTTATATACTTCTAATTAGTCCCATTGGCATCAAGTCAAGATCTGATGATGGGATCCTAGGGAAATCAAGAGCCACCCTCAAATCTTTGTTCTTTCTTTTACTGACCAGACGATGCGACAGTGTGTGCTGCTGACAAAAACATCGACCAACACGATATCGTAAAAACTGAGTCCGTCCAACCGTCATCTCGGAGGCTTTGAACAGACCCCTTTCTTTATCTGAAGAACGATTTATTGGTACGTGCGCTGAAAATATCTGCCTTGCCTTTCACTTGCCAGATTATGGTTTGCTTGGCAACAATGCAGCATCGACTAATAAAATGTTTCTTGGCCTTGGAAATTGTAAGACTTGTATTTTGTCCGCACAATCATTATCATCATCATCATTATCATCATGATCATCATCATCATCATCATCATCATCATCATCATCATCATCATTATCATCATCATTGTTGCTGCACAAGCCTCTTAGAATGAGGCCGTAGTTCCCTCCCGGGCCCAGTGCGGTTTGGGAAATTTACACATTCGATTGCTTCACGGATTTATGCAAGTGTCCTCTTGAAGTTTTTCTTCGCCGAAAAAGAAGATGTAAGATTGATGATTGATTGATTGTTTGATGTAAGATTCCCTAAACTTGTGTCTCCTAGTTTCTTCGGGATGCGGTCTTGAATAAATAGCGGACTGTAGATTTTGCTGGTATAATTTGGAATTAAATTGTAAGAACGTTACAAGTCGTTATGAGTCGTTAGCTCGTGGTACGTTTCAAATGGAAATTGGTAAATATTTCCAAAAAATTCAAAAGGTGAAAGTTGGAATCCATGATCTTTGCTTGCATTAAGCTACGCGTACCATGGCATGTTCATCATCATCATCATCAACTCAGCCGCATGACGTCCACTGCTGGACATAGGCCTCCCCCATAGACCTCCAGTTGCTTCGGTTGGCATGTTACCATAATAATTTTCAAAAAAGGCTTTCAAATCTTAATTGATGAAATCTCTCGGCCAATAAGGATTCAGACGATGTTCTAAAAATCTAACTCATCGAAGTTTAGCATCGACACGCCAACGAAATCCACCATTTAAAAACAAACTTCGTCCAAACAGAATACGTATTCTGAAAACTTTGAACCAACCGCGACCTTTGCCGGGAAATCGGATAAATCACTGGTAATATTTTAGTATAAGTTACGAATTTCACCGCAGCCTTTTTGTTTTAGGACCTAAATTCTGATAAAGCGTAGTTTACTAAAGTCATTTGTGAGATCAAGATTTATCTGAAGTATTATTCAGATATTTCACAGAAAACACAAGCTGAAACATGGACGCACAGAAAAACCAGAAAAATAGACCAGCGCTGGAAATCGAACCCAGGTCCTCAGCAATCCGTGGTGCGTGCTATTCCCCTATACCACCGCTGAACAACAACAATGGCTGAAATATATAAATTTCTCGAGAAGACCGTAAAAGTAACAAATATTTGCAGTTAAAATAAAAAACAAAAAAAGACTCCAAAAAGTAATCTTATTCAGATATTTTAGCAGATTGTTAATATTATTATGATTATAATATGCAACCTTTGTAAAAAAATACATTATTTATTTAGTTATATTAAGAATAATACACGCAGAATTTGTAGATATTTTGTCTAGTGCTTTTTAACATTTTGCTAAGTTAGAGTTTTCATATAACCAAGTTCTGATAAAAACGTATATCAAAATAAATAATCATCTATTGCATCCTTTTACATTTTATAAGCTTACAAAATTGAACTTACAAAAGTAACGTAACCTAACCCAAAGGACCCTACACGATGGCCCTGAAATAAATCCTGAAATATTTACAGTTTAAGAGTTTGCGAAATAAAAACTTGCGTAATGAAACAGGTTGCCAAACGTTACGTTGCGAAAAGGCAGTACACGTAAATCAACATTATAAAACTCTCAAAATTGTATTGGTATTACTGTTTTGTTAACATTAACATGCTTGAACTAAAACGGGTTTGAAACAATCCGCCAGAATCCAATCCTGAACTTTTCGTCGCCAGTGAAGGGTTATTCCCATATGAGGTATTGAATAAATAAAATGTTCAATGGCATTCAACTTGATACGCAACTCTTCTTACTAACGACTTGAATAACAGACGGGGCAGGCAGTTTAGGTTACGATTTATTCTAAGCTAGCTTTTGCCCACGGCTTCGTCCGCATGTAATCCGATTATCGCGCGCTTTTCCCTCGGGTACTGTGCATTTTTCCGGTATTAAAAGTAGCCTATGTCACTCTGTGGCTCATAAGCTATTTCTGTGCCATAAATCACGTCGATTCGTCGCTCGGTTTCGACGTAAAAGACGGACAGACATACAAACAAATTGTACCTTTTTGAGTGGACATACAACTACAACTTACCCGGACCCGCCCGGATTGTTACCACCGTCTTGCTCGCTAATCCTGCCGTGAAGCAGTAGTGCTTGCACTGTTGTGTTTCGGCGTGGAGAGTAAGACAGCCGATGAAATTACTGGCACTTGAGGTATCCCATCTTAGGCCTCTAGGTTGGCAACGCATCTGGAATACCCCTGGTGTTGCAGATGTTTATGGGCGGTAGTGATCTCTTACCATCAGGAGACCCACTTGCTCGTTTGCCGTCCAGTCGAATAAAAAAAAAACATGAATACATACATCATAGGGATAGACGACCACTTAACTAACCGTATAGTTATATACATAAAATACTATCATAAAGTTTATTCCACCATTTACTGTAAACAAACCGTAACCACAAATTCAACATAAAAACCGAACGACAGCTCATTACATAAAATAATTCGATGACATAATAAAATCATGTTAAGTCATGGCGATCCCATATTTTATGGGGTCCATAAATAAAGTTAGTCATGAGGGTGCTAGCCATAGAACTAATAATAGGGAAATAGAAGTACCATTGTGATCAAAACTCGATGAATTTTAAGTTCGAACGCCATCAGCTATATCCTACTGCCACGAGGGCGGAGTCCTTACTTTACGGTTTGTTCTTGCCGAGTCACAGGCTTAACTGTTATACTGTGACTCGTTGGGAATATTTTTTGCTAAAAAAATCCCAACAAGTCACACTGTTACTAGATAGGATAGTTTTTAATGTTTGTTCCCAGCGAGTCACACCCTTAACTGTCACACTGTGACTCGTTGGGAATATTTTTATTAAAAAAAGTCCCAACCAGTCACACTTATGATTTGTGTGAGCGAGCGAAGCGAGCGAGCAAGACGGTTCGGAGCTGAAGCGACTCGGATGTGTTAGGTTCAGAAGGCTATCCTTAGCTTTCGATGTTAAGTTTTTTTTTTGTGTGACTGGTTGGGATTTTTTTGTTGTAAAAATATTCCCAACGAATAACAGTGCGACAGTTAAGGGTGTGACTCATTGGGAACAAGCGTACTTTATGTTCACAAAATCACTTTATGTGCGAAGGTTCACAGCCAAATAAGAGAAAGCGCAACAGCGTCGGAATTTCTAGGAGTTGAAGTGGTCGCCATGACTGTAATCTGTCACACTTCCGCCGTAATCTGTCACACTTGCCGAGTCGCGTGCTCCTTTGAAGAAGGGCTACGAAATAGCCAGAAACATGTCGAGCTTAACTCGATTTAAGACGTGAGTTATCCGTTACAATATAATTTAATATGAGAACGTCTCTATTGTTTATTAGTTCTGTAGTGCCGTTATTTCTCAGTTGACGGCTATATCCGGAAAAAGGGTTAAGTTTAACCACGAAGACGGTATAAAAACCCATCGAGTAACGCTCCACCGCTGGGCCTAAAGAATCCAGTGAAATTCTTAGATTATTTCTTTAAAAAAACACTGTGAATTTTTATTTTGCACTTTTACTTAACTGTCATCATCTTGGCCGAGGTATATTATGTATGCGTGCCATGCAGAACATTAGGTACACTTTTAAACATAAAAAAACCTTCACAATCAACATTTTTATTATAAACTAGCTTTTGCCCGCGGCTCCGCCCGCGTGGTATTCGGTTATCGCGCTCTGTTCCCTCGGGAACTGTGCATTTTTCCGCGATAAAAAGTAGCCTATGTCACTCTCGGGCCCATAAACTACATGCCAAAAATCACGTCGATCCGCCGCTCCGTTACGGCGTGAAAGACGGACAAACATACAATTATACAAACACACTTTCGCATTAATAATGTTACGATAGTATAGTATAGTATAGTATAATATGGATTGTGGAATTAAAGGATTGATTGGTTAAGAGTGTACCTAATGTTTATTTTCTTTTCATTTGAGCAAATATAAAAGATTATTTTTAAAATTTTATACCTCTTTTTTTGATAGAAAAAGTGTTTCCTTTAAGTAAAATGATCTAACTAAAATATTAAAGGCGGTTTACATTCAGGGCGCATACGTTTTTCCACTCAGTATACTTAAATAGTCCGAAATTCCTATCCAGCTTAGGCCTCAAGCACCAAACCTTTCGCCTATCGTGTCGGTTGAACCGTGTACTTCCAAGCTAATACCCTCTCGGGATTATGTTCTGGAGATCCCATAAATAAAGATATCCGTTAAGAGTGTCCTATCCCAAGGGGTCAAGGGCAATGGCCCGATATATCTGGATAACGGATAGGTATTGAGGACGATCAACCTTCGGTGCTGAACTTGACCTTTCAATTTTGGAATGTATTTAAAATTGAAATTAGAGCGCGTCTTGATCTGAAACGATATTTAGTTCAAACTTCTTTAATAATAATTAAGTCCTCGAGTGGCGACCACGAACCGGAAGACGAAGCGTTGGCAGGTCCACCTGATGGACTGACGACATCGTGAGAGTTGCGGGAAACCGGTTGATCCAAGTTGCGAGTTGTCGTTCACTGTGGCGTTCTAAGGGGGAGGCCTTTGTTCAGCAGTGGACGTCTTCCAGCTGATGATGATGATGAATAATAAAGTTTGACTTATAACAGAACTAGCTGTTTTCCGTGACTTCGTCTACGAAGAGTTTGAGAATTTTATTGTATTAGTCAGAATAGTTTCTCTGAAAAATCTTCACTGAGTCAAGAAAATTCCAATTCCATTCGTACATGTCAATACATGCTTTTACTGCTTCAACGTTAGTACCAAAGAAGCCACTTCAATCTTATACATACAAGGGAAAGGCAGACATTTCTATGATTCTATTGTAGGAAACAAATGATGCCCGTGACGAAAACAACGCCCAAAGCCTTTTTACGACGTCGGCGAGGAGTTTCTCGTACGTGCATAGTTGGAAATCTAGTAGATGACAGATGAAGCTCGCGGTTCGAATGTTACGTTTATTTTGTAGTCAACTACAAAAATATCGAGGCTTCGAAAGGTATACAAATAGATATATCAGGAATTCATTGGCTTAACATTAAAGTCGTGTATATTTTTGTAGCTTTGGTATCTATTTTGGCGGCAATCATTGGCTGGGTGAAACGGAATCCTTTGTGTGAATAGCAAAAGAGTAAAAACTTTTACTTACATGGTTTTAAATTATAAATGTGAAACTTTCTGTGTTTGGACCACTTTGGACGAAATTTGTATTTCTGGAAGTTTATGCTTCCTTATATTTCGATGTCTCTTCTGAATGAAATCCAGATATTTAGAACAATAGAGTAAAATAGGATATAAAAATTCACATTCATAATTTGCAGCTGCCAAACAGGCTCAGGTAAGCAAGCGTCGCTAATATTCAGGTCTGACTGACTACTATGAATTAACTAAAAGAATTTCCTTGCTCACCCGTGACCTCATTCATCACTCATCATTCATTATTTTCATTAATTCATTTTTTCATTGATATGGACCTCCGCAAAGTAAAGCCTGATTCAATAAATTACTGACTACCATGAGTTTGCGGCGGCATCCGTTCATTTCGCAACTAATGTTTGGCAAAGTTTGGCAACTTTTCACATCGCAAACTTTAAAACTGACCATTTCAAGATTTATTTCAGGGCTATCGTGAACCCCTTAGGTTTGATTACGTTAGTTTTATAAAAATCCTGAAAAAAATTACAATTTTAGAAATATTAAACAGTAGCGAAATTAATCAGGTTGCCAAACGTTAGTTACGAAACGTTTGCTTTTGAAACTATGGCGCTGTGGTCAGCGGACACAAAAAGGGTGTTGAAGGATTCGTCTAGAAGGATAGTTCTGGCCTCGGGGGACATGAGCGAGATAAGCGCCAGTTATCTCGCTCACATTCAAAGGATCGGGTTAGCCATACAGAGGGACATGCGGCCTGCGTTTTGGGGTCCATGCCAGTGACATATCTCGACGACGTGTTTGTTTTATGTAAGGTTATTAAAAAATAAGTTTGTATTATAATTTTATATTAATTTAATTACTTGTAATCTAATAAATTATATTTATTTTTAAGATATCCACTTGACAGTCCGGGCCGCGCGACCAATATGCCTCTAACCGTCCAGGTTTTTTAACGATGTACGCATCGCGCCGCGCGTTCACTACTTTCTAACAAAAACGTCTGTATCTTCCAAACTACAAGGTTTTAAATAAAGAAAAAAATACTGAGATGTAAATTGATGTTTACTCTTTCAAACACTATTTATAAAACAATAGCATATGTATAGTTTTTTGGCATAAAATCAAGGTCAAAGTTGTGAAATCGGTAAACTTGACTGTAAGTTTCTTGTTTGACGACTAATAACTAGAAATATTGAGCGATGACCCCCTTTTTTTATTACATATAAAAAAAATACAGTTTTTAACCTTTAAAATGATACTACAATCTAAACAAACCGTTCCCAGTGAGTTATCAAAATAAATTAATCAAGTTGCCTACTCCTCGCAACATTTACAATTTCGCGAAACTGGTTTTGTAGCAAGATGGCCGCCCGCATAAAGCTGCCTGCAACCGATACCCACTTTACAGTTCGTGCATACTATAGTATCCAGTGCCACTAGTAAATTTCGTAAATAAACTAGATTTAACGGGTTTTTTCTGTTTTTTTGTAAAAGACATAATTTACATGAATTCCTTAACTGATGCATTTCGCTTGTTTTCGGTCGGTCCACCCGTATAAGAGCTACGGTACCACAGACAGACACACAGACACACATAGCGGTCAAACTTATAACACCCTTCTTTTTGCGTCGGGGGCTAAAAAAGGACAATTTCATAAAAAACTTTTCACTTTTAAGAAGTACTGAGTAATTTAAAAACAATAGCAAAAACTTAAAAAATACGTACCAACAGAAACACAATGCCAAACACCGAATAATCAAGCCACACGAAAAATAGTTTGTACAAACCCTTATTTTACATATATTTTCAAATGTCCGTGGATACTCAACCAGCCACAGCATAAAACCTGAGGTGCACCGTGAATGTTTTGATGAATCCTTGGCGAGTGTTATATTTCCCAAATAAAAGTTTATTAATTTAATCTTCATAAACCACTCATCAATATTTTGTGTATATTTCAGTGATCAAGGCGTCAAATTACTAAAAAATTGGCTATAAATTTTCACAATCCGAGCTCAAAAAAAATCTCGATCTTTTAAATTGAAATTACACTGTATTTACACTCACATTCACTAAAATCAAGACAGAATCATAGAAAATATACATTTCTGATCATTTTTATGTACGGTAACCCGCAAAACTATGTAATAAATGTGAAATAATTACGACCTAATGGCACGTCCTCCACAAACAATGCCAATCAAGCGCACAATACACAGGTCACTGCGAAATAAAAAAAAAATTACCGATAAGCAGTCTGCCACTACTGCCATCTATATTTTTTAGGGCAAACGATTTAGTCATGCTACGTTTGTGCATCAACACATGTTGTAAATAATGCCGGGTATTTTTACTAGATGGCGCAGAAGCCAACTATTCATTCTCCTCCCTTTATGATACTAAGGTATCCGCGGACGGGTTGACGCATTTTGGTTTTGGATACCATGGTAGCGTCGGACTGTCAAGTGGATATAATACAAAATTATGCATTCACTCTGTCATAAATAAAAATGCAATTAAATTAACACAAAAAAATCAGCTTAAAACTATAGTAAACTTACGAACTAAAACCTAACCTACCTGATACTAATTGCTAAGGTTTTTTTTTACTATTAATAGCGTAATAAATGGTAAATAAATAATAAAAAAGTTTGTTTCAGATCACAAAGAATCCATATATCATGTCATAAGATTATAAAATAACCAGGTAATTGATATTCATTACTGCCGAAGGACAGAGCAAATAGACAATAGTATTTTTATTATACTTAGAAACCATGCCATGTAGTAGGTGGGTATGAATGTGTTATGTTTACGTTTACATGTTTTAGTATTTTTAATTTTATTGAAATAAATTCATTCAATTTATTAATTAAATTATATTATTTATTACTTACAATTTTTACAAGCTTTTCCATAACTTGTAACTAACGAGCAATTCTTGTTTTTTTTTTTATATAATTCTTGTATATAGAAAAATTGCTCGTGTAAAAGTATTATTGCTCGTTCGTTTAAAGGTATTAGATTATTATCGCTGTGCAAGTCTAAAAATACAATTATGTTTTCGTTTCTTTTTTACGACGTTTATCTTCATATCATGGCTTGCTCTGCACAATTCATGTTGTTTCAGTGATTTCAAAGAAAACGGCAGAGATAAAATGCTTTCCCTGGGTCGCTTGAATTTTCAGCACGGTTTTATTTTAGCTTACATATAGTATATTTTTTATCGAGAGACTAAAATAAGCCAATATATACCCGAGGTGGTTAGCCACCCGAGCTTTAGCGAGGGTGTCTATCTATCCGAGGGTTTATATTGACTTTTAGTCTCGCGGTGAAAACTCTATTTTTCACTTCGATTGCGAGAAAAAATAGTCAATTTAGTAAAAAAAGATTTAACAAAAAATAAAAATAAATCTTTCTAGATTTCGGCGGCAAAAGATTATCAATTATGTCTATTACTCTTTGGTCAACATCATAATTTTCACTATCACTTGATGACATTGTGAGAATAATCAATTTATTTTAATCGTTTACGATTTACGCTCTACAACAATTTCAACGTTTTCACGGTAAGTATTTTTTTCCATCCAGACACAGATACTACCAATACAGATACTAACAAAATAGCACCGGCGAAATGGTCCATACACAAACGGAAAAATAGAGTGGCGCCACCTTCTATGCGGAAAAAGCACAGAACTAAGACCACGTAGACTAAGAACGTAACATTTTCGTCATTAAAATGGTCCACACACAAACTTATTTTTTGCAAGTAACTGGCTGTTTGAGTTTATCTAAGTCGCTCGAAGTAAATTAAAAAATTAATTACTTTTACTCCCTAGGGAGTAAAGTACTCACTTTACTCCCGTCTCGTAAGGCTATATTGACCCATTTTTAGAGCATGAGAAGTGAAATATAAATAAATAAATAAATAAATATCACGGGACAATTCACACCAATTGACTTAGCCCCAAAGTAAGCTTAGCAAAGCTTGAGTTATGGGTACTAAGCAACGGATAAACATACTTAAATATACATAAATAAATACTTAAATACATATTAAACAATATGTATATATGTATTTATCAACCTAATAAATTTCTAAATAGGTAGGTACGTAACGGAATCTTATTTAATTTCACGTTCTTTGATTATCTACCCCTACAGTACGTTTTTAAAATATCAAGAGAAACCATATTTTCATATTTTTTCAAAAAATGTTTTTTTTTTTATTCGACTGGAAGGCAAACGAGCAAGTGGGTCTCCTGGTGGTAAAAGATCACCACCGCCCATAAACATCTGCAACTCCAGGGGTATTGCAGATGCGTAAAAAAAAAGCGTTAAATGTGAAGGTACCTATAATTATCATATCAAAAATGAATTTGGCATCCTTAAGTTATCAGAAAATGATATCAAAAACAATGCAGTTACTGTGTTTACGAAGATATTCAGCTTAGAGTGGAGCATGACGGAGCCATTTTTAACCCCCCTCCCCCGCCCCCCTGCACAATGGCTGCTCGTGGCTCCAGGTCAGAATCAACTCGGTTTACCTATAGGTACCCCAGGGCGATGTGGTTTCCCTGGTTGAAAAAGTGCAAGGTTCGGACCAAAATAGGCTCTAAGAGACTAGTAAATATAAGGCCTGTTGTTTATGGCTTATAATTACGAGTATAACTAAAAAAAAAAATTAAACTGTTTATTATAAATCAGAATAACATTACAAAAAAATTATAATTCTTTATTATTTAAGATTTTATAACTAAGTAGTGCAAAGGGCGGGCGAGCCTTCATCTATAATTAAAATATAATGTTTCCATTTTACATGCTACTTATAGGTAGGTAGGTGCTACTTACAGGTATAGGTAGGTAGGTCTGGTCTTAGACGACCAGATGGCCTAGTGGTTAGAGACCCTGACTACGAAGCTTGAGGTCCCTGGTTCGATTCCCGTGTCGGGGCAGATATTTGTATGAAAAATACGAATGTTTGTTCTCGGGTCTTGGGTGTTTAATATGTATTTAAGTATGTATCTATCTATATAATTATGTTTATCCGTTGCTTAGTACCCATAACACAAGCTTTGCTAAGCTTACTTTGGGACTAGGTCAATTGGTGTGAATTGTCCCGTGATATTTATTTATTTATTTATTTATCTATATTGCTTAGTTAGAGTATTAAATAGACTATTGTTATCTCTATCTTATAGCCGTTAAAGTAGAACTAAGTTGTGAATTTATTTGTGCAGTATTACAACTCTTTATCGGAGATATACAGCTCAAATTACCTCAACGTGCTATTCGTATTGTAACTTTGAAGTAACTAAACCAAGTTTACATCCGTGATAAAGACCTAAACAGATAAATATACCCGAAAATCGAGAAAGTTCTAAACTGGTTTTAGATACTCGTATATCTGAGCAAATACTCGTAATTATATATATATATATATATATATATATACTTACATGGAGGTAACTTTATCTATTTTCAGATCGGACACGTGTAAGAAACAAATTATATATTGTTCGAACAATAATGTACAGTCACCTGCATTTAGTATCTGCCACAGCAGATCGTGAAAAAATATCTGATACCTACCCAACTAACAATTTGGCGATAAGATAAGCTCTATAACCGCCGTATATTAGTTCTTTTAAACTCCTTTAGCTCTAGCACGACCTAAAAATTAGCGATATAGCACGCTCTAACTCTCTTATAACTCTCTTATAGTCCGATTTTGGCACAGACCTTATCACTTCAAGAGGTATAATAGTTCTACAGCAGCGACGCATATTACCAAAGGAGATAATAAAGAGCCACAACAGCCGTAAGTTGCACCAAGGGTTCTATAAAACCTGTAGAATGTTTTCTTATATCACCTAAAGCGCTACAAAAGAGCTACAGTGGTGAAAATAAACTCTCCGCGAATAAAGGTGATAATAAAGAGCTACAATAGCCGTAACTTGCGCTAAGGGTTCTATAAAACCTGTAGAATGTTTTCTTATATCACTTAAAGCGCTACAAAAGAGCTACAGTGGTGAAAATAAACTCTTTGCGTGATACACCAGCTCTTAGTGTACACTATTGTATTCAATTTTATAGATATATTTCTATTTGGAAATTAACATGTGTCATTTTTAATAATAAAACGCGAACAGTGCTAATATTATTGTAATGGCGACGGGAAAGACGGAAAACGGTAAGTGCATTATTTTAATATCAGTTATTTTTACGTAGATACGTGAAAAACTATTGCGGTTGTAAGTTTTCTGTTATTATATATGATATTTTACATCTCAATTTTCAAGCGCCTTAGAAATATATACGTTTCGATTAAAATTTTAGACGATAAAATACTACGGTGCATTTTTTTTTTCGAAAAGTTAATTTAACGGGTTAGGTTTGCAAATGGGTGTAGTAAAGTAACTAGATCTTATATTTTTGAAGACTGTACAGTAAATTATACTTAATTTTCATGATTATGTTTGCCATTTTAAGGTTATTATTTGTAAACGAAAATGGCGTTGTTGTCTGTAACTCTTAAACATTCCGATATCTCTATACTATCACTTCGGAGCGCAAGCCTAACTAAAAAAGTCATATTTATTACTACTGTAGAACTGATAACTCTAAAATAGAGTTATTACATATCTTATTACCACTTAAAGCTCTTAAAGAGCTATACCCTAACTCCGTTATATCACTCACTCATTGAGAGTTATTAGAATTGCCACTATAACCTTTATACAGCTTTAAGATTTTCCTACAGCTTATTTAACACTAAAGGCTACATTTAGCACTAGAAGGTAAACATAACACTCTTACAGAGCGACAGCATTAAGACGCGTTAATAGACACTCCAAAAGAGCTTTCAGTGATAAAATCACCCTACAGCTGCAACTATAAGCTATAACGTGGTAGCTTATAGCTCCACTGTGCAGCTTAAAGTTATTATATTTTTCTAATTTCTATTAAATCACTTTACTATCGCCAGCTGACTAATGTATCCAATTAGATCCATAGTATCACCAAAAGCTATAAATGTAGACCTTGTAAAGCTACTCTACCACTCAAAGCTACAATACGGTCTATTCTTATCGCCAAATTGTTTGTTGGGTACTACCAACCCTAGAAATAGAGTCGTATCAGATATTTTGGCACGCTTTGTGTCAGATATTGGTGCTGGTAACGTACAATATAATTATTATGTTAAAACAATTTCTACGGTGTTCATTCGTGAAAGAAATGGCAGAATTTGAAAGGGAACTTCTTGCTATTATGATAGATTTACTGAAGTGTTTGCTCGATCCAATGAAGATTTATTTAGATCTACTAGAATAACGCCATCGGTGGCTTGGATCTAAAACTAATTCGCGGATAGTAAAACACAGCTGTCGTAGACAAAAAAGGTTTTTGATTAAAAGAAAAACCTAAAGGTAACCTTACCTAGGTATATAGTCAAAATATCACAAACGGAACTTATCACGCTAACACACACAAGTAATATTTATCTCGACGTTTCGGCAACATTACAGTGGCCGTGGTCACGAGTAGATTGAAGTGTGACTGGTCAAGTCTGCCTAGCAGCGCGAGGCCTTCGAACTACCAGCCCTTGATCACAAATAGTACCGGCACTCGTATCACGAACTGCCCGCACTAGGTCATTTTTATTTGTCACCCCATCACACCGACACAGTCTACTCGTGACCACGGCCACTGGTATGTGGTCAAAATGTGGAAGTAGAGGTAAATATTACTCGTGTGTGTTAGCGTGATAAGTCCCATTTGTGGTATTTTGACCATGAGTGAAAATCACGAAATTTTAAATCGTTTACCTAGGTATATCAAGAGAATACCTTTATCGTGAGAATCTAAAGATAGGGCGTAAACACCGGGTATCCCGGGATGATTTATTAAAAGCAAATTGCGGCCTGCAATAATAGCCGGAAGAGACGTCGTTTGCTGTGCTAGAAGCTGAGAATTATTGGGCTTGGATGAGGTATTTTGAAATTCAGCAACATCATTCAGCCAAATTTGCTCACACCTCTAAGTTTTTTGAAATTTATGCGAAAAATTATATTTGAAATATACCACTAGCTTCACGGCGAAGGAAGATATCGTGAGGGAACCTGTATATGTGTGTGGAGAAACTTAATGATGATGTCCTCCACGACATATTGTTCTCACGAATTAATGGTGTGTTTGTGTGTGTGTGAAGTTGCCAAACCGAATTGCGTCCGCGTGGGAACTGCTATCGACTTTCCTTCGAAAACAATCCCTTCTCTTTTTGCAGAAAAGCCATGGATTTAGTACCAAAACACCACAGAAAACCCGCCAAATCAACTCACCAAAGTCGCATTAAGCACTAGAGACAGCGTTTTGGCAAACGTAGCGCAGGGCGCCCTCTGGCCATATGGAGTGGCGATCTGCGAAAGGCTTATTAGTAGAAGCTGGATCCATGCCTCTAGCAGAGGATAGGGCGCAATGACACTCATTGGGGGAGGCTTATGCCCAACAGTGGACTGCTATAAGCCGATTATGATGTTAAGCATCCCCTCCCCACTCTCCTCCTCCCCCCCTTCCCCTCCTGCTGTGAAACATTATTTTTGAGATACTCAACTCATTCTTTTATATATGAATGCTATGTGTTCTGAAAGAAATTTAATGTACTTAGCGTAAAGCTGAGGAAGCCGCAGCGCTGGTATTCTGCCAGGACCTGTGCCAGCACTGTGGAATAAATGAGAAGACAAAAAAAATAATTGTAATGTGTCTGCGGCTAAGTCAGCTCATTTCTTGCAAAACACATGGCATTCATACACAATCCAGTTTTATTAAACAGACTGTTACTTGTTTTCTTTCTTTTTTAGGGTTCCGTACCCAAAGGGTGCCAACGGGACCCTATTACTGAGACTCTGCTGTCTGTCTGTCTGTCTGTCTGTCTGTCTGTCTGTCTGTCTGTCTGTCTGTCCGTCCGTCCGTCTGTCACAGGGCTCTATCTCTTGAGCCGTAATAGTTAGGCACTTGAAATTTTCACAGGATATGTATTACAGTGGCCGCTACAACAACAAATACTAAAAATAAAATAAAGCTACAAATTAAAGGGTGTCCTCATACAAGAAACGTGTTTCATTTAGCGGTTTTTGGTTGCTATACTGCCAAGATGACGGCCGTCAGTTGCTAGGGGCAACGCGAGCGACCCGTTTAACTACTTATTAATTTGCGATTTTATTAGTGCTATTTAAAAAAACCTTCGATATATAATAATAATCTCTAAGACCGTGGTTTATTTTTTTGCGCAGCATGAAGAATTTAAGACTAAATAACAATTTATGATTCACCAACCTCCGACACACACTACACACACTTCACAAAATCCGACTTCAATAAAGCACTCACAGCCACTGTGTTTAATGTTTTTTACACTAAAAAAATGTTCAATTCATTACTAAGTAAAACTATTTATTTAAAAGGTCAAAATTTAAAATCAGGTTATGATTTATTCACTAACAATAATAATAAGTACGCACCGTCGACCGAAATTACCGCGTAGAGCAACTTTTTTTTCTTTTTTTTTTTTTTTGGAATTTTATGGCCTGGTTACTAGACCTTTAAGCCAAACTTTTTCTCAAGAGTCTAAAACGCTATTCAGCCGGGCGACAGCCAAAGAGGATGAGAATTAAAAATTATTATTTAGGTATTCAAAATACTTGCACCTAGTGTTTACATTTTGGTGATATGTTTTTATTAACTTGTAATGTAACTAGTTACGTTTGTTCGGGTGGAATTAATATTTCAACTTAAATTTGAAGTGGATATCTTGAACTGATTGAGCTGAAATTTTGCATGCATGTATAAATTCGATGACAATGCAATATTATTATGACGTAGAGCTGATCTGATGATGAGGTTAGATGTTGGCCATAGGAACTCTGTAATAAAACGACTTGACCGCACCGATTTTGGTCGCATTTGGTTCGTCTCGACGACTACCTACTTTGGTAACCAGGGACAAAAAGTACCGCCAGTAAAAAAGCTTGTATTAGATTTTTTTAGAAAAAAATCATCATCATTATCCGGGCCTATATACGTCCCACTGCTGGGCACAGGTCTCCTCTCAGAATGAGAGGGCTTGGGCCATAGTTCCCACGCGAGCCCAGTGTGGATTGGGAACTTCACACGCACCATTGAATTGCTTCTCAGGTTTGTGCAGGTTTCCTCACGATGTTTTCCTTCACTGCAAAGCTCGTGGTAAATTTCAAATGTAATTCCGCACATGAATTTCGAAAAACTCAGAGGTGCGAGCCGGGGTTTGAACCCACGACCCTCGACGACTTAGAAAAAATATTACTGAACTATTTGTTGTTAAAACATTGTACGGACTCTGGTGCGGAACCCTTCATGCGCGAGTCGCTCGCACTCGCACTTGACCGATTTTTTCACGATTTATAAGTACTTTGATGTTTATTTGTTTTCTGTTTGTGTGCGCCTGTATTTTGAAAAATAAAGTATTCTCTTTTCTTATCTTTGGATTTTTCACCGTACAAAATAAGATACCATGCCATATCCTTGCTTTCATAGCTTGTTGGTCAATGTATGCGGCTTCCGGTAGCCTCGGAGCGCTCCCTTGCCCGAGTTCACCTTTTTCGAGCAACGCCACGAAACAATGTATGTGTAGATTAATTGGATGAAATTGGATACGGCATCATAAATAGAAGTTATCACAGATTATTTTTACGAGCATTATTATTTAACATGTAGGTAATGTTTTTAGGGTTCCGTAGCCAAAATGGCAAAAACGGAACCCTTATAGTTTCGCCATGTCTGTTTGTCTGTCCGTCCGCAGCTTTGCTCGGAGACTATCAATGCTAGAAAGCTGTAATTTTGCACGACTATATATTTAAACTATGCGGACAAAATAGTATAATAAAATATTAAAAAAAAATTTTTAGAATACCTACCTCCCATAGACGTAAGTAGTGGGGGTGATTTTTTTTTCTCATCAAACCTTTTAGTGTGAGGTATCGTTGGATAAGTCTTTTAAAATCTACGGGGTTGCTAGAACAATTTTTCGATTCAGTGATTCGTTTGCAAAATATTCAACTTTAAAGCGCAAATTTTCATTAAAAACGAGCGTCCCCCCCCCCTTTAAAATCTAAACCTGTGGGAGGAAGAATTTGAAGAAATTTAAGACGTGAGTTATCCGTTACAATATCATTTAATATAATGTTTCGTCATTTTTCCACTTTTTTTGGCATGTGAAAAACTGGAGTAGGTCGATACTATAAAAAAAATTACAATTTTTTTTTTTTTTTTTTTTTTTATTCTACTGGTAGGCAAACGAGCAAGTGGGTCTCCTGGTGGTAAGAGATCACCACCGCCCATAAACATCTGCAACACCAGGGGTATTGCAAATGCGTTGCCAACCTAGAAGCCTAAGATGGAATGCCTCAAGTGCCAGCAATTTCACCGGCTGTCTTACTCTCCACGCCGAAATACAACAGTGCAAGCACTGCTGCTTCACGGCAGGATTAGCGAGCAAGATGGTGGTAGCAATCCGGGCGGACCTTGCACAAGGTCCTACCACCTGCACAAATAGACAAATTGAGTTTTATACATACTTAACACTAAAACTAAGCTTACTTAAATCTAAGCTTAATTCTTAATTCTTTTTTAAAATATGGCTTCTGTCCTAATTAATAAGACAATTTCGCCAATGTCTAAGTATTCTCTTTCGAGAGGCAACATTGTACGGTGATTGTAGTTTTTGTAACTTGATAGTAAAATTCCAGAAACCACGTGGAAACAACTTGCGCATTAAAAAATGTCAGACACGAGAGCAGTATAGAATTTTGTGATCACTGTTCACTGTTAAGGTTAATCGCCGCATAAAACACTATCAAAATTATACTTCAACTAGCCAAAGAAACAGAAATAGCAAAATAATATATTGTCTACATCCGCCATGTTCGAATGCCACAAATCGAATCCGAATCTAAGCTTAATTTCATCAAACACGTTGACATTAATAATGTAATCAGATATCGAATCGACAGAAAGTGGGTGTCAAGGAAAATGTTTGCGTGAACCAGTTATATTGTGCGTAGGTTGTAGAAATAGAAATAGAAATAGAAATAAACTTTATTGTATAACTGTGTACATAAAAGGGTGGTTACAAAATGTAAATAAGTCTCAACAGTGTATGTGAAGTTCACAAAATTTTGAATTTAATTATTTAGTAACATATTATGTATTATAAAGGGCCATCTACACGATATCTAATACTTCCATCCCAGCCTTACGTGCCACAGCTGGGCACAGAGGGCATGGGCCATAGTACCCGCGTGGGCCCAGTGCGGTTTGGGAACTTCACACGCACCATTGAATTACTTCGCAGGTTTGTGCAGGTTTTCTTACGATGTTTTCCTTGACCGCAAAGCCCGTGGTAAATTTCAAATGTAACTCCGCACATGAATTTCAAAAAACTCAAAGGTTCGAGCCGGGGTTTGAACCCACGACCCTCTGCTTGAGAGGCGATAGGTCAAACCACTAGGCCACCACGGCTTCTTTTAATATTATGTTAGTCGTTATTTAAAGGACGAAGAATTTGGAAATAAAGAAGCTTTCATGAAAAGAGTGTACAATACAATACAATACAAATATTCTTTATTTTACACCAGAAATAATAAGCGATACAAAAAACAGGTACACAGAAAAAATACTCCACCCTTACCTTTACCTACCTGTACTCTTACCTTAAAGACCGGCAACGCACTTGTGACTCTTCTGGTGTTGCAGGTGTCCATGGGCGACGGCAATCGCTTACCATCAGGCGATAAGTCTGCTCGTTTGCCCCCTATACCATAAAAAAAATCCGATCCGCAGTAGCGATCCCTTAATTGATAGAGCGATTCTACCGTGTTAAAAATGTAGTTGTGCTAAGTCTTGTGATACTGGACTTAGTTTAAAACCAAATGCAGCAGAAATTATTGCGATCGAAAATACTTGACTCAAAACTCAAAAAAATTGCGCTCGTCTAGCTTCACCCTTATGCTCATTTTATATAATTAACACTTAATTTATTTACCTACTTAAGATGTTATTAATAAAACACATCACAGTATTCACAGTAATATTATAAATACGAAAGTTTGTAAGTCTGTTTGTTTATTTCTTTGTTTGTTACTTCATCACGTCTAAACCATTGAGTCTCGGAGAAGGACATAGGATAGTTTTTATCCCGGAAAATTGCACAATTTCCGCGGGATACCTAGTGATAAACGAATTCTACGCGCACGGAGTTGCGGGTAACGGCTAGTAAAAATAATTCTACAATAATTCTATATTATAATTATAATTAAACATACACACGTCAAAATTTAAGTGCGAGTTCGAACCCACGGCCTTCTGCTTGAAAGACGCTATGATTAAATCAGTAGCATATTTAAAACGTTACTTCAAACAAAGTGAAAGTCATATATGTATGAAAACTCTTTACTGTACAAAAGAAAAGAAAATACAATTGACAAACTTTGAAATACAACAAGTTGTAAAATTTACTGAAAATCTTGAAGCAAATAAGAAATTCTTGAAATATAACAAAACTTCCTAAACAGTCATGAATAACTTGTTAAAGTGGCTATAAATGTGATAAAAACCGACGAGTAATATATTGTTGTAACGATAAAGTGCATTATTGCTCCCTCGGGGGGAAACTGAATGCTTTGAACTGCATTGTGACTGAGCGGGGAGTAAAAGATAAGTGAGAGGTTCTTCATTTAAGAAATTCAGACGTGAGTTATCCGATATTATTATTATTTAAAATGAGCGAGATTCTCAAATTCTCAAATTGAAGGTGTGCCAGAGAGCAATGGAGCGCAGTATGTTGGGAGTGAAACGGGTTGACCGGATCCGGAACACTGTATTACGCTCCAAAACACGCATCGCTGATGTGGGTGCCAAGACTAATCCTGCCGTGAAGCAGCAGTGCTTGCACTGTTGTGTTTCGGCGTGGAGAGTAAGACAGCTGGTGAAATTACTGGCCCTTGAGGTATCCCATCTTAGGCCTCTAGGTTGGCAACGCATCTGCGATACCCCTGCTTGGTGTTGCAGATGTTTACGGGCGGTGGTGATCTCTTACCATCAGGAGACCCACGTACAAGTTTGCCATCCAGTCGAATAAAAAAAAAGACTGCCAGGCTGAAATGGGTCTGGGCAGGCCGCGTCAGTCAAAATAAAATACAAATTGTGATCTCCGCATTATTTCTTTCTCCGTGTTCAAGAAATAAAGCTCCTAACTTCAAGACATAGTTGAAAGACCTTTAAATCTGAACACAATGATTTGAAGCAAACAGTCTAAGACGATTATAAGTTAGGATCGAATAACAATACCCGCTAAGTGCGAGTCGGGTGCAAATTTAATAGTACATTGTATCTTAAGGGCGGTAAATGACTCTGACATCTATAAGAGGCATGCCTCCTGACGAATTGAAGGTGTTGCATGGTAGATTATTTAAAGTAAGGCTGACTGAATGGCTACATGATGACTGTGTCTTCATACAAATGTAGTCCCGGTCTCATTTGAAAACTAGGCAAGAGAAGTAGATCAAATTTTGTAAATATGGACTAGACATAATTATCTATGTCTGTGGTTTTTCAGATTTTCATATAAATGTGTAATTACAGACTATTAAAGCATTTTAA
This sequence comes from Choristoneura rosaceana, assembly GCA_037349165.1. Classification (NCBI taxonomy): domain Eukaryota; kingdom Metazoa; phylum Arthropoda; class Insecta; order Lepidoptera; family Tortricidae; genus Choristoneura; species Choristoneura rosaceana. The sequence goes on from JAZBNJ010000002.1 coordinate 550,219, forward strand.
AAAAATCGAAAAAACCACAGGCATAGACAATATTATAATGAAGATCTTGATTGTAAAATATCATCGATTTCTGTGTTATACTTTTCGTAATAATAATGAAAATTAAATCGCCCAAATCTTGAAAAGCCTACAGCTATCTCGATATACATTAGCGGAAAGCGGAGAAGCGGGAGGGGATGTGCATGAGGGAGATGGCTGCGAGCGCTTACATCACGAGCGATAAAGACAGTAATATCCCAAGATTACGATTTGGAGTCTTTTTGTATTTTTTATTTCAACTCCAAATTTTTGTTTCTTTTACGGTCATCCCGTGAAAGTTTATATAAATTTCACACGAAAACACAAGCCGAAACATGAATGCACAGAAAAACCAGAAAAAATAGACCAGCGCTGGGAATCGAACCCAGGTCCTCAGCATTCCGTGCTGCGTGCTATTCCCCTACACCACCACTGGACAGGAGACTAGACACGAATTTTTCCTATGCACCCATATTTCAACTTGGATTCTTATTAGTCACTTTAGCAGCGACACTAACGCCATCTATGATCTACGTTCTCAACGAGAAACATTTTTCACTCCCATCGAAACTATCCGTTCACCAGGGACAAGTGATGTCGCTATTAAGCAATCAAATCAAGATTACGATTTGGAGTCTTTTTGTATTTTTTATTTCAACTCCAAATTTTTGTTTCTTTTACGGTCATCCCGTGAAAGTTTATATAAATTTCACACGAAAACACAAGCCGAAACATGAATGCACAGAAAAACCAGAAAAAATAGACCAGCGCTGGGAATCGAACCCAGGTCCTCAGCATTCCGTGCTGCGTGCTATTCCCCTACACCACCACTGGACAGGAGACTAGACACGAATTTTTCCTATGCACCCATATTTCAACTTGGATTCTTATTAGTCACTTTAGCAGCGACACTAACGCCATCTATGATCTACGTTCTCAACGAGAAACATTTTTCACTCCCATCGAAACTATCCGTTCACCAGGGACAAGTGATGTCGCTATTAAGCAATCAAATCAAGATTACGATTTGGAGTCTTTTTGTATTTTTTATTTCAACTCCAAATTTTTGTTTCTTTTACGGTCATCCCGTGAAAGTTTATATAAATTTCACACGAAAACACAAGCCGAAACATGAATGCACAGAAAAACCAGAAAAAATAGACCAGCGCTGGGAATCGAACCCAGGTCCTCAGCATTCCGTGCTGCGTGCTATTCCCCTACACCACCACTGGACAGGAGACTAGACACGAATTTTTCCTATGCACCCATATTTCAACTTGGATTCTTATTAGTCACTTTAGCAGCGACACTAACGCCATCTATGATCTATGTTCTCAACGAGAAACATTTTTCACTCCCATCGAAACTATCCGTTCACCAGGGACAAGAGATGTCGCTATTAAGCAATCAAATCAAGATTACGATTTGGAGTCTTTTTGTATTTTTTATTTCAACTCCAAATTTTTGTTTCTTTTACGGTCATCCCGTGAAAGTTTATATAAATTTCACACGAAAACACAAGCCGAAACATGAATGCACAGAAAAACCAGAAAAAATAGACCAGCGCTGGGAATCGAACCCAGGTCCTCAGCATTCCGTGCTGCGTGCTATTCCCCTACACCACCACTGGACAGGAGACTAGACACGAATTTTTCCTATGCACCCATATTTCAACTTGGATTCTTATTAGTCACTTTAGCAGCGACACTAACGCCATCTATGATCTACGTTCTCAACGAGAAACATTTTTCACTCCCATCGAAACTATCCGTTCACCAGGGACAAGTGATGTCGCTATTAAGCAATCAAATCAAGATTACGATTTGGAGTCTTTTTGTATTTTTTATTTCAACTCCAAATTTTTGGTTCTTTTACGGTCATCCCGTGAAAGTTTATATAACATGCCGAAACATGGGTGCAACAAGTTGAAATATGGGTGCATAGGAAAAATTCGTGTCTAGTCTCCTGTCCAGTGGTGGTGTAGGGGAATAGCACGCAGCACGGAATGCTGAGGACCTGGGTTCGATTCCCAGCGCTGGTCTATTTTTTCTGGTTTTTCTGTGCATTCATGTTTCGGCTTGTGTTTTCGTGTGAAATTTATATAAACTTTCACGGGATGACCGTAAAAGAAACAAAAATTTGGAGTTGAAATAAAAAATACAAAAAGACTCCAAATCGTAATCTTGATTTGATTGCTTAATAGCGACATCTCTTGTCCCTGGTGAACGGATAGTTTCGATGGGAGTGAAAAATGTTTCTCGTTGAGAACGTAGATCATAGATGGCGTTAGTGTCGCTGCTAAAGTGACTAATAAGAATCCAAGTTGAAATATGGGTGCATAGGAAAAATTCGTGTCTAGTCTCCTGTCCAGTGGTGGTGTAGGGGAATAGCACGCAGCACGGAATGCTGAGGACCTGGGTTCGATTCCCAGCGCTGGTCTATTTTTTCTGGTTTTTCTGTGCATTCATGTTTCGGCTTGTGTTTTCGTGTGAAATTTAGTAATATCCCAAACGAATATCTATCACGGCCGCGCGGCTGGCAGGGAAACTTCTCTTAATCTAAGTATATTATAATAATATTAATTACATTAACATTTAAGCTACGCTCTCGGGCATCTGGCCGTCAGCCACTTTCTTGCACTCAGTCATCAACTGCCCTAAAGTACGTGAGTGGTAAGAGGATTAAACACCTCGGCATCTATGTTGACGACATGTTGCCTGAGCATAGATGTTTCTTATAATTATGTGAATGTGATCTTTATTAACGTTGTTTCCTACCGTTTCTTTGATTCATAAAGGTCCGTAATTTATGCTATCATTAAGAATTTATTCATGAGACATCTTTTGTCTTGTTTCTCTTTGCGAAATTGTATTTCATGGATAAGAATGGACGTTGAATAATTAAAGGAAGATTTGTGTTTCAACAATGTCTCGACTATATTTATGTTAAAATGGGATAGATTTTTCATTAATGACTCCAAAGAACCTTGACCAAGAATCGATATTTGATATCGCATTAATTGAAAATAGTCTTCATCATCATCAGCCGGAAGACGTCCAATGCTGGACAAAGGCCTCCCCCTTAGAACACTACAATGAACGACAACTCGCTTGCCAACGCTTTGTCTTCCGGTTCGTGGTCGCCACTCGAGGACTTTTCTCCCCCAACAGTTATCTGTTTTTCGAGCGATGTGGCCTGCCCATTGCCACTTCAATTTGCATATTTTTCCAGCTATGTCAGTGACTTTAGTTCTTCGACGAATTTCCGAATTGAGAATAGTATAGGAAAGTAATCCACCAGCCTGGGCCTGGCTTGCAACTCTCACAATGTCAGTCCACCTAGTTTGTGGTTACTCGAGATTTTTCCTCCAACTAGCTGTCATTGGTCCTTCGAGAGATTTGGCCCGCCCATTGCTTATTTATTTCCTTATTTTTACGGCTATGTTTCTTTGTGTCATCATCATCCCACTGCAGGGCACAGGTCCCCTCTTAGAATGATTAGCCTGGGCTGTAGTTCCCACGCGGGCCCAGTGCGGATTGAGAACTTCGCACACAACATTGAACTACTTCACAGGTTTGCACGATGTTGTCCTTCATTAAGCTCGTGGTAAATTTCAAGCGTAATTTCGCACATGAATTTCGAATAACTCAGAGGTGCCAGCCGGGGTTTAAAACCACGATCTTTGATTGAAAGGCTTCTTTTTCATCTTCTTCATGTTTTTATCTTAGAAACAATACTGACCTTTGCCCTATTTACTGGCACTCAGCAAAAGAGACTTTAGCTTTAAAGTAAAAACCAAAAAGGTTGTCTTTATTTTTTTTTCTGGACTGAATGACACCTGAGAATCTGCATTTTAGGGTACCGCAGTAAGCATAGGCAAAGCGGTTAGTTAGTATTTGGTACCAAGCATTATTATGTTTTTTTTTCTATTGTTTAGTTTTGCATGCCTTTTTGTATGACATTTTGGCAGAATCTGTCTCTTTTACCCGGCTGCTCAAAGGAGGGTTAGGTTTTTCGATCATATCCCACTTCCCACTGATCCTACTAATATTATAAATGTGAAAGTTTGTGAGTGAGTGAGTATGTTTGTTACTACTTCACGCTGAAACGGCTTGACGGATTTGGATGAAATTTGGCGAAAAGTTAGTTTATAACATAGAATACTTTTCATGCCGACATTCCCACAGGATAGGGATAAAATTTCTAAATAACAACCGCTGGGCTTAGAGTCATAAAATTTGGTATGTAGGTACCTGGTCGTCTGGAATAACACATAGGTAGGCTACTTTTCATCCCGATGTTCCCACGGGATTTATTTTTAAAAACGACCGGGTTCGAATCCTGAACTGAGTAAAAGATTTTATTTAATGTATGAATGCAGTTTCTCTTGTTACTAAAATCGATGACATAGTTCCTAAAACAGATCTTCGTAAGTCTTATAGTTTCAAACTTTCCCATACTGAATTACTTATACTGATCTAATTTTTTTTATTATTTTTTAGTATTTTTTGTTTAACTGTTGTTTTTAAGTATTTTATTTGTAATTATTTTATTTTGCCAACTTTCTGCCAAGTTTCTTGTGGCACATACTTCTTGGCAATGATGGTCTTTCCGAAAGCCAATTTACTGAATAAATTATTTACATTTTGATCAAATGAGCCACCCTTTAGATTAACATACTGACGGAACCCACGCAAACTATTGACAACAATCTTTGCACTCTTTTTGCAATTAGACAGAAAGCTTTCAAGTCCCGAAAGCGATATTAAAAGTTGCCCCAGAGACTAAGAATTGACATGGGAAAATTAAGAAATGAAATAATACCAGCGTCAGTCTTGAATTTAAATTAGTACTGTCATTAATCATGATCAAAGGGCAATCGCAGGATCTAATTTAAGTGACATGACTTTTTTCATATCTGCATTTTTGTTTCATGGAACGCTAGTCTCTATGAAGATATCTATTTGAAAATGTTTAAGCAAAGACTTAAGGCTTGGCTTGTGTCAAAGGGTTTCTACTCAGTTGCCGAATACTTTTCTTTTTTAATCAATGATAAATCGAGTGACATTCAATTGTAATATAAAAAAAAAAAATTGTAATTTATGATATTTTGCATGCCAGATGATGGTGAAATATGTGAACCAATTATCTTTTAATTAACACCTCTTGTACCGTATTTCAAGCGAAACAAAGGTATTTGTATTTGTATTTATGAGGGTTTTCACGGAGGCGAAATATCGCTAGATGGCGTTAGTGTCGTGAGGTCCGTTTGACATTTGCTTGCGATTGGCTCATTTAGTTTTTCAACCAATCACGAGCAAACGTCAAACGTCAAACGAACCTCTCCATACTAACGCCATCTAGCGATATGTCACCTCTGTGAAAACCCTCATTATTATCACCGCTGTTGGCTAAAGTAATAAACTTGTAGGTAACAACCTAATAAACAAATTATAGGATTAGGAAATTTTGTTAACTTTAATTATGTTTTATTTCTTATTTCTCTACTATTATTTGTATTTATTGTAAACTCGTTTTACTGCTAACATTGCAATTTGATTATTTCTTGATTTGTGATAGGAAAATTAAATAAATAAATATAATTATAAAATGAAGTTTTACTGCTTTATTGTGTTCAATAAAGAATATTTGGGTTAGTGCTATTTTCCCTGCTATAGTGTATGAACATGAATAAATATTGCAAAATCATTACATAATAAAAAATACAAATAATAAATATCATGAGACACTTGACACCAATTGACCTAGTCCCAAACTAAGCAAAGCTTGTACTATGGTCACTAGGCAACGGATAAACATACGATCGCATGCTTGTTTGCATTTATCTATCAGGAAAAATAAATAAGAAGGAAAATTTTATCCACTCTTAAGCATGATTATTGTTATGGAAAAACTGCACGATATATCTCTCCATCCCTGTTTAGGGTTTCTTGAATAATTGAATGATCTCAAGCCACACATAAGTCATGAATTTTATCCCGGCTGTTATGCTGCGGCAACACTATGGGTAAATCGTTTATATTTAGGTATTTAAACTTTGCTCTATAAAAAAAGACTTTCTGCTTTCTGATGATAAAAAACATAAAAATGTGTATAAGTTTAAACCGTTAATATACTGAGTGCCATAAAATGTGGCCCTCACATGTACCTATGCAGCAATAGGTAAGTGATTTTGTATATAGAGTAGGCCAAACTTTGTGCCGGTAAGTATATTATGTCCCTTCACTAGTAACATCAAAAAAGATATACAAAGACAAACACAGCACTAAAAACTTATCATCATCATCATCATCATGTCAGCCGAAAGGCGTCCACTGCTGGACATAGGCCTCCGCCAAGGCTCTCCACTCAGACCGGTCTTGTGCTTTTGGCATCCACCGCGATCCTGCGATCTTAAACAGGTCGTCGCTCCATCTTGTTGGAGGCCTACCGACAGCTCGTCTCCCGGTCCGCGGACGCCATTCGAGAACCTTTTGACCCCATGCATCGGCCATCAGTCCTGCGAGCAATGTGCCCCGCCCACTGCCACTTCAGTTTCGCAAAAACTTATATTGGTGTTTAATTCTAAAAAACAACCTTTTTTGTTAGCGGCTTCTACTTTTTTGGTGTGTTCCTTTTTGACTAGTTCTATTGTTCAGCGCAGTCCAAGTCTTCTGGGTGATGATATGATTATTTTACTATATTATTATATTCATAAATTTTGTGTGAATCCAGCTTAACATGGATGTTGTAAACTGCGTTGCTGAAGCAAGCTACCCTAGACAGTTTTATATTGCTGAAATATTCAGTGAAATCATAGTTTAGACGAGACGGAGTGACTCAGATGTGCTTTCAAACGTGAATGAAAAATTGAGATTGTTTGCAGTTAAAGGTATAGTTTGTGTAGGTAAGATACTTAGTGTTGGAATCATTCACGTGGATTAGGTAAGTAGGTACGTAGACTTTTTTTAAAAACGTTTTTATATCTTATCTATCTATTTTCTATTTTGATATACATAAAATTCTCGGGTCAAAAATGTTTGTGACCAAACTCTGTCACTTTATTCAATGTGTTCAAATCGCTTAACGGTATGGCATTCGATCATTGGAATTATACCTTTATAGTTTTCGTGACACTAGTCGTGACAATGAACTTTTAGGCAAAGTTAGGCGGCAGAAGGTATACCCACCACCTGCAATTATTTTTAAATTAGGTACAAAATAGTATATTTTGAATACATATTTTTGGTAAATATATTTTTAATATTTTTAAGGATAGGTACACCCGCCATTCTGACTCTCACCTCATAATACCCGTTCACCAGAACTCAAGAAACTCTCGTTAATAACTTCATTCATACACCTTACTAATATTGACACGATCACTCGTATAAAGTTCTTAGTCGTTTAAGCTCAAAGAAATTGCATTAAAACTTTTTATACAACTCACGGTCATAGTTGTAATCTTACGGATAATCTCAAACGGGACGTGAAAAAGTCCTAAGGGTCTTATCACACTAGCGATTTGCGGGCGAGTTGTGAGCGAGGGAGAGCGCCTATTATTATTGTACGAGAGTATACAATATGGCATTTTTGGAGCTATACGCAGCTAATTTGCTGCCCACTCGCTTCGCTTTCAACTCGCCGGTAAATTGCTAGTATGTATGTTTATGGGCGGTGGTGATCTCTTACCACCAGGAGACCCACTTGCTCATTTGCCTTCCAATCGAATAAAAAAAAAAGCTCTACGGCTGCCAGTCTCCAGTGGAGTGGCGAAGCAAGGCAGCGGAGCAGTAAGCGAGATAAAAATCCATGAATAGAATTGCATAAAATCTCCGCTCCTCTTCAGTGGACATGGGTTAGTAACAGCTTAAAATTCACATAAAACTGGGAAGTGAAGCAAGGACGCGGAGAAAAGAAGAGAAGCGGACAGCTCAGCGAATGGAAAAACAGTCACAATTCCACTCCGCATTACTTTCATGCTTCACTCCGCTATCTAGCTCCGTGTTTCCCCAACTCCACTCTGCATATCTTTTTCGGTCCACTCCGGTAATTAGCTCCACGCCTCCGCAAATACATTTTGTATTACTTTCTCACTCTGCTCCGCTATCTAACTCCGCTCATATGGACAGACACAGTCCGCAACTCCGCTCTATATTACCCTCGCTACGCTCCGTTGCTTCATTCCTTTTCAGTGGGCAGGCAGCCTTGTTCTGCAATAGGGCTGCCAACAACTATTATAAAAGAAATACAAAGTTAGGGGAGTGTTTGACAGTTTTTTGGAACCTTTCGTGGTAGCAGGTTTCTTCAAGCCAGCCTGTTAAAAGGCACTTACTTAGTGTAATTTTTAGTACCTACGTATTTTTTTGTTTGTAAGTTGTTCTGTTATTCTGAGAGGACGCCTGTGCCCAGCAGTGGGACGTATATAGGCTGGGATGATGATGGATGATGAGGTTGTTGTGTTGGTTGCGTAAGGATTAAGTTTCGAGAATAAGCTTGCAAGGAATTTAAAACACGTTAACAGTTTGTGTAGCGTTTGTCATTATAGGACCTGTGTAACATAATATGTCTAGACTAAAACATTGGTGTTGCAATAGTTGTAGCTTTCTTGCACGTATACGGTCAATACCCCTAGTCAAGGAATAGAATCTGAATATAAATACAGGGTGACTCTTGGGAACAGAAACATAATTATAGGACTATAGCATTGGTAATTTAAACTAATTCAAATTAATTACACTGGAACTTCAACTTTTGCTATGACAATAACGTGCTGAGTTTACTTGAAATATAAGTATAATATTCAACTGCCGAAAATAAACAGTTCTATACTGGGTGATTCCGGGGTCATGAGCAAGAGTGAAAAGGGTGATGGGTAGATTCACACTGAGCAACTTTTACTATGGGACCAGCCACGAAATGACAAAAAAAAATCTGCTACTCCACACATTTCGGTTAGTTGGCGATCAATTATCTCTTGATTAGATGTTTTTTTTTCGCGACTTCGGGGCTGGTCCCATCGTATAAGTTGCTCAGTGTGCATCTTCCCACCACCCCTTTTACTCTTGCTCATGACCCAGGAATCACCTTGTATATAAAAGGAGTCCTATGTCACAGCTATTAGAGTGTTTAACTCTCCCAGTTGATTTAAAGATGTTGAAAGAGGAAATATTTAAGCGAAGGCTCAAAAACTGGCTCATAAGCCATAGATAAAGTATTTTACAGCCTAAAAGAGCGTATTTAAATTATGTTCTTTTACATTTTAATTACATTTTTAACGCCAAAAACGGGTAACTGTTGAAACTACATTATATGTACTACCATCTAAGTTACACAGTTTTTTATTTTTTTATTAGCCATTTTCTATGTCCCACTACTGGGCAAAGGCCTCTCCCTCGGATTTCCAAGTTACACAGTTAAACAACAAAAATATTCTGATTCTGGTTCTGTGTTAGAAACTATAATTACGTATTGTTCACTACTCGGAAGTCATCCAGATATAAATAAATGTTACGGTCCAGCTCGTTTGGTATTCCAGACAGGCAGCGCAACAGTTCCAAGGGTTACATTATTATGCTATTTGTTTGTACTTTTTTTTCTATTTATTTTCCGTGTTGACGTCTATATGATTTTCTGGGAGGTTTCTGAGAGATTTATGTCCGTTAGAGGTTCACCCAAATCAGAACGATGAGTAATGTAAATGAATAAGTTTTTAGCAAAAAAAAATCATTTTTAATACAAGCTTTGGATTGCTGAATGTACTTGCATTGACATGCAAACTACACCATTTGCACACCAAATTTCAAGTCGATGCCATTAACCATTGAAGAGTTCCTTCCTGCGGAGACGATCCTGGCTGAACTATCAAAATGTCACTGCCGGATTATTTTATTATCACGCAATTTACATAAGTACGAGTGTTTTATAACATAACGTGGCTTTAGCGAATAAAACCCAAAATTATAAAAATACAATTTAATGCGTGTACTACAAGGGTAACAGATTTAAGACGAATGACATGCATATAGTGGCACTTTGACACTGGGTGTGACAGATTTTTAAACGCCTGTAGAATACGAGTAGCAACTTTGCTGTAGATGCTCCCAATGCACTCAAGCGGCTATTAGGGGCCGGAACATCTTCCCGCCTCGTTGAAAGGAGCAACTTTCAACACTCTTCTTCAGATGTAGGCAGTGGGCAAAGACGAACCAGGGGTCGCCTCACGCATCCTCTTGTGGTCAATATATCTGCCACTCTGGATATGCCGTCGGGTCCGGGAAACAAACGGGTGACTCTACCAAGTCGCCAGTGCAGCGGTGGAACATGATCTTCGTGCAGCAGTACAAGGTCCCCGACGTTCAACTTTGTAGTGTTCGTTCGCCATTTCGTTCGCTGTTGCAGCTCAGCTATGTATTCACGCTGCCATCTTTGCCAGAAATGCTGGCGTATTTTCTCAACGCGGGCGTATCGTTGTAGTGAGCTTTCCTTTTTGCTTTCCAGGCTAGGTGTCGGTAGCGCTGTTAGTGGTCTTCCGATGAGGAAGTGCCCAGGGGTTAGGGACAGGAGGTCATTAGGAGATGATGACATGGGATATAAGGGACGGCTGTTAAGTATTGCCTCTACTTGTGTAAATAACGTCGTGATCTCCTCAAACGTAAGATTACTATTGCCAATGACTCGTTTCAAATGATGTTTAGCTGATTTAATACCGGCTTCCCAAATACCGCCGAAATGAGGCGCATAGGTAGGAGTAAAAATGAATTTTATACCCTCCTGAGATGCAAAATCAGAAAGAGGATCAGCATTATGTTTTAAGAAATCACCCAACTCTTTAGCCGCGGCGACAAAATTACGACCATTGTCACAAAATATTTCCGCTGGCTTGCCTCTGCGGGAAACAAATCGTCGTAACGTCATAATGAACGCGTTCTTGCTTAGGTCGCTGACTCCCTCTAGGTGTATGCATTTGAAGCGCAGGCATACAAAAAGGCACAGATAACCTTTAATAGCTCTGCTACCTCGTCCTTTGCGGTTCAAAATGTAAAATGGACCAGCAAAGTCCAAGCCAACAGACACAAATGGGAAATCCGGTACAATTCTTTGAGAGGGTAAATTACCCATTTTGGGACACAAAGTTTTGCCTCTATGACGCCTACAGCAAACACACCTATTTACAGTGCGCCGTGCTAAATGTCTACCATTGATTGGCCACACCTGCTCTTTGACTACGGCGAGTAACAGCTGAGGACCAGCATGCATCTTTCGCACATGCTCCCTTTCAAAAATAAGCCTAGTTAAATGATGATTCGCATGGAGCAAAATGGGATGTTTTTTCTCGAATGAATATTCAGATGCATCAATGCGCCCACCGACTCTAATTAATTTATTACTATCCAAAAATGGAGACAGAGACAACATCTTACATCTAGGACTTAGTGACTTATTTTGAATCAAATTATTGTACTCTTCAGGGAAGGACTGACCTTGCGCGAGTAGACAAAGTGATTTGAATGAATTAGCCAGCTCATCACAGGTAAGTATACCCTCTTTTTTATTTTTAGGATTTTTTAAATTGTAAATAAATCGTTTTACAAAAGCAAATATTCTCTCTAGTTTTGTTAATTTCGAGTAGTTTTCAAATGTAATCAAGTAGTTTGTAGTTAACGTAGTGTAAGTTTTTATTTCAGGTATTTCATCGGTAATTTCGGTGTTGGGTTTCAAGACTGGCCAGGTCGACTCAGTTTCAAGCAAAAAGTCAGGACCCGACCACCATTGCTTCAAGGACGATAAACAGTTAGCGTCGACGCCCCTTGAGACCAAATCAGCGGGGTTTAGCGCGGTAGGTACGTATCTCCAGTCTGCCGACTTCGTCGTTTCTAGTATTTCACCGATGCGATGCGATGCGATCCTGGAATAGTCGGCGATATATGTGAGAACTAGCGTATTTAATGCACTTAAACAGTCACCTTGAACAGTCACCTTGCGTAAGTAGATTAAATTGATGTTAACTTTATAAAATTATTTTTTCGTATTTATTTACCTATTAGTTAAAATCAAAATATAATATCGAATACCTAAAACGAAACCGTAGCACTTATTTTTATGTTTAATATCAAGAAATTTACAGTATATTTGTAACAATGGGCCACCATGAACTTAACTATTTGGTTATTTAAAACAGATCGGAGGTAGATAACTACGAGTAGAACTGCTGTTATAATGCAATTAAGTTATTGTTAAGTCGTAGTTAAGAGAAATAACAGTGTTTAGGCTGCTTAAAAGACGATTTTTACACAATTGGAGATAAACTTTCAACTATTTAAATAGAAAATTGTTCACAATTTTGACTATTTAAACAGAATTTGAACGAATGAATTGATGGGGCGTGGAAAGAACAAAGGAATGCACTTATCTCGTAGTTAGACTGCGCTGCTCGGTTTGATGCTCAAATGATCCACTGACGATTTTAGCGACGATGCCTTGACAAGCCCACATAAAACTCCATCCACTCCAAATTGATTGATTCTTCAACTCTGCATACGCGCCTTATAGCTTGTAGATCGCCCAACTCGTAGTTTTACTTTTTATTATTTACTTAATTTAATTGACTTTTGTTTGTATATAGTTCCCCTCATGGATCACCAAATTATGTTTTATAACATAACGTGGCTTTAGCGAATAAAACCCAAAATTATAAAAATACAATTTAATGCGTGTACTACAAGGGTAACAGATTTAAGACGAATGACATGCATATAGTGGCACTTTGACACTGGGTGTGACAGATTTTTAAACGCCTGTAGAATACGAGTAGCAACTTTGCTGTAGATGCTCCCAATGCACTCAAGCGGCTATTAGGGGCCGGAACAACGAGTATTACCAATTTTTATGTCAAATCGACTACTCTGCCGTGCTCGAACTAAAAGACGGCTAAGTGACATTTGGCCAAAATTGAGATGGCTTAGACTCATCGATGCGGCTTTTTTTGCGGCGGCTTTGAAAAATGGTTTTAGCAACCCCCTAGTGGTTTTAAAAAACCTATTCAACGATAGCCAGAAACAACAAGATAAGATGAGAAAACCCTAAAAAAGTTCGTTAATTGGTACTTAATTTATTACCTTCCCTCCTCCTTCAACTTAAGAGTTATACTCTTGTCGGTGGAGTATCTTCCACACATCCCTCCTTTGAGCCATGTTTTTGACCTCTTGATACGACACGACGCCGACTTTCTCCTTTATCTGATCGATATAGCTGCGCCTAGGTCGACCTCTTCCTCTCTTCCCCTCGATCTTTCCTTCAAAAATTGTTTTGAAGAAGTCGTCGTGTCGTATCAAATGCCCGATCATATTCCCGCGTCTAGCATCTATAGTTTTCAGGATTGTTCTCCGTTCTTCAACCATTCCTAAGACTTCCTCATTGGTCTTCCTTTCCATCCAACTTATGCCTTTCATTCTTCTCCAGCACCACATCTCAAAGGCTTCCAGTCTTGCCCTATCATTCTGTGTTAATTTATTAGCAGGGTTCGTGAAATGGGAGCTTAATTAATTCATCAAAGATTGTCAATGTCAAGTTTCCGTCTGGAGTTAGGCCTCTTTAAAGTTCTTAATAATCAATAGGTACAGTTAAAGTCTTAAATAAGTGATCACTTTCTGTAAGCATTCTGGCAAATAAAAGAATTATATTCTACTAGCTGTTTGCCCGCGGCTCCGCTCGCGTGGTATTCGGTTATCGCGCGCTGTTCCCTCGGGTACTGTGCATTTTCCGGGTTACAAAGTAGACTGTGTCACTCTCGGGCCCACAAACTATCTCTATGCCAAAAATCACGTCGATTCGTCGCTCCGTTACTGCGTGAAAGACGGACAACACACACAAACACACTTTCGCATTTATAATATTAGCATGGATTCTATTCTGTTTTATTCTGTGTTATCACGTACTTGTCAAAACCTTTCGTTTTGAATCCGTAAAATAACCCGCCGAGTGATAAAAGACACTTAACTTTCTTTCAATACCAAATTAAAACTTCAAGAAACTCTCAAGAAGCCAGTAAAAAAAACATTAAATTTGTTATTTTTTTAATTTACTCGCGACCTGCGTCGACGGCCAGTGTAACCGAGATCGTTCCTAATTTAAAAATAAGGTCTTGGCTTAATAAACAAATTTAATATTTAAATACTTGTTAGTAAGGCGGCATGTTTCGCTCAAAAATAAGGAAGGAACTTTTCTAATTTCACCCCGAGTTGGTTGTTGGGATAATTTTGTAGACGGTCGCGGATTTTTAACCAGTTTTGCAGGAATGGGAGGGTGCTGTTTGCTCTTTGACTATTTTGTTTTGTCACCTGGTTGATATTGAGGTAATTTTGATTGTTATCTAATTGAAAAAAAAAAGCCGTGGTAGCCTAGTGGTTTGACCTATCGGCTCTCAAGCAGAGGGTCGTGGGTTCAAGCCCCGGCTTGCACCTTTGAGTTTTTCCAAATTCATGTGCGAAATCACATTTGAAATTTACCACGAGCTTTGCGGTGAAGGAAAACATCGTGAGGAAAACTGCACAAACCTGCGAAGCAATTCAATGGTGCGTGTGAAGTATGGCCCAAGCCCACTTGTTCGGAGAGGAGGCTTGTGCCCAGCAGTGAGATGTTATAGTCTGGGATGATAAAATTATGAGTAAAATAGCCAGTTAGGTACCGCGTAACGTCACGCTAATATAAAAAGCCTCGCAGGTTACGGGCTCTCAGTTCCGAACTTTAACGGTCTTCATCTTTGTCATTTTTAACTCCCGACGCAAAAAGAAAGAAAGAAAGAAAGAAAATAATTTATTTATAACAGCAATGTACATACAGCAGGCAAAAAGAGGGGTGTCATAAGTTTGACCGCTTTGTGTGTCTATATGTCTGTTTGTGGCACCGCAGCTCTTAAACGGGTGGATGATTTGAACACAGTTTTTGTTTTTATTTGACAGGAAGTTTTTTAGCGACTGTTCTTAGAAAGATATCGGTTAAGCCCTTAGAGATATTGAACTTCAACACTTTCAGTGGCAAGAACACGCTAGGCGCTTTCTCTGTTCGTAGGCAGTTTTCGCTGCAAAGCGGAAAAATGCTGCTACGCGCTACAAGTAGCCGTGTAGAGATTACGGCAGCGAATGTGTTAAAGTGACCAAGTCAGGGGTTTCCCAACTTTTTGATGGTTAGGTTATTATTTGATTCATCAACATCATGTCAACCGAAAGACGTCCACTGCTGGACACAGGCCTCCCCAAGGCTCTCCACTCAGACCGGTCTTGTGCTTTTAACCAGGTCGTCGCTCCATCTTGTTGGATTATTTAATTGACTAAAGAAAAAATGCTAATCATTGGACTAGTATTTTTTCTTCTTTTTCTCAATATATTGATATTGTCTGATCTATAGCTGTCGATCTAAATAGGATAATATTTTTTTAACACGTCGAATTACCTGGCTACAATCTCCTCGTCCCACTCACATACTTGTACAAAAATCAACCAAATAGATCTTTTATATTTCAATATAATTCAATTTCCAATTTAGTTAAGTTGAAAATTGGAAATGTATCGCGCTAAAAATGTTTACTTTTTAATGGTCTATGGTTAAAACATTAAATCGTAAGCCCTGGGGTAGTGATGACAACGCTACAAAATTCTGATACTACTTAACACCGGGTCAGAATTTTACTCTTCTTCTCTTTTAAAACAATTTCGCCACTTTCGCCAGTGTCAAGGTACTCTCTTTGAGAGGGACGTTGTTCGGTAGTTGTAGTTTTTGCAACTTGATAGTAAAATTCCAGAAGCCACGTGGAGACAACTTGCGCATTAAAAAATGTCAGACACGAGAGCAATATAGAATTTTGTGATCCAGTGATTAACCTTAACAGTGAACTGAACAGTTTCAGTTCACTGTTAAGGTTAATCGCCGCATAAAACAGTATCAAAATTATACTTCAACTAGCCAAAGAAACAGAAATAGCAAAATTATACATTGACTACATCCGCCATGTTCGAATGCCACAAATCGAATCCCCAGAATGTTACTCGCTGAATCATGTTTTTCTTGATTTCCAGTTGCTTTAACAGACGGCTCAGTTTAATAATAACGTAACCAAAAAAAAGTTGGAAAACCCCCGACTTTGTCAATGTCAATATCTCAAAAACGATTGAACCTATTTTAATGACACATAAGTATGTCTATGAACCATCACTAGAATTGGTATCAATAAAAAAACCGCATTGAAATCGGTCCAGCCGCTTAAGAGCTACGGTGCCACAATACACATAGCGGTCAAATTTATAAAATCCCTCTTTTTGCGTCGGACGGTAAAAACAACCTGGTAACAAACCTTTAAAAGCAAAAACTGAAAGTAATGCTTGACATAAATTTCTATTAAAAGAAAAACATTAATTCATATTGCGACAATTCCGATCTGAAGATCTTTGTCTTTTATTTTAAGTGAATCTAAAACTGAAAATCACGCGTTGTTTTACACATTAATTTACTTCTTTAGTAAACAAGCTAATCATAGTATATTTTTTAAACGCTGAAAACATAAAAAATATTCCGCGAAAAGGTGCCGGCGTAATGTTGAAGCTTATTTACATTTTCAAACACAACACGGAAAGTTTTTGTTCACTTAAAAACCTTTTAAACTAAGCGTGGTCAAGTGTACGATGGTATGAAAATAAGCAGAGCTAAGTTATTATTACAATGCTGATGGTTACAATATTATAAAATTAAGCAGAAAAGGAAAAAAGAATAACAATTGCTTTTCTTACCCGCGTCCTTATGATAATTACGTTTCCAGAAAGTAATGCCTGATTTCATTAGTAAAAAAAAAATATTTTAACATATTTTTGGTCTTGCACAGATAGGTTCTAGGACTTCGGACTTCGGTTTTTAAATTTTCATTTTTTTTCACATGTGCTGGAAAACTTTAAAAATAAAAGATGCATGACATCAGTAAAGTCATTCGCAAGGTAATTACGTGACAAAGGGAAACAAGAAATGCAAACACATATATTTTTGTTTCTGAATATTTTATATCGATACCTTGGGACTCAAAAGGGGAAAAGCACAAAACACAACTTTTCAAGAAAAGCAAAAAACTGAAAAAAAAATGTAGTTCTGTTGTTACTAATGTTACATAAAAGTCTTTTATTGACGAAGAGCTTAGAATTTCTTATAGCTTTTGTTAATTAAGTATGTTACTATGGCAGGATTGAACCCCGTTAATGCCTATAACATTATTTTCTTGTAAAACTCTCAGAAAATCGTGGGTTAAATCTGTAGGGTTACTCTTTGCCGCTGTGTATATGGTTATAGACGTTTAGCAAAAGTACTGCGCTCAAAAATGTATAGGAATCAAAATGGTTTTTTTTATACCAAAAAAATAGTCTAACGTTGGGCTTCAATCTCGCTTAATGGAAGGCGAAGATGAGACCTAAAATGGTACACATTTGCCCAGAAGGCGTCTGTTCACTCCTCACACGTTTATTTTGATCTACGTACTTACTTTCCTATTACAATGTCACGGAATACGCGTTCAGTTACATGGGTGCACACTCACCGGGGTTCAGCTGAAAACCAGCGCTGCAGCTCTGGTCACAGGGCTACGGCACATGCTGAGCTGAGTCCTTTTGGCATCACACTACAGCACAACGTCTCAAATTGTTCTCTCGTCTCCTATTTGACGACCGGATGGCTAGGTGGTTAGAGACCCTGACTACAAAGCTGAGGTCCCGGGTTCGAATCCCGGCCGGGGCAGATATTTGTATGAATAATACGAATGTTTGTTCTCGGGTCTTGGATGTTTAATATGTATTTAAGTATTTATTTATCTATATTTAAGTATGTTTATCCGTTGCCTAGTGTCCATAGTACAAGCTTTGCTTAGTTTGGGACTAGCTCAATTGGTGTCAAGTGTCCCATGATATTTATTTATTTATTTATTATTTATTTATGTTTTTATTGTTTTTGCTGTGATGTAGTGTTTTTTATTGTCAATAAATATTGTGAGTTTGAGTTTGGAATTCCATGAAAACTGTGAAGGAAAACTATTTACAAAGTGGTTCGTTAAGCAAATCTCCGTTGAGAGCGTCGATGCATTTTTCGCTGCAAACTTTTAAGTGGGCTTCAAGCGGTCGCATGCAGACAGTTCGCAACTGACAAGTGTGGCTTCGTTATAAATGCCTCGGGTTAACTTGCTCACCCGCGACACTTGTTCTAGTTTGAACTCATAAAGAGCTTGTACAGGGTTGTTTTAAAATACTCGTGGCTTGAAGAAAATAATACGCAAAAATGCATGTTGTCCTCCATATCGTGTCTGACAGAGGCGAACCTTTAGGCATGTTGGTGTTATTTATTTATACTTATTTATTTACGTAATAATTTGGTAGTGACATCCTGGTAGTCTAGCCAGGATCGTTTCCACAGAACGGAACTCTTTAACGGTTAATCGCATTGACTTGAAATTTGGCATGCAAATGAAGTTTGGGTGACAATTTATTTATTTATTCATTCAACAACATTGATACAGCTAATATTTCACTAATATTAAGACGTATTGTGCTGCTCCAGATAAGCGTTTAGAGACAAGTGTGCAGTAACAGCCCAAAAAGACAAAGGCTGGTGTTAGGGCTAGTTACAACAATACAAGTACAGTCAGCACAAAAACAGCTTGTATTAAAAATTAATTTTTAACAAAAACTTTTTGCTCGTGAGTATAAGATAAGCGTCTATAAATCTGGTTATCAAATGTATGCAGTAAAAGGTAATTATGTATGTAGAGTTTTCAAAGTCAAAGTCAAGTCAAAATATCTTTATTCAATTTAGGCTATAACAAGCACTTATGAACGTCAAAAAAATCTACCACCGGTTCGGGAAAAACCTCTGTTGAGGAGAATCCGGTAAGAAACTCAACGAGGTATTTTTTCCTAATCGTTTAAAAAAGTTTTGCATGTTCTATGTTGAATTTTGTGCCGGCTGAGTATGTTATGTTGAAATAAAAATAATACAACACGTAAAGTTCAAATTACCAACTCGTTTGTTTATTTTATTCTTTATTATTTTCAAACTGTATGTAATTTAATATGAACTTGCTCGAGGCTATCTTGGATATAAGTAAATCACGTCGAAGATAATTAAAAAACAATAATGTGTGGGCGACTTCGCTCACTGCAGAAATCATATAAGTTCAATAATGGACATTTTCTTAAGTGAATTTCATATTGTTTTTGTAGATAATCAACATTGTTTGACGACTAGATGGCACAGTGGTTAGAGAACCTGACGACGAAGCTTGAGGTCCCGGGTTCGATCCCCGGCCGGGGCAGATTGTATGAATAATACGAATGTTTGTTCTCGGACCGTGGATGTTTAATATGGATTTAAGTATGTATTTATCTATATAAGTATGTTTATACGTTGACTAGTATCCATAGTACAAGCTGTGCTTAGTATGGGACTAGGTCAAATTGGTGTCAAGTGTCCCATGATATTTATTTATTTATTATTGTCTGCAGTAAATACTTTTTATGCTCTAGTGCATAAAGCAAAATCTTTGTCTGAGACCAAGGTAATGTGGTGTCAACAGCCACAAACAAAAAAGTTTCTATATATTTTATTTATATTTTTTAATTTATATAAAACCAAAAATCAATCAGAATAAACCAAAAAAACTAAAATACCTAATGGAATTATATAGTAATACCTAAAAAAAAAGGTACTTACATAGTAAGTGAACAATTGTTTCCACTGTTGCTATTTCATTTCTTCGCAATCGAAGTGAAAATCAGAGTGTAAAACTCGAGCATTAAACCCATTTTCCCCTCAACGTCTTTATGCACCCTCACCGTAACGGCTCGGGTGGCTACATTAACGTCTCAGCTTGAATTTAAAATGGCTTCTATATGTATACATATATTTATTACAAAATTTGCTTTCAGTAATTTTGCTGTGTATGCATGTGTGTATGCGTGCATGTGTGTGTGCGCGGCGCGCGACACGCGCAGTAATAAACAAGCTCTCGTACTAGCGGTTGTGTTTCATTACGTATACCTACACTGGATTACCTTATACATACCAAATTTACTTTTTTTAAGTAAGCTTAGACTAGTCTAAATATGAAGTTTCCACGTGTCACCAGCTACTCGGAAAAAATTTGATGGGTTAATAATTATTTTTAAAACAGAGTAAGGCGCAATACCGTGGAAAGGGCACGTAGAGCGGATCATGGAAAAATGTTATTTAGCGGATTAAAAATATAAATGAAAAATAAAAAAAGATAGTTATAGAACATAATAGTTTAACAGACTGCAAACTAAGAATTTCCGATACTACTTACTGTTGATATCAACTTACTGTTTATTTGAATCGCTTTTGCTTTAAGGGAGTCTTTAACATTCATCAGAACCTGACTTGCCTTCCTGTAGAAGTCATCGAACTGTCTGCCAAGGGTTACGTATCTGAATATCGAATGTTAAAATACCGAATGTATTAAAATATCGAATATGTAGTTCATAATATCGAAAAAATATCTATATAAATGTAACCTAACCTAACCTAAGGGGTTCTATACGATGCCGTTTTAATCAATCCTGAAAAGTTTTCGGTTTCAGAAAATAATCCTTTTCATATTATGACCCATTCAATACTTTAATATATTTGATATTTTAATTTTCGATATTCAAATGCGCACCCAATTTATACTCTTCGATGTTATTTTTTAATTTCCTTCCATGTAATTTATCTTTGTGTGTATCGAATATGTATAAATTAATGTTTCTCTCTCTCTGTTTCACCCTCCTGCCTAGTTAGGTTAGCTTGATGAAAAACTCTTAAATCACGCTTTCTGTATTTAAAAAATTATAATTTCGGCTTCTATGCGGCCCTGCAGTAGGCTCAGAACGAGAGAGCTTATGCCTTATCCACGCAGCCTTAATATGGATTGGAACTTCAGGCACCTAACTGAATATTACATATTTGAAGGCGTGTGTTTCTCAAGATCATTTTCTTCACGGCTCTCTGTTTCAGAGCTGCCATGGCTTCCAATTTTAAGTGACAAAGGTTTAGATATTTGTAGGTGGTAGGACCTTGTGCATTATTGTGCAAGGTCCGCCCGGATTGCTATCACCATCTTGCTCGCTAATCCTGCCGTGAAGCATCAGTGTTTTCACTGTTGTGTTTCAGCGTGAAGAGTAAGACAGCCGGTGAAATTACTGGCACTAGAGGTATCCCATCTTATGCCTCTAGGTTAGCAACGCATCTGCCATACCCTGGTGATGCAGATGTTTATGGGCGGTAGTGATCTCTTACCATCAGGAGTCCCACTTGCTCGTTTGCCATTCAGTCGAATAAAAAAAAAAGGTGTTTTAAATACTAACCAATATTAGTCAGAGAACAACTCTGTTGCTCTAGGACTGCTTAGCTTACCGCATTGCGAGAAAAAAAGTGGTGGAAACAAAAATAGAGGCGATTATTACATCGTTTCTAACATGAGTTTGAGTTTATTAAGAATACTGTTATTAACAAATTATGGACCCTGAATCGGAAATAAAATCTTTTTGATTTAAACTTGATTTAAATTAGTACGTGCAAACCGTCGGGTTCTTACGATTTTTTTTAGAATAAAGATTATAGTACAAGTACCTACACACGTCAAGTTGGTCTTTCAATGGGACCCAAATTAGTACCGACAACGGTCCAACGCTTGAGTAGCCCGTTTTAAATTACTCACACCATTGACAATGATGTGCCGAATCGTTAAAAATGTATATCCGCAATACGGATACGCAATATTAGTGGATTCAGATCATTATTTTCTCAGCGTCGCCGCTACTTGTAGTTTCGAATTGACAGTAATGACTGCATCGAATATGAAATACCTTGGTCTGTGTTTTATTTATACGAAATATGCAATTTGTGAAGTGAAAAGATATTTTTATGAATAATACGAATGTTTATTCCCGGGTCTTGGATGTTTAATATGTATTTAAGTATTTACTTATTTATATTTAAGTATATTTATTCAGTGCGGATTGGGAACTCCACGCGCACCATTGAATTGCTTCGCAGGTTTGTGCAGGTTTCCTCACGATGTTTTCCTTCACCGCAAAGCCCCAACTATGGGAACTATGGGAACTATGGCCCAAGCCCTCTCATTCCGAGAGGAGGCCTGTGCCCAGCAGTGGGACGCATATAGGCTGAGATGATGATGATGTTTATCCGTTGCATAGTGTCCATAGTGCAATCTATGCTTAGTTTGGGACTAGGTCAATTGGTGTCAAGTGTCCCATGATATTTATTTATTTCAAAGTTTTTATTCGTTGATCTTTTCCCTTCTCATATATCTCCGAACACCAGTTCTTTGGACATCATTTTATATAGGTTAGCGGTAGACTAGTAAATTATGTCTTCTTAATAATTCAACCACGCTGAATTAAAATACTGTACCTACTTAGTCGTATGTGTGTCATATCATGCAAGTAAAGTTTTACCCATTCTGGATTATTAGATTAACTTGCAATGAGGGTACGTTTGGGTGACAACAGAACTACGACAGCAAAAAACAAATGTATTATGCATATTATTAAAAATAATTCATTAAATTCACTGCGGTCCAATTAGCAAGAAACTGATCCAAATTTTGCTCCTGTTTGAATATTTGCGGATACAAATGCGGATACAACACATCACTATGCTAATGACATTAACGCAGAGCCACTTAGCAAAGGAAAACAATTTGATTAAGATGCCTCGAGAAGGACAGATGATTACAGAAAACGTGGGACTTTTCGCACAAAGAAACTCTTGTTTTTCTTGTTGTAATTGGTATTGTTGATAATACGATTAGCTCTCTGCTTTTATGGATTTTATATTAATGGAATGCGTCAGATTAAATCATGTAAGTTGCCGCGTTATAATACTTATAATAAAGTTTGTTGTCCAATTGGATAATTACAAATGAATGAAACGTTTATTGCTTGAACGCGACAGTGGTGTTGCAATATTTTAAAAATTCCATCACAGTCAGCCGTCCTCCGCCATGCAATAACTACATAATCATAAAAAAAATCATAAATAGAAAAAAATAGAAAATACGCAACCGCAGCGTAGGACGTCCACCAAAGAGATAAACGAATGGCCTGGTTAATGCCGCGGGTTTACGGTGGATACAAGCAACTGGAGGTTTATGGCGGAGGCCTATGTCCAACAGTGGACGTCCTACAGCTAATTATGATAACAGTGAAATAGAAAACTTTACAATTTTTAGAGTATCTTAACTACAGAAGAAAGAAATAAACCTTATAAGATCACTTTATTTTCAGTCTGTTCTGTTTGTCCGTTCGCTAAGACCATTTTCAATAGGAACACGTGAAGGTATCAATTTTAAATAATTTATTGAATCAGGCGTTCCTTTCTGGAGGTCCTTTAAGAAATGAACTAACAGAATTACTTTGCTCACCCGCGACCTCATGATAGATCCACCTCCACACTGTAAGAACACACACAATTTACAGAAATCCATCTATCATCACCACCACACTACACTGACGCATTTCGAACTCAACCAGAGCTGATCTTCAGAGCAAGACATCCGTACACCATGCTATGGTGTGTTCCCACTAGTTCTATTGACAGTGCTATTAATATAACTCTATTCTAGTACTGTCAATGGAACACACCCATGCTACCATAATGTTAGACTAAGAAACCGAAACAAACGTTTTAATTTGTCACTGTAACTTCGGGTACCTACATTTCATCTCAAACAAAAGTACCCACAAAATATTAATAAACTTTAATCGACATTATAAAACTACCTTGAATTTTCATTTATTTACTGTTAAGGCGTGTTTTGTTAATCCAAACTATTATTGCTTAAATAAGACCCAAGCAAAGTAATAGGGGTGATGACACCACCAATCAACTGACGTACTTTTAATGAGCTGTCAAAAGACAATTCTCCCATAGAGTTTCAATGGCAATAGCGAATTATGACGTCACTATCTGGCAACTCAATCAACTACAATCCGTGAGCTTTTAGAAAACCCTTCGGGTTTCGGGGGAAATCGGAAGAATTCGTTGGTAAAAAATGACAATTGTCTTTTTGACTCAGTAGCAATCCATCACGCGTAGAGTGCACTCGTTGTGTTTTCATTGATGTATATAGAGCAGTTAAAACCGCCAATTGCATATATTTATTTAGGTAGTTTGTTATTTTTCGGAAATTGATTTCCATGGCGAGTCAACTTAAGCAGGGTATGTCTGTAAATAGCCAATTACTGGAAATTGATTACAATATATTTATAAATATTTTGTATATAAGTTGAATTTTTTAAGAAAAATGTGGTCGTAAATATTTTAATAAGGTACTAGACCGTGTTATAGAAGCAACGGGGATTTCGAAAAGTGCATTAAAAAAATATAAAACGAAAGCAGACCAAAAAAATTCATTTGACATATCCAAGAGAAGTAGATACAGTATAACAACAGCTCTATATAATTCCAAACAAAAGTACTGTGTTGAGGCGGGGTGTTCTCAATTTAAATTGACGATGGAAGAATTCGAAAATGCTGATTTCGTTTTATTTGTATCATGACAAAAAGTCATATTGTATTAAAATTAGAAAAAGATAAAGCGTAATATTATTACAGTAAGGTTCATTTTGTACTGATGGTTATTCTTTACATAACTTTTTACGATAACTTTGAAAAGTTTTGCAAGTTGATAACAGAACAGAACCGCGTATCACGATCGCGTGTCATCGTCAATACCCGAAGCATGCCTCTAAAATTCGAAGGTTTTTTTAAGATCTCACGGACTGTAACTATTTATTTGTTTTAAAGCAACAAAAAATCTAATTTTACAATAAATCGATAATGAATCTGGTTTTCACGGCTAAAAGCGTTTTTTACTGGAGTTGTCCCTTCGAATTATTATTTATGGCATCATCATCCCTATTAAAAAAATCCAAAAACAATTCGAAGCCACAACTCCAGTAAAAAAACGCTTTATTTTAGCCCTGAAAACCAGATTAATTTTCCATTAGTTTATTGAAATTAGTTTAACAAATACAACCCAAAACCTTTCATAAAGGCTGTATCTAGCAGTAGAATAAAAAAGGAATACAATTTCGATTAAAACCTATAACAACATACGATTAAAGTACACAACGATGACATGGTGTTCGGAACTTGTTCCGCACGGATCGGGTAGATTATGGAAAACATGAAACACATACAATAAAAGCGAATGTCTACGAGCAAAACACCGTCATGCATCTAAAATTTTATCATCGCTATAAAAATTCTCTCTCTCGTTCCGCTCACCATAATGCGATTAATACATCGGCTTACGCTTTATTCTGTTATTTTTAGCGTTGATATTTTAGAATATTAGTACACAATAAGATGCGGATTAGATTTTTATCCTATCTATATCGGCATGTAGAGAATGAATGTAGAGGAAGCGAGAGTTGTATGCCAGAATCGTAGCATGTGGAAGGATGTAGTCTCTGCCTACCCCGTTGGGAAAGAGGTGTGATTGTATATATGCATGTATGTATGTAAATCGGCATACCTTGGCCATGTGCTTAGGTAACTATGATAGATATGGTTGCGTTACTTTTCGCAATTAAGAGCGTTTTTACCGGCTGAGCTGCCAACGGGTTCACGGTGGATGCAGGCCGCTGCCAACCGAAGCAACTGGAGGTTTATGGGGGAGGCCTAAGTCTAACGGTGGACGTCCTACGGCTGAGATGATGATGATGATGAACCTTTAAGGAAACAATTTAAATGGCGTGTATCTACAAATATATACTCAGTCAGTTCTAGTCTCCTTTGTTGCAAATTATTTAACCCTTCGAGTGGCAAGCGAGCGGGTCCCGGCGCACCGTTGTTTGGCAAGCGACCGGCTCACGGCAGCCTGTCAAATACCCTTGAGTGGCAAGCGACCGGCTCCCGGACGTTGGCGGGTCGCCACCCCAAAGGATAATTGCATGAAAAACATTTCTTCCAACTCAAGCGTAGCTGTTTCACACGACTTGGCCTCACTACTTGGCGGAGGAGCAAGACAGATATTCCATTTATTTTATCATAGACTTCCGAAAGTAATGCCTGAATCTATACAGTAATTATATAATTTTACACAATAAAGAAATAACGCTTTGATACGTGCCGACCTACATAATTTGGTTTTCATAAACATAAAAAGGTTAAGTACGAAAAGAGTGCAGAAAAAAGTTTGCCCTCGTCAATGTAAAATTCCCTGGCTTCGTGATAAAATCTCCTATTATATCGTAAATTCTATCGTTTTAAAAATGGTTCAAACGTCAGATAGGCCGCTTTACAAATGAGCGCGATAGGAGAACGCCATAAGAATATCAAGTGGGCATTTAGATAAAGGTTTAAAAGCCATTTAGGGGTAATGCGCTTTTTTACTCTTTCCATCTTTTACAGTTTTGCAGGCGTGCGATAAGGACGATAGATTATTTTCACATAAGGAACATACTTTTGTTAAAAAGTAAGTGCATGACTTCGCAGTTTCTGCTAAAGATGCGGTAAAAAAATACGAAATAGTTTGACAGATAAAAATGTTGCCAGGCAAGAAAAATGTTAGTTATACATCTTTCGTTAATAGTATCGATGTCATTTTATCAACGTAACTCAGTGTAAGCACAGCAATTTAAAATTTAAAAGCGGACGAAAAAGGAAATAAAAGACTTGTGCACTGCAATCATTTTAGACTTTCACGATTCTCACTAGACTAGATTCAACTAAAGGTAATGTTTCTCGGTAATTTATTATGACTACTTTATTTATTATTAAAGATTACCTTAACACTTACAGACTTGATTATGAGTCAACTCATGACCACGGCTGCTGAAATGTGGTCGAATCGTCTAGGTCATTTAAACAATAAAATTTAAAATTTAAAAAACCCCCGACAAAAAAACGCCAGCAAAAATAAAATAAAAACGCCCGAAAAAAAAGACCGCCAAAAAAAGACAACTAAAAAGTAAAAAATAATTATGCATTACCTAGCTGTTGCCCGCGACTTCATCTGCGAACAATTCGTTTATCCCTATCCCGCTGGGACTATGCTGATTTCCCGCAAAATTAGCCTAAGTTAATTTAGTATAAATACCTAGTAATATTTTTTTTATCTAAGCGTCGCCGGTGTCGGGCACCGCTAAGGTTTAACAGGAAACTAAAGTACATATGTTGTATTTTTCAAAGTATTAACCTTAGCGGTCCCCCGACACCGACGACGCTTAGATAAAAAAAAATATTACTAGGTATTTATACTAAATTAACTTAGGCTAATTTTGCGGGAAATCAGCATAGTCCCAGCGGGATAGGGATAAACGAATTGTTCGCAGATGAAGTCGCGGGCAACAGCTAGGTAATGCATAATTATTTTTTACTTTTTAGTTGTCTTTTTTTGGCGGCCTTTTTTTTCGGGCGTTTTTTTTTTATTTTTGCTGGCGTTTTTTTGTCGGGGGTTTTTTAAATTTTTAATTTAAGTTTTTTTATTTCACGATTTTTAAACTTTGGCATATTTTTTTTAAGTGTACTAGTGTGTTGAATCAGCTCATCGCGTTGCCACCATTGCATTGTATGTAGAATCAAATACTGATCAAAAGGAATCAACCACGACATGTCTGCTATTATTTTTTCCAAGAGTATACTGGTATGCTGGATATCCTGGCTGCAGCATCAACTCGTCGTGTTGCCACCACTGCATTGTATGTAGAATCAATTACTGATCTAAACGAATCCAAACACGACATATGTGCTATCATTTTTTATAGTGTACTAGTGTGCTGGATATCCTGGCTGCAGCATCAGCTCATCCTGTTGCCACCATTGCATTGTATGTAGAATCAAATACTGATCAAAACGAATCCAAACACGATATATCTGCTATGGTTTTATCAAGAGTGTACCGACTAGTGTTCTGGATATCCTGGCTGCAGCATCAGGCCGAAAATTACATAATCTTGCATAGTTATATAGCATACATGGGTGTTTCAAATTTTAGGTCCCAAATATGTTTGAAAGTAAAGTAAATACCCATTATGCGTCTAAGATTCCTACCGCAGCGAACAAAAGAGCTGATGATCTTGAAACGGCTGAACCGATTTTGATGAAACATGTCTAAGAACCATCGCTAGAAAACCAGCTTTCGAATAAAAAAAACCGCATTCAAATCGGTCCACCCGTTTAAGAGCTACGGTGCCACAGACAGACACACATAGCGGTCAAACTTATAACACCCCTTTTTTTGCGTCGGGGGTTAAAAAATTAGAAATCGTGCTGAAGTCCTCAGATGACTTATTCTAGGTGTACTTATTCGTACCAAGGTGCAAAAAGAACAAACTGTTTTTGTACGTTTGTTGTTATAGTCCCCATAGTCTGCCTCAGGACGCCCTACACTGTCCTGCATTACAGTGTATGTAGGGCGTCCTGATTCACGGTGGACGGACGACCTTAAGTAAGGTCCGACCGAGATCTCGGTCTCGGTCTCGGTCTCGGCAAATCTCGGCCAAAAATCGAGCCGAGATCTCGGTCTCGGTCTCGGCCAAAAACAGCCGAGATTCTCGGCCGCGGCCGAGACTCCACGGCGGCACTGAATATTAGCGCGCGGTTTACCACGGTGTTCGCGGTGGCACGAGCTTTATTTGGGATTTTGATTGGTCGCCTCACCCAGGCTCGCGCGTGTGGTACCTAACCTACTTGCTCACTGACACCCGCTAGCAAGAGTAACAAGTGACTGCTCGTGCATTTCTTTTCGATAACGATTGTTATTGTTAATATAATTTTAGTTTGATTTACGTGATAATTAAGTTTGTTTGTAGGACCCGGTGGAACGTTTAATTAAACCACAATGAAAAAAAAAATGCCATTCATAACGCGTATTTTTAGGGTTCCGTAGTCAACTAGGAATCCTTATAGTTTCGTCACGTCTGTCCGTCCGTCTGTCTGTCTGTCTGTCTGTATGTCTGTCCGCGGCTAAGCTCAGAGACCATTAGTACTAGAAAGCTGTCATTTGGCATAAATATACATATTATTAGGTACATATCAGTCACGCCGACAGTGGTTAAATAAAAAATATTTTTTTTAGGTTACCTCCCATAGACGTAAAGTGGGGGTGATTTTTATTCTATACTAACCGTATAGTATAAAGTATCGTTGGATAGGTCTTTTAAAACCATTTTTGGTCGCTAGGACGATTTTTCGATTCAGTGATCTGTTTACGAAATACTCAACTTGAAAATCAAGCGTCGGGTGGAGAAAATTGTTGTTGTTGATTTTTAGAAATATATGGCGCTGTCCATTGGAGGAAAATTTTGCCAGTGTCTAGTAGGTTTTGCCGTTGAACGGTAAATAAAATATGAGACATAATGGTGGAAAAATTTGAAAAAAATCAAGATCGTATAGGTAGAGTCATACACGATGACTCGTGCCGTGGTTCTTATTACAATGTCATTAGGTACCTAATGTCTAACTTTGTCAAAAAAAGATTGCTTTAGAAATAGCAGTAGTTTAAGAGTAAATAGAAGCCTAAGATATAAAACATACCTAAACTTAGAAAATTCCGTACACAATACGAAATTCTTACAAAAATACTTCTTGGTTTTTTCGTAATGGCTACGGAACCCTATCTTGGGCGTGTCCGATATGCTTTGGTCGGTTTTTTAGATAATAAAATGAAAATATAGAAAAAAAAACACTTATTTTTTGTGTCTCGGTCTCGGTCTCGGTCTCGGCCGAGAATATATTTTTTTCTCGGTCTCGGTCTCGGTCTCGGCCGAGATTAAAAAAGCAGTCTCGGTCGGACCTTAACCTTAAGAGGGTCGCTGGCAACGGATGGATATGAGGGGCTGAAGCCAGAGTGTTGTGGCGCGCCATGGAAGAGGCCCATGTCAAGCAGTGGACTGCTGTGGGCTGATCTGATGGTGATGATGATGAATGCAATGGAGTAAAAATATCTTTCGTTTATTTCTATTATTCTATTGTATTTTAGTTGTGATTAGCTTTTAACCCAGGGCTTTGCTCTCGTAGAAGAATAACAATATCCCGTGAGAATTTCGCAAAATCTTTCTGCCGAATTTCATGTATTTTTCTAGAAAGGATTAGTCTACGCGTTGTCTATCAATCAGTCAGTCACCTTATTCGTTAATACATATAGATTAAGTATATGTATTTCAACTGTTTTAACATAACTTAGAGTCAACGCTCTCGCAAAGTTAGTTTATTTGGCTAAGTTTTTAAAACTTTCGCACTTAATTCTACGAGCAAGTGTAGGTAGCTCGTTATCACAAATAGGGATGTAACTGGATTAATATATATATTTATGTATGTATGAATAAAAAGCAAAGACAACGATGAATATTCTGAACAAAATTTCTAATGTTAAATGGTCTCTAGCATACCTATAGAATACAGATAGAAAAAGAGGGTTGAGAAAATATAAATTTTGCACGAATAGTTTGGAACACAACCTTTTACCTACATGTAATTTTCTGCCCTCCTAAGCTGAAAGGCACTATCTCAAAAAAAAATGCTTTTCTGTCACTTACACCATGTGATTCAGAATTATTTAACGTCCGGGGGTTCAAAAAGATAATACTAGTACATATATTATAGTTAGCGATAGAACATATAACGTTTTAAACTTTCGTGATGCTCACTCATAGTCAAAATACCACAAACGGGACTTATTACGCTATTATTAACGAGTAATATTTACCTCGACGTTTCGGCAACATAGCAGTTGCCGTGGTCACGAGTAAACTCGTTAATAATAGCGTGATAAGTCCCGTTTGTGGTATTTAGAGTATGAGCGATAGAACATCTTTTGAAAAAGGAATGTGTCATTTTCTCTGTATCATTCAAATTTATAAAAAAAAAAACAACTTTATCTATGAGACATTAAGTTTTAAATTTCGATGTCATATTTTGTTGTATGGTGGGTTTAAGCTACACAATGGTATTAATAACTCAAAAGTTTTTTATCTGAGATAGCGCCTTTTGGCCTAAGGGCAGTTTTGAACTTAGGTCAAATTATTGTTGATCTTTTGAACACCGATTTCGTGTTTATTTATTTATTTATTCACCATAAATTGTATGTTAAATAGGTCTTATTTAACATGCAATCAGTAATGTCCCAATAAAATTTTACCCATAGGGTGTAGTAAAATGTAATACAAACTTGAACATAATATCTATTAAATATTCTTTAAATCCAGTAATAATAATTGTATTAATTACCAGATAGGAATCCAGGGGGAAAAATCCGATAACAGGTAAGGAGGTCCTATATCGATAAACTTAATAATTGTCGATGATTTTTTCATATTACTCACTAAATTACCGACCCATTGCATTCGTTTGTTTTATTGCACCTCGATCTCAGTCACTTGAAAAAATCGGTCAAGTGCGAGTGCGAGCGACTCGCGCATGAAGGGTTCCGCACCTCCGTACAATGTTTTAAAAACCAATAGTTCAGTAATATTTTTTTCAAAAGAAATCTAATACAAGGTTTTTTTGCTGGCGGTACTTTTTGTCCCTGGTTACCAAAGTACTCGTTAAGACGAATCAAACGAGTCCAAACTCGATGCGGTCGTGTCGTTTATCACAGAGTTCCTATGGTCACCCGCTAGCTTTATCATCGGATCAACTCTATGTCATAATAATATTGCACTGGCATCAGATTTATACAAGCGTGTAAAATTTCAGCTCAATCGGTTGAAATCCACTTCATATTTGAGTTGAAAGATTCCACCCGAGCAAACATACCTAGTTACATCACACTGCAAATAGATATAATGCTTGTAATAAGTTTTTGTTAAAATTTTATTTTTAATGCAAGCTTTTTTTGCAGAATGTACTTTTTGTTGACTGTACCACAGAATAGATAATAGTACAAGTACAGAAGTCTCTCTGTTTTGATTTTCACAAATGCCGCCTTTTTATGTGCCTACATAATTATTATTAACAAACGGACCGCACGCGAGCAGCCGACATTGAGCTCTCTGGCGCCGCGTGAAGGTCGACATTATTCCACATCTTGTCAGATATTCCGAAAATAGGGTTGTCATTGTCAATACTTTAATAGAATACCTATTAATTATACTATCAGATTTATGCTGTTTATAATATTTACTTAGCGGTTGTACTTTTATTTATTCTATGACGCAGGCTCGAATATTATGTAAGAATAAGCTAGGTACCAGTCTAGTCCAGCGCAACTATGCTTAGTGATTCTCGTTGCGAGACGTCACCCGTCACTTTCTCACAGTAGTGCACAGAAAGAGACAGGTAATATGTACATCTCATGCGAGAAATAGTCACATGTTACAGTTGCTTCAGAATGGCTGGTAAGTGTTATAAGTATAAATACCACGCAAGGTACACATGTAGAAACTGTTATACCTACCTATTAGGTAAATGAATACCGAACATATAAATCAGTTTACACAGGTATACACGACACGTGATTTTCTTTTGATGTAAAAGATAAAAGATAAAAAAAGATAAAAGATAATTTAATGTTCAACATGAGTTTGAATAGGTACATATAGATGGCATATAGAATTATATTAGTCCTGCATGTTGTGCCTTACGACGTACATTTATTTTTATACTAATTGTTCTATTTAATAGCAATGATTTCACAATAACCAGTCCATTAAATTTATTTATAAATTATTATTATAATTTTTTTTATATTTTTTTATTTTATTTTATTTATAAATTTTTATTTATTTAGGTATGGATTATATGTATATGTAGCTACCTACCACCTATTTTAAATAAGTATATGATATAAAACATTTGTGTGTATATTTATTAATTATTGTTATAGATTTAGGTACCATGACAGTAGATATAAATGAGTAATGAATACCGTACCTTTCGCTATCTTTCTCACTTGCCGGAACCGAGAAAAACTGACAATTACTATTTTTGTCATTGTTCCGACAATCGGCTGCAATGCAGTATTTTTTTGGATACATATTGCCAATTAAAATTATGACACGCGTTTGCGACGTAAATTGAGTCGTACTGCGTAAGAGGCGCGCGCGTGCGCCACGGGTCAGTGCGCGGCAACCACTGAATCGCCTCAACGTTGGGGAGGTCCGATACGCACTTTTAGTTCGGCGGCGGAATGGCGTAGTGACACCCCCCTGACTGTACTTGCATTGTCATCTAAACTACATATTTGTTCCTTTCAAGTCGGTACTATTAACTATTGAGGAGTTCCCTCCTGCAGAGGCGATCCTGCCAGGACCACCAAGATGTCACTACCAGATTATTATATTGTCTCCAAATTTACATAAGTATGCCAAATTTCAAGTCAATCAGACCATTGGAAGTGGATGAAATTTAGCTTCCAAGATCTGACCCAAAAAAAGATAAATAAATAAATAAACAAACAGGGCAAACTAAAGAAAAGCTTCTCTTTCTTTCTTACCACAAAATATGTACCATGTTTTTATGCAAATAGATGATTTATGATTTATAATTTAAAAGTATCGCCGAAATGTAAGCACTCGTGCAAGTATTTCGAATAAAAAACAATTTGAATTCTCAACCTCTTTGGATCTGGCTGTTTGCTTCTGAAATCTTTGCCCGCTCAAGGCAGCGCGCGGCTAGAAAAATAAATAAATAAAAAAAAAGCATTCCCGGGAAATTCGGCGACTTCGTATGTTTTGTAATTAAATAATAAGAATCTCGACTAGAGTAAATAAATTTTAATAGCTATTTATGCAACTGTATCGCAATAGGGGTCCATATAACACGAGTGTGGTTTCATGAAACGAGGCGTAGCCGAGTTTCATAAAAGGGTCACACGGGTGTTATAAGGCCTAATTGCGTACAGTTGCATACAATATTTTATCTACGTTCATATATTAAATCCTCTATCATGTGTTCAAGAACCATTATCTGCTGGTGAAGAATTACCTGCATTGCAACCAGAACTTATACTAGGACCTTCACTTTGCTAGTAAATTATGAGTCATTTCCTTCGCCGCATCTAAAATATCGGGCGGAGTCAAATCTTCTTCGCATTCACTGATATCAGACATTTTTAAGCAAAAACAAAATTTTCTCACAAAAATTCGTACAACACGGGGGTTAAAAATAACAACCTATGAACGGAATGGCGGTAAAACCCAGTACATCACTGCGCATGTGCGGCATGTGCGCGCATGCGCTAAAGCGGGCACTGCCACAGACAAGTGAATATTGGAATCAAAACTTGTTGATATAAACTTTTTGGATTTGCCCTGTATCGTAATGGTTTAAAAAATTATATTATAACATTATTTAGTTAGAAGAGAAGTGTGATAATGTGATTTTTTTTTAATATTTCGGTATTGTGTTTAAAAAGTATGTAAATACAAACTCGTTTTGAATTTTATAATTCGAATATTACGATGCGAGAGTAGATAAAACGTATTATAAACCTTGTAAATAGTGTTAAATACTTAGTATGATTTTTTTTAGTGTAAAAAAACAATAGGTAAACAGTGTTAGTACGGTGTGGATTTGACGAATGCTTTATCAAACTTGGCTTCATTGAGGTATGTGGTTTTATAAATAGCTTCATTATTTTTGCACAAAAACGAATAAACCAGTCATTCACTAATTATATGATTGAAACTTTTATAAAACATCATTAAATCGCAAACCTAAAGGTAAATATTCAAACGACATAGCTAGCCGTTGCTCGGTGACTTAGCAACGGATAATAACGCCTAGCAACCAAAAAACGCTAAAAAAAACACGTTTCTTGTATGACGACCCCCTTTAATTGGTAACTTTATTTTATTTTTAGTATTTGTTGTTATAGCGGCCACAGTAACACATAATCTGTGAAAATTTCAAGTGTCTAACTTTTACGGCTTAAGAGATAGAGCCCTGTGACAGACGGACGGACAGACAGACAGACAGACAGACAGACAGACAGACAGACAGCGGAGTCTCAGTAATAGGGTCCCGTTGGCACCCTTTGGGTACGGAACCCTAAAAAGTAGTAGGTAGGTAAATTTCTCTCTAAAGATATCTAATTTCTTCAGAAACCGTGTTTTTGTCGGTTTTACTTCCAAGGATTGTTTTAATGTGATTAAGTTATTATCGTTTCCAGAAACAGCTCTTATTAGAATAAATGAATTTTATACAAATTACTTAGTAGAAAACAAATTTTTGTATCAAGTTTCTTAGATATTAAGAGAATTACTTTAGTAGAAGCGGATTAAAATGATTTCGGTGAAAGAATTTTTGAAGAGCGAGGAAATTATTGCCGTTTTTTTAAAGTACCTATATTGCAAAATGTTTATTTGTTTTAATAAGCTGAACTTTAGTAGAGATAAGGGTGGTCGTCAATTCAGTGATTAGTGTACTAAATAAGTAATAAAAACATAATTTTAAATGTTTAATCTTATATATAAAATTCTCGTGTCACAATGTTCGTTCCCGTACTTCTCCGAAACGGCTTGACCGATTCTCATGAAATTTTGTGAGCATATTGAGTAGGTCTGAGAATCGGCAAACATCTATTTTTCATACTATTACGCGGACGGAGTCGCGGGCAACAGCTAGTTTCTCTATAAAATTATATCAAGCTGAAATAATTAACCAGGATGCAAGCCGCTTCCAACCGAAGATACTGGAGGTCTATGGAGGAAAGCCTATGTCCAACAGTGAATTTCCTACGGCTGACGTGATGATGATGAAAGGCCCATCATCAGCCGGAAGACGTCCACTGCTGGACAAAGGCCACTTGCATCCACCGGTTTCCAACTCTCACGATGACGTCAGTCGACCTGGTGGTAGACCTGCAAACGCTTCGTCTTCCAGCTCGTGGTCGCCACTCGAGGACTTTTCTCCCCCAACGGTTATCTGTTCTTCGAGTCTGCTCATTGCCACTTCAATTTGCATATTTTTCCAGCTATGTCAGTGACTTTAGTTCTTCGACGAATTTCCGTATTCCGGATTCTATCGCGCAGATAATCTCCAAGCATAGCTCTATCCATAGCTCGTTGCGTGACTCTGAGTCTCACTATGAGGCCAACAGTCAAGGACCACGTCTCAACGCCTTAAGTCATCACTGGCAACACACACTGGTCGAAGACTCTAGTCTTCAGGTACTACGGAATATGACGAGAAGACATCACGAAGTTTCCCGAACGCTGCTCATCCGAGTTAGATGATGAGAGTACTTAAACGATATTTCTATTCACCGTGCTATACGATATTTCTATTCATCCTGCTATATTTACAATATATTTTGTAATTTTACCATGAAACTGACGATTCGCCACATCCCTAGAGTAATTCTGGCTGCGATCCAATTCACTGGACAATACGGATTCTGTTTGCTGGACAAGTAGACGTATGTACTCAATTTGTTACCGATAGTTGTCAGTAAACTCAAGCCTTAATGGATGTCTCGAATTACATAAGTGCAGTTGTCCTCTGATAATTACAGTTAAGAACATTGGAAACAAGATAGATGATGTATTTAAGTATTTACTTGTATATAAGTACTCGTACTCGTATGTTTATCCGTTGCCTAGTGTCCATAGTAAAAGCTTTGCTTAGTTTGGGACTAGGTCAATTGGTGTCAAGTGTCCCATGATATTATTATTATTATTTACTACAGATATCTTGTAGTAATATTATCTATTCATATTTATATTATTTATTATTAATTCATGTGCGGAATTACATTTGAAATTTACCACGAGCTTTGCGGTGAAGGAAAACATAACGTTATAAACTGTCGTGATTCTCACTCATATTCAAAATACCGTTATGGTATTTTGACTACGAAGCAAAACATCTTGAGGAAACCTGCACAAACTTGTGAAGCAATTCAATGGTGCGTGTGAAGTTCCCAATCTGCACTGGACCCGCGTGGGAACTACGGCCCAAGTCCTCTCATTCTGAGAGGAGGCCTGTACCCAGCAGTGGGACATATATACCTAGGCTGGGATGATAATGAAAATACAAAAATATGAAAATGAAATTAACAGTAAAATTACATAAATAAAGTACAATACTTAGGACATTACATTAGAATTAAAATATAATTTTTACTTTAAATTAAATTATTAAATTTAAATCATGTGTCGATCTCATATAATATAATATACTGAGCGGCAAAAAATCTGGCCACCAAAGCCACGCAGTAATAGGTAACTTTGTACGTAGAGTGGGCACAAATATTGTGCCGCTGATTTATTCTCCTAAGCTCAGTTCGTTAATTTTCTTACCCGTCCAATCTATCGATTATTATATGAAACAACAATAACAGTACATAATTTTGTGCCAAAAATAACTGACCGGACGTTAAGCCATCTGGCACGCTACTTGGCATTCAATGGCACTGCCTTGTCCAAACATCCTATACAGTAACGATATTTGCATAACTGTAATAACAGCTTGTAATAAGCTAGGAATAACGCTACTGTAATCTTTGTCTACACCAAGTGAAACTTTAAACGTGATACAGATTGCAGCATTACAGCGCTGCATGTAGATATCGTGTTGTATACTTTTCGGTCGTTTTCCCGGCGTTTTCACGCCGGCCGGTTTTGTGCTGGCTGTTAATTCTTTTATGTTACCTACGTATTTGGTTTTAGATTTGAAATTAGAAAATTGTGTTCTTGACAAAGTGTGATCAAAGTATGAATCCGACTAAAAAAAAATCGACGAAAGAACTATGAAAACACAGAATTCATTCTAGAGTTGTTGATCTACAAAAAATGTCCTGAAGAATGACCCGTTTCCTCCACATTGCCGTCATACTTTCAACCACCACTTTACAGCTTTTACACTCAAAGTGAAATATAATTTTAACTTCCTATATTCATCACATCTAGGTCAGAGACTTTGCCTACGTCATAAACATAAGGCTCAGAGAAAATTACCAATAGAGTAATAATAAAAGCTTTCAATTGTGCACATTATTTTCAATCCATCCAAATTAATACAGCAGGCAGAATACACTGCACACAAATTGTAATACACATCAACATCCACTTGACTGTATTCTAGCAAATAATTTATATTATGATCATGATTATAATACTGTTAATGCGAAAGCACCTTTGTCTACCCATTTAAGTGCTTAACTAATTTACATACAATTGTTATGAAGAAGATAGTTGGAGACCCTTGGAAGAGATAGTTATTATCATCGTATATTGGAAGATTTCATAGTTCCCGTGGGATAGCAATAAACGAAATTATTTTCAGACGGAGTCATGGGTAGAGCCTAGCAATTTTATTAATGGATATTTTTGCTTGGGTGCAACTTAGTACCTATGGATATCTCCATTCTCCTTTGAGACCCTGAAAAGTACAAAGGATAATTTTATCTCTGAAAATTGTACATATATGAAGTCACAAGTAACACCTAGTAATCATGTCATCATCATCATGTCAGCCAAAAGACGTCCACTGCTGGACATAGGCCTCCCCTAAGGTTCTCACAATTTTTTGGGGTAAAAAAAATAGTATGCTCTTCTCAATCGCTATTTCCACATTAAAAGTCATTCCGATCGGTTGAGTGAGTATGTAATTTAAGTGTGAAAGCGTATCGAACAAAAATAGACTCGCACTTTGGCATATAAGAGTGAAGATTTCTCTATTGTTTAGTTTGTCTATGGCCAAGGTCACGTCCCACATAAACCGGAACGGGATATAAAGACGCTGGATACCCGCCAATGTCTCGGAAACTGGGAAACTGCCGGATATCCCGCCTTGGACGTAGAGGCGGACTCTAGTCAGCGCATAGAGCCGCGCAAAATGTATCACTTGATTGAAAAGGGATTCTTTCGACTGCCATAATTTTATAAGTCATAATGTAATGTTTGTCATAATTATTAAATTAGTAATTTTTTTTCCTGCTGATATTCCACGTGAAAGCTCTTAATATTTCCCTACACCACCGCTGAACAGGACTCTAGACACGAATTTTTCATATGCACCAATATTTCAACTCGCATTCTTTTCATAGTCACTTTAGCAGCGACACTAACGCCATCTATGAAGTAAGTTCTACACGAGAAACATTTTTGCCCAGTATATAAAGCTAGGAATATAGACGAATGCGTTGCCCTAATTGATCTGCCTTAATGTTTTTTCAGACACATCGTCATATGCCTGGACAACTTTTAGGCATACCATAAAATGGTACCAATTATTCATGGTGTGCCTAGGATATTCGCGATCTGGCGGATTTTAAGATCGGCCGCCGATATTATACATATTATTATTATATTATATATATATATATATATATATATATATATTATATTATATTATATTATTTATATTATATTATGATATTATTTCATTATACATAAAGGGACCGAAATACACAGAATATGAAGAAACAAATATGAAACATTCTTCCATTAATAATATACATTTTATTTGTTACAAAACGACAATGAAATCGCATTACAATTTGATTTAAACAAAAGCGCTTTTACCAAAACAACTCGCATACAACATAGCAGGATAATTCCGGCCATTATGAATACAAATTTTCGTATTAAATACAAACAATAACCTTTGTATAGGAAGACCCACTCAGGAAGAGGAAATGTATCGATGAGAAAACAGTTTCGGGGCGCAAAGGACGTACACGCGGAATGGCGCATCCGATACTCATGTTATGTTTAGTTTTTCCGAACGATAGTAAAATTAACTATAGTCTTTCGTAATATTATTGGTTTTTTGGAGTCTTTTTGTATTTTTTATTTCAACTCCAAATTCGTTACTTTAACGGTCATCCCGTAAAATCCTTATCAAAAACAATACTCTCCTCTCTCCTTGCAGTCGGGTAAAAACTGAGATATACTCGTAGATGCACAGAAAAACCAGAAAACGAGACCAGCGCTGGGAATCGAACCCAGGTCCTTAGCATTCCGGGCAAATTAACAAATTTGGAGTTGAAGTAAAAAATACAAAAAGACTCCGAAAAATCAATCATATCATTTGATTGCTTAGTAGCGACATCTCTTGTCTGGGTTAGCGGTTAGTTGCGAAAGTGAAAATCCACAGTTTACCAGCTGACTGCCAGATGTCATCCGACCAACGGGCGATGGATCTGCCCCCCGGTCACCTAATCTTGGCCACCAATCCGTAACTGCTTTTGGCCACGTGTTACCGGTGCGGCTCGCCAAGTATCTTGCACATTTCCACTTCCATTGTGGTACCTTCCTTCTCACATACACAACTTTAGTCAGCTTCCGAATTTCAGGATTAACTCAATCCTGAAATTGAGGATGTGGGTATGCTCAGCTTGCGACTCTTCGTGCGACCTAAAGCAGTGAAAAAATCAAACTTCTAAGTCAACGTAATTAAAAGACATTAAAAAGTATTAGTGGTATTAGTAAAAAAATATTCACTTGATCAATTAGTTGATTGTACAACAAGAGCATAAAACGAGCCATTTTACCCAAGACGTTCATAATATAGTCACCCGAGCTGGTACGGCATAATAAGTAAAGGGTGGATAGACAGTTTCTTTATCCAAGACATAACAGCTGTTTGTTTGTTTTTATTTATTTTATTCTATAATCGTGCAGATTGGATGTCAAACAAATACAAGTAGTCTAGAAAAAAAAAGTCGGCAAGAAGATCTCGGATCCTAGATTTATACGAAGTTTATCTTCACAATAACGTTGCCGGTAATCAGTGAAGAACCGCTGAGTCGTTGTTAATGAGGATTTGTGTTCAACTGCCGACGTAAAAGGATTTTTGTATAAATAAACGATACTGAAGCGGTTTTGCGTTTATTTTATGATAAACCATACCACTTAATACATTTATCGTATCGTATTTATCGTATTACGTGCAGGTATTTAGGATGGAAAACAAGATTTGAATTTTCATCCCCTTTGGCTGTCGGTGGCTGATTGGCGCAAGTCCTTTGTCGCGCGCTTTGGCTGTTAAAAAAGGCAGCTGTCACCGGAATAGTAAAAAATGTTGGCGGTTATAAAATTAGCACAGTTTTCTCGGCTTTTGTAGAATAGATATTATAAATTGCGATATAGACCTTGGAAGGTGTTTTAGGTGTAAATAAAAACAGACTCATCTACAGTTGTGCTTTTAACATACTGTAATATTGTAATATTTGTGATGACACCACGTTGGGAGTCACTGTAATATTTCAGTGGTGTACCACCTCCTTAATGCACACGGCTACAATTGAGAAAATTATTCTGTAATATTGAGACTTCAGGGCGTTGATTCGGCGGGATCCCGGAGCAACAAAGACATCAAGAATTTATTTAAATAGGCGCCAGACGCCTCTGTCGGCAAACGAATGATGTGCTTAAATAAAAGAACATATATTTCACAGTAAGAATGTTTATTCCGTTAAAGAAAATCAACGGTACAAAAAGTCAGTGAACGTCACCAAAAGGCAGTAACCTATACTTTATAAAATACCTCTTAAATTAAAACACCAGGTAGGTACAGAGATTCAGGCACCTCCTACTTTCACGTGTACGCCTAACTATTAATATTAAGAAAAGAAAAAGGTTGCCCACTGCCACTTCATCCACCAAAAAAGAGATACAGGTGAAACGTGAGGTAGGTACCGAAACCACAATACCCGCATACAGAATTACGTAAAACTACAACTAGAATTTCCTATGAAAATTGCACAGTTACTTATAAAAGTATCAAAACAGTTAAAATTTTCTTAATAGCAACTAGATAGAATATAACATATCAAATAGTAGTATGGATTCTACCACTGGTTGTGACACCTTGAATTTAAAAAAAATGGAACTAGATTAAAAGAAAATTTTGATAGCGTTGAGCTCATGTACGTGTACCACAAGTATAGTTCAATTGGGTGTCCCTAGAACTCTGAGGAGAACTAAGGGGGGAGAATTCAGTCAAGGGAATTGGTGTCTACGCCTATACTAGGGGGTAGACGATGAAATCATGGTTCGGAAAATAAGCTGCCTAACGTGAAACGGTTAACTTAAGTTCCTTACCACTACGGATTTATGATTGACACAGGGGCGTCAAGGAAATAAAATAAAATAAAATTTAATGAAAAGTGTAAATGGGTACTCGGTGGTTTTGTTTCCAACCGAGGGTGAGAGAACGTCAAGGGAAGGGTAGTTCCTACCAAAACGGGGGGAACTGATAAGTCATGGGTCAAGTAAAAAGACACCTAGCGTAGGGCGGCGAACTTAGTACCTTCACCACTACAAAAGTTTAAAATACCACGTCGGTAATAATAAAAAAAAATAAGTAACTTGGGTATCCGGTGCCTTGCGACAACCGGGGGGGAATAAACGTCAAGGGAAGTGTTAGCTCCTGCCAGAAAGGGGGGAACTCTTATGTCATGGTTCAAGTAAGAAGACACCTAGCGGAGAACGGCGAACTTAATACTATTCCCACTACAGGGGGTTGAGGACACAGATGGAATGCCTCGGTGCTGAAGATAATCGGCTACTCCGTACACCGGACTGACTCACTGCAATAAGAACATTACAGCTCGCCAGCCGACCAAAAATACGGAGCGGTGGTTCGTAACCCGATTCGACCCTAGCACTATCCGGTCTACCACCTTAACGTGTAATTTAGTTTACAAGAGTGTCCTCATCATCACGGTCACACCGGGGCACAGAATACAAATTTAAAAAAAACTTACGTGGAAAGCATCTAGTTCAAACGTAAACGGATAACACAACCCAGCTTCTACGCTATAAACAGTGGACGGAATTCAGTACTCGAGGCCACCAAGGAAGTGTGCCGACGAAACCGGAACCCGAAACCGGACCAGAAGTGATGATGGAACTTTTCAGGAGAAAGAAAAAAAAACCTGGAACAATATTATTTCCAATTAAAAAACTAACATTAAGAAAATTGCACAGAGGGTAGACTTGTAGGTGACGCAACGGCAAGGCACATAAAAAAATGCCCGGAGGACTTACCCGAGGGGTTTTTCTTTAAAAGAGGAAGACGAGTCGCTACGGGGTCACCGCAGACCGCTTTTTGACTTCCAGTAGACCGTCAGACCTTAGCCTTCAGGGATTCATTGTGTGTCGACACGGCGCTGCTGGAAGGAAACCGTCAATGTAAAACACGAATTATCACCGCGATAGCCGGCGATGCAATACCGATAATATAACGGCCGTGTAGAACATCATAAAACTTACCTCTAATATGAAACAATTACGCTCGAGATGGCGTCAGCATGCCTTGTCGTGCCAATGCACCGACTGATCCTATAACAAGAAAAATACATTTTGACAATTCATCCAACGGATCTATACAAAAGAATACTAGGCCAGGAAACTTACCCATTTCCGCGCAGGATTAAAAAATTAAGACTTGTCCGCTCGTCGCGGGACAAACTTGAACAATGACCGGTCGGAATACAACTCCTCATCTCGCCATTAAAGAAAAAAGAAAAAAAAAAAAACACCGCTAGAACGGCCAACAGCTACCCTGTTTTTAAAAAAAACAAACCATAGAGAGATTTCCATATGTAACTACAAAGATACCGTAGATAGAATTATCAACAACCGTTATTCGTTTATACCGAATAATACCATAATTTTTTATGTTATAAGGAACATAAAATATAAAAACAAAATATGTTAATAAACGCCGGCCATAGACTAAAATTCATCGAACAAACACGACGACAAACAAAATGCCCGTGTCCAGTGACCCGGTCCATTTCACGCATGCGACGGATCGAAACTGACATGCCAGTGTATAAAATATTTCACTAACCGGCTTCCTAATAAATGTTAAAAAAAAACAAGACAGCCAGAGGCGTGAACCTGTAACGAAAATTCCTACCCAAACTCTTAACCTAAAAAGAAACAAAGTAAGTGCCTAACCCTTTGACAGTCGCGAGACAACGCGGAACGGAACGCCGCTGTCCGATCTGTCAAATTTTACTTTGAGATAAAATGAAAAGTCCAGACCAAAATATTGGGTTTGTTTATATAAATTCGCCGCGATGAAACCGTTGGAGATATTCCAAGGAGCAGAGGAATACCACCC
This sequence comes from Choristoneura rosaceana, assembly GCA_037349165.1. Classification (NCBI taxonomy): domain Eukaryota; kingdom Metazoa; phylum Arthropoda; class Insecta; order Lepidoptera; family Tortricidae; genus Choristoneura; species Choristoneura rosaceana. Next base: position 594,313 of record JAZBNJ010000002.1, read on the forward strand.
GCGATCATGTGTGCGCCCAAAGGTGAAAGTGCAGTGGTTTTGTGTTGCTTAGTGGTCATAAATAACACCGTGTTTGGAACACCAACGTTCGTGGATTATTTGTAAGGTAAAAACCTCTTATTATGGGTATAAAGTGCTACAGTTCATCGTTGGTTGGGTTAAAAAAAAAATTAAAAATTTTAAATTTTTAAATTTTTTTTTTTTGATAAGTGTTTACCAAAAAAAATTAGAAACTAATAGCTGACAAGGTATAACGAACGAACTATTCTAACAATAAAATCCTTAACCTATACCATGGTTTTATGTAGCCTACCGACGATCGTCATACTAAGTGAACACGTTCAAGTTAACAGCATGCACTATTCTACGGAATTAACTAAGTGTAATCATAGCAAATCTATAGCCTAAATCCTCCGAATTGTTGACACCGGAAGTCCTCGCAGTTCGAGTCGTTCCTAAGTGAAAATCCAATTCATGTTTCACTGTAACAGGATTGTAATTAACCTAAGAAGTTATAACTAAAGATTTACCCTAAATCCTTCAAAAAGTTACCACCGGAAACACTTATAAATCAAGTGATTCCTAAGTGAGTATACAATTTATGTTTCGCTATAACAGGATTTTACCTAAACTAATTACTTTGCGATGTCTACCAAATAGACTTTGGTATAACGCCACTGTTAAATATATATGGATACCCTTGGGGAAATCCACCAGGAAATCAGCCCTTATTCACGGCTCCTTCCCGCAAGAGACCGACCTAGTTGTACAGTCTAATGTAGTAAGTCTACAAGAAATGGTTAGCCTTAGTACCAGGACGTAACACATTTAAAAAAACAAAAGGAAAGGACTATTGGAGGCTATCCAATAGTGTTAGAGTTTCGTACTATTAGGACGAAGTTTAGAAGCGACCATTATAGGGGAGTCACCTTCAGGATTGAGGAGGGGCCTCACCCGGTCGAACGATGTCTTTGACATGGAAGTCTCCTAGGATCTTGCCATTCATTGACTTTAAAGTATACACAAGAGGTCCACGCTCCTTATGAATGACGCACTTTTCATAACGAGGGGATAATTTTGCTGAGAAATGTTTGGCCGCATTAGATAGCGGAAAACACCTTTTATAGACAATTTGTCCTTCTTTAAGTTGCACCGGACGCTTGCGCAAATTATAATATTTGGCATTCCGTGCATGAGCAGTTAAGAGAGACTGCCTTACCTTTTGAAATACGGTTTTCAACTCCTTGAGACTATCAGAAAAAATAGAGGTATCCCCCACAGTCAAAGTACCTTCATCTACAGGGTGATCGAGATTGTAGAAAGATCCATCTATGATCATCTCACGTCCGTGGGTCAAGAAATAAGGGGTATGTTTCGTTCCCTCATGAACAACAGTATTTAAGGCACACTGGATCTCCTGTATGTTCTTGTCCCAGTTTCTGTGGTCAGAACGCACGTATGACGCAATGGAACGCACCAAGTCACGGTTCACGCGCTCCGTTTGATTCACCTGAGGATGATAGCGTGGATTGTAGAAGACGTGCGGTACGTTGTATTTGGACATTAGGTCTCTGAAACTTTTGGAAACGAATTGGGGACCGTTATCAACGTAGACATATTTAGGGGTACCATGAGTCAGGAATATACCCTGCTCCATGCACTTAACGATAGCAGACGCAGTGACATTACGTAGTGGAAACAAAGTAACATATTTACTAAAATAGTCAGAACACACAAACAGGTACTGATTTCTCTGATAAGACGGAGGAAAAGGACCGAGAATATCACAAGAGACAGCTTCACCAGGCATCGAGATACGACGGGGATTACCCATCAAACCTGGGCGAGAAACGTTAACGGGTTTGTAAGTTTTACAAATTTCGCAGGAGTCCACGTAATCCTTCACATCCTGAAAGAGAGTAGGCCAAAAGTAAAGGTTAGCTATCCTGAAATGAGTCTTCGCCACACCAAAGTGTCCCGCAGATGCGTCATCATGACACTTCTGTAAAATAGAATTCCTGTCCTCATAAGGAACAACCAACTTCCAGTCAAATTGAGCTGTCAGGCGATATTTGTTCTTAGAGAGACGAAAGAGTTTGTTATTCTCTATTTTAAAATTAGGGAAAAGAGTAGGACTACTAGATACCTTAGCATACAGGTCCAAATACCAAGGATCCTGCGTGGAGTGTATATCTATGGTTCCGATTTGAATACGTGACAAGCAATCCGGAATGATGTGTTCCTTGCCTTTACGGTGTATAAGTTCGAAATTAAATTGACTAAGTCTACAAGCCCATCGGTTAAGACGGCCAGTTGGATTTTTAAGATTGGAGAACCACTTCAACGAAGCATGGTCAGTTACTATATAACATTTCCTCCCTTCCACATACGCTCGGTATTGTTCCAACGCATAGATCACCGCCAAGAGCTCTCTCTCTGTAACTGAGTAATTAGTTTCAGGAGCGTTTAAAGTACGGCTGCAGTATGCGATTGGATGATCACAATTATCTACGCGCTGAGTTAGCACGGCGCCAATTGCAAAGGAGGAAGCATCAGTGTGAATATAAAAAGGTTGGGAATAATCGGGGCATCTCAGTATCGGAGCAGACACAAGAGCAGACTTAAGTATATTAAAAGCATTGTCGGCCTCCTCAGACCAAACAAATTTAACCTTTTTACTGGTTAGTCGTGATAAAGGACGCGCTATTTGAGAGAAATTCTTAATAAACCGCCGGTACCACCCAGCCATTCCGAGGAAACGCTTGATGCCTTTGGCATCTTGAGGGATAGGAAAATTTAAAATTACTTCTATTTTAGAAGGATCAGTTCTCAAACCGTAACGGTCCACGACATATCCCAAGTATTTAAGTTCACTCCGACAGAACAACGATTTCTTCATATTGATAGTGAGATTGGCAGCTTTCAATTTTTCGAATACGGCCTTTAGTAAACGTAGGTGTTCATCAAAATCAGAAGTACAAATAATAATGTCATCTATGTAACAAAAAACTTTATTATCAAACTCAGCTGTGAAGAGGTTATCCATTAGACGCTGCATCGTCGCCGAAGCTCCCACCAAACCGAAACACATCCGATTATAATGATATAAACCACGACCAGGGACGGTAAACGCGGTTTTTTCTTTAGAGTCACTGCTCAAAGGAATTTGATGGTACGCTGCACTTAAGTCGAGTGAAGTAAGGTACTTAGCGTCACGCAAGTTATCCAAGATATAATTCACGTAGGGTAAAGGATATGCATCCGATTTTGAAACGGAATTTACCTTCCGGCTATCTAGACAAAGTCTCAAGTCACCATTAGATTTCTCGACCATCACTACTGGAGAATTCCACGGAGAATATGAAGGTTCTACAATACCGATTTCTAACATGCGGTCGAGTTCTTTTTCTAAAGCAGTCTGCTTACTAGGACTAAGTCGGTAATACTTTTGCTTTATAGGGCTACTTTCACCCGTATTTATAACATGTTCTATTAAGTGAGTTTTGCCGAGACCGACTTTTTCAGTGTCTATTTGACCATAAAGCAGTTTAACTGCCTCTAATTGAGTCTGTTGTTGCAAAGTTAATGAGTCCAAAGTGTTTAAACCAGATTCCACAGGAATATCAGACATACCAGAAATATTTTCCTCAGAAGTAAGACAAAAGATAACTTCAGGTGCCAAGCTAAAAGCTTTCCAAAAATTTAAACCAAATATGATAGGCGTAGTGATCTGAGGTTGAATGTTAAAGTTAACAATCTGAATTTTACCTTTATAATTAATAGGTAGGGACATGAATTTAGTACAAACCAGTTTTTGCCCATTGGCTACGCAGAGCGTTATTGGTCTGTTATGAGAAAGAATAGGAATGCCTAAGCGTGAGAAAGTTAAATGACTATTCATGCCAAGTATAGAACAGCTAGCACCAGAATCTAATAACCCTTTAACCTTTAGATCTAACACACTCACAGCAATATAAAGTCGAGTATCTCCCTTAGAAGGTTCAAAATAAATGGTCTTTTCTACACGCGAGGGAGTAAAAGAGGATCTGAATGATTTATTAGAGAAGACCGAGTTACTCAGTTTTTTGAATTAGAGTTGCATTTAGGACAGTCCGGTGTGCGTACACCCTTATTACCGCACTTAAAACACACGATGTCTCTAGATTTCCAGCAAGTACTAGTACTATGGTTTGTCATACCACATCGGTAACACGGTTGTTTGTGACCGTTCGGCAAGACGCCAGCAACGTGTCTTTTTGAAAAGTGAGACGTATTAGGATTCATAGGAGGATTTGGCTTGCGCTCCTTACCGTAGGAATTGGAATTAGTAGGCATAGAGGTATGACCGCTACCGGATGGTTTAGGCTCACGAAATTGACTAGCTTTGACCTGAGCCATTTCAATGCGCATACATAAGGATTTGAGCTGCTTGATGGAGTTCACGTCGTGCAAAGCCAACTCTTTGACATATTCCGGGCGTATATTGCGAGAAAGGATCTCGAGTTTCTCCGCTTCCGGAAACGGCTTCCCCAAACGGTCGAACATACCTAGAACGGTTGAAATAAAGAAAACGATAGTTTCGTCCTTCGCCTGGGTCCTCGAACGTATTTCCTGTAAGAGTTTAAAGTCTAGATCGGGAATGTCAAAATCCTCTTTGAGAGCTTTGACAACATCTCGATAAGTCTGTAGTTCAGCACGGTTAGCCCTAAACCACGACAAGGCAGGACCGTCAAAAATTTCCGCAAATCCGTCGTAAATACGATGTTCAGGAATTTTTCTAGCAATACGGAGTTCCTCCAAACGTGTAAGAAAAATACGAGCACAAGAATCACCCCTATACTTCAAGTTTAAAGAATTTATATTGAAACTTTTTTCAGTTTTATAAATTATTTTCTTAACAACAAGTTCATTGACATCAGACGGCTCTTCATCACTGCTGCTATCCGAAGAAGGTGGGACGTTGCCCTGCAAGCGTTCTAAGATAGAATTCAAAGTAACCTGAAGCAACTGGGCTTCTTCAGTTTCTTTAGGTAAACGAGAAAGACGGCAAGATTACGATTTGGAGTCTTTTTGTATTTTTTATTTCAACTCCAAATTTTTTGTTTCTTTTACGGTTATCCCGTGAAAGTTTAATATTTCACACGAAAACACAAGCCGAAACATGAATGCACAGAAAAACCAGAAAAATAGACCAGCGCTGGGAATCGAACCCAGGTCCTCAGCATTCCGTGCTGCGTGCTATTCCCCTACACCACCACTGGACAGGAGACTAGACACGAATTTTTCCTATGCACCCATATTTCAACTAGGATTCTTTTTCATTTGTCACTTTAGCAGCGACACTAACGCCATCTATGGATCTACGTTCTCAACGAGAAACATTTTTTCCACTCCCGTCGAAGCTATCCGCTCACCAGGGACAAGAGATGTCGCTATTAAGCAATCAAATCAAGATTACGATTTGGAGTCTTTTTGTATTTTTTATTTCAACTCCAAATTTTTTGTTTCTTTTACGGTTATCCCGTGAAAGTTTAATATTTCACACGAAAACACAAGCCGAAACATGAATGCACAGAAAAACCAGAAAAATAGACCAGCGCTGGGAATCGAACCCAGGTCCTCAGCATTCCGTGCTGCGTGCTATTCCCCTACACCACCACTGGACAGGAGACTAGACACGAATTTTTCCTATGCACCCATATTTCAACTAGGATTCTTTTTCATTTGTCACTTTAGCAGCGACACTAACGCCATCTATGGATCTACGTTCTCAACGAGAAACATTTTTTCCACTCCCGTCGAAGCTATCCGCTCACCAGGGACAAGAGATGTCGCTATTAAGCAATCAAATCAAGATTACGATTTGGAGTCTTTTTGTATTTTTTATTTCAACTCCAAATTTTTTTTTTTTTTTTTTTTTTTTTTTTTTTTTTTTTTTGTTTCTTTTACGGTTATCCCGTGAAAGTTTAATATTTCACACGAAAACACAAGCCGAAACATGAATGCACAGAAAAACCAGAAAAATAGACCAGCGCTGGGAATCGAACCCAGGTCCTCAGCATTCCGTGCTGCGTGCTATTCCCCTACACCACCACTGGACAGGAGACTAGACACGAATTTTTCCTATGCACCCATATTTCAACTAGGATTCTTTTTCATTTGTCACTTTAGCAGCGACACTAACGCCATCTATGGATCTACGTTCTCAACGAGAAACATTTTTTCCACTCCCGTCGAAGCTATCCGCTCACTCGTAAAAGAAACAAAAAATTTGGAGTTGAAATAAAAAATACAAAAAGACTCCAAATCGTAATCTTGATTTGATTGCTTAATAGCGACATCTCTTGTCCCTGGTGAGCGGATAGCTTCGACGGGAGTGGAAAAAATGTTTCTCGTTGAGAACGTAGATCCATAGATGGCGTTAGTGTCGCTGCTAAAGTGACAAATGAAAAAGAATCCTAGTTGAAATATGGGTGCATAGGAAAAATTCGTGTCTAGTCTCCTGTCCAGTGGTGGTGTAGGGGAATAGCACGCAGCACGGAATGCTGAGGACCTGGGTTCGATTCCCAGCGCTGGTCTATTTTTCTGGTTTTTCTGTGCATTCATGTTTCGGCTTGTGTTTTCGTGTGAAATATTAAACTTTCACGGGATAACGTAAAAGAAACAAAAAATTTGGAGTTGAAATAAAAAATACAAAAAGACTCCAAATCGTAATCTTGATTTGATTGCTTAATAGCGACATCTCTTGTCCCTGGTGAGCGGATAGCTTCGACGGGAGTGGAAAAAATGTTTCTCGTTGAGAACGTAGATCCATAGATGGCGTTAGTGTCGCTGCTAAAGTGACAAATGAAAAAGAATCCTAGTTGAAATATGGGTGCATAGGAAAAATTCGTGTCTAGTCTCCTGTCCAGTGGTGGTGTAGGGGAATAGCACGCAGCACGGAATGCTGAGGACCTGGGTTCGATTCCCAGCGCTGGTCTATTTTTCTGGTTTTTCTGTGCATTCATGTTTCGGCTTGTGTTTTCGTGTGAAATATTAAACTTTCACGGGATAACCGTAAAAGAAACAAAAAATTTGGAGTTGAAATAAAAAATACAAAAAGACTCCAAATCGTAATCTTGATTTGATTGCTTAATAGCGACATCTCTTGTCCCTGGTGAGCGGATAGCTTCGACGGGAGTGGAAAAAATGTTTCTCGTTGAGAACGTAGATCCATAGATGGCGTTAGTGTCGCTGCTAAAGTGACAAATGAAAAAGAATCCTAGTTGAAATATGGGTGCATAGGAAAAATTCGTGTCTAGTCTCCTGTCCAGTGGTGGTGTAGGGGAATAGCACGCAGCACGGAATGCTGAGGACCTGGGTTCGATTCCCAGCGCTGGTCTATTTTTCTGGTTTTTCTGTGCATTCATGTTTCGGCTTGTGTTTTCGTGTGAAATATGAGAAAGACGGCATAATAGGTATTTACACCTGGAGATTAGCCTACTAGCAGCAGCGCTAGCAATGTCCTCAGTAAGTTCAGCCTCAACTTCTACAGCTTTGTTTTGGCAAGTCGCAAGTTCTTTAGAAATATCTACTTCAGCCAACGAAGAAAATTTTAAACTACCACGGCGAGCCAGATTGGAAGTTTGCTTCAAAGCGTCTACCAAGCTGCTCCGCCTAGAAAGTGGATTTACAGGAAGTTTGCGAATAGATAATTCATGAGCTATCTCATCCTTATGAAGGTGAGAAACCTTACAGCCGGCTTTGAGAAAATCCATGTTTAAAATTGAAGTGTCTATTTAAGAGTAAAGTTATTTGAGAAAATTATTGTTATTATCAGTTTTTGAATTGTCACTTTTATTTATTCCTTTTACAAGGATCAGGAACAGGAACAAGAAACGCCTTTGCAGAAATATATTAATATAAGTGTCACATCCGGGTATGTATACCAATAGTGGACATACCAAAAGTATGTACCAGTTCAGTCAGAATATCCAAAGTGAAACTTAATTGAATATTTGAGGTAAAGCTCAAATGTTCAGATAAGCCACTGTTCAAGTTTCCATCAATGTACAGTATCCACCTATATATACGGTTTGAGTTCAGTAGTGCAAGTTAAGTATCATCAGTAAGTACTAAAATACTAAGTAAGTACTTAGAAAACTTAATTTCTAATATAAAACAACGACCAATCAGTATTCTGAGTCAAAGCTCAAGTAATCAGTTAAAGAACTGTTTAAGTTTGTTTAAAATAAAAGTATTTCATTAAAAGCTATTAAAAGCATTACCTTTTAATTATAAGTCAATATTTAAGAAAAATAAAAAACTCAATTTCTATTATCAAGCACAGGATGCATCAGTATTTGAGTTAAAGCTCAAATAATTATCAGTAGAACTGTACCGGAGTACCAGAAGTAAAAGTATTTATTAAATCCTAGTTCACCTTCAAACTTCACCGTTAAGTAGTAAGATTGAAAACTTAATTTCTATTTTCATGAGAAATTGAAGCGTCAGAAATGTTGTCGGTTTATGTTAAAAGCAAGTATATAACCTGTAGTTACTATATAATTAACAATAAGTAAAAGTTATTCACTTAAAATTAAAGTATGGAAAAATGTTTATTTAAACACATCACTCTCCGGGCCAAACGTTGGGAACGCTACTGTAATATTGTAATATTTGTGATGACACCACGTTGGGAGTCACTGTAATATTTCAGTGGTGTACCACCTCCTTAATGCACACGGCTACAATTGAGAAAATTATTCTGTAATATTGAGACTTCAGGGCGTTGATTCGGCGGGATCCCGGAGCAACAAAGACATCAAGAATTTATTTAAATAGGCGCCAGACGCCTCTGTCGGCAAACGAATGATGTGCTTAAATAAAAGAACATATATTTCACAGTAAGAATGTTTATTCCGTTAAAGAAAATCAACGGTACAAAAAGTCAGTGAACGTCACCAAAAGGCAGTAACCTATACTTTATAAAATACCTCTTAAATTAAAACACCAGGTAGGTACAGAGATTCAGGCACCTCCTACTTTCACGTGTACGCCTAACTATTAATATTAAGAAAAGAAAAAGGTTGCCCACTGCCACTTCATCCACCAAAAAAGAGATACAGGTGAAACGTGAGGTAGGTACCGAAACCACAATACCCGCATACAGAATTACGTAAAACTACAACTAGAATTTCCTATGAAAATTGCACAGTTACTTATAAAAGTATCAAAACAGTTAAAATTTTCTTAATAGCAACTAGATAGAATATAACATATCAAATAGTAGTATGGATTCTACCACTGGTTGTGACACCTTGAATTTAAAAAAAATGGAACTAGATTAAAAGAAAATTTTGATAGCGTTGAGCTCATGTACGTGTACCACAAGTATAGTTCAATTGGGTGTCCCTAGAACTCTGAGGAGAACTAAGGGGGGAGAATTCAGTCAAGGGAATTGGTGTCTACGCCTATACTAGGGGGTAGACGATGAAATCATGGTTCGGAAAATAAGCTGCCTAACGTGAAACGGTTAACTTAAGTTCCTTACCACTACGGATTTATGATTGACACAGGGGCGTCAAGGAAATAAAATAAAATAAAATTTAATGAAAAGTGTAAATGGGTACTCGGTGGTTTTGTTTCCAACCGAGGGTGAGAGAACGTCAAGGGAAGGGTAGTTCCTACCAAAACGGGGGGAACTGATAAGTCATGGGTCAAGTAAAAAGACACCTAGCGTAGGGCGGCGAACTTAGTACCTTCACCACTACAAAAGTTTAAAATACCACGTCGGTAATAATAAAAAAAAATAAGTAACTTGGGTATCCGGTGCCTTGCGACAACCGGGGGGGAATAAACGTCAAGGGAAGTGTTAGCTCCTGCCAGAAAGGGGGGAACTCTTATGTCATGGTTCAAGTAAGAAGACACCTAGCGGAGAACGGCGAACTTAATACTATTCCCACTACAGGGGGTTGAGGACACAGATGGAATGCCTCGGTGCTGAAGATAATCGGCTACTCCGTACACCGGACTGACTCACTGCAATAAGAACATTACAGCTCGCCAGCCGACCAAAAATACGGAGCGGTGGTTCGTAACCCGATTCGACCCTAGCACTATCCGGTCTACCACCTTAACGTGTAATTTAGTTTACAAGAGTGTCCTCATCATCACGGTCACACCGGGGCACAGAATACAAATTTAAAAAAAACTTACGTGGAAAGCATCTAGTTCAAACGTAAACGGATAACACAACCCAGCTTCTACGCTATAAACAGTGGACGGAATTCAGTACTCGAGGCCACCAAGGAAGTGTGCCGACGAAACCGGAACCCGAAACCGGACCAGAAGTGATGATGGAACTTTTCAGGAGAAAGAAAAAAAAACCTGGAACAATATTATTTCCAATTAAAAAACTAACATTAAGAAAATTGCACAGAGGGTAGACTTGTAGGTGACGCAACGGCAAGGCACATAAAAAAATGCCCGGAGGACTTACCCGAGGGGTTTTTCTTTAAAAGAGGAAGACGAGTCGCTACGGGGTCACCGCAGACCGCTTTTTGACTTCCAGTAGACCGTCAGACCTTAGCCTTCAGGGATTCATTGTGTGTCGACACGGCGCTGCTGGAAGGAAACCGTCAATGTAAAACACGAATTATCACCGCGATAGCCGGCGATGCAATACCGATAATATAACGGCCGTGTAGAACATCATAAAACTTACCTCTAATATGAAACAATTACGCTCGAGATGGCGTCAGCATGCCTTGTCGTGCCAATGCACCGACTGATCCTATAACAAGAAAAATACATTTTGACAATTCATCCAACGGATCTATACAAAAGAATACTAGGCCAGGAAACTTACCCATTTCCGCGCAGGATTAAAAAATTAAGACTTGTCCGCTCGTCGCGGGACAAACTTGAACAATGACCGGTCGGAATACAACTCCTCATCTCGCCATTAAAGAAAAAAGAAAAAAAAAAAAACACCGCTAGAACGGCCAACAGCTACCCTGTTTTTAAAAAAAACAAACCATAGAGAGATTTCCATATGTAACTACAAAGATACCGTAGATAGAATTATCAACAACCGTTATTCGTTTATACCGAATAATACCATAATTTTTTATGTTATAAGGAACATAAAATATAAAAACAAAATATGTTAATAAACGCCGGCCATAGACTAAAATTCATCGAACAAACACGACGACAAACAAAATGCCCGTGTCCAGTGACCCGGTCCATTTCACGCATGCGACGGATCGAAACTGACATGCCAGTGTATAAAATATTTCACTAACCGGCTTCCTAATAAATGTTAAAAAAAAACAAGACAGCCAGAGGCGTGAACCTGTAACGAAAATTCCTACCCAAACTCTTAACCTAAAAAGAAACAAAGTAAGTGCCTAACCCTTTGACAGTCGCGAGACAACGCGGAACGGAACGCCGCTGTCCGATCTGTCAAATTTTACTTTGAGATAAAATGAAAAGTCCAGACCAAAATATTGGGTTTGTTTATATAAATTCGCCGCGATGAAACCGTTGGAGATATTCCAAGGAGCAGAGGAATACCACCCGCGATCATGTGTGCGCCCAAAGGTGAAAGTGCAGTGGTTTTGTGTTGCTTAGTGGTCATAAATAACACCGTGTTTGGAACACCAACGTTCGTGGATTATTTGTAAGGTAAAAACCTCTTATTATGGGTATAAAGTGCTACAATACATCCTAATGTAAATTAATCTTTTTTTTTACTAAGGTATTTCTAACGCGGGCGTAGCCGCAAGTTAGAACTAGTTATGAAAAACATAAAATAGTTATAACATTACTATTTTAATTATTTTATGTATACATTGTCTTTATTTTTTTACGCATTTCATTGCTCTTTTCTACCACTTAAAGGTTTACTGGCACAGATTCCTTCAAGGATAAGTTAGCCAACGTGCTTAAAACTTTTTGTTATTTCCTTTTCCTACAAAAAAGAGTTTTAAACAATTACTCAAGTCCAACCTCAACCTCAGGTAAAACTAACATGAACCTTTAATCCCTAATAAAAACAAAACACACCATAATTGATAACAGTCGGCCATCTTTTTTTATTACAAAGCCACAGATAAAACAAGGCATCTATCCCAATTGTGCCAACATAATAAAAGTCAATACAGCCAACATGTGGGGCAGTAAAGCAATTTTATGTAGTAATTTATTAGGACATTCACTCATTTGTATTCTGCTTGGTTAGTCTATCGATCTGCGTTAATATTAAGGCTGGTTTAACGCGAAGATTTGCGGGACTTGATTGGTTTTTTTACCCGTGTGGTGTCGGGTTAGAATTACACCTCTCCGTTTCTTCTGTGGATGTCGTAAGAGGCGACAAAGGATGTAGGTCTAAGGTATACCGTAGGCGACAGGCTAGCAACCTGTCATTATTGTACCGTTTTTAGGGTTCTGTAGCCAAAATGGCAAAAACAGAACCCTTATAGTTTAGCCATGCCTGTTTGTCTGTCCGTCCGACCGTGGCTTTGCCTAGAGACTATCAATGCTAGAAAGCTGTAATTTTGCACAAATATATACGTAAACTACGCCGACAAAACAGTTCAGTAAAAAAAAAAAAAACTGTCCAACCAAATTTAACGTAGAACGTTTCCACAGTAAGTAAATTTTATAGTGAATATCCGTAAAAAACTTGTAAAGTAAGGTTCAGCAATAAAAGTAATGTAAGTCAAAGCCCAGATACGTAACTGACTAACTGTGTGTTTAAACATAAATATTATTAAAGTACACTCTACTATATTAGGACATAAATATTTTTAAAAAACGAACATATTTTAAATTAGGAAACGAACAAAATAAAAAAAAACTCAAATCGTTAGTGTGCAGTATCCCTAAAGGGATTCATATTACAGATCCAAATAAGCTGTACCGTGCTTAATAAGATATTTATTGTGCGCCTAAATCTCTCTCTATGAACTGGCTTAAGCAGTTTTCGATTGTTCCACTACCAGATAAGCTATAATAGTGGTGCACTTACACTAATACAGTAGTATAAAGTAACTATTATTATTAAATTTAAAGTATATCACAGGTGTGCATTTATGGCATGTCTTTTGAAGAACTAAGCACAAATTTACATAATAATTGGTTTTCATCAGCAGGTTTGCGACCGGATGGTCAAGTGGTTAGAGAATCTCACTATACCTACCTACGTCTGCTCGTTTGCCCCCTCTTATATAAAAAAAAAGCTTGAGGTCCCAGGTTTGAATCCCCACCGGGGCAGATATTTGTATAAATAATACGAACGTTTGTTCTCGGGTCTTGGATGTTTCTTTTGTAGGTATTTAAGTATGTATTTATATTATACTAAGTATGTTTATCCGTTTTCTAATATCCATAGTACAAGCTTTGCTTAGTTCGGGACTAGTTCAATTGGTGTGAAGTGTCCCGTGATATTTATTTATTTAATTAGCCTTTACTCGCGACTTCGTCTGCCAAAAATACCTTAGTCGCTATCTCGAAGAAACAGTCAAATTTTCCGGAATAAAAATCCCATGCCCTTCCCATGGTCTTTAACTGTCTCCATACCAAATTTACTCAAATCAATTCAGAAATTAATGCTACGTTTCAATGAGGGACACACAACAGGGACAACCAATAGGAACACTTCATTTCTTCGCCTCGCTCAGCTTAGCTGTTTCCAGAATGGTGCTGTGCGAGGATGTAAATAAAGCGTTTCTATTAGGGATGGGCCGAAATTCGTTTTACATTCGGTTAAACCGAACTTCGGCATTCGGCCGTCATTCGTCACTTCATCATCATACTACATTAATGGGCGAGTCAAAAGAATAAAATGTACTTCTAGTTTTATAAGCTTTTTAGAAACAATTTTTTAATTTTACATTTCTTTCGGAGTCCGAATTAAGTAAATAAAAAGTCAGAAATAGGTATGTAATAGAGATCGATTATTTATTTTTAATCATAATCAGTTCTTTTCTTTATAATTAGCATAAGAATAAGAAAAATAAACATAGACAAATTGCAAGTGATCGCGTAAACAAGTCCATGACCTGCCGCTTTGGAGAAAAGCGCGGGAATGTCAACCAAAGTTCGGCCGAACTTCGTGTTCGGTGTTGTTTAATACCGAATGTTCGACCGAAGTTCGAATTCGGTCCATTCTACATTCGGCCCATCACTAGTTTCTATTGGTTCATGAAAAACACATTCCTTGCAACACATCCTCGCACATCACTGGTGGAAACGCAAGCTAAAGAGCTATTTTGGAATGCCTTAAACTCTATGACACTCCGAAAGTTTTGATAAATCTACTGATACCCTCGTATGTTAAAAACCGTCAAGACATTTAGAGAGAGAATCAAAGAAATAAATTATACCAGTGAGCTTCTAAATACGTTACGATAGTAACATACAATGTCATTGGATTATACAATATACGGACGGGACGGGCAGTCAGATAAGAAATAAAGTACAGTCAGAAAGAAAATGAAAAAAGTGAATTAGAACAACTGTGTTCATACTTATTGTTCCCGTCTAGACTTATAAATTAAAACACAACCACGAAGTCGTTGAGGGTTCCATACCTACAAGAAGAGATAGTCGTTTCTATTGAAATTGAATTCGATTTGGAACTTAATGACGATAAATTCCTTGGAACCGTCTAGTTTGATTTTAAATCTCTTTTATAGTTTTGTAAGAGTTCTGGACATCTTTTTAGAGACTAACTGTTTCTGTGAACACATCTCAATATTTTTACCCGACTGTAAGAGGAATAATATGTTTTTGAGAGTATGTATAAACGTATGTACGTGGGTACATACCCACATTACATAATAATGTGTAATTTTTTTTCTTTGCGTATTTGTTTTCTGTATCGCTTACTATTTCTGGTGTACAATAAAGAGTCTTTGTATTGTATTGTATTGTATTGTATGTTATGTTGTATGTTTGTTTATTTGGTATTTTCTGCAGCTTCAACCGCTGGATGGAATTTAACAAATGGGGTATCAATAGATTTGTCATTATCCATACTAATATTACGTATAAATGTAAAAGTGTAAATATAAGTATAAGGGGGCTGTTTCAAAAAGCTAGTTCCAAAAAAATGGAACCAGCTTCCTGGGACAGTGTTTCCGGAGTGGTACAGCTTAGAGATCTGTCTTACTCTCCACACCGAAACACAACAATGCAAGCACTGCTGCTTCACGGCAGGATTAGCGAGCAAGATACTGGTAGCAATCCGGGCGGACCTTGCACTAGGTCCTACCACCTGCAAAAACACCAAACACATGAACACATGTTACATGTACAGTCAGCTGCAGAGAAAAGGTACTCCCCTGTAACGGCGGTATCCATACTACTGCCATTACAGGGGGGGTACTCTTTCTCTGCAGCTGACTGTACTCAGTCAATTTAATGTGGCATTTTTTGCACAAAAAACCTTACAGTTTACTATTTCAACACTATCACTGCCCATAATCGCGTAGGCCGGAAAATGGGTTCACAGAACTAAATAACCCTCTCGTTGCCTCTTGCCGTTAATATGCATGACGCTATTTTCTTTAGACGATCTAGGTGAAGAGATGAAGGGTTCTTCAGGAAGCTGGGAACTTGGCTTTGTCAAAAGGTTTTCAGGTGTATATATTGTTAATAGAGCCGCAGTTGTTGCAGGTGGTAGGACCTTGTGCAAGGTCCGGAATGCTACCACCATCTTGCTCGCTAATCCTTCCGTGAAGCAATGATTGTACTGTTTTGTTTCGGCGTGGAGAGTAAGACAGCCGATGAAATTACTGGCACTTGAGGTATCCCTTCATCCCATATGGTGTGATACGGTGTACAGTGGGGGTAGAAAAACCTTCGTCAGTTATTAAATTGATTCCTTTACGAAGTCATAGACTCTTAGTACGTTTTGAAACCAAAGTACTGAGTAGACAAGTGCATATCAAATTATACTTACTTGACATGATAACAAGGAACAAAATAGTATACACCTCTGACATATGTCTAGTTTCATATCAATACAAAACCTTTTTAATAAACAACTACGTAAAAGTTTCAATCAAATAATGTTCTATTTAATTGTCAGTGTTTGTCATTGCCAAGGTTTAATTGTAGGGTTGCTATGGTCACCTGATTATGTTTAGCAGGTTGACAGGTTGACGCAGTATGTCCTACTCAATCGGTAAAGCAGATAGCACTGAGACTGAGCAAAAGAAAATAGATCTTAAGGTGACGAACCTTTTTTTACTCCGACTGTACCTAATGTAAGGTGTACCTTAAGGGTGCACGCATAATTAGTCAGCCTTTTGAACCCTTTTCTAAAAAACATGCTCGAACTTGGCCAATTTTTTCGCTATCTCTCCCAAGTTAAATATTTACGCAGTTGGCTGTTAGAAGTTGCTTTGTGAATAATGACAGGGAACTTTTCTAATTTCTGCGGAGGCTAATTTGGGAGGTATCTGATCAGGTAACTTGGATTGTTTTTCTTTTTAAATTTCTGTTTGTAAATTAATGGGGGCCTGGGAGTGGAGCACGAAAAGTACGGAAATATTGGTTTTAAGAATGTATTAAAAAATGCTTTGACTGTTACATTTTGCGGACTCACATTAATTATAGTTAACTTACGTGATTTGCTTAAGCGTGTTATTAAATTACGAAATACAAATTATCTTATAAAGGAAGAAAAAATATTGGAGCACCCACAGAATAGAGAAATAGATTCGTTTTTATAAGATTTTTTATAACCTTCAAAATGTTACCAGTTTTCGATAAGTTTAAAAATTCTTATTTAGACACACATACTCGTACCTAATTCTTTTTGAACTTAGAGCTGCCAGACCAAGACGTGTAACCACGGGTAAAAGCTTGCAAGACTCAAAGGATCAAGGAAAAACAAATTGTAACTTAGCTTAAGATATTCTTAAACTTTTGCACCAATTTCCCTTAAAATTTGGCTTGTATAATATAAAATATCTCAATTTTCCAAGTCGCTAGTTCGGTTCAATTAGCGGCTGAAGTCTGGAGTAGGAGTTGGTTGGAACTTCCAAGTTCTTGATTAATTGCGGTGGCCGCGGCCATAACGAGGTCTGCGGGGTATCAGTGGAAGCATATACAAAATCTTGACCTGCGGCTTTGCTTACGTCATCATCATCAGCCTATAGCAATGCTTAACACTGGTCTCCCTCCCCCAATGAAAACTCATTTTTGTCAGAACGAAAAATCCCATATGTGTTTCTAGCATTCTAAATTATAAAGCGCCTCATGTATAATTAAAAAATAGTAACTTTCTTACCTACTTAAGTAAGTATTCAGTTTGTATTTTCGATATAGGTTTTACGGGATGGCTGTAAAAGTAACAAAAATTTGCAATTGAAATAAAAAATACAAAAAGATTCCAAAAAACCAATCTTAATTTAGCAAAAAGATACCTACATACAGAAAAAATCTAAATGTGTAGCCTCTGGATTGGCTATACACGGCGGACATCCAGTGCACTGCGAGTGCAGTACAATAATGCGTACAGGGTTTTTGGAGTACTGCAATACTGCAACGCTAACAGATACCCAGAGTTCGTAGAGGGAAGGATAGATGGTTTTCACGCAATTTTAAGAAAGTGATCCAACTCGCTGCTGAGCTGCTCTGGCCCACCGGTGGGACTCTCCTTAGCTGAAGCATTTTGTAGTCGCACTGCCCCTCTACGTAGATACTGATTATTGGGCTTCGAGAAAAGTATAGTACGGCCGTGCCTTTGTTCTGCTCGACTTGGCGGGGGCACTCCCGTGCCCCCAGATGATTTGTGTGTATTAATGTTCTGTGTAACTCCTACTTACCATTCGTGCATTCAGTGTTACTTAAACACTAGGTATGGACTACGTCCGAAATAAATTATTAAAGTGAAAGTGTGTTTGTGTGTTTGTCCGTCTTACACGCCGTAACGGAGCGATGGATCGACGTGATTTTTAGCATAAAGATAGTTTATGGGCCCGAGAGTGACATAGGCTACTTTTTATCCCGGAAAAATGCACAATTCCCGAGGAAACAGTGCGCGATAACCGAATACCACGCGGGCGGAGCCGCGGGCAAAAGCTAGTATGATTATATTTGGCCCTAAAAGTGACACAATCCCAAAAAAAAACAGAGAACTTACAAAGTTTTGAAGTAATTTGTTCCGGGACCCCTAAAATACTTTCAAAAACGACAGCAATCCTTGTAAGTGGAGGGATGACTTCCCCTTGCAGATAAAACATTACTCAAAAGTCAGCTAGTGCACTTTTAATAAGATTTATTTAAACTGAGGCCTTTTTTTGAAGAACAATTAATTTTAAAGTTGTGTTAAATACTTGTGATATAGTATATAGATATAATTTATTAATATTGTAAATCTGTTTATAAAAAGATATATATACCTCGTTGAGTTTCTTGTCGGATTCTTCTCAACAGAGATTTTTCCGAACCGGTGGTAGATTTTTTTGACATTCATAAGTTTTTTTTTTTTTATTCTACTGGAAGGCAAACGAGCAAGTGGGTCTCCTGGTGGTAAGAGATCACCACCGCCCATAAACATCTGCAACACCAGGGGTATTGCAGATGCGTTGCCAACCTAGAAGCCTAAGATGGAATGCCTCAAGTGCCAGTAATTTCACCGGCTGTCTTACTCTCCACGCCGAAACACAACAGTGCAAGCACTGCTGCTTCACGGCAGGATTAGCGAGCAAGATGGTGGTAGCAATCCGGGCGGACCTTGCACAAGGTCCTACCACCTGCAAAAAATAAGTGCTTATTATAGCCTGAATTGAATAAAGAAATTTTGACTTTGACTTAAATGACCGTTGGGGGAGAAAAGGCTCGAGTGGCGAGACGAAGCGTTGGCAGGCCTCCCTGAACTGAGCCTGAGACTGAATTAACGACATCGTGAGAGTTGGGGGCATCCGGTGTATGCAAGACGCGAGCTGTCCAGCAGCAATAAGCAAAACAAAGAAATATATTTTTTAACCCAAAGGCGCCATGTGAGCATTAGTTTGAGACCCTATAAAGGACATGGGATACCTAATCTTAGTCATCAAACTATCAAATGTGTGCCAGTCAGTCTCTAAGAGGGCCAACAACGCACACGGGATACCCCTCGTGTTGCTTCCCATCAGGTAACCCGCATGCTCGTTTGTCCTCTCTTCATCATGTCAGCCGAAAGATGTCCACTGCTGGACATAGGCCTCCCCCAAGGCTCTCCACTCAGACCGGTCTTGTGCTTTTCGCATCCACCGCGATCCCGCGATCCTAGCCAGGTCGTCGCTCCATCTTGTTGGAGGCCGACCGACAGCTCGTCTCCCGGTCCGCGGACGCCATTCGAGAACCTTCTGACCCCATCGGCCATCAGTCCTGCATGCAATGTGCCCCGCCCACTGCCACTTCAGTTTCGCAATTCTTCAGGCTATGTCAGTAACCTTAGTTTTACTGTGGATATCATCATTTCTGATTCTATCCCGCAGAGAAACCCCGAGCATAGCCCTCTCCATAGCCCTTTGAGTGACTTTGTCCTCTCTTACATAGGTATAAACCATTCCCGCGAGTGCGCGGTAAACGGATTCTTGACATACAAAGTCGCAAGCCACAGGTAGTATAATATTAACTAAACTTACTTATTTTTTACTTATTTATTATCTGCGGTTAAAAATAAAAGTGGTCTTATCTCTTCTACGTAAGATGTGAAAGGGAGATGAAAAATTGGGTCAGTATCGTATAAATACAACTCAAATTAACTCTGGCTAAACTTATTCATTAGCTTCAGTTCCGATGCTAAAGATTTTATGTTCTTACCAGAAAGGGAAAAATAATGAACGAACCAATCGCTATTTTTTTTATTCCACTGGATGGCAAACGAGGAAGTGGGTCTCCCGATGGTAAGAGATCACCACCGCCCATAAACATCTGCAACACCAGGGGTGCCATGCGTTGCCAACCTAGAGGCCTAAGATGGGTATTTCAAGACTAACCTGTGGTTTCGCTTGTGTAAACCACTAGATCTGGCAGTTAAACGATTTTAAATATAAGGCAACGTGACCCGGGGCTATTGTAGCTGGGGGTGATATTATATCTGAGCCGTCTGATGGCTTCCTTGGTTCTTTACCGTTTGCCCGAATTTTATATGCCCGAATGTATCGTTTTGTAGAATTTTAATTTGCCATTAAAGTAATTTATTTTGAAATAGTACATATGGCTTCGAGAAAAGTATGGTACGGCGCCGTGTCTTTGTTTTCTTTTGCTCGACTTGGCGGGAGTACTGCTGTGCCCCCAGATTTCTTCAGAGTTGATTAGATATTAAACTAACCTAACCTAACCCACTGCTTTCTATATGAAGAGATTTAAAAAAAAAAATTATGGCAAAAGTTGGAATTTATGAAAATTGAAGGGTTCATCCAAATCCGTCTAGCCATTTTAACGTGAAAGTAACAAACAAACACACTCACAAACTTTTGTACTTATAATATTTATAGGATTTTCAAAGAATAAGACGAAAGTGACTCGAGTACTTTTTAACTGTTAGTTTTCTAACAAAAACAATACCACTCCTTGCATTCGGGTAAAAATAGATCAAAAACAAGTATTATCTTAAGAAACCGAAATAAACAAACGCTCTTCCTTGAGGAAAATTGTATCGCTTTGATCCAATTTTTGCCTTTTGTGAGAAAGTCCGATTAATCGATTTAAACAATAAGCCATAAAATCCGAGGTCACTTTTTGACCGACTTAAAAATGAGGAGTTTCCACTTGATTTCTGTAAGTATTTTTTAATCAAGTTCATGTTTTTCAATGGCGAAGCGTGCATAAAACCCGATTTCCAATGTGGACAATAGTCTGACAATAGGATACGAAAGACTTAAACTATATTTGCTTCGGTTTTACTACGGAAATACCTGAAGGCACTTCAAAATCTTCTCCATGTCGTATTCAAAAACCCAACTCTACAAACAAATAAGAATAAGTCATAACCGTCTTCGCGGCATTACGGACCGGATTCATTCATTCGAATTTTAAATTGGTTCGTTACAGCGTCGAACATTCTAGAATAATCTGGAACAATCTCGAACTTTCGATGGGAATTCTGGATGTGATCCAGCCACGCTAGAGGCAGGTATAGCGACAAAGTTAAATTTGCCGTCAATCGCATCGCTGCTCTTACGTGACAGACTCTGCTTTACTACGCTGTGGTGTTGGTTCAAAATTTGTCCACTGGCCTTGATAAGTTTGTAGTGGTTTGTAGAAAATTTAAAATTTATTTGTCTCGACAGCGAGGCGCCGGGCCGCATCAGAAAATGTGATTTGTTCTTAATCTGAGAATGCATTTTCTTTATTGAAATTTTGATCTAATTACAGATAAGTTAAGAGTTTTCCTTGAAGGAGCACCCTCGACGCCAAGTGATCGTTTAACAGTTTCGCACGCGCTTTTTAGTTTCAGAACAGTTTATTGAAGCATTGACACATGATAAATAAAATTCTTGTTTTTAAACATGGCTAAAATGTGTGTAATTTATTGTTACATTTACTATTCAGCGTCATAGACGGCTGTAAATATTTCAATTAAAAACATTTATTAATCGCTAAATTATTTATCACTTATTAACTCATAATTCAAAATGAAATCCCAACACACCCGTTTCGTTAATTTAAACTGCTGTTGAAATTTAATACGCCAATAATTTGAGGTTTTAAGATATTTTTTATCCTGAAAAAATGAAAATAAAAAATGCTGGCAATATTTAGTAGCATTAAATAAAAAAACTTAATTTTTACGAACTAAATGTTCTATCTTAAAACTTCAACGCGAATCCAAACCAACTCATTCAATCAACATCGACAGGTACAATTACCACATCTATTTAACATCCCTAACTGTCCCAAAACTTTTCCTTTAAATCCCAGCGAACCGAACCGACTAAAGCATTACCATATTACTAAGAAGCATTTACTTTTGAACGGGCCGAAGTTCGGAACAACTCGGACAATTTCTGAACTCAGAACTATTCGAAATTGGAACAAGCGAAGGAACTGAGTACTGGCCACTGGCCAGATTCGATTTTTGAAATGGTCGAGATTGAAGCTGTAGGCGAATTTCGTAATATAAAAGATCCGCGGAGTTTGTTTCGACTGAATTTGGTTTGAGTTACGAAGCTTGACGTCCCGGGTTCAAATCCAGGCCGGGGCAGACATTTGTATGAATAATACGAATGGTCGTTCTCGGGTCTTGGATGTTTAATATGTATTTAAGTATGTATTTATCTATATAAGTATGTTTTTCCGTTGCCTAGTGTTCATAGTAGTGGGACTAGGTCAATTGGTGTCAAAGTGTCTCGTGATATTTATATTTTATTATTTATTTAACTTGCCCTGGTTTTTATTGTTGTTGAGTCAAACGTAAGTTCATTTGGTTAGATTAACTTATAATTTTGTGTAAATAATCTAAAATTAACGACAGTGGAAGTACAGTCAGCAAAAAAAGGTTATATCAATATATTAAATATTTAACAGAAACTTATTACGTATCTATAGGTAAAAAAAAAAACATTTTCATTTCGAAAATACTCGTATTATTTATATTGTGGCCTTCTTATATGGTGTATGTGAAATTCATGACAAGACTAGCTTTTGCTTAGCGTGGTATTCGGTTATCGCGCGCTGTTCCCTCGGGAACTGTGCATTTTTCCGGGATAAAAAGTAGCCTATGTCACTCTCGGGCCCATAAACTATATGCCAAAAATCACATCGACCCGTCGCTCCGTTACGGCGTGAAAGACGGACAAACATACTTACGCATTTATAATATTTTGACGACCGGATGGCCGAGTGGTTAGAGAACCTGACTTCGAAGCCTGAGGTCCCGGGTTCGAATCCCGGCCGGGGCAGATATTTGTATGAATAATACGAATGTTTGTTCTCGGGTCTTGGATGTTTAATATGTATTTAAGTATGTATTTATCTATATAAGTATGTTTATCCGTTGCCTAGTGTCCATAATACAAGCTTTGCTTAGTTTGGTACTAGGTCAATGAGGGCTATCGCGAATGAATTTTCCGCTAGAGGCGCTAGTGTAGCGTGAGGTCAACGAAATGTCAAATCTCATAGTTTTTGGGTGATCTACGCGGGTTTATTTATAATTAGAATAATTTTGTGAATATTTTGCATTACCTGAAATTAATTATGGCAATCATGCGATAAGGGGCAATGAACGTCTGTAATTTGAGACAGTTTTGTCTTTCGAAAACTTTTGACCTCCCTTTTTTCCGAACAAAACGGAATTATGCAATACTGTGGTTGCTCAATATGTTTATGGTATTGTTTTACGATGTCTTAAATATGATTTTAATCTAAACTTTGTTTTCACGGCCGTTATAACAGACTTTTAAAAACCTCACGCAACAGTGGCGCCATCTAGTGAGAGAAAAAACGATAGCCCTCATTGGTGTCAAGTGTCCCATGATATTTATTTATTTATTTATTATTTAATATTAGTATGGATTGATCTAGTTACAAATTAAGCGTATTAAAAAGCTTTCTGTCTTTTCAACCCTAACTGTTAAATAAATTGTCATCTTCACTTTTTTAAACAATTTCACCTTAGAAAATGAATAACACTGGCAACAAACAAAACAAAAATGCTGTCAGTTTCGTGTTTCGTTCTTCAGCTCGTTCGTCTGCATTCTTCGAAAGTGGCTCCAGGGAGGGAATATTAAATTGTTTCGTTCAAATTCGAACACGAACGCAATCTCGAGGGGCGAAGAATCAGTTCGATGCTAACTGTCCGATTCGACTCAATGTTTCGATTCAACTAAGCAATTGTTTTTGAGGTTCCTCACAGTTTTGTGTGTCCTAGTAATCGGAGTTTTATTTCTCCCTTTTTTTATTTATTTATTCATAATCATAAATTGTTACAAAGAAAATATACAAAAGAAGCGAACAAAAACCATACTTACTTACCTGGTTTATCTGTCGCTACGTCGCTTAATATTATTTCATGTACCCATATCCACACCCCTCACAGAGGCACAAGACCACCAGCATCCCATGCTAACTTAATAGCATGGAAACTGCGGTAGGCCATCCTCTAGATAGATTATGGGCACCTTAAAGGTATTTATTTATTGAACATGATTTTAGATGTTGTTGTTGTGTGTTGATGTTGTTTGTTGTTGTTTGTTTTGTTTGTTGTTGTTGTGTTGTTGGTGTTTAGTTGTTGTTTTAATTGTTTTTGTTTTTGTCACGAATAAATGTTTTCTTTCTTTCTTTCTTTCTTTCTTTCATCGGTAAAAACAATGCTTTTAATATTTTTTTACACTTATGAGGATTATTACAAACACTATGGTATGTAGTATCAGGTAACTCATTTGGAATCTGGGGCAGCAAGAATTCCCGGGTCCTTTTTTCATAGACATTAGTAGATGAAGGCACTACATTCTTAGATAGATATGATGGGTCACGAAGGTGCGGGTCTATTTCGCCCTTTAATAAATTCTACGTTATGACTTTCGTCACTAACTATTGCAATTTAAACTTATCGTAGATATCTATAACCTTACAGAATTTAAACAGTGCCTTATCGTCATTTTTACATTCATTTCTTACTGCTTTAGGCACAACAACAAGGATTGTTTTTAACAATCCTTGATAATGTGCATAGACTAACGCCGGCCTGCATATCTTCCAGGTCCCATTTCTTACGGATTCTTAAGCTACCATCATTATAGTACGTAAAGATAAACATAAAGAAGATATGCGTCAGAAAATATCACACATTCAGTACCACTACCATGAGTTCACAGTGACCGTACTCGATAGCGGCGGCGTAAATTATTTGTATGGAGAATTGTACAGCGCCTCTACAAATAATTTACGCCCTCGCTATCGAATACGGTCACTGTAAGCTTATGGTAGTGGTACAGCGCCTCTACAAATAATTTACGCCGTCGCTATCGAGTACGTCACTGTAAACTCATGGTAGTAGTACAGCGCCTCTACAAATAATTTACGCCGTCGCTATCGAGTACGTCACTGTAAACTCATGGTAGTGGTACAGTGCCTCTACAAATAATTTACGCCGTCGCTATCGAGTACGGTCACTGTAAACTCATGGTAGTGGAACAGGTACGTTTTACGTTTGTATCGATACGTTTAAGTATTCTCGAATGCTAGAATGATGGATGGATGTGTGAGGCTTTGATCGAATTAGAATTTGTCAGGTGATAAATGTATAACGTAGAGGTGCAATGCTCGCTCGACTATAAATACTTAAATGTCAATGGAAAACTTGTCACATAATTTTTCAGATGAAATGACAGTTTTCTTTTAACAGAATACATGCAGTTTTAAGGGTTCCGTAGAAGACTAAGGGTTTCGCCTATCTAATCCTAAGTTCGTCTATCTGTCCGTCCGTGGTACTGTACTCTGGGTCTGCACGTCTGTACTTTTTGTTGACTATGCTTGCATTGTCACCCAAACTATATTTGCATACCTTTCAAGTTGATGCTATTAACAGTTGAAGAGTTCTGACCTGCGGAGATGATCCTGGCTGGAATACAAGGATGTCAATGATTATGTTGATGATGTGATTGTATTGTCACGCGATTTGCATAAGTGTTCCAAATTTCAAATCAATCTGACTACTGGAAGTTGGTCAAAGATTGCAAGATTTATTTGATTACACAGAGACAGACAACGGCACAGATGAAACTAAATAAAATCATTACCCTTCCCTTGGCTTTGCCGTAGTCGGGTAATAAAAGCTTGTAAAAAGACGTATGTGCACTCTTTTTCTATGGGCGAATTGTATATTTTACTTCAGTTGTACTATCAGAATAATGCGTTTGTTTAAAACCATTTATTTTTCAGAATAAACAAAAACAAACATAATAAAACTTAAACTACAAAGATTTGTCGACGCGCCTAATAGATGCCTCGGGTGATCAGAGGGGCTGGTCACTATTTCGCACAGCGAACAAGTATTGCTATGCAGCGAGGAAATGCGGCCAGCCTGCTGGGCACCTTGCCCATTAACGGCGATTTAGGCAAAATTTTCTATCTGTAGTTTAAGTTTTATTATGTTTTTTTTTTCTTTATTTTGTTTAAATAAATTACAACTGAGGAATGAAAAATGTATGCTTTTCTATTCGTACGGAAATTCCACTGCTACCGGAGAAGGATTATCATAACAACCGGTCAAACGTTCGAATTCACTCAAATACATACCAAAATATCCCTTCAGACCCAGACTCCTTTCACCAACATGACAAGGCAAACTAGGTTACAGGTAACATTAAGCTAACATCTTGTCGCGGCTAACCCAGCTAAGCCAATATGGCGGCCTATCTGTATTCAACCCTCGCATGCGGTCGCGGCCAGCGCCAACAGATTGGGTACATTATACCCGCACAATGCGGTCTTCACAAAATTCAATGTCAGAGGAGGGTTACGTTTTTTCCGATCTCATATTTTCCTCCGTGTTTAGATTTTGAGGGCGCTCTTGGTTTGTGACAATGCGATGTGATTTCACGTGATTTCTATTTGGATGTTGGGTTTATTTGGATGATGTTTGTTTGTTGATGTTGTTAGCCGTCTTATAAACATTTTGTAACTAGGTATGTTATAAAATTTCTTAACAGACGGTGTCATTGTTGTACGTACTTATTTTGCAGCTCTGTTATATACAACTTCTCTTACAGGTGGACTTTCATCATCATCTCAGCCTATATACGTCCCACTGCTGAGCACAGACCTCCTATCAGAATAGCAGAGCTTTACGAGACTTTAACTAAGCTTAAGTGATACAGGGCTGATGTCTGCCGCATGCACTCAGAGCGATTGTCCTAAATGAACCCATTAGGTTCGGCGGGATGGCCATCAAAAGAGAGGCAGATCAAAGAAAAGATGGCGATGGACGGGGATGACTTAGACGCGTATCAATTATACGGTGGTAGAAGCATGCTCTTGAAAGGGACAAACGGCGGAAGAAAAGAGAGGCATTTAACCAGCAGTGTGACACTTTTATCATCATCATCAGCCTATGTTCGTCCACTGCTGGACATAGGCCTCTCCCATGGCACGCCACTGACCACGATCCTCGGCCACTCTCATCCAGCTCTTGCAAGCCACCTTGCGAGGATCATCGCTCCACCGAGTCTGAGGACGTCCTACGCTACGTTTGCCAATCCGTGGTCTCCACTCAAGAACTCGTCTACCCTAACGGTTATCGGTTCTTTGAGTTATATGGCCGGCCCATTGCCGCTTCAGCGTGCTGGTGGGCTATGTCGATAACTATGTGTGACACTTTAACGGGCTAAAAAAATAGCAAGGGCCACAACAGTTTAAAACAATATACCTATTCTGTAGAGTAGAGTCAGAGGACCGGGACGATTGGAGGATCCTAGGCGAGGGTGCGGCTGCGCATGACAGCGCGTGGTTTGAGTGTAAAGCGAGTTCTAAGGTATCAGCGTGGGACCGTTCCTGCAGCGTCGTCGTCGGCTACGCCTCGTCCTTCAAACTATACTCATCCATGAAATGACTTTTCCCGCCTTCTGCAGTATTATACTATAACTATACTTTTTTTTTCTTCTACTGGATGGTAAACGAGCAAGTAGGTCTCCTGATGGTAAGAGATCACCACAGCCCATAAACATCTGCAACACCGGGGTATTGCAGAAGCGTTGCCAACCTAGAGGCCTAAGATGGAATACCTCAAGTGCCAGTAATTTCACCGGCTGTCTTACTCTCCACGCCGAAACACAACAGTGCAAGCACTGCTGCTTCACGGCAGAATTAGCGAGCAAGATGGTGGTAGCAATCCGGGCGGACCTTGCACAAGGTACTACCACCTATTACCTTACATATATCATTTTAAAATTAGTTGAATATTGTAACTTATTACATTATGTTATTATGTGGTCGTTAAATTGCCTCTAACTTATTAAGGGTTAAGAAACTAACAACTTTCATAGATGACATTAGCCAATCAAAGTCAAAGTCAAAATATCTTTATTCAATTTAGGCTATAACAAGCACTTATGAATGTCAAAAAATCTACCACCGGTTCGGAAAAATCTCTGTTGAGAAGAATCCGGCCAGAAACTCAACGAGGTATATTTTTTTTAACAGATTTACAATATTTATAAATGATATCTATATACTATACATCACGAGTATTTAACACAACTTTATTTTTAACACAGTAGGTTCGCTATTTGAAGGGATCGCTAATGCGGATCAGAATAATTTTCACTGTTTCCGTTGTATTTCTATGATATAATCATTGACTTTATAATAAGCCTTAGATGTTAACGTCTTCTTGACAATTTATTGAATTTTGTATCTGTTTCTTTAGTAATATTTTTTGGAATGATGATGAGATCAACGAGACCCCTTGACACCTTAGCGAAACGCGATCCATTCTTCCATTACAGTTCGCAGCTTTTCATATTAAATCGCTTAAAAGGTAATGAAAGACTCAAAGACCCATATACAGCCGACCCCAATCTTTTCGTAATGCTACCCAACAGATTTCGCGTGGAGATTTAATATTGTACGCACATCGTGATTTATTGAACTCTGCTTTTTACGAAGCTGAGACCTGTTCTTTGTCTCATGTTTTATACATTGCCCTGGAATTTCGATTGTCTGCTTGTTGAAATTTGGTGCTTTTTACCTTTTTGAATCGCCACACAAATAATGGAAGACGTATTTTAAACAAGGTTTTGCTCTCAGAGCGACACAACCACAGTATATACAGGTTGGCCCATTTGTATCGGTCAGTATGGTAAAGTCTGAAACTATACGACATACGAAAATTTCTTCTTAGGAACCATGAGATCGATTTTAATAACAAGAAAAACTGCATTCATGTATTTTAAAAAAAACCTGTATTCAGCTCGGGAATCGAACCCGGTTGCTTTGAAAAAAAAAAAAACTTACACTATTTCTATTTAGATATCGATTGTGTCCGTCTTAAGCAGTAAATGTCTCCATGGAACATTATGTCTAAAATGAATAAAATGCATTGTTTTCACATACTTTAATTTATTTTGGTAGGTGCTCGATATGTCCACCGTTACAATATTCAACAAATTCTGGCATGTAAAATTGTCTCTATGGTTGTTTGCTGGTAAAATCGACGTCATGGTTCCTAAGAAGAAATTTTCGTATGTCGTATAGTTTCAGACTTTCCCATACTGACCGATATAAATGGGCCACCCTGTATATAAGCTAAAGCAGTATGGAAGCAACGAACAATCGATCGAAACGAACACACTCACACAGACGCTATCTCTACACGACCTCTAAGGGGATCGGTACCGCGCAGTACCGCGAGTACCCTTAGAGGCCGTGTAGAGCGTGCGCCTGTGTGAGTGTGTTTGTTTCGATCGATTGTTCGTAGCTTCCTTACTGCTTTAGCTTATTTATATACTGTGAGACAACCGTTCACCATACTGCCAGAAGTGCCAGATGTACTCTGCGATGATGAAGTTTGGTCGAGTTCGAGACACGACGGAAAGCGCCTGGTTCAATAAAATTAAAAATGTTAAGTAACGAGGTGGACAGCTATATTCCCATGTTTTTACCATGGTCCTTCGAATCCCAGGAATGTAAATACGCCGTCAAACAGGTGACGTTGCGGAGCATGTGATATTACAGTTCCTCAAGTTTTATTGCTAAATTCCTCAAACCGCTCGCCCTTGTGTACAGTCGAATAAATAAAGGTTTCTATTTTTGATCGAGGCCAGATTATGTTTAATGTTTATTTGGGCACAAACGGTACAATTTTACTTACATATAATGTGCTTACATCTAACATTAACCAATAAAGATGCCACCATTAGTTAATACATAATTAAAAATTGGGTAAATTGGTGTTCTCTGAATTATCTAACACAACATACACGACAACCTAATGAAATAGATGTTCATGAACGAAAAAAAAAAACGAGAAAACTTATAAAGAGGACAAAAATTTTGTGCAACCAAGAAACTAAACTTATCTAAACTTATCGACTAACTCAGTGGTTCCCAACCTTTTCTCGACCAGGGACCACTACTTACAAGAAAAATAAAGTGAATCAATCCGAAAATAAACTTTAATAAATGGGCCGCGAAATTTGAAAGCGTTTGCGGACCACTGGTGGTCCACGGACCATTGGTTGGGAACCATTGGACTAACTCGATCCAATAAGGAAGTTTTAAATTTGAGCAAGGAGTAATTAAATATATCGCTTTCAAAGAAATACATATTATAGCTACGGCAGGCTCTACTAATAAAAGAATTACCCGCGTAATTGGTTCTAGTAAAAGGGACCTGGAATAAACAATTATTGTTACGACTGTTAAGCCGTGGAACTCTAAGACCAATTTTACTAAGAATATAAGGGGAGTCAGCAAAACCATTAATCAATTTAAATAAAAATAATTGGTCTCTTAATGTGCGACGGTCTTCAAGGGAAACCAAATTTGTGTCATCTAACTTTTGCCGAGAACGGGCTGCTCTATAGTGTAAATGCTTCAAAATTTTTTTTGAATCCTTTCTAGCGAATCTATGTAAACATTGTACTGGGGGTTCCAAACAGTGGACGAATATTCTAAGATGGGCCTAACCAAGGAACTAACATTTTCAAACGCCCTACCAACTCTCAGGATAAATCCTAAAATCCTATAAGCCAATTTACTGTCAAGGTAGACTCCTAAATCCTTTACAACATATTTTCTTTCTAATAACTCACCGTTTATATAATAATCGTAAAGTTTTTTATCTCTTTTCCTTGTGAAGGTGATAACATGACACTTGGCAACATTCAAATTCAAACAGTTGTTTTGGCAGTAAATGCTCAACCGATCAATATCATCCTGTAAAGCCCTGCAGTCCTCAATAAGCGTCCTGATTACTTTAAAGATTTTCTTATCATCAGCATAAAGCAAGCACTTAGCCGAGGTAAAACAGGAGATGGCATCATTAATAAATAAGTCGAAAAATAACGGTCCCAGATGAGAACCTTGTGACACACCAGACGGTACTGGGACAAAAGAGGAACAATAACCCTTGACAGCGACAGCCTGACAACGATCTCTTAAATAAGAAGTTATCCATCTCAGCAGATCTCCATGAATTCCGAAATCATTTAACTTCCGGATGAGTATTCGATGGGAAACCGTATCAAATGCTTTGGAATAATCGGTATATATAACATCTACCTCATAGCCCTCGTCCATTGCACTCAATACTTGGTCAACGAACTCACACAAATTAGACTCTGTGGATCTCCGATCAACGAAACCATGCTGTTCAGGCACTAACACGGGTGTCAAAACCGGGAAGATAACATCATAAATGATCCTCTCAAAAAGTTTTGGAAGGCAACTTAGTTTCGAAATAGGCCTGTAGTTACTAACGTCGTGCTTGTCACCCTTCTTAAAAACTGGCGTCATAAAGGAGCGTTTCCACACCTTCGGCATCACCCCCGTTCTTAAAGAAATCCTTAAAAGAACAGAAACTGGCATAGCCAGACCAGCGCGACACTGTCTCAGAAGAATAGGTGGAATACCATCGGCCCCGGCACTCTTCTTAACATCCAGTGATCTTAAATAGGCACATACCATATTTTCTGTTATATTAACTGAGTTAAGATTGATTACGGATTGATTGCCCTCACCCAAGACCGAATCCCCTGGCTGCAAGTCAGATCCAATGCCAGATTGAGATTGAAATACCGAATGAAAGTACCTATTGAAAAGATCATAAATGCCGACACCGTGACAAGCCGTTACATCCTCAAGAAACATCGAGTCCGGTATAGCACCAGCATTCCTCTTTGACTTGACAAAACGCCAGAAATAGCTACTGTTATTCTTAATTTTCAATTCAGCAAATTTCACATAATCCCTATAACATGTCTCCTGCACCAGCTTTTGCCTTGCACGAAGCAAAACAAATCTATCGTAATCGTCCAAGTGCCCGTAAGTCTTCCATTTCCGATGAAATTTCAACTTCTCAGAAATAATTTTTATTAAAGCTTTCGAATACCAAGGAGGATTTTTGCCATTATCATAAATTGTTTTTGAGGGAACATGGTCATCAATAAGTTTATTGAGAATGTCATAAAAACGTTGTACTGATAGATCTATGTCATTATAATCGAAAACATTATCCCAGTCCACCTCACTGAGAGCAGAATCAATTGCTTCGAAGTCAGCAGCCCGAAACAACCGTACTGATCGTGGAGGAGGGCGAAGTATACTCACCGATATATCTTTAATTTCTATAACAAGTGACGGATGATGCACATCTTCGCCTACCAAAGCAACCGAAGCCTTAGAAACACAACATAGCACATTAGCAATAACGAGATCCAGGAACCTACCGTTACGATTACAAACAAGATTATACTGTCGCAAACTATTAAATGACATGAAAGCTTGCAAGGAATGAGCAAGAGGACTGTCAATATTTCCTATAAGCTCAGCGTAAGATGTACAAGGCGAAACAGACCAGTTTGCATGGCTAACGTTAAAATCTCCAATAATTATAATGTTATCACCAGGGCTGTCCATAATTGTTTTAGATATTGATTCAAAAAATTCAAGTTCAGCATCCGAAATCTTAGGGCAAGGCGGAAAGTAACAACAGAACACTCGACAACGAGTCTGTCGTGAGCCGCTCTGAACTAAAAGAGAGAGTATCAATAAATCAGCTATAGCATTAACCGACGACAAGCAGCAGTGCCGTGAAGCAGCAGTGCTTGCGCTGTTGTGTTTCGGTGCGGAGAGTAAGACAGCCGGTGAAATTACTGGCACTTGAGGTTTTCCAACTTAGGCCTCTAGGTTGGCAACGCATCTGCAATACCCCTGATGTTGCAGATGTTTTATGGGCGGTGGTGATCTCCCAACTAGCAAATTGCTCTTGAAAAATGCATACTGTAATGCTATATGTCTTAAATAAGTCACAGGAAAGCTATGGATAATGTTTGTCGTCTTATAAACGCATTGGTAACCAAAAAATAATGCTAGGAGTAATAATCTGGAAAAACATATCTCGAAAGCGCATTGGAGATTACAATACATGGTTTATTCAAGTACAGTCCTACAGAAGCAAGATACGAGACTTTAACTCTCCGCTAAATACATTAGTTTCAATAAAGTCTTATCTAAGTCTAACACTTCTCTACAGAAATGCGTTAATAGAACTTATATAGGACTAGTAGGCTTGAGGATGTCATTATTGTGTCATCTAAGACTAAAATCCTGTATCAGAATGATTCTTGACTCTTACAGGATCAAAAGCAAAATGGGAAATTAATTGCTCTTATATAAAGCAAAAAGTTCTGAACCACCCCTTTTTTTTTTGCTTTTTTAGGACCTTGTTTTTAACAAATGGCGTCAGCGCCATATTGTTAATAACAATGTTTAATATAATATTATCTACGAAAAATTTTTACGATTTTACTGGATTGAACCATTATGGAAACAATAAATATTTAATTGTAAACAGGTCACACGGAGCGGCATTTAAATTAGTTTCAGTTTATAATTTAAATCAGAGAGCAAAAGTTTCACAAAAGCATATTGTCAGATATCAGATCTTGTAACAGCAGGCACGTGAAATTGTTATATTGGAGTATATTTTAAATATAGGAAAATATAGGGGGGGCATTAAAAATATACCACAAATACACATATATAACAACGAAGGTAATCATCTTAGCACATAAAAAAGGTCGTAGCTAGTCACAATTAGTCCGCATAAATAACTCATGAGTCCTGCATTTTTTGTGTTGTCAAAGGTTGTCAAATATTATTAATTAAATTTAAATTCACACGAACTAAGACGAACTCTCCCAAATTGATTTTTAAACTGGCTGATAGTCGCATATTGATTCTAGATTAGTGTGCAAGATTTGTAGCACAATACAGTGCGTTTTTAAGATCAACATGGGAGCAAATAGCATTTCCATGACCAGTACAGCACAAATTCAAGAACAAAGATCCTGAATTTTGTGCCCAAAACCGGTCTTAAAGAGTATTACAAGAGTATTCTAAGACTATATCAAAATGCTTTAAGCTTTATTGAAAACGCATTCGTGGCTTATTCAAGACTACATTTTGCTAGTTGGGCTCTTACCACCAGGAGACCCACTTGCTCGTTTGCCTTCCAGTCGAATAAAATAAAATAAAACCGGCCAAGAGCGTGTCGGACACGCCCAAAATAGGGTTCCGGAGCCATTACGAAAAAATTAAGTAATATTTTTCTAAGGATTTCGTACTTTATACAGAATCTTCGAAGTATAGGTATATTTTATACCTTAGGCTGCTATTTACTCATAAACTACTAATAATTCTCAAGCAAACTGAGCCGCTATAGTTTTCCTTGGAAGTTTAATATACTGACTACCATCCTGAATTTTTTCAAATTTTTCCACCCACCGGTTTAGATTTTAGAGGGGGGGGGACGCTCGATTTTAATGAAAATTTGCACTTTAAAGTTGAATATTTCGCAAACAAATAATTGAATCGAAAAATCGTTTTAGTAAACCCCTAATGGTTTTAAATTACCTATCCAACGATACCCCACACTATAGGGTTGGATGAGAAAAAAAAATCACCGCTACTTTACGTCTATGGGAGGTACCCTAAAAAAAATTGTTTTAGAATTTTTTATTGTACTTTTTTGTCGGCATAGTTTACCTATATATTCGTGCAAAATTACAGCTTTCTAGCATTGATAGTCCCTGAGCAAAGCCGCGGACGGACAGACAGACAGACAGACAGACAGACAGACAGACAGACAGACGGACAGACAGACAGACAGACAGACATGGCGAAACTATAAGGGTTCCGTTTTTGCCATTTTGGCTCCGGAACCCTAAAAAAGCAAGCAAAATCTGTTACATTCAACGCAGCTTTTACAGCAATAAGAACTCCACTGCCCAAGGTGTCCCCACGAGCAGAGTAATTGCGATCACATCTGTACACATTGTACCTGGAGTAGAACAACTCGACGTCCATTATTCCCGGCAAAAGCCACGTCTCACTCAAACATACAATGTCATAATCAGCATTAATTAAATTATTATAGAATATATTTGTTTTGGTCCGAAGCCCGCGCACATTCTGATAATAAACAGACAACTCTTTAACCATTATCAAGCCAAATTAAATATACTTCATTAATTTCTATAATATATATGTGAACAATAGACTCCCCATGATTAACTTTCAAGGTATTTATGATATAGCAATAAATCAAGTACCCCAAAACAGAACAATTTAAAACTATTACACAACCAAAATAACAACTGATTGTATTATAATAAAAAACACTTAAACTGAGCAAATACAGTAAAATTGTCTATATTTGATCTTTTTTAAATCCTCCCTTGAAGCGATGTTAATAACTGGACTGGTATCAGTTTTGCGCACAAAAATACTGCAGTTTTTCACCCAAGACGTATATTTATAGGCTTTTTCCTTTGCCAGTATCCCCGCCTGCTTTAGAAGAGCCTTATTACTGCTGGTAAGATGGTCATTAAAATATACATTGAGTTGCTACCGTGGAAACCAATATCACAGGCTTTGAAATCTCTCATCTTTATTTCTATAGATTTCTCTCATTTTTATAGAGGCAATAACATCGTCATACTCAATTTAGGCTATAATAGATAACAAGCTCTTAAAAACTCTATTGAGATGAATCTCAACAAGAATTTCATTTCATTTCATATGTTTTATTGAAAACTGATCTACAATATTATTACTAACGATATGACTAAGAAAAGAAATTTCTGATGTTCTAAAAGGCCACGTGGTAGTTTGGTATCTCATCAGTGGCTCATCAGTCACAGAAGCATTAAACCATAGTAAAATAGAACAAGTATGCACACTCTGACCCTTTAGGAGACTTAACTGCCTACTCCAGCGCGGACGCTTAGGGTTGTCGGTGTCTATTTTAGGTTAATTAATTAACTCCCGGCAAATAATTTTAATATGAAAGTTAACTTTAAATTATGTGTCTAGAGAAACAAGATTCTTTGCCGCTCTATTGACGTCCTATCATCCACAGTCAGACGGGATGGTCGAGAGGTTCAATCAGACTCTGGAACGACATTTGGCCAAAGTAGTTGACAGCCATCAGAAAGATTGGGACAGGCATATTCCACTCTTTTTAATGTCGTATCGGACCGCAGTTCACGAAAGTACGGCCGTGACACCTGCGTGTGCTAATTTTGGAAGAGAACTGCGGTTACCTGCGGATCTACTGACAGGACGACCTCCAGATGCACCAAAGACGATTTCAGAATATGCAAGTGAACTGCGAAACCGGATTGATGGTGTTCACAATCATGTTCGTGAACACGGACTGCAGGCCAGCGAAAAGATGAAGACCAGATATGACCGGAAGTCTAATCAGACGAGATTTGAGGAAGAATCGTTGGTGTGGCTACATAACCCTATGCAAAAAAAAGGGAAGTCCCCGAAATTATCACCGAGTTGGGAAGGGCCGTACAAAGTAGTCACTAGGATCAACGATGTCACATACCGAATACAGCGTAACGCGCGTAGCCGCTGTAAGATTGTTCATGTTGATCGATTGGCCAAATACCATGGATCTAATGATGCTCGGGACGAGCATGTCTTAGGAGGGGGCAGTGTTACGGCGGTGGGTTAGGTGGAAACTTTAATCGTGCTTTTCGACCCATTGGAGGCGTTTTCAGCAGGCTGGAATACTGTTTCAGGCCGTTTCAGAGGACGCTCTATCACATATTAGTTTATCAAAATTTCACCCAAGTTACCGTCGTTTTCAGGCGCCTGAAACATGTTTTCAGTCCGTTTCAGGCCACCCTCTATCCAATGACGCCATAACCTGAAAACCCGTTTTCAGGCGTTTTCAGGACCCCTTATGGGCCTTTGAACTACATTTCAGTATATGGCGAAATTTTCAATAGGAGTGAAAGAGATAGCACGATTAGAAAGAGACAGCTATACTGAGAACATTCGAGAAGGTGTGTGACAAGGATAGCCTATATGTGTGAGAGAAACAGACTGTGATCCTGTTTCCGGAACATTCTAGTAACTGTGTGAGAGAGATAGCACATGAAAGAGACAGACACTCTACTCGTTTCAGGAACATTCGAGATGTAGGTATGACGTCCTAGCTGGACTGTTCTCGAACTTTGTGGACCGATTCACCGGGGGTATATAAGCCGGGCGAGGTTGCGGCGGAGACAGTTTTCGAATGCGATACCGAGCGATAAACATCGAAGAGAATCAAAGCGACTTGTAAGTGAGTTTTTGAGTGCGAAATTACTGTGAACTGTTTTTAAGTGTTTTGTAAAGTCAAGTAACAGTGTGAAAATAAATCCTACTCTTATTCATCGGTGTTAAAAGTGCTTTTCAATCACGAACCCACCCCACGAACGTAACATTATTATATGAAATTTAACAATATTATTTATAAATTCGGCGAAGTGGTGATGGCGACTGTATACATACTTACTACTCATGTCTCCTACACGTAATACTATAACTGGCTATGTTCCGCTAATTTACAACTATACCTAATACAAAAAATAGGTAAGTACGAATACGCGAACGTAAACGGTGATCATCTCGCGATGCGAGCGCAAGACGAGCGAGCTAAAATCGAAACGTACAGCACCGACGGCAGCGCATCCTTGACTAAAGAAAACTTAATCCTCCTTAAATTATCAGTGTGTGCGTGCGGCTGGTGTATGCGTACCGGCGCGCACACATTTAAGCCGCTCGATGTACTTTTGTTCTTAGTGAACCTAGGTACTTGTTCTCTTTTACTATGATTAAACATTGCCAAAAATAGAAACCATGGAAATGGGGAAGTACCTTTATGTTTCGCCGCTCTCAACGATCCATCATCCCTTCAAACAAGTTACAACCGTCAGCAATGAAGGAAGAAGATATTTATTTAGACGTTATCGATATTGAGGAGTGTCAAAAGACTTCTTTATCTATTGAGAACTTTCAATTTCGCTGAAGTAAATATTATTGTGTGGACTGTACTCGTACATTCTAGCAAGTAAAAACGGATATACACGTGCTCTAATATTTTATGAAGGTATATTCGTTACTCGACTGCGAAAAAGGAGGGTTATATTATTTTAATTGTATTTTTTTACCTACTGTGTTTTAAAGCAGTCGGGCTTTTTAATTTTTTTTTTAATTTCATCAAGCTTCATCCCGCGACGTTCAATCCCGAGGAAGAATAAAAATTGGGTAACTTTCTATCCCATGTTGATTTCGGAAAATCCTTTTGGTAGGGTACCGCCATGAACCGCAACCGGCAACGCATCAAAAGTCTTAACTTACCATCAGGTGAACCGACTGCTCGTTTGTCTGCTATTATCCATATTAATATTATAAATGCGAAATTGTGTATGTATGTTTGTCTGTCTTTCACGCCGTAACGGAGCGACGGATCGACGTGATTTTTGGCATATAGATAGTTTATGGGCCCGAGAGTGACAAAGGCTACTTTTTATCCGGAAAAATGCACAGTTCCCGAGGGAACAGCGTGCGATAACCGAATACCACGCGGGCGGAGCCGCAGGCAAAATCTAGTATGAAATAAGTTTTTGGTAAACATTTAATTTTTATGATTGGTTTTTTGGAATCTTTTTATTTTTTATTTCAATTCCAAATTTTTACTTTTACGGTCATCCCGTGAAACCTAAATTGAAAGTACAAACCCAAACACAGATGCACAGAAAAACCAGAAAAATAAGACCAACACTGGGAATCGAACCCAGGTCCTCGGCATTCCATCCAGCAGTGGTGTAGCGGTATAGCACGCGGCACGGAATGCCGAGGACCTGGGTTCGATTCCCAGTGTTGGTCTTATTTTTCTGGTTTTTCTGTGCATCTATGTTTCGGTTTGTATTTTTAATTTAATTTTTAATACAAGCTTTCTGCACGCTTTTTACTTTCTGCTTTCTTTTTTGCCTTCTCCACGGCTTCCTGGAATCGAAGCCCCTGTCCTTGCTCTTCTGCAAGGGCTGCTGCTGCTTGCTAGCCCTGGAACCCCTACTGCCTCCAGCCTTCGTCCAGCGCCGGCGACCTCCGCTTCGGACCCTGATCCAGGGAAGCCTTCCCAAGAAACGCCTTCCAACTCAACTTTTTCGTATCCGCGACCCTCGAGATTCTATTTCTGTCAGTAAAGCCTTAGGGGCTAAATATACGTCTAAAAACTTCATTTCGTTTTACTTAAATTGAACCCCTAGGGTCTCACTACTCTACCCTGACAGGGGGAGACCTATGTCCAGCAGTGGACGTCTTTCTGCTGAAAGGATGATGATGATGATGAAAAGGAGGGATAAATTCGCCTTTGTACATTATATATTCATTGTTAGTCAATTGTATTCGTTTACTTATTTTTTTGTTTACTTAGAATCAGAAATGATGATTTCCGCAGTAGAACTAAGGTACATTCACATTGCACGCAGGATTGATGGCCGATGGGGTCAGAAAGTTCTCGAATGGAGTTTTTGGACCGGGAGACGAGCTGTCGGTATGCCTCCAACATGATGAAGTGACGACCTGGCTAAGATCGCGGGATCGGCGGTGGATGCGAAAAACACAAGACCGGTCTGAGTGGAGAGCCTTGGGGGAGGCCTATGTCCAGCAGTGGACGTCTTTCGGCTGACATGATGATGAACTTAATTTGTACAATAAAGAGTTAACATACATACATTACACCCACGGTCGGCTCCAAAGGTCATAGGTCAATCACGCCACCACATCTTCACGCTGATATTTCAATTGTTTA
Organism: Choristoneura rosaceana; assembly: GCA_037349165.1. NCBI lineage: Eukaryota > Metazoa > Arthropoda > Insecta > Lepidoptera > Tortricidae > Choristoneura > Choristoneura rosaceana. The sequence continues at coordinate 634,121 of JAZBNJ010000002.1, forward strand.
CCAGAACAATTAGGTAGTGGTACAAAGAATAAGGGGTAATCCTCAAGTGGCTCTCATACGTTGAAATTCCGTCCATGATTATTCAATAACTCGGATGAACAAAGGCATTCGGTCCCATTGTAGGCGTGCTCGAGTGTTCGCGATGTTCGAGTTTATTCAGGAAATTGATGTAAATGGGTCATTCTTTTGCGATTGAATTATAACGGCGCGCTTTGAATGCTTCCGATTTTTACAAGCTTTTATTTAATTAATATTGGTTTTTGGAATATTTTTAACCCCCGACGCAAAAAGAGGGGTTTTATAAGTTTGACCGCTATGTGTGTCTGTCTGTGGCACTATAGCTCTTAAACGGATGGACCGATTTGAATGCGGTTTTTTTATTTGATAGCAGGTTTTTTAGCAATGGTTCTTAGATATGTTTTAACAAAATCGGTTCAGCCATTTTTGAGATATTAAGCTTTAAAGTGACAAAGTCGGGGATTTTCCAACTTTTTGTTGGTTAGGTTATTGTACGTATTTTTTATTTCAACTTCAAACTTTTGTTACTTTTACGGTCATCCCGTAAAATCCATATCGAAAATACAAACTAAAGTATAGATGAGCGAAAAACCAAAAAAATAAGACCGCTGGGAATCGAACCCAGGTCCTCGGCATTCCTTGCCGCGTGCTATATCGCTACACCACCGCTGGACAGTTGTACAGACACGAATTTTTCCTATGCACCACATATCTCAGCTTATTTGCTTCTTATTTAGTCACTTAAGCAGTGACACTAGCGACATCTATGCCGTAGCCCTCATCGAGAAACTTTCAGCACTCCATCGGAACTAACCGCTCACCCGGACTAGAGATGTCGTTATTAAGCAATCAAATTAAGATTGCTTTTTGGAATCTTTTTGCATTTTGCACGTCGTCTTTACATTAGTCTGTCCGTCTACTGCGGCGGCTATTAAGGCGGTGGCAGCTGTCGCTCGCCGAATGCGGCCGACTACCGTGTTCTTTACACTTTTGCGGTCGCCGCATGCAGCATGCGGCGTAAGTGTAATTGCCGCTTAACGTGCTCAGCAACTGGAGGTCTATGGGGGAGGCCTATGTCCAACAGTGGACGTCCTACGGCTGAGATGATGATGATGATGATGTGCTCAAAATGAAAAATATTGCGGAGGCAACGTAATAAAACCTTAGGTGTTGAGTGACGTGCCGCTTCACCCGACCCCCCTTTGTTATAGCTGTGTAAGCTTGGCGCGTCAAATATAAATTTACGTCGCACGTACATTTTACTTTGAGTAAACAATTACGCTAACGATATTTGCTGCTCCAATACCGGCCATATTGAAATGCATTTAACGCTGAAACAGAGTTCTAGAGCACTAAACTTGTTTTATCATTTTTAGTTTTTAATATCGACGACTGGATGGCTAAGTGGTTAGAGAACCTGACTACGAAGTTTGAGATCCCGGGTTCGAATCCCGGCCGGGGCAGATATTTGTATGAATAATACGAATGTTTGTTCTCGGGTCTTGGATGTTTAATTATGTATTTAAATATTTGTTTATCTGTATTTAAGTATGTTTATCCGTTGCCTAGTGTCCATAGTACAAGCTTTGCTTAGTTTGGGACTAGGTCAATTGGTGTCAAGTGCCATGATAGTTATTTATGATAGTTAATATATCAACAGTACAGCATGAAAAAAATAACTCTTAAATATCTTATCGACAATAATAACTCTTATCGACAAATATAAATTATAAATATTTTTAACGCTACTGATTTTCATAAACGTTTACGCTATAACAATAGGAAATTAAATTTTCTCAATCATCTAACCAACAACGCTGTTATGTTGTCCATTAGCCTTATGCCAAAGAAGCCACTATCCGCTGACTCCTTCACTCCTTCACTCCGGTTCAAGGAAACGTCTCTCGGATTTTTGCACCTCCATTACCGGCGATGTTTCACGGCAATTAGTTCGAGACACTGGGGCGAATGTGTGGAGGGCCAGGGAAACGTCGAACATGACTTTTTAACCTCCGACGCAAAAAGAGGGGCGTTATATGTTTGGCCGCTATGTGTGTCTGCGTGTCTGTGCGTGTGTCTGTCTGCCTGTCTGTGGCACCGTAGCTCTTAAACGGGTGGAGCGATTTGAATGCCGTTTTTTAATTTGATAGCAGGTCTAACGATGATTCTTAGACTTGTTTTATCTAAATTGGTTCAGCCATTTTTGAGATATTTATTGTCATCTTGAGCGGCAACACTTGAATCCCTCACTATGCTCAGGATTCTACTATAGAATCCTTCGCTATATTCTGGATTCAATGTGAGCCCTCGCCGTAAATACATCATTTTGTTTCCTGTGACACAAATAACTGTTATCTCCTAGAGTTGTGCGAGTATTCGTTGCAAGGTATGTGTTCATTATGAACCTATAGAAATGCTTCTTTTACCTGTCCTCACTCGGCGTTACTATAGTGGAAAAACAGCTCGATGATGTACAAAACAAATGAAAGGTGCGTACTTTTCACATCGAGCATTAAGAAAATTGAAAAAATAAATCAAAATATAAGAACAACCAGCATAGAAAATGGCGTGGCTTTACAATTATCAACTTCAAAAGATGACTTGCAATAAAACACTTAGAAAAGCCTTGAACAGAAAAGTTGCACTTTGCTCCCTCTCGTCAGGGAGGAAAAGTTACTTTTCTGAAGGAGAGGTGTGAAATTATTTTTATTACCTACAAAACTACCCAGTTGTATTCCCGCTAGTTTTCTAGCCCTCATTGTCACTTTGTGCCCCGCACACGTGCGGGCTGTGTCTCTGGACTTCATCAGATAGGTGCTTGTCTTCACTAAGGGTAATCCCGTTAATTTGGGTCAATACCTTACTGTTAAGAGTTCTAGACGTGGCCAGAACTTTGGTCGTTGCGGCGATCTAAATTTAGACGTATTGGGTGGGTTATGTGTGAGATATGGGGTGAGTTCAGTTTTAGCACACTTATACACTTAACTTACTTTTGTTACACTAGATTTTATGCTTAAATATCAGTTAATTGTTGACGACTATGTATACCTAGGACAGACGGTCCAGTTAGGTAGGTCCAACTTCGAGAAAGAGGTCACTCGTCGAATCCGACTCGGCTGGGCAGCGTTCGGGAAGCTTCGCAGTGTCTTTTCATCCAATTACCGCAGTGTTTGAAGTCAAAAGTCTTTGACCAGTGTGTGTTGCCAGTGATGACATACGGATCTGAGACGTGGGCGCTAACGATGGGCCTTATAAGGAAGCTCAAAGTCACTCAAAGGGCTATGGAGAGGGCTATGTTCGGGGTTTCTCTGCGGGATAGAATCAGAAATGATGATATCCGCAGTAGAACTAAGGTTACTGATATAGCCCGAAGAATTGCGAAACTGAAGTGGCAGTGGGCGGGGCACATTGCACGCAGGACTGATGGCCGATGGGGTCAGAAGGTTCTCGAATGGCGTCCACGGACCGGGAGACGAGCTGTCGGTAGGCCTCCAACAAGATGGAGCGACGACCTGGCTAAGATCGCGGGATCGCGGTGGATGCGAAAAGCACAAGACCGGTCTAAGTGGAGAGCCTTGGGGGAGGCCTATGTCCAGCAGTGGACGTCTTTCGGCTGACATGATGATGATGGATCAGTTAATTACAATCCACTGTTTCTTGACAAATTAATCAAGCAAATACATGTTTGCGGCGTTTGGCGTTGAAATCTTGGGGCCATAGGGGCCAAGTGCGCGTCGGCTATACAAAAATTCGTAGACGAGCCTAATAGAAGCCTCGGGCGACCAGAGGGCTGGCCACTATTTTGCACAGCCAGTATCGCTACACAGCGAGGAAATACGGCCAGCCTCGACGGCGAATATTCTAAATACTCGTAGTTTTGTTATGTTTGTTTTTGTTTATTCTGTTCATTAAAAAATTCGTAAAGGAACAAACAATTAAATTATTTTCATCATCATAATCAGCCTATTGCAGTCCACCACTGGACCACTAGGCCTCAGCCCGACGTATCCCGCTTCAATCTATCAGCAGTCTTTCGCAAATTTGTCACTCCATCAGGCCGGATTGCGTCCCAAAATAAGTTTGCCGAGAAGCGGTCTCCACTCCAGAACTCGTTTAAAGAAAGAAAGAAATATATTTATTTACAACACAACAATATACAACACTACACAAGACTAAGTAGAATAGTATAGATAGGTAGTAAGATGGTATGTGTCATTGCGGTTGTGAATCGGACACTGGTTCAGCATAATGCTGATACGTTAAGAAAAAATATAATTAAAAATAACCGAAAGAGAAAAGATGCTTTGTGAAACTCATGCTAATTGTCTGACCCATGTATGTCGATGACTCTATTTCTGAGTTGGATAACCTCCTTGCGGATTCTACCCTTCATCGAAATTCCGAGCATGGTTCGTTCCATATAGTTCGGTGAGCGACCTTGAACTGGTGGATTGAAATAATCTCATTTTCTTATTTTGGTATGCAAATCCTGAAAACATTCGATCGCTATTTCACCTGCAACCACAAGAAGGGTATAAAAATATCTGCCCTCGTATCGAAGAACGTAATACCTAATAGTGAAATTACGTTTTCGAGAAATACGCTTATGGATAATAAAGGATATATTTATAAAATGTAAAATGATTCTATTTATTAGACACTTTTATTTTTTTGGCGTGAAAATAGTTCTAAATGCATCAATGTTTTTGTACAATAAAGAGTATTGTTTTCATGAAAACTTTGTCCATCATAACATTTGATTTTGCTTACTGAATTTAGGCTTTCTAAAAGACATGTACTTTTTGTATATGTATAGAGAGAAAAATATACACATAAATAGCAAACCCATGAACCTTCTCCCCAATGGTTATCTGTTCTTCGAGCGATGTGGCCCGCCCATCGCCTTGCATATTTTTACAGCTATGTCAATGACTGTAGTTCTTTGACGAATTTCCGTATTCGGGATTCTACCACGCAAAGAAACTCCAAGCACAGGTCTCTTCATAACTCGTTGCCAGAACCAGAAGACGAAGCGTTGGCAGGCTTCCCACTAGGTGGACCGACGACATCGTGAGAATTGCGGTGTACTGTACGCAAGAGGCGAGTTGTCTCATTGTGGAGTTCTATAGGCTCTTTGTTCAGCAGTGGACTCTTCTGGCTGATGATGATGATGATGAGACAGCCCATGTAAATAGCTATTGAAGCGTTTTTCGTTAGAAGGGTAGCAAATCTTCTGAACTGTGCATACTGTACGATTTATGCAATAAGGGTGTCTGTCAGTTCGTTGCTGATTTTTGCCGGCACGACCTTTGTCAACCTCTAACCCCAAACTACGCAATCCTCCGGCTCAATAGTCCGTGATTGTTGATTTCCTGCACTTATTGAATATTTCTTCTGTATCACGTTCAGAAAGTTTACGCAGAAACGTGCGTAATGCCAACGAGCTGAGGGGTCCCGATCTACGGGTTCCATTCTTTTCCAAGGGTTCTGTATGGAGAAAATTACAAATAAAGCTGCGTTTCCATTAACATTTAATGTGCGAGGATGTCGAAAATACAAACTGAAATATAGATGCACAGAAAAACCAGAAAAATATGACCAAAGCTGGGAATCGAACCCAGGTCCTCGGCATTCCGTGCTGCGTGCTATACCGCTACACCACTGCTAGACAACGGTACAGACACGAATTTATCTTATGCATAAGAGAAATCGTTGTCCAGCGGTAGTGTAGCGGTAGAGGAGAAATTCGTGTCTGTACCGTTGTCCAGCGGTGGTGTAGCGGTATAACACGCGGCACGGAATGCCGAGGACCTGGGTCCTCGACTCGGTCTTGGGACCTGGATCGGCAAGCGCAGCGTAGGACGACCACCAACGAGATGGAGGGATAACCTGGTCAAAGCCGCGGGTTCACGGTGGATGCAGGCCGCTGCCAACCGAAGCAAATGGAGGTCTATGGGGGAGGCCTATGTCCAACAGTAGACGTCCTACGGCTGAGATGATGATGGAAAGGTAATTAAATACAAATGATACCTAATCTTGTAATTTTTTCGCATTAAAAAGCGAGTGAACTTGTATAATTTGACCACGTTTTGTTTTAGTCTAAAATACCTACTATCGAGAACGACACAGTCAACATCCAAACTGAATAGTTTTAGAAGAAAAATATAACATTTTTGTATACCTAATAACTGAAGCGGCCGAGGGCAGGAAAACATTAAAATACCAGGGTCTCGGTTCAGCATATAATTTCGTTGCTGTTGGATTTGAGACCCTGGGTCCTTGGGGTCCCGGTGCACAAAATTTTATTAAAGAAGTGCAAAAGCGCCTGGTCGACACTACTGGAGACCAAAAGGCTGGCAGCTATCTCTCTCAACGAATCGCCATCGCCATTCAACGAGGGAATGCTGCCAGCCTCTTGGGCACCATGCCACGGGGGCCTTTTTACCCGACTACGGCAAAGCCAAGGAAGGGTAATGATTTTAGCAGTCTATGTATGTTTGTATTTACGTATTTTCCAGCGTAGCGTCTACACTACTCATCCGATTTGAATAAATAAGGTGTCAATCGATTCGTTATTACACTCCGGGTAACATAGGATACCTTTCCAACAGAATTTACAATACAATAACTCCTTATTGCACACCAACACATAGTAAGCAGTACACAAAACACAGGTATATATAGAGATTTTCTAAGGTAAGCAATAGGCGGACTTATCGCTTCAGAGCGATCTCTTCCAGGTAACCTTTACAATGGGCAGAAGTAAGGAATACATTTTAGCAGGCGGTGCAATACAGTAGATTAGAGCAATATAACACTAACTCATACAATACACATACACAACAAATCTAAATAGATAAATAGGTAGATATATACATAACAACATATAATTTATTTATAATAATATATGCATACAGCTTTTACTTTACTAGTTCGCCATTAGATATCGCTTTCAGGTGCAATCCCCATCCTACATCGCGCTGTTAAGATTTTTCCTAACTTAATGGGGTAACCGAAGATGGTACTCAACATTTTAACAACTCAACCTCTAATAATTGTGGAAAAGCGTCGAAATGAATCACCGGAAACGATAACCTCCTCCTTTTTTTGAAGTCGGTTAAAAAAACGAAGGATGGAAAATAATAGAATCTATATATTTCAACGAGCAAATGAATCTCAAACGGGATCCTGCCGTTTTACCAAATTTATTTTGGTCAAATTTCATTTCCCAAACAATTTTTAGCAACTTTTTATTTGGCAATGCAAACTTTGGTACAATTTTAATACGAATATTTTCATTACGTTAAATTTTCACTCGACAAAATATTATTACGAAAAATTACATTATGGCATTTGGTCATTTAGCAAATGCTTTAATAAGGCAAAAAAACATTAGACAACAAAATAAAATTTGTGCGAGCGAGCGAAGCGAGCGAGCAAGACGGTTCGGAGCAGAAGCGACTCGGATAGGTTGGGTTTAGAAGGCTAAGGCGGGAGCGAAGCGGAGCGTAGCAGGAGAGCCGTGGTCGCATGCCACCTTGCCTTAAAGGGTTACTTAGCAATTCATTTCATGGTGGCATGCGACCACGGCTCTCCTTTGATGTCTGTGTAAGTATAAGAATTTCAGAAAACAATATTTTCATGCTTGATTTAATCAGGCGTTACTTTGTGGAAGGTTCACATTAGTGGTCACGGAGGAGCAAATTACCTAATTGTGTGTAATTCCTGACCATTTTCTTGTTTAATAATTTTTAGAGCGCTTTTTCCGTAGTCGGGTTTCAGTTTTTTAAACTTATTTAGATTTAATTTAGTAGGTATTAAGTTTTTAAGTTAGGTAGTTAGTTTATAGTTAAGTTTTATATGGTTATTTTTTCTAAAATTCTTGTATTTTAAGTTAAATAAATAAAGTAATAACTTTCTGAATACAGAACTCTAAAAAAACATGAGGGCGCTATAGAAACACGCATACCAATAGGGAACCAAATCAGCTGAGTAAGCTAAGGCATGCAAAAAAAATCATACCGATTTGCAAAACGACAAGGAAAGAGAAAAAATTTATATTTCGATTGAAAACACTGGCTTCGAGGAAACGTGGTAGAATTTATCGCTCCGTTTATATTTTCACGCAGGGCAGGTTTATCTTTTCTATGTTAGATATAGAAGTTACTTTAGTTTTAGAACGTTGAGTTTTTAGCCACTTTTAAAAGATTTTGAAATAATTATAAAAATAAATATAAGCTTGTAAAAAGTTGTTTTTTAAAGACCGTTACTTAAAAATGGGACCTTACCGAGTTGGATTCGTACTAGGCCGTTTTTTTTCTATATATCTACAATTTTCTGAAGGAATAAAATATACAACTATAATCGTACAGATATAGAGTAGGAACCTCATAAAGATAGTGTTTAGCAACTAAAGTTCTCAAAACAGCAGAGAACACAATGAGAAATTTTGTTTACAATTTCAAACCTGATGTATTTTTAAAAACCTATGTTAGATTTAACTATATACGAGTACATATATATAAAGATACGAATGATTGTTTAGGTACCTACAAGTATACTTGTCGAATATGTCAGAAATATAGTCAAGACAAACACGCATCAAGTTAACGTCGTTGAGTTATTTTTTTTTTACTACAAAAGTAAACAATTTTCAGTAAAAGTAGGGTTGCTCATTGTCATGTAGATTATTTACGTCAATACATATTGCGTATATTCATATGATTCCTTCCTTCCTTTAAATTCCTGCTCTATCACATGTCCCCTTTTAAAAAAATCATACCAATCATCAGTGACAGAAATAGGCAGAGTATATTACCTAAAGATTCACTCCACGTCTGGATTTTTTTTGTCTATGTTCTACCAAGTGTAGGTAAATATACTCTGCCTCTTCCTATCACTGCATATATACCTACTAAAACAAAAACTATCGAAATTCGTTCATATATTTAGACATAAACATAGCACAAAAATACTAATATTCCGGGAGCCGACTGTTGGGGTCTTTTAGTAGCTTCAACTGCTCTTGGTCGGCCGCGGCTTAACTTGGCAAATTTTGCGCAAATGAAAAAAAAGTAGTGCAAAAATTCATGGTTTCATGCAGTCGGCTCCCGGAATATAACCTTCACCCCCGAGAATTTGATTATGCACCTCGCATTAGCATTCGAATAGAGCAACCTGGAGAAAGCTGAAGGAGGCCTACACCAAATTGGTTGAGAGAGGCTTGAGATGATAATGATGATCCTGATGATGACCTCGCATTAAGTAAATTTATATTGTTCTCGTATTTTTTAAAGCCCTCGCTTACGATCGGGGTCCAAATCGACACTCGGTGCTATAATAAACTCTGCTTGGTGCAATAGTCTACTATAATGTGCACTCTAAAATACCTTTCTTTTCGCCGTTTTTCAACCCTATTAAATGTTTTTCTACGTGTCCTCGAAGTCTTCATCGACCCCATTATTAATAATTCTATCATCGTAATTGACGGCTGGATGATTAAATCGGGCCCCCGCTTGTTTTTTTAAGATGCTGGCTTGACGTGACAATATTTGAACAAGTTCAAGCTTTACATTCAAATCGAGCTACTTTTCAAAAAACCAGGTAAGTGCGAGTCGGACTCGCGGACCGAGGGTTCCGTACACATTGATAGTTATGTAAACGGGAATCGCGTGTTGATTCCCGTTTTTTTCGAGTGATTTAAATATCCAGTGTAAGCAGAGTCCTGTTGCTAAGCAAGACGTACGCAGTGTGGGGCCAGATTATATTGGTTCTTTATATTTACAGACACACAAAAAATCAAGGTTTTCAGACTTTTCTCTTCAATGTTTTTCTCGGGTCTTGGATGTTTAATATTTATGTATTTAAGTATTTATTTATCTATATTTAAGTATGTTTATCCGTTGCCTAGTGTACATAGTACAAGCTTTGCTTAGTTTGGGTCTTGGTCAATTGGTGTCAATTGTCCCGTGATATTTATTTATTTATTCTCTTTATGTCATGACAACAAACGAACAAAAATAAAATTATGAATTGAATAAAATTAAAAATGTAAAATAAAGTAATTTTCTTAAACTTCTCTTTGGTTTTGTTGTAATATGGTCGTATATAATGGTTGTGCGGTCTCTCTGACACATATAATATTTAATACGAGAGCGCAGGGACGGTCCGATACGAACTTAGAGTTCCGTAGTAGCCCTGCTGGATAAAGCCGCGGGTTCACGGTGGATGCAGGCGGCTTCCAACCAAAGCAACAGAAGTTCTTTGGGGTAAGCCTATGTCCAAGAGTCAATATCATCAAAAAAAAGAAAGAAAAAAATAAAGAAAAAAAGTATCTGTGTATATGTCGGCGGCCGAACGTAAAATCCGCCAGATCACGAAATTTCTAGGCATATCGTGAAATAGCGCCATTTCATGAATTGGCTAAGGGACATCCGCCATATCGTTCAAAACTCACCATTTGACGATTTGCCTGGTGACGTTTAGGCAGATCATGAAATTCTTAGGCATATCATGAAAAGCCGCCATTTCATGATTTGGCTAGTTTAGGCAGATCATGAAATTCCTAGGCATATCATGAAATGCCGGCAAATCGTTTCTGGCACTTCGCCGGCCGCTGCCGCGGCACGCTCGCTTCGCTCGCTCGGCTCGTGCGTAATAGTCACAATTCATACTAACCACTCCTCGCTTCGCTCGTCGTGGGTACCTATTTTTTTCTTTTTTTCAGCATATCACGATATGCCCGGTATAAAGCTAGGAATATCGTCGAATGCGTTGCTCTAATCGATCTGCCGTATTGTTTCTCAGGCACATCGTGATATGCCTGGACATCTTTTAGGCATATCATGAAATGGCGCCATTTCATGATGTGCCTAGGAATTTCGTGATCTGACTGATTTTGCGATCGGCCACCGACATATATACCCGTTTTCTGTAATTGCTTGCTGTGTTGGTGTGTAATTGTATTGTACTGTATCATCATCAATATCAACATCATATCAGCCATATGATATTGATGATGGTAATTCCCATCGTCTGTACAATGTATGATTCACCTCGTCACTTTCAGTGTCACCTTTCGTATTAATCTTGTTTCTGCTTTCAACACTATAATTCTTCATTTTCAGTATTCTTATCAACTCTAGCTACTAAATTTCTAGCTAGAAGTTATCTAGGACTTTCAATCTTACTTGGGTTTCAGGGTTCCGTACTTTGCAGTATTGAAAAATGAAGTAAAAAATTATAGCCCCTTATGTTATGCATCGCGCACATCTCGCTATGCTCTAAGACTTTACATGCACTTCGTTCAGTCATACAATTTGATTCCTGACTCAGTGTGGAACGCTCTCACAGTGGCATAATCATAATGAATTCCCTTTTCAAGCAATACGATGTCACTATTAGTGGGCCATGGCAATTTTTTTATTATTATTATTATTATTAGAATCCATAATACAAGTAATTCATAGTAGTAGTAATCGGTGTAATTTATCACAGGATATTATTATTTTTATTTTAATATCCTGAAATCAAACTACCTACCCAATTCTATATCAAATTATTTTATTTTTTAACACTACAAACACACTTATTAAGACGCTACCTAATGAGAGAGAGAGAGAAAGAGAGAGAGAGAACATCGTCAAAGACCAAGACGGCTAAAGTAACTACTACTACTAACTGTTACTATTTCTAGTGTACAATAAAAAGTCTTTGTATTGTATTGTATTTTTTTTTAATATATATATAATAGGGGGCAAACGAGCATACGGGTCACCTGATGGAAAGCAATCACCGCCGCCCATGGACACCTGTTAATACGAGGGGTATCACAGGTGCGTTGCCGGCCCTTTGAGAGACTGATAGGCTCGTTTTTTGAAGATCCCTAAGCTGTACCGCTCCGGAAACACTTTCCCAGGAATTGTAAGTTACCCCTCTTTTAACTATCACAGAACCCTTCTCGTGTTGGTCACTCTAACACTTGCCTTTGTACTTCGAAACATTTTTTAAATAAATTTCATAAATTCACTTACCGAAAATGACACCCGAGTATAATGAAGTCTCGTGAAAAATGAGGGTAATTCGTTTCATCGCACCTTAGGTGTAGTGCAAAGTGTTCGGATAAAATTCAGAAAAGTTATGCGTAAAGGTGGAGAGGGACCTGAGTAAGGAGAAATTCATGGATTTAACTAAATTCTCTAATGTTACACTGTGGTCTTCATGTACGCTGTATTGTTTTGCTGATTTGGGACCATTTCGTGACATAAAAATTTCGCACTTTTCAATATCTTTTTTTTTTGTTATGCTATGCTACTTTGTCACGAATAAATGATTTCTTTCTTAGATAGAAAGAAAGAAGTATATCTCATGTGTGTTATATCTATAGAAGTTAATATTTTAGATTTTTACATTGATCCCTTGGAAATAAAACAGAATAGCATAAAGGTACCTACGACCAAACCGCTGCTAAAAAAACGGTGACGGCACGGAATCGCATTGACGCACCGTATGCGCACCGTTTTTTTTTAAATAATGAATAAATAAATGTCGTCATACTTTATGTGTTTGTTTTTTATTTATTCGATGCTTATTTTCATTAATTTTTCCTTCTAATGATTTTTTTTCTGTGTATCGAATACGTGCAAATATTTAAATGTTTTTTTTATCTTTCCCTCTTAAGTGCTTTTTCAGTTTTATCCCAACTTTTCCACGCTAACCTCAGAACGCTATTTTCCATGCAATTACAGAAAACTGCATTGGACTTTCAACATTTGAATTTCAAACGCAGCTGCTCGCTTCGGATGTAGGAGCAATGAACCCCACGTACAAAGTCAGGGTAAACTTGTCTTTAGGTTTTACAGTCAAAAGTTTAATTTCAAATGATACTTTGGACACCAGGATAGAATGATTAGCGGAAAGTTTCTTAAGATAACGAAAATTGGAGAAGAGCTTTGCTAGTGAATTTAGCTTTCGCCGTCTAGAGTTAACTGCTAGCCCAGGGTTACGTAGGATTAAATTTCGTATGGAACTGTTAGAAACCAGGTTTAGCGATTTAATTTAAAAAAAAAGTTGAAAATACAAACTGAAATATAGATGCACAGAAAAACCAGAAAAATAAGGCCAGCACTAGAAATCGAACCCAGGTCCTTGGCATTCCGTGCCGCGTGCTGTACTGCTACACCACTGCTGGACAACGGTACAGAGACGAATTTCCCCTATGCATCACATATCTCAGCTTGTTTGTTTCTTATATAGCCACTTAAGCAGTGACGCTAGCGACATCTATCTACGTAAAAGTAAAAATTTGGAATTGAAATAAAAAATACAAAAAGCATGCAAAAAAAAAACCGAGCGGATACGATGCGTCACTGCGATTCCGTATTTTAATCAACGGTGTGGCGAGCATGCGATAAAAACGTTGCGCATACGGTGCGTCACTGCGATTCCGTGCCGTCACCGTTTTTTAAGCAGTGGTTTAGTCGTACCTTTATGCTATTCTGTTTTGGTATTGAAAATATTTACTAGGAGTATTTATAATTCGGCTAATTAAAAGTAGAGGCCAATTGCTCAACGACTCAGGTTCGCGATGGTTTGTGAGGAATAAAAAAAATCTAAATCAGCCCAACCAAAACTCTGAAATATCTTGTTGGAAGTATGATTTTTTTGGTAACGCCAGAGACAATTTTGGTAACAGAGGAGAAGCCCAAAGTATGGGTAAAATAGTTGATTGGTCCATTTAAAATATTCCTTGTCAAACAATAAAAACCTGCTTTCAAATAAATAAAAAACCGCATTTAAATCGGTTCATCCGTTTAAGAGCTACGGTGCCACAGACAGACACACAGAGCGGTCAAAGGTCGAGGGTCAAAAATAAAGGTTGTTACATTTGTTATAAAAAATAACTAATTTTGTTTTATAAAACCTTTTTCATAACGCGTGAAATAGAGCCAGTCTGTTATTTAATTTTGGTGGAACACAAGTTGTGAATAAGGTCGACCCACCAGTAGTTAGATAGAAATTGTTTAAGCTTTAAAATCTTACGCTTTTATGGACTTTATGGGCATCTACTTGGATAATATCGAACCACGACTAAGTGAATTTGACGCAAAAAGAGGGGTGTTATAAGATAGACCGCTATGTGTCTGTCTATGGCACCATAGCTCTTAAACGGGTGGACTGATTTGCATCCATTTTTTTATTTGAAAGCTGGTTTTTTAGCGATGTATCTTAGGCAGCCCCTAGACCTACAATAACATTGTACAATACTTTTTATTGTACAATAAGATTGAAAGGCGCTCTGAATCCAAACGAGCAATTGTATTGCACAATAATACGAACTGCACAATGTTTTCGTGTTCAGTATAGTATTAAATATTGTGCAATACTGACCCTACACGATGCAATATAAAAATATGGTGCAATAAAAATTAAACTCGTTCAAATTCTTGGTCAATCATTGTGCAATCTTCAATATTAACCCTAAACGGTCAATAATATTGCACAATTCGCGATATTGCACAATATAATTGACCGTTTAGGGGCCGCCTTAGATATATATTTCATCAAAATCGGTTTAGCCATTTTTGCGATATTGAACTTCGAAGTGACAAAGTCGGGGCTTTCCAACTTTTTGTTGAATAGGTTTTCATTTCAATTTCCCCTCATAATTTGAAATACTTATGAAACTGACAAATCATACTCAATCTCAATCAGACTCAATGATGCAGTTTCACCCTTACGTTGTAGACATTCCTCTATTACGCACGAATCGGTTTGCTTCTTCTTTCATTATGCGGACGGCTAAGGAGTGGAACTCTCTGCCGAGGTCAGATTTTCCGGAACTCTATAATCTGGATATGTTTAAGTTCAAATTGAACAGACACCTTCTAGGCAAACGTGTGCCATCTTAGGGCTCATCTTCGCCTTCCATCAAACGAGATTGACGCCAAACGCAAGCTTATTTCGTATAAAAATATAGCATAGCTTCTAACTAATATAATAAGATAATAGATAATAGGATAAGGGAGGCAAAGGCACTCGAAAAATTACACATTACACAAAATGAGAAATAGCCAAGTGAGAGGAGCTGGAATGAGTCGACGGCGATTTACTCGCTCACTGAGACAAGGTTCTATGATTTACTTTGAATGTTAAGCAACCTTGATTCTTTAGATAAACATAACAGGGTACAAATTTAAATGTGAGTCGTAAATTTACGTTGAGTATAAAGGCACTGATGTGGGGAAACCGCTCGTTTATAAATAAGAGTGTGTTGTAATAGACTAGGGATTTTCGGTGAGTATAGAGGTTTGTTTTGTGGAAAGTATGGATAACCTATTTGTTTGTTGCTACAGCTTTGATTAGAGGCAACTCAATTTACGGATGACTCGCACACTCCGTGAGCGCTTAAAAAAACCTTCGGGTTTTAGAAGCATGCTTCGGGTATTGATGACACGCGATCGTGATTTTGTATAAGTAGAAAAAGCTAGTTTCCTATAAAATCTCTTCTACGTCACAGTACACTAACCTAACCAATACAATGGAAAACCCCCGACTTGTGAAAGAAACTGGTTACTAAAATCACTGGTTTTAGTAACCAGTGACAATACATGATTCTTGTCCACCAGTTTCGTTTCGTTTCGCTCAAATCACGTAACGGCCCACACCGACCGCGATTGTCTAAATTTCTAAAACATTGAGCCACAGATGTAATTAATTCTCCTAGATAAATACGAGTAAAAGGATCTTGATTGTTACTATCTAGAATCTTAGCCGATGGTCCCTGGAAGAACTCGAAATGGTCTGCGAAGCCATCAACAACGAATTAGCAAAACGACGCGCCATTCAAATAGCGGTCGCAATCGTTCATTAATTTACAATTTTACTTTTACGGTATATTACCTTCAAACAGTTGGTGGTCCATGGCAAGATTAGACAGATATTTTGTCAAATGGTCCCTTCTAACTAAACATTTAAGAACCACTGATAATATAGATCAGATCAGAATCTAGATTTGGGAGATAGACTAGAAGCGTGACTCAGCGTATGCTATGCACTAGACTAATAGCAGTGCGTCCTTACCGTAATAGGTATCTATTGTTACGTTGATGACTTGGCGATTCAGGATTGTTCTATATTGAACCCTCGTTAGACAGGTAACGGCTAGCATTATAATTAGTAGGATTTTGTTAAGATGATATTAATCAATCAATCAAATAATATCAGAAAACTCATAAAGAAAGAAATTTTCTTTCTTTGTGAGTTTTTTTTTAATCGACTGGATGGAAAACGAGCAAGTGGGTCTCCTGATGGTAAGAGATTACTATCACCCATAAACATCTGCAACACCAGGGGTATTGCAGATGCGTTGCCAACCTAGAGGCCTAAGATGGGATACCTCAAGTGACAGTAATTTCACCGGCTGTCTTACTCTCCACGCCGAAACACAACAGTGCAAGTACTGCCGCTTCACGGTAGTATTAGCGAGCAAGATGGTGGTAGCAATCCGGGCGGACCTTGTACAATGTCCTGCCACTTGAGTTTTCTTTTTACGGCGCTTCGGGCAGTTTTTTTAAAAGCACATATGACAAAGTTCTTATCTTATCTTATCTTAGTTTTAGGGGTCCTTGCGGATACACTTCGACCCGTAGGGATCTTTTGTGTAATTACCCCTCCTTCGCACTTACTCCATTGCTTTTATCACCTCATCCATGAATTGGATGATTTGACGTAGCGGTAGTGCCTTAAAGTCTCCTGGCGCGGGGTATCCGACGCCAAAGAGTCTCATTCTTAATCTGGCGAGAGCGTCACATTCACACATAATGTGTTCCATTGTTTCGTCTTCCTCACCACATATTCTACAATCTTCATTGTCCTGTAGTCCCACCTTTACTAGTATGTGTTTAGTATCGAAGTGACCTGTGAATGCCCCGACGATTTGTTGGAGTTGTTTCCTACTGAGTGTCCAGAGTTTTTTAGTCCAGCTAGTGCTGACGTTTTCGATAAATCGTTTTGAGTGCTTTAGACCTTCCAGTGTTTTCCACTCTTGTTGGTGTTTAAATCTGGTGTGGTCGTTTATAGCATTCTTTATGGTACCCTGTGAGAGTCCCACATACGGTTCGGGCCCTATGTTTTTGTTCATTGACCCTTCCCTTGCTAGCTCATCTGCTTTTTCATTGCCGATGAAGCCTCTGTGTCCTGGGATCCAAACCAGTCTCACTTTGTTGCGTCTGCCAAGCTTGTTTAATGCTTGAACTCCATTATAGATCAGTCTTGAGTCAACCTTTGGCGATGTGAGTGCCTTTAGAGCTGCTTGACTGTCACTGAGTATATAGATGGTTTGTTCTTTTACCTTCCTATCTATACGAGGGCGACACTGAAAGTTTTTAGAACTGGCCACTTGTAAACAATATAATAAAAAAGTAAGTTTAAATTTTGAAAATGGAACTCTTTGCCAATATTATTGAGTATGTATTTCATTCATTTGTCATTAGTTTTACGATTTGGCGGCAAATTGAAAATTGTCTGTGTCACGTCAACATGAATTTAACTCGCGAAAATTTTCGTGCAATGATTTTTTATGACTTTCGATGTCATTTAAGTCAACAAGAAAGCTATGATAGACTTCGATTGGCCTTTCATGATGAAGCTCCATCTCGTGCGACCATTTACAACTGGTTTAATGAGTTTAAACGTGGTCGCACTAATCTCACCGACGATCTGCGTGAGGGACGGCCTTCTACGGCGACGACTGAAAATAACATCAGTGTTGTGCAGCGTATGATAGAGACTGACAAAAGAGTGACGTATCAGCAGATTCGGACAAGCTTAGGCATCGGTATGAGTCAAGTGCATAAAATCCTCCATGAACATTTAGCGGTCAGGAAGCTTTGTGCGAGGTGGATACCTCATAATTTGACCGAGGCCCAAAAACTCCGTCGGGTTGATTGGTGCCGTGAAATGATTGAAAGATTTAACGGAGGTGACTCAAATGCTGTTTTCGACATACTTACGGGTGACGAAAGCTGGGTTTACTGTTATGATCCAGAAACCAAGAGACAGTCTGCTCAATGGGTGTTTCCTTTCGAGGAGTTGCCAACTAAAGTGAAGAGAGGTCGAAGCGTGGGAAAAAAGATGGTGGCCTCGTTCTTCGGAAGGACAGGTCACTATGCGACAATTGCTTTAGAGGATCAAAAAACAGTTACTGCAGAGTGGTACACTAACAATTGTTTGCCACTTGTATTGGAAAAAGTTCGGGAGAAGCGACCTCGAAGTAGGATCCTTCTTCACCACGACAACGCCTCGTCGCACACCGCCAGGCGAACGATCGACTATTTAGTGACGTCAAACGTGGAATTACTGGGTCACCCGCCGTATAGCCCCGACCTCGCACCTTGCGATTTTTATTTATTCCCGAAAATAAAAGAAAAACTTCGAGGAAAACTTTTTATGAACACCGAGGAAGCAGTGGGTGCGTTTCAAAAGGCCGTCGAAGAGACCCCTAAGGACGACTGGGCTAAGTGCTTTTCTCAGTGGTTCCATCGGATGCAGCGGTGTATTGATGTGAATGGACACTATTTTGAAAAGATGTAATAAAACTAATAACTTGCTAGTTTGCTCAGTTTTTGATTTTCTAAGAACTTTCAGTTTGACCCTCGTATTCTCCTGTGCACAGGAGATAATTGCATACGTCTCTGCTTGAAAGATGGTTGCATACTTTCCCATGCTTACACTACTATTGAAGTCCTTGGCATGAATGCCGGCTCCTGTACCGGATTTCATTTTAAATCCATCCGTGTACCATGAATTTTCACTGCCTTCGGGCAGCGTCAATCCTTCCGTCCATTCTGCCCTTGTAGGAACATGTACCTTGAAGTTCCTTCGGAATATGTACTTTGGTTGCATTTTGTCGCAACCCATCGCCGTTATACTATCAAGGTATTTGTTCTGTTCCATTTTGGTGTGCTTTGTCCTCGGAGCGGAATCGTTCCACAGGCCGTATATTTTCATTCTGTGCAACGACTTACGCGCTTCAGATTCTATAGCAATATGCAGTGGTGGTAGGTCCAGTAGGACTTCCATTGCTGCTGTCGGCGTTGTTTTGAACGCCCCTGTGATAGCCATGCAGGCCGTTCTCTGGATCTTGGCCAGTAGATTCCTACATGTGCTTAGTTGTGTCCTAGGCCACCAGGCGAGGCACCCATACAGTATGATAGGTCTCACCATTATGGTGTAGATCCATTGCAGTACTTTCGGGTTGAGTCCCTATGTTTTTCCATATGCGGATCTACACATGCCAAATACTCTCGTTGCTTTGGTCATAATGTATTCCACCTGTTTTTTCCAGTTAAGTCCTTTATCAAGGATTATTCCAAGATATTTCACCTCATTGGAAAGTCTTAGTTCCCTGTCATACATTTTTAAAGTCTGTATGTTTTTTAGGTCCCTTTTTCTGGTAAATGGTATTACCACCGTTTTGCTCGGATTTATGGAGAGGTGATATTCATTACACCATTTCTCCACTTTTTTGAGAGCTGCATTCATGATTCCGGATACTGTGTTTGGGAATTTCCCATTGACAAGTATTACCAGGTCATCTGCATAACCCACTGTTTGTACTGGGCCTGTGTTGAGATCCTCTAGTAGCGAGTTTATCACCAAGCTCCATAGCGTAGGCGACAGAACTCCTCCTTGAGGGCACCCTTTTGTGGCTGTGGCTGATAATTCTTCTCCTAATAAGGTTGAAGTTATCAGTCTGCTGTTGAGCATTTTATCCATCCATCTGCAGATAGTGGGTTCGATTCCATGTCTGTCCGCAGCAGTTTTGATGGCATGATACGTTGTACGATCAAATGCACCTTCCACGTCCAGAAACGCAGCCAGGCAGAGTTCTTTACTCTCTAATGCCTGTTCCGCTCTGTTTACTACCAGGAGTATCGCTGATTCTGTCGACTTACCCGGTTGGTAGGCGCATTGCATTTTATGCAGTGGGTGCCGTTTAAGTGGTCCATCCCTTATGTATCTGTCAACCAATTTTTCCAATGTTTTCAGGAAGAATGATGACAGGCTTATTGGCCTATATGATTTGGCATCGTTATAATCTGCCTTACCAGGTTTTGGAAGGTAGATTACCTTAACTTGTCTCCACACACGCGGTACGTGTCCGAAGGCTAGACATGCTCTGTACAATCTACTAAGGTGTGGTATGAGTACATTAGCGCCTTCTTGTAGTAGAACTGGATAAACGCCGTCTGGCCCTGGTGTTTTGTAAGGGCGAAAGGTGGATAAAGCCCACTTTATCTTATCGTGATCTACTACCTTTTTGGCAGTATCCCAATTGTGCCTTGTGGTAGTACCCACTTGTTCGGCAATACTGATTGAGTTACTTTCTGTTGTGCTCTGATGTATAATAGAGCCTGGGAAATGCGTCTCATACATTATCTTTATGATAAAGTTAACTATTATATTGTACGTTAAGTTCTAGCCTTAGCTTAGGGTAATTAGTTGAACAAAAATATTCGGAGCTATAGCCTCTAATTGACCTCGTTTCTTATAGACGCATTAAAAAAGAGCTCTTCCACGACTTTTAGTGATAATTTTTTGTACTTTTAGTGCCAAAGCCTTTAAAAAAATGGCGTCAGTATTTCTAAAGGATGATTTTCTTATGATAATTGGTATGGACGCATTAGCCCCGTAGGCGACATTTAGCTCTTGTTGACTACTTAGATAGTTGGAATATTTATTACTTCCTAATCGATTATATTAGTTATGAAATAAATGTTTCTTATTCTTTATGATTTTTCAAAACTACCCCTCTTGATCGCTTATTTTAGCTGCGGTCAACGCCCACCGATGTCGAGGTGTCCTATTCTAAAAGCAGCAAGACAAACGATAATGTCGCGGTGACAAATGGCCGTAACGTAACGCCGTCGAAAAAAGTCGGGCGAAAAAAATTGATGTCGCACGACCGGACGATTTTCGTAGATTATAGAGATATAGGCCGTAATGGATACTTAGTTGAGATTGTCGGCGATAAAGAGGGCACAAGAAAAAACAAATTTATTTGGCGTGATGATAAATACTGAGTGCTGTTGATGACTCGCGGATACAACACGAGGAAATCGGTAAAAATTTATAAGTTGAAGATATAAGTTAGAAAATTATCTATACTTACATAATATTATAAATGCGAAAGTGTGTGTGTTTGGATATTTGTAGGTTTTTCCGTCTTTCACGTCGAAATGGGGCGACGAATCGACGTGAGTTTTGGCATAGAGACAGTTTATGAGCCAGAGAGTGACATAGGCTAATTTGTAACCCGGAAAGGAACTTTTCTCGATGGAACAGCTCGCGATAACCGAATTCCACGCGGGCGAAGCCGCGGGCAAAAGCTAGTATTAATACTATTATAATCCTATTTGCCTATACAGACAGGCAGACAGATAAAGAGACAAGTGAAACTGAATTTATAAGAGTTTGTAAAAAATAGTAGGTACACACTTTCCAAAGCAACTTCAAAAGCAGACCTCGTTACACTATCTTAGATTTTTTTAGAAGTACCTAACAAAAATTTGGAGTTGAAATAAAAAAATACAAAAAGATTCCAAAAAGCAATCTTAATTTAATATGAAGACCGTTGGAAGGACACAATTCACAGCACAGATACAATCTCTATATGATACACGTTAAAATATGTTTATTGCCACTATATTTCGGACCGGACAAAATACGGGCTTGCTAAAAATGCTACACTATGTTTCTATGACAGGTCATGGCAATATTTTTAAGAAAGTGTACCAAAAAGTGACTCGCTATTTATTTAAGAAGAGTAGTCCAAATAAAAATGATAATAAATAAAATAAACTTTACACTTCTCATGCTCGTAAAGTTCGTGTTTATGCTGGATCTAGACGACACAAAATGACATTTCTAGTGCATAAAGTAAAATCTTCGTCTAAGACCAAGGCAATCAGGAGTAAAAAGCCACAAACAAAGAAGTTTGCACCTTGAGCAAGGTCCGCCCGGATTGCTACCACCATCTTGCTCGCTAATCCTGCCGCGAAGCAGCAGTGCTTGCACTGTGGTGTTTCAGCGTGGAGAGTAAGACAGCCGGTGAAATTACTGGCACTTGAGGTATCTCATCTTAGGCCTCTAGGTTGGCAACGCATCTGCAGATGTTTATGGGCGGTGGTGATCTCTTACCATCAGGAGACCCACTTGGGCATTTGCCATCCAGTCGAATAAAAAAAAACACTTAAACAGCCGGGCAGACTTAGATCATAATTATTTAGGGGGTTTTTGGCAATGACAAATCGATCTAGGTTGTTCTTATCTCTGGAAAAACGCTTTTTATCGAGTTTTAGCCCGAGCAAAGCTCGGTCGCCCATATACTATTCTTAATGAGCAATGAAAGAGCTTTCTCATTTCCTATTCTATTACAAAAGGAAAATACAAACATTTTTATTATGGACGTCTTCTATAACATTGTATATTTTTATTAGTCATAGTGTTTACAGTGTAAAGAAACAAAACTAATTTGTTTGGCATTTTATTTATAACAGCTGAATTGCTGCGTACCTATTTTTTGTGAAATGTCTGCCAATTTTATGCAATAGCAATTATATGTTCTCGATTTCTTGAAGAATCCCATCATGAATAATTTATTGAATCAGGCGTTACTTTGCGGAGGTCCATATCAATGAACTAAAATAATTTCTTTGCTCACCCGCGACCTTAAGATAGCAGAGCTTATGCAGAATCTGCGTGTTCATGCAGTTCCTCCACCTCCACACCTAATAACCACACCTATTTTGCATAAGCTCAGCTATCGTAAGGTCGCGGGTGAGCAAAGAAATTATTTTAGTTAATTCCATCATGTGTTTTTCCAACGGCGAGGCAAGACGAGACAAGACGAAACGAGACGAGAATAAAAATTTGTAAAAAATCTGACTACTAGAAGCTGCTCAAATTTAACTTGCTATATTTGTTTACAGGCAGGCAGACAGGTGAAACTAAATAAGTATAGCAAGCTTGTAATAAAAACAATAAAATTATTCTTTATTGACTACCTTTTTTTATTACCCGACTGCAAAGAAGGAGGGTTATGTATTTGCCTCGTATGTATGTCTATTCCTATGTCCGCTCGTAACTACTCAACGGCTGAACCGATTTTGATAAATGATACGTCATTGGATTCGTCTTGATGACGCGAGTGACACTGGGTATATGAAATTCTTTAAAAACAAACTGGCGGATTTTTGGCGCCAAATTGTAAATTTTCAAAAAACGTTTTTTCTTCAAATCTATCGAGTGGGGTATCAAATGAAAGGTAGTAATTAGCCCACTCTAAATATACACGGGTTATAATAGTTTTAATCTACCATTTTCACAGAACTATTAAAAAAGTGTGAAATGAAATAATAAATTTAAAAAATAAAAAACCCGACTGCCTTTAAAATACTAAAAAGAAGAAAACAAGTCTAATGGGCTAAAACTCTGTTTAGTTGATAACTTAAAGTTCAACAGTCGGGACCCATTAGGTAAGAATTTTTAAACGTAACGATTTAAATTGGGTCCCGACTGTTGAACTTTAAGTTATCAACTAAACAGAGTTTTAGCCCATTAGACTTAAATAAATAATATTAACTTGTTTTCTTCTTTTTAGTATTTTTAAGGCAGTCGGGTTTTTTGACCACCACAAATAGTACAATAAATTAACATATAAAGACAAAATGCAAGGTACGCAATAGGTGGTCTTATCGCTTAAAGACGACCTCTTTTAGACAACCAATTACATTTATTAACCATTTAGGTATAATGTTTTAGTATGCACCAATATTTTCAATATAGTACGCCATCTTCCATCACAGTTATTGAGCAGAACAAAATTAATTTCCCGTTCTATTCGCTATAAAAACGTCAGAAAGCCTGCATCGAGACGCAGAATTAACAAAGACTTTGGCAGTTTCTTGGAAATTTTCGTCTCGAATATACACAGCCGAATACAAGCAAGGACATAATCTTGAAGTATGTTTACACTGCCGTCGAAAAAAAAACTAACTTTTACGTAACTTGCAATGTATGTATATATGTACTAGCTTTTGCCCACGGCTCCGCCCGCGTGGTATTCGGTTATCGCGCGCTGTTCCTTCGGGAATGTGCAGTTTTCCGGGATAAAAAGTAGCCTATGTCACTCTCGGGCCCATGAACTATCTCTATGCCAAAAATCACGTCGATCCGTCGCTCAGTTACGGCGTGAAAGACGGACAAACACACAAACATATAAACACACTTTCGCATTTATAATATTAAGTATGGGTGTGCGGGATAAGTTGCAACTTAAACTTACAGTAGGTACGTTGAGTTCCTTAAAATTTTGAGCAAACATTTGATCAGAAATATATGAACACGACTAAATAGAGTTAACATCGTAGGCGTTCAGATATTTTTGATCAAAATTTTGCTATAAAATTTACGAAATCGACTATACTTATGGACACGTATGAGGCTGCAGATAAAGTCTATAATCAGTATATACATTTTTTTAATTTCATTTTTAACCGACTCCAAAAAAGGAGGAGATTATCAATTCGGTTACTTTTTTTATGTTTGTTATCTTAGATTTCTGTCATTTATGAACCGATTTGAAACATTTTTTTTGTTCAAACGAAACAAACAAATAAATAAACAAACAGGACAAGCTAAAGAAATGCAATATTTATAGTACAAGTAGTATATCTTTTAATGTCAAAATGTGTAATGCCACTTTCAAAGGACTACAAATTACAATACAATACAATACAAGTACTCTTTATTGTACACCAGAAATAGTAAGCGATACAGAAAAACAGTAAATTACCTATCGTTGTTCAAAAAATTACAGAGACGTTATTTTCACTGTAATCCCTTAAGTACACAGAAACAAGTTCATTACATCCAATAGTAAAATTTTACTTTGCGAACATTAAATTATGATGAACAGGGCTCCAATTTCAGGGCAGCCTTAAGCCTGTTGTGATGGAATTTCCAGGAATTTCAGGTCCTGGATAATGGGTTAATTTTAAGGCAAATATTTGCCAAAAATATTTATGAAGACTCGGTCTAGGCAATAAATAACATAGAGGCTACGTTATATTTTGTTCCCTAGAGATTAACATGTATGCTAGTAAAATCTCAAAAGTCCAATCTTAATAAACCCCCTTACAAAAAA
Source organism: Choristoneura rosaceana (assembly GCA_037349165.1). Taxonomy (NCBI): domain Eukaryota; kingdom Metazoa; phylum Arthropoda; class Insecta; order Lepidoptera; family Tortricidae; genus Choristoneura; species Choristoneura rosaceana. Next base: position 659,346 of record JAZBNJ010000002.1, read on the forward strand.
TAGGGCACCCATGGTTTTTCAGATTCTTAGGCATTGAAGCTTAGAAAGTAAGCTTTCATGCACATAAAATACAAAAACCATAGGTGCCCGTTTTTTTTTGCAAGGGGGTTTATTACATACTAGCTCTTACCTTTACTTATAAGGAACTTGCGGAATTTTACTAAATTATTGGGAACTCCCAAAAATTGCATCGATCGACAACTAAGTCTGTTAACCCCCCCCCCCCCCCTCCCCCCTATTATTTAAGTAGCCTTTTAAGGGGAACCGGTCAAATGTGATGTTGATTTATAGCAATGAATGAAGTCACGGTATTATTTTTAGGTGCGCACTGCGTTTTTTTTGGACAAAATTCCGCCTCGTGTTTTATTGAAGTGTACCTACTAGTTGTTGTATGGGAGCCCCCTTAATTTTTTTTTTAGTATTTTTTGTTATAGCGGCCACAGTTATACATAATCAACCATTTCAATAGTTCAGTCTATCGTTTTGCGAAAAAAATTACTAATTTGCGGCGGTATGGCGGCCATTTTGGAACCACCAGAAAAGTATAGCATGGTGTATTTTGTGAATGGCGACTCGACGATGATTAGCTGTGTAAAAATTAGCCTCGAACAAATGGTTGCATTGTTTTTTTTTTTTTTTAATTTATTCGCGTGTAATTAATGTGTTCGCGTCGGTATGGCAGGCTGTAAGTAACACCGGAGAAGTATAGCATTACGCTACCATCTACTTCTTTTTTTATCGACCTTTGGAAAACACAAGCATTTTTGTGGAACAAAATCGTTCAACACTCGTTATTTATCCGACACGTTTGATTAACGCCCACGCGATTGGGTCGTCGGTACCAGCGCTATGACCATCATTTTCTTTTTTGTCATTCTGTAATTAGATCCCTGAAGAACCGCCATAATTACGGGATCCCACAGATAGCTACAGTTTACATGTTTAAGCTTAATTTAAACGAGGAGACGCGCACTCACACCATGCCAAACAAAACACCATAGAACTTCAAATGGAATTACTACACATTTCTCAACACTTAGTATTTATTTCCTTTTCTCAAACATGCTCGGAAATGAATCCGTTAAGTCACGAAATGGAGACATGAAGTTTCTACCTACAACTTCTTGGCCAAGGCCATAAAGTATGTATGAAAATCCATTATTGTCCGCTGCTCTAACTTTTTAAACTTGCTTACTATTAAACCGACAAATGAAAAATTACAAACAGCCAACCACCACTACTCTGTAAGCATTTGCGATATTGCGATGCGATGCGATGCATGGATGGATGGATGCATGGATTGATGGATAGTTGGATGACATATTTCCTCACATTGTTTGAATAATTAAAGCACTATACAAACCTCGGCCAGAACAGGCATTGCTGGACTCGTTTTATCCCGAACTCTAACCCTTCTGACTATTGAATAACGTACGTAAGTATCTACGTAATAACTATTTTAATGTCGACAATAATCCATTTTCTTACCGTAAATAGATGTCATCGGTTAGCAACATGAACCAATAAATAATACCTGTGAACATTAAATTTGACCTAAATTCGTAGGTAATTAAGAACTTCTGAGCAACATATTTCAATCAAACTTTACAGGTTTAAGGAGTTAGAGATAGTAATGCTAGATGAGTTAATTTTAAATAAATAACACCAAGTAATTTCATAGTCGCGGACCGGGAGACGTGCTGTCGGTAGGCCTCCATCAAGATGGAGCGACGACCTGGCTAAGATCGCGGGATCGCGGTGGATGCGAAAAGCACAAGACCGGTCTGAGTGGAGAGCCTTGGGGGAGGCCTATGTCCAGCAGTGGACGTCTTTCGGCTGACATGATGTTGATGATGATGAATTTCATAATACTGTACCACGAGGTTTACGGTGAAGGAAAACATCACGAAGAATCTGCACAACCTTCGAAGCAATTCAATGGTGTGTGTGAAGTTCTCAATCCGCACTAGGCCCGCTTAGGAACTACGGCCTGATCCCTCTTATTTTAAGAGCAGGATCTCAGTAGAAGGACGTCTACAGGCTGAGACGATGATGATAATGTTAAATATTAGATCTTTTAAGTTGAAGAAATTAAAAGGTAATACGAAATTGGCAGGTACATTGTTCATGTTAAATGATATTGTAACGGATAACTCACGTCTTAAATCGAGTTTAGCTCGACATGTTTGATTGTTGTTGATGACACCTTTGAAGAAGGGCTACGAAATAGCCCGAAACAGTCGAGCTAAACTCGATTTAAGACGTGAGTTATCCGTTACAATATCATTTAATAAGTGAGTCTCACGGTAGTTTCAGGTACATTGTTGTCAAAATACTGTATTCCGAAGCTATTCTTGTTCCGAGATCACGAGACGCCAAATACGTGACCCGATCTAAGATGCATCGTGACAGTATTATGAATTGCTGCAACTGAATGCAATAAGGGATATGACATTTGCATTTCTAGTCAAGAGTAAATCCCCGTGGGTTTGAAGACGAAAATATGAAAAGCTGGCTAAGAAAGGAGCACGCTTTCCTACTTCTAATTTCATGACTTGACAAGTTGAGATCGTACAAATATTGTAAAATAGTGACATGAACTTTGTTTGTTTTATCTTTTTTTAAGTGTGTATAGTTATACCACAGATATAGATTACACTAGATTACGCAAATGCATCTACTTCGCATGTCCGAACCCCGACCGAACGTCGGGGTGGGTCCCATACAAAGACATAACTGACTAATCATGACTAGTGACTGACCCGAGCCGATGTGGCGCGGACATCGGGGAATCCACATCGCTAATTCGCTCTTGATTCGTCATAGTAGATATAAAAAAGTGACACGGTTGGTTTTCATACAGATTGAGGTGTTTGCGTTATCTATAGTAATCTATATCTGTGAGTTATCTGCGGAGTCGCTTGAACTGCATGAACGCATTCTTTGCATAGTAGTGTTTAATAGTTCATTGATATGAACCTCCGTCTGCCTCTTCCAGTAGTTGAAATGGTTGTAACATATATCTTGACTACTGGAAACTCGTTATCTACTATAACCCAACGGTGTCAATTGGGATTTATGGTTTGCCCTAAACTATATCATTTGGTTCGCATAATAACATAGATTTATCGAGACATCGATCTCTAATATGAAATGAAACCTGTGTAAAGTAAACATTCTCTCACTAATCAATAGATGGTGATACAGCCCCTAAGTCTTCGCTGTTAGATACCTATATTATTTTCTGTCTGTAAGAAAAATAAAGGTAAGTAATTTTTAAAAATAGCCTGTTGAAATAAGAGCTAGTTATAATTTATTTACAGGCATTTAAATTAGGTATCATAAAACTCCGGGATATTAAATTAAGAGCAATTAATAATTAAGACTAATTAAAAATACGGTTTTGTGATTATAGGGTTTTATTACTCTTACAAAATTAGAGATAGTAAAATTAAGATAATTAATTTTGATACAGGCAAAATTGGGATACTTCACCTCAACCTTTTCAAACAAAATTACTTGGATAAGTTGAAATAAAAAAAGATACTTATCAGTGGAAAATTCTTCGAACTAACGGAAAACCGTCCACATGCGCTATGCAAAGTTTCTAACGCTCAACGCTAAACCCTGCTACATAACATTCTGTATGTACACCAATAAACCTTTTAGCTTTCAATTTAAATGTAATCGCCCAACATCTAGTTCCAATGTGTACCTATCCCGGTATTTGAGTAACAATTGAGTCGAATTGAAATCTAGTTGTAATCGCTGCTAGTCCATTAGGCAGCTAGTGATGCGCTAGAGATTGTCTATTCATCATCATCATATCAGCCGAAAGACGTCCACTGCTGGACATAGGCCTCCCCCAAGGCTCTCCACTTAGACCGGTCTTGTGCTTTTCGCATCCACCGCGATCCCGCGATCTTAGCCAGGTCGTCGCTCCATCTTGTTGGAGGCCTACCGACAGCTCGTTTCCCGGTCCGCGGACGCCATTCGAGAACCTTCTGACCCCATCGGCCAGGTCATAGTACCGTAGACCACATACATGCGTTGCGGCAGGTTATACAGAAAACCGAAGAGTATAACCTCCCCCTTTGCCTTGCATTTGTGGACTACGAGAAAGCCTTCGATTCGATCGAGACTTGGGCTGTGCTGCAGGCTCTTCAGCGGTGCCAAGTTGACTACCGGTATATCGAAGTGTTAAAGTGTTTGTACGGAAACGCCACTATGTCCGTCCGACTACAGGACCAGAGCACGAAGCCTATTCCTTTGCAGCGGGGAGTCAGACAAGGAGATGTCATCTCTCCGAAGCTGTTCACCGCTGCATTGGAGGATGCTTTTAAGGTTTTGGACTGGAAAGGACGAGGCATCAACATTAATGGCGAGTACCTCACTCACCTTCGATTCGCCGACGATATTGTAGTCATGGCTGAGACCATGGAGGACCTCAGTGCTATGCTCGCTGACCTCAGCAGAGTTTCCGACCGAGTTGGCCTGAGAATGAACATGGACAAGACGAAAGTCATGTCTAATGTTCATGTAGTGCCAACTCCCGTAATAGTCGGAGGCTCTGCGCTCGAAGTTGTTGACGACTATGTATACCTAGGACAGACGGTCCAGTTAGGTAGGTCCAACTTCGAGAAAGAGGTCACTCGTCGAATCCGACTCGGCTGGGCAGCGTTCGGGAAGCTTCGCAGTGTTTTTTCATCCAAATTACCGCAGTGTTTGAAGTCAAAAGTCTTTGACCAGTGTGTGTTGCCAGTGATGACGTATGGATCCGAGACGTGGGCGCTAACGATGGGCCTCATAAGGAAGCTCAAAGTCACTCAAAGGGCTATGGAGAGGGCTATGCTCGGGGTTTCTCTGCGGGATAGAATCAGAAATGATGATATCCGCAGTAGAACTAAGGTTACTGACATAGCCCGAAGGATCGCGAAACTGAAGTGGCAGTGGGCGGGGCACATTGCACGCAGGACTGATTGTCTATTATCGATATGTAAAATCATTAGAACGTATCAGGGTCGATAAAGTTTTCTCTGTACCGCGCGGTTACTTTTTTTTTTTAAACAGTAGGCTTGCGTTTGGCCACAATCACGCCTGATAGAAAGCGAAGATGAGGCCTACGATGGAGCACGCTTGCCTAGTAAATGCTCATTCACCTTAGACTTGAAAGCAGCCAAATTGTAGTAGTAGCCAAATAGATTTTAACGCGAACGCTACCGAGACGTATTTTGTAACCGAAAACTTATACTAAGGGCACCGCATTGCTTTTTTCTAGTTATAATTTAGTTATTAGTTACTTTTATTTTACTTTTAGTACAAATAATCCACACTAATATTATAAATGCGAATGTTTGTGTGTTCGTGTGTATGTTTGTATATCTTTCACGTCGAAACGGAGCAGCGGATCGACCTATGCCAAGGTTTTAATGCAAATCACATTAAAAATTCCATGTTATATATATTTTCTTTATTGTTTAAAGTAATTTATATCGACCGAATTGCAGACTCCCGCAAGGGAACGTCACTATACAGAGATGGTTGCGAACACATTGGTTGTTTACTCGGTAAATCCACCCTGTATTTGTTGTATTAAAATGCGATGCTTATCACTACATTGTGTTTGTTTTTTCGTCTGTTGGAGTAAAAAAATAGTAGATTGTTCAACACGGGAGGAAACGAAGCAATATCACACGAAATAACTTGGCACCCGAGCATAGCGATATTGATCTGATGTTTTTCCCGAGTTAAATACTGATTTTCATTTCGACTACAAGGTAAGTAAAAAAAAGTATACATATTTAAGTATATGAGGAAAAATGTATGAAATAAAAAAAGCTAAAATGAACAGAAAAAAATGCACAATTCTAAAAGACAAATAATCATTTTTTTAACCATAGGCCAAAGGTCAATGTGTTAATTTAAAAGAAATCCCTCTTTATTAAAGAAAAACTGGAAAATATGTGTAGATATATTTGTATGTACCTATTTGTATAATAATATATAATATATTCCTTGAGGGATGACCCTATGAAAAGTGCACTAAAGAGGATTTTTCCAAAATTCTTACCGGATAGAGAATATACAAGAAAATGTTTTTATTACAAAGTGGCTCCGTCCTCACGCACAATGTCGTCTCTTTTATTTAAACTGTATTTTGGAATTATTTACATAATTAGGCGCTACAGGCAAAAGCTAAAAAAAATATTCATAAACAAACAAAAGAAATAAAAAGCAAAAGCTAGCTTAAAATAAAATTTGAAAAGAAAACACAAAAAAGCCAATTTTGTTGGTACAGTCGGACCACATACAATAAGTAGGTAACCTACCTACCTTTAAAGAGTAGATACTTAAAGTTATTAAAAAAGAAGAGCAATAATGATACCACCTACCCAAAAATGTCAAAAAAAAATCTTCGAGATTTTAACGTTTGTTTCTTCGTACTAACTAACTAAAATGTATCTAGTTAAGTAGATAGTACCTATTATGACAGCTAGATAAAACTTTCGCGTTATCTTTTTACAGTGGAGCTCACAATTTTTCTTAATCTGGGGGCACGGCAGTGCCCCCGCCAAGTCGAGCAAAAAAAAACAAAGGCACGGCCGTACCATACTTTTCTCGAAGCCATTCAGGCTATTTTCAACACCCTGTATTTTTGTTATGGCTAAAGCTAGAACCCTGAATTTTCAGTTACCTATAGGGCCTAATGGGACTTAGATATATTATCAATTACATTCAGTTCGAACACGTAGATTAAGAACTATCACATGTTAAAGTTCCTCAGTTTTGTCACTGACATACCTATACACTGACTTTTGATCATCATAATTCTAAGGTACTTCTAGCAGACCCATAAGCTCCAAATTTTAAACATAATTAGTTTTTAGCCTACATGGTCACAGAAAAATCCAAAATGTTGCAATTTCAGTCACGTTTCAAAGTTATATAAACTGCACAAGTAAGTTTGTAATCCCATATAAATACTAGCGATTACAAAGTTACACAGCAATGACTTTATTGAACGTAGTCGTATTGTATACGTATTAATGTTGAGTCTTAATACCTGAGTATTAAGGGTTAAAATGAAATTGTTTATCTTACTAATGTAATAAGTACCAAAGTTCGTTTGTTTGTGAATGTGTGTGCGATGCGAGTGGACGCGAGGATGGAGGATGGAAATTGGAATATGGATGATGGACAATGTATAATGGTCGATGGACGATGGGTAGAAAATGGACGTTGGACGATGGAGTGTGGACGATGGACGATGGGCGACGGACGATGGATCATCATCATCATCCCAGCCTATATGCGTCCCACTGCTGGGCACAAGCCTCCTCTCAGAATAAGAGGGCTTGGGCCTTAGTTCCCACGCGAGCCCAGTGCGGACGATGGATGGTGGAGGATGAACGACGGAAGACGACGGACGACAGAAAACGACGGACGACGACGGATGACGGAAGTTAGACGGGCGAAAGACGAACGACCGACGAAAAACGATGGATGACGACGGAAGTTCGACGACTGACGACTGACGATGACTGAAGAGGGAAGTTCGACGACGGACGATGACGGACAACGGACGATGACAGACGACGGACGACGACAGAAGACGAACGCCGACAGACGACGGACAACGAACGATAGACGATGGCGACGACGGACAAAAGACAACGACCGACGACGGACAAGACAACGGACGACGGATGACGGACGATGACCGACGATCGACGACGGATGATGGAGGGTGGACGATGGACGATGTACGATGGACGACAGACGGTAGACGGACGACGGAAGTTCAACGATGGGCGACGATCGACGACGGATGACGACCGACGACCGACGATCGACGACGACGACGACGACGACGACGACGACGACGACGACGACGACGACGACAGTCGGTACGGACGATGGACTGTAGACGATGAACGAGGATGGACGATGGACGATAACCGAGGATAGACGATGGACGGTGGACGATAGACGAGAATGGATGATGGATAGTGGACGAGGATAGACGATGGATGGCACACGATGGACAAGGATGAACGATGGATGATAGTGGACGATGGACGATGAACGATGAACGAGAATGGACGATGGACGAGAATGGACGATAGACGATAGACGAGGATGAACGATGGACGATGGACAAGGAAGGATAAACAAATGAAGATAGTAGTGCGTTATTACAAGAAGTAGTACCCGAAAAAAAAAGAACTGCCTACAAAAAGTGATGAGATCCCACCAAAAACATTACATGTAAAAAGCTGCAAGTCTCGCAACGCAATGCAGTTCTTTTAATGCTAAAAAGGTTTGAGATGCAATGTTATACCAAGTCGGTTATTTTTGTCAGTACCGGGGGGTTTCCATAGAACTCGATTTTCACCAACTTGCTTATTTTAAAACCATAGAAAAATACAGTTTATAGTTCTCAAATAAAGAGTAAACCAAATTATTTTTTAAACACATAATGACTTGGCCATCGCACTCAACCTTTAGTCATTCTCGTATTATGTGTATCACTCAAACTGCAAGGCTGGGGCTAGCGCTATCTTTAATTATAATTACTTGAAATAGCTGACGTTGATGATTGTAATTCTTATGTCATTATGTAGCCTTGCGATGGCCAAGTCATTTATGTGTTTAAAAATAATTTGGTTTACTCTTTATTTGAGAACTATAAACTGTATTTTTCTATGGTTTTAAAATAAGCAAGTTGGTGAAAATCGAGTTCTATGGAAACCCCCCGGTACTGACAAAAATAACCGACTTGGTATAACATTGCATCTCAAACCTTTTTAGCATTAAAAGAACTGCATTGCGTTGCGAGACTTGCAGCTTTTTACATGTAATGTTTTTGGTGGGATCTACTTTATTCAAACTGTAATAATGTAGAAAGAAAACTTTGGAACTTCTAATTTAATCTCGAATTAAATTTTATTTCGCGGCTTTAAAAATATAACTGAACAGAAGTTAAGTTCATTAAGAGACCAGTTAGGGCGCTCTTGAATCATTCTTAAGCTGACTTAATTTTATTTATAACTAGGTGTCAGGCGTGGAACGCTTCTGAGGCAAATTCGTTTAAGATTTTTTTTTTTATCTTTTTGTATTTTTTATTTTAACTACAAAATTTTTTTGCTTTTACGGTCATCTCGTAAAACCCATATCGAAAACTCAAACTGAAATATAGATGCACAGAAAAACCAGAAGAATAAGAAGAGAAAATGAGAAAAGTCTCTATATTTCAGTTTGTGTTTTCGACATAGGCTACTTTTTATCCCGGAAAAATGCACAGTTCCCGAGGGAACAGCGCGCGATAATCGAATACCACGCGGGCGGAGCCGTGGGCAAAAGCTAATTTATAATATAAGTATGATAACCTCACAAAAGATCTTACTTACCAAACCTCGTTTATTTTGAAGCTTACCTTATAATCCGCTGTGTCTAGCGAATATTAATTATTAACATAAATAAAGATTATCGAACAAAATTATTATTTGCAGCGCAAAAGGAGCAAATTACAAGCGCCGTAAGTAAATTTTCAAAATTATATGAAGCTGTAGCACAATGAAGTTAATGAAGTCTGGGGCACTATTTAATGAGAAAATATTACTCAATTGCTTGTAGAATATAAGAAAAACATTTAGTATTCATCCACTAGATTATATAAAACCTGAAGCTCCGCTCGTGAAGCATTAAAATGTATAATAGAATTAACGACTGCTTCACACACTGAATCCAATCTATTTATCGCGTTTATGTAACTCGGCACCTTAAGTTTTCTAGGATAATCCATATTAATTACTTATCGATAGTAGACTTATGTAGCTTACTCCCGTAGATAGTTTTTTTTTTACTTTCAATTTATTTTTACAAAAATTATTGGTCGATAGTAGACTCCCGTAAGCTAAATAAGTCTACTATCGATAAATAATTAATATGGATTAACCTAGAAAACTTAAGGTGCCGAGATTTTTTTGTTAAAATAAATTGAAACTTTATTTCGGCAAACCACACGTTTCGTGGTCACAGGTTCTCCAATGGCGTCTGCGGACCGAAAGACGAGCTGTCCGTAGGCCTCCAACAAGATGGAGCGACGACCTGGTTAAGATCGCGGGATCGCGATGGATGCGAAAAGCACAAGACAGGTCTGAGTGGAGAGCCTTGGGGGAGGCCTATGTCCAGCAGTGGACGTCTTTCGGCTGACATGATGATGATGACACGTTTCGTGAGATTATAGGTTTTCTGCCTTGGTCTATTTGATTAAAAAAAGAGGCTGAATTGACAACTGTCAGTTGTCAAATCTAGCCGTACGTAAGTACGTGTGTGTACGTGTGTATGTAGGTATGTGTCGTACGATGACATTTGACAATTGACAGCTGTCAATACGACCTCTTTTTTTTAATCAAACAGACCAAGGCACAAAACCTATTAATCTCACGAAACGCGTGGTTTGCTGGAATAAAATTTCAATTTATTTTTACAAAAAAGGGGGAAGCAAAAAAATACTATCTACAGGACTAAGCTACATTATAAGTCCATCCCAGAAAACTTAAGGTACCCAGTTCATAGTCTTTTCAAATCACCAAAAAAACAATAATTGAAATGTATCTTAAAGAATCTTAATTTAGACCATAAATTGCAGAAGGGTAAATATGATAAGACACTTGATACGAGACGACAATTTCTTTCCAAACTTGCTGAAAGGAAAAGTAGAAGGAAGACGAGGCAAAGAAGACCAAGACTACCTATTTCGACCAGGTGACAACAGAACTATAAATATAACATTCATACAGAAGGTGAATGAAAGTGCTCTCTGAGCATAGAGCTTAAAGACGGGCAAGGACTTTACATTAATTATTTTTTATAATATTAAACGTTAAGACCTAGGCCACTTGTGTATCATTTGACTTATTGAATATACCTCTAAAGTTAACAGATTTTTTTACAAAAAGATACAAAGTTTTCAATATCAACATCAACGTGAAACAAAATGCAAATGTCCCAAATTAAATCAGGCCTGAAAGCTGTTAATATAAAATAAAGTTTAACAATAAATTTCCAGTGTGAAAGCAAACAAAGTTCAAATTAAGATTTCGCTGATAGATGACGCCGTTTCAGGCAATTTTCTTGCCGCACCGTGATTCAGCGAAAGCACGAGTAATAGATTGATCTGGGTCTTGAAGCTTTTAAGAACATTCTGTAAAGTAACATTTGTTGCTTGTAATATAACAAGCTATGTTGACGACATTATACCCGTCATCTTACGGAACGAAATATTTTAATCCGTGCATGCAGAGATGAGAAACAAGCCTTTTGAAATAAATTAAATCAGTCCACACCTAACCACACAGCTGAGTAAAGGCCTCTTCATTTTCACCCCACCTTGCCCGGTCCGGTGCTTGTCTTATAGCTTATCAACCGATTGCCAGATGTCATCTGACCAACGGATCAACGTTTCGGTCTTGAGACTTAAGACAACACACTGTTTTAGACGACCAGATGGCCTAGTGGTTAGAGAACCTGACTACGAAGCTTGAGGTCCCGGGTTCGATTCCCGTGTCGGGGCAGATATTTGTATGAAAAGTACGAATGTATGTTCTCGGGTCCTGGGTGTTTAATATGTATTTAAGTATTTATCTATCTATATTAATTTAAAAGTATTTATCTATCTATGTTTACCCGTTGTCTTTTAAAGTATTTATCTATCTATGTTTATCCGTTGCTTAGTACCCATAACACAAGCTTTGCTAAGCTTACTTTGGGACTAGGTCAATTGGTGTGAATTGTCCCGTGATATTTATTTTATTTTATTTATTTATTTACTGTAATGTAGTATTTTTTGGCTTGTAATTTGACAACCGTTGTTGACGACATTATACCTACACGTAAACTTGCGGAACCAAATATTTTACTCTGTGCAGGCAGACGAGAAACAAGTTAAAGGTAATGAACTTTTTGAAATTATGTAATTAAATTAGCCCACATCCACACTCTGAGTAAAGGCTTTTAATTTTCACCCCACTTCAGTCTTGTACCAGTACTGCCAGTCTCATCCACAGCTTACCAACCGACTACCAGATATCATCTGACCAACGGGCCAACGGTTTTGGTCACAGTTTTTGAGGAAACTCTGTAAAGTAGTCATTTTTTGCTTGTAATTTCACAATCTATGTTGACACACTACTTACTTACTAATACTTTAAAAGATACAACATTTATGTACTTTAGTTTCCTGATAACCTTAGCGGTCCCCCGACACCGACGACGCTTAGATAAAAAAAATATTACTAGGTACTTATACTAAATTAACTTAGGCTAATTTTGCGGGAAATCAGCATAGTCCCCGTGGGATAGGGATAAACGAATTCTTCGCAGATGAAGTCGCGGGCTACAGCTAGGTACCTAGTGCATTATTATTTTTTACTTTTTAGTTGTCCTTTTTTGGCGCCTTTTTTTCGTTTTTTTTTTAATTATTTTTGCTGGCTTTTTTTGTCGGGGGTTTTTAATATTTAAAAGCAATAGTAACTTAATTACAATTTTGAAACGCCTTGTACCTATTCATTTAATATGCCAGTTACTATGTTGCTATGTGTGTAAATTATGTAAATTATGTGTGTGTGTGTGATTTGATATTAAAATTCTAGCTTAATAATGCCTGAAATGTGTTAAGTATTTATTACTTCACAATTTTCATTTCAAAAATTGTGTTTTTGAATTGTATTGTTATTATTTGTAGTGGCCTGCAGTGCATAATCAATTGCATTAAAATCCGTCTATTCATGCAGACATTTTAGCGTCAAAGAGTAGACACACACACACACACACACACACACACACACACTTTCTTTTCACATTTATAACATTAGCAGTACACAATAATATTCACGGACGAAAGTTTTTTACGATCACGATGATACTTCTCGACCTATATAATGCACGTGTTCCGAAATAAAAGGCGTTTCAACCTCAAAAAGGTAAAGGAAAAAATTCTATAAAGTGCGTTACCGTTCTGGCTCACTGAATACCATTCAATTGATCAATTCAATGGAGGGGTTGCCCGGATTTACCCGCCTTTAAGACTTAGAGTAAACACAAAAGTTAAAGTCTCGCGATATAAATGCGCCGCCATTAATCTTTGGTTGCTCTGAAAGAATCCGGTGATTTGGATCGGCTGTTAAACAACAATGAACATGTTAATGCTGAAAGGGTTAATGGCAAGTAGATAACAAACGCACCGAATGTTAAGTTATCTGAATCATTAAACATGACAGTCCGGATTTTAGTTCGACCAGAACTATTTTGTACAATTTCTCGTCTCAAAGGAAAACAAACTGAGTTTTAATTTGAGACGAGAAATTAAAATTAAAACCGGAGCTAATGCGTCACAATAGATACTTTAAACAGCATATTTATCTGATTATAACAAACACTAGCATATTTGACGTAATTTCTTATTTTAATGCCATTTTATGGCATTTTTAATAACTTCTACGTGTAAATTAAGTTTCTGTAAAAACTGGGATTTTTAGACGCTATAACCCCAAGTGGGGTGAAAGCGTCTTTTATACTTACTGTTATTATTGTGATCGGATTGGTCAGAATGATTTTAATTGAGATAATTTTATAAAAGCACACCATGATAAAGTTAATTATTATGTTGCTAAATTCTAGTTTTAGTTTAGAGTAATTAGTTGAACAAAAATATTCGGGTCTGTAGCGTCTACAGGCCACAACATCTACAGATAATTTTTTGTACTTTTAGTGCCAAAGCATTTAAAAAATGGCGTGAGTAGTTCTAAAGGATGTTTGGAATGGACGCATTAGCCCCGTAGATGACATAGCCCCGGTTAACCTTAATTTATAATTTATTGAATCTGGCCTTACTTTGCAGAGATCCATATCAATGAATTAAAATAATTTCATCAAGTAAAGGTGGGTGAAAGGTCGCGAGTGAGCAAAGAAATTATTTTAGTTCATTCATTGAAATTATGATTATTTTTTAGAATATGTATGAAATATTTTAAGGAGAAGGAGCACTGCTTAGTGCTTATCCTATAACTGGTTTAGGGAGCAGAGTTCTAGATTTGAGTAAAACTTGTTTTTAAATAAAATGAAATCTATCTATCCAGTGATGATTAAGAGCATGAATACCTTTGAATGAATACGCAATTTCAACACAAAGTAAGTACCTATTAAGAAAATACAATCACTTATTTTTTACTTACACGAATACGAATTTTAGTTGACTTACAAGCGACTCAGTTCAAGTTTTTATTATATCGGAACAAGAAATATTTTTTCGAGGAAAATATTACGCTATTAAAGCGCTGTCACTTTATCAACATGGAAACGTCAATACACAGACAGTTCTTCGCAACAATTGATTTATAAACGTTATTACAAAGAGAGGAGAAATGGTGATTCCTTTCATTTGCGTCTTATTGAAAATTCGAAAACAGGTCGAAGTCATAACTGACAAAAATACAGTAGGCCATCCGCAAAAAACGATCTCATCAATCTCATCATTAGCAAGCTTGTTAATTGAAACTTTGCAGTGAGAAAGTACTCTTCTATCAAAACTTTGAAACTGTTATTGAAATAGAATTTAGCCTTTAGTTCCATCTTGAAGCCAGGTTTGGTAGCTGGAAAAATATTGAGTGGCGACTAAATAAATCGGAAGACGAAGTATTGGCTGGAATTCCACTTGGTGGACTGAAGATATCGTTAGGGTTGCGACCAACTGGTGGACACAAGAGGCGAATTGTACAACCGTGGACGTCTTTTTCGACTGATGATCATGATAATGTATCATTTTGTCTAAACTCTTTAGCAACTTATCAATTCTTTGAAATAGCTAAAGAAATAGGTTTCTTTAGCTATTTAAAACCATAGCTGAATAAACTACATAAATGACCTACTGTTTTTGTATTAACGCGATCAAGTACACAGCCCAGGACGATTTAATAAACATTCAAAATGAACGGAGATTGGCTATTGACGTTAAATTTCATTGCTTTTAGATGTCAGACATTTTGAAAATTTCAAGAAAGGGTTGATTTTCCTTTCATGAAAAATAAATTTAATATTTTCACTGCACAAAAACCAGATAGCGGAATAGAAGCATTGAAGCCATTCAGCAATTCTGTTTTCATTAAAATTTAATTCAAAAACGTGTCTTGTAAATTTATGTAAATTTAGTGACTTCTTCTGCGATCTAAATGAAAATGACCATTGTATTTTAAAATGGCATTATTTAGACAGAATTATGAAAGCGTATAACAATAAGATGGTGGATTGATACTGGAATATAGAAACAGATCGGAAGTTCTAGCTTAGTCACGTTTAGTGAGTTAAGAGCGTTTATACCTACTGAGCTGGCAACGTTGCATTTTTTACGTTGCAACCAATGACATTTAAACCAGGACGCACATTGCCGAACAAAATCCCCTTCAAAGAATGTCAGAACTATTGATTTGTTTGCGTGACATATAAAATCATCTCACAAAATAATTAAAATAATACGAGACGAAATTTGAACCTAGTCTTTACTCTATTACGGGCGAATTTCGCTAGCGGCAAAACTCCACAACGCTTGACACTTGACAAAAACGTACTGAGAAAAAAGAAGGCCACTTTTACCAAAGTGGCAGGCGAGCATTCTACCAACCTATCTACCTACTATCGACCTACCGATCGACCTATCGACCAACCTATCGACCTAACCTATCCCTGTGATCTGAACCAGTGATTTTAGGCCAGTGATTACCAAAGTGGCGCTCATTTGGCTCGGACATATATGGGCGCGCGATTGTGAATCTACAGGTATAATTCATCAAAGGTTGCAACTTAAAAGGTGATCATCTTGCGAAGCGAGCGCAAGACGAGCGAGCTAAAATCGAAACGTGCGGCACCGACAGCAGAGCAGCCTTGAATAATAAAACGTAATCCTCCTTAAATTATCAGTGTGTGCGCGCGGCAGGTGCGTGCGTACCGGCGCCAACCGGCGCGCACACATCTAGGCCGTGCGATGTACTTTTGTTCGTAGTGAGCCTACTTGTTGTTTTAGTGTGATATTTCTGTTATTAAAACTCCTCTTTTTGCGTAAGGGGATTAAAAACGTCACACTCTAAAACACGGGGAATTAAAAGCGCCACACCTTCAAAAACACGTTCGAGAGAAACTAAATAACGTCTAAATATAAAATATGACCTAACTCAAAGATATTCTAGGTGCATCCTGTGGCAGCAAACGAAACGCAGCCCGCATACAAATCACTGCGTTCTGTTATTCCTCAAAGAATTATGCAGCTCTTAAGATGGTGGTTTATTTGAAATTCGTCTTCCATTCGGAGTAAGATTTAAGGGTTCTATAAAGCCACATGCTGTTTTAAAATGCATTGAAGTATGATGGTTTTGCTTTTATAGCTGTTATAGTATAATTATTTAAAACTAGCTTTATCCCACGGCTTCGTTCGCGCAGAATACCTAAGTATGTATTTTTAAACTTTTTTTTATCCCTCAGGAACTACATTATTACGGGATAAAAAGTAGCTCATGTTAATCCAGGGTACGGGGTATTTATTACCTGTATGCAAAATTTTGTACAAATTCCTTCAGTAGTTTTTACGTGAAAAAGTAACAATAAATAATTTATTGAATCAGGCGTTACTTTTTGGAAGTCCATATCAACGAACTAAAAGAATTACTTTGCTTACCCGTGACCTAGAAGGAATTATTTTAGTTCAGTTACAATAACATCCAATTATCCATCCATGCAAACTTTCACGCATATAATATTAAGAAAACAAGTAGGTAAGTAATTAAGTAAGTAAGTAATTAAGTCAGTAAGTAAGTGATTAAGTAAGTATTTATGTATTTATGTAAACTCTTAATTTAAACAAAAGAATTTTGCAGGTGGTAGGACCTTGTGCAAGGTCCGTCCGGATTGCTACCACCATCTTGCTCGCTAATCCTGCCGTGAAGCAGCAATGCTTGCACTGTTGTGTTTCGGCGTGGAGAGTAAGACAGCCGGTGAAACTACTGGAACTTGAGGTATCCCATCTTAGGCCTCTGGGTTGGTAACGCAACTGCAATACCCCTGGTGTTGCAGGTGTCTATGGGCGGTGGTGATCTCTTACCATCAGGAGACCCACTTGCTCGTTTGCCATCCATTCGAATAAAAAAAAAACACAAAATATGTAATAGAAATAAAATACAATTATATCGGTAACCTTAGTTCTACTGGGGGTATCATCGGATCTATGACTTGGATGAAACAATTTCAAGGAACCCGGTACATGTTCTTTCAGTTTCAAGTCGATTAAAAATCTGTGCGTAATTTAACGTCATTTTCTCTCAAATCCGCAGACCAAGCAAGCGTATCTCTTAAGCATAAAAATGTTTCAAGGTAATATCTGAGAAGCTATAAACAAATCTTGTTGGAATTATAGTTTATCAGAAAGGTCAGCATCACCGAGAACAAGTTCATCGCACGATAGTCCCAAAGGTGTAGAATAACATTTTTCTGGGAACGTATACATTATATTTACTTGTTTTACCTTAGAATATTATTACGAGGTCTCAAGTGAATCAAATACAATGTACGATAAAAAAAAAAAAGTTTTGTTATTATTTACAAACATTTATTAATTAAATATCTATTGATGTTTTAGTTTTCCTTTTCAGGGTATAGTCCAAAAGTAATAAAATTCCTTCCTTCTAGAATTAATTTGCTATCCGTCTGTCTGTTTTCCAAGGCTCTTTTTCTCAAAATAGCGTACAAATATCAAGTTCAAACTACTATAAATTACTCAAGCCTGAGATACATTTTTGAACTCTGAAATAAAATGGATTCTACTAAATTGGTGCCTCGGCTTGCTTATCATCATATTAGCCATGGGACACCCATTTTTGGATATAGGCCTCTCCCATAGACTTCCAGTTATTTTGATTAGAAGCAGCCTGCATCGACCGTGACCCTGCGGCATTACCCAGCAGGGCTACTCGAAATTCAAAAATCGAAGTTCGTGTCGAAGAGAGCGAGAGGGACGATACGATACGAACTTCGATTTTCGATGTTCGGAGTAGGCCCTCTCAGGTCATCTATCCGTTTCGTTGGCGAAACTACGCTGTGCTTGCTGATCCGCGGTCTCCACTCGAGAACTTTTCAGCCCCAACAGCTATCCTATTCTCCGTGTTATTTGGCCTGCCCATTACCACTTCAGCGAGCTAATTTATCCGCTTGGTTTTGTCAGTGTTCGAGGCCTCAATAAATTAATAAAGGTCAGATAAGTTGAAATTCAGGTTTTTTTTACTCAACTAGATGAAAAACGAGCAAGCACCGCCGCCCATTAACATCTGAACACCACCATTCGAGATGCCTTGCCAACCTAGAGCCCTAAGATGGGATACCTCAAGTGCCACTGCTGCTCACGGCAGGATTAGCGAGCAAGATGGTGGTAGCAATCTGGGCTGACCTTGCACAAGGTCCTACCACCTGCAAGATGTGGGATAGAGACAAAGTTGCCAGCAAATGCTACCTATTTATAGATGTGTTACAGACTGTAAATAACTCAACCTTAGAACTCAACTTAACCTTCAATATTCACAAGAGTTTCTCCGCAGAACTATATACAATATGTATAAGTTTTGATTTGAATATGGCTGTAGCTTGTATACAGTAAAACTTATCAGTACGGTCCCGATCGTCATGCATAACATCTAAAGAGAGTGGAGCTATGAAGTCCGCTAGTAATTAGAAACTAAAAAAGCTGTGTTTGATCGAAACCATATCGAAACAGAAAATGTAAATAAAATAGCTCGCTACTCTTTCACGTCAAAATGGCTAAGCGCGTTAGGATGAAATTGTCGTGGGACATGGAACCACGGGGATTTTTAACTTGAACTGACTATTTAGCTGATTATGCGTGGATTATAGAGACTTAATATTCAGCGTAAATTTTTGCGGAGAGTCGCGTAATAGTAATAGAGAATAAAAGGAATATAATCTTTTTGTTTTATATTGCCACTAGCCCGGCACGCATTTTGCCCTTTTCTTAACAGTTGTGTCTTGAGGTATTGTTAATGGTGTGTAATGCTTTACTATAATTGTTAATTTTACTACTTACACGAACGAAGCTCGAGGTAAAAGCTATTTAGTTATAACACACTTCGAAAATTAATCCTCCTCCTATTTTTTTTGTCGACGCCGTTTTAAAATTATTATAAGCCCCATGAATAACACTCCGACAGTTCTAACAAATCTAATGATTACTATTAATAGTCTTTGTATTGTATTGTTAATGAATGGAGACTGTGTCTCGGTAAGCGTAGTGTTAGGACGCCCTCCGACCAGGTGGAGTGACGATCTGTCATCATCATCATCTCAGCCTATATACGTCCCACTGCTGGGCACAGGCCTCCTCTCGGAATGAGAGGGCTTGGGCCATAGTTCCCACGCGGGCCCAGTGCGGATTGGGAACTTCACACGCACCATTGAATTGCTTCGCAGGTTTGTGCAGGTTTTCTCACGATGTTTTCCTTCACCGCAAAGCTCGCGGTGACGATCTGTGCTGTGTGATAAAGGCAGCTGGTGGAAGCTGGATACGTCATGCCGAGGACAGGGCAATGGCGATTGGAGGAGGTCTATGTCCAGCAGTGGACTCCTAGTGGCTGATGATGATGATGATGATTGTTTAAAAGTCGCTGGTTTCGTGCCCCCACTAACCCTTTCATGTCATAACGCGATCGTTGCCCGTCTGCAACGGAAGTGAGATCAAGCTACGTTCTCTGGCTCTTCAATCTATGCTAACACACAAAGTAAGATTGTACGATGGTTTTGAAGATGGAAAATTGTAGAGTCAATTCAACAAAGAACTAGAGAAATCCACCTTGGTTTTGAGTCACGTCGAATCAAAATATTTTTGGTCAATTTAGGCACAAGGCGGCGACGCCGTACTAAATACGCTTTCTTGAATCTACATACCTAGGCACGATGACGTCTGTACACGCGTCAATGTGTGCGTAAGATACACAGGGCTGACTATCGCAAAACCCTAATAAGTGCAACCAATGACATTTAAAGGTTTGGCTTAGATAGTGCAAATAAATTTAATCTTTATCTTACCTATTTATTTTAACCTACTTAAAATGTAAGGGCTGATGATGATGACGAGGACGTAAAATGTGGCTGTCTGTGTATTTAAGCATTATTGTTTTCAATTATAATAGATATTAGACTACAAACTTAAATAAATTATTCGGTAGGTAGTTATTTCATGTATTAATCGCAATAATTTCAGAAATCATTATTTATTTCAAATTATGAAGTAGGTAGGGTACCGTTACCATTTCGCAAAATTATTGCTCCCAAACTTAGTGCCGTGCGGCCGACATACATCGCGTTGCCACCCGACTGCTTTCCTGCGGTTTTCCTGCAATCTGCCCTTGAGGGGTGGGGTAACTCGAACCGGTGCGGGGCGGAGCGTGGCGATTCTCTACGTTGGTACTATTATATATTCTGTGATTTAGGCTATAACGAGCACTTAAAAATATCAAATGGGAAAATCTCCGTTGAGAAGGTCTCTAATAAAATAATAAAGTAAAGATCTCTAGGGGAGACTGGGGTCAATTGAAACGCGGGTCATTTGAAACAAGTCAAATAACTCCGAGACGGATAGTCATAGCGGCAGGGGTCCAAGGGGGGAAAAGATCGGCAAACCTGTACAAACCTATCTGCAGAGCGCGTCGCGGCTCTAAGCCCGTTGAACATTTTTAAATGACCGTATTACTTTTTTGACCCAAAAAGTAAGTATTTTTCATGTTTTTTTATTGTTTATTGATTAACAATCATGAGTACTATGTTCCATATTCCTAAACTACTATAATCTATGAGTATTGTAGTCTTAAATAAAGTGGTTTGTGTAATCCTACGGTGTTCCGTTATTTTTTTACGTAATTTAATATTTACAGATAGGTTGATGGGGCGATTGAAACAAAATTTTCGGGGGCAATTGAAACATGTTTCAACAAGGGATGGTTTGGCTTGGATCGGCTCGGCCGACGCCTACCGATGCGTCGACGTCTTTTTCGCTTTTATTGCGTAGACATAAAGCTTTTTTAAATTGGCTTCTGCCAATTCCGCGTCGATAGATGCTCTCTACACAGTAGGTAAAGTGTTTTCTGAATCTCAGGAATTGCATGCTGATGCCTGGTTTACATAGAAAGCTATATAAGCAGCAGACCTGGAGAAGATTGACTGCAATGTTCTGGGTGTAAGCTGTGAGCACACGAGGCTTGCACAATCTTTAATATTGGTGTCATAACTGTGAATCTGATTAATCTGGGATTAATCTGATATGTTTCTATACGTTTTTTCCTTATATTACCAATAATTTGTCCATTTATATCTTCTAATTGCCAAATGTATCTTATGTAAGAACTATTGTTTTATACTCAAATACTTAGTGTTATATTTTGCATGAGAAACTTTTATAAATATTTATTAAATTAGTAAGTCGATTTCAATACTAAAATAATGCAGTCCTATATGATAAGTTAGGGTCATTAGGTGCCATGTAATTATGTTAAATTCAAAGACTGGCTTTGGTTGATATGATTCTAAAATTATGTAGTTCTTAATGAGAATTATTGTAATAAATACCTATTTTGTTCTTGGTGTTTCAACTACCCCCCACCTTAGTTTCATTTGACCCAACCCTGGGGGCATTTGAAACGTTTTCCGCGGTTTTCTAAAATTCTTCTAACTATTTATTAGTAGCTCATGAAGTCAAATTAAACTTTTTACCATATAGCTAGATAACTGGACTACAACTGAAACCATTCAAGAAACCAATTTGGAACGAAATGACGGTAGAATATTAGATTTTATCAAAAACGTTCCAATTGACCCCAGTCTCCCCTACTCATTACAGCGTATCATACAATGAACATAATGACAACGTGTCAGGCAAAAATATATTCTTGTTACATATTTGAACTTCATCTGCTTAAAATGCCTAGCGGCCATGAGCGCAATAAATGGAGTCACGCTTAAAGTTAATTTGTTTGGACCAGATCATCGACTGCACAATTGGCCATGCTTCAATTTTTTTTTGGATGGTTATTATAATTTATTTGATAAATATAGACCATTTTAAGAAACTAATTTCGGTATTTTTGTTTTTAATCAATCCTATCTACATTAAAAAAATATATTAATTTATTGCTGGCGTGACGTCATCAAATCCACAATGGATAGTGTAGCCTTTGACCGCACGCAAAAAAAAATACAGTTATGTCAACGTCAATCAAGGTATTAACGTCACCGCGGACTGCTAACCTCAAAAAAATTTGAAATCGCTAACTAAACTTGTTTAAAATGGAAGGCTACAAGTGTTTCGTCCCTTTATGTTTGAATAACAGCCGGGATAACCCGGATTTGTTATTCGTACCAATCCCAGAACGACTGCAAGAGGAATGGTGTCGTAAAGTGAACCAAAAATACATCAAAAACTATTGCAGTTTTGTTGTGAAGATCATTTAAATATATGTACTTTTAAAACAAACATTACTTTTACACAGATATAGCCCTAGTGGAAAAGAGTTGCCTGATCGAATGTCTTCCTGTTAACGCAGTGATATTAGCCGATAGAGGCTTCAAAGAAATTCTGGAAATTGAGTGCGCATTAGTAAGTAAGAATAGAAAACTATTGCGTCCACCAAGCGTTTACGTAAATCGGAAACCTTCCCGAGAAGAAGTCATTAAGAGCAAAACGATTGCAAGTTTGCCAATCCATGTTGAGCGTGTCATCAGGCAAATTAGAGAATTTACAATCTTAAAGCCCCACTCTGTTGTCAATTACAAACATGTAGGCTTCTTGGATCAAATCATAATGATTGCTTGTGGGCTGATAAATTTGCAGGGTGATTTAATAAAAATAAACTGAATTTTTAAAGACATGAATTGTTTTATTTTAATAACAATAAAATATGTTTCTGTGATACAAAAAGTAGGACAAATCGCCCCTTTAAAACCAAAGTGAAATAATGTGTTTTTTTCTCATTTTGAAATTCAACCAGATAGTGTTTTATTTAAAGTTCAATTTGGAAATGTGAATTTATAAAATTGTTTCACTTTATTATTAAAGGTGCGAAATATTCAAAAATTGAAAACATATTTAGTTTAAAACATTCTTAGGTTGTTAACATTTTGTGAAGTACAGCCAAGGGCATTAATATATGTAGATACAGTCAAGTGTAAAGATATGTATTCAAGTATTGTTAATTAAATAAGTAACCATTTAAAACTGCACAAAATTAGAATCATCCTAATACTCATTAATAGGTACATAGACATTGAAGAACTTATAAATATGAATACTACACATACACTAATTTGTATACATCTTCTGCCAAAACATGATTGGTTCGTTCAGATCCCAAAGTAGGCTTAATCCAGAAGCATTTGTGTAGATGTGCAGGAAGGCTCACAACTCCGCTTTTCAAGCCAAAATAAAAGTAGTAAAGAATGCTTGCAGCCACCTTAAAAAGAAGAGGTTGGTATAAATAACTGATTGATTGAAGGTTAAATTGGAAACATCCTGCCTATTCTTTTTTTTTTATTTAATTCGACTGGAAGGCAAACGAGCAAGTGGGTCTCCTGGTGGTAAAAGATCACCACCGCCCATAAACATCTGCAACATCAGGGGTATTGCAGATGCGTTGCCAACGTAGAGGCTTAAGTTGGAATACCTCAAGTGCCAGTAATTTCACCGGCTGTCTTACTCTCCGCGCCGAAACACAACAGTGCAAGCACTGCTGCTTCACGGCAGGATTAGCGAGCAAGATGGTGGTAGCAATCCGGGCGGACCTTGCACAAGGTCCTACCACCTGCAAAATTAATATTTGTAAGTTAAAAGTAATACAAAAAAAAAACACTATAAAAAAACTACAATTAGTTACAAAAGGACTTTTTTAAAAATCAATCAAAAGTTACGCAAGGAAAGATAATAGATTTTACCTGCAGAAGCTGCACAATCAGAACAGTTTGACTCTAAGATTTCAGCATCAGTTTCCTTATTTTGGCCATTACTGTATATGACTTTTGTGTTCTATGCTCTGGTACAATTCTGGCTTTGACAATACGGATTCCCAAGCTTCTCTGCACTTCCACATATCATCATATCCCAAACACAGCTGAGGACAAGTACCTATCCCGGGATGACCTAAAAAGGGGAGAAAACAAATTTAACTGCAGTACTATTTAATTAGGTATAAACATAATAAAGATGTTATTTTTAAGTCAGTAATTTACTTACATAAGAGCTTGAGCTCCTCTTATTTCAGCGATGTTGTGGTTGCTAGAATTCGTCATAAACTTCATGACATTGTCCACTTGTGGCAAATTGCGAGAATCGGCTTTTTCGAAATTAGCTGTCCTGTTTGCCATTTTCAGTTCCGTTAGAGGATAATATGCTGGTTTTATTTACTCTTTGTGCTTAAATAACAAATAAACAAACAAACTACAAAACGAAACGATACGTCAATGTCACATTTGTTTCCTTTCGGAACGTTCTGTCCGTTTCCCAAAACACCCGTTCCCAAAACATCCGTTCCCGTCACCACCTTTTCCCATATAATCCGTTTCCCGAAATAAGTGTTTCCCAAAACACCCGTTCCCAAAACATCCGTTTGGCTTGATATCCGTTTCCCAAAAAATACCTAATCCCAAAACATCCGTTCCCGTCACTACCTTTTCCTAAATAATTCGTTTCCCAAAACACCCGTTTCTAATATGGCAATCCAGTAGAATTAGTCTTACAAAACTAATGTTAGTCGATTTATTATTATTATTGTTTAAGACTAGTAAATTTCGGAATCTAAATTGAATTAAATTAAATTATTAAATTAAATTTAAATTAAACTATAATAAACGGGTCTTTTGACATACTGATGCAATGAGAAACGGGTCTTTTGGGAATACGGGTGTCATGAGCGACGGATATTTTGGCATACGGATGCTATGAAAACTGGGTGTTTTGACATTCTGATGCGATGAGAAACGGGTCTTTTGGCATAAGGTCGATTAAGGAAACTGTTATTTTGGAACGGGTGTTTTGGGAAAGGGTATTTTGGGAAACGGACAGAACGTTCCGAAAGGATTTGTTTTTGACTTCTAGACACGTCAGTCGTTTTTTTTTAAATAAGGCATAGGGATTATTATCCATTGTTCAATTGATGACGTAGAGAAAGGTCATTTGAAGATCAAAACATTTCAACGAATATCTTAATAATGTAAGATTTTTTTTAAAATCTGATATACAGAAACTGTACCGAAAGCTTGTTTCTCGAAATGGTTTTGAGATTTCCATACATATTTAAAAAGTTAGCATGGCTAATTCTAAAAGAAAAATATGTAAACGAACTTCAAATTTAATTTGAAACGAAACCTTTCTTAGCGTTGTCATTGAGTCTCGTTTTTATTATTCCAATCTTATCTTCAACATCAAACAGAATGCAGATCCGAAATATTTCAATGAAACGGCCATAAATTACTTCTGACATTTGCAAATGAAAAGCGTAATTTTATGGCTATTTTAAGGCTTCGTTTTTACTAGAGACTTTGCAGTTGGAAGGACCTTGTGCAAGGTCCGCCCGGATTACTACCATAATCTTGCTCGCTAATCTTGCCGTGAAGCAGTGCTTGCACTGTTGAGTTTCGGCGTGGAGAGTAAGACAGCCGGTGAAATTAGGGGAATTTAAATGGCGCCATTTCACGATATGCCTAGGAATTTTGTGATCTGGCGGATTTTACGACGGTCGCTGACATATACAAAAAAAAACCTTGTTCTGTTGAGATGTTTCCACTAGAGCTGGGTTGAGTAAAGATGTAATAAATGAAACGTTTCCATTGGTTTATGACAAACCCATAAACTATGCCAAGCTTACTTTGAGACTACGTCAATTGGTGTGAATTGTCCCGTTATATTATTATTATTTTCGAGGGATTGGTTTTTCTCAGCTCAGGCTGGTATTAACTACATTTACGGGCTATTATTATTATTCCTATTAAATGATATTGATCGGATTACTCACGTCTTAAATCGAGTTTAGCTCGACATATCGGTGAGACTGGGCGTAACGTTTCTACTAGGTTATCGGAGCACATACGCAGTGTGAGAAAGCAGGACGACAGGGGATCCGCAGTGGCCGAGCATTCTATGGATTCGGATTCGACGCATTATATCCGATTTGATAAGGTGTCTGTACTTGCGAGAGAAAAGTTTTTCATTCCGCGGAAAGTGCGTGAAGCTATTGAGATTAGTCGTCATCCGAATTTTAACCGGGATTGTGGTTGGTCGGTACCCCCAAGTTGGAAAACAGTATTAAATTCTCGTGCTGCGTCATCGGTTGGTGTGAACGTGTCTTTACGGAACGATGTTGTTAGTGTTGTGTGCTACCCTACATTTGATAGTGACAATAAAAATGACGATGAAAATGTGGGTAGTTGTGCGCCTGAGTTAGTTTCGTCGGACAGTCGCGCGATCAGAGCGGTGGCGCGTAGTGCGCGTGTTGCGGCAGCCGCCGAGTCGCGTGCTCCAGTGATGAAGGGTTTCGAAATAACCCGAAACATGTCGAGCTAAACTCGATTTAAGACGTGAGTAATCCGATCAATATCATTTAATATGAGTGAGTCTCACGGTAGTTTCATGATCAAAATTATTATTCCTCTAGACGCATCCTCTCACATCTCAAGTGAAAACGAAGCCTAAATGAAAAGCGTAATTTTACGGTCATTTTATAACGGCAACAAAGTTAGGAAGTTGAACCGTAACTTAGTGCAGTAGAGTTGTATTTGTGTTGGATGCATGTTCGTGCAAGCAAAATGAATAAAAGTATAAGAGCACTGTCCACACGAACTCTTTTGTCTGAACGTGTGAGTACAGAGTAAGTTTTCAGTTAGTTCACGTTTCAGAAAAATGTTGTTTCGTACTTTAAGTTTTCTAATACTTTTTAGAAGGTTCTCACAGACCGGTCAGGGCCAGATTTAGGGGAGGGTCGCGGTGCTACAGTCCCCGGGACTTCCACAAAAGAGGGGCCCCTATAACATCATCATGTCAGCCTAAAAACGTCAACTGCTGGACATGGTAGACCTCCTCCAAGGCTCTCCACTCAGACCGGTCTTTTTCGCATCCACTGCGATCCCGCAATCTTAACCATGTCGTCGCTCCATCTTGTTGTTGGCCTGCCGACAGCTCGTCTCCCGATCCGCGGACGCCGTTCGAGTACCTTTTTACCCCATTGGCCATCAGTCCTGCGAGCAATGTGTCCCGCCCATTGCCACTTCAGTTTCGCAATTCTCCGGGCTATGTCGGTAAACTTAGTTCTACTGCGGATATCGTCACTTCTGATTCTGTCCCGCAGAGAAACCCCGAGCATAGCCCTCTCCGTAGCCCTTTGAGTGACTTTGAACTTCTTCATGAGGCCCATAACATACATTAAATTTAAAGTTCGGATATTTATTCAAATCCCGGCGAGTAAACACTGGTAAACAAACAACTCATCTATATTTACAAATATAAAAACAATTCATCTATATTTGTTCACTTCAATCAGGCCATCAATAAAATATCAAAATCTCAAATCGCCCCCATTTTATTTGGAAAATAGTTTGGGTGGCAGGATAAGCCTCCACTCCTTTGTTGCCCCAAGGCCTCCAGACCTCTAAATCCGGCCCTGAGTTATGTAGATAATTTGTAAATGGTGCTCTAACTGGGTAAAGTCAAGCTGTGCGTATGCGCTTAGCAGGGCTTAGCCACGGTATGAGAAATGGAAGGCTTACCTCGACAACTTATGGGAGAACTAGCTTTCTGCACGCACGTACAACCACGATATTTTTGCAGTCTCGACTTATAACTTTGCTTGCAGTTCTTAATGATTTACTGTAAATTAGTCATGAACTAAAAGAATTTCTTTACTCACCCGCGACCTTATGATAACTAAGTTTTTGCAAGATATGCGTGTTCATGCAGTTCCTCCACCTCCACACTCTAAGAACACGCACAAATCACACAAACCTATCTATCACTACCACAATACACTGACGCGTTTCCAACTCAACCAGAGCTCATCTTCAAAGTAACACAACCATACATCATACTACCAGATGTTGATAATAATATGGACATCCGCAAAGTAACGCCTGATTTCAATATGTAAGTAAATTAGTAATAAGATATAGACCGTAGTTACTACTTTTAAGAGCGTTTATACCTGCTGAGCTGGCAACGTTGCATTTTTGTCAGTTTTCTCGATTATTCCATAATTGAATGAAAAATAAAAATGTGGTCTGATAGGAACTCTTCTTAATATATTATAAGTCAATGTGTCTACTCTGCTTGAGAGGCAATATGTCATAGTACTATCCCAACACCGGTTTTGAGCAACAGCTAGTATTGTTATAATTGTGCTGCCATCTATCACGGCAATGTAGGATTAAAACACCCAAAGCACTCACCCTCGAAACACCACACACCCTCCACAATTTATTCATAGATGAGCACAAAATTCATGTTTTTCTTAAGTTTCTGAGGGAAACCAAGGGTCGCACGGACAGTAATGCCATCTAGGGTAATTTGCATACGGATTTGCCCCTGCTTCCCCTGCATGGCTCTACAAGTGGTTGTTTTTTAAAGAGGCTTTCTGACTTTTGTACCAATCCTCGGGGAGGGATTTATTTTATTTACTTTTTTATTGCGTTCCATTAAATGGGAGTAAAACTTTATGGAGTGGGATTACTTGTATCGAAGTTTGTAACTGTAATTTACTTGTAATCCTTCTGACATTACGAGTGTAAATGTGAAAGTTTGTGACATGTTAACAAAACTGTTTTACTGTACATAATTTCTAGCAAATAATGTTTGTCCGTATCACCTACACTAGCCATGGACCTGTCTCGTAGAATGATACCTAAGGTTTTTTACCTAAATTACCCTCATCTTGCTAAATTAAATGAACATACAAATTTTTATTTTGATACAAAATAGAAATGAAAAGAGACAGAAATACTTGCAAGCGTGTGAATGTGTGTGTTTGTGTGTGTGTGTTATTGTTGAAGGAACATTGCCTCTGTTGTTTAATGTGCTCAACCATCTTTGAGTTTTTATTTCAACTTCCTTTTGGGAACATGATTTTATGAAAGGGTTATTGAGATACACCCCTGTGTTATGGTCAGACGGACGGACAGACAATAGAATGACATTAATAGGGCTTCATTTCTTATTCTTCGGTAACAGAACCACAAAAGTGAACCCTTCAGTGCCCTCTCCTTTCATCACACAGTCTATTTACTTTACTCTAACGTCTAGGTAACACAATTATCCACCTTGTCTAACTTCAATAGAGCTAAACGAACTCGAACAAAGGGTTGCCAGAGGTAGTGTAGAAGTAATAACGCCGCGCACACACGGGCAACGCCATAAAGCTCGTGTGATCCCGCCTTTATTAAAAAGAAGACAATGAAAAATAAATTTAATATCAACCATAGCGACACGTCAAATGCCTCGAGCTAGAACAGGTAAGAAGGGAAGTTATAAAATTGTCGTTTCTTTTTGACACAGGCATAGTGAAAATCTAGAACGTGCTCGAACCTTTTGCCGCGCTTGGAGACGAATGAATCTTTAAGAGCGTTTATACCTGCTGATCTGCAGGGCTACTACGAATCTCGAAACTCGAAGTTCGTATCGTATCGTCCCTCTCGCTCTCGTATCAAATAGTGTAAGTGTCAGAAGGATCGCACGACACGAACTTCGAGTTTCGAGTTTCGTAGTAGCCCTGCTGGTAACATTGCAGTTTTGATAGTTTTTCTCGGTTATTCCATAAAAATTTAATGTAAATTAAAAATGTGCTGATCTGATAGAACTCTTCTTAAATAAAATCAATGTGTCTACTCCAATAATTTTATTCATTATTATAAACGCTTATTTTCTATTTCGATTAAATGATTGCTACCTACTAGAAATACAAGGAAGCTACCTAAAGTTCTATTATAGTCCGGTTAAAATGAAAATGAAAAATAAAAAATATAAAAAGTACGTAAAAAGTAGCTTCTGGAAAATTGGTTTCGTTTTTAAATAAAAAATATATTAAAGGCGATAGTTGTAGTTTTAGTCTGTTTAATACTGATGTAACCAAACCAACATAAAAAAAATGCCAATTCTTTTGAAAAAATCGAAAAACTAATGTCTCTCAGGCTATCACAATCCAACAACAAATTTAATATGTTTCAGGTGTTGCAAGTGACAGGTTGAAATATCTTCGAACAATCTGCAAGTAATGTTAAGACAGCTATACAGAATCCGGAGGATAACACAACATGTAAAATATTTTGTTTTATAACAGGAAAAATAAAAAGATTTTAAGAGGGTCGAAACAAAAATAAGTCTCAATAATGAATTCCTGGGATTTAACGGAAAAAAGGAAAATTTCAACGTTTATTTTTTTGCTAATTGGTAGGAAATATAATTTTTGTGCCGCCCTAATGAATTTACTTAGGAACCATGTCATCGATTTTAATAACAAGAAGAAGAAGAAGATGGATGCAGTTTTTCTTGTTATTAAAATCGATGACATGGTTCTTAAAAACAGATCTTCGTATTGTAACGGTTTAGGATAGACCTCTACCGTTTCATTCACAAATATATGTAAAATTATATTATTTTATGCCTTCGACATATAATCATAAAATTAAATAACTTCTATAATATTCACAATGTACTTAATAATCCTTTGGAGATTTACTACGTCTAAACTAGGTCCTTATTATTCTGTAAACTGTTTATTTACCTAAATAATCTCATTATTTACGTGTTGATAGAAAAGTTCCCTTTATTTAATTGCAAAGAAATACTTGTGTGTACACGGAATATGATATGCTTGATGATAAATCAATAAAAGTCTTCGTTATCACTGTTCTATGCACTATTTAAAATTAGGATTAACCTAAGATTTCTTCGTTCAGTATTTTGAGACGGTGGATTAAGATACAGATAAAGGTGCTGTTATGTATGGGAAACTAATTAACATTAAATTATAAGGTACTTCATGAAAATTGAGAGGAAACAAACATTCAAATTGAATGTAATGATTATTGTACGAGTTTCTTGCGGCGCATTCTTCTTGGCAATGATGGTCTTTCTGAAAGCGCTGGTAGGTTAAAAGGATGACGTGTGAAGGTGCCCATTGCGGCCTATTTACTGAATGAATGATTTGAATTTGAATTTAGCAAAACATTGATTATAAAAACATTCTACATTAGATGAAAATGCATGAAACAGAAATTATTAAGTTTGTCATGATTACATGAAATATATCCAAAATGCAAGGAAAATTCTTATTAAATAAGGTTGTATAGGATATGAGCTTTCTTTTGTCCAAGTTTCGTTTTTATCTGATCAGTAATTAAGTCACAATTAAACTTTAAAGTTATGAAATTATTTGTATTACGGGTAGCGGACATTTTTTGAGAGTGAAAGAATTTCTTAAATACTCATTAATTAATTCCAGAAATGGAGTTTGTGTTGTCAATTTTGGAAATATATTTAAATTTGGTTTTATAAATATCGAGAAAGCTATTTAATTATTTAAATTATAAAAAAAAGAAAGTTATATTGTTAAAATTATTGATTATTTTTTGGTGCGACTCGAGAGATTGAAGACGTTGAAGCTGCAAGGACGGAGAGACTATAAATAGGAGTGGGATTGGAGACCAAGGGGGATTCCATTTTTAGGCTTGGACGCGAGCAGACGGTCGGCCTGTTCTAGAATTTTGTAATGGAGGGTAGTTGCGCTGCTGGGTAATTTACGCGATGAAATTTAATTTATGATGGACCTGGCGGTTTGGTAGTAAAGTTCCGATGTCGCTAGGGTATATTCACGCGTTTTGTTTCGGTTATTTCGCTGTTAATCTTGCAGTTTCTTTATTCAATAAGATCTGATTAAAACCTAGGGGTTGGAAACCTTGCGGTGTTAACGAAGACCCCCATTTAGAATCTCCGCTTTTACGATTACCCAGCTGCCCAGGCATCAGGTACTGCGAGGTCAGATATGTGTTTAAGTATTTATTTATTTTGTGCGTCGAGTCACGTAAGTGTGTTTCTTTATTTATTATGTGCAACGTGTCATGTAAGTACGCTCTTGTTAAATATACCTGTTGTGATATATATATAATACATGTGTGCTTAGGGACGTTTGATTGAAAATATAAAAGAAAGAAATTAAAAATTCATTGTCTGTAGTTGATACAATCATGGGTTACCTGCTTCTAACAATTTCATTTATTTAAAACATTTATGTGTTATATTTGGTCAAAGCTAGGCATGTAGCAAAGTTCTATTCTTGACAGGGGAACGCTATTCGTGTACTGAGAGCCAGACTAAATAAATCATAATTGTGAAAGCTATCTGCTGTCGTCAGATTCATACAATAACAGTATCAAAGTTATTTGTAATATTTTAAAGCGGGTAACTTATATTGTACTTGACTAAGTAGACGGGGAGACCATTACCTCCATCCAATAGATATTAAATTGGTTGGTATTCTGATATTCTGGGATACCTAATTATGAGACATTCCTTAAGTAGTAAATGGATACTTCTTAACTTGCAAACTAATGAATTGCTTTTTGTTGGTAAGAATACCCAACTTAATATTTATCAACCGGTCTATAAGCAGGTCGGAGGACAGGGGGGGTATTATATATATAATCACCTTTTTATTTCCAGTTTGATAACTAATCGCTGTAATGTTGTTGTGAGCATTTATTACTAAATAGAAATCACATAAAATCCTATGGTTATTTTATCAAGTAAATATATTATCTATAGCGCAAGTAAATTTTACCATACCATTATTATCATAGAAAGGCAAACCCAAATTCTACTTCCAATTAACTTGTATATACTGGCTTCATGGGTTTTATCACCTGATGGCTGCATAAGTATTTTACCTAAATACAATATTAATGCCCTGCGTTTGAACCTGGAATACTATTTCTATTTACTTAACTAGTCCATTTAATTCTGTGTGTTTGTTTCTAAATACTGATGTAAAAAGGGAGCCTTATAATACCATATTTCTGATATATCTATTGCTCACATAATATCCTTATAATGTGGGTATTATTCTACATATCCCCGTTATACTATGATGATGATGATGATTATGATGTTTGTGTTTTATTTAACTATGTTTTCATTTGGCTTATTTTACTGTTTTTATTTACACTGTGTTTTACTAATCTTGTGTTCTTCCCTTCTTAGCATTTCAGAAACCTGGGTTCGCTATTATGTTTAGGTGTTTTAAATGTCATGATTTTAAAAGACTTCTCAGACCTATATATTCATTAATCTCCTTAAATCTTGGATATCTGTCAGTACTCCGCCATGATATTTATTAATTTTGCTTTATTTGAGAATATCCTACACTATAGGCTTACTCGCTCCTCCAAGTAATCATGATACAACTTACCTTTGTTCCCCGCAGCATCTCATAACATCCAATAGCATTCTATAGATACTCATAGTCAAAATTGGTTATTTTCTAGTAAGTAAAATGTTCCTAGTTGCTTTATAGGTAGGTAGATAATTAAATATAGCTTAAGTTCAGATCAACCAATCTTTACTCGTCACAAAAAGAACCGTTTGGGTTACCTAGGACGGACACAACGAAGGGTCAATCATCTTATTTAATCACTGACAACCACTAGACGATCACATGGCCAAATTACATCATCACGCTATCATATAGTAGGTTTCTTACATTATAGTAGGATTCATAAGCGAAGTACATAGCTAGGCTGCACATAGCTTTTAGTAGCTTTTAAGCTTTAAGCTTCTTGAACTTAGGAGCTTTTAATTAGTTTTAAGTAGCTTTAAGTAGAGTTTAAGTTAGCTTTAAGTAGGTTAAGTTCTTTTAGTAGGTAGAGTAAGTTTTAGTTTTAAGGTTTTTAGACGGGGCAAGAAAGTTTAGGGGGGGTTAGTTACAGTGATAAACCGTGACCAGGATCCAGGATCTAGGCTTAATATTAATTCACTTTAGTTAAGGTTACATAGCACTAGGTTTAATTTTAGAATTATTGTAGTTTACTATTAGGTGTATTTAGTTTTAAGGTTATCGTAGTTTACTATTAGGTGTATTTAATTTTAGGTTTATTGTAGTTTACTATTA
This sequence comes from Choristoneura rosaceana, assembly GCA_037349165.1. NCBI lineage: Eukaryota > Metazoa > Arthropoda > Insecta > Lepidoptera > Tortricidae > Choristoneura > Choristoneura rosaceana. Next base: position 693,581 of record JAZBNJ010000002.1, read on the forward strand.
AGGTAGTTACTTTTAGGTTTATTGTAGTATATTATTAGGCATATTGCTAAAATGTGGTAATCATTATTTAGACAATTTAAGAACTTATTTTTAGAATTTATTAATTTATGCAATTTTTTATAGGCAAGTAGATATTTAGGCAGGTCTTTTAAATAGGCAGGGAATGCCCGGCTATAGTTTTCCTAGTAAAACAATAGCCAGGCACAGTGTTGCCGTGGAATGGATGTGAGAGTAAAGATTGGTTTTATTTGCAGTTTTATCGTTTGAAAATATAATTTATAGGGCAAGTATATTAATATTGATAAAGGAAATAACACAATACACCACTTTTAAGTAGATTTTTACTTGATTTTTACATAATTTCTTAGAACTATAACTTTTCACAGACTTCGGTTTTTGTCCATTGACTAAGTTTCGTCACAGTGTTTTCCAACTTTATCTGCATACTGAATAAGTCCCATCACTGTGTTTTCCAATTCTATTTGCTTTAATCACTGAATATCCAGTGTTCACTCACAGGTTATAGTTTCATTACACTAATTTTGCACTCCGTTATTACGTCTTTTATCACTTTATGTGTTAAACTTTGAAGTAAGTAGGCATCGTCGGAGACGTAACTATAACAGTCGCTAGGTCATTTTGCACTTAATATTAGTTGAATTACTTGAATTTGCACTGCTTCTCATCTTTGGAATCGTTTAAAACATAACAATTAGGTCAATAATCTAGGTCAGTCAGTCAAGTCAAGTCAAAAAGCCGCGAATATAACCCGCAGGGCTACTACTATGAGATTCATGTGTCGGGGTTCGTATCGTTCGATTCTTCTGACACTTCTGGTTAATGCGAGAGCGAAAGAGACGGAGCTGCGCGGGCTTCGATTTACGAGGTTAGGATTCGGAGTAGGCCCGCGGTCGTATGGAGACATTTGTTTGTTTTTAATAATTCATAGACTAGGGAAGGCAGCGAAAAAGTAAAGGGCATGAAACCATACAGCCAAGTTGTAGTAAAGGATAGTTTTCTTGTCATTATTTTGTATGTTTTTAGCGTAAAAGTTGAAACTTAATTTTCTTTTTATTTAAGTAATACAGGTACATTTTATTGTCCATCATAAACAAATCGAACTTAGTTTAGCAAAATATTTTATTGCTTGGTGATGTTGGATAACCTGATTTTTATCGTGAAAGTGTTGCGTTTAGTACCAAAGGTAATAATTATATTCATTGTTTGCTACGTTTCGTTCGTGTCTATTTTACAAAATAAAAATTAATCTGGTTACCTATATAAATATCTCAAAACAAAAGGGATAGGTAGGTAGGTACAGTCACTCGGTTTGGTCTTAGAATGGCACGGAACCGTGTCACAATAACATTTAACGTCGTTCGATACACATTTCCTTAGAAATATGAAATTATATACTACGATAAGGTTCCATGTAGGCCGGTAATCAAATACAGTCTGGTGCGAGTGGTAGGTGGTGTACTCGAGATATAATTTTACGTTCTAAATTATTAGTTTCAATTGAATCGAATCATTAGGTATCAATAGATAAGTTTATGTTGTTGTTGTATTGTTGTTTTATTATGAGTGTACTCGAGATATAATTTTACGTTCTAAATTATTAGTTTCAATTGAATCGAATCATTAGGTATCAATAGATAAGTTTATGTTGTTGTTGTATTGTTGTTTTATTATGATACCATGATACCTACTCAGGTTTACTGGCTCAGAGGGTGGTGTACGAGGTTAATTCACTCTCGACTTAGGACTAGACTTTAAAATTAGTCATCATCATCATCATACTAGCTGCGTATGCGTTCCGCTGTTGGGCGCAGGCCTCCACTCAGACAGTGAGGGCTTTGGCGTGATTTCAGCGTAGACCCAGTGCGTTTTAGTAATATAGTTATAGTATGGTTTATAAGGTTCATAAAATAGAAAGGTCGGGGGGGTGTAATAGGTTATTATGTTATAAAGTTATACAGTCGGGGGGGTGTACTCTAAACCTAAACTTTGACTTTACCTATTTTATTTGAGTATTAATTTAACAGGAATTCGCTGTTAGGATAATATTAGCGCACGGGAGGAACCTTTTCTCAATTAGTTACGTAGGAATTTCTTTCGCGGGTGTGTATGTATCACTATGGCATTTGGGGCGAAAGGGTTCTAACCGAGTACGTGAGTAGGATTATTCGTGGATTATTCAGTTGTATTTTTAACTATCGATGCAAAAATGTGTTGTGGGTTTGACCGCTGTGTGTGTGTGTATGTCTGTGTATCTGCCTATCTGTCTGTCTGTCCGTGGCGTCGTAGCTCTTGAACAGATGGACCGATTTGAGTGTGGGTTTTTTATTTGAACTCACAATTAAATCGTGATTCCTAGACTCTCAGGTTACGAATCGTCGGAGTATACATACATTATCGACGATTTGAGAGTTTTATTATCATATCATGATATTAGGGTTCTGTGAATAGGACTACTTTCCTGGAGGTACATACGACAATGTTCCACAATTTAGGGTTTCACATCTTCATCACATTGAGGTTCCTCGACCGCGAATTTTCAAATTAGGGTTCAATTAATTACTTAGGGCTCCAAAATAGGGTTCCTCGAAATGGAGTTCCAAATTAAAGTTCCTTGAGGCTTGATAGGGATTTTTCTATATAGGATTCCTCACAATAGAGTTCCGTAAAAATAGGGTTCTTTAAAGTAGGGTTCCTGGAGTAGGTAACTGTAAATTTCACGTGTAAGTTTATTTGTGTTATAGTGCCATAAAGGTTCACCTTATTAAGAATTATCACAATAGGGTCAAATAGGGCTCCAAGAATAGGGTTCCACGGAGTATGGTTCATTGTAAAGGGTTCCTCAAATTTGAGTTTCCGAGTTAAGATTCCGTTAGAGATGGGGTTGTATGTATGTGTGAAGCTTGCGATAGTTGTGGTCATCTTTTAGTTAGGTACTACTGTTAGTACATAGGGTATATCTATAGCTTTTGTTTTAAAATAATTTCTTCCATCATTTCGTGTGTGTGTATAAAGTTATAATATTAATGTGTGATTGGCGTTAGTTACATTTAGTACCTTACTGGGATAGATCATTCATTATTTAGTGGTGTAGACCACGGGTACACGAAGCTTCAAATTTTGTTGTATTTAATAACTTTTGCAAAGTTAACGGTACGAGTAGCCAACTATTTGAATGAATAGACTATGTAACGTGTTTATTTATTTCGAAAAGCTGCTAGATGAGGGCTGGACGACGGTATGGACGATAGTCAACGTTGGGCTTTTCCAACTCTAGGCTTAATACCTTAGTATCATAATTAACTTACCCAATTTGTAGTAGATAGGGTAACTAGCTTATTAATTAGGTATAGCTCGATTCTGAAGAAGATAGGTAAATTAGTCCCACTAATATTATGGGTCTCAACGTGTAAACCTATTGGGTCGTTTGTTTGTTATCTTTTAACATCTGAATTGCTGAACCGATTTGGATGAAATTTGGTATGTGGATAGTTTGACGCTCGGAGAAGGACATAGCATAGGATGATTTTCCCGGAGAAGTTGAATGGTTACCGTGGGATAGCGGAAAGCTAGATCTGCGCGGACGGGGTCGCGGAAAACAGCCAGTGTAGTTAAGCAAAACTTGCGTTTCTTACTTTTTGCTACTTTTTTATTTTATGCTTAGGTGTCTCAACTGATATTATGACAAGTATGTACGTATGTAGGTATAAGTATAAACTGATGGTTGTTCTCAAGTACTAAAGTTGGTATAAGCTCCAGTCAACTACCAGACTATATATTACGAAAATAGATTATTTATTAAGAAAGTATGTTTGTTAGGATACCACTTAGATCAAATCATATAAAACAGATGTCTCCCACTAGGTACCACGGAATAGATAATAGTACAGGTTGCTTGACTGCAAATAAGTGGCATAAAGTATAGTTGTCTTCAACAGGATTGCTTTACAATTGCGTTTTCCAGAGTTTAAATAGTTACTAGATAGTACCAATTTAATTACTACAACTATGTAGACGAAGGTTTTTATTTACGTAGGTAGCTCGACTATCAGTTGTTGTGGGTGAAATTGAAGCTTCAGTATTTATTACCACTAAATTGTAGTTCTAAATAGAAAACAGTTAACCGTGGTTAGAGTAGGGTACGCATACATGTATGTCTGCAGGTGTGTATGTATGTGCGGCTCGGGTCTCTGAATTTGAGTTGGTCCCGCTTCCGGTGGTCGGTATGATTTGAAGTTTGGTACTTATAGAAATATAGTACGAGTACATCGCAATGCGAGTAGGTACGGTAAGCGGAGGGGACAAAACTATGTAGGTATATGGAAAAGTTGTAGGTATATTTGATAGAAGTTTTAGCATTTTAATTTAAGATAGTGAAGGATTTGCGACCTCATAATGCTAGTGCCATCACGATTAATTTTGAGTAAGAAATAAGTAAGTAGGTACCTATTTATTCAAACGTAACTTCATTTTAAAAGGTTGTCTGATTAATTTTTGGATGCAGTATAGTTAGAAATTTTATATTTATAAGCGTGAATGTTTGGGTAAAACGTAGGTAAATAAGTTAGTGAAAACAGAATATGGGTTTTAGGATAAATAAAAATTCATTTCTTTATTACGTCGGTGTAGTATCCCACATTTAGCAGGACGTTACATGATATACTTAGGCATCAATTTTCCAATGCCACGGTTTCGATTACCGTGAAAGAAAAAAATATATAAGGCTAGTTTATTTTCCGGCTTTGTTTCCAAAATAGCGTATCTATTACTTATAGTGAAGTTCCTCTTTGGTATCTACTCAAGCTGTTTGCCAAATTTCAAAACTAGAATTTCAATTAAACTACATATTTGTCTGTCTGTTAATCATTTGTGGTGATGTTTGAAAATAAGACTTTAGATTAGTGCGTAAAATTGCAACTAGACAATTTCAATTATTTTTGTTTCACTTCATAATGGATAAGGTAGGTATGGTAAGGATAGACATAGGTACATACGGATTTTGCAAAAAAAAAAAAAAACCCGTTAAGTTAAGAGCAATAATGCGAAGGTGGGAACTTCATAGATACATCTAGGGACAATTAATAGTACATTTTATGAGCAGAAACCGGAGTGATTAGATAAGCAAGTTGTAAAAATAATTTAGGCCAGAGATGTGGTATGTTTGTCTGGAAGAGATCGCTTTTGGGCGATAAGTTATGTACTGATTTGTGGTGTGCAATGGGGAATATTGTATTGTACCTTCATGATCTTATTTTCGAGAGAATTCAGTTATTGATGTAGCTAGGGCCTCTATACGTATTAAGTTTAGTCATCGATAAAGCTATTCAGTGAATTTATAACTTCCTACCTATTCCTCTATTTTACTCCGGAATTCATCGAAATTAGTTCAGCATTTTGACAAAAGGATTTAAATGATAGTTAGTTAGGTGGTAGTTGACTTTGCATTACTTAGTTGAAAATTGAGTTTCAAGCATTAGTTATCAATGGCGAAGATACCGTCGTAGAGTGTGGTTGTATGTTTAAGTGCAAGTATGTTTCCGCTTTATTTCTTAAGTTACCGTGCGTAGGTATTTCAAATGCGACATAGAATTAGGGTCAACTGCCTATATGGTTTCGAACGTCGTTATTTCTGTCATTGCAATTAACAATGCACTGTTACAGTTACTTTTACTAGAATTATTTATTGCTGTAAATTATTGTATTCACATCAGTAGGTATGTTTTCTTTATCCTCAACTACTATTAATACTAAAATAGGATTCTATCATCAAAAAGGGTTTGAGAATCGGCGGTGTAACTCATTGTGGTCGGGCACAAGCTTTCTCCTAAGATGTGTAGTATCAGATTGAACTAGGTAGCTCGTTTCATGCTTGTGTAGATTTCCTCACGATGTATTTTGTGTAGACCTATTTACTGCTTCAAATATAGAGGAGGTTTTGGCTCCCGCAACCAGATGGAGATATACTATAGATTATTATAGATGTCTAATTTTCCCATTATGTACCCACTCTGCGTTTGTTTGACATTTGAGTTATCCACTTACAGTCCAGATATATTTAATAAAATCATTGATTATTCTAAAGTCAAGACTTGTGCGAGGAGTTTTTCCGTCGTAATAGTGCAATTAATTAATAATATTAATATACCTCAGTTAAAACATTTGAAAATAATTATCTAATCTGATTATTAATTATTAGTTCTGATTCAGTTTTATTCTTGATTGATAGTGAAACCAGGTTTAGTGTTTAATTGCGAGTTAAATAAACAAACATAGGTAGTTGAAATATAACGCATTTAATATATCATTCTTATTGTACTACTTTATGTCTTGAGTAAAAATTAGGTATTTATTGGTAACGTTAGTAAACGTAGTGACTTTTCGGTATTTTGAAATCTTGTCTCTAAAAATGTATTTATTGAGTTACGGTTATTATTAAGTATATGAAAAAAATCGGTACCTATATTTTTTAAATATACGTTGAAAGCTACGAGAAATCTTTAAAATAAGAATTATTGCAATTACGTATAAGCTAAATGAGCAATTTCAGCTAGGTAAATATTATTTTGGGAAAAAATAATAATAATAGAGAACAAAAAAATACAGAATGATGTTAGGTAGTCACTAGTGATTGGAGAAAGTAAAAAACTACCTATTTTATGGAATTTTAATTTCGATGTTAATGTTTCTAGATGAAAATTATTACTTACATCTGAGTTATCCTTAGGGATTGTTGAGATGTTGTGGCACGTATGGGAAAAAAAGATTGGGGAAGGAAGAATGTGAATGTTTAGTGACAATTTGACTAGACGAAACTGAAAAACTTACGACTTGAGTTTACTCTAGTATGAGGGGCTATAACAACTCGGCAGTCCTATGGATGATAAGGATGGTTTATTGGCACTTGACTCCTGACACAGCACTCAATCAATGACTTTTCTTGTGCGAAAGGTGATAGGTTAAGTCAAATGTGACATCAGCGTTGACGCTGGCACCAGAAAATTCATCACTGTACCAGTGTGCCCAAGCAGATGCTAGGGTGCTGATGCTAAATCGTCACTACACTCCACATTCCCCAAAAGACTGGTGTCTATTGTATTGGAGGAGTGTTTGGGCTGGACTGTTGGTTAACGGATGTCTATAACCCATCATGACGGGATACCGTACTTTGTGTACACATCCGGCCTTGGAAGAGGTTATATTGGCGGTTCCATTTTCGGTCGACAGGCGGATGCAAGACTGGGGTGGAGGAGCCGATATAGTGCTATTAGAGCTGACTGTCTCACAAACAGTTCCTCTATCTAACGCTCCCTTGTGGTGTGATGGATATTCATAACTAATCAGTCAAGGGGCTCGAATATTCTTCTATTTATTTTAGTCACTACCTTTTGGCATATGTACTCATCAGACTACAAATCTCACTCACGAGAAAAGTGCTAATAAATTGCAAGTAATAATTGTACTTGAATATATATACTTATAAATAATTATTTCGATGCTTTCTCCAGGTTATTTACGCTTCATTAGGTAACAATAGGTACGGCTTTCTTATTCACTTTTTAAATAATCCGTGTTCTTACCGTATAGATTATCGTTTTAGTCACGAGATAGGTATCGCATTAAGTGTTAAGTGGGAGACAGTTATGTGTAACTAAATTCTTAGTTAGATTGCAAGTGAGAAATGTGATAATAACTAAGTAATTTAAAATTTAAAATTATTGATTACATCGGAGCCACGCCACCTAAAGGAATTGGTGGATTGTTGTAACACGTGTGGAAAAGAGATTGGAGGAGCATGAATGTGAATGTATATTGAATTCCTGATCATACGACATGACCAAAGTAAAAAAAAAAGACTTGACATTACTTAGTTTGAGAGGTTATGGCAATTCAATAGTTCTGTGGATGGCAACGATGGTTTATCGGCGCTCAACCTTTGATACAGCACTCGACAAATGGATTTCTCGTGCAGAAGGTGATAGGTTAAGTCAGAATTGACATCAGCATATTGACGCTGGCGCTAGAAATTCATTACTATACGATTTCCACCCAAGCGGATGCTAGGGTGCTGATGCTAAATCGTCACTACACTACACATTCACCAAAAGACTAATGTCTCTAGTGTTGGAGGGATATTTTGGGTTAGACTGTTGGTTAACGGATGTTTATGACTCTCGATGACAGGATACCGTACTTTATGTACACTGATGCCTCGCGCTCAACCATCCAGCCTTGGAGGAGGTTACATTGGCGGCTCCATTTTCGGTCGACAGGCGGATGCAAGACTGGGGTGGAGGAGCTGATGTAATGCTACTAGAGCTGACTGTCTCACAAACAGTTCCTCTGTCCGACGCTCCCTCGTGATGTGGTGAATATTCCATAATCAAACGGTCAAAAAGCTTGAAGATTTCTCTGGTTACTTTGGACAATACCTTTTGGCATAAATACTCACCACGCCACAACTTTCAATCATAGGAAAAGCGCTTATAAATTAAAAGTGTTAATTTATACTCATATATTTGTGAATTATTATTTGAATGTTTACTCCAGTTTAACATTTTCTCACTTGCGCAAACATTGGGGGGTGATTGTAACGGTTTAGGATAGACCTCTACCGTTTCATTCACAAATATATGTAAAATTATATTATTTTATGCCTTCGACATATAATCATAAAATTAAATAACTTCTATAATATTCACAATGTACTTAATAATCCTTTGGAGATTTACTACGTCTAAACTAGGTCCTTATTATTCTGTAAACTGTTTATTTACCTAAATAATCTCATTATTTACGTGTTGATAGAAAAGTTCCCTTTATTTAATTGCAAAGAAATACTTGTGTGTACACGGAATATGATATGCTTGATGATAAATCAATAAAAGTCTTCGTTATCACTGTTCTATGCACTATTTAAAATTAGGATTAACCTAAGATTTCTTCGTTCAGTATTTTGAGACGGTGGATTAAGATACAGATAAAGGTGCTGTTATGTATGGGAAACTAATTAACATTAAATTATAAGGTACTTCATGAAAATTGAGAGGAAACAAACATTCAAATTGAATGTAATGATTATTGTACGAGTTTCTTGCGGCGCATTCTTCTTGGCAATGATGGTCTTTCTGAAAGCGCTGGTAGGTTAAAAGGATGACGTGTGAAGGTGCCCATTGCGGCCTATTTACTGAATGAATGATTTGAATTTGAATTTAGCAAAACATTGATTATAAAAACATTCTACATTAGATGAAAATGCATGAAACAGAAATTATTAAGTTTGTCATGATTACATGAAATATATCCAAAATGCAAGGAAAATTCTTATTAAATAAGGTTGTATAGGATATGAGCTTTCTTTTGTCCAAGTTTCGTTTTTATCTGATCAGTAATTAAGTCACAATTAAACTTTAAAGTTATGAAATTATTTGTATTACGGGTAGCGGACATTTTTTGAGAGTGAAAGAATTTCTTAAATACTCATTAATTAATTCCAGAAATGGAGTTTGTGTTGTCAATTTTGGAAATATATTTAAATTTGGTTTTATAAATATCGAGAAAGCTATTTAATTATTTAAATTATAAAAAAAAGAAAGTTATATTGTTAAAATTATTGATTATTTTTTGGTGCGACTCGAGAGATTGAAGACGTTGAAGCTGCAAGGACGGAGAGACTATAAATAGGAGTGGGATTGGAGACCAAGGGGGATTCCATTTTTAGGCTTGGACGCGAGCAGACGGTCGGCCTGTTCTAGAATTTTGTAATGGAGGGTAGTTGCGCTGCTGGGTAATTTACGCGATGAAATTTAATTTATGATGGACCTGGCGGTTTGGTAGTAAAGTTCCGATGTCGCTAGGGTATATTCACGCGTTTTGTTTCGGTTATTTCGCTGTTAATCTTGCAGTTTCTTTATTCAATAAGATCTGATTAAAACCTAGGGGTTGGAAACCTTGCGGTGTTAACGAAGACCCCCATTTAGAATCTCCGCTTTTACGATTACCCAGCTGCCCAGGCATCAGGTACTGCGAGGTCAGATATGTGTTTAAGTATTTATTTATTTTGTGCGTCGAGTCACGTAAGTGTGTTTCTTTATTTATTATGTGCAACGTGTCATGTAAGTACGCTCTTGTTAAATATACCTGTTGTGATATATATATAATACATGTGTGCTTAGGGACGTTTGATTGAAAATATAAAAGAAAGAAATTAAAAATTCATTGTCTGTAGTTGATACAATCATGGGTTACCTGCTTCTAACAATTTCATTTATTTAAAACATTTATGTGTTATATTTGGTCAAAGCTAGGCATGTAGCAAAGTTCTATTCTTGACAGGGGAACGCTATTCGTGTACTGAGAGCCAGACTAAATAAATCATAATTGTGAAAGCTATCTGCTGTCGTCAGATTCATACAATAACAGTATCAAAGTTATTTGTAATATTTTAAAGCGGGTAACTTATATTGTACTTGACTAAGTAGACGGGGAGACCATTACCTCCATCCAATAGATATTAAATTGGTTGGTATTCTGATATTCTGGGATACCTAATTATGAGACATTCCTTAAGTAGTAAATGGATACTTCTTAACTTGCAAACTAATGAATTGCTTTTTGTTGGTAAGAATACCCAACTTAATATTTATCAACCGGTCTATAAGCAGGTCGGAGGACAGGGGGGGTATTATATATATAATCACCTTTTTATTTCCAGTTTGATAACTAATCGCTGTAATGTTGTTGTGAGCATTTATTACTAAATAGAAATCACATAAAATCCTATGGTTATTTTATCAAGTAAATATATTATCTATAGCGCAAGTAAATTTTACCATACCATTATTATCATAGAAAGGCAAACCCAAATTCTACTTCCAATTAACTTGTATATACTGGCTTCATGGGTTTTATCACCTGATGGCTGCATAAGTATTTTACCTAAATACAATATTAATGCCCTGCGTTTGAACCTGGAATACTATTTCTATTTACTTAACTAGTCCATTTAATTCTGTGTGTTTGTTTCTAAATACTGATGTAAAAAGGGAGCCTTATAATACCATATTTCTGATATATCTATTGCTCACATAATATCCTTATAATGTGGGTATTATTCTACATATCCCCGTTATACTATGATGATGATGATGATTATGATGTTTGTGTTTTATTTAACTATGTTTTCATTTGGCTTATTTTACTGTTTTTATTTACACTGTGTTTTACTAATCTTGTGTTCTTCCCTTCTTAGCATTTCAGAAACCTGGGTTCGCTATTATGTTTAGGTGTTTTAAATGTCATGATTTTAAAAGACTTCTCAGACCTATATATTCATTAATCTCCTTAAATCTTGGATATCTGTCAGTACTCCGCCATGATATTTATTAATTTTGCTTTATTTGAGAATATCCTACACTATAGGCTTACTCGCTCCTCCAAGTAATCATGATACAACTTACCTTTGTTCCCCGCAGCATCTCATAACATCCAATAGCATTCTATAGATACTCATAGTCAAAATTGGTTATTTTCTAGTAAGTAAAATGTTCCTAGTTGCTTTATAGGTAGGTAGATAATTAAATATAGCTTAAGTTCAGATCAACCAATCTTTACTCGTCACAAAAAGAACCGTTTGGGTTACCTAGGACGGACACAACGAAGGGTCAATCATCTTATTTAATCACTGACAACCACTAGACGATCACATGGCCAAATTACATCATCACGCTATCATATAGTAGGTTTCTTACATTATAGTAGGATTCATAAGCGAAGTACATAGCTAGGCTGCACATAGCTTTTAGTAGCTTTTAAGCTTTAAGCTTCTTGAACTTAGGAGCTTTTAATTAGTTTTAAGTAGCTTTAAGTAGAGTTTAAGTTAGCTTTAAGTAGGTTAAGTTCTTTTAGTAGGTAGAGTAAGTTTTAGTTTTAAGGTTTTTAGACGGGGCAAGAAAGCTTTAGGGGGGGTTAGTTACAGTATGTATTATAGTTTCAGACTTTCCCATACTGACCGATATGAATGTTACACCCTGACACTCTATATATATTAATTACGTATCTAGCGGAGTAAGAGGAAAAATATAATGTACCGTATTTTTTGACAACCAGGTAACAAGTACGTACTCGTACTATGAAACTAGAAAAATTCATACCTTTTTTTCGTTGTAATTTTTTAGTTTCAAATTATTTTTATTATGGCACTTTTTTGCTTTTCACCCAATCACGAGGTGAACATATTCCTCTCCCATAGACCTCTAGTCGCTTCGGTTGGCAGCGGCCTACATCCACCGTGAACCCGCTGCTTTTACCAGGTCATCTGACCATCTCGTTGGTAGACGTCCTACGCTGTGTTTGCCAATCCGCTGTCTCGGCTCGAAAACTTTTCGGCCCCAACGGCCATCTTTTAGTGCTAGTCAAATAAGAATAACAAAACCTATGTAAGATACATCGCAACCGCAAAAAACGATTCGGACAAAGGACTCAAACATTCCCACTTTGCCAAAGCGTTAAAAGCGTGTCGAAAAAAGGTTATCGGCCGGCAATTTTTACATTCTTCCGCTACCATTATGTCCCATTTACACCTGAGAGGGCCCAGAGAGGTCTATAGAATAGTCCTGGACCCTTCCGGGCCCGAAAGATAGGCCCTTGTCACGAGCATTTAACGGATCTGCCCAAACCTACCTCCAAACTTTTCTGAGGGTTGTTTAGATAAGAAAATTGGCAGCGCAAATTCTTAAGCACCCCGATTTTCATAACATTTTAGCTCGAATTTTATGTTTAGGGAATATTTTCCTGCACCGCTATTTTTGCTCCGCGACTTAATTTCTTTTAAGAAGTCTAAAATTGAACTGATACTAAAAAGTCTAAGATGAGATTTTCTTTTTGGAACTAAGTAAGTAACCAAAATGACCAAATTGGAGCCTGTCGTCTTTGCAGTCGTGGAAACTGATTCACATACCAGAATGGAACCTTTTCACAATCAATTTTACTATAATTTCTTTGGGATGCCAAGAATTATAGGTAAGCTCCGGAAATCTTAAAAATATCTTCTCACCGCCCATTGTCATTTTTGAATTTAATTACTTTCAACGACAATAGGGATAATGATTGGGTTAAAAATATATCATTCTATTTAGTCCGACAGTTAGATTATGGAAAAATATGGGACACGTATTTTTGGTTTATCTATTTATTAAAAATCGACAAATGTACAGATCATCAAACTTCCGGAGTGGGGGCTTGTGACGTCACTATAAGGTAAAAATCGTAGTATATAGTGACGTCACTCGAAACTTCTAAGCACTGTATCTTCGTAATTTTTTGTTTGTCAAACAAAAGAAAAAATATGTGCACAATATTTTTAAATTATCCACCTGACGGACTAAACAGTTTTTTTAGTCATCTAGTTTTTTTAAGTTTAACTCGATTAGATTTGAAATTGAATCTTCATCAACAAAACTGAAACTTTACGAATAGCTTTCTTTTTTACAACAGCAGCGTCAAATCTGTGTAATCATTATCATTAAAATGATATTCTTATAAGAAAATAATTATAAACAGTCTTTAACAAGGAACATCACGTTGCTTGTTAATTTCAAAGTTGGCTTAATTGGACAATGTACTGCTGTGAGCCATGTAGGTTCCGCCAAAGTAAACATTCCAAAGTTGTTATTTAAAATGCGCTGAGCCCAACTTTTCTTAATTAGTTATGCCGTATTCTTGTTACATTATGTTAGTGGCTATAGGTTTTTTTTTAATGAACCTATTTGCTAATAAAATACTGTCAAGCTCGTAATACGCCTCTCTTAAGAACCCCAGCTATTTACCTCTCTATTAAATAATCTATGCTAACTCCATGCTAAAAAATACCTTCTTAGAGCCGATACAGACGGACAGCATTTGAACTTCAACCTAGCTGCAAAATGGCAGTTCGAGTGAAGTTTTGCTGCAGTTGATACAACTGCATCAATAATTTTTTATCCCGGTAATTGCATAATTCCCGCGAGATAGCAATAAATAAATGTTTTACAGGCAACGTTGTGGGAAAAAGCTAGTATAACAATAATTTCGCCTAACAGTCCAAAACCAGTTAACATGAAGGAAAATGGTTGAACGATAACAATTCCAAAAACTTTTTAATCCTTTGTTTCCACATAAACCAGATAATCCTGGGGAAACAAGACACCTAAAAATCATTAAAACGATCTTTCCAAGAAAAATCGAAGTTGGTAGGTAGGTACGACTTGGACATCATTAACAAACATACATAATTATTGATCTGATATCATCAAATCAATGATAAATCGAGCAATCAACACATTAATCAATCTACAAAATGATAACTAAAGCGTATAATACAAACAACGTTATAAAATCAGTTAACAAGATTGCAATAATGAACCAAACATCAGCTTTATTTGAGTTAAAAATCAATCAACAAAAATGCACTTGTTACATTATCATATTAAATTTCATACACATTTATAATAAACAGTGTACCACCAGATTTTCATTTCTTTTCGGAAATTCACCATGAGACTCTTCATTTGCTCCTTCGTTTTGTTTGTGTGTGTGTCAGGAGTGTTGTCTGTATATGACTACCATGCTAGAGTGGGTATACCAAAAGCTGAGAATTTGTTGCAATCGGAAAATAATATAGGAGTGTTAGGGAGAATCGTGGGCGGTGCACAGGCGGCGCAATTCGCGTATCCTTATCAGGTGAGGTTTCACAATTCTCATCGTTCCATCTCAATTAAAGATATAATATCATGCTGAGTTGGAACCATTTCGTGACAAAATTTGTATTGTATTGTATTGTAACTCTTTATTGTTATAATGATTTCCTTTTTCTTGTCTTCCTCTTTAATTTGTAAAATGTCACGAATAAATGTTTTTCTTCTTCTTCTTCTTCTTCTTCTAATATTACGCCTAGTTAATCATCACCATTTCAAAAATAGTAACTTATTAGTATATTTCTTTTTTTGTATTAAATAACGCGCGTGACTTTCTTTAGACAATAAAGTTATAGTTTGATGTCTTAACTAAGAATGATCATAAAAAATTACCTTGTTCAATTGACGTAGTTAAATAAAATAGTAGTTGAGGTTTTGACATTCAATGATCTGTGTATGTGGTGTATTTTTTTATTGATTTTTGTACAGTCGCCTGCATCTGCAATAACAGCATGCAAAAACTCTGACTTGTCCTAGCGACCCTAGAAATAGAGTCGTATCAGATATTTATGCACGCTTTGTGTATTAATTGGTGACTGTACATTGGAAAGCTCCACTTTAAAGTTCATTTTCACTGGTATTTTCCTTGATTTTCGTTCATTTTAACAGACATCTTAATTTATTCATAGAAACTACCTCAATGATTAAATTTTAGGTCAAATTGAAAAAAAAAAGCATAGGTAATCTTATAAGTATTACTTCTTTTAATAAAATTTTGCAATAAAATGCAAAACTCTATTATCCGTGTGATCTACGTTCCAACTTTATTTATTTATTTAGTTTTAAGTATCTTATTTTTGTGTCCGAATAGATCATTGTTTGAAATTTGTTTCGAGCATTCGTTAATTTTTCGTCCGTATTTGTGTATCGTGAAATTGTATAATATTGTGACATTGCGTGATGTTGCGAAATTGTGTAATTTAAATAGGTAATCTTATTTACCTATTGATGGTTGTTGTACTAAATTAATTTTTAAGGTTTCAACATCATCATCATCATCACATCAGTCGTAGGACGTCCAGTGTTGGACTTAGGCATCCCCTATAAACCTCCAGTTGCTTCGGTAGGAACCGGCCGGCATCCACCGTGAACTTGCGGCTTTAACCAGGTCATCTGTCCATTTCGATAGTGGACGTCCTACTCTGCACTTGACGATCCGCGATCTCCCATTTTAATTTTACATTATAAATTTAAAATTTATCATATTTCCGTATAAGTTTAAACTCCAACAGCATAGAAAAGTTCTCTCTAACTTTTTTACCTACAGCGCAAAGTTCTGAATGCACTCTGAACTCAAGTTGCCAACAAACTTCCGACTGAATTGCTAAACTTTCTATTCTACAAAATTTCTCTCTCAATATTTCGATTTGGTCCAGCGAACTTGAACCGTACGTTGACAAGTTTAGAAACATGTAACTCAGAATGCAAAATGCCTAAAACATATTTCACAATGAATATGCCGGGAAAATTCTTTTTCACTTGTCATGCTTGTAACGTTCGTGTTTATACTGGATCTAGGTGACATAAAATGACTTTTTATTCTCTAGTGCATAAAATAAAATCGAGGAGAAGAGGCCTAAATAGCCACAAACAAAAGATTCAATATAGTTTTTTAATAATTTTTAATTTGCGTAAAACTAAAAGTCAATCAAATAAATTAATAAATCTACCTATTTGTAATTATATTAGCAATTCATGAATAATAAAAGGTACCTAGTAAGTGAACAATGTCTCTCCCGTTGTTATTTCATCTCCTTGCAGTCGAAGTGAAAAGCAGAGTGTAAAACTCGATCATGAAACCCATTTTCTCCCCTACATTTCTATCCACCCTTGCCGGACCGGCTCGGGTGGCTATATGAAAGTCTCGGGTGAAATGGCTCGTTTTATGCTCTTGTTGTACAATCGACTATTAACATATCCAAGACCCGAGAACAAACATACGTTTTATTCACAAAAATATCTGCCCCGACCGGGAATCGAACCCGGGACTTCAAGCTTCGTAGTCAAGTTCTCTAACCACTTGGCCGTCGTCTTCTTGTTCAAAGTCAAAGTAACAACAACACAACAACACTTCCTTCTTCTTATTCTTTTTTAAAATATGGCTTCTGTCCTAATTAATAAGACAATTTCGCCAATGTCAAAGTATTCTCTTTCGAGAGGCAACGTTGTACGGTGATTGTAGTTTTTGCAACTTGATAGCAAAATTCCAGAAACCACGTGGAGACAACTTGCGCATTAAAAAATGACAGACACGAGAGCAATATTGAATATTGTGATCACTGTTCACTGTTAAGGTTAATCGCCGCATAAAACACTATCAAAATTATACTTCAACTAGCCAAAGAAACAGAAATAGCAAAATTAAATATTGTTCACATCCTCCATGTTCGAATGCCACAAATCGAATCACAACAACACTTATAACAAGCACTTATGAACGTCAAAAAAATCTACCACCGGTACGGAAAAACCTCTGTTGAAAAGAATCCGGGAAGAAACTCAACGAGTTCTTTTTTTGTTCTTGTTGTTGTTGTCTGGTTGCTGTGTTGTTGTTCTTATTTAGTTAGCAGTAATTGTACTTATTGTATTGTATTGTAGATTTTTTTTGAGCATTTTGGGTTAAGAGGGTAGTGTAGATAAAACTTATAATTTTCAGGCTGGTCTCGTCGTAACCTTAACATCCGGATGGACTTCAGTATGCGGCGGTTCCCTCATCTCCAACACCAGGGTCCTCTCAGCAGCCCACTGCTGGTGGGACGGGCAAGCCCAGGCACGTACCTTCCAAGTGGTCCTGGGTTCCCTGACACTGTTCTCCGGAGGGACCAGGATCGATACCTCGGATGTTGTGGTCCATGGATCTTGGAAGCCACCAAATGTCATGTTTGATATCGCCATGGTGAAGATTTCGAGGGTGAACTATGACAGTAAGTTTTGTTTTGCTTTAAAAAAACACATGCATAAAAGTAGATATTTGCCCTCAGTTACACACACACACACACTCACTCACTAACGATATTTGTTGTGGCTGTATTAGTGTTAAGTAAGTATGATTCGCCAACTGTATTTCTATGGATTTTACTATTGGCTTTTAAACATCCATTTGTGAACTTTTCGGCCCCAACGGTCATCTCGTCCCCGTAGATCGAAAAGTCACTAAAAAAGAAAAGTTATAATCTCAAAACAACAAAATACGATTTGTGACTTTTCGCCCTACTGGGACGATCTATTGTCCATGCTATATAACCTGCCCATTACCACATCATCGAGCTAATTCGCTTGGCTATGTCGGTGACCCTCGTTCTTTACCTATCTCCTCATTTCTGATTCGATCACGTATTCGTAATAATATTCATTTCTGATTTGCGGTTTGGCAAGCGCAGCGAGATTACCACGAGCTTTGCGGTGAAGGAAAACATCGTGAGGAAACCTGCACAAACCTGTGAAGCAATTCAATGGTGCGTGTGAAGTTCCCAATCCGCACTGGGCCCGCGTGGGAACTATGGCCCAAGCCCTCTCATTCCGAGAGGAGGTCTGTGCCCAGCAGTGGGACGTATATAGGCTGAGATGATGATGATGATGAAGCGCAGCGCATGACGTCCACCCGGTATGCAGGTGGTAGGACCACACGTGTGGAAAGTCCGCCCGGATTGCTCCACCATCTTGCTCGCTAATCCTGCCGTGAAGAAGCAGTTTTTGCAGAGTAAGACAGCCGTTGAAATTACTGGCACTTGAGGTATCCCATCTTACGCTTCTATCGGTGGGCAACGCATCTGCAATCCCCCTAGTGTTGCAGGTATCTATGGGCGGTGGTGATCTCTTACTATCAGGTGACCCACTTGCTCGTTGGCCATGACCAAAGAGATGGACGGATGACTTGGTTCAAGCCGTGGATTCACGGTGGATGCAGATCCAACGAAAGCAACTTGAGGTCCATGGGGGAGGATAATTGTTTAACAGGTAGACTTCCTACCGCTGATAGGTATAATGATGATGACAATGATAAAAACATTATTAAAATTTCACATAAAAAAGCCGAATTTCCAGGCAGTGGAAGCTCTGGCATTCTCCCTGCGTAGGAGTTCAAAAATATCTCTCAAATTCATAAAGGCAATAGGTCAAAACATTTTTCTTCCGACATTGCTGACATTTGGCCTTAACATTGTTTCGGTCACAGGGCAGGCGGGCGGTCGGTATCCCGAGCTTGGGCTGACATACCATCATTCCGTCATGATTTATTTATACTTCGATGTGAATTCTTGTGGGCTATTCAGTATTGTTTTAGTCATCAGAAACAAGGTGTTGAAAAACTTAAGAAAGGCAGCTTTTGGGTGTAGAGGTGAAACGTTAGATGTCTATTCGAACTTTTCATCACGTTCTACGTCTAAAATAAGTTTCATAAAAGTGCTATAACAGAGTTGTGTTTTTTTTATATAATATTAAAATAAGTTCCCAATCTTCTGAGAGGACGTCTGTGCCCAGCAGTGGGACGTATATTGGCTGGGATGATGATTAAAATAAGTTACTGTTAAAAAAAATAAAACCTTTTTTGCTAACTGTACGTTTTAGGGTTCCGTACCCAAGGGGTTCTAACGGAACCCTCTGCTATCTGTCTCTCTATCTGTTCGTCTGTCTGTCACGGGACTCTTAAGTCATAATAGTCTGACACTTAAAATTTGCATAGATTATGTATTACTGTGGCCGCTATAATAACAAATACTAAAAACAAAATAAAACTAATATTTAAGGGGGGCTCCCATAAAACAAACGGAATCATTTTGCCGTTTTGTGCTTAATATTTAAACGGCAACAGGTACTCTTGGAATATTCACAGAATATTTAGTTGTATAATCACTTTAAAAATAAATAATTAAATTAAATTAAAATAAATATTTTTGGGGGGCTCCCATACAACAAACTTTTTTTTGCTTTTTTTGCTAGCAGATAATGGTACGGAGCCCTTAGTACGCGAGTCCGACTCGCACTTGGCCGGTTTTTATTTGTATACCAAATTTCGATTCAATCTGACCCCAGAAAGTGGGTCAAAAAGTAAATACAAGATTTTACCAAACAACAATACAAATTGGGCGCATTTGTATTTTTTAAGATAGCTCGCCTTATCATAAAGTCATCCATCTACAGAAGAGCACCTTTAAAGCAAGTAGGTACTTACACATTTCGGAAAAGTTGGTTTCACATACTTACCTACCCAGTGGTGAAGCTTTTGACTGCAAATAAGTTTACACTTATTTCAATGGATTGACAATTACATCTAACAAAACACGATCTAGAATTTAATCTCAAAGTTACATCTTATTTTGATGCGAAGTGTACTTGTTTCATAATTTAAAACGTCGTCAAAATAATAAACTGAATAGTCCCGCCAGCCTCTTGGAATTTATAATTAAGGACGAGTCATTTGCATTTCGAAAATTGTTTTGCTGAGAGTTCTGGAATTAACCATTGCCCTCGACTTTACAACTAATATGTTAGTAACTTACCATAAAAACTAAAAATAGGTCGTTAAAAAAAACGAAACAAAAGCATGTCGGACACGCCCGAAATAGGGTTCCGTAGCCATCACGATAAAATTAAGTAACATTTTTCCAAGGATTTCGTATTTTGTACGGAATATTCATAGTTCAGGTATGTTTTATACCTTAGGCTGCTATTTACTCTTAAACTACTAATAATTCTCAAGAAAACTTAACCCTATAGTTTTCCTTGTAAGTTTGATAGACTTACTACCATCCCGAATTTTTTCAAATTTTTCCACCTGCCGGCTTAGATTTTAGACGGGGGGGGGACGCTCTATTTTAATGAAACTTTGCACTTTAAAGTTGAATATTTTGCAAACAAATCACTGAATCGAAAAATCGTTGTAACAACCCAATGGTTTTAAAAAAAACTATCTAACGATACCGACACTACCTACAACGTTGAATGAGAAAAAAAATCACCCTCACTTTAAGTCTATTAGATATAATCCAAAAAAAAAAATTTAACCTCCACTCTAAAAAAAATATTTTTATTATTTATTGTAACATATTGTCGGCATTGTTTACATATATATTTGTGAAAAATTACATCTTTCTAGCATTGATAATCCCTGAGTTAAGCCGCGGACGGACAGACAGACAGACATGGCGAAACTATAAGGGTTCCTTTTTTGACGTTTTGGCTACGGAACCCAAAAGTGAAGTTTACACAGATATTTAATTTATATACGGTTTCCATTTGCTTTCCTCAAAATCCATTGAAACGTTGCCAACAACAAACAAACAGAAAACAGTGCACGTAAATTATACGTTTATTTGTGCTCATAAATTAACAACTAACACAATATTTAACTAGAGTCCGGGCATAAGCTTTTGAGCACTCGCAAAACATGAACGAGCATTGAGCATAGAATGGACATTAGAGTGCTGCGGTGAACTGAGAGTAAAACATATTTATGTAAGGACACGAAATAGAAACAAAGCCATTTTGCTTATTAATTGTGTGAACGTGAGCCGTAATTAACATCAAAAACTCAAGTCTGTTACCCCTTGAAGAAGTGAAAAAATCATACTTCTGTACTTGGTTTGGATAGGTATTTATCTAAATGTAAGTAAACAAAACAACGTCACTTGGTGTCTTAAATATTGAAATTCCACCATTAAACTATCTAAACAATTACATTTCTGTATTGAAATACTCTAGTCTAGTTTGTATTACAATGATAGAAAAATAAACTGTTTCAAATCCTTGAATGTACTAAATCTGGCAGCTGAAATTTGTTTGCATTTGGTTAATTACCTAAACGTTTCAAGTATAAGTCAAAGTAATCAAGATACACAATATATGAATCATATGATAGATAAAAATGCAATGCTTCCGTGTTGCGTGTTAATAATAAGTAGGTACGGTACAGCATTTATTTTGTTCCAACGGTTCACATTGTCAACATTCAGACAATTCACAGTTGTGCAATATGTCAGGATTCATTTTTTTTATAATCGCTGTTGACTGCAAGTTTAACTGAACTAAATTAGTAAATGTCTCAAAATTAAAATCGAAAATGTTTTGCTGCTATTAGACCAAAGGGCTTTTTTATATGTCACTTTTTTAACTATCAGGACTTTCGGAAACAT
Organism: Choristoneura rosaceana; assembly: GCA_037349165.1. Lineage (NCBI taxonomy): Eukaryota > Metazoa > Arthropoda > Insecta > Lepidoptera > Tortricidae > Choristoneura > Choristoneura rosaceana. The sequence goes on from JAZBNJ010000002.1 coordinate 715,458, forward strand.
CATGGACAAGAACAATGCGCTGCAAGAAACTTAACAGAAAGTCATTTTGTAAAGCAAACAATCATGCAAGGTTATTTCAATTTTTGTAAAAATGCTTTAATAGTCTGTAATTCTCGTGCAAAGTTGACATATTTTTTTGTTAACTTTTGAGCTCCTGTAATTCTGATTTACATATTTATATGAAAATCTAAAAAATCATAGGCATAGATAATTACGTCTAGTTCACACAAAATTTCATCTACTTCTGTTGCCTAGTTTTCAAATGAGACCGGGACTACGTTTGTATGGAGAATGGAACAAATAGAAGTCTAGTAAAGGTATTCGAAAATAAATGTAATCAACTAACTTTAAATGAAAATATATTTTTGAGGTATCTGACGTTTATTATTTAACAAACACCTAATATATAATCACAACGGTCGTTCACAAACGTTTGTTGGTTTTCAGATAGCATACAAGCCATTCCTCTACCGGCGATGGCGGACGTCAACAGAGACTTTGCGGGACTAACGGCTGTCGCATCCGGTTTCGGCAAAACCAGTGACGGTAAGTGAAACATTTAAATTTAATTTAATTTGACAAGTAACTTTAAGTCAGCTGTTTTGTCGTATTTTCTTCGGCTTCCCGTAAGACAGACTTCCCGTAAATCTTCCAGTTTCATAGTGTATTAGTAGTTACTGTACTGTTGTGTAAATAAATGTATCATCATCATCATCTCAGCCGTAGGACGTCCACTGTTGGACATGGATAAACAAATGGATATATATATTAGAGTCGTAGTAGTATTTTGTTATTAATACCTATAGTTAATCTCAATATTTGCATGACTTATAAAGTTTGAATGTATGAGACTCATAAATCGTTGAACATCATGTAATGTACTACATTTAAAGCAAATAAATAAAATTTCATTTCATTTCATTTCATTTCATTGGCCTCTCCCATAGACCTCCAGTTGCTTCGGTTGGCAGCGGCCTGCATTCACCGTGAACCCGTGAATAAATGTATGTGTAGTAAAAAAATGAAAAAAAATATTGGGTTTTTGCGTTAAAAATTACCCTTTGCTGATTGGAAATAATCTGGCTTTCGATTAGTATTTTCTTAAGTCGGTTCAGTAATTTACCCTTACATGTTAAGAAACACTTACACTTGGCCTATAGCTGGTTCACCTTTATATTTATTAACTATAACAGCGTTTATTTATACAAATTAAATGTTACAAATTAAAATAAGAAAATGGATACAATAAAAAATCGTGAATATCTCGTGACATTTCAACAAAACCTGTTTTGGCTTTTCTGGATAGAAATTTTTTCTTCTCGACTACTATTACCGGGACACTCTGTATAATACATTATATTTATTCAGGTATAACGTTACACATGAACACGTGAAGGGCCCACGAAAAGAACGTGTCTAGTACCTTTTTTTATATTGAGATTTTAATCTCAAAATGTAGATCTCGTAAAGTACTATTTAATTAAAGACTTACCATTGAATTAAATATGGATATCTGAAAAAAGTTTTTTTTTTTTTCAATTTTGAAGAAATGGCAACCATAGTAATTGTTCGTGATGACTAACTTTCAAACCGTTATAACTCAAAAAGTTGCTTAAGTGACTAGACATGTTCTTTCCGTGGACCCTTCACATACTCAAGTATTTGAAAACTATAAAGTTAGTAAGAAAATGCACAAAATGGCACCCCAAGTATTCCGTTTCTTGGAGCGTATAATTAACAATTCACAGTAATTGTTAATTTTGCCCCCGAAGAAACGTCTTTAATCTAACAAACGTTAACAACTCAATGGAATACATTAACCAGACCACTTAGCCAAAGCCAACGTTTGATGATTAACATCCTAGATTACAGTACTAAAGCAGATAAATTACTATGATTTGGACGACCGGATGGCTAAGTGGTTAGAGAACCCGACTACGAAGCTTGAGGTCCCGGGTTCGAATCCCGGCCGGGGCAGATACTTGTATGAATAATACGAATGTTTGTTCTCGGGTCTTGGATGTTTAATAATAATATGTATTTAAGTCTTTATTTATCTGTGTAAGTAAGTATGTTTGTCCGTTCCCTAGTATCCACAGTACAAGATTTGCTTAGTTCGGGACTAGGTCAATTGGTGTCAAGTGTCCCATTATATTTATTAATTTTATTTATTTGAAAATTTATCTTAACCGCTTAAAAAAGAAGGATCGGTGACAGTTTCATCTCTGTGATTACTCTTTCACTCTAAATTCTCTAATTTTAGAGTCTAAAATGATGAAACTTTCCAACTACCACATCTCTCCACCATGTATCTCTCCAAGTCGTCAAAAACGCAATTTTCTAATAGTAGAGATAATAAGCTTAGCTGTCCTTGATAAAAAGATCCATCTTTTAATCTAATTTCCACTAATCAATTATTTTCCAGCTCAAAACAGCTTCCCAACCACCACATCTCTCCACCACGTAACTCTCCAAGTGATCACCAACGCAGTTTGCCAGCAGAGCTATGATGTCGCCGATGTGTCTATACACGGCAGCCATCTTTGCACCAGCGGTGCGCAGGGAGTGGGAACTTGTGATGGAGATTCGGGTGGTCCACTTACTGCTGTATGGAATAATCAGAGGATTTTGGTAAGTTATAATTTTATGAACTACAGCTACAGCAGGTAAATTGAGAAAGTTATGCTTGGATATGTGGAAAGAATGAATAAAAACAGATTGACTAAGCAGATCTATAAGATGAGCGTGAATGGGAACGTTGGGAGAGGAAGGCCTAGACGAACGTAATACGATCAAATCGGGGACATTCTGAAGAAAGGTCAGGTCAGGAGTACTCTAACTAAACCGAAGTGCATGCATGAAAAGATTGATGAATGTAGAGGAAGCAAGAGTTGTAAGAATCGTAGCAAGTGGAAGAATGTAGTCTCTGCCTACTCCGTTAGGAAAGAGGCGTGCTTTTATGTGTGTACAGTATACATATACAGCTGTACGTTCAGCTAAGTCTGTGTCACACAGACCCAACATTATTACCAACATTACACAAGACGCTTACATCTTTTAAACCCTAGTTCAATCTTAAAGTTAAAACGACTCTCTTAGTATACCTACTTGTATTTATCATTATCTAGAAGGTATCAATATATCCCTGGCCCCAAACTACGAAGTACAAAATTCGAACTTCGTCTCTTGCCGTCCCGCTGACGCTAATTTTATTCAATACGAGAGTGAGGGGGATGGTACGATACGAATTTCGATATCCGAATTCCGTAGTAACAACCCTTACGTATTTTGTAAATGTAAACAGTACGGAGTCATCTTACATTGGAAATGATAATAAATCGATGTAGATGATAAAATATTTGAAAATATCATGATCTCAAAGAGTTTAAAATAAAACGTAATTTTTTGCCTATTTCCATTAGCAAATATAAAATTATTTAAAAAAATAATAATTATATTATTGAAATAAATGAACAACCATGAGATATCTAAAACATAATATCTAGTGCAGCATTACAAAGAGAATTCAGGAACTCAGAAGGAGCTCGTGAACCCTAAGCAAGCTGGCATAAATTAAACGTATAATTTGCTGTAAAAACACTTTTATTGAAAATTTAAGCCGCACAATATACAATAAATAGAAACAACACACAAATAAGTATAAAAAATACCAATAAAACATGAATTGGATTAGCTTTTGTATCACATGTTGGAAAAACGGCGCTGTTTTGTGAGTTTTACCTACACATTTATTTTATGTAACAATTTAAAATTTGAAAGGTTATGAGGGAAAAATCATAATCAGTCGCAAGCCAAATAATTTCCAATGACAGTGTGAAAAGCGCTTATGAAAAGCCTTATTTTAGAATTTTGAAAAGGTTAACATATCCTACTACCAGTACAAAAGACAAATTAGAATTCCAGGGTAATTCCTGGTTTAACGGACCTGGTTAGTTTGCTAGTATTAATGCCTACATGCATGTATTCACCAAGTAACTAACGTATAACCTATAGTAACGAAAAAACAACTATTAAAATATCTTTCGCACGAGGTAGGTAATTATTCGAAAAAACCTTTTAGCTAAAGGAGCGTATAGGAAAAATATATGAATTATTAAACAAAATTCGCAACGAAACGGTATCCTCCTCAGGAACTTCACGCCGACGGAACACACGAAGCAGTAGGCGTCACACGCACCAGGCTCACGTGACTAAACGTGCGGACAATACCACAAGTCGGCACCCATCACGAGTAGGTGGTAGATCAGGATGTGAGTAGGGGTATAGGTAGGACTGAAAAGAAAATTTTAATTAGCCCACAACAAGAAAAATAAACCCAAACAAACACGACCCCCTAGGCAACCACGGAATAAAGACTTACCCGATGAAAATCGGCAGTATCGGAAAATTCGATAAAACGTCCCGTCGCACGGGCGTGCAGCAGAAAAGCAGCGGGCAAACGCTTAATAACTCGCGGCACAAGCTGGCCACTTGGTAAAAACACTTAAACTGGCACTGGTATCACAATACTAAAGGACAAACTGGTCGCATAAAAAATTCAGGATAAAAATATCAACTCGGACGAGAGCTCCGCGCTATCCAACATGTGATCAAGGAATCGAGGCCAAAACAAAAACATTAGTCAAACCAACGAAACAAAAATTAAATTTTCAAATTTCAAATCAGAAACCAAAACTGTAATACGAAAGAGTTAACTGCCAGCATACAACCGGCCAGTAAAAATGCTTGAAAAAGTTTGCAACATTTAAAGTACATGCAGCGATGTAATGCTGCACTAGGTAACATCGCAATCATTTACTGAGCCAGAAAAAAAATGTGATCACGACCCCAAAATCAGCCAGCATTGTATGATTCAGTTTGATAATGAACACCTTGTTTATGGGTGGACTACTATTTCTTGTTGTTATTCATTGTTCTGTCCCGACAGCGAGGAGACAAAAGTAGTACAGTTTGATAGTAGAAATGTGTCAATTAGGTGACCAATTATAAAAAGGGCTTAAAACTACCACAAAACTGGGCCTATGGCATATTTTAATCCTATAAACATACGATTTGAAAAGTGACTCAGGAGACATAGCAACGAGTAACCAGAAAAAGTTGATTGACCCATATTACATCGTTAGCTTCAACTGTCGTCTATATTCTTACAGATCGGTGTAGTGTCCTTTGGTCCTGATGGTGGCTGCCAGTCCGGCATTCCGTCTGTATTCACGCGCGTCACCAGCTACCTCAACTGGATCCAGGGAAACATGTAAACCAGATAGGGAACAGAACGGTACTTTTATAACAATAAACGTGATTTTAAAAGAACGCGGATTTTATTTCGGGCTGATCATTGTGATTGGTTATTTGGAGTCTTTTGTATTTTTTATTTTCAACTTCAAATTTGTTACTTTTCTTTTTTATTTATACTATCGATATGGTTTTACGGGATGTCCCTAAAAGTAAAGTAGTAAAAGTTTATAGGTGGTAGGACATCGTGCAAGGCCCGCCCGGATTGCTATCACCATCTTGCTCGCTAATCCTGCCGTGAAGCAGCAGTGCTTGTGTTTCGGCGTGAAGAGTAAGACAGCCGATGAAATTACTGGCACTTAAGGTATCCCATCTTAGGTCTCTAGGTTGGCAACGCATTTGCAATCCCCCTAGTGGTCCAGGTGTCTATGGGCAGTGGTGATCTTTTACCATCAAGAGACCCACTTGCTCGTTTGCCATTCAGTCGAATAAAAAAAAAGCTGCTTTACAGTCCTAATGTCTTGCGAGTGAAAATGGCCACATTTCTCCCCTTAAATGTAAGGTCAAGGATTACGTACCGAGGTAAATGATTTATCCAGACATTAGTCGCGTCTAGTTAGCGCGGGGTGTGTTTGTTCAGGCCTTTCTGCCTGAAGTGGACAAATGGGCCGCACAGGAAGTGCTTAAAAGCACAAGAATATCTAAGATATTCTATGTAATGGTGTTCCATATAACAGCAATATTAAATTGAATTTATTTATGTTCTCTCGGGAACTGTGGATTTTTCTGGGATAAAAAGTAGCTCACTCTCGGGCCCATAACCTATCTCTATGCCAAAAATCACATCGATACGTCGCTCCGTTACGGCTTGAAAGATGGACAAACTCACAAACATACAAACACTTACACTTTCGCATTTATAATATTACTAACTTTTGCCCACGGCTCCGCCCACGTGGTATTCGTTGTTCGCGCGCTGTTCCCTGGGAAACTGTGCATTTTTCCGGGATAAAAAGTAGCCTATGTCACTCTCGGGCCCATAACCTATCTCTATGCCTATGCGTTACGGCTTGAAAGACGGACAAACACACAAACATACAAACACTTACACTTTCGCATTTATAATATTAGTATGATGGATGGATTGAGATGTGGTCATTGACTGTTTCGCGAAACTGACATCGTGAGAGTTGCGGGAAACCGGCGGATGCAAGTAGCAAATTGTCGTTCATTGTGGGATTCTAAGAGTGAGTGAGTGAGTGAGCGTTTGCTCAGCAGTGGAGGCCTTCCAGCTGATGATGATGATGATGATGACTAGATAATTGAAAAACATCAAAGCTATCGCAATAGGTTATGAAAAAAAGTATAACCAAAAAATTTGAACTCTCCTCCCCCCTATTTAATTGACATGAGAACCTTAAGACCTTCAGAAATAACCTTCTAACTTCCTCATAATTCCGGAGACAAGGTTTGATAGCAATTATCTTGATTCTCGAACGATTTGGGGCACTCTAAACGTAGGTTGGTCTTGGAGAATGAAACGAAATGGAGGCGTCATGCGCATCTTTTTTCTTCACAAACATTGTTCTTTGATGGAGACCGAAGCAACTTGTTTTATTAATTCAGGTTTGTCATAAGTCATAAGTCATTTATTCGCAGAAAATAGTGTACAATAAGATGGTGAACAGGAATAATAATGACACAACTATTTAACTACACAGTAGCATGCAAATTATTAAAAAAAAACACTTAATTATTGTAATTCAAGTACGGGCAAATTAAATACTATATTTATATTAATAAAAAATTACCCTTTGCAAGACATAAATTCTTTGATGGTGTAGAATCTTTTTTGCAGTAGCCAATTATGCAATTGTGCAATTATGTCGACTATAGGTAGAAACATTTACGACGGCGCGTGGCGTGGTTCTTATTACAATGTCATTAATGGCAAACTTTGACGAAATCACGCGTCTTCGTGGATAAGCTCAAGGTAGGTATAGTTATGTAATTAAAAATGTGTGTGCCCTCAATTAGAGACCTTTTTAGAGTTCTGTGCCCAAACGGTAATAAAAACGGGACACTATTACTATTGGCGCCTCTGTCTGTATGTGGAATGACAGCCCTCAAATTGATGGACTGATTTCGACGCGGTTTTTTAAGTGATAGCAAGTTCTTAGCAAAAGTTCAGCCGTTTTTGAGCTATTGAACTTTGGAATTACAATATCGGGAGTTTCCATTTTTCTTAATTTTTTTTCACTGGATGGTAAACGAGCAAGTGGGTCTCCTGATGGTAAGAGATCACCACCACCCATTAACACCTGCAACACCAGGGTTATTGCAGATGCGTTGCCAACCTAGAGGCCTAAGATGGGATACCTCAAATGCCAGTAATTTCACCGGCAGTCTTACTCTCCACGCCGAAACACAACAGTGCAAGCACGGCTGCATCACGGCAGGATTAGCGAGCAAGATGGTGGTAGCAATCCGGGCGGACCTTGCACAAGGTCCTACCACCTGCAAAGTTGGTAGGGTTATGCAATGACTTTTGGGATCTCCTGTTGGTTTGAAGCTCTAAGACTAGTCGTCAATTATGCCACAATATCTTACCCGGTAATCGATACGGACGGGTCTACTGAACGTCACTTTGGATACAGAATGCCTTTGAAATAGGTAAATTTGTTTATAGGCAGGGAGCGATGGGAATGCTTTGACTGTATGGGGATGGTTCGAAAATGTGTCAAGAGATTTTGCGGAAACATGGAGGAATTAGGTAATAGAAGGGTATTAGGAGTCATCAAATTCGGAAAAGAAGACAAGCGTTGGTTGTAGTTTATGTTTCTTTCTACCCGACTGTCCAAAGAAGAGTTATGTCATACGAGCCGAAGTATGACTACGAGTTTAAGGTGTTAATTAAATAACTGAAAACCCCGGGCACCCCAAAAATATTCTTCCATTTGCATTTTATTTTCAATACCGTCATTATTTCAAAAAATATTCGTGTTTTTTGCTGTCAGTAATTCTACTTGATTTCTAACTCTACACTCATTTCCTCTGAAACAAGTTTGAAATTCGGGAACTAAGAAAATCCAGAGCTTACAGCAGTGTATTTTTTATTAGCCCACAGCTGGGCAAAACCTCTCCCCAAGATTTCTATCTCGTCCTGTCTCCACTTATGTCTGGCCAGTGTTTCACTAATGTTTCGCAACCTCATTCATTTCGCAACTATTAAATATTTTTGTAACTGTAAATATTTCAGAATTTTTATAAAACTAACCTAACCTGGGTTCTACACGATGGCCCTGAAACAAATCCTGAAATACTTATTTACAGTTTTAGAGTTTGCGAAATGAAAAGTTGTGAAATGAACGGATACCCTGGCAGTCGCTAGAGAACGCGTCAATGTCATTTCGCCATCTCCGCCTTGGCCCACCTCTGGGTGCATGGGGCAAACTTTGCCCACTTTACAAATATAAAAACAAATATTTTATTAGGTACTTTAAGACACAAGTTTTGAATAAGGGCCAATCAACTATTTTACCGGCACTTTGCGCGTCTCCCGCGTTACCAAAATTGTCTCTGGCGTTACCAAAAAATCGTATTTCCAACAAGATATTTCCTGGTTTAATAGGTTAAACTTACGTAGGATGGCATGTATTCGTGTACACCATCTATTAAATTACAGAAAAAACATGTTTCCTTACAAAAATCTGCAATTGTTTGAAAAATGTCGCGGACAGATTAGAGTCGGTAAAAAAGTTGATTGGCCAAGAAAGAAAGATTTATTTTGGTTCTATCGGTAAACCACCACCTTACAGTAAATAACTAAACACTGACACTAAAACTAAGTTAAGAGGTGAAACGAAAAGACACCAAAAAAAGCGCACGATTTGAAGCGCATTGTAGTATTTCAGCAGGGCTTACTACGAAACTCGAAAATCGAAGTTCGTATCGTACCGTCCCTCTCGCTCTCGTATTAAATAGTGTAAGTGTCAGAGGGACCGCACGACACGAACTTCGAGTTTCGTAGTCGCCCTGCTGAGTCGATCTTTCCATTTAACACCTAAACTGCTGCCACTGTCCTGCTGGTAGGTAGGTACTGTGCATAAAATATCTTCGTCTAAATTGAAAACTGTAAAATTTAATATCTAATATCGCACAAAACTTGTAACAAACAACTTTAAACTAATCAGAGAAAAAATTCAAATTCAAATTCAAATCATTTATTCAGCAAATAGGCCGCAATGGGCACTTTTACACGTCATTTTTTTTATCTACCACCGGTTCGGAAAAAAACCTCTGTTGAGAAGAATCCGGCAAGAAACTCAACGAGGTATTTTTTTTTAAAAACAGATTCACAATATTTATAAATGATATCTATGTACTATACATTACAAGTATTTAACACAATTTTATTTTTAACACAGTAGGTTCACTATTTGAAGGGATCGCTAGTGCGGATCGGAATTGTTTCCAAATATCCCTGTCCATGATATAATCGTTAACTTTATAATAAGCCTTAGATATTAATGTCTTTTTGACAGTAGATTTAAATTTTGTATCAGTTTCTTCAGTAATATTTTTTGGAATTTTATTATAAAAACGTATGCAACTTCCCAAAAACGACTTTTTGGTTTTAGCCAGTCTGTAAGATGGTACTTTAAGCTTCCCTGTGTTTCTAGTAGCCTTTGGCTTATCGACGTTAGTGGAAAAATCACATATGTTCTTCCTAACGTACATGATTATTTCAAAAACATAAAGCGACGGCAGGGTTAGGTTTAGAAAATCTAAAACGAGCTCCATATTACTACCCCAAAAGCAATAAAGTAGCTATCGCGCCCCAGTCACTTGACGTACAATAATTAATTCACAGTTTAATACTCCCCAACAATAACGGCTGTGATAAATTGAGCCCCGCTGATGTTATCAATTTAAACTTAAACGATACTGCGTTGACTACGCGTTGCCAATCAAAGCGTAAGCTGAGATGTAATGAAAAAAGCGTTGCTTGTAAAGATAGAGATGAGTTACATAAAAAAAATTATTGCTTAAAAAAGACAGAATAAGGTATTTAAATATTTTTAATTTATTTAGGTCCCACTAGTCATTACGAGTAAATAATATGTGCAAGATTGCACACCTTTTTGCAGTAATTTAGTTTTAATATTTTTTATTGTCTATGGATTTTTGATATGTGACTTTTGATTATACTTTTGTTCCAACGGAAAACCAGTGCCTATTCATTTAATCCGAAATATAATACATTGAGAATACATCAAAACAAAGTGATAGCGACATAATTTTCAAACTCCAAAGAAACGCTAAGATTCAAATTTATTTATTACCTACATAGACATAGGCCAGTTTCGTATAACCTTTTGTTGTGGAACAAAAAAAAGAAATAAATGAAGAAAAAGGATGACATGCACTGTCTAGGCCACGCCAACTACCGTTACAATAAGTATGTAAATTACAATGTAGAAATCCATTTCAATATTATTATTTTTTATCCGACTGAATGGCAAACGAGCAAGTGGGTCTCCTGATGGTAAGCCGCCGCTCACAAACATCTGAACACCAGGAGTATTTCAGATGCGTTGCCAACCTAGAGGCCTAAGATGGGATACCTCAAGTGCCAGTAATTTCACCGGCTGTCTTACTCTCCACGCTGAAACACAACAGTGCAAGCACTGCTGCTTCACAGCAGGATTAGCGAGCAAGATGGTGGTAGCAATCCGGGCGGACCTTGCACTACGCCCTACCACCCGCAAAATTTTGCCTTTTAATATAAATTGTCGGCCTATCACCATTTGTTTTACAAAACAAACTAATCTAAATAAAAATGCAATTTAAACAAAACCGGAATCACAATTCGTCCAAACCAAAGTCATATGTGGCATTACACGTGCAAAGTTGCCAAAGAAACTCGGCAAAGTTTCAGGAACAAAGTACTGAACCCGGCAAAGTGCTTCTGCGGCTGCTTTGTATGCTACAGCTTTATGATTTAAAACAATTAAAGGCTCTTAGGGATCTGTGAGATTAAGTAAAATTGTACTTACACAAATATAACAGAAAAAAAAAAAGTTTAAAAAACTGAAACTCGACTACTGAAAAAGCGCGAAATAATAAATAAGAAAATGCTTAAGAGCTTAACTATGTATACACAATTCATTTACTCATCCATGACGTCAAATATGAACCTCCACCACAGAATAGATAATAGTACAACCTCCACAAAGTAATGGCTGATTCAATCAAGCAAGAAAATGTTCTTATCTGAAATTCGTATACACAGACTTCAGGAGGAGAGCCCTGGTCGCATGCCACCGTGCCTGACGGCTTGCTAGCTTGACAATTAACAAGAACACAACACACACAAGAATAGGTACACAAGAAACAACAAGAATACTATATACAAGAATTGCTCAATCACGTTGATCTCGCTCTGTTTCGACGTGAAAGACGGACAAACATACACACGAACATACAAATACACAAACACACACACTTTCGCATTTATAACATTAAGTATGGATATGGATAGATATTACAGGTTACGATGTTTCAATGAGCGGTTGAACCGCTCGAATCTTACCAGCCTAGTCTAGTAAAGACAAGAGCTTTTCACGTGGAATATCTCACATTATTATGCTTGTCGGCTTCACATGATCACCTAGTGAAAACAATGACACAATTTACTACCGCACATAAAATATTAACGGGCTCGTATGTAAAATAAGACTATAACTAGGCCGTGAACTCAGATTAGTACAGCTTAGTCACTTGTTAAAATAAACGCTTACTTTTTGGCTCTATTAATCTATTCATCCTTCCGCCGCCTAACTTTGCCTAAAAGTTCATTGCCACGACTAGTACCATTAAAACTATAAAGATATAAATCCAATAATTGAATAGGCACTATATCGTTAAGCGATTCGAACACAATCCAGGTGTAACACAAACACGTCGCATAAAAAATGTATCTCAAAAACAAACAAACAACCTCTCACCCTAAACGCATGTATCGTCTACGTTCCGTCGTGGGCAAAAATGCGTGAAAACTGAGTATTAAGTAATGAACTTTTAGACATTTTTATATTGCGCGTGGTATACGTAAAGTATAACATATCATGAGACGCCGCCATTTCATGATTTGGCCAGTTTAGGCAGATCATGAAACTCCTAGGCATATCATGAAATGCCGCCATATAGGTCCTGGCACTTCGCCGGCCGCTGCGACACGCTCGCTTCGATCGCTCGGCTCGTGCGTCGTCACAATTCATACTAACAAATCCTCGCTTTTCTCGTCGTACTTACCTACTTAATTTTTTTTTTCGGCTTAAAGCTTGTGCCCGGTATAGAGCTAGAAATATCTACGAATGCGTTGCTCTAATGCAGTGGTTCTTAACCTTTTAGTTAGGAGGGACCATTTGTCAAAATTTCTGTCTTGCCATGGACCACCAACTGTTTGAAGGTAATATACAGTGAAAGTACAATTTTAAACGAATGAAAGGTTGCGACTGTTACTTAACTGGCGCATTGTTTTGCCAATTCGTTGTTGATAGCTTCGCGGACCTCTTCGAGTTCTTCCAGGGACCACCTGTGGTCCGCGGACCACCGGTTAAGAACCACTGCTCTAATGAATCTGCAATTTTTTTTTCAGGCACATCGTGATATGCCTGGCCAACTTTTAGCCATATCATGAAATGATGCCATTTCCATTGTACCAGATCGAATAGTTTACGTGTGCGAAGCTAAATATTTCGCTCACAGTTTAAAAAAAAAACTCGAGCAAATCCTACGTTTGAGAAACCAGAGTTCAAACACTAAGTTACCACGACTAATTTCGCAACATTCATAATCATCATCATCATCCCAGCATATACGTCCTACTGCTGGGCACAGGCCTCCTCTCAGAATAAGAGGGCTTGGGCCTTAGTTCTCACGCGGGCCCGTGATTGGTAACTACACACGCCATTGAATTGCTTCGCGGGTTTGTGCTGGTATCAAAACAATGTTTTTCTTCGCCTAATTAGTGCTAAATTTCAAATGTAATTCCGCACATGAATTTCGAAAAACTCAGAGTTGCGAGCCGGGGCTTGAAACCCACGGTCCTCTAATTGGGAGGCCATAGGTCAAACCGCTCGGTCACCACGGCTTTTTAATAAAATTTATCAATAACGCTTATTGAGTAACTTTGATACAATCTCTATGACCTAGTTATGAAGTTTCATTACTAACTCTCAAAGTTATTATAATCAAGCAAACCGCTTTTGTAAAGTTTGCCTGTCAAATTACAAACTATGTCAAGTCTAAACTATAGACAAGCAAAGTGGCATCGAACCGATGGAAAATATTGATTAATTTCTTAACTCGCTTCCGGCATCGTAACAACTTTCGCGATATTCAAGATTCAAACTTATTAGAAGAATAGAGATGATGACGCCATTAAAAAATAAGTCGAAGGCACAATTTCAGTAAAAAAACGCTTTATTTTAATTTTCGATAAATTAATTAATTTTCGATTTAATGCAAAATTAGATTTTTTGTTACTTTAAAACAATAAATATTGGTTGATTGAGTTGCCGGATAGTGACGTCATAATTCGCTATTGCTATTGAAACTCTATGGGAGAATTGTGTTTTGACAGCTCATAAAAAGTACGTCAGTTGATTGGTGGTGTGAAAATCCCTATTATTAAAACCGTTTTGTTAACCCCCGGCGCAAAAAGAGGAGAGTTGTTTTTTTTTCACATTTCTCTGCCCATTTCATAAAACTTAATACTTATTACTAAGTTTATGGTCCATTTGAGGTTGGAGGACAATTTTGACACTGGCTAGACTAGGTTTCGCCGTTGTACGATAAAAACCGGCCAAGAGCGTATCGGACACGCCTAAGGTTCCCTAGCCATTACGAAAAAATTAAGTAATATTTTTCTAAAGATTTCCTATTTTATACCTTAAGGAAACCATAAGGGTTCCGTTTTTGCCATTTTGGCTATGGAACCCTAAAATGGTTTACAATACAATACAATACAAATATTCTTTATTGCACACCATAAAGCAGTACAAGAAAAAACTTAAAATACAAACACAGATTTAGGGTAGACAATAGGCGGTCTTATCGCTTAAAAAAAAAAAAGCTTAAGGTTTATTAATGTTTCGGCGAAAAACGTTTGGCAAACTGTTTCATTTCGCAACTTTTTATTTCCCAGCTGTTTATTATTTCTGAAACTGTAAATATAATATAATATTTTTATACAACTATCTTAATATATAATTATAAATGCGAAAGTGTGGTCTGTTTATTTGTTACTGCTTTACATCTGAACCGCTGAATCAATTGAGATGAAACTCGCAATACATTATAGTTTGAGTCCCGAGTAAGGACATAGCATAGTTTTTATCTAGACAAATTGCACAGTTTCCACTTTCAGATAAACGATTTCCACGCGGATGGAGTATTGTTTTGTATTGTATTATATTGTATACTCTTTATTGTACATACGAGTATAAAACATATGAAATTTACAATTTCCAAGAGAAAGAGATGTACACAGACGAACTTATCTTATTTCTTAAAACAGCTCGTTTTAAAAATGAAACCGGCGGTTTTAGTTGTGAACAACTAGCTGACTTGTTCCTTGAGCCCTTGACCTACCTAGTAGGCATGTCGGAAGCGGTATAAAACGAATTGTCCACATTTGGCATCCATCCCGGGACAATCGGGCAATAAATCTACATTTTCCCGTGCCCTCGTGCGTTGTGACCTCTTTAATTTTACGATCTAGCGATGTTTTGATTATGTTCACCATTTCGAAAGGAAAATTGGTGAAGATTTTGTTCTTTGTTGTTTGGGAAATGACAGAAAACTGCGTTTTTACTCGACATGTGCGAGAATTGCAAAGAATGTGTTTGCCTTGAACCAATAGAAACGTTTCATTTATCTACCCTATGCTATGAAACGTTTTTATTTGTTCATGATGGTTTCTCATCAAATTACCGACATCTGCCAAATAACAAAGGAATACCTAACAACGGTTTTCTCTATAAAATAATAAAAATTGGAATGAACTGGTCACGAAACAAAATTCCACCAAACAATAATACTAGAACTAAGTTTTCCATGAAACGTTTTCGATGAAATGATATTCGATGTAAAGTTTGTCGGTAAAACAAGGGGGTGTCCCCTTCCATACGGTGTCTCAGGTCTACCTTGGTTCAGTGCCCTCATCGTCCTGCAACTAAATTCTTAAAACATCGCCGATGTCTCCATATACCTACACTTCATCATCATCATCATCATCATCATTAGCCGGAAGACTTCCACTGCTGGACAAAGGCCTCCCCCTTAGAACGCCACAATGAACGACAACTCGCCACTTGCACCCACCGGTTTTCCGCAACTCTCACGATGTCGTCAGACCATCTGGTGGGAGGCCTGCCAACGCTTCGTCTTCCGTTTCCTGGTCGCCACTCGAGGACTTTTCCGTATACACTTAGGCAATGATAATTACTATTCCTACTATTTTTATTTCTGTGGGAGAACCATACACAAATACTTATCTCCAAAACACCAAACAGCAACTCAAACAAACTTCACAAAGGGAAATGCGTTTAACAACCTATCCCAATTATGATTTTCACTAATTAATTTTAGCTCGTTGCCGACCCGGTCGTAAAGTACACAGTAAAACAAATAAAACCGGGCAAATAAGGAACAATCGCTCCCTAGGGACACAAAATCTCCCGTTCCTTTAATTTTATGCCTAAACCAGTGAAATATTTCTGGGAATTTGCTACGCCTCAAATGTGACCTCGTTCCTGAGGAATATTTATTCTTGAGACGTTTCAGAATTAAAGTTACCAGTTTAATAAAAGTTAGGTGTTAAATGACAATATTATAATTGAACATTGGACACTAGGGTTGTTTTTGGTTTTATGTATTTCGCGTGTTGTCTATTGATGTCATAATTGTAATTATCATTATATCAATGTCAATTATTCTTATCTTTTTCATTACCTGTACTGTTGCCATGATAATGTGGGCTATACAGCCAACTCATATTTTAGTCTCGTAGCTATTTTTGTACTTGATTTTTTTGTGTGACTTTCCGTAATTTCACTCTTCCGTGGCCCGGCGGAAGACCAGTGCCGGTTTTCGACCGGCGATATGCTGAGCCGGGACCTTTTTATAGCGGCACCACTTCTTATTGTTATTTTTCCTAACCTTAATGTGTCATTGCTGTTATAAATAAATTATTTTCTTTTTTTCTTTAGGGCAATCTTCTAAATTGACTTAGCCTGCATGACCGGATTTTATCGTGTAAAGAAAGAAAGAAAGAAAATATTTAATTGCCAACAGTACAAACAATACCAGACAATAATATAAACAATACAAAATAAAATAGTACAATACAGCACAGAAGTAAGTAAGTTTGCAGTCCTGCAGCAAAAGGAGCAGACTCAGTGTACACACTTTATGTCTGTTTATCCGTTGTCTACTTACTTATAACACCAGTTTTGCTTACATTGGGATTAGGTAAGGCATAGTAAATAGTACATGTATTTCATAAGCATTACAAGGTTAGTAAAATTAAAAAAGAAGCAATCTAATTTCACCCTAGTTTATTGCGGTAAAAGATTATCCCACCAAAAACATTACATGTAAAAAGCTGCAAGTCTCGCAACGCAATGCAGTTCTTGTAATGCTAAAAAGGTTTGAGATGCAATGTTATACCAAGTCGGTTATTTTTGTCAGTACCGGGGGGTTTCCATAGAACTCGATTTTCACCAACTTGCTTATTTTAAAACCATAGAAAAATACAGTTTATAGTTCTCAAATAAAGAGTAAACCAAATTATTTTTAAACACATAAATGACTTGGCCATCGCAAGGCTACATAATGACATAAGAATTATAATCATCAACGTCAGCTATTTCAAGTAATTATAATTAAAGATAGCGCTAGCCCCAGCCTTGCAGTTTGAGTGATACACATAATACGAGAATGACTAAAGGTTGAGTGCGATGGCCAAGTCATTATGTGTTTAAAAAATAATTTGGTTTACTCTTTATTTGAGAACTATAAACTGTATTTTTCTATGGTTTTAAAATAACCGACTTGGTATAACATTGCATCTCAAACCTTTTTAGCATTACAAGAACTGCATTGCGTTGCGAGACTTGCAGCTTTTTACATGTAATGTTTTTGGTGGGATCTCATCACTTTTTGTAGGCAGTTCTTTTTTTTTCGGGTACTACTTCTTGTAATAACGCACTACTATCTTAATTTGTTTATCCTTCCTTGTCCATCGTCCATCGTCCATCCTCGTCTATCGTCTATCGTCCATTCTCGTCCATCGTCCATTCTCGTTCAACGTTCATCGTCCATCGTCCACTATCATCCATCGTTCATCCTTGTCCATCGTGTGCCATCCATCGTCTATCCTCGTTCACTATCCATCATCCATTCTCGTCTATCGTCCACCGTCCATCGTCTATCCTCGGTTATCGTCCATCGTCCATCCTCGTTCATCATCTACAGTCCATCGTCCGTAGCGACTGTCGTCGTCGTCGTCGTCGTCGTCGTCGTCGTCGTCGATCGTCGGTCGTCATCCGTCGTCCATCGTTGCCCATCGTTGAACTTCCGTCGTCCGTCTACCGTCTGTCGTCCATCGTACATCGTCCATCGTCCACCCTCCATCATCCGTCGTCGATCGTCGGTCATCGTCCGTCATCCGTCGTCCGTTGTCTTGTCCGTAGTCGGTCGTTGTCTTTTGTCCGTCGTCGCCATCGTCTATCGTTCGTTGTCCGTCGTCTGTTGGCGTTCGTCTTCTGTCGTCGTCCGTCGTCTGTCATCGTCCGTTGTCCGTCATCGTCCGTCGTCGAACTTCCCTCGTCATTCATCGTCTGTCGTCCGTCGTCGAACTTCCGTCGTCATCCATCGTCCGCACTGGGCTCGCGTGGGAACTAAGGCCCAAGCCCTTTTATTCTGAGAGGAGGCTTGTGCCCAGCAGTGGGACGCATATAGGCTGGGATGATGATGATGATGATCCATCGTCCGTCGCCCATCGTCCATCGTCCACACTCCATCGTCCAACGTCCATTTTCTACCCATCGTCCATCGACCATTATCCATTGTCCATCATCCATATTCCAATTTCCATCGTCCATCCTCGCGTCCCTCGCATCGCACACACATTCACAAACAAACGAACTTTGGTACTTATTACATTAGTAAGATAAACAATTTCATTTTAACCCTTAATACTCAGGTATTAAGACTCAACATTAATACGTATACAATAGGACTACGTTCAATAAAGTCATTGCTGTGTAACTTTGTAATCGCTAGTATTTATATGGGATTACAAACTTACTTGTGCAGTTTATATAACTTTGAAACGTGACTGAAATTGCAACATTTTGGATTTTTCTGTGACCATGTAGGCTAAAAACTAACTATGTTTAAAATTTGGAGCTTGTGGGTCTGCTAGAAGTACCTTAGAATTATGATGATCAAAAGTCAGTGTATAGGTATGTCAGTGACAAAACTGAGGAACTTTAACATGTGATAGTTCTTAATCTACGTGTTCGAACTGAATGTAATTGATAATATATCTAAGTCCCATTAGGCCCTATAGGTAACTGAAAATTCAGGGTTCTAGCTTTAGCCATAACAAAAATACAGGGTGTTGAAAATAGCCTGAATGGCTTCGAGAAAAGTATGGTACGGCCGTGCCTTTGTTTTTTTTTGCTCGACTTGGCGGGGGCACTGCCGTGCCCCCAGATATAGCAAGTACATAAAATCAATTTTACGAACAAGTTATACACTCCGATTTTCGCTTTGATAGCGAGGAAAATAAACAGCAATACTAACAGTGGAAACGAAATGTTAATCATTTACTAGTTAGCTTTTTTTTTCATGCCTTGCTCTATACACATTTTTACTTATGGATATTATTAAGTTTTGATAATTTATTAAAAGAACACGACTAATAAGAAAAAACTTTAGTCTTAAATTCGTAAACTTTTTTATTACTGTCATTTGGTGCAAATGTAAAATGTTCTACCTACTAGAAATTGTATATCAAAGCAGAAAAATGACAATTTAAAATAGGTATATCTTGGAAAATTGTTCATCCTGAATATCGTCGAAAATAAAATATTGTCTCATGACAAATTTGATGTATGGCGAAAAAAAAACGACCACTTGTATTTAAGAAAAGTTAAAAATATGACATATTTTAAACTTTTCTTAAATGTTCCACCCAAAATCATTTTTTGGGCCCATATAGTTTTAGTGCTAGTTTTACTTTTAGTTTTAGGTGGTACTTATGGAGCCAAAATAAATATTTCTTTCTTTCTTCATTTCTTCCTAAATATCTAGTTAGGCATGACTTAATTTAGACAACCATTCGCTTATTGCTTATTTATTTAACTTTGCTCCTAATTATAATGGGCAAAAATTACCATTTGGATTTAAGTAATTTACAACAAAAAATAATTTCGTTGTAATTCTTTTTCAGCACAATTACGTTTTGACAAAAAACACTGCGGATGATAAATGGTCAATTCGAGTGGATGATTTTTCATTTGCAACGAATGATAGTAAATCAACTTTTCTACTTGTGGCTGTTGGCAATTATTGCCTCGACCTTAGAGGAAGGCGGTATAAAACGTATAAAAATTCATTTTACGTCGCTTAAATCCATCATAAATACAAAGTTTGTGAGCACGAAAAGTGAAAATGATATTTAATTTCGAAGATCGGCTCGTTGTTCAACATCGTTCTGCCGGCATTTCCCTGCAAAAACAATTAAGTACCCCGTGTTATTTTACTCTTTGACCGTCACACAAGAACAAAAAGGTTCTTAATAAAGATGATTAAAATTAAACCCGTTTTTTAACCCCCGACGCAAAAAGAGGGGTGTTATAAGTTTGACCGCTATGTGTGTCTGTGTGTCTGTCTGTCTGTCTGTCTGTCTGTCTGTCTGTCTGTCTGTGTGTCTGTCTGTGGCACCGTAGCTCTTAAGCGGGTGGACCGATTTGAATGCGGTTTTTTTTATTTGAAAGCTGGTTTTCTAGCGATGGTTCTTAGACATGTTTCGTCAAAATCGGTTCAGCCGTTCCAAGATCATCAGCTCCTTTGTTCGCTGCGGTAGGAATCTTAGACGCATAATGGGTATTTACTTTACTTTCAAGCATATTTGGGACCTAAAACTTGAAACACCCATGTATGCTATGTAACTATGCAAGATTATGCAGTTTTTGGCCTGATGCTGCAGCCAGGATATCCAGAACACTAGTAGATACACTCTTGACAAAAAACCATAGCAGATATATCGTGTTTGGATTCGTTTCGATCAGTATTTGATTCTATATACAATGCAAAAGTGGCAACAGGATGAGCTGATGCTGCAGCCAAGATATCCAGCACATTAGTACACTATAAAAAATAATAGCACATATGTCGTGTTTGGATTCGTTTTGATCAGTAATTGATTCTACATACAATGCAGTGGTAGCAACATGACGAGCTGTTTAAAAAACATGAAATAAAAAAAATAAAATTAAAAATTTTAAAAACCCCCGACAAGAAAAGCCGCCAAAAAACGACAACTAAAAAGTAAAAAATAATTATGCACTACCTAGCTGTTGCCCGCTACTTCATCTGCGAACAATTCGTTTATCCCTATCCCGCTGGGACTATGCTGATTTCCCGCAAAATTAGCCTAAGTTAATTTAGTATAAGTACCTACTAATATTCTTTTTATCTAAGCGTCGTCGATGTCGGGGGACCGCTAAGGTTAATACTTTAAAAAATACAACATACTTTAGTTTCTGTTAACCTTAGCGGTCCCCCGACACCGACGACGCTTAGATAAAAAGAATATTACTAGGTACTTATACTAAATTAACTTAGGCTAATTTTGCGGGAAATCAGCATAGTCCCAGCGGGATAGGGATAAACGAATTGTTCGCAGATGAAGTAGCGGGCAACAGCTAGGTAGTGCATAATTATTTTTTACTTTTTAGTTGTCGTTTTTAATTAAACCCACGCCTCTAAATTAACTCAAACAAATGATTTAATTCTAAAAGGATTAAAAATTCTCCGGGCATTTTTAAGACAAATATATTAAATTGTCATGACGCCATGCTCGTAAATTCTGTTTATCTTGGCACAATTGTTTTCACTGAACTAAAGCCCAGTTTAGACGTGCAAGAAAAATACAGCAAGTTGCATTATATAAAGCACAGTTCCTGCAAAAAATTCGTGCGAGATAAATTACATTACGAGGCGGTAAAAGAGCGGAAGAAGAGTGAAGTAGTTAGTACAACGCAATGTAAAGCAATTTGCACGTTCTTTTAAGTCTAGAACCTAGCCTAAACTAGGCTTTACGAGACTGTACAGAGAACATGTCGGAAGTAGTTAATCCAGTGCATTCGAGAGTAATGTAACGCAACTTGCACGATTTTTGCCTTTGTTCTCCATACGTAACTATCTTACGTGACCAGCACTGTTAGTGCCCGAATTATTTCCTAGTCTAAGTGCTCAAATTCAAATTCAAAAGCATCTACTTGGCGTGTCCGAACCCCGACAAAACGTAGACCTTTTTTGTCTCACACAGAAAAGTGCGATCGACGATTTTAAAAAATTACAGTCAATCAACATCGAAACACGCTCAAAACTGAAATGGTTGCTGGCGGCTCTTCGCCATATAGGAATGACCCGTCCAAAACATAAAGAGGAAAATGGGAACAATATGCGTGGTTTTTTTTTTATTTCAAATGCAGGTGGTAGGACCTTGTGCAAGGTCCGCCCGGATTGCTACCACCATCTTCCTCGCTAATCCTGCCGTGAAGCAGCAGTGCTTGCACTGTTGTGTTTCGGCGCGGAGAGTACCTAAGACAGCCGGTGAAATTACTGGCACTTGAGCTATTCCAACTTAGGCCTCTAGGTTGGCAACGCATCTGCAATACCCCTGGTGTTGCAGATGTTTATGGGCAGTGGCTTACCACCAGGAGACCCACTTGCTCGTTTGCCTTCCAGTCGAATAAAAAAAAAAAACAGGTTTTCTAGCAATGTTTTTTAGACATGTTTAATCAAAATCGGTTCTGCCATTTTTGAGATAGAAGTGACAAAGTGGGGGGTTTTTCAACTTTTTTTTGCTTAGGTTAGTTTCGTCGGCTAGTTGGGTTAGTTTAAGGAAGCCGTGGTGGCTAGTGATTTGACCTATAGCCTCTCAAGAAGAGCGTGGGTTCAAATCCCGGCGCGCACTTCTTAGTTTTTCGAAATTCCTGTGCGGAATATGAAATTTACCACTAGCTTTGCGGTGAAGGAAAACATCGTGAGGAAACCTGCACAAACCTGCGAAGCAATTCCATGGTGCGTGTGAAGTTCCCGATCCGCACTGGGTCCGCGTGGGAACTATGGCCCAAACCCTCTCGTTTTGAGAGGAGGCCTGTGGCTAGCAATGGCACGTATATAGGCTGTGATGATGAGGTTAGTTTCAATAGAGACGGCCATCCACCCCGTGCAAACCGCGTCAGCAGCGCAGGTCCTTAACCAACCATCATCAAGCGTTCCGCGTTTTCCCGTGCCATCCACCAATTACTTTCCCGTCACACTTGGATCCGATCCAACATTGACCGATTATAAAATCTATGAAACGTGTTCAAGTTCCGAAACCGGACTATTTGGCTGGTAAATTCATTCGGCCATTTTGTTTTTGAATCGTGACTCAAAAATTGGAATGGATGCCAAGTTTTTGTTTGTTTTGAAGTTGGCAGGTAAATTAAATCGGGATGTAAAGAGTATTGTTTTGTTCAGAGAGCAATACGTATAAACATGTAAAACTTAGCGCGGGTATTGTTAGACTTCTTGCTTGGCTTCAATATTTTACGGAGGGTCTCAGTAAAATTATAATCTATTTTATTTTAATACTACAATGCCGTGTTTGTAAACAGTATCTACATCTCCGAAACAATTATTTTTAAATGGGTTTGGACGTAATTTTATAGATATTTAGGTTTCCCAGCCGGCCGCGTTTGGGAAATTGGTGTTCGGTTACAAAATACAGCTCGATCGCGTTCGCGTCAAAATCTCAATTTGTATAAACACGAACATCGCAAACGTTTCGCTAGAGGCGCTGTTCGTGTTTCCAAATTGAGATTTTAACGCGAACGCGATCGAGACGTATTTTGTAACCGAAAACTTACACTAAGGGTACAGCAAGGCTACCACGAAATTCGAAAATCGAAGTTCGTATCGTACCGTCCCGCCTACACTTATGTTATTTAATACGAGAGTGAGAGGGACAGCACGGTACGAACTTCGAATTTTGTGTTTCGGAGTAGCCCTTCAGGTGACCGCTGTGCGGCCATTATCGACAAAGCAACGGATAGAAAACACGCTCGACGCTCCGCTTATCGCCCCGTTCCCCGCTGGCGTTCAGTCCGCAGCTTAATACCCAATCCAAAAATAAGTGACGTAGGAATTATTTACGATACAATCTGATATGATACATTTTGATTAATGGCTCTGATTAATTCCGAATGAAAGCGTAATATTCAATGAATGAAATTTGTGTTCATTACTCTTGGCATTTGAATGAAACTGAGTAGGCGTAGCTTAGTACGAAAGGCCACAATCTAGTCGCTATCATTCAATCTAAAGCTGTATACGTACAGTCAAGAAAGTGAATCGTGCACCAGGATAGAACCTTTTCTCAATAAAAGGTCTGACCGGTTTTACCATGATAAAACTGGATGGCTGAAATTATAGTTTTCTTATGTAATATAGGTAGCGTTTATCTGTCTCAATATAAGACATCATTTCACGAAATTTTAAGATTTTAAGCCTAGAATCCCGATCCTAAAATAGAAAAAAAATACACTTTTTCATAGTCAAAACAGATAGGTACTTAATAGTAATTAACTCTCAAAACAAACCATAAGATTCAAACTCATTCCATAAGGCTTAAAAATGACTTAAGTTTAAAAAAATTAAAGAGCCGTAAAATATGTATTTTCTCAAAAAATCTATTAGGGAAGAAAACAATTAAAAACAAAAATATCTTTAAAAATGTCCAAGGATAAACCTAAATTAATAAAATGCATATAATCAAAAATCCCCCTCACTCAAGAATATTACTGATATGATAATGCCACCCAGAAGGTACAAAAATAATTCAAACTTTTACGAACTTTTATTCAACTGAACTGACATAAGTACAAACTACTTCACAGCTGTCTTTCACCGCAACTTGTCGCAAGGAAAACTCAACAACTCGAATTCCTAAATTTCAAGGCATTAAGAACGCCGCTCGCTACGTAAAACGAATTCATTCAACTTAATTTGTCTGTGGGAGCACGAGGTAAGATTTCCTGTAGCAATGCCTTTGTTGCTACTGCGTCCCTTTCTGTCTAAGTGAGGCAGAAAGTGAGGGGGTGAGTGGTAAACGAATGGCATGTCGTTGCTGTGTTGCACGACGCATGCAGCGTGAATTGCATGATGGTAAGAATGTGAAGGAGATGTCAAATTCAAAAAAAAAAGAAAAAAAAATTGTTCCTTGTAACCATCTTAATAATTAGGTACATGGTGTTATAAGAATACCTTTAAAGCGGAAAGGGGGTTAAATGTGGTCTCTTATAAAAATCCATTTACAATATTTTAAAACTGTAGTTTCATCGTAAAAATACGTAAAAAAAATCATTAAATTTTTCATTGATATCGAGGGTTCCCTAGTCAAACCCGATAACTCGATCTAATAATTCACATAAAAATCGAATTTAAACTTCTACAATAGTGTTCTTTTTTTCAACAGTCACTTATTTCGATTTATCGGGTTTGACCAAGGAACCTTCGATATGCAAACCCTATTTCAGTAAAATTTAATAGTAAATTACGTCTTTCGGCTGACATTATGATGATGATAATGATGATGATGATGAAACTACGCAGAATGTTTATGTTCATTTTCACCTAATATCCGCAGAACAGAGAAATTTAATGTTAAATAATAATAATAATTTATTCATTCAGACAACTTGATCCAAAATTTCGTTAGTATTTTCCTTAAGACTATGTTAGTAATTATAGCTAGCCAGTGACAGGGTAATTTTTAATCTAATAATCTATGCTAACTCTGATTGACATGCATGACACCTTACAAGATCATAAAATAATAATAACACCATTGTTTCGATGGGGTTCGATTCCCGTGTCGGGGCAGATATTTGTATGAAAATACGAATGTTTGTTCTCGGGTCTTGGGTGTTTAATATGTATTTAAGTATGTATCTATCTGTACGTTACATTGGGCAGATATAATTAGTAATATGTGCATTAAAACCTCCTGCACATATCAAAAACATACTGGCTGAATGAACTTTCCGCTTTCTCCCGCACGGCGGCGCCACCAGTCAGTTGCGCAAATTTGACAGCTCGAAATGAATGCCGGCCGGCGCGCGCTCTTTTAAATTATTCATAAAAACTCTGAAAGTGCTGTGATTGTGTCTTAAATGTGTCCCAAGGACTGAGGAAAAGAGCCAGAACAAACTGTAAGTGAAACCTATATCTTGCCCAATTCGGTTTTGCTAATTATTTTCAATATTCAAATGTCGTAGTTCAAACATTTTGGTCAATCGAACCGCATCCTCAGTTTGCAAACTAAATACACATTCATACACATAAAACACACATTTCACGCAGTTTTAAGGTAACAGGCTTATTTCTAATCTAAGTTATTTACCTAGAATAATACGTATAAAATAAACGTTTTCAATTTTCGTTCTTTGCAACGCGTCGCGCGCGTCTTTTGTTTTTTAATTCGAAATGGACGAAAAAGAATTCGATGTCGAACAACTTATCAACAAAAAAGAACTGCTTTTTATACGATGTCAAACGTTATTTGAACTATCCAAATCAACTCCACCAGAGCGTTTAACCGAATTTAATTTGCGACTTAAAGAACTTCATTCGACTCGGGAATGTTTCGAACAATGCATATTCGAGTTAAATTCTTATAATAAGAAACAAAACCCGAAATTTAAACCAAATTATCAAGAAATTCAAACCTTTGACGACATGTATTTCAGTATTCTGAGTGTAGCGGAGGCTAATAGCGACACTTGGCAATCGTGTGACGGCAGCGGTAGCGGACCTTCGTCGCGCTCCGCGGGCCGCGGCCCGGGCGCTGCCGGGCCAGACTCGCGGTCGGCTAAGCCGCGGCTGCCTAAACTAGAATTGTTCCATTTCGATAGCAAATTAGAAAACTGGCAAACATTCTATGACACGTTTACGAGTTTAATTCATAACAACAATGATATTACGAACATTGAGAAGTTTTATTACCTGCTCTCCGCAGTCAGCGGTTCGGCATTGACTGTGGTCAAAGGGATGCCAGTGACGGCCGATAATTATCCGATAGTATGGGCTTTGCTAGTCAAAAAATTTGAGAACACTCGTGCCTTAGCTACGAGCTATTTAGATCGGCTGTTTCAATTTAAGCCTTTGTCAACTGAGTCGGCTACTGGTCTAAACACATTTTTACAAACGTATCAAGAGTGTGTTAAAGCATTGAAACTTTTGAAAATCAGTAACCTATCGAGTTTCATACTGTTTTATATGGGATTGCGAAATTTAGACCCCGTCACTAGGCGCGAATTCGAACAATCTGTAGATCAAACCGATATACCTACTTACGAACAGCTGATTAATTTCGTGGAGAAACAGGCGCGTGTTTTGGAAATGTCTGAGGTTAAAATTAGTACATCAAAAATTCAGTTTACGCCTAAGAGTGTTCCTAACACCTCTGCAAAGCCGAATTTTGTTCGAACAAATAATAATAATGCTGCTAATTACAGTAGTGCACCGAAGCAGTTCCAAAAGCCGTGCTTGTCAGCTGTGAGTAAGAATAATAGCGAACGATCAAATAGATGTCTATTTTGCGACAAACCGCATTCAACTTATCGATGTTTCGAGTTTTTTGATTTAACACCGGTGCAGCGTCTTGACAAAGTGAAACAGCTTCAATTATGCGAAAATTGCTTTCGTCAGCATTCGTTGTCCGAGTGTACGTCAAAAGTGCGTTGTGTGCTGTGTAAACAACCGCACCATCACAGTATTCACTTAGATACAGTTCCAACTGTTCAAAATTCATCAATTAATCAAAACGGTTCAAATAGTCAAAACATTTCAAGTATTCAAAACGTTTCAAATGGTCAAAATCAAAGTCAAAGGTCAATGCCAAACGTCGGCTTGACTTGTTCGTCAAATTCAACCGTGCTGTTAGGCACTGCCATGGTGCACGTCGCAGATCGATGGGGAACTTACCACGCCGTACGTGCAGTCATTGACAGCGGTGCCATGTCCGGTTATATGACAAAAGAGTGTGCCCAGCGCCTGGGTTTGTCTCGACGCAAGTGTCAGTTTGAACCCATGGGTCTGGGAGGTGCGCCAGTGCAAGATTTCGGTCTGGTTACATGTTCAATTAAACCACGAAACTCATTTGGTCCGGTGCTTAGCACTGATACTGTTGTCGTAAGTAATATAACTAGCAACTTACCTACAGTAACCTTATCAAACAAAGTTATCAATAATTTCAAAAATCTAGAGTTAGCTGACCCGAACTACTTTTCGGCGGCTCCAGTTGACTTGTTGATCGCAGGTGACTTATTTCCCTACATTTATGACGGTCAAAATATACTACCACGTGACCCGGGTTTGCCCGTCGCGATGCATTCCATATTCGGATATGTCATTACTGGTCAGACAGTACTGAGTGACGATTGTGAGTCAAATACAGCCTCGCTCAACTTGTTCTCTGCTAATAAAACTAGTAGTATCGATAAAATCATGAACTCTTTCTGGGAGACTGAAAACGTGCCGTATGACGTCACTAAAAAACCAGAAGATTTGTATGTCGAACAATTGTTCCAAAACGAACACAGTCGCGATACTACGGGACGTTATACAGTGAAGTACCCGTTCAAACCCAGTTTTGATCTCGGCGATTCGACTCCACAAGCGTTACGTCGTTTCAACAATTTAGAAACAAAGCTGAATCGTCTTCCGGAACTTAAGGAAGAATATAATAAATTCATGTCCGAATATGAAAGCCTTGGTCACATGACTTGCGTAGGTGATTTTGGTACTGTGGATTCTAAGTACATAATTCCTCACTTTTGTATTCTCCGACCGTCAAGTACCACGACAAAACTCCGAGTAGTTTTTGACGCCTCATGCAAAACGACAAATAATAATTCTTTAAATTCAGTCGTTTACGCCGGTCCTAAGCTTCAAGCAGATATTAATGAGATTTTAATAAATTTTCGTATACATGAAATTTGCTTGTCAAGTGACATTTGTAAAATGTTTCGAATGACCTTGATCGAAAAATCTCAACGCAATTACCAACACATCTTGTGGAGGTTTCAACCTGATCAACCTTTAAAGGTGTATGAGTTAAACACGATCACATACGGCGTTGCTAGCAGTCCGTACCTAGCGATCCGAGTCCTGCATCAACTGGCTGACGACGACTGCGAGAAGTATCCTTTAGCGAGCAAGGTTCTAAAAAAGGGTTTCTTCGTCGATGACCTTCTGTGGTCAGTGAGCAGCTATGATGAAGCAGCTAGGCTACAGGATGAACTGTTAGAGTTGCTGAGTGGAGGAGGATTTCTGCTTCGTAAGTGGGCCAGCAACTGTCCCCAGGTACTGGCTCGGGTTCCAGCTGATCACCGCGAAACGCCCATTGCATTCGAGGATGACAAGGACCTATCCATAAAAGTTTTAGGTCTGCAGTGGCAACCCGCCGAAGATGTGTTTTCCTTCGTATTCCATCCACTTCCAGCTTCACAGGCGATCACCAAGCGTAGTGTTTTGTCACAGATTGGTCGTCAGTATGATCCCTTAGGTTTCGTGGCTCCTTGCATATTCTACGCGAAATGCTTCATGCAGAAACTCTGGCTCCAACAGCTGGGTTGGGATGAGCGGCTGCCTCCGGAACTGGAAAAGGAGTGGCTCACCTACATGTCAGAGCTCCCGCTGTTGTCGAATTTTAGCCACGAGCGCCAGGTTACTGTCAAACAGCACAGCTACTACCAGATACTAGGATTCTGCGATGCTTCAGTTCAAGGAATAGCTGCGGTCATCTATTTGCGTAGTTTTAACAATCAAGGTAATTCGAAGGTCAGTCTAGTCATTGCAAAATCCAAGGTTGCACCCTTGAAGACAGTGACCATTCCACGTCTCGAGCTAATGGCTGCGCATTTGTTAGTCAAGTTAGTCAAATATACGAAGTCAATATTGTCTGAACGAATTCCTGTTCATGAAATACTCTTGTTTACCGATTCCTCTGTGGTGCTGAGTTGGTTGAATACACCCAGTTATAATCTCAAAACCTTTGTGGCTTCGCGTGTTTCCAAAATTTTGGAGACCGTGCAAAGCGATTGTTGGTTTCACGTGAGCGGCGCGTCCAACCCCGCTGACGTGTGCTCGCGCGGAGCGCTACCTTCCGTGCTGTTATCGACAGCGGAGTGGCTCGGAGGACCGAGCTGGCTAGACGCACCAAGAGAGAATTGGCCAGTAAAATCAATTGATCAATTTAAATCGGCAAATGTGCCAGAACTCAAAATTCCATGCGCGACTTTGGCTCAAACTAGCGTGCAAAACACAACACGTGACTCAAATCTTGTTTATGATTTAACTGAAAAATATTCGAGTTTTAGCAAACTTCAAAAGGTCTTAGCTCGTTGTTTTCAGTTTATCAACAATTGTAGATCGACGAAGTCTAATAGGAACACGGGTCCTTCGTCTCTATCAGATTTAAAGAACGCACACGATGTGCTCATCAAATCAGTTCAGCGAGAGCATTTTGCAGCTGATCTCGAAGCAATTTCAAACGGTTACAGCTGTAGTTCATCACTCAAAAGGTTAGCACCTTATGTCGACCCCCTCGGTTTTCTCAGGGTGGGGGGTAGGTTGTCTCTCGCCGAACTACCGTATCAAAAGAAGTATCCATTATTGCTTCCCAAAAAGTGCAACTTTACAAATATTCTTATCGACTATTTTCATAAAATTTATTTACATATCGGTCCGCGTACATTGCACAGTGTAATCAGTCAGAAATACTGGATTATTTCCGGAAAATGCGTTGTAAGATCTCGTTTTAGGAAATGTATTAGGTGTTTTAAAGTCAATCCTTCACACATACAGCCTATCATGGGCAACTTACCGAAATTCCGCATTGAAGGTATCCATGCTTTTCACACTGTCGGTGTTGACATAGGCGGTCCCTTCTATACGAAAGAGAGTAACAGACGTAATGCGAAAATATCAAAGTCCTATCTTTTAATTTTCGTCTGCTTTTCAACTCGCGCGGTGCACACTGAGGTTCTCAGTGCACTTTCAACTGAATGTTTTTTCGCAGCTTTCGATCGTTTCACTGCTAGACGTGGTTTATGTCAAACCGTTGTATCCGACAACGGAAAAAACTTCGTGTCCGCTGGTAGGCAACTCGCGGAAATCACTAACTTTTTTAACCAAAGTACTGAAGATGTTTTAACCGGTTTCAATAATCGTAGTGTTAAATGGACTTACAATCCGCCTACTGGAAGCCATTTCGGTGGGATGTATGAAAGTGCCATAAAAGGGGCCAAGCTCCTTCTAAAGCGCGTCGTGGGTACGCGATCGCTGTCGTTCGAAGAGTTAAGCACTCTCTTTGCTCGTGTCGAAGCAGTGCTGAACTCTCGCCCCTTAACAAGTGCGTCGAGCGACCCGTCCGAGTTCGAGGCGCTCACGCCCGGCCATTTCTTAGTCGGTCGTTCTCTATTAGCCGTTCCAGAGTATGATCTCTTAGACGAACCAACTTACGGACTAACTCGCTGGCAGCTAGTACAACAAAGTTCCCAACAATTTTGGAAATTGTGGCGAAATGATTATCTGCACACGCTGCAGCAGCGACAAAAATGGCATAGGAATAGTCGTAATATTCAAGTTGGCGAACTCGTTCTTATTCATGCTGACGCTCCTCCGCTTCAATGGCCTCTCGGTCGCGTGACGGAACTTTATCCAGGAGCTGATGGAGTTGTACGGGTGGTAAAAGTAAAAACCCAGAATGGCGAATACACGCGACCCGTTGTAAAGCTTAGTCCACTTCCCATGGAATTGGATTCAGCATAATTTTTATTTTTCTTTGTTTCTTTGCATGAATTTGACGCAAGAAGGTGTCAAATTTATGACAATTTTAGGTTCGAAATAAGTCATTTATTTTACTCAATTTACAGCTACACGTGTTTAGTTCACTAAGTCAACAAATACTTACACTATACAGTCCACTTACCTTATTCAATACCATCCCTGGTTTGGTTTGTAAACTGGGGAATCTGGGGTAGATTCCCGGTGGGGGGTTTATGTACGTTACATTGGGCAGATATAATTAGTAATATGTGCATTAAAACCTCCTGCACATAGCAAAAACATACTGGCTGAATGAACTTTCCGCTTTCTCCCGCACGGCGGCGCCACCAGTCAGTTGCGCAAATTTGACAGCTCGAAATGAATGCCGGCCGGCGCGCGCTCTTTTAAATTATTCATAAAAACTCTGAAAGTGCTGTGATTGTGTCTTAAATGTGTCCCAAGGACTGAGGAAAAGAGCCAGAACAAACTGTAAGTGAAACCTATATCTTGCCCAATTCGGTTTTGCTAATTATTTTCAATATTCAAATGTCGTAGTTCAAACATCTATCTATATAATTATGTTTATCCGTTGCTTAGTACCCATAACACAAGCTTTGCTAAGCTTACTTTAGGACTAGGTCAATTGGTGTGAATTGTTCCGTGATATTTATTTATTTCTCCAAATGTGACTATCCCACAAAAACATTACATGTTAAATGTTGCCAAGACGAGACCATGTAGCTCGCACTGTCAAAAATTAATCAGATCTCTTGTAGATATAAGTTTCTAACCCTACGTGCCCAGCTCTAAATCTATAAGCCCCGATTTTACACTAAAGTTACGACGAAATACTACAGCGGTAGCTCGTAGCGAGTAGTTCGTAGCGCGTACGTAGCAGCGTTTTCCCGTTAATAATCTCTTAGGCGTGCAAACCGTGGACTAAACTGGCAGTTGACAGATATAAACTAAAATTATTTATTTTGATTTTTATTTATAAATATTATATATAGGTAAATAACATAATACTCAATAGTATTTTTTTAGGATAATGATGATGATGTATGGTGAAATTCCTATTTACTTTTATTTACTATTAGGGCGCAGCGACTCAAAATAGGTCTTGAACTCCAACACCAGATTACGTCACGCTTTACGATCTTGAGCAAGCTCTTTCCAGCCTTTGACCCCGAACCTCTTTCAATCTACCAAATTTGCCTATAAATTATTTGACCCCTTATTCCCCGTACAAAAAGCATTGGAAGGGGCCAAATATTTCCTACATCAATGACTTTTCGGTTATGTAATTGGTCACTTTTACTGTCTATTTAGATTTCAGAAAAGTAGGTACGACGACGAGCGATGCAAGGAGGAGTGTCAAGTACAATTGGGGATGTCTATTTTTTTGCAATGTGCAGTAAATCGAAAACCATTTCGAGATAAATGCTTTTTAACTCGGTTTCTGTAGTTATTTAATTTTAATATAACGTAATGAATTTATAATTTAACAAATAAGCAATGACCTTCATTTGACATTGGTGTAAATTACGTGACCGGTCCAAATCGTACTTTATTATGTGTGGTTAGAATTCTTCACAATTTACGCATGGATTGTACTACGGAGTTTGATTTAGACCGGCCGGCAATACATCTGGCACTGACAGTGCCGGTAAAGTGTCAATACTGTCAATGTCATTCTTGCTTGTTTTGCGACGAATATTGTATTGAGATGAATCAAGTAAAATACCCTGGCTGTGTTTATACCGGATTCTGATAAGCTTCTCTGAATGAATTGTACCTTTCTTTAACCCGGACGCCGATCATTCTGCACTTACGACAACCTACGCATCCCTTTGAAAACAACTTGGCTTGGCCCCGGATACCGACCTTTCTGCACTTACGACAACCAACGCTTCCCTTTGAAAACTACTTGGCTTGGCCCTGGACACCGATCTTTCTGCACATGCGATAACCTACGCTTCCCTTTGAAAACTACTTGGCTTGGCCCCGGACACAGATCTTTCTGCACTTACGACAACCTATGCTTCTCTTTGAAAACAAATAAGAAAATACATATGCTCTGGGTTAATTATGAACAGGACTATATAGATGAGCTTGTCAAAAAGTCCATAGACTTCTGGGAGAAATACATATTTCCAAAACTATTGGCAAGTGCTGTATCCTAGATTAAGTGAATGCTTGTTCTGTTATATTAATAAAACAGGGACAAAGTATCCTAAAAAGTATGTTCTATTTTCATTTTGCTGGAATAAATAGCCTCTCCAAAAGTTATACTTAATATTACTTTTTTTATAGCTTAACTGAAACCTAATATGATCACCTATTAAGGGACAATTTCACCCTTCTACAGTCAAATCCACTGGATCGTAACCTATTGTGAAAGGAACCTTTTCACTGAAAATATCAGTGACATTGCATTGCTTGACAAAGAAAAATCAACATGACCCTTACTTTGAACATGTTCTATGATGGGTCAGACAACAAAAGGTTCGACTGTAGACAGGGAAACTGAATTACGGCCCGCCTAAGCCTTCTAAACCTAACCTATCCGAGTCGCTTCTGTTCCGAACCGTCTTGCTCACTCGTATTATCATTAAATCTTTGAACATTATAGTTAAAAATGTATGACTTTTGTGATTATAGAATTTAATATTATGTGCCATAAATATTAGAGCTAATAAGCATATAAGCATTATACTGCACAAAAATTATGACTAGTGATGTTTATAAATTATATGGATATCAATTTCTGACCATCGAAATTCGGAACAATAAATGTATGGGAAATTGGGAAACAAAGGGATCCCTATTTTTTTAACACAGATTTATGGAATGTCAACATGACATTTGCAACAATAAGTTTCCACTCTGGTATGCGATTGATTGGACATTAAATATTTGTTTCTCTTGCCCCGACACGGGAATCGAACCTGGGGCCCCAAGTTTCATAATCAGGGTCTCTAACCGCTTTTAGGCCATCTGGTCATCAAAATGCTATGCCTGAAAAAAGTTAACTAGACAAGGTGATACTGAAGAAAATATAATGTGAGTAGTTTCAAGATTGAAAGTTCAATAAAACTATTTTGGCTGTTTATTCACTTTTTATTATTTCAGTTTTTTCCTTCGTGTCCACTTTACACTGAACAGCATCATTTATTGTATTTATCCAACTAGAAACTATTTTGCGAGAATGAACTTCAGATGGTTTTGAGAGTACATTATCTTGCAGAAAAAGTCTTCGGAGTTCTGATGTTTCATGCTGTAAAAATAATTTGTGATTAAAATAGGTAAAGAATGGTCAACATGTTTTGAAGATCTTGGGGGAGAGTATTGATAGGGATGTTTTTAGAAATTTAAATTAACTGAGATTGAGGATACAACTACCTACAAAAAAAAGCTCTTTAGTTAGCACTTTGCTAAGATAACAATTTCAAAATCATACCTGTGATGATCCAGGGATTTCAACACCTGTTGCAGGTATATTACTAATACTGCTTGACCCAAATGCCACGGAGGCTTGCTGTAGATTTTAGTTTGGGCCATCCTTTCATTAACTTCCAGTATTGGTAATTTTCTAAATCTTTATCCAGCTATAAAAAAAAAACTAAATTATAAATAGATTCATGGTACAGAAGCTTAATAGGATGAAAACTAAATTACATGGGTACTTAGAAAACTGCATTATTTACTTTACCTCTTTATAATATTGGTATAGAAATGTAAACTGAACCCAATCTAAAACAATTAATTATAAACCGCCCCTGTGGCATGGACCCAGAGATGCTATATTATGTTATGCGAGAAAACTGCCAGCATAAGTACATTATTCTAATTTTTATTATTAACATAATACTATACCATTTTCTAAAGTTGGTATTTTGTGACTCATATAGGTACAAAATCTTTAATTAAGTATGTAATACCTGGAATTCTCGGCCCTTTTTACTGCACTCCAACACAAATCAAACATGACTCAAGTTTCATGTATGATAGTGCATCTTTTATAAATACGACAATAGTAAAGTTATATTCGCAGGTTAGGTAAGTGTATCAGTAAAATAAAATACTTACATTTAGATGATCTTCACAGCAATAATACTGGCGTTTTGAATCGACATCGATATCTAATTTATAACACCCATAGCCTTTTCAAGTTCTTGTTTACGTGCACAAAAACTTTTTTGCTATTACAACTAGTGTTATTCATCTCGGTATCCAGAGGTAAGCAAAATTCAACGAATGCTTATACGAATGGTTATTCGTCGTTAGGTTCAGTCCAAGGTACTAGCACAGGTCGACGAGTATAATATTAGGGTAATCGAAATCCAGGGAAAAGCAGTTCAGCGCGTTATACGATAAATTACGAGGTTGGAACGGATTGACATTGACAATAGTGAAAGTTGGTTGACACTAAGTTTGACCACAGATAAAAAATAAATAAAAAGGGGGTGCCACATATGGCAAAGTCATGAACCAATCAACTATGTGGTAGCACTTTATCAAACTGTGACGTCATCAACCAAAATAGTTTCAATAATTAATTTTGGTAAAAGTAGTGAACTAAATGAAAAAATATTGAAATTAGTTTCTTATAATTGACTATTCTATACAAAAAAAATATAAAAACCATGGGTAATTTTTTTTAGACATCCCCAATTCTGATCGAAACGCCAGGATCTAATTAATTATGGAAACAATTTGGCCTCTTCCAGTCCTGGTTATGTGCGGAGAAAGAGGGCCAAATAAAGAAAAATAATAACATAAAAAATACAAAAGGAACGAAAGAAAGTACATCAAGTTTTAACTTTAAGGAACTTTAAAATGATTTAAAGACATTCTTTGTTTCCGTACTCCGTGGTTCACCTCTTGTAGTTAGATTACAGGGCTCTACCGAACTGAAAGAACTTCCTCGCTTCTAACCACGTAGCACTGAACAACTTCGTGTATCGTTGAATAGCGATTTGTTCACCTTGTCATTACATCCAGCCAAACGTATAAGCCACAGGACGTCCACTAAATGACCTTACCTTTTTAGGATAGTTTCGCCATGTCTGTCTGTCCGTCCGCGGCTTTGCTCAGGGACTATCAATGCTAGAAAGCTGTAAATTTGCATGGATATATAGGTAAACCATGCCGACAAAATAATTCAATTAAAAATTAAAAAACAATTTTTTTAGGGTACCTCCCATAGACATAAAGTGGCGGTGATTTTTTTTCATGCAACCCTATAGTGTGGGGTATCGTTGGATAGGTATTTTAAAACCATTAGGGGTTTGCTAAAACGATTTTTCGATTCAGTAATTTTTTGCGAAATATTTAACTTTAAAGTGCAAATTTTCATTAAAATCGAGCGTCCCCCCTCCCCCTTCTACAATCTAAACCGGTGGGTGGAAAAATTTGAAAAAAAATCAGGATGGGAGTCAGTATATCAAACTTCCAAGGAAAAATATAACGGCTAAGTTTGCTTGAGAATTATTAGTAGTTTATGAGTAAATAGCAGCGTAAGGTATAAAATATACCTAAACTTGGAAGATTCCGTATAAAATACGAAATCCTTAGAACAATATTACTTAAATTTTTCGTAATGGCTATTTTGGGCGTGTCAGACACGCTCTTGGCCGGTTTTTTTCTCATCCAACCTTATAATGTGGGGTATTGCTGCATAGGTCTTTTAAACCCATTAGGGGGTTACTAAAAAAAAATTTCGATTCAGTAATTTGTTTGTAAAATATTCAACTTTAAAGTGCCAATTTTCATTACAATTGAGCGTCCCTACCCTCCCTCTGAAATCTAAACCGATGGGTGGATAAATTGGAAAAAATTCAGGATGGTAGCAATAAGTATATCAAACTTAAAAGGAAAACTATAACGGTTAAGTTTTCTTGAAAATTAGTAGTAGTTTTTGTGTAGCCCCTAAGGTATACAATATGCCTGAACTTGGCATATTCCATACAAAATACGAAATACTTAAAAAAATATTACTTAATTTTTTCGTAAGGGCTACGGAACCCTATTTCGGTCATTAAAAATTGAATTTATTTAAGAACAGAATAGACAGACGTTGGAAGTTCACAAAATGAATAATTTTAAACACAAATGTCTACTTATTCAACTTGAAATATTTAATTGTAGGCTAGGCATCGTTTATGTGACGTCATTAGTCTACTAGAAAAGGTTATTGTCTGAAAATTAAATATATTGAAACGTATAAAAAAATAAAATAGTAGGGGTCGAAATAAAAGAGTCATAAGGGTGAAGACCAAAAAGTTGCACAGCGTTAAAGCTGGGTTAGCACGTAGTTTTAATTTCCATTAACTTTTTTAATTGTGACACAAAAATTAATCATACATTTTGTATGCATCTCTGAGCAGAGCGAAGCGAGTTAAATGAAGAGTTGGTATTGGTTAGTGAAAAACATAATCCTCGCAAGGCATCTTCGCACATCTCTGGTGGAAACGCTACTTAGGTAAATTTGCTTCGAGGTTTTGCAGAGTACCATCCATCTAACATCATCATGAATACAATTATTGATGAGCATTTCCTAATGTGGCTAAACTGAAGTGGCAATGGGCGGGGCACATTGCTCGCAGGACTGATGGCCGATGGGGTCAGAAGGTTCTCGAATGGCGTCCGCGGACCGGGAGACGAGCTGTCGGTAGCCCTCCAACTGTAGAAGCAACGACATATTGTGAAATATTACCCGAAGGGTATTTTTAGGGTATTTTTAAGGTAAAATTTTCGATTCAAAAAAAAAAATACTGCAGAGGGCATAGAAGCCAAGACTATTACGGGTGCATTCCAAGATTGTTTCGAACCGGTATAGTAGCTTAGACATTAGTTTATTACTAAATTGCATTTATTATCCGTTCGATTCAGTTCAGGGTGCTGTTAAAATACGGTAACTAAACTTTATTTATAGTTTCCTAAGCGGCTAGGTCCCGAGCCGACTCCTAAAGCCTGCTTAACTTAATCTAGGGAACCCTAGTGAACATGAAATACGGTCTTAATGGTGTTTTAAAGGAAGATAAAGCTGTCTTCTGCTAAAGTTAGGACTTCGGCGAATGAAAAATGCTAGAGAAAATATTAAAAACGAGTTGGTTTACAGTTTGGAGTTGCTATAGCATTAAAAGTAACCGCTTTATTCATGAATAGTTAAAAGCACCGAAGCTTGGTGTTATTATTTTTCCGTTTTACCAATAAAACTCATGTGAAAATTAAACCTATTTTTCTTTGGTATTTTGAAATAAGTGACATAAACTACTTAAAGAATTGGGGTTGTTTTCAATTAAGTATCTATTTTTATTAAACACCTTGTATTATTGAATTGCATAGCAAGAGTGCAGGATTCTTTACAATAAATTTCTACATTCTAAAAACATTTCATTTCTTATATTATTGGTAAACTAATCTGTATTGCCTTAAGGGCGGATCCACCGTTGTGGGCACCATGGGCATGCCCTACCCTAATAGACTGGTGATTACACCTTTCACGGTCTATTGAGACCG
The DNA here is from genome assembly GCA_037349165.1 of Choristoneura rosaceana. NCBI lineage: Eukaryota > Metazoa > Arthropoda > Insecta > Lepidoptera > Tortricidae > Choristoneura > Choristoneura rosaceana. The sequence continues at coordinate 754,422 of JAZBNJ010000002.1, forward strand.
ATAGGCCAATGTCTCGATGTGCGGCGAAAAGGAAATAGCTAATCAAATCCAAAAGTCGTTCATGGGATATGAATTCATGAACAATCACGAGTTCGTACTCCGACTCACTTTGCCGATTTTCCGGTGACGGTGACCACACCCTTCTTTGAGACCTGGATTCAATATAAATACGTGTAACTGACATTTTTGTAATTTATGATGAGCAAATAAACTAAACTAAAGGCTAGGAAGTTGCAATACTTTAGGTTTATAACTCTTGCAGACAGGCAGACAAACAGATAGACATACAGTCACACGGATCGACGAGTGACCTTGAGATATAAATACAGGGTGTGTGTAGAAACACATGTGCTTGAACTCCCGTCCGTCGGGCGCGAGCACTGGCTGGTAAATTCGAAATCGGAATCAAGTAACGCGGGAAATTAAAACGTCATGACCATTAGCAAACTTCACAACTCGTAAATTGTTTTAACTTTTCCCATTAAACGGGGAGTTTGCGCGCGCCATTATATGCCTTATTGCTTGAGTGATTGCGACTAAATTTGCGCAGTCAGGACGTAATTGAGTAGGCATTTTGAGTGAGTTCGACGTTGCCGATTTGACCTAGATTTTGTTAAGTTGCCGACTGCCTGCCAAATTTGAAATGAAGTCAAGAAAAATGAGTCCGGCTAGTTTGGAAAATATATGGTAAGTAGGTACAGAAATTTTTGAGTCAACATAAGGGTGAAACAACAACTTTTCTATTTCCAAAGGTTCACTGGAAGTTATCACTGCTACACTTTAAGACTGCCTCTGAAATACTTCTTTCTTTGGTTTTTAAAATTTCGTAACTCAAAAATGAAAAAGATATCCTTATGGGATCCCTTTACTGTCCGTCCATCTGTCTAATAAGATCCTTTTTTTAGGAATGCGTAAAATTATCAATTTAAAAACATTACCACTGCTTGCAGTCGGGTAAAAATCAAATCATGTATTTCAACCCCAACCTTAGAAAAAGAAAACCAACCTTAGAAAAAAATACAAGAAGATTGAAAAAGTCCTACCTATTTGTAAATCAGTTAAAACGGGTAAATGAAATAATACAATTGACGCATTGACGTAAGAATTCAACTTATCCAAGAACTGAGCCATTAAGACGCTAATGAAAATGTATGCTTTCAGTGACTTCTGCGTAACCTTAACTTTGAGTGTTCTGAAGGTCACAACTTATTCAGAGTTCAAGGTCAGCTCTCAATTTACGAGTTTAAGTGAAACACCCTGTGGTTCTAAGCTTTGTGTTGACGAAGTTTAAACCCTCTTTCTGTCGTACAACGTTTAAATTACTTTAAAGCGTCGGTTTAAAATTGAGCTGACTGTAGCTTTGATTAAAGTTATTGAATATTTCATGAAATTAATTAAATATATTCAGGGCCTGTTTCACCACTTGTCGACTAACTTTAAGTGTCAGATAAAAGTAATGCCGTCTTTGTTTATTCGGACAAAACAAAAAGAGACGGCATCAATGATATCCGCCAATTAAAGTTAGTCGACAAGTGGTGAAACAAGCCCACAGTGTTTCAATTAATTATTGATGCATTCGTGCATCTGTGCCGTGTTTTATTTAACTTAATACACACCTTTTATTTATCGTCATCGTCATTTCGGCCTATATACGATTATTATTATACACTAGCTTTTGCCCGCGACTTCGTCCGCGTTACTTTAGTTATCAGGGCATATGTTTTAATTAACCCCCGTTAATTATAACGGGGGTTAATTAAAGTATATGCTAACTTTACCCCCCATTTTACCCCTTTAGGGGGGAGTTTTATTAATTTCACCTACACAAATAATTTTTCATTGTAATCGAGAACTTATATACCTATGTTCATACTTCTAAGTCGAGAAATGAGAAAATTTCGATACAAACTTTACCCCATTATACCCCTTTAGGGGGAAATTAATATCTATTTCACCTACACAGACTATTTTCCTAATTCTAAGTCCAGAAATGAGGAAATTCCATATAAGCTTCACCCTCCCATTTCACCCCCTTAGGGGATGAATTTCTAAAAATCCGACCGACCGACTTCAGACTGATAGAAAATTATTTTCATGGTTTTTTGTAGTCGGTTAAATTTTTTGTTATAAAATGTTTATTATAATCTAAGAGGCAAAACGCTTCTAATCCGTAGCAGGGGGGGTCTACTACGAAAATCGAAAATCACTCGTATTAAATACCTAATATTAACATCAGTGGGACGGCAAGAAACCAAGTTCGAATATTGCACCTTGTAGCTATAGAGCCAGGAATGTTTAGCGGAATGTGACTCAAAAGATACAAAGGGTATTTGATCGCCGAGAGCATATTATTACCTCCTGAATTCCAGTCTTCTTGAAATATTTATACCTGGTTGGGATATTGGCTATACCTTCACAAGTTGGTATGTATGTGACACGCAGTAGAGCCCTACTGCAGTCATTTGGCGCACTTTCCAAAAAAATCTTGATACAAGCAGCAGAGGTTCATTGCAAAAGGAATCACATACAAACTTATCAAGGTTCAGTACGCGCTATACTGCTCAGCTCATTTATGTATCATTCCATGAGTCACAGACGGTTCTGACAGAATATCAGCGCTGCAGGCGTCTAACGCATCAGCATTATGCTGAGTCAGCAGCCGTTTCACTTTTGTGGGGACACACAAAATCGTATATTTTTATTTTGGTATTGCCTTTTTGTTTTGCTTGTGTTTGCTGTCTATTGTTTTTTTTTTTGTTGTATTTGTGTGTCTTTGTGAATATGAATAAATTTCTTTCATTCTTTCTTTCTTCTGTCTCATAGAGAAGGAGACGACGAAAGTTAACAGTAACGCGAAACCGGCAGGCCTTCACAGAGCTCTGCCATACTATGCAAAAATACAGCCAAATCTAGATTTTTTGCAAACAAAACCGAAACAATTTTATTCTGTTAAAAATGTTATTCTAGGGATAATCAAGTGTCTCTTCCCAGCTCTTCCCAGTCAAATTTAAGAATAAATTAATTAGCCGTTTTTGCTATGCCCGCCTCATGAGACCTAACGCTTAGAACACAAGGGAATTATAACGCCCGAGGACTCGGGGAAGCTTCCAACGTCGCTTCTCAGGTATCAAGTATATTATATATCCGAGACGTAGTGCTTTACTATAGGCCTTATAAATAAGGGCTCAGAGTTGCTCTGCGAGCTCTGGAGACAGCTATGCTCGAGGTTTGTCCACGGGACCACATCAGAAATGAGGAGATAAATAGAAGAACGAGGGTCACTAACACCAATATGGTCAAGCGAATTAGCTCGTTGAAATGGCAATATGGGCAGGCCATAGCACGGACAATAGATGGGGCCGACGGGAGATGGTTGTGGCCGAAAAGTTTTCCAATGAAGACCGTGGATCAGCAAGTATAGCGTTGGACGTTCACCAACGAAGTGGATGGGTGACTTGGTTCAGGTATAATATTATCATCAGGTATAATAAGAGTACAGAACTAATCATTTTAAAAACATAATCCAGCCAATGCCCGAAAAAAAAATAGAAATAAAGATACAAAATCTGTAGGTACAGAGCTAAAAATTGGTAGGAAATTCAGAACACAATAATAAATGAAATCTAAAAAGTCCTGATTGATTTCGTACTTTCGTATTTCGTGTTTCGCAGTAACAAAAATGGATTTTTGGCGTTTTTCAGCGAAACGGTAAGTTTTGTTATAAAATTTGGTTGGACAACATTTCTATCAAGTTTTAGCTCTCATCATCTCATCATCTCAGCCTATATACGTCCCACTGCTGGGCACAGGCCTCCTCTCGGAATAAGAGGGCTTGGGCCATAGTTCATAGGATTGGGAGCTTCACACGCACCATTGAATTGCTTCGCAGGTTTGTGCAGGTTTCCTCACGATGTTTTCCTTCACCGCAAAGCTCGTGGTAAACTGCGCACATGAATTTCGAAAAACTCAGAGATGCGAGCCGGGATTTGAACCCACGACCCTCTGCTTGAGAGGCGATAGGTCAAACCACTAGGCCACCACGGCTTCACTAGGCCACCACGGCTTCACTAGGCCACCACGGCTTCACTAGGCCACCACGGCTTCACTAGGCCACCACGGCTTCACTAGGCCACCACGGCTTCACTAGGCCACCACGGCTTCACTAGGCCACCACGGCTTCACTAGGCCACCACGGCTTCACTAGGCCACCACGGCTTCACTAGGCCACCACGGCTTCACTAGGCCACCACGGCTTCACTAGGCCACCACGGCTTCACTAGGCCACCACGGCTTCACTAGGCCACCACGGCTTCACTAGGCCACCACGGCTTCACTAGGCCACCACGGCTTCACTAGGCCACCACGGCTTCACTAGGCCACCACGGCTTCACTAGGCCACCACGGCTTCACTAGGCCACCACGGCTTCACTAGGCCACCACGGCTTCACTAGGCCACCACGGCTTCACTAGGCCACCACGGCTTCACTAGGCCACCACGGCTTCACTAGGCCACCACGGCTTCACTAGGCCACCACGGCTTCACTAGGCCACCACGGCTTCACTAGGCCACCACGGCTTCACTAGGCCACCACGGCTTCACTAGGCCACCACGGCTTCACTAGGCCACCACGGCTTCACTAGGCCACCACGGCTTCACTAGGCCACCACGGCTTCACTAGGCCACCACGGCTTCACTAGGCCACCACGGCTTCACTAGGCCACCACGGCTTCACTAGGCCACCACGGCTTCACTAGGCCACCACGGCTTCACTAGGCCACCACGGCTTCACTAGGCCACCACGGCTTCACTAGGCCACCACGGCTTCACTAGGCCACCACGGCTTCACTAGGCCACCACGGCTTCACTAGGCCACCACGGCTTCACTAGGCCACCACGGCTTCACTAGGCCACCACGGCTTCACTAGGCCACCACGGCTTCACTAGGCCACCACGGCTTCACTAGGCCACCACGGCTTCCCGGGTTTTAGCTCTCATTTCTGTATATCTAAATAGACCGGATTATAAATCCATACTCATATTATAAATGCGAAAGTGTGTGTGTGTGTAGTAACAGTCACTATAAACAGGTTTGGTTCGTCGAGTACAGTCAGCGTCATATAGTACGTAGCAGTCAAGATCACCAAATACTTGGAAACATACTAAATAGTCATTACCAGTGACTCAGTCAAAGCGGTCAAATTGATGGAGACATCCATCGTGTACAAATATACTGAAGCACGCACGTCGCCAAATACTTTGTAACATTCAAGCCGACATAAGTACCGTAGCAGCCAAAGTATCCAAAAGTATGGGACACCACAGGAAAATTTACTTTATTACATACCGTGTAAGGTCCAACGATCCAGTTAGCTAGTCCTCTTTAATAGAATGGAACGGTGTTCCATTTTCAATCTCTTGGTGCAAAATGCACATGTCATTACCTTTTTAATGAATTAAAAACTCTTTTATAATGTAATTGTACTGGCCGATTCAAGCCATATTTAAAAGGAAATCCGTTAATCCGGAATTCTGACAATGTAAATAAAAATGTGAAAAAAGCCGTCAGGATCCAAACGAAAGAGACGGAACGATCGATGACAAGTTGGTACTCTTTTCGGTGATTGTCAAAAATAAAAAGTCAATCTTTTGACGTGTTCATTTATTTCGAACTCAACTCGAGATTAAACCTTAATCTTTTTAAATAAAGCTCAGTTTTCTAGTGTGTCCCATACTTTTGGTTATTATGGCTGCTACGCTATCAGTGGTGATGTGCGTGCTCCGGTATATTTGTAAACGATGGATGTCTCCAACAATTTGACCGCTTTGACTGAGTCACTGGTAATGACTATTTTGGATGTATCCAAGTATTTGGTGATGTTGACAGCTACGTACTGTATGACGCTGACTGTATGAAAACCTAAAACAAGGTATACCATCCGCAAGGACACTATCCATTACATAAGTGCTTACGTTGTCTAAGAAAAACATGGCAAATACATTTTTATCCACTTTCCTTTACATTAAGGACATGGTATAGTATAAATCATTTAAGTGGCCCTTGTGGATTTGTTATTTATTTATTGTGACTTAGTGGGGGATGACAATAAATCCAAAATTGGGTCACGCTAGTTTCCTCGTGTAGGAAAGCTTTTTGTTCCCTAAAGTTAATGCAAGCTATACGTTACGTTTTAGGAATAAATTTATTTCTTTGAGCAGAAATCTTATTCATACTATAAATGCGATAGTTTGTAAGTATGAATGTGTGTGTGTGTATATCTCTCTTACTCACATTAAAAAGGTTGGACGTATTTGGTATGTTGCTTTAATTAAAAAAGTTATGACATTTGACACCAGTGCTTTACATGCAACGTTAATGAAATATGATTTAAACTGGTTATAATCATAATTATGGGTCCCACTGATAAACAGAATAAATAGATTTTCAAATTATAGTGTTCTATCTATACCTTAGATGCCTCAATGAGCGATAACTCACTCAATTTCACTACAGTTACATAATTAAGATCATCATCATCATCATGTCAGCCGAAAGACGTCCACTGCTGGACATATGCCTCCCCCAAGGCTCTCCACTCAGACCGGTCTTGTGCTTTCCGCATCCACCGCGATCCTGCGATCTTAACCAAGTCAGATAATTAAGATACTCGTATAATATTAGGCCATTGATACAGATAGATACTGCCTGATATACTGTGATAGCTACAGTAATAAGTGTAAACATCACAATATAAAATAATCCCGAATAATCACAACAAAAGCAAACTCTTGTAGCACGAATATCAATACGAAAGATAGAATAAAGAGTAATATTTCACAATACGACGTTTGTCTTTGCCTAGCGTCATAGTGTTAAGATGGTAACAGTTGCAAAGCTTTTACTTCTTCAACCTAGTAAGTAAGGACCTGCCAAAAAACCAAACACTATTTAACCTCCTATGTCCTCGCGTACTTTATGAAGACACTAAGAATGAAATTTTGAAATTTTTTAAATGCTACAAATGTTCTTTTTGAACGGCCGAATGTTCTTTATAAAGTACAAATTGTTCATTGAGTAAAGAATTCTAACAATTTTGAAATAAAATCCAAAATAACAAAGCAGGTCAACCACCTCTAGATCTTAAACGCTAAAACGCTTCTGTTAAAAAATTTCAGGTCTCAGGAGGAAGGATAAGCTCAAACACGACGAAGGTCTCGTGCCTGCTAAATGTTCCATCATCAGACCCTGGACCTTGTCCATCCATTCATCCCAGCCTATATACGTCCCACTGCTGGGCTCTCAGAATAAGAGGGCTTGGGCCATAGTTCCCACGCGGGCCCAGCAGCGGTGGCCTAGTGGTTTGACCGACATAACCTTCAATCTTTCAAGAAAAGAGCGTACTCCTACCTTAAAGGCCGGCAACGCACTTGTGACTCTTCTGGTGTTGCAGGTGTCTATGGGCGATGGTATTCGCTCACCATCAGGCGATCCGTCTGCTCGTTTGCCCCCTATACCATAAAAAAAAACCATAAAAAAACCATCACACGAAAAATATTTACACCATGATCTTACTCTGTATGTCCGCTAGTTCTACTGAGAAATTGTCGCATACGTCAAATGGACAGGATGTCGTGCCGACATTCAGTGGATATAAAATCTTCGTATGACTGCGTTGTGGAATATTATATTTCGAGGGTTTTTTTGGGTTCCGTACCTTCTCTTGGCTTCTCTTGCTGCTTTTCTTAGTTTGGGACTCTGTCAATTGTCCCATGACATACTTAGCGGCACAGAATTTGGCCCACTCTACGTACAAAATAACCTATTTTTGCATACATTTGAGGGTCGGATTTTTTGCCGCTCAGTATATTTATGTATTTTATCTACACCCATATAGTAAATCCTTCATTATGCGTTCAAAAACCATAGATAATGACCAGCATTACGACATGGATTCTATTATGAACACGGCAGTATTGTAATGGTCGTTACGATACTGATATCTGTATCGTAATTAAATTTCATACATAGAGTTCATGCAGGGCATTCTCAGTGGTTCGCGGAACGCATGATAGAGGATTTAATATATCGATGTAGATAAAAAGATGGATGCAACTGTACGTAATTAGGCCTTAAAACACTTCTGTGACCCCATTATGAAGCACACGCCTCGTTTCATAAAACCACACTCGTGTTTTAAGGACTCCTACTACGATACAGTTGCATAAATAACTAATATTTTGTACTCGTAATTTATTAGGGTAGAGCGAAAATAGCTCACAAACATCTCTTTCCAATTACTACCACAATCTTAAAGCTCCATGTTCTATAATACTATGAATAAGCTGTAAAAGGCAATCTGTTGAATGAACAGGCAAGCCCCTCCAATCGGTGCATTCCAAAATGAGTTCCTATTCATTGCAAATAGCTCCAAGGCAATCTCTCAATTGGCGAAGAAATGATGTTTCAAGAATCTAGGTTCTCGAATAATACTCTGTTTATATAGCGGTGGTGCGGCTTTAGAATTGCTGGTTTGGTTCGAGGTATGAGTAAAACCTCTTTGTTAGAGATTTAGCTAGCGTTTACCCGCGGCTTTGCACGCGTAAGCCGTTACATTCAGCAGTTGAATTAAAATTCTGGGAATTTACTAAAGTTTCACGAGAATCCTAAAAAAATACGTCGCGGTCTTCAATGACGTTGCATTAATAACAACCGTGCGAAATATCGTGACAAACTCAGCAGCTGAGATTTCGAAATTTTATCCCGATCTCGGGATATAAAGTTATTAAAAGTTATTAAGATATAAGTTATTACATCGATGGAGATGATATTTGCTAGATTTTTAGTCATAACATTGCTTGGAGTTGAGAAAATTACGGTCGTTACTAGTAAATGGGTCAAAATTCTTTTCATTGTCTTGTTATTAGTTATTATCCCCGAAAAAAAGTAACAGAGTAGAGTTTTTTGTATAGGAAAAATTGGATTTTTTTGTTTTTTCTCTAGTTAAATATTTGTTACATCGAAAAAGATTGAATGGCATCATATTTATTTTATTTGTTACTATTAGTAGACATCAATAATTTCGTGACGGTCAGTCACAACGCAACACAAAGAAGTTTGAATAATTATAATAATTATAGTATTGTATTGTAGCTCTCACTATTTTTTAATCTTAAACTCATTCATTGTCGGTCCTTAATAGCTCCTCTCTTCTACCAGTCAGTACTATTATATATTCTGTACTTCTACTTAAAGGTTGACTTGTAGAGATCCCTTAAAGGGATAAGTCCACCTTTGTACAGTCACCAGCACCAATATCTGATACAACAAGCGTGCATAATAAATATCTGCTACAACTCTATTTCTAGGGCCGGAAGGACGTGTCAGATATTTTTGCACGCTCCGCTGTGGCAGATATTAACGCTGGTGACTGTACAAGCATCTCGAAGTTCTGCCAATTGTATTTTTGTTTCTTTTCTTTTGTGCAATAAAGCGTTTACATACATGCACGCATACAATTTATTTTCAACAAAAACGTCTTAAAACGTCTTGCGTCTAATAATGTGCAACATACTTCACCGTTCTCAAATCCGACGTATTTGACATCGCGCAGACATCTTGTTTCCGTGTCATATTCAAATCGATGACATATCCCGAAGCGATACCCAATCAGCTGCGGAAGGAATATTTGCCGATCCGGAATTACCAGTGATTGGTAAAACAAAGGAAAGTGACAAAGCGCTCATGAATGTATAACGAGCTGATGATATGCTGGATGAAACAGAGGTTGGGAAAAGAGTAATGTTTTAAAGGATTCTGTAGGCAACACTGCAGCTCGCCCGACACAAAAGAGGATTTCGACCCTCTCACTAAAGGCACAAAACACAGATAGCTCAGAAGTCAATCTCCTGTAAGTACTTCACGCTTACGCTCGGCGGTCGCTCTAAGGTTGTCCACTATCATGGTAGCGACACTCATATCTAGTTGTTTGATTTATTGTTGAGAATGAAACGGGAAGAATGGAAATATAAATTAATAACTAAAACATTTTAATTTTAATGTCATTGTTATATTATAAATTTGTCACAGAAAATATCTTGCGACGATTTCCTTATTGGCGAAATTCACGTTTATTTAATTTAAACAACCGTCCACTAAACAGTTATAGTAACTTTATTTTTGTTGCTCCATTATTGGACAAAAAAAAAAGTTCACAGACGCGTGTCTCAAGCGGATGGCACTCGTGCGCGCACTGGTCCCAACCGACCCAAGATATCATGTCCGTGAGCAGTGTCTATGTGTGCGTTGCTCAAGAGCAATTGTATGGAGATTGACTTCTGAACTACCTATCTGTGCCTTGTGCTATAGGTGGACTGGTGATATCGCGAGATTTGCGGGCAACCGGTGGCAAGTGGCGAGTTGTCGTTCATTGTGGCGTTCTAGTGGGAAGTGTTTGTTTTACAAAGGACGTCTTCTGGCTGGTGATGAGGCCAAAAATATCAATATCACAATAAGAAGTGAGTGAAAATCAAATTAAAATATATAACATGTTAAAGATAATGAACGACATCAATTTTTATTTACTATAGTTTTTTTTATTGCTTACCACCTTAGAAAATCTCTATGTATATACTGTGTTTTATGAACTGCTTTAGAGCTGTGGTGGCCTAGCGGTTTGACCTATCGCCTCTCAACCAGAGGGTAGTGAGTTCAAACCCCAGCTCGCACCTCTGACTTTTTCGAAATTTATGTGCGAAACTATATTTGAAATTTACCACGAGCTTTACGGTAAAGGAAAACATCGTGAGGAAACCTGCACAAACCTGCGAAGCAATTCAATGGTGTGTGTGAAGTTCCTATCCGCACTGGGCCCGCGTGGGCACTACGGCCCAAGCCCTCTCATTCTGAGAGGCCTGTGATAATGATGATGATGATGATGTACTGCTTACTATGTGTTGGTGTCCAATAAAGAGTAATTGTATTGTATTGTATTTTATTATTTCATGTAGCTTCAGTTCCCATTACAGGCAACACTCGATATTTTATTCAATTCCTATTTATTTTACCAAAATACGTCCGGAATTTTGTCTGAAAATCGCATACCTACTTACATTGTAACAAAAACAAAACTGGTAAGTATAACGGACGTGTAAAGCTTGATGTGTCTAAATTAAAATTTGAGAAGCTTCCCCGGATATCAGTGTACGCTATGCGTAAGCCTTTAGACAGGTAGTATTAAACTGATATTGGGGCAAAACTTTGATTTACTTACATGACTTCAGAATGAAAAATAATTAAAAACCGACCAAGTGTAGATCGGGTCGGAACCAGTGCATCCATACTGAAAAAATGCATTCTATGGATGAAAAAAAAATTGTTTTAATTTAATTTCCTTAAAATTTCAGGTGTATACATCAGCCAAATAAGTAGTGTATCAATTTTTAAACAAGTTTCTATCAAATGATTTATGTCGCTTAAATCGAACTTTCAAGTTGACAGACGTCTATTGGCATTATTGTTTCGTGACATGCAAACGATTATCAACTTTAGGGTGGTAGACCACATATTTGGCTGTTGGTACATCATCATCATCATCATCTCAGCCGTAGGACGTCCACTGTTGGACATAGGCCTCCCCCATAGACCTCCAGTTGCTTCGGTTAGCAGCGGCCTGCATCCACCGTGAACCCGCGGCTTTAACCAGGTCATCCGTCCATCTCGTTGGTGGACGTCCCACGCTGCGCTTGCCGATCCGCGGCCTCCACTCGAGAACTTTTCGGCCCCAACGGCCATCTGCTCTCCGTGCTATATGGCCTGCCCATTGCCACTTCAACGAGCTAATTCGCTTGGCTATGTCGGTGACCCTTGTTCTTCTACGTATCTCCTCATTTCTGATTCGATCCCGTAGAGAAACCCCAAGCATAGCTCTCTCCATAGCTCGCTGAGCAACTCTGAGCCTATTCATAAGGCCTACAGTAAAGCACCATGTCTCGGATCCATATGTCATCACTGGCAACACACATTGGTTAAAGACTTTCGTCTTAAGGCACTGAGGAATTTTGGACGAAAACACATTGCGGAGTTTCCCAAACGCTGCCCATCCGAGTTGGATTCGACGATTGACCTCTTTCTCGAAGTTGGACTTACCTAATTGGACGGTTTGTCCTAGGTATACATACGCGTCAACAACTTCAAGAACCGAATTCTCAACCGAAACAGGGGTAGGCAGCACATGGACATTCGACATGACCTTTGTCTTGTCCCTGTTCATTTTGAGGCCCACCCGTTGAGAGACTCGATTGAGGCCTTCGAGCATCGTGCTGAGTTCCTCCACTGAATTTGCCATGACCACGATATCGTCGGCAAACCGAAGGTGAGTGATGTATTCGCCGTTGATATTGATGCCTAGTCCTTTCCATTCCAGAAGCTTGAAGGCGTCTTCCAAGGCGGCAGTAAACAGTTTCGGAGATATGACATCTCCCTGTCTTACGCCTCTTTTCAAGGGGATCGCCTTCGAACTCTCTTCCTGTACTCGGACCGACATAGTGGCGTTCTTGTACAAACACTTCAACACTTCTACATATCGATAGTCAATACGGCATCGTTGGAGAGACTCCAGCACCGCCCACGTTTCGACCGAATCAAAGGCTTTCTCGTAGTCCACAAACGCTAGACACAGCGGTGTTGGTACATAGACACCATATTTTTCTTGATTTCCATTAACTTCGATAATTTACTGGCGCAGTTAATTTATAGAAATTACCTGATAATTAACTTTTTTGACAAATCAATAATTACCATTTTTATTTTTCGCAGAATACGCGAAGGTTGCGGGCAACCGGTAGATGCAAGTGGCGTTTCATCCTTCATTATGCCGTTTTAAGGTCCTTTTTGAACGTCATGATTGTTTGATTGATTGAGTTTACTTTGTGTAAACTTCCTATGATGCGAATCTATAATTACATTGAAAGATAATGGTTCAATTCAATCATTTATAGCAATCAAGTGACATAATGACTAAAAGCCACAGCGCGATCAATCAACTAAGTCAACTTAGAGGCTGTTTCACCATCCATTGATTAGTGTTAACTGACTAGTGCTAGCTGTCTCCGTCTATTCGAACAAAACGAATAGAGACGGCATCATTATTTAACCGTCGTTAACACTAATCAATGAACGGTGAAACAGCCCCTTAATATTGACTTCTGGCACGCGGTTGACACAGTGACCCTAACTTGTGTGTTTAGAACCATGATCTGTTTCCTGTTTATATTTATTGTTCACAGAAGTTAACTTTGAATCTGATTATTAGGTTATGTCGTTGTTAAAGGGAGCTGTAGTGTTAGGTATTCGTTTGGGATATATTGCTGTCTTTATCGCTCGGGACATAAGCGCTCGCAGCTGTCCTCCCCGTGCACATCCCCTCCCGCTTCTCCGCTTCCCGCTAATGTATATCGAGATAGCTGTAGGCTTTTCAAGATTTGGGGGTTTGATTTTGGGTTTCGTTGTCCTCATATTATACGAAAAGTATAGCACAGAAACCAATGATATTTTACAATCAAGATCTTCATTATCTTTTCTATGCCTATGGTTTATTTTTTAATTTTGATAGCCCATTTGAGTAGGATTCTTCGGGTTACTTATTCGATTTTGGACCCATAGTAAAAGTGTATATTTTACTATGGTTGGGGTTCGACCTGCCTGATTATGAGAGAGAGAGAGAAACATTTATTTACACATATTTGATACACATAAAAATACATTAGATGGAAAGAATAAAAAAAATAACATCGAATAGTATAAAGCGGGCCCCACTCAGCATAATGTTACTTAATGTTGTTAATTGGATAATATTTTATCGTTTAGACATTTCCAAAAGTCTGTGTGATATCTCGCGTACAATTCCAGAATAGAAACCGTTTACCTACCCAACAGAGGGTGGATGATTGATTTGTTTAATCGGATTGAGAGCAAAAGCGGGGTATTCAAATATCATTAGTGAATCTGTGGCCTCACGCGTTTATTGAAATGACTGGAATAATAATTTTTTTACGTTTCGAACTCCCACGGGTCCGCCTTCTTGAAAATTCCAAAATAATTACGCTCCTAAGAAAATTTCATGAGAATCGGTTGAAAAATGCAATCTGTTAAAGAGTAAAGAATACTCGTAGAGCTAGAGATACCTAATGGATAGAATTATGAAAGCTTTGCCAAACTGAAACTTGCAAAGGTTTGTGCACATGTGTTTGTTAGTCCTTCACACTAAAATGGCCGGACGTATTTTGATGAAATTTTGTATGTAGATAGCTTGACATTCATACTAATATTATATGCGAAAGTGTGTGTGTGTGTGTGTATTTGTGTGTTTGTCCGTCTTTCATTTTTTTTTTATTCGACTGGAAGGCAAACGAGCAAGTGCGTCTCCTGGTGATAAGAGATCACCACCGCCCATAAGCATCTGCAACACCAGGGGTATTGTTTCATGCTGTAACGGAGCTGCTGATCTGATCTGCTGATGCTGGATCGACGTGATTTTTTGCATAGAGATAGTTTATGGGCCCGAGAGTGACATAGGCTACTTTTTATTTTGAAAAAATGCATAGTTCCCGAGGGAACAGCGCGCGATAACCGAATAGAGTGGAGCCGCGGGCGAAAGCTAGTCTGGAATAAGACATAGCTACAATTCATCCCGATATATCCACGGATTCAGATAAAAAATGTTGAAATCTCAACCGCTGCGAAATTGAAAATCGTGAAGTTTTACGGTTGTTTTACTACCATGTCGATAAAGACTACGATATAACTTTCGAGAATTCCCACGGGAGAATAGAGAAATCTCAAAATTTCAATCCAACTACTAGAAACTGTCGTTTTTGCGTGCGAAGTCGCGGGTAAACACTAGTATGCTGTAAAAGTATCGAAACACATGACACACTAAAGTCCAACTTTAAATCAACCGGGTAGAAATTTCCAGAACTAAACTCCGAGCAAATTATACCAATTCGTATTCACATGCAGATTGGCGAATAAAGTTAACAACTATTGCTCGGACCCGAAACTTCCTATACGAATAAACTTAGAAACAATCTACTAAAAACATTTTGGCAGTAGACTAATTCTATCAAGATCCTACACTATTTAACCACAAACTATATGATACCAATGAGGGTGTTCACAGAGGCGAAATATCGCTAGATGGCGTTAGTATCGTGAGGTCCGTTTGACGTTTTACGTTTGCTTGCGATTGTGTTTTGTGAGCTCTGAGTTTTGTGAAATTCACCTGCGAAATAATTCAATCGAGTGTATGAAGTCCCCAAACTCTCTCATTCTAAGAGGAGGCCTCTGCCCAGCAGTAAGACGTACCCAGACAGACATGATGATGATGAAGAATGTTAAAAATGACCTCGTGAAGGCCAATATCCAACAGTGGACGTCCTACAGCTGATATGATAATGGTGTTTAATGTTAAGTCTTGTCAGCACTACTGCCAAGAACTTCCTCAAGATTCCTTCCTCCAGCACCTCTAGTGTTTCCGCTGCCCAAACACTCTGTGCCATAATCCCTGTGAGCAGCTCATAAAAGCCATCTGCTTCCAAATCGAACTGCTAACGGGACCCAGCCCCTAGGGTTGGACGCGAGGGCTTTTTATTGCGGCTTTATGCTCCATTATGTTTGGACACTGCTAGGGTTAACGCGGAAAACAATAGATTATGGTTTAAAGAAGTTAAAGGCGTTTGTTCCGACATGTTTCGGTGTTTCTGCTTTGAACTCTGCTAGGAAGTAGCTATCCTCCTGCTTACCAAACTTTTTTGGAATATCTTTTTGAAACTTTCAAATTATATTGCTTGGAGCTTAGGATGTTCAGGAAAAAATAGTGAACGGACTTCCGAGTTCAATTCAAAATAATTACTGTACTCTTATGGCAAAAGGAAGTATAAAAAAATAGTTTTGAATTAACTATTTATACCGTTTTAGACATTTTGCGTCACATGGTAAAAATAGCTCAAAAGTGATTTTTATTGAAGATAGCCTAATGCCTTTTGACTTATATTAGTAAGGTTGATAAACATAAACACTACAAAATTAGTGTATAAAATCTCTTTGATATACAAAAAGATCCCATTAATTGCGACGAGTGATTTTCGTATCTCAATGAAACTTTTTCCAGCGTAAGTTGTTTGTTTAATTATTACAATCAGGACTTAATAAATTTATTGTTAAAAAATCCTGGATATTTCATCCAGTCGTCGACTGTATTTGTAACGATAGTAGCAAAGTAGTGAAAACGTGGAGGTAATCCTGCTTATACCTATTATGGTCC
The DNA here is from genome assembly GCA_037349165.1 of Choristoneura rosaceana. Lineage (NCBI taxonomy): Eukaryota > Metazoa > Arthropoda > Insecta > Lepidoptera > Tortricidae > Choristoneura > Choristoneura rosaceana. The sequence continues at coordinate 770,739 of JAZBNJ010000002.1, forward strand.
GAGTTTTTGAACTCCAGCCCCCTTTTCCCAGCAAAGATGTCATCAACGTAGGTACGGTAGGTAAAGAAAATCCGCTTTAACTCGTAAAGTGAACGGCCCAATTAATTCTTCACATTATGCTCTTTGATACCCAACCTTTGTTTATGATCCAATTTGCTAGAAACACGCTTTGTACAAAATTTAATGAATCAAATTTTTACATTGCTTAAAAGTAAATTGTATTTAGTTTATACCCGGTTAATACATAGATTATTGTTGAGTGAAATATAGTTTGGTACCTACAGCTGTCAGTACACGTCCCACTGTTGGGAACAGGCCTCCTCTCAAAAGAGGGCTTGTGCCGGGTGATGTAACTGAATATCGAAACTAATCATTATAATATAATGTTAAATAGTCGACGGTCAAAATATCGAAAGTAGATTAGGTTAGGTTCGATATTTTAATTATCGATATTTAAATTTTCGATAATATACAGATACGTGACGTGTCCTTGGGCCGTAGTTCCCACGCTGGCCCAGTGAAGATTGGCAACTTCACACATATTTACCATTAGACTGCTTCACAAGTTTGTGCACTGCTCACGCACGATATTAGCCCTTACCTGTAAAGCTCGTGGTAAATTTCAAACGTAATTTCGCAAATGAATTTTAAATAAGTCACAGGTGCGAGCCCGAGTTTGAACCCACGATCCATCGCTTGAGAGGCCATAGGTCAAACCAGTGGGCAACCACGGCTACCACTAGCGGCTAGCTTAAGGATACTTTTCTGAGTCAAAATTCTTTTCACTCTCACTCCTCCTCGAAAAAAGTGACAAAGTAGACTGTTTTGTATGGGACATATTGGATTTTTTTTATTTTCTCTAGGTAGTTAAATATTAATTACACCGAAAAAGACAAACTAACAGTGTCACCACATTTTTGTATTTGCTACTAAATAAATTCGTGACAGTGTACTCAGAAACAAGGCAATGGTAAGAATTTTGACCCTTCTATTAAAACAAAGCGGTGACAGATTCGTTACTTTCTTTTCCCATAATTGAAATCCACGTCAATTACTTCACACTGCCTTTATAGAGGTGATCATTTGATTCTGAATATCTCCGATGTGCTTAATGGAAGCGTATTCTAAGCCAATGTCAATTTTTCGCTCACTCCAAAATGCTCGAATCTGTATAACTTGCTATAAAATGGCTTTATTAAAATCAGTGCCGGTTTTTTATAATTAAGGTGGCTCGTTAAGTCAGGGTTGTCCTGAACGTGATAAATTACCTCATTAAAGCACAAAAGTACATCAGATACTTTCAGAATATACTATGAGACAGTTTAATAACAGTACGATACCTACTTTGATTTGTATATGTCGGCGGCCGATCGTAAAATCACCCAGATCACGAAACGTCACTAGGCAAATCGTCAAACGGTGAGTTTTGAACGATATAGCGGATGTCCCTTAGCCAATTCATGAAATGGGGCCATTTCACGATATACCTAGGAATTTCGTGATATTTTATAGCGGATTTTACGGTCGGCCGCCGACATAAATAGTACACCGTCCCGTCCCAGAACCTACACTACGAAGTAAAAAAATTGAACTTCATACATGCCATTTGAACTATTTATGATGTATTTCTTCGCTAAAAGCTCTATGAAAATAATGTCAAGTGTAGTTTCGAATATTACTTCGGAAAACTCAAAAGTTTGAGTTCAAGATCATCAGCTTGAGAAGCCACAGGTCGACCACTAGGTACACTAGGTACCATGGAGCAGTCATCCTCAACACATGCTGCGTAGTTCGTAAATTTACATAAAATTAAACCACTACGCCTATGTAGGCCCGTGCAAATACTCGTACCTTCAAGGATAGATAAAGTTATAAACGATAGTAAAATATATTTCAGGCAACAAGACCCATGCCAAAAGTTGTGCTGTTGTGTTTCGGCACGGATAGTAAGACAGCCGGTGAAATTACTGGCACTTGAGGTATTCCAACTTAGGCCTGTAGGTTGGCAACGCATCTGCAATACCCCTGGTGTTGCAGATGTTTATGGGCGGTGGTGATCTCTTACCACCAGGAGACCCACTTGCTCGTTTGCCTTCCAATCGAATAAAAATAAATAAAAAAAAGACATGGAATTATAATAGGAGATTATAATATTACGGCAAATTGCAACGCTGTTTTTTTCTCAGATACAGTGTAACTTTAAAATATAATTATTGCATACTGTTTTGAGTCTGTACACTATCTTTGATAGGAACAGAGTAAGAACAGCTTTGACTTAGTAATATTTTTACAAGAATAATAAAGCGGAGATGAACATTTTTGATGGACCGACAAAAAGGCTGATAAATATCAACATTAACTAGCTTCACTCCCAATTTTAGGTACTCGTGGAACAAAAAAATGTCTATATAATTATCTAGTGCGCGTAATATGCCGGTCAACTTTTAAAATTTTGGCTTCAATGGTTTAAATTGTAAGTTGTTTGCCCGTTAGTAAGTTAGTAGAGTAGCGTTACTCTTTTATTTATGTGTAGGTCTGTATCCTACTTAATATTGTAAATGCAAATGTTTGTGAGTGAGTGAGTATGTTTGTTACTCCTTCACGCTGAAACTTCTGGACTAATTTGGATAAAATTTGATATTATGTAGGTAGCTGGACATCTGGTATAAAACATTGGCTACTTTTTTATCTCGATATTTCCACGGGATAGGGATTAAAATCTCGAAACACAACCCCTGGGCTTAGAGTCATGAAATTCGACATTATTGTTTTTAATGTAACGTCAATGAACACCACCATTTAATTTTCAGAAATTCCCGCGGGAATAATTAAAAATCCCGAAATTTCTATTCACCTGCTGGATCTAATGATTTACTCGTGCGAAGCCGCGGGTAAACGCTAGTTACATTTAAAGATTTATCTTTCTAGGAGAAAATTGTAGTTATTTCTCCTTATCTTCAACAACGCCGTGCTAGGGTCCGGAGTTTGCAGTTGGCCATAGCACTGTGCCAACTCTCGCGTCAACTCTTTTAAGGTCTAAAGGTGGCGGTTCGCACCACGATAGAGACAAGCGACCGAGACAGGAGACCAAGACAAGAGACCGAGTCAAGAGACCGAGAGCGGATACACGAATCACTACTTATTCGGGGCAGCGACCGTCTCGCTGTCTCCTGTCTCTCTCACTCGCGAATCATAATAATTTTAATAATAGTAATATGTGAATGTCTCTTGTACATTGCCTAACGTCAAATAACAGTCGTGGTCTCATGTCTCGGTCACTTGTCTCTGTCAAGTGACGGTCGCGGTCTCCTGTCTCGGTCACTTGTCTCTGTCAAGTGACGGTCGCGGTCTCCTGTCTCGGTCATTTGTCTCTGTCAAGTGACGGTCGCGGTCTCCTGTCCCGGTCGCTTGTCTCTGTCGCGGTGCTAACCGCCACCTTTAGTCGCCACGTACGATACCCATAGCACAAAAATGGATTTGTCTTATTCTAAAACCGAACACCGCAACAAAAAAGTCTATGGCGTTTTAATTCCATCTAATAACATAGACAAACCAAAAGTGCATCAAATACAGCTAAATTACCTACAAAGTTTTAACTAAATTTTCCCCGCAACTGTTCAGTTTGTAAACAAAATCTAGCTCAACTAAACGTTCGTTGCTTGTTACTGAAACTGTTTTATTTTTAGTTACTTGTTCCGCTGGGTAGATTAGATAAAAAACTTTTATCTCTGTCAGGTTTTAGTCACAGTACGCGGCGCTGGCAGCAAGCTGGCATAAACTGGATAAAAGTGACGGGAAACAGACAGACGTGGAAACGTGAAGGGCTGCTATAGATAGATCAATAGATAGACTTGCCACTGTCTCTACTAACCTGAAGTCGAAATAGATACCGTAAAACAAGGCTACTTTGCCCACTGGGTAACTATTAGGGTTTTCAATCTGGATATCCGGATATCCGAATTATCCGGATATCCGTATTATCCGGATATTCGCCCTATTTCGGATCCGGATCTGACCACTTTAAGTATTCGAATAATTTGAATCTTTCGGATAGTATTGTTAAAGAAGCGAAATATAATTAAATATTATTAATTCTGCTTCGCGAAGTGACATACTAACTGTAAGAATAATAGGATCATCAATCTCAGTATTTTTTCCATTTCTTTATTTTGTTTAAATGTCTTGTAGCTTTAAGTCCCGGTACCCGATACACTTCCCAATAAAGTGACACCACTAAACTTCAATTTTTGCTTCGATATTTTCTTTCCTTTTCCTGTCAGACGCCGTACAGTGATAAAACAGAGTGCAATGATAATGATGAGGTAAAAATACACCAAACGCCTTTCTAGTATGAATTATGAATGTAATTAAATTCAGGAGCATAGGTACCCAAACGCCGGCTAACTTTTCTCCTAAATTAAAGTTTTAATACATATGTTAAAACAAAATTATGACGCAGTTTAAACAAGCCAGCATGATAGGGACGATCTAGGATCTATGTTATAGAATCCAATGTCGTAATGCTGATCATTATCTATGGTTTTTGAACGCATAATGGAGGATTTACTATATGGGTGTAAATAAAAACATTTACAAACTTGTATCCAGTTTTCATTGTGCCGACCTCGTAACTTGTTAAACCGCCCTTTAATTACAGAGATTATGTAGTTCAGCTCTCGAATAATTGTTACTTATGGGTGGATTAACTGAAGTAGGTTACTTTGTCGGACGTAGTTACGTGTTCTGAATATGCAATTCGGGCCTGCTTTTGCGTGCCCCAAACACAGTTCTAATATGTTTACTATCGCAGTGCGGTGTGGTCGCGCGGTGTTTTTTGGCCAATAGTTGAAGATACTAAGATTTACTAAAATTTACTAAGAAATAAATTAAAATATAACGGTTCTCGAATGGCGTCCGCGGACCGGGAGACGAGCTGTTGGTAGGCCTCCAACAAGATGGAGCGACGACCTGGTTAGGATCGCGGGATCGCAGTGGATGCGAAAAGCACAAGACCGGTCTGAGTGGAGAGCCTTGGGGGAGGCCTATGTCCAGCAGTGGACGTCTTTCGGCTGACATGATGAAGATGGTTCTCGAATGGCGTCCGGGGACCGGGAGACGAGCTGTTGGTAGGCCTCCAACAAAATGGAGCGACGACCTGGTTAGGATCGCGGGATCGCAATGGATGCGAAAAGCACAAGACCGGTCTGAGTGGAGAGCCTTGGGGGAGGCCTATGTCCAGTAGACGTCTTTCAGCTGACATGATGATGATGAAATTAAAATATTATTATTTTCCAAGCTTTTTTAGACCCACCTGTTCGACGATACTGAGGTCACTGAGCATGGTATTGAACTTTTCCTGTATCTCCGCCATTATGACTATATCATCGGCAAAACGAAGATCGCTGATTACTCGCCGTTGCTGTTGATGTCAAACCTGTTCCAGACCAAGAGCTTGGAAACGTTCTCCAACGCATTTGAGAACAGTTTCGAAGAAATAACATCTTGTTTAAATTTTGCTGCGGTTGGCTTGGTTGTATGCTCTCCTCTTGCAACTGGATCGACAGAGTGCATGGGTAATGTAATACCAAACTGAAATTAATGACTTCATGTCTATGATAACAACGAACTAAAGGACAATGAAGACTGTAGAATACGTGGCGTGAAAGACGAAACAATGGAACACATTATGTGTGAATGTGAGGCCCTCGCCAGATCAAGAATGAGACTCTTTGGCGTCGGATACCCCGCGCCAGGAGACTATAAGGCACTTCCGCTACCTACGTCAAATCATCCAATTTATGGCAGAGGTGATAAAAGCAATGGAGTAAGCGCGAAGAAGAGCTAATTACACAAAAGATCCCTATGAGTCTGAGTGTATGAAGTGTATCCGTAAGGACACCTAACTTTAAGATAAGATAAGATAAGATGACAACAACGTTCGATTTTGAAAAGCAATCCTAAGGTGAGTAGTAAGAGTAACAGCATAAGATTTTAAGTCAAAACGAATTTCTTTGTGCTATGAATGAGGGTTTTCGCAGAGGCGAAATATCGCTAGATGGCCTTAGTATCGTGGGGTCCGTTTGACGTTTGCTCGTGATTGGTTAAAAAACTAAATGAGCCAATCGCAAGCAAACGTCAAACGGACCTCACGATACTAACACCATCTAAAGATACTTCGCCTCTATGAAAACCCTCATTGCAGTTATTGTTTGTTTGATTTTAATACATAACTTCCTGGAGTAAGCCCACTATAAGAAAAGCTTGACATACCACATGCAATTAACCAAAGCCGGTGTAATTCATATCGCTCGCAATAGATTATCCTTTGATTACGCATTTCGTTTGAGGATGACGAAACAGTTAATTGGAAAACCAGGAACGGGTGTTAGGAAATGGAAACAGCTATATCAACGCTGACACGTTATTATACTTGAGAGCAATGACGCCAGGAGACCTATTTTCACAATCATTTTAATCGATAATATCATTTGACAGTGGTAAAAATCTGCGGTTTGCAGGTGGTAGGACCATGTGCAAGGTCCGCCCGGATTGCTACCACCATTTTGCTAGCTAATCCTGCCGTGAAGCAGCAGTGCTTGTACTTTCAATGAATGTATAGGCAGAGGAAGCGAGAGTAGTGTGCCAGCATTGTAGCAAGTTTCCACTTGACATAGTCTCGGCCTATCCGTCGGGAAAGAGGCGGACTTTATGTATGTATGTATGTCATCAGTCCGGTTTACTAATGTTTCGGCAAAAAACGTTTAGCAACTTGTTTCATTTCGCAACTTTTCATCTTCCAACTGTTAAATATTTCTGAAACTGTAAATATTTCAGGATTTTTATGAAAGTAACCTAACCTATTTGTGGCATTCGAACATGGCGGATGTAGAAAATGTATAATTTTGCTATTTCTGTTTCTTTGGCTAGTTGAAGTATAATTTTGATAGTGTTTTATGCGGCGATTAACCGTAACAGTGAACAGTGATCACAAAATTCTATATTGCTCTCGTGTCTGACATTTTTTAATGCGCAAGTTGTCTCCACGTGGTTTCTGGAATTTTACTATCAAGTTGCAAAAACTACAACTACCGAACAACGGACACTGGCGAAATTGTCCTAATAAGAACAGAAAGCCATATTTTAAAAGAGAAGAAGAACCTAACCTAAACTAAAGGGTTCTACACGATGGCCCTGAAATAAATCCTGAAATATTAAGAGTTTGCGAAATGAAAAGTTACGAAATGAAACAGGTTGCCAAACGTTACGTAGCAAAAAAGCAGTACTCGCCTACCTAGTAGCTGCCAACGTGGCCTGGAAGGCTTGCAAAAGAAAAACAAAAATATTCACCAAAGAAACCTAAGAAGCCAAAAAAAGCTAAACCTGACACCGACATTTTTCAATCAAGCCGAACAAGTACCGTGTGTCGGGACAAGAGTCTCCTGACAAAGCAAAATGAAGGTACCCGAGATGAGTCCCTTAGATATACTTATTCTGAAAACTGAAGCGAAAATTGTACCAATTAACTTCGCTACGGAATTCTGAGGCGCCGTTTTGAAAGGGGAACTTACGAGAAAGATTGCGTATTTGTGGTTCTTTTTAGCTCGTATTTTACCTACTTTCGCGAACTTGACACGAACAAATAATTTTTGAACCAGGCGTTATATTGCGGAGATCCATAATCAATGAACTATAAACGATTGCTTTGCTGACCTGCGGCCTTATAATAGCTACACGGTCCAAGTTCGATGACAGTGACAGTGACAGGACATTGCAGGTACATTAATCTGACACTTAAGTTAGTCGCATATTTCTCGACTATTAAAAAAAATCGACACACGCACACACACACACACGCGCGCGCACGCACGCACGCACGCACACCCACGCGACACCCACGTGAGCAGATGGGTCCTCTCTATTCTCAAATCGGCCACGGCACGGGTAATCACGACTAATAAGCTGAAAAGCAGTTTAGTTGCAGTTCTGTCCAAAATAACCCCTCGGAAGGACTAATAAGGCCCGCCACAAGCACTGGAGGTGTGGCAAACACGCGCGATATTGCAGAAAGGCCTCATCAAGCACCCATTGACGAAATTAGGGCCACAAGGGCCTTGCGTGGGTCAAACGGCTAATTCGGTTTCTTTATTGAAAAAAATTGTCCCACGTAATGGACTATTTCGCTACTAAACTTTATTAAGGTGTTCTGTGATATGTAAGTCAGAGATGGAATATGAGTTAATAAACTTCAAGACTTGTCTTTTGTGTAAATATTTTATTCGACTAACAATGTTTGTTTGGGCGACACTCTTTCCCGGCCCGAATAATACTGACATGTAAATACCGGCCCTGTTTTTCGTGAACACGCCCATAGAAACTGACAGGAGCCTCTACACGAAAAACATATCGGTGTTATCCGGGCCGGGAAAGAGTGTCACCCGTTTGTTTAATCTGATTGAATTTTACCAACTTTATGATTGATTGATTTTAAAATATTGTGCGAATACTTAGCTTAAACAATACGCTAATCTTTAATTAGGTAGGTACTTCTCTTTGATTTATCCATGGATAAACCAACATTGTGATTGTGTACGATAAGTGTTCCTTCTTTAGATCAACTCTTTGTCGGTGTTTTAATTAATAATTATTCATTATGATTATAATGATGGTTGAATTTTAAGCCTCTACTTAATTCCAGTGGTTTAGGGTGTGTGGCTGTCAGGCGCTCATGTTACTTTACAAACCACCAACCTGCCTCTAAAATCAAATTCAAACAGCGCTAGTCATCTAAGAATTCCATTGTGTTTTCTATGCACTACGTTTCTAAAAGACCATCCGTATTGCAAACAACGCGTTCTTTGAACGGCAAGAAGCAATTTGTTTCTACGTCTTGAGTCTAATCCATTAAACTTGGGCTATTCGCTCATTCGTAGGCAAGGAAACTGTGTAAGCCCGGCTTCACACACTCGCGAGCGCGCCGCGAGCTCTGGCGAGCGGAGACTGCAAGAACCCATCCACACTCTCGCGAGCGCGCCTCAAGCTCTTAGAACGAAAGGCAGCGCAACATAATACCTACTTAATACTCTCGTGCGCTTGGTGTTAAAGTGTGATTCAGATTGAACGCGGTACCTACTTAATTCTGTAGGCTATTAAAACGGCGGCTTCCTTCAAGATCAAAGGAGTGCAACTTCTGTACGTAGTACTATTATTTATTCTATGGTAATATTAAACACTTCACATGGATTGTTATGGCAAAAACAGCTTTTAACCATAAAAAACAACTGTTAAAATCACGCAGCTTCATCACGCAGCAAACATCTGATTAAAACGTACATCTGGAATATTGCTCTTTATGGATGCAAAACGTGGACACTGACACAGAAAGGATAGGGCACTGTCAGTTCAAAGTTCAATATATAACGTTTTAAACTTTCGTGATGCTCACTCATAGTCAAAATACCACAAACGGGACTTATCACGCTATTATTAACGAGTAATATTTACCTCGACGTTTCGGCAACATTGCAGTTGCCGTGGTCACGAGTAGACTGAAGTGTGGGGTGTCAAGTCCGCCTAGCAGCGCGAGTTCTTCGAACTACCCGCACTTGATCACTAATAGTACCGGCACTCGTATCACGAACTACCCGCATTTGGTCATTTTTATTAGTCACCCCATCACACCGACACACAACACTAACAACGTCCGATCGTCCCTCCGAACATTCATCCCGACGCCGACACTTATTAATAACAGGATTCCACGAAGATGAAAGCTTATATCCATCGTCCCGGTTGAAATTCTTATGTTTTTTTATTTCAACTGCTTCACGTACCATTCTTGAGTAAAAATGACGTTCTGTGGACAGAATTTTGGGATTGTGAAGCTCGATCCAGTGGTTCAATATCAATATCTCAAAAACGGCTGAGTCGATTCTGCTAGAACATGTTAAAAAAGCATTTCTAAAAACTTGCTTTCAAATAAAAAACCCTCTTTCTAATCAGTCCTCCCGGTTAACGACTACGGTGGCACAGACAGACACATAACGGTCAAACTTATTACGCCCCTCTTTTTGCGTTGAGGGTTAAAATAATTCCTGATATTTTTGTTTGTCTTTCAATAATAATAATAAACTTCTTTATGTAGGCATTTTTTTAAACCCATACAAATATCATTTAAATATCAATTAGTTAGATTACCTCAGCTTCGCCCAACAGCTGCCTCTTAATTCGATTCTCTCCCGAATGAGATTTAAACGTTCATAAATTGTCGTATTACAGAACAGGACCACAGCAGCAATAAATACGAGTTTTAAATTATTTGGACGGTCGTTTTGTTCGGAAAATATTGTTAGTTTCATCGTAAATCTGCGAGATTTTTGAACTACACGCCGTTTGAAATTTAGAGGGCGATGTACAATGGGCTTTTTGAGTGAATTTATTGCTACGTAAATTTATGGCTCTTTCATTTGGAAGAAGTCTATTTTTAAGCCACAATGTGAAAGAGGCGTATTTTGTGCGTCTGTGGTTTAGGTATACCGTAGGCGACAGGCTAGCAACCTGTCACTGTTGTACCGTTTTTGCAAAATTGCTAAAAGTGGCTCCGATGCGGTAACGTTTCGTGTGCTATGCCTACCCCACTTGGGAATACAGGTGTGATGTTTATGTGTGCTCTCAAACGAATGGATCATGGTCTTTTAAAACCAATGAGGATTGCCAAGACGATTTCTTGATTCAGTGATTTGTTTGCGAAATATTCAACTTTATATTGCAAATTTTCTTTAGGTCTACCGTCTAAAATTTAAATTGTTGGATGAAAAATTTTGAAAAAAAATCAGGATTGTGGAAACCGCAAATTTTATAAGACTAATTTCACTAAAAGAGTTTCACGCATTATATAACCCAGCATTAACTGAGATCGAAACAATTTTGTACCTAATAACGCTTCAGCATTATGCTGAGCCAGTGTCCGATTCACAATCGCAATGACACATACCTTTGTGTTGTTTATTTGTACCAAATAGTGTTGTTGTCTTGTGTTGTGAATAAATGTATTTTCTTTCTTTCTTTTCTTTAATATTTAATTCGTAATGTTCGTGTGGAACCTAGAGTCTTGTTCGTATCTTACAAGTCCAAATTTACCCACTTCTAGATTTGTTTTATTAATGAATTAATTATCAAACAAAATAGAACTAAATTGCCTCGAGCAAAGGATCGCGGGTTCAACCTCCAGTTCGCGCCTCGAAGTTTTTCGAAATTCCAAGGGTGAAAAATGTAATAATTTTTCTAATAACATTATTTCAAAGCATTATTATGGGACTTAAAATAAAAGCATCTTTATCAAATGTCGGCGGATTTTCACTGGCTTTCTAGAACATTGTGTACAAACAGTAATGATAATGACTATTGTTGATTGGGTAGCAAACAGGAAACCCTCGGCCTTTGAATAATTTATGTCGTCAAACAAATATTTGTGCCCTCTCAGACTTATCAAAGACATTTGCGAAGAAAATTCCGAAATCATTCTGCAAAGTACAAGCTTTAACACGTTCACTGCGTTATGAGATCTAAAACATCTCGTATGAGACTTTCATTCAGTGCGGCACCCGATTTCGTATTTCTCACCTCTGTGCGGGAGGCAATAGCAGCTGAATTACTACAAATATAACGGAGACAAATATAGAAACTTGCTTCCTGCTAAAAATTAAATTCACCTGTGTATTAATAAAAATTCGAGATCGTTTAGGTCCCTAACGCACTGAGTAATAACTTTATTCATTTGGTGCGTTACGCGATCTTTTGAGTCTCCTGAATCGCAGGCCTCGTAGCCGCAAGGAGAGGAGAGCGAGTGGCGCGTGCGCCGCACCAAATTGTTTTAGTGCTGTTCAAGTATCGAAGTGAAAGGCCACGCGTTGTTTAGGAAAAAATCTCTTTAAGAATAAAGTGTTTATGAAACAGTTGTGTATGAGTGCCATAAAAATGAAAAAAAATCAATTTGTTTTGGCTTAGATCCAATAAATTAATTAGATCCGGAGTAATAAACATATATTCAAACAAACCAAAATCTTACAAAACTTATAATTACAAATAAAAAAAATAATCCGGAGCTAATTAATTAATTAGATCCCCCTGGTGTTGCAGGTGTCTATGGGCAGTGGTGATCTCTTACCATCAGGAGACCCATTTGCTCGTTTGCCATCTAGACGAATAAAAAAAAAAGTTAAAATGTAAGAAAGTTATTGAAATGCCAAAATGTGTTACTCCATCGACAAGTAACATAAAAATTTTAGAAAACGTTCAAATATGCCCTCCATACCATGTTTTAATGAAAAACACTTTCCTTGTTAAAATTCTTTGAATATAAAATAGTTATCGACTATTCATGTTTTATTTAAATCCCATCACTAGTTCGTACACAAATTGAACTTACTTCAGTTGCGGCTTGAGATACATTCGATACCCTATATTTGTTTTGTATTTACTCTGTATATTTATGTCGAAACTGCATGCGAACTCGTCTAAAGATAGAGCAATGGATTGTCTTTATCTATAAACAAAAAACATATCGATACATAGCTTTTTGAGCGAGATTTACGTTATTTTCGAAATCTATTTTTTAGGAGTCTGATTGGGTCTCATACGCACTGAACTAAAGCTTGGTTACGAGTTCTTATAGGTGTCCAACGCACTGGCTGAGAGTTCATTGAAAATGGCCCCGCAGTTAACGTGTTAATGTTGATAATGATAACCTTTTGACCTACAGCTGCTTTAGGCTGCCAAAAATCAACTTACAGAAAACCAGCGTTACTGCACATAATGTGCGGCAACACATGCTGAGTGGAGAACCTTTTTGGTATCCTGTCGTGTCACCAAGTAACATAGTTTTAGAGGTAGTTTTAGTGTTAATCTTAGGTGATACTTATGTTGCCAAAATAAATCTTTCTTTCTTTCTAACTTCTTCGCTACTTAACTTTATACGATTAGTTATACTATTACATAAGTTGAAAAACTTCCGGCATTGTGCTTCAAAAGTTCAATATAAAACGATTGAAATAATTATATACTAAAATAATTACTTTGCTCATCCGCGACCTTTTATGATACCTACGTTTGCTTTCCTCTACCTCCACACTGTTAGAACATACACACACACACATCAATCACAGAAACCCATTTATCACCACCCCCACACTACACTAACGCGTTTTGAACTAAACCAGAGCTCACTGTGGTCTGGTGTGGAGTGGTGTGTGTCTGGTGTGGTGGTGTGGTGTGTGTGTGTGTGTGTATGTGTGTGTGTGTGCGTGTGTGTGTGTGTGTGTGTGTGTGTGTGTGTGTGTGTGTGTGTGTGTGTGTGTGTGTGTGTGTGTGTGTTTGTGTGGGTGCGTGTGTGTGTGGGTGTGTGTGTGTACCGTTCACCATGCTACTAGATGTTAGGACTAATATGAATAGAAACTGTATGAACATATTCCTTCCATAAACTTGGCTATCATATTCATAAGGTCGCGGGTGAGCAAAATATTTTTTTTAGTTCAAAAAATAAGTAATTGACAATCCAATTGTTTCTCAGAGCGAAATGTTTCAAATTACCGTGAAGCAACCAGATGGATTCCAACAACAAGAATTTTCAATCTCGTCTTTCAATTGAGATACCAGACTTAAAACGGTGTAACAAATAAAGATTGGAAAACTGTCCAGTCCAACTCTTCTTAGCTGATCCGAAGATTGTCTAAGAAAGTTGGTCAAGTGTGAATCGGACTCACTGACGAAAGGTTACGTACATTTAAAACTACCTTCAATTAAAATGACGTGTTAAAAGCGACGAAAATACAAACTGAAACATGGATGCACAGAAAAAAAACCAGAAAAAGAGACCAGCGCTGGGAACCGAACCCAGGTCTTCAGCATTTCGTGCTGCATGCCATACCGTACCCCAACACCAACACTGAACAGGAGTTTAAACACAAATTTGTCCCATACAACCATACATTTCAGTTTGCTTTTTTTTTCTTAGTCACTTAACCAACGGACACTTGAGATTATTTCTTATCTTAAATTTAAACAAATGACAGACAAATGTGATGCCGTTTTTGTTTGTTTTGTTCAAATAGACGGAGACGGCATCACTGTATCCGTCAGATAAAATTAATCAATGGATGGTGAAACAGCCCTTTAAAGTTGCAATTGTAGTAGAATCCCTGTCAAAAATTCTATGTTGTCTCTTCAGCCCTGTGACATATAGATGAAACATTGGAGAATTAGGGGCTGTTTCACCATCTATTGATTAGTGTTGATTGACGGTTAAATGTGATGCCGTCTCTATTTGGTTTGTTCAAATAGACGGAGACGGCATCACATTTAGCCGTCAGTTAACACTAATCAATGGGTGGTCAAACAGCCCCTTAGTAATGGGGCGCTGTTAGCAACCATTGAATACAGAACCCTAAAAAACTAGAGATCTAGTAAGAAGCAATATTTTTCTTTCCCACGGGGATAACTGTTCTGCAGTGAGACATGTAGGTACCTATTGTAAATAGAATACACCGTTGCAGAAATTCCTTTAATTTTCTTCTCATTCATTAAAGTGGGTGAGTAAAGTTGTACCAACTCTGGTTTTTTTTTTACTTAACATTAGTCAGAGATTAACCTCTATCTCATCCGAAAAGTGGACATAAAACGAAAGGTGTATCTTGTCTTTGGAAAATAAGCGCGGTGGTTTCCCCTTACTATGCTGGCTTGTGCTGAGTCACCGACTTCTGGCTAGTTTTTTTGAGCCGGCTATAAATGTAAACATTGTTAGCGATTTTCACCATCTATATAAAAATAAATAAATCCATTTAAACCCACGCTGTGACCGTTCAATTCAGAAGCAATAAACAGAATTAACTGGCTCACTAACAAAGTCTCCAATAGTTCTGTTGCAAAATGTTTGCGAACCTTGTATTTTATGCCTTTTCTATGTCACAGAGGAAAATTACAATGTATTTTCAATTTACTCCAGTGTTCTCGTTTCAGATATGATAAGCATTTGAAATTTTTATTTGCCTCTGAATAAAGTTAGTCGAAAAAGTGGTTTACTACCTCAAGGTTCGAAGTCATTTTCCTTGAACGGGAAAAGTGAGCAAAAAGCTTGGGTTTTGGTATTGTGGTTTAATCTGTTCAGTCATTCTGTTTTTGTGGGAGATGATAATTTCATCATGATCATTATCAGCCTATGTTCGTCCACTGCTGGACATAGGCCTCTCCCATGGCACGCCACTGAGCACGATCCTCGGCCACTCACATCCAGCTCTTGCCAGCGACCTTGCGAAGATCATCGCTCCACCGAGTCTGATGACGTCCTACGCTACGTGATGATAATTTACAAGCTTTTACTTAGTTTCACCTGTCCCGTTCTCTGTCTATAATCAAATCTTGCAAGTTAAATTTGACCCACTTCCAATAGTTGGATTGACTTTTAATTTGAAATACTTATGTAAATCATGTGATAATACAATAATTTAGTAGTGACATCCTGGTAGTCCGGCCAGGATTGTCTCGCAGGACGGAACTTTTCAATGGTTAATAGCATCGACTTGAAATTTGGTATGCAAATGTTGTTTGGGTGACAATATAAGTACAATCTAACGTTTTAAACTTTCGTGATTCTCACTCATAGTCAAATACCTTAACGGGACTTATCACGCTATTTGATACAATTATTATTTACCTCTACGTTGCCGAAACGTCGAGGTAAATAATAATTGTATCAAATAGCGTGATAAGTCCCGTTAAGGTATTTGACTATAAGTACAATCAGCAAAAAACCTTGTATTAAAAATGAAATTTTTATGGTTAGGTTAGATTTAAGTGTGGCTGTCAAATAGAACCGAAACGAAGCTTCAGTTATGTTCTCTGCAATGTTGAACACGTCTTCACAGCACGACAGCAGTTAAGGAAACGGAACTGCTGCGACATTTACTCGCGAACGACTATTCCACTAAATTTGTAAGAAAACGTAGCATTTCTGAGGATAAAGCTATAGTAAGTATATAGATGGCGCTAGGTAACTGCTTAAGTTACAAAGTAAAAGTATAAACAAGCTGAGATATGTGATGCATAGGGAAAATTCGTGTTTGTGCCGTTGACCAGCAGTGGTGTAGCGGTATAGCACGCGGCACGGAATGCCGAGGACCTGGGTTCGATTCCCAGTGTTGGTCTTATTTTTCTGGTTTTTCTGTGCATCTATGTTTCGGTTTGTATTTTCAATTTAGGTTTCACGGGATGACCGTAAAAGTAAAAATTTGGAATTGAAATAAAAAATACAAAAAGATTCCAAAAAACCAATCATAATTTGATTGCTTAGTAGCGACATCTCTTGTTCCGGGTGAACGGTTAGTTCCGAAGGAAATATTGAAGGCTTCTCGTTGAGAGTTAAAACAATATAGATGGCGCTAGGTAACTGCTTAAGTTACAAAGTAAAAGTATAAACAAGCTGAGATATGTGATGCATAGGGAAAATTCGTGTTTGTGCCGTTGACCAGCAGTGGTGTAGCGGTATAGCACGCGGCACGGAATGCCGAGGACCTGGGTTCGATTCCCAGTGTTGGTCTTATTTTTCTGGTTTTTCTGTGCATCTATGTTTCGGTTTGTATTTTCAATTTAGGTTTCACGGGATGACCGTAAAAGTAAAAATTTGGAATTGAAATAAAAAATACAAAAAGATTCCAAAAAACCAATCATAATTTGATTGCTTAGTAGCGACATCTCTTGTTCCGGGTGAACGGTTAGTTCCGAAGGAAATATTGAAGGCTTCTCGTTGAGAGTTAAAACAATATAGATGGCGCTAGGTAACTGCTTAAGTTACAAAGTAAAAGTATAAACAAGCTGAGATATGTGATGCATAGGGAAAATTCGTGTTTGTGCCGTTGACCAGCAGTGGTGTAGCGGTATAGCACGCGGCACGGAATGCCGAGGACCTGGGTTCGATTCCCAGTGTTGGTCTTATTTTTCTGGTTTTTCTGTGCATCTATGTTTCGGTTTGTATTTTCAATTTAGGTTTCACGGGATGACCGTAAAAGTAAAAATTTGGAATTGAAATAAAAAATACAAAAAGATTCCAAAAAACCAATCATACTATAGTAAGCCTGCTGATAATAATACTAGCAAACCGCCCTTGTTTCATTTTTAATATCAGTATAGTCCGCGCGACGGTTGAAGACGGCTCAGGGAATCTGGTGGGGGTAAATGGCGCATGGGTACAATCGCGCACAAAATCTTTTAACAAAATAATACATATATCAGAAAAAAGAACACAAGTAAATTTTAGGTAAGTGTAATTTTAATAAGATAATGTAATCCATACTAATATTATAAATGCGAAAGTCTGTTTGTGTGTTTGTATATTTGTATGTTTGTCCCTCTTTCACGCCGTAACGGAGCGACGGATCAACGTGATTTTTGGCATAGAGATAGTTTATGGGTCCGAGAGTGACATAGGCTACTTTTTATCCCGGAAAAATACACAGTTAGTTCCCGAGGGAACAGCGCGCGATAACCGAATACCGCGCGGGCGGAGCCACGGGCAAAAGCTAGTAGGTAATAACGGAATATTATTAATTGAACTTTTTACATCGAATAAATTAAAATTATGAAGATTTCGTGTATATTAGATCTTTTACGCCAATAGAGATACGAAATAAGTGAAATGTTGCCGAAACGTCGAGGTAAATAATAATTGGGTCAAATAGCGTGATAAGTCCCGTTAAGGTATTTTGACTACGAAACAAGTGTTTTATAGACAACTAGCTTTTGCCCGCGGCTCCGCCCGCGTGGTACTCGGTTATCGCGCGCTGTTCCCTCGGGATCTGTGCATTTTTCCGGGATAAAAAGTAGCCTATATCACTCTCGGGCCCATAAACTATCTATCTTCATGCCAAAAATCACGTCGATCTGTCGCTCCGTTACGGCGTGAAAGACGGACAAACATACAGACATACAAACACACTTTGACATTTATAATATTAGTATGGACATGGATAGTATATTAAATGCCTAAATGCCAAGTTTCATGGTTTTATCTTCGACAGCGCCGAACTTCCACCATATAAACTTTCACCCCCTATTTTAACCCCTTAAAGCCTCTTTTTCGCGATAAAAGATAGCCTATGTCCTTTCCCAAGGTCTATTCTATCTCTGTACCAAATTTCATCCAAATCGGTTCAGCGGTTTTGGCGTGAAAGCGTAACAGACAGACAGACAGACAGAGTTACTGCATTTATAATATTAGTATGGATGTTTAAAAAAAATACAAAATTAAGTATTCATTTTTTTTTCAAAATCCGTTAGACAAAAATGGAGATAAAAGATTGAAGAAGAACAGTTCGCGTCGTAAACCAATTTTCTGGCTAGCCTAGTTAAAACTTTATTTTTCGGCATTTTTTTCACTACGACGAAATGAAAATAAAGTTAAACAATTTGTGCGCGACAGTACGTAATGGAACACGAAACGCATGCACCAATAAGCGCGGCGGAGAGCGACGACTAACCAATAACGTGACGGCGTCGACGCCCACCTGCCCTTCACCCCTGTACCCCGCAAAGCAGACCGAAGAAATGACTTCTGCGCATGCCCCTTCCACTTTTCCCGAGCCGTCTTTAACCGTCGCGCGGACTATAGTATATATAGCGGATTATAGTAGTAATATAGTTGGACGCAGCATTATACACACACATAATACAAAAAAATTCAATTAAGATTGGTTATTTGAAATCTTTTTGTATTTTTTATTTCAATTCCAAATTTTTACTTTTACGGTACTACGGTTTTAGGGTACGGTTTTACTGAAGGCTTCTCGTTGAGTTGAGAGCTAGACGGTATAGATGTCGCTAGTGTCACTGCTTAAGTGGCTATATAGGAAACAAACAGCCTGAGATATGTGATGCATAGGAGAAATTCGTGTCTGTACCGTTGACCAGCAATGGTGTAGCAGTATAGCACGCGGCACGGAATGCCGAGGACCTGGGTTCGATTCCCAGTGTTGGTCTTATTTTTCTGGTTTTTCTGTGCATCTATATTTCAGTTTGTATTTTCAACAAAACATTTCATTATATTTTACTTATATTTATGTCTTGCTCCGGGGATTGAGTAACGCATCGAATCTTAAAGGAAGACACGTCGCAATAATGATGTACTGGCAATGCGCGCTGTCCATTTGAAAAAAGAAGAATTCGGTGTTGAGATGAATTTTAACGGTGATGGCGGCCGCAGTGTGAAAAAATATTAATTTTGTTTTACTATAATAGAACTATTGGTGAAAAAGTGAAAAAGTGAGTTCGTGCGGACACTGCGGACTATTTTGGGGTAAGCTTAGGGAATTATATTTTATCTATATTGTTTTAGTTTTTACACTTTTTTGTTGTTATTAATTTTACACGGAAATTAGAGAAAGCGAAAGATAAGTTAGGTCTTTAAACCAGAGCACCCAAAGGCCAAAGATGTTTTATTAACAGCCCTGGCTTTGCACGTGTGCAGTTATGCGTTATGTATGCGTTAATGTCACGAAATGGAGACATGAAGTTTCTCATTTATGGCTCCCTGCCGCCTCCCTACATAACTTCTTGGCCTAGACCATGAAGTATGTATGAAAATCCATTATTGTCCGCTGCTCTAACTTTATAAATTTGCTTATAAATACACACAAAGAGTCAGCCAACGGGAATCGACGTCGTCTTGAGCAATGTAATTGTTTATCTTCTATTAAAGAAGTGTAGTTAACATAGAAGACGTTTGTCAACATTTTGAGAAAAAACTAATTTCCTTTTAGTGTTTTTGTACATAGTAGCATAGTAAAAGCATACACTTTTACTATGATAGTAGGTATACAAAGAGCACTCCATCTCGCCACCCCAAGCATTCCAGGGTTTCTTAAAACCCCCGGCAGTCCCATATCGAGGTTTCCGCACATTAAATCCGCTGAAACTGCCGCATGAATCAACGGCACTATGTGCGATAAAGTATACACTACTTTTAGAATGTTTATCGAGCGTGCTTTGATAATGGGTCAGTAGAGGGTCAGTACCGATCGCCAGAACTGTACTTGGTTCTTTTTTGCTAGATCGTGTTTGTTTTGGAGAAGACGAATCTTTTTTTAGTAAGTTTTAAAAACAAAACGACTAGGAAATGAATAAAAAAAACACTAAAGCCGCTTTCACATTAATTATCCGTCGTGTTGTTAGAGTGTCGTGAGAGAGAGCATCACAACACAACACGACAGAAAAATTTGAAGTTCCTTTCAAGAACCTAGATCTACAACAAGGACACAAGCCGTAAGCTGAAGATGTAAGCCGCTACACAGCTTAAAAGTGTATATAATTTGGAACTATATTGTTTATTTGTTCGCAAAGACTAGGCCTTATTGCCTAACGTTTCTGACACTTGCGATCGTAATAAAATGACAGCTTTTGTATGCGAAATATGTCATTTGATTGCGATCACGAGTGTCAAAAACGTTAGGCAATAAGGCCTCTGGCCGACTCGCCAGTTTAGTCCATGGTTTGCACGCCTACGAGATCAATAGCGGGAAAACGCTGCTACGCGCTACGAACTACTCGCTACGAGCTACTGCTGTATTATTTCGTCGCAACTTTAGTGTAAAATTAGGAATTATAGGTTTAGAGCTGGGCACGTAGGGTTAGAAACTTGGCTCTACATGAGATCTGATTTTTGACAGTGTGAGCGACATGGTCTCGTCTGGGCAACATTTAACATGAAATTTTTTTGTGGGATCAGATATTTATTACGCTTGTTATGTCAGATATTGATGCTTGTGACTGTACCTACTTTTTATTATTGCAGGATGACGGCTGACTGTGACGAACATTTTTAAATATTTAACACCACTGCAATGTGAGTCACATTCAGGCAATAAACGTTTCATTTACAATCATTCGTTCATTCAGCTATTTTCGCCTTAAGAGAAGTTTCCCTGCCGGCCGCGCGGCCGCGGTAGGTATTCATTTAGGATATTGCTGTCTTTATCGCTCGTGACATAAGCGCTCGCATCCGTCCCCCATGCACATCCCCTCCCGCTTCTCCGCTTCCTGCTAATATATATCGAGATAGCTGTAGGCTTTTCAAGATTTGGGCGGTTGAATTTTGGGTTTCGTTGTCCTCATATTATACAAAAAGTATAGCACAGAAATCAATGACATTTTGCAATCGAGATCGTTTTTTCGATTTTTGTAAAAATTCTTTAATAGTCTGTAATTCTCGTGCAAAGTTGACATCTTTTTTTTGTCGATTTTTGAGCTCCTGTAATTCTGATATTACACATTTATATGGAAATCTGAAAAACCACAGGCATAGATAATTACGACTAGTCCATACTTACAAAATTTCATCTACTTCCGTTGCCTAGTTTTCAAATGAGGCCGGGACTACGTTTGTATGGGGAATGGAACGAAGAGACTTCTCTTCAGTACAAATCCTTCTATAACAAAGCTTCAACACGTCTTTCAAAGCAAAGATCCGGACGTTGAAACTAAGTTACTCCGCGCCAAGGAAAGTTCCACAGGAAGTATCTAAAAGAATTCGCTGACCGTTAATAAGCCCGCCTTTATGCTCTGATAACTAAGACTGTATGAACTAGAAGTAACGGGATATCCTGGTAAATTGCGAGAGAACCGAAGTTAAAGACGGTCAATGGTGCGTATGAGTGATTACCTAATTATGACAGCAATTACCATCCCACTAATACTGTATATGTGAAAGATATACTTAAGTCTGTTTGTTTGTTACTTCACGTCTAAAAAATAAATACATATTAAACATCCAAGACCAACATTCGTAATATTCATACAAATATCTGCCCCGGCCGGAAATCGGACCCGCGGGACCTCAAGCTCTGTAGTCAAATTCTCTAACCACTAGGCCATCCGGTCGTCGTCGTAATTATGACTAAGAATAGTGAAATTTTAAACTATTAAGTAAAGGAAAAATAGGCGGAAATTAATAAGTTAAGAGTTTTTTACTACAAGTTAAACGCTTTTCCAGACACATGTATCACATAACTTTCTTGGCAAAAAAACTAGAAGGCATGACATGATACTGACCAACAAACAATTACATTAACCGCTGGCAAGACGCCAGTGCCAGCATTCCTTGCCAGATTTCGGTAACGATAATTCATCGTATAACTAATTATGAAAATATTGCTTGTAATACGATACAGCTATTAGCAAGATTGATGCATGCTGATTTGTACGTTTAATTTGTTTTTGTGAAGCTGAAGGGTTGGTCTGTCTTTGTCTAATCGGTTCCGTGCCCGTGGCCGGTTTTATAATGGAACCTGAGGCCTTATTGTCTATTGGTTGCACTTAAAGTCATATAAAGAAAGCAAAAAAATAAACTACTATTATGCAGACGATAGTGATCCTATTACTCATTTAGATTTTATTTATGGTGGTTAAAAAACGTCTCGTTGGTGGATGTTCTACGCTGCGCTTGCCGATCCGCGGTCTCCACTCGATATTTTTTTGGCCCCAACGGCTATCTGTTCTTCGTGCTATATGGCCTGCCCATTGCCACTTCAACGAGCTAATTCGCTTGGCTATGCCGGTGACCCTTGTTCTTCTACGTATCTCCTCTGGACGGATGACCTGGTTAAAGTCGCGGGTTCACGGTGGATGCAAGCTGCTGCCAACCGAAGCGACTGGAGGTCTATGGGGGAGGCCTATGGCCAACAGTGGACGTCCTGCGGCTGAGATGATGATGATGAAAAAACATATAATGACAACCTTACACTCTTATATTGTTACACTTTTGGCAAATAGTTTTGGCAACAGAAGGTAGCTGTGATGTTTATGCGTTGACTAGATGACCATACGTTTAATGTTATACTTATTGTAAGTATATTGTTTTGGCAACCAGCTAAGTAAGGCAATCATGTACAAAGTTTACAGAAATGGTCTTTGGTTTTTTATGTTGATTCGGCTATTGCCACGTGCATTAAGATTGTTGGACCATCCAATGTGTTGTCGAAACCACTTTTCCACAACATACAATGATGTCTGGGTTTTTAATTGCTGTATAAAAAAATAAAATACCGGGTGTGGCCTGTAATGTGAGCAAATAATTAATACATAGATCATACTCCTCAAACTGAACAACATTATTTCAGTGACTTTTAAAAGTAATTAGTTTTTTTTTTATTTTTATTACCTACACTTTTAAGTTTATTCGAAGAAGCAATGTAAAGCAAAGTGCTTGATGTTTGTAGCATGACAGGCTACATCAGTGTGTTCTAGGATGGCGTACATTGATAGTAGTATTTAATTTGTATGGAAAAGAGAAAATTTAAAGACTCCATTATTTTTAAAATTCTCTGAACTAATGTTGTTCAGCTTGACGAGGACGATCTTCGAGGACGATTTTTTGCTCGTATTATAGGCCACACCCGATAGACAATATCGGGAACTACAGTATACAAGTAAATACATTCCCCTCTAAGTTATAAATCGTCGTGGTCAAGCGTCAATATTGCCAAATAAATCCAGAGGAATATCTTTCCATTTCCAGAAAAGCTACAGATCGCGGGTTATATGCTCGTAAAAAGCAACGTTTTACGGTTATATCTATTTTCCATTTGGAGTGCCAAAATACTGTACCAGCGTTTTATGTTTATTGAAAACTTAGTTCGGTACGTGACATGACACGTCGCGTAACCTTGTTGCTTGCAGATCCTACATTGTTTATTACTTTTGTCAACGTTAAGAGAAGTCTCTTAGTTGTATTCTCCATACAAACGTAGTCCCGGTCTCATTTAAAAACTAGGCAACAGAAGTAAATGAAATTTTGCAAATATGGACTAGACGTAATTATCTATGCCTGTGGTTTTCAGATTTTCATATAAATGTGTTATATCAGAATTACAGGAGCTCAAAAGTCGACAAAAAAAGATGTCAAGCTTGCACGAGAATTACAGACTATTAAAGCATTTTTACAAAAATCGAAAAACCACAGGCATAGTAAATATAATGAAAATCTTGATTGTAACATATCATTGATATCTGTGGTATACTTTTCGTATAATATGAGGAAAACGAAACCCAAAATTCAACCGCCCAAATCTTGAAAAGCCTACAGCTATCTCGATATACATTAACGGGAAGCGTTGAAGCGGGAGGGAATGTGCATAGGGGGGTGGCTGCAAGTGCTTATGTCATGAGCTCGAGTTTAGCTCGACAGCTAAACTTGATTTAAGACGACTTATCCGGGTCTATACATTTAATATGAGTGAGTCTCACGGTAGTTTCATATTCAAAGTTCTAAATCTGCTTTGAAGCAAACATTAAAGACTGCAGCGACAATGCGTGAGACAATGTGGCGACTCCAGTGCCTAATGGACTGCATAAATTATACCAGCACATTGTGCACAGTTCTACAGTAGAACCAAACACCCGATACTCAGTAACTTAGTAATATAAATATTTTATTCGCCATCATCGCATGCCATCTGTCCCGATCGTGCGCAGCCTTTTGCCAGTCGTCGACTTGAAGACGTGGCAGATCCGCCTGGACACTGTCATCCCAGCGGTACCTGGGCACCTGGGGACGCAGATTACTTAAAACACAAAAAACAACAAGTATTAAGTACTTAGTAAGTAGGCATTTGCGAAATAGCGAATCGGTTTCAGCTCAGCATAGTTTAACTTCTGTTGAAGATGTAGTGAAATCACTTGTCATCGGGTGGCCAAGCGAATTAGCTCGTTGAAGCGGCAATGGGTAGGCCATGTAACGTGGAGAAGAAATGGCGGAAAAGTTCTAGAATGGAGACCGCGTATCGAAGCGCAGTGTAGGACGTCCACCAACAAGAGGGTCAGATAATCTGGTTAATACCGAGAGACCGTTATGTGTGTCTTTTGTGTTAGTGAATAAATGTCTTCTTTCTTTCTTTCTTTCTTTACCTATGTCCAACGTGCCGTTCCTCAGCTGACATTATGATTTAGCACGCTTGGGAAATTAACTCTGTCTGTCTGTTGGTTAACCCTACACACTCAAACCGCTGAATTGGTTTAGACATTTGGTACGAGTATCAAGATAATTTGAGACCCTGGGATGAACATAGCATAGTTTTCATCTCCAAATATTGCTTAGTTTCCGCGGGATAATGATATATGATTTTTGAATTTTATACAAGTTCCTTCTGTATTTTCTCAACTATACCGCCTGTCTTAATGGACGACGGTACAAAAAACAGTGAATGTTTTCAGTCAGCGCCACATTCCTCGGCTTGCGTTAATTTATGGTCCAAACAGAGGAGGTAACACATGAGATTTTAAACGTTTTCGTAAGATTAATTTAAAATAAAACTGGACTTTATTCGAGGTTTCGCACTCACAATCCGGTATTATATCCGGCACTGGATTTGAAAATCGAATATTTCCTAAATTTTCATGGGGATTCCTGAAAATTACAGCTTGGTTTTAACTGACGTCACATTCTAAACAACTGTACCAAATTTCATGACCTTTAAACACAGTGGTTGAAATTTCAAGATTGTATCCAAACCCCGGAGTAATCCTGAGATAAAAAGTAGCATGTGTTATTCCAGAAATATCCAAATATCAGAATTATTAATTTTTCTAAATTGTTCAAGTACAGTCGAGTTCATAAACTTGTGAGCGAAAATTTGATCAAAAATATCTGAACATGACTCTATTGTTAACGGCGTAGAAGGATTTTCAGATTTTTTTTCAAATTATTGCACACAAATTTTGAGCTCGACTGTACAATGTAATGCGTAGGTACAATTATCGCTTATCAGACACAACAGAGAAGCGGATTATGACAGCTGTCATCTTAGCAAGTGCGACTTTTCGACCAAAAACGAAGTCATGGTCATGGATCACGTAGACACATTACATAAGCAAAAAAAGTTCAAATCAGCCCACATCCACCCACTGCTGGGTAAAGGCCTCTTTATTTTCATACCACTTTACCCAGTCCTGTGCAAGTCTCATGATCTCATCCATAGATTGCCAACCGACTGCCAGTTGTCATCCGACCAACGAGCCGGCGAAAAAAAAAGGCCAAAACATAGTAGAAAACGTAACGAAAACGAAACGAAATGAAACGTTGTAGTAGTACCGTAGCATACGAGTATATAGCCTCCTGCCTACCCAAGGTACTTTTTGGGAATCATTTTTTGAAACTTTCAAATTATATTGCTTAGAACTTAAGATGTTCAGGAAAAATAGAGGAAAAAATCTCCGCCTTTTCCTACTAGTTTTTCACTATATACTTTACAAAGGCCATCAGTGTCCAACTGTCCAATTATAATTTAACGAGGTTTAGAAAAGCAGAATTAAAAAATAACACAACTATTAATAGGACCCTTATTAACGAGGTATGCTTAAATTTTGTGCTTACGACAAAAATACACGCGGTATAACTTAACATAACATACTCAAAACAATTACGTTTCATACAAACCAAACAAATTCACAAATCAGGAAGCACAATTTCTGAGTATATACTAGCAAACAATAGTTCTCAAACCTCTCTATCAGCATTTCTTTAACAAGCACACTTTTGACTTCACAATAAGACTCGTGGCCACTTGAAAGCCAGACAAAATGATTCCGACGTCCTATAATAAACAACCTTGACGACCCAAACTTAAACCTTTGAATACAAGGATGCGATCAAATGAGGAAATAATGCTCAGCGAGACCAAAGACTTAGGCTCTTAGGTCGACGCATAAAAAGGGTCGGTTTGACGAGCCATCAAATCTGTGGGGCCCGAGACATGGGAGGCCGCGGGCTTCACTGTACCCATTCATCAGCATCAGTCCACTGTTGGACATAGGCCTCCTCCACAGACCTGCGGTTATCGATCAGGAAGCGAATTAAGTTGGAGTTGAAATGAAAAATACAAAAAGACTCCAGTTAACCAATCATAATGCAGGGAACTAGTTCTATTCAAGTTTCTAGGACAACCAGAACCAGAAGTACTCATAAGTTTTTCGGTTACGGCAATTTGTAGGTATGCAAACATAATACAATACAATACAATACAATTCAATACAATGACCCTTTATTGTAAACCAGAACAACAGGTACACAGAAAGAAAACATCTTTTTAAATGACTATAATCTTTTGATCGCATTCTTAGAAGTTAGATTATTTCACTGCTTCAATTTTAGCTTGATACCTATGTACACGCGTTCCTGAGACATGGGTCTTGTTTGGTGAATAGACAGACAGACGGACAGGCAGACAACAAAGTGTTCTTGTCCCTTACAGGAACTGCGAACCTGCAAAGAGATGCTTTGCTCGCACTGGATATTCAAAGAAACGTTGCTCGAGTCCGGCTCACACCTGACCGATTTTTCAGCCTACGTTCCTCCACTGCTGGACATAGGCCTCTCCCATGGCACGCCACTGAGCACGATCCTCGGCCACTCTCATCCAGCTCTTGCCAGCCTTGCGAAGATCATCGCTCCGCCGAGTCTGAGGACGTCCTACGCTACGTTTGCCGATCCGTGGTCTCCACTCAAGAACTCGTCTACCCCAACGGTTATCGGTTCTTCGGGTTATACGGCCGGCCTATTGCCACTTCAGCGTGAATGCGGTGGGCTATGTCGATAACTTAACTGGTGGTGGCGCTGGTGTTTTGTTTCTTTTCTTCTGTACAATAAAGAGTTTGCATACGTACATTATCGCCTTAAGCATGTCAATTGCCACACAATTGTCATAGAACAGGTCTTGAATAATTCAGAGGCTAACCCATACCCGATATTTTAGCCCGTATTCAAGTCAAGACCTTTTAAAGTCCGCTTCACGCATAAAAATATGTACTTGTTTATTTCTTATTCTATAAAAAGTAGGGTAGGTTGAGAATATTTTAAGCTGGACTTAAATAAAATAGAGTGGGCTGAAGTGAAAGGAGTGATTTGGGTGCGAAATTTTAGCTTATTTCTAGGCTGAAGACGACGATATGTATGTAAATGAAAAACGTGAGTTTTTCTTCCTTCTATAGTAAGGTGCAAAGTAAGGGTAAAAAATATAGTAAATGAAAAAAGTTTTTCCATGTCAAAGTCTTTATGACATTGACATAAGAATGATATTTTACTTTGCCTGTGTAAAAAAATTACACTACATCTTTATGTATACACGCTGTAGATATGGCAAAATGATATGGGTAACATTTTTGGTATTTTGATTGTTGAAAAATCAGGAAAATGTTTTCTAAGATTTATATGTTTTTTTTTACTCGACTAGATGACAAACGAGCAAGTATTTCTCCTGATTGTAGGAGATCACCACCGCCTATAGACACATGCAACACCAGGGGGACTTGCAATTGCGTTGCCAACCTAGAAGCCTAAGATGGGATACCTCAAGGCCCTGCAATTTCACCGGCTGTCTTTCCACGCCGAAGCACAACAGTGCAAGGACTGCTGCTTCACGGCAGGATTAGCGAGCGAGCGAGTGGTAGTAATCCAGGCGGACCTTGCACAAGGTCCTACCACCCAATAGTGTATATAATAATAAATAAAAAGGGTACCTACTCTAAAACTAAGTAAAAAAAAAAGTACCTATTTAAAAGTATGTAAGTATAGGTCCATTCATGAGCTAGCATGAATGGATTGAATGAGTGAATGAATGAGTCCCGTGACATTTTTTTATATTTTTTAAAGTAAATTAATACAGAAAGCTTGATGTTTTGCCGTTTATTTGCTAATGTTTAACGTTGTATACCTAGATAATGGCACGGGACCCTTCGTTAGCGAGTCCGACTCGCACTTGACCAGTTTTTTTTAATCCTTTTACTACTGACAAAAATAAATGACATGAGGAAATCTTTTGTCTTTACACCATCCGCAGATAGACTCATGTTAGTCCATTCTTTAATTAGCTTAAGGCCTGCGAGCATGTGACTTCCGGAGCCAGGCCATAAGATGTCGTAAGTCTATTAGGGTAGATATGACGCTCCGCCGGTTTCACCTACAGGATTGGCTGTGACCACAACAGATTTCAGACAGTATGACAACTAATAAAATCGACAATTACAAACCCGAATTTAGACTTGCAAGAAAAATCTTCGAAGTTGCATTACATTGCGCTTGATTAACACTACAAACTCCTTGACTTTGCGGCTTCGCAATGTAATGCAACTTGCACGATTTTTCTTGCAAGTCTAAACTCGGCTTCTATTGGTATGTATTTAATTATATTCACCATTACTATTGGTGGAAACAAAGTAGATCTTCACATATCAGCCGTAGGACGTCAATTGTTTTACGGCTTGCATCCAACTTCAGGAGACCCACTTGCTCGTTTTCCTTCCAGTTGAATTAAAAAAAAAACTTGATCGCGGGATCGCGGTGGATGCGAAAAGCACAAGACCGGTCTGAGTGGAGAGCCTTGGGGGAGGCCTATGTCCAGCAGTGGACGTCTTTCGGCTGACATGACATGATGATGACGATGATGATCCAACGTGAACCCGCGGCTTTAACCAGGTTTGTGGACGTCCTACCCTGCGCTTGTTGACCCGCCATCTCTATTCGAGAACATTACAGCCCCAATGGCCAACTGGTCTCCGTGCTACATGGCTTATTGGCACTTCAACGAGCTAATTTGCCTGGCGATGTCGGTGACCCTCGTTCTACGTATCTCCTCATTTCTGATCCGATCCCGTAGAGAAATTCCGGGCATCCCTCTCTCCATAGCTTTTTTTTTACATAAAACAGACTGTGATTGACCCTTATCTCACCTGATGTTAAGTGCAGATGAGGCCAAAGGTGTATCTCACTGGTTCACAGCCTATTAACTCTAGCCTTAAAGAGACCTAGATTATGTTTATCCAGAAAAACAGACAACGGGAGCGATTTCCATTCCTAAGCAGTTCGCATTATGAAAGGTGAAGCAAACCGCTTCGTGCTAGCCAATGGAACACTAAGTACACTAGCTCACAAGAGATCAGAATAAGCTTATAGATCAATATCATCTGAAGCTGAAGTGGGACTGGGCCGGACATGTCTGCCGCTTGCACCCGGACCGATGGGCACGAATCGTAACCGAATGGGATCCGAGGGATGGGCACAGGAGCAGAGGCAGACCCAAGAGGAGATGGCGAGAAGACCTGAGCGCTTTTCAGCTCGATTGGCAGGTACATGCCCAGGACAGGGAAGAGTGGCGGAGGAAAGGGGAGGCCTATCCCCAGCCAGCAGTGGGACATAGTACAGGCTACATAAAAAAATGGCTCATCTACACGTACTGTTTCTAGCTTACTGTGGCAGAATACCTATCTGTCATCTGAACAGATCAGTGGTCCAGAAGTTACAGCCCTATCTACCCTACTAAAACCACTGCCTGAAGAAAGCTTCCACACTCAGAGATACGTATAAATTAAAGCTTTATAATGTACGTGCGTTAAAATCCTTTAAAATTCTTGCATTGATTGCGGGCTTCCAGGCAATTTTTAATTATGTCCTGTTACAATGCGAAGAGGTGGAATCCATACTAATATTATAAATGCGAAAGCGTGTTTGTATGTTTGTGTGTTTGTATGTTTGTCCGTCTTTCACGCCATAACGGAGCGACGGATCGACGTGATTTTTGGCATAGAGATAGTTTATGGGCCCGAGAGTGACAGAGACTACTTTTTATCCCAGAAAAATGCACAGTTCCCGAGGGAACAGCGCGATAACCGAATAGGTACCACGCGGGCGGAGCCGCGGGCAAAGGCTTGTATATAATAGATAATACAATACATTATTATTAACTCTACAAAGTAAATACAGAACACTAGTATATACTATAGTTAGAGAACAAAGTTAAAATAAACTTGTATATTAGTATACCTAGGTACTTAGTATAATTTAAGAACAATTTAGGTAAACCTTGTAAACTAAAGAAAAATCTAAAACTAAACTAAATAGATCAAAAATTAAATACTACCCTTCTCTGTCTTACATATATTTATTTATTTATTTTATTTATTTGTTTTAGTTAATGTTAGGTTTCAGAGACACATTTGTACTGTCAACTAGACTAGAATAGATTAGACAGTAAAAACCAAAATCACTTTAAAATGGTCTGTGAAAATAATCCCTAAAATTGCACATAAAAATTAGAAGCACCGTTCATTTTACTCAACAGTACATAAAGCTGATGTAGGTATACGCTGATAAAACTATTTTATATGGTAATTTAAGAGCTCCGATATCTTCAATCCATTAATCAGGTCGACTTTTATTCCACCCTTTATTTTACGAGTCACATAAAGTTCTTCCATTGGTGATAAATCATTTAACGTGAACAGGAACTCTTTCTCATAGAGGTTTGGGAATAGGGGCCTGTACAAAGCAACGATATATCTTACAAACAATGATTTTGTAATTACAGAACAGATACGTCATTGTGCTCATAAAACGAGAGCAAAACATGCTTCAAATGCGGTAACCGCACGCGTTCGAAGAACGTCACGCAGAAGTTTACTTAACTGACTATATCTTCATCGTTTTGTGTTTAATAAAAAAAGAAGAATAGATAAAAACATAAAATTGTACAGCCACATGCTTCGTCAAATAAAATAAAAAAATATATATATATATACAAATAACACATTGATACGTCAGCAACGAGCATCAAACCTTATAAGATATACAATCAAAACATCCTTGTATTACTCGTACATATAATACTTTTTTGTTTAATTGATGAAAGAAAAATACACATCCAGTCCAATGGTAACAGCTGTGGTAAGTACCTATGTCGTTTGTAAAGGAGAAGCAAGGTAAGAATATAGTTCAAGTTAGTCTTTTACGTAAACAACGAACTAAAAAGTGATTTTGCATAAAAAGTCATACAAAAGATAAGACAGCTAGCTATAAGTTAATGTATTCATAACTCAACTCCGAAGTAAAGTATCGTGAACAAACTCCAGTATCCTGCAAGCAGCGGGCTAGCAGTTTTATTAGTGGAGTTTAAAACTAACTTCCTTTAGTGTCTCGGAATTCTTAAGAATAATGCTTTGTGTAAAAGTAATAGAGGATACCCTCTCGGTAGGGTAACCGGATAACCTTCACTATCACTAAAGGTAACGGCCTAGTGAGAAAAGATTAGAGCAAGACTGCTAAACCTTCTTAAAAGTCGGGCCATACGGTGGATTCAGACGTTCACAACGGGCCACTGACTGGGTATCATGATTTTGCAGTCCAACAAGGTTCCAACTGAATATTGGCAGGATACTAAACCCCCTTGCAAAGAAAATGGGACCTATGGTTTTTGTATTTTATGTGCATGAAAGCTTACTTTCTAAGCTTCAATGCCTAAAATTCTGAAAAACCATAGGTGCCCTATTTTTTTGCAAGGGGGTATATTTCAGCTAAACTTATTATGAAAGGATTAATAAATTTTTTAACATTTTGTTTTTTTTGCTTTCAGTCTTGAAATCTCTCAAAAGACTGTGATAAGCATCTTATTTTAAATTGATATTTAGAATACATAATTGGTACCTATTTAGAAACAGTAGCTATACTGGGCTCCTCTTTAAAATGCCTTAGTGTGCGGAAAAGGTAAATTTTTCGATTTAGTGCGTATTTTAAAACTTATTTACTTGCGCGGGCCGTTTAAAATTCTTTCGCGGACCAGTATCTGGCCGGCGGGCCTGGGGTTGAGCACCCTTGGATTAGAGAATAGGCTCAGTACCTAAGACTAGTTTAATCTTAAACCTATCAGCTCTCTGTTCTTTTTGTTTTGTGTACTTTATTTTCTATTTTTTTTTCTCAAATGCGACCTTTTTGCAATTTTCTCACATCCTTAAAACCAACGTCTGGTTACTGTTTGAGGTTATAATGAGTGTTATAATTATTATGTTTTATATAGATAAATAAAATCAAATAAAATAAGCAATCAAATTAATTATCTTAATTTGATTGCTTAAAAACAGCATCTCTTGTCCAGGTGAGCAGTTAGTTCCAATAGAGTGCTGAAAGTTTCTCGATCAGGGCTACGGCTTAGATGTCACTAGTTTCGCTGCTTAAGTGACTACATAAGAAAGAAACAAGCTGAGATATGTGGTCCATACATTGGTTCGATAATATAAAATTTGGAGTTGAAATAATAAATACAAAAAGACTCCCAAAAACCAATCTTATTACGACCAAGTAAATTATATAAACTATCCCAGCAGATGTTTCTTCCGTAGAAAGTAAGTACGCTGTAAAACTTTAGTATGAAACCCTAAAGCCTAAATCGACCGATTCTAAAAACTAAGTATGATTAAAAAACCTAACAACGTCCGTAATACTGGAGTGCGTAAATATATTGCTTACTCTTCACACATTTTACTGTCTTACTCTAAACACACATGTGTTATGGTCCAGGAGGTAATTGGAAAAAAATCAGATATCCTACTAATATTTTAAACGCGAAAGTTTGTCTGTGTGTAACAAACATACTGAAGTTCTTTGGTCACATCTTCAGGAATGAGGACTCAATGGAAAGATTGGTGGTTCAGGGGCAGGTGGAAGGCAAGTGGGCACGCGGCCGATCACCAACTCGCTGGTCTGACCTGATTAAAAAAGTTCCTGAGGCCACCATGGTCCAGTGTACTCGCAACGCCTCTAGCGATAGCCTCTTTCGATAGCGCGATGTAGAACATGTTTGGAGTTTCTATATGTGCTCACTAGATGGCGCCAGGAGTAGCTACAACTTATGAAAGTAGATAAGAAAATAATTTCAGCGGCATCTCCGCCAGACGGAGAACAAAATTAAATCATACACATATATCGCTTTCAACTCCCGTCCCAAAAAAACCCAACCCTTGCACTTTTACATTGAAACATAAACAGTGAAATAAATCGCAGAATGTGATAGCGGCATAAAGACAAAACGCCGTAAAACGGGCTCGAACATATTTTGTCAAAATCCACGGTTGCACGCTTTTACGACGGGGGCGTAAAGCGTGACAGCTGTCTTGTAAAAAGTTTATACAAGTGTAGGGTTTATAGGGTCGCTCTTCGTAACCAGAGGTGATTCGCGTTATATGTGACCGCGAGACTGTTACGGGACGGCTGGTAGTACCATATTTATTTATGGGAAAAGAAAAAGATCAATTTTTTAGGGTTCCGCAGCCAAAATGGCAAAAACGGAACCCTTATAGTTTCGCCATATCTGTATGTCTATATCCGTCCATCCGCGGCTTCGCTCAGAGACTATCAATGCTAGAAAGCTGAAATTTTGTACGAATTATGTAATCTATGGCGACAAAACAGTACAATAAAAAATTGTAAAAAAAAATTTTAGAGTTTTCTCATTCAACCTTGTTGTGTGGGGTATCGTTGGATAGGTCTATTGAAATCATTAGGGGTTGCTAAAACGATTTTTCGATTCAGTGATTTGTTTGCAAAATATTCAACTCTAAAGTGCAATTTTTGACGACCGGATGGCTAAGTGGTTAGTGAACCTGACTACGAAGCTTAAAGTCCTGGGTTCGAATCCCGGCCGGGGCAGATATTTGTATGAATAATACGAATGTTTGTTCTCGGTTCTTGGATGTTTAATATGTATTTAAGTATTTATTCATCTATATAAGTATGTTTATCCGTTGCCTAGTATCCATAGTACAAGCTTTGCTTAGTTTGGGACTAGGTCAGTTGGTGTCAAGTGTCCCATGATATTTATTATTTACTAGCTTTTGCCCGCGGCTCCGCCCGCGTGGAATTCGGTTATCGCGCGCTGTTCCCTCGGGAACTATGCATTTTTCCGGGATAAAAAGTACCCTATGTCACTCTCGGGCCCATAAACTATCTCTATGCCAAAAATCACGTCGATCCGTCGCTCCGTTACGGCGTGAAAGAGGGACAAACATACAAACATACAAACACACAAACACACAAACATAGAAACACACTTTCGCATTTATAATATTAGTATGGATTTATTATTAATTTTTCATTAAAATCGAGCGTGTCCCCCTCTAAAACCTAAACCGGTGGGTGGAATTATACCTCCAAATATCAGCTGCAAACCGAAAAACTATTCTTATTTGTTGCACGCTTGTAACTGCGCTAAACAAACTCGTCTGAAGCGACTACGCAACGTTTGGCAGAAAGATTTGTTCTCGTGTACAGCGCTGTTATGCTTTATTCTGTGGTTAAAACTTAACAAACGAAAGTAACAAGTGAATAGCGACTTTACGCATTTTTAACCCCGGATGCAAAAAAGAGGGTATGAAACTCGAAGTTCGTATCGTACCGTCCTTCTCGCTCTTGTATTAAATAGTATAAGACCCCGTACGCACTATGCGGCTAGCCGCGCGGTTTTAGCGCACCGTCTCTTTCTCAAGCGATATTTTATAGCGTGCCGTCGCACGCTAAAACCGCGCGGCTAGCCGCATAGTGCGTGCGTACGGGGTCTAAGGACGAGTACGCACTATGCGGCGAACCGCGCGGTTTTAGCGCACCGTCTCTTTCTCAAGCGATATTTTGAAGAGGGACGGCACGCTAAAACCGCGCGGCTAGCCGCATAGTGCGTACGGGGTCTAAGTGTCGTGTCAGAGGGACCGCACCACGCGAACTTCGAGTTTCGAGTTTCGTAGTAACCCTTCTGCGTCCAATGTGTACCCGCTGTTTTAACAAGTCCTTCCATCTCGTTAGTAGACAGTGTTGGCAGGTCTTTTTCAAATAAATACCGAACAGTGAGCATAAATGATAACTAAACGCTTTCAACGCAATGTCTTTTTCGAGTACCTAATATACCGAAGAGTGACCAAGAAAAAAACGCTTCCAATGCGCACGAAGCGGCAACATCGATTGTCGATTGCGTATAATCTGACAGTTGAATCGTTTATTAGAGAGAATAATTTATCAGAAAAAATACCGAATCACCCATACTTAGTTTCTGTATTTTTGCTATACCGTGTTATACAGTGCCAAAATACCGAACACCTGGCAACACTGTTGGTAGACCTCATCGTTTAGAAGCTATAGTGGGCTATAGTGAAGCTATAGTTATCTTAACTTAACCTAACCAACAAAAAGTTTTGAAACCCCCAGCTTTGTTATTTTAGAAACGGCTGAACCAATTTTGACGACACATGTCTAAGAACCATCGCGAGAAATCATTATTTCGAATAGAAAAACCGTTTCGTGCCTTCGCATATTGTATATTTTTTGTTTTCATGTTTTTTGCCCTGTTATTTATTATGTGCGAAGCGTGAATAAAAATATTTCTATTCTATTCTATTTTTAAAAACCGCATTCACATCGGTCCACCCGTTTAAGAGCAACAGTGCCACAGACAGGCACACGAACACACATAGTAGTCAAACTAATATAATATCCCTCTTTTTGAGTGGGGGGCTAAAAACGCCTTCCGCTTCTTTTAGACTAACCGTGACTTCTGTTGGCGTGAAGTTTGCACAAGAGTCACGCTCGAATCAACGGTGTGGCTTGCAAACACATGCAGGAGTTCACTTTGGTTTTCTAATATTTCGAGGTGTTTAAATGAGATTTGTAAGTACAAAAAAATTACAATTCGTGAAAGTAACAAAATTAGGCTGAGAATATAGTTAAACTAGCTTTTGTCCACGGGCTCTCATCTCATCTCAGCCTATATACGTCCCACTGCTGGGCACAGGCCTCCTCTCGGAATGAGAGGGCTTGGGCCATGGTTCCCACGCGGGCCCAGTGCGGATTGGGAACTTCACACGCACCATTGAATTACTTCGCAGGTTTATGCAGGTTTCCTCACGATGTTTTCCTTCACCGCAAAGCTCGTGGTAAATTGCGCACATGAATTTCGAAAAACTCAGAGGTGCGAGCCGGGATTTGAACCCACGTCCCTCTGCTTGAGATGCGATAGGTCAAACCACTAGGCCACCACGGCTTACCACTAGCCCGCGGGCTCGCCCGCGCGGAATTCGGGAACTGTGCGTTTTTCCGGGATAAAAAGTAGCCTATGTCACTCTCCGGTCCGTAAACTATCTCTATGCCAAAAATCACGTCGATCCGTCGCTCCGTTTTGACGTGAAAAACGGACAAACATACACACAAAGGTACAAACACACACACTTTCGCATCTATAACATTACTAGCTTTTGCCCGCGGCTCTGCCCGTGTGGTATTCTCACTGCTGGGCACAGGCCTCTTCTCACAAGAAGAGGGCTTGGGCCATAGTTCCCACGCGGGCCAAGTGTAGATTGGGAATTTCACACGCACCATTGAATTGCTTAGCAGATTTATGCACGATTCCTCACGATGTGTTCCTTCACCGCAAAGCTCGTGGTAGATTTTAAATCGTCACTACTTTGAAAAAATCTTATAGGTATCTAAAATTAATATGTCAGCAAAATTTGAACCTTGATTTAATGTTCATAAAGTTCACTTGGAAAATCTTCTATTTTGAGGTACGAGTTTTTTTTAAGCAGTGACGAAATGTAATATTCCGCACATGAATTTCGAAAAACTCACGAGGTGCGAGCCGGAGTTTGAACCCACGACACCCTGCTTGAGGCGATAGGTCAAACCACTAGGCCACCACGGCTTCTATTAAACTTCATTACACTACAATTTCCCACATTACGCCGATACAACACGTAATATCTGCGTTAGTAGGTGCTTCGTTGCGAAATATCAAGGGTCGGGTGAAAAAGTAGACGACTGATGGAACGGCGATCTATTCTCGGCCCTTTCGTTTGTTACCCTTTTTAGTAGACATGGGAAGCGTTACATTTTGATATCAGCGACTGACGATCCCGTTCCAAAAAAGTCACAGTGAAAAGTCACCGTGACTTTGTCACGCCTGTTACTCGTGCCACTGCATGACATTTGTGACACGTCACGGTCCTGTAATGATTTTTATTTGTTACATTGTTATTTCAAGGTGACTATGTCATGCCTGTTACAATCACCACATGATATTGTCGCGGTGTTATTATGACCGTTTTTTCGTCACACCGCACCATTAACGCACAAGTAATTTATCTAAAATAACCTTACAGTCCCAGCACTCCACAGCGTCGTGATTTGAGTAACAGAGACTGCGCTAGGCGCTAGGAACAGTATAGGGATGTATGTGATTTTGTAACATTGTTCTTTTGTGGAAAGTCACAGTGACACCTTTTGCCGGCGAGTCACGGTGACTTTATTTATCCCCCATGTCTACTTTTTAGGGCGGGATATTTCTTTGGCAACAGAGCATCTAGTATTTTTTATAAAATAAAGCCTTCGTGATGCGTTTGGCATAACATAGATTGTTATAATAACGAGCGAGTGTTCAAACTCACTTTTTACTAACGTTATGTTTGGGGAATTATTGTTCTGTTTTTTTTTTCGGAACAAAGTTTATTTAGAAGATTTTCAGAGGCTGTTTCTAATAGATTCTGTACTCACAACAATAATAAAAACGATTTGTATTCTGGCATGGTTATTTAAATTTACTAGGTAGATTCAAAATTTTGCATCGTAATCCTTGTACTTTTAACTACATATATTTTTCATTTATAATCTATTATAATATACGTTTTACATATTTATTTCTGGCAACCCCTGCAGTTAAATAACGTACAGATCATCATATTTACATAATAATATGTTAAATGAAAGTTCACACTCACGTCTTAAATAGAGTTTAGCTCGACATGTTTCGGGCTCATTTGTAGCCCTTCCTCAGGAGCAACGCGTATCGGCGACTGCCGCAACACGCGCACTGTGTGTAGCCCACTCTTCAAATTTCACATTTATGTTATTAGAAAGAAAAAAAATAAAGAGAGTTTTAAAGAGAGATTTTTTTGTTAATAATGTACAGTCGAACGAATTGTTTAATTTATTTCCTTGACAAAAATACTTATATAAGTCGACATGACATTAGTAGCACAAAACACCTTGATACATGATTCAGTTTGTTCGAATGTATATAATACTAGCTTATGCTCTCAACTTCGTCTGCGTAGATCTAGGTTATCGCGCGGTGGCGCCCTCTACCGGAATAAAAGGTATCCTATGTTGATCCTTGGGGCTCAAACTACCTATAAACCAAATTTCAAAAAAAAATTGTTCAGTGGTTTCGATGTGAAAGCGTAACAGACAGAGTTTCGAATTTATAATATTAGTAGGGAATACACATTAAATATAATAGAATATACATTCGTTATACTTATATTATGCTGAATAATTATGCATTTAACGACGGCCAATTTACATTGAGGTTTTACTTTGATTCGGATTTATGATGATAATTAGCTAATTAATGCGAGCCTTGTGGAAGTGGTTTAACGATTACCGGTTTAGTTATTTAACCACGTATTTATAAACTCCGAGCGTTTGCATAAATTGCAATAATGATAAAATATATTTTTTCACTTCTCATGCTCGTAAAGTTCGTGTTTATGCTGTATCTAGGCGACATAAAATGACTTTTTATGCACTAGTGCATAAAATAAAAAAGTAAAAGTAAGTCCTTGTTTCCACTGTTGCTATTTCATTTCCTCGCCATCGAAGTGAAAAGTAGATGTAAAACTCGAGCATGAAACCCATTTTCCCCTCGACGTGTCTATCCACCCTCGCCGTACCGGCTCGGGTGGCTATATGAACGCCTCGGGTAAAATGGCTCGTTTTATGCTCTTGTTGTACAATCTACTATTGTCGGAAAGGTATTTTTGTTTTTCCGCCCGGATTGCTACCACCATCTTGCTCGCTAATTCTGCCGTGAAGCAGCAGTGCTTGCACTGTTGTGTTTCGGCGTGGAGAGTAAGACAGCCGGTGAAATTACTGGCACTTGAGGTATTCCATCTTAGGCCTCTAGGTTGGCAACGCATCTGCAATAACCCTGGTGTTGCAGATGTTTATGGGCAGTGGTAATCTCTTACCACCAGGAGACCCACGTGCTCGTTTTCCTTCCAGTCGAATAAAACATTTTTCATATTTATTTGTGTGAAGTGTATTCAGCGGCCGTTTCACTTTTGCGGGGACACACGAAATCATGTATTTTTATTTTGGTATTTCCTTTTTGTTTTGTTTGTGTTTGCTGTCTATTGTTTTTTTTTTGTATTGTGTGTCTTTGTGAATGTGAATAAAATGTTTTTCTTTCTTTCTTTCTTTAAATAGGTACCCATAGGTACCTACCTACCTATACTTTCACCTCACCTCTCCTATACTTTCATTCAATCATTCAATCCATTCGTGTCAGCTCATGAATGGACCTGTACTTAACTTTTACCTACATACTTTTTAGGGTTCCGGAGCCAAAATGGCAAAAACGGAACCCTTATAGTTTCGCCATGTCTGTCTGTCTGTCTGTCTGTCCGTCTGTCTGTCTGTCTGTCTGTCTGTCTGTCTGTCTGTCCGTCCGCGGCTTTGCTCAGAGACTATCAATGCTAGAAAGCTGTAATTTTGCACGGATATATAAGTAAATTATGCCAACAAAATAGTATAATTAAAAATTTTAAAACAATTTTTTTTAGGGTACCTCCCATAGACGTAAAGTGGGGGTAATTTTTTTTTCCTCATCCAACCCTATGGTGTGGGGTATCGTTGGATAGGTATTGTAAAACCATTAGGGGTTTGCTAAAACGATTTTTCGATTCAGTCATTTTTTTGCGAAATATTAAACTTTAAAGTTCAAAATTTCATAAAAATCGAGCGTCCCCCCCCCCCTCTAAAATCTAAACCGGTGGGTCGAAAAATTTGAAAAAATTCAGAATGGTAGTCAGTATATCAAACTTCCAAGGAAAACTATAATGGCTAAGTTTGCTTGAGAACTATTAGTAGTTTATGAGTAAATAGCAGCGTAGGGTATAAAATATACCTAAACTTGGAAGATTCTGTATAAAATTCGAAATCCTTTGAAAAATATTACTTAATTTTTTCGTAATGGCTACGGAACCCTATTTTGGGCGTGTCCGACACGCTCTTGGCCGGTTTTTTTACTTAGTTTTAGAGTGGTACCCTTCTTGTTTAATATTATAATCTACTTAATTTGTTGGCAATAAACGCATTTTCTTTCTTCCTTTCTTGTTCTTTTTTGTCCCAATTTTTTCACTGTATTTTTTCATGTTTATTTGTTATTGTGATTTCTGATTTTCCAGAAACCAATTTACAACTCAGTTACTTGATTACAAGATGCAATAGAGATATTGACGCCATTAAAAAATAATTCTAAGGCCCGACTCCAGTGAAAAACGCTTTATTTTAGCCCTGAAAACCGGATTAATTTTCGATTTACTGTAAAATTATTTTTTGTTGCTTTAAAACAAATAAATAGTTAGCTGATTGAGTTGGCGAACAAATAGCGACTTATGACGTCATAAGTCGCTATTGCCATTGAAACTCTATAGAAGAATTGTGTTTTGACAGCTCATAAAAAGTACGTCAGTTGATTGGTGGTGTCAACATTCCTATTGTAGATGACCATTTGTTGGAGTTGTAAATAGTTTTTATATTGTCTATGACTGTGCTTTGAACTTGCTTTTTTAAGAATCTTTTTGTTTTTCTGTCAGTGTCCTTGTATTGCTTTGGTATTGCTCAAAAACTCGTGCCTATAAAAATGTTTATGTCAGCTGCTTCGATCCTTTACTTTCCACTTTTTCTACCACTTTCCTGTTTTTAGCTATCGTTTCCGTTTCACCATTCAAATGAATTTCACAAGTTTTCTATATTTATACCAACATTAATATTGGCATCAACCGCCGTGTCAAGAGAAGAGCGCAGTTTAATCTTAATCAAAACACCCCGCTAACTCGCAAGATAAATTTCCAGCAAAAGCCTAAACCTAAATCTACCCCCAATGAATGGATAATTTATCCCTAAGGTTACTAAGACGGCCCTCGTTATAGTTCAACACCTATCGCCGAAACAAGACATCGTAATAAGGCCATACGTATTTTAAAGACATTATACCTCGATAAGGCAGCATTCACACGCTGAATGGTGGCGGTGTCACCTGAAGGCGACAAAGAAAGATGGATGGCGTGTCACTCCGCACGTCGGTAACCGGGTTTAGGGGTAATTTTAAACGTGTAAAGAATTTGTGGCTCTACGTTGCTCAGGTACATATATCTGTGAAATTGTCCGGAAGCTTTGGTTTAAGGAAGTTTGTTTTTGGAATAAAATTAATAGTAGGTAGATTTCTTTTTTAGGAACATCGACGAATGCGTTGCTCCAATCGATCTGCCGTATTATTTCTCAAGCACATCGTGATCCGGCACCGGAAGACGAAGCGTTGGCAGGCCTCCCAACAGGTGGACTGACGACATCGTGAGAGTTGCGGGAAACCCGTGGATGCAAGTGACGAGTTGTCGTTCATTATGGCGTTATGAGGGGAGGCCTTTGTCCAGCAGTGGACGTCTTCCGGCTGATGATGATGATGATGATGACATCGTGATATGCCTGGCCAAGTCTGGCCAACTTTTAGGCATGACATGAAAGGGCGCCATTTCATGAAACACCTAGGAATTTCTAGGAACCTGGGCAAGTAGAAGAGATGCTTAAACAATCCCTACAGAATAAAAAAAAATAGTTTTAAGTATCAAGCTGGCCCAAGTCAACATAGCACTAGCTAGGTCTTGTATAATTTTATAAATGCAATAAATTAATCTAATAATTTATTGTTTTACTTAACACTCTCACCGCCATCATGCAAAATAATTATCTACTTCAGCAGGCCCTGTGGGCGGCGCGCGCCCCACGTCAACTCTTTTATGTCAAGCTATAGCCAAATTCGTATAACTTTTGTTGCACGCCATGTGGTATGCCGGCGGGATACAACTATAACTTTAACAGCAAGCCGTGTGGTCCGCTGAGGACCTACAAATTCATGTATTTTTCTCACGTTTGGCTTGCCTGATAAGAAGTTCAAAACCTCTATACTAAGTACTATGAACCAAAATCTACCCATTAAAAAAAAATCGAGGAAAATCGAACATCATTTACAGTGTCCCAAAGTTTCAAATAAAATGACATAACCTCCATATCACACAACTTTTATTACTTTTACTATAATCAGCCATCAATAAACCTTTTACTATAATCAAATTAATACAAAAAGAAAAAATCATTTTTCTTTCTAATAAAGTTATTTTTTCTAATTATTTAGTGTGAACTTCTCCATAACACACTGCACAAACACTTGGCTGGGAAGGGCATTTCAGACACACAGTGTTCACTTTTTTAGTTTTGTTTACTAGATGATTCAGATTCCGATGAATCCGTTGAACCGTTGATGACGGTACCTACATAGTCCGGGTCACTTTCAGAGTCCGACATTTCAAGTTCTTTTCGAACACGAAAAACGCGAAAACCTTCCCAGCAGGCTATGTGGGCGGCGCGCGGTCAACTGACTAATTACGTTGGTGGCGTGGTTATTAGAATTTTTAAAATTGCAACGACATATTTTGACAACTAACTTGGAGGGACAATTGTGGGGCGCACGCCGCCCACATGGCCTTCTACAATAATATTTGAAATTGACATAGGCTTGGTGCGCTCGAAGTTTTGTGGGCGGCCGGCGTACCATGTGGCGATTAGAGTGTTAAGTTAAAAAAAAAAACTAAAATCTCCGGGTATACTGGTTTTGAAAGGCTACATCAATTATCGTATCAAGCTCGCGTATCCTAAGTATGGACGCTCACTTGGGGCACTACCATCGTCGCATGAAAAAATGCATCAATACCATACTAACCGTAGCGTAGCTGCGTATCGTATCATAACTTCGTATCGTGATACAGTATCAAAACACGTCCATATATTGATCTTGATACGCGTATCCAATAGCGAGTGTGTGGGGTGCCAGCGCTTTGCCTTCCAGTTCGTGGTCGCCACTCGAGGACCTTTCTCCCCTAACAGTTACCTATTTATCGAGCTATGTGGCCCGAACATTGCCACTTCGACTTGCTTATTCTTCAAGCTATGTCTACTTTAAT
The DNA here is from genome assembly GCA_037349165.1 of Choristoneura rosaceana. Lineage (NCBI taxonomy): Eukaryota > Metazoa > Arthropoda > Insecta > Lepidoptera > Tortricidae > Choristoneura > Choristoneura rosaceana. The sequence continues at coordinate 814,644 of JAZBNJ010000002.1, forward strand.
AATCGAGTGTTTAATTTAATCTGTAGTTCTTCCATTTATTCTGTGACCGAAATCTATCTCTTGTAAGAATCCGCTAGACATCCCAACAGATGAGCTATTATAGTGACAGTGACGAATGGCCGCGATCCTGAATTACAGGAATAAGATTGATAATATTTGTTCGAAGCCCTATTTGGTGACTGTGTTTGAGATGTGACTCAAAAGGATCGATTTCTGCCTCAATTGTATTGTGTATGAGCAGCTGTTAATGTACTTTCATGAGGTTGTTACTATTGTTATTGTTTTTCACTGTTGTTTTTTCATTTGCAAGAATGTTTGTATGCTCTTTCCATACATCATCCCTCCTGTAAACCCTACTTATGTGCAATAAATGATTACTTACTTACTTAATTTAATTTCAGTCTCAACAAAAAAGAAGTTGAATATATTCTCTAAGAGATATTACAAAAATGGCCTGTATTTGTAAGTGTCCACCGTTGAAAATACCACGCGATAGCGATAATTATAACAAGTCGAATTGAATTTAGTATCAAAAAAATATACAAACTGTACTTCTGACTTCTACAGCTCCCTATCCATAGAAATATCCAACCACTTGCACAGTTCGGTGACGATTTCGTCTCCCATGTGCGCCTCGGTCTACTTTGCCATCGGTGACAGTCGTGTGGCTAATTCTGCCCACCATTGAAAGTATCGGGCAAACTTACTTACTTAATCCCATTTAAGCTTCCGCTTATAATTTGAAAAAGCGAACCGAAAGAGAACAATTTAATGACGTTCAAACATAAGATTCCCGGAAACCTGAGGAGGAATCGTTATAAGGGATTTATTAATAAATGGGCTATCCCTTTAATCCGGTAAGGCTTCGGAAATATATATTTAGCTTTTTTTGATTTAGTTATACGTTAGAGGAAAATGATTAGTACCTACATCACGAATAACGTGCTGGTATTTATAGAACAAAGGTTGTCCATCCCTATCCAGCATTGTAAAGTGGCAAGTGCGATGGGCACTTTTGCGCCCGGGGAAACTTTGGCGTGTTGACTTAATTTAAGGACAATATTAAGGAATAAACTAAGTACCTAGCTGAACAATTATTTCTTTGTTTTATTTAATTACTAGCTTTTGCCCGCGGCTCCGCCCGCGTGGAATTCGGTTATCGCGCGCTGTTCCCTCGGGAACTATGCATTTTTCCGGGATAAAAAGTACCCTATGTCACTCTCGGGCCCATAAACTATCTCTATGCCAAAAATCACGTCGATCCGTCGCTCCGTTACGGCGTGAAAGAGGGACAAACATACAAACACACAAACACATAAACACACAAACATACAAACACACTTTCGCATTTATAATATTAGTATGGATTACTGAAAAAAAGCTTCATGGCCCCACATGAGGACACCCGGGCAGGAAATGTGTTAACGAAATCCTATTTACCTGTCACCACATCTTATTTATTACCAAAGTTTAATCATAATCGTAACACTCCTGTTGCCCACAAAAATAGGCAAATCCAAACCCATAATTCCACACGGAGCCTTCAAACTTGGCAACTTTTAATTAATAGAATCCCTTCAGGGATGTTACAACCTTTGACTGATCAGGAACTTCACCACGCCAGTCGCGACTGGTAAATGAATTATTTCGGCTTTGTAGAACATTAATCGTTTTAACTGAAGATGCGGTTGGGGGATTCAATTATTCAAATTTCAACTTTAACTGTAATTCTATACCAATTTGATTATTCCCGCGTTTGATAGAGAGCATGTTTTAACTTGCGAAAGTGAGTTTGCGACGGTTAAATTGGCCCATGAGTTTATAAAGGGTTTAGTTTAATCGTTATTTTGGCAATTAAATTAAACTTTTTGGCAATTAAATAAAATTTAAAAAATTTATAATGCATTTTCATGAAATTCATGCATCTTAAGATTGCTTGGAATTCGCACAAAAAATGTTCTTGAAGATATTTGATTTTTTTTTTATTTTCCGATAAGTCTAAGGAGTGAAAGAAATTAAAAAAACCGGCGAAGATCGCGTCGGACACGCCCCAAATAGGGTTAAAATACTGAATCAAAATGATTTTTTGCAAATTATTTAACTTTATGTGCAAATTTTCATTAAAATCGAGCGTCGTCCCCCTCTTAAATATACGAACCGGTGGGTGGAAAAAATTTGGAAAAATTCAGGATGGCAGTAAATATATCAAACTTACAAGGAAAACTATAACGATCAAGTTTTCTTGAGATTCATTAGTACTTAAGAGTAAATAGCACCCTAAGGTTTTTTTGATATTAAAAAAGTTTGTCAGTACGACATAAAATTTTAATCTAAATACAACAGTAGTTAACAAAGCACCAAAATGGATGCCACTCAGCAAATGCCGATGTCTGAATTTCTTCAGTCATATAGCTAAGTCTTGTACATATTCGTTTTGTGTTGTCTCAAATACCAAAAACCTATTCTAAAATACCTACTAGGTCTCGGAATATGATAAAACATTCACAGCACCCGGGTATTTTAATTATCGTTATTACGTTCTGAATTAGCATTACAAAAGAAAGTTCGCCTTTGTCAACATAATCTCTTGCTTTGGTGGGAGGTTTTTACCCTTCACTTTGCGAGACTGTTCAAGGTAAATTATGGTATTAGAATTATTTTATAACTAGATTATGCCCAGGAAATTTACGGTGTGAAAAATGCGTCTCTCTTCGGGAAAATTAAATGAAAAAATGCAAATTTTATTATTACACACAAGCTATATTACAGTTTAGTATACAGTGGACCCCAAACTAGGCGTGCGTGCGTGCGTGTGTGTGTTTGTTTGTGTGTGGGTGTGTGTGTTTTTGTGTACACAATTATACAACTTACGATTTTGCGCCAAAAATCCGCCATTTTGATTTTTCAAGAATTTCATGTACCCAGTGTCACTCGCGTCTTTAAGACGAATCCGATGACGTATCATTTATCAAAATCGGTTCAGCCTTTGAGTAGTTACGAGCGGACATAGGAATAGATATACACACATACATACGAAGTAAACACATAACCCTCCTTCTGCGCAGTCGGATAAAAAGTTCTTGGGCTTCATTTAGGGAGTTGCAACCGAATTTGCCTGAATGTTACGGCACTGTTAGAATAAGTGTGATGAAAACTTATTCGCTAGACATGTCACAGAACAGAATGCAATTTATCATGTAGAGTGCATAATAAAGTAGAATGGCGACTGCTGGACAGTTACAGGCAGCAGACATGTCAATAAATGGAGGGTGCACTGAATTTAATCAAGCAGACTCACTTAATGACATAGTCGTATCATAAAACCAGATGTACACAATCAGCGAAAGATCTTCGCAGTCGGGTGATAAGAGAGTGTGTAGATCATATTGAGCACTACAACCGCTCATACTTTTACTGCTGACTGTACCATCAAAGTTACGTTTGTATGTTATTATTCACTAAACAATTAATCTACGCGTATGTATATTTATATAAGTATGGTATCTAACTAATCTATTTAAGTATGTTTATCGGTTTCCTTTATACCCATAACACAAGCTTTGCTTACTCTGGGACTAGATTAATTGGTGTCAAGTGTTCCATAATATTTATTTATACGTTTTATATAAGAGGGGCAAACAAGCATGCGGGTCACCTCATGAAAAGCAATCACCGCCGCCCATGTAGACCTTTGAGAGACTGATAGGCTCATTTTTAACCGACTTCAAAAAAGGTGGAGGTTCTATGTTCCAATGTTTGTATTTTATGTGTAGCAAACTCAGAGTATTATTATAAAAATAAGACTTATGTATTACTAGCTTTTACCCGCGGCTTCGCACGCGTAAACTAATCGGTCTGGTAGTTGCACTTGAAATTTTTGGGATTTTACCAAATTCCCCTGGTAATTTCCAAAATTTATATCGTGGTCTTCCTTCATTGAGGTTGTGTTGTAAATAGCTGTACAAAATTCAAGACTCTAAACCCAGTGCTGAAATTTCATAAATATTCCCTATCCAAATTCAAATCATTTATTCAGTAAATAGGCCGCAATGGGCGCGTTTACATGTTATTTTTTAAACTACCAGCGCTTTCGGTAAGACCTCATTGCCAAGAAGAATGCGCCGCAAGATACTTGGCAGAAAGTAATTTGTTTTCAAAATAGTTCAAAACTATCCCGTGAGAATATCCGGATAAAAAGTAGCGTATGTGTTATTCTAGACATCGAGTTACCTTCATACCAAATTTCATGACTCTTAACCCAGCGGTTATTATTTCAAGATTTTATCCCTATCCCGTGGAAATATCGAGATAGAAAATAGCCTATGTGTTATTTCAAAGGTCCAGCTACCTACACACCGAATTTTATGGCTCTAAACCCAGTGGTTGTTGTTTCGAGATTTCATCCCTAAAAAGGTCAAAAAGTCACTTATGTGTTATTCCAGACCTCCGGCTACCTACATTCCAAATTTTGTGACTCTAAGCCCAGCTGTTATTATTTCAAGATTTTATCCCTATCCCGTGGGAATATCGAGATAAAAAGTAGACTATTTATTATTCCAGAGGTACCTACATACTAAATTTCATAGGTCCAGCTACCTACACACCGAATTTTATGGCTCTAAACCCAGTGGTTGTTATTTCGGGATTTCATCCCTAGGTATCCCGTGGGAATATCGGGTCAAAAAGTCGCCTATGAGTAATTCCAGACGTCCAACTACCTACATACCAAATTTCATGTCTCCAAGCCCAGCGGTTGTTATTTCGAGATTATCCCGTGGGAATATTGGGCCAAAAAGTGGCCTATGTGTTATTCCAGACGGCCAACTAACTACATACCAAATCTCATGACTCTAAGACCAGCGGTTATTATTTCAAGATTTTATCCCTATCCCGTGGGAATATCGGGTTAAAAAATAGAACATATATTATTTCAGAGGTCCAGCTCCCTACATACCGAATTTCATGGCTCTAGTCCCAGTGGTTGTTATTTCGAGATTTCATCCCTAGGTATCCCGTGGGAATATCGGGTCAAAAAGTTGCCTATGAGTAATTCCAGATGTCCAACTACCTACATACCAAATTTCATGACTCCAAGCCTAGCGGTTGTTATTTCGAGATTTTATCCCTATCCCGTGGGAATATCGGGATAAAAAGTATTTTATGTTTTAATCCAGGTTATAAACTAACTTTTTGCCAAATTTCATCCAAATCCGTCCAGCCGTTTTAGCGTGAAGAAGTAACAAACATACTTACTCACTCACATCCTCACTCACAAACTTTCACATTTATAATATTAGTAGTATCGGGATAAAAAGTATTCTATGTTTTAATCCAGGTTATAAACTAACTTTTTGCCAAATTTCATCCAAATCCGTCCAGCCGTTTTAGCGTGAAGAAGTAACAAACATACTTACTCACTCACATCCTCACTCACAAACTTTCACATTTATAATATTAGTAGGATTATTATTATTACTAACAAACTATAGATCCTGGTCTGCAATAAAAAAATTTTAATTTTTAATTTTAATTTAATTATTAAATGAGCATGAAACAGCTGTTATTTGTAGTCTGTTCAGACTTCCACAGCGGTATGAGTCCAGTTACTATCATCGCTGACTTACGTAATATTAGTTTCACGCCAGACAGGGACGTCGCTATACTTAAATAGATGCGACTCTATCTACAGGGAATCTCTGACCATAGAGCTTTAAATTGAAAACACAAACTAAAATATAGATGCACAGAAAAACCAGAAAAATAAGACCAGCACTGGGAATCGAACCCAGGTCCTCGGCATTCCGTGCCGCATGCTACACCGCTCGGCTGCACCATTTCAAAACATAGTAAGGGACATTAAGCTAATTTTACAGGAGAGCGAAAAAACATGTTTTGTCTCAGCCGTACAAAATTTTGCAATATTCATTCCAAAAGTGATACTTTCTCGGTTTATTAGATTAAGCCGAATATCCAGGTATATATATAAGCACCTAATTTTCTATATTGCATGTTTTATGAACTTTTATGTGCCATACTAGGTTTTGAAATTAAACTCAAATAAAAACTTATAGTGAACCGATCAATTTCAAAACCCAGTATGTGTTGTCACTTTGTCATGATTAAGAGATTAAAAAGACTACTAATCATGTTTTAATACGTGGACCTTTCAATCTACTTAAATAAAACAAACAGTCAGCTAAGAATTTGTTCATTACAAAAAATATATTACAAAAAATATAAAATACGGCACCAAGTCATAATTTTTTTTACATTATAATTAATCAGATTGACTTTTCTTTTCTTCTAGAAATATTTCAGAAGGAATTGGGGGCTCACTTTTATTTTCTTGTGGAAGTATATCATAAGAGCAAGATGGTTCTGTTAGTAGAACCAAAGATGAGCAAATAAGCGACGAGGTAGTGTTTTGAACGTAAGTCGTTATTAATGGAATAAAAAAAACATAAAAAAGCAAAAAATAACACCAAAATGATGAAGTGTAAAAAGGTACAGACATAAAACATAACATAAATGCTTAAGCTCAATAAAACCATGAGACAAACACTCCCACACTCAAGATAAATAATACAGTAAGATTATTTTCCACTTTGACACTCGGCAATTTTCGACATACATCGAGAGAGATCTGAAGTGCAATACTTAGGCAGAGATTTTGTTATTAATTACATTAATAGGTTTGGATATTTTATGTGATTAAATTCTGGGTTTTTGTATAAGTATCCTATGAGAAAACTCGAACATTCACGGTTAAAACTGAGACGTCCCGAGTATAAAAGTGGAAATAATCTTACTATTATGATGCGTAATAATTAAAATACTAAATTTCTGTTCTGGTTGTTCTAGAAACTTGTGGTAAGTATAAATTTTCGCAGACCACAAATCTAACTCACAAACGGCCAAAAAAAGTGAACCTATAGGTTCTTTTTCTTTAAAACAGATTTATAATATTATTAAAATACTTCCCCAAAAATTTTGCAAATAAAGTAGGTGTAAACAGACTTATAATTTGCGTGTCTTGTGTTTAAATTTGAAAAATATGTAATGTAACGATACGCAAACTCAACCTTGGCTAGTAACTGCGCGTTTAAATGAGTTCGCACAGCTCCAGCGCAATAGCATGAAGTTACCGCGGGTGCACAGTGCTGCCAACCTTAAAGCGGCAAAATGAATAAAGAACAACGTACCTATAACATTTGACTAACAAAACAAACTAACTTCAACTAACAAACACATACTACTTTCCAAAAAGTTTGAATTAAAGTCGTTTGACCATATCAAAACCCAGTAAGTCTCTCTGACAATTTCAAAACCTAGTAAGTACATGTCACATACTAGGTTTTTGAAATGGTTTTGTGCCATACTAGGTTTTGAAATGGTCAAACTCGTTTTATTTTGTACTTACTAGGTTTTGGAGTACTCATATCTCTGAAGTTAAGAGAGATAGGCCTCTAAATGTTTTTGTATCCTGTGGGGACTTGCTAGAAATCACGTTTTAAGCAAAAAACGCAAAATTGAGTTTTTGAGACTTACTAGGTTTTGAAATGGTGCAGCCGCGCTACACCACTGCTGGACAACGGTACCAGACACGAATTTCTCCTATGCACCATATATCTCAGCTTTTTTGTTTCTTATTTAGCCACTTAAGCAGTGACGCTAGCGAAATCTATGCCGTAGCCCTCATCGAGAAACTTTCGGCATTCCATTGGAACTATTTTTCTGGTTTTTCTGTGCATCTATATTTCAATTTGTATTTTCAATTTAGGTTTTACGGGATGACCGTGAAAGTAAAAATTTGGAATTGAAATAAAAAAATACAAAAAGATTCCAAAAAAACAATCTTAATTGAGCTTTAAATCCAGGGTTTGATTCTGATCGCAATTTATTCCGACAAAAAATTACAGCATTACAGTTAAACACCATTGTGCTGTAAAATTAAAATTATACAAAACAAAAAAATACAAAAGAACTATGAATAGTTATGGATTTTTGAACGTCGTCGTCGTTACCCTAAAACGACGGAACACCACACCCTCTGGCCAGAAGTCGGAGCGCAGGAACATCTGCTGGTGCTTGGCAGGCACTTGGAGTCTAAATGAGCTGAAATTGTTAGCCCTTTGAGACTCGAGCGGGATGATGGACAGCTATGAATGATGATATAATGTGTGCAAAGCTGCGTGCCTTTACTCTGGCGGTGTTTTTTTTATTCGACTGAATGGCAAACGAGCATAAGGTATCCCATCTTAAGCCTCTAGGTTGGCAACGCATCTGCAATACCTGGTGTTGCAGATGTTTATGTTCGGTGGTGATCTCTTAGCACCAGGAGACAGGCTTGCTCGGTTACCATCCAGTCGAATAAAAAAACGTAATATACACAAACAACACAGCATATAGCATATTATTACATATTATTGGGATAAGCATTATTTTAATAAAACGCATTATCCACCTACAGAATAATAAATTGTTATAAGTTTAACAAATGAACACCGCTCTAAACCTTTTAAGTACTTATAGAACTTTGAGATTATTTCTTGGCTGAGAGTTTTGGAGTAATTATAATAATAATCCACCCCTTAACCATCGCGTCGTGTCCATTTACACAAAGGCTTTGAAGGTATAAAGCACATAAACAAACAATTGTGTGCAACTCTAAATATGGAGTCATTGTGTTGCCTTGGTCTTTGTGTATAGACGACCATTATAACACAGAATATGTATTTAATAGTACTAACGTATAGAATGGCCACGCTCCGCCCCGCACCGGTTCGAGTTATCCCACCCCTCAAGCGCAGATTGCAGGAAAACCGCAGGAAAGTCGGGTGCGCAACGCGATGTAGGGCAAACCTTGGTTTGTCGGTGATAATTGGTAATTCGGTGATACGACCTACTTTATTATCTTACACAGATCTCCCAGAGAAAATGGAAGCATAAAATTAATGGCACCTGTCAGTTTTGATGCTTACAATCGTTTTGACAGCGACTTATTTGCTTGCATTTCACCATTGTGAGCTCACCGTAAGATTGTTACGCAGTATCACCGAATTACCAAGTATCACCGCTAAACGAAGGTTTGCTCTGTCGGCCGCATGGTGCTTGAAGCCCATTCCAGAACGGAATGGCAGTTGCCGCATCCGTTCGCCCGGCCAGTCGCGCTGGACAACAAATGCGTTCCTCGTACCAAAGGAAGTCCGTGCGAGCAGGGATAAATGATGCCCACAGTTTACTATAATTAACCGACAGTCGCTGTTCGGAGATGTCCTTTATCGTGGGTCGAAATTGTTAAAGAAATTGAGAAGTTTTGTCTTAAAATTTAAATATTTTATTAAATGAGAAGTGGCTCAGTGAGTGTCTAATTTCGTGTGACTTCAACTCCATCCATTTTAAAGAAGCTTGCTACCTGGTTAACGAAGTCTTTAGCGACTTTAGGTTACCAAGTAATTAAAACAAACTAATTTACGTTAAATTTAGCTAATCAGTTAGAAAGTTTGGTAGTTAGTCGCTGTATCATTTGACGTGGAACTTTGTGAGACTAACGAGATAGCTACTAATGAACTAAGCGAGACAAGATATCGCTTTCAACTGTTAAGTTTAGTTATTAATTAAAAGTCTCGGTGATTTTAGTCCTTCCAATGTGTTAAAGCGATAGTCACTAGGTAACGATAAACTATGGATGGAATCCATACTTTAAGATTATAAATGCGAAAGTGTGTGTTATTGTATGTTTGTGTGTTTGTCCGTCTTTCACGCCGTAAGGGAGCGACGGATCGATGTGATTTTTGGCCCGAGAGTGATATGGGCTACTTTTTATCCCGGAAAGATGCACAGTTCCCGAAGGAACAGCGCGCAATAACCGAATACCACGCGGGTGGAGCCACGGGCAAAAGCTAGTAAAAGTATGAATGAGAGTGAACTAGTGGCCTCTGACTGAATAATAGTCGAAGTTATTTTTGTAAGAACACCTAATTTACTATCAATTACTGTGTATAATTATAAGATGTTAGAATTCAAAAAAATGTCAAGGTATCCATTACGGACGAATAATATTTAGGTAATTTTAGTGAGTAACCTAGAATTTAAAATAACTTCAAAATAAGTATTATTTTTTTAAGGATTTGTTGGAACCATATAAAGAACTATTTTCCGACAATTTCGTAGGATGTCAGTCTTGCAAAACTATGATCAAGTCCCTTTGCAAAAGAAAAATAAGCAGCCAATTTCGTTTTCGCGTCACCTTTTGAAGCTTTGACTTTGAAACCCAATCCTTCAGTAAATACCTAACGCATTATAGCAAAACGTGATTCCCCCACACAATTTGCGAAAGATTATTCAAATACTCATATTTACTTTTGTCATCACATTCTATTGGGATTCTGGATCGTCAAACATCAGTAATGCGCTTTTTTTTGGAGCTAAGAATACGGATTTCAATTACGTTATTTACATGAGATCACACATCCATGTTGCCAGAATAAATTAAAAGACCAGAGGCCTTATTGTCTTCACCACTTTTTTCTGTCATATTATTACGAGAATAACTTCTTCAAAAGAACTGTCGAACTATGTGCCACACGTTGATGCGAGTTAATTTTTTTTTCACTTTTTGTTACGTGTATGGAGTGCCTAAACTAAATAACGGTTTTGACAAGACATCTGTACTCCAAAATTTCATTGATATACATCTTGTAGTTTTCGAGTGTAATGCCTGTGATATACGGACGGACGGACAGACAGACAGACATGGCGAAACTATAAGGGTTCCGTTCTTGCCATTTTGGCTACGGAACCCTAAAAAGGAACAATTCCTTTCGGCCACGCTGTTAAGCTCGGCGTGCACTAAGCAGGTTAGGCAGGTAAGCCGCTTTGGCGAACAAATCGCGGATTATGCGCCAACGCCAGATCTCTTGGATCACTGAGATTTAGCCTGTCACATTATCTTTTACGAGCGAGAATGAAACAGCGAATTACAAGTCGCTGATTTCACGGATTATTAGAAACTCTTCGGGTTTGCATCTTTCTGAAAAAACACGGCGCTCGAAGAGGGGTATAAGTTTGATGCAGGTAGGACCTCGTGCAAGGTCCGCCCGGATTGCTACCACCATCTTGCTCGCTAATCCTCCCGTGAAGCAGCAGTGCTTGTGCGTGTTTCGGCGTGGAGAGTAAGACAGCCGGTGAAATTACTGGCACTTCCGGTATCCCATCTTAGGCCTCTAGGTTGGCAACGCATCTGCAATCTCCCGGTGTTGCAGGTGTCTATGGGCAGTGGTAATCTCTCACCATCAAGAGACCCACTTGCTCGTTTGCCATCCAGTCGAATAAAAAAAATGCCAATATCTGCCTGCTGTCTGCCTGTCTGTCTGTCTCTCTGTCTGCCTGTCTGTCTGTCCTATCCTGTCTGTCTGTCTGTTTGTGGCATCGTAGCTAAACAGCTTGACAACTTTTCTAAGTGGTTATGTGATTATAGTATAGGATAATTTGGCGTCATAAAACTTTTAAGCCTGTCCTTTGGCCTCTCAAGTGGTGGTTCAATTCCAAACTTACACCTCTGACGTAATACGAGTATATGTGTGAAATCTACGTACAGCCACCAGCACTAATATCTGACACAAAAAAAACGTGCATAAATATCTGATACGACTATTTCTAGTGCCGGTAGGACGCCTCAGCAGGGCCTACGAAACTTGAAGTTCGTGTCGTGCGGTCCCTCTGACTCTTATACTATTTAATACGAGAGCGAAGGGGCGGCACGATACGAACTTCGAGTTTCAAGTTTCGTATTAGCCCTGCAGATGTTATTTCACGCTTCGCAGTGTAACGGATATCAATGCAGGTGACCATGCATCGTAAGGAGAACTCTTCTTACTTGCACCTATTCAGTTTCCCTAGATAAAATATCTATAAGTAGTAAGAGAAAATCTATTACTAAGTCATTAAGGAAAACTCTAGACATCCAAAACCTCTCGGGGCATCGGGGAGATTTTATCCATAGTTTAAATGCAAGCCCCAACTTATCTAAAAAGTTCGCTGAAATTTATTTCTGGAAGTTCTAGTTCTAGAACTAGCCTAATGACGAAACTTAGAGTTAAAGTTTGGCTAAGTAACTGGGATTGTAACTGGAAAATGTCCATTACGGTATAACAGTTAAATAATTTTTGATCATGAAACTACCATAAGACTCACTCATATTAAATGATATTGTAACGGAAAACTCACGTCCCCGACGTAGCCCGAAACATGTCAAGCTAAACTCGATTTAAGACGTGACTTATCCGTTACAATATCATTTAATATCAGTTACATGAAAAGTAAAAGCAAAAATTAAAAATGATTTGTTACCAAAACCCGGAAACAATTTTGAACGTTAATTCGGCGACAGCCAGTACCCACACTCGGCAGAGCCTGTAACGTGGGAGTCTAAACATATAACATATATACATAGTAATTACATTGTAATTGGTTCTTAAATAGGCTTATGTTAACTTGCAATTCTCTTGACGCTGTTTGTCGCTTTAATCTTCATTATTACATAGTTTACAGCCCAAGCCCTATCATTCTCACAGTAGGCCTGTGAATTGCAGTGGGACGTACCTATACAGGTCGAGATGTTAATATCATCATGCGGTGTTCAAACAATAATTTGCCAAATAAAAATTTACTAACTGTAAAATTGCGATAAGTTTTTTTGACAAATTATTTTTTTGCCAAACGATAATTGGAGTAAAATATTTTGGGATGTGATACTTTAAGAAAAGTTTTTTGCCCATACATTAGTAATCCGATCCACTTCCATGTTTATACACTCTAGAGGCATGTCAGTTTGTACGGAACCATATGGAACTGTTTATAATAAGAAATAATGACAATAAGCGGACTAATACACAAAAACCCTTAAATTTACCAGTAGCCAAACTACATTTATTTAAAAGGAATTCTTATTTACAATACTGTACCGAAATCTATAATAAATTTATCAGAAAACATATTTTATATTAAATTTAAGACATGGTTATAAAATATAAATGTTTTTTATGGCATTTATAAATGAATTTTATAACTTTATTGACATAGTCTTACAAGGACAATAATTTACATAATTGAAATGCTTCATATTTGTACGCCAGAAATAGAAATGGCAAACCCGTTCAATGCAAATAAATATATTTGAATTTGAAAAAAGAAATCGTCAACATAGGTACATAAAAAGAAAAACAAATAAAATAAACGATTCAGAAATTCCTAACTTTCTACGAACCAAACCAAAACGGGCCGCGTAATTGGTAAACGAAACGAGCGAAATCTGAAGCAACTAACTCAACTAGTACGTGCAAACCAACAAATCTAGTTAGTGAAAGTTGCTATCAATTGTTGCTTTATCTGAAGGATAAACTTTGATGGAGATTTAGTTATCTTATAGATAAATCGCTTCCGGATTGTTTCCAATTAAGTAGGGGATATTAATTATTGATGGGTACGGGATGGGGTGGGGTTTTGGAACATGAGATACGATGTGTGCTTGGTGTTGGGAGCGTGGACTGTATTTTAATTTTTGGTTCTTCACAAGAAAAGATGTTTTCACTGGTATGAAGATTTATTACAAAACACCAACTATACAGTTATGAAAGAGCAAATAGAACAAAATTGTCTTAAGGACGCCGAAGCAGTGTTAATATGGCCGATGGGCGACCGGAAGAGACAGAGAAAAAAGTTCTGCCAACCTAGTTTACAAAACCTTGTGTTGCCAGCAACATACTGCGGCCCAGGAAAGAATAGAACTTACTTATAATTTTGAAACATTATATTATTATTCTAACTTATATAAAGTTATTTTATGATCTAAGTTAAATCACAGAGTAGTTAACCAAATAGGAACTTCAATTCTTATATTATAATCATAGCTACTTATGATTTAAATAACAGCAGTTAACTAAATATCAAAATTAACAATCAAGATTAGGAGAACACCCTATGTAAGTAGGTATACATTAAGAAAACAACACCTCCATTGTGCACCTTATGTCTATTACATAAGCACACTTAATTTGAGCAAATAATATGCCATTACAATTTAACATTGTGATAATTGTTTAAAAATAAACTTAATCTTACAATGACCATGTAAAATAACAGAAATTAAACTTAATTTTACAATGACCTCCTTGTAAACTACCAGAAATTAAACTTAATTTTACAATGACCTTCTTGTAAAATAACAGAAATAAAACTTAATTTTACAATGACCTTCTTGTAAAATAACAGAAATTAAAAGAATTTATTATTCAACCGGTAGTACACTTATACCTTGCAATGACCTAGTATACAATTTACCATCAGCTGTTTTTAGCTGAAAGGCCCTGACCTTGTTATCTTTGCCGGGAAATACCTGCACAACCCGTGCCATGGGCCACACCAACGGTGGAGCATTAGGCTCCTTCATAAGCACCAGCTTACCTACAGTAACGTTAGGTACAGAATCACACCATTTAGACCTATTTTGCAGTGTATTTAAGTAATACTTATACCAAGCCTTCCAAAATCGCTGCTGTAACTGAGTGCATTGTTGCCAGTAATTTAACCTATTGACTCTACTGTCTGAAACGTCTCTATCAGGATACATAGTTAAGGATGTACCTATTAAAAAGTGCCCAGGAGTGAGGTAGCAGTAGTCATTTATGTCTTCAGACAAAGGCAAAATTGGGCGCGAATTTAGTACGGCCTCTATTTGACAGAGTACTGTACTAAGCTGCTCATAAGTAAGTATAGCATTTAAAACAATTCTTTTTAAATGGTATTTCATACTTTTCACAGTCGCCTCAGCAAGACCCGCGAATACTGGCGAGTAACTAGGTGTGAAATGGAATTTAATACTTTCTTTGGCAGCAAATTCTTGCACAAGCGTCTGGTGAATAGCAGAGTTATTAAGCTCGTACAGCTCAACTAGCTGATTCCTTGCCCCTCGAAAACATCCGCCATTATCGCAAAATACGTCGCTGGGCAATCCACGCCTACTAACAAATCGTTTAAATGATGCAAGAAACGCATCTGTTGTGATATCTGAAGTTGGCTCCAAATGAACCGCCTTCGTAACAAAACAAACATAAACACATACGTATCCTTTGGTTTCTAATGCCTTTCGCACTCGGGAATTCTTGACGCGGACTGGCCCAGCGAAGTCTATGGCTACCTTTTGAAAAGGCCTAGCTGACGTCACGCGGTGCTGAGGCAAGGATCCCATCAGCTGTTTGGCTGCACTAGCTTTTAGCCTGAAACAAACCAAACATTTATGAGTCACTTTCTTGACTTGTCTAATACCGTTTGTCAACCAGTATTTTTGATTTAAATTAGATAAGAGCAACTTTGGCCCAGCATGTAACAACCTAATATGTTCATTTTCTATAATTAGGGTTGTTACTCGTGAATTTTTTGGTAGTATTATAGGATGTTTCTGTGACAACGGTATATCTGAGTTATCGAGTCGCCCGCCTACTCTTAGTAATCCGTCTTTACCTAAAAATGGATGAAGCGGTTTCATGGACCCTCGTATGACATTGCCCTTTTGCAGTGATTCTATCTCAGCACTGAAATGAACAGATTGTTCATTTTTTATAATTAAATGCAATGCATTTTCTAACTCATCAGGACTCAGTACCTCATCTTTAACCTTATTTATGTTTTTTAAATTGTGACAAAATCTAAGAACGTAGGCTAGTACACGTGTCATCTTTTCTATATTAGAATACCTATCCAATATTTGAAAGAAGTCATTGCCTGCAATTGCTGTAAGTACCACCTGCGACTGTGTATATTGCTCAGCCTTCATTTCAGGTAAGTTAGTAGGTAAGTCTAACCCTTCTCTATCAAACATATAATCACCTTGCAGAAACTTCGGCCCCTTCCACCAGAGGGCGCTGTTTGGAAGCTCCTCTGGACTAATACCTCTGCTGATTAGGTCTGCAGGGTTGTCTGCAGAGGGTACATACAGCCAGGTCCACCTGTTTGTTTTTTGTTGAATTACACCAACTCTGTTAGAAACATAAGCTTGTAGTCTAGTAGTTTCCGAATTTATCCATGCTAAAGCGATTTTAGAGTCAGTGAATAAGTACACATTGTCAATGTGTACACCTTTGGATAATGTGTCATATACTCTTTCCATTAAGATTGATAAAAGCAAGGCAGCATTCAGTTCTAACCTCGGTATTGTTAATGGCTTCGCACGTGGGTTAACTCGCGACTTAGAACAGAGTAGGTGTAATTCAGCCATACCTGCCTCATCGACCACGCGTAAGTATATGCAGCACCCGTATCCTGTAGTACTGGATGCATCAGCAAATCCGATCAGCTGTACTGCTTTCACACTGTTGGTAGGAATGTGTCGCCTTATACTAATAGGGTGCATAATGGCCAAACTGTTAGCAAATTCTAACCACTCATCAGCAAGGTCATTCGGTATGCGCTCATCCCACCCAACATTGCTGGACCAGATTTTTTGTATGATGCTTTTAGCTCTTATAACTATTGGACTGACAAATCCCATGGGATCATAAAATTTTGATATATAGCTAAGAATAGCCCGCTTTGTTAGTACATTCTGATCAAAAGCCTCTGGACTGTTGATGGTGAAGCAGTCCTGTTTTACATTAAGTGTTATACCTAAGGCCTTCATACTAAAATTATCTTTTAGGAAATCTCGCTCACTGAATTGTTGTTCAGCTTCAGGTATATCAGATAATATAGCCGGAGTATTAGATGCCCACTTATGTAATTTAAAGCTTCCATAGTTTAACAATTCACACAGTTGTCGTTTAGCTTCAAGCAAGTTGTGCATATCAGAACATGAATATAAAATATCATCCACATATGTACAATTCTGAATGATATAGGATGCAAGTGGCAATTCATTCCCATACCTTTGTGCAAGTTCCAATAAGCAGCGTGTGGCCAAGTAGCTCGAAGACTTCATACCGTATGTGACAGTATCAAGACGAATACATTTTATAGTTTGACTGGGATTGTCACGCCATAAAATGTTTTGGAGTGATGTTTGCTGCGGGTTTACTAATACATTGCGAAACACTTTCTTTATATCAGAACTCAAAGAAAATTCTCCTATTCTGAATAATAGCACAATGTCAAATAATTCCTTTTGAACTGGGGGCCCATTTAATAAAATATCATTTAGTGAGACTTTTTTACTAGTTCTCATTGACGCATCATATACTACCCTAGTAGGCGTACTTTTACTATGCCCGTTTATAACGGGATGATGCGGTAAAAAATACAGCGGGTCCTCATTGAAATTATATGAATTTATATCTACATAGTGACCATGTCCAAGTTCAACATATTCATGAATGAAGTTCTGATAATCAGTAAGTAAATTTACATTCTTTTGCAATCGTTTTTCGAGGCTGAGAAATCTGTGCAAAGCTAGGTCAAATGAACTACCCAAAGTTTCATTAATTTTATTTGTCTCAACCTTGATTGGCAAATCTACTTGAAATTTATTATTTTCTAATTTAACAGAATTAGCAAAAATTGATTCCGCTAAATCTTGCTCTGAGTCCTTTTCTATTAGCAGCTCGGGGACTCGCTCAACATCCCATAGTTGTTTGATACTGTCACTAACGTCTGATTCGCATTTAACACAAAAAAGTGATACAACCTGATTTTTTATGATGTCTGACACTAACGCGCCTGCAACGACGTGGCCAAATTTGGTGTTGAGGATGCACGGAGTTGAAGGCTGGGGCTGCTTTTCTTGGTCATTGCGCAGGTTGCGAGCTTCTTCAAGCGGTAGGAGGACCTGGAAAAATACGTCAGCCCCGATCAGCATATTTATTTCTGAAGGTTGGTTAAATGTTGTATCAGCTAATGTGACACCAGCGGGAATATTTATTCCATCCATGCTGATTGGCATTTGTGGTAATTGACATGTAATTTTTTCTACCACATGACAGTTTACTAAGACTTTATATTGGGATGTCAAAGAATGCACTTGTAGGGGAATGCAATAGCTAATCTTGCTCTTGTTCTGCGTCACACCAATGAGGTTAATATCAGATCGCTCAGGGGTAAGCCCTAAGACCTCAATAGCTTTCGTGGTGATCAGTGACACTTGTGAGCCCGAATCTAAAATACACTTGACATGCACCTCCCTACCATTTTGAGTGTATAATTTTACTCTCGCTGTCGGAATTAAAACATTGCTTGCAGAGGCCCCAGACAGGAGCACTACTGGGTTGCCTTCACTTTCCTCATCTGGGTGCAGCAGGGTGTGATGAGGTTTTTTGCATATGCCACACCGAAAGTGGAATCTACATTTACCTACATGAGAATTTAGACATGTAGTACACAGGTTACATTTTTTCGCAAAGGAAATTCTTTCCTTTGAAGGTAACAATTTGAATTTCGGACAAGAATATAATTTATGATCAAAACACTTACAGTGTACACATTCCATGGAGGTCTTCGCTGCAGCTGCTAACGCTACCTTATTCTTGACAGACTGCACTGAAGACGGCTGGCTTCTCCCCGGCCCTGCATGGTCAGGATGGGTATCCGTGTTTTCCAATGCAAGAGCCCGCTTGTCCATGTACGCCAAAAATTCTTCAATCGTCGGCTCCTGCTTTTGATCACGCTCTAATTGGAATGAACGCGAGCTGTAGGCGTCGATCTTACGCGTCAGAATTCCCAGCAGCACAGGATCCCACGCCTCCACTGCACTTTGCAAATTCTTAAGTGCAGCTAATGTTTGCCGCACTACTGAAACGAAATTCCGTATGTCGTTAGCGTTGGGATACTTCGGCAATTTATTTAAATCTAAAAGAGTGTTTACATACTCAGAAACGATTTTATATTTGTTGAAAAATCTTTCATCTAACAGTTGCCTTGCCTGAGGATAGCTATCACTGACAAGTGGGAGATTTTTTACCAAATCATACGGCTCTTCTTTGAGAAACGATCGAAGGTAATATAACCTTTGTACATTATCAAGCGACTTGTCGTTGTGAATTACCGAAGTAAATATTTGTATGAAAGCTACGTAATCCGAATATTTGCCGGAAAAGGTAGGTATGTTTATGCTAGGTAATTTAGCTCTAGGTTTACTACTGCAACCTGACTCCAAGGCACTCTGTTCAGCTACAGAACTACTAGATTTTTTAATGCGTTCGTTGAATATTGACAAACAATGAAAGTATTTATTTTCAACCTCCGCATAATCTTCCTTGTCCTCCGAATCCAATGATATAATTTGTTTGTTATACGCCTCATATTCCTTAAATGCATCGCATAGTCTATCCCGTTTCGCAATTGGGGATGTCTAAAAAAAATTACCCATGGTTTTTATATTTTTTTTGTATAGAATAGTCAATTATAAGAAACTAATTTCAATATTTTTTCATTTAGTTCGCTACTTTTATCAAAATTAATTATTGAAACTATTTTGGTTGATGACGTCACAGTTTGATAAAGCGCTACCACATAGTTGATTATGGCTCATGACTTTGCCATGTGGCAACCTCTTTTTTAATTTGTTTTCATCTGTGGTCAAACTTAGTGTCAACCAACTTTCACTATTGTCAATGTCAATCCGTTCTATCCTCGTAATTTTTTATCGTATAACGCGCTGAACTGCTTTTCCCCGGATTCCGATTACCCTAATATTATACTCGTCGACCTGTGCTAGTACCTTGGACTGAATCTACTTATTCGTTGAACTTGCCTTGCCTCTGGATACCGAGATGAATAACACTAGTCGTAATAGCAAAAAAGTTTTTGTGCACGTAAACAAGAACTTGAAAAGGCTATGGTGTTATAAATTAGATATCGATGTCTATTCAAAACGCCAGTATTATTGCTGTGAAGATCATCTCAATGTAAGTATTTTATTTTATACACTTACTAACCTTCGAATATAACTGTTGTCGTATTTGTAGAAGATGCACTAACATACATGAAACTTGAGTTATGTTTGATTTGTGTTGGAGTGCAGTAGAAAGGGCCGAGAATTCCAGATATTACATACTTAATTAATGATTTTGTATAGGAGTCACAAAATACCAACTTTAGAAAATGGTATAGTATTATTTTAATAATAAAAATTAGAATAAGTAATGTACTTATGCTGGCAGTTTTCTCGCATAACATAATATTGCGGTATAGTGAGGAAAATCCACCAGCATCTCTGGGTCCATGCCACAGGGGTGGTTTATAAATAATTGTTTTAGATTGGGTTCAGTTTACATTTCTATACTAATATTATAAAGAGGTAAAGTAAATAATGCAGTTTTTTATGTATGTAATTGTAATGTAATTTAGTTTTCATCCTATTAAGCTTCTGTAACATGAATCTACTTATAATTTCGTTTTTTTTTTATAGCTGGAAGAAGATTAAGAAAATTACCAATACTGGAAGTTAATGAAAGGACGGCCCTAACTAAAATGTACAGCAAGCCTCTGTGGCATTTGGGTCAAGCAATATTAGTAATATACCTACAACAGGTGTTGAAATCCCTGGATCATCACAGGTATGATTTTGAAATTGTTATCTTAGCCGAGTGCTAACTAAAGAGCTTTTTTTTGTAGGTAGTTGTATCCTCAATCTCAGTTAATTTAAATTTCTAAAAACATCTCTATTAATACTCTCTCCAAAGATCTTCAAAACATGTTGACCATTCTTTACCTATTTTAATCACAAATTATTTTTACAGCATGAAACATCAGAACTCCGAAGACTTTTTCTGCAAGAATGTACTCTAAAAACCATCTGAAATTTGTTCTCGCAAAGTAGTTCCTAGTCGGATTAATACAATAAATTCTGCTGTTCAGTCAGTGTAGTGGACGCAAAGGAAAAAAGTGAAATAATAAAAAGTGAATAAACAGCCAAAATAGTTTTATTGTACTTTCAATCTTGAAACTACTCACATATTTTCTTCAGTATTACCTTTTCTAGTTAACTTTTTTCAGGCATAGCATTTTGACGACCAGACTGATGGCTTATAAGTGGTTAGAGACCCTAATTATGAAGCTTGGGGTCCTGGGTTCGATTCCCGTGTCAGGGCAAGAGAAACAAATGTACAATCAATCGCGTACCAGAGTGGAACCTTATTCTTGCAAATGTCATGTTGACATTCCATAGATCTGTGTTAAAAAAAAATAGGGATCCCTTTGTTTCCCACACTTTTTTGGTTCTGAATTGCGATGGTCAGAAATTGATATCCATATAATTTATAAACATAAACATCACTAGTCATAATTTTTATGCAGTATAATGCTTATTAGCTCTAATATTTATGGCACATAATATTAAATCCTATAATCACAAAAGTCATACATTTTTAACTATAACGTTCAAAGATCCAACGATAATACGAGCGAGCAAGACAGTTCAGAACAGAAGCGACTCGGATAGGTTAGGTTTAGAAGGCTAGGGCAGGACGTAATTCAGTTTCCCTGTCTACAGTCGAACCTTTTGTTGTCTGACCCATCATAGAACATTTTCAAAGTAAGAGTCATGTTGATTTTTCTTTGTCAAGCAATGCAATGTCACTGATATTTTCAGTGAAAAGGTTCCTTTCATAGTGGGTTATGATCCAGTAGATTTGACTGTAGAAGGGTGAAATTGTCCCTTAATAGGATAGCTTTCAGTTAAGCTATGAAAAAAGTACCTAATATTATAACTTTTGAAGAGGCTATTTATTCTAGCAAAATGAAAATAGAACATACTTTTTAGGATGCTTTTTCCCTGTTTTATTAATATAACAGAACAGGCTTTCACTTAATCTAGGATAGAGCACTTGCCAATAGTTTTGGAAATATGTATTTCTATTAGAAGTCTATGGACTTTTTGACAAGCCCATCTATATAGTCCTGTTCATAATTAACCCAGAGCATATGTATTTTATTATTTGTTTTCAAAGGGAAGCATAGGTTGTCGTAAGTGCAGAAAGATCGGTGTCCGGGGCCAAGCCAAGTAGTTTTCAAAGGGAAGCGTAGGTTGTCGTAAGTGCAGAAAGACGGTGTCCGGGGCCAAGCCAAGTAGTTTTCAAAGGGAAGCGTAGGTTGTCGTACGTGCAGAAAGATCGGTATCCGGGGCCAAGCCAAGTTGTTTTCAAAGGGATGCGTAGGTTGTCGTAAGTGCAGAATGATCGGCGTCCGGGTTAAAGAAAGGTACAATTCATTCAGAGCAGCTTATCGGAATCCGGTATAAACACAGCCAGGGTATTTTTACTTGATTCATCTCAATCTTGATTCATCTCATGTTCGATTCTTGCCAAATAAGGGTAGATGATATTTTTTCCCACTGATGGGAGGGTACTTCCCACTGGAATGGCGGGGCGATCTTACGCTGAAGAGGTTTCCGAGCGGACGTTCCGTTTGTACGTAGACGACTCCTTGTCGGTCTTCTAACCTCTAAGGACAGTTGTGCTGTGTTTGTGTTGAGCTCGTAGCTCCTGAACTTCAACAAAGTGCAAATCCCAAGGAGCCTTACGCCGTGTCACTTGCGAAGGAGACCCATTTGCTGGACTGGTGCTGGAACCTGAAGGTCAGTGGGATTTTTCATACGCTCGAATTTGGCAAGGGTTTGTACTGCGTCCCGAAGAAATTTACCTACAGTTATTTAGCTTGCTTTCGCAACATTTTGTGGTCCTTTCGAACCGAAGGTTTACTTATTTAAATACATTTCTCGCAACGTATTTAACGTTAAAAACTTGTCGTACAAGTTAAAAAATAAATACTGTTAATTAATTTGCACAAGGTTATTTATTTATTTTAGTTCGTGTAGGTAGAATCTAAAATGCCTGCTAAGAAAGATCCAGAAAGATTAGCAACGTTAATTGCACGCAAAGAAAGAATATTTCAACGTTTACAAAATATATTCGATTTGATTGGCTCAGTTTCCGATTCCGATACGAAAGAGATATTTTTATTACGCGCTTCTGAGGCTGAAGAGTTGAGAAACGCATTTGAAAAAACCATATTTTTGATTTTTGAGATCGAGTCTCAAGATGATCCCGAAGCTAGTCTTAACAACAGTGCATTAAATTCATTTGACGAAATGTATTTTCGTATAAAATTATTGTCAGCGAAATTACAACCTAACGTCCATGAAGTTAAGGATCAATTAGCTCCGGTCGGCTCGGGCATACAGCCCCGCTTACCTAAGTTAGAATTGTTTACATTTGATGGGAACATCGAGGAATTTACAACATTTTATGAGACTTTTTGTTCGTTAGTACACGATAAACCTCATATTTCAAAAATTGATAAATTTCATTTTTTAATATCGTGTACTAAGGGCTCAGTGTTAAATATAGTAAAAAGCCTTCCAATTACGGCTAGCAACTATGACCTAGTTTGGAAAAGCCTACTGGATAAATATCAAGATAACAGAATGTTGGTTGGTAGGTACTTGGACAAGATGTTAAATTTTACGCCGCTTACTAAGGAGTCTTCGACCCACTTGAATTCATTTATTGAAACATTTGAACATTCTTTTCGAGCAATTGAATCATTAAATATCCCGGACTTAAGCAGCTATGTTTTATGTCACATTGCACTGAGGGCCCTCGACCCAACAAGTAGGAAAACGTTTGAACAAAGGCTCGATCAAACATCGATTCCGTCGTTTTCACAATTAATGACATTCGTTCATAATCAAATAAAAGTGCTAGACCATTCAGCGTCGTTTTCTAGTAATCAAAATTTGCAACAAAATAAAAAAGTGACAAATCATATCGAAAATAAAAGCAATAAATATGACAAGGCGAACTTTAAAAGTTTCACATCTCAAACAACTCGTAATAAATTAACGTGTTTACATTGTGGTGACAATCACATGCTGTTCCGGTGTGATCAATTTCGTAAATTGAACACTCAACAGCGTCTCAACCGTGTTGAGACACTCAAACTATGCAAAAATTGTTTGAAACCTAATCATACGGAAAGTCAATGCGCTAGTACTTTTAAATGTTTTATCTGTCAGCTTCGTCATCATACATTGTTGCACGAAGATTCGTCCGGTTTCGCGACACACATGCCACCGCCAAATGCGGCTGCGCGTACTTCGCATGTCGAGCTGAACCACCATGCGTCCTCGGCAAGTAGCTGTACATACACAGTAGTGCTAGGAACAGCAGTAGTACATGTCACCGATTCTATGGGGAGTCAGCAACCGTGTCGTATTTTGATCGATTCCGGGGCGCAATCTAATTTTATTTCTGTAGATTGTTTACAACGGTTAGGGTTGTCAACGCGTAAATGTCCATTTAATATTTATGGTTTAGCGGGTGAAAATGTAAAAACTTTCGGAATGACATCTTGCACTGTTTCACCGAGACATAATGAAAGCCCAAAGTTTTATATTGACGCAATTATTTTACCAAAAATTACCTCTGATTTACCTACTGTACACATTCCGGTAAATATCGTAGAAAATTATGACAATTTGTTTTTAGCTGATCCGACATTTTACCAACGTTCTCCGATAGACATCATTTTATCTGGTGACATCTTTCCGCACATATATACTGGTAATAAAATATTTTTTAATTCTAACATGCCTACCGCCTTGAACAGCGTGTTCGGCTACGTCATAACCGGTCGACTGGCCGTGCCGGCGCCTAGTGATGGCGATGTTGTAGCGTCTGCGACATCCCTAATGTCGTACACTTGCGATGAGAATATTCTCAACGAAACTCTTAAAACGTTTTGGGAGGTAGAATCTTTGCCGTGCGAGATTCCTTTAGATCCGTTAGATCAATTAGCGGAAAAAATATATGAAAAAAATCATTACCGCGACGACACCGGTCGTTACGTGTCTCCGATTTTAATGAACCCTGAGCATGAGCCCCTGGGCGAGTCACGCGCCGCCGCCGCGCGCCGCCTGCTGCAAGTGGAGCGCCGGCTGGCGCGCGCGCCGGCCCTGCGCGACCAGTACGCGAGCTTCATGCGGGAGTACGAGGCGCTGGGACACATGGAGCTGTACGAAGGCGCTGAGCCGTCTCGGTACTTCGTGCCGCACCACTGCGTCTTGCGCCCTTCTAGTACTAGCACGCCCTTGCGAGTAGTCTTTGACGGCTCATCAAAAACTAGTACTAACGTATCATTGAACGATACTCTCCTGACAGGTAGAAAACTACATCAGGATATATTTAAAATTATTAGTAAGTTTCGCTTATACGACGTGTGCTTCTCTGCCGACGTATCAAAAATGTATCGGGCGGTACTTATACGACCCGAAGAGCGAATCTATCAGCATATACTCTGGCGTGACTCACCATCGGAGCCCATGCGCACTTATGAACTAAAAACGAATACATACGGTTTGCGCAGCGCACCCTACGTTGCGGTGCGCACGATGCACCAGCTCGCGCGAGACGAACAAGAGCGCTTCCCGGATGCTTGTCAAGTTCTCTTACAAGGATTTTATGTAGATGACCTATTGTGGTCCTGCCAGTCAGAATTAGAAGCTTGTAAGCTACAAGATGAATTAATGACTCTTCTTGGAAGCGGCGGTTTTGATCTGAAGAAATGGGCGAGTAACTGTCCTAACCTGCTAACTCGTATGCAGTCGGATCAAGTTACTTCAATTAATTTTCAAGACGATACGTTATCGTCATCAGTAAAAGTTCTAGGCTTAACCTGGCTACCGTCTTGCGATAGTTTTTCATTTAACTATAATTTAACGGATGATTATTTTACTAAGCGCTCAGTACTAAAACTTCTGGCAAGCATATTTGACCCAGTCGGTTTTATATCGCCATGCACGTTTATCGCAAAATGTATAATGCAAGATTTGTGGAAATTAAATCTCGGCTGGGATGAATCGCTACCTGTCGAGTTGCATAACAAGTGGAGTAGGTTTATAACTGATTTGCCTGCGCTGTCTAACTTGCGAATTGAGCGTCACGTTTTAATTCCAAATTTTAAAACTGTCCAGTTAGTAGCATATTGCGATGCGTCAAGCCTTGGATATGCAAGTTGCGTTTATTTACGCAGTGTCGATAACAAAGGCAACGTTAAAGTGAGATTATTGGCTAGTAAATCTAAAGTTGCACCAATGAAGCCTATTTCGATTCCCCGCTTGGAATTAATGTCTGCCGTGTTGTTGTCTAAACTTGTTAAATTTATCATACAAAATATTAACGATTTTGAGTTACCTATAATTGCCCTAAGTGATTCGACAGTCGTACTGTCATGGCTTCAGACTCCGCCGTATAAATTGAAATTATTTGTATCTAATCGGGTGAGTCAAATTACCGAAGTTGTCCCGCCTAGCTGCTGGCACCACGTGGGCAGCGAACACAACGCTGCCGACGTGTGCTCGCGAGGCGCGCTGCCCGCGCAGCTGCTCGACAAGAGCACGGAGTGGCTGCACGGCCCGGCGTGGCTGACTGACAGTCCTAACAATTGGCCTACTAATGTTTTTTACGTTAAAAACACTGACGTTATTCCGGAAATGAAATCAAATACCGATACATTTTGTTTTAACTCATGTGACAAAGGCTTTAATAATGACCTTGAGGAAACATTTAACAAAATTTCATCGTTTATAAAATTACAACGCGTCATGGCGTGGTGCTTTAGATTTCTAAATAATTGTAAATTAAAATTCCCGGAGAAGTATTTTGGCCCATTAAAAACATTAGAGTTAAAGAAAAGTCATGACACTATAATTCGCGTCATCCAATCCAATCATTTTTCTGCGGAAATGAAATTATTGGAAAATAATAATTACGTACCTACTATGCGTAAATTAGCACCTTTCATTGATGCTCTTGGTTTCCTCAGGGTGGGGGGTCGGATCGCACAAGCGAACCTCCCTTTTGATGCCAAGCATCCCGTCCTATTACCAAAAAATTGTCACGTGACTAAAACAATTGTCAAGCATTATCACGAATTTTATATGCATACCGGCCCGCGCACGTTGCAAGGGATATTATGCAAAAAATATTGGATCGTCGGAGCTCGATGCCTAATTAGATCGGTACTTTCGAAGTGCCTTAAATGCTTCAAATGCCGACCGTTGAACCTTCAACCCGGTATGGGCACTTTGCCCGCATCTCGTGTGAACCCGGATAAGGTCTTCAACCACGTTGGTTGTGACATTGGCGGTCCATTCTACGTCAAGGAAAGTTCTCGCCGTAATGCAAAACAATATAAGGCTTATTTAATTATTTTTGTTTGTTTTTCTACAAAGCTCGTTCACTGCGAAATTTTAACCGAATTATCATGCGATGCGTTTTTGGCCTCATTTGATCGTTTTGTGTCTCGGCGCGGCTTATGCAGCTGTTTATATTCAGATTGCGGAAAAAACTTCATAGCCGCGGCTAAACATTTGAAGGACGTTCATGCTTTTTTAAATTCAAAAATTAGTCACGAGACTATAACTGATCAGTTGTCGCTTCGGAAAGTTGAGTGGCGGTTCAACCCGCCAAGCGCTCCCTCAATGGGAGGATTATGGGAGGCCGGGATCAAGTCCGCTAAATATCACTTGTATCGTGCTGTAGGTGATCGCGCTCTCACGTACGAAGAAATTACTACGGTTTTCGCAAAGATTGAGGCCGTTATGAACTCGCGCCCTCTCTGTACCCTCTCAGACGATCCTAACGAGTTCGACATACTGACACCCGGTCACTTTGTTGTCGGACAAAGCTTATTAGCCGTTCCGGAATATAATTTCGAAGATGTTCCTCTGAATAGATTGTCACGTTGGCAATCCATCCAGAAGATTACGCAATCATTTTGGAGACGTTGGTCTGATGACTACCTGCACACTCTACAACAGAGAGTAAAATGGTTTTCGTCACCATCAAATATTAAGGTCGGTGATCTAGTGCTTATCAAGTCGGAGCTGACTCGATCCTTAGATTGGCCACGTGGCCGAGTCGAGGCAGTTTATCCCGGTCGTGACAATGTCGTGCGTGTGGTTACCGTGCGAACTCAATCTGGAGTGTATAGGAGGCCAGTTAATAAACTGTGCCCTTTACCTTATGCAAATTAATGTATCAACTAGATAGGTTAGTTAGTTGTAGGATTAGATTAGGATCCTCTTTAATAGAAATAGGTAAAATTACTATTGATGGCACGTTGCCTAAATGTAGTAAACTTTGTTTTATTTTATTATTTTCTTTACCATAATCACTTTAGTGGAAATCATCGCGTTGATTTCGGTGGGGGGTATGTTCGATTCTTGCCAAATAAGGGTAGATGATATTTTTTCCCACTGATGGGAGGGTACTTCCCACTGGAATGGCGGGGCGATCTTACGCTGAAGAGGTTTCCGAGCGGACGTTCCGTTTGTACGTAGACGACTCCTTGTCGGTCTTCTAACCTCTAAGGACAGTTGTGCTGTGTTTGTGTTGAGCTCGTAGCTCCTGAACTTCAACAAAGTGCAAATCCCAAGGAGCCTTACGCCGTGTCACTTGCGAAGGAGACCCATTTGCTGGACTGGTGCTGGAACCTGAAGGTCAGTGGGATTTTTCATACGCTCGAATTTGGCAAGGGTTTGTACTGCGTCCCGAAGAAATTTACCTACAGTTATTTAGCTTGCTTTCGCAACATCTCAATACAATATTCGTCACAAAACAAGCAAGAATGACAATTGACAGTAATGACACTACCGACACTGTCAGTGCCAGATGTCAGATTTGCCAGCCGGTCTAAATCAAACTCCGTAGTACAATCCATGCGTAAATTGTGAAGAATTCTAACCACACATAATAAAGTACGATTTGGACCGGTCACGTAATTTACACCAATGTCAAATGAAGGTCATTGCTTATTTGTTGAATAATAAATTCATTACGTTATATAAAAATTAAATAACTACAGAAACCGAGTTAAAAAGCATTTATCTCGAAATGGTTTTCGATTTACTGTACATTGCAAAAAAATAGACATCCCCAATTAAGGTCTCGGGATGGGAATTTTCCAAATTAGATTCGGTGGACACGAAAGTAAATAACCTAGTTATTGTACCTTTTATATAACCTCGCTTGGCGATCACGTCTTTGGCCTCCATCTCCATCGTATTGCATGTACTGTACTTATTCCAGTAATTATGTCACAATTAGCGCTAATACAATACAATTTTACAAGAAAAATAAAACATAAAACACGCGGCGCGACACAAAATGGCGAAGTTCCCGTTGTTCTCGTACACTCACGCGTCTTCGTTCGTTCCGTTCCGTTCGAGTTGGGACGGGACGCCGTCAGTGCTGCCAACCTCCGCACCTGCCCGCGCGCTTGATCGACGAACCAATCGAAAAAACTTCTTTTTTCTTTCTTCAAACTGGAACGTATGCTTATAATATCTTGATTTTAATGCTTTTCTTTCTTGATAATGATGCTGAATATTATTTTCGCAGCAACTTATATGATGAGATGAAAGTAGGATAAGAATTAATTACGTACTTATATCGTTGTTTTCGTTGCTCATTCACGTTTTTCGGCTCAAACCTGGGATGCAATTTATCGCAGTATTCGCAGTAGGTATCGGCGGTACTGTATCGCTTGCACTTCTTGCTGGCAAGTTGCTTGCAGATTCTGAGACAATCGCTGTGTTGGGCTGGGTCTTGTACTCGCAAAATCTTCTCGTCTTGACGGTGAGAATGGACCAATGTTGGGAGCGTGGACTGTATTTTAATTTTTGGTTCTTCACAAGAAAAGATGTTTTCACTGGTATGAAGATTTATTACAAAACACCAACTATACAGTTATGAAAGAGCAAATAGAACAAAATTGTCTTAAGGACGCCGAAGCAGTGTTAATATGGCCGATGGGCGACCGGAAGAGACAGAGAAAAAAGTTCTGCCAACCTAGTTTACAAAACCTTGTGTTGCCAGCAACACTTGGGGTAAAGAGAGGTATGGGTATTTATTGATGTACTTATATAGTGTTTACCCGAGGCTTTGTACACGTAAATCATTAGATCCAGCAGCTGAATTGAAATTTCAGGATTTTTTAATTCCCGTGGTAATTCCCGAAAATTAAATCGTGATTTCATTGACGCTACATTGAAAACAAACACGTAAATTTCATTACTCTAAGCCCAGCGTTGTTTCAAGATTTTATCCCTATCCCGAGAGAATATTGGAATAAAAAGTACCATATGTTTTAATCCAGGATATAAACTAAATTTTTGCCAAATTTATTCCAAATCCGTCTAGCTACTTCAGCGTGAAGAATTAACAAACATACCCACTCACTCACTCACAAACTTTTGCATTTATAATATCAGTAGGATTTTAAGGATTACCTACGACTTCGATATCGCGATGATGAAGATTTCTTCCCGTTTCCATTTTTTTTTTTTTCTGAGAATGAGAATGCTTTATTTGCCAGAATACATAATATAGAATACATAAGATGTTATACAGTCATACAGTGTAAGTATGTCTGTACAGTTTATTGTTTTTTTAATAAGTGCAAAAAAATTTTTGCAACAAATTTCACCCTATTTCCTATCATCGTCTACTATTGGACATACATATCATAGGTCTCCCCCATCCATATACCGCGGCTTTAACAAAACTTCCGTCCATCCAGTTTATGTATTTCCTATGGTTTACTGAAAATATATTATTACGTCATCGAGATGACATTTCTTAAATTTAAAAGCTGACAAGCACTAAACCTTCGCACCTTCGCACAATGTTCGCATCGCACATAAATAAAAAAAAACGATGTTAACTGTCACTAATCATTCATAATCACAGAAGTTTCAAATATTGATATTAACAATGGATATCTACTTTACGGTTGACAACACAAGAGTTCATTTTGAAGCATGTCGAACAATTTTTGAACACATCTGCGTCTTAATTTACAAATACACTGCAGGACACTTTTTGAAGTGTATGATTGATTTATATTATCACTGACGGGCAACACGTGATTGGCCCAATCAACTTTTTTACTGACACTTTGGGCTTCTCCTGCGTTACCAAAATTGTCTCTAGCGTTACCAAAAAAAATCGTACTTCCAATAAGATACTTCACGGTTTAATGGGTTGAACTTAGGTAGGATGGCATGCATTCATGTACACCATCTATAAATTACAGAAAAAACATGTTTACTTAAATCTGCTATTGTTGGAAAAAGTTCGCGGACAGATTAATGTCGGTAAAAAAGTTTATTGGTCCTGTTTATCGTCATCCCACAATCATAATGCAATTTTCCAGCTTTTAACTATTTTGTCTGTTCTTAAGGGTCTCAAACTACCATAAATACCAAATATTTTCTAAATTGGTTTTACTGGTTTAAACGTAATGAAGTAACAGACCGAGTTACTTGTAATAAATTGAAACAATGTTAAAATAAATAAAAAAAACCGGCCAAGAGCGTGTCGGACACGCCCAAAATAGGGTTCCGTAGCCATTACGAAAAAATTAAGTAATATTTTTCTAAGGATTTCGAATTTTATACGGAATCTTCCAAGTTTAGGTATATTTTATACCTTACGCTGCTATTTACTCATAAACTACTAATAATTCTCAAGCAAACTTAGCTGCTATAGTTTTCCTTGGAAGTTTGATATACTGACTACCATCCTGAATTTTTTCAAATTTTTCTACCCACCGGTTTAGATTTTAGAGGGGGGGGGACGCTCGATTTTAATGAAAATTTGCACTTTAAAGTTGAATATTTCGCAAACAAATGACTGAATCGAAAAATCGTTTTAGCAAACCCCTAATGGTTTTAAAATACCTATCCAACGATACCCCACACTATAGGGTTGGATGAGAAAAAAAAAATCACCGCCACTTTACGTCTATGGGAGGTACCCTAAAAAAAAATGTTTTTGAATTTTTAATTGTACTGTTTTTTCGGCTTAGTTTACCTATATATCCGTGCAAAATTACAGCTTTCTAGCATTGATAGTCTCTGAGCAAAGCCGTGGACGGACAGACAGACAGACGGACAGACAGACAGACAGACATGGCGAAACTATAAGGGTTCCGTTTTTGCCATTTTGGCTCCGGAACCCTAAAAAGAAACACACTAACACTCTTGTTTGGAAACTTGGTTTGGAAACTTTTATTTGATTTAAGTAACTAAAGGCTTATCTTTATAAAAAACATACTCGTACAAACAAACAGCGCGAGGGTGCTTAAAGGCTTAAACATTATGTTTAGCCAGTATCCGATTCGCAACCGCAATGACGCACTTTGACCTTTGTATTGTCTATTTGTAATAACATTGTTGTGTCTTGTGTTATTAAGTAGGTGTCATTTCATTCTTTCTTTCAAACATATCGAGTCAAAAGCTTTTTAAATCATCATCATCATCATCAGCCTATGTTCGTCCACTGCTGGACATAGACCTCTCCCATGGCACGCCACTGAGCACTATCCTCGGCCACTCTCATCCAGCTCTTGCCAGCCACCTTGCGATTGCTTTTTAAATATTGAGTCTGAAAATAATCAGTAAATTTGGACTGCACCTATAAGTGTCCTTATTTGTAATGGAGTTTATTGGAAACCGCGTGTTCGGGCGGCAACGGAGCGAGCGTAATGCAAAAACTTTAGACGGTGCCGTCGCGTCGTCTGGCCTCACAGCGCACGCGTTGAAACCAGTACCCTTAGGCTATGGCCACACTAGACTGAAATTCTGCCGCGGATCTCCCGCGACGGAACTTATTGCATACTACACGGAACGACCGATCTTCCGCGTAGTGTACCCGCTATTTGTATTTTATAACGCAATAACATGTATTGGCGTTCCACCGCGTAAGTTCGGCGACGGGATTTCCGGCTAGTGTGAACCATAGATAGCCTTAGTGTAAGTTTTCGGTTACAAAATACGTTTCGATCGCGTTCGCGTAAAATCACAATTTGTATGGAATGGAAAGACGAACATCGAAAACGTTCCGCTAGAGGCGCTGTTCATGTTTCCATACAAATTAAGAGTTTAACGCGAACGCGATCAAGACGTATTTTGTAACCGAAAACTTATACTAAGGGTACAGTACGATTAAGATGATATCTAAGAATATTAGAGTCAATGTTCGCAATAATGTGGACATGACTCCAAAATCCCACTAATATTATAAATACAAAAATTTGTATGTCTGTTTGTTTATTTCTCCAGGAACATCTAAAGAGCTGAACTGATTTGGATGAAATTCTGTGTAAAGATAATTTTTATCGCTTCGGAGCCACTTTTAGCAATTTTAGATTTTAAGTTTGACAAAAACGGTACATTAGTGACAGGTTGTTAGTCTGTCGCCTACGGTATACCTTAACCTATATCCTTAGTCGCCTCTTACGACACCCACGGAAGAAATGGAGAGGTGTAATTCTAACCCGACACCACACGGGTTGAGGTATAGAACTTTAAAAAGCTACACTATCTCAGATTAATATAGACGTTTTATCCCTGAACAGTACAAAGACGGCAAGAAACTTGGTAAAATTCCGTTAACTTACTGCTCTTTATTTATTTACTGCGTACCCATTGACCATTTATAAACTTTCGGACACACAATGTTTAATGAAATCTGCGGTAACGAACTTCATGTCATCGATTTATGCATCACTACTTTTGTCCGACTCATATTCATAACTTTTATTTAATCAATTATTTTCAACTAATTGTTGCCCGCGACTCCGTCCGCGTGTATTTCACTAGTTTTTATCCATACTATTATTATGAATGCAAAAGTGTGTGTGTGTTTGTATGTTTGTGCGTTTGTCCGTCTTTCACGCCGTAGCGGAGCGACGGATCGACGTGATTATTGGCATAGAGATAGTTTATGGGCCGGAGAGTGACATAGGCTACTTTTTATCCCGGAAAAATGCACAGTTCCCGAGGGAACAGCGCGCGATAATCGAATACCACGCGAGCGGAGCCGCGGGCAAGAACTAGTATATTTTATAAATTAAAACTTCACAATGCATGTTATCGAATAGAGAAACAATTTTTAAGATACCTTCAGAAGAAGCGACGCGAATTTACAGATTCATTGGATGGGCCTTTGCATCCAGAGGCGTGGTTTCAGTGCAAGGGAGAGTGTAAAATCTGTCTGTAGTGTGATGTATATTTCAGAGGCTTTCCATGAGGCTGACATAGTCACATTTGGTGTGCTAAAGCCTCGTTAAAATATCAGAGAAAAAAAAAGATACCTTCACCAATAACAAAGTTATGAAGGTTTGAAATTCAAGATTAGACAGAGAAAGACATACTTACTTGCATGTGACGTCACACGCAAGTAGTGCCATACTTGCTGCACAGTTAATGCAAAATGAGCATGAGGTCTCCTTGATGTCTCCAACATCAGTAAAGCTATATAAAGATTGTCGATCTCCGGAAATGCGGCACTGCAAAAAAATATACGCCTATTTTATTTGTCCCAGTTGCAAATTACGTGGCAACACAATAAAAAATTGCCAGCCTGAAATAAAGACCCTGTTAATAAATACCCTCTCCGCACAATACCCGCAGAACAAACACCCAATCCAATTTGCAAATACGCGTTTAAAAATACCGTATTTAAATACGACCTCATATGTTCCCCCTTCACTCAATTTTACGCTCGTGCCTGTGGCATGTGGCTATGGTTTTCGAGAGTGTTGCCAAATTAATCTATTTTAGCTAAAATGTGGTATTTAACTTTGAGCAGAATATCAGTCTACTCGTGACCACGGCCACTGTAATGTGGTCGAAACTTCGAGGTAAGTATTACTTGTGATTAGCGTGATAAATCCCGTTTGTGGTATTTAACCGTAAGTGAAAATCATGAAAGTTTAAAACATTATAAACTTCTTGTTTTCTTTTTTGGATTTTTTGAGGTGCTGATAAAAATAAAAATAAAATAAAAAAAATAAAATTAAAAAACATAATGAGCATTCTAGCGAATTATACAAGTCATCATCATCATCTCAGCCTATTTACGTCCCACTGCTGGGCACAGGCCTCCTCTCAGAATGAGAGGGCTTGGGCCGTAGTTTCACGCGGGCCCAGTGCGGATTGGGAACTTCACATTATACCTTTGAATTACTTCTCAGGTATGTGCAGGATTCCTCACGATCCCTTTGACCTCGTGGCAAATTTCAAATGTATTTCCCACATGAATTTGAAAACTCAGAGGTGCAGACCGGGGTTTGAAAGGACCCACGAAACTTTGCTTGGGAAGCGATTTGTCAAACCACTATGCCACCATGGCTTCAAAACATTATAAGTAAAAGCTTAAAAAGTTTAAGCGAACGTTCTAACGAGTATTCAAACGAAACGACGGTAAATTTGCTTTGAGCTTTTTGCCTATCGAGTAATTTTCATTATTCGGGTCAGACTTTTTCTTGTTTGTTATTTTGTCCCGTTTTTCAACAGACAATAGTGACAGACCTTCTTTAAAAAACTGTCATAAAATATGCTAGTGCTTAGGAGATAGTCCGTAAAATAATGGGTTTGTACTTAACTACGACAAGAATGTATAGACAACATATAGAAACTCATGGTTTTAAAGAGTTGCCCAGAGGACGTACCTAACGATGGCGATGGTACAAAAAAAGTTGATCGTCCTGAGCACGCGACCGGCAGCTGCCGCAACACGCGCACTACGTGCCACCGCTCTGCTCGCGCGACTGTCCGACGAAACCAACACAGGCGCACAACTACCCTCATTAACTTTTTAGCCACTTTTTCCCAACAAAGACAATCATTTCGGCAACTTTTTCTTTTACAGACTTGGCAACACTGCTCGGGATTGTGTTCACACTTTTGGCCCTTATTTTATTATCCGGAGCCATTCTCGCGATGATCCAATTTGATTTCAATTTAACGTGTGCTGTAAAAATAATGTGAATCTGGGCACATTTTATGTTGCTTGATTCATTCATTTGCAACACAATAAGCATTGGGAAAAAAATGCTATACCTACAATACAATACAATACAAATACTCTTTATTGTACACCAGAAATAATAAGCGATACAGAAAAACAGGTACACAGATAAAATTACAAGGTAACCTACTATTTTATCGCACGCAACAAAGCATTACATTTTTGTCTACGGTTCATATTGATGATAATAGGTATTCAAAAGATCGTGTTGTGCAATGTGTCAGGGGTAGCTACAATACAATACAATACAATACAATAACTCTTTATTGCGCACCAAAATATAGTAAAAAATTACAGAAAACAGGTATACACACAAAGACTTTCTGAGGTAAGCAATAGGCGGCCTACGAAACTCGAAAGCTACCTACTACGAAATTCGGAAATTGAAGTTCGTATCGTACCGTCCCTCTCACTCTCGTATAACGAGCGGGACGCAGGATACCTAAGTGCGTACCTACGTACTTTGATTTTTATATTTCATAGTAGCGCCCCAGGATTTACTTGAAAGTCGCCGTTGATCTTTTTAGGGTTCCGTAGTCAACTAAGTTTCTCCATGTCTGTCCGTCCGCGGCTAAGATCAGATACCGTTAGTACTACCTATCGAAAGCTATAATTTGGCATGAATGACATATCTATCAGTCACTCCAACAAAGCGGTAAAATAAAAAAATAAAAAAAAATGGGTTAAAATGGGGGTGACGAGACGTAAGGTGGGAGTGATTTTTTCTCGCAACCAACCCTACAGTGTGGAGTATCGTTAGATAGGTTTTTTTTAAACCTTTTAAAATTGGGGAGTTGGCAGGACGATTTTTCTTGGAAGATTCCGTACACAATACTAAATCCTTACTCCATTTTTCCACAATACTACATTTTTTCGTAATGACTATCTTGGCCGTGTCCGACACGCTTTTGGCCGTTTTTTTTTTAAATATTTGACTGTATATAATATCCGATAAACGTAAGTATTTGTATCTTCCATAACTTGTCTGACTCAAGATTTCTTAGCTTAAAGCTACAAGTTGTTCATTTATTTATTTTATTGAAAAAATATTCTGAAACATTTCAATGTAACCCATTTTGCGGAAAGGTTGTAAATTCAAGGGAAAAACACGTAAAAAAGATTGTGCGGTCAACTGGTAAGTGGAAAGGAATGGAAAGGCGATAAAAAGAGCCGGTGACCGACTCACCGATATTGCAACCCGGTTAGGGTTACCATTTCCAAATTTCTAAAGTCCTGACAAATCATCAGGTTAAAATAAATAAAATAGATCAAACATAAAACAAATTTCAGTTACATTTTTAACATAACCAGCTTCTAATGTGGTGTTAGTGAAAGTTGAAACTGTATATTGTCTTGTTTTGTTTGAGGTGAAAATAAAACAGAGCGTTTTTTCTAGGTAACTAAATGAAAACATGCAATGACACGACGTACGGCGTAGGTACAGAAGTGACTATCACGTATTATAGCGGAAAAGAAAGGTAAAAATAATTCATTGATGTAGCGAGAGAAAGCTAATAGAGAAATAGAGAAATCTCTCTGCGGGCAGATGTTATGCTTGGGATCGAAGAACAAAGGACCAGCGTTGGAAGTTGTATTTTATGCGTACGAGTTGAGAAACTTCGATAATGGGCCAATCAAATTTTTTACCGACACTAATCTGTCCACGACATTTTTCAAACAATCGCAAATTTTTGTAAGTAAACATATTGTTTTTTCTGTAATTTAATAGATCGTGTACATAAATACTTGCCATCCTACATAAGTTCAACCTATTAAACCGTGAAATATCTTGTTGGAAGTACGATTTTTTGGTAACGCCGGAGACAATTTTGGTAAGGCACGAGACGCCCAAAGTGTCGGTGTAAAATAGTTGATTGGCCCTAAGGCGATGTAATTTTCAGAGCGTATTGCACGTCTGTGGGGAAGCAGAAGGGCTACTCCGAAACACAAAATTCGAAGTTCGTGTCGTGCGATCCCTCTCGCTCTCGTATTAAATAGTATAAGTGTCAGAGGGAACGCACAACACGAACTTCGAGTAGGTAGCCCTGCTGCTCCCTGCGGGTCCAGTACAATAACTCCATCAGGGCGCTATTGCGGTTACTATGATATTGCAGCGCATCCACTATGTTTGCTGAAGCGCAAGTCGACAGTTTTAGTGCTGTGATGCGCAAAAAATGGCATCGTTGCTGACCAGAATTCGTGGCGGCACCAACAGCCTCCTAAAGACGATAGCTGTAAGGAGTGAGTGCCCAATGATGCATCACTTAATTAAAAAAATATTGTCTGTAGCTGAATATTTATACTAAAATAGTTATAGTAAGAATGCCTACTAACAAATTTGCCACAGCAAATGTTAGCGTTTAGTTAGTCTGTAATTAAATTTGTAATAAGTCTTCGTTGTACTATGTGTTGTGGCAATAAATGATATTCTTATTCTTAAATTATGGATATTGCTGTATACATAAATGAATATTGAATTGAATTGTAGGATGTCGCAATTGTTCTGTGTAACAAGTAGATGATGCTAGTAATCTGTCAATTTGAACCTCCGCAAAGTAACGCCTGAAACCATCAACCACGCGTTACGTCATTTACATCGTTTCTAGAGCGAGCGACGAAGATGCCAAAAGCACAACGTATACTTGCAATATTAAGGAAAAGTTACCGGCTTAAAACCTTGGAATGCCCGGGTGGAATCGGTAAAACAAAAGTCCTATAAGTCCTGGAAAATTTGTCCAGATAGTAACCAAAGGGAGAAGGTTGAAAGGTTTACGGGTGCTTTTAGCAAATGACAATTATTACGACGCACTTCGGATCCAGCGCTACTAAACTATTCGAGAGCGATTGATTGGATCCTTCGAACTTCCATTGCTTAGTGAAGATTCGGGTGAATTTTTCTATGCAGATAGTTGTGTCTACCGTATTGAATCGGTGCAACTTGGACAATAATGGCTAAGGAATATAACTAGAATGTTATTACTAAACCGTTACCTAACATGCGGGTGGAAGGGCACAGAAGGAGGTTAGATAGGTAATACCATACCATATAGAATAATGATAATACTTTCTTCAACCTCGACATGCAAAATATTGATAAATTTGTACTTATTGAAAAAAAATTGATGTTAGAGTTTTATATTTTTATTGAAGCTTTTAATTACTTATTAAGTACTAGCATTTGCCCGCGGCTCTGCCCGCGTGCTATTCGGCTATCCCGTGCTGTTCCCTCGGGAACTGTGCATTTTTCCGGGATAAAAAGCAGCCAATGTCACTCTCGGGCCCATAAACTATCTCTATGCCAAAAATCACGTCGTTCCGTCGCTCCTTTACGGCGTGAAAGACGGACAAACACACGAACATACAAACACACTTTCGAATTTATAATATTAGTATGGATTTAAATACGTCTTATAGTGTATGATTTGATGACCCACTTAACTACGTATATACTTTGGATGAAAATACAAATAAAAAAAATGCAAATACAGAAAGATCTTTAAATGAAATGAATAAAAAGTACCTAAGAATTTGACAGCTGTTGTACTAAGGTTACGGCCCTATTCACTCTCCGATCTCCAACCTTTTACAACTCAATAAAGTAAATTGAGTTAAAATGGAGGTTTTTTTTTTTTAATCTGAATGAATATCATCAACGGCTGGCAGTCCTACAGAAATTGACTAATTGAGTAAGACTCTTGTACGCTCGCGGGAAAAAGTGGTTTCAAAAGAGACATAAATGGAAAATCATTTTTCTGCACGAGACAGAATTATTACCTTTCAGAGTTTGAGTTTGTCTATTTGTACTTAATACTATTGTTGTGTCTTGTATTGTACAGATCGCGTCAGAGAAAAGGAACCCCCCTTTGGTAATGACATCAAAGCGTTCAATATTTTTGTCACGTTACGTAGGAAGCCAGTTGGTCTAGTGGATAGATAGTTGGCTTCGACCTGCCTCGTCATACTAAGGTTCTCAGTTCAAGCCCCTGCGGCTTGAGATCTTTTTGTTTTTCTTTTTTGTTTTTATTAATCACCTGCCGTTGATTAATATTAGAGGTCTTTGTTAAAGTAGGCATGAGGTATAAAAAAAGATAGGCATGTTGCAAACGCAATATTTGTTTATTTATCCATAGATTTCTGGGTCAGTATAGGTATACAGTTTTCAATCTGTGTTAAAATAATAATATGATTATTTACTTAGATTTTGAATTCAACTAAATTTACTAATAGAACACTTGCTTTCGCATACATCATATTAATTTATAAAAACAACACTTATTTTAGACTGTTAACATTAATTGTCGCTGTGATTACTGAGAAAGAACCAACATGCTTAACTGTTGTAGTATAGCAATTTACATCTTTCTCTTTTATCACAGTTTCTGATAACCTTTTTGACACTACACATTAAAAACAATACCTATGTGAGGTCAGATGGTGCATCATTAACAAATGACTCGTCAACAAGGGTAATTTGACTGATCATAATAAAGGTCTGTTTAGTATTGATCAACTACGAAATAACAATAATAGGAATTATAACACTTAATAGGAATTTTAACACTTGCTCTTTCGTTCTAATGCTGTTTTATTGGTTAGTAATTAATGTTCCTTTTAGTAACGGAGAGGATAGCTCTCACTGTCTTTTACTTCTTGAAGCCGTGTTTTCATGCTCGAAACCACTTTGAAACATGTATCACTATTACACAACAGTTCCCATGTTTCATTTACCTCATTATCCAAATTCTTATTAGATCTTATCTCACTGGAGTCCCAATTCAATACCATCTGACCCCACAAGTTTTCTATTGGATTTAGGTCCAGACTTTTAGTCAGCCATTCAAACACCGTTATGTTTTTTTGGTAATTTAGCCAGTCTCTGACGATTTTGGACTTATGCACTGAAGAATTATCGTGAACCAGGTAAATTTGTCCTTCAGGATAAGCCACACGCACTGACGGCAGCATTACGTCCTTTAACACTTCAAGATATCGCTCACTGTTCATGCGGCCGCCTATTTCCACTAGCTCGCCTGGTCCCATTGAAGATATACATCCCCAGTAGGTAACCTAAAACATTCAAACCTTTTAAAATATGTTGCAACATGGTGATCTAAGAAAACTTCAAAATAATATTAAATACACGCCTTGAACGTATACCTACTTAATATTATAAATGCGAAAGTAACTCTGTCTGTCTGTCTGTCTGTCGGTCTGTCTGTCTGTCTGTCAGTTACGCTTTCACGTTAAAACCGCTGAACCAATTTTGATGAAATTTGGTATAGAGATAGCTTAAGCCCCAAGGATCAACATAGGATACTTTTTGTTCCAGTAGAGGGCGCCAC
Organism: Choristoneura rosaceana; assembly: GCA_037349165.1. Lineage (NCBI taxonomy): Eukaryota > Metazoa > Arthropoda > Insecta > Lepidoptera > Tortricidae > Choristoneura > Choristoneura rosaceana. The sequence continues at coordinate 855,847 of JAZBNJ010000002.1, forward strand.
CGCGCGATAACCTAGGTCCGCGCAGGCGAAGTCGCGGGCCTATGCTAGTAATATTCTAAATGCGAAAATAACTCTGTCTGTCGGTCTGTCTGCCTGTCTGTTACGCTTTCACGTCGAAACCGCTGAACTGAATTTGATGAAATTTGGTATAGAGATAGTTTAAGCCCTAAGGATCAACATAGAATACTTTTTATTCAGGTAGAGGACGCCACCGCGCAATAACCTAGGTCCGCGCAGACACCGTCGCGGGCATAAGCTAGTTTTAAATAAATGTGTTAATTACACAAAAATTGTAAAAAGATTTTATTAGTATTTACCTAGTGTTGATCGCCTGCTTGTTCTGAGATCTAACACGTGGTTGGGGGTATACCTCTCCCCGCTCCCCACTTCATCTCCACAAAATTTTTCGGCCATCCATGTCCGACTTAAAGCACTTTTCGTCCGTAAATATATATTTTTTTTCTATTTCGTTTTCCCAGTCGAAATTTAAGTAACGAGTGGCAAAGTTTACTCTGTTGGTGCGGTGATCGTCAGTACGCTTAATTTTTCTGGCCGGATTATAATTATGGATATTCGCCGCGTGTAGATGATATCGTCGAACTGTTCTGAGAGACATCCAAAAGTTTCAGATCACATTTCACATAACCCGTCGCTTGATACCTTTGCTTTGTATCGATCTGTTTTTCTCTGTATAAAAGAAAACAATAATATTAGAAATACATACAAGAAAAGTGCAATTGGTCAGAAATATTTCAACAATAAATATTATTATTTCAAACTTACCGTTACGTTCATATCCCGTGCTATTTTCTTTATAAAATATATGTTATTTTTGTTCCCAGAGAACAACAATTGTAGCCTTCAAAAAAGTTGTTAATCGAAATAATAAAAGCTTTTCGTGAACTTAATAAATCGGACAATATAACAACGTGGAGATATTCACACAAGGAGATCGACACGAAACGTAACGATTTGTAAATTTCGTTAAAAATATACCCTCAGGTTAGTAAATGGGACTCATAAAGTGTATTATCCTACATTCAACTTTAAGTAGCAGTTTAATACAACAGTCTTCGATAATTCTCTGAAGTTACAATAAGGTAGTGCAACAATCGGCAATAAACGTAATCTATCTGTTCATATCTATACGCATTAGCTAGAACAGGATGCAAAGATTAAGTAAATATCTGCTACCCTCAAAGTCTCAATACGAAAAACAAAGTTAGAACTCAGTATATCTATAGTCGCTGCTTCTTTGAAAGTCGCTATTTACTGTGCGATAAGGTTGTCTTTGCTTTGGCGCTTGGTGCATATCTACTGAATACTAATGACAATGGCACGCAAACGCAACTAGCAACTATTAATTTTACAACTATCGTCAGGTATTGAAATGGCCTAGCGGCAAATCGAAGAGTTCGACCTGTGCGCTGCTCGCAATGAACCGAGTTCGATTCCGAGGATTTCGATGGGGGAAATTTGTTACATTTAAAAAAGAGATATTTTTGATAGTTGTCATTCACCGCTTGGTGAAAATGGACTGTGAATGTGAATGTAACTTGCAATGCGAGTATTGAATGTTATAAGAATTATGAGTTGATGTCCGCTCGTGGAATAACAATAAAACAATAAAATTGTTACCAACACAATTCGGATCGTATTCGAATATTATTACTAAGGTTCTCTTGTCTCACTCACACCACCGAAGATCTTATCAATTCAAATGTGGTTAAAAAAAATATAAATGATCAATTTTTTTTTCAACTTATTTAAATGATCAGAAAAATACTACAAAAAAATAAATAAACCAAAAACAAAAAGTGGATTTGAACCCGAGCCCTCCCTTTAATGCACTTGTCTCAGAGCTCGCGATAGTTAACCGCAGGGCCAGACTGATCTGTCACGTGTCACACAGAGGGGTTCCTTTTCTCTGACGCGATCTGTACATAAATGTATTTTCTTTCTTTCTTTATTATACTTACATTGATTATTTCTTAAGCCGCGTATCCATTAGAGCAGCCTCAGGCCGAGCAGCCTCGACTTGAGGCTGCTCGGCCTGAGGTATAGGCCCGAGGCACGTTGCGGATCAAGCTGAGGCGACACGCCTCATCGTGATCCGCGAGCCAGTTTAAAGCAAACACGCGATGGCACCAGACGCGCGTAGAGTAGCTGCTGCTTTAATTGTCATTAGCATCATTAAAAAAAAGAGAAAGCAACAAAAAGCTATACAAAAGAGGAAGCATCTTTTTATTTAACGGATCCCAGAGAACACGGTAACACTCGTATAATTTTATTAATTTAGTTGCTGATTCGTTGTCCATTGCGACCCGCGGCAACACGCACGTCTCCATCAAAGGCAAGGCTCAGACTGAGGCTCCTTTGAGCACGGCCAAAAAACCGACAAAATATGGCTCGGCTCGCGGCGCCGAATTTGCCTCGTGTCGAGGCGCGCCTCAGGTAGAGGCAGCGTCTCCACTTGCGCGGCCTCGGAGCGAGGCAGCCGCTCGGCCCGAGGCTGCCTCTAGTGGATACGCGGCTTTAGCTGTTGACTGAGCGAGAACGAAGCGTCTCCGTTTAAGGTTGGACAAAAATGTTTCTGAATGTCTGTTCTCCTCTACAGATCGCATTTTTCAACCAATTCTCGTGGATTATTGTGAGCTAAGTCAATAATTGGTACCAGCGCCGTTCGCACGGGCGGCATTATGCTGATTTGGGTGGGACCATTTCGTGACCGTGATAGGTAATTTGCTAGTTTTCTTCTATGTATTTTGTGTTATGCGTATATATTTATTGATATTGTAAATCTGTTTAAAAAATATATAATAATATATACCTCGTTGAGTTTCTTCCCGCATTCTTCTCAAGAAAGGTTTTTCCGAACCGGTGGTAGATTTTTTTTGACATTCATACGTGCTTGTTATAGCCTAAATTTGAATAAAGATATTTTGACTTTGACTTTGATTACGTCAGCATATAAATGTACAGTTAGCTGTGACCCTGCTATGATCATTGTATGCACACCATCATGGCTACGAATATAATATCGTTCCACATCCTTCACTCCCAAGAATGATGTAAGATAAGATATAATTAATCCATCCTTTATATCCGTTCCCCGTACACCATAGCTTAAGCTCGTAACTATCATTAATCGTGGATGTTTGTCATAACATGATATGGGGGCTGCCGAGGTAAGCACGGGTAAACTGTATGAGTAGTTCTGTTGATACCTAATGGGGTATATTCCTGAAAAAAAAATAATGAACTAAAAAAATTTCCTTGCTCACCCGCGACCTTACGATAGCTAAAACATACACAATGGGTTTGTGAAATTTGTGTGTATTCTTACAGTGTGGAGGTGGAGGATGAACACGCATTATTTTGCATAAGCTTAGCTATCGTAAGGTCGCGGGTGAGCAAGGAAATTCTTTTAGTTCATTGATATGAACCCCCGCAAAGTAACGCCTGATTCAATAAATGGTTTATTATATTATAAAAATAATGGCTACTCTACACTGCTTCGTAAACAACAATGCCTTTTTTCAAGAGAGCGTTAAAATCAAAATATCTTTGTGTTTCTATTTTATACCAGGCGAAATCTCAAATCTGTTATTTTTGAAGTTGTATTGTGTGACTCTACCATGAATATTTTGAACTACATTTATTTACCTTGCTCCTTAGTTATTCTTGGTTCTTTCTCTTATTTCTTCTTAAATTAGTGTAGTAATTGCTTATGGACCTCTGCAAAGTAATGCCTGAAAGTAATAATTTTGACACCAATTTCCTGTTTTTTTTTTGCTTTAACTAGCGCAGTGTTCTAATTAGGTAGCTTTTACTTGTATTGCCTATCCCGGCTAAGATTCGGGTTGTCCATTCCACGGAGCGTCCCAGGGGCCATGGTTAACGTTGTAGCTAGAGCAAGGGGCTGCAAGAACGTTTACATCAACCCGCATTTACTTTCCGCACTGATGATGGAAAAAAAATGGTGGAAACTAGTGAGATACCTTTGGTCTTATCTGCACTTAATGGGTTTATATCGACTGGTAGATAATTGTTAGTCATAATGAAATGTTTGGCAAGCTTTTTTTTCTGAAACCATTTATTTTCAGAATTGTTATAAACAAACCGAACCTATGATGAGCGTTTAAAAAATTATGAAAAGGCACAGGTTACCTAAAGTATTGATCGTAGAAAAAAAATACAGATGACCAAATTTGTCGGAAATTTTATGTACGAGTAGAAACTTTTGTCTGAAGTAATCATAATTCTATTCGAACATATACTCGAGATATGAGCCAAAACCTAAAAAAGGTACTTTCAACCCCAATCCTCCGGTACCTTCAACCCCAATCCTCCTTCCCGGGGCTTTTTTTAAGCAATCGGAACCGATTGTGCTCTCGATTCTGAGTTAGAAAAATCATATTTTTTCCAAAATTTCAAAAAACGGAAAGGGTACACTTTTTTTGAACACGCCTTATTACCCTTTATTTTTCCAATGCATGTAAATATCATTTAGATTTGGAAGGGAGATGATAAAAAGGTTTGAAAACGCTGTTCTACAGGAAACCTACTAAGTAAATAAAACCTGAGTCGCTGTTTGTTATACAGGCTGATCCTTGTAACGGCGACGGGTCGTAAACACACGTAAGTCGTGGACTCGTTAAACTAACTCCAAAAGGTGTAAAAGAGACCGTAAAACATAAGACAATACCCTTCACTTACACTTAGCTGACAGAAAGTATGGGTTGTTTTAAAGACGAACGCCGTATAGGTAAAGAACTTACTTAAGTAAATGACGTTTTATAATGTAAGGTAAATGTCCGAGTAAGGAGTACCTATCGCGAAACTCAAGTGGGCTTGCTCGCAGGACTGATGCCCGATAGGGTCAGAAGGTCCTCGAATGGAGTCCACGGACCGGGAGACGAGCTGTCGGTTGGGCTCCAACAAGATGGAGCGACGACCTGGTTAAGATCGCGGGATCGCGGTGGATGCGAAAAGCACAAGACTGGTCTGAGTGGAGACCCTTGGGGAGACATCGTGATCGTGACGACCGGATGGCTAAGTGGTTAGAGAACCTGACTACGAAGCTTGAGGTCCCGGGTTCGAATCCCGGCCGGGGCAGATATTTGTATGAATAATACGAATGTTTGTTCTCGGGTCTTGGATGTTTAATATGTATTTAACTATTTATTTATCTATATAAGTATGTTTATCCGTTGCTTAGTACCCATAACACAAGCTTTGCTAAGCTTACTTTGGGACTAGGTCAATTGGTGTGAATTGTCCCGTGATATTTATTTATTTATTTATTTATTTATTGCTATTTAGTCGGCCGACTTTTCATTTAGATATGCCTAGGAATTCGTGAACTGGCGTATTTTGCAATCGGCCATCGATATTTAGACCAAAATGATCATCATCATCATCATCATAACGAAATGGTGATTATTATATTTTAAACAAAATCGTTTTTGTATGAAATTTTATCACAATTATCATCCCTTTACGGCCACCGATAACTCTTAATTGAAGCTGCAGCGCCCTCGGGCTGTTCCATTAATTGCGTTCCTTTATCTACAGCGGTTAAGGCGCGCTATAGACTGAAGACGGACTGGCTTCTGGGGTAATGAGAATTTTCTTTAGGGAAACGTACTTCAAAAGGAGTAAGTTTTTGCTAAAAATAATCATCATCATCATCATCTCAGCCGTAGGACGTCCACTGTTGGACATAGGCCTCCCCCATAGACCTCCAGTTGCTTCGGTTGGCAGCGGCCTGCATCCACCGTGAACCCGCGGCTTTAACCAGGTCATCCGTCCATCTCGTTGGTGGACGTCCCACGCTGCGCTTGCCGATACGCGGCCTCCACTCGAGAACTTTTCGGCCCCAACGGCCATCTGCTCTCCGTGCTATATGGCCCGCCCCTTACCACTTCAACGAGCTAATTCTCTTGGCTATGTCGGTGACCCTTGTTCTTCTACGTATCTCCTCATTTCTGATTTGATCCCGTATAGATACCCCAAGCATAGCTCTCTCCATAGCTCGCTGAGCAATTCTGAGCCTATTTATAAGGCGTACAGTAAAGCACCATGTCTCGGACTGTACCTGCCTACTTGCATTGTCATCCAAACTAAATCGTTTCAAGTCGGGTGCGCCAAAGCTCATATAAAATTGCAAATTCGATTATTGAAACTTCGAAAATGTATCTCATACAATTTTACATCCTAATGATCACTATACATTTTAATTTTAGACAATAATCATTGGAACTCCGAATTTATTGTATTCATAATGTCATTCAACATAAATACCTCTATTACTACATTTTATGTATATATCATTAGTCAACATATCAATTTCAGGCAATAACATTTGGTATTATACATATTTTAAAACATATATTTGTTTATTCGTAATCTATCTATACATAAATGCAAATAAATTCAAAATGAGAAACCAAAAAAAAACTAGAAAACCAGTTAGGTTAGAATTATGACCTTCATAAGATAATAAATGCTGCCAAAAATAGTTAGGTTAGGTTTGAACTGCGACCCTCACGAAACCAAAATCCTGCTAGAAAAGTGGGTTAGGTTAGGTTAGAACTGCAACCCTCACAGAACCGAAATACTTCCAGAAAAGTGGGTTAGGTTAAGTTAGAACTGCGACCCTCACGGAACCGAAATCCTGCCGGAAAAGTGGGTTAGGTTAGGTTAGAACTGCGACCCTCACAGAACCGAAATTCTGCCAAAAAATTGGGTTAGGTTCGGTTAGAAATGCGATGATTATATGAAATAAGTTAAATAAATAAATTCTCCCAAATGACATTATAAGCATAGATAAAATCTGTGTTGACGTTATGAGTAAAAAAAATCGAAACATGTATCATTATGAACAATGTAGGTAGTAGTAAAAATAATGATTTTAAAAATATATAGCAAACAATTTTCGGAGAAATGATGATTATGATTAAAAAGCGGTATTACTATAAATAATCGAATAAAAAATTGTATATGAGCCAATATGGACCCTTTCAAGTCATTACCATATACCATCAACCGTTGAAGAGTTCCGTAAATGCGGAGATAGTCCTGGCTGGTCCACCACAATTTAACTACCAAATTAATTTATTGTTTGGTCACTGAACTTGCATAAGGAATTTATTTCAAAAACTGGGGGGTATCGAAACCTATAGCGCAGGTACTTCCAGCAGACGTACGATCATGAAAATGGCATGAAGGCCTCAAGGAAAGCAAAAGGTCCGAATATTTGCTACCAATCCTAGCTAGCAATGCTAGCGCCGCTCGCAAGACCGGTAATTTTTGCTGATTTGGGACCATTTCGTGACAACAATTTCGTTCTTTTCAATATCTTTTTTTTGTTATGCTTTGTATATACTTTGTCACGAATAAATGATTTCTTTCTTCTTTCAGTTCACAAAAATAGCTCGATTCCTTATAGAAACTTTATGGAAATACAAAGTTATTTTGTTCCTTTTTTTTTGTAAGAATCCTCAATTCGTGCACATAGTTGGCTCTTTTTATGCGTCTATTTGAGAATCTCTTTTTGCTCTCGAATATAGGTAGAGTCATTCACGATGACGCGTGCCGTGGTTCTTATTAGAATGTCATTAATGTCTAGTTTTGACAAAATCACGCGTCTTCGTGGATGGCACTAGGTAAAATTAGGCTAGTGAATAGTCCAATGTAGTTACGGAAATACGGTAAACTATTCTGAGCAGTTCAAGGGTGCTCAAGCACAAGAGAAACTTGGTAACATCTTGGTAAAACAGTTCGATTGAAGTTTCGCGCCACTACAAATTCTAATAGGAATGTACTTAAGTTAGATTTGTGCGAAGGCCGCACTTAAGTGTCCTTTAAATTACTTAGTTAAGAATTAAATAAAAATATTTTTGACTCTCGAACCCAGTAGTGTTATCCATCCATACTAATAATATAAATGCGAAAGTGTGTTTGTATGTTTGTCCGTCTTTCACGCCGTAACGGAGCGTCGGATCGACGTGATTTTTGGCATAGAGATAGTTTATGGGCCCGAGAGTAACATAGGCTACTTTTTATCCCGGAAAAATGCACAGTTCCCGAGGGAACAGCGCGTGATAACCGAATTACACGCGGGCGAAGCCGCCGGCAAAAGCTAGTTTATTAATAAAAAAAAAACTTTTATCGTGAGTCAAATAAAGGTCACAGCTGCTCAGAGCCACTCGGCACCCGACCAGCACCGCCTCGACTTTCGGCGTCCACTCGTTGTCGACAAGTGCTCCACGGGTGGAATCCGTATTGACAACGAGTGGACCTCGCGTGCTCCACGAATTTCCTAGTAGTCACTATGGCGGCGAGCAGCGGGCTTTGTGACCGAGTGGTCCACTCTTTCTCCGCGCGTGGCAACCTCGCGAGTTAAGCAATCCGGTGACGCTACAGATAATGTAGTGAGCGCATAGTATACCTATACAAATCGCTATGAAGAATACTAACCGCTCAAGGCGAGCCAAGTGCTGGTCAGGTGCCGGGTGGCTCTAATGACCTTTATACGGGATGCAGATGGTAATAGTTATTTATGCAACTGTATCGTAATAGGGGTCCTTAAAACACGATTCACATGGTCACATGAGTGTTTTAAGGCCTAATAACGTACAGACAGTTGCATACAATATTTTATCTACATCCATATATTAAATCCTCTATCATGTGTTCCGCGAACCATTGAGAATGACCTGCATGAACGAGAACTAGGTGGTTGGTCTGCCCCACGCCCACAAGCTGCGCGTGACGTGCTGCTGCTCGTGCGTGCGGGCGGCGCGGCGCGCGCTTTGCCCCCGGTGCTGTAATGATGTATGAAATCCCATTACGATACAGCCGTGTTCATAATAGAATCCAATGTCGTAATGCTGGTCATTATCTATAGTTTTTGAACGCATAATGGAGTATTTACTATATGGTTGTAGATAAAGAAAATTCTAAAACCTTGTGCGATTATCCAACACGCCATGGAACACAGTTTAGGCAGTGTGACTTGTCTTATTAATTTCTTAAAGTGACTTTAAAGTCTTGAAACATAATTGAAACAGTCTGCAGTCCCAGCCTTGGCGTTACATTATTATCCAGTTGAGACGGAGCGTAAAGTTTTTAACGAGAACACTATCTACAAAGGTAGAGTTGTTGCACGCTACTTCTTCTGGGAAGAATTGTTTCATCACGTGACTTCGGGATGAATTCAATCGGGATGAAAATATCCTATTATTTTATTCTCTGCTCTTCTAATAGGTATAAGGTCTAATATGGGAAATAGTTAAGGCGTAAAAGCTCACTTTCGCATTAATAATATTAATATTGGTTTTTTGGAATCCTTTTATATATTTTTTTTCAATTTTCACTTTTACGGTCGGCCCGTAAAACCTAAATTGAAAATACAAACTGAAATACAGACTAGCGTCACTGCTTAAGTGGCTAAGTAAGAAACATACAAGCTGAGATATGTGGTGCAGGGAAATTCGTGTCTGTGCCGTTGTCCAGCAGTGGTGAAGCGGTATAGCACGTGGCACGGAATGCCGAGGACCTGGGTTCGATTCCCAGTGCTGGTCTTATTTTTCTGGTTTTTCTGTGCATCTATATTTAATTTTGGATTTTCAATTTATCATATTAGTCAAGAATGAGTAGGTGTTAGTCCAACGTCTGTGTGTTGGAAGACCTCCCACTGGATGAACATGTCATCGCAAGAGTTGCGGCCAATAGAGGGGTACAAACGGTAAGTTAACATTTATTGTGGCCTTTGTTTCATAGACTCAGTAGGTCTCAAGCAGAAGGTCATTGAACCATACTCATACGCTAAATAAACCACACTCAGGCAGCAGGTTTCGTCAAGTGAACATAAGAATCACAAAATGCTTCGTCATATCTGAATAGATCGATATTCAACGCAGGCTTCGTCAATAAAACAAATTCGAGATCTGCAATAAGCTTCGTCACTCAAATCTAAACCCCAAAGTGAAATTACATTTAATTAAATTAAATAAATTACAATAATAATAATTATTTAACTAATTAAATTACATTGTTGTGTTGTTGTGACTTGTGTGTATATTGCTGTGTTGTGAATAAATTAGTTTCTTTCTTTCTTTCTTTCATTCTTTCAATACCACAAGTTATACTTCGAAGGAAAACTTCGTGGAATACGTTATTTGACTATTTTTTATAAATTAAAACTACATAATGCCTGTTATCGAATAGAGAAACATTTTAAACTACCTTTACAACTAACAAATTTACAAAGGTTTGAAATTCAAGATTAGACAGAGAAAGACATAGTTGCATGTGACGTCACACCCAAGTGACGCCATACTTGCTGCATACATAAGCATTTGAGAAAGAGAAAAGTACTAACATAGATTTTTCAATAAATCACTATGAATCAAATTTTCAACCGATTTAAATTTTCTCTTTGTATATCTATATTTTCATAATAATAGATCAGACATTGCAAATTCAGGAGTTGTCAAATATATTTTAATTCATGTCAGATTCAGCAGTAGAAGACGCAGGAAAAAGCTAGTTATGCACAAATAGGCACTTTACTGAATGCACTTTAAGTACATCCTCACCTTAAGAGTCCGTAAGCGGCACTTAAGTCTCCTTTATCTACCGCGTAATGAACTTTGCTTAACTGCAGCTTGGACGAGTGCATCAGGGGTACTGGAAGAAATCGCTTTGTAGAATAAACCCGTTACGACTTAATTAAGAACTATTTTGATTTGATTTTTTATACAAAACAGAAGAACAATTAGCCAACTCTATATCGTGGTAGCTTTGTATTGTGACCTATGCCCTCTCACTCCAATCTCAGGATAATGGATGTTTTTTTCCATTAAATATGTTTTTTGCGAAATCAGCATGTCTCGGATACCGGTTAAATTACGTACAAATTGTATACACTTGCTTCTGTTTGCTCTCCTTAAAATAAATAAATAAATTTCCAAACCGTTATCATTTACTTGGCGCAAAGCCTTTTCGTCATTTCATGTCGAGCTAAACTCGATTTAAGACGTGAGTTATCCTTTTCGTTTTGGTTTCGTTCGCGAAACCGTTATTTTTAAACCAGTTTTTAAGACAACATTTCCTTAAAGTTCTTGTCAGATTAACCGGTTTAGAACAATAAAAATCGGATTATTCCGGCGCAGGATAAACGTCGCCGCCCGCCGCCGGCCGGCCAGCTGTCACTCGTCGAATAAACCGGTTTATTTAGATTATAGTTAAGTTCTTAAAAACGTTCGCGTTCTTATTAAAGTTCGGAGTTAAACCGAAATAAACCGGTATTTACCGCTATTTTATAAACCGGTTTCGAGCCTTGGAAATCCGATTTTAACTTTACCACCAGCTTTTTGGTAAAGGAATTTGTGTTCACTCGCAAATTAATGCAATGGTGCCTTTCAAGTTCCCAATCCAGACTTAGTCTGCCGGGAGATCTACTTACAGCCCAAGCCCTCTTAATCAGAGAAGAGGAACGTGTCCAACATTGGGACGTATATAGGCGCAATTGAAATAAAGAAGTTTTTTTCGGCCGTTATTATGATTCAAATACGGCACCCATAGTCTGAACACACTGTATAAAGCCATAACAGTTAGTCTTAAACTCAGTACTACGAGTAGGTGTAATTGTACTTAATTTTCTCCGTTACTTTGTAATTTATTTTGCTAAAAGTTCTTGTCGTAGAAGATCTAGTTAGTGTAAGTTTTTCCTGTTGTATTTTTACCTCTACTATGTTACTGGCATATGAGTATTTCTGGACACAATAAAATGGCACAGTGGCTGCTTTTTAAAACACTAAGGTGTAAAGGGCAACAGGTCCACGCAAACACTTTTTTGTCGTTGAAAAATTTGATTTAGACTTTTATATTTTTAGATTGGTGATTGATGTTTGTGATCAATTTACTTTGTTTCTTTTTACGTTGAATTGTACGTAAAATGGTTCCAACGGAACACCAGCGAGGTTTGCAAGGCCGACGTCAGGTTGGAATAATTTCATGATAATTTGTCTCTATTTCTGTCTTTCCCAGCAATGTAATGATGTTTTTCCTTGGTGTTAAATGTTCCGTGATATTTTTTTAACACACAAAAACACACACAAACATCACGCCTGTATTCCCAAATGGCAGGCAGAGCACACGAAACGTTACCGCTTCGGAGCCTCTTTTAGCAATTTTAGATTTTAAGTTTGACGAAAACGGTACAATATTGACAGGTTGCTAGTCTGTCGCCTACGGTATACCTTAACCTATATCCTCAGTCGCTCATTCGTGGTGTCCTACCCAGAACACCAGACCCTGTAGGTAACTAATTTTGGTGCCCAAGACAAGGATCTCTTCGGGTCGCTGAGCCGCCGAAATAAATATTCCATGAATTGTCAATCCATACTAATATTATAAATGCGAAAGTAACTCTGTCTGTCTGTCTGTCTGTCTGTCTTTCTGCCTGTCTGTCTGTTACGCTTTCACGCCAAAACCGCTGAACCGATTTGGATGAAATTTGGTACAGAGATAGAATAGACCTTGGGAAAGGACATAGGCCAGGGATGGCGAACCTTTACGTATCAACGTGCCATTTTTCTAAAGAAATGTTTAATGAGGTCATAGATGTGCCATCAAATAATTTCTAATTTGTGATTATTGGGAAAATAATAATAGTTAAAATAGCATGAGCCAGTTTCTTCAAACAAGAAAATGTGTCTGGTGCATAATAAATTTTGTGATCAGTGACGTGCCCAAAATATTGTGTCGCGTGTCATTAATGGCACGCGTGCCATTGGTTCGCCATCCCTGACATAGGCTATCTTTTATCGCGAAAAAGAGGCTTTAAGGGGTTAAAATAGGGGGTGAAAGTTTATATGGTGGAAGTTCGTCGCTGTCGAAGATAAAACTATGAAACTTGGCATTTAGGCATTTAATATACTATCCATATCCATACTAATATTATAAATGTCAAAGTGTGTTTGTATGTTTGTATGTTTGTCCGTCTTTCACGCCGTAACGGAGCGACGGATCGACGTGATTTTTGGCATGGAGATAGTTTATGGGCCCGAGAGTGATATAGGCTACTTTTTATCCCGGAAAAATGCACAGATCCCGAGGGAACAGCGCGCGATAACCGACTACCACGCGGGCGGAGTCGCGGGCAAAAGCTAGTAGAATAACTAATTCTAATAACTACGAGAATAAACATCAATTTCCTTTCTCTATAAACATTTGACCTTTAAAACTGAGTGTAATTCCACAGTACTAACAGAATTCTTAAGTAATTTCACTAAAATATACAGAAAAACTTCGCCGTAACACAGTTTCTTAGTTCGTTTATGAGCCCGTAAAAACAAGGAGCTGTGCGAAAAAATAATAAGAACTCAATTAAAAAGTGAGAAATGAAAGAAAAAGAACTCATCGTTAAAGTTAATCCATTTAGGTGACGAGATGAAAGAATACTTCGTTACTATATTGAAGGAACCGTGCGCTTTAGGAATCGGTGAGACGGAGAGATAATTACTTTTTGAACTTTTTAATCCTACCCGGTTAAAATCGATACAAACATAATAAAAACAAAAAAAATATTTCGACCAAGAGCAACGGGTCTCCTGATGGTGAGAAATCACCGCCGCACATAGACACCTGCAACACCAGGGGGATTGCAAATGCGTTGCCAACCTAGAGGTCTAAGATGTAATTTCACCCGCTTTCTTTCTCTCCACACCAAAACACAACAGAGCAAGCACTGCTAATTCTCGGCAAGATTAGCGAGCAAGATGGTGGTAGCAATCCGGGCGGACCTAAAACGAGGTCCTACCACCTGCAAATACACACTCTTTATTGAACACCAACAGTCCAACACATAGTACAGAAAACACAGGTACTAATTATAGAGATTTTCCAAAGCAAAATTAAAAAAAAACCTACTACTAATCCTACCAATTTTAGAAATGCAAAAGTTTGTAATTATATAAAACTAGCTTTTGCCCGCGGCTCCGCCCGCGTGGTATTCGATTATCGCGCGCGGTTCCCTCGGGAACTGTGCATTTTCCGGGATAAAAAGCAGCCTATGTCACTTTCGGCCCCATAAACTATCTTTATGCCAAAAATCTCGTCGATCCGTCGCTCCGTTACGGCGTAAAAGACGGACAAACATACAAACATACAAACACACAAACACACAAACACACAAACACACAAACATACAAACACACTTTCGCATTTATAATATTAGTATGGATTAACAAAATACAATTGACAAACGTTGAGATACTTGTACAAAGGCGAACGCCCATGCATGATGGCATTATAGAGAACAACATAGCGAAACGTGGTTTTTATTTTGTGCCATTATGACTACAAAATCCGAAAAACAAAATATTTGTAGTGCCGGCTCTGCTTAATAATGCCTAAGCTATAAATTGTTGAGTGTGAAATTAGTAAGTAAAATACTGAATTTACTGAGAATTTTCCCTTCAGGCCTCTAATCAATCAACTTCCCGGCATAGAAAAGCCAACGCATAAGGCACCCGGGATTAAAATTTAATTATATTTACTTATCGTAACACGCGGCACTTGTAAGTAAATACGTTGTACTTGTGCAAGTAAATACTCGGTACTTGTACAAGTAAATACGCGGTAATTGGAAGTACGCGTATCTGCAATGTTTGATTTTCATCAGAACACGCCGTGAGATGTAGCGAGCTACTAAGCTTACTCACCCTAAATTCGCTTACTCCAAAACTTTTGAAATACATTAGAATCTTTTTACTTTGTATTGCCGTCCATATTCGATCGAAATAAATAACAGTGCCTCTAGTGTGGCGTTCGAGCATTTAAAAAAAAACTGTACCCTTCATTATTTTAGAAATTTTGGAAAAAATATGGTTTTTCCTACTCAGAATCAAGAGCACAATCGATTCCGATAGTTTAAAAAAATGTCCCCAAAAAAAATGTCAGCTTTGCGACGTTTTTTTTTCATACACTTAGTGGGTGTGACAAAACTGACGCATAAAATTTTGTATGAAAAAAATGGAGAAATTTTTTTAAACGATCGGAATCGATTCTGCTCTTGATTCTGAATAGGAACACTTTTTTTTAAAACACCCTATAGATGTGCTTACCGTCTTACAAAAATTCTTTCGTTTAAGTAAAAGTACATATAACCATGTACTTACATGGTTATATGCACTTTTATAGGAAACAGTTGGAAAATAAATGTACTGGGAAAAATATTTTCAATGAAAAATTTAAGAATCTTTTTCCTCATAAAATACCTAAGTAATCCTGATTTAACATAGAATGGTAAAAGGGATAAGTTCATAAGTAAGAACTTTAGAGAAATATACACTATGTAAACTAACGATGATCTTTTACTTAAATAGGTGATAGTGTTGCTTAAACTGAACAACTTTCTCCACGGAACATAGGTCGAAAAAAATAATTCAGACTCCCATACAAAATGTATTGGTTAGCTGACCGACTTGCTAAGGAAAGCCGAAAAAAACAGTCGTTTTTCGACATATGTTCCTTGGAGAAAGTTGTTCAGTTTAAGCAACACATTCACATGTAAAAGATCTTCGTTAGTTTACATAGTGTATTTTCGATATATCGAACGGAGCTTAACCGCTATTTCTGTCTGGTTCTTTTCAAAAACCATGACCCAACCGCTCTATTTGTGTCTATCTTTTCCCAGCAACATCCATAACTAACCAGTTACAAATACATTCCCGTTTACAAAAGATTGTATAATAGAGTGCGATCAACCCTCGTCAGTGACCCCGACTGTGAAAGACCTTTCTTTATGCCTTTCTCTTTCTAGGTTGGGAAGTGACAGCTCGCCTATTAAGTGCTATGGGTGAATTACAAGATCTTCAAAGTGTTCCAGAAAAAGGCACTTCATTGTAAAAATGCAGCGGGCAATTATTGTATCAAACCTGAACAAATTATCATAAAATTAATTCAGCATATTTCAGCGTGGGTTAATTTCACTGACCGCTGTAAAATAAATACCTACTGAGTGATAAAAACCTGGCCCTCAAATGTATCCAGTAACAGGTAATTTTGTGCCGCGAGTAGGTATATTATGTATGAAATTCGCTTCCGTAGTGGTTTTCCGGATAAATACAGTTTTGGGCTATTCACGGCTGTTACTGAATCAGTAGAACTTTGGCAGGGGGACATTTTTTTTTATTCGACTGGATGATGCCTTGCCAACCTAGAGGCCTAATAATATGGGATACTTCAAGTGCCAGTAATTTCACCGGCTATCTTACTCTCCACGCCGAAACACAAATAGTGCAAGTAGGTACTGCTGCTTCACGGCAAGCGAGCGAGATGGTGATAGCAATACGGGCGGACCTTCCACAAGGTCCTACCACCTGCACATTTGTCGAAAAACAAAGAAAATGTGTGCACATTAATTAGTAGAAGAGGTAGAAAAATTAAGACATCAAAAGAAAAATCACAATTTCATCCTATAAATATACCTAAGTCCTACAACTCCCAGGCCCAGGCCTCCTCTTAGAATGAAAGGGCTTGAATACGCAGAGCCTAGGTTTGAACGCACGATTCTCTGCTTGAGAGGCTAAGGCTGCTTGGAGGCATTAACTAACTAACTAAATTGGCACAGCGACCCAAAGAGGGTCTTGGCCTCCGAAATGAGAGCATGCCATCTGCCCCGAACGTGCGCAGCCTCTCGCCAGTCGTCGACTTCAAGGCGTCGCAGATCCGCTTGGACACTGTCCTCCCAGCGGTACCTGGGTCGCCCAACCGGGCGGCGACCAGTCGGTCGTCCCACGTACGCTCTCTTGGCAGCCCGATCCTCTCCCATTCGTAGTAGGTGGCCGAACCAGCGAAGTCTGTGCGATCCAACACACCCGCATCCAAAACACCCTGCGATGCAGTGCAGCCCTCCATAAGGTGTTAGTGTCCAGGCTTCTCAGCAGTAATACAAAGTTAAGGATCTACAAAACTGCAAAGTTGAGAGGCCATTAGGCCAAACTATTAGGCCAAAAGGGCTTTTTTTACCTTTTGGATACAAATCCCTAAAAATATACAACGAAAATGAATAGGCCGGTTCCGGACCGGTGGTAGATTTTATGACGTTCATAAGTGCTTGTCATAGCCTAAATTGAATAAAGAGATTTTGACTTTGACTTTGACTTGAGGCATTATTAATGCATCAAGCCAATTAAAATGAATAGGCACAACAGCCCCATGGATTTTCAACACAGCAGCCATAAAGCCAAAATAAAAAAGATCCTGTGGCCGATGCAGAAAAATTGCTGCACGTCAAATTCGATTCAATTAAAAAAAATAACAACCAAAATGGCCGCGTATGAGCGAAACGTGACCTGATTGGCAACGCAACACTTGTTTTAGGCATCGAATTCCAAATTCGAACCAATGGTTATTTTTTATGAGTAATCTGAAAGTGGCCTGCAAAATGTGTAATTTTTTTTTTTTAAGCATTCTGTAACGTCGAGACTATGGCAACGCGTAATTTTACTATGAATTAATATACATAGCAATAATATATATTATAAGGTATACTTTAATGCTATTAAACTCCCATGACTCGCAAACATCCATTTATACAATATAATGACTCATTATTGTACACCAGAAATAGTAAGCGATAAGTACACAGAAAACATCACATTATATTTTATAATGAAAATATCTTCCTCGACCAGGGATCGAACCCAGGACCTCAAGCTCTATTGACTGGCCGTCTGTCAGCTATTGATACTGTTTCAAGCAAGCAAATAATATTCATTAAGCCTGGTTGGACCAAAATACCCGACACATTTGTAAACCTGGTTAATGCTCCATTCGGGAATTTGTTCGATGTACATTGATTATAATATAACAGATTGATAACAGACGCGACTATACGTGGATAATGCCAGTAAAATGCCGGTGAAATTAAAAGTTTTTATCTTTTAAGCCTAATTTTATGCTGATAGTACAACATAGAGGCAATTCAAATTGAGGACGCCTGTCAACACACTGTACCTATTATATTACTATTTTCCATTTATGCGAACTATGTAACCACTAAACTTATCACGATGTACCTACCTAATAGGCCCGTTTCGTCAGTTGTCATCACAGTACAATTTATCCATTGCAGAATAGTTTACATATTCGAATGTTTGTTCTAAAGTCTTGGATGTTTAATATAGGTACATTGAAGTATAATCCCTACGTCGCTACTACCTAATTAATTAAATGTGAAAGTAACTCTGTCTCTCTATCTGTCTGTCTATCTGTTACGCTTTCACGTCTAAACAATTGAACCGATTATGATGAAATTTGGTATATAGGCTACGAATAAATATTTATTCGTAATAATATACGTAGTTTGATTCTCAAGGATCAACGTAGGATACCTTTTATTTCGGTAGAGGGCGCCACCGCGCGATAACCTAGATCCGCGCAGACGAAGTCGCGGGCATAAGCTAGTATTTATCTGTTTGAATGTATTTATCCGTTGCCTCGTACCCATAATACAAGCCTTGCTGACTTTGGGACGCTTTCATTGACAGTAATGCCCTGTTTCACCATCCATTGATTAAATTTATTTGACAGATAATCGTAAATGTGATGCCGTCTCTGTTTTTTTTTTTCAAATAGAAGGAGACGGCATCACATTTGTCCATCAAATAAAATAAATCAATACGTGGTAAAACAGCTCGTAAGTGTCCCATGATATTTATGTAGTACTTACTAGCTTTTGCCCGCGGCTCCGCCCGCGTGGTATTCGGTTATCTCGCGCTGTTCCCTCGGGAACTGTGGATTTTCCCGGGATAACAAGTAGCCTGTGTCACTCTTGGACCCATAAACTATCTCTATGCCAAAAATTACGTCGATCCGTCGCTCCGTTACGGCATGAAAGACGGACAAACATACAAACACACTTTCGCATTTATAATATTAGTATGGATTTAGGTATGCAACAAGCCGTGGTGACCTAAGTGGTTTGACCTATCGCCTCTCAAGCAGAGGGTCGTGGGTTCAAATCCCGGCTCGCACCTCTGAGTTTTTCGAAATTCATGTGCGCAATTTACCACGAGCTTTGCGGTCAAGGAAAACATCGTGAGGAAACCTGCACAAACCTGCGAAGCAATTCAATGGTGCGTATGAAGTTCCCAATCCGCACTGGGCCCGCGTGGGAACTATGGCCCAAGCCCTCTCATTCCGAGAGGAGGCCTGTGCCCAGCAGTGGGACGTATATGGGCTGAGATGATGATGTATGCAATTCCGGGCTCACAACAATTGAACTATAACGGTTGAAAATTCTGTCGCTTCTATACCTTTTATTCTAGAATTAATTAGTCTAATCGAGAGCGCCATGAAACACGCGCATTGTAAAGTGCACTGGATACACAATCGTGTTAATTAACATGCAGCCAGTTTTTGCTAATTAGTGCAAACGCAGTAATCCTGGTTTAAATTAACATTATTGATTTGATTAAGCGTTAGTGAAAATAATACTACTGAGCGACAAAAAATTTGGCCTCAAAATGTATGCAGTAATAGGAAGGTAATTTTGTATGTAGAGTGGGCCAAATGTTGTGCCGCTGTGATATGAACAATTAAACACTTTTTATTACAAGTTAAGATTGGTTTTTGGAGTTTTTTTGTATTTTTTATTTCAACTCCAAATTTTGTTACTTTTAATCCTTCATCCTGTAAAATCCAATCCATATCGAAAATACAAACTGAAATACAAATGCACAGAAAACCAGAAAAAGAGACCAGCGCTGGGAATCGAACCCAGGTCCTCCGCATTAGACACCCTGGACAGGAGTTCAGATACAAAATTCTCCTAGGTAGGTATGCACCACATATCTCAGCTTGATTTTCTTATTTAGTCACTTAAGCAGCGACACTAGCGACATCTATTTAGCCCTCATCGAGAAACTTTCAGCACTCCATTGGAACTGATCGCTCACCCGGACGAGAAAAGAAGTTTTTACAAGCTTTTATTTCCGTTTCACCGTCGTGCGACGGTCATGTCACTCTCTGGCTCAAAAACTATTTCTATGCCGAAAATCACGTCGTTCCGTCGCTCCGTCTCAACGTGAAAGATGGACAAACTTACAAACACACTTGTTCATTTAAAGATATTAGATTAGATAGATAAAGAAGTTAAAACTTAAAAGCATTGAATAAAAATAAAACAGTAAAACTTGACGCGGCATTTTTAATTTCGCTCGTGAAATTCCTTTAAAGAATGAACCTATTAAGTTCCCTGAAGTCCGTGAAGTGGAACATTTAATTTTACTAATCCGATGCATTAGTCAAATGAACATCTGTTTTAATCCTACTCCAGGCTTTTACGTTTAATTTAATGAAACACGGACTAACCAAGAGAAGCTTAAATGGGCCAGGCATATCTGCCGGATGCACTCAGCCAAACCGGACGAATCAACGGGTAACACGGATGGCCTGGTTAATGTCGCGGGTGTATGGTGTAAAGTGGCCGTAGTGGCCTAGTGGTTTGACCTATCGCCTCTCAAGCAGAGGGTCGTGGGTTCAAATCCCGGCTCGCACCTCTGAGTTTTTCGAAATTCATGTGCGCAATTTACCACGAGCTTTGCGGTGAAGGAAAACATCGTGAGGAAACCTGCACAAACCTGCGAAGCAATTCAATGGTGCGTGTGAAGTTCCCAATCCGCACTGGGCCCGCGTAGGAACTATGGCCCAAGCCCTCTCATTCCGAGAGGAGGCCTGTGCCCAGCAATGGGACGTATATAGGCTGAGATGATGATGGTGTAAAGATTGCAACCCGGTATGTTTCTCAACCCGGCCGGGCCCGGTTGCATACGTCGCCAACCTGGCCGGGTTCTATGTTAGCAATGAAACCTTTAAAGTATTTTTATGAAAAATTTTCATTTTGTAAGTATTAGTTTTTTAGTATTAGTTTATTCATTTTTTTACCCAGTTTGCAATCTTTAAACTAGAGAGAGAGATGGGGGAGATATATAGTCACTAAGTACCTACCTACTTAAAAAAATCGTATCTCAAAATTGATAATTTTTCTGAGGGAACTTTATCTACTTTGTTGACATATTAATTTTAGATACGAGATTTTTTCAAAGCTGTGACGATATGCCCAATTATTGAACGTCATGCTCGCTGAATCAAAATCGCTGAACTAATGTTGTTCAGTTTGACGAGTATGATCTAACTATGTTTTAATTATTTGCTCGTATTACAGGCCACACCCGGTAGACCCGTGAAATAGGCATCCCGCATTACCATTAGCTCCTTAAAAATAGCATGCCAAAATCTTAAATCAAACAATTTGCCTTCGTTTTATTCCGCCTTTTACGAGCAATCGTGAACAGTAAACGATTGATGCGATTCCAAATTTAATAAAGAGCAGAAACAGTGCTGAAATATCCATTACAAAATTTATAATCCAAAAACCTGCTACTGATTGCTGAATTAAAGTATGAATATTTATTAAAAAAATTCTAGCTATATAATGGCGTTTGAAAACTATATTGCTTTCATTCAAAATCAAGTCGTGATGTTCTACTGGTTTGACCTCAGGCTTCTCAAGCAGAGGCTCATTGCTTCGACTTTATCGACGTCATCATCACCATCATCATGATCAAAAACATGTTGAGCCAGTGTCCGACTCACAACCGCAATGACGCATACTATCTTTCGTGTTGTCCATTTGTATCGCATTATTAATATAAATGCGAAAGTTTGTCATCACATCTAAACCGCTGAACCGATTTAGATGAAATTTGATATTCAGATAGTTTGTCCCGGGGAAGGACATAGAATAGTTTTATCTCGGAAAATTGAACTATGCAATCAGGATAGCGATAAACGAATTCTACGCGGACGGAGCCGTGGGCAACAGCTATTATAATAACTAACATCAACAATATAATATTGTTATGTCTTGTGTTGTGAATAAATGTATTTTCTTTCTCAAGATGTCCTTTTGCACTCGAAAACTCGCTTGTAGCACGAGCAGTAAGTGCTAATCCTATTGCATCCCGTATCGACTGAATTCGGCGTGGTTTATTAATACGACACTCTGCCGACCGCGCCACTGAGAGAATATTGTACGCGTTTGGATTACGAATACGGGTTTGGACGTTCATTAAACAAACGGCCATATTTCCATGAAACGTTAGAAAATGTAGACTAAATGCATGGTAAATTTTGTAAAGTAGGTAATCGGCATTATGATGGCATTTGCATACAGAAACTTATATAGAAAAATTGGTAGGATCTGTAAATTTCGGCCATTCTCATTTTTCTGTGCACTAGTAGGTATGCACTCACCTAATTTCCGTTTCACTTTTATTTAAAAGCGACACGGTAATTAGACTATGTGCACAGATCTAGAAAAAGGCTGTCGGCCATTCTTGTTCTAATTAAAATTAAACTCGAATTACCTTGTTACTGTTGTGGGCTACGAGGAACGGTAATTAGAATGTTGCACAGATTAATGACAATAACCGTAGGTACCTAAGTATTATTTTGTAGTCTGGAATACAGGGAGTCTTTAAATTATTCCAGAATATTTCAAGTTGTTGTTGTTGTTGAGTTGTTGTGTTTAACAGGTTTCTGGTATGTTTCGCGTCTTAGTTATAAGTATTTTTTGTAAACACTTTATATTGTAAAAATAAAAAAGTAAATAAAAAAAAACGATTTTCGACAATTGAATTTTGAAAATACAATGTCGGAAGTTTTTAAAATTTTCTGCGATGTTTAGGTTATGGCCTATATTACGAAGTGCGAAATTTGAACTACGTATCTTGCCATCCCACTGACGCTTGTATGATTTAATACGAGAGTGAAAGGGACGGTACGATACGAAATTTGATTTCGAATTTAATAGAAGCCCCTATGATTTCAATCAAAACTAATTACTTAGACGCTTTTCTGCATATTTTGTTTTTGTTGGGACGTTGGGACAGGAAGACCTAGACGAACGTACCACGATCAAATCGGGGACATTGTGAAGAAAGGTCGGGTCAGGAGTACTCTAAACCGACGTGCATGCATGAAAAGATTGATGAATGTAGAGAAAGCGAGAGTTGTACGCTGGAATCGTAGCAAGTGGAAGGATGTAGTCTCTGCCTACCCCGTTGGGAAAGAGGCGTGATTGTATGTATGTATGTTGTTTTTGTTGGTGACTTCGTGGCTACTGCAGGTAGGTAGGAAAGGCGACGATATTCCAGGTCTCTGTATCTGACTCCAAGAGGTCAACTCCTTGATTTTACCCTGAGGAACTAGGTAAACTACACTCAAACTCGCAAATCAAATAAAAGCCGAGAACTTCCCATATTTCTCAATACTCAAGCGTTCGACTTGTAATGAAATTTTCAGTTAGCTTTAAGTTAGTATTTGAGAACATGTAGGTAGCTAAACCTTATTATATCCATATCCATATCCATACTAATATTATAAATGCGAAAGTGTGTTTGTCCAACTTTCACGTCGTAACGGAGCGACGGATCGACGTGATTTTTGGCATAGTATACTTACTTAATATTATACAATACAATACAATACAATACAAAGACTCTTTATTGTACACCAGAAATAGTAAGTGATACAGAAAACAAATACACAGAGAAAAAAATTACACGGCAATTATTATTATTATTATTAATTATTATACCTAAATGCGAAAGTGTGTTTTTGTGTTTGTCCGTCTTTCACGCCGTAACGGAACGATGGATCGACGAGATTTTTGGCATAATATACTTACTTATGATAAATGCGAAAGTGTGTTTGTCCGTCTTTCACGCCATAACGGAGCGACGGATCGAGGTGATTTTTGGCATAGAGATAGTTTATGGGCTCGAGAGTGACATAGGCTACTTTTTATCCCGAAAAAATGCACAGTTCCCGAGGGAAGCGCGCGATAACCGAATACCTCGCGGGCGGAGCCGCAGGCAAAAGCTAGGTAAATAACACGTTATTTCGAACAAATCGTTGAACTCACCCTAGGACAAGACAAGGGGCAACGACCTGAGGTCCCATTTTTCCAGATACCGACCGCCAGCCACTTAGTTAAGAACACTGAATGGCACTAGAACGTAGCTTTAAGTGAACAGACCCGTTACATACCACGATATTGGATACTTAGGTCTCTACACCTTACACCGTGTCATACAATAACTAGCTATATATCTACGTAGTATCTGCTTACTAGTCCATTTCATTTCCCTTCCATCCTATATACGTCCCACTGCTGGGCACAGGCCTCCTTTCAGAACAAGAGGGCTTGGGCCATAGTTTCCACGCTGGCCCAGTGCGGATTGGGAACTTCACACGCACCATTGAATTGCTTCGCAGGTTTGCGCAGGTTTCCTCACAATGTTTTCCTTCACCGCAAAGCTCCTGGTAAGATTCAAATGTACGTATTCAAACGCACATGAATTTAGAAAAAACACAGAGGTGCGAGCCGGGGTTTGAACTCACGACCCTCAACTTTAGAAGCGATAGGTCAAACCACTAGGTCACCACGGCTTCATCATTTCCCTTCATCATGTGTCAGCCGAAAGACGTCCACTGCTGGACATAGGCTTCCCCCAAGGCTCTCCACTCAGACCGATTTCCCTTACTCATTCCCACTCATTTCCCTTATTGAGTCCTAATTGAGACTGTTTTCCCATCAAGTGGCCTTTCCCGACAGCCCCAAAATACCGCTTGATTTATCATAATTAAGCACCATAAACTTTCCTTGTAAAACTTACAAGCGTTCGCTGAAGCATGGCCCTAAAAAAGTCGTATGAGAGTTCCGTAATACGCTCGCACATTATCGTATAAAAGTCGTTTGAATCACCGCGGAATAAGAAAAACAAAGGTAACTGCGCTGTGACACGCCTAGAGCTTTAACAGCCGGAGGTGCCAATAGTTCTTCCATAAACGTAGCTATCTTAAGGCCAAGGCGCACAAAAATAGTTTACTAAGCTATTTTGTCTTTTTGTAAACCTATTACATTCATTTGAAGTGTTCGTTCAGTGAAGAAGAACTTGTATTGAATTGTACCTATTGTAGCCGCTAAGCTACCGTAACCTATCCTAGAATAAATTATTTAGGGATAAGTTTGCCCTAGCAGGGTCCATGTAGCACTGTTATATTTATTTGCCAACTCATAATACCATGGCTGCAACGAATAAAAGAATATGAATATGAACCACGTAGAGAAGAACCGAAATTTCAATTCAACTGCCAGATCTGATAAATCATGCGAGCGAAGCCGAGGGCGGGGTAAAGGCTTGTAGTTCAGGGTAGTTCTTTATAAAACACTGTTCGAATGGCAAAGGGAAACGAAATATCAAATGTTTGTGAATCAATTCTATACTCAACTCACCCCATGATATTCGTCTATTTATTTACAGAGCTCGCACAAATCCCACACATAGTAACTACGAATATAAAGAACACCTACGAATATAATAACCACTAGTAGACTTTTCAGAGGGGTAGGTCCGTCGTCTCCGGTAGGTTTGGCGCTCCAAGAATCACGGTGATATACGACTCCCTTCCGAGCTTCTTAGCAAATGTAATTTTACATGTTACTGATAAATGGGAGGCGGTATGGAATACCGTCCTGGAAATTCCCTTTATAAGTAACAATGCGGGGACTTAAGTTGAAAAAATTGGCTTTTCACGACAAATTTCACACGAATTCTCGGTAATCGGACTTACTTATGTATAATACTTCTTCAGGTATTCAAATGACTGACCGATTTATAATATTTTTAAGGTAGGTACTATTATTTTTCCAACAATAAAAAGTATAGTAAAGTAAGTGTAGTAGTATTTTTTGCTATATTTTGGTGTGCAATAAAGAGTTATTGTATTGTATTGTATTGTATACAAAGTCAAAATGTACTTAGTATAAATACTTTTAATTAAAACCCTATAGCACAGTATATATATAAGCTAAAGCAGTATGGAAGCTACGAACAAATCGATCGAAACGAACACACACAGACGCACGCTCTACACGTCCTCTAAGGGGGTCTCGCGGTACATACGTACATGGCCAACATTCAACTCGAAATTAATCCTTCTGCATTGGAATTAAACTAAGGTTATCGACATGCCCGAAGAACTGCGAAACTGAAGGGGCAGTGGGCGGGCGCATTACTCGCTGGACTGATGGCCGATGGGGTCAGAAGGTTCTCGAATGGCGTCCGCGGACCGGGAGACGAGCTGTCGGTAGGCCTCCAACAAGATGGAGCGACGACCTGGTTAAAATCGCGGGTTTGCCTTGAATGCGGAAAGCACAAGACCGGTCTGAGTGGAGAGCCTTGGGGAACGTCTATGCTGTCCAGCAGTGGACGTCTTTCGGCTGACATGATGATGATGATTGAACACGTTCTTCGTCGAATTTCCGTATTCCGGATTCGGTCGCGCAAATAAACTCCGTGCATAGCTCTCCATAGCTCGTTGCGTGAGTCTGAGCCTTTGTTGCGAGATATATTAGTTATATGTAGATACTTAATAAAGTTTTGGGAGAAACAGGTGTTTAAATCTGTGCAAAAGACCGTCAAATAGGTACATCCCAAAAATAATGTTAATTAACCTTTTAAATTCTTTAGTCCTCGAATAAAACCGAGGGAAAAACTCCTACTTTTTTAAATTTAATACGGTACAGATTTCAATACACATTAATTCACAATTTTAAATAGCGTCTGTAGGTTGCCCAGGACGGCACTTTAAACGGCAGTTTGGCTCCGTTCGGAGCCGGCGGGGACAACGGGTTTTCAGGATAATCCGCGACGGGCACAATTGGCGGGAAATACAGACCCGGGATTAACACTTAACCCTTTTTCCCATTATGCCACTTCTAAATTTGTGGACATGAAGCATATTACTCCGATGGAATTGGTCTCAATTTACGGATGTCGGTGCCTATTTATTTGTTTTTGGGCACAATGGGTACCCTTTTTACGAGCGACACGATGTTTCGTTCGTTGTAATGAAGTTATAAATCACAATTAATTTGAGATTTTTTAGGATTCCGTACCTCAAAACGACAAAACGGAACACTTCTAGGACTGCGTCTGTTTGTCAGTCTGTAAAGATCCTTTTTTTCTGGAATACGTGGATGTATCAAGCTAAAATTAATATCAGATAAATAATCATGTCTATGTGTCCTTACAAATTGCCGTGACCGAAAAAGCTATAAGTAGGTAGGCCCTATGCACACTTGACGGAATATTATGGAATTTCCGTCAAGTCTGCATAGATTTAAGACATGAGTTATATCCGTTACAATATCATTTAACATGAGTAGGTAAGTCTCACGGTAGTTACATGTTCAAAACTGCCAATGAAAATGAAAACACAATTAATTTAGCCCATTTTATAGGAAGTTGTATTAAAATGAAACAAAGTTTATTCATTTTAAATTACTTTATTGGTAATAATAATAATGCATTATTTAAATAGCACATTATAGTAATAGCTTAAAGGTTAATAATTAAAAGCTAACTTAGCTAAAAATATATAATAATTCCAGTACATTATTTCATGCTTAAAATAAGAAGCTCATCAAAATTACTCCGCGGAGCTTTTAGTGCTACAGCATGTCTTACCACTGACATCTATCTGTGCTGATGTCTCTGTGTATTCGATGAAAATAGACAGAGACAGCAACACTACTATCAGTTACTTAAAATATCAGGAAAACAACAGCAGGATGGTGAAATAGGCACCAGTTTTTTGTCAAAACTAATTTCTCGGAAGTATTTTATGTGTCAATAGGTAAAATAGGTATTCTCATTTTGGTGCACACAGTTACTTCCATGGATGTCATTTCATTGCCGTGGATGTAAATTATACGCTTTCTAATATTTCGAGAAAATGCGAATGTCAATTGCTAAATACATAAATATAATAAATAAAGCCCAATTTTTTTGATAAACTATTTTTTTTATTATTTATTTATTGCAAGTGCACTCAAATTAAGGTTCTTTGATATGCTATTGCAAAAAGTTATTACCAACGTTATTACTCTTCGTAATATATAAAAAAAACTTATGACGAGTTCGCGTGTCATAAATACCTAGTTTGTGAATAACGTTACCATTTTCTCGAAATATTAGAAAGCGTATAATTACATCCAGTAATGACATCCACGGAAGTGACAGTGCACAAAAATGAGAAATACCTACCCATAGATGCTTTAACACTTTCGAGATATTCGAAAACACTTCCGAACAACGTACCTAACCTAACCGTGTTTTGGCATATTAGAATGGGTTAGAATAAACCTTGATAAAGAATGTTATCCAGCGTCTTAAGTTTTTTATTTCTTATTTTATTCCTATTTATTTAGATTGTAATTAATTGATTAATTTAAGACTAGCATTATTACTATTTATTGACTATAAAGGAAACCAACAGCATCGTTTATTTAAAACTATTGTACTAAATAACCAGGGTTTGTAATCGGTACCGGAAATACCGGTACTAAGCACTATGAAACCAGGGTTTGGAACAGTTAGGTAGTATCGGTAAATATACCTACAGAAAAATAAAAATCAGTAAATACAGCATTAAAGCAGTATGTACCGTTATTTTTGGTACCGGTCTAAAACCCTGACCATAGCAATCCTTGAGATGCAAAGACAGATCTAGAGAAAAAAAACACGTTTAGGCACATGATCCATATAATCTTCGTACATACTAAATTATCACATTATATTACAATTTAAACTAATAATAATGTTTGATGTTTAATGAGAATATGATGAGAATACAATTTAAAAGTTATTAAATATTAAAACTTATACTTATTTCAAAAATAATTATTATAGTTAAGTACATAGGTCTTAATACATTAGTACCAACGCTATCTTATATAATTTTTTGTCGTTAACAGTAGTTAGGTACCTACTTACAGACAATCTGACCTAGGATATTATTTATTAATTTACGTTTTTTTTTTTTCATTTTTGGTCATAAAAGTCTCCTACGTCTTTATGTCATATTCTATTTATATTACTTATGCAGAATTCATCGAAATCTGTGCTATCTCATACGCGTGATTCAGTCACAAACAAAACTTAAAATCTTTAAAATATATTATATCAATAGCATTATAACTAAAACTGTGCACCAATAGCGCCTACATTATCATTATTGTAATTATAAAAATTATTTTCTAAATTAAATTTAAGCATTAGTGTCAAAAAACAAAGCGAACGGTGACAAAGATATCGTTCAATTAACTTTCTATTTAATAATTTGTCACAATTTAATCGCGCAAGTAATTTTTGAGAGAAAAAACCATTTAATTGTAGACTATATAAAATAATATACAAGTACCCTACATATTTCGACAAAAAAAAACGGTTTTCTAATCAAAAAATACAAAGACAGAATTTTTGTAAACACACACTCAGTTTTTTTTTTCAAATGATTATTTAAATGTAAGATATATCATATGTATGGGGGAGGCCTATGTATGGGGGAGGCCTATGTATGGGGGAGGCCTATGTCCAACAGTGGACGTCCTACGGCTGAGATGATGATGATGATGAAGATATATCAAATTTAATAAAACGAATGAATGGTGTCGTATTGAAACAAATTAGTCTGCGACGATAGATGTGAGGAGACCCTTAGACAAGAAAATAAATTAAATTTAAATGGACCAAGCTATTTACTATTTGTATGACGGCATCTCCATCAGAAAAAAAAACAATAAGCCTGAATGTCATTTGTGTGCTTAATGTCTCTAGGTGTATTTTTTTAAAGATTTTATGACCTGTAAACTGCGTCCTATTAACCCAAGTATATTTAATTTGGTAATAGTCTCAATTTAAAATTGGAAAATGAATATATTCTTCATTTTTTCACATGTCAAATTCAACTGTCATTGGGTTACCTACCAGCAACGTCGAATTTTCTTAATAAAAGGCTCGAGGTTTCACCAAATTCGAAACCAATATAAAATAGCCGTTGAAAATAGTTTCTCGAAATGTCTATTCTAAAAATAAAAATCGAAGAAAAAGTTTTTAGAATCAGTAGTGTACGAATAAGACGGACAGAAAATTAGGAAAAGAAATTAGTAAAAGGATATTTCACTATCTAAAGCAGTTGCTAATTAGTTAATTATAACTAAGATTCTCTTATGCAACTAGTTAAAACTATTCCTTAACATTCAGTTTAGTAAAATCGCATTATTTATGTTCCCAATTCCACACCATCGCAATCTTATTAAGTACTTAAGTCTCGTTTGTTCTCGAGAAAATCAAAATGAATGTCTTTTTCCTTCAGGCGAAAATATGGATACGGAGAACCGAAATAATGTAGTTTTAAATGGAATAAAGTAACCAGTTACTTACGTTTATTAGATAAATCTCACGTCGATGATATTTCCATCCAGACAGGTCTTGTCGAATTGCTCTAAGTAATAAGTTAAGGATTTATTAGGTAATAAGTAGAGAAAAAATTGTTTCCAAAGATATTTTAAAGCGGTTTTGTATATTAAAAAAAAAAAAACAGTTTTTTCTATGAGTGGCAGCACTGGCAGCAAAAATGTCATCCTGTGCTCTATTTGTTATTGGTGGGTTAAATCTCGCAAGCTCCGTTTTACCCACTTTTTAACCGCCGACGCGAAAAGAGGGGTGTTATAAGTTTGACCGCTATGTGTGTCTGTCAGTGGGATCGTAACTCTTAAACGGGGGGACCGATTTAAATGCGGTTTTTTTATTTGACAGGAGATTTTCTAGTAACGGTTCTTAGACATGTTTCATCAAAATCGGTTCAGCTGTTTTTGAAATATTGAACTTTAAAGTAACAAAGTCGGGGGTTTTTCAACTTTTGTTGGTTAGGTTAGGTTATAGTATTCATAAGTTTGTAAATTGGGTGACAATGCAAGTACAGTCAACAAAAAGTACAATCAGCAAAAAAGGCTTGCATAAACAATTAAATGGGTCGATCAACTTTTTCTTGCCACTCGTTGCTATAGTTACGGTCTCCTGCGTCACTCTTTATAGAGTAAGTTTATAAGATTAAAATTTACCAAACATCCATTTTTGTGGTCGTTTTAAGCCCCTTCTATTACTGGTCATCTAATAAGCATGTTAGTATAATGTGACACAACGTTTCTTCTATTAAACTGACTTCCTTTTGTCCCCTGGCTGACGGGACAGAATACCAGCAAGGAATAGTTGATCCACCCAAATAAACAGAATTTTTGAAAGGATACTGATACACAGTTCGGCGTGGGATCTGTGGGCGTATTTGGCCACAACGCATCCCGGAACCGTGAACTGTATTGACACCAGCTGCCCGATCTGAGCCAGCTTGTCGCTCAGCAAGGCAAACGTCGTCGACGGGGGCAACTGTGGACAACAATGGGTATCGTTTATTTAACCCTAAGGCACTTGTCCCACCAAGAGCGACTAAGCTATTAGCTATCGGCGATTTTCTCGCCCAAGAAACGAACAAAAGATAAGGATCCTGTGTTAGTAAAAGAGACACATATATTAATAGTTCATCGCTGGCTGTTTACACTGCTGACGAGAGCACTCGCTCTACTAGTTTGTCGCCGCGACAAGAACTATAAAACTCGCTGAGCTATAAAACTAGCTCAGCGATTTTAGCTTGGCGGCTGCACCCCTCAAGTGAGTGGAGCGAGTAATCGCCCGTCGCACTCGAACACTCGCTTGCAGCCGAGCGACAAAACTACACTCTCTTCTCGCTGCTCGCCCGCTCGTTTCTAGTTACTCGCTCTACTCGCTTCTCGCTCATCATCGGGGGTGGGACAAGTGCCTAGCCTACATCATATCTGGACATCTTTAGGTCAAATACCTTCTAGGCAGACGTGTAGGTACCATCTTAGGCCTCATCTTCGCCTTCCATCAAGCTAGATTGAGGCCAAAAGTAAGACTATTTTTTATAAAAAAAAAATTCAATCTCGTGTAGGTTATCGGAGCGTTTCAACTTTTCAACCGCCTCATTTTCATGGTCACATTATTTTATGAATTGGCTGTAGAATTTTATGATATTTTCGGTTATTTTTAGACATCCTGTAAGTACACCTATAAAACCTGGAAACTGTACAGAATCTTCTACCATGTCAACAAAAATGTGCCCACGAAAATCAAACGGAATATGATATCGAATATTATATCAGAAATTTTGCGAAATTCGGAGAGCCATTTTAGATAGGTCCTAAAGTAGACATGATCCAATTTTATAGCTATCCATACTAATCATACTAATATTATAAATGCGAAAGTGTGTTTGTATGTTTGTGTGTTCGTCCGTCTTTCACGCCGTAGCGGAGCGACGGATCGACGTGATATTTGGCATAGAGATAGTTTATGGGCCCGAGAGTGACATAGGCTACTTTTTATCCCGGAAAATGCACAGTTCCCGAGGGAACAGCGCGCAATAACCGAATACCACGCGGGCGAAGCCGCGGTCAAAAGCTAGTGAACTATTATAACGCAGTTTTAGTAATAAAACATACACTAGGATGAAAATAACATTCGTTCCCGTCGTCTGTTTTTCTGGACAAATACAATCTAGGTTTCTTCAATATTGAGATGCATATACTTTTGGCCTCATCTACCCTTAATACCAGGTGAAATAGGGGTCAATCACGGGCAGTTTTATGTAAAAAAAAATACATAACTTACATAAAAAACTTACATTACTGAACTGCAGTGTCGCTCCTGATCCGGCTGTGGGATGCACAGTAGGCCCGAATGGTGGATGGGTGTTAGGTCCAGGCATAGCAAAATTAGGGCCAGGTATTGGGCTACCATGACCAGACATCATCCTTCCCAGCCCAGACATCGGACCGCTTGGACTACCCATTGGTCCAGACATTTGTCCAGACATCTGACCAGACATCCCACTCATTGGCCTGGACATAGAACTAGGAACTGGCCTGGATATTGGGCTTGATATGGGCCCAGGCATTGGCACAAACCGACTCGGGCCAGATGTATTCCCATTTTGTCCAAAAATCTGACTATTCATTGGCCTTTTGTTTGGCATTGGGTTTCTAGGACTATTTGGGCGAAACATTTGATTGCAGGCACTCGATATCAAAGGAGGGTTAACGGGAACTATCCCTATTGAACTTGAACTTCCGGAACTAGAACCAATTGGTCTAACGGGGTTTCCAGGTCTTCGTGGAGCGGATGAAGGGGAGGGGGTAGACCGGCCCGATTGAGGAGTTTGAGAGCCAGGAAACGTCGGAATAGACGACGAATCTGAAGATGGCAGAGAAACTAAGCTAGCCAAATGCACAGTTTTTGAAGCGTTCGCTTTCAATCTATCAGCATCATTTCCTGATGGGTTTTTGTTGCTTTCACCACTGTTCAAACGGTTGCCTACCACGTTTTTGTCATTAGAATTCGAGTCACGGTTATCATCCTCATCAAAGTCATTGAGTTCCGAAATAAGATGTTCTTTTTCTTCGTCTTTGTGTTCAGCTATAATCTCCTTTAACGCTACCACTAAATCTTTGATATCTATGCCTTCAGAGACTAAGTTCTCCATAGCTATTTTCGCTCGTCTCTTGCTATGTTCAGCTTCAGTGACATTTTCTGCTTCTTCCGTAGCTTGCTCTTCTGGGGTCCGAAACAAATTTGTGTTTAAACTACACGATTGACCTTTTACGAATCTTTCGTAATGTCTGACGACGTCTCTCGCTGGTTTCCCGTATTTGGCTAAACCGGGTCCCACGTTATTTAGCCCTTTGGGAAGGATGGCACCATTGGATTTTAACATTTTGACAGTCAAAGGTTTTCCGTATAACATTTGGCCGTTCAACATTGATATTGCCTGAAAAAATAATCAGAACGAATAAAATCGATTCATAATGAGGGTACACAGAGGCAGCTCGAAGAATCATTGTCTTAAGCAAAAATGGCTTCGGAAACTTCTCCTGGAGTTACATTTTTAAACAATAAAATACAATGCGATATTTATTTCGTAAACTTAAAAGGCGTATACTTAAAGTGGTCTGTCTACTCCAAACTAAGTTGAGGTGGTTAATAAATAATTAACGAAGCTTGATACCTCACTATGTTCACCTGACAAACCTGCGCTGTGAATGTGGTTTATATTTATATTTTAATGAATTGAAGAAATACCTAGTAAAACTAATTAAAGGAGATTGACTGTTAATAAGGTTACTAAATATTTTACTAAAAGTGTTACGCTTTCTAACATTTCAAATACATAGACTGCTAAAATCATTACCCTTCCTTGGCTTTGCCGTAGTCGGGTAAAAAAGATGATGATGATGATGCTTATGTAATGTTATGATGGGTTCACAAATTATTTATGATACGATAGATACGATATGTTACTCATCAAAAGACCAACTTTTTTGGACTGTTTGAAGTGATTTCTCATTTCTGTGAACAATGTCACTTCCATGGCTGTCACTGCCACGGATCTATCAACTGTTTCTAACACTCCAAAAAAATTAAGCCTTTTGATGAGTACCTTATCGCATCGTATCGTATCATAAATAATTTGTGAAACCATCATAACATAACAAAAGCATCATAATCATAATTTTTTTCGAAATGTTAGAAAGCTTAATTACTCGTACATGCACGGAAATGACAGTGTGCACAAAAACGAGAAATACCTAGATATCTAAGGTCGCGGGTGAAAAAAAATTAATACTGTCCACCGATCGATACGTTATTGTGTTCGTAGATTTAAGATTAAGTTCAGGTAAGAATCTTTACTGCAAATGTGCGAAATTAATTTAATATAGTTACAGAGTTAGTATACTTAGGTCAAAAGGCTTATTTTTTCTTTAAGATTTATTTATTCTTTCTGCAAGATTTTTCTTGTGTTTTAGAATAGAATAGAATAGAATCCATACTATCCATACTATAATATTATAAATGCGAAAGTAACTCTGTCTGTCTGTCTTGTCTGTATGTTACGCTTTTACGCCAAAACCGCTGAACCGATTTGGATGAAATTTGGTACAGAGATAGAATAGACCTTGAGAAAGGACATAGGCTACTTTTTATCCCGATATTCCCACGGGATAGGGATAAAATCTCGAAATAAGAACCTCTGGGCTTAGAGTCATGAAATTTGGTATGTAGGTAGTTGCAAAGAGAATATAACCTCTACGTTTTAAGAGGCGGGACTCCCATACTAGCGAATGGAATCGAGTTTGTATTGAGTCTGCATGGCAAACCATTACCAAAATGTACGCCAAGCCAAAGATCCGTTTAACGCCAAAAAACAATACTACCAACATAACAGATTTAAATAGTGCAGCATGCTAAACGTTTGCGCTATTTATCGATATCGATAAAATGGTGAGGGTTGAAATACAGGCTTAGGTCAACAATTTTTGTAATCAAATTTAGGTTAAGATCGAGTCCACACTTAAGTCGTATACCTACACATAGTATTGGATTTAGGTGTGGACCCAAAATAAAATACAAGTTTTCTATTGATTTCCTCTATTTTTTTCAAAGCCCTGTTTTCAAAGTGATCTTCACGTATGTATGTATACATGTAATTTTTTTATGGAAACATTCACCAAATCTTCTTTTCCCACTAGTTTGTGCCCTGCATCTAAAAACATTTTATCGTTAAAACAGAGGTATTTATTTTTTAAATTTACGGTTAAAATGTTATGTAATCACTAAACTCAATAATTTATCCAGGCTGTGTGTGTCTTGTCTACCCATGATCAAGATATTTTCAACTGCATTGAAATATCGGAAGTTTGAAAATGCCTATAATTATATGGTCATATTGCATGCAAGTTGTCATAAAGTTCCGATCTTTCTTCTTCTTATGTAAAGTAATATTAGTTGCACTGATAAACAAATAAGCCTACAGTTATCGATAGTTGTAGTACACATCCCTAGTGGACAATGATAAGGATATTAAATATCTATTTCCCTTTGTTTATTTAACTTGCTGCTACAAAATACAGCTAAAAGTATCTAAGACAATACTTACCGGTTCTCGTCAAAAGGGAAATTTTGCCATAAAAATCCTTTTTTCGTGATTATGTCGACTTGTTCGATTTCCACAAATTTCACACGTTATAAATCGTCTTTTCGGTGCCAATTTCTTTAGAAAACAATTAAGACGAACTTAAATAGAAATCTAAAGAAATTAACGAATAAAGTATGCGAGTCACAATCACAAGCTAAGCAACATGCCTGACATGACACTCATGACAGTTGACCTGACAGCTAAACTGTACTGAGGTTTTAGTTTATATTATGGTAATGGTTTGCCATGCAGATTCCATATAAAAGTTTTTTTGTTCTAAGTTGCGCGAGACTGGGTAGTTGGACGTATGGAATAACACATAGGTGGCTTTTTGACCCGATATTCCCACGGGATAACTAGGGATAAGATCTCAAAATAACAACCGCTGGGCTTAGAGCCATAAAATTTAGTTTGTAGGTAGCTGGACCTCTGGAATAACACGAAGGCTACTTTTTATCCTGATATTCCCACGGGATAGGGATAAAATTTTGAAATAAGAACCTCTGGGCTTAGAGTCATGAAATTTGGTATATAGGTAGTTGGACGTATGGAATAACACATAGGTGACTTTTTGACCCGATATTCCCACGGGATAACTAGGGATAAAATCTCGAAATAACAACCGCTGGGCTTAGAGCCATAAAATTTAGTATGTAGGTAGCTGGACCTCTGGAATAACACGAACGTTACTTTTTATCCTGATATTCCCACGGGATAGGGATAAAATTTCGAAATAAGAACCTCTGGGCTTAGAGTCATGAAATTTGGTATATAGGTAGTTGGACGTATGGAATAACACATCGGTGACTTTTTGACCCAATATTCCCACGGGATAACTAGGTATAAGATCTCGAAATCTCGAAAAAAACGAGTGTGACGCTCGGGGTGCCTACCGGCTCGGTGTACGGGCCAGTCGGTTATATAATGTTTGTAAACAGTGTCGTTAACGTTGTGAAAAAATGCAAGGTGTTTATGTATGCCGATGACATGTGCCTATTTTATGCGTCCAAAAATATTAAGGAAGCACGCTGTGAGCTGCAGAATGACTTTGAGAACATAACAAAATGGGCACATGACAATGGCATAATAATTAATGTAAAAAAAACTAAGTGCCTACATATATACTCGCCATACAACAGAATAGCTAAAACAGTGAATTCTACGCAGATTGGCATAGTGGGACATACTTATGACTGTTTGCATAGGAATAAATTAGACTGTGATTGTGCATTATTAGAATATGTAGATCGATGTAAATACTTGGGATTGCTGGTGGACTATAACTTTAATTTTAAATTTCACATAGAGGAACTATGTAAAAGACTAAGAATAGTGTTGGGAAAAATCTATCAACTTAAGAAGGTGGTGAGTAAACAAGTTTTATTTGTTGTATACTACGCGCTGGCAGATTCCTTAATCAATTACGGGTTAAACGTTTACGGCCGCACCTTCAGTACCTACATAAAGAATATCAAAAATTTGCAAACCAGAATAGTAAAATATTTAGTGGACAGGAAAATAAAAAATATGTGTGATGATTACATTAAGCTATTTCCGATTTGTAAAATTTTACCTGTCGAGATGAAAATTAAGTATCTGATTGCTTTAGAAAACTACTATTTAGATGAATATAAATGCCCCGTAACTAATAGATACAACACGAGGAGGGTACGAGAGGGTAAATTAATGCAGCCTCCAGCAGCCAATTATTACGGGAAAAGGTTAAATAAATATGTAGTGCCGAGGCTGTTTAACGAAATAGGGTGGTTAAGAGACAAACCTAAGTGTAATAAACCGGTCCTAAAAAAGAGACTGAAAAAAAACCTTTTACAAGTAATATATAAGGAATGTAAGTAGGTATTTTGTGCATGTTAGTTTTTAGGTATGAACTGTTTTGTATGGTGCATGATTCTATAAATGTACTGAGCGCCTCATCGCCAACAAACTGGTAACAGTTTGGCGATGCCAAGATTTTATGTAATGCATGTGCCGTTTGATTAAATAAATTAAAAAAAAAAAAAATAATAACAACCGCTGGGCTTAGAGCCATAAAATTTAGTATATAGGTAGCTGAACCTCTGGAATAACACGAAGGCTACTTTTTATCCTGATATTCCCACGGGATAGGGATAAAATTTCGAAATAATAACCGCTGGGCTTAGAGTCATGAAATTTGATATGTAGGGAGCTGCACGTATGAAATAATACATAAGCGACTTTTTGACCCGAAATTCCCACGGGATATCAAAGGATAAAATCTCGAAGTAACAACCACTGGGCTTAGAGCCATGAAATTTGGTGTGTAGGTAGCTGAACCTCTGGAATAACACATAGGCTATTTTTTACCCCGATATTCCCACGGGATAGGAATAAAATTTTGAAATAATAACCGCTGGGCTAAAAGTCATGAAATTTGGTATGTAGGTAGCTGCACGTCTGGAATAACACATACGCTATTTTTTATCCCTATACTCGCACGGGATATTTCAATTGCCACTACCAGACCGATTAGTTTACGCGTGCGAAGCCGCGGGTAAAAGCTAGTAGAAATATATTTATTCATGCGTTTTAGCTTATTCTATTTGTTTCAATGTAAAAACGAATTAACAACACTAATGTAATGTATAATCCATACTAAACTAATATTATAAATGCGAAAGTGTGTTTGTGTGTTTGTATGTTTGTCCCTCTTTCACGCCGTAATGGAGCGACGGATCGACGTGATTTTTGGCATAGAGAGAGTTTATGGGCTCGAGAATGACATAGGCTACTTTTTATCTCGGAAAAATGCAAAGTTCCCGAGGGAACAGCGCGCGATTTGTAATAAATCAATAACGTTCACTAGTAACAAGCACGATTTCTCATTAAGTGAAATGTAAATTTCTTTTGAGACTAAAATTTCTTGAAACCGAAACAATTAAATTTCTAGGAGTATTAAATTGTCGTTGGATTAGTAAGACATTAGAAGAGATGAACCTGTAGAGCTTCCAGCGGATGGCTGTACATGACATTGGCTGTGTGGCTGGACCGCCGGTTGTGCACGGAGCACACGAGCACAGTCCCGGCCAACTCCATCACCTCCCTTAGATCTTCTTTGCCACACCTGAACTGTAAATAAAATTGTACTAGTACTATAGACCAGAAAAATCTACTACAGATTCGGTAAAACTTCTGTTGAAGAACCCGGCAAAAAACTCGACGAGATTTACAATCTAATAGTTTCAAACGAGCAATTCTTGTACCTATGTATATAACAATATATACACACACACATCCAAACATCTCGCCTGTATTCCCAAATGCGGTAGGCAGAGCACACGAAACGTTACCGCTTCGTAGCCACTTTTAGCAAAATTAGGTTTCGGTACAATAGTGACAGGTTGCTAGCCTGTTGCCTACGGTATACCTTAACCTATATCCTCAGTCGCCTCTTACGACAACGAAATGGAGAGGTGTAATGTACACGGGTAATTATCAGTGATAATCAAGTTAAGTGTTCAAGTACAACAATAAATTACTTACATTAAGAACTAGAACCCAGTTTCTTAGCGTATCGGTAACCCCCAATGTGTTTAGGTACTCCGGCTTGACCCCGTATAACCCCTTGGGGTCTGTCCGCCACACGTCCAAGTCGAGACCCCATGGTTCTTCGTCTTCTTCTTCCTTTTTCCTGTAAGTTAACTCAATCAATCAGTCAATAAATCGATTGACGTACGGTTCCATATACGAAAGGTCACAAATGGAACCTTGGTAATGTTCGCTACACTGTCGGTCACAGAGATGTAGGTATCTCATGAATCGTAATACGTATATAGACAGCTTAAATTTGTACGTATTTATATTACCGCTACAACAACACGTAAAAAGTAATTAAAACATACATATAAAAAATTAAGGGCGTGTCCAAGCTAGAAACTTATTACTTTTATGTGTTGTCAAAATTTACTAGCCAAAATTTTAAACGAAAAAATGTAAAAAAAATCACTTAAGTAAAAAGGGATTTATGCCTATGATGTCAAGAACCTATAGATAAACTTGGAATTTAACCTTTTGTCCATACATGATCAGTAATAAATAATAACGGAACATCGTTAACACAGTGGCGGCGCAAGACGTAAGGCTGCCTGTCCACTGGAGCAGCGCGAGCGGAGAATCGGAGCGAAGAAACAAGCGCAAACGGGGAAGCGAGACGCTCCACAAATGGAAGAACAATTCGCAACTTATTCCACGCCTCCGCAACTCCGCATAACTTTCTCGCTCCGCTCCGCTGCCTAGCTCCACGCCTATGGACAGACACAGTCTGCGACGCCGCTCCATATTACACCCTCGCTCCCCTCCTGTCTCAGCTCCAGTGGACAGGGAGCCTATATTCGGCGTACGTAGTTCGCAAGGCCTTACGATGGCGCACCAATCATTAGATGAGGAATGTTTAAATTACCATAAAAATGAGGCACTTTTGAGACACTCCTAAGCCCGCCACCCACCGGCCGGTGTGGACCCCAAAGTAGATTGTTTTTGAACCACTTATCCACCTAAATTCAGTAACGGTACATAATGGTAAGGTAGGTACATAAATATGACTTAACACAGCATAAAAAAAAATATTACGTAAAGAAAATTTACAAATAAATTGGCGTTTAAAAACCTAGCTGTGGTGAACATAATATACTCAGCAGCACAAAATTTGACACACTACATAAAAAAAAAACGATTAAGTACTGCATACTTTTGAAGGTCATTTTTCGGGCCACTCAGTATATTTATTGCACCAAAAATAATCAAAGTTTCCGCACTGATTTTAATCACAAAACGTTTCTTTTACCTCGACGAATCGCTATTTGCATCCATATCTTCGGACATTGTATTATTCGATCGTAGCCTACTGAGGTCTCACTAGATATCGTACCGCGCCCGTTTTTACAACTACCCACATTCGAAAACAATTTGTAAAACAAAGACTATCTGTGCAACCACCGTTGAGAAACTGCTTCAAAACTAGACGAACACAATATACACTTTGCTGTTATCAGGAGTCATTGGCAGTAGTGGTTGATAACCTAAATCGACCAAAAACATAAGTTGAAGTTGCATTTTTCAATTAATTAATTAAAACACAATTAATTTTATAATATAAATCACTAAACTCAATCCCTTGGTTTTATGAACTCCCTGAAAAGAAACATATAACTGTAGGAAGTATGAAATTACATGGTTAATTGAACATGATTTAACAAAAAGGTAACAGGTATTTTAATAAAAAAAAAATTGCTCAAGTTGTAATAGTATATTACTTCAGAGGGCGGGAAAAGTCATTTCGTGGATGAGTATGGTTTTGAAGGACGAGGCGTAGCCGAGTCCTTCAATAGAAACGAATCCACGAAATGACATTCCTGCCGAGGCCTGTATACTGCTTTCCTCCAAATATGCGAGGAAAGAAACCGAAAACATTATATTTATTCGGCACAATATATTTATGTAACAATCCACTTACAATCTAAACAAAATTAACACTTTTATAGTAATAAAAATAAACCTTACTGATAAAAGATGCTGCGTGCCCATTAGGATATTTTCATCACTAATTATAGAACTCATTTTATTTTCGTAAAAATAACATGGCAGAAAATCTTTGACAGAATGGAATTCACGTTCCCGCCTCAATTTCGATATTAAAGATTTGGGTCCGAATCGTATGTTTGGTTCCACATAAAATATAATAATCAAAATAAATTAAAAGAAAAACTTATAGGATTAGTAAATATAAATATTATACATTTTTACAGGTTTTTTTTTTTTTGCAGGTGGTAGGACCTTGTGCAAGGTCCGCCCGGATTGCTACCACCATCTTGCTCGCTAATCCTGCCGTGAAGCAGCAGTGCTTGCACTGTTGTGTTTCGGCGTGGAGAGTAAGACAGCCGGTGAAATTACTAGCACTTGAGGTATTCCAACTTAGGCCTCTAGGTTGGCAACGCATCTGCAATACGCCTGGTGTT
Organism: Choristoneura rosaceana; assembly: GCA_037349165.1. Classification (NCBI taxonomy): domain Eukaryota; kingdom Metazoa; phylum Arthropoda; class Insecta; order Lepidoptera; family Tortricidae; genus Choristoneura; species Choristoneura rosaceana. The sequence continues at coordinate 897,882 of JAZBNJ010000002.1, forward strand.
GCAGATGTTTATGGGCGGTGGTGATCTCTTACCACCAGGAGACCCACTTGCTCGTTTTCCTTCCAGTCGAATAAAAAAAAAATACTTTTAGTTCAAGCGGCAATTCCTAAACGCACAACATAAAAAAACTTATCTCTTTGTTGCAAAATATTTAGTAGTCCGAGAAGATAATTAAGTCTCAATACACCTTATTATGATTTGGACACAATAATTTAGGCATTAGCTAAACGCAGAAAACATTTTTTTTTTATCTCGGTTTTGTACGTGATTATTGAACAGTTGGCTGGCTGTTTGGTGAATTTTCGGTCTTGGATGAAATTAAAAGTAAAAAACCTGCCCGATAATAAACACTTCCCGGACATGTCCAGGAAGTAATGTAACTTTTTTTTTAAATTTAGTATCAGATCAACGCATATAATGATGGACTTCCCGGTCGATATTTCCAACATTAATGAGAACATTTCCGAGCAAGTTGGAGAAAAAAACATTACTTAGGTACTTATTAAATTTTACCTTTACTTTTTTTATTAACTTTTTTTTGGAAGCGAGAGTTGTATGCCAAAATGGCAGCAAGTGGAATGATGTAGTCTCTGCCTACCCAGTTGGGAAAGGGGCGTGATATAAGTCATCATCATCATCATCATCATGTCAGCCGAAAGACGTCCACTGCTGGACATAGGCCTCCCCCAAGGCTCTCCACTCAGACCGGTCTTGTGCTTTTCGCATCCACAGTGATCCCGATATCTTAGCCAGGTCGTCGCTCCATCTTGTTGGAGGCCTACCGACAGCTCGTCTCACGGTCCGCGGACGCCATTCGAGAACCTTCTGACCCCATCGGCCATCAGTCCTGCATGCGATGTGCCCCGCCCACTGCCACTTCACTTTCGCAATTCTTCGTGATTTAAGTAATGTAATATAAATTTTACCTTTTAACTGGTGGTCCTTCATCTTGTTCCATGCTTTCATCAGCATCTTGATTGAAAACAAAAACAAAACTTTAGTTTTTTTCGGAAAACAACACAGAAAAACAAAGGGATGTGGCGAACACAACCCAGTTCTGGGGCTTGTGCATGGGTGTATGATGGGCAAAAACAATCAAGATTGAGAGAAATCATTTATTCTACAATTATAAATATTATGTACTTATTAAATAGGACCAAAGAGGAATTAAGGGCCCCTTAGAACAAAAAAGAATTTTCCTAATTAATTGGTAAAAGATCGAGTTCTCATTGAAAATATTATTTATTATTGATACGGCCAAAAATATGTATACATGGCCTTAATGTTAAGTGCATAAAGTCTTGTATACATATTTTTGTAACTTTGGCCCTGCCATCTTTGCCCTTGACTGTACAAAAAATAAATTCAGATTCCATTTTGAACATGAAACTTCCGTGATATTAAAAGTTAGTTTACCAGATAAGTCATGTCTTACTGTCTTAATGTAAGACCCTTACATAGAGTTTAGCTCAACATGTTTTAGGTTCCATTTCTTAAAGTTGACTAAATAAAATCTTTTTATTATTATTATTATTATATAAACTATCAGGCAGGCAGTTGCAAGCAACTGATAGGTGCCTGTATCTAGCTGTTCCTTGGTCAAGTATTCTTAGTATTGTTAATGTGTTGGTCTAGTCGGTTCTTAAATTGGTTAACATTCAGTGCTGAGACTACATGTTCTGGTAGTTTGTTCCATGTCTTGATCACTCTATTACATAAGAAATGTCTGCGAGGATTGTTTTGTGGTTTTTGGCATCACATTACAGCACAACGTCTCTAATCGTTCTCTCTTCTCCTATTTATGTTTTTACTGTTTTTGGTGTCAATAAACATTGTGTTGTGGGTTCAAACCCCGGCTTGCACCTCTGAGTTTTTCGAATTTCATGTGCGGAGTTACATTTGAAATTTACCATGAGCTTTGAGGTGAAGGAAAACATCGTGAGGAAACCTGCACATACCTGCGAAGCAATTCAATGGTGAGTGTGAAGTTTCCAAACCGCACTGGGCCTGCATGGGAACTATGGCCCAAGCCCTCTTGTTATGAGAGGAGGCCTGTGCCCAGCAGTGGGACGTATATAGGCTGGGATGGATGGAAATGTTGTGAGTTTGTAAAATAATGCACATACCTGTAACTTGTAAGTTGACTCCATCAATTGATTCCGAACTCAAGATCTTTTTGGCGGCTGTCATCTGCTGCGCATTTTTAAAAATAACCCTGAAAGCTCTACTGTCATCCTTGCTTGTGAAATCTCTGATCACACAATGGCCACACTGAAAAATAAGATTTAATCAAATATATAAAACAATTTAACAATGTGCAACATAATTATTCATCATCATCATCATCATGTCAGCCGAAAGACGTCCACTGCTGGACATAGGCCTCCCCCAAGGCTCTCCACTCAGACCGGTCTTGTGCTTTTCGCATTATTTTTTAATCATGTACCTTGGGGGGAAAATGGCTTAACAGCAGAGGTAACATAATTATTATGCTGAGTAAATTCAGAAGTAAAAACACACTTGGTGAATCTTTATTACTAGATTCCAAGACCATCTTGTTGTATATGACTCGCTACAGGCCCCTCTTGCGGAATAAGAGAGCTTGAGCAATAGATTCCACACAGGCTCGATGTGGATTTGTAACTTCAGGTGTAAAGCTCAAATTTCAAGTACAATTTCGGACATTAATAAATTTCGACAATACTAAAGAGGTGTGAGTGCGAACCACAAATACTGCTTCACTAAGCCACCACAACTTCACCACTATAGAGGTTAACACTTTCAGTGCCAAGAACATGGTAGGCGCATTCTCTATTTGTAGGCAACTTACGCTGCAAAGCTAAAAATGCTGCTATGAGCATGATTGCAGCAGCAAATGTGTTAACATACTAAATACAATCAAGCCTTAACCCCTCATACAGGGCCGCATTTAGAGGTGTGGAGGCCTTGGGGCAACAAAGGAGTGGAGGCCAATGAGGGTCTTTTGATATTTTACTGATTGCCTGATTGAAGTGAAGAAATATATGAATTGTTGTTTCCCAGTATTTACTCGTCGGAATTTGAAAGATTTTTTTTTGCGATGTCTCTATTGTGGGGGCCCCTATTTTGTAGCAAAATCATTAAAATCTATTTAGATCCTTTATGTAAAGAGCAGCCCTAGAAAATTTCGGTTTTTTTAGATACTTTAAATAATTTATAGCTTCCAATTTTTATACCATAGTTGCCTGTACATGGAGAAACACCTACCAGTTTTTCCAAATGTTCTTTGACCTGTTGAGATGACCAATGCTGCGGTAACTTTGAAATCAATAGGGATGCGGTCTGACTACTTCTTTTCATTGTGGCATTGGATTTTTCACACTCTGAATCATTATCTACAGCCATATTCGATGCCTCGGATACGTTAGAATCTATTTTATTTTCGTGTTTTAATTTGACATCCTCTGATTTTGAATCATTTTGATTATTTAATGGTTCACTCTTTGCTATTGAAGCGCTGCTTCTTCCACTTGCTTGATCTTCGTCCATTTTAAGGATTTTTTTAAATACCCTAGGGTTGTTTAATAACCTAAGTTAATTAACTGTTATATGCTTTATTTTGTCAATCAAATTAACTTCTATAAACCACCGTATTATTCCCGACGCCCGTGTCCGTCCCGTAGTCCCATACCGGCGTGTTGTTTTTTTCGTTGACATTGACATTTGAGTTGAATCACATCTGACGTTTTAAAGATATTTTTTCTTAAGTTAAACCTTTGGAAAAACGCCAACGGACAGAAGCCATTTATAAAAAAAAACGTTTGGAAGACAAATTGAAATAATCTTAATTTTTTTTTTATTATTATTATGAGAAGGAGGCAAATTAATAAGTGGGATATTTGATAGGTGGTGAACACCGCTGCCCATGTAAGTTACTATAAGTTTGCGGTTACAAAATACGTCTCAATCGCGTTCGCGTTAAAATCTCAATTTGTATGGAAACACGAGAATTATATTTATAAGAAACTATTTAAAAAACACTCGCACACTTCGGCAGTGTTTCCAAACAACTTTGACATCGGGGCTTTCAAGAAAAGGGCTTTTTTATTATTATTTTTTATTTTGAGTGGATGGCAAACGAGCAAGTGAGTCTTCTGATGGTAAGAGATCACCACCGGCAATAAATATCTCCAATACCAGAGGTAATGCAGATTCGTTGCCACATAAAGGCTAAGATGGGATACCTCAAGTGCCAGTAATTTCACCGGCTGTCTTACTCTCCACGCCGAAACACAACAGTGCAAGCACTGCTGCTTCACGGCAGGATTAGCGAGCAAGATGACGGTAGCAATCCGGGCGGACCTCGCACAAGGTCCTACCACCTGCAAATCACCTGCTGCTTATACTTACTTTCTTAGAAGGCCGGCAACGGACCAAATATGACTCTCCTTTAGTAGTTGGTACAACTCATGGGAACCGGTGATCGTTCTCCATCAGAGGACAATAAAAGACACACTTTCGCACTTTACATGAGATAGGGGTCCATTACAGCATTCACAGGTAAATCAATTTTTCATGAACTAAAAGAATTTCCTTGCTCACCCGTGACCTTACGATAGCTAAGCTTATGCAAAATATGCGTGTTCATGCAGTTCCTCCACCTCCACACTGTAAGAACACACACTAATTACACAAACCCATCTATCACCACCACCACATCACATTGACGCGTTTCGAACTCAACCAGAGCTCATTCTCAGAGTAACACAACCGTACACCATGCTACCAGTTGTTGGACTAAAAAACCACAACCACCGTTTTAACTTGTCATTTGTGTAACTCGTGTTTTTACAGTGTGGAGGTGGAGGAACTGCATGAACACGCATGTTTTGCATAAGCTTAGCTATCATAAGGTCGCGGGTGAGCAAGGAAATTCTTTTCTACCCCCGACGAAAAAAGAGGGGTATTAACTATAAGTTTGACCGTTATGTGTGTCCGTGTGTCTGTCTGTGGCACCGTACCTCTTAAACGGGTGGACCGATTTGAATGCGGTTTTTTTATTTGATAGCAGGTTTTCTAACAATGGTTCTTAGATATGTTTCATCAAAATCGGTTCAGCCGTTTTTGAGATATTGAACTTTAAAGTGACAAAGTCGGGGGTTTTCCAACTTTTTGTTGGTTAGGTTATAGTTCATTTTATATGGACCTCCGCAAAGTAATGCCTGATTCAATAAATTATTAAATTTTTCATAATATTAATTCCCTTAGGCAGCTTCCATAACAACTTAATGAAAACGGAAATAGATATGTTTCTGACGTTTCCGTCGTCCTCAAGTAATTTATTACTTTGAAGCGACAGATTTGTCAAAAATCCTCAATTTATTTCGATCGTGATTGCGAAGAGTATCAGAGAATTAATCATGTTCCCCTCTTTTATGGTTATGGCCCCAGCCACAGATGTAACATCGAGGTAGATAAAGCAAATAAACTATAGCCTATTTTGCTTTATCAACTACAACTTATAGGTAAGTTGTAGCTCTGATGAGCTTAAAGCGTACTTATATTGAAACTGACGTTACTTTGCGGAGGTCCATGTCAATGAACTAAGTATAAGCAATTACTTAAATTTGCTCACGCGCGACCACGATAGCTAGATTTATGCAACAAATGTGTGTTCTTGCAGCTTGTCCGCTTTCACACGGTGAGAACACACACACACACAGTTCACACAAACCCAACTATTCCGTCACATATAAAAGACTTCACTTTTCAAGCGTGCTCGAGCATGTTGCTGTAATAAATACCTACATGAAACCCTCTTCAAAAGTGCTTGTTTTACTGTGTGAGACATCTTTAATACCTACTGTTTGATGCGGCTTCCCCTGTTCCATTACTAAATTACCAACATATAACTAGTAATATAACTACTAATGGCGAGTTATTTGACTAGGTTAGTGTTTATTGTGTTAGGTTAGTATTTATTATTGTATTTTGTGACGTTTTGTTAAGGTATCTTAGGTTAGTTCTTTTTGTCTTCTTTTTTTTTACCCGACTGTTAACTGTTAAACTTCACGTGTCTTATATAAATCATACTTACTTATTTAAATTCTTGAACATGAAACTACCGTGAGACTATATAAATATATTGATAGTAGGTAATGTTGTGGGTAGTTGTGCGCCTGTGTTAGTTTCGTCGGACAGTCACGTGAGCAGAGCGGTGGCGCGTAGTAGCCGCCGAGTCGCGTGCTCCCTTGAAGAAGGGCTACGAAATAGCCCGAAACATGTCGCGCTAAACTCGATTTAAGACGTGAGTTATCCGTTACAATATCATTTAATATTTTAATTCTTAATTTCCATACAGTTCGATGCGCTTGCCGAATCTATTCCGGTGGTAAGTCTGTGGCCGGCACGTTATTGATAATTTAAGCAGATTCACTCTCAATTCGAATTTTCTTTGGCTTATCCAATATTAAAAGCTGGGTGTCCATAGAGTTGGAGCACAAAACTTCCTAAATTGCACTAGTCCTTGCTATTCGAAGTTCATTTCATACCTTCAGCTTCCCTCTCATTATTCTACTAAAAACTATTTATTGCGTGAGTTTGTTGTACTTACAGACTTATAGGCATAGGGTCTTGGCACTTTGCAAAGAGACCACAAGGTGGAGTTTTTTTTTAATAAGCTATATATATAGGTACGTGACTTTCGTCTACCAGGCGTAAGGTTTAAAAAGTTAAATAACAATTCACAATAAAATAACTCGAAAATAAATCCAAATCACACTCGTAGCCGCATAAAACTCGGCACAAACAGAACCTTACAGTTTTACGGCGGCATTATCGCTTTATTTTTCCCTTTGAACATTTAGGAAGCCATCTTGCGAGCATATTCAGAATATCAGTTAATGTTCCTGAGGGTAGTAAAACGTAACGAGATCTTTATTACAAACGTGTGGCAACATTCATAGCTAGCAAATAAAGCCAGATTTACACAGTCTGAGACTTGGTGTTAAAATTGTAAAACCGCTACACTGCCGCCTTAAGGAGAAAAACCGTAAGTGACATTTTTTGCAAAATTTTCTTTTCACCAGCCTCCTACTCAGGAAAAAAAACTGAGTATGAGGCTGGTGAAAAGTCAATTTAGCAAAAAATGACACTTATGGCTTTTCTCCTTAAGGCGGCAGTACAGGTGTCCTTTTAAAATTTGAGGGTTGCCCTCAATTTCTCTAAAATCCCATCATTACATCCTGACTTCGTGACGGGACCACCTCGTAAGTATGACCTTTATGAAACAATAAAATAATTTTGAAATTCGGCCCACAAATTACATACTTACTTTGTTTATCGCGTAATAAAGAAAAAAAACATGCAGACCAGAAACTCTTCTTTTTTTGAATTCGGTTGAAAATAACCTCTTCCGTCCACCATCTTGCGCAATTGATGTTTACATGTTTTTATTTGGTAAATACTGCAATTTCCAAACCAGCCTAAAACAGAGTAGGTATACAATATAAGTTCGCATAGGATTATTACGGCAAAATACCCACCGGGTTTAATTACCCACTTGCTCGTTTGCCTTCCAGTCGTATAAAAAAAAAAAACGTGTCGATCGCGTTCGCGTTAAAATCTAAATTTTTATGGAAACACGAACAGCGCCTCTAGCGGAACGTTTGTGGGTACTGGACGCGAAGTTCGAAGTTTGCTCTTGCCTGACACCCCTACAAACGATTCGAGCATTACTCCATTAGTTCCATTACAAACTAAATAGTTCTGTAATGACATCAGTTAGTCTCTATATCCATCAACGTTACGGTTTTGTATGGCTAACGGACATTCAAGGGTCTGCCGCTAATGTGCATTAAAGGACAGACAGTCGTTAGATCGTTGATTAGAAAGGGGAATCAGCGTTGAATGCTATTTAATTACCTTACAATTCTGAAGGGTGAAGGCGTGTCATCCCGTGTAAAACAGCTTTATCATCATCCCAGCGTATAGACCCACAGAGTTATTTGGAAACTTCACATACACACACACTTTATACTCCAATTCAATAGAATCTGACAATCCTGTAGACACTTCCAGCATACTAATATGAACACCGGGCTGCCTAAGGCTTTGTGATGTGACTATTATTCTTTTTTGATTCCTTTTAGATGGTAATTGCAACAACAGGGACATATATAATCAAGCGTGCCCACGTTGTTAGGGTGTGTTAAATGTGTAGAAAATTGTCAGATTCTATTGAATTGTACTTTAATGTCTGCAGGCCTATTGCCTAACGTACTCGGAACCGCTTTAGTATTCATTTTTGACAGTTGAAATCAAGGCTGCTTTAAAAATGAAGTAAGTCGTTTCGCGTAACGTCCATGTAATGTCAAAGCATTTGAAAGCTAAGGCCGGCCATTTTTATCACAATTGAACGAATGATTTGCCATTGATTTGCTAAAAAATGGTTTCGCGTAAGCAAAATGACAATTCAAAATTGGTCTACATACTGATAGAAACTGTCAAAACAAACCGGAGACAACTTTGTGACCGTTACTGTGCAAATTGATATCGTAAGTTAGGTTTTTCGTTAAATTATAATAAAAATAATATTAATATCTTGATTAAATTGGCGCCTAAGCAATTGAAAATGAAAGTTTTCTTTTGAACAGTGATTCGAGGCGTAATAAATGGCTCGCGTCGATGGCTCGCACATATTAAATTTATTGGCGCTCGCAGAGGAAGAGCGACTGCAGACATAAGCGCGACTGGAGGCTTTTACGCCAAGAAAGCCATCCTCTCCGGTTGCCTGACAACTATTTTTGGGCAAATTTCAAGCTCATAAAGACGCAGTTCGTCCGACTGAGCAACAAAATTTGCCCTATTACTTATAAGGAAGTTGGGAGCGCAACACAGTCGTGCAGCTAGCTGGAACTCAAGGTATGTTTAACTAATTCATTGCATCAAGCCTAAAGGCAGAGTTTGCCTAATTCTAATATAATCAGTGCTTCACAGTCAGATAAGAAACCAACTGATACCTGAAACGATTATTTTATGTCTTATAGGAACCCTTGAAAAAAATAGGTGTAGAATTTTACTATTGGATCATAAGCTAATAGACTAATTCTTTTTCTAACTTCATAATTACAGTTGTTTTTATATACTTCGCAGTGCCCACTTCATATTGAATGTACATTAATAATATATGTGTTTACTCACGGATGTTTACTATTGTAGGTGCAAGCAGCCATCGCATGTTACAGGAATGGGCCATATCAAAAATGTGTGGGTGCCTGCCAGCACCAGGCACTCTCCCAAACCAAAGCGCACGATTACTTGTGGGAAGTATGAACTTATTTAGCCCTTAACAATTTTTAAACAACCTTTAGTAAATATTAAATTTATTATCAAACTATGCTCAGCAGCACAAAATTTGGCCCACTCTACATATACGTACCTACAGAATTACCTGTTACTGCATACATTTGCATTAAAAAAAATCCCCAGGGAATTCTCGAAAGTTACATCGTGGTTTTCATTGACGTTGCATTATAAACAAGAATCCCAAATATCATTACTCTAAGCTCAGCGGTTGCTATTTCGAGATTTATTCCTATCCCGTGGGAATATCGAAATAAAATACTTTTATCCTAAGTTTTATTCCAGATATCCAGATACCTACATACTAAATTTCATCCAAATCCGTCCAGCTGTTTCAGTTCAGTGTGAATGAGTAACAAACATCTATACTCTCAAACATCCGCATTTATAATATTAGTAGGATATTAGAAGGATTATTAGTCAGTGGGATTAGTAGGATAAATAAAGCACACATTTAGTATCACAATGTCTGTCAATGTCTATCTGTATACATACATACTAACTCTCAAGGTCTCTCCTACAGGCGCACAATACTCGGCTGAAGAATGACTACTGCGAGGGCGGTTGTTCGGAGGCACGCAGCGCAGGCGTCCTAGGTAGTGCCCGCCAGTTTCTGCATTATATGATTGCGAGTCCTAATCTTAGCCGTAACCTCACCGAGATTTATGAATTGAATTTTGTATGTATTTCTCAATAAAATGTATGTAGAAGAGGAATTACAGGAAATAAAAACCTTCACTATTTATTTTAATATTTTTATTTTATAATCAGTCTTATCAGCCAGTCAGCGAGGCTAGGTAAATGAAACATTTCTAATGGTTCATGTAAAACACATTCATCGTTACACATTCTGGCACATCTCTGGAGGTAACGGAACCTAGCAGCAATTGTTCATACTACAAGCAGTGGACAGTCACTCTATACTGTAGACTCTACTACAGTGTAAAGGAAAGGAGATCAATCTATTATGAGTAATAAGTTGCAAAAGTAAGCAGTAAATAATTAGTTCTAGATTTCACCAGCCAGAGTGGCGCTAAAATAGCAAGTGTCTGAAATGTTTTAGTTAATACATACATAAAATCACGCCTCTTTCCCAACGGGGTAGGCAGAGACTACATCCTTCCACTTTTTTAGTAAATATGTATAAAATAAAATAATTGCTGTAAGAAAACTTGGACGGTGAATGAATTTTTGTGATCTAACAGATTTATTTATTGAGTGATTTTACTGTATTTATCGTTATGAAGCTTATTTTACAATTACTTTTCGCATACATCAGCGATTTCACTCCTTTCCTCCTCACCGCTCTTTGAAAGATCTAATAGTTAACGGCGACCGTGCCGTGACCGTTGCAAGCGAAACGGACCTAACGTTCTTTCTTAAACCCGCCCTTCGGTCCAATGCCCGCGCCACCTCCGCCACCTCCTGCAATGCCACGCTGACTTTGGCTACCATCAGCATTTCGCGGGTGGCAGCGATCATTGCTGTCTCTACCAACAGCCACCGCTTTTCAAAATACGTCACCACTCGGGAGCTGCGGGCACTATTCGCTGATCTGAAAACACAATACACAAATATAACAATTTTATATTTTTAATCAACCGTTCGCCCCCATTGATTGGCCGTCAATGTTAGTTTCTGTTACAACGATTGACTGCATTATAAGGGCCGCTAGTCAGGGGAGCCGCAGTAGCTGTGTGGTTTGATCTATGGCCTCTTAAACAGAGGGTCGTGGATTCGAACCCTGACTCGCATCTCAAGTTATCCGGAATTTATGTGCGAAATATTTGGTAGTTCTACGAGTAGGAGATTGATTCAACGAGTTCAAAATGCATGTGCTCGTTTTTGTTCCGAAGTTCCTCCTCGGTTCCTTGTCACTCCGTAATTGAATGCTACTGATCTGCTAAAAATGCATGCTCGCAGGCGCTTGCACCTTGTGACCTTTTTGTTCGGTGTAGTGCGGCAAATGACGCCCTCGTACCTTTTTGAAAAAATCACATGGTCAAAAAGTGTGCGTAGATTTAAGGCTATTGTGCCTAAGCACATTCGTTTCAGATTCGCAGCGTCTAAGTGATGGAATGACATTCGTCCTCCTATACTCAGAGTGACTAGCAGTTACACCTTTGGGCGAAAGATTAAAGGCTATTTGTTGGCATTTCAAAAGCTGTAATTCCTCTCTCTTCCAGCTCTATTACGCAAAACTTATTTTTCGTTTCAGTTGTTAATTTCATGTTTTCTTTTTCCGATTCACAACCGCAATCACACATACTTTCCTACGTGTTGTCTATTTGTACTTAATACTATTGTTGTGTCTTGTGTGGTATCCCATCTTAAGCCTCTAGGTTGGCAACGCATCTGCAATACCAGGGGTATTGCAAATGTTTATGGACGGTGGTGATCTCTCACCATCAGGAGACCCACTTGCTCGTTTGCCATCCAGAGATATAAAAAAAACCTTCTTTCTTTCTAAATTAAATTTCAAATTTACCGTGCACTTTAGCGTAAAGGAAAACATCGTGTAGATACCTGCACAAACCAGCGAAGCAATGCAATGGTTTCTCACAGCCAGTATGTCGAATACTTAGATCAAATAAACGCTGCCGCCCACCCAGCACTGTCTTGTCAGTTCCAACCACTTCTTGACACAGTGGACGCGGCCTCCTCTCCGTGCACCGCCACTCGCCCTATGAACGCCAAGATCTTTTCCTCTCGCTCCGTCAGCGCGGCGCTCCCGGGGCGCGGGCATGGCGCGGGCTGGCCAGCTGCTGGCTGCCGTCGCGCGCACGCCTTCTTGCGCACCGCGTATTTGGCGTTATTCCAGTACTAGAAGGAAGGGATGATTTAGGACTGATATAATAATATAAAAATATAAATACAATATAGCTATGCACAATGCCATTTACTGATTATAGAAAATGACTGGATGGATTTGAAATTTGAAACAATGAATAACATAGTTGGATCTCGGGAATAACACAGCTACTGCTTTACAGCTGCTTACACTGCTTTACACCCAGAGAATCTTTCAATTGCCAGATTTGTTGCAATTGCCATGCAACATATTCTTTCACATTGTCTCTATTTGTGCTCTTTAGTAGCTATATTAGAAAATTGGAAAGCTGATAAGAAGAATTAAAAATTGTGTGCAGAAAATCGACAAAAATACTGCCCAACGGTCTTGTTCTGGGATTATGTCTAAGTTTCGTCAAACTGCTGATCATGGGCCTTTTTCTAAAATTCACTAAGTAATAGTTTTGTAAATAATAAACCTTGTATAAATTGTATGATTTGTCTCACAGAATATATGTTTTTTATTACTGAAAACCATTCTATTTTTTTTTTGTTATCACACGTTAATTAGCATTGGCAGTCAAATTATTAAATAATGACAAAAACTCTTCAAAAATTTCAATTTATGTACTTACCTCTCGCCATTTTTCTGCCGTCTTTGTGTCTCCTACACCGCAGCAGTTTAGGATGAAAGCGAGGTCTTTCCACTGGTTATTTGTTTTTTTTTTCTTGGCTAGGGGGCTGTCATTCGTGAGTGACGCCCTGTAGCCATCTGGGGGTGCTACTTTATATACTGCAGAACTGAGCACCTCTCATTGTCCGTCGGAGACGACAGGCCTTGCTGGCATCTTAAACAATAGGTACTCATGAATGTTAACACATTTGTTATTCATCTTGAACATATTCATTAAAAAGAAACAATTAAGATATAATTTGGATGCTTATAAAGTAACAAATATACACACTATCACTTTATTATTAAAATCAACGAACCCTTATTTTCTTAAGAATTGTGGAATTTTCTTAGAAAGTTGTCGTATCAAAGGCAATGGGCGCTTTATTTATTTATATGTATTTCAATTCCTTCATTCCCATTGCATAAGTTTTTGAAAGTGAAATAAAGTTACTTCTAAACAAACATTTTCGATTCTCGCTCGTTATATGCTTATCCATTTTTGTAGTGACTAAGCACTATGAAAATAACTTTGAATGAAATGCATTAAGTATAACTTTATTTTATCTAATTAAAATACGTACTTACCTAATGCAATAAACTCAAAAACTTAAATTTTAAAGGACTTACTTTAAATATTGTTTCGTTTCGCGGGCGTTGATAGAACACGCACTGACGTTGCACTGACGTACGGTCATAGATATAAGTTGACGTTTAAAAATCACCGCTGCGCTTTGCGTTTAGTTTAATTTCCAATAGTTTTAAATATTCATTTAGTAACAATAATATTGTGTAGATTTAAGTTTGTATACTATAATTAACAAAAAAAGATGCCGAATATGGTTATTTTGTAACCGAAAACACTCAATCCGAGTCTTATCAATTTTATCGAAATCATTCGTTGATTAAGTATATTTGCAAAAACCAAACTTTTCGTTCCATTCAATTGATATTGCTTGTCATGACAATTGCGCTTGATGACTGCTAGATTCTGTTACGCGAAACGAATGTTTCATGTCAGTCGAATTTGTAATTGCTTTGAAAGAACATGACGATTACAATCCCGCAGGGCTATTGCGTAAAGAACACGGAATTGTAATCGTCATGTTCTTTCAAAGCAATTACAAATTCGACTGACATGAAACATTCGTTTCGCGTAACAGAATCTAGCAGTCATCAGGCGCAATTGTCATGAGAAGCAATATCAATTGAATGGAACGAAAAGTTTGGTTTTTGCAAATATACTTAATCAACGAATGATTTCGATAAAATTGATAAGACTCGGATTGAGTGTTTTCGGTTACAAAATAACCATATTCGGCATGTTTTTTTGTTAATTATAGTATACAAACTTAAATCTACACAATATTATTGTTAGTAAATGAATATTTAAAAATATTGGAAATTAAACTAAACGCAAAGCGCAGCGGTGATTTTTAAACGTCAACTTATATCTATGCCCGTACGTCAGTGCAACGTCAGTGCGTGTTCTATCAACGCCCGCGAAACGAAACAATATTTAAAGTAAGTCCTTTAAAATTTAAGTTTTTGAGTTTATTGCATTAGGTAAGTACGTATTTTAATTAGATAAAATAAAGTTATACTTAATGCATTTCATTTAAAGTTATTTTCATAGTGCTTAGTCACTACAAAAATGGATAAGCATTTAACGAGCGAGAATCGAAAATGTTTGTTTAGAAGTAACTTTATTTCACTTTCAAAAACTTATGCAATGGGAATTAAGCAATTAAAATACATATAAATAAATAAAGCGCCCATTGCCTTTGATAAGACAACTTTCTAAGAAAATTCCACAATTCTTAAGAAAATAAGAGATCGTTGATTTTAATAATAAAGTGATAGTGTGTATATTTGTTACTTTATAAGCATCCAAATTATATCTTAATTGTTTCTTTTTAATGAATATGTTCAAGATGAATAACAAATGTGTTAACATTCATGAGTACCTATTGTTTAAGATGCCAGCAAGGCCTGTCGTCTCCGATGGACAATGAGAGGTGCTCAGTCCTGCATTATATACAGTAGCACCCCCAGATGGCTATAGGGCGTCACTCACGAATGACAGCCCCCTAGCCAAGAAAAAAAAACAGATAACCAGTGGAAAGACCTCACTTCCATCCTAAACTGCTGTGGTGTAGGAGCCACAAAGACGGCAGAAAAATGGCGAGAGGTAAGTACATAAATTGAAATTTTTGAAGAGTTTTTGTCATTATTTACCTAATAATTTGACTGCCAATGCTAATTAACGTGTGATAACAAAAAAAATAGAATGGTTTTCAGCAATAAAAAACACATATTCTGTGAGACAAATCATACAATTTATACAAGGTTTATTATTTACAAAACTATTACTTAGTGAATATTAGAAAAAGGCCCATGATCAGCAGTTTGACGAAACTTAGACATAATCCCAGAACAAGACCGTTGGGCGGCATTTTTGTCGATTTTCTGCATACTAAAGAGCACAAATAGAGACAATTTGGAAGATTATGTTGCACGGCAATTGCAACAAATCTGGCAATTGAAAGATTCTCTGGGTGTAAAGCAGTGTAAGCAGCTGTAAAGCAGTAGCTGTGTTATTCCCGAGATCCAACTATGTTACTCATTGTTTCAAATTTTAAATCCATCCAGTCATTTTCTACAATCGGTAAATGGCATTGTGCTTGTGCATAGCTATAGTGTATTTATATTTCTTTTATATTATTATATCAGTCCTAAATCATCCCTTCCTTCTAGTACTGGAATAACGCCAAATACGCGGTGCGCAAGAAGGCGTGCGCGCGACGGCAGCCAGCAGCTGGCCAGCCCGCGCCCCAGAAGCCCCGCGCTGACGGAGCAAGAGGAAAAGATCTTGGCGTTCATGGGGCGAGTGGCGGTGCACGGAGAGGAGGCCGTGTCCACTGTATCAAGAAGTGGTTGGAACTGACAAGACAGTGTTGGGTGGGCGGCAGCGTTTATTTGATCTATTCGACATACTGGCTGTGAGAAACCATTGCATTGCTTCGCTGGTTTGTGCAGGTATCTTCACGATGTTTTCCTTTACGCTAAGGTGTAGCTAATTTAGAAAGAAAGAAGGTTTTTTTATATCACTGGATGGCAAACGAGCAAGTGGGTCTCCTGATGGTGAGAGATCACCACCGTCCATAAACAAATAAAAAAATACCCCTGCAGATGCGTTGCCAACCTAGAGGCCTAAGATGGGATACCACACAAGACACAACAATAGTATTAAGTACAAATAGACAACACGTAGGAAAGTATGTGTCATTGCGGTTGTGAATCGGACACTGACTCAGCTGATTTTCAGCCAGCACCATTGGTGACCCTCGGATCTCAACAAAGATATATTACTACACAGTTTTATTACTATACATAAGACTACATCCTTACTAAAATTATAAATGCGAAAGTGTATTTGTATGTTTGTGTGTTTGTCCGTCTTTCACGCCGTAACGGAGCGACGGATCGAGGTGTTTTTTGACATAGAGATAGTTTATGGTCCCGAGAGTGACATAGGTGACTATTTTTTATCCCGGAAAAATGCACAGTTCCCGAGAGAACAGCGCGCGATAACTGAATACCACGCGGGCGGAGCGGCGGGCAAAAGCTAGTAAATAGATAATTTCGTCTTAACGTGTAACTTTGACTTTGACCAACCAATTTGTATGAGCTTTTATTTTTATAAACATAACTGTCTAGCAATATGATAAATGTACAATCCAATGACAGTTCTAATACCGTGCTTCGTGAATAGATGTCTGTGTGTAGTAGGATCTTTTTTTTCTATAATTCTAATGCACTTTTTTGTATAAGTAGAATTTTGTTTACACTAGTACTATTTCCCCACACTTCATTTTGTAAACTATGGAAACATGTTATTTATTTTGTGGCTTTGAAAGACATTAACATTAGTACATAAACATTATAATAAATTTATACACTCTAGACAACACCATTAGGTACCTACGCGGGCTAAAAAGAAACATGAAATTAACAACTGAAACGAAAAATAAGTTTTGTGTAATAGAGCTGGAAGAGAGAGGAATTACAGCTTTTGAAATGCCAACAAATAGCCTTTAACCTTTCGCCCAAAGGTGTAACTGCTAGTCACTCCGAGTATAGGAGGACGAATGTCATTCCATCACTTAGACGCTGCGAATCTGAAACGAATCTGCGGAGGCACAATAGCCTTAAATCTGCGCACACTTTTTGACCATGTGATTTTTTCAAAAAGGTACGAAGGGCGTCATTTGCCGCACTACACCGAACAAAAAGGTCATAAGGTGCAAGCGCCTGCGAGCATGTATTTTTAGCAGATCAGTAGCATTCCAATACGGAGTGACAAGGGACCGAGGAGGAACTTCGGAACAAAAACGAGCACATGCATTTTGAACTCGTTGAATCAATCTCCTAGAACTACCAAATATTTCGCACATAAATTCCGGATAACTTGAGATGCGAGTCAGGGTTCGAATCCACGACCCTCTGTTTAAAAGGCCATAGATCAAACCACACAGCTACTGCGGCTTCCCTGACTTGCGGCCCTTATAATGCAGTCAATCGTTGTAACAGAAACTAACATTGACGGCCAATCAATGGGGGCGAACGGTTGATTAAAAATATAAAATTGTTATATTTGTGTATTGTGTTTTCAGATCAGCGAATAGTGCCCGCAGCTCCCGAGTGGTGACGCATTTTGAAAAGCGGTGGCTGTTGGTAGAGACAGCAATGATCGCTGCCACCCGCGAAATGCTGATGGTAGCCAAAGTCAGCGTGGCATTGCAGGAGGTGGCGGAGGTGGCGCGGGCATTGGACCGAAGGGCGGGTTTAAGAAAGAACGTTAGGTCCGTTTCGCTTGCAACGGTCACGGCACGGTCGCCGTTAACTATTAGATCTTTCAACGAGCGGTGAGGAGGAAAGGAGTGAAATCGCTGATGTATGCGAAAAGTAATTGTAAAATAAGCTTCATAACGATAAATGCAGTAAAATCACTCAATAAATAAATCTGTTAGATCACAAAAATTCATTCACCGTCCAAGTTTTCTCACAGCAGTTATTTTATTTTATACATATTTACTAAAAAAGTGGAAGGATGTAGTCTCTGCCTACCCCGTTGGGAAAGAGGCGTAATTTTATGTATGTATTAACTAAAACATTACAGACACTTGCTATTTTAGCGCCACTTTGGCTGGAGAAATCTAGAACTAATTATTTACTGCTTACTTTTGCAACTTTTTACTCATAATAGATTGTTCTCCTTTCCTTGACACTGTAGTAGAGTCTACAGTATAGAGTGACTGTACACTGCTTGTAGTATGAACAATTGCTGCTAGGTTCCGTTACCTCCAGAGATGTGCCAGAATGTGTAACGATGAATGTGTTTTATATGAACCATTAGAAATGTTTCATTTACCTAGCCTCGCTGACTGACTGATAAGACTGATTATAAAATAAAAATATTAAAATAAATAGTGAAGGTTTTTATTTCCTGTAATTCCTCTTCTACATACATTTTATTGAGAAATACATACAAAATTCAATTCATAAATCTCGGTGAGGTTACGGCTAAGATATCTATCTATCTCGCAATCATATAGTGCAGAAACTGACAGGCACTACCTAGGATGCCTGCGCTGCGTGCCTCCGAACAACCGCCCTCGCAGTAGTCATTCTTCAGCTGAGTATTGTGCGCCTGTAGGAGAGGCCTTAGAGTTAGTATGTATGTATACAGATAGACATTGACAGACATTGTGATACTAAATGTGTGCTTTATTTATCCTACTAATCCCACTGACTAATAATCCTTCTAATATCCTACTAATATTATAAATGCGGATGTTTGAGAGTACAGATGATTGTTACTCATTCACACTGAACTGAAACAGCTGGACGGATTTGGATGAAATTTAGTATGTAGGTATCTGGATATATGGAATAAAACTTAGGATAAAAGTATTTTATTTCGATATTCCCACGGGATAGGAATAAATCTCGAAATAGCAACCGCTGAGCTTAGAGTAATGAAATTTGGGATTCTTGTTTATAATGCAACGTCAATGAAAACCACGATGTAACTTTCGGGAATTCCCAGGGGATTTTATTAAATGCAAATGTATGCAGTAACAGGTAGGTACGTATATGTAGAATGGGCCAAATTTTGTGCTGCTGAGCATAGTTTGATAATAAATTTAATATTTACTAAAGGTTATTTAAAAAATTGTTAAGGGCTAAATAAGTTTCCACAAGTAATCGTGCGCTTTGGTTTGGGAGAGTGCCCGGTGCTGGTAGGCACCCACACATTTTTGATATGGCCCATTCCTGTAACATGTGATAGCTGCTTGCAGCTACAATAGTAAACATCCGTGAGTAAACACATATATTATTAAAGTACATTCAATATGCCTGAAGACTAGAGTCTTCGAACAGTGTGTGTTGCCAGTGATGACTTATGGCGCTGAGACGTGGTCCTTGACTGTTGGCCTCTTAGAGAAGCTCAGAGTCACGCAACGAGCTATGGAGAGAGCTATGCTTGGAGTTTCTTTGCGCGATAGAATCCGGAATACGGAAATTCGTCGAAGAACTAAAGTCACTGACATAGCTGGAAAAATATGCAGGTTGAAGTGGCAATGGGCGGGGCACATCGCTCGAAGAACAGATAACCGTTGGGGGAGAAAAGTTCTCGAGTGGCGACCACGAACCGGAAGACGAAGCGTTGGCAGACCTCCCACCAGGTGGACTGACGATATCGTGAGAGTTGCGGGAAACCGGTGGATGCAAGTGGCGAGTTGTCGTTCATTATGGCGTTCTAAGGGGGACGCCTTTGTCCAGCAGTGGACGTCTTCCGGCTGATGATGATGACATTAAATATGAAGTGGGCACTGCGAAGTATATAAAAACAACTGTAATTATGAAGTTAGAAAAAGAATTAGTCTATTAGCTTATGATCCAATAGTAAAATTCTACACCTATTTTTTTCAAGGGTTCCTATAAGACAAAAAATAATCGTTTCAGGTTTCAGTTGGTTTCTTATCTGACTGTGAAGCACTGATTATATTAGAATTAGGCAAACGCTGCCTTTAGGCTTGATGCAATGAATTAGTTAAACATACCTTGAGTTCCACCTGCACGACTGTGTTGCGCTCCCAACTTCCTATAAGTAATAGGGAAAATTTTGTTGCACAGTCGGACGAACTGCGTCTTTGTGAGCTTGAAATTTTCCCAAAAATAGAACTCAGTCTTGTCAGGCAACCGGAGAGGATATATGGCTTTCTTGGCGCAAAAGCCTCCAGTCGCGCTTGTGTCTGCAGTCGGTCTTCCTCCGCGAGCGCCAATAAATTTAATATGTGAGAGCCATCCACGCGAGCCATTTATTACGCCTCGAATCACTGTTCAAAAGAAAACTTTCATTTTCAATTACTTAGGCGCCAATTTAATCAAGATATTAATATTATTTTTATTATAATTTAACGAAAAAACTAACTTACGATATCAATTTGCACAGTAACGGTCACAAAGTTGTCTCCGGTTTGTTTTGACAGTTTCTATCAGTATGTAGACCAATTTTCAATTGTCATTTTGCTTACGCGAAACCATTTTTTAGCAAATCAATGGCAAATCATTCGTTCAATTGTGTTAAAAATGGCCGGCCTTAGCTTTCAAATGCTTTGACATTACATGGACGTTACGCGAAACGAATTACTTCAATTTTAAAGCAGCCTTGATTTCAACTGTCAAAAATGAATACTAAAGCGGTTCCGAGTGCGTTAGGCAATAGGCCTGCTGTGTTCTTTACGCAATAGCCCTGCTGGTTTGTGCTGTGCATAATTGAGTTTAGAAAACGAAATTCGAAAATCGAAGTTCGTGTGTCGCGTCCCTCTGACACTTATAAGTAGGTGGGCAAATATTCGAGCGTTTTGACCGCGCGGTCAAATGTCATTAGCGTCCCACGTTTATGCACAAAGAGCACAACGGAAAGACAAGTCACAAGAATTTTAATCATGCTAAATTCAGTGTCGGTGTTGTTTTAATTTTTCATAAAAAACAACACTGGACATCACCCCTTTTAATAACGCCTGCAAAGACACCAATGATAAAAAAAACGCTGCAAAAACGCTGCATATTCGCCCAGTTACTAATTTAATACGTGAGTGAGAGGGACGGTTACGATACAAACCTCGATTTTCAGATTTCGGAGTAGGTCCTCTAGTTTGTGCTGTGTATCATTGAGTTTAGAAAATTATCTGTTGTTCTAAACCAGAGGTTCCCAAATCGGTCTAGGTGGACCCCGAGGGGTCCAAGCCAGACCATACGGGGGTTCATGTTGGCGTGAAAAAAAAATTGACGAATTCCCGGATAGCAGCAGGAGTCTACCGAAAACAAAACAGTAAAACTTTCAAAGTGATCTACAATAAAAAATATGTGGGCAGCTTTTGTTCTAGACCCAGCCCAGGGCCCAGAGGGGTGGTGGGGGTCACTATTCCCATAACCATCACCCCCTCCGTTGTAACCGCCCTTGAGTTTAGTATACTTTTACGGATTTTATGTGCGAAACTTCAAACCAACAAAAGCTGATTTCATGTTGCAGTTTGATTTATATTTCCTGTTATCTCTAAGAATCTAGTCACGGCTGAAACTTTGGGATGGGACCCAAAGTTTCAACACGTCATACGAAAGAGAAGTTCCAAACTTTGGAAACGTGCGTTGTAGGCATGACACTCGTTAGTGTTTGCGAGACCTAGAACAAGTATCCGGAACAGTAAGACCTAAGTTTGCTTAGACATTAAGGAATAAACAAGGCACCGCGAAAGGGTTTTGTACTTCAGTTTACTTCGCTACTTGTTTGAGTGGCAGGGATTCTATCCCAAATTGAAATTTTGCACAGGTGTTCGTTATTAAAAACGTAAATAGAAAGAAAAAATATTATT
Source organism: Choristoneura rosaceana (assembly GCA_037349165.1). Lineage (NCBI taxonomy): Eukaryota > Metazoa > Arthropoda > Insecta > Lepidoptera > Tortricidae > Choristoneura > Choristoneura rosaceana. Next base: position 919,632 of record JAZBNJ010000002.1, read on the forward strand.
ATGTATATAAACAATGTTTTTCAAACATTGAAAATTTTAAAAAAAATTTAGCGACCACCTGTTTCCTCCACTTATTATCTTACGTTTAGTTGTAATTATCTTACGTTGATAGTACAAATATTGAATAATCATACACAATAACGGTGAGAATATTTGAAAGATACTGCGACCCCCTTAAGGGGCATCCGTGACCCCCTTAAGGGGCATCCGCGAACCCCTTAATGGGCATCCGCGACCCCCTGGGGGGCCGTGACCGACAGATTGAAAAACACTGAACGGCAGTGAAGTAACGGCACCAAATTCCGTGGTTATTTAGAAACTTTTTCAATGACTACCTATGTACCTATTTACGAATATCAGAGGCAAAGAAATGTTTTTTTCCTAAAATGTACCTACTTACCTAAAAGTGTTTCTTTTTCCTTTTTTTTAGTTATTTAACTTTTTCAAATTAAACCGGCACTCTAAAACATGAACATTACATAATGTTATATAACCTGTTGACCTATGTTTACAATTGATATACAAATAGGTAGGTAGCTAGGTATACCTATGCCAACAAATAAAAATTTGAAATATTTGAATAAGAATTTTTATTCGTATAGACCTATGCATGCACGGGCAAATTTCTTGTATCCTTCTGGGCAATAACAAAAAAACGTCATCTGATAAAACAAAGCCCCTGGTGATGCAGATGTTTATGGGCGGTGGTGATCTCTTACCACCAGGAGACCCACTTGCTCGTTTGCCTTCCAGTGGAATAAAAAAAAAAGCTGTATTTTTTGGAATTTCATGAGAATTTAGTAAAATCCAGGAATTTCATTTCAATTGCCAGATTTAATTTTTTTCGTGAACGAAGCCGTGAGTAAAGGTACCTATAAACAAAATTTTACAAATAAGTAAGTATAACTTTGAAGCCGCAGGGCTACTACGAAATTCGAAAATAGAAGTTCGTATCGTACCTCCCTCTCACTCTCGTGACTCTCGTATTAAATATCATAAGCGTCGGGAGGAGGGTACGATACGAACTTCAATTTTCGATTTTTGTAGCCCTGCAGTTACGAGATTAGTCGAAACGCGAATTAGGTACGTTTCAATAATTAATCACAACTCAAAACTCTTAATCCATTAATTACAAAGTGCCCAAGTTAAAGATCAAACAGATTATTAGACTTACAAACTTACCCATTTCGGAATTTATTGTAAAGTTATATAAATCCTGTAATTTTCACAACGCAAAAGCACATTATGTACTAGGGGGCATCAATCACGCCAATTTTGACTATTTCTAACCCCCCCCCCCCCCCTGTTACATCTTGCAGTAATTTGTTTCTGTACACAGTCAAGGGCATAGGTACATATATGCGGGTCATTTTCAATGGTTGAAGATAAAATATTGTATGCAACTGTACGTAATTAGGCCTTAAAACTAACACTCATGTGACCTTGCCACACCTCGCTACGCCTCGTTTCATATAACCACACTCGTGTTTTAAGGACCCCTATTACGATTTGCATAAATAACTATTATGCTACTAATCATAGGAGCGATGTAGGTATTTGACGATTTTGACGCTGTGGCTGTACGTAGATATTTATGCCCTCGACAGTAGGTAGGTATGCGTATCGCCCACAAATCCTGAATCGTGACCACCCATGCTAATTTACATAAGCCCGAGGGAATTATCCCGTAAAAACAGGCTATTAATGGGTTCTTGGTATATTGGACCCCTTGGATTTTTGGCGACCTATTATGTCATACCCAAAGAGGTACTACCCCCGACGCAAAAAGAATGGTGTTATAAGTTTGACCGCTATGTGTGTCTGTGTGTCTGTCTGTGGTAACGTAGCTCTTAAACGGGTGGACCGACTTGAATGCGGTTTTTTTATTTGAAAGCTGGTTTTCTAGCGATGGTTCTTAGACATGTTTTATCAAAATCGGTTCAGCCGTTTCAAGATCATCAGCTCTTTTGTTCGCTGCGGTAGGAATCTTAGACGCATAATGGGTATTTACTTTACTTTCAAACATATTTGGGACCTAAAATTTTAAACATCCATGTATGCTATATAACTGCAGCCAGGATACCAGAACACTAGTAGGTACACTCTTGATAAAACCATAGCAGATATATCGTATTTGGATTCGTTCCAGTATCAGTATTTGATTCTACATACAATGCAACGGTGGCAACAGGATGAGCCGATGCTACAGCCAGGATATCCAGCACACCAGTACACTATAAACAATTAAAAAGTAAAAAATATGCACTACCTAGCTGTTGCCCGCGACTTCATCTGCGAAGAATTCGTTTATCCATATCCCGCGGGACTACCCTGCGGGGCTGATTTCCCGTAATATTAGCCTAAGTTAATTTAGTATACTTAAGTACCTAGTAATATTTTTATATCAAAATGTGCCCGGTATAGAGCTAGGAATATCGACGAATGCTTTACTCTAATCAATCTGCTAAATTGTTTTTCATCTCTCCTGTTCGGAAAGTTTAATTTTCATGGGTAGATAGCCGGGTGGAAAATTGTTTTTTCTCCTCTAGGGTGGAAAGTAATTTTTTTTTAATTTTTCGACTAGCCACGACATCGAAGATAATTGAGTTACGTCAATGACATTTTTTTTTCACGTTTCGGCATGGCCATCTAGATGCACGTCGTGACCAACTCGATTTTTTTATAGTCGGCCATGGCAAGTGGCCAGTCGAAAAGGAACCGTTGGAGGTTGGATAGGTATAAGTAAATTCAATTTATTATTATTCTCGTTTTTTTGTAGTATGTTAGTTTCCTCACAGTCGAAATGAAAAGTAGTGTCTAACTCGGGTGAAATAACCCATTTTCCCTCGAACTATTGGCGCCAGAAATATCTCGGGTGAAATGGGTCACTTTCCACCCTTGGTTATCAATCTACTATTTTAGGTACATCTTGATAAGCCTGGCCAACTTTTAGGTCTAGGAATGTCGTAATCTGGCAGATTTTAAGATCTGCCGCCGACATAGATATTTATATGCCCTACATCTCCTTGACTAAATATTCAAGCCTCGACTAAACATCCACCCACTGGTGGGTAAACATCTGCTTCACATTCACGTCGCCAACAGAGTAATATTGTTCAATTACATAAGTGACAAGAATATTGTTTCACTAGAGTGGCATCTGGCAAACCAACAAGATTGTTTCTAGACATAAATGTTAGACAAGGAAATCTTGCTGGCAACTATCTCAGGCATAGTAAAATCTCAGGCACAGTAAGCAAAGTAAGTATTAATTTATCGCACGCAATCAAATATACTTAGGCACCTACCTACGTAGTATTATAGCTTGTTGTCCACAAAGGACTCCGTTCACGTAAAATTTCTAGATACTTTAGCTTTCCGGAAATAAAACTATCATGCCCAGCTGCGAGATTCAAACAATCTTTAGGTATACCAAATTTTATCTAAATCGGTTTAGCCGTTTAAACGCGGAGAGATAACAAACAAACAGACTTACAAACTTTTGCATTTATTTTATAACTAACGCCCACACGGAATTCGGTTATCGCGCGCTGTTCCCTCGGGAACTGTGCATTTTTTCGGGATAAAAAGTAGCCTATGTCACTCTCGAATCCATAAACTATCTCTATGCCAATAACCAGACAAACACACAAACATGCTAACACACACACTTTCGCATTTTTAATATTAGTATAAATGTAGTTAGGACATGGTTAAGATCGCGGGATCAAGGGTTATGCTAAAAGCACAAGACCGGTCTGAGTGGCGAAATAGGTACCTACCTTTGATTAGAGAACTATTTACGAAAATTTGTACCTGTGCGAAGCTAGGGCAGGTTGCTTGTTAAATACATGTGTACACACACAAACATCACGCCTGTATTCCCAAATGGGGTAGGCAGAGCTCACGAAACGTTACCGCTTCGGAGCCACTTTTATCAATTTTAGGTTTTAAGTTTGATAAAAACGGTACAATAGTGACAGGTTGCTAGCCTGTCGCCTACGGTATACCTGAACCTATCCTTTGTCGCCTCTTACGACATCCACGGAAGAAATGGAGAGGTATAATTCTAATCCGACACCACACGGGTGTATAATGTGTAAAACTAATAAAAGCGATGTCTAAAACTACACGGTCCGACTGACATTCCCAATTTCTTAAAAGCTAGCCTTTTAATAACGGAATGGCCTCCTCAAATGGCTCTGACGTTCTGAGATAGCACTGATATGAAATACCTATCCTTTGTGATTCCCTTTTGTGATATTTTCTTGTCATAGGCACGAGATTCTGTATCTTCCTATTTATAATAATAATAATAATAATAATGGATTTATTTGTCGACCAACTTGGATCAAATTGTTAGTATTTTATTTACATGTCACAGACTTATAGCTAAGGTTAGGTTAACGATTAACGTTACGATTAAGGTTAGGTTAGGATTTATGCCATACGGAAAAAAGACAATGCGCTGTTTATAAAACTTCAAAGCGTTTTGGAGTCATTATTCAGCGTTCATTTTTTACTAGCTTTTGCCCGCGACTTCGCTTGCGCAGAATTAGAATATTTAAAACTTTTTTTTATCCCACGGGATTCATTACAGCTACATTATTTCGGAGTAAAAAGTGCCAAATTTCATGAAAATCCGTTGAGTAGTTTTTGTGTTCCCACGCGGGCCCAGTACGGATTGGGAATTACACATACACCATTGAATTGCTTTACAGGTTTGTGCAAGTTTCCTCACAGTCATAGTACATCTTTTTCCGATTCGGTGTTTTACAAGGTTGTCTAAAAACATAGATTTAGTTAATTGTATAACATAAAATTGTCTAAGAATAGATTTGAATTATTAGTACTAGATTTTTTTATACATAGTCGGCGGAAAACAGGCATGCGGCTCACCTGATGTTAAGCAATTACCGCCGATATTAGTAATAGGTGAAATAAAAACAAATGGATAGAAAACACAGTGCCATATCATAACTATATTTTTATTAATAATTTCAAGATAATTATAATACTGGTTACAATGAGTAATTGAATATAAATAAGTGTAATGTTGAATTAAATACAAGATGTTAAAAAAAAGAGATTTTGTTACAGGCTTTTCTGTTGGCAATATAAAATTACAATTTATACACAAATAGATAAATTCAAGTCGTCACTACTTTGAAATAATCTCGTATCTTTTTTTTATTTTACTGGATGGCAAACGAGCAAGTGGGTCTCCTGACGGTGAGGTATCACCACCGCCCATAAACATCTGCAACACCAGGGGTAGTAGCTAGTAACCATAACACAGGCTTTCCTTGCTTTTGGACTAGGTCAAGGTGTCAAATGGCCCAAGACATTTAAAAAAAAGTATACACATAAAATTAATAATATAATGCGAAACGAAAAAGCTCCGTGTAGCCAGCATTATTTAGTCTAATCTAGTCAAATCTAACTAATCAAGGTCCACGGCTTAGTCTAAAACAGTCTTTTCTAGTCGAATATGGCCGAATCCCTCCAAGATTCATTCCAGATGAATATAATAGATCATTTTTTTCTTTGGCTAAATATGGACGAATTTAAATATTTAGCCAAAGAATACAATTAATGGGGGCTATCGCGAATGAATTTTCCGCTAGAGGCGCTAGTGTAGCGTGAGGTCAACGAAATGTGAAATCTCATAGTTTTTGGGTAAGCTACGCGGGTTTATTTATAATTAGAATAATTTTGTGAATATTTTGCATTATCTGAAATTAAATTGAAAATACAAACCGAAACATAGATGCACAGAAAAACCAGAAAAATAAGACCAACACTGGGAATCGAACCCAGGTCCTCGGCATTCCGTGCCGCGTGCTATACCGCTACACCACTGCTGGTCAACGGCACAAACACGAATTTTCCCTATGCATCACATATCTCAGCTTGTTTATACTTTACTTTGTAACTTAAGCAGTTACCTAGCGCCATCTATATTGTTTTAACTCTCAACGAGAAGCCTTCAATATCTGCTTCGGAACTAACCGTTCACCCGCACAAGAGATGTCGCTACTAAGCAATCAAATTATGATTGGTTTTTTGGAATCTTTTTGTATTTTTTTATTTCAATTCCAAATTTTTATTTTTACGGTCATCCCGTGAAACCTAAATTGAAAATACAAACCGAAACATAGATGCACAGAAAAACCAGAAAAATAAGACCAACACTGGGAATCGAACCCAGGTCCTCGGCATTCCGTGCCGCGTGCTATACCGCTACACCACTGCTGGTCAACGGCACAAACACGAATTTTCCCTATGCATCACATATCTCAGCTTGTTTATACTTTACTTTGTAACTTAAGCAGTTACCTAGCGCCATCTATATTGTTTTAACACGTTGAATGCGGCTCTAAATATTGAAAACTATCCACAAATGCGGTACGTATCAAATTTGACTCATTGCTGACTTGCCGTTCCTACGTTACGAATCACTTTCAATACGTAACTAGACCTACCTTCACCGGTCGGTAGTTTTTTGGAAAACGTAATTAAATAAGTATTTATAGCTAAAATCGAATGGTATTGAACCAAACTACACCCTATTCTCATAGCACAAGGGTCTTTAGCATGGTTTCTGAATTATTAGGTATCAAAGTTATGTATTAAATTTGATTCGTATAGCACAGGAGTATCTGAATTTGACAATTCTACGAGTTAAAATTGATTCGTACCGCACCTATTTAAATTTAGTCGATAAATGAATAGGGAAGTGAAATGAACCAGATATATATCGACTGTCGATGGCAAGCGTTTTGGTGAAATTTATTAAATCTTTTTTAATTTATTAAGACAATTTGTGGGTTCGGTTGATTTTTCGAAGTACCACAAACATGGACAGGGACACTGACGGCGTTCATTACCTTATTTTCCAAGGTTATCACTTTTGAATTTTCAGAACATAATGTTCAAGTTGAATCAGTATTTTGGTTTTCTTGCAAAACTCGGTCTATAATATCCTACATGATCATTTTATATTGGTGGCGGAAGAAAGTAGCTCACAATATGTCACAACTAATTATCTCAAGGTGCAAGGTACTTCACTATTTTCTATTCGCCAAAACAAATGGCGGTACGTGTTATAAATAATACGTATAGCACTGAAGTAAGACCATAAAAGTTGATACGTTCAGCACTGAAGTGAAATTATTGCGATGCAGTGCGTTAGTATTAAAAATAATTCGTACTTTCGAAACAGTATTTTCAAGTAGTACTTGATAAATCATGCCCAAACGTATATTTGTCTCTTTCAGATTATAAGATTTGTAGTTTTTATAGCTCCCGCAAGTTGGGACAGGTAGAGGTTATCGGCTGCCGCACCGACGCAAACTACGCGATCGCTTATTTTTGATACGTATAGCACTTAACGTGTTAACTCTCAACGAGAAGCCTTCAATATCTGCTTCGGAACTAACCGTTCACCCGCACAAGAGATGTCGCTACTAAGCAATCAAATTATGATTGGTTTTTTGGAATCTTTTTGTATTTTTTTATTTCAATTCCAAATTTTTATTTTTACGGTCATCCCGTGAAACCTAAATTGAAAATACAAACCGAAACATAGATGCACAGAAAAACCAGAAAAATAAGACCAACACTGGGAATCGAACGTAAAAATAAAAATTTGGAATTGAAATAAAAAAATACAAAAAGATTCCAAAAAACCAATCATAATTTGATTGCTTAGTAGCGACATCTCTTGTGCGGGTGAACGGTTAGTTCCGAAGCAGATATTGAAGGCTTCTCGTTGAGAGTTAAAACAATATAGATGGCGCTAGGTAACTGCTTAAGTTACAAAGTAAAGTATAAACAAGCTGAGATATGTGATGCATAGGGAAAATTCGTGTTTGTGCCGTTGACCAGCAGTGGTGTAGCGGTATAGCACGCGGCACGGAATGCCGAGGACCTGGGTTCGATTCCCAGTGTTGGTCTTATTTTTCTGGTTTTTCTGTGCATCTATGTTTCGGTTTGTATTTTCAATTTAGGTTTCACGGGATGACCGTAAAAATAAAAATTTGGAATTGAAATAAAAAAATACAAAAAGATTCCAAAAAACCAATCATATCTGAAATTAATTATGGCAATTATGCGATAAGGGGCAATCAACGTCCGTAATTTGAGACAGTTTTGTCTTTCGAAAACTTTTGTCCTCCCTTTTTTCCGAACAAAACGGGATTACGCAATACTGTGGTTGCTCGATATGTTAATGCCACTGTTTTACAATGTATTATATATGATTTCAATCTAAACTTTGTTTTCACGGCCGTTATAACAGACTTTTAAAAACCTCACGCAACAGTGGCGCCATCTAGTGAGAGAAAAAACGATAGCCCTCATTGCCTTCATTCTTGATTAAGTATGTTTTTTAAGCATTACGAGTTGAACTAGGGCAGGCTTTCCCAACCTTCATTTCGCAGTGCCTCCCCGAGCCAAAAATAATATTTTCATGCCCCCCTTAGGTAAATTCACTTATATTTGAATCACATGCATATTCCTTATTTACCTACTCGTTATTTTTTTTTGGAAATGTAATCTTACATATAACGTACGACGCCCCCCCCCTAACATTTCTCTACGCCTCCCTAGGGGGGGTGTGCCCCCTGGTTGGGAATTCCTGCACTAGGGTCTTGGAGAAATTCCCTTAAGTTTTTCGAAAATCAAAAATAATACGTTGTATACAATTCAAGTTAAATATAGTCCACACCAGTCTCGCTTCTTTTCAGTCCAGTTTGGTCGTGTCTAGTCAAGTCCATTCTAGTCAAATGTAGTCTAGTCAAGTCCAAAATAGTCTGTTGGGATTGTGGACTGTAGATTAGAGGCTGGCAAGAAAAGTCTGCTGTTCACTGAGATTACTTTAATAATAGCAAATACCCATACAACGAGAGAGCACAGGTTTATTTCTAACACACGAGAGAGTTGGTTTTAGTACCACCATGGAAACGGAAGTGGCAGTGAAAAACATTCTACCAACATAAATCAAATCCACAAAATTTGTGTTGCCAGCAACATAGTCAATCTTAGTATAGTCAAGCTTAGTATAGTCAAGCTTACTATAGTCAAGTTCAGTATAGCCAAGCTTACTATAGTCATGCAAGTTCGGTATGGACAGGGATATTTGGAATAATTCCGATCCGCATTAGCGATCCCTTCAAATAGCGAACCTACTGTGTTAAAAATAAAGTTGTGTTAAATACTTGTGATGTATACTCATAGATATCATTTAATAATATTGTAAATCTGTTTATAAAAAATATACCTAGTTGAGTTTCTTGCCGGATTCTTCTCGACAGAGGTTTTTCCGAAGTGGTAGATTTTTTTTGACATTCATAAGTGCTTGTTATGGTCTAAATTTAATAAAGATATTGTGACTTTGACTTAGTATAGTGAAGTCTAGTATAGTCACGCCCAGTATACTAAAACTTAGTACAGTCAAGTCCATAGTCAAGTTCAGTCTCACAAAGTCTAGTCTACTTAAATCTCGTCTAGTTAACCCAACCTAGTCTAGTCCAGCGGACGGCGTCAAGTCAAGTCCAGTATAGTCACGCCCAGTATACTAAAGCTTAGTACAGTCAAGTCCATAGTCAAGTTCAGTCTCACAAAGTCTAGTCTACTCAAATCTCGTCTAGTTAACCCAACCCAGTCTAGTCCAGCGGACGGCGTTTCCTAGCCCGACTGACGTAAGGCGCAGGCTGTTTTAAATGCACAGTTCTGACGTGAAGCTTCCTGCTGTTGGACTGACCAAACGCCTTGCCACAAACTTCACACTCGTACGGTTTGACGCCTGTATGACTCTGAAACCAAAAAATATATTAATTTAACTAGCTTTTGCCCGCGGCTCCGCCCGCGCGGTATTCGGTTATCGCGCGCTGTTCCCTCGGGAACTGTGCATTTTTCCGGGATAAAAATTAGCCTATGTCACTCTCGGGCCCATAAACTATCTCTATGCCAAAAATCACGTCGATCCGTCGCTCCGTTACGGCGTGAAAGAGGGACAAACATACAAACACACAAACACACTTTCGCATTTATAATATTAGTATAGATAATAACTACCGATAAGAGATGGCGGAACGATTTGGACGCATATCAAGTAGAGCAGGGTTATTTAAAGTAGGGTCCACGGACCCCTTAGGGGACCCCTTAGGGGTCCGTAGCATGTGTATCAGGGGTCCGCAGTAGGTCAGTCTCTTAACATATTTATTAGGAAATTTCAAAAAAAAAATTTGACTAAATTATTTAATATTTAATTGTTTAAATTATAAAAGTGGTCCAAAAGTTGTTGTAGACGTTTTGCTAAGTAAGTCTTCCTAAAACTTAGACAATTTTGTAATCATGGCATTATATAAGCAAGTCATTTTGCATACTTGGTCAGTGTACTACTGAGCCGTTTTGCTCGCCAAGGCAAAGTAAATGCAAGTAAGGCTAATGGGACGACCCGATATGGTGATGTCACTTACCCTAAAGTGTCGATCAAGCGCACCTTTGCACTTGAACGCTTTAAAACAAACGCTGCACGGATACGGACGAACGTCGGAATGCGTTTTCTCGTGCATCTGCAGATTGGTTCGATTATGGAACGCCTTGGGGCACTGGAGGCATTTGTACGCGCGTTCCTCGAAGTGGGTCCTCTTATGGTACACCAGGAATGCGTTACCCTGGGATGAAGAAAAACAAATGATGATGCTGTAATAATAATGTGCGGCAACACATGCTGAGTGGACCCTTTTTGGTATCCTGTCGTGTCACCAAGTACCTAATATAGTTTTAGTGCTAGTTTTAGTCTTAGTCTTAGGTGGTACTTATGGAGCCAAAATAAATCTTTCTTTCTTTCTAATAATTTGTAATTTAGACATAATAAATTGACTTATAAAGTGTCTGCCTTTATAAATCATCTTAATCTTTAAGTAGGAGTTTGTTACTGTCACATTATCCTATAAGAACCTTTTCACAATAAATATTAAATCCATAAAAAAAAACAATATGTTTTTTTTTTTATTTAAGTTCATACAAGTTTTTTTAACATGCAACGCAAAAAGAGAAGTGTTATAAGTTCGATGCCAATGTCTGTCTGTTTATCTGTCGGTGGCTTCGTAGTTCCTAAACGGGTGCATTTTTTAACCGAAAGCTAGTTTAATCGATATGGGTCTTCGCTGAGTTTTATTAAGATCGGTTTAATTGTTTTTGAAATATTGATTTTTGGAATGATAATGATCAAGATATCAAGATAAATTAATGTACTTTCATAATTATAAGTACTTATTATGACTGACGTTCTTTACCCAAAGAGGGTTTCATTTATTTGTTTATTTTATTTATTTATTTAACAACTTTTAATCTGTACCGTAACAGCTAAAGTCAAAACGGCACAAACACACAAATTATCGTAATCTAAGTACCTTTTAATACAAATGAACATGAATTCGAATCAATAAATGAAATTAAAATGTCAGGAGTTTCCACTATTCTCTATTCGTCGGGTGTTAAAAACCGGGCTTGGCATGGTGCTTTATGTCACCAACAGTAGGTGTTACAAAATTACCCGGAAACTCTTAATGTCACCGACAGTAGGTGTAACAAACTCACCCGGAAACTCTTTATGTCACCGACAGTAGGTGTAACAAACTCACCCGGAAACTCATTATGTCACCGACAGTAGGTGTAACAAACTCACCCGGAAACTCATTATGTCACCGACAGTAGGTGTAACAAACTCACCCGGAAACTCTTTGTCACCGACAGTAGGTGTTACAAACTCACCGAGAAACTCTTCATGTCACCGACAGTAGTTGTAACAAACTCACCCGGAAACTCATTATGTCACCGACAGTAGGTGTAACAAACTCACCCGGAAACTCTTTGTCACCGACAGTAGGTGTTACAAACTCACCGAGAAACTCTTCATGTCACCGACAGTAGTTGTAACAAACTCACCCGGAAACTCTTTATGTCACCGACAGTAGGTGTAACAAACTCACCCGGAAACTCTTTGTCACCGACAGTAGGTGTAACAAACTCACCCGGAAACTCATTATGTCACCGACAGTAGGTGTAACAAACTCACCCGGAAACTCTTTGTCACCGACAGTAGGTGTAACAAACTCACCCGGTAACTCTTTATGTCACCGACAGTAGGTGTAACAAACTCACCCGGAAACTCATTATGTCACCGACAGTAGGTGTAACAAACTCACCCGGAAACTCATTATGTCACCGACAGTAGGTGTAACAAACTCACCCGGAAACTCTTTGTCACCGACAGTAGGTGTTACAAACTCACCGAGAAACTCTTCATGTCACCGACAGTAGTTGTAACAAACTCACCCGGAAACTCATTATGTCACCGACAGTAGGTGTAACAAACTCACCCGGAAACTCTTTGTCACCGACAGTAGGTGTTACAAACTCACCGAGAAACTCTTCATGTCACCGACAGTAGTTGTAACAAACTCACCCGGAAACTCTTTATGTCACCGACAGTAGGTGTAACAAACTCACCCGGAAACTCTTTGTCACCGACAGTAGGTGTAACAAACTCACCCGGAAACTCATTATGTCACCGACAGTAGGTGTAACAAACTCACCCGGAAACTCTTTGTCACCGACAGTAGGTGTAACAAACTCACCCGGTAACTCTTTATGTCACCGACAGTAGGTGTAACAAACTCACCTGGAAACTCGTTATGTCACCGACAGTAGGTGTAACAAACTCACCCGGTAACTCTTTATGTCACCGACAGTAGGTGTAACAAACTCACCTGGAAACTCGTTATGTCACCGACAGTAGGTGTAACAAACTCACGCGGAAACTCTTTATGTCACCGACAGTAGGTGTAACAAACTCACCCGGAAACTCTTCCCGCATATATCGCAGATGTAGTTCTTCTGTATAGGATATGTCTTGTCGGGGTGGACGCGACGGAAGTGTGTCCAGTACTCGCGCGCGTTCGGTATGTCCTCGTTACACTGTGACAAGAAAATGCAAGCCATTTCTATCAAGGATTAAAACACTCTTTGCAAATAAACGTCTTCTATTTCTATTTTTTATTTCTTTGAGACCAAATAAGGTTAGAGTACTAGGACAACCACAAATCAAAGTACAGTCGCCTTCTTATTATTATTTTATCTGTTAATTTCTAGTTTTTTTATGTACAATAAAGAGTTTACAATACAATAGGTACTTTTTCCATACAATTCGTAGGGTGAAACTTTCGCACGTTGTTGTTTTACGAATATGAATCCTTTTATGCCTAAAGATTGAACATTTTAACTAAAGATAGTGTCTTAACCCAGTATTGCTAGCTAGATGTCGCTAGTGTCACTGCTTTAAGTGGCTAAATAAGAAACAAACAAGCTGAGATATGTGGTGTATAGGGGAAATTCGTGTCTGTTCGGTCCAGCGGTGGAATACCGAGGACCTGGGTTCGATTCCCAGCGCTGGTCTTATTTTTCTGGTTTTTCTGTGCATCTATATTTCAGTTTGTATTTTCGATATTGATGATCTTACGTGTTCGCATGCAGCGGGCCAGGCGCCCTCCCGCTTCTTCCCGTAGTTCTTGGGACGGTGACGCGCGTGCTCGGAGCGGTGGTGTAAGCGGAGTTCCTCAGCACTCGCGAATATGCTGCCGCAAGCGCGGCACCCGTGCCTGTCAACATTATGTACTTTAGCTAAGGGATCGTTCGCTGAGGGAGATGTTGGGTGTTTCTATATTGAATATTTTTGGTATACGTTATGTCGATCCAATTTATGGACAGGAGGAAAGGAAAATGATAGGAATAATCTTTCTAATTAACAGAAAAAAATATTAGATTTAGAAGAGTGATACATACCGGGTGTGGCCTGTAATACGAGCTAAAAATTAAAACATAGATCGTCCTCGTTAAACTTTGAATTTTCCTTTTTTCATACAAATTAAATACTGCCATCAATGTACGCCATCCTAGAACACAACTGACGTCGCCTGGTCACGCTACAAACATCAAGCATTTTGCTTTACATTGCTTCTGCGAATAAACTTAAAAGTGTAATAAAAAATAAAAAACTAATTATTTTTAAAATTCGCTGAACTAATGTTGTTCAGTTTGAGGAGTATGATCTATGTTTTAACTTTTTGCTTATATTATAGGCCACACCCGGTATAATACGAGCATGACTTAAGGTTGAGTGCGATGGCCAAGTAATTTATGTGTTTAAAAACTAATTTGGTTTACTCATTATTTGAGAACTATAAAGTGTATTTTTCCACGGTTTTAAAATAAGCAAGTTGGTGAAAATCTAAAGGTACTGGCAAAAATTACCGACTTGGTATAACATTGCATCTCAGACCTTTTTTACCCGACTGCAAGGAGAGGTATTGTTTTAGCATTACAAGAACTGCATTGCGTTGCGAGACTTGCAGCTTTTTACATGTAATGTTTTTGGTGGGATATGTACAGTCCGAGTAAAAAAAGGTTCGTCACCTTAAGATCTAAATCTGATATTTTTTTCCGTTAATTAGAAAGGTTATTCCTATTAATGGTTCCAACGGAAGACCAGCGTCGGCCGCAAGGTTGACATCATGCTGAGTTGGGACCATTTCGTGACAAAATTTGTTGATGTTTGTTGTTTTTGTTTGAATTTGTAAAACGTCACGAATAAATGTTTTTCTTTCTTTCTTTCTTTCTTTATTGATCTAAAAAGTTTCAAGCGTTTCTAAATTTCTCAGACATTCCCCATTCTTGTATGTGTACGCGTGCGAAGCTTACACACTAGTGCAAACACTAACTTGTAGTCGTTGACTGGCGCGTGCTTGGCGGAGGTGACCAGGTGCCGCTTCCACGCCTCTGCAGAGACGAACTGCACGTCGCACTCCGCGCAGTACGGGCCCGGTTCCTGCTCGCCGTCCGGCTCGGTCTTCTCCTGTTTGCAACATTTAAATGCACTGTTGTTAGAGGGGGCGGACCAGCATGCGAATCACCTGATGGGAAGCAATCACGTCACGTCAAATTTGTGACTTTTTAAAAGAAATAAAATACATTTATTCACAACACAAAACAACAATAGTACTTCGACTTGAATACTTTTTCGACTTGAATTTTAACAATGATTTGATCAAAAATTTAACTGTCATGTACAGTCACCAGCATTAATATCTGCCACAGCGGAGCGTGCAAATATATCTGATACGTCCATCCGGCCCTAGAAATAGAGTCAAATCAGATGTTTATGCACGCTTGTTGTGTCAGATATTGGTGCTGGTGACTGTACTTTCTATCACTCGTTGAGCCCTGTGACAAAGTTAACGGAAATAAAGACAAACATGTATAATATCTTTATGACGACAGCAAAATCATATTTGATTTCGAAGATGGTATTATTTATCGATAACAATGAACTATGCGCCTCATCACAGTCATCTGATGGTAAGCGATCACCGCCACACATGGACACCTACAGCATATAACTAGGACTGCGGGTGCGTTGCCGGCCTAAAAGGGAGGGGGATAAAGGAGCGGGGAAGTAAAACTACTATTTCACGCCGGTATTCTGTGGGAGTGGTAATAGCCCGATCGAGCCAGCCCATTCGTATTGCAGCCAGCAAGTTTTTTTTTTTTTTTATTTTACTGTATGGCAAACGAACAAGTGGGTCTCCTGATGGTAAGAGAGCACCACTGCCCATAGACACCTGCAACACCAGGGGTATTGCAGATGCGTTGCCATTGCCAACCTAGACGCCTAAGATGGGATACCTCAAGTGCCAGTAATTTCACCGGCTGTCTTACTCTCCACGCCGAAACAACAGCGCAAGCACTGCTTCACGGCAGGATTAGCGAGCGAGATGGTGATAGCAATCCGGGCGGACCTTGCACAAGGTCCTACCACCTGCAACTACTTACAACAAGATCTTTATGCATCATTGTCTTGTGCATGGCCAGCCCCAATTTGCTGACATAGGAGTACCCGCAGACGCCGCAAATGAACTCTGAAGGATGCTTGATCCTAACGTGGCTTAGGTATGACGTCCATTTACTGAAAAAAAAAACACATTTAAATATCCCTACTATAATATAATAATATAATATTATAAATACGAAAGTAACTCTGTCTGTCTGTCTGTTACGCTTTCACGTCGAAACCGCTGAACCGATTTTGATGAAATTTGGTATAGAGATAGTTTAAGCCCCAAGGATTAACATAGGATACTTTTTATTCCGGTAGAGGGCGCCACCGCGCGATAACCTAGGTCCGCGCAGACGAGGTCGCGGGCATAAGCTAGTATTAAATATATTGACTCGGTAACTCACGTGTTAAATCGAGTTTAGCTCGACTGTTTCGGGCTAATCCGTAGCCCTTCCTCCTCGGAGCAACGCGACTCGGCTTTCTGCTCGCGCGACTACCCGACGAAACTGACACCGGCACACAACTACCCGCGTTTTCATCATCATTTTCATTATAAGACTGGTTTTAGTATCACGCGTACCGTCAGTACGGATCGCTCCGCACAGGCTGATCTATATGAGCTTCCTATCCGCGCGGACGGTCGTCCGTACGAACCCCTCCGTATTACTCTAAAACGCTCCCAGGAAGCTCATATAGATCAGCCTGTGCGGAGCGATCCGTACTGACGGTACGCGTGACACTAAAATCAGTCTAACTGTCAAATATAGGGTAGCATACAACACTAACAACATCGCTCTGTAAAGGTACGTTCACACACACCGCGATGGACTGACATCGCGGGAACTATGCCATTTTCTGGAATAAACTTTTATGTCCTTCCCCGGGACTCTAACTATACTGAGCGGCAAAAAATGTATGCAGAAATAGGAAATTTCGTATGTAGTTAAGTATATCTGTATACCGAATACCATCTAAATCAGTTCAGCGGTTTAAGCGTGATGGTAACCAACATACAAATAGACTTACAAACTACCGCATTTATTTAGTATAATTAGTAGAGATACTAACGTGGAGACTTCGTCGCAATATTGGCACTTGTATGTTACACCCTTATGCCACCTTTGATGCTGTTTGGCTTGTGTGCTGTAAAAGACGATAAACGAACATTAGACTTGCTTAATAAACGCACAAATAAAACAAAAAACATCAAGAAAAAAACACCTTATTATTTTATAAATAGACCAAAAGCCGTGGTGGCCTAGTGGTTTGACCTATCGCCTCTCAAGCAGAGGGTCGTGGGTTCAAATCCCGGCTCGTACCTCTGAGTTTTTCGAAATTCATGTGCGCAATTTACCACGAGCTTTGCGGTGAAGGAAAACATCGTGAGGAAACCTGCACAAACCTGCGAAGCAATTCAATGGTGCGTGTGAAGTTCCCAATCCGCACTGGGCCCGCGTGGGAACTATGGCCCAAGCCCTCTCATTCCGAGAGGAGGCCTGTGCCCAGCAGTGGGACGTATATAGGCTGAGATGATGATGATGAGACCAAGAGCCTGCGAAGGTCAGTTTTTTATAAAAGCATGTTGAATTTACGTCGAAGAGCATTTTCTTGCGGTAGTTCGTAACTATACTTCGTTTGGATAGGTATTTAACTAAATGTAAACAAAACAAAGGCAATTACTGTCTTAAATATTAAAATTCCCCCATTAAACTTTCTAAACATTTACATTTCAGTATTGAAGTACACTAGTCTAGTTTATATTACAATGATAGATAAGTAAAATGCTTGAAATCCTTGAACGTACCAAATTCGGCAGCTGAAGTTTGTTTACAATTAGTTAGAAAGAAAGAAAGAAAGAAAATACATTTATTTAACGCCATAAAACAAACATATAAACAAACATAAAACAAAAGACATACATGACGCTAAATAGGTCCCCACTCAGCATAATGCCACGGCAAGCCGTGGCGCTGATTTTCAGTGAGGACCTTATCTAAAAACTAACTTAAAATAACAAATTAAAAATAACAAATTAAAAAATATTAAATGTATGGCAACACCGGCTTAAACAGTTAAATACCAAGTATATGTTCCATTAGCATCAATTCAGCCATTTTTGATATTTTGAACTTCTAAATCACTATATCGGGGATTTTTCCACTTTTCTAAGTCGTTTGGGTTATTTGTAATGTAAATTCATGAAAACTCACGTTGTTTTAGAGATGTAAGGGCACGACTTGCAGGCGTATTTCTTCTCATGGTTGGCGGCGTGTTTTTGAAGGGCGCGTTTCGACCGGAACCGGAATTTGCAAATGGAACACTCGACGTCGCCTGCGCTCTGTGAAAATGTAAAAAAAAAGTAAAAGTAAAGCCGACTGCACATTAGATGGCCAGTGGTGATTTCTAGAGTGACATTCCATAATATCCTAAGCCTAAATAAGATAGGAATTATTTTAAACATGAAACTACCGTGAGAATCACTGCCCTGATTTTTGGCATAGAGATAGTTTATGGGCCCGAGAGAGACATAGGCTACTTTTCATCCCGGAAAAATGCAGTTCCCGAGGGAACAGTGCGCGATAACCGAATACCACGCGGGCGGAACCGCGGGCAAAAGCTAGTGCTTCCATAAATTCGACTTGTAGGTACATTCAGCCCATGAAAATGATAAGCAACTTAAAACAATGTGACATTGACAACCTATTTCATCACGCGTACTCTGCCTTGATCTGGTTTAATTTTATTTGACAAAGTACTAAAGTGCTCAACATTTTCATCGCGAATCCATATAACTGAGGGTCGGATAATCTAGTTCCTACTATACTTGTCTGGTCTCACAGCCCCAGTTCCTTGTACAAATACTGACCACGTCATGTTTCCCCACATGATGCTTCCACGCAACCGTGTCTATAAAACCTTTATAGCACAGGTTACACTGGAACGGCGCATTCAAGTAGTTTGAGGACTGCTGGCGCTTGTTTATTTCTTCTATCTGCTCTGCTGGCTGCAACAATATTATGGATTTATCGATCTTTACCATCGATATATCACGCATCTTCGAAGGAATCTCGCCGCTATCACCTTTATTGAGCTCTTCTTTCATCATCACTCACCTCATCTCATCATCACCATTATCCACTGTTATCACATGTCGTCCTCTGTTGGACATATACTGTTGGGAGCGTGGACTGTAGTTTAATTTTTTGATTCTTCACAAGAAAAGATTTTTTCACTGGTATGAAGATTTATTACAAAACACCAACAGAAGTATACAGTTATGAAAGAGCAAATAGAACACGGACAAATTTGTCTTATAGACGTAGAAGCAGTGTTATTGCCGTGGGCGACCGGAAGAGAGAAAGAAAAAAGTTCTGCCAACCTAGCTTACAAAACTTTGTGTTGCCAGCAACATATACCTCCCCCAAGACTTCCAGTTACTTCGACTGCAAGCGGCCTGCATCCACCGTGAACCCGCGGCTTTAACCAGGTCATCGGTCTATCTCAATCCGCGATCTCCATTCGACAACTTTTCGGCTCCAAAAGCCATCGGTTCTCCGTGCTATATGACCTGTCTATTACCACTTCAACTAGCCAATTTGCTTGACTATGTTGGTAACCCTCATCCTTCTACGTATCTCCTCATTTTTGATTCGATTAGACTCATCTACCGGTCATAGAGCGAACTCTGTCATGTAACTAGCTAGTTATATTTTAAATGAATCGTCATTCCGAAATAGAACGCCAATTGCCATAAAGAGACCACCTTCGTGCCAACTGGTTGTTTAATAATCCCAGCAGTCCTAATATTGGAGGACTGTTAGAAGCAGAAGTTACATCTGCAAAGAGACCTCGAATCATAATGCTTGGGGAAGTATCATTGGGGATATATTTCGTTTCATCTCTCCTACTACGTACTTACCGTCAATTTTACAATAGTGACGTATTCCTCCAAGTCAATATCTTCGACTCCAACACCTCCCGTATTCTTTGTGCGTCTGGTTTTTTGTTTGATGTCTGTCCCTTTCGCAGTGTCTTTAGTTTTTGTCTGTCGCGGCCGTCCGCGTTTCCGTTTTGGAGTTATTTCCAGTTCTTCTCTTTCGGTTACAGCTGCTGTGTTGGTTAGTGCCTGAGGACGGACATGTAACTGTACCTACTACAGGTTTACTATTTTGATAGAGATGTGCTTTACCAAAGCACTAAACTTATAGTTGAATTTATTACCTTGGGCATTAGTACATTAAAGTTTTATTTTATGTAAAACAAATTAATGTGTTAAACGACGATATTACAGATTACAGAACATAGTATTGTTTTTCATTTGATATTCTACCCTCAGAATAAACAAGAAGTAAAGACCGAATTCTTCTGATTCTACAAACAATAAAGTAACGCCAGGTACATCTACGTTTGCCTCGCCTCGTAAAATCCTCGTACGCGTGTGTGTAGTTTAACTATTTGCTTCATCATCATGTCAGCCGAAAGCCGTCCACTGCTGGACATAGGCCTCCTCCAAGGCTCTCCACTCAGACCGGTCTTCTGCTTTTCGCATCGCGTAACTTAATTCCTTATCAATGTACTTACACATCAACTGTTCACATTCACACCTATTCACATGTTGAGTAGTTTTATGATCCTCATTTTAGTTCATAGATCTGTCTTAAATTTTACTTGATCTAAATTCTTACCTCGATGCCTTGTAAATCATCACTATTATCCAAGCTGGCTTCTTCCACAGTAGCATCTTTTATCTTCTTACTTTTCTTCTCCCGCCTCTTATCAGATTTCTTCTTTTCCTTCTCACTTTTACACAGCGCTAGTGGCTCATCATCACTAGATACCGAAGCTAACGGAAAGTCATCACAATTTGCTTCTCCATCATCATAACTATAATCTTCTTGTTTTATAAAATCAACTTCCATGAGATAATTATTGTCAGATACATTTGCTTTTGGTGCTTCTAATTTTACTTCAAACATGTCATTGTCATTCAGATCATATATATTGTTGTTATGTTTTATGGTCAAGTTGGAAGTTAGTTTTAACTGTTCACGGTTGACTTTATTTAAGGATTCAATCGTAATCTGTAAGAAATCTTCATTTAACAAAAAGTAATATTTCAATAGTAGGTATTTATTAACATAATACATTACTGGGAAGAGTGGATAAAAATAAAAACAAAATAGTTATGCATGTCACTAAATGGTCTTAAATCAGCAATCTGCCAGTCTTGCAAATGGTGCTGGTTTCTACTGATGATCTTCCTTTGGGACCATTATTAAAAAACAAGCATGAGTATGACTGTCAATTTTTTATATTAAATGAAACACAGTGTAGAAACTATAGTAAAAAAAGGTAAAGAAATCAACTATGCCTGTGTCTAGCAGACCTAAGGCATTAAGCAAACAGACTTATTTTTATCATCTCCAACAAACACTTCAATCATATGCTAATTCTATATTAATAAATATGGTTAAGAATGTTTCTTAGAGGAGTTTTTGTATATTTACTTTTCCCGTAGCTTGCAGTAAAGAACACAGCTCAGCTTGTCCAACGAGGCAGCGTTCCCGAAACCGGTACAACTTCACCACCAGTGCTGTGCATTCGTAACACCCATATGGAGGTAGCTCCATCATGCTTAGAGGCTGGAAAAAATTTTTAGCTGTTCTTAGACTAGACTAATTTATAGTTGTGATAAAAGGAACATTTTTGCAGGTTGTAGGACCTTGTGCAAGGTCCACCCGGATTGCTACCACCATCTTGCTCACTAATCCTGCCATGAAGCAGCAGTGCTTGCACTGTTGTATTTCAGCGTGGAGAGTAAGACAGCTGGTGAAATTACTGGCACTTAAGGTATCCCATCATAGGCCTCTAGGTTGGCAACGCACCTGCAATACCCCTGGTGTTGCAGATGTTTATGGGCAGTGGTGATCTCTTACCATCAGGAGACAGACTTGCATGCCATCCAGTCGAATGAAAAAAAAATCTTACTAAATTAAATAATTTTCAACATACATGCATTATTATTGTTAGTATATTTTAATTGGTGCATACTTAATAGAATTGAGTTAATTCTAAAAAATATTAAGTAGTATTAAATTTAAATTATTAAAAAAATATTCTTCAATCTAAAAATCTTCTTCAATTTATCTAATAAAACTGACATGGGACCTTTTGTTATTAAATTTGTGGTTTTTTTTTTTTTTAATTTTACGCATGTAAAATTCTACTTACATTAATTCCAATAAGGGCTTCGAAGTAACCATTCAATGGATATGAATGCAAGTTGTGCATTTTTACACCCACAACAAGGCATATGCGACACACTCTCACGTCCTCCATAGCGATTAGCGTAGTTTAAAAAATATTAAAACTGTTTATGAAACATTATTTACAAATCATTCGTAGTTCGCGGTCGACGTTGGATAGAGTTATAAAATATTAGAACTCTCTCAAGTAATCACCCTATACGGTGTCACTATCGCAGAAGAGAACTTAACACTGCAAAGTCAAAAACATTATTAAAGTAGTGTATCGGTTTGTGTGTGAGTTAGTACACAGCAAGGATTCTTTTTCGAAATAACTAATCAAATCAAAAAGAATGTCTAATTTTACAAAAGACGCCAAGTCGCTGCCATTTTTGTTGACGTTTCCGACCGAGGTCGCACAAGTTAGTGTCGCCAAGTGAAAAATAATATGAAATAATATGTACAAGGAGTATATAATAAATAATAACATCTACACCGTGAGCTATCTTGCCGGCTATGATGATGATGTTTAAAAGTCGTTCGCGATAAAAACAAGGAGATTTGCGGTTTTTTGGACTTTGTTCATACGTTGCCATCTTGCCATTATAATATAAAACAAAGTGTCACTGATAAATTTGTTTGTGTTCTGTCTGCGCCTCTCAGGTTAGGCTGTCAGTGTCAGGTCAATTATCATGTCAATGTCAGTGTCAAAATAATAATAAACGTTTTTGCCGAGCGTGCCTGCAAACAAAAAAAAACGTAAAATTAAAAGTAAATTAAGAAACTCATCCAAATTCTAACTATGTCTACGAGCAAGGTTTTGTTCGAAAAAGGCAGGCGAATGATGGTATATTTCTACACATTTTGCCTTAGAATTGTTTAGTTTTAAATCTCACATGATTCTCGGGAGGTTTTTGTATCATTTCATTCTTTTTCAGTCTGAATCAGATCTCGAAATTGAAGTTGATGCCGACGACGACGTATGGGATGATAGAAAACTTAATGACGCTTACGATAAAGCGTTGAAAATAGCCAGTGCCGAGGTCGCTAAGAGGGTCGCCATGACGACGAATACCCGCCCTGATACCCGGGATGGTAAATATAACTTACCCTACCAACAAATTTTATACATGCGACAGTTTGGTATGTGTGTGTGTTTGTTACACATCCCTGCTAAAATGGCTGGACGGATAAGTATGAAATTTGGTACATGGCCAGCTGGATACCTGGAATAACACATAGGCTACTTTATGATTTAATATTCTCACGAGATCAGGTTCTACAATAGATAATATTGTGACTATTTCATTAAGACTGAAGTGGTTGATTGAAGATAATGTAAAAAAGTAAACTATTACCCCTTTTCCATGGTTCTCTGCTGCCACATCATGCTACCGCTATCAGAGAGATCAGCTTGCACTTCATCATGTTAATTAATCAATGATTTCGCCATCAGATCACAAAAAACCCAGAAAAGATAAACTATCAAAACCCAGTGCATCAAAGATGCCTAAGAAGGAGGAATGGAAGCCTGGCATGGGTTGCCGAGCTCTATATGAAGAGGATGGACTGGAATATGAGGCTTTCGTCCTGCGGATAATCAATGAGAAAGAGTGTGTCGTAAGATTTTTAGGTAAGGGTTTTATTTTTACCCTTTGTTTAACTTAATTTCTATTGTCTATTGATCGTACTGACTATTTTCCATTATATGTCATGTCACGCTGACATGGTTACCTGGAGTGTCCAAAACCTCGACAGAAAAAAAAGTCTCCTACAAATTCATATTGTCAGACATGTGTTTATTGACTGACTATTTATTTATTTTGAGTTTTATCTTTTACAGTTTATTTAACCCTTTCGTTCGGGCAAAGCCATACACAAAATCTACCCAGTTTTCCATATTCAGTGAATTGATACCTGCTCCTCAGTCTTACGTCCAAAAGACGACTTAACTTGGCTACATAAAACACTTTTCAGAGCCGGTAGATGAGATAACTCGTCGGCTTGGTACAGTTATTTTTCTCCATGTTGTTTGTTCAAAACGTATTTAGACACAAATGCGTAACGAATATTCTTGGGGTAGACTAATAAGTTTATTCACTAGTTGGCAACACTACTAACTGCATAACTGCAGCAAATAAATATGGCTCAAGACTAAGAGTACAGGAAGCAATGTGTCCGGTTGTGCAAGTGACTGTCGATTGCCATAATCTAGAATTTAATGTCAATTTTTTAAGATGAGTTTACTCGTCTACCGGATCTGAAAGCACATCGATCGCACAAGACGAGTTAACTAGTCATCCGGAACGAAAGGGTTAATTTATGTTAAAACCATCTCAGAATAATTGTTCTATGAAATGAAACAATATTTATTCCAGACATAAGACATTAAAATTGAATTAAACTAAATAAATTAAATTCTAAAATAAATAGATTAAATTGAATTAATGGTGTCAAATTCTCTATTATATTCTTAGATAATTTAAGACTATGCTCATAGACCGCCTTGCAGGTGAAAATAAATCTAGATTTAGTATTTAAACCTGGCTTAAGCACTAAATCTAGATTTAGTATTTAAACCTGGCTTAAGCTTGACAGTTCCATACATTTTGACACTACTATGCTAAGCTTAACGCTGACTCGAGATATATGTGTTTCCAGCAAGTAGCCAATAGTCTAGCAACCTCATTAAGTAAGAGTTTTGTCAAACAGCAAATCAGTCAGCTGAAATAATATTGATAAAGTAAACCCAACACTAATAGTGTTTTCAAACCTATTTCAGGCTATGATAACTGTGAAATTGTGCCCATCAATACATTAAAAGAAAGCCTTGGTAAGAAAGAGCGGCAGAAGCAGATTGAACAAGCTACTGTGAAGACTGACGATCAGACCAATAACATGGAGTGGAAGGAGGTGGAGAGTGACAGAGTTCCTAGTCCTGGTAGCACAGGTTAAGCGATTATCTGTTTTTAACGAGTCTTTATCTCTGTTTATTCCAAACTGTCATTTAGGAACCAATTACGAAATATTTTTAGTGTTTCATTTCATCTAATATCACTTTATGGAACAAATACCATTCCTCGGGAAGGTCAGGTTTTTTTTTATTCATCTGGATGGCAAATGAGCAAATGGGTCTCCACATGGTAGAGATCACCACCGCCTATAAACATCTGCAATATCCCTAATTGTAGATGCATTCCCAACCTAGAGGCTTAAGATGGGATACCTACCTCAAGTGCCAGTAATTTCACCGGCTGTCTTTCTCTCCATGCCAAAACACAACAGTGCAAGCACATATGAAATTATTCGCAAGCATTTTAGCACTTTACTTTCGGGCCTCAGGTGTTTGTCGTAAAATTTCTAACTACTGATTCTAGTGTACAGTATACTAGAACAAACTAAATCATGTACCGGGGTGGAACCTTATATTAAAATGTCATGTTCGTGTTGCATACCATACTTTAGGAAATCATAGTAAAAATGATTATTAAATGATTCCACCCCACCACATGAATCAGTTTGACTGTATCACATAGTAAAAAACAATTGATTTACTCATGGATATTATGTTACATGTGTTAAGATCTAAGTATTTTCTATTTGCACTGAACAAATAGGCATACCTAATAATAATAATAATTATGTTACAGAATTATCATTCCAAAGAAAAAAGAAGTCACCCAAAAAGAAGAAGAATCAAAAGCCCACCAATGTCTTTGAGATGCCAGAAATGCCATTCCAGATGCCAAACTTCAGCATGATGCCAAATGTGAGTTGCCTTTCAAGATTAATAATATAATGGGTTTTCCAATAATATTTGTTAGTAATGTCATATACATAATGACTTATACATTATGACTATTGTATTGTATTGTAGTGTCTACTCTTGTTTCTGTTGTCCTTTCAATCGCTCAAAGGTTAACTGGAAGAGATCCCTTTAAGGGATAAGTTCGCCTTTGTACATCTCTTTCTCTTGTAAATTGTAAATTTCATATGTTTTATATGTACAATAAAGAGTTACAATACAAAATACAATACAATACTATTGAATTACATGTAGTTCAAACTTTTTTTGGCTTTTATTGTCATTCAAGCTACATTTCCGTAACAAATTTCAAGTTGATGCCATTAACCCTTGAGGATGTTCCATCCTGTGGTGATGATCCTGGCTGGTCCACCAACATATGCAACAGTTGCCGTTTATTAAGTTCCGAAATGGCTTAAGAAAATTGTTACACAAGAATCAGTATTAGAATGTAAAAATATTCCTTTCAAATAATTTATAACATTTGCTTGCTTAATCAAATTAATCAAATAATTTATAATATTTGTTGTAAAAAAATATAATTATATAATGATGCATGAACATTAAAAGGTATAATGTCAAAGACTCTAAAGACACGTGTCAAGCGATCATATTACTCTTTCTTTCTTACCATAAAATATGTACCATGTTTTTATGAAAATAAATTATTATTATTATTATCTTTATTTCTTTTTATTCTTAGGATTAAGTTTTTATAATAGTTTTTATAATAAGTAAAACGCAGAAAAGTACATATAAAATAAAAAAAATTATAAAAACCTAACCTAGTTTGCCGCCGGTAACGGAGCAGGGCCCAAGTTATCGGTGGTCAGGGCCGCAGAGTGAGGAACCTCCGGACGATGCGTGCCGTGTCCAGAAGTACCGCCTTCTGTATCTGGCCCTTGATCCAGCCATCTAGCGAGAGTCCCTTGAGATGTTGGTCGAGATTCTTCGCTATTTGACCGTTTGCCGAAACGACTATCGGGACGATGATTATTACTTATTATTATTATTTATTATTTGTTATTATATACTAAGTAAACAATTGTTTCCACTGTTGATACTTCATTTCCTCACCATCGAAATGAAAAGCAGAGTGTAAAACTCGAGCATTAGGTAAACGAGCGTGTCTATCCACCCTCGCAGTACCGGCTCGAGTGGCTATATGAACGTCTCGAGTAAAATGCCTTGTTTTATGCTCTCATTGTACGACGTTGTGCACCAGAGAGTGCAGTTCGCGCAGCTAATACTGTTTTTCAATAGGCGTCCACTCATTCCGTGCAAACCGCGTCAGCTAGCATACGCCCTTCGTCTTAGAAGTTTAGTTTAGTTTCCCACAATTTCAATTTGTTCTTGTTCAACAGCTGGGCTCTCTGGATCTGCCGATGCCGCCGCCGCCGCCCATGGCGCTTCCAGACCAAGTAGACTCCGAAGACCAGGCCGTCTCCTCAATGCTGCTGAGCTGGTACATGAGCGGCTACTATACGGGACTTTATCAGGGATTGAAGAGGTATATGAACTTGTATTAGTTTTAACCGCATTAGAAATACCTTTAAAGTGTGGCCTGAGAAAAAAGTTATGATGACATATTTTTTAAATCGTTTGGTCGGGCAACGCCATCTGTTGATTGCAGACGAAGTTAACATGTCATTTTATAAGAGTTATAAGCTGATATATAATGTTTTTGGGCAGCGATAGAGTTAAAGTATGAAAAGTTTTTCCATGCCATTGACACAAGATTGTTTTTTTTTACATGGCTTGTCTAAAAACTTTTTTCGCTACATCCATAATAAAAAATGTATGTTAGAAAAGATATCCCTTACCAATAACATGTGCCGCCGAAACGGAACATTTTTTTACCCTGTTATATCTCATGTTGTTGGTGGTCAAAAATGTTTTTTTTTTCTTTTTTTCAGAGCGCAGCAAGGCCGTAAGCGTCTATAATTCGAAAACCAATCTCCTTTTATATTTAAGTTATCAATAGTTGTCATTAATACAGTAAAACTCAACGGCACTTTCAAAAATATGTATATTTTTAGTTTCACATAACATGAGCTTAAAATAAAAAATAGAAATGCTGTTACTAGTTAAAAATAAATTAAATTATGCCTCCAGATTTACCTTTAATTATGTACAAAATTTACATATTCAATAGGTTTTTGTTAGTGTTACAGATTTTTTTTTTTTTCATAATAAAATGTTATATTTTTGGTGGGATTCTGAAATATAACCAATACTATATTAATTTGTTTTAGTTTTATCTTAGAATAGACTTTAATAAGTATGCTAGGTTTTGTACCAGACAACATCTGTCTTTCTCACACTTGACTAGTTGGGAAAGGACGGATGATTTTGTATTATATTAAAATTTGCAGATTATTAATCCCTCATGTACCAAGACAAAATCGTGTTGATAAAACCAAAAACCTACAAATCGTCACTACTTTGAAAAAAGCTGGTATCTCAAAATCTATGATCTTTCTCAGTGAACTTAATGAACATTGTTTTAAGGGTCATATTTGTTGATGTATTGATTTCAGATACGAGATTATTTCAAAGTAGTGACGAAACAGCTTTTATTAGACACTGTTGGGTTTCCTACAATTTGAAAATTGTTTGAAGTAGGTATTTTTGCTTTTTTTTTGTTGGTCATGTCTACAGAATAGAAGATAGAGATCGAAAAGGTCTTATACTTGATTTTTTAGTAGAATCGGTGTATCCTCTATCTCTCTCTTTCTCTCTCCACATTTACGTCGGCAATGCTCAGCATTATAGTCCGAAAACATTACAGTATTTGAGACAGTATAGAAACCTGAACAACATTTCCTTTATGATGTGTAAAAACAAAAATACAGACCTGATTGTAGGGTAGCAGGTTTTAATCAACTCTTTACTCTATGTCACTTGCTCGATCACCTTTAAGGAAGTCTTAAGCTAGGTAGGCCAGTTTTTCCGACCTATTTCTTCTATTCCGTGGCCGTGGGCAAATTAATATCGGATAATTAAACAGAATTTAGCTAAAATGCTTAAGGAAAATTTAATTTGTGTTGGATAAGTGGCCATTGGCCGTCCCTAGTGAAAACTTTTAACCTTTTCGTCTGCGAAATGTTAACCTTATGCTCTCTGTCAAATGATAGAACACTTTATTTAAATAAAAAAGTTTAACTTTATGGATGACTTTTAAAATGGAATTTTACACCTAAAAACGTCTAGGGATCAAACGTCAAACCTCAGCAATTTATTCATATAAACAAGATCGCATGTTCCTCTTTAAAACTCTTCTATACTTGAACTAATACTTAACATAAAATATTAATAATAATCTCATCTAACACACGAAACTCGAATTTTCAGTCATTAAAAGCGACTAAAAGTTGAAAGCTGGAAAACATGGCAGGTCACTATTATGTGGATTTGTGACGATATTTACAAAATGAAAGAGTGCGACAGCAAAGGGTAGAAATTAATGGCACACATTTCTGACGTAAGTTGCTTGAACAGACAATTCGCCGAGTGTATAAGTTTTTATGATCACGATTTTATAATACCGATTGCATAACTATCGTAAACTGTATCATGGGCATCGCTTGTCTGTCACCGCGCGCAATGAATTTCGTGGGTCTAGGCATTCAGTTCTTGTCAAACGTGCGCCCGGGTGATCGAGCGGATGCGGCGGCCGTATTAACATTTCATTACCAGTCCAGGTCTTCGAGTGTGTAGGTCACGTGCTGTTTTCTATTTTATACAGTTGTCTGTAATGGTAAAGAAAACCTATTTTATTTATTTTTTTATAACTTTCGGCGAACAGACTATAAAAACAATTTGTATGCTATTAGTTTTTTTTTTTCATCCGATTTCTGCCCTTTCTTGTCGGTCTCTAGAGCTCTCTCTCTCACTGGTCGGTTGTACTCTTGACAACAAAAAGAAGTCATTTCAAAGAGAACGACGGGGTAGAAAAGTTTTGCAGCCTTATCGACCTATCTTCTAGTTTCGAACTACATTGTTTATAGTGTACTAACTAACAAATGTCTCTTTCATATGCCACTTGAGGAAGGGCCACATACTGGTCTGAAACATGTCGTGCGTATCTCGACTCCAAGCGACCAGCAAAAGAGCGCTCATAAAGCTTTGCCTCACTGCACATGGCGCGTTTGAGCAGATCATACGAATCTCTATAATAACAAGTGTGACGACTAGTCCTTTTGACATTGCGTCATCTCTTCAATCGGACGCCATGTCCGCAATTTGACAAAGATATTATGCACACTACGTGTTTTTTACATGGGAATCCGCTGCCGTAAAAAAATAAATGAGAGCGCCACTTTAGTAAATGTCATTTTTTGATGGCAACATCAAGGCTCGGATACCGGTTAAATTTCCATAACCGTTGTCATGTACTTGAGTAGGTTATTATTGGGGCAGCTAGATCACTCACTCACTTCGTTCGTTCGCCTAGCTGCCCCAATAATCAATTGCCGATAAACCGACGTGCAAAGTTGGTTGGGAAAGCTAGATCACCGCAGCTCTGCCACATTTATTTACCGAGGACCTGACACGCAAACTGGTTTGGACAGCTAGATCACTCCTCGATTGGTTGCCGTTCAACCGACATTGTAAGCTGGTTCAATTTTATCAAGTATCTAAAAATAATAAATAAAACAGCAAAAGCCTTCCGGGGTGCCAGAGCTCTTATTCTGCTATTAAGATTTGTCATTCCCTGGCACCCGCGGTTAGGCTGAGAGGCTGAGAGGCTAAACAGATTTTCCAGGCTGGCCAGGCCTGTACTAATCTGCCCATGTGTTTCATCATCCCAACTATTTTTCCAGAATGGCCAGTTCTGTACTAGACAGTTAGTTTGACTAACACATGTTGGTTGTCATTCAACTGCAAATCTGTATTGCAATCGTCCGACTGTCATTCAACTACAAATCTGTATTGCAGTCGTCTGACCACCAGTCACCTGCAAATCTATATTACAGCATGTCTGGCGGGCTCATCAAGATTGCTCTCAACTCGCCGCATGATTTGATGAGATCTGTGTATATATACCATCCCGTGAAAAAATGTCTATAGCGCGATGTGGAATATAGCGATACCATGGTTGAATCAATGAATGAATAACGATTTTTAATGTTGTATAGTACTCTACGATCCTATCTCAATAATATGTCTACTTGTAGGTTTAAAAAAAGTAAATAGTTACACTGAATTCAGAATTTTATGCTGTTAGAATAGTAACAGCCCTGCATACCGCCATCTATCGAGTAATTGGCAAATGATTACCAAATATCTCACTAGGCAGTATTTGTGTTTGACATATACGATACATTTTTAAATGTGCCAAGCAAGCCTGACTGCTTAAGGGAAACAATTGAAATATTTATCTCTTATGATACATATGAAAAATTAGATTTTATTCTCAAAGTACCTAGTCATAAAGCGCTGCGCCATCTAACATTAGTTTGAAAAACTTATCATCAAACGACAATACGACTTACCTTGCGCATGCGAAATATATACGTGCCAAGTGTTTGTTTATGAAAGTTCATACGTGAGTCATTAGATGGCGCGAAGAAAGATTATGGCGAATAAGCAATACCAGAAGTGACACTTATGTTGAGCAACATTGTATGCCTACGAGCTCAAAATGTATTTTATTTTCTATAGCAGACCTCCATATTTGTCTTGATTACTAGTACATACTTAAAAATATTAAGTACGCAGTCACAATGCAATGCGTTCACAACATAATTACCAAGTGCTTTAAAAATCATGCTACAAAAAAAGTGCAATATGAATTCGTGATACAAAATAATACTACTGTAAGTGCAACGTTAGCTTCCGTCAAACGAAATCTACTGCGGAACGACATTTTAACTCGCAATTTACTCTTCTTAGATGCTTAGACTTGTAGGCAGAATATACTCGTTTCACTAAAAGCCATTCTGTTATATTTGTTCTTTGTTTTTAGTCCCGCGATAACGGCGTACGCCTATAAATTACAAAAAATATCCAGTAACTTAGCTAATTAGCCTCTTTTTGATAAACTAAGAGAACGTTCTTACATAATTTATAATTTTATAAGTAACATATATTACTTATGTTACAAACAAAAAAAAACATAATCATTATAACATTAACAAAATAACTAATAGGTTTAACTGATAATGAGAATAAGTTTTCATCCATAACACGGTTATATATTTTATTTAGCCTGAATCATATCGAAGAGGTAAGTACATACGAATTCCATTTTTGATTTACGTGTCATATAGCGCTGTCGAGCTGACGCCTTACCTAAAAAGGACTGCATAAATCCTAGTTCACAGTTATGCAAGGTAAAATAAATCTAAAATAGATCTTGTGTTCTATTGATCTAAAGTAAATTTCTGGGTGCACATTCATATCAGAAATTAAAGAAATACTACCTTAGACTGATGCCCGCGCTAATATCTACAAGCCTTTAGAATTAAAGGTTTCTTGTGAAATAATTGATATTCGCTCAGTTCATTTCTTTTGACGCGTTTAGTACGGCGCACGTATAAAACATATTTTATTAAACTAAAATCAGAGCAATTGGAATAAGTATGTATGTATTTTTTGAAAAATTCATAGTTTTTATATAATTAGATGCTATAGTTTTATGTGTTATTAATTATTCAAAATATTTTTGCAGGGCGTCTTCTAATAACCCATTTGATTCTGATGACGAAATTACTACAAATGAGGTGGCTAAAAAATATGAAAACCCAAAATTACAAAAAACTGCAAAACCAAAAGTAGTCCGGGCAAAAAAAGCTCCTGCGCAGAAGAAAAAAGAAGTTACACCGATTTATCACTCCGGATCAGATTCTGAAATCGAGTTGTCTCAGGCCCCTTCAAAGAAAAAACTCTGTAAGCCAAAACTGTTCCTGGATTCTGAGGTAAGCTCTTTATTTCATAGAAATTTGCATTCGTGATTGATCATAATTTAGTCAGTGTATAAAGATTATTATAAATCATAGTAAAAATTGAGGCGCCTGCGAATTTTCAGTACTCGACTCGATCAAACGGACGGAGTGCTTGTGTTATACTATAATAACATAACTTAATACTTAACTTAATTTGTATCTTAATGATTTGTTATGTATCAAGTTTACTTAACTAATGAACTAACTATATTGGCTCGACGACGCAAAAGAATCTTGACCTCCAAAACGAGAGCATCCACTTAACGCGAATTATTTACCTACTTAATTACTAAGCAATTTTTATTTATTCATTTCAGGACTATGAAACCGATGAACCAATACGAGCGTCCGCTTTGCGTAATTTCCTATCACGAAGAACTGCCTCTGGAAATACCTTGCAGAGCAATCCTTCGGCTACGGGAGAATATTATGTGGAGCTAAGAGTCTTTCATACAAAAGAACTCCTACCGGTCGCCAACGAATCGTCGAGATGGAAAAAAGCTTTTATTACTTTTAAAAGCGCTATTGACGACACCAGCCCGATTTTCAAATCCGTCACCGATTTGGTGACTGCGGCGAAGATAGAATATAAGGGGATTCAGCCCGTTCTGTATCCGTCAAACATCTATTAATTTGAGGTATCACTATTTCTTATTTTTTATTTCTTATTGTAATTCCTTTTTTCTTCGCCTCCATGGTAAATTTTAGTATTTCTTTCTTCACATCATAAATATTTGAGTAAAAAACCTTCGATTACGGGAGATTATGTTGAGTTAAAGGTTTTTTATACAAATGATCTAAAAGTGCGGCATAATTCAGTGAGATAGAAAAAAAGCTTTCATTACTTTTAAAGGAGCTATTGATGACACATCCCGATTTTTAAATCCCCCTATAATGTGGTGACCGCGGCGAGGATAGAATCTAAGGGGTTTCAACCTCTTCTATATCCATCAAATATTTATTAATTTGAGGTATCATAATTCCTTCTACTATCGCCTCCATGGCAAATTGTAGTATTGTGTAGAAAAATCTATATAAATTTTTCAAAACACGTTGAAGAGAGCTCTAGTGTATATAACTATCATCAACATGTTTTGTCAAGCTTGTAACATTCATGTTCCAAAGTTGGCAACTCATAAAAAAACAAATTTACACAAATCTAATTGTTTACTTAATACACAATTTAAAAATGTGCACATAATTGCAAACGCCTTTCGCAACAGAATAGCAAGTTATAAAATAGATTCGTCGAACCTGACAATTGCTCCCGACTTGTTCTTATCTGAAATTTCGCAAGTAACGAACCAACTTATCGCAGAATCTTTGCATAAACATACAGCATTAAAAGTGAATTTCGAACTCTTTGTTACATATGTTTTGATTAAAAATGACGAAAAATCGATAAAATCATTTAATACTAAATACGTTGAAGTATTTCAAAACACTGATATTTCATCAATGTATCAAGCATCTGTCCAAACATTACTCACAAAATGTTCAGAATTTGAACTTTCAGAGTCCGGGTGGACAATTGAAGCAGTTAACCATTTAGAAGTCAATATATTGAAGTACAACCCTCTAAGGGCTGGTTCCTACATACCACTGCCGAAAAACTTGGCAAATAAAAAGTCTTGCTTAAATATAAATAATAAAGACAACTGCTGCTTTTTATGGTCTATTATGGCGCATTTATATCCTACTGAAATAAATGCAAATAGAGTAACGTCATATCCAGATTATTCTGGTATATTAAAAACTTCGGGTATGACATTTCCACCAAGTTTAAACGATATTAAATGGTTTGAAAATAATAATCCTGACATTAGTTTCAACATCTATGGTCTGACAAAAAAGAGGGAAGTTACTGGACCTTTGTATAAAACCGCCAAAAGGAAATTACAACATGTTAATTTATTATTACTGAGACATAAAAGTAAAGCTCATTTTTGTTTAATAAAAGATTTGGGAAAGCTGGTCCATAGACAACTCACTAAACATAAATCAAAAATTTATCTGTGTGAAGATTGTTTTTTGTATTTTTCAACAAAAGCCAAACAAATCCAGCATAATTGTGCTGGAATCCAAACAGTGTTACCGGAAAAAAACGCCACAATTTCTTTTAGTAATTTTGAAAGGACTCAGGAGATACCTATAGTTATTTACGCTGATTTTGAAAGCATGCTACTACAGTTTTCGGATAATAATCGGTCAACCCACGTAGAAAGCGTGCAAGTTCATGAAGCATCATGCTTTGGCTATTATATTTGTTGCAGGAGCAATCCTGAATTAAACGACTTCGTATCTTATCGAGGTCCTAGTTGCTCAAGAAAGTTTGTTGAATCAATTTGCAGCGATGTAACCAGATTACACGCTATTCTGTCTAATAGTAAACCCATGACTCCTCTTACCCCAGAAGAGCAGTTATCATTTGTATCAAGCACCGAGTGTCACATATGTAAGGAGCCATTCCATTCGAATGATAAAATGGTAATGGATCACAATCATTTTACTGGTCATTATAGAGGAGCGGCTCACGCAACATGTAATTTACAAGCAAAAACTTGTCCTTTTATTCCCATAATTTTCCACAACTTATCAGGATATGATAGCCATCTGTTTATTGACGAACTTACGAACGTATGTGGTCGGATTAATCTTATACCAAAAAATAAGGAAAAGTTCATATCATTCACTAAATTCATTCCTATAGATCGTCAAAATGTCGCTCAGCTAAAATTTATTGATTCATTTAATTTTTTAAGCTCAAGTTTAGATAATTTAGTTAAAACAATGAAAGTGAGCGATTTTCAACATTTAAAATCGTTTTTTGGTGAAGGTGAAAAGTTTGATATTGTTTGCAAAAAAGGCATTTATTGCTATGATCATGTTAATTCATGGGAACGGTATGCGGAAACGCAATTGCCAGAGCCTTCTAAATTTTTTAATAGATTGACATCAGAACCTGTATCCCCAGACGATTACAAACACGCTATACGCGTATGGGATACTTTTGACATTAAAAATCTTGGAGAATACACTGATTTGTATTTGAAATGTGATGTATTACTTTTGTGTGATGCTTTTGAAAAATTTAGAACCATGAGCCTTAATTTTTACAATCTCGATCCATGTTATTATGTATCATCGCCATCCTTGAGTTGGGACGCAATGTTGTTATACACTAAAGTCAAGTTAGATCTGTTGTCCGATATAGAGATGTATCAGATGATAGAGAAAGGAATAAGAGGCGGTCTTGCTCAATGTTCGCGAAGATACGCTCGATCTAACAACAAGTATCTTCCAAGTTATAACAGTGAAGAGCCGGATAGTTACTTAGTATATTTGGACTGTGTTAACTTATACGGATACGCTATGATGCAATGTTTGCCTAAAAGTAACTTTAGATATCTTGATGAGAATGATCTTGCACGTTTTGACGTCAAAACTATAAGACATGATTCTGATACAGGTTACATTTTGGAAGTAGACTTGCATTATCCACCCGAGTTACATGATTATCATTCGGACATGCCATTCGCGGCTGAAAAATTTATCCCCATGGGAAGCAAAAATGTTAAACTAATTGCCAACCTTTATGATAAACATCGATATATAATACATTATATTCATCTGAAAGAATGCTTAAAAAACGGGTTAGTTTTGTTAAAAATATATAAAATTTTAGCTTTCGATCAAAGTAATTTTTTAGAACCATATGTATCTTTAAACACATCGCTTCGACAAAAAGCAACTTCTGAATTTGAACGGGATTTTTTTAAAAAACAGAATAATTCAATATTTGGCAAAACCATTGAGAATAAACGCAAGCAGGTTGATGTTAAACTTGTTAATGTATGGAAAGATAAAGGGAATAAAACAAATAAATATTGTGGTGCCGAGAAATATATAAATGCGCCAAATTTTAAAAATTTGGCGATAATTTCTGACTCATTAGTAGCAATTCAATTGAACCAAATTAAAGTCGTACTCGACCGGCCTATCTACGTTGGTTTCTCTATTTTAGAACTTGCAAAAAGTCATCTGTATAGATTTCATTACAGTGTGATGAAACGCATTTATACAAATAAAATACATCTCTGTTATACTGACACAGACAGTCTCTTATATCTTATACATACAAAAGATTTTTATCAGGATTTAAAAGAAAACATAGAATACTTTGATACAAGCAACTATGAAGCTGATAATATATTTAAAATTCCCTCTGTTAACAGTAAGATTCCGGGATATTTTAAAGATGAGTTGAGTGGTGAAATTGTTACAGAATATGTAGGTTTAAGGGCAAAATTATATTGTTTGACTACTCAAAGCACATCTGTAAAAAAAGCAAAAGGAATAAAAAAATGTATTAGCAAGAAACTAGATATTAATAGGTATAAAAGTGCTCTCTTCTACAATGAATCGGTGAGAGGCGAGATGTGCATTATTAGATCTAAATGTCATAAACTTTATACGCAAAAAATAAATAAATTAGTTCTTTCTCGAGATGATGATAAAAGGTGTGTAAGTAAAGATAATATTACATCTTTACCCTGGGGGCACTATAAAACATTATGTTAATTAATAATTTTTATAATCATAAATAGGCATAGCACCTATTAATGTTGCATTTTACTATGTTAATTATAATGTAATGTTAACATGTAAGTGATGAATTTATAATTATTCTCATGTTTAAATTTCCTTGACTTAAATATATTATATGAATAAAAGCATATTCAAGATTTCAATAAAAAATATTATTATTACTATAGTTGTTTTATTTTGACTTTTCCCTTGTCAATATATGATGATGATGATAATGATGATGTTTGTTTGTGGATGACTAGCTATAAACTTCCTCATGAGTTCACTGGATAACACTGCTACTGCACTGGTCGTTCAATAAATAACATACACTACTGTAGGCCGTTGATATAACCGTTGGGGTAGACGAGTTCTTGACTGGAGACCGCGGATCGACAACGTAGCGTAGGACGTCCTCAAACTCGGTGGAGCAATAATAATAATAATACACACTGGACGAACATCGGCTGATGATGATGATGATGACTGCTGTCCAATGATTTTACTATCTCCTTATAATGACCAGCTACTTGTATAGCATTTAGATATTTAACGTCATTATACATAGTATCAATTCCCTTATAAATCCGTTTACAATAACCTAAACAAATAAAATAAGATTTAGTCTGTTATGCACGTCACATGCCTAAGGATCGCTACTCTCGACAACGCAACCGAGCTGCGTTAGCTGACGAAGCAAACATGCCGGCGCCGCTGAGCAAGCGCAGCTTCCAAGAATTAGTTAATTGCTAACATCGCATTGGCTTAGGCTAAGTTAGGTTTAAAAAAAAATTATATAATTTTATTTTTTTAAGTAAATTAATTCCATCTAATTCATTGATATAATTTAGTTTCATCTAATTGGGTTTTAGTCTTATATGCCAATACGCCATATAATCTGTTTACATTTTTTTTTTTTATAACCTCAAAAATGATATCACTCTGGCAACACTAGCAGTACTGTTTTACCCGCGGGGCAGTTTGCTTTACTGACCGCTTGACAGTAAGCCGCTCAACCACAGATTTCTATATATACAATGTACTCTGTGGTCACAGAGCAGCACGCAACACCACTGCTTTACTGACAGAGCGGATCGCGGCAAAATTCAAAATAATGAAATGTTATGTTATGATTTTTTTTCTTTTTACTTAAAGATTAATTTCAATGATCTATTAAAACAACCTGTTTAATTGCATTTTTTTTTTATTGAGAGCTTAACAACATTTTAAAATAGAAATTTTATACAATAATTGCTAATAACTTACGTAACAAATTATTCTAAGTGGGTTATTTATTTCAAAGACAGATGGATATATTACTTATTATTATATTTATACATTATTGCTACCTATAGGCTATTCACTTTTCATCTAGTCTAGTAGAAATTTTATACAATAATTGCTAATTACTTACTTAACTAAATTATTCTAAGTGGGTTATTTATTTCAAAGACAGATATATTTATTATTATATTTATACATTATTGCTACCTACAGGCTATTTACTTTTCATCTAGTCTTCTTAATATTCTTGTTAACACGTATTCAGTAGAGTCTAAAACTTCGTCACATGGATCACACACAAGATACTGAGCACTGACATTACGATTTGGATCTCCATCGTTCAAAGCTTCTATGTTAATTTTTATTAAGTATCGTCCTTTGCGAATGTCATTTTTGATAACATAAGACGATAGCTTCTTCGTTTGGTCCTTAGTTGCAGTCTTCTTTGCTTTATTTTTTGCCGGTGCTAGGTTTGCTGTTGCTGCTTGCCGTTTTTTATCAACTTTTTCCAAAAACCCGTCAACATCTTGTACAAAATAAAAAGGATCGTCCGGACCCACGTCGTGGAAAGGAGGACTCGTGTTATTGTATATTTCGTCCAGAGCATTTTGTGATATTACATCATCACTGCAGTTATCCGCCATCATCTGAAAAGAAAAAAAGAATCAATGAATAAATAAGCAAATATAGAATAAACATGAGATAATATACAAGTAAAATGTATTTCTTACCAGTTGAAATAAGCTATTGCTAAATAACAAAACGATCACTTTTAGCCCAAGAAACGACTGCTCTATTGCGTTGAGAATTGAGAAATGACAAGATGAAACTCGTTCCGCCGGTGGTGCGTCATATTATATTGTTTAAAAATATTAGTTTTCTTATTAGGAATAAGTCATTTGATACCTTTCTAAATATTGTGTTGGGAACCGAGAAATGACAAGATCAAACTCGTTCCGCGAGCGCTGTCTCATATTATATTGTCTAAAAATATTATTTTCTTATTAGAAATGAATAATTTGATTCCTTTCCTAAATAATTTCTAAGGGTTGAGTAACATAAGACTGAAATCAGTTTAAAGCAAAAGATTTACGACTTACTTAACAGAAAGCAAAATGAGGTTAACGAAACAACATGTGTCAATAGAAATTGATAAAATTAGTGTTGAATCATGTTCTAATAACTTTAAGCATAGCGTACTGTTGCCCAACTCTATTCGATGTATTATATGCGGACCTTCAAATTGCGGGAAAACCAATATTATGATAAGTTTATTACTTCATGAAAATGGGCTGAAATTTCAAAATGTGTACCTTTATTCTAATACGGCTTTTCAGCCAAAATATCGCTTTCTCAAAGACGTCCTCTCCAGAGTACCAGATATAAAACTGTTTATGTTCCAATATGAAAAAGACGTCATCTCTCCTAATGATGCTTTGGAAAATTCAATTTTCATCTTTGACGATGTAGTCTGTGAACCTCAAACTAATATCCGTAACTATTTCTCTATGGGTAGACATAAAGGAATAGACTGTTTTTATTTAACCCAGACCTACTCTAAAACACCAAAACAGTTAATACGTGATAATGCAAATTTTTTGATTATTTTTAAGCAAGATGATATAAATTTAAGACATATATACCATGAGCATGTCAGTTCTGACATTAGCTGGGAAATTTTCAAATCATTGGCTGCAAGTATTTGGAAAGATCCATTTGCATGTTTAGTTATTAACAAAGATTGCGAGTTGAATAATGGGCGATATAGAAAGTTTTTTGATATTTATGTCAACTTTTGAATACAGTCTTCTTATAAATATTACGAACAAGTAAAAACAGTACACATCATTCTCGACATTGCTGAAACTCAGATGTGTTCATTTTAGTTATTTATCAAATGAACCGACGATGGAAACAGAATTAAAATCACAGTTAATTAAATCCGTCAAAAACATCAAAAACAAATTAAAACAAATGCGTCAAGATGAAGAAGATTATGAGTTGAAAAGTAAAAAAATGTTTAAACCATTAATTGACCCGTTTGAAACATTAGTATCAAAATGTCATGTAGAGCAGAAAAGTAATAATGATCTTGATACGCAACCAGATTTTGAGAATAAACAAAATGATGATTTGATACAGCAATATAAAACTCCTACCAAATTACAAAATGATATGGCTGAATCGAAAAGTCCTCAGATAAATGATAATGTCTTAGAAGTCCCTAATAAATCTTTAAGTGTTTCGTTCGGAGTGAGAACTGATGGAGAAAATTTAATGATAGGAAATTCCCCAATCACAATAAAATCACATGGTGAAAATTCTCCATATAAAATGACTATGCTAAATTTGCCAGATAAAAGTTATGAGTTAACGCCCGGACTCCATGAACTGCTGTTCCAAAGCAAACCAAATTCTAGTATAATAGATGAAAAGGACAAATTAATTTATAAAGATATTTTGATTCATACAAATGCACATAAAAGAGGTTTTAACCCAAAAGGTCAAATACAAGGTAATTCAGGCACGAAATACTGTAATTTCGTCAAACCACTATTTAACGATTCTAACCAGAAACAAGGCGGTAACTTACCAACTTTAAAGCAATATAAATCTAACACAGATTTTGTCTACTGGGATGATCCTAACGAGTTAATCGATAGGTTAAAAGTATTGATTGCTTCAAAAAATGCTGGCAACACCAACCATGACAATGAAATAATATCAATCATAGAAGAACTAAAAGAAGCAGGTGTAATAAAAGGGTAACAAGAATTAGTTTTCGTCTTAGTCTCTTAATGCTTATCGAAGATGAATGTTGATAAGTTTGGGCATCATGTATTTAAACGACAAAAAGTAAATCAATATTTAGAATTTTCGATGGCTTTACTGGATGGTGCTAAAGATTTTATCGACTTCAAAAATAAAATTATTAGACATATTGGAAAACCTACGAATCCTGAGGACGGTGTTACTAAAAAATATGTCGATGATATTGTAGAGGATGTGTCTAAAAGAATTAAGTCGATTTCTCAAAACTTGACTCAGTTAGAAATAGAAATAAATAGTATTAAGCAAAGTATAAATTCAGTTTCGCAAAAAAATAAATACAAAAAATGAGTAAAGAAGATGTAGTTAATGAAATACATAGTCAAGCAAGAAAAAATTTTCCTCGCAGACATGTCGTAATGCGTGATATAGACGACTTGTGGCAAGCTGACCTTATAGACATGCAAAGTGTTGCAAAAGTTAACCGTAATCATAAGTATATATTAGCAATCATCGATACTTTTTCAAAATATGCATGGGTATATCCTTTGAAACAAAAAAACAAAGAACATCTGACGCAAGCATTTCAGCATTTATTGAGAAAACATCGTATTCCGAAAAATTTACAGACTGATTTAGGAACTGAATTTTATAATAAAAACTTAAAATCATTACTTGAACAATATAACATAAACCATTATTCAACATATTCAACAAAAAAAGCATCGATAGTAGAAAGGTTCATTAGAACCTTTAAAAATAAATTATATAAACAATTTAGTATACAGGGAAACTACAAATGGATTAATAATACGCTTTCAAAGGTAATTAATGATTACAATAATACAGTACACAGAACAATTGGCTTTAAACCGAATGAAGTTAATAAATATAATAAAGAGACAATTTTACAAAAATATAGGAAAAGAGATGTATCAGCAAAAATGAAGACTAAATTTAAAGTTGGAGATCCAGTACGAATTAGTAAATACAAAGGAACATTTGAAAAAGGATATACTCCAAATTGGTCTACAGAAATATTTACTATAGCTAAAGTTCAAGACACTAACCCGATTACGTATATCATAGAAGATACTAAACATCGGCCCATATTGGGTTCATTTTATTCGCAAGAATTACTCAAGCCCAAGTATCCAAACATTTATCTCGTAGAAAGAATTTTAAAGAAAAAAGGAAACAAATTATATATTAAATGGTCAGGATTGCCTTCACAAGAAAATAGTTGGATAGATAAGTCAGAGGTTTTATAAGGAACTTATTTGAATTTTATTTTCATTCTTAATCTATATTTGAACAAAGACACAGTGTGCGTGCTAAAATATTTTAAAATTCAATGATGCCAAAACTTAGATCAGGCAAAAAAACTCGGAAACCGAAGACAGTTCCTGTTAAAAAAGTAAAAAATGGTACAGGATTAAAAAACACTTTCAAGAAAATTGTTTCTATTACAAAAAAGCATCTGAAAAAGTTTAAACCAAAATGTAAAAAAGCTGCTATAGAGTTAGCTATTGCTGCTGCACGAGAATTGGCTTCAGAGTCAAACACATCTGTTAACGTTCCTCGAGTGATACCCGTACCAAAAGTTGGAGGATTCCTACCTTTAATACCAATATTTGCCGGATTGTCTGCTGCAGGAGGCTTAGCAGGCGGAGCAGCTGGAATCGCGAAAGCAGTAGAAGCAATAAAATCAGCTAAGGAACGTTTAGAAGAACTTAAACGACATAACCAGAAAATGGAAGAATTGTGTATAGGACGTGGCTTATGTCTTAAAGAACATAGAAATGGATTAGGCATTTATGTGAATAAAAAAAACTAATGGCAAGGCTACCCAAAAGAGCGCTTACTAATTTTGATATACTGAAATATGCTAAAACTATTCCGCATTTTAGAGGAGTGTTCATGAGGGATCAGTTACCATCCAGTCCACTGAAAAAAGAATGTGGTATTATAAATCTTGATAGTTCTGAAAACTCTGGCACTCATTGGGTAGCCTATGTAAAATTGTATAATTATGTGGAGTATTTTGATAGTTATGGTAATTTAAAACCACCTGAAGAGTTCTTAAACTATGTTGGTCCAAAAGTTTTTTATAATTACTCGAATATGCAAATGAATCATCCTTATAACTGCGGTCATTTGTGTATTAACTTTTTAAGATCATTTTGGAACCTGCATAAATAGCAAACACCTGTGATTATTTCTTAGTTCGAAACAATGTCTTTAACATTCACAATCTCTGGAAATGAATCTATTCTTCAATCAGAATTTAACCCTCCAGTGATATTGGACGATAATTATGAATGCGGCTTGCTATATTTTTCAACATTTAATTCAATACCTAACATTAATGAAAATAACAATATTTTTGCTTATGGCAAAGGACAATTTATAAAAATTCCTTGTGGCACCTATGACTTAATAGATTTGGTCGAATATTTAAAAAGCGAATTAAAAGATTGTCAGCTGGAAATTAAATCAAATAACAATACTTTAAAATGCTCTTTGTATTGTACTGAGCCAATTCACTTCGGGACTAGAAACAGCATCGGGTCATTTTTAGGATTCTCGGAGGTAACATTAGAACCAAATAAATGGCATGAGTCAGTATACACAGTAAACATTATTCCAGCGTCTGTCATACGGATCGAATGTGATCTTGTGCAAGGATCATACACCGATGGAGTGCCTACGCATATAATACATGAGTTCGTACTTAATGTTCCTTCCGGCCATCAGCTTATTGAAGTTCCGAAGAACGTCATCTATTTTCCCATAACAAAGAAGCACATTTCATCAATAACTGTAAATATACTAAATTTAAACGGGACTCATATTAATTTTAGAAAAGAAAATATATATTTAAGTATACACCTACGGAAATCAAAATGATCGTTTTTAACAATGACAGCCATTATGATTCTAACAAAACACAGAAACAAAATAAACAAACCGGCATTACAAAGCTTGCTGTGAAAAGAGTGAGACGTTTGAAGTCTGTTAAAATTACTAAAAATAATAAAGAGTTCC
Organism: Choristoneura rosaceana; assembly: GCA_037349165.1. Lineage (NCBI taxonomy): Eukaryota > Metazoa > Arthropoda > Insecta > Lepidoptera > Tortricidae > Choristoneura > Choristoneura rosaceana. Next base: position 964,224 of record JAZBNJ010000002.1, read on the forward strand.
TCCGTACTCTCGGGTTTAAAATATGAGCATTCTCCACATAACCGATGACCCACAATTCGACAATTCTATTGAGAGTTATGAGATTCATACATATAGCCCCTACAACAACAGTTTCAAAGAAAACGATGAAATACGAATACCGATTCATCAACAAGACATTTACGTTTTACCCTCAGCCAGTGCAATTTACATAGAAGGCTTTTTCTCTGTTACTTCCAAAGACTCCGTAACGGGTACAACGAAAGCGAAGACATTTCATTTCTCAAATAATGCTATCTCATTTCTCTTTCAAGATATTAGATATGAAATGAACGGTGTTGAAATAGATCGTATCAGAAATGCTGGTATTACAACTACTATGAAATCTTTAGCTTCCATGAACAATGGAGAAAGTAAAGCTGCTGAAATGTGGGGATGGAAAGTAAACGGCTTCAAAAGTCATGACGGGAAGTTTTGCATTCTTTTACCGCTAAATAAATTGTTAGGTTTTGCCGAAGATTATCGAAAAATAGTAATAAACTCCAAACATGAATTAATACTTAATAGAAGTTGTACTAATTTAAATAGCGTAATGATTGAAGAAAATGATAAAGTTGAAGTAAATTTACAAAAAGTGCAATGGCGTATGCCACATGTTAAAGTTTCCGATCAGCAAAGGCTTGCTTTGTTAAAACATTTAGAAAAAGATAAATCTATGCAAATTGCTTTTCGAAATTGGGATTTATATGAATATCCATTATTACCCAAGACTACTAAACATTCGTGGTCTGTCAAAACTACATCTCAATTGGAAAAACCTCGATATATTATTTTTGGTTTACAAACCAACAGAAAAAATAATAAACTTGCAGATAGCAGTTCATTTGATCATTGTAATCTGAAAAATGTCACATTATTTTTAAATTCGTACTACTATCCTTATGATACTCTTAATTTAAAATTTGAAGAAGATCAATACAGTATATTATACGATATGTATGCAAAATTTCGCCAGTCATATTACAACCTCCCAACAGATCCGTTGCTTGATCTTAAGCAATTTAAAGAGAAGGCTCCATTATACGTGATTGATTGTTCGAGACAAAATGAAAATCTGAAAACTGGGCCAGTTGATGTGCGTTTAGAAATTGAAACATTAAAGGATATTCCGGAAAATACAAGTGCTTATTGTTTAATTATCAACGATCGGTTGTTCGAGTATCGACCTTTGAGCAACATAGTTAGGAAGTCAACATGAAGTCAATAGCTCTGGTCGATGTTCAAGGATTTAAAACTGATGATAAGAAATTTATTGTGAAAGAAATTTCTATAGTTTATAATGATCAACTACAGCATCTTCTGATTTTACCACCTTTTCCAATACATAATCTTTCACCTTTTGATCGTAAACAAGTATGGTGGATGGAGAAAAATCGAAAAATTTGCTGGAACGAAGGTTTTGTACCATACGACAATTACTTGATGTATGTCCAAGATTTTTTAGCTGACAAAATAGTTTATTGTAAAGGTACAGAAAAAGCCAATTGGATCAAAAGTATTTTAGATCATAATGATGTTGTTAACTTAGAAATAATGGGATGTCCTAAATTATTAAGTTTATATGAAGAATTCAGAACGGCCAGTGATGTGTTTAACTGTATATACCATCCAAGTATATGCGCACTTAAAAATGTGACTTGTTTAAGAAAATGGTGTTTAAATAAAGGTATTTTCTAATATTAATTTGTTATTTTTTTAATTCCTCCATTAATAAGAAATTATCAAACTTTAAACAGCACAATGAAAAAAGAAACTTCAAGGTGTCCTGACGTCGATCAATTAAATGATCATGTCAAACAAAAAAGTAACTTTTAGCAAAGATGTCCTCTATTTTACTGTACCTAATCATGAAGAATCTCGATTGGGGACCTGGAAAATGGATGCAGATAGATTTCGAATGAGGATTCTAGCTTTTGAACAAAAATTCTGCCTCATAAATAAATATAACCGTTATAAACGACATTTAAGGATCGATTGATGGAAACAAGTACCTATGAACTGTACCTGTGTGTAGTAGGTGATTTATAAAATTATAATGCTAATTATTGGTGGATTAGAAGCAGAGTCCAAAAAAAGCCCTCAATTCTAATTGGAGACTGCAATTAATGTCAAAATGCATTCAACTTTGCACGTCGGTTGCTGCCCAAACCATTTGCGTGTCAGGTCCTCGGTATTAAATGTGGCAGAGCTGCGGTGATCTAGCTTCCCCAACCAACTTTGCACGTCAGTTTATCGGCAATTGATTATTGGGGCAGCTAGGCGAACGAACGAAGTGAGTGAGTGATCTAGCTGCCCCAATAATAACCTACTTACTTGGCGTAAAACCTTTTCATTTTGGTTTCGCTTGAGAAACCTTTATTTTTAAACCGGTTTTTAAGGGAACATTTCCATAAAGTTCTTGTCTGATTAACCGGTTTAATACAATAAAAACCGGTTTATTCCGGCGCAGGATAAACGTCGCCGCCCACCGCCGGCCGGCCAGCTGTCACTCGTCGAATAAACCGGTTTATTTAGGTTATAGTTAAGTTCGCGTTCTTATGAAAGTTCGGAATTAAACCGAAATAAACCGGTATTTACCGCTATTTTACAAACCGGTTCCGAGCTTTGGGCAACACTTTGTTTTATCATTTACTCATCCGTTTTTTACTTTTTTTTTTATCCGTAATAAACGTACAGACGACGCGCGTTCGCGAAGCACGTTGCAAAAAACCGGTGCATAAATCAATGGCTCTATATTCCGACACGACATGCCTCAGACTAAGGTGCTGAGCTCATGAGTGTCGTGGCTTAAGTCGATCGTTGCGGCTGGAACCCCGGGTGTGACTGCGCCCTCGCCAGGCGGCGTGCTTGTTGGTGGCCTGAAATTTAAAAAAACTGTGCTTTAAGGCGTTCTATCTCACATTATATCTCACCGAACTATTAACCGGATGAGACATTTTTTATTAAATTTTGTATATTTACAAACACACCTATCAAGCTATCAAGCTTGCGTATCGAAAAATGTTCATAGCTTTTTTTAAATAAATTAATTTTAGTCCATTTTTTTGGATTTGTTTCTTTTGACAGCCGGATTTTTTTTATTCCAACTGATAGTTTCTAATGCGGGTGAGCAAAGTAATTGTTTTAATTCATTGATGGACCGCCGCAAAGTAACGCATGATTCGATAAATTTTTGTTAGGGGCTGTTTCACCACATATTGATCAATTTTATTCCACAGATAAGTAGATGATACCGCCTCCGTCTATTCCAATGTTTTTCGACCTGGGTCAGGTCTGGTCGTATCCGTATCCGTCAAATAAATTTAATCAATGTATGATATCAAACAGTGGGTTAAGTTAGTGTTCTAAATAAAGTTTTGTCATTGTAGTAGATATCAAACATATATAGTGACGCAAGTACATTCATCAGGCCATAGGAGAACTGCAATGGAATTTACTACATAGTCAAATTACACTCACCTAATAATATACGGGCCTCCTTGCTGCAGAAGCGTAATCGGATGCGAATAAGGCGCTCCCATGCTATGGAAGCTCAGGTTTCCCGCTATCCCTGTGTTCCCCGTATTATTCAAGTGTCCATTCATAACCACACCGTTACTATTAGGGTTCTGCGACGAATTCATCTCCGTACGGAACGCTTTGACCAGATTTGTCTTCTCTCTCTGCCATACGAAGACGTTGTGGACCATTGCGCAGCCGCAGAATATTATTCCGACTCCGATGAACACTGACGTCACTATGGCCGGGGTGGAGTGGAACTGTATGAAGGTGTACAGGATTATACCTGGAAAGAGAGGGTTAGTTCATTAATAATGGAATAAGATGTGGACACTATTAAAAAATAATTCGAAGACACAACTCCAGTAAAAAACGCTTTATTTTAAGCCCTGAAAACCAGATTAATTTTCGATTTACTGTAAAATTAGATTTTTGTTGCTTTAAAACAAATAAATAGTTGATCGAGTTGGCGGACAATGACGTCATAAGTCGCTATTGCCATTGAAACTCTATGGCAGAATTGTGTTTTGACAGCTCATAAAAAGTACGTCAGTTGATTGGTGGTGTCAACATCCCTATTACCTATACCTAGTGCCATCCACGAAGACGCGCGATTTTGTCAAAATTAGACATTAATGACATTGTAATAAGAACCACGGCACGCGTCATCGTGAATGACTCTACCTATAACATTTAAACTCAGAGGGATAATCAATTAATAATATTCTAATTTTGCAGGTGGTAGGACCTTGTGCAAGGTCCGCCCGGATTGCTGCCACCATCTTGCTAGCTAATCCTGCCGTGAAGCAGCAGTGCTTGCACTGTTGTTTCGGGCGAGGGTCTGTCAAGGAAAAAACTAATGGGAATCAGCGAAAAAAGACCGACCCAGAGCATAACGGGAGAGTGCATGCTTCTCTCCGGGCATTCTAGCAAATTGGTAAAGCAAGACTCTGGATAAGAATCCCGGACAGACAGGCATGGCGAAACTTAAGGGTTCTGTTTTTGTCATTTTGGCTACGGAACACTAAAAATGAGACAGGTATAGCTGTTGAAATCTATTTTAACTCTTTCAGCACTTAATATTTAATTTGAATTTTGTATGTGGCAACATTGGCCTCTTCGACTCCGACAATACACGCAATAGCATCACGAGTTGGTTTTTATTAATTTTTTATATAAAAACCATAGCCTGAACCCCAAAATCAAGTGATTTGATATAGCACTGGATAAACTTGCATAAATATGAAGAGGCATTAATTTATTTACGCAGCAGGCAACCATTTAAACAGTATGAAGTAGGTATGTACTAAACTACCGTAAATTTGTTTCTGCATTGAAAAGTAATTAATGCCTCTGTACATTTATATTAGGTATAGTGTATGTTGTACTGCATGTTCATCGATTTTTCAGTCACCGAATTTTCTAAATTCCTTTTTATTTTGTTTGTTTTTAATTTTAATTTTAATTTTTATTTGTTTTTTTTTTTTTTTTTTTTATGTTTCTTTCAAAGATTAACCATGAATCCTAAGAGCAAAAAATGTATAAGCTATTAGTGGAAACTGTTTTGGCTAATGTATAATTTAAGATGTTATATACAAATGTAATAAATTGTGCTGTATGTTTCCCAAAACAATAAAAAAAAATAAAAAAAAAAATAAAAATATGAAGTAGGTATGTAAAAAATATGAAGTAGGTATGTAAAAAATATGAAGTAGGTACTTATGTAAAAAATATGAAGTAGGTATGAAAAAAAAATTACCTGTTAAAAAAACTGGTATTGATATGAAGAAGCCTCCAACAGCGCATACTCTTGTAATCGCAGATTTCTGCAGGTATTTGTTCGACCTGGAAAGCGGAAATACACATTTTACTGCAATATAACAAAACTTCATAATACCCCGTTGGGAAAGAGGCGTGATTTTATGTATGTATGTATAACACAAAACTTCAGCGTACGATTTCCACTAACGAGACGGGCGAATGACTTGGTTAAAGTGGCTGGCACGGAGGATGCAGGCCACTTCCAACGGAAGCAACTGGAGGTCTATATGGACGACCAGATGGCCTAGTGGTTAGAGAACCTGACTACGAAGCTTGAGGTCCCTGGTTCGATTCCCGTGTCGGGGCAGATATTTGTATGAAAAATACGAATGTTTGTTCTCGGGTCTTGGGTGTTTAATATGTATTTAAGTATGTATCTATTTATATAAATTATGTTTATCCATTGCTTAGTACTCATAACACAAGCTTTGCTAAGCTTACTTTGGGGCTAAGGTCAATTGGTGTGAATTGTCCCGTGATATTTATTTATTTTATTTATTATATGGGAGGCCTATGTCCAACCGTGAATGTCCAACGGCTGATATGATGATGAAATCCACTGCTATATATACGTACGCTGTAGCGTGGGGTCAAGGAGCCTCACCACCCCAGGCGACATATTTTATAGACATATGACAAACTGAACCCAATTCCTTTCACTCCCGTGCTAATGAAAATAGAAACCATCTTGAGAATACATTGGGAAATTTCACCGTGAAAGCATGAAGGTGAACCCTGGGTTCGATTTCCGGCTCTAACGCTTCTCTTTTGGTTTTTTATGTTTCTTGTTACAGTCATCATTGACATGGTGTCAGTCGAAAGACATCCACTCGGACCGCTCTTGTGCTTTCCGCATCGACCGCGATTCCGCGCTTGTTACAGAAGATACCTTATTTAACCTTTTCGCCGCCACGTCAAATATAAAAGACATCACCCACACGCCAGGCTTCTTGCAATGCCTAAAATTGAACCTTAATACAATTGAATGAAGGTTGCTTTTGCATTGAAGTAATGGACGTTCATAGGTCGTTGGCGTAGATCTTGCGGTGCGTATCCATACTAATATTATAAATGCGAAATTGTGTTTGTGTGTTTTTCCGTCTTTCACGCCGTAACGGAGCGACAGATCGACGAGATTTTTGGCAAAGAGATAGTTTATGGGCCCGAGAGTGACATAGGCTACTTTTTATCCCGGAAAAATGCACAGTTCCCGAGGGAACAGCGCGCGATAACCGAATACCACGCGGGCGGAGTAGCGGACAAAAGTCGTTGTCGTTGTTTATATATAAGTCGTTGGCATCGAAAAGGTTAAATAAATTAGCATTAGGTATACTTTTTTTAGGTCTATGTAAGTATAACCTACTTACACTCTGTTTAAAAGTGAAAACCAGACTTACGAATTAGCAAGTTATGAAGCTTAGCAAACATTTCCAAACGAGCGTGCAAAAATAACTTTAGCAAATAGTAAACTCGTTACGGATGATTTGTAATAGCTTGCATTTGCTTGCTGCTTACGACATCTATATTCAGCTAAATTTCTATTGAATTTAAAATAGGTATTTTTTACAAGGGATAATTTTTATATAGTTTGCTTCCCGTACATACTTAGATTGATTAATTTGGTCTAATATTAAATACTGACTGAAAAAATAACAACGGAACGAAAGGGATGTATATAATTGAATAAATAATTAAATAAAATAGACTAGTAATACGTTTATTCAGCTAACACATCATGACAAAAAAAAAACACTTTTTTTTATCATGGAACACTTTACACCAATTGACCTAGTCCCAAACTAAGCAAAGCTTGTAATATAATATGGAAACTAACGGACAAACATACTTATATAGATAAATGCATACTTAAATACATATTAAACATTCGAGACCCGAGAACAAACATTCGTATTATTCATACAAATATCTGCCCCGGCCGGGATTCGAACCCGGGACCTCAAGCTTCGTAGTCAGGTTTTCTAACCACTCGGCCATCCGGTCGTCAATAAGTCCCACAGCTGGGCACAGACCTCCTCTCAGAACAAGAGGGCTTGGGCCATAGAGTACTATTATATATTCTGTGGCCATAGTTCCCACGCGGGCCCAGCGCAGATTGGGAACTTCACACGCACCATTGAATGCTTCGCAGGTTTATCCAGGTTTCCTCACGATATTATTACTGTTTTTTTTTTATTCGACTAGATGGCAAACGAGCAAGTGGTTCACCTGATGGTAAGAGATCACCACCGCCCATAAACATCTGCAACACCAGGGGTATTGCAGTTGCGTTGCCAACCTAGAGGCCTAAGATGGAATACCTCAAGTGCCAGTAATTTCAATGTATTCCAACTTTCCCATAAAGATAAACGGTTGCAGTGACCGGATTTCCCTTGCATAATGAATGGGACAGTTTATCTTCGCAAATAACTACATCCTTGGCAGTTAGTGTTATCGTGCGAAAACCATGGCTGATCGCGTTAACCATGAAGATAAGGCCTACTGGCTATATGGCTCTAGTCTACACAGAGAGAGAGAAACATTTATTTACACATATTTGATACACATAAAAATACATTAGATGGAAAGAAGTTTCTTTCGGCGCATTCTTCTTGTCAATGATGGTCTTTCCGAAAGCGCTGGTAGTTTAAATAATTACGTGTAAAAGTGCCCATTGCGGCCTATTTACCGAATAAATGATTTTGATTTTTTTTTATAAAAATAACATCGAATAGTACCTATAAAGTGGGGTGGGCCCCACTCATCATCCGCAACGCTGTTTTTCAGTAAATTTAAACTAAAACATAATGAACATACAACATACTATGACGACACGAACGCCAAAAGAACTAGTTCTTACTTAATGCTACCTTGATGCTACGAATGTAAAAGTACAGTCATCAGCAAAAAAATATCTGCCACAGCGGAGCGTGCAAAAATATCTGACACGTCCTTCCGGCCCTAGAAATAGAGTCGTATCAGATATTTGTGCACGCTTTTTTATGTAAAATACTGGTGCTGGTACTGTACCTATGTCCGTCCGTCTATCACATCATCCCGATTAAATAATCCACTGAAACAATTGAGACGGAATTTGATGAAGACGTCGGATGCAAACCGAAGGATTATGAACTTATGAAGATAATTTGAGACCCTGGGAAGGACATTTTTTGCGGGATAGCGTTAAACGAATTCGCGGACGCAAGCAAAACCTAGTCCATTGTGAGCATTTCAAAAAAAGTTTGTACATTTGATTTGCGACTCCGTTTTGGATAAAAATTTGCAGGTATGTAGATTGAACGATACTGAGTCGTAATAACATAGTCTCTCAAAATATCCCAATTGATTTCTATGGAAATTTCCTTTTTTGTTACCAAAAGTCTATGGATTTGAAAGGAAAGAAAGAAAGAAAATACATTTATTCACAACACAAGACAACAATACTATTTGGTACAAATAAACAACACAAAGGTATGTGTCATTGCGATTATGAATCGGATTGTGGATTTGCGGTAACAAAAAAGGAACTTGGGCCTACCACGATCTTTCCTAAACGATCCAAACGCAGAGCAGTTCAATTTAGGCACCTAAACTGAATCGCCGAAATTGGTACCTACCACGACCTTTATTTCTCAGAGCTGAATCTCAATCGCTTACAAGTAAATGAAAGACCGATATTGTCTCTGATATATGTACCTATCGCTATCGCTGAACCTCACTTGAAATGCATCGCAAAAGTAACGTCGTAGTACGAAATAGCGATGCAGTTCAGTTTAGAGCTTAAACTGAATCGTATTAAGAGAGCGTGGTAGGCCCCCTTATCATACAAATTAATTGGGACATTTCGGCGGACTATGTTATTTAAACTCAGTATCGTTCAGTCTATCTACCTGCAATTTTTTACCCAAATCGGAGTCGCAAATCAAATGTACAAACTTTTTTACAAACGCTCTTGTAACATTGACCACTGGTGACCCATATGTACGTAACGATCTGCACCCAGCTGCGTCGGGTGCAACGGTTTTGCCAACGGCTCGACGCGCTTCGCTGACTGCGGGAGCGTTCTACTTGGTCCTACTGTACGGACGTTCAAGGACTTTAACTCATGAGCCACCATGGAACCATTTCATAGTAAACGTGATGTGACATCGCATCAATTAACAATGAAAATCGTAACTTTTCCTTTGAAAAGGTTCCGTGGAATTAAAGTGCTTGACTATGCCTTGGGGAGTTGACATAGATGTTTATGGGCACCCTTCGTAGAAGCAAAGCTTGTACGGATCTAGGCAACAGAAGACATAGCAGAATAATATAGGTACAATAGTATGGGGTCTATTATTAATGAGCAAATAAATTTAGTGTCATCTCCCTTGCTACGGCTTGGGTCTAATTTTAGCAACGGTAGTTATTAAACATGCCTTGACAATAAATAAATAAAATTAATAAATCAAGGTAGTTTTGTATCACATTTAAAATTTATTAATATTTTGCGGGTAGTTTTTTGTTTTGTTTGACAAATTAAAACAGTGGTGGTGGTTTTTGTAAGTCTAACAACTGGTAGCATGGTGTACGGTTGTGTCACTCTGAGGATGAGCTCTGGTTGAGTTCGAAACGCGTCAGTGAGTTGTGGTGGTGGTGATAGATGGGTTTGTGTAATTTGTGTGTGTTCGTACAGTGTGGAGGTGGAGGAACTGCATGAACACGCATAATTTGCATAGACTTAGCTATCTTAAGGTCGCGGGTGAGCAAAGAAATTATTTTAGTTCATTAATATAGGTACAGTCAAGTGCAAAAATATGTATACACTTTAGTACCCTGTCTATTTTCGACATATTTGAACTGCCATATGTATTAAACTGTTACAGTGGTTAAAGTGACAAGGTACTAAAGTGTATACTTACATATTTTTGCCCTTAACTGTACATAATATGAAACGTCCAAACTCGAGAGCAAATAATCATATTAACCGTATAGTTTCATTATAATCCATGAGTAAAATCTGTCATTTTGAAAAACTCGCGAGATCAACACGTCATAGAGCCGGTAAGTTTTTTTTAACTAGTGGGACTTTTGGTTTGTCATTTGTTATTTAATACCAACTGGCAACATCGTTATCAATTACATCACAAGTGCACCTAAACAAACGAATAAATTAAATAGTTTCGGATAAGATTACGTTATCAACTCGTGCGCAGCTGACGGGACCGGTTTCGCCGACGAATTCCTCACAACAGGTACTGGGCTTTACAAACTTATCCAACCCTGGAAGTGGCGCTAGTGTCTACATTCCCCTTCAGTTTTTATACGGCGAAGATTAGTTCCAAATTTCACCACAGGATCGGATAAGTTTGTCGTGCCGTACATTCTTGCTTTTCAAAGTATTTTGTGCTATTTCTAAAGGATACTTAACCCGCAAAAAGGTATGCTCGCTCATAAATTCAACGTTTAGTACATAGTTTCAGTGCATATCGATAAGAAATTGAACCGTAATATTACTGAAGTGGCACAGACTGATCCAAATTGTAAATAATAGAAAACATCAATGTAGGTTGTAGGCTTGGTACCTACTGTTTTTTCTACAGCCTCGGCAAATTTTTATGAGGGAACGTTCCATGAATTTCTTTGCTATTTTTAAAATCGTTATCGTACATAATCTTAAACAATATCTATTGGTGTGGGTTAGTATTTCGATTCTACTCTCGATTCTTAGCAAACTTAGGTACTTTCAGGTTTTCAGTTATTTCCTATTTATACCTAACCAGTTTTTGCCCACAGCTTCACCCGCCTAGAATTCGGTGAACGCGCGCTTTTTTTTCCGGAACTGCATTTTTCCGGGATAAAAAGTAGCTTATGCCACTCTCTGGCCAAACTATCTCCATGCCAAAAATGACGTCGATCCGTCGCTCCGTTTCGACGTAAAATACGGACAAACGTAGAAAAACACAGACTTTCGCATTTATAATATTAGTATGGATTATTTTAACGTGTAGGTATACTGACAATTTCCTTTTAGTACCGTTAATTCACGAGTCACCATGGAACCTTTTCAAAGGAAAAGTCATTACTTTTTCCTTGTTAATTAATACGTCACTATGACGTTAACTGTGTCCATGGTGGCTGTGGTTGTGTTTCTTGGCCGTAGGAATAACTACATTGTTGACAAGTTGAATTTGACATGCGCGAAACTATTACATTACGGTTGTATTTGATGTGATGAGATTACTGATGTACCAAAGGAAACTTTCCAAAATTGCTGAATATTTCATATAGGAAAATGTTGTAAACTTCTCATAATTTTGTGTGGGGATTGAAGGTTTCCGTTTCTTCAATTTAAATTTCCTATATTTCTTGTGAAAATTTCCGAGAACTTTTCCAACTTTTTGGAAGCTTTTCGCGACTTGCACATCAGTAGACATTCGGTTACGAAATACGAGTCAGTACCACTACCACCATGAGTTTTGCAGTGACCGTACTCGTTAGATAGTAAATTATTTGTATGGAGAATTGTACAACGCCTCTACACATAATCTACGCCGTCGCTATCGAGTACGGTCTCTGTAAACTCATGGTAGTGGTACGGTTTAGTTGTGGTTCGGTGGCGTAATACATAATAGAATGATACCTGCGCCGGCCTATTGCCGCAAGGTGCAACAAATGCACCCAAAATAGCCGTCCACGGTCCACGGTACAGTAGCTGTAGGGTTAGTAGGCTATTGGATAAAAAAATCAACAAAAAGTAGGCTAAAGCTAAGTTTAGCTAAGTTAAGTTTAACACTTTACACGGTACAAATTTTCGACAGTTACAAAAGAAAAGATTAAAAAACGGGGAAGATAGTTAATTACTTAATTGGATACCTATTTTTAAACATGATTTTTGCTGTCTTTGTCATTGTAAGTATGTGTGTTTGTGTTTTACGGTAAATATTTGTATTGGAAAATAATTGTGTACTTACTGTAGACCTCATTAGGTATTTTACGCTTCAAATTTCATGCGCCTCGTTTAATGTAAGTATTTTTAAACGACGAAAAAATCTTTTTTAATAAATATTTTTCGCTTTTCAGTTTTTTTCGGCGATTCTATTTTTTTGTTCAACATCTTTTATTGCTAGTCTACTTTATTATTATTTTTATTTATTTAACCTCATGGTTCGTTGCCATTTTGACTATTTCGAGTAGTTGCATTTCCCAAGGAAACTATAGACCTTAAGAACTGAAAGATTGCAAAGAATGCGTCATACTATTATAGTAGTATGTTTACGGGCGGTGGTGATCTCTTACCATCAGGAGACCCACTTGCTCGTTTCCCATCCAATCGAATAAAAAAAGTCCTTGGATAGGTACTACCTAATGCATAAAATCCTTTGAAGCCATATTGGCGTAAGCCTGTTACCTACTGCATCTATAAATACCTATGTATAAGAAAAACCTTCACCTCTCTCGAACGTTATTAGTTTAAGATCACTTTGCTGTCTGTCTGTCCGTTTGCCAAGACCCTTTTTCTCATTAACACGCGTGGAGAAATCTGGTTAATATTAATCTGCTATTACCTACTCCTTGCAGCAGTGAAAAAACTTCTATCTAAGTCAATGCAATCAAAGATATAGGTACAGAGGTGTTTATATATCTACAAATTGCTGTACCTAACCGAAAAACACGGCTTCTTCCGGTTGTGCTAGAAGCTTGAAATTTGGTACGAAATTAGTTCTTATAGCACAAACAATAAGAAAAATCGAAGTGAAAAATAGAGTTTTCACCTCGAGACTAAAACTCACTATAAACACTCGGATAAATAGACACCCTCGCTAAAGCTCGGGTGGCTAATGGCTAACCACCTCGGGTATAATTGGCTTATTTTAGTCCCTCGATAAAAAATATACCTACTATTGCACGCTCTGCCACAGAATAGATAATAGTACAAGGCTCTGCTGCGGAAGCGGACTGTACCTACCTGTATGACGCAGAGAAAGGGGTGCCACTATTATTTATGGAAGCTTTCGGAAAAAGTGATTGAAGTCATTTAAGAAATTAGCTCCCATAAAAGCAATATGGCCAGGTATCATACTTAAATTTTTGCCCAAAGTTTAGTGCGATTAATGACGTGGCAATAACCTAACCAACAAAAAGTTAGAAAACCCACGACTACAAAGTATAATATCTCAAAAACTATTGCTAGAAATCCTGCTTTGAAATGAAAAAACCGCATTCAAATCGGTCCACCAGTAAAATACTGGCACTTGAGGTATCCCATCTTAGGCCTCTAGGTTGGCAACGCATCTGCAATACCCCTGGTGTTGCAGGTGTCTATGGGCGGTGGTGATCTCTTACCATCGCCAGACCCACTGGCTCATTTGCCATCAAAAAACCATAGGTAGACTTATTATTCGTTAAACTTCTTTTTACATTTCAGAAAAGAGGATAGGTAGTCCAGATGAAAAAACACACTTAAGAGGCACATTTTTCTCTAAAAAGTCATTTAAACTTTCCAAGGTTGCTCGTTTGCCATCCAGTCGAATAAAAAAAAACCTGGACCATGATCTTTGAAAATACTTCCACCCCTATAAAGCGCATGCTAAAATCATGTAGGAATGCTCCTTAATCAATTTAAATGGAAGCACGAATACTGTCTGTCTTTTTTCCACGCAATATGTGAGAACAGGATAAAAAGTATGCGTGAGAAGCGTTTTTTCAATGGCCGACTGACTAGCGAATGCTCGATCGGAAAGGCAAAAACGCTACGGAATGTTATTGTAAAAAGCGAAAACTAAAGTTATTGTGTGTTTAAGAGTCAGTTGTACCAAGTTACTAAAACTATAACCAGTGTCAGATGAGCTGTCAAATCTGCGATTATGTAGATTTCTGTACCTACCTAACCCAAAATTTACTAACAGTCAAGGAAACTGAATCACGTACCAGTGGAACCTATGTCTCTAATAAATAAATAAATAAATATCAAGGGACAATTCACACCAATTGACCTAGCCCCAAAGTAAGCTTAGCAAAGCTTGTGTTATGGGTACTAATGTCAATGTCACAGGAGATTGACTTCTGTACTATCTGTGTTTTGTGGTCATACTATGTGGCCTTTGTCGGCATCCAGAACATAACCTATGTAAATCCACAAAAGTCCGTCACATCACGTCGACTGGTTGGACGACTTGTCGTCACACTCGTCGGCTCTTTTGTGCTACAGTATTAAGTTCCCGAGGTTTAGTTACACTTGTCAGAACGGTTTGCAATTCGGACTTCTAAAGACTTAGCATCTCTATCTAGTGTCATAAGTTGGAAAAGGATGGTGGTTCTGTACGAGTGAGTTAGCAAAGTTGAGTGTGTCGAATTTAAAGACGTGAGAACTCTGGAATTTAGTGGCAAGTGCCGACATCTCTTTTGCATATCAAAGTTTATGATGCAATCGACAATATCGACTATCGAATCCGACAGTTTGAGACTTTAGGAAGGACTTAAAGGATAGTTATATCCTGAGAAACTGTAGTTTATACACTAACGTGTCTATACAGTGTAGGGTTGGACGTCCACCAACGAGATGAACGTATGACCTGGTTAAAGCCGCAGGTTCACGGTGGATGCAGGCCGCTTCAAACTGAAGCTACTGGAGGTCAATGTCCAATTGTGGACGTCCTCGGCTGATATGATGATGATGACAATAATGATGTACTGTTATAGGCACGCTCCTCACTGTAATATTAGGTAAGTACATTAAGATACCTTAGATAATAGTGAACTAAAATGATAAGTCGCTTCAGCTGAATTCAGCGACTCTCCATAGAAGCGAACTCTAACGGAGGCAGAAGAAAAATATTAAACACAAACGTCAAGTCATCACCATCACCGACTTGACATAACAAGTTCGCGTGGGAGGCTCGCGGGGTCAAACGACATAGCCCACGCGTGGAGTGACCACAGTAAACGTTCGAACATAAATGGTAATAATGATGGCCTGGCCTGTGAAATCATTGAAATAATATAACTTTTGCTGATTCATATCTATAGGAATCGTAAACAAAGGTAGGTAGGTTATTTCTGGTGTCCATGAGAAGTTAAAACAGAGGCTGTTGCGTTCAGAATCAAAACAATTCCCAGGGTATTCGAGCGATTATTCCGTCTGATTTTCGTGTGCACATTTCTGTTAAAATTATAGAAGATTCCAGGACAAAAAAATAATCGGAAGTGTCATCAAATTCTACAGTCTATCGGCTCACTCGATCGTATCTCCACCTCCAGCTCCAAGTGTCTCCAACTCACTAGGCTCATCCCATTCACTCCACAAAATCTCCGTTGAATCGATCTGCTCTCTTACATCAATCATTCGTCCACAAATTCACTTTAATTCCCAAGTCCCCACGACTTTTCTTACCATCCTTATGTCAAAAAAACTGGCAGAGGCTTACCATAATAACATGTTATTAAAGAAGCCCTAAAACTGCCATAATTCATTAAAATCCATAAACAAGCTGACTCCGCTCCTGTTCACCTTAAGAAGTAACCGATAGTCCGGCACCTAAATACAAAATGAACTTTGTGTGTATTACCCCACAGCACGTGGAAAAAAACTTAATGCCGTGTTATCAAGACAATCCAGCTAAGTTAAGTCATGCGAAGAAAACGTACAAATGAGTAATAGTTACTTGTGAAGCGGAAAATTCGTGTTGTACTTATAATGAAGACTTCAATAGGGAATGCATGGAATGGAACACAATTTTTCTTAAGTAAACAGCGCCGGCGCTGGCCCTTGATCAAGATGGAGCGAGATTTGGCTTCAGCGCCTCTCAAAAGGCGCCATATTAATTTTATTTGGCAGTGGAAACTGGAAAAACCGGCCAAGAGCGTGTCGGACACGCCCAAAATAGGGTTCCGGAGCCATTACGAAAAAATTAAGTAATATTTTTCTAAGGATTTCGTACTTTATACGGAATCTTCGAAGTATAGGTATATTTTATACCTTACGCTGCTATTTACTCATAAACTACTAATAATTCTCAAGCAAACTTAGCCGCTATAGTTTTCCTTGAAAGTTTAATATATTGACTACCATCCTGAATTTTTTCAAATTTTTCCACCCACCGGTTTAGATTTTAGAGGGGGGGGACGCTCGATTTTAATGAAAATTTGCACTTTAAAGTTGAATATTTCGCAAACAAATGACTGAATCGAAAAATCGTTCGAGCAAACCCCTAATGGTTTTAAAATACCTATCCAACGATACCCCACACTATAGGATTGGATGAGAAAAAAAAAATCACCGCCACTTTACGTCTATTGGAGGTACCCTAAAAAAAAATTGTTTTTAATTTTTAATTGTACTGTTTTGTCGGCATAGTTTACTTATATATTCGTGCAAAATTACAGCTTTCTAACATTGATAGTCTCTGAGCAAAGCCGCGGACGGACAGACAGACAGACAGACGGACAGACAGACAGACATGGCGAAACTATAAGGGTTCCGTTTTTGCCATTTGGCTCCGGAACCCTAAAAAGGCGCCTCTTGCAATCTGGCGCTTAAAGCGAGCTCCCCTCTTGCTCTACCTTACCTAGAGCCGTGTACATGTACTACCTACCGGTACTGAAGTTAAGTTATTGATACAAAACTAAATAATAAAACGAAGGCCGTAAAATCATCAATATCTATTGGAAAATAAGAAAGATAAGATACAAGTGAAATGATATAACATGAAATGAAATAGTGTATTTTTAGAATTCAAAATGAAATTTAGCGTTAGTAGAGAATGACCTTTTTAAATGATCATCGTGCCAGAATGAGAACGCTGTTTTGCAATAATGAGACAATCCACTGTCATTTTGCAATACAATGTCAACTGTTAAAACTATTTTCTAAGGGTTGACATTGTATTGCAGAATTAATCAGGGTTGACACACTATTGCATAATAGCGTCCTACTAATATTGTAACAAATACCTAATATTGTGCGCTTGCTAGGACAGCAACGAGTACTTATATTGTGGTATATTTATCATGTACAGTCTTGTGCTATATATCTAATAAAATTTCGGTATCTTAGGGTATTATTTGTTAAATATGAACTCAGTTTTTAAGACGGCCTTTAACGATCAGTATCAGTAGCTAAAAACAAAGAACTTGAAACGTATTTCTAAACCTACAGCCATTTGTTTCTAGAAAAATAAAATTAGACATCATTTGAACCCGACAAATTAGTTTTTGTAGCCTCCGGCTTCATTCATCGGTCAAAAGCCACAGAAAACCATGCTCTATGCTCACAATATACTGGCGCTAATCTATTGACTGGGGATTCTAAGAAAGTGTTGACCGGAAATAATTGAGATCCATTCAAGTCGACCTTGTACAAGGATGATGTTCGGTTTGAGTCGTTCGGTTGGTGTTCTCTGGTTTTTGGTAACACCGTGTGTGGCGTCATTATTTGGTATGAACTTTAGGATTACGGTAATTATAGTAAGATTTCTAAGTCGCCGTCGTAAACGTCGTTTCTCCCCTAATTGACAGAATATAAAAAAACTATACTATAGTACTTAAAACAGCGTTTCCACCTGAAATGTGCGAGGATGTGTTGCGAGGATGTGTGATTTTCATCAACCAATGGAAACGCTTCATTTACCTAGCCTCACTCCGCTCAGCTGTTTCCACCAGAGATGTGATGTGCGAGGCTAGGTCAATGAAACGTTTCTATTGGTCAATGAAAAACATTATTGGTGGAAACACTGTTTAAAGCCTTGCTTAGTTTGTGTCGCGAGCGCTCGCAATCGTACTCACTACCTATGTCTTTCCACGTTACAGTTTGACAGAAATGATGAAAACGGCTGTGATTTCAAGTGCGTTTCTGCCACTCGCGATCACAATCGAATGATAGTTTTTTTATGCGAAAACTTAGGCAATAGTCTCAGGTCAATTGCTGTCAGTTGGCCCAAGATATTTATTAAAGTCGTGGTTTTCAAATTTATTTTTCTAAAACTTAACTTACTTAATTATAAAACCTCCAAAAGGTACAGTCAAGGGCAAAAATATGTATACACTGTAGTTCCTTGTCTATTTTCATCATATTTGAACTGCCATATATGAACTGTCACAGTGTTCAAAGTGATGATAAGGTATTAAAGTGTATAAATATTTTTGCCCTTGACTGTACCTAAAATGGTTTATTAAACATGACTTATCAACGATCTTAACATGGCTTTTAAGAAATGAACATTTTACTTAAGGAATGCTGCGTGTACATTGCGCATCGCATCGTAATAATCTCCGCATGCAACGGGACGTTATTTGAAGTTGGTTTTCTCTTTTATGTGGTTTTGGATAAAGTAGCTATATTATTGTCAAAGAGACGTTTCTTTGTTTTGCTTAATTAATAAGGAAAATAGTTGTTTTCACTTCTCATTCTCGTAAAATTAGTATTTGTGTAGGATGTAGGCGACAAAAATGACTTTTTATGCTCTAGTGCATAAAATAAAATCTATATCCAAGACCAAAGCAATCAAGTGTAAACAGCCACAAACAGAAGTTTTTACATATTTTTTAATAATTTTTAATTTATATAAAACTAAAAATCAACTAAATCAATCAAAATTATAATTATATAGTAATGCATAATAGACTTTTTAGCATCGGCACGAAAGAAGAAGTCGTTCTCCGCTGGTGAAATCGGCTTCCAGGGTACGCCGCTGACGGTCTTTGTGAACGATCATTTGACGCCGGCGAATAAGAAGCTGCTCACTCTAACCAAATCTACGTTGAAGGCTAAAGGATTTGTTTACGTATGGGTGAAGTTTTGCAAGATTCACGCCCGCAGGGATGAAAACTCCAAAGTTTTTATCATAAGTAGTGAGCGAGATTTAAACAAGCTGCTTTAGTTTGGTATTATTTTAATCTTCTGTTGATTAATTCAAATGCTCTCTTTGTTATTCTCTCTGGGTTATTTTTGTTATTTTTGTTTAGTTTTTTTCTTATGTTAATATTGTGTAATGTTCTCGTTGGGCGCTACCGATTAAGTTTGAGTATCACTGACCGTTCCTTTTGTTCGGCGCCCGAGCTAACTGCTACCTGCACTCGTTGTTATTTATCTGCTAAGCTGCTATCGGTGTGCTCACTGCTTTGCGCTTGTCTCTTTTATTCGCACTCATCGGATCCATTATCTGTTATTTATTTACTCCTTTTCGCACGCGGCACGTTATTCTTTGGTTATGGGGGTAGTCCTTCCATGACTCGCCACCGGTCGAACTCTTGTAATTATTTGCGGCGACTTAATCCATCGTTGCATTTATACATCACTACACTTATTCAGTCCATATTTAACGTGATATTGAGTTTAATTCGAAGCTATGCTGTTTTGCCTGGACTTAAATTTACAAATGGCTACTATTAACTCGTCGGATGATTATTGTTCTATTTATTACCAGAATGTACGCGGACTTCGCTCTAAAACTTTAACATTTTATCGCAACCTTAGTCTGGTTTCGTACGATGTTATTGTTTTAACAGAGACATGGTTAGTCGACGGCGTATTGGATTCGGAGTTATTTGACAGTAGGTATGTCGTTTGGCGGCGAGACCGTGATTTGGCGCGGACTGGGCAGAGTCGTGGGGGTGGTGTTGTTATTGCTACTCGCAGGGAATTGACTGTTACCCCGCAGCCGACTTTTTGCTCCTCAGCCGAGGACCTGTGGGTTTCTTTAACACTCAGGGATCGCTGTGGTGGGCCGGTCAAAGTACATTTATGCGTATTGTATTTATGTAAGCAGGGCAATGGTAACACTTTCTCACAGCAGCTGACTAATTTTTTAAATAGTCTAAATGAAATTATATTGAATCACCCAAATGATAAATATATAATACTTGGTGACTTTAACTTAAGCAGCATATTATGGTCGGCACAGGGGTTGTCATTGGTTCCTTCCAATTATGTGAGTAGCGACGAGTGCACTCTAGTAGATGACCTTCAAACGCTTAACCTGTGCCAGTATAACGGTGTATTAAATCAGTATGGTAAGCTGCTGGATTTAGTTCTGTCAAATGAGGTTGTGTGCGTTAGTGAATGTGTTAACGCCCTGGTACCTATTGATCCTTACCACAAAGCATTGATTGTCCACATTAATTATCCTATGACTAATAATTTACAACCAGCTTTAAGGATTAAATATCTCTATAATAAGGGTGACTATAATTCTGTTAATAATGAATTGTCAGGTATTGACTGGGACTTGGAGTTCTCGCAACGTTCCATGGAACAATCACTGGATTTCTTCTATGAAACATTCAGAAAGACGAGAGATAAATTTATTCCCAAACAAATAATTAAACCGAACACGCATCCGGCGTGGTATTCTTCCGGGCTAAAAAAAGCCTTAAAGGAAAAATATAAGTTTTTGAAAAAGTATAAAATTTATAAAAATAAAGCTGATTTAATTTCTTATAACTTACTGAGAGACAGAGTTCGTAAAATGGAGCGGGATTGCTTTGATTCTTATATCAAGTGTGTTGAAAGTAACATAGCTAAGAATCCAAAGCAATTCTGGTCGTTTATAAAAACGCGCTCTGGTTCCAGCACCATACCAAGCAGTTTAAAATATGGAAATAGGCTGGTTAATAATGGTACTGATATATGCGATGCTTTCTCGGACTATTTTTTCTCGACTTTTTCGATGGCAAGTGGCAGTGATCCTGCTGCTGGTTCTGTTTCCGATCCAATCGCGGACTCTACGGCTAGTTTGAGCGGCATTTATGTGAATGCCGAAATGATCACTAATTTGTTACTTAAACTTGACCCTTCTAAGTCAGCTGGTCCTGATGATCTGCCATCCCAGTTTTTAATGAATTGTGCGAAAAGCTTAGCGAAACCTATTTTATTATTGTTTCAACGCTCGCTTTCTGAGTGTTACGTGCCATTGTTATGGAAATCAGCCTTCGTTACTCCAGTTCATAAAAAGGGGCCCATAACTGACATTGAAACATATAGACCAATATCAAAATTGTGTATATTGTCAAAAGTGCTCGAGAGGATTGTATCTGATCAGGTTTATAATGCTTTAAAAAATTCTTTTAGCTCAAACCAGCACGGCTTTACACAACGCCGTTCTACCGTATCTAATCTTACCCTGCTCAATGATTATGTTACCGAGGCCATGGACAGTGGCTCCCAGGTAGATGTGGTCTACACTGATTACAGCAAAGCGTTTGATAGGATTGATCATTCCATACTCATTTCGAAGCTGTGTGCTATTGGCATCCACGGTGACTTATTAAGATGGTTTTCCTCTTACATTAATAATAGGACACAAGCTGTTGTCATTAATAACTACATTTCTGGGTGGGTTACTGTCCCTAGTGGTGTACCGCAGGGGTCTTTGCTCGGTCCATTATTATTTAACGTTTTCGTCAACGATATTAGTAAGTGCTTTATTTACTCGCAACTTCTATGTTTTGCTGACGATATGAAAATTTTTGCGAGGATAGGTTCGAAGCATGACTCTGATTTGGTTCGGGCTGATCTTTCACGGCTTGATCAGTATTGCCAGGCTAATAGATTAGATTTAAACCCATCTAAGTGTTTTGCTGTAACTTTTACGCGTCAGCGTGAACCGATCGCCACTAATTACACGCTGAAAGGTCAGGTCTTGAAAAGGACACCCTTTATGAGGGACTTGGGTGTAATCCATGACTCAAAACTCCTGTTTGATAAGCACATTGATGGTATTGTTGGAAGTGCATTGAGATCATTAGGCTTTATAATGCGTAACTCATCGCAGTTTACTCAAGCAAAAACACTAAAGATTCTGTATTGTACTTATGTCAGAAGTAAATTGGAGTATGCCTCTCAAATTTGGAACCCATGTTATAAAACATATATTGACCGAATCGAACGCGTTCAGATGAAGTTTATTAAATACCTATGCTTTAAACTTAAATGTCCCTATAAGTCGTCCGATTACATCGAAATATGTAAAAAACACCATCTCATTCCTTTGCACCAGCGCCGTGATATAGCCGATATTATTTATATTCTGAGCATCATCAATGGTAGCATTGACTGTCCTGAACTGCTTCAGAAATTGTCCTTTAATACGCCCTCACGAATAAGAAGATTTAATCCTCCTATTTTTATGAAATTCACATCAACTAGGTACAGGCAAAACAGCTTTCTCAAGCGAGCGAGCGGGAATCTAAATAATCTGATGAAAGAAATGGACATTGACATATTTAACTGCAACATTCCATCCGTGAGGCGAAGATTGGCGTCCAGGTTCTTTGATTGAGCGCACCGTTGGCATCTACCTTAGATATCTTATTATCCTTAAGCTGAAGTCTTGGTATACTCACTCTTTGGGCAGTGCCGTGCTAACCTAATGTAAATTTTTGATTTTTGATGTAACATTTATTTAAAGAAAATAAGTGCGATGTGTTGAGAAGTGTAGAAACTCTATTTGAAGTTCTATGGTGTTTTGTTTCGCATGGTGTGACGTCGGATTGGTGCGCGTCACCTCGTTTAAGTTAAGCTTAAACATGTTAACTGTAGCTATCTGTGGGATCCTGTAATTGGCTCTGTGTTGCTATTATTACTACATATATTGTGATTTTAGCTGTTGGTTCTCCTTGAATAAATAAATAAATAAATAAATAAATAATAGTGAACTAAAATGATAAGTCGCTTCAGCTGAATTCAGCGACTCTCCATAGAAGCGAACTCTAACGGAGGCAGAAGAAAAATATTAAACACAAACGTCAAGTC
This sequence comes from Choristoneura rosaceana, assembly GCA_037349165.1. Classification (NCBI taxonomy): domain Eukaryota; kingdom Metazoa; phylum Arthropoda; class Insecta; order Lepidoptera; family Tortricidae; genus Choristoneura; species Choristoneura rosaceana. The sequence goes on from JAZBNJ010000002.1 coordinate 987,307, forward strand.
ATCACCATCACCGACTTGACATAACAAGTTCGCGTGGGAGGCTCGCGGGGTCAAACGACATAGCCCACGCGTGGAGTGACCACAGTAAACGTTCGAACATAAATGGTAATAATGATGGCCTGGCCTGTGAAATCATTGAAATAATATAACTTTTGCTGATTCATATCTATAGGAATCGTAAACAAAGGTAGGTAGGTTATTTCTGGTGTCCATGAGAAGTTAAAACAGAGGCTGTTGCGTTCAGAATCAAAACAATTCCCAGGGTATTCGAGCGATTATTCCGTCTGATTTTCGTGTGCACATTTCTGTTAAAATTATAGAAGATTCCAGGACAAAAAAATAATCGGAAGTGTCATCAAATTCTACAGTCTATCGGCTCACTCGATCGTATCTCCACCTCCAGCTCCAAGTGTCTCCAACTCACTAGGCTCATCCCATTCACTCCACAAAATCTCCGTTGAATCGATCTGCTCTCTTACATCAATCATTCGTCCACAAATTCACTTTAATTCCCAAGTCCCCACGACTTTTCTTACCATCCTTATGTCAAAAAAACTGGCAGAGGCTTACCATAATAACATGTTATTAAAGAAGCCCTAAAACTGCCATAATTCATTAAAATCCATAAACAAGCTGACTCCGCTCCTGTTCACCTTAAGAAGTAACCGATACTCCGGCACCTAAATACAAAATGAACTTTGTGTGTATTACCCCACAGCACGTGGAAAAAAACTTAATGCCGTGTTATCAAGACAATCCAGCTAAGTTAAGTCATGCGAAGAAAACGTACAAATGAGTAATAGTTACTTGTGAAGCGGAAAATTCGTGTTGTACTTATAATGAAGACTTCAATAGGGAATGCATGGAATGGAACACAATTTTTCTTAAGTAAACAGCGCCGGCGCTGGCCCTTGATCAAGATGGAGCGAGATTTGGCTTCAGCGCCTCTCAAAAGGCGCCATATTAATTTTATTTGGCAGTGGAAACTGGAAAAACCGGCCAAGAGCGTGTCGGACACGCCCAAAATAGGGTTCCGGAGCCATTACGAAAAAATTAAGTAATATTTTTCTAAGGATTTCGTACTTTATACGGAATCTTCGAAGTATAGGTATATTTTATACCTTACGCTGCTATTTACTCATAAACTACTAATAATTCTCAAGCAAACTTAGCCGCTATAGTTTTCCTTGAAAGTTTAATATATTGACTACCATCCTGAATTTTTTCAAATTTTTCCACCCACCGGTTTAGATTTTAGAGGGGGGGGACGCTCGATTTTAATGAAAATTTGCACTTTAAAGTTGAATATTTCGCAAACAAATGACTGAATCGAAAAATCGTTCGAGCAAACCCCTAATGGTTTTAAAATACCTATCCAACGATACCCCACACTATAGGATTGGATGAGAAAAAAAAAATCACCGCCACTTTACGTCTATTGGAGGTACCCTAAAAAAAAATTGTTTTTAATTTTTAATTGTACTGTTTTGTCGGCATAGTTTACTTATATATTCGTGCAAAATTACAGCTTTCTAACATTGATAGTCTCTGAGCAAAGCCGCGGACGGACAGACAGACAGACAGACGGACAGACAGACAGACATGGCGAAACTATAAGGGTTCCGTTTTTGCCATTTGGCTCCGGAACCCTAAAAAGGCGCCTCTTGCAATCTGGCGCTTAAAGCGAGCTCCCCTCTTGCTCTACCTTACCTAGAGCCGTGTACATGTACTACCTACCGGTACTGAAGTTAAGTTATTGATACAAAACTAAATAATAAAACGAAGGCCGTAAAATCATCAATATCTATTGGAAAATAAGAAAGATAAGATACAAGTGAAATGATATAACATGAAATGAAATAGTGTATTTTTAGAATTCAAAATGAAATTTAGCGTTAGTAGAGAATGACCTTTTTAAATGATCATCGTGCCAGAATGAGAACGCTGTTTTGCAATAATGAGACAATCCACTGTCATTTTGCAATACAATGTCAACTGTTAAAACTATTTTCTAAGGGTTGACATTGTATTGCAGAATTAATCAGGGTTGACACACTATTGCATAATAGCGTCCTACTAATATTGTAACAAATACCTAATATTGTGCGCTTGCTAGGACAGCAACGAGTACTTATATTGTGGTATATTTATCATGTACAGTCTTGTGCTATATATCTAATAAAATTTCGGTATCTTAGGGTATTATTTGTTAAATATGAACTCAGTTTTTAAGACGGCCTTTAACGATCAGTATCAGTAGCTAAAAACAAAGAACTTGAAACGTATTTCTAAACCTACAGCCATTTGTTTCTAGAAAAATAAAATTAGACATCATTTGAACCCGACAAATTAGTTTTTGTAGCCTCCGGCTTCATTCATCGGTCAAAAGCCACAGAAAACCATGCTCTATGCTCACAATATACTGGCGCTAATCTATTGACTGGGGATTCTAAGAAAGTGTTGACCGGAAATAATTGAGATCCATTCAAGTCGACCTTGTACAAGGATGATGTTCGGTTTGAGTCGTTCGGTTGGTGTTCTCTGGTTTTTGGTAACACCGTGTGTGGCGTCATTATTTGGTATGAACTTTAGGATTACGGTAATTATAGTAAGATTTCTAAGTCGCCGTCTTAAACGTCGTTTCTCCCCTAATTGACAGAATATAAAAAAACTATACTATAGTACTTAAAACAGCGTTTCCACCTGAAATGTGCGAGGATGTGTTGCGAGGATGTGTGATTTTCATCAACCAATGGAAACGCTTCATTTACCTAGCCTCACTCCGCTCAGCTGTTTCCACCAGAGATGTGATGTGCGAGGCTAGGTCAATGAAACGTTTCTATTGGTCAATGAAAAACATTATTGGTGGAAACACTGTTTAAAGCCTTGCTTAGTTTGTGTCGCGAGCGCTCGCAATCGTACTCACTACCTATGTCTTTCCACGTTACAGTTTGACAGAAATGATGAAAACGGCTGTGATTTCAAGTGCGTTTCTGCCACTCGCGATCACAATCGAATGATAGTTTTTTTATGCGAAAACTTAGGCAATAGTCTCAGGTCAATTGCTGTCAGTTGGCCCAAGATATTTATTAAAGTCGTGGTTTTCAAATTTATTTTTCTAAAACTTAACTTACTTAATTATAAAACCTCCAAAAGGTACAGTCAAGGGCAAAAATATGTATACACTGTAGTTCCTTGTCTATTTTCATCATATTTGAACTGCCATATATGAACTGTCACAGTGTTCAAAGTGATGATAAGGTATTAAAGTGTATAAATATTTTTGCCCTTGACTGTACCTAAAATGGTTTATTAAACATGACTTATCAACGATCTTAACATGGCTTTTAAGAAATGAACATTTTACTTAAGGAATGCTGCGTGTACATTGCGCATCGCATCGTAATAATCTCCGCATGCAACGGGACGTTATTTGAAGTTGGTTTTCTCTTTTATGTGGTTTTGGATAAAGTAGCTATATTATTGTCAAAGAGACGTTTCTTTGTTTTGCTTAATTAATAAGGAAAATAGTTGTTTTCACTTCTCATTCTCGTAAAATTAGTATTTGTGTAGGATGTAGGCGACAAAAATGACTTTTTATGCTCTAGTGCATAAAATAAAATCTATATCCAAGACCAAAGCAATCAAGTGTAAACAGCCACAAACAGAAGTTTTTACATATTTTTTAATAATTTTTAATTTATATAAAACTAAAAATCAACTAAATCAATCAAAATTATAATTATATAGTAATGCATGAGCAATAAGAGGTATATAGTAAGTGAACAATTGTTTCCACTGTTGCTATTTCATTTTCTCGCAATCGAAGTGAAAAGCAGTGTGTAAAACTCGAGCACTAAAATTTTCCCCTCAAAGTTTATATTCACCCTCGCCGTACCGGCTCGGGTAGCTATGAACGTCTCGGGTTTCGGGTCTCGGTTTCGAGTCGGGGTGTTGTACAATCTACTATTATTGCGATTATTAACTTATCGTAGCAGCTAGGATAGTCTGATATTGTGTCGTACCAAGCAGTGGAGATAGGACATTCTAACGAGGCCAATGGACACAGTATAGCGTACGACAGTAACGCTAACAAAGCGACAACAACAGCGAAACATTTTTGTTCAAAAACAAAAATATTCTCAGTGTATTTTCTCATACTTTTATAGAACACACTAGGTTAGGTTTGTAATATGACAGTTCCGAAAAATATAGAGAAAATCGTGAGTTAGAAAACGAAACAGTTTGGCAAATGAGACATTTGACAATCGTGGGTGGGAAAAAGCAGAGAACCCTGATACCATTATAGCTACAATGACAAACATCAATATCTCCAATGGTCTTTATATAGTTTCTCCGCGGTATGCGCACGCGGCTCTCCACTGCGTCCCCGTATTCTATAGTAAACCGGTCTCGAATATTTGCTGGCGACCTCGTGGTTCATTCAACACGGACGCACCGACTGGAGTGTCGCTTTGTACAAAGTAAGTCTTGCATGAACCCTAAGTTTTAGTTTTTTTGTTGCAACTAACTTCTCAAACAGAAAGGTTAGTATACATAATAGGTATAACGGACTCATAAACCCCCATTTAGACTATGCAAGAACGTGCATGCAAGTTGCATTACATCGCAGACTATTGAGGGACAATGAATACAGTTGATGAAACAAATACCGCAATGTAACGAAACTTGCATGCAAGTTCTCGCATAGTCTAAATGGGCCTTGATGGTAGAAGCGGAGCCAATTTATCAATTGTATGTAATTGAGATTTTTTTGCACGAAATCATACCTTAAACGCTCAAGTGGGTAATTGATAATCATCCCGTTTTTTTCACAATCAATTTCGCTGTGATTTCTTTGGCATATGAGATGGCAACATAAAATTAGTACCTACCACAAAGGTTCACCCTGGTAATACTTGATTCACTTTTCTCGCACGCTTGGTACACTATTGGGTCTTTTCATTTACATTTCATTCCTATTTTCCGAGTAAATATGTACACCAATCTCCCTTTCGTTTCGATTAAATGACTAGTACTTACTATGTGTTTTTGGGAGATAAAATCTCAGCCAAAAGCATAATTTTCAACACATTTTTTCGTCTGTAAACGTAAACAGTATGAAGAGTTGCCATCAGTTACTTGCAACAATGTTTACCTCGAAAATCAGGTTAAACCAACTTTTATAATGCAATGTTAAACTACATTCTTTGAAAGTTCGATAAAATTAAAATCGTTTTACAAAAATCTCGATTTCGCATAAAATTAACCGCTTTTGAAATCTGACCTTATTTGTTTGTGTTTTTGTGTAAGAGTTACTTAGCTTTTTTTGCTTTATTGCAGTAAATAGGCACTACTACCATGTTACGTTATTATTCTTATTATGTAAATAGTCACGAGGTGCTGTGGGAAATGATCGAATCGGAAATAATAAATTTAAGTACAATTCAATTTCTTAACTAGAAAGACTATTCATAAATGTTTCAAGTAGACTGATTTAAATGCGGTTCAATAACTAATATGTTTACGGTTCAAAAGAATTTTCTCACGATCAAAGAAAGGGATGCGATTCAAATGGGCGGCAATGGATACGAGGAAATGGTTATAAAAAGCCTACATTCTAACAATTTATTTTCGATTAAGGGTGACAAAGTTTTATATTTCTTTAAAGGAATATAAAAAATTTGATTTCATTGTTAACTTAAGTGTAACGATTTTTCAGAATGTGTTTTAAGAAATTACGTTTTGAATTAACCCAGTGCTTTCATTTTGTGTCTTTGAAAATAATTTAAACATGTTTTGAATTATTTCATAAAAAAATGACTCAATACAAGATAGATAAGACAGATATTTATTTCCACAAATAATCTATCTAATACCTTTGAAATTCTTGTATGTATAGACACTTGAGAGTCTGGGCCAAGACTCAAGGTGCTTTCGTATTTTTTACACATAACAATATCAGCCCCGATCGGTGATCGAACCTGAGACCTCAAGCTTGGTAGTCAGATTCTCTAACCAATGGGTTATCCGGTCATGTAATGGTTTTAACTTTAGGCTTTTAGAACATTAAAGTAAGCTTGATGTGTTACATTTCTAGATCGAAAATTGCTTAGTTAAATAATTGCAGTACTGCATTCTTTGCTGTTAATATACCGATCCTACCAAGATTCCATAATTCTAAAGACAATAGTCAAACAAAAAGACTGAAACACTTCCCATGATTTAGTTACCTTGAAATAATAACTTCGTTATGATATTGAAGAGCAATTTTAACACGCACAATAAAGTAAAAGTTTCTTGGTTTTAATTAGATAGTATTAAGACGGCAATTAAGTTGCATTTCCCTCAGCGATGTATGAGGATTATGTTGCGAAGAATGTTTTTCATCAACCCTTCATTAAGCAAATTCGAGAGTTGGTAGATTGTTTAATAACTAGTCATCCCACTCGGGCACAGTATATATATAAGCTAAAGCAATATGGAAGCTACGAAGCTACAATCGAAACGAACACACTCACACAGACGCGCGTTCTATACGGCCTCTAAGGGGGTCTCGCGGTACTGCACTACCGCGAGTCCCCTCAGGGACCTTGTAGAGCGCGCGTCTGTGTGAGTGTGTTCGTTTCGATCGATTTGTTCGTAGCTTCATAAGTTTCATAACTTACTGTTTTAGCTTACTGTGACTGAGCTCTTTAATCAACTAAATAGAATACTTTTATCCCAGCCGGCGATCCCGTGGGAAAAACGAAGAACTTATTCCAAGAAGCAGAGCAAGCAACTGGTTAGTTGCACTTGTCCGGCAAGCGCAACAGAAATTAAAAATACCATTTCATAAACGAAGACATCGCGTTGGGCTTTAAGCCTTATTTACACGGTGCGAGAAACATCGTTTGAGTTTTATCGAATTCCTAAATGATCAATAGTGTAGTGCTGGTGGTAGGACCTTGTACAAGGTCCGCCCGGATTGCTACCACCATCTTGCTCGCTAATCCTGCCGTGAAACAGTACTTGCACTGTTGTGTTTCAGCGTGGAGAGTAAGACAGCCGGTGAAATTACTGGCACTTGAGATATCCCATCTTAGGCCTCTAGGTTAGCAACGCATCCCTGGTGTTGTAGGTGTCTATGGACGGTAGTGATCCCTTACCATCAGGAGACCCACTTGCTCGTTTTCCATCCAATCGAATAAATACAAAAACAAAAACAATAGTGTCTGTCTGTTCCGTAGTAGCCGATGTTGACCTAGTGGTTTGGCCTATGGACTCTCAAGCAGAGGATAATGGGTTCAAATTCGAATTTCAAAAGTAACAAGACTAAACAACAAGGTTTCTACACAATAACGTATTACATAAATCCGAAAGAGCTGGTTTCTTTGGTTTTTTGAAGTCTTTTTTTTGGAATATGAAACGTAAATTGAAAATGAAATGAATTTGTTACTTTTACGGTCATCCCGTAAAACCATGTCGCTAGTGCTGCTGCTTACCTAAGTAGCGCAGTAGAAAAAAAGCAACCCGAGATATGTGTTCATAGGAGAAATTCGTGTCTGTAACCCTGTCCAGCGGTAGTGTAGGGGCGTAGCACGCAGCACGGAATGCTGAGGACCTACTGGCTCCGATTCCCAGCGCTAGTCTCTTTTTCTGCTTTATCTGTGCATCTATGACTCAGTTTGTTTTTTCGATATATAGCTGTGTTGAAGTACGTAATCTATATATATAAAATTCAAAGTCCTGACTGACTGACTGACTGACTGACTGACTGACTGATATATCAACGCACAGCCCAAACCACTGGACCTAGAGACTTGAAATTTTGCACATAGATACCTTATACAATGTAGGCATCCACTAAGGAAGGATTTTTGAAAATTCCTACGGGAACGGGAAAAATCAAGATTTATATATTCGATTCTGAGTGACCCTATCTCAGTAACAATAATATATAGACTCTTCAAATTTGTTACACAAGTAGGTATTACATTAATAAAAACATCAGTTTCAGGATTTCTGGAAATTCCCACGGGATAAGGAAAAAACGGGATTTATATATTCAGTTGAACGGAATCCCATGAACAATAATTACTAGACTCTTCAAATTTGGCATAGAAGTAGGTAATTATAATAGTAAAAAACTGTTTTAAGGATTTTTGGAAATTCTCACGGGATAAAGAGAAAACGGGATTTATATTCAGTTCAACGGGATGGTTTTATCGTTTTAACTGAAATTTAGTACCTATTTAGGTTCCTTGGGGGGGTCTAGGGGTCTATTACAAAAGGATTTCCCGAAATTCTGACGGGAACGGGAAAAAACGGGATTTTCCGTTTTTCTGGTCGTAGAAAGCTGCAATTTGGCGTGTAGGTTGCTTGAGGAGTGTAGAAATTCCTGCGGGAAAGTGATTTTTCGCTTAATGGATGCAGAAAGCTGAAAATGGCATGTAGATTGCTTGGGGAGTGTAGAGGAGTATTGAGAGTGGAGTTTTCAAAATTTCCACGGGAACGGGAAAAAACGGGATTTTTCGTTTTACTGGTCGTAGAAAGCTGAAATTTGGCAAGTGGGTTCCTTGGGGAGTGTAGGGGAGCGTTGAGAGAGAATTTTCCGAAAATTATTGGGAACGGGAAAATTGGGACTTTTCTTTTTCTTTCTTATTTACTTTAAAAATATTTTTTTTATTCGAAAGAGTATACTCCCAAGGTGGTCCACTGGCACCAAATTAGGATCTGTCGAGTTAGGTCCTAATCGAGGGTAAACTTCAAATTGTGTAGGGACGCATTACGTTTTTCATATATTTTCTCAGTATTTGCGTCTGCTAGACATCATCTCGTGTTGATGAGCTGATGATGGAAGGTATAACTCCTTAACGGTTAGGACACATTAGTACCTACGCCAAACCAATCAACTGATTAGAAAGAAAGAAAGCAGAAAAACTTTTTAAACTTTGTCTGTTTCTTTGTTTATTGGGGGTAATCTCTGAAACAACAGCTTTTTAAAAATCAATACCCTAAATAATAGAAGCCTGTTTCAATTCAATCGCGCACAGTGTGGTTTTCTATTGAACTCACTTATTTTTATCCCACGGGAATCCTATGTCGCACAGGTACGAAGTCGCGGGCAAAAGAAACAAGTAGGTTTTCTAAAATTACACCTCTGACCTGAAGATGTGTGTGTGTGTGATGTGTGTGTGTGTGTGTGTGTGTCAAAATCGATTTTTAAATTCGAAAATTTGCAAATATAATCCTCCGAAAAATCAATTAAAACACGAAAATAAATATCGTAGAAAGTAAATCTGTGTTACCCCAAATTTAACGCGGGCGAAGCCGCGGGCAAAAGCTAGTCTAATCAATAAAATACCCCTATTTTAATAAAACCTCTTTGTCTACGTCTGCCTTTGACGTTTTTTTACCTAACCGTGTCATGTAAAAGGGGCCTACCGCTTGGTAATGTTCCGTTATGTGCGGTGCGGAATTATAAAAAAGCCGGTTTGTTTTGATACGAGTATTTTTAGCAGGTTATTTCAACATCATACGAAAGGCATGGAGAAATTGAAGTTAATTCCGTAATGAGGCGCATGCTTCTTAAAACAAATTTGACAGATAGTAGGGGAGACTGGGGTCAATTGGAACGTTTTTGATAAAATCGAATATTCTACCGTCATTTCGTACCAAATTGGTTTCTTGAATGGTGTCAGTTGTAGTCAAGTTATCTAGCTATATGGTAAAATGTTTAATTTGACTTCATGAGCTACTAATAAATAGTTAGAAGAATTTTAGAAAATCGCGGAAAACGTTTCAAATGCCCCCAGGGTTGGGTCAAATGAAACTAAGGTGGGGGGTAGTTGAAACACCAAGAACAATATAGGTATTTATTACAATAATTCTCATTAAGAACTACATAATTTTAGAATCATATCAACCAAAGCCAGTCTTTGAATTTAACATAATTACATGGCACCTAATGACCCTAACTTATCATATAGGACTGCATTATTTTAGTTTGGAAATCGACTTACTAATTTAATAAACATTTATAAAAGTTTCTCATGCAAAATATAACACCAAGTATTTGAGTATCCAACAATAGTTCTTACATAAGATAAATTTGGCAATTAGAAGATATAAATGGACAAATTATTGGTAACATTAGGAAAAAACTTATAGAAACATATCAGATTAATCCCAGATTAATCAGATTCACAGTTATGACACCAATATTGAAGATTGTGCAAGCCTCGTGTGCTCACAGCTTACACCCAGAACACTGCAGTCAATCTTCTCCAGGTCTGCTGCTTATATAGCTTTCCATGTAAACCAGGCATAAGCAGGCAATTCCTGAGATTCAGAAAACACTTTACCTGCTGTGTAGAGAGCATCAATCGACGCGGAATTGGCAAAAGCCGATTTAAAAAAGCTTTATGTCTACGCAATAAAAGCGAAAAAGACGTCGACGCATCGGTAGCCGTCGGCCGAGCAGATCCAAACCAAACCATCCCTTTTGAAACATGTTTCAATTGCCCCCGAAAATTTTGTTTCAATCGCCCCATCATCCTATCTGTAAATATTAAATTACGTAAAAAAATAACGGAACACCGTAGGCTTACACAAACCACTTTATTTAAGACTACAATACTCATAGATTATAGTAGTTTAGGAATATGGAACATAGTACTCATGATTGTTAATCAATAAACAATAAAAAAACATGAAAAATACTTACTTTTTGGGTCAAAAAAGTAATACGGTCACTTAAAAATGTCCAACGGGCTTGGAGCCGCGACGCGCTCTGCAGACAGGTTTGTACACGTTTGCCGATCTTTTCCTCCCTTGGACCCCTGCCGCTATGACTATCCGTCTCGGAATTATTTGACTTGTTTCAAATGACCCGCGTTTCAATTGACCCCAGTCTCCCCTAGCTTTAGATCACAATAATCTGCCGACAGCTGAATAACTTATACCACGCGCCATATAAATCTGCCTAAAAGTTCATTACTTAATACTCAGTTTTGACGCATTTTTGAGATACATTTTTTATGCGACGTCTCTACGTTACTCCCGGATTGTGTTTGAATCGCTTAACGGTATAGCGCCTATTCAATTATTGTAATTATTATACCTTTATAGTTTTTGTGGTACTAGTCGTGGCAATGAACTTTTAGGCAAAGTTAGGCGGCGGAAGGTATAGTAGTACCTGACTACATATTTAAAAGTTTGAGGTCGATTCCCGGTTGGGGCAGATATTATTTATAAAAAATACGAATCAAAATAAATAAATTTCATTGGACACTTCCAATTCACCTTCCTAGACTAAGAGCTTAATAAGTATCTATTTTCTTTAATTTAATAGGACTTAAAGCAAAGCAATTTAGATAAATAAATTTGCTGTTATTGGCACTAAATCTTCGAGATGGATGGACTCAGAGGCCGTGTAGAGCGCACGTCTGTGTGAGTGTGTTCGTTTCGATCGTAGCTTCGTAGCTTCCGTACTGCTTTTATATATACTGTGCTAGAGTATTCTAAAATCCACGCCGGTCACGGAAACTATACAAATTAATTCATAACACGTACATTAACTTAAGAATTCTTTAGAATTTCAAAGGGCTCATGTTTTACCGTAACAGCTTAAATTTTACCTTACATAAAGTTGTTACGTTTTACCTGTAGGCCGACGGTACCCTAAAAATGCAATGTGGTAGGCACGGATGACATTGTGCTTCAATATGACATTTCTATTCCTATTTAGTTCTGTGGTCGAATGCATCCAGTAGGGCAGTGACCTTGTCTTATGCAACTGCATATTACGCTTTTTCCCACCGAGTAACTCAGCATAATTATGAGGTGCTATGTATGTAAGTATGTAAAGCCGTATAGACTACAGAACTAATGCAATACAAAATATTATTTAAGTAGGTACTAGCTTTTGCCCGCGGCTCCGCCCGCGTGGTATTCGGTTATCGCGCGCTATTCCCTCGGGAACTGTGCGTGCATTTTTACGGGATAAAAAGTAGCCTATGTCACTCTCGGACCCATAAACTATATCTATGCCAAAAATCACGTCGATCCGTCGCTCCGTTACGGCGTGAAAGACGGACAAACATACAAAAACACACACACTCACACACACACGCACACACACACACACACAAACACACTTTCGCATTTATAATATTAGTATGGATAGAACACCATAAATTTGTACCTACAATGAGTTTACCAAAACATAAAAAAAACACAAAAAAATGGTCTTTTCACTTAAATAAGAGCGATATCTTCCAGATGCCATTTACTTTATTGTTCTTCCAGAACTGAACTTCGTCTCTTCTGATACCTACTGCACGCAGTTTTTCGCGCTTTAGGAGAATTTACTGTAATTGGGTGAACCAGCTTTGAAAATAAACTCGTATAGAGTAAACGTGTTTCTTGAATGGTATTTAGTCTGTTAGATTCTGCACGAAAACATAAATTGCACAATGTAAAACAACAATGACAAAAAGTCGAATTTGACAGTAAAAGAAGTTTTTCGCATATTACGACAATGTAAAAAAAATGAGTTAACGTCAGTATTGAAGAGTGTGAAATGTGTCGCACGGAGTAGGAAGCTAAACAGTTGTTATATCATTGATAAAGATCTCTGCAAAGTAAAAACGTAGTGCAAAATAAAGTTAAAGTTATCTCCCGTCGCGCATGTCAATACTAATAGTATCGCCCGATTAAGTAACTTGGAATACATGAGCAAAAAAAATCTAATGTCAATGTGAACCAGCCATGCCACTTAATAAGTAAGTTTTTCCTGAGTAGGTACACCTGCCTCTTGGTTCCCATAAATAGTGGTTGCTAGGAAACAGGTTTATAATGGTCATCTAAGCTTGGCTTCATAAGTTTGATTAGGATGCCTCTGACCATGGGGTTTTACATGCAAAGTACCTAATGCAAACGCATAACTAAGCTGATTTTCTTCTGTAACCTTTTAAAAACATGTTCGGTGTTAGGTACCTAATTTTTTTTCATACAGGTTTGTAATTACTAAGTTCTCAGCACATTGATGCATTTTTAAGTTAAAGAGATGTCAAATTGTTGGAGGCCTACCGACAGCTCGTCTCCCGGTCCGCGGACACCATTCGAGAACCTTCTGCTCCCATCGGCCATCAGTCCTGTGAGCAATGTGCCACTTCAATTTCGCAATTCTTTGGGCTATGTTGGTAACCTTAGTTGACGAGCTGGCGGTAGGCCTCCAACGAGATGGAGCGACGACCTGGTTAAGGTCGCGGGATCGCTGTGGATGCGGAAAGCACAAGACCGGTCTGAGTGGAGAGCCTGGAAAGGGGAAGGCTCCAGCAGTGGACGACTGGACGTCTTTCGGCTGACATGATGATGATGTCTAATTGTTTTAGGCCCCCGTAAGTTCCAAGGAAATGTTGCCTTCACTATACAAGGTGTTAATTAAATAACTGAAAACCTCATACACCCCAAAATTATTTTTTTATTTTAAGTTATTGTTATGCTTTTGTTTACAATTATCTTAATTATTTCAAGAGATATTCGTATGTTTTGTTAAGTCAGTAATTCTACTTGACTTGTAACTCTACACTAGCAATTAGTGATTGTCAGTTTGAGCTTTGCCGCTAAAGGATGACGTTTGTCAATGCCTTAGGCTGCGTCTCCACCAGAGATGTGCGAGGAATATGTTTATCATTCATGAACCAACGCTTTATTTACCTATCCTCGCAAAAACGCTTGAAATATTTCAGAGAAAAAGTCTTCAAAATTCGATTTCAATGGCCTTACCTCTCTAATACCACCGAGTATTTCAAATACGGTGCTGGTAGTATTTGATATTTTAATTTACTTAGTAAATAAAAACACTTCCATGAAATATGCTCATTTAATAACACTACTACATTTACAAACACCATTATCAAAAAATATCTACAAATCGTAGTGACATACAGCTTACTCGAGCAACGACTCAAAATGCCTGCCGTTTTGCTGAATTTTTTCACTGCTTCGAATGCTGTTATGATTTTTCGTCTCAGTTCGGGCTCGGTTGATGAGCCGCTTCCATCATCGTAGACTATGGTCTTCACGCGACCCCATAGGTAAATGAAAATTTAATGGCGTCAAATCAGGGGACCTAGCAGGCCACTGGACTGGAGCTCCACGGCCGATCCAACGCCGTCCGTACTGTTCATCCAAATGTCTTCTGACGTTTGTTTTGAAATGAGCCGGAGTTAGTTAGGGAGTTGGCTCTTGGCATCGTCTGTAGTGATACGGGTGCTGTTGATTATTTTTTTTAATATTCCACACTTGTGTGTGGCAACAGTCGAAACGTCTGCCTGCTTGTTTCGTGCTTGCCGGAAATAATCGAATATTGCGTCCTCCAAACCTGGATCTAGGACTTCAGCACCTCTATCTACGGCTTTTGGGGGACGAAAGGTGCCGTAGTCACGTAGCCTCTGCGTAGCTGCTGATATTGTCCCGTTGGATACCGCAACACCAAACCCTTCTCAAAAACGTCGCACAGCTAAATTGACGTTATCGTTGCAACGCGCTAGCATCCGAACTATTTCACAATTATGAACATTCGTGTATCTAAACGCCATCGTGATAGTTATTGCGAGAAATCGGAAATTAACTGAGAACTACGAGTTTTACAGAAGTAAATGACATGACATGACGTGTCAACTTAGAAAATCAAAACTAACAGAAAAACGGCCAGTAAATATGCAACCTCGCCAATAAATTCGAGTGCTATGTTGCATTTGAAACTTCTAGACCGGGCACAGTTTAAAATGGATTTAAAAAAAGAAACACAAGCTACCCTAAAATTAAGTGCAATCGATTCGACTCTCGATTCTGAACAAACTACTTTCTGGTTTTCAGTTAATTAATTAACACCTTGTATACCATGAGAATAGATGAGACAAGTGCACAAGCGATAACACCGCCATGTCTGATGCACTGATGTAGAGATTAAACTTTGAGAATCAATAAACTATCCAAATTCTATTATTCGGAAATGTTAAAGAACAAAAGTAACTCAGTTATGCGAGTGGAATCGAGTCTTGCATTTAAAGATCTAACCTGACCTAACTGAGCTCGAACTAAGTACTAATTTCGTGTCACTATTTAAATTACACCTGTAGGTATGTGATTTAAAATGTGATCCGTTTGTAATCGGACACCTTTAATCCATACAGTAATATTATAAATGCCAAAGTGTGTGTGTTTGTATGTTTGCCCCTCTTTTACGTCGAAACTGAGCGACGGATCGACGTGATTTTTGGCATAGAGATAGTTTATGGGCCAGAGAGTGACATATGCTACATTTTACCCCGGAAAAATACACAGTTTCCCGAGGGAACAGCGCGCTATAACCGTGCACACGGGCGAAGGCAGTGTTTATAATTTTTTTTACAAACACCAATGGTTTATTTGAAATAGAAGCTTCGGAAAATTTTGACTCATCCAGCATCTGTCATTACATTAGAAAATGAAAAATTAAATCTAGTTCATTATCTAATCTAACTTCTAAAAGAAGAACGTAGTACAGAAAAACTAACATGTAGCGACAATGACCAATATGACCTTTCGAATTTGGTTTTGTAATTTGCATAACTTCTTGGTTTCAAGGTCGGTTAGTCACTTGTACGCGGAAGTTACAGTTCAGATATTTTATGAATAATTAAATACAAATTATTTTTCCATTTACATTCCTATTATAACTCTTTAGTTATTGTTATAAGGTCAAGTGAAGTCATAAATTTTACTGTTTGGTACAATCCGCTAGTAAAGGATTATTTTTAATTTTTTAAATCAATTTTCATATCTACTTAGATATTTCTTGATTTCTGATCAAAGTTCAAAGGTTTTTGCAGTCACGTCATCAAAATTTAAGAGTTGCATTCCCTTTATTGTTATTTATCCCTTTCATTCACCAACCTGACTTCTTGACATTTCAGTACTTACTATTTCTAAGGTTCTTCTATCTTGGTCTAACTAAGTACCTCTTTCTCATCTTCTCTCAATTTTTTTAAATGTCAAGACCAAAACTATTTTTCTTGTGAAGTCATTCGATGGTACATAACTGTAACATTTTCCGTGAAAAGGCTCTAGATACAGAGTTGACTGTCGCTTTGATAGTAATGTGCTCGTTTCTCATATTTTAAACTTATTTTCTATAATTAATTTTAAGGAACATGAGCTAACCCTATCGTATACTTAAGTTTGATTCTAATGTTACTTTTTTTGATTGTTATTTTGAAAAGACTTCAAACTTCCATTACAATCGATTCAGTTGTATTCATTTTCACCCTTGTAAAATTTACCCCTACGATTATTTTTGTTAAATCATTTGTTCACTTCACTTTTACTGGTTACCAAGAGTAACAAACCAAGCATTTATTCAACCGAAACGGTTTGTTAGACAGACTGAAATTCTACCGCATAATCACACCTTTTTACCATATTTTACCTAATCTTAACTTCTGATCTTTCGTTCGGACTTAGCCCGGCTTTTTATACTGACCGGTATTTCTTTATTCAATAAAAAAAATGTTATAAAGTTTCTTTGCTAACTTGACAACCATTTCGCAAAACCCACCGCAATCAGGTGCAAATATTCGGATATTATTCTAAATGTTCGGATTTTTGATTTTATAATGGTAACCCTAATCTAATTTTGCTTCTCTAACAAATAAGATATACTAGATTTGTTCCAGTGCACTCCGAAGTATGCGGTCGCCGACAGATATATATAACAATACACAGCGTACGTCTATGTTGAACGCGGAAGGCAAGCCGTTTCCAAGGGAATGCATCTTGCGGGCTCCAATTTATAATCTTACTAAGTTCTTACCTTCACAATTTTACTAAAGCCAAAGTCAAAGTCAAAGTCAAATCATTTATTCAGCAAATAGGCCGCAATGGGCACTTTTACACGTCATTTTTTTAATCTACCACCACAAAGCATTGTAATTAGGGTTCCGTAGCCAAAATGGCAAAAATGAACCCTTATAGTTTCGCCACGTCTGTCTGTCTGTCTGTCCGTTCGTTACTTTGCTCAGGGAATATCGATGCTAGAAAGCTATAATTTTGTTCAAATATAGGTAAACTATGCCGACAAAATGGTACAATGAAAAATTAAAATAAAAATTTAAAAGTACCTCAAAACCATTAAGGGATTGCTGAAACATTTTTCGATTCAGTGATTTGTTTACAAAATATTCAACTTTAAAGAGCAAATTTTCATTAAAATCGAGCGTCCGGGGGGGGGGGGGGACATAAATTATACCTAGAACTATATTTTACTAATAACACCCATATTCTAACTCATTTCTTCCGATTCTTGAATAATTGTATTTTATTATTAACCCCCGACGCAAAAAGAGGGTTGTTATAATATTAAAATGAAATTAACCTAACTAAATGTTATTCACATGAAGTTAAATAAAATCATAACATTATAGGTTTCCTTGTTTTGATAGAAAGAATGTATTTTTAAAGGTTATCAGTATCCGTAGAAGTAAAAAATGCTCCCTACAAAAGAGATTGGATTGGTAGAGTTTATAATTGCGTCTTTTTATATTGATATCTATAATTAACACGTAAGATTGGATCACTTCTTCTAATTAGTAATAGGTAGGCGCCGGACGGAAATAGTTTGAATGCTATTAATTAAAGAATTCCACCGCAATATCGACGTAAAAGGAGACCGGATGAACAGGTTCAGCTAACCTAACGATTCTCTAACGGGTTACATTTCTCATGCAACTTAACTATCGGCAGGTAAATGCCAAAAACAAAAGCTGCCTATAGAAGGTTTGGTTTCAATGCCATTTTCGGGCAAGTATATAGTCTAATTTCGGCAACAGTGTCGGTTTTGCCTAATTATTGGCCTAAATTTTAGCTTCACCGAAACTCTTATCTGAAAATCGTCACAATGACATGTCATTCGGGTAAGTGACGTGATTCGCAGTTGAGAGAAGCCAAGCCCAGCTGTGGAGTCGTTTGATTGAAGATAATGAACATAATATAAACAAAAAACTATTTTTGCTATTTCATATTTTTGAACGGTTTGTGTGCAAAAATACTTTACTTAATACTTCAAACTTTACTTTCAATTCAAATGTGAAAACTAAGTCTACTATTGAACTTAGTTTCGCTCAGACAACTCAGAGAATACAGTGTATTTTTTCTGTTCGCTTCAATTTGGTGATCAGGATTTTGTCAATAATGCTACAAGTAATAACAATAACAATAACAAAGCTGCAAAAGTATTTGCCAAAAATAATCTACGTAAGTTCACGCACTGACGCGTAGTCGACCGTTTGAACTCAGTTTTTGTGAGTTACATTCAATAACCGCCAAGACCGACCGTTAAACACCTGCCGGCTCGCGCCAAATATACGACATCGTCAGTAAAAAACCTCGAAATAAAAAACAAAAACATTAATTTTAAATATGAAGATTTACCAAGAATCTGGCAACAGTTATATCTAACGAACCATACTTAATTATACCAGAAGCCAAGCGGCTATAAAGTCGAAAGGAACCACGTTTTCGTACAGTTATGCGTTGTGCAAGATAACCAGAACGAAGATAAGACTGTTTGCTTTTGGAGACCGTACTGGTAAGCTAGCTCTAACACGCCGAGGCGAGTCTGAGCGTAATCTTTGTAAGCACATATAAAGTGCTTAACTTGATCAGTATAACCAGTTTCGAAGCATTAACGGTTAAGGCGCTCCCATGGCTTCAGCGACCACGAGTTGATTGATGAGTGAACATTTTTGTGACGCGAAACTCGGAAACTCACCGTCCATTCGGGGCCGAGGGGGAGTGCACCAGCTTCACTGCAAACAGGAACTGTATTGCACACACAAGGAGACAGCATAAGTTGAGCGACAGCGTCAATGCACACAGAGCTAACGTCACTTCGTACACCACAGCGAATTCCTCGGGAGCACTGGTAGCAGGCGCTGATATCTTCAACAGGAATAGTAAGGCTAGGAGAGCCAACAGCAGACTGACGAGGCATAGAAGCGCGAGGGACGTTAACGCCTCTTCAGTCGCTGCTCTTAAGCTCCTCGATCTTCCAGGGTTAGTCCTATTTTGGGCTCCATTTGCGTTCCCATTGGCGATCTTCGGTGGTGATGCGACCGGTATAGGAGCCACGACAGGGACAGGAGCGTTAGCTGTTTGTTGTCCAGGGCTGACGCTCGCTGACGTTCCACCGACGGAATGTTTGGAGGAGTCCAATGTTGAGACGTTGAGGGGTAAATGGTGGTGCGGCCGCCGTGGCATGTTCTGATAACGTTGGTCGGCATCGTTCGCCGCCGGCGGCCGCGTCGCATGTTTCAACATGACGCGCTTACGCCGCGGCTTGCCATACCGCCGACCTGTTCTCTGGCATCGGGTACCTGTTGCTCCGTCCGACGCGAGCGGCCGCCGCGAGCTTACTGAGCTAAGGCTAAGCCCCTCTCTTACCTGCCCGTAATTATGTCAATCATAAAAACAGGGTGTACTGTACAGTGCGGACTGCACCCAACCACCCGCCGGAGCTGCATCGTCTTCCCTAACAATATACTCGTGTAACAAAACAAAATAACTTTCAATACGGATGTTTACAAAACATACGTATTTTGTTTGGAAATGGTGGCGATTGTCTCATCGTTTAAGGTAATTGAATGCGCGAGTGTAATTTTAAACAGTTGATGATTCAGTGCTGTTCATAAACGAAAGTATTTGAAGATGAGATTTTTCCTTTTCCAGTTTAATTATAGGGGTTGAAACCCATATCTCTATTTATAACCGATTCTCTATATTTCCATATCTCTGCTAGTTGATGGAAACATATCATTGAAATTTTTCTCAAGTATCATTCAAAAAGTATTTGGGTTCGTCCTCAACAACTTCTCTGTCCAAGGAGTCATAATATATACACCTATGCTCGGGGCCATAATTCGAGAGACAACTTTGACAAGTCAATGACAGGTAAAGGGTTACCAGGGTTCGACGAAATTAAATAGTGATGTAGCCGATATCGATATTCATTGTCGATTCGACTAAATGGTTTGCTAAGAGGGATTTTTTTGTATCAATTCAAAGTAACAAAAATATAACACAAGGAAAATTTAACCAAACAAAACAAAAACGTAACAGATAAAATGCGCACAGTGAGCGAGAGATGCAGAAAACCACGAAACACATTCAAACACTCCAGGAAATGGAAGCCGAATGGGTTACAAAAGTTTGTTACACGAATTAGGGATGCACGTTAAGATTCGATTTTTATGAAGATTGATTTAGCGATGGATACGATGTAGCGATTTTTTAAATCTATTCATTTCAATATAATCTTCAACCGATTCGATTCGGAAATAAAGTAAATCGTATCCTTTAAGTCGTATTTACAAACAATTTATTAATTTGTTATGCTACCATCTTTTATTCTTCTACAGAGCAGTGACAGCTCGAACTTTTTACTGATTAAAAATTCAGTTTGAGTAAACCCATATCAACAGATATAATAAGTAAGTATTGAATATTTACTATCTTAATGAAGACAAATCGACTATAAACGGATGCCGCAATAAAGTCGCATTACTAGTCCGCATTGCTTATGTTACTAACCGAAGCAAATAGATACATAAAAATAATGAAACAGGATGCGGATAGTTAAAAAAAGTCATACACAGCTAAATTGTATTTATTTTACATTTTTTATGCTGTAAGGAGGCGTGTGCCCAGCAGTGAGACGTATATAGGCTGGGATGATGATGATGATGATGCTGTAAGTATCGTCCTGTGTGAATAATAATTTCATTTTATTGTGATTAAAGCGATGGCACTAACGATTAAATCCAATGTGTGGTCAGATCTAATATTCAAATTGTCAAAATAAATACAAATTTCAAATCAATTTTTGATACGATTTTTGTGAGAAGGATTCAAGAGCAATACGATCCGATCCGTGAATTGTTTCAGAGGGCCTACTCCGAAGTTCGAAAATCGAAGTTCATATCGTACCGTCCCTCTCGCTCTCGTATTAAAAAGTATAAAAGGGTCAGAGGGACCGTACGACACGAACTTCGAGTTTTGAGTTTCATAGTAGCCCTGCTGACTGAGGTTTACGATCCATTACGATTCAAAGTGAAAAATCGACGAATGCCCCGCACCGGCCCCCGCCCTTGGCCCTATATACTACGAAGTGTAAAATTCAGTGTAAAATTCGAACTCCGTATCTTGCTATCCTGCTGGCGTTAATATTATTTAAAATGAAAGTGAGAGGGGCGGTACGATAAAAACTTCGAATTTCGTAGTAGTCCCCCTGCCCCCGCCAATCGCTACATTATCGTTGACAAAATGGCGCCTCTTGTGTGACAACAATCATATCATGTGTATAGTCCGCGCGACGGTTGAAGACGGCTCAGGGAATCTGGTGGGGGTAAATGGCGCATGGGTACAATCGCGGACAAAATCTTTTAACAAAATAATACATATATCAGAAAAAAGAACACAAGTAAATTTTAGGTAAGTGTAATTTTAATAAGATAATGTAATCCATACTAATATTATAAATGCGAAAGTCTGTTTGTGTGTATATTTGTATGTTTGTCCCTCTTTCACGCCGTAGCGGAGCGACGGATCAACGTGATTTTTGGCATAGAGATAGTTTATGGGTCCGAGAGTGACATAGGCTACTTTTTATCCCGGAAAAATACACAGTTCCCGAGGGAACAGCGCACGATAACCGAATACCGCGCGGGCGGAGCCACGGGCAAAAGCTAGTAGGTAATAACGGAATATTATTAATTCAGTGTTTTTTCATCCAAATTACCGCAGTGTTTGAAGTCAAAAGTCTTTGATCAGTGTGTGTTGCCAGTGATGACGTACGGATCCGAGACGTGGGCGCTAACGATGGGCCTCATAAGGAAGCTCAAAGTCACTCAAAGGGCTATGCTCGGGGTTTCTCTGCGGGATAGAATCAGAAATGATGATATCCGCAGTAGAACTAAGGTTACTGATATAGCCCGAAGAATCGCGAAACTGAAGTGGCAGTGGGTGGGGCACATTGCACGCAGGACTGATGGCCGATGGGGTCAGAAGGTTCTCGAATGGCGTCCGCGGACCGGGAAACGAGCTGTCGGTAGGCCTCCAACAAGATGGAGCGACGACCTGGCTAAGATCGCGGGATCGCGGTGGATGCGAAAAGCACAAGACCGGTCTGAGTGGAGAGCCTTGGGGGAGGCCTATGTCCAGCAGTGGACGTCTTTCGGCTGACATGATGATGATGATGATGATGATTAATTGAACTTTTTACATCGAATAAATTAAAATTATGTAGATTTCGTATACCTATGTTAGATCTTTCACGTCAATAGAGATACGAAATAAGTGAAATGTTGCCGAAACGTTGAGGTAAATAATAATTGGGTCAAATAGCGTGATAAGTCCCGTTAAGGTATTTTGACTACGAAATAAGTGTTTTATAGACAATGTTTAAAAAAAATACAAAATTAAGTATTCATTTTTTTTTTCAAAATCCGTTAGACAAAAATGGAGATGAAAGATTGAAGAAGAACAGTTCGCGTCGTAAACCAATTTTCTGGCTTGCCTAGTTAAAACTTTATTTTTCGGCATTTTTTTCACTACGACGAAATGAAAATAAAGTTAAACAATTTGTGCGCGACAGTACGTAATGGAACACGAAACGCATGCACCAATAAGCGCGGCGGAGAGCGACGACTAACCAATAACGTGACGGCGTCGACGCCCACCTGCCCTTCACCCCTGTACCCCGCAAAGCAGACCGAAGAAATGACTTCTGCGCATGCCCCTTCCACTTTTCCCGAGCCGTCTTTAACCGTCGCGCGGACTATATATAAAATAAATAAAGCGGATTTAAGGTGAGGCCAATCAAAACAATAAAAGAAATAATTGTCGTTGGTTTGTATTTGCACTTCTTTCAATGATCTTACATTGCAAAGTAAATTATTAAACTAATTTGGTATTGTCACCATAAATAATGGATAAATATCGATAGAAGCCAATGCCGTGATATTTTTTAATATCGACACGAACAGCACTACCCTGTCTGTGGCAACACTTGTGCACAATGAATTGTCAAAGTTGTCTCTCGAATTATGGCCCCGAGTATAGTGCCATCCACGAAGACGCGTGATTTTATCAAAATTAGCCATTAATGACATTGTAATAAGAACCACGGCACGCGTCATCGTGAATGACTCTACCTATACAGAATGTTATAATTAAATTAATTAATAAACATACTTACTGTCTTTTTTTAAATTAACTTACTTTTTAGTATTTATTTTCTAATAACATAATAACAAAAAATATTCATGTGTTTTGTCAAGTCTATAATTTTTATTTTTGTTTGCTTTCTAACTCTACACTTATAATTTGAACTTGTAAGTTGCGCTTCGCCGTTTTTTAGAAGAAAATCAAACTGACCGAAATTAATGGCCAGTATTTAATTATCTTAATAGTATGCAACCTCACTTAGGATATTTAATTGCATTTGTAACTGGCACAGTAAAAGGGGATTTCAAAAACACACAACATTCTTAAAACAAAAATGAAATTTAATTAATCTCTACTCACGATTCTGAGCAAATTACTTTTTTAACTCCTTGTATAACTCAAAGAAGTATTTTGGACAAGCTCATGTTCGGGATATTAACATAATTGTATTGTTTGCCATAAGGTAATGTTTGACATAACTTTTTTTCTCTGAAACCATATACATATTTTTCAGAATTGTTTTAAAACAAACCTAACCCAACCCTATAGGTTGTTAATTTATCACAATTTTTTAAATGATCTACCTGTAGAACTCTATAGTTCTACAGGATGATCATTTAAAAATTGTGATAAAACACAACACAACAAACATTACGACAGCATTATGACTTTTAAGATTATGGCAGCCGAAAGGATCACCCAAAAATACTTATTGTACGGCGACAGAAGTTTTTAATTTACGTAAACAAACGAGTAACTAGGTCAATTAGTTAAGTATTATTTGGTGTCTCGTGTTTCTTTTCCAAGTAAAAACTTTAAATATTTAAGTGTACCTAAAATTAATCCTTTAAAAAATACGGCGCCAACCCTTGCTTATGTTCATTATAATTGTTTACCTACTCACAGGCTGTCCTCAGGTACCTACGTAACAATAGACTTTTTTGCATTATTCTATTGTTTTCTTATACCGGTTTAAATTACAATGACGTAAATACTTTACTTCTTGTAATAAAGAATCTAAGATACTTAGAAAATTGTCTGTGCTCTCTAACATGATGAACATTTTAGGAAATTTTAACAACGAGAAGATGGAGAGGATGGTCCTGAGAATTTTTTTTGACTCTGAAGCAGGACTTGTATTTAACATGAAACTTTCCATGCATTTGTCAAAGCAGAACTATCAATCGCGGTTTAGTTCAACTCAGTCGGACTCGGACCCGTGCACCAAGGGCTCCGTACCACAGAATAGATAATAGTTCCGTACTTGTAGGCATCTATGAATATAACCTAACTGACTAAAAGTAAAGGTTTGAAGGCTTTAGGTAAACTAAAACTAAAAGTAAAATTAATGCTTTTTATTTTATTTGGATCATTGTTTTTATTCCAATCTTATTTTTGGCGATTTTTTTGTGAATTCTTTATATTTTGACACTTTGTTTGTATGTAATTTTCACTAAGTAATAAATAAATCTATCTATCCAAGAAAAATATCTTGAAATGTTTGTTTGAGTGGGACTGACTTTATTATAAGATTTATTTCATTTATAACATATTTCTCTTGAATGCAAAAAAATATAACTTTTATTATAAATGTAAATTTGAATATATTTGTTTGCTTTTCCGCATTCACCCTTAATACAAGTACGCAACCGATCGTGATAAACTTTGGTGCTTTGTATTTTCAGTATATTTCACAGTTTTCCCTCTGGTATTCAATATACGAATTTACCGCGTCACGTACAGGTCTTTTATAATGTTCAAAATTTAACTTTGATTTTAGGTGTTACGTACAAAGACGTTCTAACAGACGCTGCCACTGTCAGAGTTGTCTAAATTAAATGTTCCTTTTGCGGCCCTGATGCCTAGTGTACAGTGGGGGTAGGAAAACCTTCGTCAGTTATTAAATTGATTCCTTTACAAAGTCATGGACTCTTAGTACTTACGTTTTGAAACCAAAGTAGACAAGACAAGTGCATATCAAATTATACTTACTTGACATGATAACAAGAGTCAAAATAGTATACACCTCTAAAATAAATCTAGTTTAATATCAATACAAAACCTTTTTAATAAACAACTTCGTAAAAGTTTCAATCAAATAATGTTCTATTTGATTGTCAGTGTTTGTCAGTGCCAAGGTGTAGTTGTAGGGTGTCTATGGTCACCTGTTTATGTTTAGCAGGTTGACAGGTTGACGCAGTATGTCCTACTCAGTCGGTAAAGCAGATTAGCGCTCATACTGAGCAAAGGAAAATAGATCTTAGGGTGACGAACCTTTTTTTACTCCGACTGTACCTATTTACAGTAGAGTAGTTAGTACTTAGAGCTAGGCTAAGTATAGCATTCCTTAGCGTCATGCGTCAGCACTGAATTATCTGCTCCATATATCATGAGCCAGGAAGAGATAAAAGGGGCAGGGCGTTCAACTTGACAGTCGCTCAACTACCAAGGTATCTAGACAATGTTTTGTTTTGACTAGTGCATACCTACTTGCTAGTAGCAAGTTGCAGGTGGTAGGACCTTGTGCAAGGTCCGCCCGGATTGCTACCACCATCTTGCTCGCTAATCCTGCCGTGAAGCAGCAGTGCTTGCACTGTTGTGTTTCGGCGCGGAGAGTAAGACACCCGGTGAAATTGCTAGCACTTGAGGTATTCCAACTTAGGCCTCTAGGTTGGCAACGCATCTGCAATACCCCTGGTGTTGCAGATGTTTGTGGGCGGTGGTGATCTCTTACCACCAGGAGACCCACTTGCTCGTTTGCCTTCCAGTCGTATAAAAAAAAAAGTAATCGATGGATATATCTGAAAATTCATGAACCTACCTACTTGTATGGTATTTTCCACGTTACATGTATTTTAAGTAAGTACATATTCTTTCTTTTAATAAAAAACTGATACTTATACGTATTTGTTGAGTTCGAAAAGTCCGCAAAGTACTGTGTCAATAAATTAGATTTCTAGGGTTCCGTAGCCAAATGGCAAAAAATGGAACCCTTTTGGATTCTTCATGTCTGTCTGTCTGTCCGTCCGTATTTCACAGCCATTTTTTTTCGAAACTATAAGAACTATACTGTTGAAACTTAGTATGTAGATACATGTATACTGTGAACCGCACAAAAATAGAAAAAAAAGCAATAAATTTTGGGGGTTCCTCATACTTTGAACTGAAACTCATTTTTTTTTATTCTAACCTAACCCATACGTGTGGTGTAAGGTCTTCAAAAATGATATTGAGGTTTCTAATATTATTTTTTTTGTAAACTGAATAGTTTGCGCGAGAGACATTTCACAAATAGTAAAATGAGCCCCCCCCCCCCCTGTAACTTCTAAAATAAAAGAATTTTCAATTCAATTCAAATCATTTATTTCTTGTGACAAAAGACACATAATATATGATGAAAAAATTTATGATGTATATTACCATGCAAACTTCCACCGAAAATTGGTTTGAACATGATCTAGTAATTAAGTAACTAGGTCAGATTTTTTTAATACGTCATAATTCGTAAACTGCGATTTACCTTTCATT
The DNA here is from genome assembly GCA_037349165.1 of Choristoneura rosaceana. NCBI lineage: Eukaryota > Metazoa > Arthropoda > Insecta > Lepidoptera > Tortricidae > Choristoneura > Choristoneura rosaceana. The sequence goes on from JAZBNJ010000002.1 coordinate 1,014,085, forward strand.
CAATCAACTTAAATATAAACACCGATCAAAGTGACAACGAACTGCAAGAACTTTTATATTGTTACTTGCTGCTACGGAATCTTTCATGGGCGAGTCCGACTCGCACTTGGCCACTTTTTCCTTAGTGGACTGTTGTCATTTGCAGTCTTTGCTTTCTATAGCAGTTTGAGTGGCAAATTTTTGTGGACTTCGCAAAAAATCCTGGACTGTTGTCCTTTGCAGTCTTTGCTTTCTAGCAGTTCGAGTGGCAAATTTTTGTGGATGTCGCAAAAAAAAGTTGGCAATATGCAGGATGTCCGGATGAACTGGCTTGGCGCGTGCATTCTACACCTGCTTAACAGGTACCAGGTGCGGGGCGTGTGGATATAAAAACTATATCTAGCAGATGGTGGATATACCTCCCGACGCCTAACTTTGCCTAAAAGTTCATTGCCACGACTAGTACAACTTACCACAAAAACTATAAAAGTACTAGCTTTAGCCCGCGGGTCCGCCCGCGTGGTATTCGGTTATCGCGCGCTGTTCCCTCGGGAACTGTTCATTTTTCCGGGATGTCACTCTCGGGCCCATAAACTATCTCTATGCAAAAAATCACATCGATCCGTCGCTCCGTTACGGCGTGAAAGATACAAACCATCATTCTGACAATTTCAGTCAGTGACAAACATTACATTCAGAGTTTCAACAAGAATGCGAGCCGATATGGACACGCTGGTGACTGTACCCTAAGGCTAATAAGGGAAGGAAGCCGCAAGACTTCTCACCTTACCGGTTGGGTTACGATTCAAGGATGTCCGTTAAAACCACAAAGTTTAATAATACTGACTGGTTATTAATTGATTCTTAAAAAATGTTTGAATAAGTTTAGGTATAGATTAATTATCGAGAGCGTGGAATTGCATATGTTGTGGTATTGTGTTTATAATAATCTAGCCCCTTTTATCATTCAATTATTTGCATAATTGTTGTTTCATATAAAAAAATCAAGTGGGCAATTACTGTAACGTGACCAATTACTGCATGGTTTACCCTAACATATATAAAATAATATTACAATAGGTAAACCATTATTATTCTTATTCTTATTCTTACCTCATCTTCACAGTATAAGCAGACCAAAGCTTTAATGCTCCCATTAGTACGGCTATTCTAGTTGTCGGTAAGCGAAGGACGTTGTCCGAGTTGATTGAAAAAGTTGCATCTGCTCTAGGGTGACTATGGTTTTGTGATTGTGGGTATCTCTAGAGGTCTTAGACTGCATTGCAGGTAAAAATAAATCTAAATTTAGTTTGTAAATCTAAACTTAAGCTTGACAGTTCCATAAATTTTGACACTACTAAACTAAACTTAATGCTAACTCCAGATTTATGTGTTTCCAGCAAGTAGCCATTATTGCCCACTTGGAATCTTCATCACATTCATGGCTCTATCTTGACGGCTACAGATGGCACTGATAAATACTGCGCCATTGCAATTTCTTGGAAAGGTAAGTATTTGTGATGCTATTTCAGTCAGCTTCAGCACAGTATATAGGTATAATAATATAAGCTAAAGCAGTACGAAAGCTACGAACAAATCGATCGAAACGAACACACTCACTCAGACACAGACGCGCGCTCTACACGGCCTCTAAGGAGGTCTCGCGGTACTGCAACTTCCATACTGATTTATAATATATTTATATACTGTGGCTTCAGTTAGTACCCATCTAAGGAAGTACGGTACGGGAAGGTCGTATCGAGAGATTAATAATCAATTTAGTGTGGTAAACACGTAAGTTAAAATTTCCATGGAATTTAGTTAGGTACCAAAATTTCGATCGTCAACGATGCACATCTCATTTCATATCTCTAAATTTAGCTTTTAAGATTTGAGAGAAAGGGAGAGAGCGAGAAAGAAACATTTATTTACGGTGAGGGCACCAGTCATGGACAGGAACCAATAATGGATAACTTTTCCGCTAACCCAATATTAAGAAACGGACGCTAGTTTTCTAAAACTAATAATGCAGATAACTGAGGATCATAACTGATAAAGTTTATGAATGGTGAGCTATAAGGCATTGAATCCTTGCTGTCCATTAGTGGATACTACTGTGACTAACATGTCCATGATGGTGCCGTCACCCTACATATTCGATAGACGGAAAAATACGAAGAAGAAAAAAAAAAAACATCGCGTTCATCTATAACCGCCCATACGAATAACGTGAATGACTAACTAACACACACAGCACACACACAAGCTTTCGCATTTATTACCAGTATTAGTTACATTCCAAGAGTTACAAATCAACTTCTAAATCCATACTAATATCATAAATCCGAAAGTGTGTTTGTATGTATATCTGTTTGTCCCTCTTTCATGCCGTAACGGAGCGACGGATCGACGTGATTTTTGGCATAGAGATAGTTTATGGGCCCGAGAGTGTCATAAACTACTTTTTATCCCGCAAAAATGCACAGTTCTCGAGGGAACCGCGCGATAACCGAATACCACGCGGGCGGAGCCGCAGGCAAAAGCTAGGCTTCTAATATTTTTCAAATGACTAATCAACCTGTTTATCTCGCTGCATACCACTTCCATTTCTAATTTATTTATCCGCATTCACAAAACCTCAAAATAATCCATTAATGTCCGGCTGTCAGTGTTTATGGTCACCCCAGGCCATCCCAAGCCGCAAGAATGTTGCGAATCTAGTCTGTCATAGAGTAACAGGCTTAGGTCATAGACAAAGGACTAGAAGTAAGGTCTTTAGCAGGAGGCTACTACGAAATTCGATGTTGGTATCGCACCGTCCCTCTCACTCTTGTATTAAAAATATAAGCGGTAGAGGAATGGTAAGAATTTTGCACTTCGTAGTACTTATAGGGTCAGGTTTTTTAGGGTTCCGTAGCCAAAATGGCAAAAACGGAACCCTTATAGTTTCGCCATGTCCGTCCGTCCGCGGCTTTGCGCAGGGACTATCAATGCTAGAAAACTGTGATGTTGCACGAATACAGGGTGTTGCCTGTAATATGAGCAAAAAATTAAAATATACAGCCTGTAACTAATTAGTAATTAAGTCTAAATGGTTTCAATTAATTAAAATTAAAAATTAAGTTTTCGTTATTTTCTAACAAAATAAATCGAGCCAGCAATGTACTGCAGACATTGTATCCAGTCGTAACTTGACATTGACAGTTACTATTGTTTTCAATAATATTACAAGGTATTATTTCAAGTTGAAAACCCTTTTAAATAATGTTGCTTATTTACTAAACATAATGCAGTTTTTAATTAAATGATCAGTTCTTTTAAATTACTTAACAGTTTTCTTATTAAAGAGATTCGAATGGACAAAAGGACTAAATGATTAAAAAACTAAGTAACTTGTAACTGTTTATTAAGCAGTTCCAACAAAAATGATGCACTTTGATAAAATCACTGATGTCACTGATTATGCTTATGTTACTGGGTAATTCTTCACGAGCTAACTTGCACTTTAAACAGTTTGCAACGATGTTTCTTTTTCACGGCCACGACTACGATGATACGACCTGTTCTCCGTGTGAATCCGCACCGACACGACATGTGCAATACTGGATGCAGGGCCTTCTCCAAACTAATGAAGAATTTCACTGCAAATCTGGCGCTGCACACCCACGGTCACAGACAGGATCACATTTCGTGAAATCAAATTCGTTGCTGAGTTGAAAGTAAAGTTCGGTTTAAATTAATTTGCTCTTGTTTCGTTACACCACGTTATGATTATTTCACTTGGATAACTTTATTGATAAGTTTATAATTTATTTTGTTATTACTATTTTGCATTATTTTGGTTTAGCAACATGACGTACATGGTCAAAATCTGTAGTAATAGAGTTTAAGCAATCTCTAAAAAGTTCAGATTTGTAATTGCTTGGTTTATGGATGCCTGTGGAGGTTAAAACATAATTATAAACTTTTTAAAAGACGATGCACTGCGGCCGAAAATAGGTTGTAATCCAAATGTGGATTTTGTACAAGTAGCGGCACGAGAGTTTAGCGCTGACGGTTATTGCGCAGAAGTCAAAAGTAAGGTATCACACGGGGAAGGGCGGGCGTGCGTAGCGCCAATTGGCTTTCCAGTCGCATTACGTCCCCCGCGCCCATGCACCCATGCGCAGCTATCCCTTCCACGGTTCACTCAGCGCTAAACTCTCGTGCCGCTACTTGTATGCATGCTGTCACTATTATTTCTGTGAACTGGCAATGATAAAAAGGGACACACTGGCCCTGTTGTCACTATCTCTATAGGCTTATTACCCACTTAACTTTAAACATAACTCTTTTGTATAACTTTTGTAAACTTCGTATTCATCACAAAAATCAGTATATCAGCCGTAGGACGTCCACTGTTGGACATAGACTTCCCTCATAGATCTCAAGTGTGATTCGGTTGGAAGCGGCCCGCATCCACCGTGAACCCGCGCCTTTAACCAGGTTATATCCGATACTCTTTGGTGAACGACCTATGTTGAGCTTGCTCTCCATTGCCACTTCAACGAGTTAATTTACTTGGCTTTGCCTGTGATCCTCGTTTTTCTACGTATCTCCTTATTTTTGATTCGATCCATAACTCGCTGAACAACTCTGAGCCTATTTATAAGGCCTAAAGTGAAGCACCACGTCAATCGAAGTGAAAATTCAGTTGCGATTTGAGATATGGATGTACCAATTACAACGCCTGAATCACTGGGGAATTATTACCGATCTGGCTCTACTCCGGCCGTAGGGGTAAATAGAGCCTGCACAACTCTACCTTGACCTTTGGACTGTTCTTCACGGCTCATGTGGGTAGAGCGTAATCACGAAATTCTCGCCTACATACGCCCGCTCGGACCAACTTCGCCCCATCCGCCACGTTGGCTAAGCCAACTCTGTCCAAACCCGGCCTCCCACCAGCGGTTCCCGATCCCGAGGAAGCCGGCCAAACAGCAGACACTTATGAACGTCAAAAAAATCTACCACCGGTTCGGAAAAACCTCTGTTGAGAAGAATCCGGCAAGAAACTCAACGAGGTATTTTTTTAAGTACAGATTCACAATATTTATGAATGATAACTGTATACATTACAAGTATTTAACACAACTTTATTTTTAACTAATTCAATTGAAGATATTTTCAATGTGATGACCGTTTCCCTGTCTGCAAGCTTCATATCGTAACAACGTATTTCTGTGTACTGCATCAAGGTCCTGTTGCCGAATAATATCAAATGCCTCGATAATTCTGTTTTTTAACATTTCGACTGAATCGACTTCAGCGGAATAAACGCGATCTTTAACCGCCCCCCAAAGGAAAAAGTCTAAACATGTTAGATCCGGAGATCTAGGCGGCCATCGTTTAGGGCCATACCGACCAATCCATTTTTCGCCAAATATTTGCGATAGTCTTTCACGTACTGGCACTACTGAATGAGCGGGGGCTCCGTCCAGTTGATACCATGTCAAAGTTCTTATGTTTTCTGGCAATTGATTATAATATTCTACCACGGTATTATTTATTAGTTCCAAAAATCGTGTGGTATTTAACGTACCATTAATGAAAACAGGGCCTATTATTTGGTTTCCGTGGATAGCTGCCCACACGTTTACAGAAAAACGATATTGATGGCCACTTTGTCTCATCACATGAGGGTTATCGCTGCTCCAATAATGAGTGTTTTTTCTGTTCCACTGGCCATTGTTCGTAAAGGTGGACTCATCTGTCCATATGACATTTCGTGCAAAGTTATTTTATTCATGGCACTGTAACAAAAACCACTCGCAGTAAGCTAGTCTTACAGGATAGTCACGTGGCAACATGCCCTGAACTTTTAAAAATTTGTATGGATGTTTTTTCCATTGCTTCAAAACTTTGTGAACAGTTCCATTATTGACTCCAAAAACAAGCCCTGCTTTTCGGGTACTTGTCATTGGTCGTTCCCTAAAATGCCGCAAGATTCGCTGTTCCAGTGCTAAGCGAACATTAACTGCCGCACCCGGACCAGGTGCAGGCTGCTCCCGGCCACCGGCAACGGGCTGATTGTCCCGTATGCGTTGCACTGCGTTTGTAATAACGCGCCCGTTTGCTGGATGCCGCCGGTTTGGATACCGCTCCCGATATAATCTTAAGGCTCTATTTGCGTTACCTCTGGCTTCTCCATAGAGTAAAATCATGTCGCACAATTCTAAAGCATCGTATTGTGTCCGTGGCATTTTGAAATTGTGACGGCTGTGGACGATGCGTGTCAATGTCTCTACATAGTTTTAAAATAAGATAACAACGCTAGTTCAATAAAAAGTTTTAATAGATATGCTTTGTAAGATTTTGAATTCAAAAATAAAATTATTGTCAAAAGAAAACGTTCGATTATTTGAACGTCGAATTAATAGTTTCTAGTGCGTGAGGATAAGAACTAATTTCGATCGTTTTAGAATGATGTTTTTGTGAATACTTACTTATTAAGAAAAGTCGCCCCCATACCAAGGAAATCCTCGGTACCAAGACATCTAACGACCGATTAGCGACAGTTTAGCGTTAGTGAAATTCATTGATTATGGATCATAACTTTGAATGACTATATCTCTGAGTTAAAGCAATTTGAAGCATTAAGACCAGGTTAAGGTAACTGTGGATATCCTTTGGAATCATTGTTTAAGTTTTTTGCTTATATTTCAGGCAACACCCTGTATATATCTGAACTACGCCGACAAAATGGTACAAAAAATAAAAAAACAAAAGTTTTTTTAGAGTACCTCCCATACGTAAGTGGGGTGATTTTTTTTTCTCATCCAACCTTGTAGTGTGGGGTATCGTTGGATAGGTCTTTTAAAACCACTAGGGAGTTGCTAAAACGGTTTTTGCGATTCAGTGATTCCTCGAGACATAGCAACATTTTTAACCCCCAAAAAAAGGAGTGTTATAAGTTTGACGCCAATGTCTGCTTGTCTGTCAGTGACGTCATAGCTCTCAAATGGATTGACCGATTTCGATGCGGTTTGTTGGCGTGAAAACGAGTTTCAAGCACTATGATCAAATTCCTTCCTCCTAACAACTTTTTCTCTTTGAAGTCTTAAATATTGTCAGGCCCTATACTACGAAGCGTAGAATTCGAACGTCGCATCTTGCCGTCCCAGTCGGTGACGCTTATATTACACGAGAGTGAAAGGGACAATACGAAAATACGAAATTCGTGAATCGAAGTTCGTAGTACCCCACTGATTTGATGATTTTACGTCATAAATTGGCCCCCCTCTTTCGATTTCTTGAACTTGATTGTTGATCTTCAATAAGTAGGTGTTAAAATATTGTCAGAATCATTATCAAAATTGTTTGTTTTAATGCAGATAACTCTTAATAATTACGTAATTGACATAGGTCAAGTGAGATAAACTACGATCAGACGTGTTTTGTCGTTCCATGTGTTCGGTGCGTCTTTAAATTACGAAGAAAATGTCGTGAGTATAAAGTTTATTTTATAAACATGTCCTTAAACTCTTCATCCTTATTAATCATGTAAGTACTGTCAACTACAAAAACATCGATACGGCCATAGTTACAAACATTATGCAAGTAAGTATACGCGACTTTATTTTTGTATCTTTAATCGTATCGATATCTTTGTAGTTGACTGTACCTATACTTGTGTTAAGGACAGAGGCGGCACTAGGCGTACAAAGTGTACAGTCACCAGCACCAATATCTGACACAACAAGCGTGTATAAATATCTGATACGACTCTATTTCTAGGGCTGAAGGACGTGTCAGATATTTTTGCACGCGCCGCTGTGGAGATATTAAAGCATGATTGTACAATTTTTTTAAGATCCTAAGCCAATAATTCAACCATTTGCTTATCAAATTCAAATATTAGATAGGTATAGTGCGGTGGATAGGGTAGATTAGGTGGTGTTATGCGTGCGTAGTGATGTGCCAAATCATGCATATCCGCATATCGTCACTAATTTGAAAAAATCTCGTATCTAAAATCAATATGTCAACAAAATTGAACCTTGATGTAATGTCTATAAAGTTCATTCAGAAAAATTTTCTATTTTGAGTTACAAGTTTTTTTTTAAGTAGTGACAATAGGTATGTATTTAAACACGGATATAAATTCGTTTACTCTGTGCCACTATGTGAGACTTTTGATATAGGTAAACCGCTGTATGCCCGACATGTAGTAGAACCTTTTCATAACAAACGTCCCAGTGGCTTCATTGATGAAAACATTGATGGCTTACCGAGACAAGGTTGTACTGCAGGTCTAAGACGTCGTATATTCAAACTTTTTCCTTTGCTTGTGTTAATGTCTGTAAATTTTTTACTGTGTACACGGCCCTGCATAAGTGGATGGACACCTTACGTTCTACAATCGCTTGCACACGAGAGGCGGCGATTTTGTTAGTTGTTCACCACAAATGCACTAGATGGCGCGCTTAATGCACGGTATGAATATGATTGATATTTTGTCCTCATATTGGCATGTGCCGATAGCTCAGTTGATCGGCTGCTTAGAAAAATTCTTAAATGAACCCGAGTTCGTATCCTACAGTTCAGAATTATATTTTCGTTTTTTTATTTTTTATTTATTACTTTATATTTTAATTTTGTAGATGACTAACATGGAAACAAAAAAACAATCTGAAAAAGGATAAGGTTGCAACAAAAATAATACACGTTTTGAAGTTTAACATAAAAAAAATTATTCCTAAAACAATATTTCTATTCATTAAATATGGCAGTGCTGTTATTAATGTTATACTAAATATTATTATTAATTAAATAACTGAAAACCAGAAAGTAGTTTACTCAGAATCCAGAGTAGAATCGATTACACGATGTTTTAAATCAGGTTGTGTTTGTGCCCAGTCTAAATATTACGAATGCATACGCCAATTAAAAATGTTTTACGAATGTTTCATACCCCTTAGATAATTTAATACTGGCCGTTTGGCTTCTTCTAAATCTGGTATTACAAATTACAACTGTAAAGTTAGAAATGAAGTAGAACTACTGATACAATTATTTTAAGAAATAATGAAGGTTAAAAATAAACGCAAACAACTAACTTAAAATAAAATACAAAAATATTTTCAGGGTGTCGTGTGAGGTTTTTAGTTATTTAATTAGCACTTGACCAAAATTTGTATTTTAAGATTTTATTGAGGTATTCGCTTAAGTATTCATTTCCGTTTCTGGAAAGAGGATTGAAGCGACCACAATAAAAAAAAATGTATTTGAAAGTATATATTATGTGAGACCGGGTTATCATAAGACTCGTAGGCGTAATTATAAATTATATATAAACAGTGAAGTTTTCCAGTTTTAAACATAACAATAATTGATGGCGTAGATCCACTGTAGTGTGTTACTGACAGTTATAATAAGATTACAGTCGTATTATATTAAACTTTCACACTTGTCTCACGAAAAAAAACTATTAAGGCATTAGTAATTAAATGTTTTGTTCATAATAATAAAATAATTACTTTTCGTAACAAAGTAATACTACAGGATCATAAATAAAGATAATTATTTTAGTTTCTATAATACCTATATATAACATGATTGTTTGAGTATATAACCCGGTCTACACGTAAACTATCGATTTTATTTTAATAACTAGTTTAACCACCATGATTGTCGATAACTGCTTGCAGACGGGAACACATAGATGCAACTAGATTTTCACACAGATTAGACCCGCGAATACTGTCCCATATTTTTACACAGTGAGCTTCTAACGTTTCCGGAGTTCGCTCATTTTAATAATCTCAACGTTGGACAATAAGACCTCATATATTTTCAATGAGATTAAAATCCGGTTATCTGGCAGGACAAGAATCTACTTTAGTATTATTTTTGTGTTGATCAAACCAGTCTTGCATAATACGCGACCGGTGTATTGAGCAGTTATCTTGCACGAACGTTATGCACGGCACTTGTTCTTCTGGATAAACAATTCTAACAGTGGGCAACATGGTCTCCTGAAGCAAACTGGCATAATCACCACCGTTCGCTCGACTGGGTATTCTAACAAGTTCTCCCGGATCAGCAGCACTCGTCCATCCCCATGGTTGACGGTTATACGACCAGATTCCATGTTGGGCACTACGAGATCACCGTCGTTTCTCGTAGGTATTGTTTCGAATAGTATCTAGGAGTCGTGGTCGAACCGATCTTTGACGATGCAGCAAATTCAAAATTCAAATTCAAATTCAAATTCAAAATTCAAATTCAAATCATTTATTCAGCAAATAGGCCGCAATGGGCACTTTTACACGTCATTTTTTTAAACTACCAGCGCTTTCGGAAAGACCATCATTGCCAAGAAGAATGCGCCGCAAGAAACTTGGCAGAAAGTCATTTTTTCATCATAAAATAATTACAAATAAAATACTTAAAAACTACAGTATACAATTAAAGAGAAAAAAAAATTTCAAAATAATAATAATACAGGGATGTATGGGGTCCCTTAGTTACAAAACTAAACACTAACTATATCTACGTTCAGCGGAAGTGTAGAATGCTTCCACTGTCAAAATTAAAAATAATAATAATTTAATTCTGAAATATACATTTCAGGTCAAGTAACCGTTAAGCTTTTGGATTCCGAAGGCAAGCTCACGTCTGCCGCCCCCAAAGTTAGCTCACACGCACTCATGTCATGCTCTGAAAGCAGAGCGGTACCGAGGGCATGGTATTGCTTCCGTTCCCATAAGCTCTATGGGATCGTCTTGGGAACTTCGACGTCGCGAGCCTGTGACTAGAAATTAAACTAAAAATATACAAGTTTAAAATCCATAAGCTTAACAATATACAATATAAATATAGCAAGGGGATGTATAAAGTCCCTGAGTTAATAATAAAATTCCTAATCTAACTAATTCAGAGATGTATATAGTCTCTAAATGTCAAATTAAACTACATAATTAAACTAATTAAATTATACAATCATCAGAGGTGTAAAAAGCCTCCAAGGTCATAAATTAATAATAATTATTAAACTACAGAGATGGAGATGTATAAGGTCTCCAAATGTCAAACTAATAAATGATTTTAAATTAAATTCTGCAACGCGGACAACGGCAACAGAACCCGAAACTATACACGAAATGCGCCGGGACACTGCCAAGTCACACTACACAATACAAATACACCGACATAAACACACACAGACACTCACACAGAGACCCACTCGCGCACACACACACAAACACGAGTACATCACATCACTCATCAACATGCTAATTTTCATCGGCTTTCAGTTTTGGCCATGTCATATTATCACTTAAGTACTCCTCAACTTTATAGTAAGCTTTCTTCAGGAGTGCACTCTTTATGTATTCTTTAAAAGAGTTGTGTGGCAATTTCCATGCTTCTACGGGAACTTTATTGTAAAATCTCACGCAGTTTCCCACAAAAGATTTGCTTACTTTCCGTAGACGAAATTTAGGAACGGCAAGCTTATGTTTATTACGAGTATTGATATCATGTACGTCTGACACTTTCTTAAAGGACTCGATATTCTTGTGTGTATACAATATCACATCATGTATGTACTGTGAAGCTACTGTGAGGATGTTTATCTCCTTAAAGCGTTCTCTTAGTGAATCTCGGGAGCCAAGGTTGTAGATAGACCGGACTGCCCTCTTCTGTAGAATGAAGATAGTTTCTATGTCGGCTGCCTTGCCCCAAATCAGAATACCGTAGGACATTATGCTGTGAAAATAACTGAAATAAACTAGCCGGGCAGTTTCTACGTTGGTAAATTGCCTGATTCTTCGTACAGCATAGGCGGCAGAACTCAATCTACCAGCAAGACCAGAAATATGCGGGCTCCATTGTAAATTACGATCTAACGTAAGACCAAGAAAAACAGTCTCATGCACAAGTTTCAGATTCTCTCCGTTTAAGGAAATAATTGTTTCAAACTGTCTTACATTAGGCAATGAAAATTTTATACACTTAGTTTTAGCTGCATTTAGTAATAAATTATTAGCGGTGAACCAGTTTAGCGCCTCTGCCAAAGTCGCATTGATGTGTGTTGGATCTTCTTGTTGCCTGTTTACTTTGAATATCAAAGAAGTATCATCTGCAAACAATACTATGTTGCATTTCTGTTCTAGCAAGTGGGGCAGGTCATTTATATACACCAGAAAGAGAAATGGACCCAAAATGGATCCTTGTGGAACTCCAAGCTTCACCGCTGAGCCAGCTGACTGCGTTCTATTTATGTCCACTTTTTGAACTCTTTGGCAGAGATAAGACTTAACAAGTTTCAGTGCTTTAGCTGAAAGTCCATAGTGTTCTAGTTTGCGGATAAGCGTCTCATGTTCCACGCAATCGAAGGCCTTGGAGAGGTCGCAAAATATTCCTATTGCATCTTGCGAATTTTCCCATGCATCATAAATGTACTTCATGAGACTTGCGGCTGCATCTGTTGTCGAACGGCCTTTTGTGAAACCGAATTGCTGACTGTGTAGTAGGTTATTTACATTAAAGTGACGAAGCAGCTGGTTAAGCATGATCTGCACGTGGATGCACGTGGACGCGATGGTCGCTAGGTTCAACACGCTTATTCTTGGGTTATTTGACCACTTTGTTCCAGTACGGACTCGGTCATTTAAAGATCCTCCTACGCCATGGATTACAGATGTAATAAAGAAGATGATGAAGGAACGGGATAAAGCTGAAATTAAGGCAAGAAAGTCTAAGACACCTGAAAATATTCGTAACTACCAATCTCTTCGTAATCTCGTAACATCAGCAAGAAGAAGCGAAAAAACAGCATATATGTCGTGTAATATTAATAAACATATTCAAAACCCTAAAAGGATGTGGGGCGAAGTAAATAAGATCTTGGGACGGCAAGCACAGGATACAATACCTCCTCACTTACTTAACCCGGACAAAATTAACAGTTTTTTTGTTAACTCTGTGCCACCGTTTGATCACACTCTACAAACCGATGATGATGATGATGATCGGGCTCATAGTTGTGGTCCCATTGGAGAGTGCGATACTTGGCAGCTGCAAAGTGTCTCAAACGATGCAATCAGTCGCATCATCGGCTCCATCAATTCTAAAGCCGTCGGTAGCGACGGTATATCGATAAAAATGATCAAGCTCACTCTACCGTATTCGCTTACGGCTATTGCATCTATCATAAATGCCTCACTTTTGTCCGGTAGGTACCCACGAGCATGGAAAACTTCGGTTGTTAGACCTATACCTAAAAAAACAAAAATAGAATCTTGTGGTGATCTCCGCCCGATTAGTATACTTCCTGCACTCTCTAAGATTCAGGAAAAAGTGGTGCTGGAGCAGTTAAGGACACGCTTAGAGAAAACCAAGGTAATACCTGAGGCTCAATCCGGCTTTCGGAGGCATCACAGTACTACTACGGCAGTCTCCCATGTAGTAGATGAAGTTTTAAATGCTTCTAACGAAGGGCGTGCAACTGTTTTGGTGCTGCTGGATTTCAGCCGCGCCTTTGACTGTATTCTAATTCCCACCTTTTTAGATAAAATGAAGAACTACGGTTTCTCTAAATCAGCTTGTCAATGGTTTACGAGTTATTTCAGTGACAGGGACCAGATCGTTGAATGTCCGGATGCTGGTGGCAGACCGTTGCGCTCGCTGCCCCTGAAGCTACGGAGAGGCGTGATCCAGGGATCAATACTAGGACCCACTCTGTACAGCTTGTATACGGCAGACATGCTCAAAGTTGTTAAACATTGCTCGTACCACATGTATGCGGATGACACTCAGTTATTTAAGCACGCCTTCCCAACTCCGCAGGATGTAGCACTGGCGGTATCGGAGATCAATGAGGATCTAGAGGCATTAGCTAACTGGTCTAGTAAAAATGGTCTTATGGTCAATCCTACCAAGTCAGTTTTCACGGTGCTGGGGACAAAACAGCAGAAAGAAAGGTCTCGTGCTGTTGGGATGGATGTGCGTTTATCGGGGTCGCCTATTTTGGAGCAGAGTCAGGTGAAGAATCTGGGATTAATCATTGAGGATTCGCTGAAATTTGAAGCCCATATCAACTCAAAATCAGCCAGATGCTTTGGAGCTCTAAAGTCACTTTACAAATTGAGACCATACCTCACAACGGAAGTGCGTGAACGGCTTGCGGATTCTCTAGTTTTGTCTCAGTTGGATTATGGTGACATAGTCTATGGTCCGTGTTTACTTAAAAAGACCCAACTCGCCATACAGCGCGTACAGAACGCTTGCGTACGTTTTTGTCAGAACATACCCCGTCGCTCTCACGTGAGTCCATATTTGAATAGGTCGGGCATCCTTAACATGTCGAACAGGCGCACTTTGAGAATGGCATCCATGATTTTCAATTTGAAGAATACTGGTGTCCCGCCTTATTTGGCGCGTAAGCTTATATGGACAGATCGCAGTAAAGCAGGTAGTTTGCGGTCACGGGGCCAGACGGTCCTCATTCCCCGGTCGCGTCTCCAGACATTTAGGGGTAGCTTTCGTTACGCTGCTTCTAAATGTTGGAATGACTTGCCGCCTCCAGTAAGAGACAGTGGGTCCCTGACAGACTTTCAAAGACGTTGTAAGGCGTGGTTACTTGGAGTGCAGAATGGGGGGTAATGGGGAAGATGATTTCCCTCTTTTCTTTTGATTAAGTTTTTGTGATGTATCTTGGACTTAGAAAATCACCAATGTATGTATAAAAAAAATGGGCATGTAAATTAATGGTAGTTGCTATGGTTATGGTTTATGGGGGCGACTGAAAAACAGCGTCTGTTAGCCAAAGGACCTTATTCTGCAAGGCGCAGGCATAAGCTGAGTCGCTTTCCCTTTTGATAGTTTGTACCTACTTATTATTTGTTATGTACCTATGTATGTAGAACTAGCAAACTATTGAATAAATATCATATTATTATTATTATTATATTATATTATTATATTATTATTATCTTTTCAAACACTTTACTCAGCACAGGCAGCACAGATATTGGACGAAAGTTGCCAGGATCAGATGAGCTCCCAGCTTTAAACAATGGAATCACTTTGCTATATTTCATTAAGTCCGGGAACACACCATCATCAATGCACTTATTAAATATCACGGCTAGGTACGGTGCCACAATATGGATAACAGATTGCATAACTCGAACAGAAATACCCCAAAGATCCTCTGTATTCTTCAGTTTCAAAGATTTAAAAGTCCTTATAATTTCTTCAGAGTTAGTATGTTGAAAATCAAAATTCAGACGTTTATCCTTCGCAATTTCATTTAGATAAGAGCTAGCCCGCACAGTGGAAGACCTTAGATCGCGAGTCGTATTTACAGCTATATCTGAGAAAAAATTTTCAAAAGCACCCGCCACTTCTAAATCGGAAGTCAATATTCTATCATCCACTTTTAATTGGAATTGACAATTACGGGGCTTAGATTTACCTGTTTCTGAATTTATTACATTCCATACAGCTTTTACTTTATTATCAGCGGATTTAACTTTATTACTAAGATAATCAGCCTTGGCAGCAATACATACTTTTTTAAATAATTTGGAATATTTTCTAACGTATTCTATAAACGAAGGGTCTTGGCTGTGGCTTTTCATTTCATAAAGCTCGTAAAGCCTAGTTCTACTCTTATGTATTCCGACCGTGGCCCAGTCACTAAACTTTGCCTTGTTCCCGTTTCTCATTTTAGTTCTTAATTTGAAAACTTTTCCGAACTCTCGATTAATTACTGCAGACAGGTTCTTATATAGGACGTTAGGATCACTTCCCTCCAAATAAGGCTCAGGAACGCTGTTGATAATATTTTCCTTGAATTTTTCTACACGGGCTTCTGTAACGGGTCTGTAGGTTACTACTTGATCATTTGTCTGTTTAGGTATTGTAAAACAGGCTTTTTGGCCGCTGTGATCGGAATTGAAACAGTTTATTATTTCTTTGTCCATAACATCACACTTGCAGAAAATATTATCTAAACATGTAGCTGTGTTTGCCGTTACTCTCGTCGGTTCCTCAAAAAGATGAAACAAGTTAAATGATTTAAATAAATTCAAAAGTCTTCCGGAATATCTATTTGCCGAGTCTAGTAAATTCACATTAAAATCTCCACATACTATGACAGATTTACTACTAGAAAAAACTTGTTTCAAAGCATCTTCCATCACGGGCTCGAACTGACTAAAGTCTGAGGACGGCGGCCTATATATACATAATATGATGTGATTCTCTAATTCAACACACGAAATTTCAATAACTCGTTCAATGGACAGCTGAACTACATTTTTTAGTTCTTTGCTCCTGTAATCGTCCTTAACAATAATCATAGAGCCTCCATGTATAGCCGATTTCCTAGTAAAGGAACTGGCGATTCTGTAATTACAAATATTCAATAGCAGTTCATGTTGTTTCAACCAGTGCTCAGTAATACACATTACTCCTACATTTAATGCATCTAAGAATAAACCGATTTCAGTTATTTTGCTGGAGAAGCCTTGTATATTTTGATGAATCAAAATAAAACTACGTTGCTCCTCCGCTGTCTCACGCGTTAGTTTAAAGACTGGCGGCCCGCGGGCGGCGCGCGCGCGGCGAGTCCGGCCCCGCTGCCGTCGTCCGCTGCGTACCTAGGTTCAATATTAAATGCTAATAACTTTGCCGTAGCTACTTTACACTTTTTCGACAAATACAATTTCAATTCATTTAGTTTAAAATGTTTTACGAATTTGTTACTGTCAAAGAATTGATATTTATTATTATAACAAGTTACATTATACAACATAGCATTCCACTTAGATATTGTAACATTGCGCTCATAAGACAAAGAACTAGAATATGGGAAAGCACATAAAATAATCTTATAAATACCGCAAAAACCGCAGAAAAGGTATTCGTCTTGATATCGTCGTATCCATAATATAACTGTTTTTTTCTGTAACAATATAAATAAACATGAAATAATGTAATGTAAATATAATTGTTGTAAAAAAAAATGGTAGGATAAACGTAAAAAAAAACTCACATCAACTCCAGTTTCTCTAGAAATTTCTGAAATATTTTTTACTTCTTTATATAAATTAATTTTATCACACCTTTTAATCATTTCAACATTGCGATGAAAACTAATCATTTTAAAGAATAACTACGATAGTAAGCAGATTCAACTTGAAAGAGACAATGGAACGAGAAGTAGGAACAGCTGAACAAGTAGGTAGCAAAGTTTAAAACAAAGTAATAAAAACAGCCTGGTAGTTTGAAGATCTTCAGTCTACCCTCTTTAAGTTTCGTAAAATATGACTTACCGATTAATTTTAAGGCGACCAGAGTTATAGATCCAATTTTCATGACTTCAAATAACAGATCAGTGGCTGAGTGGTTTGAGAGTGCTCCGACAGAATCGTATGTCGCGAGTTCAAATCCTATTAGGCGACGATATTGAGTTTGTGTTTTTGTAAATTTACTGCTTGGAGATTAGTAAAGTCGATGTTTCGATGATAAAAACAAGCAACATATTATGGGTCTCCGTAAAGAAAACAATAAAATTCTCCCTCTCACACACTTTCGCACAATACGAAAGAGACAGAAATGTCGTTACACGAAGGTAGCATCCCACGGTGTCCCACCCTGGCAGCTGGCAGGGACACATGTTTAGCTGGCCACGAGAGTTGAAGTGAATGATTATACACACAATTACAACATGTGTAATGGGCAGTAGGATGTTGAAATTTGTCTTTCTAACATGAAGATAAAATAAATATTTTTTGAACTCTTAAAAAATCAACAAACTAGCGCCATCTAGCGGGATTTTGGTAAACTAACAAGTTAGTAAATAAGTGAATTCCGCTAATACACATCGAACACATAGATGGCGCCGTTTCTCGCGTCAGACGATTATGTTTTGGCATTGTCCATCCACTTTTGCGGCCTATAGTACATTTTTCTTAGGAACACTGTTTTAACTCTGGATATATACTTACTCTGGATAATTTTTATCTGCTTACCTACAAATTTATACGGAATCAATTCCAATTACGAGTCCCATTCGGACTTGAAAATTTGAGTACCTAAGTTCATCGAAGTGAATACCATAACATTTCGTTCCTACTTCTGTGAAATAATTTTTTTAATTAGTAAAGTTGCAAAATATCAAAGGCCTTTTGTACATACTCTGCCTTCGACATAGGTACGTTTACAATACAAATATAAAAAACCGGCCAAGAGCGTGTCGGACACGCCCAAAATAGGGTTCCGTAGCCATTACGAAAAAATTAAGTAATATTTTTCAAAGGATTTCGTATTTTATACGGAATTTTCCAAGTTTAGGTATATTTTATACCTTACGCTGCTATTTTCTCATAAACTACTAATAGTTCTCAAGCAAACTTAGCCGTTATAGTTTTCCTTGGAAGTTTGATATACTGACTACCATTCTGAATTTTTTCAAATTTTTCGACCCACCGGTTTAGATTTTAGAGGGGGGGGGACGCTCGATTTTTATGAAAATTTGAACTTTAAAGTTGAATATTTCGCAAACAAATGACTGAATCGAAAAATCGTTTTAGCAAACCCCTAATGGTTTTACAATACCTATCCAACGATACCCCACACCATAGGGTTGGATGAGAAAAAAAAAATTACCCCCACTTTACGTCTATGGGAGGTACCCTAAAAAAATTTTTTTTGAATTTTTAATTGTACTATTTTGTCGGCATAATTTACCTATATATTCGTGCAAAATTACAGCTTTCTAGCATTGGTAGTTTCTGAGCAAAGCCGCGGACGGACAGACAGACAGACAGACAGACAGACAGACAGACAGACATGGCGAAACTATAAGGATTCCGTTTTTGCCATTTTGGCTCCGGAACCCTAAAAATGTAATGAAATGACTTTTTACTCGTATTGTACACCACAATATAGTAGTACTTACCGAAAAGAGAGGTATTAATTAAAGGTTGATTTGGGGCCCACTTAAGACTAATATCTGTCATTTTGTATGACAATTTAAAGGACTTTTTCACGGAATGGGTCCCAAATTAACGCAAATAAGTACAATAACACAATTATTGATAATTACAAATGCGATCCCACCAGGCCTCCCACCAGGTGGACTGACGACATCGTGAGAGTTTCGGGAAGCCGGTGGATGCAAGTGGCAAGTTGTCGTTCATTGTGGCGTTCTAAGGGGGAGGCTTTGGTCCAGCAGTGGACGTCTTCCGGCTGTTGACGATGATGATGATGATAAATGCGATACTCACGCGAGATTACATTACGGCTAAGTACTCGGCAGAAAGAAAAAACGAACTGTCAACGCACGTTTAAAAAACGCGGTTGCAAAGGCTCTGACTGAGATCGACTGAATAAGGATATTTTTTCTGCGGATATTCGCGGATACGGATAATTGGCACAGCACTATGTGTATCCACGTTGTTATTGGTGTGATAGTTTAGCAGTCTGTGGCAGGGCCTTGACTTTCGATCGACTCTTGCGCATAGCGTCCTTAGTTTGTTGTGTTGATATTTTTGATTGGTCGTTTCGGATTTAGCTTAAGCCGGCTGATATAAGACTCGTAAGTTAGATTTTAATTATTTGTTTTACTATTGTTATTATTATAAGTAAGCTCCTTGATTTTTGTTTTTCAATATTGTATAAAATTAGATTGTATTGCAACTTGTTGTGCAATAAATGTTAAGCAATATTCATAATGTGAGGAATCCAAATGTTATTATATCTTCTTCCCGGTTCTGATCGATAGTTACACGTTTTTAGGGTTACTATAGCTACACTGTCTGCCTCTCTGTCTGTCACAGTGTTGTATCTGCCGATCTCGAGAACTGTATTAAGATAATCTATTGAAATTTATACGTTACCTGTCTAAAAAAGAAGTGACTGAAAAATGCTTTGCAAAATTAAACCAAAACTTATATATATACCTACGTACATACTTAACTTACCTATATAAGAACGTTGCAAGTTAAGTAAAAGCTTGTAAAAATACAAACATACACTTAATAGACATTTCTCATCGCGACAGAAATAGATATATATACCCACCCTCCATATACGTTTAAAGCTATGTTTATACTACGTCACTGCACGGTACTAAGTGTATACACGAAGTATCACTGTGTAAACACAAGTGACACGCGTGTATACACTGAGTGTACCATATAAAGTGTCGTAGTCTGTTTGTTGTTCCCGTTTACGCTGTACTTAATAGCTATACTTATATTATTAACGCGTCGAAATATCGCACCATGGGTGTGACATGTAAAGGTAATCAAAGTTAATTGTAACTCTGCTTACACCCTATTTAACGATGGTCAATTTAGGCACTTAAGTTTTATCAGTTAATACAAACACGCATTATGGGCCGATAACATAGAGGACTAATGACCGGAGAACGACACGCGTGGTTTATGGTGCCCATAACCTTATAAGGCTCAGCGAACTTAATTTACAGGATACGCAGAAGCATAATTTCAACGTTTCTTGATTCTTAGTAATCCATACTAGGTAATGCGAAAGTGTGTCTGTCTCTCTGTTACCTTTTCATGCTGAACTGAATTAGATGAATTCGGTATGGAGATAGTTTGAGGGTCTTTGAGGGTCTCAAACCCAGGGAAGGACAAAGGATTTATTATCCTGGAAAATAGCGTAGTTTCTTCACAGACAGAGTACGGTCAACAGCTAGTTGACAATTAGTTTAAACATGAGCTTTATGAAGATAGGTTTAAAAATACATATTTGGAAAATAAAACGTTGATAC
The DNA here is from genome assembly GCA_037349165.1 of Choristoneura rosaceana. Classification (NCBI taxonomy): domain Eukaryota; kingdom Metazoa; phylum Arthropoda; class Insecta; order Lepidoptera; family Tortricidae; genus Choristoneura; species Choristoneura rosaceana. The sequence goes on from JAZBNJ010000002.1 coordinate 1,034,858, forward strand.
TTTACGTAAAATTAAAAGTTATGATATAAACGTGTAAAATTGCTGGGGTCAACTCCCCTTCTAAGTGCCTCATGGCGATAATAAAAGCACATTCATTAGATGGATTGAGTAGATATATGTTCGAGGCAGATTGTCTAATGCTGTAATGAGAGTACAGCATTGAAACGGCAAGTCGGGTGGCACCGATCGGATGCCTATATTGTGTTGCAATCCCAAGAATAAAGGAAATAACGAGTAAGTGACTTATCGTTGCAAAATTATGTACGACTCGCCCCGGCTTCGCACGGGTGCAATTTAGAAAAACCGGCCAAGAGCGTGTCGGACACGCCCGAGATAGTAGCCGTACGACGTACGTAGCCATAACAAAAAAAATTGACATATTTTTCTAAGTTTAGGTATATTTTATACCTTAGCCTGCTATTTACTCTTAAACTACTAATAATTCTCAATAAAACTGAACCGCTATAGTTTTCTTGTAAGTTCGATGTGGGTTGATCAAATTGTGCAAGTTGAATTACATTGCGGCGCGCGATTGACCACTACAAACCCGTTGACTTTACGGCCTCGCAATGTAATGGAACTTCCAGATATTTCTTGCAAGTCTAAACTTGGCTTAACATTCCTCTTTTTGTTTTAAAACTACTTGCAAGGATTCCATTTTCGTCATTTTGACTAAGAATCCTAAAAACTGTTACCTTTATTTGCAGACAAATCATGGACGTAGTGGTGGTAGGCTGTGGCGCGTCCGGCATAGCGGCCATCCGGCGGTTGCACGACGCCGGCCTGAAAGTGTTGGGGCTGGAGGCCGCTGACCGCATCGGAGGCAGGATACATTCCGTGGACTTTGGGGCGGGGAAGGTGGATTTGGGAGCAGCTTGGTAGGTTGGATTGATTATTTTAAAGAAAGAAAGATTTATTTTGGCTCCATAGTACCACCTAAGACTAAGACAAAAACTAGCACTAAAACTATATTAAGTACTTGGTGACACGACAGGATACCAAAAAGGGTCTCCACTCAACATGTGTTGCCGCACATTATGTGCAGCAACGCTGTTTTTCTGTGGAGCCCAGACGGTAAATATGTTTGCATGAGCCAGTTCCTTTGCCCCAGTCAGACGAAGAAAAATAATTTATTTTTTAGTGTTGCAGATATTATATAAGCCCCAAATGAGGCTTTATTATATAAGGCCTTAGTATGGTTTTGCTCGTTGCATTATTGTAAAATGTATATATATTGTTTCTCTAATTAGTAAATAAATTTAAAAAAAAATTGTCCGAGGTCGGCTCAATAGGAGCACTCTAAACCACCCACTTGCTGAGAGCGGCCCATCTGGCAGCTCGCCCTCTCTCCGGTAAACTGTAAAAGTCGTCTGAGGCTAGCAACAGTCCGTTCGAAAAAAAGCCCTAAGGGTTGGCCTCATCAGCGGACACTTGATCATGGCGCGGCGCCTTATCGTGGCACGTTCCGTGTCGTGCAGGTGTCCTATACGGTGTCCAGCGAGGTTGGGTATAACCAGGGCCGCAGCGCCCTACCATTATCTTGGGGTACAGTGAGGCCCACATGAGGTTCTTCTTTGTTATTGAGGGACGTCACGGAAGCATGAAAGTGACACCGCGACGCCAACCGACCGCCCTGGGATGAAGGCCCTCACTGTGAGGGTTTTTATTGGGAATGCCAACCTTCTGTCATTCTGTTGAAGAGCCGGAAAGACCCACCTGTTACCTCGAACACGGAACATGCATAAGGCGCATTTTCCATCGTAGATATAGGTATATGCGTGTGAAATAGATCCTACGCTGGTTGATGCAGTTTGCACGGAGAGGGTGGACGCCTATCAAAAAATAGTATGAGCAGCGCTTACTTCTCTCGTCGCATGCGACGGATTTTACCTGCGTTACATCACTGCTTCTTTCAGGTGTCACGGCGAGAAGGGCAACGTGGTGTACGAACTGGCAAACCCTCTAGGTCTTCTCGGTAGACCTGAGCAAGAGAACAAATTTTTCGTTCTATCCAATGGTGACCTAGTCCCCACCGATACTGGGGAAGAAATCGTCAATGCCTTCAATGAAGAAGTGGGGAAAGCTGACAAAAATACCACAAGAGGTATCGATGAATGTGTGATTAATGCGTAAGTTTTTTTAATGCTCTTGCGATTATTTTAAAAGTTTTTATCAAGTTTTGCAAGTAACATTTCATCCGCGTCTGGTGATCGGATTTACTTGAAAATGTACGGATATTTAATTTGGATGATATTGCAAGTAGGTACAGTCCGCGAGAAGCTTGCACCTACTTATCTAACTGTTAGTTTTTTTTGTTCAGTTTCTGGTAACACTTTCAGGAAGATGAACATCATTACAAGGATAACGCACGGCAACAAACTTGGCAGAAAGCATTTTTTTTTTCTAAAAGCAAATAAAAAATCTATGTTAGGTACTATATAACCACAAAGCGAACACAAAAAACCTACTCTTTTAAATAAAAGTTGAGCACAAAATCTTTGGGAAAAACCTTGAGTTGCAATAGCTTTAAAGCGAAAAGAAGTTTTATTCTGATTTGGCGCCGGAACTTTTCGTCACTCTCCACTCCAACTACCCTTTTTTTACAGGACTTACACAAACCCTGTTCTTAAAAAAGACCATAAATTGACCAAGTATTTCCTGGAATGGTACGAGAGGAACAACCATCTGGGAGGTAAGAAAGACCCGAAGACTGGCAAGTCGCTTAAAGGACTTATAGAGTTCTGGAATTCCGAAGGTGACCCCATGCTCAACTGGAAAGGCAGGGGATTTGCCACCATCTTGGATGTGCTCTTGGCAAGTATTTTATACAAACTTCTTAATTTTTCTTGATGTTCTTTTGACTAAGGCATAAACATAAGAAAGCAAGTTGAAGTGGCAATGGGAGGACCACATCGCTCGAAGAACAGATTGATAAACGTTGGGGGGAAAAGTCCTCGTGTGCAGAAGACGAAGAGTTGGCAGGCCTTTTACTAGACGGACTGACGCTCCATCGTAAGAGTTGTGCGATCTAATAACGAATTAGAATTAGCATTGAATTACTGATATATATTATTTCAAGCTGTCCAAGTTTAGTTAGACAAAATACACAGAACAGGTACCTTAATGTTACTTATATTCGTTTATTTTCTTTAGAACAAAATCCCAGATCCATCGAAAGCTATTAATGCCAACATCCTCTTGAACAAAGAAGTTGAGAGCATCAAATGGAGCAGTCAGAAGGTGGACCCTAAGAACCCGTTAGTCCACGTCAAGTGCAAGGACGGAAGTCTGTATGCAGCCAAGAGTGTCATTATTACTGTGTCCGTTGGAGTCTTGAAAGAAAGGTGAGAGATAATTTTCGAAATCCAGCGGCAGCCCAGAACCTCGAAGTTCGTGTCTTGCGGTACCTCTGACTCTTTGGGCGTCAGATGGCAAGGGGCGCCACTTTCCAATTTCCAGTGCAAAATAAAATTTCGATAGTGACTTTTGAGAGGCGCGGTAGCAATGTAGACTCTCGCTCTATCTTAAATCAAGGGCTAGAACTGGCGCTACCTAAAACGATTCATAAAATTGAGAACTGACTTTATCACAATAGAAGTCTGAACTACATTGTGATAAAGCATGTCTTCAAAGTAAACAGTCATGGATCGTTGAGTTTCACTCAAGAATACTGACGCAACCGAATCTGGGTACAGTCATGAATAATATTATGCCGGTGTAAGTTTAAGAAATTATTTCGTATTATTCGATAGTTATTAGGAGTATTATTTAGATTTATTAGAAGCTGTAATTGGAAACTACAAAAAAAAGCGGACAGAATCTTATCTTTTCTCCCTTCTAAGTCCCTAAACTCTTGATAGAGTGGCTGTGGACATCGACCAGCACTGATCCTTCATGAAGGCTTTTTTGGGAAAATAGTGTGGTGGTTGCACCCTTGCCTTCCACGCCGCAGAGCTGGAGACCTGAGTACGTAATTCGCAATAAAGCTGTTGTCCACTCTAACATCAGGTCCCTTATTCACCTTTTAGGACAACGACACCCACGAGAAGAGATAGGTCCGTTCAAGTTTTAACCGGGCACGGGCAGGAGCTTATACTAGCCGAAATACTTAATTCGAAACTTTTATATCAAATTCTGGAGTTTTTAAATAATTTATTGAATCAGGCGTTACTTTGCGGAGGTCCATATCAATGAACTAAAAGAATTTCTTTGCTCACCCGCGACCTTAAGATAGCTAAGTCTATGCAAATTATGCGTGTTCATGCAGTTCCTCCACCTCCACACTGTAAGAACACACACAAATTACACAAGCCCATCTATCACCACGACCACAACACACTGACGCGTTTCGAACTCAACCAGAGCTCATCTTCAGAGTGACACAACCGTACACCATGCTACCAGTTGTTAGACTAACTACAGTAGTCAGTACACAACCGTACACCATGCTACCAGTTGTTAGACTGACACTAACAACTGGTAGCATGGTGTACGGTTGTGTCACTCTGAAGATGAGCTCTGGTTGAGTTCGAAACGCGTCAGTGTGTTGTGGTGGTGGTGATAGATGGGCTTGTGTAATTTGTGTGTGTTCTTACAGTGTGGAGGTGGAGGAACTGCATGAACACGCATAATTTGCATAGACTTAGCTATCTTAAGGTCGCGGGTGAGCAAAGAAATTCTTTTAGTTCTGGAGTTTTTCCCTGGCCCTACGAAGTACAAAATTCGATCTTCGTATCTTGCCGTCTCATTGACGCCAATGGTATGTAATACGAAAGTGAGAGGGACAGGTGAGGGGAACTTCGATTTTAGAATTTCGTAGTAGTCCAGCAGTGCAAAAATCTCGACTTTTATTTATTTTCAGGCACACAACCCTCTTCAGCCCACCACTGCCTTCAGATAAAATCAACACAATCAACAACCTCCAATTCTGCATTCTCGGCAAGATCTACATCGAGTTCGAAAGACCATGGTGGCCGAAAGCACCAGCCAACTTCACTTTCCTCTGGCGGGATGAAGATAAAGCCAAATTCACAGAAGAATACGAGTGGATAACCGAGGTGTTTGGAATGTGGTCGGTACACCATCAGCCCAATGTTCTCTTGGCCTGGACTCATGGAGAAGGCACGGAGAAAATGGAGAAGGTCAGCCTTGAGGGGATAAGGGCTGGAGTGGAGAAACTGCTGGACATATTGAGGACGAAGTTTGATGTGGCGCCCGTGAAGAATGTTATCAGGTAAGATTGGCGGTGAATAGGGAACAGCCTGATGGGTGGACTAAGTACCCGACTATCTAGAAAAAAAAAAACTAAAAAGGAAAAACAAGTCGATTAGTTTATTGGATCAGGCGTTACTTTGCCGAGGTCCATATCAATTAACTGAAACAATTACTTTTCTCATCCGCGACCTTATGATAACTACTGTCTTAATGGTAATAAGGTCTATTTTCGCGTGCAGGTGATATAACTATTGAAACGCAGCTTGTAGCTCTGAGGATTTTATTCGAACTGACTTACGTAAAAAAAAGTTAACAATTTAGGATTTAAAGGTGGGTATTGACAGCTACTTTTATGGAAGAAATGTGTGTTCATGCATTTCCTCCACCTCCACACTCTAAGAACACACAAATCACACAAACTCATGACACGTTTCGAATTCAACCAGAATACGCACATCACACGTAACATGTGGTAGCATGGCCATGCTACCTCTGTACCGGTACAGTTCTGTTGCTCTGAAGCTAGCTGTGAGCTGAGTTCGAAACGCGTCAGTGTAGTGTGGTGGTGATGATAGATGGGTTTGTGTGATTTGAGTGTTTTCTTGCAGTGTGAAGGAGGAGGAACTGTATGACCACACATTTCTTGCATAAACGTAGCTATCGCCTATCATTCATAGTCGCGGTTGCGCAAACTAATTGTTTCAGTTCATTTAGTCGAATAGTCAAAACTCTGTTATGGGACTTAAACTTGGCAGTCGGGACCCATTCAAAATCGTGTTAAGCGCAAAAAAACCCCAGTAATGGGTAAAAATTTGACTAGATTCACTAGGTGGCGCTAGCGTACCCATATAAGGAGGATAATTATTAAGATCACTTTGGTTTCAGGTCACAATGGGCTTTAAATCCCCTAGCAAGAGGCGCATACGCATACCGCAGTGTTGCCATAGAAGAAAATGGCGGCAGCGCGGAAATTTTAAGCGAGCCTCTTTACCATGGCAACAATTTCCCCATAGTATGTTTCGCGGGAGAAGCGACTTCGCACCATAGACACACCGCGGTCCACGGAGCTGTGGAAGCTGGTTTCAGGGAGGCCGACAGGCTCATTGAAAGTTTCAAGACTTTGGGATAATCTGTGGTTTAAAAAAAATAAAGTGTTTGTCAACATTTGTTTTTATTTACGATTAATGGCACGGGAAATGAAAAATCGGTTGGGAATGAGTGTCGAAACTGTTCTGCTACTATTTTTATATTGATTCATAGCAGTAAAACCAACGCCTAATTACTGTTTGTGTTTGCATAAAAAAAACACGCTGCATATTTTAAAGTCTAACTCTTCAAATACATACTATAAATATTTGGTTGGAAACTATAAACTAACAGATCACAAGTTTGAGTATCAAGTATTGTTTTTAATAAACAAAATGACACAAAATCACCCCATAGATAACTAACACAAATCCTTATAATTAAAATCACAATTTGTCTCCCTATTATCTACATAACTTGTAGTAAATAGGTTCCTTATGACCATAGAATTGAATGTTATTACTATATATCTAAAACATACTTAGCCATTTTCAGTCTATGTCATAACGGCCCTAGGAAAACATCACATACTATGAAAATTTTAGTATCTACAATCTACATTTTTGACGTATTTGTATAGCCGCTCTAAGTAACAGGGTCCCGTTGGCACTCTTTGAATACGGAACCCTAAAACGTAACCGCTCAAAACCACCTTCATAATATAATACATATTTTGTAACAAACTATCGGAACTGTGTGGTATTTGGTATCCTTGTTAGTCCTATCTCTTTTGAACAGACCCAGTGCTTGACACCGAGCCAATCCAAATAAGCTCTATCACCCATAACCCATAATTTTTCTCTATTCTAATTCCAGCGGGAATTTCGAGAAATAGTTTTTTTAAAGTTAAGGTATACAAATTTAGTGTTGTGACAGGTCAAAAATAATTTTATTTGAGAAATTAAATAAAAATATTGCGTCCAATCGGTCTCTGGAAATAAATGGAGGAGGCCTTTGTTTAGCAGTGGACATCCTGTGGCTGATACGAAATTGACAATTTTTCTAATTTTGTGTTTTTTTTTTATTCGACTGGATGGCCTAAGATGGGATACCTCATGTGCCAGTAAGTTCACCGGCTGTCTTACTCTCCACGCCGAAAAACAGCAGTGCAAGCACTGCTGCTTCACGGCAGGATTAGCGAGCAAGATGGTGGTAGCAATCTGGGCGGACCTCGCACAAGGTCCTACTACCTGCAGTGGTTGCTGTTTTATTCGTCTTCGGTCACAGAATAGATAATAGTACAAGTACAGAAGTCTCTCTGTTTTGATTTTCACAAATGCCGCCTTTTTATGTGCCTACATAATTATTATTAACAAACGGACCGCACGCGAGCAGCCGACATTGAGCTCTCTGGCGCCGCGTGAAGGTCGACATTATTCCACACCTTGTCAGATATTCCGAAAATAGGGTTGTCAATACTTTAATAGAATACCTATTATACTATCAGATTTATGCTGTTTATAATATTTACTTAGCGGTTGCACTTTTATTTATTCTATGGCGCAGGGTCGAATATTATGTAAGAATAAGCTAGGTACCAGTCTAGTCCAGCGCAACTATGCTTAGTGACTCTCGTTGCGAGACGTCACCCGTCACTTTCTCACAGTAGTGCACAGAAAGAGACAGGTAATATATGTACATCTCATGCGAGAAATAGTCACATGTTACAGTTGCTTCAGAATGGCTGGTAAGTGTTATAACTATAAATACCACGCAAGGTACACATGCAGAAACTGTTATACCTACCTATTAGGTAAATGAATACCGAACATATAAATCAGTTTACACAGGTATACACGACACGTGATTTTCCTTTGATGTAGGTATGGATTATATGTATATGTAGCTACCTACCACCTATTTTAAATAAGTATATGATATCGTCACTGTAAAGGCAAAATTACTGAAACGCCAAAATGACATTTCGAGAAAAACCCATTTAAAGTTTTTTTTTACGAAAAAAAAAAGATATCTTTTCATCTAATCATCCGATTTTTATAAAAGAAGTTTTTATGAAAACCTATTTGATTTATCTATGTTTATCACTAGGCTCCATATTATTTTGTGCACTATTTTAGGAAATAAGTGGCGCTTGAGTAATAATAACTTCTTTTTTAGTAAGTCAAAATTTCTTAAGTACCATCAGCTTAACCTTTCTTTGTAGTTTGAAAGTACTGATAACACATACATGTAGATATAAAAGTACGTGAAAATTTCGTTTAAATGTAGTATGGTTGCTGTCCAGGTGAAGTAAAATGACTGCAATTAAACGTGTTCCTTTTTCACACGTATGGTATTACTACTTAAAAGGCACACACATAAATTAATAAGTGAGCCAAAATTCATTTAAAGTAAGTTTGGCAAAATTCATTATACGAAGAAAATGACTCCAGCGATAAATTTTCCTTTTTATAAGTACAATAAAACTACTGATAACTTTGTTTGAATCAAAAAAAGGCCATGCATTATACTGAAGTAGTTAAAATCTAATCATCACATAAACAAAAAATTACGTAACAACTGCAACACAAATGAATGCTTCCAGTTTTTTAACTATGGTTAGTTTATTTGAAATTATCAGTTCTTAATACAAGGTATTTAAATAAAAAATAGTCATCGTGAAGTAGGTATCTACTTCTAGTATGACTCAGTAAGAACGTTTTATTTCTTACACTTGTCATAATGATTGAAGAAGAAGTTATTTTGCAACAAATGAAACAAGAAAGTTTCATATTTTTTTTAATATATTAACGAATTATCTCGATGTTTACCTACCATAGTATGGTATTCACATTATGTATCATGGTATGGTATTCATAACATTAATAGGAACTTTTTTTTATAATAATGTCAATTAAGTATTTTTTATTGTAATTTATTTATTTCTTGTCGATTTACAATTGAATCAATTTTTATTTCTTAATTTTATTGACATGGATAAGTTTAGTATGTTTGTGTATCATTCCATGAGTCACAGACGGTTCTGACAGAATATCAGCGCTGCAGGCCTCTGACGCCTCAGCATAATGCTGAGTCAGCGGCCGTTTTACTTTTGTGGGGAGACACAAAATCGTGTTTTTTCATTTTCGTCTTTTTATTTATTTATTGTTTTATTTGTGTTTGCTATTTATTTTTATTATTTTTTGTACTTGTGTGTCTTTCTGAATGTTAATAAATGTCTTCTGTCTTTCTTTCTTTCTAAAATTGTGGCGCCAGATAAAGTTGAGTGGGTACCTATTATTATCAGTTGAGTACAAATTCTACTGAAAAAAAATTGAAATTTTTCGATTAAATATAATATTAAATTTCCCCCGGAAAATTTACTTTTCTTTGTTTCGTGTTTTAATTGCTTTTTTGGAGGAATATGTTTGCAAAATTTTGAATTCACAAATAAACCTAAACAATCATAATTTTGTACAAACTTTGAACCACTGTTTCACATCTTCATTCACATTTCAGCGTGTAGGAAAAAGTGAATTCCGTAGAAAACCACACTGTTGGCGATTGAATTGAAACAGGTTTCTATTATTCTGGGAATTGAATTTTTATAAATCTTTCACTAATAGTTGTTTTTTGATTAGCTCAGTTATTTCAAAAGTTAAAAAAAAACATATAATGTTTACATATTTCCCTATCCAACGGTCCAAAAAAACCAACATCCAATGGTATTGGTATCTAATGGTTCGAAACATCCTTCCTAAGGGCACCTCTATGATACTTTAGAATCTAAAGTTTAGATACATTATATTACATAATGTATTGATTAATTTGGCGTAGGTATTTAATGTTTATTTTCGTTTTTTAGAACAAGCTTAAGTAGCTTATAGCTTTTTAAGTATATTTTAGTTTTTCATTAAGTTATCTGTAACATCAAAACACAAGCTGCTGAAGTAGAGGGTGTTCTGGCAATGCTTGAGTAAAACTTCGATAAAAATTCGACTGAAAGTACTTATTTTTCAGAGGTTTACCAAACCAGTTGGTTTACAGAGGAAAATGCCAAAAAAATTGACGGTTACAGAGCTTTATATTCAAGTGCGTGCGAAGCTGTAATTAGTTAAATAAAAATTTAACGTCATGCCCTCTGTATTGCGTTTAAATCTTGTGTACAGATTCAAAAGTAACACACATGTCATAACAAAATAAAAACAATTGCGTTTGCAACAATGTGGTATCTGTTATATCAACTTTTGAGGAGTTCCTTTATGAGCAGAACACATGACTGAATACAGCATCACGTGGTGTCTATTATATAAAAGCATTATCACTGAAATTGAACGATCGCGCAGAGTTTCTTGCATGTGCCATTATAGTTTGAGGCGTTCCCTCCTACGGAGACGGCCATGGCCATACTACCAAGATATCACTGCCCATACCCATATTGACATTTCAGCCCCGTCGTACCCCAACAGGGGTTACGGTATTTCACATCCGCCACATTGGATTTTAAAATCGTTATTGTTTTCGTAATCATCGACCCGATGACCCACCAGGAGACCCACTTGCTCGTTTGCCTTCCAGTCGAATAAAAGAAAAAAAAAAAAGATAAACTATAGTAACCATACCCATGTTGATTTTTGGACTTTGTCACCACATTTCCCTCCTATAGGGGTTGAATCCTCAAAAAACCCGATACACGTGTTGATTTTATTTATTGTTAGGAGTACTCCTATGAGGTTAAGAATAAAATTGTCTAACTAATCTTGTTTCCACATACAGACTTTGGGCCCCCATTTCACCCCCTTAGGGGATTAATTTCGAAAAAAAAATTCTTAGTACGCGTCTACACTTATTAAGGAACATATATATTCCAAATTTCAAGTTTCTACTTAAGACCTGTCAGCGGTCTTGGCTGTGCGTTGATCTATAAGTTACCTAGTCAGTCAGTTTCTTCTTTTATATTATGTACCTACACATTACTTGGTGTTCTCCGACATAGTCAGTTCTGTAAAATGGTTAACATCAATATCAGTAAATACAAACATGCATCTTGTTGTGGGCGTCAGGAATTACGATAAGATCAGAAAAAATGTGTTTATATTATGTCAGTATTTAAAAAAAAACTACTATAAAATAAATACTTTAATTAATACAAGTAATTTTCTTTTGACATTTAGTTCTGGAATATTTAAGAGGATTTGCTCCCATGAAGAACTAAATATAAATGCTAAATATTCGAGCAGACTGACTTAACTGCTTGCGCCCGCGCATTTTCATTACGCGTAAACTATCTTAATAGCAAAACATGTCCATTTAAATAATACTGATATGATGTTGTCAAGGATAGGATTATTTTTTTAAAACTGCTTTTAGTTTCCAAAATTAAAAATAACTGGATGGCTCAGTTACGTTTACGTCATTCACTCGACAAAAACACGAAGGCAACTTTTCTTAGACGCCATGCTCGATCCGAATGAAAATAAAACAAAATTACTTTAATAGAGCTGCTGTTATATTGTAAGAAAAGCACAAATACTGAAAGAGTTTTATTTATCACAAGATAAGAAGACAGTTTTACTTAAATTGCAGTTTTTGTATTTTTACGGTAAAGAGATATTACTTATGCGACACATGTGCAAAAAAGACCAAAAAGTATGGCTCTTCAGTAAACGAAAAAACAAAAGAACCGCCTTTTTACGGGTTACTGAAGCGCCACAAAAGTGCTCCGATAGCTACGTTACCCAGATAGATCGACGCAGAAAAATTCGCTGATTCCGAATATGTATATAACTCAATATGCCCAATTTGGCGGTTAAGTAATTTTGCCTTTCCAGTGACGATATAAAACATTTGTGTGTATATTTATTAATTATTGTTATAGATTTAGGTACCATGACAGTAGATATAAATGAGTAATGAATACCGTACCTTTCGCTATCTTTCTTACTTGCCGGAACCGAGAAAAACTGACCATTACTATTTTTTTCATTGTTCCGACAATCGGCTGCAATGCAGTATTTTTTTGGATACATATTGCCAATTAAAATGATGACACGCGTTTGCGACGTAAATTGAGTCGTACTGCGTAAGAGGCGCGCGCGCGCGTGCGCCACGGGTCAGCGCGCGGCAACCACTGAATCACCTCAACGTTGGGGAGGCCCGGTACGCACTTTTAGCTCGGCGGCGGAATGGCGTAGTGACACCCCCCTGCTTCGGTATTGTCAATTAAATTAGTCTCAGTACTCAAGAATACTGTTTCCTCATCTTCTAAAACTAATGAACACTCTTGATCATCAGGAGTAATATCTTCGTCATCATCATTTATATTTGTATAGTCGTTAAAAGGCTTCAGCAAATTCACCACAGTCGGTGGCAGTCGGAGTAACTTTGAAAATCTTTGACGGTGATTGACACTAAGCATCGCGATAGTAGGATCCGAGGATTCTAACGCTCGATGAAATAGGTCCATCATAGTTTTTTCTCGATCTACTTTGCGGCTATGATGCTCTCGGGCACTGCGCCAAAACTTCTGCGATTCAGCAGCCTGCTCTGAAAGCATTTTTGTCGGAAGGGGATTGGCCTCGATGATTTCATGACCATGCAGCAAGATTTTATGGATAGTAACCGTCATCGGGTGCCAGTTGTAACTCCTGACGTACTTTTCAGCAACTGCGTGACAAAAGATGCGAAATTTCTGTTCGTCAATAGGTAACTCACAAGATATCGTGACCAAAATATGATATAGGTCATCTAGAAGCCATGAGTTAATACCTAAAATTTCTCCAAAAACATGCCTGTTCTTATCGGACAGAGCCGATCTGGCAGTATCACTGTCATTAGTTGTTCCGATGTGAGGCCTTACCACGTCAACCAATAATCCCATCCTGCTTCTTATTTCACCCTGGATACGCGCTTTTCTTTCGTTAACTACGCGGCTTTCTTCTGTGTTTTTAGTGATTCGCCACTTCTTAACCAAAGGATCGTTCTTGTATCCGATATGTAATAAAAATTCAAAAACGCGTATCCAGGCGTGTAGAGGGTTCATCCCATATTTTAGATTATCTTTTTGTGTGGGTGTCGATAAACATAATTGTAAGTTATTAAAATTACTGGCTGTTAATTTACAGAATGGGCAACGCGATTGTGAGGAGGTGCCAGTTATTATATTCAACACTTTTTCATCAATAACACTCAACTTTAATTCGCAAATAAATGTTATAGTGTAGCCGTTAGTTGTTTGTAAAGCTATCGGTTGCAAATTTTTAATCTGTTCTTCTACCCAAGACTTTTCATATAGAATAGTGTCCGATGTTTCCTTTTTGTATTGGATATGAAGCGGACGACAAAAACGGTACGATTGTGGTGATGGGTTAAGCCATGCCGTATAGGTTTTATCGGCCACGATTCGTAAAGGTATAAAAGTGGTTGCGATCAAGCTATTATCATTAGCAGTAAGATCCTGGGCAGAGGAATTTAAGTTTTGTTTATAAAACGACTGTCCAGTACTGCCATCAAATCCCCAAGATCCTTCGAGAACGCATTTTAATTCTTTTACACCTTTACGATCGCAAAACTCCGTAAAACTCTCTACGCAGCTATGTAGAATTCGCTTTAGTGTATGTGTCAGCAACCCTTTTAATGAAACTGATGCTTCTATATCAGACACTTTAATTTCTTCATTAGGGTAGCAAGCTTTTCTTGCATTCCGAACTAGTGAATAAGGTGGATAAACATTAAACCCCCGACTTTTCAGATCTTCTTGCATTTCTATATAAGTCTCTACACTAAATTTTCTGTCTATCATCATACTCAAAGCTTCATTCGGGGTGTAGGGTCGCTGTTCTGACGCTGATTCCAATTTATTACAAATCTCGGTAGCTTCAGATGGAGATTCAAGACATAATTTAACTAATGTTTCTAAATCTTTGGCAGCGTTTGAGGTCAACTGTGGTTTAGACGACGTCGAAATAGCGGCAATAAAGGTCTTTACGATTTTACTTGGTGGTTCATTTTCAAATACTACTGCTAGGCGCTTTTTGTTTCTTAGCTCCTGGCTGTAAGTCAAGATTTTGGGCTCGTAAGTACTCGAAGTACTAGGTTCGGAATCCGCATGTGGTGTTGTACTCGTACTGCTAGCAATCAAACATGTGGTCCCTGTATTATTGCAGTCGGCATGTGCCTTTAATTCGTCAGGGATGTCAGACAGAAAATTCTTCTCCAAGTAAACTTTATGTTTCTTTTTAAACAGAGTTTTGTTGCTTTTGCAATCTCTGAACCTTTTCATGGTTTTAGACAGAAAACGACTGATTGTAATAAAGAGACATTGCTCGTCAGTAGATGTTAATGACGGTTTTAAACTGTTTCCCATTTCTCTTCTTACTATTTTAAGTAATTCAGAGAAAGTCAAATCTTCCGGTGATCCGCATTTTCTTAATTTTTTGCTTTCCTCTGAAAAACACTCGTATAGATGTAGTCTAGTGTGTCCTCTTTGCATTGCGGCTACTTCCAGAGGCTGAGAAGTGCCGGCTGTGGCGCTACCAACAGCTTCGCTTGCCACTCGTGTACCAACATGAGGGTTGGCGCCCTCATGCCCCTCTAGCATTAAGTCCGCCGGTCGAGGCCCGGACGGACATCCCTCAGCAGGTTGGGTAAGCCCCTGCTGAGGCAAAGCGGCGCCATGGGTCTGTAACGGCTCCATGGTGCCTCACCCCCGTTCCTCCAGGTTGCGTGTCTTAGCACGGGGTTTAGCAAAAGCCTTACGAGGGTGGACCCCTTCCCGTGCTACACACAACCTTTCATCGAAAAAAAAAATCATCTATTAAAGGTAAGTACCTGGGCCAATCAACTATTTTACCGACACTTTGAGCGTCTCCTGCGTTACCAAAATTGTCTCTGGCGTTACCAAAAAATCGCATTTCCAACAAGATATTTCACGGTTTAATAGGTTGAACTTACGCAGGATGGCATGTATTGAGTACACCATCTATTAAATTACAGAAAAGCCATGTTTGCTTACAAAAATCTGCAATTGTTTGAAAAAATGTCGCGGACAGATTAGTGTGGGTAAAAAAGTTGATCGGCCCACCTACGCTACTTAAAAGAAATCTGACACTACAAAATAGTACAATAAAAAATAATACAACAAGTCTAGAAGACTAACACCATTAAATAATTATTATTAGACAGGCAACGGAGGCATAGTATTAATAATGTCCCGTTAGCACCCTTTGGATACGGAACCCTAAAAACGTGGAATTACGTAAGGTCCATTTTTGTCACCACTCTAACACATTTGAAAAAAGGCCTTTGGAAATTCCCGCGGAGTTAGAATAGAGCAAAATTATGGGTGGTGATAGAGCTTACTTCGAGGAATCTATCTGACCCAAGCAGAGACGCTACTTCAGCGTAGGAAAATGAATAGAAAAACAAGATTTTCTTGAAATGACTTACGAAGTTTGAACTTTGAAGTTACGAGGTCTGGACACTTTAGACGATAGTATGTACCTACCTTATAAAGTACGTCAGGACTAACGAGGATACAATCCGTTCTAGTGAACGGAAACCTTTCAGTCGGCGTCGTTTTTTATTTAACATTGCGCAAATCACTCATAACGACGTCAGACTTAATAACCTCAGAGCTTATAATATTACCCTCCTCATCTACATCACACATTGTTATTTCCACCGTATTATCACTCTTTGTATCACTCTCACTCCCCTTTAGAGTGATCTCGAAGCGAGTAGGGCTGGTAGCTGTAGCCTTGGACTTTTCTTCGACATTGAACTCGAATGAGTTGGAGAGCGAGTCTTTAGGGCCGCTGTAGCCGTCGACAATTTTTTTGGAGACCTCAAGAATCTCGTAACGTGTCGTGGTGAGACGGTACATGCCATCTTCACTTATTTGGTACCTGGAATGGCAAGAACGAACGTTTTAATGTCAGTTTTCCGAGTAATAGTAGGTATTATAAATGCGAAAGTTTGTGAGTGGTGTATGTTTGTGAATGACTCACGCCAGACTGGATGGATTCGAAAATTTGGTATGAAGATAGCTGAGCATTTGGAAGAACACATAGGCTTTTTACCGTTCCTTTCTTATAATCATAATCATTAGTTATTATTATTATTTATAATGCACAGGCAGCTTATAGCTGATGCGTGCATATCATTGTTCACCTTGTGTTATTTATTGTCTTCAAAGTACTTATCAAGTACCTCCTGAATTTTTGTTGGCATAGTTTATATATATATTCCTGTAAAATTATAGCTTCCTTTCTAGCATTGATAGTCCCTGAGCAAAGCCGCGAACGGACAGAGAGACAGACATGGCGAAACTCTTATAGTTCCCTATACTATAAGGGGAACTATGAGGGGAAACCTAAAAACGATTGCTAGAGCGTGTTCTGCGTGTTATATCATTTGGCCGCTGTTTTACAATGGTCTTACCTGAACCGGCTATGTCCAAAAGGCCACTGTGCCCCATGTATCTTCACCAAATGGGTGGTCAGCCTGTTACCCCTGGAGAACACCTTCGACTGCTTCTCCGGGCACATGTGGCAAGCATACTTCTTCTTCTTCTTCGTTTTCCTGTTTAATTCTAGGTCGGAGTCGTCAGAGATGTCGCTGTCTTCTTTTCTCTTCTGCTTTTTGCGAGTGTGAGTTTGCATGTGCTTGCGGAGGTCAGATTTTGTAATGGCTCTGTAAATAAAAAAGTTTATTGTTAAAAATTAATAGGCTACTTTCGTAAAAATATATAATTAGTCTGACAGTTATTTTTCAAAACATATCGAACACTTTTTTTTTCTTTTCTCAATTAAATAAAAAATATGGACATACAGCCAGTTAGTTCTGTGGGCCATGACACCCACTCTCAAACTTTAATGGGCTTCCTCTTTGTGATTTTTTGTTTGATTGTTTGCGCCACTTAACCATTGCGTGAAGTCACGCAAACTTTGACTGGCTATTGGCTATATAAAAAAAAAAAGAAATGCGTTTATTGCCAACAATTAGTAAGAATCTTCCGCTCGTGCCAAAAATACACACATCCCAAAATACCACATTTTTCAAAATACTACCAGATGCCCAAAATAAGATATTCCACCTAAAAAATTACTTGCTTGAGTAATCTTCCATTTTGTAATATGATGCAACGAGAATCTGGTAAGCATAGAGATAGTTTATGGGTCAGAGAGTGACATAGGCTACTTTTTATCCCGGAAAAATGCTGGTAATCTGGTGCTATCTCTATGATAGTTTATGGGTCAAAGAGTGACAGGACAGGAGTGATAGGCTACTTTTCTACTACTTCAGCGCACGATAACCGAACTCCACGCAGGAGAAGCCGTGGGCTTTTGCCAGCTTTTGCTAGTATAAGATAAAAAAAAAAGGTGAGACATGATAAAACAAAATTGACATACTTGTGCTTGCAATGCGGGCAAGCGTGCATCCTGCATTCGGGCCCAATGTGTCTGTAGCGCACATGTTGGGCCAACGTGGCCAATGTTGGCGCCGACATATCGCAGAGCGTACAGGCGTATTGGGAGACGTGTTGGCGAGCATGTTGGCGGAGCAAGTATTCCGTGGCGTAGGAGAAACCGCAGACAGAACAGGTGTTTTCGTTGGTTGGTTGAACATTCTGTGGAATAAGTTTTCTTTTCTGTAATCATGGACGTTGGAAGCAATGCGCTGTCGTCCTGTGATGATGTGATTACTCAGATAAGTCAAAGCCAAGTCTAGGCTACTAACTAGGCGAAATCTATTAGCAGTTCGGAGAGATCTTCATTGAGAAACTCGTCGAGAAACTCAACATGTACCGTCAGTATTAGTCAGTAGAGTAAGATGTCCATCAAAGAGATGGACGGATGAACTGGTTAAAGCTACGGGTTCAATCTGTGCATTCAGGTGCTTCCAACCGAAGCAACTGGAGGTTTATGTGGGAGGCCTATGGGTCTGGACACATGTCACCGGTACGGTGCCGTCTACGGTGTCACGGCGCGGCGCCGTCAAACGGCGTCGTGCCGAAACACGGTGCCGCGTACGGTGCCGTCTACGGTGTCACGGCGCGGCGCCGTCAAACGGCGTCGTGCCGAAACACGGTGCCGCGTACGGTGCCGTACACGGCGCCGCGAACGGCGTCGTACCACGGCGCGGTGCCGTGTACGACGCCGTGCACGGTGCATCGCTTGGTAGTTTAACTAGTTTTCGTTTTGCTGCTGAACGCATAACACGCAAGTACAACCATCGGTTCAAATATACAAAACAATTGTCGTTTTAAATATATACAAGTATACAGTTTTTGCCTTGACATGGACCAAGAAAAACGTATTCTCCTGCTCCTACTGCTAAGACGACGAATGAAGAAAAAACAGAAACGAAGATATTGGGTGAATCCATACATGTCTTTAATGAACCATGATGGAGGTCATTTTAAGAGAAAATATGAAGCACTGAAAATATGTGGGGATGACAAACTATTTACTTGCGTGTTATGCGTTCAGCAGCAAAACGAAAACTAGTTAAACTACCAAGCGATGCACCGTGCACGGCGTCGTACCACGGCACCGCGCCGTGGTACGACGCCGTTCGCGGCGCCGCGTACGGCACCGTACGCGGCACCGTGTTTCGGCACGACGCCGTTTGACGGCGCCGCGCCGTGACACCGTAGATGGCACCGTACCGGCGACATGTGTCCAGGCCCTATGTCCAAAAATGGACGTCCTAGGGCTGATATATATGATGATCATCAGTCAGTAGTAGTCGGTTGTAGTGCTCTGCAACCATAATTTTAGGTCTTAAGAGCGTTTATACCTGCTGAGCTGGCAACATTGAATTTTTCTTAGTTTTTCTCGATTATTCCATAAAAATTTAATAAAAAAAAAATGTGGTCTGATAAAACTATTATATAAGTTAATGTGTCTACTCCAATAATTAGTCGTTATAGACTTTTATTTTCTTTAAAAACTTTTGTGACGTACGTGTATTTGTGACGCACTCTAATATAAATGATTGCTCCCACTCCACTAGACATCGGGCTATTTGGCAGCAGTGGCACAGGAAACGATCGACCGAAGCATGACCATGACTACCTACTCTGTCAAGAGTGAGCGAGAATTTTTTTTACCTTTATTAGTGCCCATTTACATACAGTCCAGATGCATCAATTTTTGGACCATTTTGACCAAATTGGCATTGAATATCTAACATAATCTTACAACATTTTGCATTTTGAGGATGGTAGAAGGTTGAATAACACAAAAAATAATTAGTTTACTTCTTATAGCAGAAGTATCAAAGTTATCTAAGAGTAAGCCAGGTTAGAATGACAATTATATAAATTTTAAGTCTCAAAAATTATACCAGATAAAAATTTCGTAAAAAATTCGCAGATAGCTTTCACTGGCCAGATTCTATTACCTGTCTCCTCAGATGGTCAGTCAGCTTCCTATTGCAAGCAAAGTGTGCTCCGCAGTGGTAGCACGCTATGACCCTCTCTCCGGTGTGCGAGCGAGCGTGGATGGACAGCAGTTCCCGCCGTTGAAAGGCAGCGCCGCATCCCGCCCACGAGCACTGGTGCTTCGGGGAGGCGTAGTAAATATGGACCTTCACGTGGTCGAGGAATATCTGAAAGGGGCCATATTAATTAAATAATAAAAGAAGATAACTTAATTCAAATTAATTCTAAATGAAATTCCATTTCCCACTAATATTATAAATGCCAAAGTTTGTATGTCTGTTTGTTTGTTTATCACTTCTAAACCACTGAACCGATTTTGATGCAATTAAGTCATAGGATAGGGGATATGGGATATAGGGGAGTCATAGATTTTTATTCCGGAAAATTGCATAGTTCCCGCGGGATAGCGATAACCGAATTCTACGCAGTCGCAGGTAACGGCTAATCAAATTATAAATTAAATCATTGGTAACGCCATCTATTGAGCAGATATAGGAATCCCAACATCCTGTATCATATCACGCTATTGAAGTTTTTCAACTCCTAAGACTTCCGATGCTCATTTTTCGAACTGGCATACCATCTGCCTGAAGAGAGATCTCTTTACTGTAGGCTGTCCCACACAATTCCCATTCATATACGACCCAAAGCCGGGGACGGGCCTCCTCTCAGATTGAGAGAGCTTGGACCATAGTTCCCACGCAGGCCCAGTGTGGATTGAAAATTAGTTAATGTATCTATGGTCTGTCCCATAATTCGAGATAATAAAATGACGTTTCATGTGTTACCTGTTTTTTGCGGCTCATAAATAGTGATGTGCCACAACCGGTAATCACCGAAAGATTTTGTAGGTACCTGTGTACCAATATATGTATGTCATAAAATATTAAGATATGAACGGATCCGTGATGTACTAACGTGTAGGACACTTAGGACATTCTAGAAAAGGCAAAATAGGTCTAATAAAAATGCGACAGTTTTGGAGATATTTCGACTTTTTATAGATGTTGATGTTTAAGTTTCAATTAAATTCTAAGTAAGATCATTGCCATAAGAAGCTGTAAATACACTTAATAGGTGTTCCCTTCTTTCACAGAGCGAATTTTCGTAGAATTTCGTTTCGCAGAAAATATTTCATATAATATTTGCTATTCGTATGTTTACTTGGAATATTATTGTTTTAACGACTATTAACTTGAATGGAACATATTTAATAGAAAAACTATTCAATGAATTTTATAATCTCATTTAATTTTTTATCAAACTTATCAAATTGTAGAATTATTTCCATTTCATTCATTCATATCCATTTATTCGTGTCATGCGGTCCCTCTCGCTCTCGTATGAAATAGTATAAGTGTGAGAGACCGCACGACACGAACTTTGAGTTCCGTAGTAGACCTGCAGCGGCCCCCTCCGAAACGACTCGTTAGGTACTAGAAATGTAGGGGAGACCGAGGAGAGTTGTGACAGAGGAGAGTAGTGACAATGACGATTTTTTGGAAATCATTAACTTCCAGCGAGCTCACAATAGCGCGCGTTTTTTAGTTCAAGTCTCGAACTATCAAACGCCTGCTGTTGCGAGCTTGCTAGCAATTAATAAGTTCCCAAAAATCGACGTTGTCACTACTTTCCTCTGTCACAATTCTCCTCGGTCTCCCCTAGTTTAGGTTAGGTTAGAACTGAGACCACATCAGAAAACGAATTTCATGTTTTTCTTAATAGTAATTTTTACATTAACTAAATAATATGAGAATAATGAATATTTGATTTCTTATTCTATGATATGAATATCTAAATAAAAAATTATATTTCTAACACAAAACAATGGTTTAAATTTCTTCAAAATAAATTTTCTGCGTATTGATTATTCTATGAAACGACAATTATGAGAAAAAATATCTGTTAAACGAAATTCTATCAAAATGTCTCCAAATCAACGTACAACCCCGATTGTGTAGGTATACAATCTCACAAATAAACACCATATTACTATTATAGCGGCTTTTGTGGTCCATTAAAATTATGTTTAATACACAGAGGTAATAAAAAAAAACAGTTTTAATTGTCATGTCTAATGTTCATGTAGTGCCAACTCCCGTAATAGTCGGAAGCTCTGCGCTCGAAGTTGTTGACGACTATGTAAGTTAGGGTGGGCCGTTTAAACTTTTTTGCGAATTTCGCAATGCAAGACCCCGCAAAAGTTGCAGAAAAATTAGCTCATTGCACTAAAAATAATACGAAAAATCCCATATAGTATATTCAGCCCTCTACCAACGTTTGAATTTTTTTTTAAATACGTTTTTCGATACAAATTTCATTTCATATATTTCATAGAAAAACATTTTTTTTAGAACATATTTAGACTCTCGTTACGGTGTTATATGGCATTATTACTAATAAACAACATTCCAGCAAGATTACACCATGTTCACAACATTTCATCACTAAGTACTTGTTTTAATGTGATTTTTGCCTTAAAACCGCTAGTAAGGACGCGTCACTTGCTCTAAATCTTTAAACTTAAAAGTACTGTAGGGTGTATTTTGATAAGGTTTCATGTACGAAGAGAATATTTTAAACTTGATTATTTAACAGAAAAATGTGTGACGACTCTTTATTTGGATTCGCTGGGGCTCGACGAAGTGAAACTGCCCTATGTTTGAAACGTTCTCTGAGCTAAATAATAAACAGCTCCCTACAATTAGTGAAGTTATTAAGTAAGTGTGTAATATTATTGAAGAGACACGAATTACAGGGTGAAACATAGTGGAAAACAACCTTCCCACTATGATTTTTTCCAATTGGTAAATGAAAAAACCTTATTTGGAACCTTATATGGAAAAACGCTTCTCTACCGACAGTTTCTCGAGACCGTCTTAGGCAATTACTGAAACTTTATTTTGACAAATACCTTTTGTTAATAAAGTATCCTAATTCGAAAAAAAATAAAGCATTCGAACAAAAATAGGATGTTTTTTAGTCCTATTACCTGATTACTTTGTTTGACAAAGTTCTTGCAAATGTAAAGAAAAATGCAGTTGCCCGAAAGAACGAAAGGTACCCATAGAGGTAGGTACCCATAAAGACCATCGAAGAATTTAAAAACTATGGTGGAATATATCATGTCGGTTTATGCCCCTGTTTGGTTCTCAATAATGGCTAAGCCTACATTGAAAGACGGATCGCTGCACCTATTTAACATGATACAACTTTCCAGGGGCCTTCCAGAAAACGTAAAAAACGTAATTGACCCAGTGATACAAGGTAACGTTTTCTTTGGACATTCTGAAAACCTGTTGATTGGACTGGCAATGTTATATGGACCCAAGAAATAATGTTCAGCTTCAGCAGCTTGCAGTCGAGAGGATTATCAAAGCAAGAACTTCAAGCGATGCAAAGAAAAGGATCCGAATTTTCCAACCAACTTTTTAGATGAAGATTCACTGATTTATTAGACTGGCAAGATATTCTTATAACTCCTCTGCCAGTGCTTTCACAATATAGCAATGAAAACTTGCAAACAATGGTACACACTAATGTCCTAATGTGCCTTCGCCGTGCGAATATAATAATACCCTTGCGACACTCAAGCGGTTGAAAGAACTGTCAAATTAGTGACTGAAGCCCTCTGAAAGTATTATAGGAGAACTGGCCAGGGATGGATTAATTAAAAATACATTGAAATCTCGTACCCTGATGCCCAAATTTGATTTAAAATAGGATTTAAGGGGTGTCCAAAACTAACGAAATCTGCTAATTCTGTTATGTTTTATTGCGTTCATTTTGTATTTTTTCTTAAAAAGTATAATAAAATGTAATGTTTTTCTTATAAAGCATACTTTTATTTATTTTCTAGCATCAAAAATTATTCTCTTTTGTATCATTAGTCATAGCAGTAACCTACTCAAAACTAGTGCAAAAATCGATAAAAGTCGATTTTTTGAGAGCTGGTAGAGGGCTCAAGACATTAAAATTCTTAAAAATAAATTATATCGTTAAGATCAGCATTACAAGCCGCAAATTTTGACAGGTCTTGCGTCGCAGAATTCCAAAAAAAATTTTTTTTCATACATTAACGGCCCACCCTAATGTAAGTATACCTAGGACAGACGGTCCAGTTAGGTAAGTCCAACTTCGAGAAAGAGATCACTCGTCGAATCCGACTCGGCTGGGCAGCGTTCGGGAAGCTTCGCAGTGTCTTTTCATCCAAATTACCGCAGTGTTTGAAGTCAAAAGTCTTTGACCGGTGTGTGTTGCCAGTGATGACATACGGATCTGAGACGTGGGCGCTAATGATGGGTCTCATAAGGAAGCTCAAAGTCACTCAAAGGGCTATGGAGAGGGCTATGCTCGGGGTTTCTCTGCGGGATAGAATCAGAAATGATGATATCCGCAGTAGAACTAAGGTTACAAGTAGCGACACGAGAGTCTAGCGCTGACCGTTATTGCGCAGAAGTCAAAAGTAAGGTATCACAGGGGGCTACAGGGACGAAGGGCGGGCGTGCGTAGCGCCGATTGGCTTTCCAGTCGCATTACGTCCCCCGCGCCCATGCACCCATGCGCAGCTATCCCTTCCACGGTTCACTCAGCGCTAGACTCTCGTGCCACTACTTGTACTGACATAGCCCGAAGAATTGCGAAACTAAAGTGGCAGTGGGCGGGGCACATTGCACGCAGGACTGATGGCCGATGGGGTCAGAAGGTTCTCGAATGGCGTCCGCGGACCGGGAGACGAGCTGTCGGTAGGCCTCCAACTTCGAACTTCGTATGTTGCCGTCCCGCTGACGCTTTTCTCATTCAATACTCGAGTAAAAGGGACGCTGCCATACGGACTTCGTTTTTCTAGTTTTGTAGTAGCTCCTCTGTATTATATTTTTTTACGTTGGCACTAAGTGATGAACACTGTATTTTACCTGTTTTGTACCTGTGCTTAGATTTTATCACTTTATCGTAAAAGTGTATTTATATTTTTAAAATAGGAAGTAGTATATTGAATACTTTAATGTTATTTTTGCTATCGTAAAATATACATTTTTATCGGTTATTTACGAAACCGGAATCATGGAGCCGCACTGTTCGTTTTATGCTGGCCACATTATTTTTACCTTTGACATTTCAGACTGTCATTTTATTATCTCGAATTATGGGACAGACCATAGGTCATAACTTGTGTCTGCTCTCTCTGTCATCGTCCAAATCCCCGAAAAAAAAACTGCGCGAAAATTACAAACAAACATACAAAACAAATACAACACACAAGTTTTCACATCGTATTTGTAAGGGTATGATAATACCTGCATAGATTTAAACTTTTCATCACAATCGACCCACATACAGCAATGATCCGTTTTCAATATAGGAAGCTTGTTTCTGTTACTCGAGTCTTTCTTGCACCGGACCAGGTTGAGTGTTGCTCGCGCGTTGAGACCAATGGCGAGGAGTCTAGCATGGTATGCATGATAGTTCATGTGCCGGCATGCTTCGTCGAAATCTGAGGTCTTGTGCTTGCATATGTCCCAGAGGCAGCTGTAGTAAACTGGAAGGAATGTTGTCACTAATTTGAAAAATGTTATATCTCAAATCAATATGTCAGCAAAATTGATCCTTGAAATAATGTTCATAAAGCTTTTTAAAAAGTAATGAGTATATGTAGAATGGAATTTAATTTAAAGGATTTTTCTTTAATTTAAGATAATTAAAAACCTGAGTGCAAAAAATACAGAAATAAACAGTGAAGTACCAATATCTTCTAACTGATAAATCTCGAGCATGCAATTTAGGAGGCTTAGCACCCATAAAGTCCTCGATTACATGTCAAAGACCATTCAGTTAGGAGGTATTGTTAGTTCACTGTCGAAATATTTTTCCTTTTTCATTTTAACCAAGTTGTATATATAATGGAAAATAGACAAATACTACCCATTTCCCTCCCCTCAAAATCACTCCAAAACCACCTGGTCTACAATTTTACCAAAATTACGAGGAAATTTCTGAAACTGCAAATAATCCCAGGATTCTTTGAAGGAAATCAGTCTTCTTCTCTGCACTTTAAAAATTATATGATAATAACAGATCTATGAAAAAGCCGTAGTGGCCTAGTGGTTTGACCTATCGCCTCTCAAGCAGAGGGTTGTGGGTTCAAATCCCGGCTCTCACCTCTGAGTTTTTCGAAATTCATGTGCGCAATTTACTAAGAGTTTTGCGGTGAAGGAAAACATCGTGAGGAAACCTGCACAAACTTGTGAAGCAATTCAATGGTGCATGTGAAGTTCCCAATCCGCACTGGGCCCGCGTGGGAACTATGGCCCAAGCCCTCTCATTCCGAGAGGAGGCCTGTGCGCAGCAGTGGGACGTATATAGGCTGAGATGATGAACAGATCTGTAAATATGTCAGAACAATTCAACAAATTACTTACTAGTTCCGTCTTCTTCTGAAACATGTAAGTCTGAAATGTGATTACGGCAGTGGTCCTGGAACTCTTTATAGTCATCAAAGGACTGATTACAAGACTGCCATTCACACTCCATACACACATCTTTCCGCAAACGATGGAGAGGCTGAAAAACATAACAATAACAGAACTATTATACTATTACAGTGTTCAATTTTTTTATTTTTTTTATTCGACTGGAAGGAAAACGAGCAAGTGGGTCTCCTGCTGGTAAGAAATCACCACTGCCCATAAAAATCTGCAACACCAGGGGTATTGCAGATGTGTTGCCAACCTAGAAGCCTAAGTTGGAATACCTCAAGTGCCAGTAATTTCACCGGCTGTCTTACTCTCCGCGCCGAAATACAACAGTGCACTGCTGCTTCACGGCAGGATTAGCGAGCAAGATGGTGGTAGCAATCCGGGCGGACCTTACACAAGGTTCTACCACCTGCAAAACTAAATGAAGACTAGTCATTCATTTCATTGTATAGTATCATTACAGTAAAATAAGACATTCACATTTTCATGTATGACATCATTTACAATTGATAATCTTTAATTTGGAACCCACTCAAGACTGTTGAATATCTTTCATCTTGTATGACATTCAAAGATTTTTTTTTATAAAATACCTCAACCTGGAGCACAAAATTGAAGATTGTGATCAAACTCTGCATACAGTAATTCTTGAATAATAAATACTTAGGTATTTAATATTTGTCTGTGTTCCCACTTTTACTGAGCCCCTCTGAGGAGCCCCTGAAGAAGTTACAACTCTCTCACAAGTAGGTATATTATTATAGCTTAGCAATATAGGTAGCTATTGTTTACAGACTTATTAAAAGAGGTTATGCTAATGTTTATTTATCTGTTTATATATTTTGCTTACCACAGCTTTAGGCTCCACAGAAGGTTCACCCACCCCGCCGGGGACCGTCGCCACATCCTCAGCAGAGGACAGCAAAAACTTCTTCCGATCGGCATTAGTCTGGATTATAAACTGAATATCGTTCTTATTCTGCTGGGATAACTTCCTCGCACTTTCGTTATTTTGTTTCTCAACCCAGTCTTTGCAAAAACTATAACGTAACTCCGTGTTCGACTGAGTATCGTCTTTATCTATTAAATCACTTGCTTCGGTCATTGTTTATGTTGTTGTTCGTCACAGTACTACCATGTACTACGTATACGTATGTCCATTCCATGTTCGTCCAATACGTCCATGTTCGTCACACACACCACGACAAATACGGCGGGAAAATTATGTAAAAAGTCAATGGGTATACGAATACATTACTGGCACAGTGGCGTACTAAACTCGGGGCCATAATTCGAGAGACAACTTTGACAATTCATTGTGCACAAGTGTTGCCACAGACAGGGTAGTGCTGTTCGTGTCGATATTAAAAATATCACGGCATTGGCTTCTATCGATATTTATCCATTATTTATGGTGACAATAACAAATTAGTTTAATAATTTACTTTGCAATGTAAGATCATTGAAAGAAGTGCAAATACAAACCAACGACAATTATTTCTTTTATTGTTTTGATTGGCCTCACCTTAAATCCGCTTTATTTATTTTATATACTTACACATGATATGATTGTTGTCACCAAGGGCGCTAACAAGTAATAATTTCATCATTACCTTCACAAGAGGCGCCATTTTGTCAACGATAATGTAGCGATTGGCGGGGGCAGGGGGACTACTACGAAATTCGAAGTTTTTATCGTACCGTCCCTCTCACTTTCATTTTAAATAATATTAACGCCAGCAGGATAGCAAGATACGGAGTTCGAATTTTACACTTCGTAGTATATAGGGCCAAGGGCGGGGGCCGGTGCGGGGCATTCGTCGATTTTTCACTTTGAATCGTAATGGATCGTAAACCTCAGCAGGGCTACTATGAAACTCAAAACTCGAAGTTCGTGTCCCTCTTACCCTTTTATACTATTTAATACGTGAGCGAGAGGGACGGTACGATATGAACTTCGATTTTCGAACTTCGGAGTAGGCCCTCTGAAACGATTCACGGATCGGATCGTATGCTCTTGAATCCTTCTCACAAAAATCGTATCAAAAATTGATTTGAAATTTGTATTTATTTTGACAATTTGAATGTTAGATCTGACCACACATTGGATTTAATCGTTAGAGCCATCGCTTTAATCACAATAAAATGAAATTATTATTCACACAGGACGATACTTACATCATCATCATCATCCCAGCCTATATACGTCCCACTCAGCAGTGGCACAGGCCTCCTTACAGCATAAAGAATGTAAAATAAATACAATTTAGCTGTGTATGACTTTTTTAAACTATCCGCATCCTGTTTCATTATTTTTATGTCTCTATTTGCTTTATTGCGGCATCCGTTTATAATCGATTTGTCTTCATTAAGATAGTAAATATTCAATACTTACTTATTATATCATAACAAATTAATAAATTGTCTGTAAATACGATTTAAAGGATACGATTCACTTTATTACCGAATCGAATCGGTTGAAGATTACATTGAAATGAATAGATTAAAAAATCGCTACATCGTACCTATCCATCGCTAAATCAATCTTCATAAAAATCGAATCGTAACGTGCATCCCTAATTCGTGTAACAAAGTTTTGTAACCCATTCGGCTTCCATTTCCCGGAGTGTTTGAATGTGTTTAGTGGTTTTCTGCATCTCTCGCTCACTGTGCGCATTTTATCTGTTACGTTTTTGTTTGGTTAAATTTTCGTTGTGTTATATCTTTGTTACTTTGAATTGGTACAAAAAAACCCTCTTAGCAAACCATTTAGTCGGATCGACAATGAATATCGATATCGGCTACATCACTATTTAATTTCGTCGAACCCTGGTAACCCTTTACCTGTCATTGTCTTGTCAAAGTTGTCTCTCGAATTATGGCCCCGAGTTTAGTTTGAATCGTTATGCTTTCTTGCAAATCAAAAATTTGTAAGAAAAACACCACACCGCACCGCGTTCCGAACTGTCACTACTGTCAGTACTCTACTCAGTCATTCCGAGTTGTACATTAACGAATTTTTACTTTCAGTCATCTCATGTCATAATTCTGTTGTCTGTCATCTTATTATCTGTCTAACTAAAACATGTGATCGGATTCACGTCGTACTAATTCGACTAATTCATAATTTTAGTCTTAGAGTATACATAAGCAAGTTATAGAGCGCGCGCATTACTCTACTCTTCCTCCTTAGTGCCAAGTGTAAGCAAATGTTCTATGGATACTGTCACGTGGACGTAGCGTTGAATAGTGATGTGCAATCATTGACGTTTTTACGTAAATAACTTTGTATTACATTTATGGCTGTTGTTATCCTGAATATAAATAAATAAATAAATAAAAATAAATAAATAACAACTTAGTGTCACTAATTTATTCTTTATTTTTTGACATGTAATTTAATTTCAATAAATAAGTATCTATTCTTTTTTTACAAGCTTTTATTTATTATAAAAAGTAATAGGTATTAAATTGTTTAAAGTGACTTAAGAAATCAATAAAATACAAGTATGAATTTTACATTACATTTTTATTTTTGTTAACCTAATAAACTATTTAGTAGGTAACTTAATTACAAATTGCCATGCAGCAATCATTTAGATAATTTACTAAATCAGGCGTTATTTTGCGGAGGTCCATATAAAGGAACTAAAAGAATTTCTTTGCTCACCCGGGACACGAAAGAACTCAAGGTCGCGGGTGAGCAAAGAAATTATTTTAGTGCAATCATTCAGTTCATTTGGTGCGTGCTGTCGCCGTCATTACAAAATTACACATAATAATAATTATTGACGTAAGAATTAAATAACAAGACGAATGTTTAATAAGTGTTTAATATGTAAGTAATTTAAATTACTGCCCCTTAAAGAGGGTTAACTTATTAAACACTTGTCTTGTTGTTGCAGTGACTGGAGTTTTACGAATAAGGTATTTAATTCTAATGTCCAATGACATTTAAACCAGGACGCACATTGCCGAACAAAATCCCCTTCAAAGAATGTCAGAACTATTGATTTGTTTGCGTGACAAATAAAATATCTCACAAAAAATAATTAAAATAATACGAGACGAAATTTGAACCTAGTCTTTACTCTATTACGGCCGAATTTCGCTAGCGGCAAAACTCCACAACGCTTGACACTTGACAACAACGTACTGAGAAAAAAGAAGGCCAGTTTTACCAAAGTGGCAGGCGAGCATTCTACCAACCTATCTACCTACTATCGACCTACCGATCGACCTATCGACCAACCTATCGACCTAACCTATCCCGGTGATCTGAACCAGTGATTTTAGGCCAGTGATTCAAACTGGCGCTCATTTGGCTCGGACATAATTTGGGCGCGCGATTATGAATCTACAGGTATAATTCATCAAAGCTAATGTCAATATATTTTTGAATGACAGCACGCACCAAACGAACTAAATGATTGCTGCATGGCGGTTAGTGAAAGAAATGTTCATGTATACAAATAAAAATATCTTTTCCTATAATCATTTTCAAAGTATTTGCAACTAAACTAAGAGCCATAATATTGGCATTCTTTTTGGGAGACACGTTTTTTTTTTATAACTGTCTCCGCTTGCATACAAATGTTTATCACATCGTTTGATGGATATATTAGACCATCCCTATCTTTCAACATTATAAATTTGTGGATATGATACCTTTCTTTCGATATGAGAGCATATTTGCATTCCTCACAAACGAGTGACTTTCGCAAAAATCTGACTACATAACCAGCTATGTAGGAAATCACTTGTTTGGAAGGCTCAGAAAGGAAAATCTCAGGTAATTCTAAAAAATCTTCAGAATCAGCTATTAACTGGGAATCTGTTATATCTGTTTCTTCTGCTTTTGATCTATATCCTTTGGTTGTTGAGTTTATGTGTGTCTGTGAGTATGAGAGTCTTCAGTGAAACCTGGAGAAGCATCTACAGTGCTGTACCATTTCCTGACTGTACTAGAATGAGAAAGGCAGGTATTAAATGTATCTCGCACATAAGCATATGCCTTGGGTGAGTAAAAGTGCAAAGTCAATGCGAATGAGCGTAGATTAGGTGAATATGTTTTGTTGTTATGACACAATCTTTTGAATAACTCGGCAGCAGATGCACCACATTCCTCAAGAATGTCACTATGCTCTTGTGTTATTATTTGTTTTTCACGGAGCCACAGTATATATAAGCTAAAGCAGTAAGGAAGCTACGAACAAATCGATCGAAACGAACACAATCACACAGACGCGCGCTCTACACGGCTTCTAAGGGGGTCTCGCGGTACTGCAGTACCGCGAGTCCTCTCAGAGGCCGTGAACAGCGCACGTCTGTGTGAGTGTGTTCGTTTCGATCGTAGCTTCGAAGCTTCCATACTGCTTGACCTTATATGTATACTGTGACGGAGCTGTGCTAACATTTCCGTCAAAGACAATATTTTCTTTTTTAGACGATTTCTTTGGACATAGAGAGCATTACACCGTAATCGCCGTCGCTTCGCAATTTCACGTAAATGAGTGATTTGACTTTTTAGTTTACGCTTACGTGGTGTATCACAGTCCACAGATGGGTCAACCACATTTTCTTTTAATTCAGACACTGCTCTAGCTTCACTCGTAGAAGGTCCTCCTAGGCAGGTACTAGTAATATCATTTGTAGATAAATTCGACAATCTTGTTGATGACTCCACTATTTTTTCTTCCATTGATGACACTGCAGAATCTTTGGCTTCATCCTAAAATAAATAATAATAAATAAATATCATGGGACAATTAACACCAATTGCCGTAGTCTCAAACTAAGCATAGGTTTGGTTGGGTACCAGGCAACAAAGGATAATCGCATTCATAAGACTTGAACTTTTTTAAATAATTTATCGAATCAGGCGTTATTTTGCGCAGGTCCATATCAATGACCTAAAAGAATTTCTAATATTAATATACTTATTTTATATTAATTTTTTGCTCAAAAAAAATGTGCACAATAGACAGACTTACCACAAGTTTCAGCTCTGGTATTGCACCTTCAACCAACTTGCGTAATCCACCCTTAGTTTCGGAAACGAACGAAGGACTAAAATGCATTGAACACACGAAACTTCGGATGTTGGGCTCCCAGTTGGGCTTTTTTATCGCTGTCACCCACTTATTTGTCATTTCACGGTTTTTGGGAAACCTAAAAAAATATAAGAAATATAAGACATAACAATCGATCACTTGCACATCACTAGTTCTAATGCGATGAAAGTTTGAAGCGGGAGGCGCGGAACCACATGTTGTGTTGACCCGCCCGCGCGCCCCTCGCACCACCCTTTCACACCCTTACTAATTATCATAAAATCAGTGTTTTGTGGACAAAAAATTACTGACCGATGAAAGGAAATATCATTATTCTTCTTAGTTTGCTTCCTTGAATCATTTTTGCAGCTGGGCACTGCACATTTAACCATGATTACTTAATATTTTATTAAAAAACGTAGAGAGAAACAATCAGCGCGGGTGTCTTAGCGTGACTAGTGCCGTCGCTCTTGCAATTTGGAGTCTGTTCATACTTGTGCCTACCGTTCATACCATAGAGTACATTGTATATAATAATATAGGGTTCATACTCGCTAACGCGCGCTCTATAGCTTGCTTATGTATACTCTAAGATTTTAGTCAACTTACGAGTGAAAATGAAATTATAAGTTTATTCGTGAGCGCTTTAATTTCATGTCCCACTATAAAAAATATATATTTTACAATACAATACAATACAAAGCTGTGGTATTTTACCGTGCGTTCCCAAGTTATAGTTTTTAGAATTCCCATTTGTAGCTTCTTCGTGGATTTTTTACTAAAACCTTTATGATAAATTCAAAATGTAATTTTAATTAGTGATCACAATGATATGAAAATACTCATTAATTTTAATCCATGTTTTAATTATAGCGCCTTGGTTAATGATTTTAATATTTAAAATAAATTATCACACACAAAATTATCGTGTTGGTTTTCTTTACTGTGTCTTTACTTAGTAAAAAAAAACAACTTCCGGTCGGTATGGTAAAAACGCTGGTCACACCACTTTTTCTGTCAAATAAATTAAAAAAAACTTAAGAAACGAGAAGCGAGCGCGGGTGCGTGCACCACGGCGTATTTACGGCACGGAGTGGCAAGTCCCCACGTTGCCTTAAACATCTCTTATCGTTAATTAGTCGTTCACATATAGTTCATCTTGTTATTCGCTTCGCACATATCACGAGTGACGGTCGAGGGGTCAATTCAGTCTAGTGCTGATGCCATCAACTGCATCGGGTGAAGAACAATTAGTTAACAAGTTAAACAACCTTGTTTTACCTTTAACCACAAGAATGCCGAACATCAAAGTGTTCAGCGGGAGCTCGCATCCGGACCTGGCGCAGAAGATCGTTGATCGGCTGGGAATCGATCTAGGGAAAGTAGTAACCAAGAAATTTAGCAACATGGAAACGTGTGTGGAGATTGGGGAGTCCGTGCGAGGCGAAGATGTTTATATCGTGCAGAGCGGCAGTGGGGAGATCAACGACAACTTGATGGAATTATTAATTATGATCAACGCGTGCAAAATCGCATCCGCGTCCCGCGTTACCGCCGTCATTCCGTGCTTCCCGTACGCTCGCCAGGACAAAAAAGACAAAAGTAGAGCTCCCATCACAGCCAAACTCGTCGCCAACATTCTCTCCGTGTCTGGCGCGGATCACATCATCACTATGGACCTCCACGCGTCGCAAATCCAAGGGTTCTTTGACATTCCTGTAGATAACCTCTTCGCCGAGCCTGCAGTCTTGAAATGGATCAAAGAGAATATTCCTGACTGGAAGACCAGTATTGTAGTATCGCCTGATGCTGGGGGTGCTAAGAGAGTGACATCGATTGCTGATCGTTTGAATGTAGAGTTCGCTTTGATTCATAAGGAGAGGAAGAAGGCTAATGAGGTGGCTTCTATGGTGCTGGTTGGTGATGTTAAGGATCGTACAGCTATCCTAGTTGATGACATGGCTGATACTTGCGGAACAGTATGCCACGCTGCTGAGAAACTCATTGAAGCTGGAGCTATCAAGGTTTATGCTATTCTTACACATGGAATCTTCTCCGGACCAGCTATTTCGAGAATCAACAATGCATGCTTAGAAGCTGTGGTGGTTACAAACACCATACCACAAGACAGGCACATGCGAGATTGTCCCAAGATTCAATGTATTGACGTGTCCATGATGCTTGCTGAGGCTGTGCGACGTACACACAACGGAGAGTCTGTGTCATACTTATTCTCCAACGTTCCATACTAGTTTAATTTCTGTTAATTTTAAGTTACACCTCCAACAACTGGCTTTTAATGGTTATATGTAAAAAAGCTTATGTTTAACTGGTGATAATTTTATCCAATGT
Source organism: Choristoneura rosaceana (assembly GCA_037349165.1). NCBI lineage: Eukaryota > Metazoa > Arthropoda > Insecta > Lepidoptera > Tortricidae > Choristoneura > Choristoneura rosaceana. Next base: position 1,069,426 of record JAZBNJ010000002.1, read on the forward strand.
TGGAGGGTCTTTTAGTTTGTATAATCTCATTAAGATTAAATAGGTCCTTCCAGTTTTGTTAGTTACTATATTGTACAATTTATTGCCTAGTAGTTTCAGTGATTTATTATAATAGTTGTCAGCACTTCTAGAAGTATTGTATTCATTAAAAAATGGTTACACATTTTAAAATGAAAGATACGACATTTCACAAGATAAAGTTAGTAACAAATTTCAATTCCAATGAGCATTTATCTGCCTCCAAAGTTACTGCCATTATTTTGCCATCCAAACCATGCATTTACATGTTTCAAAGTATTCAATAACATTATCATTGTTAATTGTTTGGGAAGTTTATATTTAAAGACATTTTAGCTAAATTATAAGCATATTTTACTAAATCTAACACTAAAGTGATGTGACCAGAATGTTCAACATGATTTGCTAAATGTTTTTGATTTAGAAACTAAATAATTGTTTTTGTTAAAAAAGTTTATCAACAAATAGTGGCCATGACACTTTTATCAAAGAGGGCAGAAATAGAATGAGTTAAACAGTTTTGACTGTTCTGTATTTGCTTTATAAGTTTGATGAAATTTCTCTCAACTTTACATTTGTGATTTTGTTATCTTCTTAATGAAGGCCATTCACATTAAATGTAATTCTGAATAGTTTTCATGCAATGCATTATAAACCAAGTATAAAATTATGTAACTAATTGGCTTAGAATTGTATAATTCTTCATGGGTATTAAATGTGATGAGTTTTACTAAATTTATAGGCTTTGAATGTATATTTGGTCTGTTTAACATCAAATTAGATAAGTTTACTATACTATTAAGACATTAATAAAATACTTTATTAAAGTTTTGTATGTATTAATGTTGCCATAGCAACTTTAGATCGAAATATTGTGAGACAATGCAGTTAAATTTATTTTTTGGATTAGTTATATAAAATTTCTTTAGCCACAATTGTGTCTCTGAAGTAAGACATTAGCTAAAGTTCCTTCCGAAGTGAAATATGTTTTAGTTGACAAGATTCTATCTTATCTTACTATAACTGCAAATGAGAGTTTGTGAGAATGGATGTTATTCTTTAGGTATTTATGAAACTAGCAATTTCAACCGACTTCTGCGAAGAATTTGATATTCGTGCGCCTGCGGGAACTATAAAAAATTTCGGGATAAACAATATCTTTATCCTTTTCAGGGTCTCAAACTATCTCCGTAACAAATAGCTGTTGGCCGCGACATCGTTTCTAAAGAATTCTGTTATCGCGTTTCCATGGGAATAATAAAAAAATCTGGGATGAAAACTATCCAATTTTCCTACTCAAGGTCTCAAATCTGCATATCAAATTTCATCATGATCGGAAAAGTACTATAGCCGTTAAAGTGTAACAAACACAATCATTTCGCAGTTAGGATTTAGCGCAGATAGTTTAATAATCTGGATTATTTAATTAACGACACTACGCCGAAAATTATGTTTTAGTATTTAGATATTTAAATGTGGGTATTCTTTCCAGAGGAATATGGTATAGGGGGCAAACGAGCAGACGGATCGCCTGATGGTGAGCGATTACCGTCGCCCATGGACACCTGGAACACCAGAAGAGTCACAAGTGCGTTGCCGGCCTTTAAGGTAGAAGTACGCTGTTTTCTTGAAAGCTTGAAGGTTATATCGGTCCGGGAATACTGCAGGCGATAGTTCATTCCAGAGTTTTGATGTGCGAGGCAAGGAATTTCTGGAGAAACGCACAGTTGAGGACCGCCAACCATCTAAATGGTGAGGGTGGAATGGAAGTGTTGTCGCGTGGGTTACCTACTCTAGTTACTTCTTAAAACCGAGCTCTTTAAAGTGAGTGTGCTAAGATATTGTTGAGAAATTAGAATCATTGGTCAAGCTTGCCATCATACTTAACCGACTGTCCTCAAGTGTCTTATTACCGATTATGAACGTATTAAATTTCTCGGTAGCTAAGCACACAAACAAACTGTCAATATTTGCTTACACACAGTTTTTGTGAGGATTAGCAGACGCAGACGATGATAAGATAAAGATAGATAGCGGATAAATGATAATTTACATTAGAAAAAGTAGATAAAACAATCATCTCCAATATGTGCGAGGATGTGCTGTGACTGCGAGGAAATTTCATAGAAAAACATAGAAACGCTTCATTTAAGGGTCTATTCCGATTAGTTGCATTATTAGTTCCATTAATGGAACTAGTTGGACTTTTTTTTCTCAGTAGTTACTTTCAACGAAGAGGGTGGTCCAATTAGTTCCATCAATGGAACTAGTCGGTATAGACCCATTTAAGTACTTTCGTCGCACAGCGACTGGTGGAAACAAGTGAGCAGAGCGAAGCTAGGTAAATGAAGAGTTTCTATTGGTTCGTGAAAAACACATTCTCGCAACACATCTTCGCACATCTCTGGTGGAAGTGGAGTCTAAAACCTTACCTGGTGGCCTTCATGAGTGGCCCGTCTAGCAGCTCGCCCGTCAGTAAGCTGAAAAGCTATCAGAGAGCATGTCTCTCCGAAAAAACGTTAGCGTTACCTTCGCGTACATCTCGAATGTGTTTTTTGTGCGTTATCTAACATTCCATTTTTTTTCTTGACTTAAGTTTTTGATGTTGCTCTGATGATGAACTCTGATTAAGTTCGAAACGCGTCAGTGTAGTGGTGGTGACAGACGGGTTTGTGCAATTTGTGTGTGTTCTTACAGTGGGGGTGGAAGAACTGCATGAACACACATTTCTTACATAAACGTGGCGGGTGAGCAAAGTAATTGTTTTAATTCATTGATATGGACCTCAGTAAAGTAACGCCTCATTCGATAAATTAAATGATGTTACAATTTTTAGGTATGTAGATACTTCCTCCTTCTTCTTCGCAGGATTTCAAAACTATCTTTATAATCTACTTACTACATTTGAATCTAAATCGGTTCAACGGTTTAGACGTGAAAAGGTAACAGACAGACGGAGACACTTTAGCATTTGCATTAGTTTGGATGGGTCATAAGTATCACATCTACTAGTAAAATACGTGATTTTCCGTCCCCCAATGATCTATTCAAACAAATCATTACATCATGACCCTCAGCAATCAAACGATATCAGAAAACTTGGCCGCAAGGGGTCAATCGACCAATATGATGTAAATTGTTTGTGACCGACCGCGCCCACGCATTGTTTTCGCGTAAATAAATTTATGTAACAACAAAAACAATATTATTATGATGTGGGCGTATTTCTGAAAAGACTTACCCCCTGTGTCATCATCCATTGATAACATTTATTTGACGAATAAATGTGATGCCGTCTCTGTCTGTTTTGTTCGAATAGACGGAGACGGCATCACATTTATTCGTCAAATAAATGTTATCAATGGATGGTGAAACAGGGAGTTAATTTTTTTTCAATTGTTGAGAAAATACCCACTCACTAGAAACTTTTTTCAGTAGTCTTAATTATGTTAGGATTAATCCTAGTAGATGTAGTACTCCGTCGTTCGCAGGTGGTAGGAGCTAGTGCAAGGTCCGCCCGGATTGCTACCACCATCTTGCTCGCTAATCCTGCCGTGAAGCAGCAGTGCTTGCACTGTTGTGTTTCGGCGTGGAGAGTAAGACAACCGGTGAAATTACTGGCACTTCAGGTATCCCATCTTAGGCTTCTAGGTTGGCAACGCATCTGCAATACCCCTAGTGTTGCAGATGTTTATGGGCGGTGGTGATCTCTTACCATCAGGAGACTCACTTGCACGTTTGCCATCCAAACGAATAAAAAAAAACTACTTTAAAAAAGCTCGTACCTACCTCAAAATTGATACTTTATAAGTTAATTTTATGAACATTATTTTTAAAAGGTCATACGAGATTTTTTCAAAGTAGTGACGATATGTAGCTTCACGTTCTCAAAGGGTCGGTAAAGTACTGTCTGGTCACCTGGAGTGACAAGTATAAAGCTACGCAAATCGTTTAGTACCAACAGGCCGTCACACGTTTCTTTAACTACCGACGTGGCAGTACCTATAGAATTTAGGCTATACCATACTAGGTATATCCATAAGTTTTAAAGTAATAAAACACACTTCTTTGTATTTACAGCTAGGCCAAAAGGTCTCAAATACCTTGTAATACCCAACATAAAAATTAAGCTACAAAAGATCGCTTAGAAACATTGTCAAAGATACAAATAACTAAGTAATTACAATGACAAAGATAGAAGGTGCTTGACGCGAATCGATAACCTTTATACCAGACCCCCTATTACTGTAACGCATTTACGTCACTAAAGCTTATGAAAACAAGAGTAGATAATGTTAGTAACTCAGATGGTGATCAAAATAGTATCTAAGCGATGGAGTATATTATGGAGTATATTGGATGGCTTATATTATGTACTACCATCTAAGTTACACAGTTAAACAATAAAAATATTCTGATTCTGAGTCAGCAGTGGACTAACATTGGGCGTAAGGTTTTGAACAAGACAAAAATATGCTTAACTAATATTGTCAACTTTTAAGATTGGGAGATGAGGGTCTCATTTGTTTTCTGGCAATATGTATGGACAGTCTGCAGTTTCGGTTAAGTTTGCATTTGCAGTAGTCTTTCAGATTTGTCAGTGCCGCCATAAATCTGTTGTTTGTTTTGAAGAGAACGCGTGCCATCTGTTTAGAAGTTACTAATGAGTTAATGTAATCCACCTACTCAGCAAGAGATGGCGCCACAAGTAATTTTTAGATTTTTTCCGATATAAGGATAACTTCATAATGATAATTCAGGTTTTTAAGTGCATCCTTCACTTTTTTTTAAATTAGATAACTTTAGGCTACGTTGGGTTCTTATTTAGAATCATTTGCACTATGCTTGAACATTATATTGTATTCCAATCCAATTTATGACAAGCGTAAACAAAGACGCCATTACCCCGACCATAGACATTTAGTGATGGAAAACCTAGAACCTATCGCAAAATAATTTATCTGTTCAGTAAAGTTCCATCTATTTAATTAAGAAATAATCGTTCTTAATTAAATAGATCAAAGTATTTTTGCCTATTATTAATTCTAAAGACGTTTATTCAATTATAGAAGCAGTAACCGTTTTTTTAATTTTAAGGAAAGTAAATAAAAATCGCTTATACATCCACTATCTCTACGCTAGTCTATGCTACTAGACTAAACACAAAACATGTTTCAATAAAGAAATAACGTCAGATTTTGACGAAGATTTTTCAAATGAAAAATAATATTGAAATCAAGTGAATTTTGGTGTATAAAGTGATTAGACATCTAGTTAAAAGACACGCATTATAGATAAATGTGTTATTGATTCGATCCAGTGGGTGTTTATACAAGAATTTTGATGAAATCGGTTTTCTTACACTTTTAATAAATTGGATAGACATAACGTATACCGCGCTAAGGCCCTCTTCTAAACGACCTTTCTGGAACTAAGAGAGAGAGAGAGCTAGGGAGCACGAATAAAATGCAGCATACTTTTTAATAACTATATTGTCGCTTAGTGGTGAGCGTGAGCGGCCTTCCTCATCTGAGTGAGCACGTTGCTGAGCTCTTCACGCTTCCTCTTGGCGCGGATGTGAGTGCCCAGACGACGCTTCAGGAACTTCAGAGCGCGCTTATCCTTTGACACCTGTAAATGGTATTAAGTTACATTTAATATACTACTGATCTATAGGGACCTATAACAGAGTTACAGAGAGGCAATACACTAGTGATGTAACGAATATCCGCATATTTTTGCATATTCGCATTCGCATATTTCTGCGAATATTTTGCGAATATGAATATCAGAAAAAAATACAATTATTAGATAAAAGTAGGTTAGTAAAATCAAAATACATTCATTTCTTATGTTTTTATAAAAATCGTAATCACATTATCAGTCTTCACTTAATCATTTGGTATTACGTATTTATTTATTTACTTTGCGATGCGTTCGCATAAACTCGGTAATTCTCGGAACAAAATACAAACGAAACGCACTTCGTTCGAACGAAACTGCCGCCATAGACAATTTGGCGTCAGCACGAAAAACTGAATAATCGAATTCGCATTCGCGAATGTTCAAAAATCACATCACTACAATGCACAGCCAAAATCTTTGAAATCAGACTTAACATTTGGCAAATATTTCCTAAAATATACCTAGTGTTTCTCAAATCACACAGTTTCACATGCACAGATAATCAATGTGGAACTAGGAAAAAAAAAGAAAATTTTAATTATGTTTTAAAAAGAGTATTTTTTTGTGATAGTGCTCTTTTAAAGATAGTGGTCCAGTGGTGGAAGACAATGGAAAGTGTTTTAATAATATCCTAAACCCCATGTACACTATTAATGTAACAAATGTCATTTTTTGAACATTCAGTTATTCGTTCTGATGCCAATTCGAATTCTCGTTCGAACGACGTGCGTTCCGTTTATAGGTACTTTGTTAGGAGAATTACAGAGTTTATTATAAACTACGAACGCATCACAAAGTAAATAAATAAATAGTAACAAATGATTAAGTAAAGACTGATAATGTGATTACAAGATTAAGGAGCAGTTTCACCATCCATTGATTAGTGTTAAATGACGATTAAATGTGATGCCATCTCTATTTGCTTTGTTTGAATAGAAAGGAGATGGCATCACATTTATCCATAAGTTTAAATTAATCAATGGGTAGTGAAACAGCCCTTAAGTCTTTTAACAAAATGAAAAATAAAGAGTGATGATTACAGAATGAGATGAAATAAGAATCTCATTTTCTTTTTCCTTACGCGAAGGACATATTCCTTACGCATCATTCTCATTTTCCTTACGCAAAGGACATATTAAAAAAGTGGTAAATGCAAATGGCTTTGTCAGATTTTGGCTCTGAGAGCCAACAATTGACCTGGCCATTGTGCATGGGGTTCAAACCCCCAAGAACCTTTCTCCTCAAGTCTGAATTCTGAACACATTTTATTTTTTAATCTTATATTTTAACGAGGCTTCAGTGCACTAAATGTGACTATGCCAGCCTCATGGGGTGCCTCAGATACATGTTACACTCTCTTGTGCCGAAACCTAGCCTTTCCGAGCACATTCCAACAACAAATGGGACAAGTCGTCTACCTTCTGGCAAATCTCACACAGAGGTGATGGTTTAATTCTCATCACATGTAAGAATTTTCAAACAAGTTATAATTACCTTAAGCAACTCCATAGCTCTCTTCTCATACTGTGCATGTCCAACAACTTCACGAACCAAATCGCGCACAAACTTCGAGTGCTTGGTTTGGAGCTGTAAACAAAATGACACTGCTTTAAAAACAAATAAAACTTAACAACTTGAAAAAAGTTGAATGACCCCCAATATTGTTATTTTCTTTCAATGTATGTTTGATAAATTTTACCCATAGAAACATTGACATCTACAGCACTTAGACTGGTTGTTTTGAACAATACACGCGGCACACTAATCACTCATATTACATTGACACAACCCCTGCCACGGACATCAACAAAATATAACAAAAGGTTCACAAACCAGAGCTGAGAACAAATTTTGTGTGCCGTTTTGATGTAAGAAACATGCAGTCTATACCTAGATGTCGATGCATAGAAGGAAAACCATGGTATTAAGGAGTTGACAAGGGGATATAACCATGGCAAAGAAATATGAGAAAAAATTGATTGGCCCATAAAAAAAGGTTATAAAAACATAATTTATGCTCGAGAACACAAAAATGAACAAGTTACATACAGTTAAAAAGAAAGTTAAGAATTTTGTCGCTGACAAGTTCTTACTAGGTGCGTATTATCGTTAGTTAACCTTTCTCAATTTTTTTTGACCATTCAAACTATTAAAATTGTTTGGCTACATTCATTGAATGATGTAGTTTATTTAATAAAGATCGATTATTAAAACAAAAATGCAATCAGAAAAAGCAAAACTTGTAATAATAACTTTAAGATCAATAATTGAAATAAAACACAAACATAACCTGAAGAGATATCAAAATGAGCATTTAACTTACCCCCTTTAGTCTGGCAGGTCGGATTTTGATGGCCTTGTCTGTGATTCCTTTCCTACCAGCGGAGATTTTTGTGGTTTTGTGGCCTTTTCGCAGACCAACCGCGATTTCAAACCGGGGAGCCATGCTGAAAAACCAGAATACCTGAACTGTAAACACCGAAATATGAAGCAATGTATATCACCACACAAATTAATATTACAATTTTAGTGTGAAACACTACAAATCTTTTAGGATTTAACGAATAAAAGTAAATTTAATTTCACAAAGAATATTTACGTACATTACGGATTGACAGATCCGACGAAAGAATTGTGATTCGTTCGGAAATCAAAATCATGCACACAGATAACATAGATTCAACATAGATCATTAGAATATTGCTTTTGGCTGGCTGAGTACCCATCCAAATCCATCCATCGAAATAGCTGAGTACGTGCCTATAATAAGTAACTTAATTTTATAATTTACGAGTTTATTTTTGATAAAATATTTAAAAAAATTTGCTGATCATTCATTCGTTAGCAGTAAATTTTGTTGTATTTTTGAGTTAGTTGATTGTTTTTTTTTACTCCAATTGTTTCTGAACGAAAATTTAGGCATATTTGAGATATTGCGATAACTGCGAAAAGTGTGAAATTGATGCTTGCCATGCTTGCTGTCATTTGTCAAAACATCCGTCATTCATTCCGTCAAAAAAGTGTGGTTCTTCGTAATTTGGGCCGTGTGTGGATGTGGAATTTAATTATTTAATTCCATAAGTTTTGATCAGTTTCAATGAGAAGATATTGAATTATACTTATATTTTAAAAGTTAATACAATTTGCGGCACGGTTTATGGCTCGCAGGTGTTAGTCAACGTCGTTCTTTTATCATAACATAACCTGTGATTACTAATTTTTCCACATTTCGTGAGCGAAAATGGAGGTTGGGGCAGTTAAACAAGCTTTTAATAATGAGGTAAGTGTGCCACTACTATTGTCGCTCTGGTAGTAAGTACCATTTAAAAAAAGTACTATCAGGAATGTATCAGTAAATATTACAAAACTGTTTACTGCTCTGAACATATCATGCTATAATTTATATTTTGGTGATACAATCACCAGAATCAATACCTGACACAACAAAGCGATCATAAATATGTAATACAAGTAAAGATTAACTAACCTTAAAAAAAAATGTAATACAACTATTTCTAGGGCTGGTAGAACATGTCAGAGATATTTTTGTACGCTCCATTGTGGCAGGTATTAATACAGGTGACTATACAGGAATGACAGAAATAAAATGAAGTAAAAATTTATAAACTCTTTAATGCACAAAATAAAGAAACAGATACAATTGGCAAATGTTGAGAACATGTACAAAGGTGTACTTTAACTTAGTTTGTGTTTAATTATATTTGTAGGTTATTCAACTCAAGAAAAATTTCAACCAAGCTAAAATACAGATTATACACAAACTCACAAGAAAAGCCAAGACATTTACGGAAAAAAAAGTTCCAGAAAAGTTAAAATTGAAGTTAAAACGAAAAGCTGAATCTGCAGTCAATGAAGTGCTAATTATAAAGGTAAACTAACATAGATATGGAATTTCTAACACTGTAGTGTCTGGTGACAAGCAAAAGTCACCAAGTACAAAATACCTACTTACAACAAAGCTCTTATCTTCTATATCTCGATGGCCCAAACGAATAAACATATTTTTGTCTATTTAACATGTTGCTTTTTCCGGTCATGGTAATGATGTAATCTGTAGAGACCCCTAAACGTTTAAACCTAAAGGTCGTATTAAACCGCTTTCATTCACAAAGCTCTTATCTCAGTATGAAATTACTAACAAGATACGACTTTTTGGAGTTTTACTTGTCATCCGGCATTATATGGATGTTACAAATAATGTCAGAAATAAAGTTTAATTCAATTGTAATTAAAAAAGAAATAAAATTTTCAGAAAATAAAACCGAAAGTTTTAGCAAAGTTTGCTGTTACACATACTGGCAACCTTCAAGATTATTTAAACAGGCCAATAGTGGATCAAGATAAAGCCTGTGCCAGACTACTGCTTCATAAGAGCTTGCAAGAAAAGTACAATTATATAAGGAAAACATTTTCTAATATACCTATCAGTGACTTGCTCATGTCGAGACTGGAAAGGCGGAAGATGAAGAAAGAGGCTTTGGAGAAGCAGAAAATGAAGAGAGGTAACATTTTTATAAAATTTTTATTTTGTTAGATGTTAATTGATATTTCTAACTTTGTTATGTTTATGGGTGTCCATGGAAGGTGCTGATTGCTTTCCATCAGGTGACCCACCTGCTTGTTTGCTCCCCGTCATATTAAATAAAAAATCAAAGTGAGTCCTCTCATTTTAGCCAACACAATAGCAGGCCATTAATTTTATTTTTATCAGGGAACTAATAATGAATTTACAGTGATTTTGTGTTTCATTTTTTAGATAAAAAGCAGAAGGTAGTAAATGCTGAAGGTGAGTGGGAAGTTGAAACCCTGAAAACTGAAAAAAATAGTGATGACAAAACACTGGAAGAGGATGAAGCATCTGGTGATGATGATGATGTGGAATCTGAAGTCGAAGGTGATTCTGAAGAAGAAAGAGCACATTATGATGATGAAGACATAAATAATGAGGAAAAATCAGGATCCGAAATAGAAGAGCAAAATAATGATAGTGATGAAGAAGTTGAGGAACAAATGGAATTCGATGGAGAAACGAATGACGAAAAAGATTTTTCTGCAGAAGTAAGTGATGAAGATGGGGATAAAAGTTCGGGCAATGATGACGAGGAAGAGGATGAGAGGATTGTTAAAGAAGATGTTAAACCAGAAATAAATACTAACAACAAACTATCAACTAATACGAACATTGCTGTTGCACAGGCGAGAAATAAAAACAAACCTGCCATCAAAATACCTACAAAACCAAGAGATGCAAACAAGAATAAGAAATTAAACGAGAAATTGATTTCAAGAAATTTCAAGAAAGGTTTAAGTGAAACACGTGTTTCAGAAACAAAGATTGTTGATCCTTTCTTTATAACAGCAACTGGTGAGAACTACATGTCTGTTGCAGAACCTCGGCAGCCAGATGAAGTAAAAGAAATACATAAACAAGGTAACAGAAAACTAAGAAGAGCTGCCATGTTCGGTCATGTCCCTAAAATCAAACCAAGGCAAGATTTTAGAGAAGGTAACTATAATAGACAAAATGATACCCAAGGATTTAGAAACAAATCTTATGGAGGTGATAGCAATTACAGTAATAATAGAAATTCCAAATTTAATGATAGAAATAATTCGCAATTTAGTGGCAGAGATGATAGGCAATTTAAAGGTAGAAATGATCAATTCAGAGGTGATGACTCACAGTTTAAAAGTAATAGGAATGATAGTAAATTTAAAGGCAAAAATGCTTCATTTAGTGGAAGTGATATTGCACCTAAAGTTGAAAAACTGCATCCTTCATGGGAGGCAAAGAAAAAGAAATCTGGTATTCAGCCATTCCAAGGTAAAAAGATTGTATTTGACGAAAGTTGATGTTGAATAGTGACAAATAAACTTTTTTTAAGAAAATCTGGTTTATTTCTATTACCTTCTACCAGCGGTGGTGTACGCTATATTACTAAGGCTAATAAAGACCTTGTTTGGCCTTTAACTTACATTATTCCATTTGATGTCTTCTTTTATTTAACTAGTAATATTATAAATGCGAAAGTGTGTGTGTTTATATGTTTGTCCGTCTTTCACGTCGAAACGGAGCGGCGGATCGACGTGATTTTTGGCATAAAGATAGTTTATGGACCCGAGAGTGACATAAGATTGGACATACACTCCGTGAGATCTTAAAAAAACCTTCGTATTTTAGAAGCATACTTCGGATATTGACGATGACACGCGATCGTGATACGCGGTTCTGTTCTGTTATCAACTTGCAAAACTTTTTGAAGTTACCGTAAAAAGTTATGTAAAGAATAACCACCAGTACAAAATAAACCTTATTGTGATTACATTAAGCTTGTTTATGTTTTTCTAACATTAATACAATATGACTTTTTGTCATGATACAAAGAAAAAAAAATCAGCATTTTCGAATTATTCCATCGTTCATTTAAATAGAGAACACCCCGACTTAACACAGTGATTTTGTTTGGAAGTATATAGAGTTGTTATACCGTGTTTACTTCTCTTGGGTATGTCAAATGAATTTTTTTGGTCTGCTTCGTTTAATATTTTTTAATGTACTTTTCAAAATCCCCGTTGCTTGTGTGACTCGGTCTCGAACCTTATTAAAATATTTACAATCAACTCTTCTTGAATCATTCAGCTTCTTTAAATAGTAGATTGTACAACAAGAGCATAAAACGAGCCATTTTACCCGAGGCGTTCATATAGCCACCCGAGCCGGCACGGCGAGGTTTTACACTCTGCTTTTCACTTCGATGGCGAGGAAATGAAATAGCATCAGTGGAAACAATGATTCACTTTCTATGTACCTTTTATTTTTATGCATTATTATAATAATTCAATTATTTTAATTTTACTGATTTATTATGATTGATTAGACTGATTTTCAGTTTTATATAAATTAAAAATTATTTAAAAAATATATGGAAACTTTTGTTTGTGGCTGTTGACACCTGATTACCTTGGTCTTTAGTTGGTATTTATTTTATGCACTAGAGCATAAAAAGTCATTTTATGTCGCCTAGATACAGCATAAACACGAACTTTACGAGCATGAGAAGTGAAAAAAATATTTATATTACATTACTAGCTTTTGCCCGCGACTTCGTCTGCGTAAATTTCGATGTTTAGAAAGTACTCCATAGTACAGTGGATGGAACCTTTAGTCGAACCATTTGAGTTCCGGGTACTGCCTTTTCGCAACTTTTCATTTCGCAACTCTAAAACTGTAAATATTTCAGGACTTATTTCAGGGCCATCGTGTAGGTAGATTAGTTTTATAAAACCGGCCAAGAGTGTGTCGGACACGCCCAAAATAGAGTTCCGTAGCCATTACGAAAAAATTAAGTAATATTTTTCCAAGGATTTCGTATTTTGTAGGGAATCTTCCAAGTTTAGGTATATTTTTTACCTTACGCTGCTATTTACTCATAAAATACTAATAATTCTCAAGCAAACTTAGCCGTTATAGTTTTCCTTGGAAGTTTGATATACTGAATACCATCCAGAATTTTTTCAAATTTTTCCACCCACCGGTTTAGATTTTAGAGGGGGGGACACTCGATTTTAATGAAAATTTGCACTTTAAAAGTTGAATATTTCACAAACAAATTACTGAATTGAAAAATCGTTTTAGCAAACCCCTAATGGTTTTAAAATGCCTATCCAACGATAGCCCACACTATAGGGTTGGATGAGAAAAAAAAAATCACCACCACTTTACGTCTATGGGAGGTACCCTAAAAAAATTGTTTTTAGGGTTCCGGAGCCAAAATGGCAAAAACGGAAACCTTATAGTTTCGCAATGTCTGTCTGTCCGTCTGTCTGTCTGTCTGTCTGTCTGTCTGTCTGTCTGTCTGTCCGTCCGCGGCTTTGCTCAGGGACTATCAATGCTAGAAAGCTGTAATTTTGCACGGATATATAGGTAAACTATGCCGACAAAATAATACAATTAAAAATTCAAAAACAATTTTTTTTAGGGTACTTCCCATAGACATAAAGTGGCGGTGATTTTTTTTTCTCATCCAACCCTATAGTGTGGGGTATCGTTGGATAGGTATTTTAAAACCATTAGGGGTTTGCTAAAACGATTTTTCGATTCAGTAATTTGTTTGCGAAATATTCAACTTTAAAGTGCAAATTTTCATTAAAATCGAGCGTCCCCCCCCTCTAAAATCTAAACCGGTGGGTGGAAAAATTTAAAAAAATTTAGGATGGTAGTCAGTATATCAAACTTTCAAGGAAAACTATAACGGCTATGTTTGCTTGAGAATTATTAGTAGTTTATGAGTAAATAGCAGCGTAAGGTATAAAATATACCTAAACTTGGTAGATTCCGTATAAAATACGAAATCCTTAGAAAAATATTAATTAATTTTTTCGTAATGGCTACGGAACCCTATTTTGGGCGTGTCCGACACGCTCTTGGCCGGTTTTTTATTTCTTTCATACAGACATGCAATCACGCACGCACACAGTCACAAACTTTCCTATTTATAATATTAGTAGGTAGACGTAATAACATTGCTTCTCTCTTCTTCCAATTCCACTAAACGGCTCGCATCGGATCGGATCGGAACGAATTTTACAAACACAAAACAAAAATATAAGTAAACATATACCTATACGTCATATTAACAAATATGATTTAGATAAAAGCCGTCCATAGAAAATCAATTTTAAAAATGTATTGACACCAATTAGGAATACATTATATTATTTAAAACTACTTTGTCGGGAATCAGCGATCTAACCAGCCAGTGGTAAATTCAGAGCACGTAAGTACCAGCATTTGGGACTATAATCTACGTGGTTCAATGATACTGGCCACTAGTGTTCATAAAAAATTGTGTTCCGATATTTTGAATTTCGAAGTTCTGCATCGCGCCAACGAAATTTTTAACCGAGGCTATATATACCCCGAGTATTTTGCAGGGAGGTTGGTCGGGGAGGTGGGGGAACGGCAACAGTGCAGCTTTAGCTAGATCTAGGAGTAGAGATAGGGCGGCGCAGCCGCCTTTACTTACCTAATGGCCCCTAGTAATTTAAAATCTTATGGCAGCTGTGACGAGATACTAATTCAAAGCGGCGTAGCCGCTTTGAACTATGGGCACCTGATGTGCCCTCGAAATAGCACGGGACTGTCATAGTAATATAAAGCGGCGCAGCCGCTTTCAAATTATGGGCGCCTGCGGCGCCCATGTGTAAGGCCTAACTATCAAAGTAATATAAAGCGGCGCAGCCGCTTTCAATATTGGGCGCCTGCGGCGCCCATGTGTAAAGCCTAACTATCAAAGTAATATAAAGCGGCGCAGCCGCTTTCATTATTGGGCGCCTGCGGCGCCCATATTAGAGTCTTTAGGAGGATATAATTCACAGCGGCGTAGCCGCTTTGACTATTGGGCGCCTGCGGCGCCCATGTGTAAAGCCTAACTATCAAAATAACATAAAGCGGCGCAGCCGCTTTCAATATTGGGCGCCTGCGGCGCCCATGTGTAAAGCCTAACTATCAAAATAATATAAAGCGGCGCAGCCGCTTTCATTATTGGGCGCCTGCGGCGCCCATATTAGAGTCTTTAGGAGGATATAATTCACAGCAGCGTAGCCGCTTTGACTATAGGGCGCCTGCGGCGCCCATGTGTAAAGCCTAACTATCAAAATAACATATCTCTATATTATCTTTTTAATTTAAGATTAGAAGCTAAGGTTTGTCAAGTAAATTATGCAAATTTTATTGAAATAAACAGTTTAATTTTTTTTTTTTTTTTAACATAAAGCGGCTCAGCCGCTTTAATTTTTTCAGGATTTAAAACTATTAAGGGTTTGCTAAAACGATTTTTCGATTCAGTAATGTGTTTGCGAAATATTCAACTTTAAAGTCCAAATTTTCATTAAAATCGAGCGTCCAAAATCTAAACCGGGGGGTGGAAAAATTTGAAAAAATTCAGGATAGGTAGGTAGGATAGGTAGTCAGTATATCAAACTTCCATGAAAAACTATAACGGCTAAGTTTGCTTGAGAATTATTAGTAGTTTATGAGTAAATAGCAGCGTAAGGTATAAAATATACCTAAACTTGGAAGATTCCGTATAAAATACAAAATCCTTAGAAAAATATTACTGAATTTATTCGTAATGGCTACGGAACCCTATTTTGGGCGTGTCCAACACGCTCTTGGCCGGTTTTAATTTTTAATTGTACTATTTTGTCGGCCTAGTTTACCTATATATCCGTGCAAAATTACAGCTTTCTAACATTGATAGTCCCTGAGCAAAGCCGCGGACGGACAGACAGACAGACAGACAAGGCGAAACTATAAGGGTTCCGTTTTTGCCATTTTGGCTCTGGAACCCTAAAAATCATGAAATATTTACAGTTTCCGAAATATTAAAC
The DNA here is from genome assembly GCA_037349165.1 of Choristoneura rosaceana. Taxonomy (NCBI): domain Eukaryota; kingdom Metazoa; phylum Arthropoda; class Insecta; order Lepidoptera; family Tortricidae; genus Choristoneura; species Choristoneura rosaceana. The sequence continues at coordinate 1,085,542 of JAZBNJ010000002.1, forward strand.
AGTTGGGAAATTAAAAGTGGCGAAATGAATCAGGTTACCAAACGTTTTTCCCCGAAACATTAGTAAACAACAAAATTGTGTAGTTTCTGGTGTACAACAAAAAGAGTATTTGTATTGTATTGTATTTTAAACCTTTGAGTCCTGACGCACAGTTGAATTTTATCAAAGTGTCATAATAAATTCCCTTGTAAAGCAAGGCGATGTCACTATGACTTTTTCTACGAAAAGGCTTCACAGTGGGTTACGATCAGTGAGCTTCTACATACGTTACGATAGTAACATATAATATCATTGGTTACGATACAGTTGGTTCGAGAGTAGTAGGTACCTAATCAGATTTTCTCACAAACTTCAGTGTCCCACATTTTCCAAAAATTTTTTCAAACTGCGGATAAATATCAACTGAAAAACCTGTTCACTAAGTTTCTCATCTATGGGCATTTCTCTCTATCTACTATTCACATTCACATCTGGAGACTCTGTTTTACAGCTCAGAATCATGGACTGAGTCTACCTCCCAAAATTTGTTGAAATCGGAGAGATACAGGGTACAGCGGTAGATTGAAATGCAATTATATGTGTGTCGATATTAAATTATGTAACTATGTAAACCCATTTATTCTTCATTACTTAATGTTTACTCAGTTCTCCAAAAAATGGCACTGCAATGTGTGGCAATTAATTTACTATCGTTTAATTTTGTTCATTATCATTTAAAATATATTGTATAATATATTGTATTTTCTCACTCTATACAAACTATCTATTCCGTCGTGGGTAAAATTCGTTACTTATTCAGTGTTAAAACAATCATACCTACTTACCTACATACTCGTACAGTCGCAATTTAGCTTAGCTATTATGATAAGTCGCTTTAGTGACCATGTCTATCCTTTTCTTACACTCTTAGCTGAGTAGGGTAAGACAGAGACGTAATGACGTGAAATGCCAACGTTACACGTCCAGTCAAATTTATAGCTACAAATTATTCAGCAATAAGTTCCTGACACGGAATAGGTATGTGGACGTGTATATTGCCAACAATTTAGATTGGATATCGCGCTAGACGTCCTTATTACGTTTGTGGCTGGTATGGTAGGGACCTATTGCTTGCCGGTGTTGCCAGGGGACGCTCGATTTTTATGAAAATTTTCACTTCAATGTTGAATATTTTGCAAACAAATCACTGAATCGAAAAATCGTCTTAGCAACCCACAATGTTTTTAAAAGACCTATCCAAAGATACAAGGTTGGATGAGAAAAAAAAATCGCCCCACTTTACGTCTATGGGAGGTACCTACCTACTATAAAAAAAAATATATATATTGTACCATTTTGTGGGCCTAGCTTACATACATATTCGTGCAAAATTACAGCTTTCTAGCACTGATAGTCCCTGAGCAAAGACACGGACGGACGGACAGACAGACATGGCGAAACCATAAGGGTTCCGTTTTTGCCATTTTGGCTACGGAACCCTAACAAAAGTACCAAACTCCCGTTCAAGCACAGAATCATTTACCCCACTTAACGCACGAAAGGACACGTTTCCCACCGTTCATTCAAATTGTAACAGCTGGCCACCCCGACGGCGGAAATGCATTCCTCTGCGATTTACTGCAGCGGCCGAACTGCTTGCTGCACCTGCATGCTGAACGTTATTGCTGACATTTCACAAGCTACGAGTATATCATGATTGTTCGGCGAAAGCCAGACGTATGATATGGTGGCTTATTTAGATCGGTCAGTATGGGGAAGTCTGAAACTATAAGACATATGAATCATAGAACCAAGTCATAGTAACAAGAAAAACTGCATTCATACATTTAAAAAAACATGTACTCACGCCGAACCACAAAAGTGCAAGCACTGTTGCTTCACGTCACGGCAGGATTAGCGAGTAAGATGGTTGTAGCAATCCGGGCGGACCTTGCACCTACCACCTTACTTAAGACCTATACTATCGAGCTTTGGAACGATCTATGCTCGGAGTTTTAAAGAAAGATAGAATCCGAAACGAGGCTACCCGACACAGAACTAAGGTCATCGACATAGCTCAGAGAATTAGCAAGCGGCAGTGGGCTGGTCATATGGGGACGCATCTAAATATCGAATGTTAAAATATCGAATGGGTCATAATATCGAAAGGTTTATATTCTGAAACAGTAAACTTCTCAGGATTCATTAAAACGGCACCGTATTGAACCCATTAGGTTGGGTTAGGTTAGATTTATAACAATCTAAAAAAAAATACAGTCTTAAGGAAAATACCTTTTCAATATTATGACTCATTCGATATTTTAATACATTCGGTATTTTAACATTCGATATTCAGATAAGTACCCGGTCATATCTGTCGAAGAACCCGATAGCCTTTGGTGTAAACGAGTTCTTGAGTGGAGACCGCGTCATGGTGAATGTAGTGTAAGACGCCCACCGGCCAGGTGGAGTGATGATGTGTTGAAAGGCTGCTGGTAGAAGCTGGATGCGTCTAGCCGAGGACAGGGCGCAATGGCGCTCTTTGGGGGAGGCCTATGTCCAGCAGTGGATTGCTATAGGCTGATGATGATGATTACGATGTAGCTGGCGACGACGCCATGGCGTCCCATCCGAAACTAGTAAGTTTTATAATGATTGCTTTAAGCAATAAAATGTCACTATAATTTTATCTATCTATTGTTATTTTGTACTTAAATTATTCAATAAATTATCTTATCTGATCTTATCTGCGAAATGTAAATGTAATTTAGTTCGATAGTTCAATAGACTGCTAAAGCTCCTTGAAAATCTGAATACTTACTAAACTACTCATTTAACCCATTCCCTGCCGGACACTGCACACGTTATCAAATCCCACAAATCAAGCCCTCAAGTCATCCGTCACAGCATCCAATATGGCGGTCGTAAATCGGCGGAGTCATCTGTAAGTGCTGTAGTAATTAAGCATTCCCCGTGAATCAGGGCTCACGATTAATGGCGGCGACCGCGCGGGTATTACGGATTCCACACAGCACCGGTAAATAAGTCTGCAGCAGGTAGAGGGTTGGACCGGTAACTGGTTAAAACCGGTTTTAGATTACATAGATGTGCTACTCAGTATTGAGTTACAGGTGCACATGGCTTAAATATATAATATGTTTTCTGCTCTAGATATCTTGCCCAACTGACTTACTGTAAATCTGTACACAGAGTGTGATGGTTAAGTGTAGCTAGGCAATTATGCCTTAAATATAACAGGTATCAGAAAAGTTTAAACTGATATTGAAAGTAACCTAACTTAACCTACCCCCAAACACCGCACGAAAGCTCTCAAACCTAGTTTAAATCTCAATCCCATTTTTGGCTGATTTTCTGCCAAAATGGGATTGAGATTTAAATTCTGCTGAAATTCGTGTCTGTACTCCTCTCCAGTAATAGTGTAGGGGTACGGCACGCAGAAACTAAATGCTGAGGAGGTTCGATTCCGGTCTCTTTTTTGTGGTTTTTCTGTGAATCCATGTTTCAGTTTGTATTTTCGATATTGTTTTCGGGATGACCGTAAAAATAACAAATTTGGAGTTGAAATAAAAAAAAAAAACAAAAAGACTCCAAATAACCAATCAATACGTACCAAATCAAAGCTGAATCCAGAAGTTAGAAACAACCGAAAATATTAGGTTCGATACCAGATACCCGTATTTGGTACTTTCAATCCTTATTTGCTGTGTTTACCGCGCTATTCTGTGCACAGAACGCGACAGCTCTTTCGGTGCTCGCTCCGGATTGGACTAATCGCCCACGTTTGATTCTCTACGTGTGGGCGATTCAATTTGCTGTTATAGGACTTAAGGGGCCGGACGCAGTTGAAGTGTTAAGCTAATCATAGGCCCCTACTACGCTGGGTCTAATTTAATAACAATTAAGATTAATAAGACATGGCTTCACCGTAAACAAATAAAATTAAGTAGAAGGTAGTTCTAAATGACGGTTAAAGGTTTTACAACTTGGTGATTTTCAATGAAAAATTTTAATGATTGTTTTGGTTCCTTACCTAGTCTAACATCTGGTAACATGGTGAAGGGTTTTGTAACTCTGATGATGAATTCTATATAGTTAGTTCAGTTTCTATAGGTCTGGTATAGGTAGAGTCATTCACGATGACGCGTGCCGAGGTTCTTATTACAATGTCGTTATTGTCGGTTCGCCAGATTGCTGCCACCATCTTGCTCGCTAATCCTGCCGCGAAGCAGCAGTGCTTGCACTGTTGTGTTTCGGCGTGGAAAGTAAGACAGCCGGTGAAATTACTGGCAATTGAGATAAATATTCCATCTTAGGCGTCTAGGTTGGCATGGCAACGCATCTGCAGTACCCCTGGTGTTGCAGATTTTTATGGGCGGTGGTGATCTCTTACCATCAAGAAACTCACTTGCTCGTTTGCCATCCAGTCGAATGCAAAAAAAAATTGTCTGATTTTGATAAAAACACGCGTCTTCGTGGATGGCTGGATGGCACAAGGTATAGGAAACTTATTACCTCTAAATAGGTACCGGGAATATCACCGTCAAAATTTCCCATTTGGGCCAATGTTGCCAGTAATACCACGTATCATTACGAAGGCATTTTAGAACCGCATCAGTTCAGTATCTATCTTATCCGATCCTAAATTTACATAAAAATCCTTTCCTCTTCGCGGAATATTATTAAATCGAACGGATGGCTTCAGTCAAAGGGTTAACGATCAGGTCAGAGTGAATGAGGCAGAAATGACAACCTTTGACACCCCTTTAAAGGGTCTTTACCCCTTAAGGCAGTTCTATGAGCCCTTTTGGCGGGACGCGAGATTCTTATTGCACTTTCGCAAGTTTTTGTTTCAAGCGAAAGATGTCCTTTACTTGGTCGTAATGTATTCATGTATTCAACAGAAAGGTTCTTGGGTTCCGTAGTGTTTGAACTACGACATTTGAATATTGAAAATAATTAGCAAAACCGAATTGGGCAAGATATAGGTTTCACTTACAGTTTGTTCTGGCTCTTTTCCTCAGTCCCAGGGACACATTTAAGACACAATCACAGCACTTTCAGAGTTTTTTATGAATAATTTTAAAAGAGCGCGCGCCGGCCGGCATACATTTCGAGCTGTCAAATTTGCGCAACAGACTGGTGGCGCCGCCGTGCGGGAGAAAGCGGAAAGTTCATTCAGCCAGTATGTTTTTGATATGTGCAGGAGGTTTTAATGCACATATTACTAATTATATCTGCCCAATGTAACGTACATAAACCCCCCACCGGGAATCTACCCCAGATTCCCCAGTTTACAAACCAAACCAGGGATGGTATTGAATAAGGCAAGTGGACTGTATAGTGTAAGTATTTGTTGACTTAGTGAACTAAACACGTGTAGCTGTAAATTGAGTAAAATAAATGACTTATTTCGAACCTAAAATTGTCATAAATTTGACACCTTCTTGCGTCAAATTCATGCAAAGAAACAAAGGAAAATAAAAATTATGCTGAATCCAATTCCATTGGAAGTGGACTAAGCTTTACAACGGGTCGCGTGTATTCGCCATTCTGGGTTTTTACTTTTACTACCCGTACAACTCCATCAGCTCCTGGATAAAGTTCCGTCACACGACCGAGAGGCCATTGAAGCGGAGGAGCGTCAGCATGCATAAGAACGAGTTCATCAACTTGAATATTACGACAATTCCTATACCATTTTTGTCGCTGCTGCAGCGTGTGCAAATAATCGTTTAATTGCAAAGTACGCGGACCGATATGTAAATAAATTTTATGAAAATAGTCGATAAGAATTTTTGTAAAGTTGCACTTTTTAGGAAGCAATAATGGATACTTCTTTTGATACGGTAGTTCGGCGAAAGACAACCTACCCCCCACCCTGAGAAAACCGAGGGGGTCGACATAAGGTGCTAACCTTTTAAGTGAAGAACTACAGCTGTAACCATTGGAAATTGCTTGGATATCAGCTGCAAAATGCTCTCGCTGAACGGATTTAATGAGCACATCGTGTGCGTTCTTTAAATCTGATAGAGACGAAGGACCTGTGTTCCTATTAGACTTCGTCGATCTACAATTGTTAATAAACTGAAAACAACGCGCTAAGACCTTTTGAAGCTTGCTAAAACTCGAATATTTTTCGGTTAAATCATAAACAAGGTTTGAATCACGTGTTGTGTCTTGCACGCTAGTTTGAGCCAAAGTCGCGCATGGAATTTTGAGTTCTGGCACATTTGCCGATTTAAATTGATCAATTGATTTTACTGGCCAATTCTCTCTTGGTGCGTCTAGCCAGCTCGGTCCTCCGAGCCACTCCGCTGTCGATAACAGCACGGAAGGTAGCGCTCCGCGCGAGCACACGTCAGCGGGGTTGGACGCGCCGCTCACGTGAAACCAACAATCGCTTTGCACGGTCTCCAAAATTTTGGAAACACGCGAAGCCACAAAGGTTTTGAGATTATAACTGGGTGTATTCAACCAACTCAGCACCACAGAGGAATCGGTAAACAAGAGTATTTCATGAACAGGAATTCGTTCAGACAATATTGACTTCGTATATTTGACTAACTTGACTAACAAATGCGCAGCCATTAGCTCGAGACGTGGAATGGTCACTGTCTTCAAGGGTGCAACCTTGGATTTTGCAATGACTAGACTGACCTTCGAATTACCTTGATTGTTAAAACTACGCAAATAGATGACCGCAGCTATTCCTTGAACTGAAGCATCGCAGAATCCTAGTATCTGGTAGTAGCTGTGCTGTTTGACAGTAACCTGGCGCTCGTGGCTAAAATTCGACAACAGCGGGAGCTCTGACATGTAGGTGAGCCACTCCTTTTCCAGTTCCGGAGGCAGCCGCTCATCCCAACCCAGCTGTTGGAGCCAGAGTTTCTGCATGAAGCATTTCGCGTAGAATATGCAAGGAGCCACGAAACCTAAGGGATCATACTGACGACCAATCTGTGACAAAACACTACGCTTGGTGATCGCCTGTGAAGCTGGAAGTGGATGGAATACGAAGGAAAACACATCTTCGGCGGGTCGCCACTGCAGACCTAAAACTTTTATGGATAGGTCCTTGTCATCCTCGAATGCAATGGGCGTTTCGCGGTGATCAGCTGGAACCCGAGCCAGTACCTGGGGACAGTTGCTGGCCCACTTACGAAGCAGAAATCCTCCTCCACTCAGCAACTCTAACAGTTCATCCTGTAGCCTAGCTGCTTCATCATAGCTGCTCACTGACCACAGAAGGTCATCGACGAAGAAACCCTTTTTTAGAACCTTGCTCGCTAAAGGATACTTCTCGCAGTCGTCGTCAGCCAGTTGATGCAGGACACGGATCGCTAGGTACGGACTGCTAGCAACGCCGTATGTGATCGTGTTTAACTCATACACCTTTAAAGGTTGATCAGGTTGAAACCTCCACAAGATGTGTTGGTAATTGCGTTGAGATTTTTCGATCAATGTCATTCGAAACATTTTACAAATATCACTTGACAAGCAAATTTCATGTATACGAAAATTTATTAAAATCTCGTTAATATCTGCTTGAAGCTTAGGACCGGCGTAAACGACTGAATTCAAAGAATTATTATTTGTCGTTTTGCATGAGGCGTCAAAAACTACTCGGAGTTTTGTCGTGGTACTTGACGGTCGGAGAATACAAAAGTGAGGTATTATGTACTTAGAATCCACAGTACCAAAATCACCTACGCAAGTCATGTGACCAAGGCTCTCATATTCGGACATAAATTTATTATATTCTTCCTTAAGTTCCGGAAGACGATTCAGCTTTGTTTCTAAATTGTGGAAGCGGCGTAAAGCTTGTGGAGTCGAATCTCCGAGATCAAAACTAGGTTTGAACGGGTACTTCACTGTATAACGCCCCGTAGTATCGCGACTGTGTTCGTTTTGAAATAATTGTTCGACATACAAATCTTCTGGTTTTTTCGTGACGTCATACGGCACGTTTTCGGTCTCCCAGAAAGAGTTCATGATTTTATCGATACTACTAGTTTTATTAGCAGAGAACAAGTTGAGCGAGGCTGTATTCGACTCACAATCGTCACTCAGTACTGTCTGACCAGTAATGACATATCCGAATATGGAATGCATCGCGACGGGCAAACCCGGGTCACGCGGTAGTATATTTTGACCGTCATAAATGTAGGGAAACATGTCACCTGCGATTAATAAGTCAACTGGAGCCGCCGAAAAGTAGTTCGGGTCAGCTAACTCGAGATTTTTGAAATTATTGATAACTTTGTTTGACAAGGTTACTGTAGGTAAGTTGCTAGTTATATTACTTACGACAACAGTATCAGTGCTAAGCACCGGACCAGATGAGTTTCGTGGTTTAATTGAACATGTAACCAGACCGAAATCTTGCACTGGCGCACCTCCCAGACCCATGGGTTCAAACTGACACTTGCGTCGAGACAAACCCAGGCGCTGGGCACATTCTTTTGTCATATAACCGGACATGGCACCGCTGTCAATGACTGCACGCACGGCGTGGTAAGTTCCCCATCGATCTGCGACGTGCACCATGGCAGTGCCTAACAGCACGGTTGAATTTGACGAACAAGTCAAGCCGACGTTTGGCATTGAACTTTGACTTTGATTTTGACCATTTGAAACGTTTTGAATACTTGAAATGTTTTGACCACTTGAAATGTTTTGACTACTTGAATCGTTTTGATTAATTGATGAATTTTGAACAGTTGGAACTGTATCTAAGTGAATACTGTGATGGTGCGGTTGTTTACACAGCACACAACGCACTTTTGACGTACACTCGGACAACGAATGCTGACGAAAGCAATTTTCGCATAATTGAAGCAGTTTCACTTTGTCAAGACGCTGCACCGGTGTTAAATCAAAAAATTCGAAACATCGATAAGTTGAATGCGGTTTGTCGCAAAATAGACATCTATTTGATCGTTCGCTATTATTCTTACTCACAGCTGACAAGCACGGCTTTTGGAACTGCTTCGGTGCACTACTGTAATTAGCAGCATTATTATTATTTGTTCGAATAAAATTCGGCTTTGCAGAGGTGTTAGGAACACTCTTAGGCGTAAACTGAATTTTTGATGTACTAATTTTAACCTCAGACATTTCCAAAACACGCGCCTGTTTCTCTACGAAATTAATCAGCTGTTCGTAAGTAGGTATATCGGTTTGATCTACTGATTGTTCGAATTCGCGCCTAGTGACGGGGTCTAAATTTCGCAATCCCATATAAAACAGTATGAAACTCGATAGGTTACTGATTTTCAAAAGTTTTAATGCTTTAACACACTCTTGATACGTTTGTAAAAATGTGTTTAGACCAATAGCCGACTCTGTTGACAAAGGCTTAAATTGAAACAGCCGATCTAAATAGCTTGTAGCTAAGGCACGCGTGTTCTCAAATTTTTTGACTAGCAAAGCCCATACTATTGGATAATTATCGGCCGTCACTGGCATCCCTTTGACCACAGTCAATGCCGAACCGCTGACTGCGGAGAGCAGGTAATAAAACTTCTCAATGTTCGTAATATCATTGTTATTATGAATTAAACTCGTAAACGTGTCATAGAATGTTTGCCAGTTTTCTAATTTGCTATCGAAATGGAACAATTCTAGTTTAGGCAGCCGTGGCTTAGCCGACCGCGAGTCTGGCCCGGCAGCGCCCGGCCCGCGGCCCGCGGAGCGCGACGAAGGTCCGCTACCGCTGCCGTCACACGATTGCCAAGTGTCGCTATTAGCCTCCGCTACACTCAGAATACGGAAATACATGTCGTCAAAGGTTTGAATTTCTTGATAATTTGGTTTAAATTTCGGGTTTTGTTTCTTATTATAAGAATTTAACTCGAATATGCATTGTTCGAAACATTCCCGAGTCGAATGAAGTTCTTTAAGTCGCAAATTAAATTCGGTTAAACGCTCTGGTGGAGTTGATTTGGATAGTTCAAATAACGTTTGACATCGTATAAAAAGCAGTTCTTTTTTGTTAATAAGTTGTTCGACATCAAATTCTTTCTCGTCCATTTCGAATTCAAAACAAAAGACGCGCGCGACGCGTTGCAAAGAACGAAAATTGAAAACGTTTGTTTTATACGTATTATTCTAGGTAAATAACTTAGATTAGAAATAAGCCTGTTACCTTAAAACTGCGTGAAATGTGTGTTTTATGTGTATGAATGTGTATTTAGTTTGCAAACTGAGGATGCGGTTCGATTGACCAAAATGTTTGAACTACGACATTTGAATATTGAAAATAATTAGCAAAACCGAATTGGGCAAGATATAGGTTTCACTTACAGTTTGTTCTGGCTCTTTTCCTCAGTCCCAGGGACACATTTAAGACACAATCACAGCACTTTCAGAGTTTTTTATGAATAATTTTAAAAGAGCGCGCGCCGGCCGGCATACATTTCGAGCTGTCAAATTTGCGCAACAGACTGGTGGCGCCGCCGTGCGGGAGAAAGCGGAAAGTTCATTCAGCCAGTATGTTTTTGATATGTGCAGGAGGTTTTAATGCACATATTACTAATTATATCTGCCCAATGTAACGTACACGTAGCAAAAATTTGCAAATTGTTTTTGGCAGAATAACGCCTGGTCTCAGCCCTGGGGTGTTTTTTTGTCACGTACTCTTTAGTGGCTTGTGTTCTAGCATGAACTTAATGTGGTGCTGCGATTCGTTCTAGGGATAATAGATGCCTGCCTCGGGCTACATTTTTAAGAGGCGATAAAATCACATATTTTGATACAAAAAATATTTATTTGTGTCACGAGGGAGCAAAATAATGTATTTACGGCGAGGGCGGTACATTGAATCCAAAATGTAGCAAAGGATTCTACACTCTTCATCACGCTCAGGATTCTACTTTAGAATGCTTCTCTACACTCAGGATTCTAAAGTAGAATCCTGAGCGTACCTATAATGAGGGATTCTAGTGTAAACGCCCAAGATCAAAATAATGTTACTCCCGATGACTAATACAACTTTTCACACCGAGTATGACGAAAATTGAAATAAGACAATCAACATAATATATACGATAACTGTAAAAATGTGTTGGTAGCCGCATTATAACTTGGGACCGGCTGGACCGATTTCTTTCATTCCTTTTTGCTGTGTTCGTTATTGTCAGGAAAAGGTTTTATGGAAGAAAATATAGAAAAAATGAACGGGGGCGAAGCCGCGGGCAAGAGCTAGTTCTAAATATAAGCATAGAAAATGGCGTGGTTTATAATTACCTTCAACTTCAAAAAATTGCATTTCCTAAGTATTCGAAAAGCCTTGAACAGAAAAATTGTACTTTGATCCCTCTCGCCAAGGAGTGATTTAATCCGTAGTACCTACTTATGTGACGTAATCATAAATTTCATTATTTGGCAAAAAAAAACATAGAACAGTGTAATCCTGGCTCTCTAAAATATCTGTAACTTTCTGGCCCCCCATGAACAATGTTTGCCCACCACTGATTTAAAGCATGTTATGTCTATTGTCAGCATGCTAGCGCCACTTGTCTGCCTTTAAATGATGGATCGATATTATTGCCTTCGTTTATCCCTGCCCTCAGTACAGACAGGGTTAGAGAAAGGTCCGTGGGTCGGTTAAACTATGATTTTTCATTTTGATTTATGCAACTATTCGCAAAAGACTTTTTAAATATATTTGCTAAAGAATTTTCAACCATGAAGTGTCAGCTCTCTACAGCTAGGTACAGTCAGCTTCAGAGAAAGGGTACTCCCCTGTAATGGCGGTAGTATGGATACCGCCGTTACAGGAACCTTTTCTCTGCAGCTGACTGCACTATACCTACTTGAAACTTTTAGGTAATTAAATAATGTAAACAAATTTCAGCAGCCTACTTTGGTACATTCAAGGATTTTAAACATTTTACTTATCTATTAGTATAAATACAAACTAGACTAGTGTATTTCTATACAGAAATGTAATTATTTAGGTAGTTTAATGGGGGAATTTCACTATTTAAGACACCAATTGACGTTGTTATGTTTACATTTTTTTAAATACCTATCCAAACCAAGTATAGCTACAATAACAACTAGCATTGTTTTGAATGCAGCCTCTCTCTATTCTATACTGCCGAAACGACACAGCGCGTTAGGAAGTAAAATAAAAATCCTCGGAGACACTTACGTTTTTATTTATTTATAATATTAAGTCCACTTGGTCACGTTCGGGGAAATGGGATCACGTACCGAATGCGAACGAACTGAACTGTCGGTGGACGGGGCTTAGGGATTCGCGGACTTAACACGCTCATTGTAGGCACGCGTAAATACGCTTTTGAAGTTTAAAAACCGGCCAAGAGCGTGTCGGACACGCCCAAAATAGGGTTCCGTAGCAATTATGAAAAAATTAAGAAGTATTTTATAAGGAATCTTCCAAGTTTAGGTATATTTTATACCTTAGGCTGCTATTTACTCTTAAACTATTAATAATTCTGAAGCAAACTTAGCCGTTATAGTTTTCCTTGAAAGTTTGATATACTTATTACCATCCTGATTTTTTTTAATGCTCGATTTTAATGAAAATTTGCACTTTTAAAGTTGAATATTTCGCAAACAGATCTAGTGATCTGTTTTCATTAAAATCGAGCGTTGAAAAAAATCAGGATGGTAATAAGTAGGTATATATCGATTTAGTAATCGAAAAATCGTTTTAGCAGTGTTTGCCCTAGTGGCTTATAAAGCCCTATCCAATGATATCCCACACTAAAAGATTGGATGAGAAAAAAAATCACCCCTACTTTACGTCTATGGGAGGTACTCCAAAAAAAAATTATTTTAATTTTTTTATTGTACCATTTTGTCGGCATATACATATAGGTACATTTGTGCAACATTAAAGCTTTCTAGCATTGATATTCCCTGAGCAAAGCCGCGGACGGACGGAAATACAGACAGACAGACAGACAGGCATGGCGAAACTATAAGGGTTCCGTTTCTGCCATTTTGGCTCAGGAACCCTACAAATAACCCTACCAAACATTTTAATTTTAAATGCCAGGCTTTTGTTGACTGTACTTGGATGGCAGCTAAAATCAAAATTCCAACGAAATAAACGTTAGTTGTTTTTTTATTTGAAACTATGATTTGAACTGATTTTTTGGTCCGAAAGTTTGTAAGTCTCTTTGTTTGTTTGATTACCTTTTAACGTCTAAACTGCTGAACTGATTTAGGTGAGATTTAGAACAGAGAGTTTGAGTCCCGGGAAAGTATAAAGTATAATTTTTATCCTGGAAAATTGCATAGTTCCCATGGGATAGCGATAAACGAATTCTACGTGGATGGAGTCGCAGGCAACAGCTAGTCATTTTATAAAAGCTGAATGTTTTTTAGGTAGGTACTTACCTAAGTAGGTAATAGGTATTATGTTCCTAACACAGGTAAAAACGATTTCCAACTATGAAATTTGGGTTGTGTAGAGGTGACTTTCCGGTAACAGGTAGTAAAGGTGTGTAAAATTGCGCCTCAGTTAGAAGTAGTATAAAATTCAATTTTAACATTTTTGTTTTGGAATAATATTAAAAACCACTTCCTTCATTGCCAAATGCTTTGTACAAAATGTAAATTATGGTTGGAATGCCTGACAAAATATATTAGCTTTGCTTCCAATAACACAAAAACCTAAGAGTGAACACTCCTTAATTTTTCAGTGTTTTGTTGTTCCACAGGATTCTACCTCGAATAATGGCCACGAACTTGACTGTTTTTTCAAAATGTCACATTTTACGTTGACTTTTTTAATTTAAATTCGGACGTGACGCTTTAGAACTGTTTCGCGTTATGAAATATGCACATTCTGACGGATATACGGCGGCGTGCGCTGCAATGAAACACTCGTTGTGCGTGTGTTTTATTTATTTGACTCGAGCTTATACAATCCAACATGTAATGCGAAATTTCGTTTTTAACCCCCAAAAATACAAAGTGAAACAGTGATTCACAGAAAAACCAGAAAAAGAGAACAGCGCTGAGAAGTGCTGCTGCTTATGTAGCGTAGTAGAAGAAAAAAAGCAACCTGAGATATATATGCGTCCATAGGAAAAATTCGTGTCTAGATTCCTGTCCAGCGGTGGTGTAGGGGTACGGATTGCTGAGGACCTGGGTTCAATTCCCAGCGCTGGTTTCTTTTTCTGGTTTATCTGTGCATCCATGCCTCAATTTGTATTTTCGATATGGTTTCACGGGACACCTGTAGAAGTAACGAATTTGGAGTTGAAATAAAAAATAGAAAAAGACTCCAAAGAAACAATCATAATTTAACCCCCGATGCAACAATTGGGGGCTATATTTAAGTTTTACGCAAAATGTCTGTCTGTTTATGGAATCGTAGCTTTCAAACGGATGGAGCGATTTTAATGTGTTTTTTTGCGTGAAAGCGAGATTCCTTGCGGTGGCTCTTAACTTTATTTGTTAAAATAATTATTGAATCAGGCGTTACTTTGCGGAGGTCCATATCAATGAACTAAAACTAACTTTACTCAACCGCGACCTTATGACAGCTAAGTTTATACTAGATGTGCGTATTCATGCAGTTCCTCCACCTTTACACTGTAACACATACAAATCACATAAACCCATCTATCACCACCACCTGGCTCCTCTATAGTAGTCCGCATTTTATGCTGAGGCGGGACTATTTCGGGCGCAAGTAAATGACATGTGTATTTTCTATTATTATTTTTTTATTGTTTTTTATAATTTTTTATTTTTTGTATTTTTTATGTTTATTTTTTACCTTGAATAATTTTTTTCATTTTCATTTTTTTTTCATTTTCCACACTACACTGACGCGTTTCGAACTCAACCAAACTTCATCATCAGAGCAACATCAACACAACCTTAAGAGCCTAAAAAAATATTGAATTTTAGGTAACGCACAAAGTAACGCTAACGCTTTTTCGGACAGACGTTGCTCTCTGATAGCTTGAAGAAGGGCTACGAAATAGCCTGAAACATGTCGAACTAAACTCAATTTAAGACGTCAGTTAACCGTTAAAATGTCATTTATCTTTTTGTTGGTTAGGTTATGACTGTATTGTGCGTCTGTTGTATCATGGTTGCGGTACCATCTGGTATCGGTATAATGTAGAGCGGTTTTAAAACCAGCGCCATGACTGAAGAAATTCAGACATCGGAATTGCCGAGTGGCATCCATTTTATGCTCTGGTAACTACTGTTATATTTAAATAGGTGGGCGGAATCAGAAGGTTTTCGAATGGCGTCCGCGGACCGGGAGACGAGCTGTCGGTAGACCTCCAACAAGATGGAGCGACGACCTGGCTAAGATCGCGGGATCGCGGTGGATGCGAAAAGCACAAGACCGGTCTGAGCCTCGAGGGATCTATGTCCAGCAGTGGACGTCTTTTTTAAATTAAGATTTCATGTACAAACTTTTTTCTATCCATACTAATATTATAAATGCGAAAGTGTGTTTGAGTGTTTGTTTGTGTGTTTGTATGTTTGTCCGGCTTTCACGTCGTAACGGAGCCACAGATCGACATGATTTTTGGCATAGGGATAGTTTACGAGCCCGAGAGTGACAGAGGCTACTTTTTATCCCGGAAAAATGGACAATTCCCGAGGGAAAAGCGCGCGATAACCGAATACCACGCGGGGGGAGCCGCGGGCAAATGCTAGTACCAAATAAATTTAATCTATTCTATTCTAAAAAGTCATCCATTAAGTTAAACGTCAGTTAAACAGATCCCTAAGTAATCTCAATGGATAAATAGAAGACCACATTTTTTACTGGTTGCAACACGATCAGTCAAAGTCAATATTGACGCAACAAATTTAACTTGGCTAATGGTAAAACCTGGACCATGGTAACACATGTATTAGCAGCAAAAACCTGTCAAGTTCGAATCAGATTCACGTAGTAGGGGTTCCGTACGTTCCTATTGTTAAGATCGAACAAGTACATGGCACAAAATTTGGCTCTACATACAAAATTACCTATTTCTGCATATATTTGTGGGCCAGATTTTTTTGCCGCACAGTATATTTTACAAGTTTTTATTTAATATCCATGGTGTTTAACGTTTATTTATTAATTTTGTATTTAAGTAAGTCGAATTTTACTTGTAGTGTTTAAATTGACTTGTAATTTGGTATGAATATACGTATGTATGTACATAATCTAGTTTGCATCGTATTACAGCAATGGGATCGTATGAAAATACAAGTAAAGCGACAAAAAGTACTGTTAGCAAAAACTGGCATAATTTTCTTTGTTCACTTATTTAGTAAGCGGCCGTAGTGCTTATAGCATTGAAAAATATAATACAACTAAAGGGCTACACACTTTGAAAATTTCAAATTTCCAAGTCATAACATACATTGTGATCGAAGGAGCGTCAGACAGCGGCACTCATAAGGCTCTTTTTGGATTTTGAAGGTGGCAGGACCTCGTGAAAGGTCCGCCCAGATTGCTTTTTTTTTTTTTTTTTTTATTTGACTGGAAGGCAAACGAGCAAGTGGGTCTCCTGGTGGTAAGAGATCACCACCGCCCATAAACATCTGCAACACCAGGGATATTGCAGTTGCGTTTCCAACCTAGAGGTCTGAGATGAAATACCTCAAGTGCCAGTAATTTTACCGGCTGTCTTACTCTCCACGCCGAAACACAACAGTGCAAGGACTGCGCTTCACGGCAGGATTAGCGAGCAAGATGGTGGTAGCAATCCGGGCGGACCTTGCACAAGCCTACCACCATCTTGCTCGCTAATCCTGCCGTGACGCAGCAGTGCTTGCGCTGTGTGTCGGCGTGGAGAGTAAGACAGCCGGAGAAATTACTGGCACTTGAGGTATCCCATCTTAGGCCTCTAGGTTGGCAACGCATCTGCAATCCCCCTGGTAGCAGGACTGGACAGGCAGGCTGGACAGGGCGGTGGTGATCCCTTACCATCAGGAGACCCATTTGCTCGTTTGCAATACAGTCAAATAAAAACAATATATAGAAGGGAACCCTAAAAATATTTGCACTAAGCCACACGGTCAGTGTTTGCATGTGCATTTGCATGTCTATATAAGTAAGTTCAATGTAAATTATAATATATGAAGGTCAAATAGAACAGACTCCTAAAAGGGACCGTTTTATTTCGCCTTCTCCTTCCGACTGACTGTTCGTGGTTTAGCGTAGAGACGGCTAGTGCTAGAAAGCTGTAATTTTTGATAAATAGATAAGTAAATCAAACACCACGACAAATTGATAACATTAAATCCATACTAATATACTAATACTAATAATATTATAAATGCGAAAGTGTATTTGTATGTTTGTGTGTTTGTCCGTCTTTCATGCCGTAACGGAGAGACGGATCGACGTGATTTTTGGCATAGAGATAGTTTATGAATCCGAGAGTGACGTAGGCTACTTTTTATCCCCGAAAATGCACAGTTCCCGAGGAAACAGCGCGCGATAACCGAATACCGCGCGGGCGGAGCCGCGGGAAAAAGCTAGTAATATTATAAATGCGAAAGTGTGTTTGTATGTTTGTCCGTCTTTCATGCCGTAACGGAGAGACGGATTTTAGCATAGAGATAGTTTATGGATCCGAGAGTGACATAGGCTACTTTTTATCCCGGAAAAATGCACAGTTCCCGAGAAGCGCGCTATAACCGAATACCACGCGGGTAAAGCTAGTACATAAATAAAAAAGTAAGTTTTTTTTTAGGGTACTGTGATTTTATTTCATCTTAACGTATAGGATATCATTGGATAGGTCTTCTAAAAAGATTACAAAGTTGCTTTTATAGTGAAATATCCCTCCCCCTCTACAAGATAAGCTGTTGGCAGTAAAAATATTTATGCGTCCAAATAACCTGCAGGGTTACTACGAAACTCGAAGTTCGTATCGTGCGGTCCCTCTGACACTTATACTATTTAATACGAGAGCGAGAGGGATGGTACGATATGAACTTCGAGTTTCGGAGTAGTCCTTCTGTGGCCAACGGTTGTCTAAGTTTTTGTGCCATCACAGAAATATCACACTCTCAATGACATATAATTCATCAAAGCACGCTCCAGTAACATTTACTCATATAGGTTAAATCATTTATGAATATAAAAAAAATAACACAAGATTCATTGTATTATTGTACTTATTAAAACATGTATTTTTATTTTATACTTATTTTCTAATCACACTGTACCTATGCTAAATAGAACTTAAATAAATGTAGGTACACATTAAAAACTAAATGCGTATTTTATTTCAAATACTTATTCAATTAGTATTAAAATGCTAAAACACAAATTTCTTATTCTAATTCACAGCTGCATTTCACTAAGTAACCTTAAAATTCATACTTTTGAAATTCCTAGTCGCTTAAGTAATTCTCAGCGCAATTTGTTTCAAAAGCACCCTGTTTCAGTCAAAACTTAAGCGACTATAATTCTTATCAAAATTATTAGAAAAAAAACCGGGCAAGTGCGAGTCGGACTCGCGCACTGCGGGTTCCTTACACACTTATAGGTATGTAAGTAAACGGCAATCGTGTCTTGAAGATATTTCTCGCTTTTTACGAGTGATGTAATACATCCAGTAAATACAGAGTGTACGTTTAAGCAAAATGTACGCAGTGTGGGTTCAGATTATATTGGTCATCGATATTTACAGACATGAAAAATCAAGATTTTCAGACTTGCTGGTTGTGTTATAATAGCTACCTTCGTACCAAATTTCAAGATTCTGAGTTCACGGCAAGTACCCTGTAGGTTTTGATTCCCTTGCGAGTTTCGAAAATTTGCGGAAATTTGCAGCATAAACGGCTGCATCTTTTGATTGCGTTGGCTTAGAAGTTTGATTTTTCACAGCTCTAAGGGACAGTAGACCTCAATGTTTGATATAAATTTCAGCTTGATACTTAAACGCATTCCCGAGAATAAGGGTCTTGACAGACAGACAGACTGACGGACAAAAATTGATCCTATAAGGGTTCCGTTTTTTCCTTCTGAAGTACGGAACCCCAAAAATAAAATAAAATGACAGGGAAACCTTCACAAGTCAATTTTTTTTATTTCGAATGATATAAAAACTACATCTATGCATCAAGGTTGCTTATAAAGTTCATCGAAAATCATAGTCATAGTTGTTACGTCATTCCCTTTTTTTATCCTAAGCATTCTATATAATTGTAAAAAATATACAAGGTGTATTAAAATGATTTCGGAATATTTCAGCGGATGGTTCCGTTGGTTTCACTTTAACTGAAAACACTGTAAAAGTTTTCATCAAATTTTTGATTTTAAATGTAATGCTAGTGATGGGACACACCTATTAATTATTAAATCTTGGCAACATTTGTTACATAAAGACTTCTGAATACCTACTTGCTTATTAATCCTGATACTGTCTTGACTTGACCTACTTACGTTAAATTTATTTCTATAATTGGTCATTATTTTCTTTCACTGTTCTACTTCGGAACTTATCTCAAAATTATATTGTTTGTTAAGTTGGTAAAAGTGATTTTTTTTTACAAATTCTAGCTTTGTCTGGGTTACACGCGCAAACATGCGAGTAATTCGGCGCATTTTAGACAAGAAACAATACTTTTATTCTGTAGCATTTTTCTCTTTTCATGGTTTACTTATTACTTGGCTTCACTATAAGCCTTATAAACAGGCTTAAAGTTGCTCACCGAGCTATGGAGAGAGTTATTCTCGGGGTTTCTCTACGAGATCGAATCAGAAAGGAGAACATAGAATAACAAGTCATCGACATAGCCGAGCAAATTAACTCGTTGAAGTGGCAATGAACGCCCTTCGGGCCGGAAGGTTCTCGAATGGAGACCGCGGATCGACAAGCGCAGGGACGTCCAGCAACAAGATGGATGGACGACCTGGTTAAAGCTGCGAGTTCACGGTGGATGGAGGACGCTTCCAACTGAAGCAACTGGAAATCTATAGGGAAGGTCAGTGTCCAACAGTGGACGACTTTCGGCCGATTTGACGATGATGGCGTGTCCAGTACAATTTTTCTATAATCTAGTTTTACTGTCTAAATGCTCTTCCTGGATTTCTGGTTTCTTATCTAAGTCTTGAGCGTCTTTGAGAGAATCTGGCAGCTTCAAGTTATTGGTTTCTGGTAACGTGAGGACCAGGATTCCTGACAACGATGCCATGATGCCGAACACCATCGTTGGAAGGTTTTCGTAGATTCTCGCCTGAAAAAAAGTAGGTACATAAAGTATATGTTTAGGCACGAGAAAAAAGCTGTGGTAGTCTATTAGTTAGTACCTACTGTGGCCTCTCAATTAGAGGAACTCGGGTTCAAACTTTTGTGTAAAACACGAGCATAACAAAAAAAAAAAACAAATACGGTTTTGAATGTCCGGTTGCAAAATGTAAAGAAGGATCCCACGTGCATTTTATAGATAGATTATATCCATATCCATACTAATATTATAAATGTGAAAGTATGTTTGTGTGTTTATGCGTCTTTCACACCGTAACGGAGCGACGGATCGACGTGATTTTTGGCACAGAGACAGTTTATAGGCCCGAGAGTGACAGGCTACTTTTTATCCCGGAAAAATGCTCAGTTCCCGATAATGCGATGCGATAACCGAATACCACGCGGGCGGAGCCGCGGGCGAAAGCTAGCTAGTAAATAAATAAAGAAGGTATATAATACTAATGTATTCACAAATTATATTATACACTAAAGAAACATTGTTAATTTAACTAAGACACTAGTGGTCTATCTCTTACTTTTAAAAGATAATCAAGAGTTATATATGCCGTGTTAGTTTGGGATCAATCTTTAAAAGTTCACTTTGAGTGGCTGGATTGGCATGAAATTTGGTAAACCTAATATACAATGGATGAAAATACAAGAATCGGCTAAAAAAACTAATTTCTACTTCAAGGCATACTTCTTTTGCTACCACTATTGTTTTGAGGAGTCCTTGATATTCGTTTGAACACATAGTCTTTACTTTCTGTAGTTAGATTAGGTTAGTTCTACCAAGTTAAATCAGCTCAATTAGGTTAGTTATTGACTTATTGTACAGTTAATAAATAATCAAAGGTTTTATGTAAACAGTTAATTACAGTTTCAACCTATTCCTTTGCACCTGCTATGCACTTTACAATTACTGATGATGTTAGAGCGTCGTGAGAACTAATGATTAGTTCATCGGGTCAAGGAATGTGCATTTTGATGTAAAGGGCGTCATTACCATGATTTCCCAACGCCAGATGATGTTGGGCAACAAATATAATGAAGTCATCGTCAACAAAAACAAATTTCAATGAATGTTTAAGAATTGTAGAATTGTTTAAGAGATGGACGGATGACATGTATCTAGGTTTCACGGTGTTTTTTTTACATGGAACTGGCCCGTTATTGACCCGTACCTCGCTTCCAACCGATGCATCTGGGTATAATATGTGGGACGCCCATGTCCAACACTGGATGTCCTACGGCTGAATGATGGTGATGAAAGAAGACCACCACATTTTCCTAAATGTTCGAAGTGTTAATCAAGACATGATGATTACAGATGCAAAATTTGTTTGTTCCCAAATGTTGATGTTTCATCGAAATCTTGATATTTGTGTTCGTTTCGACTCCAGTTTGTTTCTAAAACTCGATTTAGCATTTTCCATTTGAATTTCAAGACGTCTTAGTTAAGCGTGTTTTTGATGTGATGTTTTAGTAGGAAGTTTGTGTAAATATGTTGATTCGAGTGTTTCAACTTCGATTTTGAGGAAGCTATTTAGCACGAAGTTTGAGCAAACGCACAATTTAGTATATTGACTTTGGGAATTGGGGCGTTTAATCACGTATTTATTAACATTTTCATACGTAACATGTTGATAACTAAAGGCTGTAAAGGATACCTACATCGTTTACGTTTACGGTTACGTTATTTAGGTACTTATTTTTTTAAAATATGGCTCCGTCCCACCCAATCCGCACTGATCCTGCGTGGGAACTACGGTTCCACGCTTGCACGGCCCTTTCATTGTGAGAGGAGGCCTGTGCCTAGCAGTGGGAGGGATAATAGGGTGGGTTGATGATGATGGCTCTGTCCATTGGAGGAAAATTTTGGGTCATTATATCTATTCGAGCGTTTCAACCGTCTCAATTGTCGCGGTCATATTTTTTCTATGAATGGGCTGGTAGAAGTGTAGACTGATGGTATAATTTTAATTTATTTTTTAGACATCCTGTATTTCTACTAGATAACCTGGATGCTGTAAAAGAAGCTTCCACCATGTCAACAAAAATGTGCCCATGAAAATAAAAAAAATCTGTAATAATGACCCTCTTATCGTTGCCTAGTGGATTTGCCGTTATACGCTAAAAAATCTTGAACGAAACAAGAGGTAATGGTGGATGAACGATGACAGGGTAAATTCAGTACGTTATTTATTTTACCTATTATAACTACATATTACAAGAGTATCGTGTCTGAAATGACTGAAAGACAGCGCTCAATCTGTAACGCTGGAGCTAGAGACCCGAAATTTGTCAAACTTATTTCTTGCTGATCATAAAGCTGTACTAAAAGATTTTTCTGCGGGAGAGAGCTAGCCAATTTTTTATTTTTCCACAAGAGTAAGTTGCGGGATGAAGCTAGGTACTATTACTTCAATAATCGATACAACTTGCAAAAAAAACCAATGAATTCTTCAGGCGGTGCTTGTTGTTAAAAAATAAATCTCTTTATACTGGCAGCATAGCAACACTTTTTTGCTTCCCACTGCTACTTCATTTTGGGGTCACAACGGTTATTTTTTCCGTACAGGCTTATGTATACAAGTTTGGTTAAGACCGCTTTTTTGTATTAAGATTGCCTGCACGATACATCAATAACATGAAAAAAATGGAGAGCTTGACAAGGTTAAACTAAGCTAGGCAACCATGGCTATTGACATAGACTCAAAAATATTAAAATTTTATTTCATTGTTGATGAAATTCTTACCAACAAAGGAGTTTGCGGCGCTACGGCAGAACCCACCCTGCCAATAGTTGAACATAGAGCCAGCAGCGTCGTTCTGTAGTTGGTGGGAAACACTTCAGCAGCAAACACGTAGAGAGAGTTGTATGCCAGCGTAATGAAGAACTTGCCACCAAGATAGAACACTAATGACCAAGTGCCGGCTGAAATGGAAACAGTTGGATGATTAATAAAAAACAAACTGCGATTGCCGTATTGAGTGGTTATTTTTTTAGGTGTGTTTTTGTGGTGTTTTTTTTGGCATGCCTTTGCCTCGCCTAACAGTGGGGTATTGTTTTTAAGGTATTTACTTTTCAAGTTTCATTGGAGGAATATTATAAATCAAGTTTTAATTTAATTTAATAAAAACCATGTCGATGAACTTCAATGTGACCCGGTGAAATAAACTTGTGTTGTTCTTTTTATAAACTGGAATCTCTCAAGCCTCTTGCCAGTTATCGGGTTGGGTCCCGTTGGCCTTACTTGCGTTTAGCCTTGGCAAGCAGAGCACCTTAGTTGTATTTTGTCCGGGTAGCAAAATGCCTTGGTCTGTAAAACATCCCCATCGCTATAAGGCATAGTAGACGGAATGACTTGGCTGTAAAGCGACTCAATATCATAATGTTTTAGTACGTAAATTGTCTGGTCTGTTCTTGTAAAACTATTTAATGCAATCAAGACCTTATACAATTGAGTCATTCTGCCTACTTGTGCATTTCGCGACCTAGACGTTTTGCTAAGTAAGTCTTCCTAAAACTTAGATAGTTTTGTAATCATGGGATTATAATAACAAAGTCATTTTGAATACTTGGTCAGTGTACTACTGAGCCGTTTTGCTCGCCAAGGCTAAATGCAAGTAAGGCCGACGGGACCCAAACCCAGTTATCAATGCAAATTTATTGCCATTCGTAATCTAATGCCTAATTTAATAGTGGAAGATTACTATCCTGGCGCAGTGGCGCTTAAACTTCGATCAAAGTTGGTAATGTAAAAACTTATGTTATGTACCTTAGCAGCTATTGTCTGATGACAAAATATTTGAAAAAGTCTGAAAACTTACCCGGTACGAATCCATAATTGATCAATATCAAAGCTGTCAAAAAGAAAGCCGATGCTATGACCTTCTTCCTTCCAAATCTGTCCAGCAAAATCAATTTACAAACATTAGCTGGTGCTTCTATCACGATTACCACAATGTAGTTCAAATAACTATTTCCTGATAGCTCTATGGCATTAATTGAGAGACCATAGTAGACTAAAGTTGAGCAGGTCCAGAGGAAAGACACGATGAATACTCTTTTCCAGATCATGGATGATGTTAGAATCTGTTTGAATGAGGATTGGTTGGTGGCCATGTTTTCGCATTTTCTAGCGTCTCTCTGTTTCACAGCGTGTTTTTCTATTTGATCATAATGTTCTTTTGGGACTACAACGTTGTTCATTCTTTCAGCTTTATTGAGGACATTGAGGCCTTCTTCGTAGCGTCCTTTACTGAAGAACCATCTAGAGACAAATAAAATTTTGTTAGGTTTGTATGTATAGTCGATTAAGAAACTTCTTTAGCATCATAAAGTTCAACGCGGTCAGCTGTATGGTTAAGAACATCAAAGGCTATTTTCACTTTCGTGTTGGAGTCACAAAAAAGAAAAAATAAATGGGAAAGCACTAAACTTATTTCATCGACTATAATCTATAGTAAATTTAACTTAGTACGCCGTAGGTATACACCATTTCTTTCTGTTGAGCGTTAGAAAGAGGTAGTAGAAAGAAATAAATGCATTGCAATTGTTTGCTTTTAATTTAGATCAAGTGCAAGAGGTACTCTTTAGACATGATGCAGCGAAGATTGTTACTAACAATATTGAAATAAAACTTCGTAAACACGAAATTCAATATTACCTTGCTTGTTTCTCTGTGATTATACGTACAAGACAGTTAAGTCTGCGCGATACATGTATTTTCATGCAAAACCCAATTACCTACTGCTACTGGCGGGTTTCAAATTCCATACAAGTTAATTACTTTTTGAACTATTTTGTGTTTGCATTAAAACATTCATGTTTCGTACAAAAATAATTTTCTTGCACGAGTGCTCGCATTATAGCGAGATAAATGGTTATATGTATACTTCAATAATATGGACCACCGTCAAGTAACGTCGGCTTGAATCAATGAATTCTCACCTAAAACTTTCAGTCAGCATCCACATGTAGACAAAAACGAAGACGGCAGGAGTATAGATGATGAAGAGTAGATATCTCCAGTTCTGCAGCCAGAGGGAGAGGAGAGTGACTGTGACTCCACCGAGGATGAACATGGTGTTGAAGAGGAGACTCACGAAGACACGGCCTTTTGGACCCACCAACTCCAATGCTGAAACAGATAAATAATGAATAGTTTCAAAGTAAAAAAAAGTATTTAATCCGTCAGTAACCCACTTAGATTATCAGAACATATTGGATACGTATCTTTTTGTCAATGAAATAGAAAATTACAAAGAAGCTTCAAATTTGGAGAGTGAGAGCCAATGAAGTGAAGCCGTGTTAGAAAGTGTAGCACGGCTTGTAGCGGCTTGCTGCGACATTATCTCTCTCTCTTTCATTTCTCTTTTCTTTCACAAAATCGTGTATTTTTATTTTGATATTTCCTTTTTGTTTTGTTTGTTGTCTATTGTTTTTTTTTTGATGTATTTGTGTGTCTTTGTGAATGTGAATAAATGTCTTTCTTCTTCCTCTTCTTAAACATCCAAGACTTTTGAAAGTGTCATGAGTATTTTTCATACAGATCTGCCCTACTGTAGATCGAACTAGAGAACTCAAGTTTTGTAGTTAGGATCTCATGACATTGTATTTACAGGTGATGACTTAATATAAATATTTTTTGTTCTATTTTTAAGTTTTTAACCAGCTTTTATTATTTTACGTTGTAGTGGCCAGTGACAATTTGATGTTATGCGGGTAAGAAATATTATTATTACTCCGTCAGTTAATTAGTAATAATTACCAAAAGTATTTTTTATTTTGACCTTTATGTCCTTTAATACTTGACAAAAGGATTTAATTGATCAACATTTAATTAACTCAAAATAAAACTGTATTGAAAAATAATTTTAATCTAACCTCTAATCATGTAATACGCATTTTGAGTTAAATACGAATTAATGTCATAAATATGTTCCTTTCTACTTCCCAAAAACTAATAGGCTAAAAAACGACCTACCATCTACCTAGTACAAATAAAATACTACGCCATTCCGCTTTAAGGTCAAACAAATTCCTTCTAACTGGTTTCATGGTCAATGACCTTTCGAAAATACATATTGACTGAAATAATATTTTAGAAACACTTCTGATTCTGAAGACTAGAAATGAAAACACATTGGCAAAATAACTGCTTGGGGAGAAAGGTCCTCGAGTGATAACCACGAAGAAGCGTAGACAGATCTTTCATTTGGTGGACTGACACAGCGAACGTCTTCCGGCTGATGATGATGATTATGTATCAATAATTGCGGTTCAAAAGACAGTATTAGACATGTACCTAACAGTCTATCCAACACACAGTCTAGTCTGTCTAACAGTCGGACCCAATTCATCATCATCATCATCATCCCAGCCTATATACGTCCAACTGCTGGGCACAGGCCTCCTCTCGAAATGACCTAACTACCCAATTATTGATACAAAATTCCAAAATGATAATTAATAATATTCATTATCAAATTTTCCGACAATATCCCAGGTAGTTTAACTCATCATGTCAGCTGAAAGACGTCCACTGCTGGACATAGGCCTCCCCCAACTTAGTTTAACTATTTGAGTTTATTACCTCGTTGAGTTTCTTGCCGGATTCTTCTCAACCTTAGAGTATACATAAGCAAGCTATGTACTCGTATACTCTAAGTTCTCAACAGAGGTTTTTTCCGAACCGACGGTAGATTTTTTTTGACGTTCATAAGTGCTTGTTATAGCTTAAATTGAATAAAGATATTTTGACTTTGCCTTTGACTTTATTATGTCACACGAACGTATAAACAGGCAACTTTTGACATCGTATTTTGATAAGGAAGTAACATAGTATTAAAATTAACAGTAAGTATAGAACTTCCTGCTAATTATTGACACGACCTTACAATTTAAAGGCTTAATTTAATTGCCTACGTGGCTAGGGTAATAATTAATTTTATAGAAAAACATTTTGGTAGTAAATTTTTCGTGTTTTATTTACCTACCAGTTAAGCGCCGCAAATATTCAGCTTATTATAACTTTTTTTTTATACAACTGGAAGGCAAACGAGCAAGTGGGTCTCCTGGTGGTAAGAGATCAGATCACCACCGCCCATAAACATCTGCTTAAGCTTAAACTAGACAGCGCTTGTTTTGAGTCTACGAGACCATGGTCATAAGACGCAAAAAAATTGATATTACGTTTAGTGCTAGCCTCATACAATCCTCGGGAAACTTAGCTCATTCAAAGATTAGGTAATAGGTAGTAGTTCAGCGAGGTAATTCCGCCAGCAGTGCCTTTTTGGAGTCGATGCCATAGTGGCAGGAAATCTTAACGACGTTGTTTGTAGTTTTAGTTTAGCTTTTAAGATTCAGTCTTTCAATATATATGAAAAGTGATAAATACGTTATACTTACCTATAAAAGCAAAAAAAAAACCTTTTTCTGGGCTTAAAAACCTATTTAAAACAAGATACGTGCGAAAAACAATACCTCTCCTTGCAGTTGGGTAAAAATATCACCTAGATCGCTACTATTTGGCTGTTTCCTAGTTGTATGGCAATGCAAATAATATTGACCGAAGAAAAAGCCAGCTCTGTGGTCACCTGTGGAACGAACAAGCTTCTTTTTAGATTACAAGCTTTTATTAATTTCATCTGTCCCGATGATTGTCATCAAATCTTGCAAACTTGCAACAAATAATAATAAGTAGAATCTTAAAAAAAAACTTTATGAACGATGACATTACGGCTGCAAGAGTTATTGATTGTGGTAATTAATAAAAAAATCTTCATCCAAAGAACATGATATTATACCACAAGTACCTGTTACATGACCGTCCAAAAAGGGAGTGCAAGTTTATTACCTTTCCAAATACTGGTTCTTAAGCCTTGGCCGAAAATTACGGTTCATTCAACTTAAGCACAGGTCTTGAAGCAGGTAAGGACGCAAACCCTTACTCTGATTATACCAAACGCCTAATTTATTAAGTTAGGCGCTATTTTGCGGAAATTCATACAAGTGAATAAGGTAAATACATTTACCTACATGAGATGACGATGGAGCGACGACCTGGTTAAGATCGCGGGATCGCGGTGGATGCGAGAAGCACAAGACCGGTCTGAGTGGAGAGCCTTGGTCGAGGCCTATGTCCAGTAGTGGACGTATTTCTTATTATGATGATGATGATGATGAATTACCTACAAATTTGGTTTACCCGCAACCTTACGAGAAGTCTTATACATTTATTTATTTATTTTTCAATAAAATATTACAGCATTAAGTACAGTAAAAGCAATGTGCTATAAAATTCAAATTATACTTACAAAGACATTAAAAACAAAAAAAAAGTTAAGTATAGTTAGTCATAGTTGTGTGGGAGGGGGGGCTATTTAGGGGGATTAGGTAGCTCTATTAGACTACCCCCCCCCCCCCCCCCCGGTTTAGTAGGATAGAGCTATCATAACTACGTCTATGCAACAACAGCGTGCTCATGCGATCCTCCACCATTACATTGTAAGAACACACAAATCCATCTATCAGTACCACCACACTACACTGACGCGTTTCGAACTCAATCAGAGTTTATCCTCAGAACAGCAACGTTCTTCTTCTTACGTGTTTTTGCGGTGTGTATGTGGAGGATCTGCATTAACACACATTTGTTGCATAGATGTCGCTATCACTAGGTCGCAGGTGAGTAAAGTAGGTGATTTTTCTTAGTTGGTTCTGATTATACCAGTCTGTGTTGCCGGGCCAGATTTTACTGTTTTTAGCGGACTGATATGAAGCGAAACTACTGTTTTTCCCAATTGCGTTAGAAGAAAGGTTATGTTTACAGAAATTTAGGCGCGACGTAGATTTGATTTAGCCAGATGTGTGTCTCGAATAGAGAAAGGAATGTAAGTTGTTTTGGACACGCGGAGAAGAGGAATGGAGAATAAAAAAGAGAGTATCAGGTAAATGTGAATGGAAATGCTGGAAAGGGGAGACCAAGAAGGAGATTCCAGGATCAGATTGGGGATATCCTAGAAAAAGCTTATATCAGTATCCGAAACCGGCGAGCATGTATGAAAAGAGTGAGTGTTGAAGCGAAAGATGTATGTCAGGATCGTAGAAGGTGGAAACAGATAGTCTCTGCCTTCTCATTCGTTAGTAAAGTGATTGTACGTATGTATGGTATAACGTTTTAAACTTTCGTGGTTCTCACTCGTAGTCAAAATACCACCAACGGGACTTATTACGCTAACACACGCGAGTAATATTCCTCTAGGTATATATTTATTCCGTTTCTCTATTTGCCTACTCATGACCACGGCCACTGCAATGTTGCCGAAACTTAAAGTCAAGGTAAATATTACTCTTGTGTTAGAGTGATAAGTCCCGTATGTATGGTGGTTTTGACAGACATCGTTCGTTTCAAAAGATATCCAAGGTTGCCTAGTTAGCCTAATTCTAGACTTCCTGACACTTTTTCTCCACGAAATCTACTCAGGCGCACGATGGACGTTAATGGTAAGAAAGTTTCAACTAATTCAAATCCGGAACAAGCAAAAACGTTAATCGCGACGGTGCATCGAAGCGTTTTATATTTGAGGTTATTTTGTGCCGCCAATAGGTATTTTTAAATCAAATAAAACAATGGTCTTAAAGAGTTAATAAAGGTGAGTAAGAAAGCCAAATCAAGTCACAGAAACCATCGTCATTAATCAGTAGGACGTCCACAGTTGGATATAAGCCTTCCCCATATACTCCCAGTTGCTTCGGTTGAAAACGGCCTGCATCCACGATGAACCAACGGCTTTAACCAGTTCATACGTCCATCTTTTTGGTGGACGTCCTACGCTGCGATTGCCGGTCCGCAGTGCAGTTTCCATTCTAGAACTTTTCGGCCCCAACGGCCATCTGTTCTCCATGCTATATGGCTGGCCAGTGGCCATAGCCACTTCAATGAGCTAATCGTGGAAATACGCCGCAGGAAAACAGGTTTAAAAAAAAAGAAAAATGTAAACATATAGCCTATAGGTGTGTCAAACGTTTTCCTGTTGATCAATAAAATACACACCCATATTTTTAACCAATAATTAAATCGTGTTATGAACACAGACAGTATAAAAAGTGAAGACCGAATAATAATATGACGCATTAATTTTAACGAAACCTGATGGAAAAAAAAGCTATAATTATAACTATTATTTCGATATTATTTGATGACGTGTTTGAGTGCGGTGACTCTCCCTAGTGTGAAACTAATTCAATCGCAATTGTTGATTATTCGCAAGCATTTTTATCTAATTTTGTGACATTTCAGTACTTTATTCGTCACTAGATTATATATTTTTATGTACATTTTGATGATTTCAATATAAATTTATTAATATGACACTTAAACATTGTGGAGTACGAGTAAAAAAATATACCTCGTTGAGTTTCTTGCCGGATTCTTCTCAACAGAGGTTTTTCCGAACCGGTGGTAAGTAGATTTTTTTTTTACTTTTGTAAGTGTTTGTACTATAAATTGAATAAAGATATTTTGACTTTGACTTTGACTATGAGTAGCTACATATTATGCATGTAGATAAGGTAAGTTTATAATTTTGAATTAACTCGCACTGTTACTGATACCTGTAGTACTGTACTCGTATGCACAAACACACATTGCAGTTGCAAGCACGGAAATGCAACCAAAGTTCTCCAAGTAAACTAGTTGAACTAGACAAGGCAAGGCCCGGCCTTATATTTGGTTTGGATAGGTATTTAACTAAATGTAAACAAAACAACGTCAATTGGTGTCTTAAATAGTGAAATTCCCCCATTAAATTATATAAATATTTACATTTCTGTATTGAAATACACTAGTTTAATTTGTATTATAAAATTATATTATAAAATCTTTATTCAATTAAAATCAAATATGTATAATTAATAAATTACAAATTAAATTAAAACGTAAATGAAAAATTAATAAAGAAAAAAAAAACAAAATAAATTTGTATTTATACTAATAGATAAGTAAAATGTTTAAAATCCTTGAATGTGCCAAATTTGGCAGCTGAAGTTTGTTTACATTTATTTAATTACCTAAACGTTTCAAGTATAGTTTGATGTTCACAAAATTCTGTCTTTACTTTTATTCGGTCTGAGTTTGTTTATAATGAATATTATTTATTATAATTAGAAACCGGTTATGAGTAAGCATCCGTCTTCAATCTACGGCCTCTCTCATTTCCTATATAGGTACAAATGATTCGGCCTACGGTCCTAATGTCCTTCGGAATGGATGATCTTTTGAAAGTCGCATTATATATATATACCTGTTTGTAAAGTGAATTGCGCATCAAACCTAAGTTACAGAAGTGATGAAGATTATATTTATGTTTACTGTATTAATTATATTGAAAATGCTTTAATATTCATCACTGTAATTTATTGAAAAGTAAAAGAACACAAGAGATGAACGAGCACACATACCGCTGTGCCGCCATTGCAGACAACACACAAAACGAGCAAAGGTAAGAATCGTTTAGAAACTAGGTTTAAATGACAAAGGTTTTAGTAATACTAAACAAGAATTTATAAAAATAAAAACATCATTAAACCTAACCAACTACTTTGCACACCCACGACCTTACGATTGCCTATGCTATAAATAATGTTTATTCCTGCAGCTACTCCGCACGCTGTAAGAACACTATCACCATCGCTATACTCGACACGTTTCGAACTCAACCGGAACTCATAATCAGAGCAACCACCATGTTCACCATGCTACCAGAGTTACTTGGTCTAACATCTGTTTGCTTGTGTTGGTCTAATAACGAACTCTTGTGGACTCTGGTCACGAGTGACCAAAGTAATTATTTACAGTTCATTATTATGTACAGGTACAGTGGAGTTCATAAGCTTGTGAGCGAAAACTTAATCAAAAATATCTTCTGAACACGATAAATAAACAAATAAATCATAGGATAATTGACACCAATTGACCTAGTCCCAAACTAAGCAAAGCTTGTAATATGGATACTAGGCAACGGATAAACATACTTATGCAGATAAATACATACCTAAATAAGTATTAGACACCCAAGACCCGAGCACAAACATTCGTATTATTCATACAAATATCTGCCCCGGCCGGGAATTGAACCCAGGACCTCAAGCTTAATAGTCAGGTTCTCTAACCATTAGGCCGGTCAATTGTCACAATGACTTCCCTTGTCAAGCAATGCGATGTCACTATGACTTTTTCTACGAAAAGGTTTCATAGTGGGCCACGAATCAGATGGTTCGATATTACCTACTTACAATATTACAGGCCAAGGCCTAGTAACAGGCAAGTAGCAAGCTAGTAGACAAGTAGCAAGCTACTGGCATAGTTTTATTGGCATAATATAAACAAGCGTAAACGGTTACCTGATCTATTCTAAACATTATGATACTAACTTACCAAGCACAAAGCAGGCCGTATAAACCCCTCCTCCGAATGCGGGTTCCAAAAATTCAAACACGACGAACATATTGTAGTTGACCGAAAGCGCCCGAATGAGCCCGAAGACGCCATTGGCCACGCAGGCGAAGACGACAGCCAATCGGCGGCCGAATTTGTCGGAGATGAGACCGGTGAGCGGGATAGAGATGAAGAAGCCAGCATTGTGGACGGTCCCGACTAGAGTTCGTTTCCAGTCCTGGCAGGCGAGGTTGAACTGAAAAGGAATATCTGATAATAGAATACGCTACGTTTTATCCCTGTACGATCTTATAGGATCGAGATGTACGAATGTGAAGACCCGAAATCGCGATAGTTAAGTCTACACACGTGAATAAGTACAGATGTGCTTCTTACAAAATAAATTAAGACGACGATGTTATTTTGGTACTTAATTCTCACGGAAATTTAGTAAAATCCCGATATTTCAATCAACTGCCAGACCAGGATAGCGGAAGCTACGGGTATGCTAAATGTAAGTAATTCGTCATTTTGTAACGGCACAGTCTTCTGCCTTTTTTTAATTCCTTAACCCGTAGATCAAGGTTTGCCAAGTCTATAAAACCGTCAAGACTCGATGCGATGAACGTTAAAGAAAATATTAGCCACCATTGAAGCGTGGAAGATTTGATTCGACAAGCTTCTGAGTTCAGCGATATGAACACCCACACTGTAGTTTAATCGATGATTTGGATAATTACCTGTCGTGACGATTTTGACTTGACGTATTTTTTCATTACAGGGATTTTGACTGCTAACACAATTAGGGTCTCAGTGGTGTTGATAATGAACTATTTGCTCTCATGTGTAGCATCAGCTAAATACGAGTAAGTGATGTATCAATTTATAAACAAGTTCCTATCAAATGTCTTACCCATAACAAAATTACAGGCTGTTTAAAATAGCGTGAATGGCTTGGAGAAAAGTATGGTACGGCCGTGCCTTTGTTTTTGTTTTACTCGACTTGGCGGGGGCACTGCTGTGCCTCTAGATGTCGCTAAAGTCGAACTTTCATGTTGACAGACACGTCTATTGGCATTATTGTTTTATGACGTGCAAAAGATTATCAACTTTAGGGTAGTAGACCACATATTTGGCTGATGGTACCTACCTATTTGTTATGAATTTAATTCTTGTAACAGTGTTTTATAAATTTTCCATCGAACGAAGACTATAAAATTAGCAATATTCATCCATTTTTTTAAGTTTTTGCAACGAAACTATATGACTGCATTAAACCATATTTTATAAATACAACTTTAGGAATATTACTTTTAACCTTTGCTAACATTGAGGCAAGCTTAGTTAAAAAAAAGAAAAAAAAAATAGAAAAAATTAGTTTATTTAGAAAATGTAAATTCACAAAGAGACTGGTCTAATACGCAACTAAATAAACAAGAAAAATGTCTAGAAGAAGCCAATTGCAGCAATGTAAAACTGTTACAACGCATCCAACTCTACTTCTATTTTGTAAAAGAACCCAACCAAACGAAATGCAACTTTTTGCGAATATTCAAACCGTGTTGTCATCTGATGCTAATGCTTTTAGTTTAGGTACTCAAATAAAAACACAAGGAAAACGGATTCTTAAAACTAAATCACATCCCAATGAATCTGCTTGAGGTTTATCCGTCAAGCGAATGGTAAGGAAAACAATAGGTCTTTTTTAAACCAGCTTTAAAAAAGTTTACGTAATACGTTTTTTGCACATGATATAATGGAAATTTACAAGTTCTACGCAGAAAGAGCACATGTGCACCTGTCTCATAATTGTATGACGTCATACGATACCATAATAATAATATCGAATAAAACTTAATCCCACCAAAAACATTACATGTAAAAAGCTGCAAGTCTCGCAACGTAATGCAGTTCTTGTAATGCTAAAAAGGTTTGAGATGCAATGTTATACCAAGTCGGTTATTTTCGTCAGTACCGGGGGGTTTCCATAGTACTCGATTTTCATCAACTTGCTTATTTTAAAACCATAGAAAAATACAGTTTATAGTTCTCAAATAAAGAGTAAACCAAATTATTTTTAAACACATAAATGACTTGGCCATCGCAAGGCTACATAATGACATAAGAATTATAATCATCAAATTCAGCTATTTAAAGTAATTATAATTAAAGATAGCGCTAGCCCCAGCCTTGCAGTTTGAGGGATACACATAATACGAGAATGACTAAAGGTTGCGTGCGATGGCCAAGTCATTATGTGTTTAAAAAATAATTTGGTTTACTCTTTATTTGAGAACTATAAACTGTATTTTTCTATGGTTTTAAAATAAGCAAGTTGATGAAAATCGAGTACTATGGAAACCCCCCGGTACTGACGAAAATAACCGACTTGGTATAACATTGCATCTCAAACCTTTTTAGCATTACAAGAACTGCATTACGTTGCGAGACTTGCAGCTTTTTACATGTAATGTTTTTGGTGGGATCTCATCACTTTTTGTAGGCAGTTCTTTTTTTTTTCGGGTACTACTTTTTGTAATAACGCATTACTATCTTCATTTGTTCATCCTTCCTTGTCGATCGTCCATCCTCGTCTATCGTCCATCGTCCATTCTCGTCCATCGTCCATTTTCTTTCATCGTCCATCGTCCACTATCGTCCATCGTCCATCCTTGTCCATCGTGTGCCATCCATCGTCTATCCTCGTCCACTATCCATCATCCATTCTCGTCTATCGTCCACCGTCCATCGTCTATCCTCGGTTATCGTCCATCGTCCATCCTCGTTCATCGTCTACAGTCCATCGTCCGTACCGACGGTCATCGTCGTCGTCGTCGTCGGTTGTCGGTCGTCGTCCGTCGTCCATCGTCGCCCATGTTGAACTTCCGTCGTCCGTCTACCGTCTGTCGTCCATCGTACATCGTCCATCGTCCACCCTCCATCATCCGTCGTCGATCGTCGGTCATCGTCCATCATCTGTCGTCCGTTGTCTTGTCCGTCGTCGGTCGTCGTCATTTGTCCGTCGTCGCCATCGTCTATCGTTCGTTGTCCGTCGTCTGTTGGCGTTCGTCGTCTGTCGTCGTCCGTCGTCTGTCATCGTCCGTTGTCCGTCATCATCCGTCGTCGAACTTCCCTCGTCAGTCATCGTCTGTCGTCCGTCGTCGAACTTCCGTCGTCATTCATCGTCTTTCGTCGGTCGTTCGTCTTTCGCCCGTCTAACTTCCGTCATCCGTCGTCGTCCGTCGTTTTCTGTCGTCCGTCGTTCATCCTCCACTATCCATCGTCCGCACTAAGCTCGCGTGGGAACTAAGGCCCAAGCCCTCTTATTCTGAGAGGAGGCTTGTGCCCAGCAGTGGGACGTTTATAGGCTGGGATGATGATGATGATGATCCATCGTCCGTCGCCCATCGTCCATCGTCCACACTCCATCGTCCAACGTCCATTTTCTACCCATCGTCCATCGTCCATTATCCATTGTCCATCATCCATATTCCAATTTCCATCGTCCATCCTCGCGTCCACTCGCATCGCACACACATTCACAAACAAACGAACTTTGGTACTTATTACATTAGTAAGATAAACAATTTCATTTTAACCCTTAATACTCAGGTATTAACACTCAATATTAATACGTATACAATACGACTACGTTCAATAAAGTCATTGCTGTGTAACTTTGTAATCGCTAGTATTTATATGGGATTACAAACTTACTTGTGCAGTTTGTATAACTTTGTAACGTGACTGAAATTGCAACATTTTGGATTTTTCTGTGACCATGTAGGCTAAAAACTTACTACGTTTAAAATTTGGAGCTTGTGGGTCTGCTAGAAGTACCTTAGAATTATGATGATCAAAAGTCAGTGTGTAGGTATGTCAGTGACAAAACTGAGGAACTTTAACATGTGATAGTTCTTAATCTACGTGTTCAAACTGAATGTTATTGATAATATATCTAAGTCCCATTTGGCCCTATAGGTAACTGAAAATTCAGGGTTCTAGCTTTAGCCATAACAAAAATACAGGGTGTTGAAAATAGCCTGAATGGCTTCGAGAAAAGTATGGTACGGCCGTGCCTTTGTTTTTTTTTTGCTCGACTTGGCGGGGGCACTGCCGTGCCCCCAGATAAATGTTTATATCTTTTAACCCTTAAATTGACAAAATTCTCTTCGGTACCATAGTCCAAAAAATACAAAAAGATTCAAAAACGAATTAATGTTTATAATCTATCTTTATAGAAAATAAAAATCTTTAACGAATAATTATTGCTGTGTATTAGTGTGTACTCATTATAAGTATGTGTAGGTATTTATTTATTTATTTTTGATATACTGTTTAGGTTAATTTAAAATTTTCGGTTCTTTTATCATTCCATTGTAGTGTCTACTCTTGTTTCTGTTGTCCTTTCAATCGTTCAAAGGTTAACTGGAAGAGATCCCTTTAAGGGATAAGTTCGCCTTTGTACATGTTTTTCTCTTCTAAATTGTAAATTTCATATGTTTTATATGTACAATAAAGAGTTACAATACAATACAAAATACAATATAATTATTGGAGTAGGCCCATTAACTTATATATTATGTTAGTGATCTATCACAACATTTTTAATTTTCATTCAATTTTTATGGAATAATCGAGAAAATCTAATAAAAATGCGTTGCAGGTACAAACGCTGTCGGGAAAAGATATTATTCTTTTATATAGATTTTTTGTTGAGATCAGTTTTCGCAAATATCGTTTCACGGGGGTTCAAAACGAAAAAAAGTACCTATCTTATTTTGATCTTTTAGAATAACTTGCGAGGTTAAAATACCTTACAGATCCATGAGTCATATAGAATAATCCGTCTTTTATTTACAATCTTATTCCATTGTAGTCGATAACTCTGTAGTTCCCGTGTTATAACGAAATAACTGAAGGATTCATCACACCTAATGCGAATGACACATAACACAGAACAAAAATATGGGATGTAGGCATAACATTATTACTGCACCTGACGGAGTGAAAACTGAATCATATTTTATTATTTATCGGAGGCATTGTACTTGTTGATTACATAAGTTATGTGAACTGTGCAATTAAGGAATGTGAGGATAGTTGCAGTGGATTTCTTCGGTTGAAGCTTAAGCGCAGTTTAGATCTAGGAAAAAACGTGCAAGTTGTGTTGCGAAGCCGTAAGCGAATAAGTTTGAAATAGTCAATAGGGATGTTGACGCCATTAAAAAATAATTCCAAGGCACGACTCCAGTAAAAAAACGCTTTATTTTAGCCCTGACAACTAGATTAACTTTCAATTTACTGTAAAATTTGATTTAATTTGATTGATTTATTGCTTTAAAACAAATAAATAGTTTGATTGACTTAACTCGCTATTGCCATTGAAACTCTATGGGAGAGCTCATAAAAAGTACGTCAGTTGATTGGTGGTGTCAACATCCCTATTGAGTGCCGTAACGTCATGTAATTTACATGATTTTTTTGTTGATCTACCTACAACTGTGTTTTAGAATGGGCTGAAGAGTTTTGGAGAAAAACAACAATAAAATTTCTCGTTAAAACTAAAACTGGCAGCATCATATCTAATAAGATGCACAATTTAAGATCATCTTTTTGTATTTTTGTTTAAGTTATTTTTGTTAGCTCTACAATAATCCAACGAGTACACTTGTGTCACCTTGCCAAGTTTAGGGTAGGTAAACGTAGAACAGAAAGGCGTATACAGCAACAGGTTTAAAAATAAATAACTATAAATATTTTTAACTATTAACGTATATTATTTTTTCTATAATTTTACGTTCAAATATTTTTTAAGCTTATTTTCAATTAAAATGTCCTTGCATAAACCTGAACCTCGCCAATTTAAGAAACAAATTGGCGGGTATAGGTCTGTACTGTAACTAAACAAAAAGTTATTACTCTTTTACACGTTATACCCCAAAAAGGTTCTTGGGTTTTATTTAGGGGATTGCACCCAAGTTAGCCTGCATGTTACGATACTTCTTACGAGCAAGTGTGATATAAAATTAAAAATAATCTTACAACACGTGTAACACAAGAGATTGTGCACGTGTTTTTGAAGGTGTTAAGTTAGAAGAAATTATTGAAAAAGAATTTCATTATGGGATTTAATTTGGGATGGAATTGGGATTTAATATCATCGTTCGAAGAATTATACGAAATGCATTTTGATTCAATCATTTTTTCAAACTTAACACCTTAAAAAACACGTGTGCAATCTCGTGTGTTACAGGTAAGTATAACGAATCAGTTAACAATTTGATGGGTGATTACCTTCATGGACTGAATCGGTCTTGAACTTGAGACGTAAAATCTTAGTTGTAGGCGTCATTTCACGTGATTTTTATGCTTTGTGTTCCAAGTAAAGAACACGTATTGAAAAATAGGAAATTATTTAAAATTAAATAATAATTAAGTATAACTACGGCCCAAGCCCTCTCATTTTTAGAGGAGGCCTTCGCCCAGCAGGGATGCATTTAGACGGAGATGATTATGAATAATAATTTATTGAATCAGGCGTTAATTTGCGGAGGTCCTTATCAATGAGATCTGAATGAAGATTATTAGAAAGTTGTTAGTCATAATGTATTGTTTGTCATAATGTAAAGTTTTACATAACTCTTTTTTTCTCTGAAACCATTTATTTTTCAGCATTGTTATAAAACAAATACCTACAATATCACTAAAACCAAACATAGCTTAGCCGTAAGCAGTATTAAAGTGTCCCATAGCATTAAAATATGTTTTTTCTACGATCATTATAACAAATCGTTGGATCATTTGCTATGTCGATTACCAAGCTCAGGCAAGCGCGGCGAAAATATATTATTGTTAACATGATGGCTTATTATTGTTCTATGTTGACCTTTGATAAAATCACAGTATAAAATTGATTGATCATCATCATCAGCTGGAACCGTAAGTCTCTTCGTTCTATTCTCCATACAAACGTAGTCCCGGTCTCATTTGAAAACTAGGCAACAGAAGTAGAATGAAATCCACCCTCTTGAATGTCAAAATGAATAACTCCGTGCTAAATTAGTACATTATGATACAAGTGTGCTATGTTGGTCATTACACTCGAGTCGGTTTTTAAGCCTGAGCCGAAGGCGAAGGCTTAATGGAGACGAAAAGTGTAATGACCAATGCTCACGTGTTTCATACGACGTTTTTCAACACACTTGCGAGGAAAAGTAAATAAAAGTTCACATTTATTTAAATAAACTTAACAAACAGAAACCCATTTAAAAGATGGCGGCCGTAATTTTTTTTTTTCGCGCGCTCAGCGCTGCATGCGCGCGCAAGTCTGAGATAAGGGCACCGGCAAAGTAGCTAATCAGCCACATATTTATAAATTTTGAAATTGGGTATTTATAGTTAAAAATACACCGTCAAATTATAAATACCAACAAGCTAACAAGCAGTTTCATGAAATTCTTTAATTATTTATCACATTTTGAATTGAATTTTATATTTACGCAAATAACTACTTAGCTGTTTTCGAAACATTAATACTTCTTGCTAATATTTAAAAAGATATGTAATGAAAAGGCACTAGTGCGATAATGTAATGTAAAAGGCACGGCATGGGTAATATTCTGCATTATCAGTGTAAATACGCTGTAATAAGACCTACTTTACGAGCAGGTGTGTTGAAAAATATATTACTGCAATTTCCTGCCATGAGAGTGCAGCACTGTGCAAACTGTAAAGAGTTTTTTAAGTATCTTAAATATCCGTAAGATGCCGTGTTGCAATATTATTTCAATTAAATGGTTGGAAATATAGCTCTATCGTTACTACCGATGTAAATGGGTGCCCTCTATTTGGCATACCAATTAATAATTTAGATAGATTTAATAGCTTGCAAATTATAGTAATTAACGCTTTCTGAATATTGTACACCATGAATACCTATGGTAGATTAAATTAATAATTAAACAAAATGATAAAAACCTTTATTCAGAATTATTAAATCAGCATATAATAATATTGGAACGCTTACAGGAATGATTATTAAATTCTGCCATCTCAATAATTTGTTTTCTGGCAAACTCGTAAAATATAGTATTTTCTCGTAAAAACGTCGAGATATGTAAGATATTGGAATGTTTCATATAATTAATATCAGATCAAGGAATGTCGGGTATTTTTCCTTTCCGTTCCATCCGTGGAATATCATAAATGTAACATAAATAATAAATGATTCTTGTTATAACTCTGATAACATAAATAAATAATAGGTATTTAGACGAAGAATAGTTACTTTTCCGACAATATAG
The DNA here is from genome assembly GCA_037349165.1 of Choristoneura rosaceana. Taxonomy (NCBI): domain Eukaryota; kingdom Metazoa; phylum Arthropoda; class Insecta; order Lepidoptera; family Tortricidae; genus Choristoneura; species Choristoneura rosaceana. The sequence continues at coordinate 1,126,504 of JAZBNJ010000002.1, forward strand.
TTACGTATTAAATTACAGAGAAATGAGACGAAATGTATGATGATTTTTTGATCAATCAAATTAATGTTCAGAGCCCTAAGTTTTTAGTAGTAACATAACTTGAAAAAATTGTCTAGCAGGTTTCTAGGAAATGAAATATGAGTGGTATGTACTTAATTGTGGATGGACGATGACAGCTTGAAAAAAAGGATGTTAAAATGGTGCCTTAAAAAGAGTCTATTTACAATAGTTGAATTCCACACTATTATTGTATGATTTCCGCAAAAAAAAATGTCATTGATATGCTAACCCTATTTCTGTAAAATTTATCTAGAGTGAGAATATAGAGTAAACTGAGCAGATTGTTTATGTACTTTTTTCCCTAATATACGCGGAATTACAAAAAGCCTTAAAATATGTAACTATTACCTCTCTGTTAAATAATCTATGCCAACTTGGGTTGTATGACATGATATGACAGCGTTCTAGGGTTGTTAATATTTTCCTATATTTTATATCGTCATCTCCTCCAACGACCTCCAGTTGCTTCTGTTAGCAGCGGCCTGCATCCATCGTGAACCCGCGACTTTAACCAGGTCATCCATCCATCTCGTTGGTGGACGTGGACGTCCTACGCTGCGCTTGCCGATCCGCGGTCTCCACTCGAAAACTTTTCGGCCCCAACGGCCATCAGTTCTCCGAGCTACTTATATGTCCTGCCTATTGCCACTTCAACTTATTCATTAGTGTAATAAAACCTTGCAAATAAGGCATTCGCGAGATCGCGGTGGATGCGAAAAGCACAGGACCGGTCTGAGTGGAGAGCTTTGGGGGAGGCCTATGTCCAGCAGTGGACGTCTTTCGGCTGACATGATGTTGATGATGAAATAATGCATAACTCACCTCTTTAACTATAGAATGCGTCTCCAGATACACAAATGAATCGCATTCTAACTCAGACGAAGAGTCGAAGAGTTCCGCTGAACAGGTGTCGTTGGTCTCCGAGATATTGCTGAAGGTCCCGTAGCGGAGGCACTTGGCGAAGTTACCGTCCTCCAGACGAGGGATAGTGTGGTTCCATGATGATGGGTCATCGCCACATTCTGGTACTGAGCATCTGGAAAAATTTAGCTGTTTAACGGTGAATTTATAGTCACTGCGCTGTGGTTTTGTTTCTCTTAAAATCTACACATAGTCCTTTGATAGAAAAAAAAACTGTTAAGCTTATGACTAAATTATTAAAAATTAAAATATATGTATGTATAAGTAATAATTAAAAAAAAAAAAAAACTTTATAATAATTGTAAATGATCAAACAAAAAATACCTAAAAAAACAAAAAATATAGAGAAGATATATCTTTATTTACACATATTCTATAAACTATACATAGTAATAACAAATAAATAAATAAATTGATTAACTATGAAAAAAAAAAATTGTCAAGTCAGTCTGTCAGTCGGAGTCAGTAGGGCAGCACCACCATCAAAGCCAAATAGCTTGGCTGCTGGCTTCCATTTGTGACGGGTTCCTCGAATGCACATGCTGGTCGCTCTAAATATGGAAGTTATTATTCGTGCTCTCAAAAAATCATGTTTAAAAAATAGAGAAAGGTTCTAAAATATCACTTCTAGTGTTTATATTATATTACATTGTATTTTATATAATACTTATTGTAGGTAATATAAAAGATAATCTGCAACCTTACCTATAGAGCAAAATTAATACTTACATTAAAGAAATATCAAATAATTTTTTACCTTTAATTATTTTACCTTCTTTTGCCTTTGTACCTACCTAAGTAAGTAAAATAATCTTTGTTGTCAAAACCTAACTCAACTTATTACGAGTAGGACAAAGTAAGAAAAATAACAAAATATAATAAGTAATACTAGCACACTAGGAAAGTAAACTATGCTAAACTTATTGCTAGTTTAAGTTAGCGTACAAATAGATTCACGTTTCTTGAACTAGCAGCATAATAAAAAGCTAACACTCTTACCATGTCGCTTCTAACAGTTTAACCCCTTTAATCCATACTAATATTATAAATGCGAAAGTGTGTTTGTATGTTTGTATGTTTGTCCCTCTTTCACGCCGTAACGGAGCGACGGATCGACATGGTTTTTGGCATAGGGATAGTTTATGAGCGCGAGAGTGACATAGGCTACTTTTTATCCCGGAAAAATGCATAGTTAATTTTATTAAGGTTGCTTATTGAAGATGTTAATGTGACAAAATACTAGCGAGTATACGTAATTTACCGAACAAGGTTTTCTCGACTTTCCTGGATGAAAGTATGTTAGTATAAAGTGGAAAATGTACTTTCAAATACATTATAAATAGCGATGTAGTCGATTCAAACGGTGAATGCGATTTGTGGCAATTCACGCCATTTGGTGCTTGTGACAATAGATACAAAGCAAGGTCAATAGTAGTGTTTTATTTGGCGTTACTAAAGGTCACTGATTCTGAAGTACCATTACCGTAATATACCTACACCTATGTTTTTTTAAAGCCGCGACGCAAAAAGAGGGGTGTTATAAGTTTGACCGCTATGTGTGTCTGTGTGTGTGTGTGTGTCTGTCTGTCTACGGTGCCAACCGTAGCTCTTAAACGGGTGGACTGATTTAAATGCGTTTTTTATTTGATAGCAGGTTTTCTAGCGATGGTTCTCAGACATGTTTTATCAAAATCGGTTCAGCCGTTTTTGAGATATTGAGCTTTGAAGTGACAAAATTGGGGGTTTCCAACTTTTCGTTGGTTAGGTTTGTACATGGAACTGAAAGTGATTGACCCCTATCTCAACCTGATGTGAATTTAGCCGCTATCTCGCGGGACCTATTCAATTTTCCGGGATAAAAATGATTCTATGTCCTTCTTCGGGACCCAAACTATCTGTATACCAAATTTTATCTAAATCGGTTCAATGGTTTAGACATGATGAAGTAACATACAAACAAACAGACTTACAAACTTTCACATTTATAATATTAGTGGATCACAGTATTTTGGATAAAACGTCATAACGAAAGGTAAAGAAGCAAGGTGTGAATCAGTATTAATTGAGACACCAGAATTGCATTGGATTGTGGCAGAATATGCTGAACTACTTAACACGTTACTAACCTATATTGTACCATATTCTCAGAAATAAAGAAATGATTATGATTATGATTGTGACCATTAGAACTCCGCCGAGAATTACCTTAGGACAGTGTTTCCCAACTCTTTTAAACGGAGACCACTTTTGATTATTATTAACAGGGACTACAATGTAACATAACCAACTTAAAATAATCTAATGACCCCCCCTCACTTTGTAAGTTCAAAGTTCAGTTTTTTTTTTTTTATATTCGACTGGAAGGCAAACGAGCAAGTGGGTCTCCTGGTGGTAAGAGATCACCACCGCCCATAAACATCTGCAACATCAGGGGTATTGCAGATGCGTTGCCAACCTAGAGGCCTAAGTTGGAATACCTCAAGTGCCAGTAATTTCACCGGCAGTCAGTATCTCAGAATTATATTTTATTTATTAAAAACTCTCTCTCAGTCACTTGGTGGGCACCGGAGGACGGCCATCGACGGCGAGGGAGACCGAGAAGGAGATGGCGGGACGATTTGGATGCGTATGCAAGGGACTGGCCTGACATTGCGCCGAACCGGAAGGTGTGGAGATCAAAAGGAGAGGCCTTTGCCCAGCAGTGGGACACTATTATAGGCTAGGAATATATATATATTATTAAAAACTAAATTGCGGCTTTGACAAGATATCTGTATGAACAATGGTAACATATTATATGAGTTACATGTGAAATAAAAAATATCCTACAAATAGCTATTCAAAGAGGAAACGCTGCCAGCATCTTCGGGACCTTGCCTAAGGGGTAGTCTTTAGATAATTTGTTTTAGTATTAGGTTCTATTTTTATTTTATGTAGGTAAGTTTAATTAATGAACTAAAAGAATTTCCTTGCTCACCCGCGACCTTACGATAGCTAAGCTTATGCCAAATATGCGTGTTCATGTAGGTAGTTCCTCCACCTCCACACTGTAAGAACACACACAAAATACACAAACCCATCTATCACCACCACCACATCACACTGACGCATTTCGAACAACTGGTAGCATGGTGTACGGTTGTGTTACTCTGAAGATGACCTCTGGATGAGTTCGAAACGCATCAGTGTGATGTGGTGGTAGTGATAGATGGGTTTGTGTAATTTGTGTGTGTTCTTACAGTGTGGAGGTGGAGGAACTGCATTAACACGCATATTTTGCATAAACTTAGCTATCGTAAGGTCGCGGGTGAGCAAGGAATTTTTTTTAATTCATTGATATGGACCTCCGCAAAGTAACGCCTGATTCAATAAATTATTCACTAAGTTGGTTAGGTTAGCTGTTGTGGGCCATTCATGTTACACGGGCGACTAGTTGAGAACCACTGCTTCAAGCAAATGAATGAATCGACAGTTGCGTGTTGCATTCGAGCGATGCACAACAATGCACAATATCGTTGATGATGCAGGTGACTGAAGTCTGCTTTTCTATTAACCAACAAAGTGACCACTGTTCTTTGGATGAGCGGATGTTTATGGTATGCCTATATAGATTGTTTCACTTCTCGTGCAATTCACCATCATTTCCAGATTGTAAAATTAGAGGACTCAGGCTAGTGTGTACAGGTTTCGTCGCGGTGATTTTCTTCGCCGTAAAGCTCGTAGTAGTTTTGTAATTAAATTTCAAAGCCGGCGAAATTACTGGCACTTGAGGTATCCCATCTCTAAGTTGGCAACGCATCTGCAATAACCCCCAACCCCCCCCCCCCCTCCGGGTGTTGCAGATGTTTATGGGCAGTGGTGATCTCTTACCATCAGGAAACTCACTTGCTCGTTTGTCATCCAGTTGAATAAAAAAAGAAGCATACATTTTGAAAACTCAGAGGTGTGAGCCCAGGTTTGAACCCACTATCATCTACTGGAGAGCCCAGGAGATTGGTTAGAACCACTAGGTTACCATGTCTTACTAATGACAAAAAATAAAACGTAAAATAAAATAGAGTAGTTTAGTTTATTTAATTTTAATTTACCTTTACTTTATTTATTGTAATCTACCCTTTACATTATTTTATCAATAAATTCGTGAAATACATAAAGCAATTTTTAAAAAATATTTTTATTTCGACTAGAGAAAAATTATACGAAGCGGCACTTAGGCGAAGCTTATGCTCGAACAAATATTTTTAGGCGAAGTAAAGACTCTCACTAGTGACGGTCATTTTATTAACCCCCGACGCAAAAAGAGGGGTGTTATAAGTTTGACCGCTATGTGTGTCTGTGTGTCTGTCTGTGTGTCTGTGTGTCTGTCTGTAAGGAGTATAGTTTAACATAATTATAACTATACTCCTTACATGTCTGTGGCACCGTAGCTCTTAAGCGGGTGGACCGATTTGAATGCGGTTTTTTTTATTTGATAGCATATTTTCTAGCGATGGTTCTTAGACATGTTTCATCAAAATCGGTTCAGCCGTTTTTGAGATATTGAACTTTAAAGTGACAAAGTCGGGGGTTTTCCAACTTTTTGTTGGTTAGGTTATTTGAGTTTCCTGTTTTGTTAGGGTACATTCCCATGGAAGCGGAGCGGAACATCATATAAAAATAGAATTTTTATTATTATTGCACATACTTATGTGACTTGTCAACAGTCTGACGACTACATATAAAAGATAATTTAAGATAACAGAATCCAGCACAAAAATCAACTGTTGACATAGTCACGTACTGAAATAAAGATAATCAATAAATTGATACGATCTATTTAGTGCTCAAATAAAATTATGACCATTATAGATTTAAAGAGACGTAAAAAAAATATATATGAAGAGCAAAAATTTAAAATTAAATTAAAACAAAATAAACTAGAATTGAATTTAAATTAAATACGGTCTTTTAATATGATCAGTGGGTGTAAACTATAGTACCTACCTATGTGAATTATGTGATTACTAGCTATAACCCGCGACTATGTCCGCGTAAAATTCATTTATGGCTATCCCGCGGGAATTAGGCTATTTTTCGAGATAAAAACTATCCAATGTTCTTTCCCAGGACTCAAACTATACGTGTACCGAGTTTCGTCTAAATCGGTTTAACGGTTTAGTCGTGATGAGGTAACAAACAAACACAAGAAGACAAACAAACTTTCGCATTTATAATATTAGTGGGGTACTTGTACAATCATACATACATATAAACACATCCATACCAAATTTCAAGCCAATTTGATCGCTAGAAGTGGATCGAATTGGAATAGAAAGATTTAAATTTAACCTTAACACATATAATAAACAAGCATTTCAAATTAAATTGAATAAAAAATAGCCACTGATACGAAAATCTATATAATATACGAAACCCTTTATTGGCGAGCCCGGTTTCCACTTGTTCAGTTTTTTGTGAACTCTACATGTTTTATGTACTGTTAACGAGGTTCTTAAGAATATAAATAAAATGTATGGTTGCTATTCCGGTGACTGCTTCAGGAAAAAAAATACCCTGTACTTAAAGTTCCTACTTAGTTTTCGATAATATTAATTACTCGTATAAACTCACCTTAACCTATAAACAAAATGAAATAATACAAAAGTCTACCTGTAATCTAAATCCAACACTTCAAAATTAAACACCGACGAATACATCCCAGCCAAGAAAACCGGTATTAAAATCAGAAAATAATTATAAACATTAAAAATTTTGAAAGGTCCCAACTCTTGTAAAATATCGTCCACTGTCACTTCGTTTTCTTTCTTTTCGGGATCCATTTCGACAAACAAAACACTGGCACTTTTAAATTACGCGTTCATTTGTTTATTAATTTTTTTTCTTAATAGGCGTTTGGGCACGTTCACACCAGATTGTAATTTTAAAAGTTTAAGGGTTCGTTTGAATTAAGAACGCAGTTCAAGTTTGGTTTTTAACGCGATGCGGCCGCAGGGTCGCGCGCCGGTTTGAAAGTGTGCGCGCACCGTTTTGCTCTTAGTTTTTATTATTGTAAAATTCCGAGTTATCGATAGTGGAGTTAATCGCGCTGTTAAATGTGAGATTTTGCTGTGCTCGTAAAATGGCCGGATCTAGGTTAGTTGAGCGATTATATCTTATTAAAATTGCTGTGATTAATTACCGATGAATGGAATAAAGTAGGTACTTTACCTACCTCGCCAAATAATGCGCTCCTATCATAACACGCAAAACGTTATCTAAACAGTAGACAGGTGCTATATACATGTCTATTATATAGCCTCTAATACCTTAACCAAAGCAAAGTCGGGTGAGTCAAAATGTAAAACTCATTTTGCGTGCCTCGTTCACTAATGCAGTAGAAACTACGCGACCAGAAATATGCAACTCACAACTCGAAAAATCCCTCAAAAACCTCACAAAATTTTCAAAATGGCTGAATGTATAGGTATTTTTTACGTTTTAAACTCCCATGACTCCGCCATTTTAAAAACTTCCCGGAAATAGAGGCGACAAAAAAACAACGTAACTACCGGACTCTGCTCACAAAATATCACGAGGACCAACTGTAACCATTGGCTCGGGATTTGAGCCGGCCCGACATTCGCCGGACAGACATTCGGAAGCATTTTTACCCATACTGAAACGAAGACGCTTCGCTAGCGCTTCACACTTACTGCATATTAGATATTAGGGCAAACTTTGGTTTGTCGGTGATACTTGGTAATTCGGTGATGCTACCTACTTTATTTTACTATCTTACCCAGATCTCACTGAGGAAATGCAAGCTATAAAATCGGCGGCAACTGTCAGTTTTGATGCTTACAATCGAGTTGACAGCGATTTGCTTGCATTTCACCATTGTGAGCTCAACGTAAGATTCTTACGCAGTATCACCGAATTTTCAAGTAACTTAATCATGAAACTACCGTGAGACTCACTCATATTTAATGATATTATAACGGATAACTCATGTCTTCAATCGAGTTTAGCTCGATTTTCAAGTATCACCGAATTACCAAGTATCACCGATAAACGAAGGTTTGTTCTACTACGACTTCCTTTACAATCAGTACCGCCTGTCCATATAAATCACCAAATTCAACGTTCGCTCCGCTCGGTCGCGACACATTTTACATCCCGCACTAAATCTCACATGCCTGTTTATTCGCCGACAGTGTGACCGCGCGAGTGTAATTGCACATTCTATTTTATTGGGGCTACTGCGAAACTCGAAAATCGTAGTTAGTATCGCACCGTCCCTTTCCCTCGCGTATTAAATGACATAGCGTCAGCGGGACGGCAACATACGAGGTTCGAGTTTTGCACTTCTGGTATAGGGACAGTATACACACATTAGGTCACATTTTCTTACGCATCGAACTACTCGTATTAGTCGACAGTATAAGGCGACGGTGATATTTACGCGCTAAAAAATAAATTGTGTTTACATCATCACATAATATATATTATGTAAATCTAAGACAAGAAAAATAATGAATTGAAATATACAAGGTGGGGGCCCCTGTAACAAGAGCAAAAAATTAAACCACAGTTTCTACTCTTCATCTTGAGCTAATTTAGTTCTACAACTTTTGAAAATAACTTCTATTATGATTTTTATTATAGTTTAAAGTTTAATTATTGGCCAAGCAATGTATTGCAATGTCCTTGTATTATTTAAAATGAGAGTGAGAGGGACGGTACGATACGAACTTCGATTTTCGAATTTTGTAGTAACCCTAAAAGTAATTAGAATGGTAACCACAGTCACCATGGCACATGGTATGTTGACAGGAACGGAACGCCAAGCAAAAATATGTCTTTTACTAAAAAATTATGATGGATCATCTAAAACTAAAATCTAACATCTAACGAACTAAAATTTTGCACAATTACTGTTGCCATGTTCAAACGTTTTACGTTAAAAATGTGACAGTTGAAAAGAAAGTGGTGCCCTCATTTTATTTGTGCTCTATATTTCCTTTCTTTTCCATTTGCGCAAAAACTATGTCGTCTTACAAAATAAACTTTGTATTCTAAAGTCAATCCTAAATATTTCAGCCAGGGATTGGGTTTGATTGATAACTCTTCAAAATTATTTTGTTTTTTTAATTTACGTGGGCTTATTAAAAAAAAAACACAAATAGATCGATGTTCAGATTCTAATGCGTCAAAAAAATTAAGTTACTTGAGTTTCATATAACGTACATAAAAAAAAGTTGTGTGATGTTTTGTTTAAATATACTGTTAATGATTCATTACCAATATAAAAATAGCGGCTCCTAAAGCTGTGAACCTCAAACAATGGCTGTCATTTTTGTGACATTTCCTACAACACACAAAACCATTATTTGCTCAAGCTGAAACAGAGGTGTTTTGCTCACAATTCGCGTTTGCATGATCTATAAAAAAAATTACGTACTCTGTTAGGTAATTATTTAAGTTGTATCGTCAATATAAAACCAGAAAAAGAAGTAGAAAAAGTGTGCTTATTCCAAGCACAGTCCACAGAATTGTTGCTCTCTAAATGACTTTGTTTTACCTTTTTTGTTAAAACCGTTTTCAGCAATAAGATTTTGGTTTTAATTTTAGTTTCTTTTTAACTTTGTTAGGATAGATTTGGTTTTAAATTTTCCGCAGTCTTCCATACTTGAAGCATCCGTGCCGATATCAAACTATCAAAACTGTATCAAGAAAATCTGTTTCTAATGCTATCAGATAGCCATTTGGCTGTAAGTTCATTGAAGCAGAGTTTTACCCTCGCCTCGGTGCAAGAAAAATATCTTGGATATTGTAATTCTGGGGAGATTGAAAAACTGTAAAAGTTGGAGCCCAGATGTGCATGTTGAACAATTCTGTCTAAGTCAAAGTCAAATTCAAAATATCTTTATTCGATTTACGCACTTAAGCACTTATGAATGTCGAAAAAGATCTATCACTGGTTCGGAAAAACCTCTGTTGAGAAGAATCGGGTACTCAACGCGGTATATATTTTTTTAAACAGATTTACAATATTATTCTTATCCATCACATACATCTTATACATCACAAGTATTTAACACAACTTTATTTTTAACACAGTAGGTTCGCTATTTGAAGGGATTGCTAATGCGGATCGGAATTATTTCCAAATATCCCTGTCTATGATATAATCATTAACTTTATAATACGCCTTAGATATTAAAGTCTTCTTGGCAATAGATCTGAATTTTGTATCCGTTTCATTGGTAATATTTTTTGGAATTTTATTATAAAAACGTATGCAATTTCCCAGAAACTACTTTTTGGTTTTCGCCAGTCTGTAAGATAGAGCTTTAAGCTTCCCTGTGTTTCTAATAGCTTTTGGCTTATCGACGTTAGTGGGAAAAGTCTGTGTGTCTGTCTGTCTGTGGCACCGTAGCTCTTAAACGGGTGGACCGATTTGAATGCGGTTTTTTTGTTTGATAGCAGGTTTTTTACAGGTGCCAGTGTGTTTCTCGGAACCTTGTTGGCGAGCGTTGACTTGAGCTGCGTTGAGTTGCGTGCGCTGCGATGAGCTGTGGTGAGCTGGGTTGAGCTGTGTTGAGCTGCGGTGAGCTGCGCTGAGCTAAGGTTGTCACACTGTAGACACTAGGCTTATGTAGTTACATGCTAGTGGTGCACATGTGGTTAGTCTGGTCTGCTGTGAGACTGCGTTCATCTTGGATGTCTTCGAAGGCTGCGTTTATGTCCATTGTCGGGGTCACCAATGTGGGGGAAGCTCCAATAGAGAGATCTCTCTCCAGGCAGGTGTCATGCTTAGGGACCGAATAGAACATGCACCCGGTTTTGCGAGTGCAGTGGGTAATACCCGGTTCCTTTGAGGTTTTCGTATGTATTTGTGGGTGCATGCCCTAGGACCGAAGTTCCCCCGCATTTAAGTTTTTTAGCGATGGTTCTTAGACATGTTTTATCCAAATGGGTTCAGCCGTTTTTTAGATATTGAAGTGACAAAGTCGGGGGTTTTCCAACTTTTTATTGGTTAGGTTATTCTTAATTTACTATGTGTTTTCTCTTTAAAAAATAAATGTTACGAAGTATCACCGATAATCCAACATCAGTCTTAGTTACCTACTAATATTCAATGGAAAATTTTCCAGCTAACCCAGCGTTTCTGAGACCGTCTCGATAATAAAACATGTTTAGAATATTACCTCAAACCGCAACGCGTTGCAAAATGCCTTATGAATACAAATAGCAGTCAAGTGCAGTAAAATGCAGTTACGTTTGCACTTAAGTGTTGGACAGCTAAATGTCGACTTGTAGCATCTTATAGACTTTTGTTTGTGGAATCTGTGGTTAGTGTACAGTCGTCAATATAAACATAATCTTTAGGCAAGCAATTCGTCCGTAATTGTTTAATTTAAATGATATTGTAACGGATAAATCACGTCTTAAATCGAGTTTAGCTTGACATGTTTCGGGCTATATCGTGGCTATTCTTCAAAGGAGCACGCGACTCGGCGGCTGCCGCAACACGCGCACTCCGTGTGCCAGTTTATATGTAAGTAATATCATTGGTCTTAATGGTGGTGGATGGTGGTGGGCCATCCACAACTTGCCACCCTGTATAGGTACATAAGTATCATCCAAATTTAGTTTTAAGTTACTGTGGACCCACTGAAAATCAGCGTCGTGGCACCGTGTGCCATGACACATGCTGAGTGGTGTCCTTTTTTTGTGACAGCTACATATGTATGCTTATTATTTCGCTAAACTGTAGTCTGTATTTTTGTACTCGTAGTTGTTCAAAAAAAAATATTTTCTATTATATTCTATGCTATTCTTGTGTGCTATGTTTTAGTGGGAAGTAGTAACAAACATACACACACTCACAAACTTTCGCCTATCTAATGTTTGCCCTGATTTTTTTTTTAACTCACTGTACTCACTTGTGGTATTCAGCCAATAATATTAGTATTGTATTACAACATCTGTGATAAATCGAAGTAATAATTTAGTAACAACAGGTCTGTAACTTTTTATGTGTAGCAGAAAAAGTCCCTCTGCCATCTTTAGGCTGCCTGTCTACTGGAGCGGAGCGAGGCAGCGGAGCGGCGAGCGAGATAAAAATCCACCAATAAAATTGTTTAAAATTTCCGCTCCTCTTCGAAGAGGGACTTTTTCCGTTACATATAAAAAGTTACAGACTATGTTACTAAATTGTTACTTCGATTTAATACTAGATGTAACAATACAATACTAATATTATTTACTGAATACGACAAATGAGTACCTACAGTGAGTTAAAAAAAATTAAGGGCAAATATTAGGTAGTTAGGCGAAAGTTTGTGAGTGTGTGTATAATACTAAAACAGTTTGATAGATTTGGATGAAATTTGATATGTAGACGTCTACAATAGATAACATACCAGCTATTTTTTATTCCGATATTCCTACCATCGGTCCGTTACACCTAAACCACGCTTGCGACAGTGTTATTGAAATTACCGAATATTCCCTATGGAATTGGTAACTGGGTTAAAAAAAATGTATGAACAAAACGGATACGAAAATACAGTCGCCACATACCAAATCGGGAAGCGGGCGGCGACACGAGTGAAAGCCGCTAGCGCAACGAATGGAAACAGTCCGCAACTCCGCTCTGGATTACTTTCTCACTCCGCTCTGCTGTTTAAATTCGCAGCTCCAAAACTCGCTCGTACTTTCCTGCTCCGCTTTGGTATCTAGCCTAGACTACTCAGCTTATGGGCACACGCAGTCCGCAACTCCGCTCCGTATTTACCTTCTCGCTCTGCTCCGCTAACTCCGCTCCAGTGGACAGGCACCTTTTAATCCATGACAGCACTCCGTTTCACGCAATATAACAATATATCGTCACATGTAAAACTTTTCATGTATCGAAAAGATTCACATTTCCCTTGGAATTCAGAGATTTACCTCGGCTGTTTTGAAGGAAGCGTATAGAGCTACTTTGCGGATAACAATTCTTCAGAATCAAAAAGTTTCAATCCCACAAAGAGGTTTCTTGGCTAGGGAGGGAAATGTGTCGATAGAAATTAAAATTTATAAAGACTTAATACAAATACGGTAATATACATACTCGTAAGCGAGGTGCAAAGGGCTCTTTTATATGTCACTTTTTTATACTATTGTATTGTATTGTAACTCTTTATTGTACTACCAGTGCTTTCGGAAAGAACGTAATTTTTTTTGAGTCGACTTAAGCCTCCCTTCCTTCTTAAGCGTCCTTTGCTTTAATTTGATTTAATTTTAGTTGTTTATGAACTTGAATTTAAAATTATTAGACATATCCCACTATCCCTACTTAATATTATAAATGCGAAAGTAACTCTGTCTATCTCTGTCTGTCTGTCTGTTATGCTTTCACGTCGAAACCGCTTAACCGATTTTGATGAAATTTGGTATAGAGATAGTTTAAGCCCCAAGGATCAACATAGGATACTTTTTTATTCCGATAGAGGGCACCACCGCGCGATAACCTAGGTCCGCGCTAACGACGTCGCGGGCATAAGCTAGTAATATTATAAATGCGAAAGTTGGTAAGTGTGTTTGTTTGTACCTCTTCACTTCTAAACCGCTAAACCGAAGTTAATACAATTCAGTATACAGGTACTTTGAGTCCCCGAAAGCACAGAATATATAATAGTACTAACGTACAGAATGGCCACGCTCCGCCCCGCACCGGTTCGAGTTACCCCACCCCTCAAGCGTAGCCTGACGGAAATCTGACGGATAGCAGTCGGGCGCGCGACGCGATGTATGTCGGCCGCACGGCACTAAGCTCGGAACATTAATTTAAAAAAGTTGTTTGTTCGATTTAGAATATACAATGTCATACGATTTAACAATCGAATGTTCAGAGATAAATCCTTTAAAAGGAAATATTTTAGCGTAAGTAATCTTTAATTAATAAGGTCAAATGATTAAAACAATAAACTTTAATTTATAAAACATTTATTTGTATTTATTTCCTAAAACTCGAAAATCAATCATATTCTAACAATTTGCCCCTCGTACAAAGTCACATAATTTTCTGTGAAATCCGTGCGCCGCAGCAAGGCTACTACGAAATACGAAAATCGAAGTTCATGTCGTTCGTTCCCTCTGACATTTATACTGTTTCATACGAGAGCGAGAGAGACGGTAGCATACGAACTTCGATTTTCGAACATCGGAGTAGGCCCTCAGTTCATTGTTCGGTGCTAGATCGGTGACGGTGAGTTCGCGAGCAAGCGCCAACTTGTCAGTGGGCGCGCGAGAAATATTGTACACTTACCTACCCTACCTACTTCCTTTTGTAAATAAATAATGCTTTCTAGAAGTATCGCGATAAATACATGAAAGTTTTGATCATGAAACTACCGTGAGACTCACTCATATTAAATGAAATGTTTCGGGAAACATGTCGAGCTAAACTCGATTTAAGACGTGAGTAATCCGATCAATATCATTTAATATAATACATGAAAGTCATGAAATAACTACTTAGGTACCGAATAATTCGTTTAAGTTTGTACCTAGTCAAATACTTATTGTAGGTAATTTAAAACAATAATGCTTAAATACATAGACAGACACATTTTATGTAGGTTTAAATAAAAATATATGATTAACGATTACATTTATTTACACATCTAAGCCATACCTACATACCCTATGGTACTAGGGTTTTGCGATAGTCAGCCCTGTGTCACTTACGCACACATTGACGCGTGTACAGACGTTGTCGTGCCTATGTAGATTCCAGAACACGAATTTTGTATGGCGTGGCCGCCCTGTGCCGAAAGGGACATACATATAGGATATACCGAAAAATTGCATAGTTCTCACGGGATAGCGATAAACGGACAGATTCGCGGCCAACAGCTAGTGACGTTCCCCATGTTATACAAGATATTTATAAATATAGTTTATGCCCGCAACTTCGTCTGCGCGTACGTAGGTTATAGCGCGGTGGCGCCCTCTACCGGAATAAAAAGTATACTATGTAGATCCTTGGGGCTTAAACTATTTCTGTATCAAATTTCATCAAAATTGGTTCAGCGGTTCCAACGTGAAAACGTAACAGACAGACAGACAGACCGACAGATAGACTGAGTTACTTTCGCGTTTATAATATTAGTAGGGAACAGTATTGTATTGTATTAATTGTATATTAGGTATTGAGTTTGTGCTGGTTTGGCTTTAGCTGTTAAGGTACAAATGTAATTTTAATAAATAAATAAATAAATAAATAAATTTAAAGGTTGTTAGGTTTTAATTTCTTTATTTTTTAGTAAATAAATATAACGTAGCGACTAGAGATGCTACAATATCGAAATAAGTAAACCATATAAAATACCAACCATGGAAACAATACAAAATAACATCGATAAAAAAAATCAACTTGATCTATCTACATATGGACCTCCGAAAACTAATTACTGCTGTAACATTAAAAATTATTTAAATAAAGATACAAAACTTAAAATTATCGATAAATTGTGATACCCACATCACTATAGCGCAAGTAGAGCAATATCGGATATCTCGGCAGATCGCGTCACCGGTAAAACATGGTAACATTGCTTCTGTGGTGGATAGGACACCTAATACCGTTGAGCTAGTGCTGTACTAAAAACAGATTGCTCTACAGTTGAGAAAAAAAAAATAATTAAATATAATATAATTTATAAATTGTGCCTGAGAAAAGTAGTAAACCCTCGACATTGTCATTTTAAAGTTCAGTATCTCTAAATGGCTGTCGACTTTTGTGAACACTTTACTTTTTTTTGTAATCAAAAATAAATATTTGAAGCTGTGCTCGTATGGCTAGCAGCCTTAAAGCACTTATTACAGGATCTGCCTTTAGCTTTTATTGAGAAATTTAGCTGTGTGTGCTAGCGCTAGGGATGGTATGTCGTAAAGCACGCATTCGGATTGATAAGGACCCGTGTTTTTCCCAACCCTAGCCTTTCTTTTCCGTACAATTAAGAACAACTATCAAGACACTTGACTTTGCAGAGGGCCTGGGAATCTGAGTTTTTTTTATTTTATTAAAGGCATTTTATTGTAGCCACCACTATTATTGGCTCTTAAAGGTAGAGTGGGAGAGACCGCTTAGAAGGATAAATTTGCCTTTGCACATCGTCACTACTGTGAAAAAATCTCGTATCTAAAATCAATTGTGTCAACAAAATTTAACCTTGACATAATGATCATAAAGTTCACTCAGAAAAATTATCGATTTTGAGGTTCGGTTTTTTTTAAGTAGTGACGACATGTATCTCAGTGTTTGTCAATTGTGTTTTCTTTTCTAGTAAAATAAAGTCTTTACATGCACACATAAACATCGTAGGACTGCTTGTGGATAAAACGTATAAGTGTTTGTTTGTTTTAGCCCAAGTTTTCACGATTGGAGTGGTCAATATCGTCACTACTTTGAAAAATCTCGTATCTAAAATCAATATGTCAACAAAATTGAACCTTGATGAAATGACTATAAAGTTCGCTCAGAAAAATTATCTATTTTGAGGTACGAGTGTTTTTAAAAGTAGCGACGATTATTCTTTGGTAGCAGAGAAAGCTTATTTTGTATTTTTGGTTCACGCAAAAAGCGCGCGTTATCTACTCCCGTCGTAAGGACCTCATGCCTAAAACACTGGCGGGAATCCCTTTATTTTTCTTAATGACGACGAATTAGTCCACAAGGGCAGCGTTGGCCAGTGACTTGTGAAATTAAGCGCGTGATACATGGAGCCGCACTTAGTCTGTGGTTTATGGGCAGGGTCTAAAGCCAGCACGTTTTAGAGGCAAACAATACCTTAGGGTCCCTTGGTGCTGTATACTTATGTGACCTAACCAACAAAAAGTTGGAGAATCCCAGAATTTGTCACTTCAAAGTTCATATTCTCAAAAACGGCGGAATCGATTTTGATGAGACATTCAAATCGGTCCACCTTTTCAAGAGCTAGGGCCACAGACAGACAGACCTTTGTGGGCACTACTTAAAACCAAATACAACCCAAATAAAACCCTCCGTGAAGCCTGTGTCTTTAATTGGGATGTCCCAAAAAAAATAACCTATAGTTTTTATCTTATTTTTGGAAAGAATAGGATATTTTAAGATACCTTTTTCATCGATTTTGAATTTGGATGAGTATTTAATTTTTTATATTTTTTTTACGAAATAAGCTGGATGACGTCACAGTGAGACAGCCACGTTCCATTGCCTAGAAAAATTCAGTTCGTACATAACATAATCTGTGGCATTACTGAAATTCAAGTGACAGTCAACAATCATACAAGCACGGCACGGTCCTAAATGAACAATGACAAATAATTTCATTTATTTCTCTTCTTTTAGCTTCGATTATTCGTAGGTTTGTTTAATGGTGTGATAGTAAATACATATTTTTTATTAAAATCTGATATTTAAATTCTTTTATATTCACTTTTAACGTAGTTATTTAATACTTTTATTTGTGAAAATACATTGGTAATACTCGTATACATTTCGGACTTTACGATAAAATGACAACTGTTTAAAGTCGAATGCGCATCATGTGATTAAATTTCCATCTTTGTCACTCTTTGGTATTATAAGCAGGACAGCAACATTTCAAACTGTCAATTTGCTTTAAAGTGTAGACTTTCCTTTAGACCTGCATTTGTGACGTAACACTGCAGGGGTCAAATGAAGGTCATTACTTAAATTTTATTTATTTAATTCAGATTATCATATTTTTGGAATCTGATTTCCGAAAACGCTTCACAAAGCCTATTTCTCCAAATGGTTTTCGATTTATTATACTTTGTAAAAAATTGGGACATCCCAATTGAACGTACCTATATAGGCAGAGGGTTCTCTATTGTTTGCCCGAATTTCATATGCCCGAATGTATCGTTTTCTAGAATTTTCATTTGCCATGAAGTAATTTATTTCTGAAATAGTAATTTCTTCAGAGTTGATATTAAACTAACCTAACCTAACCTAACCTAACCTACTGCTTCCATATGATGACATTAAAAAAAATCCTGAAAACAGCACGGTTCTATTTATTTTATGGCAAACGTTGGTGTGGAAAATGAAATTTGGGCAAGTACAGGTAAACTAGTTTGCCCGCTATGTGTGCCTGTCTGTGACACCGTAGCTTTTAAACGGGTGAACTGGTTAGAATGCGTTTTTTTTATTTGTTGTATCAAAATTGGTTCAGCCGTTTTTGAGATATTGAACTTTGAAGTGATAATGTCGGAGGTTTTCAACTTTTTCTTGGTTGGTTAGTTATTTGACTTTCATAAGGTGCTTGTATTGCACCTTAATTGAATAAGTAAAGATATTTTGACTTTGACTTTGTCTCATACGGACATAATGGAAGTTTTAATTAAACCTCAAGCTGATCTGAACTTATTTTATTAACAAATCAACCTTGCAAACAGAATTTAAATATAAAGGGAAACGGGCTTCTAGTATGATAGCTTTAAGATTTTTACGCAGCTAATTTGTCCACGGAAATAGAGCGAATGTACGTGGCTTCCACCGCTTCTCGTTGACGCTAGGGGGCGCTGCAGGCGATGATTTGTTGACCAATCTGGTGTCGGCACGTTCGTTTAAACAAATTTTGACATTCGTGTTGTGCCTTGATTGGCGGAGCGAAGCGTAGACATGCTCCCCCCCTTGAAGCATCTGGGTGTCTTCAAGCCTCTTCGTCAGTAAGCAAGGGACAGATACGGGTAAGTGGGCGACGAACGCAGCCTCGCATAGTATAAATGTCCGCCACTCGAGATATCCCGTCAGGCCCAGGGAAGAGACGAGAGATGCGACCCATGCGCCAGTGCATTGGGGCAGTATTGTCCTCTTGAAGAAGGACGAGATCTCCAACACGTAGGGAGCTCTTGTTTATGCGCCACTTGGAGCGCTGTTGCAGCTCGCAGACATATTCCTTCTGCCAGCGGCGCCAGAAGTGCTGGCGAAGTTGCTCCAGTCTGGCGTGCCGCTGCAGAAATCTTGGGTTGGAGTCTTCGTAGGCCGGAGCCGGTAGCGACGTGAGTGGCCGGCCCACCAGGAAGTGCCCTGGAGTGAGAGAAAGGAGGTCTTGAGGAGAGGAAGACAAAGGGCACAGGGGTCGGCTGTTTAAAATAGCTTCAACCTGTGCAAACAGAGTGGACAACTCCTCGAAAGTAAGATTTGTGTTGCCGATGACTCTTTTTAGATGGAATTTTGCTGATTTTATGCCTGCCTCCCAAAGACCACCGAAATGAGGAGCGTAAGTAGGAATGAAGTTAAATTTAATTTTTTCATTAGTTGCAAAATCAGATATAGGAGTCTGGTTCGACTTGATAAAGGCGCCTATCTCTTTTGCAGCGGCAACGAAATTACGTCCGTTGTCACAGAATATCTCGGCAGGCGCTCCTCGACGAGATATGAAACGCCTCAGTGACAAAATAAATGCATCCTTTGTCAATTGGCTAACTATCTCTAAATGAATGCATTTGTATCTAAAGCAAATAAAAAGACACAAATATGCCTTTACGGGTTTGACGCCGCGGCCTCGTCTATTTAAAACAAAAAAAGGTCCAGCAAAATCCAAGCCTACCGTCTGAAAAGGAAACGCGGGTACAATGCGTTGTGTGGGTAGATTTCCCATCAGAGGAGCTAGCGTTTGACCTTGCAAACGTCGACATTTGACACATTTGCGGACAATACTTCGTGCAAGGTTACGGCCATTAATAACCCAAACATAATCGCGAGTCGCGTATAGCAATGTTTGTGGACCAGCATGTAGATGGCGTCTGTGCTCATAAAGAAATATCAGTTTAGCCAAATGGTGTTTTGCATAAATAATGGCGGGATGCCTTTTTTCATAGTGGTAGTACGACAAAGATATTCTACCCTTTGATCGAATGACACCATTTTCATCGATAAAAGGTGATAGTGATAAAAGTGAGCATTTAGGTTTGAGTGATTTGCCTTGTATTAGTGTCTGGTACTCGACAGGAAAGGACTCAATTTGTGAGTGTTTTAGTAAAAATGAAAATGACTTATTAAGTTCGTCGACCGTTAGATGACCTACCTTCCTTGAGTTTGGATTTTTGACATTGTGCGCAAAACGTAAGACGTAAGCAAAGGTACGTTTCAATTTTGTAAGACTCGAATAATTGGCAAATTGAACCAGAGGTTCTGTTATCGTAACAGTGTTTGATTTTGTTTCAGGAAGGTCATCGTTAAAGCTAGGCCGCAGTTGAGGCCAACTTGATTCATTTTCCGACAAAAAAACTGGACCTGCCCACCAGTGGGCAGATTCAGCGATTTTACTGGGGGGTACACCCCGCGATATTAAATCAGCTGGATTTAAATTTGTAGGTACGTGTCGCCATGATGAGATTTTAGTGGTTTCGCAAATTTCAACTACTCTATTTGCCACGAAAGTTTTAAGCTTGCTGGGACAAGTGTTGAGCCAGCCTAGAACTACAGTGGAGTCGCACCAGTGTACACATCGTGTTATTTGGCAGCGAAGAGACTCAAGAACACATTTAGTCAGTCGCGCGGCTAGCAAAGCTCCGGCCAGCTCCAATCGCGGTATAGTGGTGGGCCGAATGGGCGCGAGCTTGGATTTAGCGCAGAGTAACTTCGTGAGGACGTTTCCTTGAGCGTCAATAGAGCGTAAATATATGCAAGTGCCAAAGGCGAGAATCGAAGCGTCACAGAAAGAGTGAAGCTCGATAGACACTGGTGAATCACACAAGACGCGCCGGGGTACCTCCAAGGTGAGTAAATGTGTTAACTCATTTTGATAATTTACCCAATCTCGTTTTATTTCTTTAGGTACAGGCTCGTCCCAGCCTATTTCCTGTTTCCATAATTTTTGTATAAGAATTTTGGGCTGGACGGTACAAGGACAGAGAATACCGAGTGGGTCATAAGTTTTGAAGGTGGCTGATAAAATATACCGTTTCGTTAATTTTAAATTTGTGTCCTTATCACATTCGGAAGGAATATCGATCGTGTAATATAATTGATCATTTTTTGGATTCCAGCCTAACCCCAGGGCGCTAGCAGAGTCACTGAGACTCAGATTTTCCTGCAAGTTAACATTGGAAGACTGAAAAATATCGGGTATGTTGGATTTGAATTTGCGCAGATTGAAGCAACCGGAGCTAAACAAAGCAGTCACGGAGTTTAGAATATAAAGAAGCTTCTCTTCGCTGTCGGCTCCGGTCAGAAGATCATCACAATATAGATCATGTTGCGTGATGGTTTTGATCTCATCATCAGAGCATTCCTCCCCTAGCTGCCAAATACACTTAGTACTCAGGTAGCTGGCACTGGCAAATCCATAGGTGACTGTGTTCAGTCTGAGAGTCTTAAGAGGTAGTGACTCGTCTTCTCTCCATAAAATTAGCTGTAGGTTTCGATCATCTTCGTGAATAGCAATCTGTCTGTACATCTTCTCTATATCTCCTGTGAGAACAAATTTGTGTTGACGAAACCTCAGCAGTATGGAGAAAAGAGAGTCTTGTATCGTGGGTCCCACCATTTGTAACTGATTGATGGATGTGCCGGAGCTTGTCGGCGCCGAGCCGTCAAACACGACACGGAGCTTAGTGGATTCGCTGTTGGCACGAAATACAGGATGATGGGGCAAAAAATAGTTAGGTTCTGGTCGTTTTTGTGGGGACTCAGAACAGTGGCCCAACTCAAGGTACTCGTTTATAAATTTTGAATATTGCTCCTTGAGCTCTGGTTGCTTCCTAAACCGTTTCTCTAAGTTTAGAAATCGACGTTTAGCAAGGTTATAGGAATCACCAAGTGAGTTTGGAGTATCATTGAGCGGCAGCCGGACACAAAAACGGCCAGAACCTAGGCGGACAGTATTTTGTAGAAAGTGCTGTTCACATGCCTTCTCAGTTGGGCTTAGCAATGATTTTGAAGGAATTTCCTCAAGCTGCCAGAATTTAGCTATTTGTTGTTCGATATTATCTGACGAGTCAAGATTGGAGGAGAAATTACATTGTAGAACTTCTGTATTATTTGTTTTAGAATTTAGTTCACGATTCAAAAGTATAGGACCGGATATAACCCAGCCGAATTGTGAATTAATTAGATAAGGTTTATTTTCGCCTAACGATTTGCGACTGCTGCCAATAATTTCCCAGTACAAGTCAGCTCCGATGAGCATGTCTATAGGACCTGGACAGTTAAACTTCGGATCAGCTAAAATCATGTCGGTCGGTAAATCAAAGTGACTTATTTTAACATAAGATTTAGGTATAGTACCGGTTAGTTCAGGTAAGACCGAGCATGTAGATTGCAATTTAAAGTTTGTATGTATAGAATTAAGTTGCACAACGCAGCGCTCCTTGACAATGTTACATGTAGTATTGCCTATACCTACAATTTTTATGGAGTTGGTAGGTAGTGACTCAAGCTGTAATTTTGCCTTAAGACTTAACGTCATGAAGCTAGATTGGCTGCCGCTGTCTAAAAGAACCCTTGCGATCTCGGTTTTATTTGTATAAGGATTACACACTTCAATTACGGCAGTTGACAAAAAAACGAGATCAGCAGACTGACCGGAAGAAAAATTGTTAATTGACACTTCCGGTTTAGCGTGAGTAGCCGACGCCTTACTGTTATTGCCCATCGGCTGCTCACATGTAGGAGTGACCTTATGTAAAAGAGTATTGTGTCGTTTATTGCACTCGCGACAGGGGCCATATCGACACATCTTAATATGGTGTCCCGTTCGTAAACAATTTAAACAAAGCCTTGATTTCGTTGCCTTATCAATACGCTGCTCCACAGACAATGCTAGAAATTTAGAACAATCATAAACGCGATGGTTCCCCCGACAAATACTACAAATCAGCTGATTTGAATTATTAGTGGTTGTTACCTCGTCGGCAGTTAAGGAATATAATTTCGACTTAACGTGAGATGGAGCAGCACTAGAGGTTGACGGCGGCGTAAATGATCGCTTATTTTTATCAATTTTATTGCGATTGTGGCTTTCAAGCACATTCGCACGGTCGCTCAAAAATTTATTAAACTGCTCTAAAGTAGGTAAATCACCTAATGAGTTACGATGCTCCTCCCACTTAAGGCTCGTCTGGCTATCTAATTTCGAAGCGACTATGTGTATGACAAGGGTGTCCCAATGCTCGGTAGGCTGCCCTAGACTGGATAAAGCACGAAGGTTTTTGTTCACGTGATCAATTAAGTGACGAAGTGCCTTATCCGATTCGCGAAGTATTGTCTCAATGTTAAATAAAGAATTTAGGTGGTTATTTATGAGCTGTCGTTTATTGTCGTAACGCTCACACAACAAATCCCATGCCTTAGAATAATTTGAACCCGACATCTCTAAATTACTTATAACGCGAGCGGCGTCGCCCTCAAGGTACGAGTTCAAATAATGAAACTTATGCACGGATGGTATCCGAGTGTTGTCATGAATCAGCGAGGTAAAAGTGTCGCGAAACTCAATCCACCGGTAATAAGTGCCATCGAATTTGTTTATTTGTATTTGCGGCAGCCTAAATCCCGGATGGTCTTGAGCTTCGTGATAGCAATGTGAGCTGTTGTTCAGCATGGTGCCGTCGTTTGCCAAGCTAGCAGTATGTTGCTGAACCAACTCTTGCGCTGTTGCTAAGCTGATGATAAAGTCTTGCTCGACGGCATCACGCTCGTCAAGCAAAGCCTCTAACTGATCTGGATTTAGCACCTCGATCTGACTTTGCAACTCATCGTATTGACAAGACAATGCCTCAATGGAAGAAATTTTTAATTTTAACTCTGTTACCCGAATAGACGTGAGCGGCTGATCTAAACTATCAAGATAATTTTTAAATTTCGTCAAGCGACCCTTAACAGATGCACGCTTGGCAATTAAGGTTTTAAGATCACTCATTTTCGGTATAAATACGTTGTAGTATTGAATATTTAGTATATATTTAGTATCTAAATTAGTTTAAGCTATTATGTAATATTGTAAATATTCAAATTTGTACCTGTTTACGTTTAAATAAGTAATACTTAGATGTCAAGTTATTTAATAGTTTAAATAAACAAGTAAACGTTAGTTATACCTATAAGTGAAATGCAACTGTTCCGGAATGCGGATTAGGTATCGTCTATTCAAGTAAACAAGTCATTAGCAAACGGCGTTATGAATCTCACGCTCCTCGCTCTCGCCGGTCAGTAGGTGGCAGGCACTGCAGCAGCACCACGCGCGGGCTGACGCTGCACCAGCAAGCTAATTGTTCGTTCTTGTGGCGTAGTTACTCGTGATCAGCTGTTGCATAGATCTGAAATGCACGGGGCGAACAATTATTTACTGTCGTAACAATAGCGGCGACGCGATAGGCGTGGGCGATAGCAAATTGGAAGCAAATAAGGTTTTTTAGTGAAGTGCGGTTTAATTTAGCAAATAGTTTTAATAATTAGCATATTTTGTGGTAATTAAGCTGAAATTTGTAATGGAATTGCTAACCTATGCTTAGCAAAATGTGTGCAACTTTGGCAAAGCGTTGCGTTGCGTTATATTTGAGGTTAACAATTAGTGCAGTGCTCAATACCTAGTGGTTTGCATTTGTAAAATCAAGGACAAATATATAAGCTAAGGTAAGATATAGCGATAGTTTACCTATTTTATTAGCTTAAATGAAAATGGGTACGTTATGTACAGAAGCCACCACGGTGATCGATAGTTCGTGGTCACGGAACGGACTTACGTCGTCCTGTCACGGTCGCCAGATTTTATGTCTCATACGGACATAATGGAAGTTTTAATTAAACCTCAAGCTGATCTGAACTTATTTTATTAACAAATCAACCTTGCAAACAGAATTTAAATATAAAGGGAAACGGGCTTCTAGTATGATAGCTTTAAGATTTTTACGCAGCTAATTTGTCCACGGAAATAGAGCGAATGTACGTGGCTTCCACCGCTTCTCGTTGACGCTAGGGGGCGCTGCAGGCGATGATTTGTTGACCAATCTGGTGTCGGCACGTTCGTTTAAACAAATTTTGACATTCGTGTTGTGCCTTGATTGGCGGAGCGAAGCGTAGACAGACTTTGAAATAAAGAGACAAACAAACGGGCAAGCTACTTAAATAAAACTTGTAAAAACATATCCAACCTTTTCCCTAAGGCCAAGTCTTTATTCCTGTCCGAATTCTCCAAACAAAGCATGTTTTAACCCACACAAGTAGATGTTTAATCTGAGCCCTGCGTAATTATTCCTTTGTGAGGTCTTTCCAGCGCCCATTTGAGTCGCTGTTTTTTGGAGTGTGAAAGCGGCTCCAAGAACTACCGAATGTGTGACGTGGAGGGACGAAGGGGAATATGCAGTTGTTGAAATAAAAACTGACTATACTTCGTTTAGTCCCAAGAATTCGCGCATTGAGGAGCGCAATCAAGGGCAAAAACAAATACTTACACCTAATAATAATTATAAATAAATAAATAAATATCATGGGACACATGACACCAATTGACCTAGTCCTAAGGTTAGTAATATGTAATAATAACCTGTGGTAACTTTACTGGTTGGTGTATTATCTAAGATTTCATTTGTAATTAGCCATATTGTACCATTTTTGTACCAAAATAAACATTAAAACAAAACAATATGTCAAAAAATCGAAATGAGCTTCCTTTCCTTACCCGACTGCAAGGAGAGGTATTAATTTTCGCGCGTATCTTGTAGGTAAGTATGTAATATTCTTTATTTACATATTTGAATAGTGATTTCAACTTGAATTTACATTTTTCTTATTGAGTTTAGCATATTTGTTATAATGGTAATATGTTAAAAAAACCAACCCATGACACATGTTCCTTCGCACTGCTTAGTTATAAAATGTTAAATGATAAAGATTATTAACTAAGTAGTTACAAAATTCTGTAATGTAATTCTGATTTATAATAAACATTTTTTTTACTAATTCTTACAAAATAATAAGTTATTAATTAAAATTAAAATAAGATACCTAAATCTATTTAGGTAGAGCATTCACTAAGTATACTTAATCCGCTCTGTTGTTTTATTTTATCCAATAACCTGGA
Source organism: Choristoneura rosaceana (assembly GCA_037349165.1). Lineage (NCBI taxonomy): Eukaryota > Metazoa > Arthropoda > Insecta > Lepidoptera > Tortricidae > Choristoneura > Choristoneura rosaceana. The sequence goes on from JAZBNJ010000002.1 coordinate 1,152,555, forward strand.
AATCAGTGAATAGAAGGCCATATCAGGCAGCGTAACATCTAAATCTTCTTACATCCCAACAGCAGTATCGCGGATGCAGCTTGGCCCCTTTGTCCGTCGGCGCGGCCGAAAATATTGCACTTCTCTAAATCGTGCGCTAGTGCCGGGAGAAGTCGATTCGAGTTTCGAAGATATTATCCTACTCTTACTAATATCATAAATGCGAAAGTTTGTGAGTGAGTGAGTGAGTATGTTTGTTACTTCTTCACGCTAAAACGGCTGAATGGATTTGGATGAAAATTGGTAAGTAGATAGTTGGAAATAAACACTAGTAAATCAATTATTTTATCACGGACAGGGATATTTGGAAATAATTACGATCCGCATTGGCAATCTCTTACTTCAAATTTAATAACGAAACTACTTGGTTAAAAATGTAGTTATGTTGTGTGAAATACCTGTAGTGGTGTAGGTTATTTTAGCAACATTTTAAATCTGTTTAAAATAATAAGTAGGTATACATACGAGTATAAGTAGACCTTGTTGAGTTTCTTGCCGGATTCTTCTCAGAGGTTTTTCGAACTGGTGTTAAATTCTTTGACCGTCGTTAAGTGCTTGTTATAGCATAAATTGAATAAAGATCTTGACTTTGACTTTGATACTTTCGAAGCAGATTGTGGAACTGAAGGCTAAGGCTAAGCCTTAGCCTCGCATTCTGTAGTGAGACAAGAGAGAAATAAAAATAATTAATTGGTTTAGTTCACTAATTACATCTGACTTATTCTGTCCAGGATGTAAGTAACTGCGGGTATTTTAAATTAACTCCCGAATAATGATTATTAATTTGATTAATTATTTAACGAGTAATAATTTGATATAATAAAATAATTACCTACTGATTGCTAGAACTCAGGCATTGGGGATCCGTGTAAATGTAAAAAATATATATGTTTGCATGTAAACGCTTTGTTTTTCTATAATAAAGAGTTTACATGCATACATGTGTGTTACCAGTGATAATGACATATGGGTCCCAGACGTGGTGCTTCGCTATAAGCCTTATAAACAGGCTCAGTGTTGCTTTGCGGGCTATGGAGAGAGCTTTGCTCGGGGTTTCTCTACGAGTCCGAGTCAGAACTGAGGAGATACGTGGAGGAACAAGGGTCACCGACATAGCCAAGCGAGCTAGCTCGTTGAAGTGGCTATGAACAGGACATATAGCACGGAGAACAGATGGCCGTTGCGGCCGGAAAGTTCTCTAATGGAGACCACGGATAGGGCGTGGATGCAAGCCACTTCCAACCGAAGCAACTGGAAGTTTATGGGGGGAGGCCTATATCCAACAGTAGACATCCTACGGCTGAGATGATAATGATGATACATGCATTAAGTATAAAATAATTCATGCTCGCAGGACTGATGGCCGATGGGGTCAAAAGGTTCTCGAATAGCGTCCGCAGACCGGGAGACGAGCTGTCGGTAGGCCTCCAAAAAGATGGAGCGACGACTTGGTTAAATTCGCGGGATCGCGGTGGATGCGGAAAGCACAAGACCGGTCTGAGTGGAGAGCCTTGGGAGGCCTATGTCCAGCAGTGGACGTCTTTCGGCTGGCATGATGATGATGATGATGTATATTAAATAAGATACGTAAGCTACTGCGCGAATCCAACTCCCACTCGGTCGGTTTTGAGACAAAGACAGAAATAACCGATGAGATGATCTAATCGTTTTTTGCAGCATCGCAAAAGATTTATTGAACATCAATAATGCATGGAATATTCCATTTCATTGACCTATGCAAAGATACTTAAAAGTCACTTGATTCTTGGTATATACAAAAAAGCCATATAAATTTTGTGCATTAAATCTTAACATCGAGTCCGCTCATTAATTATTATGAGGATTTTATTTTCGGCGTCGTGCTTATTCAGGTTTATTAAAATATTAAAACTCGATGCGTATGATTTTAAAAGATGTTTAATTTACTCCTAATGTTCTGGTAAAGACTGTCTATCGATTTATTTATTACATTACAGTTATAAAAATATTTATTTACATTACAGTTATAAAACCAATGCGCTTTGAAATGCAGTTGGGCAAATCAACTTTTTTACCCAGACATTTTTCAAACAATTATTGCAGATTTTTGTAAGTAAACGTGGTTTTTCTGTAATTTAATAGATGGTGTAAATACATGAATACATGCCATCCTACGTAAGTTCAACCTATTAAACTGTGAAATATCTTGTTGGAAGTACGATTTTTTGGTAACGCCAGAGACAATTTTGGTAGCGCAAGAGACGCCTAAAGTGTCGATAAAATAGTTGATTGGCCCAGTTACACATATTTGTACATAAGAACACACAAAACGACATCCAAAAAAGGACAATTTTTAAAGTTACTCAGGGATTTTTTAATGTCTTCTTCGTCGTTATCCTAAAACGACGTAGGTACATCACGACCTCCGGCCAGAAGTCGGAGCGCAGAAACATCTGCTGGCGCTTGGCAGGCTTGATATAACACACATTAAGGGGCCGTCTATTCGAACAAAACAAACAGAGACCGAATCACATTTATCCTTCCAATAAATTTAATGAATGGATGGTGAAACAGGAGGTAAATCTACGCTAGTGCTACCTTATTTTTCAAACAAGCTAAGAGTATAGTGCGTAGGAGAGATTCGTGTCTGTACCCCTGTCCAGTGGTGGTGTAGCGGTATAGCACGCGCACGCGAAATGCCGAGGACCTGGGTTCGATTCCCAGCGCTGGTCTATTTTTCTGTTTTTTCTGTGTGTGTGTGCACGCGGGCCCAGTGCGGATTAGGAACTTCACAGACAATACACACACAGATACACACACACCATTAAATTGCTGTTTTCCTTCGCACTTCGCACATCGTATTTGTTATTTGCGGTATATTGCGGAACTAAAAGTGCAACATAGTCATTTCCCATCACTACAAGTTGACACTGCAAGGGCTCTTTGTGTGATTGAAACTCAACGGTTAAGGATCGCACTGCTCTATAATGTCACTCAGCTTAATACTGTGGGCGCAGACAACATCCTAAGACTAAAAGAACAGGGAAAAGAAGAAGGGAAGGGAAAGGATTTGTGTAATTTGTGTGTGTTCTTACAGTGTGGAGGTGGAGGAACTGCATGAACTCGCATATTTTGCATTAGCTTAGCTGTCGTAAGGTCGCGGGTGAGCAAGAAAATTCTTTTAGTTCATTAAAAGAACTCTGTCTTTACATTTACCCAAAAGTATGTACTTGCGATTGGATGTCATTTTCCAGGATTTAGTAGGTAAGAATGTCTTTAAATGTTTGTTTTTTTTATTGTTCAAACGTATAAACTCACTTGTATTAAATAAGCCAATTGGCTTACATTTTATATGCTATGAAAACATTTAAAATTTACTTTTTTCATAATTTTGTATTATAATTAGTAAGTACTCATTTGAAGAAAAAGTATTGTATGCAACGTTGTATAAGTAAGTCAAAAAAAGCTCGTGGCGTCTTTTTTTACGATGTTCGCTAAAGCTCACATCGTAACTCACGCCACTCTCCTTTTTTGAGCCTTGTTATACAGCTGTTGCATAAAATACTACATAAATGAAAATAAAAACATCATCACTCTAGGGAGGGACATAGACAAGTCCATGACAGTATCACCTGACCACATTTGTTTACAACAAGGTATCTTAAACTTTCCGCAGTCACGGACCACTTTCACAATTTAAACAATTTCACCCGGACCCCTTTTAAAAAAATACTTTTTCCACTCGACAGCGACAATCAATGTGTCTCGTCGAGTTAATACACAAGTTCCTAATAAATTATGTTTAAGTAGGTACAGACTGACGTACTGCGGACTCCATTTTAAGAAACCCTGGTGTACAAGATTCTTGAATTAAATTGAAAAATACTTTACATACTTTCATTGTCATCAAAATAGGCATTCACTAAACTAGAAGTGTGTGAAAAACCTGCAACATAATGACTTAAACAAACAATGAAACACTAAAAATTATATTAAGGCTTATAAACTCTGAGCATTGAATAGCAACAAAGTCTTCACTCCACAATATTTCCAACTCCAGCGATAAATGATTTAAGAGACAGAAAACTCAGCCACAAAAACTTGAAACAATGCGGCGAGTTAGCGCAAAAAAAGTACAAAGTTGAACATAGCGCCACAACTACGATTATAGTATTATAGTCTAGAATAGTTCTGAGAGGACGAGGAAACACACTTTACGCGGAGTAAGTTATCCGCATTTTTTGTTGTGGCTACAAAGATTCCGTTTGCGCTGAGTTCTTTCAGAAAATGGTATATGAACAGATCATCCCTTTTAGAACACCATCATCATCATCAATCATCATGTCAGCCGAAAGACGTCCACTGCTGGACATAGGCCTCCCCCAAGGCTCTCCACTCAGACCGGTCTTGTGCTTTTCGCATCAACCGCTGATAGCTAGTGGTGGACTGTATGAAAACTAATGGAAGAATTGATGGAAACACGTGTTTAAAGATAGGTAATTTAATTAGAAAGCACAATATTATTTTATAGCAGCCGACAGATCGGGCAAACAAACACAACTGACAATCAAAGTAAAAACATATTTTAAAAAGACATTGACAAACTGTAAGAAAAGGTCGCACCGCAGCCAGTCGCCAACAACCGCTATCCCGCGATCTTAACCAGGTGGTCGCTGCATCTTGTTCAAGGCCTACCGGCAATTCGTCTCCCGGTTCGCGGACGCCATTCGAGAACCTTTAGACCCCATCGGCCATCAGTCCTGCGAGCATTGTGCCCCGCCCACTGCCACTTCACCACACCACCACTTTCACACCACACTTCAAAACACCATATTACCACCATCAGAACACCACCTACCGGTTTCCTGCAGCTCTCGGGATGTTGTCAGTCGATGGACTGACGGATGGATAGACTAGTCACTGGATATAGTAGGAGACCTACCAACGCTTTGGCTACCGGTTCGTAGTCTCTACTCGAAGATTTTCCTCCTTCAACGGTTATCTGTTCTTCGAGCGATGCGGCCCACCTATTGCTACCTAAACCTGCATATTCTTAGAGCTATGTCGGTAACTTTATTCGAATTTCTGTATTCCGGATTCTGTTGCAGTCTGTAATATGTTCTATGTGCAGATTAAATATGGCTTAACGTGTATTAATATAGTCCAAAAAACAAGTCCTGGCACAAGCCAAGCAAAGTAAATAGGTATTTTTTCGTCAACCTTCGAAATCCACCCTGCAAGTAGCAATGGATGTCAAATGCTGTGGCATGTAAAGTTGAGAAGGTATCTTTCTTTATTCGCACGACGAATATGCGAACCAACAGCACATTTAAGAAGACATTTTCGAACGATCTATGTCGACGTTTGAAGTACATCAAAGCGCAAGAATCTCGAAACTTCGACACATTTTATCGACGATTGGATCCGACTGCGCGCAAAAAATGCTCAATGTGTGAATGTTTACGTTGGACGACCGGATAGTCCAGTTATTTGACCACGACCACCAGGCAACCAACCAGACAACGAAGCTTGAGGTACGGGTTTAATCCCAGTCGGAGCAGATGTAAGCTACGCTTGCCTTTGTTGCACTTGCTGATCGGCGGCCTCCGTTCGAGAACTTTTCGGCCCAGTGCCCATCTGGCCTTCCATAGCCTGCCCATTGTCACTTCAACGAGCTAATTCACTTGGCTATGTCGGTAACCCTCACAGATATAGATTACACTAGATAAAGTGTCAGATAGAAGTAATGCCATCTTTGTTTATTCGGACAAAACAAACAAAGACGGCATCACTGATATTCGTCACTTAAAGTTAGTCGACAATGGCGAAAAAGGCCCTAAATGTCAAATAGCTAAAGTTGAAATCAAAACAAGTTTATTGTTGTTGAATTCGTGATAAATAGGTGCCTTATCTGGTTAGTCAAAAATAAATAAGTTTATCATTTATTTCGGTGCATAAGCATGCCATCAACTTATAAAATAACTTCTAAGCATGTTTATAAGTTTTAACAAAGTAGTTAATTCAATGCTGGTTGAAAGTTGATTGCTTCAGTAATATTTAAGTACAGCGACTTCGATTCGGCGGTGCAAAGTCATTAAAGAATTTAAATAACTAATATTTAATACCATTTAAAGCTGGAAAGTTTTCTTTTTAAGTTCGTTATTTTGTTACAAAAAAATCTTTTCAGATTTTCCAAGCCAACGGTTTAGTTTGTGGAGGGGGAGGATATTTACAAACGCAATCTAAATTCGAAGAGTGGTCTTAGAAAACTTAGGTTTTTTAAAGGGCGTGTGTAATACCCCAGACTTTTATGTAGAAAAAAATCCTTACGAGAAGGAGGCACCTTAAAAAATATTTTTCAAAATTAAAAATTCGTGGACAGACGGACGGACCGGACAGGCCGAAACTATTATGGTTACGGAACCATGAAAAAGATACTCCCATTGTTATAACTACACTTTTCTCTTATTGAATCATATAAAATCGTAATTTCAATTCATTTATCTACTGATTAAGTATTGTATAAAGTAAATGTTCGAGTGCTCGACACGCTAATGCCTAATAGATGACACCGTGCTGTCACCTCTATTGCTAATGGCATAAAATTACAGATGACCACTATTAGGATAGTGACGAGCACTGGTACGTTTACCTTAAGTTTTAGGGTAAGAAAAATACTTAAAATTATTTATAAAAGTTTATTGTAAAAATTGTGAGTTTCCATAATGCGTTGGTTTGTACTGCATAACTAATAGAGAATAAGGAAGAAGCTTTGGGGCTATTCTGAACATGGAGTAAAATTAAAAAAATCTGGGGTAAATTGATTAAAGCTAAGGTACTCCTCATAAAAATATAAAAATTAAGAATCTTAAAATAAAATAAAATCTTATTGCAGGCAGAGACTTAGATATGGTATAACTTAACAAAAACATAGGTACACATTAAAATTATTATACAAAATTGAAAACATTCAGCACGTATAATACTAAGTATTGTTTTTTATTTATAAAACTTAAGCTGTAATTTTTATTTAAACACCAATAAATCATGAACAAAAAAATGAAATGTATTAATGTCACAAATAAAACATTATTTTTTATTTATTGATTATTATTTAATAACCGTAGTGTAAAAGATTAAATCAGTTCCACCTATGGTTTGATAGAGTTGTGTTGTTACGGATTTACCCCATACATATTAAAAATTACCCCAAACTTCCATAATTATGTTGCTGTTAAGTTTCTATTCGGAAATGCAAACAATTTTTTTCTTATAAGTTTCATTGGTCCCTTTAATATCTTATTGCTAATTCTACACAAAAACATGCAAGAAATTTAAAAAACTAAAATACTGTCAATCGCATTGCGATATTATAGTTTAAGTAATTAGGTCACAATGAAGGCTTGGTCTCAACGCATTCGCTGTCATCGACGCACATACGCCTTTTCGGAACTTCGCCCAGTGCCGCTGTCATAATTATTCATACATTTTTGGACGAACATGTGCGTCTGTGGCACCTGTGGAAGTCAGGTGGCAGTAAATGCATTAAATTACACAGATATTTATGACAGGTGTATAAACGATACGTATATTATATACGATACGATATATACGATTTATACGTATATATACGTAAAAAACATACATGAAATGTCAAATCTTTTAACTGTTTTCACATCGAAGATTAACAACGAGAATTGTTGTAAATTATTTAATTTACAATACAATACAATACAATAACTCTTTATTGCACACCAACATATAGCAAACAATTACAATTTAATTTGAAATCTAATAATATTATAGCTGTAGTCAAAAGTTTGAACGTATGTCTGATTTAATAGTATTTTTTACAGGTGTTTCAATGTTTTTGATCACAACTGTTTGGTGATTGACAGAGGTAAAACAAGGCATGAGTCTTATAAATGATATTTTTTTAATCCTATCATAAATACGTTTAAGGAAAATGAAAATGCTCTTGTTTTTGCATACGCATAGAAAAAAAACAAGTCACAAAACAACTTCAAGGTTACGTCATTGATTGTTTTTTTGTTTAAAATTATATTTATGCTAAGCGTCAGGTATCAAAATTGGTAATAAATAGTAATTTAATAACCGTGCGAGTACAAACTTTTTTTTTAATGCGGTAGAAATGAGCTTACTTAAAACATCTTAAGCACCAATACTAAAACGTAAGTAAAACATTGCCCTCATTGTGCCTTTATTAATATAAGATTAAAGTGCATAAATAAGTAGGCAAAAGTGACTCAAATATTAAAATAAACTGGTAAATTAAGTGTCATTGCAATAAATAAGTACGTGTATTTTTAAATATAATAGAACATAAATATTCGAGTTCTTCTCAAGTCACATTACGCTTAGTAATAATTGAATCAAATAAACTTTAAAATTTAAGAGTTTTCAGCAAATCGTAATAAAATTTGGGATGTATGTTTTAATTATAAATACATATAATGACTTAATTACATCCATTTAAGCTCCGTTAAAATTTAAAAGGTGCATTCCCATCCAATTATAATTTAAGTACTTAGGTAACAAAAATAGCAAATAATTAAGTAATTATGCTACCTTAAGTAATTGGGTATCCAATATTACATTTGGTATTTTTCGAAATAGTAAAGTAATAATTATAATTATGTAGTTACAAAGACGTAAAAATCTGTATAGCAAAGTGGCTACTTCGGGTATAGAGTTTGATAATGAATACGTAAAATTAAGTATCATATGTACCATTTTTATAGCAGTTGATAAACAAAGTTAAATTTGGCATAACTTAATTCACGGAAAATTTTATTATTTACTATGCAAAATTAAGTAAAATCATTATCACGTATTAGGTTAACAATTACAACATCACAAATTTTCTTGTAAGATGGAAATTACATTAATAGGTATTTTTTTACAAAAGAAGCTCAAGTGACACGAATATTCTTTTTTATTTTAAGTTTAGGCTGAAAACTTGTTTTTTAAGAATCAACATTTGTAGGTACAGAAAGGTCCAGCATTTGAAAATTTCTAAGCCATCTATTATGACAGCTACTTAAGCAACAATGTTAGACAATAAGACATTTTACAATGTATTTTCAATAGCGTATTGTGAAGATTCAGCCAACTGAAGTGATGAAGCTGTAAAAAACTTCTCAATGACTATTTACGGTATACGATTGGAGGAAAACTTTTACTGTAATGCCCTATTCATACAAATTGGCTGAATAGTCCTTTCTTTTGTACGGTACTCGTAAAGTGGAAGATTGAACATTCGAAGCCCGGTTAAGGAAATAGAACTACTTACTATTTTCACAGATAAATACAGAACCTATTAAATACCAACGCTAAAAGTCACTGCCACAAATTAAGAGAGACTTTTTTTCATTTAAGATCAAAATCGATCGAAGTGAACTGGTAAGTTTGTATAAAAGATATAAAATAGCAGATATTTTTTTAAGTCAAAATATTAATGTTTAAAAATTCAATACTTCAGCAAAACGAACAAAGATTTTAGAAAACTAAGTAAATAAAAATCAGTAGGTATGTAACAATACAAGCAGCTCAAACTATGGACAAATTCGACCTTTACCATAGATTTCAAACATCTTTACAATATTGAATTATTTTTGTGCTATCCCGTTGAATTTTTACTAAGTGTCTCACAAGCATGACTGGCGCTTACACTATTTTTTACTTTCCAATTCCAACTAAGATAAAAAGTGTAAACAAGTGCCTCTATGATGCCTTAATCTGTTCACAATTTAGACACAGACAAGCTCCTACATGTCGATTTCTCTACTAAGAATTAGTGATATCACGTTTTCTTTTTGTTCCAGAGAGTGCTTCTGCTTCCTCGATTGTGTCAGGTAGGCGCACATTCCTCGTCTCTGGCAGCATGAGGACCAGCAGGCTGGATACTATGCACATTGCGCCAAATATCACCGTCGGCATGCATTTGTGGTAAAACGACTGGAAAAAAAAGGAAAATAAAATTAGACACAACTTCAATTAAATGTACGGTAAACTAGGAGGAATCAAATTACAGTTAAAATTGTTTATGCTAAAAGAAATTAGATACTCCATGCTCAGTTGATTGATACTGGATAGTCATACACCATCGTGAAGGCTGATTAAATAGCTATTAATTAAAAAATAGAATACTCCGGAAATCTGCGTAATTTTTTTTTAAATATTTTTTTTCTGATTTAATCTGGCGAGAATTTGCGGTTACAATGGAACTTAGTCGACGAGATTTTCGAGTTATGATTTATTATGACTTTAAAAAAGTTTTAATGTCCCAGGAATGTTTTGAACTTTTGATGACGATTTTTTGTGAGTCTGCTTGTTTTCGTGCAACTGTCTTTAATTGGTTTGCTGAATTTAAAAGAGGGTGTGAGAGCTTTAAAGATGAGGCGAAGTCGGGGCGACCGCCAACTGCAGTTAGTCAAGAAAACGTGCAAGCCGTGGAAAAAAATATACGTGAGAACCGACAAATTACATACGTAGAGCTTGAGCGAGATCTAGGCATTGGATCAGCAGCACTACAAACCATAATTCATGGACAACTGTCTCTCCATAAGCGTTGTTCGAGATGGCTGCCGCATAAACTCAACGATTTGCAGAAAGAACGTCGCGCGAATAGGTGTAAATTTATGATAAATAAATGCGATGCCGGCAAGAAGAAAACTGTGTATGATATACTGACAGGTGATGAAACATGGTTGTATAACTACGATCCTGATACAAAGCGGCAGTCAACGGTATGGTGCTTTGAAGATGAACCGACTCTAACAAAGTGTCGCCGAGCACGAAGCACACAGAAACAAATGGTTGCCTCATTTTTCTGCAAGACAGGGCATATTGCGACTGTGGTGCTAGAGGATCAAAGAACTGTCAACTCAGAATGGTATGTGACAGTTTGTGGTCCACAAGTATTGTCAGCTTGGTGTAACAAGCAGCCAAAGTCAGGAACCCAGCACCTGCTCTGGCACCACGATAACGCCGCCCCGCACACTTCTGCCAGAACACTCGACTATTTTAGTTCGAAAAATATCACTAAACTCCCTCACGCGCCATATTCTCCTGATCTGACACCCTGTGATTTTTACCTGTTTCCAAATATTAAAGAAAAATTAAAAGGAAGGCGATTTGAAACCAAAGAAGATGCCCTGGCTGCCTATAATTATGAAATTTCTGAGGTACCCAAAGAAGAATGGTCATTGACATTTTCCAAGAGGTTTAGCCGGATGAAAAAGTGTATACGTGTTCACAGTGAATACTTCAAAAAAATAGATAGCAATAATAAATAATAAACCTTGTAGTTTTTGAATATCTAATTTCTTTTGGCATGACCCTCGTAAAGACATCGGATGTAATGACCAAGAATTCACAACACGATCAAACAAAAATAACATTGGTTATAGCGAGCAACCGTGTTTAACGACCAAATATGGCTAGCCCTTAGATGTCATTATAAACGGTTTTGCCTTCAACTATTAAAGAAAGAAAATGTAGTTCTCAGGGTAATGAGGTTTTTCTTGTAGCAGCGCGTAGACACCCTATTTTAATCGATGATAAGAGAAAAAAGGAATGTTCAGGAAACAATTCGTAACCGACACATAATTCAAAACCCCTTTGTTCTAATGACAACAAACGAGACCTCTTGTGACAATGACATCTCTAGGGATACTTGCACATTAAGTTATTGACATAGGCAAGCTTCATGGTAAGCTAATGTTTAACAGAACCCCTGGGGGGCAAATGTAATGACACCTTGGGGAAATTACGTGCTTGGACATAATTAACACGAGATCGTCATTTTTATTTCATGATTCATGTTTTCGTCGAAAAGGTTGATAGACGTTTATGCAATGTGTGACTTTTAGACGGTATACTTTATAAACAAAGACTAGGTTATTTTAGACTCTGGGTCAAGTATAGATAAACTTATAGTTATGCATAATAAGAGGGAAAAATCCACAAAAAGCGATTGTCAGTAAGAATTCAAATACTCAAAAGGTTTAACTTCATGGCATAGTTAAAAATTTGAGCCAACCAATTTGACCATGAGCAAAACGTTTTTGTTATTTGATTAATGTGATTTTAAAATGGTTTCAATGTTTCATTTGTATGAAAGCAATAAAATATAAACTGGAATTCGAGCATGTGACCTTCCCTGGTTAAAAAACCCGGATCCACCCTGGATATTATTGTAGTTTAATATCAAAGGGTATAGCCGTGTAAGGATGGCGAAACTGCCTTTGACGAGAAAGTGGTTTTCCTTTGGCTCGGATAATTGTCTTTACATACGTTGTAATTTGACCAAATTTTAGCCCCAAAATGGGCGTGGTTTTTGAGATAATTAAAAAAAAAGGAAAATCGTTTTTATTTTTTATTTACCAAACTAGTGGCCCGATTTTCACGAAATTTTTATATATTGTGTAGAAAATTAAGAGCGTTTTTTTCTAAAAAAAAAATCCCATAAATTTTATATTTAAGTAAAAAAAAATCATTTTTTTAATATTCATAAATTTTTTTTTTTTACTTGCGAGGTGGCGACACCTACCAATATCAGATATATTATGACCCATTTAATACTCTAATACATATATTTTTTTCAAAAACATTCATTTGGATCATCAGGTTAAAATAAGCGAATTTGTAACATCTCATATAATACATAGCCTTCCCTTTACTACGTACATGGGCGTTTTCAAAAAAAGTTGTTGAAATTACTTTTTTTTAGAAGTGGATGAAATTTGGTATTCCTGCTCAGAATCAGGAGCACTTTCGATTATAATAGGAGAAAAAAAATGTCTCAATATTTTTTATTCCATTACGTTACCGTTTTCATACGCGTATCTGTGGCGGTAGTGTAATGGATAACACAAAATTATATGAAAAACCTGGGATACTTTTTTTCCCATTGCAATCGAAAACGCTCCTGATTCTGATTAGGAATACCAAATTTCATCCACATCTGACAAAAAAGTCATTTCAACATCTTTTTTTTGAAAAAGCCCACCTACGTAATAGTAGGGTGGGTTGAAAAAAAAAATTTTTTTATTTTCTTAGCATGGGGGTAGAATTTGTACCTTATGAAAAAAGAAAAATTTTCAAAAAAAAAATTTACTTAATATTTTGAGGTGGCCCACTCCCTTTTAAAATTAATAATCTATTAAATGAAGTAGTACCAAAAAAAATATATGAAAGGTGTTCTAGAACCTGTAGGGTCTCCCCTCGAAAGCCAATTGGAAATCAAAAGTAAAAAATAATAATTTTCTATTATTTTTGTAATTAATGTAAAAAATCAAAAAATGACTTCTTTCTTTTGTATTAAAATGAAAGTTATAAGTAAAAAAAAATCACAATCGACAATTTTTAGACGTCTTCCACGATGTTTGACCGAAAAAAATTTTTTTTGTTGGAACTACCTCATTTGATAAATTATTAATTTTAAAAGCGAGTGGGCCACCTCAAAATATTAGATAAAAAAATTTTTTTTTTTAAAAAATTTTCTGTTTTCATAAGGTACAAATTCTACCCCCATGATAAGAAAATAAAAAAATTTTTTTTTTCAACCCACCATACTATTGAATCCTATGTTACGTAGGTGGGCGTTTTCAAAAAAAAGATGTTGAAATGACTTTTTTGTCAGACGTGGATGAAATTTCAGAATCAGGAGCACTTTCGATTGCAATGGGAAAAAAAAGTGTCCCAGGTTTTTCATATAATTTTGTGTTATCCATTACACTACCGCCACAGATACGCGTATGAAAACGGTAACGTAATGTAATAAAAAATATTGAGACATTTTTTTTCTCCTATTATAATCGAAAGTGCTCCTGATTCTGAGCAGGAATACCAAATTTCATCCACTTCTAAAAAAAAGTCATTTCATCAACTTTTTTTGAAAACGCCCATGTACGTAGTAAAGGGAAGGCTATGTATTATATGAGATGTTACAAATTCGCTTATTTTAACCTGATGATCCAAATGAATGTTTTTGAAAAAAATATATGTATTAGAGTATTAAATGGGTCATAATATATCTGATATTGGTAGGTGTCGCCACCTCGCAAGTAAAAAAAAAAAATTTATGAATATTAAAAAAATGATTTTTTTTTACTTAAATATAAAATTTATGGGATTTTTTTTTTAGAAAAAAACGCTCTTAATTTTCTACACAATATATAAAAATTTCGTGAAAATCGGGCCACTAGTTTGGTAAATAAAAAATAAAAACGATTTTCCTTTTTTTTTAATTATCTCAAAAACCACGCCCATTTTGGGGCTAAAATTTGGTCAAATTACAACGTATGTAAAGACAATTATCCGAGCCAAAGGAAAACCACTTTCTCGTCAAAGGCAGTTTCGCCATCCTTACACGGCTATACCCTTTATAATTGTTTGTTGCAAGTTACATAATAGGAGTGGTAGTGGTGTTATCTACACATATGGATCCGAGAAGTGGTGTTTCACTATAGGTCTTATAAATAGGGTCAGAAACTGCTCAGCAAGCTATGGAGAGAGCTGTGCTTGGAGTTTCTCTACGGGATCGATCCAGAAATGAGGAGATATTTAGAAGAACAAGGGTCACCGAGATAGCCAAGTGAATTAGCTCGTTGAAGTGGCCATATAGCTCAGTGAACAGATAGTCGTTGGGGCCGAAACGTTCTCGAGTGGAGACCGTGGATCGGCAAGCGCAGCGTAGGACATCCTCCAACGAGACGGAGGGATGACCTGGTTAAAGTCGCGGGTTCACGGTGAATGCAAGCCGCTTCCAACCGAGGCAACTGGAGGTCTATTGCCTATGTCCAACAGTGGATGTCCTATGGCTGATATGATGATGATGAGGTGTTATCTTACCAGTAAAGGCGTCAGTGGCGCGATCAGCGAGCCGATCCTCCCCGCGGTAGAGCACACACTGATCAGTGTCTGCCTCATGTTCGTCGGGAACACTTCCGACACGTAGATGTAGACGGAACTATACGCCAGCGTGACACTCCACTTGCCGATGAGATACAGCCCCGTAGACCACCAGTCCGCTGTACAACGAATCTGTTATGAAATATAGTTTATGCGGTTTGCGCCTACTGTCAGGCTATGTGTATTAAGATGGTAGCAAACAATAGATGAATGGATGCTTGGATGCTTGTGATGTCAATCATAACATCCAGTTTTTGCCAGATTCTTCTCAACAAAAGTTTCTTTAAACTAGCGCTATATTTTTTTTGACATTCAGAGTTGTTATGGCAAAACCAGAATAAACATATTTTGAGATTCGATTTGTGGCATTCGAAGATGGCGGATGTAGACCATGTCTAATTTTGGTATTTCTGCTTCTTTGGCTAGTTGAAGTATAATTTTGATAGTGTTTTATGCGGCGATTAACCTTAACAGTGAACAGTGACCACAAAATTGGATATTTTGCTCTCGTGTCTGACATTTTTTAATGCGCAAGTTGTCTCTTTATTGTGTTTTTGGAATTTTGCTATCAAGTTGCAAAAACTACACTATAAGACTATTATTATTGTTATTATTTTTGCTCATTGTATTGGTACATATTTTTCATAGTTTGTTTGCATATGCATATATTTGTATGTAGTAGTGTATTTTTATGTTAGGATTATTTGTAGATTTGTGTATTTTATTATTTAAAGCAATGTATTGTAGCTTCCACTATGTAACTATGTTAATTATATACTAAATTTTTGTCTGTCCCTGACTGAATGCTCCTCTCGTCCACTCAAAGGTTGACTGGAAGAGATCCCTTTAAGGGATAAGTTCGCCTTTGTACATATTTGTTTTTTTTTTATCAACTGTATTTTACCTATTTTGTACAATAAAGAGTTTACATACATACATACATACTACAATCACCGTACTACGTGAAGAAGAATATATTTATCTTTATATAACTGACATTGGCCCAAGCCTTAAAGGCCGCCATTGAGGAGATGAACATGAACATATTTTGACTTTGACGGTCGTCGTCCGAAATTTGTTTTTCAATGGGAGATAGAAGTGTCGACGTCTAATATAAAAAGATAAATGTCCTAGTGTTCGACAACTAATGCAATAGATGACACCGCGCTGCCACGTCAATGCAAATATCATTTATAGAGTTGACGGCCACCAGCCCGCAATCTACTATGAAATATACTTATAGGTAATGCTATTTGCTATAGGTGTATTAAGGTGGTAGCAATAGACGGACACACTACTATACATCGCTAACAGGATTCTTTATTCTACTCGTACCTACATTATTGACAGATGCACACACATACATAAATGGTAGCAGATTGTAGAATATACCTACTTTATGACTGTGTTCACTGTTGGATAGTTTAACATTTATTTCGTGACATTGTTAACAGACACATTAGGTTAGCGTGGTTTGAAATCTCATCCTACTAATATTATAAATGTGAAAGTTTGTGAGTGAGTGAGTGAGTGAGTATGTTTGTTACTTCTTCACGCTGAAACGGCTGGACGAATTTTGATGAAATTTGGCAAAAAGTCAGTTTATAACTTGGATTAAAACATAGGATACTTTTTATCCCGATATTCCCACGGGGTAGGGACAAAATCTCAAAATAACAACCGCTGGGCTTAGAGTCATGAAATTTGGTATGTAGGTAGTTGGACGTCTGTAATAACATATAGGCTATTTTTTACCCCGATATTCCCACGGGATAGGGATAAAATCTTGAAATAATAACCGCTGGGCTTAGAGTCATGAAATTTGGTATGTAGGTAGCTGGACGTCTGGAATACATAAGCGACTTTTTGACCCGATATTCCCACGGGATACCAAAGGATAAAGACCAAATAGTATACGCGTGCGAAGCCGCGGGTAAAAGCTAGTTACTAATAATAAGACGACTTGTAACTTTCGCCCGAATGTACTTTTATGTAAGTTATCGATTGATAGGACGATTTGGAAAAAGATCGTCCTATTTTAATTCAATCCACATTTTAAGTTTTTTAAGGGTTTAAACATAAAGTCGTTATAGAGTCAAGTAGAAATAAATATTTACGTTTTTACACCTATAAGGTAAAAAGGTATAATTATAGCCTTGTACTCTACTGTAGTCTACTGATACTCTCATACTAGACAAAACAGTAAACATAAATGTTTATAACAGCGATTAGGTAACATGTAAGCACGGGAAATAATATTTTGATCTTTACTCTCGATAGGCTAAATACAATTTAAACAGAACACGTGCTCACATGTAAATATAGGCTAATTGCTTTTATCTACATCTGCAATCATTAAAGCTAGTAATCATAATCAACGTCACGGCAGTTAATCTGACTATTTTAAAGCAGGAAGAATTTTGTTTACAAGTTTTTTTTTTAAATTAAAGTATAAGCTGATCTTATCCTGAGCCCTCTTGTTCTGAGAGGAGGCCTGTGCCCAGCAGTGGGACGTATACAGGCTGGGATGATGGATGACGGTCTTATTCAAATTTACTAATAATCACATACTTTAAAATAATTAAAAAATACCCATCGAAATGATGCTAAAATTAAGTTTCAAAAAATCATCTAGTAAGGTAAACGTCCGAGTGCTTGACACACTAATGCCCAATAGATGGCTAGATGATAGCTTGCTGTTACATCTATTGCTTGACATAAAATTAAATCTAGCAATTATTAGGATAGTTACGAGCACTTTACCTACCTGATCAAGGGTTTTTTAACCTAAAAAAACCAGCCAAGAGCATGTCGGACACGCCTGAAATAGGGTTCCGTAGCCATTACGAAAAATAAAGTAATATTTTTTTTAATATTTAATTGGAAGGTCATCTGAATTATATGAAATATATTTTTGTAACGATTTCGTATTTTGTAATGAATATTCCAAGTTTAGTTATATTTTATACCTTAGGCTGCTATTTACTCTTAAACCACTAATAATTCTCAAAAAACTAAACCGTTATAGTTTGATATAGTTACTGCCATCCTGAATTTTTTCCACCTACCGGGGGTAGATTTTAGAGAAGGGGGGGGGGGGGGGTTCCCTCGATTCTCTTGAAAATTTGCATTTTAAAGTTGAATATTTTGCAAACAAATCACTGAATCGAAAAATCGTTTTCGCAACTCCCTAATGGCTACAAAAGACCTATCCAACCATACCCCACACTACAACGTTTGATGAGAAAAAAAATCACCCCCACTTTACTTTACTCTATGGGAGGTACTTTAAAAAACATGTTATTGAATTTTTTATTATACCATTTTGTCGGCATAGTTTAGTTAACATATTTTATATACTCGTGTAAAATTACAGCTTTCTAGCATTGACAGTCCCTCAGCAAAGCCGCAGACGGACAGACATGGCGAACCCTTATGGGTTCCGTTTTTGCCATTTCGGCTACGGAACCCTAAAAAGGTTTAGGCAGGTCCTCTTATTCACTAGTATGTTTGTACATACGTTCATTACGATTACAGTTTTTTTGCTGTCTGTGCTTTTTGTTGACTTTGTCTAGATTGTGATCCAAACTACTCGTACCTACATACATCCGTACTTAATTTCTTATTTCTTGTTCGTGTGAATTAAGCACTTACTCATCCTAATTTATTTTGCTTTACTAATCACGACAAACAAGCACGTAGTGCACGTAATGGTAAGTGATCGCCGCCGCCCACGGACACTTACAGCACTATTCCGTCAGCTGGTCGTTGCCGGCCTTGTAGGAATAAACATAATTCAGTTTTTAAAGATTTAGGGGCTGTTTCACTATCTATTGATTAGTGTTAACTGACGGTTAAATGTGATGCCGTCTCTATTTGTTTCGTTCGAATAGACGGAGACGGAATCACATTTAACCGTCAGTTAACACTAATCAATGGATGGTGAAATTGCCCCTTAAACTTCTTTAAAGATTAAAGAAGCTAAATAGCCTACTAACCTAACCTAACCTACTCGTGATTATCATGATCGGAAATCGGTTTTTTAGTGAAAAAGTTGTAAAATGTTACAAATGTGGATTTTTATCCTGTAGTAAATTTTATTTATTGGCAATTTGGATAGGCCAATCATAGTTAAATCACAGTAGAAACACAAAACAGTACAGAAGTCATATAGGCTCAAAACTGTTCATTGTTTTAGGCTTCACGACCACGCAACGTAATGCAACTTGCACGGTTTTTCTCGCAAGTCTAAACTCGGCTTAATAATAATAAAACCTTTTAAAAAGTGACTTTGTCATCCTTATTGATGCAGAACAAAAAAAAAACTAACAGGAAAACAACGTGAAAAATAATCTAAGGTGTTTTTGCAAATTTAAACTTTAAACAGAAATCCCCAAATCAAATTGGAATCGTAATTCAATCTTGACAAGGATAAATGATATTTGCTTAAGTTTTTCTTTTATCAAACTGGTTTTCCTACTAATATTATGAATGCGAAGATAGTGAGTATGTGCGTGAGTTTGTTACTAAATATACCACGTGCCTTATAATTTTGACACATTTTTGAGATACATTTTTTATGCGACGTCTTTACGTTACTCCCTGATTGTGTTCGAATCGCTTAAAGGCCAAGTCCAAGTCAATAATTGGAATTATACCTTTATAGTTTTTGTGGTACTAGTCGTAGCAATGAACTTTTAGGCAAAGTTAGGCGGTGGAAGGTATACTTCACGTTTGCGTGAAGCCAGACGAGCGCAATTTTCGAGTTTTGAGGCGCGTAAGTTGTATAGTTAACTTAAAGACCAAGTATATTATGTATGCGCGGGTCAAATCTTGTAAACACAGCGGTTACTGTTACCATGGACAAGTATATATGGTTCTTGCTGTTACTATAATAATATACGGCACAGGACAAAATTCCCTATGTGTTCTAGACTATTCTAATTGCAAATTAAAAAGTAATTTTTACGGTGTAGGTACTGCCGTTTCGCCAAAATATTTTTCGCCAAATTTCACTTCCCAAAAAACTTATCGCAATAGTTTCATTTCCCAAACGAATCCTTGGCATATTTACATTTCGCATTTTATTCATTTGGTCAAATTATCATTTGGCATAATTTTAGTTTGTAAAATTTTATTACGACAAACGTTTATTAAGCAAACGTTTTATTTTGGCAAATATTGTATTCCAAAAAAATGTTTGTTCAAAATGACATTTGGCACAAACCAACCACAAAAACCAACTGCTACGAGAAAAGTAGCTTATGTTAGAACTGCGTCTTCTACAGAAACGAACTGCTATCAGAAAAGTAGACGAGGTTAGACTGGGGGACCACAGAAAACGGACTGCTACCAGAAAAGTACGTTAGATTATAGGTTAAAACTGTGTCCCCCGCAAAAACGAACTGCTATCAAAAAAGTAGGTTAGGTTAAGTTAGAACTGCGCCCCTCCACAGAAACAAACTGTTCCCAGAAAAGTAGGTTATTATGTCATGCGATATTTTGGGAAGAAAACATTATGCACATACGATAAATTTTACCAAATATTACTTGGCAATATGAAACATGACTAAGTAATTATTTGCGAAACAATAATTTGCCAAATAAAAATTTACTAACTGTAAATTTGCGATAAGTTTTTTTGCTACATGATTTTTTGCCAAATGATAATTTGGGTAAAATTTTTTGGGATGTGATACTTTGGGAAACGTTTTTTGGCCATACATTAGTAATCCAATTTTTACACAGTTAAAAAACTTAACTTGAATTAATGTTGTAACACGCGCGGCAGCACAGTGTGTGAGCTAAGATTTAAGCTCTAATTATCGGGAGACCCTATTAGTCATATATGAATCTACCACAAAAATAAATTCTGTTGCATAATGTAAAATCGTAATCTGAATCACCTCTGTTAATGACACTTTATTATTGGTAATTGGAGCTCCGTGTCCACCAGCATTGTGTGAACACAATTATGTTTGTAGCAAACACACTGACACGTTGTACCTATTTAATATTGACACACGCCTTTTGTGTGTAGAAACTATTGTTGCCAGGCGTGAATGGATTACATTTACGAAACAAATTATTTTTTTCAAATGGGGCCGTAGAAATAGTGCATAGGTATTTTATTGTTGGATTTTTCGAAAGCTGTCGAGTTAATTTCTCTGTTGAAATTGGATTTGAAAATCTCTAAATTCCCTGAAAGTCTTTTTTAACCAAAAAATTAAGCGCTTCCACTAGTTTCGCAGTTATTGTAATGGTTAGCTTTAGTTCTAGTTTATCATGGCTCATGAAAGCTAAGTAATATTATTGAAGTTTTTTTCCTTAGGTAGTTATTATAGAGCGAATATGCATATTTTTATATATAGTGATGTTGAGGGTAGATTTGAAATCGCGTTAAGTTTAAATGCTACAGAAAGGGATATAAGTAATTAATGTTCATTAAAAAAGTCCTATTTTGAGTCAAAAAGGCCTGTTGTATGAAACCAAACCAGGCATTGTTAATATTAATTAATTTAACGCGATTAAAAATAAAATATACAACTTAAAAATCTTCACTGCTTTGAAAAAAGCCCGTATCTTTAATTCGATAATTTTAATGCCTGAACTTTATGAACATTATTTCAAGAGTCAATTTTGTTGACGTATTAATTTGAGATACGAGATTTTTTCAAAGTAGTGACGAAATGTTCCTTAAGATAAATATCCAATTATACTTACATCTTGGCAAGAAAGCGAACAGCAAGCTAGTCACGGCACACGTCGTATAATTCGCCACTAAGGTCTTCTTCCTCCCATATCTGTCCAACACAATTGCCACCACAATATACGCCGGTATCTCCACTAATGTCACCAACATAAAACTCAAATACTTATTAGAACTCAACGACACAGAGTTGATCGACAGCCCGTAATACACTAGTGAGCATGTCATCCACAAAAACGAGCAGATCAAAAGTCGCTTCCATATTATACTCGAACGTATCGCTTTTGAGAATTGCGACAATTTGTCCACGGGTTGATTTTCTGGCTTTAAAAGTGGATCACCAAGGTTATCTAATTCTAGTTTTCTAGGATCTAATCTGTTGATTTTAGCTGCTGATTTCAGTATTTTGATTGCTTCTTCTCTCCGTCCTTTGCTGAGGAGCCAGCGAGCGCTTTCGTTCATGAACCATACATAGAACGCAACGATGATTGCTGGGGAGTACAGGATGAAAACGTATGTCCTCCAGTTGTCTACGAACCAGGCTAGGATGGCTAGTAAGACAACTCCGACGACGAACGCCATATTGCACATAGCCGAGACGATGACCCGCTGTTTAAGGCCAACCAGCTCCACAACTGCGAACAAATTTGAATTGAATAGGGACTTATGGCACAGATTACTGAGTCACGGTATATTTAGATTTATTTACAGACAGAATGTATTATTCATTATTGTTTGCTCGCATGAGTTCAATTAGCAGTATCGTTCGTTTAATAATACGATGTTTTCAAGTTTCTTTCAAGAGCAAAAACTACCGGACACAATAATAGACAAAACATTCGGTAGATTTAAGATATTGTTAAAAAAGTGGCTGGTTGAAAAGTGGTTTATAGTGTACAGGATAAACTATTACTAGATTTAGTGTTTAATACGTTTGTAATTTTTATTTGTCTTCGTTATACTATATGTTGTGGCAATAAATGATATCTTATCTTATCTTTAAAAAAATATTTTGTTAAATTTTGCATGCCTTATGTAAATCTACCGGGATTTTAGTGAAAGTACCTAAATGAAATTTATGTAATCTTTTGTACCTGAAATCAAGTGAAATAAAATTTATATTTGAATTCAAAATTAAATAACTTTACGTTCCTTCCACTTTTTCTGCGCTCCCATCCTCCTCTCATCAGGTCTATAAAAATGTTAACGAAGTATACTCACTCAGAACATAGGCCGAAGGGTACAGTCCACCGCCAAAGCCAGCTTCAAAGAAGTGCATGATGACGTACATGGTGTAGTTCGGCGAAAAGGCCCGAAGCATTCCGAAGATGAACGAAGCAATCGAGGCGAGACCGACGGCGATTTTCCTCCCGTAACGGTCAGAGATGGCGCCGGTGAAGAGCATGGCCGCAAACATGCCAGAATTGTGGATCGTGCCAACGAGGGCACGCTTCCACTCCTGGCAGCCTAGGTCAAACTGAAGTAAAAACCAATTAAATATGATAGATCAGTTGGAGTTTTTGCCAAAGTCGTTGTAGTAATAATAATAATAATAATAATAAATTTATTTAGTAGTAATTTATTTAGTAATGGTAGTAAAGATGGTCAAATTAATTATGGTTTACTGTTAATTTTCTAACCCAGCTTTGCTGATGCCATATGTCAATTTTTTTTTAATAACTTTTGGCTAGTTTCTTGAGGTGTATTATGGTCATTCTAAACGCGCTACATATAAAAAAGTTAAACTTTTTGAATTTAATATTTTTAGTTATAAAAGCAACTCATCTCTACTGAGTTTTAGCTAAAATAGTAAAATCCTAGCTGCTAAGTATGCTTTCCTTCCTCGTTTCACCATATCTGTGCATGCCTTTATATTGTTTGTGGTTAGGGACGAAGTCCAGAGAGACCTTTTGGATCTCGGGGTCAAAGGCTGGCAAGACCTGGCCTAAGATCGAAAAGCATGGCGTAGTCTGGTGTTGGAGACCAAGTGCCACTTTAGGTATAATGTTAAGAAAAGTCGGTCGTACATACCTCTTGTACAAGAGACTTGTCAATTTCATAGACGTATTTTTCGCACACAATCGTCTTGTTGCTGGAGAACTCTTCAGCAGAACACTCGAGCGTTTCATCAATAGGAGCGTACCGTCGGCAGGACTCTGATTTGTTCTTCTCATGGTCTATTGGGATGGCATAAGTCATCCAGGAGGTGTCGTTGAACCTTTGCTCGCAGCCTGGTACTTCACATCTGCGGTGGAAAATAGGATGTATGTGATTGTAATAGGATACAAGCTAGGGCTCTTTAAATAGCTACAGTGAAGGCTGTTACTGAACCAGTGAGATACACTTTTGGCCTCCTTTGCACTTGTCGTCAGGTGAGATAGAGTCAATGACAAATCAAGTTAGTTTCAGATAAATAATGTAAGCTTAATGAAGTAAGATAAATAATTTATTGAATCAGGTGTTACTTTGGTTGAGTTCGAAACGCGACAGTATGATGTGGTGGTGGTGATAGATGGGTTTGTGTAATTTGTGTGTGTTCTTACAGCGTGGAGGTGCAGGAACTGCATGAACACGCATATTTTGCATAAGCTTAGCTATCGTAAGGTCGCGGGTGAGCAAGGAAATTATTTTAGTTCATTGAAGTAAGATAAAGCCATTTTTTTCATACAAAATTGAACTATACTTATACACTTAGATTTAAAATTTCCGCACAGCCAGCAATCTCAAAGTTTGAAGAAATTCCGTTAAAATTTTACTTATGAGATTTGCTGAATTGTGAACTGGTACTTAAAGCAAAATTTATTAAGTATGTATTGTATGAAATGGCTAAAAGTAACAGTGCATGTGTGTGTCAATAAACCAGTCAAAAAATATCGGTCAAATTGGAGATTTTGATGGACACTTATCTCTTTCAATGTTTATGTGATATGATAAGATAGCGACGGATAAGGCTTATTATCGTTTTTAGGCACAAGTGGTCGTTTTTAGGGTTCATGCCTGTGTGTCATTGACGCGTTGCATTAAAAATAACCATGCCTAATTTAAAATTGGTTTTTTGGAATCTTTTTGTATTTCTTTTTTAATTCAATTCCAATTTTTTGTTACTTTAACGGTCATCCCGTAAAACTTAAATCAAAAATACAAACTGAAATATAGATGCACAGAAAAACCAGAACAATAAGACCAGTGCTGGGATTCGAACCCAGATCCTCGGCATTCCGTGCCGCGTTCTATACCGCTACACCATCGCTGGATAACGGGTAGGAGACACGAATTTCTCTGCTTCTTTGGATCTTTATTTAGCCACTTAAGCAGCGACACTAGCGATATCTATGCCGTAGCCCTTATCGAGAAACTAAAAAAAAAAAATCAAAAAGATTCCAAAAAAAAACAATCTTGATTTTGATCGCTTAGTAAAGATATCTCTTGCCCGGGTGAGCGGTTAGTTCCGATGGGGTGCCGAAAAAAGTTTCTCGATGAGGGCTACGGCATAGGGGATGAACCTCCATAATCTAATTTTATCCAAATCCGATCAGCCTTTTTAGCGTATTTAAAGAAGTAACAAACAGACACTTATACTTACAAACTTTCTCATTTATATTATTAGTAGGATAATATTGACACGAAGTGTAAAAAATCACAGTAGTGTAACAAAATGACATTCCAATCGACCTACATGCCTTTGCTCGAAGGCGCCAACCCATATAAGGCCACGCACTATAGCAGTGCCAAAGGAGTTACTATTACGACATAAATATTAACCAAACGACTCATTCTGAGAACGAACATTTAAATTATAAACACGTAGGTTTAAGGGTAATCCAGTGGAATTATTGATTAAATACCGACCAAGTCCTACGCAATGTATTGTTTGCATTTAACACGTAGCAAATATTTATGTGTGTTTGTTACGTAGAGAACATGTAAAAACTGCGGAACGGTAAAAAAATAGTTCTACCGTCGCAAAGGACGTTTACGTTTACGTTTTCACGTAAAAAAACCTGCATCGAAATTGTTCCATTGGTTTGAGAGTTACGATGCCACAGATAGACCGACCGACATTGTAGTAAAAAAATACTGAAACTTTTTTTTATTCGACTGGATAGCAAACGAGCAAGTGGATCTCCTGATGGTAAGAGATCACCACCGCCCATAAACATTTGCAACACCAGGGGTATTGCAGGTGCGTTGCCAACCTAGAGGCCTAAGATGGGATACCTCAAGTGCCAGTAATTTCACTTGCATATAAATTGTTCCATTGGTTTGAAAGTTACGATGCCACAGACAGACAGAACGACATTGGAGTAAAAAAAAAAACTGAAACTTGTAAAACCACTCTTTTACCGTCGAGGGGTTAGTAAAAAGTCAACGCTAAGCATACGTTTTAAAAATAATTACTTACTAAATACCGAAAAACGTCTTAAGTAGACTCTGGTACTCATAAAGAGACCGCTTTTCACGCAGCAAAAACCCCGCCTTATGCCAACTTAACCTACAAACCAAGTAAATTACAAAACCACTTAAGCTTCTAACCTCACCTGTAAAATTGCTGCTGTGCTTCAAAAATGAATCCGCATTCGAAGAACGCGCTCAGCAAAATCGGGAAGAGTAGTAGCACAAAATTGAGTATATTGTATCGTCCATACGGGCCCAGGCTCTCCAAGATGGAATCCAAGTTGATTTCTTTCTTCACCTCCATGTTTGTTTTTGTCCAAGAGTAATCAAATGATCTGGAAAATAGTGACTACATTAACATACGAGGTCATGATCGAAAAAAAAATAACTTGAAAAAAGTGTTTGAAATTTACAATCTATAACGAATTTGAGTATTTGTTTGGCCTAATGTGCGTATTATTTATTAATAGTTGTTTTGTTAAAAAGTCTTGAGAATCACACTACACCTAGATAAATTTGATGTTCGACTCGGTAGTATTTCTTCTTTTATTTTAAAACATGGCTTCTGTCCTAATTAATTGGAATTACTCCAGTGTCAAAGTATTCTCTTTCGAGAGGCAACGCTGTACGGTGATTGTAGTTTTTGTAACTTGATAGTAAAATTCCAGAAACCACGTGGAGACAACTTGCGTATTAAAAAATGTCAGACAGGAGAGCAATAGGTATAGAATTTTGTGATCCCTGTTCACTGTTAAGGTTAATCGCCGCATAAAACACTATCAAAATTATACTTCTACTAGTCAAAGAAACAGAAATAGCAAAATTAGATATTGTCTACATTCCCCATGTTCGAATGCCACAAATTGAATCTCCGACTCGGTAGTAATATATTGATATCGACCGTGACAATTAACAGTTGTACACGCGAATTCGACTCGCTTTTCTCGGTTTTTAGTTGTCACTCTGTTATATGCTAAAGAAAAAAAAATGTTACAATACCCGCAGAATAATTATGCAAATTAGTTCAAACTGTACCGCAAATGACTTCTACGATGTGTACCGTCTGTGGCATAAATATTTAGATACGTGTACATTAAAAATGTTTTGTTCTCGAAACAGTATATGAACACACGTTTTCCATTTCAGATTTTTTCATAGATTTTAAAACAACGCCAAAACAAATATAGGTAACCTTAAAATAGCTATATCTAAAATATTTATAACAAAACCAGCCAAGTGCGAGACGAACGCGCGCATGATGATTTAATAGAGGCTGTATCCTGCAGCCAAACTGTGCAAACAGTTTTGCAGGGCTATGTACTTATAAAAGCAATGTAACATTGATGATAAATAAATACTTTTTCAATTTTTTCAATGAAGGGTTCCGTGCCATTATCTATACAACATTAGAGATTAGCAAAAAAAAAAACAAGTTTTTTGTATGGGAGCCCCACTTAACTATTTATTTTATTTTAATTTAATTATTTATTTTTATAGTGATTCTTGTGCGTCTACTTGTTTCCGTTATTAATATCGAGCAAAAAACGGCAAAAAATCACGTTTGGTGTATAAGAGCCCCCTTAAATATTTATTTTATTTTTATTTAATTTATTTATATTAAAAGTGATTATACAACGAAGTATTCTGTGAATGTTTCAAGCGTCTACTTGTTGCCGTTATTGTTATCGAGCAAAAAACGGCAAGAATCACGTTTGGTGTATAAAAGCCCCCTTAAATATTTATTTAATTCGGTTTTTGGTATTTGTTGTTATAGCGTAGCGGCCACAGTAATACATAATCTGTAAAAAATTCAAGTGCCTAGCTATTACGGTTCAAGAGATAGAGCCCTATGATATATAAATCTATCCCTGTAATAGAATGCGCTCGCCAAGCGGTCGCCAAACGGTCTCCAAGTGGTCGCCAAGCAGTCGCCAAATAGTCACCAAGCGGTCGCCGCGCCATTGCTAAGAGGTCACCAAGCGAAACAGGTGGAGAAGGATCGCAAAGGCAGCGACCACAATGATGAGCACGCCACCACTATCAAGAGTGTCCAATTTAGAAGAGTGACATCGTTTAGTACATATAATAATTTTATTATGTGACGATTGGTAATCATTTCAAAGCGTTTATTCCATGGGAGAAAAGCTATTGGTTGCGATCTAGTCACTGGCTTGGCTTCTCAGTTCTTAAGTGGATAATTGAATAAGTCGAAGGGGTTAATTCACGATATGCTCGATGAGCGAACAGTCGGTTTCTTAATTAACCCTTTGAACCTTCGCTATATTTCATACAGATGTAAGGTCTAAGGACTCTACTCAGATATTGATGATCTCATTCATATTAACGTTTGCTGGCATATAGTGTTCGTACAATAAGTAAGCGACGTATAGGTATTTTTTAGAAGCATGAAACAACAAAAAGTAAAAAAAAAAACTATGTATTTTTAATTTGGGGAAAATATGACTTAGCCTTAATGGCTTCGAGAAAAGTCTGGTAGTACGGCCGTGCCTTTGTTTTGTTTTGCTCGACTTGGCGGGGGCACTACCGTACTGCGACTTTGTCTGGGAATAATTCGTATGTCGCACACCCACGGGAACTATTGAATTTTTCGGGATCAATCTATCCTATGTCCTTCTTAGATGGTCTCAAACTATCCCCTTACCAAACAGCTGTTGTTCGCGCTTTTGTTTGGCAAGAATTTTTGAATCGTTATCCCGTAGGAACCTATCCGCTATCCTTTCTAGGATTTCAAACTATCTCTGTACGAAATTTAGTCTAAATCGGTTCAGCGGCTTAAGAGTGAAACAATATTATGACAAACATTACAGTATAACTTTCAAGAATTATGCGAGTCGATATGGACCCGAAATTATATCAATTCGAATTCATACTATCACCGTGGATAGTACGATTATGAATAAATTTTTATGATGCAAAATTTTTATTTTTTGCGCCAACTTAACGTCATAAAATTTACACTAAGTATACTTAGTTTTTAAAATGAAATGCTGCTGTATTCTTTCTATGTCAGAGAGCAAGTGACAACGCATGTGGTACCTACCTATAAATAATAACGTCAGCATAATGGGTTAGCATCAGCAAAGTCGATTCACTAGTTTTAAGCAATCTTAAACACGTGTAAAAATAGGTTATCTATCGTTTGCCCGAATTCCATATGCCATAATGTATCGTTTTCCATAATTTCCATCTGCCATAAAGAAATTTATTTCTGAAGTGGTATTTATTAATTTTCTTCAGAGTTGATATTAAACTAACCTAACCAGCATTCTTACATTTAAAAAAAACCCTGAACACAACCTGTCATTTTTTTATGGCAAACGTTGGTACGGCAAGTGAAATTTGGGCAAGTAAAGGTATTCGTTAAAAATACTATGTGATTTAATGATTTTTGTAGTATTGGTGTATTGGACCTTCGTTTGGTTACCAGAATAAGTGAAGATATTGCCCGATAATTTCATTACATTTTTAGTAAATTGCCTGACATTTTGTCGGAATGTTGGATGTGGTAAACTAGACCTTGACTTTACTATTATTTTTTTACTGCTTAGAACATTAGACGCTAATTTGACATACAAATTTACCAAAAGAAAAAAAAAACCGCCAGTTGAATAAACAATTTCTGTTTGTATATTTCCGTTTCCACCCGTTGCCTGGTAGAGATTGCACTGTAGTGTATTTTTTTATGTATTATTGTTCAGAATAATTTACAACATGGTGTGCAATAACGAGTAATTGTATTTTACTGTAATGCAATTGAGTCGACGTGTTGTAAATAATAATAATAACTTCCATTTATTAGTTAGTAAGTAGACAACATACAAACTAAAGTTAGTTCGGTTCAAAATTAAACTTAGAAAATAATATCAAATACGTCGATATAAAAAAAAAACCGGCCAAGAGCGTGTCGGACACGCTCAAAATAGGGTTCCGTAGCCATTACGAAAAAATTAAGTAATATTTTTCTAAGGATTTCGTATTTTATACGGAATCTTCCAAGTTTAGGTATATTTTATACCCTACGCTGCTATTGACTCATAAACTACTAATAGTTCTCAAGCAAACTTAGCCGTTATAGTTTTCCTTGAAAGTTTGATATACTGACTACCATTCTGAATTTTTTCAAATTTTTTGACCCACCGGTTTAGATTTTAGAGGGGGGGGGACGCTCGATTTTTATGAAAATTTGAACTTTAAAGTTGAATATTTCGCAAAAAAATGACTGAATCGAAAAATCGTTTTACCAAACCCCTAATGATTTTACAATACCTATCCAACGATACCCCACACCATAGGGTTGGATGAGAAAAAAAAAAATCACCGCCACATTACGTCTATGGGAGGTACCCTAAAAAAAATTGTTTTTTAATTTTTAATTGTACTATTTTGTCGGCATAATTTACCTATATATCCGTGCAAAATTACAGCTTTCTAGCATTGATAGTCTCTGAGCAAAGCCGCGGACGGACAGACAGACAGACAGACAGACGGACAGACAGACAGACAGACAGACAGACAGACAGACAGACAGACATGGCGAAACTATAAGGGTTCCGTTTTTGCCATTTTGGCTCCGGAACCCTAAAAACTAGGAAGGACATAAAACTACCGTGAGACTCACTTATAATTAAATAAATGTTCCGGATAACTCACGTCGTAAATCGAGTTTAGCTCGACATGTTTCGGGCTAATCCGTAGACCTTCTTCTTCGGAGCAACGCGACTCGGCGGCTGTCGAGCACATGTCGAGCTAAACTCGATTTAAGACGTGAGTTATCCGGAACATTTATTAAAAACTAGGAAGTACTAAAAATACGCCGTACGCTCTAAAAATTATGAACTCTTCAGTGTCTCTTGTTCTTTGACAGGTTGCCAAAATTACCGACAAGTCCGGGTAATTTGTGTCGGCTGGCAACACTAGACAGCACGCAGACGCATAGTGCTATGGCGAGTGTGACGTCATCTCGCCCGATGGTTGCTCCACATCGCGCGTTATGTGCAATTTACAAGGCTGTGACGTCATTTCAGAATTAGGCTCCGGTAGAATTGGCAAGATTTATATCGTACTAGCTTTTGCCCGCGGCTCCGCCCGCATGGAATTCGGTTATCGTGCGCTGTTCCCTCGGGTAATATCGTTTTTGTTCAGATAAAAAGTAGCCTACGTCCCTCTAGGGCCCATAAACTATCTCTATGCCAAAAATCAAGTCGATCCGTCGCTCCGTTACGTCGTGAAAGACGGACAAACATACAAACAAACAAACATACAAACACACTTTCGCATTTATAATATTAGTATGGATTTTCAATAAAAATATTATTATTTGTGTAAGGAGTGTGTTATCAGTTTTGTAGCAAGAAACTTACCCTATTAAAAGAAACTGGACAAGTGCGAGTCGGACTCGTCCACCGAGGGTTCCACGGATCTCTAAACACCAAACTACTTTAATTGCCGCTGACAGAGAAAATTAACAAGGATTTAAACTTTTTCTTATATTTGTCCAATTTATTTGTTGATTATGTAGTATATTTTAACTCGATTATCGTTCTGAATTTGTAGTTTGTATATTTAAAAGTTACACAAAAAGAATGAAAACGAAAATACTAAGTGTTTTCATGTAAACTTAGCGTACTGTACGAGCGTAACGTCACGTAAGGTAACGTAAAATACTTTCTTGGTACGCGATTCAAATTCCTCTACTGCACATGAAGGGTCCACGGAAAGAAGATGTCACTTTTTTTTTTAAATTTAGATTTTAATCTCGAAAATACAAACCACCACTTACATCGACTTACCATTGAATTAAATAATCTGAAAACATTATAAATTGTATTTTTTTAACTTTTAAAGAAATAACTACTAACTATGGTTACGGTAATTGTTCGTGATGACTAACTTTCAAACCGCTACAACTCAAAAAGTTGCTTAGGTGACTAGACATGTTCTTTCCGTGGACGCTTCACATACAAGTGACATACACGTGAAGTAAAATAAAAGCCTGTAATAAAAATCATTCCAATCCTTTTGCCCGATGTGCTTCAGTGTTGCCAGAACATTCGTATCAAAACAAGCGTTTATAGTGTCATCACTCGAGACATTGTTGGCGGGCAGTGGAGCGCGCTTCCGAGGTACTGTGGTCGCCCAAGGTCGGTGTCAGGTTGTAGGATTGATTTCATTGTGGACGGATAAACATAACATACTGTACTCCTCACCCGCGAAACCGCAGAGATTCTGCCACGGTTTGACTGTTCTACTATCTTCAAACACAATGGAATCAGTTGGAATCAACTGACGATACAACACAGCGCTGATTGGATCAAATCATTTACTGTCCACCTATCATTCATAGTGTGACTTCGTATTCTCCGCTATATCGGACATGTGATTCCACGTAGGGAGCACTCTGTAGAGCGACTAGAGGTGCAATGGCAAAAGAAAAGAAGTTTTCATCTGCGCGGAGTGATTAGTTAAAAGCCCTAACAAATACTCCTCTTAACATTTGCGCACTTGCCTTGCCTGAGAAGCGATAACCAGGGGACAATTGGTGTATAATTTGTTGGACGTGCTACGTGAGTATGACTGCTTGTCAAGAGCAGACGTCGCAGTTTCATGTGCCCCACTTATTTTATTCTAGGAGATCGTAAATTTATCAACTAGTCAAGACTGGATACACTCTAAAAGTCTAGCGGTAGGAACAGCACCGTAAAACAGTATTGCAGATGTAATGACGCCGAAATCTGATCGCATGATTTCGGCAAAATGTGAGCGATAATCGGTTCTTAAGTTACATTACGATCGGGTTTGCTAGCAATTTCACTAAATGGTGCCGGGAAAATGTTACCACTTCGTACCAATTAAGTGATTTTGGGCCTTTTTTGTACTTTTTGAACAATATCAGAGTCCCGCGGCCGGGATCTAATTGAAAAACCTGTGTTTGATGGATTGTCATTTACTAGGTGACCACGGCTTTCCAAGTAAAGGTTCAAACTAGCAACTGCCGTCGCATGACACTGTCGAAATTTCGTAAAATTTACATCGATGATGAAATGACCTTCGCATTGTTGATCATGGTTGAAGACAGAAGCCAGTCGTGATGCGTTCATTTGTATCATTTAAAGGTGGAATCTAAATTGCTTTGGGAGTTATAAGGTGAGAGACTGTCGCATACTTATTAGACATATTGAAGGTAACACGTGCTAGGCCACTAGTTTAATACTTTACTACTTTTGACCCCTGAAAAATTGGAGAATATTGGTACAATTATTTCCTCATACATTAAAAAAAAAAAACTTTTCTTAATCAATTTGTATCTTGCTCTCAGACAGATTAGCATTTTTGTTTCAATAATTAACATTTGGTATTCCATACATCCCCGTACGCAATATTGAACCAGCCAATAGCTATACTGATACCTATAACTTTATAGTATTCGCCAGAATTTGCCTGCGTAGAAAACAGTTCTTTAAAGTCAAATTTTGAAGTTGTAGTTGTGAAGAAGTACACCATTAGTAGTAGTATAGTATAAGCTTTGCTTAGTTTGGGACTAGATCAATTGGTGTCAAGTGTCTCGTGATATTTATTTATTTATTTTATTTTATTCTTTCTATTCCCCTCTCTTTTTCATTGCCTTTCTTTTCATCCTTTTAATCCCCGAAACTTGTAGTTGCAGTGCGGTCGTTCCATTTTGTTCGTTACTCCTCACGAAAGATGGTATCACCCCTTTTCAGAAAGCATCACCCGCAATTTCGGGAGCCAATGTACTAATTCAACCAAAGAGTGCTCTTATGCATGGTATTACTTTATATTTTATATCTGTGGCAGAACTATGCATGTTACACCCACAGAGATCACGTGACGCAGTTGAAATGCTGTACCTCTATTTATTAGTTCAGGTACAAGTCTGATGAATTAGCTTGGCAATAGAGCGCTAAGTGATCTAAAGGACAAATACGTGTGTGTGCCATTGTACTCGGGACGCACATTGTGACGTTGCGGAAGCTTGTTATTAGTATGTTAATCAGAGCTTAAGTTAAATTCGGACGAGAACGTGATCTTAATATTAAGAATTCAAAAGTATTAATATTTACTATAAAAATCATTATACTTTATTAAATTGGCAGTCTCAATTGGCATTAAAAATAAACTGACAGTGTGCATCGGATGTTATAAATGAAGGTTAGAACGGACGTGTTCAAAAATTATGTCCTATAACCATCTATAACTAAAGTAAGAAACTTTTAAAATCAATCCTCTTATATATAACTATTTAACTAGGTATCTGAAACGTGAATCGTAATAACAGTAATCGTTGAATCTAAGCACCAATTTCTTATTATAATTATAATAACGAGGACAAACAAACCTTGTGTGCTGATATCAAAATAAACAACTATTTAGCGAATGCTTCCTTTATGAGTAATTCCAGTTAATTTTCCTTCATGTCTTGTGACGAATCTTAAGCATGTGCAGTGCAGAACGAATTTGTTCATTGCTGCCTTTACTTCTGTAACAAAGACATGAGGACGGATCCTTCGTCGCACTTGCGCTTGCGTCTCTTTCTTTTATACATTGAAACACATATAACCTCATCTTCTTTGTTTCAACTTCATCCACTGCATGTAACGGTCTTACATCTTCCTCATCTAGTACCACATAGTGAACTTAATCAACTCGGTGGTCCTTGTCATTTTTTCAGTGGTTCAACATTAGGGCATTAATTCTATTAACGAAATCATATCAGTCATATATCAACAGTAGTAAAATCTTGAACAAAGATAACGTCATTGTATCCATATTTTTGACAGATTTCTAATCTAAAACAATACCTTTTACAAGGTTGTCAACATCATTGATCAGTCTTATAATGTCCACTTACAGATGCTTCTCAAGATCTAGACAAGGATTTCATTTCAATATTGTTACAGCAGTTACAAAGTGAAGAGGAAGCGAACTAGTAATTGAGTTCTTTCATCAATATTTCCCAGCTTTGACGTATTTTTACGTTTCCGAGACCAATTTGCGTATCGCCTAAAACCGACTTGTCTTAAATTCACCATTACTAATGGTACTTTTTATCTCGAAGGCTATCAGTTTTACAAACATAGTAAAAAGTACAAATGTTATCAAAAAATATATACATGGCACCATCCAGAGATTACAGATAAGCTGACGGATGGCACTTTTAAATATCATTTCGACGTCATATTCATGTCTGGGTCGATACGCTTGTTTAATATGAGTCACCTTCACGAATTCAACACGCGATTTTTTGCATACCCTACGAGAGGAAAAACTCAAACAACGATGTCCATCGTATACCTGTCTGAGGATCGTATATCTACTTCTGAAGTTTGTGTCTGTATACTATTTTTTTAATAGCTAAAAAACCATTGAAAAACTTCATAAACTAGACGAAAATCTGAAGGTCTGAAGGTTCTTTCGGCAAAAATTTTAAAATTTGAATAAGTAAAAACCGACTCGTTTTAAGCCGAATTAATCGGTAGTAAATCCAAGCATGGGAACCACTGACCAGAACTAAAAACCATACCTATACGCCGGAATGCAAGACCAATCGTTTAGATTTTCATTATCAAGGCATTTTCATAGTTTTTTCGGATTAGTTTCAGGAAATTAAATAGGTTTGCCATCACATTTAAATTGATTTATATGAATTGGTCACATCTAACGATTTGTTATTGAAAATTTAAGTTATTTTTTTCTTGGGAACTACGGTCCAAGCCCTTTCATTCAGAGAGTAGACCTGTGCCCAGCAGTGGGATGTATACAGGCTGGGCGAATAAATGATGATGATGATGATTGAATTGATGATGAATAAGAGTGCGCTTCTGTTGCCGCTGAGTGGAATCCGATTACTAAGCCAATATAAATTATGTGATTTGAAGTGAATTAAAAATATATATTATGATCTCTTACGCAGCAACCAAAGTAGTGTTTGACAATAGAATTGATAATGACGCTGTTATTGTAGGTCATAGTTTAAACATTAATGTAGATGACTACTGACAGCCAGATATAGAAAAAATAATTAGAAAAGATGGAACCGTGCAAAAGATGAACGGCAGAGGAGTAAATGAAAATGTAGAATTAAGTGAACAATAAAACATGAAGTTCTTGTAATATAACATTTTGATCAATAGAAAGATAATCTCTGTTTTTCTTCGATTAACGCTAGCAAAACAAGTATCATGACTTTGACGTTACGGGTCATTGTGACT
Organism: Choristoneura rosaceana; assembly: GCA_037349165.1. Lineage (NCBI taxonomy): Eukaryota > Metazoa > Arthropoda > Insecta > Lepidoptera > Tortricidae > Choristoneura > Choristoneura rosaceana. Next base: position 1,188,864 of record JAZBNJ010000002.1, read on the forward strand.
TTGTGTGATTGCATGCTTAGTATGTTTGAGTTGATTCTAGATCTGTATACAAAGTCAGAATCATCTTGAACTGACCCGTTTTATGTATTCAAAGGCACCGTAAGAAGAAGATGAAGAAAGACTAGTACAGGTTGCCGATCAGCTCAAAATATGTCTTTTTGTCCTTGGCTAGGCTTATTAGAGATAACATCTTCAAATGAGTTTGAATTTTCTTCAAGTTAAGTTATTTATCATTTCTATTCAACAAAAGTATATCGGATAAGTATATCAATTCTTCATTACTAATTTTTAACAGTGCCGTCAAACCGGTTGTCAATATCACGCGTAGAGGTAATAAGATTTGAATAACAAAAGGAATTGTTATTCATATTTCTATTTTTAATGCCTCGATATTTATGACTTCCAAATATGACATCCACATAGGGTACCGCAAAAACTAATTTTTTGCGTTCTTAATTGATTTAGAACAAAGATTTTGGCATCAAAATGTTAAAGAAATTGTTTTATGTATAGAAGATTTGTTTAGTTCTACCTACAATGCTTTAGATGGCTAGAGAAATAACTCGAAGTTATACCAATTTTGTATTAATCCAAGATACACACTTTACAATTTAGTTAAATATTGCATTAATGTTTCACGATATCCATACTAATATTATAAATGCGAAAGTGTGTTTGTATGTTTGTGTGTTTGTATGTTTGTCCCTCTTTCACGCCGTAACGGAGCGACGGATCGACGTGATTTTTGGCATAGAGATAGTTTATGGGCCCGAGAGTGACATAGGCTACTTTTTATCCCGGAAAAATGCATAGTTCCCGAGGGAACAGCGCGCGATAACCGAATTCCACGCGGGCGGAGCCGCGGGCAAAAGCTAGTTATAATTATAATCTCAAGCAAAACATTATTCAATTACTTGGTAATCATCGCTATAAAGTAAAATGGGTTTCATCAGTACTTCATTAAAGTCTGCCGATGCTATTAGCAATTTTAATATACGCACAGTTATCTTAACGACAATAACCTCACATAAAAGTACCGTCTAAACTGTTTCAAGGCTGGTAAGTTTATTAACCTATGTCTATGTAAAAATAGAATTTCAAACGCTTTGATTCAGACTGCCTATAATAACAGACTTCGATTAGAATATTGGCTACGGTGGACAGTTATATAGGTACTAGTAGATTGACTGCGGTTTCTACTCCTGCATATGTGTGTACGTATGTACAATTTGAATATTGTAGCCGAGACTTGCTCAAGCAAAATTCTGCCTGCATTATCCGATGTAAATGGCTTCCTCTTTATTTACTGTAGAATTTTAAAATGTTTCTGTTTTATTCTTGAAACCTTTGTAGATGACATTTTAGCATTTAAAATGCACGTTTTTTTATCTGAGATATTTGTATTAAATACTCTTACCTAATATCTTCAAAAGTTTTTTAATTCAGCTAACAAATCAATGTCAATCATTAGGTAAACAGCTAAGTTGTGCACGTAAACAGCATCGATCATTATCTGTTACATAATGAAGTAATTATAGTTTAATTGGCTATGGTCAAAGGACCTTTTAAAGTGTCTGATTCTTTTTCCCACGCGAATCGAATATTTATTGTCTAATTATGAAACTTGGCGTACAGATTGACAAAGATCTGAATTGACATATAAGATACTTACATTACTAAATATATTAAGGCTACATACATTGTTAATGTGTTCCCGCGGGATAATACGTTTAACTTTAAACAATAATAGAGGGCCTCGGTTTTCTTGTTTAACTCTCAATCAAAAGATGGCGTTATTCCAACAAACGTTGCGTTTTAAAACCTACCGACGTAATTTTTTTCAGGCCAAGCTGAGATTGCACATGTTTCTCGTGAATGTATTTCTACGCAGGTAAAGCCACGGGTTAAAGTTAGTAACATATGTTACAGTCGACGAGTCGATGAAAGGACCTATTAAGGATCTGAGGCCTACTACAAAATTCGGAAATCGAAGTTCTATCATACCGTCCCTCTTACTTTCGTATTAAATACTATTAGTGTCAGCGGGATGGCAAGATACCAAGTTCGAATTTTGCACTTCGTAGTATGGGGGCAGGCTCGTTTTCCCAAGCGAATTGAACCCCCAGGTGCCATTTAGTATTTCCCCTTCTTTCTTATTCGCAAAGGCATACGAGTAGGTATGGAGTGTGATGAATTTTACCGAAGTAATATTTGTAAGAATTAAAGTAATAAAAATGTAGAGTACCTATTCAGTACTTTTAGAACCAAACATTATTTAAGGAAGGAAGTTAGTGGTACACATTGTATTTTAATTATCGCTCATTTTAAACTTATCATATCATTATACCTAACTAAGTTATGCAAGAGAAGCTATGGTCAAAGGTCGAAAGTGAAGAACTTATTGTTAAAACTTCATTCACGATGGTGACTCTACCATCATAGTAATGCCTTAGTTGGAGCATAACTAAACTAATTGTAAGTATAATATACTATCAGAATGTGCACTAACCCCAAACCATGGGACGCAAAGTTCTATTGTTATTTGCGACTATACCATTCTAACAATAGATTACAGTTATTGTCAAATAAGTCTTTGAAGTATACATCCGCAAAAACGCCGACTTAGCAAAGAAAGTTAAGTTCAACGACCCCCGGTTAACGAGATGAAGTTAATTATAATTAACTCTTCGTTTCACTCACACATTAGTCATTAAAATAAACATCAAGTGTAATAAATCAAAACATAAACTGACTTTCGTGCACTTTATATTTAATAAACGTTATTATAAAATAAATTGCAAGTGAGGCATATTTATAATAATTTGCTAGGTATAGGGATTAAAGTTATAATTAACTTAGAAGACTTACAATACAAAACAGACTTGTGCGTCCATGACCGAGCTCCGACAGCGCAACTCAATCACGAATACTGAATTTTAATAAGCGCCGTTTAAGGATGAAATTAACCTAGCGTTAAAACGACTATATTAACACATAACCTAAAATCAAAAATTACCTTTATCTTATGAAATAAAGTAAAATTCAAACAATACTTACAGAACAATGCCACACTAAATTATAATTTTATGCCATGACCCATTTCATGGAATCACTCAAATCAGTAAAAAGAAGAATTTAATTTCTAACCACAATGATTTACACGTGCTCACTTATTAACGTTTGATAGATTCTCAGTCAATATTCAATTCGTAAGGATACGAGTTCGATTTACGAATGTTCGTAGTTTTTTTTAAATGGGTTATTCGCGTGGTAGACGGCCGGCCGGTGTTCGGTCTCTGCGCGTATGAGCGCACCGGATTGGCTCTCGACTCGGCCACGATGTAGCGCGCAGTGAAATGTCATATTTTATCACGCCATCGCGCGACTGCGTCCACGCCGCTTTCGAAACGAATTGAGGTTATAAAACGCACGCTATACGCTACTGCTTATGAACCAACTCCTATTTTAGCTTGATCTGTTAGAAGGAGCTTTGGATTGCGAATATTGATTATGACAGTTTTTCATGATGAACGGTGGAGGAATGCACCACATGTGCGAGTAATTTTTTGAGATAAACTGGAGGTTTTTTTTTTCAATTAGGAAGCTGTGCGTTCAAGTTTCACACGGTGTTTTGTTGCTTTTTAATCATTGAATGCGTCATGCGTATCGTTATGGACACAATAAACAGTAGTAAATGATTTTATTACAGTAGAGTTAATAATTAATGACTCTACTTTTCAGAAACTTACTTAGTGCTTATATCTAATAACAAACAAAATACTCGTACCTAGGTAGATAACTTATTTAAAGTATACATACGATCGGGGAAATGAATATTTATGCAACCATAGAGTCAAATACGTATACATCAACCTTATGGTTAGTGGCATAAAGGTGTATTTTGAAATCTTGGTACTTAACGTACATAATTATGCACTTGACTGCACATTATAAAAATAATTTTAATTGGCACAGTATAAATATTTTTATAGTAAAATGTATTGTATACTGTATTTATTTAATGCAAATTTAAATTCAAAGTATTTATCGTGTGTTACAGGTATACATTACACAGGTGTTAAGACTGTGACATATCTATACGTTTCTCTGTAACATGTCAATATGACATACAATGTCAATGGCAATACATGTATCTTAGGATAGTTTTTTTGTCTTCTTTTTTAATTGTTAATTTCACGTGTTTTATGTTCATATTCATATTCATTTATTTCTTGTTATTTAATTTATAGTTGTCAAATTGTATATATTATCCTTATAATATATTATAATATAATAGGTGCAAAAATAGCATAGGTAATTATGGATATTTTTCTCGTTGGTATGTAAATCACGTCGGTTATTCAACTAACCAATGTTTTATAAATAGCTTTATGGTAATTCACTTATTTTTGTATAAAGTCTTAAAAAAGATGGACAAAATAGTGACAAAGTCCCAACTTCTCAACAATATTACAAATATCTTATGTAAAAATTTTTTTGTATAAGAAGAGGCAAACGAGCATACAAATCACCTGATGGGAAGCAATTACCGGTATCAATGAAGAATACGTGACTTGATAGATTTTCGTCAAACAGCCACAATTTTAACGTACAGTCTCCAGCATCAATATCTGACACAACAAGCGTGCATAAATATCTGATACGTCTCTATTTATAGGGCCGGAAGGACGTGTCAGATATTTTTGCACTCTTCGCTGTGGCAGATATTATTGCTGGTGACTGTACATAGATCACAGAACAATTATCAAGACGATCTATTACTTTTTCCAGAGGGTAGAGATATCCTATCCACTGGGTAATATTATAAATGTGAAAGTTTGCGAAGATGTTTCGAGGTTTGGATGTTTGTTACTCAATAACGTCTAAACCATTGAACCGATTTAGATGAAATTCAATATGCAAATAGTTTGAGTAGAAGGACATAGGCTAGTTTTTATTCCGGAAAATTGCATAGTTCCCGCGGGATAGCGATAAACGAATTCTATGTGGATGGAGTCGCGGGTAACGGCTAGTTAAATAAATCTAAATTTTTCGTCGGCTTGGAACTAGACAAATGCAAATATTAATAATGGTTCACTAATATGTTGCATAAAATCGAATCTCATAATTTCGTTTCTCGTAACAACCTTGAGCAGAATATCACGGAATTACTTTTCGCATATATATTTTTTCTCGTGCTATAATTTCTCATAATTTTGTAAAACAGAATATTAACATCACATAACATAATAATATTTATATGTTCGAATAGGTGCTACGCAGAACGACATGATACCTACCTCATAATATTACTTTGCATAAGGATAATAAAAACAGAATAAAAATTTTATAAACATTATTTGCAATTAAATTAATTGTTGTTCTATATAAACCTAATCTTTATCGGCAGCAGTAAGATTCTGGTGCTGCGTCGGCCGCTGCCGCGGCACGCTCGCTTCGCTCGCTCGGCTCGCGCGCTATTGTGGTCGCAGTTCTAACCTAACCCAACCTACTAAATGTAGGTAGCTGCTGTTCTGTTCTGGCGCTTTGCCTGCTGCTGTTATAGCACGCTTACTTTGCTGGCCTTACTTTAACCTTAACCCATTCTTAATAGCTGTTAGTTCCTTTAACTGTGTCATTACGCCATGTTAAAGTCAGCGCTATTTAAAATTCCGTAAAAATGCGCAATAGTCCAAACTAGTATTTTGCTCTGCCATTATGCCATATAAAAAGCGGCGATACTAATGTTCTGCTATTTAATATTCGGCGATAAGAGTGTTCTGCTATTCAATGCTCTGAGAAATGAAGTATTATTCGAACTAATAATTATGCAAAATTATAATTATGCGAAAGTATCATTCGGCTAAAAAAAAATATGAGATACCCTGTTATGCGAAGTGTATTTCGGAGAATCGATATTATGCGAGATAAAGGTAATCTATTAATCATAAAAATTGAAATTTTAGACATTATTATGACTTTTAAAATTAATTTGGCCTTTCTGAATAAATCTATAGGTACTCACAATTAAATTATAACTTATTTTATTAAATAGTTTGACATGTTTTGCTTTTTTTAATAATTGTATTAACAAATTGTTTTTACTTATTTTTTGACGATTTTAATTTTAATTTTTTTTCATGAGATTCATTTAAACTTGTAAATTATTTGTATGCCTGTGGGCGAAACATAGTGATACTAACATTTATACGATAACACCTTGTGTTTATGTAAACAACCACCTATGTCTACAAATAAAGATACTTTGACTTTGATACACGGCTGATTGAACAAAAGCGTGTCGGTAATCAATGAAAATTCAAGGTAATTTGACCTATGATAAACAAGTGAAGTAGGAGCTAAACATATTTAATCATGTTTCACGATACTGAATTGATAAGTTGGTAGTTTCATTGTCGTTGGTTGAATTTAACACGGTTTTTTTGTTAGCTTTCGTTACTGCAGTCGCTACCTTTATAGTCTAACTAACGCGATTCTATTTGCGAAGAATTCATTTTATCGCGTGCCGGCGGAAAGTACCACCTTCCGGGATAAAAAATATCTTATATCCTTTTCAGGTTGACACTTTCTCCATATAAATTTTAATCACAATCGATTAAGTATTTTTAAACCCCGACGCAAAAAAGGGGTGTTATAAGTTTGACCGCTAGGTGTGTCTGTGTGTCTGTCTGTGTGTTTGTGTGTCTGTCTGTGGCACCGTAGCTCTTAAACGGGTGGACCGATTTGAATGCGGTTTTTTAATTTGAAAGCTGGTTTTCTAGCGATGGTTCTTAGACATGTTTTATCAAAATCGGTTCAGCCGTTTCAAGATCATCAGCTCTTTTGTTCGCTGCGGTAGGAATCTTAGATGCATAATGGGTATTTACTTTACTTTCAAACATATTTGGGACCTAAAATTTGAAAAACCCATGTACCTATGCTATATAACTATGCAAGATTATGTAATTTTCGACATGATGCTGCAGCCAGGATATCCAGAACACTAGCAGGTACACTCTTGATAAAACCATAGCAGATTATTTTTTAACGTTTTAAACTTTCGTGATGCTCACTCATAGTCAAAATACCACAAACGGGACTTATCACGCTATTATTATCGAGTAATATTTACCTCGACGTTTCGGCAACATTGCAGTTGCCGTGGTCACGAGTAGACTGAAGTGTGGGGTGTCAAGTCCGCCTAGCAGCGCGAGTTCTTCGAACTACCCGCACTTGATCACTAATAGTACCGGCACTCGTATCACGAACTACCCGCACTTGGTCATTTTTATTAGTCACCCCATCACACCGACACACAACACTAACAACGTCCGATCGTCCCTCCGAACATTCATCCCGACGCCCACACTTATTAATAACAGGATTCCACGAAGATGAAAGCTTATACCCATCGTCCCGGTTGAAATTCTTATGCTTTTTTATTTCAACTGCTTCACGTACCATTCTTGAGTAAAAATGACGTTCTGTGGACAGAATTTTGGGATTGTAAAGCTCGATCTAGTGGTTTGGTCCCGACTCCAACAAATGCTCGGCTATGGCTGACTTGTTTACCTGGCGATTTTTAACAGCTGCAATGTGTTCCTTGACCCTCTCAGCTATTGTTCTTTTGGTCTGTCCGATATAGGAACTACCACAACTACAATCAACCTTATAAACACCCGGTGTTTGGAAGGGAACGACATTCTTAGGTGTCCTAATATGCCTCGCGACTTTGGACAGAGGCGTGTACACCACCTTGATGGAATACTTGCCTAAAACGGCTCCAACTTTGTCCGTCACTCCTTTCACATAAGTCACACACCCACCACAGTCCACACTTCAGTCTACTCGTGACCACGGCAACTGCAATGTTGCCGAAACGTCGAGGTAAATATTACTCGTTAATAATAGCGTGATAAGTCCCGTTTGTGGTATTTTGACTATGAGATTATTTTTTAATTTTTAGTTGTCTATTTTGGCGTTTTTTTTCGGGCGTTTATTATATTTTTGCTGGCGTTATTTTTTCGGGCGTTTTTTTCATTTTTGCTGGCCTTTTTTTTTTTGGGGGTTTTTAAAAATTTTAATAAGCGTAAAAGCGTGACTGGACGCTGTTACGCAATAGTGTGTTAAGTCTCATTAATTCCGCAATACAATGTCAATTGTAAAAATTATTTTCTAAGGTATTATATTGCAGAATTAATCAGGATTAACACACTATTGCATTACAGCATCCTAACTAACAAACACAAATACATTCGCTGTTATAATACTTATTAGTTTTAGGACAGTCTACGATTGAGTAAAGACAGACTGACATACATACAAATGAGTCATAGTCTCGTGTCTTTTACACGTATCAGTGGTTTTATCTTATTAGGGTCATAGCGGTTAATGATAAAAAGTTTTAGTTTATTTTTAACATGTTTATAACATTTTATTATAAAAAATATATCCGTCTCGGTAATAGAAGTGTACCCACACACTTCGACTTTAAGAAATCGCAATTTTATTTAAGCACCCGTATCATAAACAAACCGGCCACGTGCAAGTTGTACTCATGCGCCGAGGGTTCTGTACTGTACATATCAAAACATATGTGATAATCATCTGTCTTTCTATTACAGTTCTTGCGATACAGCCCTAGGACAGGCGGACAGACCGTCCGCAGACCGTGTAGCCACATAGAGTGCTTGTTACCCTTCAGTCATATACGGGAATCTGTCAAAAAACACATTTCTTTCGCATTTCCTGCATGAACGTAGCTATCATAAGGTCGCGTGTAAGTAAAAGTAATTGTTTCAGTTCATTAAAAAAACAAAGTTTCCGATCCCTCCCACTAATATCCCTACTAATATTATAAATGCGAAAGCATGTTTGTATATTAGTGTGTTTGTGTGTTTGTCCGTCTTTCACGCCGTGACGGAGCGACGGGTCGACGTGATTTTTGGCATACTCGTATCTCTCTCTCCCAGTCACCTTAGATCATGAACAGAACTGAGAGGGTTCTATAAAACTATACTGACTAATAAAGACTGCTTTAAAGATTTGTCAAGACTTTTAAGTTGAATTATTAACGCGACAATCGCACGCTCTACGCGCGTTTGCATCGCCGTAAAAGTCGTCGTGTGGTGGGGCTCTAACTTAAGTGTTTGAATGTCAAAGAAGTCATACAAAGATCAATGTAAGTTTGTCTATTAACTAATAACGGATCAGTAACTATTGACATTGATCGAATCGGTTATTTCAGAAACCTTATAAGTAATATTCTTTACTAAATAAATTTTTACGTTTTTATGTTTTTAGGGTTCCATACCCAAAGGGTAAAAACGGCTGCCCTACCTATCACTAAGACTTCGCTATCCGTCCGTCCGTCTGTCCGTCTGTTACCAGGCATGTCATGAACCGTGATAGTTAGGCAGTTGACATTTTTACAGATTATGTAAAGCTGTCTCCGCTATAATAATAAATGAAGGGTCCACGAAAAGAACATGTCACCTTTTTTAAAATTGAGATTTTAATCTCGAAATGTAGAGCTCACAAAGTACTATGACTTACCATTGAATTAAATAATCTGAAAACATTATAAATTGTATGTTTTTAACTTTTAAAGAAATCAAAGTCAAAGACAAAATCTCTTTATTCAATTTAGGCTATAACAAGCACTTATGAACGTTAAAAAAATCTACCACCGTACTAAATGGTTAACCATATTAATTGTTCATGATGACTAACTTTCAAACCGCTATAACTCAAAAAGTTGCTTAGGTGACTAGACGTTCTTTTCGTGGACCCTTCAAATACTAAAAACAGGATAAAATAAATGTTTAAGGGAGCTCCCATACAACACACGCGATTTGTTGCCGTTTTTTTGCTAATGTCTAATGAATGCTGTATAGATGGAACGGAACCTTTCGTGCACGAGACCGAATCGCACTTGGCCGGTATTTATTTAAAAGTGGGTTTTGCTCCTGGAAAATTTATTTCGCTTGTTGTGATTCTATTTGAAATACCCGACTCAATTCGGTATTTCTTTCAAAGATACAAAATTAAAGCATTTCTTTTGAAGTCACCTTTTGCCACATTACATAACATACCTAATTATGTTTATCTTTAAGTTCGGTACGAAATTATAGTAAGCTTTTTTATTTGTGTGTTGCTTTGTTCGTTTACTTGAAGATTTCCCAAAAGTTATATTTCGTAGTATTTTAAATAGCAAATCACGTAAATAAAAGTGAATTTTAGAATAAATTCCATTACTTGTGCTGTGAAATCATACTAACTTCTTAAAAAAAGACAATTGGAAATACCCGGGTTATGATTGACATAGTATTTGTTAAAAAACTCATTTAAAAATTAGTCGGTATCTTCTGTAGACAAACTTATTTTTTTCACAACTCTATGGGACCGCAGACCCACGCAACCCGCAGTGCACTCGCCCGATTTTTTCTTTAGGAACGTAAACTGTTTTAACTTTGCCCTTTGGCCCCAACATTGCCTGATTTGATTTAAAGTCGATAACTTAGCAATCTTAGCACCCATAATAGGTTTCTAAACTTTTACCCCGCATTAATAATCCCCGTATAGATAAAAGCTTAAAAACCAATACACGGGTGCTAAAGTTATCGACTCTAAATCAAATCAGGCAATGTTGGACCAGAGGGCAAAGTTGAAGCAGTTTACGGCATTTTCTTTCTTTTTTCAATATTTTTATCTAAAAACTGACCAGTGTTATAAATTTTGAGCCGGCAGGCATCCTTATCTATCGCTCACGCTTTGCCATCAAAGTGGTATCGGGCAAGCATTGGCAGGGTCAACGATCGATAGTACCCAGAGGACAGGTTTTGTTCAACGATATCGACGGTAAAAAGCAATCCTGCTGTAACCCGCAAAATCCAAAGTGTTCACCAGAGCCCAAAAACTTTTGAGATTTTAGAAAAAAAATCATATCTCCTAAACTATTAATCCTATAAATGTCATTTTTAGAATAAGAATGCCTTTTTTGATTGTTTATCAAGTCGAATACCAAAAACTAACTAGAAGTTAGTTTTAGTCTATGTTTATGTGGGTTACAGCATTAACACTTTTTTTTCTTTAACGCAAATATGCTGTAAATGAAGGAGATATCTGTATGGGCGGCTCCAAAACAAGTATTTTACTTTAAAGCAAAACTGCTGTTATTACTTATCACAATTATTCATTTGTGTCAATTTTGACGCATATGAAAAAAATCTATGTAACTAGGTGCACTTAATTGCTTTAAATGTAAGAAGATACGAAAGGATAGTAAAATTAAAACGATGTAAGTATGGAGTGACATTTATTTAACGTCATTTTAAAATGTTTCAGAACATAAAACACTTCTAGATTACTAAATGAGATCAAAAAAAGGAAAAATCGGTCAACTGCGAGTGCGAGCGACTCGCGCATGAAGGGTTCCGCACCTCCGTACAATGTTTTAAAAACTAATAGTTCAGTAATATTTTTTTCTAAAAAAATGTAATACAAGCTTATTTGCTGGTGATACTTTTTGTCCCTGGTTACCAAAGTAGGTAGTCGTCAAGACGAATAAAATGAGATGAAAATCGAGTCGTTTTATTACAGAGTTCCTATGGCCATATGGCCAACATCTAACTTCATCATCAGATCAACTCTATGTCACAATAATATTGCATTGTCATCGGATTTATACATGCGTGTAAAATTTCAGCTCAATCGGTTGAAGATATCCACTTCAAATTTGAGTTGAAAGATTCCACCCGAGCAAACATACCTCATCACAATAAGTTTTTGTTAAAAATTTCATTTTTAATACAAGCTTTTCTTGCTGCGTGTATTTTTTGTTGACTGTACTTGCAATGTTATCTAAACTACATATCTGTACCAAATTTCAAGTCGGTACTATTCACTATTGAGGAGTTCCCTCCTGCAGAGGCGATCCTGGCAGGACTACCAAAATGTCACTACCAGATTATTGTATAGTCACTAAATTTACATAAGTATGCCAAATTTCCAGTCAATCGGACCACTGGAAGTGGATGAAATTTAGCTTCCAGGATTTGACCCTAACAAACGATAAAAAAATAAATAAACAAACAGGGCAAGCTAAAAAAAAGCTTCTAAAAAAAATTCCAAAATGTACTTAAGCACTTGTACAAGTATTGCGAATAAAAAATAATTTTATTTCTCATCCTCTTTGGTTCTGGCTGTTTGCTTCTGAAGCTATTGCCACCCAGGGCTTTAAAAAAAATAATTGGCTGTCATGCGGTTTATTCGCGGGAAATTCTGCGGACTTCGTATGTTGTGTAATTAAATAATAAGAAGCTCGACTTAGTGTGAATAAATTTTTAACTGTATTGTAAAGCTTGTAAATAGTGTTAAATACTCAGTATGATTTTTTATAGTGTAAAAAACAATAAGTAAACATAATGATAGTACAGTGTGGATTTGACTAGGTGCTTTATCAAAGTTGGCTTCATTGAGGTTTGTGATTCATAAATTGCTTCATTTATTTTGCACAAAAACTAATAAATCAGACAGTCACTAATTATATTATCGAAACTTTTATAAAACATCATTAAAATCGCAAACCTAAAGGTAAATTTTCAAACGACATAGACTCGATCGCCTTAGCAACGGCTAATAACGCTTAGCAACCAAAAAACGATAAAAAAAACACGTTTCTTGTATGACGACCCCCTTTAATTTGTAGCTTTATTTTATTTTTAGTATTTGTTGTTATAGCGGCAACAGTAATACATAATCTGTGAAAATTTCAAGTGTCTAACTTTTACGGCTTAAGAGATAGAGCCCTGTGACAGACGGACGGACGGACAGACAGACCGACAGACAGTGGAGTCTCAGTAATAGGGTCCCGTTGGCACCCTTTGGGTACGGAACCCTAATTATAACATTTCTGACACCTAGTTAGATAACAATAGACGCTGAATCACAGGAAATACTCTACTGCTATTTAGTTGTACATAAAATCTAGTGAAAAAATAACAGCATTCGTTTAAATAATAATAAGTACCTATCGGTATTTTTAGTGTCTTAATTATTTTCAAGATTTATTCAATTGCATCATCATTTTCTGAACTTAATTTAATTACCTTGCTACCCCGCGAAAGCACGTGCAAGACAGCTAAGTATGTGCGACACAAATATTACTTACTTATTATATTTTCATGCAAAAACCCAAGCCCTCATCCTCTTTCACGTGAACATTGATTCATGTGTGTTCATTAAAATGGACCTCCGCAAAGTAACACCTGAGTCAATAAATTATTCATCATTTTCTATTTTATCTACGTCTTCTTCGTCTGAACCCGCTAAAACATCCTTTGCTTTATTGTTTACTTTCAAATTCGTCGCGGAGTAACTGAACGACATGCTGTAAGCCGCGGCCAAATCGGCGCGAGCGCGTGTTTCAAATGCAGTAAATGCGCACGGTCAATAGACGACTACTGTATTGAAAAGGGCATAAATAGCAAATTTCGTAAAACTTAGTGTTTTCAATTTGGCGTAACTAGTCATTGATTATAATACCATAATTGTTTAGAATGTAGTAAACTACGATGATCAAAAGTTTAGTATCTAATAAATGTAGTAAACACGGTACGTTACTTAAATGTTATATGCAATTATGCTGTAACCCGCACTACTCAACATGTGTTGAGTAGTGCGTTGCGTTGTAACTACAAAGATCATATTATTTGCAAAAGTGAAATTGGTGTAAATTCCAAATGATAGAAAAATGCTGTTTTTCGTGCTATTTACAGCAAGTATTCAGTTGTCTTTTTGAAAAAATAGGGTAAACTCAAATGCTGTACAAAAACTTCTAGAGGTCGTAGAGCCACGAGAATAGGACCATTCGACGCAGAATTTTTTTCTGATTCTAAATATGAAATAAAAAATTTTTGTGAAGGGTGTGGTTTACAGCAAGATTGCTTTTTACCGTCGATATATTGTTATTCGGCCAAATTTCGCCGTACCCGCCGATCGTCTTTTGTTTTTATACCGAACAAGTAGAGGTGAGATATTTTTGGAACAGGTTTTATCATGGACGCCTAAGTACGCGTTCCCGCTTGAGCGTCTTTTACGTACGAGTATTTAGTTATTTAAATAATAATATGCATAATATCCATTAGTTAAATATATACTTATTAGTCCAACTAAAATTATTCTAAAACCGTAATATACCAAACAAAGTAGTGGTCAAAGTATTGCTATGTGACTGTACTATTATGTTAATACAAATTATGCGAAATGAATTATGCTAAATTAAAATAGGTAAAAAAATATGCTAATGAAAGGGATCCCGATATTATCATGCTATCATCATCATCATCAGCCGGAAAAGGTCCACTGCTAAACAAAAGCCTGACTCATAGAACGCCTCGACAACTCGCGACTTGCATCCACTGGCTGCCCGCAACTCGCATTATGTTGTGAATCTACCTAGTGTGAGGCTTTCCACGCTTCGTTTTTCGGTTCATGGTGGCCACTCAAGGACTTTTCTCCTAAAAGTCATCTGTTCTTCGAGCGATGTGGCTCGCCCATTGCCACTTTAACTTGCATATTTTTCCATCTATGTCACATCATGTACAAAGCGGAAATTTCTGACAAAAATGTTACCAAAAGTTCTCAATACATCAATAATTTCGATTGTTAATTCAATTTGGATTCTCCAACGCGACCTTATGCAAATCCGGTTGTTTTTATCCGGCCGTTTGCCCGCACAGCGTGTGTTTGCGGAGGGTGATTGATTAGTCCGGTTGTCGGTCGTATTTGTCCGACAGCATTCATTTCTCTTTAACCGGGTCTATATTAACCGTGGCGATTTGGTGTGGCGAGTTGGTGTCAACAACTAATCATGTCAACATCCTTAAATACATATTAAACACTCAAAACTCCAGAACAAAAAAATATCTGCCCCGAGGGAATCGAACTAGGGACCTCAAGTTTCGTAATCAGGTTCTCTAACCACTTGGCTATTAACTGAATAAAACAATAATATTTTATTTTTACAATTTTCGTTTTTTCAGAGCGGTGGCGCCTAGTGCGTTAGTAACAAAATAGCCAGAAACATGTTTTTGTTTATGGTATAGGGGGAAAACGAGCAGAAGGATCGCCTGATGGTGAGCGATTACCGTTGCCCATGGACACCTGCAACAACAGAAGAGTCACTAGTGCGTTGCTGGCCTTTAAGGTAGGAGTACGCTCTTTTCTTGAAAGCTTGAACGTTATATCGGTCCGGGAATACCGCAGGCGATAGTTCATTCCAGAGTTTTGCTGTGCGAGGCAACAAATTTCTGGAGACACGCACAGTTGAGGACCGCCAACCATCTAAATGATAAGGGTGGAAGAGGGAGAAGCTGGTACTGGGGATCCCCTGCCCACAGATGAGGGCAGTATTCCATATGTGGGCGAACCTGCGCCTTATAAACTGGAGGCGGTGGGCCGGAAGGCATTATAGATAGTTCTTCTTCAAAGTAAAGTCTAATTCGATTAACTTCATCAGTTTTATCAATGTTTTGGCGCAAGCAGTGCTTGCGATTAAGAGCATGAGATTTAATTAATTGTTTGACGACTATGGCGAACCTGTCTAGTCGGTGTGGACCCGGCTTTCAGCAACTGTAAGAGATTACTGGCTCGGATTTGAATTCGGAATAAAGGTCAAATTGGAGTGGTGTTACAGAGGATTGTGATTAACATTATTATTGGATTGTTTGTTTGCTCGGTTTTTGTAGTACTCTTTTTATTGAGTGATTGGAGAATGTTAGAATATTGGTCAAACAGAAGCCCGTTATGTTACCTACTCTCGTGTTGTGTCATGTTTTAAAGTAGCGAGGATTCATTTCTTCCCTTGAATGTCATAACAGGAGACTTAGGGCCCTACATTTTGCTTTGCTGCATTGGCTGCAGCTCAAAACCAGCGCTGTGGTCCCGTGCCTCAGCATTGCTGAGCTGCCAGCCCTTTCGGCTATAAGTTACTTTAATTAAACATTAAGTTAAGTTATGATTTGTACCTGATGTATGTTACGTACAAAAGTTAATGTACTTATATTGCCGAATAAACTTTTTCTTTCTTTCTTTCTTACATGAAAGTGAAATGAGTCGAAATATTATAACTTTTGGACTTATTTTGTAATAAAATGCTATTCGTAATTGATGAAAATTTTAGTCCTATATAAAATAACAATTTGAATTGGCGTTAGAATACGAGTAAATGCGTGAAACAGGAACTAACGAGTAAATCAAACCAATCAAATCAAATCACCAGTTAGTAAAATTGAATAATAGTTGGATCTGTTTATAAATTTTGTTTTTATTATGGTGTACGGTTGTGACCGGTTGTGTTGCTCTGAAAATAAGCTCTGGTTGAGATCGAAACGGGTCTGTGTATTGTAGTGGTGGCGATAGATGGGTTTGTGTGATTTTTGCGTGTTCTTACATTGTGGATGTGGAGGAACTGCATGAACACGCATATCTTGCATAAACTTAGCTATCATATTAAGGTCGCGGGTGAGCAAGGAAATTCATTTAGTTCATTGATATGGACCTCCGCAAAGTAACGCCTGATTCAATACATTATTACACTGTTCCTCTTTAAATACAGTTTTTATTTAATCAATACGCAGACGTTACACATCAAAGAATCAATAAAAGTGTCTGGCACTCTTGATTAGCAATTCCTAGGATCAGGATGCTTGCTTTGTAGTTGTTCAAAGGCGGTGTAAAGAAATGAGCACGTCTATGCAAATCGACGAGGTTGTGGGTGATTTTCTAATCATTGCGTGCTTTACCAATATATTGTTGTTTGATAGGCATTTTGACCGTGCAATGGAAATAAAAAAATGATTTCGTGACGATAGTTGTGCAAGATCGTGGTGAATTCTTGTACGGTGTTTAAATTGCAATCGTTTACTGAAAACCTTTTGTTGAAAATCGTTGATGAGTTGGTAGGTAAGAGTTTACTGTAGATTATTAGCAACGCTATAAGCGACGTATTTTTTGGGTGTCTAGTTCTTTATTAAAATAATTTTATAACCTATGATATGATTTAGGCTTCACTCAGTCTCATAAATATTTCTGCTATAAAGTTTTACCAGGCGTCTTTACAGCGGTTTCACAAAGTTATAGGTAATTATTATCCTTAGTTTTTTTGCATTAGAAAAATTTAGGATGTAAACATTCTTGATGAGTCTTTTTATTGAAAAACGTTTAAAAAAAAACAGTAACTATTACTTATGATAGTAAAAGCATGTAAATGATCATAATGATGACCTTGTAAATTGTAACATACCTAGGTATTATTATTATTATTTGCTGTGAATTATATTTCAAGTGTTTTTAAATAAAAAGACA
Organism: Choristoneura rosaceana; assembly: GCA_037349165.1. Classification (NCBI taxonomy): domain Eukaryota; kingdom Metazoa; phylum Arthropoda; class Insecta; order Lepidoptera; family Tortricidae; genus Choristoneura; species Choristoneura rosaceana. The sequence continues at coordinate 1,206,231 of JAZBNJ010000002.1, forward strand.
CGTCAAGATCGCTACCTTCTTTCTAATGTAAAAAGGCGGCCAAGAGCGTGTCGGACACGGTCGAAATAGGGTTCCGAAGGCGTTACGAAAAAAAAAATTTTTTTTTCTAAGGATTTCGTATTTGGTACGGAATATTCCAAGTTTAGGTATATTTTATGCCTACTTTAGGCTGCTATTTACTCTTAAACTACTAATGATTCTCGAGAAAACTTAACTGTTATAGTTTTCCTTGTAAGTTTGATATACCTACTTACTACCGTCCTGATTTTTTTCAAATTTTTGCACCCACCCGTCTAGATTTTAGGGGGAGGGGGACGCACGATTTTAATGAAATTTTGCACTTTAAAATTAAATATTTTTCAAAAAAGTCTTTGAATAAAAAAATCGTATTAGCAACCCCCTAATGGTTTCAAAGACCTATCCAAAGATACCCCACACTACAAGATTGGATGAGAAAACAATCACCCCAACTTTACGTCTCTGAGATGTAGGTACTCTAAAAACATTTCTTTTTTTAAATTTTTTATTGTACTATTTTTTTGGCATAGTTTACATAATATATTCGTGCAAAATTACAGCTTTCTAGCATTGATAGTCTTTGAGAAAAGCCGCGGACGGACAGACAGACAGACATGGCGAAATACATAAAAACATCTTAGACTTAAAATATATAATTAAAAAATTAATAATTAATAAAACTAAAACAAATTGCTTAAAGTACCCCTCTTAAGCAAGGTCTTGAAGATGCTGGCAGCGTTTCCCCCTTGAATTTTTTATTGAATCAAATTCCATCAAACAATGCACTTACTTAATTATATTACTTATAAATTACCTAATCATTGAAAACGTAGCACTTAATGTGCTTGTCGTCACGGTTCTCTATCGTTTGCCCGAATTTCATATGCCCTAATGTATCGTTCCCTAGAATTTTTATTTGCCATTAAGTGATTTATTTCTGAAATAGTAATTTCTTGAGAAATGGTATTAAATTAACCTAACCTACTGCATTCAAAAATTAAATCAATTTATTTATGTCACAGGTATTACACATATATTTATACATAGCAAATAATCTAAAACTAAACTATAACTAAAAGAAAACAAGAATTGCACTGCATTCTATATGATGACATTTTTAAAACATCTTGAAAATTGCACGGTTCTATATATTTTATGGCAAACGTTGGTATGGCAAGTGAAATTCGGGCAATTAAATGTAAACGAAATTGCATAAATAGCGTGACAGATCTGCCACGGCGGAGCGTGCAAAAATATCTGACACGTCCTACCGGCTCTAGAAATATCGTATCAGATATTTATGTAGACTTTGTTGTGACAGATATTGGTGCTGGTGTCTGTACCTATAAGGTTTTTATGGACCTCCGCAAAGTAAACATCCATTTTACTATTTGTTTCTAGAGCTTGTCTAATTTAAAATAACGCGCCCCACCACCGCATTTACGCACATGCGCAAATTTCAAATACGGACGACATACACGCATAAATGTCATTGTTATTGAGCATTCAGCTGTCAATCAGTTCCCCATTAGACTCAGAGGTAGGGGCACGTATATTTAGGTCGCAAAAGTACCGTCAGCATGTCACCTAAAAGAAACAAACAAACACCATGTCGACATGTTGAAGACAGATAAAAACAATATTCACAATATTTTGATATGAATAATTAATATATAATTTTTGTCAACGACTCTGATTCAGATGTGATCCATTGAGATGAGTGAATTGTTTTTCTATAATTTATTGAGTCAGGCGTTACTTTGCGGAGGTACATATCAATAAACTAAAACAATTACTTTGCTCTCCCGCGACCTTATGATAGCTACATTTATGTAAGAAATATATGTTCACGCAGTTCCTCCACCTCCACACTGTAAGAACACACACAAACCCATCTATCAGCACCATCACACTAAACTGACGCATTTCTAACTCAACCAGAGCTCATCTTCAGAGCAACAACCGTGCACCATATGCTACCAGATTGATTGATTGATTGCTGCCAGACTGTAACACCTATTACTATTAGACTAGAGTTCTTACAGTGTGAAGTTGGAGGAACTGCATTCACAAACATTTCTTGCATAAGCGTAGCTATCATCATAAGGTCGCGGGTGAGCAAAAGTAATTGTTTTAGTTCATTCGTTTTTTTAAGTACCTAAATGTTTACATATATGTAAACACATAATTTTTGACCGTTATAATAACTGAAATTTTTTGGTAGCTAGGTCTAACTCCGGAACAGTGAGGCTACTCCGAAATTCGAAAATCGAAGTTCGTGTCGTTCCGGCAGTGATCAGGGAAAGGACCGGCCCTCTGACGCTTAAACTACGAGAGCAAGAGGGACGGTACGAAACGAAATTTTCGAATTTCGGAATAGGCCCTCAGTAGTTCGACGAGTCATACACGCTGAGACATTTATTTTTGTACGTGTATTTATTTGTATCTATTTACGTGTACTTACTTATTTGTATCTAAGCCTATTTGTTAAAATTTTTGAACATTTTAATTTCATTTTTACAGGTACATATTAATTTAATTTATTTTATTATGTTTTTTGCGTGCATTGTTGAGAAGTGGTTATCGTCGGATTTGTTGTCCAACTTGTCATAATTGATCTCAACGCGCGACAGAGCGGACATCTTGGTTTCATACAAGTAACAGCGCTGCGCTGCTCCGTACATTGAGAATTATCGGATTTTTTTATGCGATTTGTCAATCGACATGTTTGCACAGTGATCATAGTTTGCAAACAGCTGATGAAGAGTCGTAATTAATATTTGCACGCACACATTTAAATTAACTGATTCAGTGGAGGGGCGCGTCATCTTAGCTTAGACAAGCTCTACTCGTCGCCAAACTTTCGGCCTCTTCAATGGTATCAGGCAGCGACACGTTGATGGTCTCTGGCAGCATGAGCACCATGGTACTGGACACTAGAGCCAATGCGCCGAAAAATATTGCTGGCAGGTTGTCAGAGTACAGGGTCTGAAAAAAAAAGTTGTAGCTGAGGTGTGGAAACCATGAAGTTATAGACGGGCCTCCGCTAAGGGCCCGTTGTTTGATCAGTGGTTAAAGTTACTAATAGTCAAATTTCCATTGAAATGTGTGTGTCCCTTAGGGCCTGTTGTTTGATCATTAGTTAAACTTACTAATAGTTAAAATGTATGGCAAAAATAACAATAGTTAACACATTTCAACGGAAATTTGAAGTAACTTTAACTACTGATCAAACAACGGGCCCTTAGTCGCGCGGCGTGCTATTTTTAACCCCCGACGCAAAAAAGGGGTGTTATAAAGTTTTACCCCTATGTGAGTCTCTCTCTCTCTCTCTCTCTCTCTCTCTCTCTCTCTGTGTGTGTGTGTGTGTGTGTGTGTGTGTGTGTGTGTGTGTGTGTGTGTGTGTGTGTGTGTGTGTGTGTGCGTGTGTAGCTTTTAAACGGGTGGACCGGATTTAAATGCGGTTTTTTTATTTGAAATCAAGTTTTCTAGCGATCGTTCTTAGATATGTCTCATCAAAATCGGTTTAGCTTATAGTTTCTGTGGCTCTAGTTGTGGCAATGACCTTTTAGGCAAATTTAGGCGGCGGAAGCAATATTTAAAGACAGACGAACAGTCATGACGAAAATATTCTATGAATATAAAGGGTTCTTTGTCAGGACTACGGTCCCCTACAAAACAAGTTAGTTTCACTTTTGACTACGTTTAACCTAACCTAACACGAGCACTAATTACGACGTTTCAAATCGATTTTGTATTTACTCGACGTTGAGTTTCGTCTATTTTGCACTACCGTAGGTAACTACATTACAGTGTTGAAATGTAGGTGTGCATGACAAATTCAATACTTTTTTTAATAAAATAAGTCTAATCGATTTAAATGTAATAACTTTATTGTGATTTTGATAACGTTAATCCGTAGAAATTGGGCAAAATTTGTATTTAACTTTGCTAACTTCTAACCATTTTTTAGCCGTAACAAATTTATGCAAGGTGTTAATCTAACTAACTAACCGGAATTTATTTATTAAACACAATACAATATACATCACACACATACACATACTTAAAAAAACCGGCCAAGAGCGTGTCGGACACGCCCAAAATAGGGTTCCGTAGCCATTACGAAAAAATTAAGTAATATTTTTCTAAGGATTTCGTATTTTATACGGAATCTTCCAAGTTTAGGTATATTTTATACCTTACGCTGCTATTTACTCATAAACTACTAATAATTCTCAAGCAAACATAGCCGTTATAGTTTTCCTTGAAAGTTTGATATACTGACTACCATCCTGAATTTTTTCAAATTTTTCCACCCACCGGTTTAGATTTTAGAGGGGGGGGGACGCTCGATTTTAATGAAAATTTGCACTTTAAAGTTGAATATTTCGCAAACGCTTTACTTAATCGAAAAATCGTTTTAGCAAACCCCTAATGGTTTTAAAATACCTATCCAACGATACCCCACACTATAGGGTTGGATGAGAAAAAAAAAAACACCCCCACTTAACGTCTATGGGAGGTACCCTAAAAAAAATTGTTTTTGAATTTTTAATTGTACTGTTTTGTCGGCATAGTTTACTTATATATCCGTGCAAAATTACAGCTTTCTAGCATTGATAGTCCCTGAGCAAAGCCGCGGACGGACAGACAGACAGACAGACAGACGGACAGACAGACAGACAGACAGACAGACAGACAGACATGGCGAAACTATAAGGGTTCCGTTTTTGCCATTTTGGCTCCGGAACCCTAAAAAGCATACTTATTGTTAATTAAATAATTGAAAACCTAAAAGTAGTTCGTTCAGAATTGAGAGAAGAATCGATTACTTACACTTCATTTTAATGCAGGTGTATGTTTGTTTAAATATTTTTTACTGTGGTTGGTTTGAGACTATAAGTACATTAGTCAATGTGGGTTTACATAGAGGTGAGATATCGCTAGGTGGCGTTATTATCGTGAGGTCCATTTGACGTTTGACGTTTGCTTACGATTGGCTCATTTAGTTTTTTAACGATTCGATTTGTGGCATTCGAACATGACGGATGTAGAAAATAATATTATATATTATATAATTTTGCTATTTCTGTTTCTTTGGCTAGTTGAAGTATATTGATAGTTTTATGCGGCGATTAACCTTAACAGTGAACAGTGATCACAAAATTCTATACTGCTCTTCGTGTCTGACATTTTTTAATGCGCAAGTTGTTTCTACGTGGTTTCTGGAATTTTACTATCAAGTTACAAAAACTACAATCATCGTAGAACGTTGCCTCTCGAAAGAGAATACACAGACACTGGCGAAATTGTCTTATTAATTAGGACCGAAGCCATATTTAAAAAAAGAATTAAGAAATTTGTTTTTTAACCAATCACGAGCAAACGTCAAACGGACCTCACGATATCATATTTCGCCTCCGTGAAAATCCTCATTGATATAAATTATTTGTAATATTTATTTATTAATTACTAGCTTTTACCCGCGGCTTCGCACGCGTCAACTAATCGGCCTGTTAGTTGCAATTGAAATTTTCGGGATTTAACGAAATTCCCCTGGATATTTCCAAAATTTATATCGTGGTCTTCCTTTATTGAGGTTGTGTTGTGAATAGCTGTACAAAATAAAAAACTCTAAACCCAGTGCTGAAAATTCTAAATTTTTCCCTATCCAAATTCAAATCATTTATTCAGTAAATAGGCCACAATGGGCACGTTTACACGTCATTTTTTAAATTACCAGCGCTTTCGGAAAGACCATCATTGCCAAGAAGAATGCGCCGCAAGAAACTTGGCAGAAAGTCATTTTTTTTTCAAAATAAAATAATTATAAATAAAATACTTAAAAACTACAGTATACCATTAAAAAAAATTCAATATAATAATAATACACAGATGTATGCGGTCCCTTAGTTACAAAACTATCCCGTGGGAATATCTGGCTTAAAAGTAGCGTATGTGTTATTCTAGACATCCAGCTACCTTCATACCAAATTTAATGACTCTCGAGCCCAGCGGTTATTATTTCAAGATTTTATCCCTATCCCGTGGGTATATCGAGGTGAATAATAGCCTGTGTTATTCCAGAAATCCAGCTACCTACATACCAAATTTCATGACTCCTAAGCCCAGGGGTTATTATTTCAAGATTTTATTCCTAGGTATCCCGTGGGAATATCGGGTCAAAAAGTCGCTTGTGTGTTATTCCAGACATCCAGCTACCTACATATCAAATTTCATGACTCTAAGCCCAGGGGTTATTATTTCAAGATTTTATCCCTATCCCGTGGGAATATCGAGGTAAAAAGTAAACTATGTGTTATTCCAGAGGTCTAGCTACCTACATACTTAATTTCATGGCTCTAAACCCAGCGGTTGTTATTTGGAGATTTTATTCCTAGGTATCCCATGGGAATATTGGGTCGAAAAGTCGCTTATGTGTTATTACAAACGTCCAGCTACCTACATACCAAATTTCATGACTCTAAGCCCAGCGGTTATTATTTCAAGATTTTATCCCTATCCCGTGGGAATATCGGGATAAAAAATAGCCTATGTGTTATTCCAGAGGTTCAGCTACCTACATACCGAATTTCATTGCTCTAAGCCCAGTGGTTGTTATTTCGAGATTTCATCCCTAGGTATATCGTGGGAATATCGGGTCAAAAAGTCACTTATGAGTAATTCCAGATGTCCAACTACCTACATACCAAATTTCATGACTCCAAGCCCAGCGGTTGTTATTTCAAGATTTTATCCCTATCCCGTGGGAATATCGGGATAAAAAGTATCCTATGTTTCAATCCAGATTATAAACTAACTTTTTGCCAAATTTCATCCAAATCCGTCCAGCCGTTTTAGCGTGAAGAAGTAACAAACATACTTACTCACATCCTCACTCACTCACATCCTCACTCACTCACATCCTCACTCACTCACAAACTTTCACATTTATAATATTAGTAGGATAGGATTTTACTTAGTACTCACCAGTAGAGGTATAAGCGGGGCCAGAGTTGAGCCAACTCTGCCCAGCGATGAGCACGTCGCCAGCAAAGACTGACGGACGCTGGTTGGGAACACTTCAGATACGTAGATGTACAGAGCGCTGTAGGCTACGACGATACATAGTTTTCCAGACGAATAAAGGGCGAGAGGGAGCCATTTCGGATCTGTGGAGACAGGGTAAGTAATTATAATATGTGACAAATTATAGTACTGTGTATTACTGGCAGCCAGGCTTTTTTAAAGGGAGGTTAAAGTAACGTATTGCTAAAGTAAAATTTAAAATTTGTTGACTTTCTAACAAAATTATACTTGCCCGCAATGAACAGCAAAGTAAATTGACAAGTAACCATCAAAGTATTTGTCGGCTGTCATTTCATTTACACATTCTTGTCAATTTATTTTGCTGTAAATGGCAAATATGATTTTGTTAGAAAGTCAATAAATTCTAAAACTCACCTTCCGGTACAAATGACTGGGAAATACACAAGCAAGCACTCAGTATATAAAATATAGACAAAATCTTCTTTCTCCCAAATCTGTCTAACACTATCAAACACAAAAGGCTACCCGGTATATCCATAAAGGATACCAGCATAAAGTTCAAATACTTATTACCATCTAGCGACACTGAACTTATTGAGAGACCGTAATAAACAAATGTACATGTAATCCACAGGAATGAACACATAAACACTCTAGTTCTTATCACTCTTGATTCGATCACTTGCTTAAACGTTGACACTTTTGCTTTGTCATCATCGATTTCTTCTTTTTTTAATTCTTGAGTATCGCTTTTAACTTCAAGTTTGTACTGGGGATTAAGCTCTTCACTTATATCAACATTGTTCATCTTAGCTGCTTTTAGAAGTATTTCTGTAGCTTCTTCATATCTTCCTTTACTTAGAAGCCACCTTACACTTTCGTTGAGTAACCAAAGGTAAGAAAAAACTAGAATTGCTGGCGTATATATAATTCTTAGAAGTTTTCTCCAATCTTGAAACCACCAAGCAAATGCGGGTAGAGACATCAATCCCACAGTCGATACCAAATTGAGTACAGTACTACCAAGCACCCGGCCCTTTGGTGCCACTAGTTCGAAAGCTAAAAAAAAAATGTTTTTTATAGTTTTATAGTTTTACGATAAAAGCTACAAAAAGCGTACAAATTGGACATCCGGATGGCCAAGTGATAGAGAACCTGACTACGAAGCTTGAGTTCCCGGGTTCGATTTCCCACCGGGGCAGGTATTTGTATGAATAATACGAATGTTTTTTCTCGGGTCTTGGATGTTTAATATGTATTTAAGTATGTATTTATCTATATAAGTATGAATGTTCGTTGCTTAGTAAGTATCCATTGGACCAGTTTTGCTTAGTTCAAGACTAGGTCAATTGGTGTCCAGTGTCCCATGATATTTATGTAAATCGTTAAATAATTTTTGCTTCACTTCCTACTGCTGGGCTGAGGCCTCAGAGCTTGGGCTATAGTTCCCGTACAGTGCTCAAGGGCCATGTGGGTTGAGAAAAATACATATACCATTGAATTGCTTCGCAGGAGTGTGTGTACATTTTTTTATGATGTTTTGTTTCGCCGTAAAGCTCGTGTATAGTTTAAAACATGAGTTTTAGAAAACTCAGAGGTGCGAGCTTGGTTTTGAACCTTCGATCCACTGCTTGACTGGTCGTAGTCAAACCACTATGCTTTCACGGCTGTACTCGTATTATCTTAAACATTGAATTATAATCCCTCCCTTCCTCTTATTACATAAGACAATTGAACATTGTTCACATTAAAATTAAAAAAAAAATTTTTTCGTTTGATCTTAAGGTTTTTGTAGGAAGGACATTGCACTCTATAATGGCTGAAGCATAATGGTAAGAAAGAGCTAAGTAATTGTAATTATTAATTATAGTAATTGAAAGTAGCTAATTATACACACGCACACACTAACATCACGCCTGTATTCCCAAATAGGGTAGTCAGAGCACACGAAACGTTAACGCTTCGGAGCCTCTTTTAGCAATTTTAGGTTTTAACTTTGACAAAAACGGTACAATAGGGACAGGTTGCTAGTGGTGATTGGTAACCTATATCCTTAGTCGCCTCTTACGACATCCACGGAAGAAATGGAGAGGTGTAATTCTAACCCAACACCACACAGGTATGCTAATTATATGTCCGGAATAAAAACATGACACGGTCTGATAACATACCCAGTACGGAAGCTGTGCTATTAATACCACCCCCTAAAGCAGATTCAAAGAATTCCAATATGAGCATCATGACGTAACTGACAGAAAATGATCTGGCTAAACCAAAGATGCCACTCATAACAGCAGCCATGACCAAAGCTCGTTTTCTTCCAAACCTGTCAGATACAATTCCAGTTAGAGGCAAGGAGATAAATAGTCCTGAATTCCGAACAGTCCCAATCAAAGTTATCTCCCAATCTTGGCATCCTAGATCGAACTGAAATCAAAAAAGTTGTCAAAAAAATTCATGGCCTAACCGATATCTTCTCTATAATAGTTTCATTTAATTACTACTTGAAGTAGATAACAAAGAAAACAATTTAGGTCTTATGCGTCACCGGATTACCAATAGCCTAGACACAATTATTTCTATTAGACGGTTATCTGACCTTAAAAAGACTTTATTTTGATACAATATTGCTGTTACAGGATTCGAGTTATTAATTTATACATTACTGTTTGATTTAAAATATATCAAGTAATAATATTCATATATTTATATTTTATTTTTCTTGTAATATTCGTGAAGTTTTTTATTGTGGATTATGACTTCTTCGCCGCTTTCTACTAGTAATTAAATAATATTTTTACTTACGTCTTTGATAGCTGAATCTTCATTACTGTACACTAACCCATCACATTTCAATTGAACGGTTGTATTAAAAGCATCAGCATTGCACGAGTCATTACTTCTTGCATTATCTTTTACAGAATATCTACTACATTTTGCCAATTCATCATTTTTAACCGGAATGGCATTGACTAGCCATTCGCTGTTGTTAATACCTTCACATTCTCTTATTTTACACCTGGAACACATTTTTCATTCAGTTGATTTTTGAAAAGATCTAAAGAATTTTCAGTTTTATTTTGTTTTGTTATTAAGTATCTACTTATTTTCATTTTTAATGTATTTACACACAACATTAATCATTACTTTTACAAAACTTCTTTCAACTCTTACTATTCTCATAGTAACACCCTTACCTGTAATTTATATCAGTTGCCTCGAAGATGAATACAGATCCATACATTCCCGCCAAATAAATTGGAATTAGCATCAACCCATAATTTATTATATTAAATTTTCCAAAATCTCCAAGCTGCGTTAGAATCACGTCTAATTCAATGGGAGGCCCTTCTTTTGTCATTTTGAATCAAAAATTTAACGTGAACCCATTTAGGAAAAAAATACCACTGCTACCACATTAACACCATTAGCACTGCAGTTCTATACACGAAACAAATTTAAAACACTATTTATAAAACACAACTACCTACTTTGGTAATATAATATTAGCTGTGGTAGTACTAGTATGATAATGAGGATAAAACTGAAGACAACAGTAGCGATACTAAAACTGACCCGTGAGAACTATCAACAATGGAAGTCATACCACTTCTGAGCAAAATGCTAAAAACGCACATCATAATAATGATGTTTTTACAGGATGAGCGTTATTGTTGTTGATGATAAGTCATTGGCACGCCATAGTGGCTAACGTGGCGATATGGACATAATAGCTGAAAAATAATTTATGAAGCGATAAGCTATGTTGTAATTATTGCAAAAGTCAATCGATCCGATATAAATAACTGGTTGCTTACCACGACTTTGTTTGCAAAGTTTCACCTAAAGGAGTGAATACAGGCCTTGATTTACTTTATTTATACCCATATAGTAAATCCTCCGTTATGCATTCAAAAACCATTATTACGACATTGGATTCTATTATGAACACGGCTGTATTGTAGAAATATGTATCGTAATGAGATTTCATACATCATTACTTACAGCACCGGGGCGCGCACGAGCAGCAGCAGGTAACACGCGCAGCGGGCGCAGCTCGTGGGGCAGACATACCTACCTAGTTCTCGTTAATGCAGATCATTCTCAATAGTTCTTGAACACATGATAAAGGATTTAATATATGGATGTATATAAAATATTGTATGCAATTGTACGAGTACGTAATTGGACCTTAAAACACTCGTGTAACTCTATAAAGAAACTCGGCTACGCCTCGTTTCATAAAACCACACTAGTGTTTTAAGGACCCTTTACGATACAGTTGCACAAATAACTATTTCATTCACTGCAACAAGGTACCCTTTCTTGTACCGAAATTAAGAAACAAACTTACAAAATACTTAGCATTTCTGTGTATGGAAGAAACTTCAAAAACTATTACAGGCACTGATCGCATTGGACATGAAGAATATTTTTGTACGAGCGTAGTATTGGTGTGACCTTTTGGTATCAGTGTCAAAATCATTATATCAATCGAAGACTGCAGAATTGCCCTTCCCAAGGATCCAAGGAGGTATACCGTCCGTCGTACTTGCGAGAGGGCTATGAGTATTTGGACTTCTGTTATGCGATCGCTACTCCAGAATCTAACCGTCCTAAAACGAGCACGTTCACCCACGTTTAATCTTAGGCCCGAATCCACGAAAATGTGTGAAGTTCCCAATCCGCACTGGGCCCGCGTGGGAACTATGGCCCAAGCCCTCTCATTCCGAGAGGAGGCCTGTGCCCAGCAGTGGGACGTATATAGGCTGAGATGATGATGATGATGATGACTGAAATAAAATTAAGCAAAACGCCAACCATAGTGTGTGGTTGTTACGCGGTTATGCGTTTTCAACTTATGCCAAATCGCTCACGTTTGATCGCAGTTTAAATATGCAAGTCCTCATACCGCTTAAGAGGTCCAATTTGATGATCCCCAACGAACGATTGCTTGACTAATTAAAAGTATTGTTTTGTTTTCAAACACTCTTATTGACAGCACTAAGTGAATGACAAATTTTATCCTAGTCAAAATGCCATACGTGACTTATCACGCTATTTTTACACAAATAATATTTACCTTGACGTCTTCGACGTTTGGTCACGAGTAGACTGAAGTATGGGGTGTCAAGTCTGCCTAGCAGCGCGAGTTGCGAAATTTTATCCTACTCTACAGTACCCGTACTCAATTTTCTCTCTCCGAAATTGACAATTAATATTAAGCTAGTTTGCACTTTTTTTTGCTGAAGTCGATATGTATTAAACACACAGAACTACTATTTTTGTAGTTAGTGTGATTTAATTATGGTCTGTCCCATAATTCGAGATAATAAAATGACAGTCTTAAATGTCAAACTTAAAAATAATGTGGCCAGCATAAAACGAACAGTGCGGCTCCGTGATTCCGGTTGCGTAAATAACCGATAAAAATGTATATTTTACGATAGCAAAAATAACATTAAAGTATTCAATATACTACTTCCTATTTTAAAAATATAAATACCTACACTTTTACGATAAAGTGATAAAATCTAAGCACAGGTACAGTCAGCTGCAGAGAAAAGGTACCCCCCTGTAACGGCGGTATCCATACTACCGCCATTACAGGGGGGTACCCTTTCTCTGCAGCTGACTGTACAAAACAGGTAAAATACAGGGTTCATCACTTAGTGCCAACGTAAAAAAATATAATACAGAGAGGCTACTACAAAACTAGAAAAACGAAGTCCGTATGGCAGCGTCCCTTTTACTCGAGTATTGAATGAGAAAAGCGTCAGCGGGACGGCAACATACGAAGTTCGAAGTTGGAGGCCTACCGACAGCTCGTCTCCCGGTCCGCGGACGCCATTCGAGAACCTTCTGACCCCAGCGGCCATCAGTCCTGCGTGCAATGTGCCTCGCCCACTGCCACTTCAGTTTCGCAATTCTTCGGGCTATGTCAGTAACCTTAGTTCTACTGCGGATATCATCATTTCTGATTCTATCCCGCAGAGAAACCCCGAGCATAGCCCTCTCCATAGCCCTTTGAGTGACTTTGAGCTTCCTTATGAGGCCCATCGTTAGCGCCCACGTCTTAGATCCGTATGTCATCACTGGCAACACACACTGGTCAAAGACTTTTGACTTCAAACACTGCGGTAATTTGGATGAAAAGACACTGCGAAGCTTCCCGAACGCTGCCCAGCCGAGTCGGATTCGACGAGTGATCTCTTCTCGAAGTTGGACTTACCTAACTGGACCGTCTGTCCTAGGTATACATAGTCGTCAACAACTTCGACCGCAGAGCTTCCGACTATTACGGGAGTTGGCACTACATGAACATTAGACATGACAATTAAAACTGTTTTTTTTTATTACCCCTGTGTATTAAACATAATTTTACTGGACCACAAAAGCCGCTATAATAGTAATATGGTGTTTATTTGTGAGATTGTATACCTGCTCAATCGGGGTTGTACGTTGATTTGGAGACATTTTGATAGAATTTCGTTTAACAGATATTTTTTCTCATAATTGTCGTTTCATAGAATAATCAATACGCAGAAAATTTATTTTGAAGAAATTAAAACCATTGTTTTTTGTTAGAAATATAATTTTTTATTTAGATATTCATATCATAGAAAAAGAAATCAAATACTCATTATTCTCATATTATTTAGTTAATGTAAAAAAAAAATACTATCAAGAAAAACATGAAATTCGTTTTCTGATGTGGTCTCAGTTCTAACCTAACCTAAACTACATTTCTAGTACATAACGAGTCGTTTCGGAGGGGGTCGCTGCAGGTCTACTACGGAACTCGAAGTTCGTGTCGTGCGGTCTCTCACACTTATACTATTTAATACGAGAGCGAGAGGGACCGCATGACACGAATAAATGGATATATGAATGAATGAAATGGAAATAATTCTACAATTTGATAAGTTTCATAAAAAATTAAATGAGATTATAAAATTCATTGAATAGTTTTTCTATTAAATATGTTCCATTCAAGTTAATAGTCGTTAAAACAATAATATTCCAAGTAAACATACGAAGAGCAAATATTATATGAAATATTTTCTGCGAAACGAAATTCTACAAAAATTCTGTCTGTGAAAGAAGGGAACACCTATTAAGTGTATTTTCAGCTTCTTATGGCAATGATCTTACTTAGAATTTAATTGAAACTTAAACATCAACATCTATAAAAAGTCGAAATATCTCCAAAACTGTCGCATTTTTATTAGACCTATTTTGCCTTTTCTAGAATGTCCTAAGTGTCCTACATGTTATTACATCACGGATCCGTTCATATCTTAATATTTTATGACATACATATATTGGTACACAGGTACCTACAAAATCTTTCGGTGATTACCGGTTGCGGCACATCACTATTTATGAGACGCAAAAAACAGGTAACACATGAAACGTCATTTTATTATCTCGAATTATGGGACAGACCATAGTTTTCTAAATACTTACTTACCTAAATGATGAAATTTTGTTACGATAGAGATAAGCCTTGTTGATTCGATAATTACTTTTTTGTGTCAAGAATATTTGGGATATGGAGGAGATTTTTGTTGCATATTCTCCGATTATCATTTTTTTTATATAAAATACTCCGGGGTCACGTGTAAGCGGCAACTAACAAACTTTTGCACTTTTAGTATTATTAGGATAATTATTACAATAAAAACAATCAATGACTCTTTATTAAATTATTTTATTATGTTATTACGGAAGGGCTCGAAAATAAAAGTGATTTGTTGAAAATAATATTTTTATTAAATTCATTATAAAGCAACTAGCTTTTACCCGCGGCTTCGCTCGCGTTAAATTTGGGGTAACACAGATTTACTTTCTACGATCTTTATTTTCGTGTTTTAATTGATTTTTAACCCCCGACGCAAAAAAAGGGGTGTTATAAGTTTGACCGCTATGTGTGTCTGTCTGTGGCACCGTAGCTCTTAAGCGGGTGGACCGATTTGAATGCGGTTTTTTTTATTTGAAAGCTGGTTTTCTAGCGATGGTTCTTAGACATGTTTCATCAAAATCGGTTCAGCCGTTTCAAGATCATCAGCTCTTTTGTTCGCTGCGGTAGGAATCTTAGACGCATAATGGGTATTTACTTTACTTTCAAGCATATTTGGGACCTAAAACTTGAAACACCCATGTATGCTATGTAACTATGCAAGATTATGCATTTCTCGGCCTGATGCTGCAGCCAGGATATCCAGAACACTAGTAGATACACTCTTGATAAAACCATAGCAGATATATCGTGTTTGGATTCGTTTCGATCAGTATTTGATTCTACATACAATGCAAAAGTGGCAACAAGATGAGCTGATGCTGCAGCCAAGATATCCAGCACATTAGTACCTACACTATAAAAAATAATAGCACATATGTCGTGTTTGGATTCGTTTTGATCAGTAATTGATTCTACATACAATGCAGTGATAGCAACACGACGAGCTGTTTAAAAAACATGAAATAAAAAAATAAAAAAAAAAATTTTAAAAACCCCCGACAAAAAAAGCCGCCAAAAAACGACAACTAAAAAGTAAAAAATAATTATGCACTACCTAGCTGTTGCCCACGACTTCATCTGCGAACAATTCGTTTATCCCTATCCCACTGGGACTATGCTGATTTCCCGCAAAATTAGCCTAAGTTAATTTAGTATAAGTACCTAGTAATATTCTTCTTATCTAAGCGTCGTCGATGTCGGGGGACCGCTAAGGTTAATACTTTAAAAAATACAACATATGTACCTACTTTAGTTTCTGTTAACCTTAGCGGTCCCCCGACACCGAAGACGCTTAGATAAAAAGAATATTACTAGGTACTTATACTAAATTTGCGGGAAATCAGCATAGTCCCAGTGGGATAGGGATAAACGAATTGTTCGCAGATGAAGTCGTGGGCAACAGCTAGGTAGTGCATAATTATTTTTTACTTTTTAGTTGTCGTTTTTTGGTGGCTTTTTTTGTCGGGGGTTTTTAAAATTTTTAATTTTTTTTTTCGGAGGATTACATTTGTACATTTTCGAATTTAAAAATCGATTTTGAAACCCTGTTTCACATCTTCAGGGTCAGGGGTGTAATTTTAGAAAACCTTCTTGTTTTTTTTTTGCATGTGACTTCATACCTTTGCGACATAGGATTCCCGTGGGCTATCTAACGGGACTCTTCCGATTAAAAAAATATTTTTTTAAATAAATAAGAAAGAAAAAGTAAAATCCCGATTTTCCCGTTCCCGTAATAATTTTCGGGAAATTCTCTCTCAACGTTCCCCTACAGTCCCCAAAGAATCCACTTGCCAAATTTCAGCTTTCTACGACCAGTAAAACGAAAAATCCCGTTTTCCCCGTTCCCTTGGGAAATTTCTAAACTCCTCTCTCAATGCTCTACACACTCCCTAAGCAATCTACATGCTGATTTTCAGCATTCTGCGTCCAGTCAAATGAAAAAATCCCGTTTTTTCCCGTTCCCGTCGAATTTCGGGATATTCTTTTGTAATGCTCCCTTACACTCCCCAAATAACCTACATGCCAATTTTCAGTTTTCTATGACCAGTAAAACGAAAAATTCAGGTTTTTCCCGTTCCCGTGGGAGTTTTGGTAACTCCACTCTCAATGCTCTTCTAGACACCCCAAGCAATCTACATGCCGTTAAGCGAATAATCCCGTTTTTTCCCTTTCCCGTGGGAATTTCGGGAAATTATCTAATGCTTTCCTACACTCCTCAAGCAACCTACCTGCCAAATTTCATCTTTCTACGACCAGAAAAAGAAAAATCCTGTTTTTTGTCGCTCCCTTCAGAATTTCGGGAAATCCTTTTGTAGTTAGTGCTCCCCTACGCCCCCCGAAAGGAACCTAAATGCTAAATTACAATTTTCTACGACCAGTAAAACGAAGATTCCATCCCGTTGAACTAAATATAAATCCCGTTTTTTCCTTCTCCCGTGGGAATTTCCAAAAATCCTTAAAATTATGTTTTACTATTATAATCACCTACTTCTATGCCAAATTTGAAGTGTCTAGTAATTATTGTTCATGGGATTCCGTTGAACTGAATATATAAATACCGTTTTTTCCTTATCCCGTGGGAATTTCCAAAAATCCTGAAATTTATATTTTAATTATTGTAATACCTATTTTTGTATCATTGTATCAAATTTGAAGAGTTTAGTTATTATAGTTACCGAGATAGGGACACTCAGAATCGAATATAATAAATCCCGATTTTTTGCCGTTCCCGTGGGAATTTCCAAAAATCCTTCCTTAGTGGATGCCTACATTGTATAAATCTATGTGCAAAATTTCAAGTCTCTAGGTCCAGTGGTTTGGGCTGTGCGTTGATATATCAGTCAGTCAGTCAGTCAGTCAGGACTTTGAATTTTATATATATAGATTAGGCGTCATATTTATTTAAACTAGATATGTATTTATTTACCAAGAAAGTAAAGGTGGGTTCACACACTCGTGAAACTTTAAAAAAAATGGAAGAATAGGCTAGATTCCTATAAAATATATAATTTTGTCTGTCAGTTAGATTTAAATAAAACTAGCTTTTTGCCCGCGGCTTCGTCCGCGTGGAATTCAGCTATAGCACGCTGATCCCTCGGAAAGAGTGCATTTTCTAGGATAATAAGTAGCCTATATCACTTTCTCGCCCATAAACTATCTCTATGCCAAAAATTGTTGATCCGTTGTGCTATTGCGGCGTGTAAGAAGGACAAACTTACGAACCTACTTTCATCCATAATAATAATTATAAACATGAAACTACTGTGAGACTCACTCATATTGTATCGGAGCTAAACTCGATTTAAGATGTGAGTCATCCGTTACAATATCATTTAATATATCCATACTTCCATACTAATATTATAAATGCGAAAGTGTGTTTGTGTGTTTGTATGTTTGTATGTTTGTCCCTCTTTCACGCCGTAACGGAGCGACAAATCGACGTGATTTTTGGCATAGAGATAGTTTATGGGCCCGAGAGTGACATAGGCTACTTTTTATCCGGGAAAAATGCACAGTTCCCGAGGAAACAGCGCGCGATAACCGAATACCGCGTGGGCGGAGCCGCGGGCAAAAGCTAGTAATATTATAAATGCGAAAGTATGTGTGTTTGTATGTTTGTCCGTCTTTCGCGTCGAAAGACGAAAAGAAGCTTGATTTTTGGCACAGATATAGTTTGTGGGCCAGAGAGTGACATAGGCTTCTTTTTATCCCGAAAAATGCACAGTTTCCGAGGAAACAGCGCGCGATAAGCGAATTCCAGGCGCGCGAAGCCGCGGGCAAAAGCTAGTATTTATAATGACTTTACTTTATTTATAAATACCCAAGTTTAGTTAAAAATTATAATTGTAACCAGCCGTTTCGACAGAAACCGTTCGGTAATATTGTTGCGAACTAAATCGATTCTATCGATAACCTAATCATTTTCATTTTTATTTTTAATACATTTACATACAAATTTTCATTTTTAATACAATCTTTATTGCTTACTGTACTTACTGAACTTGCATTGTCACCCAAACTATTTTTGCATACAAAATTTCAAGTCGATGTTATTAATCATTGAAGAGTTCCGTCCTGCGGAGATGATCCTGGCTGGACTACCAGGATGTTACTACCAGATTATTGTATTGTCACGCGATTTACATAAGTATTCCAAATTTCAAATCAACTGACTACCGGAAGTTGGTCAAATTTAACTTGCAACATTTGATTTCAGACAGACAATGGGACAGGTGACACTAAATAAAAGCTTTTAATATAATACAATGTCATATAATAACACCAAATACAAATCACACCAATCGACCCAGTCCTAAACTAAGCAAGGCTTGTAATAATTGCAACATTAAGATTAAAATCATTGTTTTTTATATTTGGCAATTTTTTTTCCTTTTTCCGTGCGTTCTCATAATCATAATAAATACACGGCTACAATTAGTTTTCTATTTGTTTGATTCTTATCTTCTGTTTAACTTCAGTGCCTCAAAAGTTAATTAAGCAGTTCAGTGTTCAAACATAAGGGGCGTGTTGTTGATAGTGTAATATTTGTTGATGACTAAAAGGAAATAACCCTACATAAGGTATTTTTCCTTTGTGTATAATTGAGTTGGAACGCCTTGCGTATTCCATGGATACAAAAATAATTATTAACGTAATTTTATAAGAATAAAAAATAGGCTTGAATGCTAAAACAAGTTCAAATAGGTCCCCTCCACATTATGTACTTAGTTGACTTAGAGTGCTAAAGTATATATTCGTAAATTTAAGTGAGCAAATATCGGAATGTGCTATTAACATTTGCGATAACATAATGTAAAAGTAAGGAAACTTATCTCGACAAAAACGAAGGGGCTGTTTCACCATCCATTGATAAATTTTAACTGACTATTCGAACAAAATAAACAGAGGCGGCATTAAATTTATTTGTTGATTAAAATTAGTCAATCGGTCGTGAAGCAGCCCCTAAGTCTTTTTTTAAAACACAACTGTTTGTTTTTTGTCAAAGAAAAATAATCAAAGTAATTACAATGAGGATTTTTATGACGGGTTAGTTGACGCATACACACACACACACACACAACCAAATATCACGCCTGTATTCCCAATTGGGGTAGGCAGAGCACACGAAACGTTACCGCTTCGAGCCTCTTTTAGCAATTTTAGGTTTTAAGTTTGACAAAAACGGTACAATAGTGACAGGTTGCCAGAGTACTTATCGCCTACGGTGTACCTTAACCTATATCCTCAATCGCCACTTACATATTCTTACTTTATTTTTTAACTCATTGAATCAATCGCCAGCAAGGCTGTAAAACCGAGTTTAGACTTGCAAGAAAAATCGTGCAAGTTGCATTACACTGCGATGCCGTAAAGTCAACGAGTTTGTGGTGGTCAATCGAGCGCCGGAATGTAATGCGACTTGCAAGAAAAATCTTGCAAATCTAAACTCGGCCTAATATCAAACCGACCTGACAATACTAGCGCCATCTAGCAAATTTCTAGTGAGACACAGACATGGTTAAGTTTTAGTACTAATGGTCTAAGATCCAAACTAGAAAATAAATTCACCGGTCTGGATAACAAAATGAAACCGATTTAATTAAAAATATAGTATGTTATAAAATATATTAGAAATGGATTTGCTATAAAATTCCTGGACAGGCTATTTTTAATTATTAAAAAAATGATTTATAGTAAATTTTTATTGCGTCGTCGAGAGAATTAGAACATTTTATATTGAATTAAAATAAAACCTATAGAATATGTAGACGTTGGATTTGCCATTGTTGACGAACTATTGGGTTGCCAGGTATAAACTTAAACAGTTATGTCGATGCCAATTACTTTCACTTGATTAGATAATAGAACAAATTGTATATAAACGTAAGCGCTGTTTTATAGTGAACACGTTGATATTGGGTTATCCGCAATTAATTTAAAAAAATAGCCTGTCCAGGATTTTTGTAGCAAAACCATTTCTAGTATTTTTTCCGATGTACTTATAAAATACATTTCATTATATTATCACACCAGTGAAGATCGATGTAGGGTTGTCCGAGTATCTTATACTATAAGGTCTTTATAGTCTACGCTTCTTCGTTCTTTTTTCTTCTTGTTAGTTGCTCGGCCTCTTCAATAGTGTCAGGTAGAGGCACGTTCAAAGTCTCTGGTAGAATGAGGACCACGCCACTGGCTATCAGCGCTAGGGTGCCAAAGAAAATGGCTGGCAGGTTGTGGTAGTATAGCGCCTGAAACAAATGCAGTGTATGTAAATTTACATCATCATCATCATCATTATCAACCGGAAAACGTCCACTACTGAACAAAGCCCTCTCCTAAGAACATCGCGATCAACGACAACTCGTCAATTGAAATCACCGGTTGCTCCCAACTCTCACGATGTCGTCAGCATATCTCGTGGAAGGTCTGCTAACTTTTCGTCTTCCGGTTACGTATAAGAACACTTACCAGCAAAGGTGTAAGCGGGGCCAATAGAGCCATTTCTGCCCAACGACGAGCATATTGCGTGTAAAAACTGACAATTGTTGGTCGGGAACTGTTCCATATCAGCTCGCATAATTAATGAAAGTCATAATCATAATGTAATTGTTTATCATAACTCTTTTTTCTCTGAACTGATTAATTCTGAAAAACATTATGACCTGCGAAAATTATACGAATAGCACCGATCGGGAGCCCCTCTAAGAAACTTACCAGCAAAGATGTGTTTACACCAGAGTAAAGCCAAATCTGCCCAAAGAAGAGCATAATGGGGAGTAAAGACTGACGGATTCTGGTCGGGAACACTTTGCCCAGGAAAAAGCACGTGGTGAGTTAAGACTAATAGATACTGGTCGGAAATAACGCTAAGTGAACTTACCAGCAAAGGTGTTAGCTGGGGCCAGAGTAGAGTCAACTCTGCCCAAAGAAGAGCATATGGCGAGTAAAGCCTGACGGATGATGGTCGGGAACACTTTCAAGAACACTTACCAGCAAAGGTGTAAGCGCTGCCAGAATACAGCCAGCTCTGACCAGGGAAAAGCACGTGGCGAGTCAAAACTGAGAGATGCTGGTCGGGAATACCGCTAAGTGAACTTACCAGCAGAGGTGTAAGCGGGGCCAGAGTAGAGCCAACTCTGCCAAAAGAAGAGCAAATGGCGAGTAAAGACTGACGGACGTTGGTCGGGAACACCTCCGAAACGTAGATGTACACAGAACTATAGGCTACTGTGATCGAGAATTTTCCAGACAGGTACAGGATGAGCGGTAGCCATTGTAAATCTGCGGGAAAAAAATCATTGAAAACTTAACGGTAAAATCCATACTAATATTATAAATGAGAAAGTGTGTTTGTGTGTTTGTCCGTCTTTCACGCCGTAACGGAGAGACGGATCGACGTAATTTTTGGCATAGAGATAGTTTATGGGCCTGAGAGTGACATAGGATATTTTTTATCCCGGAAAAATGCACAATTCCCGAGGGAACAGCGCGCGATAACCGAATACCACACGCCCGCGGAGCCGCGGGCAAAAGCTAGTAATTCATGTTTATGAATGAGAAACTTGATTGACTAACAGACAACGTTATTTAAAACCATAAAAAATAAATTCTGAGGCTGGGGATCGAACCCGGATCTTTATAGCCAACTTAGGACACAAATTTCTAACAGAAAACCGTTTTTAACGTGTCTGTTATTTGTTATAATTTAATTATCATCCTAGCCTAAAATACGTCTCACTTCTGGGCACAGGCTTCCTCTCAAAATCCCCGCCGGTGGAAAATCACCTTAATTCCCAATTTATTATTACCCCTCCACTGGCACAGGCATCCGGGTCCCGGTATCCCGTTGACTGGCAAGCGGCCGGCGATACATTAAAATAGTTTTTTTTGGTGATATTTTTTATAAAATTCGCGAATTCGCGAAATTAATCTGGAGAAGGCCACTGAGTTTTTTTTTAAAATGACTGCGCCAACTGACGGTAAATTTTAAATATGGCGCCGTCGCTCCAAGGGCTATATCAATATTTTAGTTTCTTTTTAATTATATGATAAAAGCACTAGGAATATTCACCTCGTCCGCAAGGCTTTGTTTGTATTATTAGAAATACCCCGCTAACTCGTCTGTTTAATTAAACCAATACTCGTATTCAGCCAACTCCTAGACATGGGCCATAATGTAGGTAAGGTCAACCAAGGCTCTGTCGTCGACGGGGCTAATGCGTCCATTCCAATTACCTATCATAAGAAAATCATCCTTACTCACGCCATTTTTTAAAGGCTTTGGCACTAAAAGTACAAAAAATTATCACTAGATGTCGTGGCAGAGCTCTTTTTTTAATGCGTCTATAAGCAACGAGATCAATTCGACGCTATAGCCCCGAATATTTTTGTTCAACTAATTACCCTAAACTAAGGCTAGAATTTAGCTTACAGCATAATAATAAACTTTCTCATGTGTGTTTTTATGAAACTATATGGATTAAAATAATTCGAACCAATCCGATCACATAATACTAGTAAAAGTCGCTTTCACCCCACCTGGGGTTAAAGCATCTAAAAATCTAAGCTTTTACAGAAACGTAATGTACACGTAGAAATTATTAAAAATACCATAAAGTAGCATTACAATATGAAATTAGATAAAATATTCTAACTTCTATCATAAGTTAGAGCTTTTAGAGATACATAATGTGTTGGTTATAATCTGATAAATATGCTGTTTAAAGTATTGTGACGCATAAGCCCCGGTTGACTTTGTTTATTAATTAAAAACAGCAACATTCCTCTTGATTAAATTCGCGAAATATGAATTTAAAACTGTTCAGTCTCAAAGCACACATCTTCCGATCCCTCATTCATTTATTCATCCAATGTTTATTAAACAAGCTTGAATTCCTACAGAAGCAAGTTCGAAAAGCCACTTAAATTATTTATGTGTTATCTATTGCTCGTCCAAGCCACATCCAAACAGATATGCGGGGGTTCCCAAACAGTGCGTTGTGGCACCCTCGGGTGCCGTAGTAGATCCAAGGGCGCCACGTAGTACTGAGTTAACCCGGAAACTTAGACCATCTGGTGGTATGTAATCAAGTGTTACTAGAGGTGAGATGTATTTACTGGAACAGGTTATTTGAGTAGGTTTTATCATGGACACCAAAGGACGCGTTCCCGGCTTGACGTGTTTTAGCATGCGAGTATTTAGAAGCACGGTGCAACTCTCTCGTAACTTTTTCCAATTAAAAAAATATCATTTTTACTTTTGATCAAACAGCTGACAGTCCTAAGCCTTTATAGTGTACTAGCTTTTGCTCGCGCCTCCGCCCGCGTGGTATTCATTTATCGCGCGCTGTTTCCTCGGGAACTGCGCAAAAAGTAGCCTATGTCACTCTCGGGCTCATAAACTATCCCTATGCCAAAAATCATGTCGATCCGTCGCTCCGTTACGGCGTGAAAGAGGGACAAACATACAAATATACAAACACACAAACACACTTTCGCATTTATAATATTAGTATGTATAAGTATGGAAGGGATGTTTTCAATCACATCAAACCATAACCTAACGAACAAAAAGGTGGAAAACCCCCATCTTTGTCACCTTAAAGTTCAATAACTCAAAAACGGCTGAACCAATTTTGATGAAACATATCTAAGAGCCATCGCTAAAAAACCTGCTATCCCGTTCCCGGTTCACCCGTTTAAGAGCTACGATGCCACAGACAGACACACATATACCCACAGACACACATAGCAGTCAAACTTATAACACCCCTCTTCTTGCATCAGGGGTTAAAAATACAATACTCCTAGGCTCCTATGCTTTCTTACGAAGATACGTATTTATTTATGGGTAGCGTACTCGGAAATACTCGTAGACCTAGTCTTTGGATCTAGTCTTTTTGTGGACGCATACTCGGAAAGTTTGGTTATGCATTTGGTCTAGGACATCTCATCTCTTAGTACTGAGCTACGGTGCCACGATGTTGCTAGTTATTGTACATTTCATTTAGATAAGTCCTAGGTATGTAATGGTGCTGTTATAATTGTCACGATGCACTCACGTTATTCACTCTTTTTGTTTTTTAGACCAGTCTAGATTTGAAACTCGTGGCGTACACCCAACTTTGTGCGATTCAAATTTATGATTGTTTTTTTGGAATCTTTTTGTATTTTTTATTTCAATTCCAAATTTTTACTTTTACTTTTTTTTATACTTTTTTTTTCAGTGTTGGTCTTATTTTTCTGGTTTTTCTGTGCATCTATGTTTCGGTGTGTATTTTCAATGTACGATTCAAATTTATCAAATAAACTCTATTTTTATGAACAATAGTAGTTTCAAAAACCCACCCCGTAACAGTGCCATGGCAGAAGATTAAACCTGTGGGTGCGTCGCAATCTCAAAAAGTTTGAGAACCCCTGCTATGGGGTTTCAAATCGGCTTAACTTGAATATTCCATTAATTCAGGCTGTTGTACAAACAGCGATCGCTAAGTAAACTGAGCAAAATTTCCCGTCACGACGTCGTCAACATAACTGCTTTAGTATGGGCGATATGGAAACACAAACTAGTAAAGTTCTAAACAAACTTGAAATGTGCTTAAGGGTATAATTTGTTATTTGTTGCTGAACTCACAGATGCTGTGTAGGATTAAAATTGAAAAATAATATTTATTGTTATTTACGAGATGGACGGATGACTTTGTTAAAGTCGCGGGTTTACGGATGCAAGCCGCTTTCGACCGAGGCAACTGAAGGTCTATGGGGGAGGCCTGTGTCCAACAGTGGACGTCCTATTGCTGATATGACGATGATGATTATTGCTATTTATCTCAAAAAACTGGCCAAGACACCCACGTGCTCGTTTGCCTTCCAGTCGAATAAAAAAAAAGACGGACAGATGACTGACGAACAAAATATATTGTTTTAGTGCAGATTTCTGAAAACAGTATTGTGAGTGAGGGTTTTAGGGTATATTTTTTTCCTAATGTAGGTACTTATTAATATTTGACTAAATGATTGTTCCGAATAATTTCAATTACCAGTACTGAAATTTTAATCGCATAATTTTCAAAATAAATGTAAAATAAATCTAACCTATCCTATTAAATGAAAAATTACAATGATGCTCAAGAAAAATGACTCGCAGATTTCAAGTTTCAGCGACAGTCATATTGCTCTTTCATAGATAATAACTTAGCTTAGATAATAGATAAATGCACTAAAGTAACTCACCTTTCGGCAAAAACGACAGGCTGATGCACAGGCAGGCACTCAAGATATAAGTTACAATGAGAATCTTCTTTCTCCCGAATCTGTCCAAGACCATGAAACAAACAAAATTCGCTGGGATTTCCACAAACCCAACTAGCATGAAATTGACATACTTATTACCCCCTAGCGACACTGAATTTATGGAAAGTCCGTAGTAAACAAAAGTACAAGTGATCCATAAGAATGAGCACGCGCACACTCTAGTTCTTATTATCCTAGACTTGAGCACTTGTTTAAAGACTGACGGTCTTTCAGTTTTTTCTTTCTCTTCATTCTTTTCTTCATGAGCTTCTTTTTTATCTTCTACACTTTTACTTCTTACTTGTAGATCATAAAGCGGGCTCAGTTCCTCAGTGATATCGACTTTGTTCATTTTGGCTGCTTTTTTGAGGATTTTTATTGCTTCACGCGTCCTGCCCTTGCTAAGGAGCCATCTTATACTCTCATCCAAGATCCAAATGTAGGAGAATACCAGCATTGCTGGTATGTACATGATTCTCAACTGTTTCCGCCAGTCCTGGAGCCACCATGACATACCTGCCAGGCTCATCAGGCCAGCGGTATAGACGAAATTGATTAGAGTGTTTCCAAACACCCTGCCCTTTGGTCCCACTAATTCAACCGCTAGAAAAAAAAACAACTATTAATGTAAATACATAAATGAAATGAAGAAAAGCATTTTTTTTTAAATTATGTCGTCTACGAAAAGTCAAACAATATTCTGTAGTAGTTGATTTAAAAAATTATAAGACATATTTTGAGTCTTCATTTCGGTCTAATTTACTCATATGCCCCCCCTGCAAAGACAAAAAGTTTTTAGAAACAATGCCTAGTGGGCATAAACTTGTCAAAAATAAGAGGGATTTGCTTGAAGTTTCCATGCGAGCCAAGTGTGCCAAGTGGGAACTCCATATACACCATAGAATTCCTTCGCACGTCCCGGTTTCGTCACCCAGTTTCCCTCATCGTAAAGCTAGTTTCAAATGAAAAAGAAGTAAAAAGTAGTCTCACCTATCACAAAAGCGGTTGTATATGCTCCAGCACCCAAAGCAGCTTCAAGGAACTCCAATATCACCATCATCACGTAACTGACAGAGAAGGATCTGGCAAAACCGAATATGCCGTTCATAAGGGATGCTATAGCTAAGGCCTTCTTCCTCCCAAATCTGTCTGATATTATCCCTGTCAGAGGCAGCGATACGAACAAGCCCGAGTTGTGTATCGTACCTATCAGGGTTCGCTTCCAGTTCTCACATCCTAAATCGAACTGAAACAAAAAAAAACTGTTGTATTATACTGGATGTATTTCTCCATTCTGGCAGTGGGCGGAGCACATTGCTCGCAGGACTGATGGCCGATGGGGTCAAAAGGCTCTCGAATGGCGTCCGCGGACCGGGAGACGAGCTGTCGGTAGGCCTCCAACAAGATGAAGCGACGACCTGGTTAAGATCGCGGGATTGCGGTGGATGCAAAAAGCACAAGACCGGACTGAGTGGAGAGCCTTGGGGGAGGCCTATGTCCAGCAGTGGACGTCTTTCGGCTGACATGATGATTTCTCAATAACTTCCCTCAAACAGCAGTTGCTTCCCGCAAACTGCTGGATCGGGATCAGGAGGAATGGAGGACATGGGGGGAGACCTTTGCCCAGCAGTGGGACACCAACCCAGGCTAAATATTAATAAAATGTGATATTCTGTCAAGTTAATGAGTTATCTGATGTTGAGGAATATGTAAAGAAAAAACCGATCAACTGCGTTGCGGACTATTTGTAGCTATCTATAAAAATCTACTATCATATCAGAAGAACCCTGCTTGTCAACAAAATAACGCAGTGTTGGGTAATTTTATATTCGTTGGCTAGTTATGCAAAAGTCGAGTGTTTGGCCGCTACCTATCTGTGGTATCATAGATTCAGAACGGATGAAGCGACTTTGATGCTGTTTTTTGAATTTATAGATTGAATTGATTGATTGAGGTGCTATTATTATGAGGTATCAACAAATATGTTGACTATGGTCCTCCGCTACACAATCATGTGCATGTTAGGGTTATTTGACTCATATATTAAACGCGGCCATATATATTAAGTAATTATTCAAGCAATAGGTACAAGAGCAAGGAAAAAACGTTGTCTTTTTAAAAAACTGCAGATTATCTTAGACTTAGAACTAGGAAGATACGCGAAGTCGTGAAATGTAAATATTACACCAGCCCGATCAAATAACTAGAAAAACCGCATTCTTGTAGTGTAAATAATACCTTGATGACCTTCTGCGGTAACAATACAATCCATACTATTTACTATTATTATGTGAAAGTGTGTGTGTTTAAGTGTTTGTATGTTTTTCCTTCTTTCACGTCGAAACGGAGCGACGGATCGAAATTATTTTGACATCGACATAGTTTAAGAGCCAAAGAGTGAAAAACACTACCACCAGAAAAGTGCACAATTCCCGAGGTAATCGTGCGATAGCAGAATTCCACGCGGACTAAGTCGCAGGCAGAAGCTAGTACTATATAAAGTACTAGAGTTTATTCTAGGCTTCAGACAGATCCGGCAGTTGAATAAAAATTTCGGGATTATTTTTTTACTACTCCTTTTTTATCTTATTTCCTTAAAATATAAATAATTCCAAAATGCAATTTTGCATTTGCAAATTTATTTGAATATCTTGGCATAAAATGGCATATTTAAATTTAAATAATTTTAAATAGGTAAGTATAATAAAACAGACAAGAGATGCCGCTACTAAGCAATCAAATTATGATTGGTTATTTTTGATTGCAAATTTGGAGTTGAAATAAAAAAGAACAAAAAGACTCCAAATAACCAATCATAATTATTTTAAGATGTCGTATTCTGAGCGCTCACCCATCACCCCAATCCTCTAGAGGATTGCTCCAAAATGCCAGTGTGATTGAAAGTTTAAAACGTAACCACATTATTTAAGTAATGCAAAGGGCACGTCCTCTAAATTTACATACCTGGCGGTCATACACCTCATTTGATTGTAGTCTGGGAACTGATTTAAAACAAAAACTAAATATACTTTACGTTGTTAAGAGCGTTTGTACTAGAGATGCCACGAATATTCGGCTACTATTCGGTATTCGGCCTATTCGGCCACTTTTTTTGATACAACTATTCGGCCGAATACCGAATACCAAATAATTAAAAAATACACGTCATATTACTCAAGATTATATGTTTTAATAAACAAATTACAATACTTTCGTAAGTAAAATTAATCAGTGGTAAGTTGTGATGAATAAAAACAAGCTTTTCAGCATTTGTTGGCAGCATACGATTACGCTTTTCGTCGTAAATGATATCATCTTCGGAAAATAGCCGTTCACTATATACGCTACTCCCAGGAGACGAAAGATAAACTTTTGCGACTTGTCTTATTCTTGTTTACGCCCTCGACAAGCATGTATTTTGAGCCGAACATTCGGCGGCCGAATATTCGGCGCTTCGGCCGACGGCGTCGCCGAATATTCGGTATTCGGTATTCGGCCAAATCACTATTCGTGGCAACTCTAGTTTGTACATGCTGAGCTGGCAACGTTGCATTTTCGTTAGTTTTTCTCGATTATTCCATAAAAATTTAATGAAAATTAAAAATGTTGTCTGATAGAACACTTCCTTACTATATAACTTAATGTGTGTCTTATTATATAAGTTAACTTGTAAAACAGCGTTGGTGCGAAAAAGTTTCTTAGGAACGGCGTCTTAAATATTTAATAAAATTCCAGATTCTTTTAAAGAACTGAATTTGACGCAATTAAAAAAATAATGTCATTGTTACTCCTAGATAAATGTTATTATATAAGGTCAATTAATTTTTAAGTGGTGACAATTTACAATTCTTAATACTGTTTTAATGTTATGTTTTTGAATTTTGCTGGACTGTTTTAAATTATTTTTTTTTAGTATTTTGATAATTTTTTTTATATGACATAAGTATTCCTGTTGATTTTTTAATGCTTTTTTTTCTTTGACTTATCTGTATATTTAAATAGCTGCAGTTATAAAATAAACTGAAAATTCTACTCCATGTGGCAAAACATACAGGGTTCTATTTTTTATTTTATCATCTCTACAAACATCTGTACCAATGTTTGACAAATCAATTATTCTTATTCTTATCTACTCCAATAATAAAATTATTCGTTATAGACTTTCATTTTCTTTAAAAGCCGTTTATAAACATAAATTCGTTCAGCTCAGCAGGTATAAACGATCTTAAAAATGGAATCCACTCAATATTCAGGTCATAGAAGGTATCTTGATGTTAAATTATAATAATTATGGATCCCTGTTGGCATGCAATACAGAATCAAATAACCTTTTGTCGATAAAAAAAACTAAATAACTGGTTGGATTGGGAATAAAATTAACATAATACATGGACAAAAATAAAAACTGTCGTGCCTGTTTTCATTATCATCAAACAATTAATTGAATCAAGCGTTAAGTACTTTGCAGAGGTATCAATGCACATTATAATAGCTAAATACGTTTACAGTTCCTCCGCCTCCATACTGTAAGAACACACACAAAAACCTATCTATCACCATCAAAGGATAAGTTCACTTTTATATACGTATAACCACGTATTTCTGTGCTTTCGATTATACTCGTGTATTTTTGTAGGTACAATAAAAAGTTAAAATGTCTCAGCTTATGCCAATATATATGTTTGTGTTAACACAACTGTAAACTTTAGCAGCTGTTTCCCAAATATTATTATAAAGCAGGACATGTGCAAACAAAGACTTAATTTAAAGTATTAGTAAATATAAATAGGCAACAAAATAAACTCTCACGACATAAAACAGCCAGGAGAAATAAGATGAAAACTACGCGGCCCAAGCCCTCTTATTCTGAGAGGCCTGCGCCCAGCAGAGGGACGTATATATTATTTAATAAGCAAAATATTATGTTATAAAGTACAATTCAATATAATCTAACAATTTTCTACACATTTAACACACCCTGACGTGGGCACGCTTGATTATATATGTCCCTGTTGTTGCAATTATCATCTAAAAAGTAAAATTAAAAATTTTGAAAAAACCCACGACGGTTCCTAATAGAAAAAGGGTTAAATAATTTTTATGAAAATCCCCCGACTAAAAGTGATTACAAACGCAAATCATCTGTCGGGGGCTGCCATTACCTGCACCGAAATGAACTTATATTTTGCAGTTGTATGAATTTGTGATGAATTATAATTGTGTAGGGAATGTACTACTTTATGAGGGAAAGATATTCATGGTAGTTTTCTTAACATTATACAGTTATATCATTGGATTACTAATATTGTGTAGTTGTATGAATTTGTGATTAATTAAAATTGGATAGTTATGTTTGTAGTAGCTTTTCTTAACATTTTAATTTAAATATACTAACAGAGAGATATGGCAGCCCCCGACGGATGATTTGCGTTTGTAATCACTTTTAGTCGGGGGATTTTCATAAAAATTATTTAACCCTTTTTCTATTAGGAACCGTCGTGGGTTTTTTCAAAATTTTTAATTTTACTTTTTATTTTAAAATTTTTAAAGAAATAATTCATATCACCAAAACATTTTATGTAAAATCAGAGGCTAATATTCACAACACTTACTAACAACCTCATAAATAACGCTTAAATTTTAAAAAGGTTTTCAAACGCTAGGAAAAGCCAAGTGGCTGCATGAGGCTGCGTTTCCACCAGAAATGTGCGAGGTTGTGTTGCGAGGAATGTGTTTTTCATGAACCAGTAGAAACGCTTCATTTCCCTATCCTTGCACTCATCTCTGGTGGAAGCTGAGCGGAGTGAAGCGAGGTAAATGTTATGTTTCTATTGGTTCATAAAAAACACTTTCCTCGCAATAAATCCTCGCACATCCCTGGTGTAAACAGAGCCTGAGCCCTGACTTTATTAGCCTTACATCTTGATTTAAAAAGTACAGCTTGGCCGTTCATAGATCTATTCTATGACATTATCTAACACTCAATTTTTTACCATACTCGTATCGGTCAGACTTTCTGATAGACCTACTTACGGTAGGAAATTACTTCACGGGTCTTAATTAACATGTCATACGAGCAGATTTAAATATGAAACGGCCAAGTAATACAAAATTTTAGCTTTCTTGAAACTCTAAGGAAGAGGAGACAACTCTAGCTACAGCATCAAGTGTTGTATAGGCATATTAAGTATTGTCATTGCAATTAAATAGTCGTGCAAAGTTTTATGTATTTGTGCTATTAACCATCGAGGAGTTCCTTTGTGGGAAGACGACCCTAGCTGCAATATCAAGTTGTGTCTATTCTATCGTACAAACACAGTACCAATAAAATTTAATAGGTAATTCTGTTAAGTTCCGCGCCTGTGCCGTAAACTATTGAAGATTTTCTTTCTGTGGAGACGATCCTGGCTGCACAACCAGGATGTCACTACCAGATTATTGTATTATTACAAGATTTACACAAGTGTGCCAAAATTCAAGACAATACGATAATTAAAAGTGTGGCAAAATTAACTTGCACGACCCAAACATGCATAGAAACATACATTATGTATATTATTTACATAGGTACCTACATACGATCAGGTCAAATAAAAGCTAGTGTTAAGACGAAACGGTGTGAAAATAGTTAGTTAGTGCCATGTCTTCTTTTTTGTTTATCTTGGCGGAGGCACTGCCGTGCGCCCTCCTTGATATACATATGAACGCCTTTCTAAAACTATTACAGACAGTCATCAAACCCCTTAAAGAGACCCATATCAAAGACAGTCAAATCTTTCTAGAGCTAAATGGAAAATGTTTACTACAGCGCCCCCTTGTGGGTTAATACTACAACACCTATCTAAGAACCATCTTAGATAAACATCGAATCCATTACCGAAAACCACATCAAAAACAGTCAATCCATTCTGAAGATAATTGGGAACATTCGATGGTCTTTTTTCAAGTGAAAAATGATTACTGTAGCGCCCCCTAGCGGACAAACGCTATCACACCTATCTAAGAACCACCGTCGATAAATTACGAAGCCATTACAGAAAACCGCATCTAAATCAGTCAAACCGTTCTGGAGATAAACGTGAACATTCGTTTGCGCACAAACAAACAAACAACCTCTCACCCTAAACGCATATACCTTCTCCGTTCCGTCGTGGGTAAAAAAAGGAATCAAAAAAGAATAATAGTCACATCACAAAGCCTTAGGCAGCCCGGTGTTCATATTAGAAGGCTGGAAGTGTCTACAGGATTGTTAGATTCTATTGAATTGGAGTATATGCGTTATCATTTATAGATGAAATGTGCGAGAACTGAGAACAGACGTGTATTATTAAATAAAATTAAATTTAAATCCGAAATTACTTAAATTAAGATTACCAGACTTAAGAAGATTTTGAGATTTGGGTATAAATTTTAATGACTGGTCAAATTTTTAAGTATACAATACAAAAAGACTTTTATTGAACAGCTGCAGCTTGCAGGTGGTAGGACCTTATGCCAAACATGCCGTGAAACAGCAGTGCTTGCACTGTTGTTTCGGCGTGGAGAGTAAGACAGCCGGTGAAATTATTGGCACTTGAGGTATTCCACCTTAGGCCTCTAGGTTGGCAACGCATCTGCAATACCCCTGATGTTGCAGATGTTTATGGGCGGTGGTGATCTCTTACCACCAGGAGTCCACTTGCTCGTTTGCCTTCCAGTCGAATAAAAAAAAAACAGTACAATACAAATACTTTTATTGAACAGTTGGACAGATTTGGATGAAATTTGGTATGTGCAGCTGGACATCTGGAAAAACACATTATTTTATTATAGACTAGGTACACACGTGATTTAAATCTCAAAAATTTTACAATTAATTCTCGACAATTCCTACAATTTCAATTGAACTGCATGTTTTATCGATTTACGCGTGCGTGTCCACGGGTAAACATTATACTCTGCAACTACGGTTATTACGGCAGGCGAAAAACAGAACATTGATTATGAATACAATACAATACAAATATTCTTTATTGATCATCAAAAGCAGTACAGTGACATTACAAAAATATTATTTAAGTATGTATTTATCTATATAAGTACTAGCTTATGCCCGCGACTTCGTCTGCGCGGATCTAGGTTATCGCGCAGTGGCGCCCTTTACCGGAATAAAAGGTATCCTGTGTTTATCCTTGGGGTTCAAACTACCTATATACCAAATTTCATCAAAATCGGTTCAGTGGTTTCGACGTGAAAGACAGACAGAGTTACTTTCACATTTAGGTATAATATTACGGGATTGGGATGTTTATAAGTAGCCTAGTATCCATAGTACAAAGATTTGCTTAGTTTGGTACTAGGTCAATTGGTGTCAGCTGTCCCATGATATTTTATTCTTAAGGCATCAAGTTCATGATCCGATATTTTTGATCACCTTGTCCGCTCCAAAACATCTGATAGCAACCGTACTACATTGCGCTCTAATTTCATTTCATTATAAGGAATCCAAAGGGCAAAGTTCCTTTCATTCATGTTCGTAATGATCGCTCGAACGATGACTTGTTGAGTAATAGCGTGATTTACATTGGGGTCATCGCCTTCATAGTTATCTATTTGATCCTTCAACTGCATGTACTCTTAAATAAGTACCTTATTAGTAATTGTAAACCGATTTTCCATATTATTATTAAACAATTTAATTACAGGTCGATCAAAACTTAATGAGTTATGGAAATATTGTTAACACAAAGGAAAAATTACGAGAGAGATAATTCAGATAATTAATACTAATTAGTAGTTTATTAGTAATTTGGGACGACCGAAGTACTTGTTCGAGAAGCTAGCGTGGCGTAAATCGGCGTATCGTGCGGTGAGCGGGCCTTTGTGTATGCCAAAGCATAGGTCAGCTGCCTTCCGTGGTAGTTTTAAGTATGCTGTGGGTGGAAAAATTCGAAAAAATTTAGGATGGTAGTAAGTATATCAAACTTACAAGGAAAACTATAATGGTTAAGTTTTCTTGAGAATTATTAGTTGTTTAAGAGTAAATAGCAGCCTAAGGTATAACAAATTAAACTTGGAATATTCCGTACAAAGTACGAAATCCTTAGAAAAATATTACTTAATTTTTTCGTAATGGCTACGGAACCCTATTCTGGGCGTGTCCGACACGCTCTTGGCCGGTTTTTTAATTGAAATCAAGTTTTCTAGCGATAGTTCTTAGATATGTCTCATCAAAATCGATTTAGCTTTATAGTTTTTGTGGTACTAGTTGTGGCAATGAACAAACTTTTAGGCAAATTTAGGCGGCGGAAGGTATATACTGTAGTCTACTCCTGACTGATGAGTGTTGAATAAGCGAAAGATGTATGTCAGGAATGTAGCCGGTGGAAACAAAATAAATAGTCTCGGCCTAGCCTACCG
The DNA here is from genome assembly GCA_037349165.1 of Choristoneura rosaceana. Taxonomy (NCBI): domain Eukaryota; kingdom Metazoa; phylum Arthropoda; class Insecta; order Lepidoptera; family Tortricidae; genus Choristoneura; species Choristoneura rosaceana. Next base: position 1,241,521 of record JAZBNJ010000002.1, read on the forward strand.
CTTATTGACAAGATTTATTTTTTTTAACAACTGTAAATTACTGCAGGAATCGATAAGTTTTGCCTCCTGAACATGGGAAAATATTTACTATAATTTATTTCTCCACATTTAAAAAATACATTTAGAAAATCCTAAATAAAGCTGATACTTTCTAAGTTTCCGTAGCCGAAGGGTAATAAACGGAACCCTACTACTATCTACACTGTGCAAAGTCTGTCACAGGGCTGTATTTCAAGAATCCTGCAAGCTGAAATATATATGTAAAACCGATCTTTTTTTTACTTTATTGTTGTTATTTGCCAGGATTATTGAGAGTAAAAAGCGTCGATTTTAAATAATGGGTGGGGTTAAAAGTTTGTGATTGATAAAGCATGCTAACGGTAGCTTTCTAAAAATGCTCATCATCATAATCCGGGCTAGACCTTATCCCATCTACTTGTGGTCGGTCTTCCTTGTCCGCAAGTTCTACTTCGCACGGTCATGTGCCGTACTCGCATCCAGTTTTCTAAACGGTAGCTTTCTAAAAATGTTCCATTCAGATTTAATGGTTAACGCGGACAAAGCCTGGGCAGTAAGTACAGGCATGTTTTATAAGCCCGAATTGCTCAAGAGCCAGGGCATGCATGATATTTGGGTGTCGTAAAAGTGTGGTCGTATGCTGATTGCAAGTTATCTATGTGAGTCAATCCATTGAAAACAAGATAGCGCTGTCAGTTCTAAGATAAACTGTCAGTTATATAAAGCTGTTGACATTGTCAATCGCATGGCGGTCATCGTTCATCCACCATTACCGCTCATGTTTTTTTTCCGAATAATACTAAGAACATGGCTATTAGGGTTCCGTTCCATCAGAGATTTGCTATGCAGCTATGTTGCGAGGATGTGACAGCTACGCTACAAAACTATGTGACAGTTTCCAATAATGCTAAGCTATGTAGCCGTTCGAGAAAGATGCGCTATGAAGATGCGCAGCCGCGAGGCAGCTGTGTGTGAAGAAGATGCAGCAACTGCAGGTCTCCCCGCAGAATGAGATCGCTTGGGTCGTAGTTCCCAAGCAGCCTAAGTGCAGATTGGGAACTTCAAAGACATCATTAATATTTTTCGCCGGTCTCTGTAGGAAGGTAAAGCTCGTGGCAAAGGCCGTGCCAGGATAAGCTAAATCATTCAGCTCCCAGCGAGTTTCGGCTTGTAATATTTATGGATGATGTGACACCACATTTTAGTAATTAGTCTGCAAAAATCCAGCCCCCTTAACTCTAAATAAAATTCTTTATTGCATGTTACAGGACTATTAAATTACAAAGGTCTTAAAACTAACAAAGGTAATAACGCCCTAGATAATGACGCCCTGCAAGGGCACAGACAACTAATGAGTAGGTCTTATTGATGTTAAATTAGACCAACTTCCAATAGTCGGATTAACTTGAAATTTGGCATACTTATATGTAAATCACGTGACAATACAATAATCTAGTAGTGACATCATGGTAGTCCAGCCAGGATCGTCTCCACTGGACGGAACTCTTCAACGGTTACTAGCATCGACTTGAAATTTGGTATGAAAATGTATTTTGGGTGACAATGCAAGTACAGTTTAGTTTATAACATGTTGCTCGTATTATGTCTCACTGCTGGGCAAAGGCGGCCTTTCCTCCGCCACTTTACCCTATCCATCATCACAACAACATCAACTTATACATACGTCTTTAACTGCTGAGTCTTCATCGCTGTACACTATCACATCGCAATCCAACTTGACAGCTGTGTCAAATGCATCCACACTGCACGTGTCAGCAGTACTAGCATTTGTTTGTGCACCACCATATCGTTTACATTTTGAGAGTTCGCCTTTATCTAAGGGGATGGCGTAAGTTAACCAATTGGTGTGGTTTAAAGCTTCACATTCTTCAACTTGGCATCTGTAACAAAGGATTATAATATTAATATTCTGAGCGGAGACGGCGGATCGGCAAATTACTCGTCTCCAAAACAGTTGAAAATGTCATCGTAAAAAAATTCTCTTATCATCCCACTAATATTATAACTGTGAAAGTTTGTAGCTCTGTGTGTTTGTTTGTTACCTCTATAAGTCAAAACCGGCGAACCGATTTAGATAAAATTCGTTATACTGATAGTTTGAGTCACAGGGAAGGAGATAGGATAGTTTTTATCCCTGAAAATGTCAGTTCCCGTGGGATAGCGATAAACGAATTCTACACTGACGGTATCGCGGACAACAGCTACTTATAGTATGGTGTAAAAGTCAAGAATATCATTTCAAACTCCATTTTCAATTAACTGACTCACAAATCCCTGTATCGAATATACCTAAACCGAATTTCACATCAACGATGTAGGGACTATGCAAATTCATGTCGTCCTCAATTGCAAAGCAATGGCCTGACGGATTGCTGGTCAGAATAGCAATACACAGTAATGGTACATCATGTGGCACTCTTGGATTTTCATTCTATTGCATATTTAGAATTAGAAAAAAGAAATACATCCAAGAACAGCGTAGTAACAATTGTAATAATTAGTAAATGCGAAAGCTTGTGAGTGTAGTGTGTATGTTTGTTACTACTTCACGCTAAAACGGTTCACAGAATTTGGATGTGAAGAATCGATTACACTGTTTTAAATCAGGTTATTTATGTGTTTTTAAATTCCTTTTTTATTGTACCTAGTCTAAAAGTTACGAATGCTTTCACGCACTAATCACCTAAATGTTTTAGCGAGGTTGCATTGCATACGCATACTTATAGTACAGGCCATTTTGCTGTCAGCTTGATTTTCTTCGAAAATTCTTTCTTCTGAAAATGTCGAAGCGCAACTGACAAATACAAATACAAATTACGAGTGTAGAGTTAGAAATCAAGTAGAATTACTGATTTAGCAAAACACACGAATAGTTTTTAAAATAATTAAAGTATTAGATTATAAATTCAATACAAAATGAAAAAAAGAAATAGTTTTTTGTGTCTGATGTTTTCAGTTATTTTATTAACACTTTGTATATTAAATACGATACCTAACATGGTACAATATGTTTATTCGTGAAGCAAATGACGAAATGCTTTTTGTAATAAATTCGAGTGGTTTTCCTGGTAAAATAATTTCTAGGATCCGGAGTTTTGTTACTGTCCTAGTGTTCCTATCTAGGTCAGTGCACAGTGCTCCACGAACGTGATTTGACGCACGAAACTTGCAAAGCCTGCTTCCGGATTACGTGTTCCAGTTGTTTCTCGACACATTGTTTATATTTGCTAGAGATTTTGATATTTTACCATACGATACGTTCTGCATAGAGCTGTGATCTGGGAGGCTAATACGAAATTATAAAATCGAAGTTTGCATGATACCTTCCCTCTCAGTCTCGTATTAAATAATATTAGCGTGAACGGGACGGCAAGATACGAAGTTCTAATTTTGCAATTCGTAGTATAAGGCCTCTTCTGATACTCCAATGCCGCTTGAACAGGTGCGTGAGATCATGAAATTGAAAATAAACAAATCGCTGCTTAAATACAAAAGGGCCACAAGTAAAAATATTTTTTTTCTTGTAATAACTGCACGTTAAATAGTATTTAAAATGCAATTACAGCAATAGAATTTTATTTTATTTTATTTGTGGCCCTTTTGTATTTAAGCAACGAAATATTCTCTAGTCAAAATATCTTTATTCAATTTAGGCTATAACAAGCACTTATGAAAGTCAAAAAATCTACTACCGGTTCGGAAAAACCTCCGTTGAGAAGAATCCGGCAAGAAACTCAACGAGGTATATATTCGAATGGTAAGCTCAGAAAAAAGTCTCGTGATTAGTTTCATCATCGTAATCATCAATATGACTGTCTCACTGCTGTGTACAGAACTTTAAGAATACGAGTAAGAAGTCTTAAGGCAAATTAGATTGGTTTATGGAATCTTTTTGTACTTCCAAATTTCAGGAAATACATGGTCATCCCGAAAAACCCATATTAAAAATACAAACTGAAATATAGATGCACAGAAAAACCAGAAAAATAAGACCAGTGCTGGGAATCGAACCCAGGTCCTCGGCATTCCGTGCCGCGTGCTATACCGCTACACCATCACTGGACAGCGGTACAGACACGAATTTCTCCTATGCACCACATAATCTCAGCTTGTTTGTTTCTTATTTAGCCATTAAGCAGCGACATTAGCGACATCTATGCTGTATGCCCTCGTCTTATTTTTTTGGTTTTTCTATGCATCTATATTTCAGTTTGTATTTTCGATAAGTTTAAAGGCGCATTTTGCACGCCGGCCCAGAGTGGATTGTGACTTTGTAGAATTATGAGTATGGTCATTACCATGCGTGGTTTATTAAGGAATGGCATTATAGCACTTACGAAGCGCCAGTGTTGGTATGTGTGGCTCACTTGACATAGCCGAGATCTGAGACCGTATTGCCTGACGTTTCTGATACTCGCGATCGCAATCAAATGACAGATTGTGTATGGGAAATCTGTCATTTAATTGCGATCGCAAGCGCCAGAAATGTTAGGCAATATGGCCTCTGGAGGCGGGAAAAACGATCGTCAATTGTCAGTTTGCAAAAGAAGTCTGACCCGAGTCGACAATCGCAGGAACTGTTACGTGTTTCTTTAACCCTTTCGTTCCGGCAAAGCCACACACAAAATCTACCCACTTTTCCATATTGAATATGTAGTGTCAATTTTTTTAAGACGAGTTTACTCGTTTACCGGATCTGAGAGCACATCGCACAAGACGAGTTAACTCGTCATCCGGAACGAAAGGGTTAATGTTAATATTAACTAGGCATTTCCTTAAATTACTATGAATCGTTGTGATAGTTGCATTTGTAAGATTTCAGTGAATGAGTGTCGTATTGTTTTGGTTTTCTCTGGACAACAATTAGAGTGGACTTTTGTTAGTTCTTCAAAATAGTCTCATTATCTGCCCGAGTCTTACTAATTATGGGCCCCACATTGATCATGTCAAGATCAGATCCCGACTCTGAATCCTATCTTATATTACGACATATTTGATAACTTGTTTTTAATAATATTTAAAACTTTTGCGATTCTCGCACTGATTAATATTTCTCGGGACTTAATTACACAATCTGCCCAAAGAGAAAAAGTGTTTGTTCACATAAATTACAGAGATATTGGAAGATTTCAAATATTTAAACCGAACTGATTTTTTGACGATTTTATCGCATTTGTTTCGTACAAAAATGGAGTAGAAAAATTCCACAAGATAAGCGGGTCAATATAAATCATGTAAAAACAACCCGAGTCGAATTAATCATCGAAACGTAATACAATTAATATCGTTCCCTTGATGACGGTCATGATTGATTGCTATGGGTTAGAGCGAGTGTAAGTGATAGTATCAATTGAGGTGTCAAGAAGCAAGATACCAGCGATTTTTATTATGGGACTAAATCATATGTAGAATAGTTAAATATTGGTCATTGACATGTAAAGTTTATTAAGGATTGGCATTATTTCACCTACGAAACGTTGGTGTGCCTATGCGTGGCGCGCTTAACAGAGTTTGAGGTCTGAAAAGGATAGTCATAGTTTGGTTAAAGTAATCTGCCCCGAGCAAACGGTCTCGGTAAAACCATATTTTGTTTTCTGTCGTATTTTATTTTGTATAATTTGTGTACTTTACATAAAACCAGCACTTGGTTTTTAATTTAAAAATTAAGGTGTGCACCTATTTAGTTGTCTTCTAAAGCAAATCCTTCGAATGATTTTAGCCAGAGATAAACTTTTTATGCTTATTTTACTCTATGTCAATTTTTTATACAGTTCAAATTGACTTTGATTCAGTTTATTTTTAACTTGTTATCATTGATTAAATAAATGTATTACACTATTTATGTGTCATTAATTTCCATTTTGTTTTGGTAGTAAGAAAATTTTGATTTTTGTGGTCAACGTGTTTGTTGGGACTCCTCTGTGACTTCTACGCAGGCTATCTAGCCTATCTAGGCCTACTAGGCAGGTCTACATCTACTATTAAAGTTAATTCTCAGTTTGAATATTGCTAATATCTACTAGGTAGTAATTATGGAAAATTTTTGCTTTTTGCTACATCCACAAAGAAATAACACAGATTATACTGAGTGGGGACCTGTTTAGCATCATGTATTTCTTGTATTTGTTCTATAGGTATTTGTTTTAATGGCGTCAAATAAATTTATTTTCTTTCATCCTTTCAATTCAGTTAGTTCAGTCTATAATTCTGGTTTTTGTCATTCACATCGGGTTAACGAATATTATTGAAAACTTTTAGTTTTTATCAGTCTGGATCCTCAGTCCGTCAGTGTGAGAGGGTTACACGGTAATTCTGTCATCATTCTGACCAGAATGTTGGACTGAACTAACGCCCGAAGAGCGTATAACCAAAGTCTTAGCGGGGGTACTACAGACTGTGCCCCTTGATTAAGTGGTGGTCATTTGTCAGCTTTCTGAACGCTGTTACAAACAAACGTAAATAGAGGTTGGTTAGCAACCAAACTTTTGGTAGAAAAATTTTTTCGGTTTCGAAAAACGCTAATGCTTCCAATTTGAGACGAAGAAAATATAAAAATACGTGATGTGATAATGACATTCACTTTACTTATTCTACAATTAGAACGTGATAGCCGATTGCTGATAATTATTATTTTCGTCTGATTTTAATCAATGCTATTTTTAGTAAATATATAATAATTTTTAGTATTTTTAACCGACTTTAAAAAAAAGGAGGAGGTTATCTATTCGGTTGTATTTTTTTTTTTTTTTTTTTTTTTTTTTTAATGTTTGTTACCTCAGAACTCCGTCGTTTGTGAACCGACTCGAAAAATTTTTTTTGCGTTCGTCTAGGAATGCTTTCAATTAGGTCCCATAAGCACGAAATCAGGATCTGATGATTGGATCTTAAGGAAATCGAGGGAACTCTTCAAATGTTGTAGGGACACCTGTGGTAATTTGGATATATTTTGCAATAACTTGTGCATTTGCTCATGAAAATCATAATTTGGTGAAGTGGAACTTATGATGATGACCACATTTGACCAACAGAGCTACTACTCAATAACAAGTAGTTCACGAGTTGAATTTCAATTACTTTAACAGAGTAGGTAAGCAATTTATGCTCGTCATAATGCATATGGTAAAATGGAACGGGTGGTGAAGCACCAGGACTCCTCAATAATGAACGTCTCTGCATCAGAAAAAGTAATCTTTCGAAAAAGGTGTCGAGCAGTTGACATTAAAGTATTGTATCTTAGATCATTAACACTGAAAAGCGTGAAAAAAAAATTTTATAACAAAAAATGGAACCGACTACAAAAAACCCTGAAATAATTTTCTACCAGTCTAAAGTGGTAACTATGGCCCAAGCCCTCTCATTATGAGTGGAGGCCTGTGCCCAGCAGTGGGACGTATATAGGCTGGGACGAAACTGAAGTCGGTGCCTCAGCACGAGACAGCAGGAGTGATTGAAGTCTAATATACATATAAAGTTGGCATGTAGGTGAAGTAGACGACTATAGGTCCACTCCTGCTGGCTCGTGCTGAGGCACCGACTTCAGTTTCGTCCCAGCCTATATACGTCCCACTGCTGGGCACAGGCCTCCACTCATAATGAGAGGGCTTGGGCCATAGTTACCACTTTAGACTGGTAGAAAATTATTTCAGGGTTTTTTGTAGTCGGTTCCATTTTTTGTTATAAAATTTTTTTTAGTAAATATTTTTCATGATGGTCACTATTGTTATACACAGTTATAAAATTAAACCGGAATATTTCATCAAATGATTGGACAAGATTGACTGAGCACCTCCGTTTTTAGGAATATTGAATTTAAATTCTAACGTATTTTTCTAAACTTTGATCTTTATTCGTAGTATCTGTACCACATCGAAGGCGAAATAAATATCCATACTAATATTATAAATGCGAAATTATATAGTTTTTCTATTAAACAAGTAGTATTGTGATTTTCAAGTTATACAGTCGTCTTTTTTTCTTTTTGGTCTTTATAATAAAAACTAGCTTTTGCTGTTCCCTTCAGTTCCTTGAGAGCTGTGTATTTTCCGGGATAAAAAGTAGCCTATGTCACTCTCTGGCCTATAAACTATCTCTATGACAAAGATCACGTCGATCCGTCGCTCCGCTTCGACGTGAAAGACGGACAAACATACAAACACACACACAAAATTGTTTGCTCTCGAATTCTCTGCCCAGGGGCATGATTTCAAGTTATAAATAAACTGTAACAGCTGTTATTAAAATTTGATATTAATTCTAGTTTTCTTAACATTACTGAAATGAATTAATTTATTTTCGAGACTTTTGGATACTTTAACGTTTGTAAATCATTGTCTGAATGGAAATTGAGATGGAATGAAAATACTAGCCTGAGCATTGTAAATTGGGTTTTTCTTAAACACTTAAATTGCATTGCAACAATACTAAACTTGACCCGTGACTTTGCTCGCGTAAATATTACGTCTGGCAGATGAGCCGAAATTCTAGGATTTTATGAATTCCCATAGGAATTCCGCCTAAAAATGAAATCGTAGGTATGAACATACGACGGGAACTTACGATATGATAATGAACACTATGAAGATGCGAGTGCATGAGAGTGAAAGAAAAAGAAGGGATAAGGAGCAAGTGGATTAGGTATATATTTTTAAATGTAGAGCAGGAGAGATTGCTTAGCGACGGAAGACAAAAAACTTGGTTTGATTTCTATTGTTTTTTTTTTTGGATTTTTTTTAAATTACATTTCATTTATTTTAATTTCTAAAGTGGTTTTCTTTAATACGATCCCACAATTTATGAAGTTGTCACCATCAATTTGTAAGAGTTGCTCTTTTGTCGGTGGAGTAATGCTACTTATACTAAGCACTTAGGGTTTATATATACATTTATATTTATTCAAATGTTTTGGTCTATTTTGTCGATCCTTATTTTTTCGATTTCTCTTCTCTACCACTCAAATGTTGACTGGCAGAGATCCTTTCAGGGATAAGTCCGCCTTTGTACTTAGAACTTTCTTTTTATGTGATATTTTTATATTTCCTTTTGTACAATAAAAAGTATCTTCTTCTCAGTCGTTCACTCTTGACAGAGTGGTCGTGGTCATGTTTCGGTCGATCGACTCCTGTGCCACTGCTGCTCTCGCGACACGTCGCCAAGTATCCCGATGTCTTGCAGAGTGGGAGCAGTCGTTTATGTTCGAGTGCGTCACAGACTTGATGAGGTCTGTCCACCGTGTCGGAGAGCGCCCGCGAGATCTTTTGCCCTCGACTTTCCCCTGCACCACAAGCCGTTCCATGGACTCCTCATTACGGGTGATGTGTCCAAAGAACTTGAGGATTCGTATTTGCACAGTTGACGATAATCTCTCTTGAATGTTAAGCTCTTTAAGGATCGAAACGTTAGTGCGGTGCGCAGTCCACGGGATTCTGAGTAGGCGTCTCCAACACCACATTTCCAGAGCGTCAATTTTGCGACGGTCCTGTTTCCTCAGCGTCCACGTCTCAGCTCCATATAGAAAGATTGGAAAGACTAGGCATCTCATTATCCGAACTTTTGTGTTCCTGGTTATTCTGCGGTCCTTTCAAATCTTTGTGAGTTTCTCCACTGAGGATCTAGTCACAGCGCAACGTCTTCGGATTTCATCCTCACATCCTCCAGTGTTGGTGACAGTAGAGCCCAGATATATGTAGCTCTTGACCACGTCGCATCCCGCTATGTTTTGGACATCCGGTTGGTTGTTGTTTGCTCGATCTACAATCATCACTTTGGTCTTATCGCGATTGATTGCAAGTCCAAAATCCAACGCTGTGGTCTCCAATCGGCGAAGAAGTGTTTCAATTTCGTCTCTGGTTGACGCCAAGAGGGTAGTATCATCTGCATACCTTAAATTTGATATTTTCCGACCTCCTACAGATATTCCCTTATCCCAATCTTCGAGAACTATCCGCATGATGTACTCTGTATATATATTAAATAGTAGGGGCGATAATATACAGCCCTGTCTAACGCCGGCCTGTGTTTTGAACAGTTCGGAGTCAAAACCGTCAACTCGAACAGCGGCAGTGCTGTGTTCGTACAGGCGCCTGATAAGGTGTACAAGGTGTTGTGGTACACCCATTTCCGTCAGGACCAACCACAATCTCGACCACTTCACGGTATCGAAGGCTTTTCTAAAGTCAACAAAACACACATAAAGGGGGATGTTAAATTCTCTGACCTTTTCCACAATTTGCCGCATTATGAGTAGTTGTTCTCTTGTACCTCGACCTTTTACAAAACCAGCTTGCTCGGAGGCGATCTCTCGGGACAGGTAAGCTTGTAGTCTCGTGTTGACAATATGTAGCATGATTTTACTAGCGTGGTTTTACTAGGTGATTTTACTAGGTTTAATAAAAAGTATAAACAAAATAAACAAACATACTTATATTCCGCCAGTCTTTTGACTCACTAATGTTAGAATTACTACATTGAACTTGCCCTTTCATCATTTATGTTAAGGTGAACTTAGACAACACACGCGGCGTAGAGGAATCAACCAATACAGTAGGCTTTGAACTATATAAGAACTAAAAAGAATGAATTCCTATCGTGAACCGAAAAGAACTAGTTCCTCGTAAACGATCTTAATCGGTCTCGGTCCCGCTCCCGGTTCGCGCTCCTTAGCTTCTATCGGTCGGAGTCGGAGCTAAAATGGTATGGGAGCGAGCATTGGGAGCTGGGAGTGGGAGTGAGTGAGCGATAGATGATAGAACGAGGAAACGAATAAAGAGCGGAGCGGACGGCATTGCGCGGTGCTCGGTCTAAACTCGCTCCTCGATCTTAAACATTGTTTCGGTCGGAGCCGCTCCTCGAAGCTAAAGGAACTAAAGGAACTAAAAGACCGAACAAGTTCATTTGACCGATTGACCGAGATCGGAGCGCTCCCTTTAAAGACCGAGCGGGCGCAACTCTACAATACAGTGGAAATCCCATGCTATTAGCTTCATAAAATTCACCACAGCCCTGTGGCGTTAGTTGCCAAGCGTTGGCAGGCCTCCCACTAGGGGGGCTGACGACATCGTGAGAATTGCGAGCAACTGGTGGATGCAGGCCTTTGGTTAGCAGTGGACGTCTTCTGGCTGATGATGATGATGACTATGGCAATTGCTGCGGTCTAATTGGTGGGCTCGAAATCAAGCAGAACACTACAGTAAGCTGGCAAATATTAAGAACAACATCAATAGTACCCAAATGTTTACTTACATTATTGCATAGGATAGTGAGTTAAACCATGTTAAACTCACTTGTTTTTATGGAAAAATTTCTGTCTGTTATTCAGTCGTGTATTAAAGGCTGAGCACACACACACAAACATCACGCCTGTATTCCCAAATGGGGTAGGCAGAGCACACGAAACGTTACCTTTTCGGAGCCACTTTTAGCAATTTAGGGTTTTAAGTTTGACAAAAACGGTACAATAGTGACAGGTAGCTAGCCTGGCGCCTGCGGATGTTAACCTATTTCCTCAGTCGCCTCTTACGACATCATCATCAACCCAGCCTATATACGTCCCACTGCTGGGCACAGGCCTCCTCTCAGAATGAGAGGGCTTGGGCCATAGTTCCCGCGCGGGCCCAGTGCGGATCGGGAACTTCAAACGCACCATTGAATTGCTTCGTAGGTTTGTGCAGGTTTCCTCACGATGTTTTCCTTCACCGCAAAGCTCGTGGTAAATTGCGCACATGAATTTCGAAAAACTTAGAGGTGCGAGCCGGGATTTGAACCGACGACCCTCTGCTTGAGAGGCGATAGGTCAAACCACTAGGCCACGACACCCACGACATCCACGGAAGAAATGGAGAGGTGTAATTTCGTGGCGTAGTGGGTGGACAAGGGCCTCGGAGCATAGAGAAAGAATCGGGTAAGCCGTGGTGGCCTAGTGGTTTGACCTATCGCCTCTCAAGCAGAGAGGGTCGTTGGTTCAAACCCTGGTTCGCACCTCTGAGTTTTAGAAAAATAAAATTATTTACTTGATACAGTGGCAGTACAAGTGCATTACAGTTTGGTTACAGGTTGGTAACACATTTATTTCAAAAAATTACTCGCTTAAGGTTCGTACTTAGATATTACTTATTTAATACAATTCCACTGCTAGCGATTATGGTTAGTGATTTACTTGTGACACCTACATCTACACTAGGCTAGGCCTGTTTCGCAGGATTAGGTTATTGATTATTGAAAAAAAAAATACGTAGGACTTAAGGACTAAGGAGGCTGTTGGTTGATTCCTCTACGTTACACAGCCAACACTGGTTAGACGTGACGTGAGCAGTCTACTCAGATGCAAATGTATGCAAATAATTGCACAGGGCCCAGCAGAGATTGCGTCTGACGTACTGATTCAAAGACGAGTTGCGCTCATTTGGGAGTCATTTGTTTGGGTGCGGGATTCATAGTTGTTTACCCTGTTTTCTCGTGAAACTCATGCCAAATTTGTACTATCATAATCTGAAACTTATTTTCAAACAAGAAAGTTCAAATTTGCTCGAACGTGTGTACTAAAGGTGGCGGAATACGTTTTATTAGAGTTCCAGGCTAGTTGGCGCTATACTCGAGTCCAGGGTCGTGGGTTCAAGCCCCGGCTTGCACCTCGTGATTCTTTCGAAATTCATGTGAGGAATTACGTTTGAAATTTAACACGAGCTTTGCGGTGAAGGACAACACCTTGAGGAAACCTGCACAAACCTGCGAAGCAATTCAATGGTGCGTGTGAATTTCCCAATCTACACTGGGCCCGCGTGGGAACTATGGCCCAAGCCCTCTTGTTCTGAGAGGAGGCCTGTGCCAGCAGTAGGACGTATATAGGCTGGGATGATGATAAAAAGCCATTTACAAGGCATTTTTATTTCATTCTCAAGATTCATAAAAAAATATATTTCCAAAAAAGAACATCGCGATCGATTGCAACAGGTTTGTAAGAAGTATAAAATTATTTTGCTGATTATACAAATAACGTTTTTATCGATAGCTTTTCCTTGTTTTTACTATTACTTAGCTATATTACCCTTATCAGCGCGTCAAAAATGCGGAAATAATATTGAATCCCTACTAATATTATAAATGCGAAAGTAACTCTGTCTGTCTGTCTGTCTGTCTGTTACGCTTTCACGTCGAAACCGCTAAACCGATTTTGATGAAATTTGGTATAGAGATAGTTTAAGCCCCAAGAATGAACATAGGATACTTTTTATTCCGGTAGGGGGCGCCACCGCGCGATAACCTAGGTCCACGCAGACGAAGTCGCGGGCATAAGCTAGTAACTTCATATTGCTTTGATTGTTTGCCAGACACAAATAAAACCTAACCTTAATTCAATTAAACAAAGGCTTAGTTTTATCATGTGTATCAAGTGTGTATCTCATATCTCATACCTCATGTACCTGTCATTAGTTTAACGATCTTGTCAGACCTTCCTGTAATATGAGTGTTACGGCCTTTACATCGTAAAGGTCGGAAGATGGAATTATTTCCATCGATGCTAGCATGCAGAGAAAATCATCCATGTAGCCCGGATAGAATTACACCACAGACCTTATTGTATAACGCACCCCAATCGAGATCGTTTTCAAAACACTTTTAATATGATTTACTCTAGGAATTTATTTTAAGGAAAATATCGTGAGGAAACCTTCATTAACCTGCGAAGCAATTCAATGGTGCGTGTGAAGTTCGCACTGGGCCCGTGTGGGAACTACGGCCCTCTTGTTCTGAGAGGAGGCGAGAATGTAAATGAAGCGTTTCTATTGGTTGAGAAAATCACATTCTTCGCCACACAAATCCTAAACACATCTGGTGGAAATGCAGTCTAAATGAATGCAATAAATGCGTTAGAAGCTCGGCGCGCTCAAAACACTTGGAATCGCGGTAATAAGAAGTCACCTTTTTTTTTATTCCACTGGATGGAATTTTATTTTAATTCAAAGTACGAGTAGTACTTATATGTTTAAGGAGATCGTTAATCGGCCGTTGCCTTCAACAACGAGATTATTTTGGGCCAGAGGGGCTACTACGAAATTTGAAAATCGAAGTTCGTATTGTACCGTCCCTCTTACTCCCGTTATCCTACTATACAGGGCGTCCCACGGCGATGCCACATGGAGGGAAAGTACCTTAAATATCATAGATAGGATGTTTTGCTGAAAGAAGGCTTTATTTTATTTTTAAAAGTTAGTAAAACTGCATTCAAAGATTTTTGAATAATTATATGGTTTGACTGGGAATCGAACCCGCTCCACTAGAAAAAAAAACACCCTGTAGTTTTCTCATACCGATCGAAAGGGTTTATTATAAGGATTATTTTTTGCTAAATAACCTAGTGCCGGAAATAAACGGAACACCATAAATTTTAACATTTTTAATAAAAAAAATCAATTTATCAAATGCTCAAAATGAGTTCCATTCTGTTCAATACAAAGACGCACTCTTTTGACTATTTCACTTCCTGTCGATTTTTTGATCATTTTGTGGTGGATATTTAAAATAATACGTCTAAGTTCTGCTTGGGCACTGACACAGGGCGGCCACGCCATACAAAATTCGTGTTCTGGAATCTACATAGGCACGACGACGTCTGTACACGCGTCAATGTGTGCGTAAGTGACACAGGGTTGACTATCGCAAAACCCTAGTACTATAGGGTATGTAGGTATGGCTTAGATGTGTAAATAAATGTAATCGTTAATCATATATTTTTATTTAAACCTACTTAAAATGTGTCTGTCTATGTATTTAAGCATTATTGTTTTAAATTACAATAAATATTTGACTACAAACTTAAACGAATTATTCGGTACCTAAGTAGTTATTTCATGATTTTCATGTATTAATCGCGATACTTTTAGAAAGCATTATTTATTTACAAAAGGAAGTGGGTAGGGTAGGTAAGTGTACCATATTTCTCGCGCGCCCACGGACAAGTTGGCGCCCTTGCTCGCGAACTCACCGTCACCGATCTAGCACCGAACAATGAACTGCGGGCCTACTCCGACGTTCGAAAATCGAAGTTCGTATGCTACCGTCTCTCTCGCTCTCGTATGAAACAGTATAAATGTCAGAGGAAACGAACGACATGAACTTCGATTTATTTCGTAGTAGCCTTGCTGTTGACAAACACCCATACAATGCACAGTATATCACCATTTCGTAAAATTATTGCTCCCGAGAGTCCCGAGCTTAGTGCCGTGCGGCCGACATACATCGCGTCGCGCGCCCAACTGCTATCCGTCAGATTTCCGTCAGGCTACGCTTGAGGGGTGGGGTAACTCGAACCGGTGCGGGGCGGAGCGTGGCCATTCTGTACGTTAGTACTATTATATATTCTGTGGCACTGATTCATTAGTAGGTACTAAAATTACGTTTGGTATAATGTCAGTTGTGTGGCCTTACGGAAATGTCATTTTCCGAACAAAATTTCACATCAAATGTTAAAATTTATGGTGTTCCGTTTATTTCCAGCACTAGGTTATTTAGCAAAAAATAATCCTTATAATAAACCCTTTCGATCGGTATGAGAAAACTACAGGGTGTTTTTTTTTCTAGTGGAGCGGGTTCGATTCCCAGTCAAACCATGTAATTATTCAAAAATCTTTGAATGCGGTTTTACTAACTTTTAAAAATAAAATAAAGCCTTCTTTCAGCAAAACATCCTATCTATGATATTTAAGGTACTTTCCCTCCATGTGGCATCGCCGTGGGACGCCCTGTATATCCTACTAATATTATAAATGTGAAAGTTTGTGAGTGAGTGAGTGTGTGAGTATGTTTGTCTTCTTCACGCTGAAACGGCTGGACAGATTTGGATGAAATTTGACAAAAAATTAGTTTATAACCTGGATGATACTTTTTATCCCGATATTCCCACGGGATAGGAATAAACTCTCTAAATAATAACCACTGGGCTTAGAGTCATGAAATTTTTTATATAGGTAGCTGGACGTCTGGAATAACACATAGGTGACTTTTTATGTTTTTATCCCGATATTTCTACGGGATAGGGATAAAATCTCGAACTAATAACCGCTGGACTTAGAGTCACTAAATTTGGCATGGGTGTTTTAACTTAACGTCAGTGTGTAACGTATAATTTTAGGGAATTCCCATGAGAGTTTAATAAAATCCTGGAATTCCAATTCTATTGCTGTATGTAATGATTTACGCGTGCAAAGCCGCGAGTAAATGCTAGTTAATAATATTATAAGCGTCAGCGGGACGACAAGATGCGATTTTTGAATTTTGCATTTCGGGTCCGGTTTGAGTTTGCGACCAGTCTTGTTTTTTTTATGGAACAGGGTAATAAAGGTACCTACATACAAGCAACTGAGTCACCAGGTAAGTGAACAACGCCATTTAAGGACGTCAAATCACCTAAATGCAGTTTCGATGCCAGTCTTAAGGGTTCCGATAGAATAAATAACTATCATGGGACAATTTACACCAATAAATAACCTAATCCAAAAGTAAACAAAGCTAGTTAAGTGAGATAAATTTTGCAGGTGGTAGGACCTTGTGCAAGGTCCGCCCGGATTGCTACCACCATCTTGCTCGCTAATCCTGCCGTGAAGCAGCAGTGCTTGCACTGTTGTGTTTCGGCGTGGAGAGTAAGACAGTCGGTGAAATTACTGGCACTTGAGGTATTCCATCTTAGGCCTCTAGGTTGGCAACGCATCTGCAATCCCCCTGGTGTTGCAGGTGCCTTTGGGCGTAGGTGATCTCTTACCTTCAGGAGACCCACTTGCTCGTTTGCCATCCAGTTGAATAAAAAAATACTAGGCAACGGATAAACATAAGTACTTCCCTTTTCCGGGCATAAAGCATACATATCGGTATACAATATATACTTAAAAGGACACAAATTTTCAATGTGGCTTCAGGTAGCTTTAATATCTGTTGTAGTATCCCACTTTGAACAAATAAATGAATTATTCTTATTACTAGCTTTTGCCCGCGGCTCCGCCCGCGTGGTATTAGGTTATCCCGCGCTGTTCCCTCGAGAACTGTGCATTTTTTCGGGATAAAAAGTAGCCTATGTCACTCTCGGGCCCATAAACTATCTCTATATGCCAAAAATCAAGTCGATCCGTCGCTCCGTTACGGCGTGAAAAACGGATAAACACAGAAACATACAAACACAATCGTATTTATAATATTAGTATGGATTTTAAAACCAGGCAGGGCATGGACACGAACTTTTTATTAGTAGTATAGGTAGAGATAAAATGCAGCCCCAGTGGTAAGCCAGCCTGGTTTTGTAACTTACATAAAGCATTCATTCCTAACTCGTTTTTAAACCAGTAAGCGTCTTTATAAGGGAGAGTTGCTTCATTTCCGCGATAAACTAGTAATATTTTAGAGTTAGCAATACAATTCAAACGGGTTTCTGTGACAAGAGGGTTGTGACCGGCCACCCTAAGTTCACGCACGCGCTCTACCATCCCGGCATGGCGTGATTTTGTTTAAAATAACCTAGTTTTTTTCTCGAATCATTTAAAATACGTCATAAAACTGAATGTCATATCAAAATATGTTAAAATTTTGAGTTGACAAGAATTAAGAGTCGAGAAAATGTAAAAAGGAAAATTGAATAGAATAATAGGCGGAGGCAAACTTTTGAAGGTTATGCCGATAAATCGATGTTTTTACGCGTAGTTTTTTCCCTAATAATCTATATTTGTGTTCTACGGCGAAGTATTTGATGTTAGTAAATAAATTTCATAGCGTTGTATTCAATCGGCAAAATTATTTTATAAAAGCTTCTCGCGGCGGGTTATTTTCAACAATTTATTTTAAAACGCTTATGAATAAATTACCTGTAGCTTATATCGGACGCTTCGAAGACAAACACAGATCCATACATTCCCGCCAATAATATAGGGAATAGTAACAAAGCATAATTCACAATGTTAAACTTTCCGAAAGGTCCGAGTTTCTTTAATATCGCGTCTAAATCTACCACAACTCGTTCTCTACTCATTTTGAGCACAAAAATCACAAAAGTACCTTAAAATAATTTAATAAATGTAAAAATCTACAAGCTAACACAACGACGCTTTTGGCACTGCATTTTGACACTTGCACCGCACATGCGCAGAACGGCTATCGAAATAAAATCATGTGTTTCGAATTATTTTCGAAAACGTTGGAGCCGTATTCTCCAAGCAAAACTCGAAACGGTAGTGTTCCGTTTAAAAATAAACACTATCCAACCAACTTTGGACGTTTGATTACATCTGTGTAGGACAAGGACAGGAAACAGTCTCGTCGTGTTTAGAGGAACGAGTAAGCACGATGACTATATGTTTCCTTTTGCAGCTGCTGATAAAACATTTGTTTTAATTATGTCACTAGCAACAAACTTATTGACATGTCCAGAGATTAGTTTTATCGGGGATTGAAATTGAATTGTGATCTTTTGACGTCTCTTTGCTTAACATGCGCGATCGAAAGATGGTTTTGCCAGACTTAAGTGTTGATAACACTCAAATATGATAAAAACGTCTGCGATAACAAACATTTCTGTTGTTTAAGTACAAGCGATATAAGCACGCGTTGTGTTTTTTTCACGTGTCGAGTAGATGGATTTGTTTTTAGAAACTATTTTGAATTCATAACTTAGTAACTGGATTTTAATAGCCAAATAACGAGTCTGGTCTCGCCAATAAGCTATCATAACATTTGAGAAGAGTATTATTCTAATTAATCAAATATTTTCAACGAAGTGTTAATTTATCTTAATATATAAAAATGAATCGCAAAATGTGTTGGTAAGCGCATAACTCGGGAACGACTGGTCCGATTTCGCTAATTCTTTTTTTATTGTGTTTGTTACTGTCAGAAGAAGGTTTTTATGGAAGAAAATACATAAAAAATACAACAGGGGCGAAGCCGCGGGCAACAGCTAGTACACAATAAATATAGTCACTAGATAGCACCAATATTTGACACAATAAAACGTGCAGAAATATCTGACACGTTCCTATTTCTAGAGCCGCATTAGATATTTTTGCACGCTGTGGTATGGCAGATATTAATGCAGGCACCATATTTAGATGCATGATGCCAAAATTTTAAGAAGACAATTAAACAAATGCCAAAGACATGAACAATTTGGCAAACATACAACAGTACGGCAGTACGTTGGCATATTTTAAACTAAGTAGTTGTTGTCCGCGACTTGTCTTATTCACGTTCTTTTTTAACATTTCATAGATTTAACATTGAACCACGTACATTCTTGACACACATTGTCCTAAATATCATTATTCCATTTACGTACGGAAAGACGCCATTAACTCAGGGACTTCCTCAAAATTGACCTCGGCTAGGTATTTTCATCACAATTCCCGGTTTGTGGTCGGTTAAATTCACTTGAGCGTAAACTCTACTGTAATCATTCAATTGGCTAATGCCTATTAAACAATAGCTCCAGATACTAATAAAACAGTAGCTCCAGAATGAACAGGATTTGTTCAATTAGTGTTAAAAAATATCGGGATACACTACTACAAAGTCTCCGTGGCAATTTTTGGTATTATAACCAGGTCTCGACACAATCATTAATTTACAGGGTGCTCACTAATTGTTTAAATTGGGCTATTATATTAAATACCTAATCTGTACTATAGAATGTAGCTAGGTATAACCATAAAAAGTTTCAGCGCGAGCTCTAGAAGAATATAAGAAGCGGAGATGTATAGAACTGATCAAAATTGTATCATAAAACTAATACGAGTAAGTACCACGAAGCACCATAGAACTGACTCAGAGTTAAAATCGCAATGTTATAGGTAAGATCATAAGTTTTTCCTAATAATTAAATTTTTAATGCGAGCTTTTTGGCTGCCTGTACTTTTTGTTGACTGTACTTACATTATCCAAACTTCATAATACGTACCAAGTTTCAAATCAATATCATTGTTAGTTGAAGAGTTCCTTCCTGCGGAGACGATCCTAGCTGGAACACCAGACTGTCTATTGTCATCGGATTTATGTAAGTATGCCAAATTTCAGGTTAATCAAATAGTCAGAAAACGGTTTCTACATTTCGAAACCATTATTTATGACAAACTTACATAAGGACAGCTACAAGACAAAAAAAAGCCATAAAAATATCAACATTTTAATAAAAAAAATCTCTTATCACGTTTTTTTTTAACATTTGACAGATTTAACATTGAACCAGGCTCTGATATTATCGTATGTGCTCGTCATTCTGTTCATATCCGCATTGTTCATCAGTGAACATAGTCCGCACACGTCTTGGGTCAAGAAATTTTCTTCAATCCTAAAATGGTTCCGCCATCGGAAAAAATCGTAGTACGCATCTGGGTGTTCTATAATTGCCACCATTTTTTGTGCTAGTTTGGCTGGACCTAGTTTTTTGGCATCCAAGTAACTTCCCGGTGGCAAGAATCTGGGAAACAGATGCACAAAAATAAAAACAATACAAGGAATTAGATTAGCTCTCAGTGGCAAAGCGTCCATAGAACCATGTTCCCACCGGCTTGCCCAAAATTATCAAAATAGAACAACAAGACTTACAGAATTTATAGAAAAAATAAGCGATCTTCGCTTCGGCTTTACCACGGAAATATCTGACACCACGCCACTGTTCAACGAGGAAACGCTGCTAGTATTTTTGGGATTGTGACTCCTTTCATGGCATGTTTATAGTATTGTTAATTTTATATATTTAAAATTTACGATAAATAATTGTATAACATTACATAAACATTAATTGTTTAGGACATTTTTTTTTGTTCGCTTTTCTCCCATATCAAATTAGTCTACACAATACATTGCACTTCATCTACTCAAAGGTTGACCGGTGGGCTTGTAAAAAGATAAGTTATTGCCTTTGTCCCGATATCTCAACGTTTATCAATAGCGTTTGTTTCTCTATTTTTGTATAATACAGAGTTTACATAATAATTACCTACATACATCCAGTCTAGGAAACTGAATCGTATAATTATTATATTAGGTAGTCTTACCTGGAGTAATCAGCCCCACCAAACACAACAGGAACTACATAGTTTTCCAGAGCCGTTGTGAGAGTCGTAGTCACATAGTCATCTGCTAATGACGTCTCGAACGCAAAATAAAAGTAATAATCCCTCTTCAACATCTCACGACAGTAGGGATCGAATTCTGTACATTGTCGTTTCGCACAGCGTCCAAAAATATCCACTCTCCAGCCATATTTCTTCAGTTCCTCGTGAATTTTAAGCACTAATTGTTCTCTTTTGCTTGCTGTCGCACATCGGTCGTTGACGAACCATGCTGCCGCGTCGCTTTTTAGAAGTAACAGTCTCTTCGTTGACTCTGTCGGAGGTAGCATCCTTTTCGGCCACTTCATATTGACTCTTGGCCCTACGATCTTCCCTCTCGTGTTGTATATTCTAACATGAGACCTTTGGAGGTCCGAATTCAACTTGTAAGTCCACGTCCAATTAAAAAACTTATCTAAATACTTCTTGCATAAAGGCATTTCGTATGCCGATTCTGTGGCAGTTAAAATGAATCTCTGTCTTTGGAATCTTTGGTGCGGGAAGTCTATCAGGCTCATCTCTTGGATGTCCCTCGTATCGAACACAACGGCGTCGTATTCGAAGAAATTGTGGAAGTAATACTTGTTGGCGGTCAGGAAGCAGTTGGTGTAAGTGCAGTTTCTTCTGACGAAAATGCCCATGCCTGAGCCTAAGTAAAGGTTGGGAGTCCCGCTTCGACCAGCCCATTGCAAGATGTACTTAACGTTGTGTAAACGTACGTTTACCCCAGTACCTGTACTAGTTTGTACAACAGCAAACGCAATGCTGAGTATCCCGAATGTGTGCTTGAATCGATGCATTGTATTTTTTTACATGTAGTCCTCAGCTTGACTTTAATCCTTCTGTTAACACATGCCATTGAGTTATATTTATAAGTGTTGGCGATGTTTTGATAAAATGATTTCTATCAGGATACAATAAGTGTTTAAGTTTCTTATTTAAAATATTTAAACTTTGATATAGGTCATCGTAGAAAAGGTATTGTTCGGTAAAATAGTTTATTTAGTTAGGTATACTCGCGCTGATGCCGTGGCAAAAGGAATGCGAAACAATTGCATAAGAAATGGTTATAATCTACAGTCAACCAATTTGATTTCTAAGACACCATGTCTAAGTAGAAAGACCTATCCAACAATATCCCACGCTATAGGTTTTGACGAATAAAAAAAATCATCCCCATTTAAACCCGTAGTAGATGTACCCTATAAATATTTTTATCATTTTTTACGGCATAGTAAACATATATATTTGTGCAAAATTACAACTTTCTAGCATTAACAGGTAGATAAGCTACCACGGTCTAACGGACGGACATTAATGAAACTGTAAACGGAAAAATGTTTCTTGTGCTTTTAGATTTATTTTATTTCCAACCCCTTACATAGTGTCTAATTAATCTAAAAACCGACGAAAGAAACTAAAGTTTACCCAGGAATGGAGACAGTTAATTTCCCGGCGAGACTAATGGAAGGTCACAGGAATTATAAGGGTTCAGCTGTGGTTTACCTACGGAACCAGGGCTACTTGTTAACTTGCTCAAACTTTCCAACGATACGTTCTCAACTTTCCCTCACTAAATCACGGGGACGAACGGGTAACCCTAAATTTTGGGATTCGCATTGACCTTTTTAATCACCTTGTAAGTTTGTGCAATGATTTCAAGTTTTTCACCTTGTTTTAGTTTTTGGTAATAAAATAGGTAAGTTGCGAGATTTGTGGTGACGCAGTCAGGGTGGCCACATGCATTCCGAAATTCTTTTCGTAATTTCGATTCGAAATAATAATAATAGACTTTTATTCACCATCACAAACTAAAAATTACAATAGGTACAAGACAGACAGATAACATTATTAAGTAAGGCAAAATGGACATGAGACTCAGCAAATATCGATTCGGGATATCGAACGCAGTAAACACATACAACACCACATACAGACAGTAGTTTTCCGTTCGAACTTTTCTCTGTACCCTTAGTGTAAGTTTTCGGTAGCAAAATACGTCTCGATCGCGTTCGTGTTCGAATCTCAATTTGTTTGGAAACACGAACATCGCAAACGTTCTGCTATAGGCGCTGTTCGTGTTTCCATACAAATTGAGATTTGAACGCGAACGCGATCGAGACGTATTTTGCTACCGAAAACTTACACATGCTTACACTAAGGGTACTGATTCGGAATTCTGCTTGGTGGGTCTGTGCGTTCAGAACTGAAATAAACGTACCTACTTATTTACGGAATCCCGAATCGATAATTCAAATCGAAATTCCGAAATGGAATTCTGAGTGTATGTGGCCGCCTAAGGGTTTGACAAGTTTGACATTTGTGTCAATTTGATTGCTTAAAGAACTAATCTAGAAATCGCTAGCAAGATCGAATAACGTTAAACAGTCCTTTCGATACAAATGCTCTTGAAATATGTTGTAATAAATAAATAATATATAAATTTTATTCAAATTAATTTCGGTACAAAATAACAAAAAGGTTTGTGAAGGTTTCTTGCGGTGCATTGTTCTGGGCAATGACGGTCTTTCCGAAAGCGCTGGTAGTTTAAAAAATGACTTGTAAAGTGCCCATTGTGGCCTATTTACTAAATAAATAATAATAATAATAAATAAATATCATGGGACACTTGACATCAATTGACCTAGTCCCAAACTAAGCAAAGATTGTACTATGGACACTAGGCAACGGATAAACATACTTAAATATAGGTAAATATATACTTAAATACATATTATACAACCAAGACCCGAGAACAAACATTCGTATTATTCATAGAAATATCTGCCCCAGCCGGGATTCGAACCCGGGACCTCAAACTTCGTAGTCAGGTTCTCTAACCACTTAGCCATCCGGTCGTCAACTGAATAAATGATTTTGATTTTTTGATTTTTATCGCCTGTCAGAAGACCCTTGAAGAAAAATCGTGCAAGAGGCATTGCATTGCGGTACACAATTGACCACTAAAAACTCGTTGGCTGTATTGACAAGCTTTGATACGTAAAAGAAATAAAAATAGTCAAATATCGTATTAAGTATTTGAGTCACTGCCTTAAAAAATACAGAAATCTCTCGGCTGAACCCTAATTTCGCCAAATTACCAGTTAGTAGGTATCGTAACAAGGCACGGTCAGCAAAGCCTAAAATAATGATCGCCCAGTTTAGTTCGCAGGTGAAACAAAGAGCTTCGTTAGTAGAACGATCGAGCCTGCAATTTTCCGATTTGGGAATCCGTTAAAAACTGGCCGAAACTGGTGAACACCGGTTTGAGGCAGTTTAGATTGTAACATTTGCGTTTGCAGATTTGGATTTTATTTATTTCGTGGATAGTTGGTTGAGGGGACCCGATTGTGTAGAATTTAGTTATTTATTTTATTATTCAGTTAGTTATGTACCAAGCATGACCTGATGTACCGCTGCCCCAAGTTATCCCAGGTATGACCATAACGTTGTTTTAGATAAAACACACACATGCTCACATGCACACGCATTCACACGCACACGTGTATGCACGAAGTATTGGCAAGATAAGATCCAAGATGTTGGAAAGGCAGTGTAACATAGAGTCATTTCTGTCAACTTGCAGACATTTAATCTATCGTCGATACCTAAACGATTTAAATACGTCACGTATTGCTCGGGGGAGGATCGCGACTGGTCCCGAAGCCCGAACGGCTGTAACTTCTTGACCCTTACTATGTTGCCTGAGATATTTAACGGAGATTAAAGAAATAAATGTGCAGTTAAAAGTTCATCACACTTGCTCGTAAACAGTGTCGTAACATGCAGGCTACCTTGGTTCATCATCATCATCATTATCAGCTGGAAGACGTCCACTGCTGGATAAAGGCCTCCCCCATAGAACGCCACAATGAAAGACAACTCGCCACTTGCATCCACCGGTATCCCGCAACTCTCACGATGTCGTCCACCCGGTGGGAGGCCTGCCAACGCTTCGTCTTCCGTTTCGTGGTCGCCACTCTAGAACTTTTCTCCCCCAACGGTTATCTGTTCTTCGAGCGATGTAGCCCGCCCATTGCCACTTCAATTTGCATATTTTTCCAGCTATGCTACCTTGGTTCCAACTCCCAAATAAAACCCTCGACCTAAATGTGCTTGTCATGAACCCAAGGTCGGTAAATATGTCATTGCCCGTATTAATTTTCTTGTCATGAAGCCCAAGGTCGGTAAGTGAGCTAGCGCGCGCAGCAGAAGGACCAGTTTGAGGGGGAGGGCGGCGCTGCCAAGAGCGCAGTCGGCGGTATCGGCAGTATTCGGAAGAATTATATTTTTTCTTTTAGAAATACAAAATTTTACTCGCAAATGTGATGAAAAACAACGTACGTCGCACGGGCGGTACTAGAATTACGAACATCGACTGACTAAAGCCCTCAGCCTTCGACTTCGGGCTCCTAATAGTTTCTCGTTCGTAATTCCTTATTTACTGCCCTTAAGACACAATGTACTATTGGGATGTGCAGCGCCGGCCCTGGAGTAGAGCAAGGAAAGCGGTCGCGCTAGACGCCAGAAGACAAGGGGCGTCTTCGTCCAGTTTCAAGTGCTAATTGGGCCTACGGGACTACGTTTAATTTGTATGAAAAATTTTAATTAAATTTTTTAAAAGTAGCAAAACTTAAAGCTGCATGGCTGACCATCTGACATCATCATAAGACTGTCATCTGACTGTGTCTGATCATAGACTGTCTGTATATTCCAGCTTTCCAGCTTAAGGATCGTGGTAAGGGCACAGCATAAACTTCTAAACTCGATCCAGAACTAACTTCTCGAATAAATGTAGCAGAAACCTTTGTAGGTTTAATCAAAATTCGCGGCCCCGAGGTCCGTTTACAGATAAAGATGGAAATTTAAACAAGCACAGGAACATGATTATTTCTTCAAAAGTATGGATTATTGGTTTAACAAGTTCCAGCGCTTCATATTAGATTTGCTTTGGCCTAGTTCAGTGCCGATGCTGCAAAAGTTTGTTAATTTTAGATTATCTCTTGAACTGACTTGAAAGTGACTTGGATTGAGGTTTGGTGATTTTAGGGTTCTGTACCCAAAGTTGACAAACGAAACCTTACAAAAAATGTCGGAACTTTATCATATACATTCCACCCACCCGGCCACGTAGAAAAAAGAACGAAAGAAAAAACATTTATTCGTGACGTGACACACAAAATAATAATATTATAGTAATAGAAGTTAACTAAAAATACGTACACGTATAGGTAGGTACTTATAATGGTAAGAACTACGAATAAATATTGGTAAGAAGGTACATTATGTGCGGTCCAGGACTTAAATTGGCGGCAGTGGTGGATCCATTTCACCGTAAACGTGATGAAAAATTAAACATAATGACATCGCAATAATTAACAATCGTAATGAGTTTTCATTTGAAAAGGTTCCATGGTGGCTCATGGATTAAAGTACTTGACCGTACTTAAAAGCACAGTATATATATATAAGCTAAAGCAGTACGGAAGCTACGAAGCTACGATCGAAACGAACACACTCACACAGACGCGCGCTCTTCACGGCCTCTAAGGGGGTCTCGCGGTACTGCAGTGCTTTAGCTTATAAATATATACTGTGGTAAAAGGTACTCACTCGCAAGTTATTTGAAGACTTTATTTAATTACTTCATATGCCAATAACTCGTGTGTCGCAATCCCGCAGGATTATGCCCTTTTCCGGGATAAAACTACTCTCCTTCTCGGGGTATTTAACTATCACCGTGCCAAACTTCATCTAAATTGGTTCAATTAAGTGCGACGTGGGAACAGATAGACAGACAGTTAGGTACTTTTGCCTGTATTTTACAATACAATACAATACAATTACTCTTTATTGTACACCAGAAATAGTAAGCGCTACAGAATACAAGTACACAGAGAAAATTACAAGGTAACAATAGACGGCCTTCTCGCTTAAGAGAGATCTCTTCCAGGCAACCCTTTTACAGAAAGAGGGAAGGACTAGTTTACAGCAGGTTTTTATTAGTGATGCTTACAGTTTTAAAGTCGGTTCGTTAAAACGGCACTAAAAGTAAAATACTAAATACATTAGCGAATTCCTGTAGCTTTAAAATCACTAAAATTTGCAACTACAACTTCTCGGCTAACTGGAAGCGCTGTCAATCAACAGCCCCCCCTACTGACTCCCCTTTTCCCTTAACCGTTAAGAACATAAATCTCTTTCCAGCTAACATTTTTTTAACTTGTCCAAAACCCGGTGTATTCTAACACCGGGAGCGAAATTACCAGTTATTTCCACGAAGTTGTCCTCTTCTACCGCCATTGCGCCAAGTGAGATGGTGGTATCGGAATGAGGTAAACGTGTATCGGAAGGCAGAGAATAGGGTTTTCCCTAAAGGACGTGGCCATCATACTAAAGTTATCCGGTCATTAAAATCAACTTTGCTGATGTAGTTGATATCCCTTAGGATTTACTCGAAGGGAGTTTGTTTATTATATCAGATGTTGACTTTAGTTTTAGTGATCATTTATTTGAAGCCACTGAAGCTAAATAATAGTAATGTATATACTCGTAATAACAATAATAATATGAATAGTAATAGTTAGGTAGTAGTTTGGGTGGTAAGTAGGTAATAATAGTAAAAAGTAATAGTTTAAAAACACTAGGAAAACATGCTTTTGTAAATCAACGTAAAAGAAAAAATAAATTATACCTAGGTCTTTCAAGTTGTCTCTATTTCTGGGCTGAAGTGTAAACTATGTGCTTTTAATTATAATATTTGATTGTATAAGCGTGGGGCGCTGGAACAGAACTTGTTGAAAAATCAAGTGAACAGATGTTACGGGAACGTCTTTCCTGTTCCTTCATACGATCCTATATAAAGAAAGAAAGAAAGAAAGAAAATTCATTTATTCACTACACAAGACAACAATATTATTAGGTACAAATAAACAACACAAAGGTATGTGTCATTGCGGTTGTGAATCGGACACTGGCTCAGAAAAACCATATGACATGTATTAATATGTAACAGTTACGATAATGATTGATTCTGATTCTATAGTTTAGATCTAAATGTAGCTTATAATGTATGTAATCAGAATCTATACGATCAGATTATAATATGAACTGAGCCTGTGATATATTTGAACAGTTCGACAGCAAAGACTGTGGAATGTGGATGATTTTGAATCTGTTTATTGAATGAGATATTTCAACCGCCGACACAAAACGAGGGGTGTTGTAAGTTCGAGGGCCATGTGTGTTTGTCGATCTGTCTGTCTGTCTGTAGTATCGTAGCTCTCAAAAATTTTACATATTGACTTTATAATATTTGTGTATGTAGTTTATATAGTGTCTAAACTTATTATAAAATACGTTTCCTCTAATTATCAGACCGATGAAGGTCGCCGTGTATCTTCTAGGTACATTATGTTTTTGATGAGATAATATAATGGGATAAAATACTTAAGTAAATTTACACAGTAAAAACTGAATAATAATGAGTATAATAATTGAAAACTAATATAAATCTATGAAAGGCCCCTGTTCCATGGTTCCAACAATGCTGGCAGCATGTCCTAGCTGTATGACGATGCCAAGACGCTGTGCGAGGAAGCTGCCAGCCCTGTTGTCTCCGGTGGCGTCGACCAGTCTCTTTGCCAGTTGACTGAATAGTTCCTTTGCACCAGGGCCCCACGGCCTTAGCGTCTCGACAAAATTGTATTTAAAAATACCATATACGATATTACTTTTGATTAAAAAAAAATGTCACTCTCGGGCCCATAAACTATCTCTATGCCAAAAATCACGTCGATCCGTCGCCCCGTCACGGCGTCAAAGACGGACAAACACACAAACATACAAACACACTTTCGCATTTATAATATTAGTATGGATTATAATATAATTAATATAATATAATATGATTCATATAAGAGTTAAATTAATTTACCTTGTGCCAATTTCCTAGACTTCGTAGTCAAACTTGCGTATTATTATATACCTAAAGCCTTTGTTGTCTAACTAATGTATATTAATTGGCTTTAATTAGAGTATAACTATAATATGCTTAATTTAAGATTGCCAGAATTATTTTGTTAATAACGCAATTAATTATTTATATAGGTCTGTCCTTGCCAATTTATCTTTCAAACAGTCTAGAAATAACCTTTTGAGTTATATAAGTACCCAGCCAGCTGCTATCCCGGTTTCTCACGGGAGTACTAATATGAAGAAAACGAGGCCTGATTTATCATTTAAAATATGATCATAAAACGTAACTGAACAATTTAAAGTCAGAGTCTATCAATAATTTTAATATTTTCGAAGATCTCTTACAAAAACCTTTTGACTTTGAAAAAAAAGAGACAGGCGGACGGACTTGACAAACTATAAGGGTTCCGTTTTTGCCATTTTGGCGACGGAACCTTAAAAATTAATAACAAAAATATTGCATAAAAAACTTATAAGTAAACAAGAGTCTACGGCTCTGGATCCTGAGCTATGTATGTCTATCCGTTGTCTAGGACCACAGTACAAGCTTTGAAGAGTTTGAAGCTAGGTCAATTTTTCCTACGATAGGTACTATTATTATTATAATATCCGCTCTGTAACGGTTTAATACCGCACACTAATTTACCTTAACTCGCGTCCTACTTTGATACGCGTCACAGCATTGACTACCTACATAGCATTATTGCACTAATATAAACTAATATTAAGGCTAATGCCGACACTTAAATTTACTGTGAATATTTATACTGGGCCTTGCTCTTACTAGCTGTAATCGTTATACTTACTATTATAATTAAAAGAGTCATTAACTTAACCAGTCATCTTATAATTACCAACTTCAACCTTAAAAAGGTGCTCTACTAAAACTTAGTAGCGGCCCCTACACGCTCCGACCGGGAATCAAACCTGGTACATCAAATATCAGATGACATTCTCTGACTACGACTGTAAACGGCATTAACACCTAAACAACCGGGATTATTGTCACGCTGATAAATCGTGATATCACGGGTCAAACGCCATATGTCAGTGCTTATCAGGCAACCGCAGACGGCTGCCGGCAATAGTCGGGCTCACACCAGCCGATTACCGGCGGTTGGTGTGATACCTTTATTGCATGCTCAGTATCAATGGCATCGATCAGATAGATATGTCAAATTAAATTAGAATAAACTAGTGAAGATGTCGGTTTTACCGATGGAATCTAAAGCAGAAGTTGTAGGTTCAAACCCCGGCTCGCACCTCTGAGTTTTCGAAATTCATGTGCGAATTTCATATGTTTTAGTTTTTAAATGGTTCCCACTGATAAACAGCGTTGCGGCTTGCCGTAGCATTATGCTGAGTGGGGCCCACTTTATACTATTCGCTGCTTTTTTTTTTCCATCGCATGTTTTTTTTTAATGTGTCGAATATGTAAACAAACGTTTCTCTCTCTCTCTTTCTTTCTCTCTTTCTACTTTAATTACATTCACGAGATTTATGACGAAGTAAATATCGCCAAGAAACCTGTACAAACTTCAATGGTGTGTTTGTGAAGTTCGCATCTCAAACACAAAGATACTTTATCTACACGACTAATGTATTTACAAAAATAAAACTTCCAACGCCTCATAAAAATAATAGCAATGTGTCTTAATCATGTAACTAACTAACTAAAATTATAATCAGGTGTGGTTTTGAGGATGTTCAAATCATTTTACACCAAGCCGCGGACAGACAGACTGACAGACGGACAGACATGGCGAAACTATAAGCGTTCATCAAATCAACATTAATCATCAATCATCTTCAGATCTTTTCGCGACACGTAGCAGAGAGGCGGCCATTTTGGCTGGTAGGAATAGGTATGGATGTGTGTGTGTACTAAAACAGTGTTTCTGTATGTGTATCTATTTTATCAGCCAATAAACCATTCTCATTCTTATTCTTTTTCGTTCCTAGTTGACTACAGAACCCTAAAATCGAAAGTTCGGTGTACGTACTTTCATGCATGTTTAACCGAGTCATTAATGAGTCCGCTCAACTCGCGGTGTACCTAAATTAGGCTTTATATCATAATCATCATCATCATCTCAGCCGTAGGACGTCCACTGTTGGACAAAGGCCTTCCCCATAGACCTCCAGTTGCTTCGGTTGGCAGCGGCCTGCATCCACCGTGAACCCGCGGCTTTAACCAGGTCATCTGTCCATCTCGTCTTAGGCTTTAGGTACTTATTGAAAATATACTTCTCATCGCCGATCCTTTATAGGAAGCGCCTTTATTTTAAATGATGGCGTCGGCGACAAAACAAATGAACGTGGAATATTTTACGAGACACCCTCGCGTTTATGAAGCTTGTTATTGTGGCTTGTTAACCTCAGTCATAGTAATGAGCGCGAGCTTGGCAGGGCTGTCAAAGCCTTATTTATTTATTTGTCAAAGGCAAAGTCAAAGTCGAAATATCTTTATTCAATTTAGGCTATAACAAACACTTATGAAAGTCAACTTGGAACTTGGAACTTGTTTTCGCAGCATTTGTAATAGAACGGAAAAAACAGATTATGAGCGAGTCGGAATCGTACTATCGCATTATTATCGTGCATTATTTAAAAGATTATTTAATCATGTATTATTTAAAAGTTTCTTGCGGCGCATTTTTATAGGAAACTAGCTTTTGCCAGCGGCTTCGCCCGCGTGGGATTCGGCTATCGCGCGCTGTTCCCTCGGGAAGTGTGTATTTTTCCGGGATAAAAAGTAGCCTATGTCACTCACGGGCTCATAAACTATCTCTATGCCAAAAATCAAGTCGATCCCTCGGTTACGGCGTGAAAGACGGACAAACACACAAACATACAAACACACTTATTCATTCATATTATTAGTATGGATTTATACATATCAATCGAAGTCGGCCCGACTTCAACGGAGCTGTAGTAACTAGTAGTAGGCAGTCCGCAGTTGGCAATAACGTTACAGCTACGATGCAGTTAGAATGCAGTCCGTTTTTTACGGCCCACACGAACAGCGCCAACCCTAGCACACTTCGTATAACAAAGCAGATCTTTATGATCCCTGTTTGACGGTTCCGATCTCGTCGCCAGTAATAAGAGGATGCTCCTAACGTCTCGAATTCAGCCAGTTATGATTCCCCTATGACAAGTGATATGATTCGAAAATTTCCACTTTTTACTTACTTTTTAAATTACATAAAAATATAAATAAATAAATATCACGGGACAATCACCCCAATTAACCTAGTCCTAAAGTAAGCTTAGCAAAACTTGTGTTACGGGTACTAAGCAACGGATAAATATAATTGCATAGATAGATACATTCTTAAATACATATTAAACACCCAAGACCCGAGAACAAACATTCGTATTTTTCATACAAATATCTGCCCCGACACGGGAATCGAACCCGGGACCTCAAGCTTCATAGTCAGGTTCTTTAACTACTAGGCCATCTGGTCGTCTAAAATGATAATGCACATGATAATGAGCATGAAAAAAAAGGCGCCAAAAAAGAACAAGTAAAAAGTAAAAAATAATTATGCACTACCTAGCTGTTGCCCGCGACTTCATCTGCGAAGAATTCGTTTAGCCCTATCCCGCGGGGACTATGGTGTTTTCCCGCAAAATTAAAGTGGTTAACAGGAAACTAAAGTGCATATGTATTTTTAAAGTATGAACCTTAGCGGTCCCCCGACACCGACTACGCTTAGATAAAAAAAATATTACTAGGTACTTATACTAAATTAACTTGGGCAAATTTTGCGGGAAATCACCATAGTCACCGCGGGATAGGGCTAAACGAATTCTTCGCAGATGAAGTCGCGGGCAACAGCTAGGTAGTGCATAATTATTTTTTACTTTTTAGTTGTTCTTTTTTGGCGCCTTTTTTTTTCGTTTTTATTTTTGTTTTGCTGTCGTTTTTTTGTCGGGGGTTTTTAAAATTTTTAATTTTAGTTTTTTTATTTCATGCTTTTTAAACTTTGTTATATATTTTTTTTTAAAGTGTACTAGTGTATTGAATATCCTGGCTGCAGCTCAGCTCGTATTGCCACCATTGCATTGTATCAAGAATCAAATAGAATCAAATACTGATCAAAAGGAATCAAACACGACATGTCTGCTATTTTTTTTTGAAGAGTAGGTATACTGGTGTGCTGGATATATCCTGGCTGCAGCATCAGCTCGTCGTGTTGCCACCACTGCATTGTATGTAGAATCAATTACTGATCAAAACGAATCCAAACACGACATATGTGCTATTATTTTTTATAGTGCTCAAGTGTGCTGGATATCTTGGCTGCAGCATCAGCTCATCTTGTTGCCACCATTGCATTGTATATAGAATCAAAAACTGATCGAAACGAATCCAAACACGATATATCTGCTATGGTTTTATCAAGAGTGTACCTACTGGTGTTCTGGATATCCTGGCTGCAGCATCAGGCCGAGAATTGCATAATCTTGCATAGTTATATAGCATACATGGGAGTTTCAAATTTTACGTTCCAAATATGCTTGAAAGTACAGTAAGTACCCATTATGCATATAAAATTCCTACCGCAGCGAACAAAAGAGCTGATGATCTTGAAACGGCTGAACCGATTTTGATAAAACATGTCTAAGAACCATCGCCAAAAAACCAGCTTTCAAATAAAAAAAAACCGCATTCAAATCAGTCCACCCGCTTAAGAGCTACGGTGCCACAGACAGACACACAGACAGACAGACAGACACACAGACACACATAGCGGTCAAACTTATAACACCCCTTTTTTTGCGTCGGGGGTTAAAAATAATGTAAATGAAGTTCCTACTGGGAGCGATAAAGTTCGCACTCTTCGTAAGTCATACCGTAATTCATCTCCGAATCATGGTATGCAATTGTAGCCTTAAATTTTACACTGCGTCATAAAATTAGGCACAGGTTTTTTTATACGTAACTTTAAATTTATTGGGTCACGTGTGCCAAGCATTAGGTAAACTCTAGTTAAATAATTAAGTGAAGCTAAAGGCTTTAGATCCCGATATCCCTACACTAGGTAGCCTTAATCAGTGGGCTATTGTTGCCATGTGCGATGGTAGATAAACTGAGCTCCATTTTAGGTGCATATTAATTTAGCATATCCTTTGGAAATTTCGTAGGTACCTACTTTAGTTAAGATTAGATTTTGTTCGTTAGTAAGAAGATAGGTTCAGCCACGGTTCAACGTTTCAGACTATCGCATTCATTACTAACTTTATGATTTAAATTCGGGGTTTGTTTCGAGTTGCCTGGTATTCGAGCTTGTCTAAACCCGAATTATTATCATAAAAAAGAAAATAGGTTGTCCATTATATTTAATACTGGCTGGTATTTTGAGATTGGTTAACAAAGAAATCGGAAATCACTAACACAAATTTAAAAACCAGTCAAGTGCGAATCGGAATCGTGCATTGATGATTTCTTGCTGCATAAATGAAAGACAGCAAAGAAAACGTTTGTATTCTACATCATCATCTTCATAATGTTAGCCGAAAAACGTCCACTGTTGGACATAGGCCTCCCCCAAGGCTTCATACATAATAATCACAATTAGATACATATATCTACATAAAAAATTTACTGTTCTCTGACTTTCGTAATTTTTATGCTAAATTTTAAAGTTAATTCTATGTCTACACGACGTACCCTATAGAATTTGATTCTCACGTTTTTTGAACACACTTTCAATAGGTTTGTCTGTAATTTGTGATTACGTGAACTTAATGTTTACTGTTCTAAGAAACCAAAGCTTATTTTATTCTATTCTAAACCTACCTAGTACTTATCTCAACGGATTCCTAAGAAAATTCGTCTTGATATGACTGTCAGGTTTCACCTAGACAGACAGACAAACAGAGAAGAGATTTTACAAGTTTTTTTAGGCAGAAAACTTATTTATTTTGCCGAAATAAAAATTAACTTTATGTTAATTGGGAATAGTGTATAGGTAGAGTAATTAGATTAGATTAGATTCATTTATTTCCTTATGAAAAAATGCATTATAAGTACATGTAAAGTAGTTATAAGATATTCACAAAAGGATCGTCAAATTGTACACAAAAAATAATAATAATATATGATAATAGCAAATTTCAATAAAATGTCAGTTAAAAATAGAATCAGAATTACAATGTCAAATGAGAATCAAATTTAAAAATAAAAACAATAATTTAAGGTAAAAACTTAAAAATAAAAATTACAATTGCTATGTCAAATAAAAAATAATAACTAAAATGTCAGTGCAAATAAAAGTCAATGTAAAATAAAATTTAGTCCACAAAAAACAGGACAAAAAAAAAAAAAAATTCACGACGACGCGTGCCATGGTTCTCATTACAATGTCATTAATGGCTATTTTTGACAAAACCACGCGTCTTCGTGGATGGCACTAGGCATACAGCGTTTTATTTGTGACATAAAAACTTTGAAAGTGTCGTATGCCTAAAATTGTAGCTGGCTGTCGAGACGCCCAAAAAAAAGCTTGATTCTTCTTCAGTCAGACAGGAAACGTCTTATAATAAATAAATTTCAATGTTCTCATTGTTATTGGTGAAATATTTTTAGGTTTAACTGTTTTAAAAGTTCCCCCATCATATAAACAAACACAAGAATATTGTATGAGTATAAAATATGAATAGGTAGTATTGATATGTAATTTCCTAGTAGTTGTTGCCGACATTCTTAGTCCGTTGTTGCGTGTTGCTATCAAAACACTGGAACAAACATTCTATTTGACAATGTATACAAATAGTCATTTGTTATATAAATTTCTTAATTCGCCGTCAGGTTCAATGACATCAGAGTAACCGTGAACCTAATTCTGGCATAGTCTACAGTGATCGCTCACGAAATGTGCACTAGGCAAACTATACCGTCGAAACCATTATTTTACTTCTTAATAATTGTATACACGTCAAATCTTCCAGCAGTTTTAGTTGTCGAACCAATCATGACCCGAAGCATTCTAAAATGGAAGCCCTATTTCGGAAGTTTCTACAACATTGACAATGGTAATGCGCCGTTCGTGCGAAACAACTGCGCGCACCAAAACTGTTTCGTGGTCTCAGAAGGTGACCTGGATCAACCAATCACTGATTACGACGCAATCCTCTTCCAAGTCGAAGGCATGCTGTTCAACGATTACCAGTTCCTACCAAAATATAGGTCTCCGAAACAAAAATACATCTTCACTGCCATCAACCCAAGCCAGAACTATCCTATTTGCCATGAATTCTACAATAACTACTTCAATTGGACTTGGACTTTCAAGCTTGATTCGGATATACCGTGGGGATACTTTAAAGTCTTGGATATGAAAGGGAAAATTGTTGGTCCGAAGAGGGATATGGTTTGGCAGACTGACATGAAACCAATTGACATCAGATTGAAGAGACAATTGAGCTCGAAATCAGATTTAGCTGCGCTGTTCCTTCCACATTGCTTCACGGAAAACACGAGGACCAAGTTCATCCATGAGCTCCAAACCAATTTGACGGAGCTTGGTGATTGGTCGGTGCATGTGTTCAATGAGTGTGGAGAATTTAAATGCGCCCGAGGGACATCGGCTTGTGGAAAAATGCTTGCTAGGGACTACTTCTTTTATCTGGCATTTGAAAACTACATCGCGGAAGATTTTGTCACTGAAAAGGTGGTGATTGCGTTGACGAATTACGTCGTGCCTGTGGTTTATGGTGGCGCCAACTATTCAAGGTAAAATGTGAAAACTATTGCATTGGCTAGTTAAACAGTAACGGCAAAGCTACACTAATTGATCAAAGCAAAGCTACATTAATTAATTAGTTAATTGATTGAGTAGTGGCATCTGTGGCAATATTTTATTCGCTCTTTGCAAAGTAGAGTCAGCATCAAAAGTAGCTGGTGACTTTCGTACTTTGTCGTTTTACAGCCATATGAGATTGACAACTGTGTTAATTGTGACAGAGTAAAAAAGTAACCGGGTACTTTTGATGCTGACCGTATAGAGAACACAGAAAAAAACATGACAGAAATTAGATTTCACAATATTAAGTACCTTTTGCTGGTGTCAAAATTGTAATGTTAGTTTTTTATTCGTTTTTTTTTTTGTTGAGATTTTTAAACGCTTATGTTGTGTCTGTTGCGCGCATTATTCTGCCGGTCCAAATTAAGCGCAATTAAGACATCTTAAACTTTCATAAGTATTTAGTTTTCTTCTATTAGTTCCGACATCAATGAGAACTTAGTGGTATGACTTTAGCCCAGTTTTTCTTCAGTTTGGTGAGCTTGATAACGATATTACTAGTTTAGCACCTTTTGTCTAGTAAACTGAACGATTTCAGGTTTTTACCGCCAGGAAGCTACTTGAACGCGCGCAAGCTGGGGCCAAAACGACTGGCGGAGCAGATGGTGTACTTGATGGAAAACCAGACGGCGTACCAAGACTTCTTCCGATGGACACGATATTACCAGTACAGCGAAAATACTAACGATATCTGTACTCTTTGCGCTATGCTTAATGACGATAATGCAGAAACGTATAGTAGCCACGCGAATTTGATTGAGTGGTGGAATGGTAATATTGTGTGTTGAAGTGAGACAGTCGGTGAACGCAATGGACAGTTAAAATTCTTGCTTGCACTGGGACAGTCTTCAAAAGGAACGGCAGCTTCAAAAGCAGTTGCGTAGATAACGCTGTTATTTTCAAATGTTGAATTGTCTTTCTAATGTACACGCGGGCGTTCACGGAAATCGTAGGGCATGATCCGCATGACAATCGGGAGACATAGTGCTTCGAATTTTCATATCGTACATTATTGTGCGTATATTATTGGCTCCCCTGCTAGATCGGTACGGGGTGATAAAGCACGGCTTAATACTAGCTTACTTTTTATTATTTTACGTGGTCCGAATCGTAGATTAAAGCTAGTCCTCTACTAGAATCAGATGGCTATCCTCAAAATCCAAGAAGCCAACGTTGTTTTAAAACTTTAAAGTTTACTATATACAGCTGTATTCTTATATGACTCTTATAAACCCTGGAGCTCTAAATAGCCTGGTTTGTGGCGCTTATACGGCTTGCGAGCTACTTTGTAAGTACGATATCATATAAGTTCCAATATCACTCGCATGGGGCGGCTTGGGAACACCTTTTCCCGAAACTTGGGGTATTATTGTCTATCGGGGCGGGCCATCGAAACTTTAAAGTTTGATAAAAGTTCTAAAAGGGTTGCCAAAGTTGGTGGTTGAGATACGTTTGGTTTATTTCGGGTTTGATGTGTGTTTATTTACTGTCTTGATAATTTATGGGAAGTGTAGTCAAACAGGGTAGTATTCAAACAGTTTTGAAGACTGTTTCTTGTGCCTGTTTGTATTGTATTGTGTGGTATAATATATTGTCTGATGTGGCAATTCTAAAATTTGCAATTTGACTCATATGTGTAGGGTAGTTACTTGGTGAATCTAGACAGACCTAAACAACGGAGGTGGTCCAAAATATTATCGGAACATGCACCATATTATTGAGGTATTAGAGTTCATGTTTCGATCTTTTCGCTGGCCGCTCCGAATTATATGATAGCGACTGTACGTTACTCAATCCATACCTACTCGTATCTATGTAGAGTTACCTGTGAAGGTTTTTTTAAAAAAATAGGCTTACATTTGGCCTCAATCTCGCTTGATGGAAGGCGAAGATGAGGCCTAAGATGGTACACGTTTGCCTAGAAGGTGTCTGTTCACTTTAAAAGCCTATTTGGACTGTGATATTTCATTTAGTGCGAAGAACAGAGCGACAGTAAATTAACCCTTGTCCAAGCATAGTGCATAGTATACAAATATTCGACCTTGCTACATTTATATTATGGTACAAAATCAATTGAAGTCATTAAAAATTGTAATTGTTTTTAAGTTGATCCCTCATAGGTAAACAACATAAAACTTTGATTCATTTTGCAGTAGATTACCTAAATTAGGAGGGCCTGGAAAAGCGGAATACCGGTATTTTTTAAGTTTATGTTTTGTGATTATCATATGGATGCACTGAAAATCAGCGTCGTTGCACTATCTACGACGACACATGCTGAGTGGACTCCTTTTTGAGACCACAGTCAACACTGTTATGGCTATTAATATACTTACCTACTATTAAATTAAGTAATTCCTATAAAAATGTTGTTGCATTGTGTGTTTCAAATAAATTTTTTTTCTTCTTCTTCTTCTATTTGAATTTTCGGTATCGAAAAAATACCGGTATTGCAAAAAAACATCTGATATTAGATGCTCTACAATTATGTTCCTATAAATTTGTACCTATAATGTTTTTAATGTAAACGAAATACTCGTAGGTTGTAAGATTATTATATGATACGCCAGCATTATAAAAAAAGTCAAGTGTGAGTCAGTCTCGTACATCCCGCAATATTATTTTTAATTTTGTTCAATAGACAGCCGTTGGAAACAGTTAAATGCGGAACCTAAAAAGTGTTTGTAAAGTTTTGTGATGTTGAAATTTGGTTGTCATTCAAGTTATACGTTGCCAAATTGTTCACGAAAGTTAGAAGTGGGTGAAGTTCTACTTGCACGGTTTTACCTTAAAAATAAATTTTGTAAGTTAAATAAAAGATGTCAGAAAATCAGTCAGTATTAAATTATCTAAAGAATTTAATTAATACAACCTCGCTAACGCATTTAATAGAGGGAACGCCTGTCAGCATCTTCGGAGCCTTGCCTAAGGTGACTCCTTGAAATAATTTGCTTTAGTTTAAGTTTTTTTAAGTACTATTAGCTTAGGATAACTATAATAGGGATAATGACACCACCAATCAACTGACGTACTTTTTATGAGCTATCAAAACACAATTTTCCCATAGAGTTTCAATGGCAATAGCGAATTATGACGTCACTATCCGGCAACTCAATCAATAACTATTTATTTGTTTTAAAGCAACAAAAAATCTAATTTTACAGTAAATCGAAAATTATTCTGGTTTTCAGGGCTAAAATAAAGCGTTTTTTTACTGGAGTTGTGCCTTCGAATTATGTTTTAATGGCGTCATCATACCTATTATTAGTATACAATTATAATATAAGATTGTAAAATGGTACATCAGTGTGTAACGTAACAAAAAAACTATGCTATACTTCTGATATGAAAATCTCGCAAACTTTATGTACCGAAGGGGACTCGAACCCGTGTTAGTCACGTTCGGCTCACCCGAACACATTTTCGAGCAACCATGCCTACAGCATAAAATCTAATAATACAATATGCATGATTTCAGACATGTTTTACTAACATAATTATAATTACCTAGTAATTAAGACGTATCCTAATAAAGTTCCTAATTAGCTGATTATTTTTAAAGATATCTGAAACAGAAGCGTCATATTGTTTTTATAACAAGTTATTTCTATAATATTATATACATAATTGTGAGTAAAATTACAGAATTAAACGGTCCAAGGGCGAATATTCGAGCGTTTTGACCGCGCGGTCAAACGTCATTAGCATCCCACGTTTACTATAGCACAACGGAAAGACAAGTCACAAGAATTTTAATCACGCTAAATTCAGCATCGGCATTGTTTGAACACAACCCTGAGCATTAGCTCTTTTAATAACACCTGACTAATGACGAAAACAAACGCTGCAAAAACGCTGAATATTCGCCCTCAAATCACGCTTTATACGTCAGGATCGGTACAACTAGTTTTGACCCTTTCGAGAGATCTTTTTCAATTGAGTTCGTTCACGCCGGAGGCACCTCCCGGGCTGTCTCGCTGCGCCGAAATTATCCCGTCTATTTCTAGATGTCCCAAATGCCCATTTAGAAACAACTGGCTTCCACGCCGACTGCAAAACCCACTATCTAGATTAAAATTAGGGAGACACCCTATTTAAATCGGCTCTAGGATGTTGCGTGGTACAGAACTCTTCTCCCGTAACAGCAGACTTGCCTTGTCAAACTGAGTCATCATCATCATCATCTCAGCCTATATACGTCCCACTGCTGGGCACAGGCCTCCTCTCGGAATGAGAGGGCTTGGGCCATAGTTCCCACGCGGGCCCAGTGCGGATTGGGAACTTCACAGGCACCATTGAATTGCTTCGCAGGTTTGTGCAGGTTTCCTCATGATGTTTTCCTTCACCGCAAAGCTCGTGGCAAATTGCGCACATGAATTTCGAAAAACTCAGAGGTGCGAGCCGGGATTTGAACCCACGACCCTCTGCTTGAGAGCCGATAGGTCAAACCACTAGGCCACCACGGCTTCCACTTGGCCACCACGCACTGAGTCAAACTGAGTATAACTAAGAAACTAAGAAAAGTTCAATAATCCGACATTTGAATATCTCAAAAACGGCTGCACCGATTTTAATGTAACATATCTAAGAACCACCGTGAGGAATCGCTTTGACGTAAAAAAACCGTACTGATATTGGTTCATCTATTTGAGAGCTATGATGCCACAAACAGACAGGCAGACAAGGCTTCAAACTTATGACTTCCCTCTTTTGGCGTCGAGGGTTAAAAACGAGACGTTCCAGAGCCAAGCACATGTTCTCATCATCATCATCATCATCACCATCGCAATCTATATACGTCTCACTGCTGAACACAGACATCCTCTCAGAATGAGAGGGATAGAGTAGTGGGACCCTTGCTGATTTTTTTATTCGACTGGATGGTAAACGAGCAAGTTGGTCTCCTGATGGTAAGGGATCACCACCGCCCCGACACCTGCAACACCAGGGGATTGCAGATTAGTGCCAGTGCCGTTGGGAACTTGCAAACTGGGGAAGACATGTTCTGCCACCGAGGAATTATGACATGGTGTTATACTTAGATGAACGGTTTAATTCTGTATTTTTAAAATCATATCTCACGAGACTTTACATGGGCGTACCCAGGGGAGGGCAGGGCAGGGCAACTGCCCCCCGCTGGAAATTGTATGTTCTACAATATATTATGCCCCGTTTACATATGAAGCAGGATCCCTTGCGGGTGTTTGCCTTACACACTAATTCTAATTCTAATTCTTCTTTAAAATATGGCTTCTGTCCTAATTGATAAGACAATTTCGCCAGTGTCTATGTATTCTCTTTCGAGAGGCAACGTTGTACGGTGATTGTAGTTTCTGCAACTTGATAGTAAAATTCCAGAAACTACGTGGAAACAACTTGCGCATTAAAAAATGTCAGACACGAGAGCAGTATAGAATTTTGTGATCACTGTTCACTGTTAAGGTTAATCGCCGCATATAACACTATCAAAATTATACTTAAACCAGCCAAAGAAACAGAAATAGCAGAATTGTACACAGCCCACATCCGCTATGTTCGAATGCCACAAATCGAATCCTTACACACTACTTACCTTGTGTTTCATGTAGTCTTTGTGTAGTGTGTATGACAAAACAAGTGAGGGTGATCTGACCTAAAAAAAAAACTGAGACTTTAGGTATTAAGTATTATAACAGTATTATTTAAAATTAAGGCGTATCCTAATGAAGTTCCTAATAGGCGAATATTTATTAAAGATATCTGAAACAGAAGCGACTTTTTTTAAACTTTTCCCTTACTGCTTTTATTCCAAAACACATTCACTTGTTGAAGGAGGTTGCAGTATATTATGTATGTATGTATGTTGTGTATGTATGTGTATATTAATTACTAATAATGTATGGATCTTTCTTCTTCTTCTCTTTTAAAATATGGCTTCTGTCCTAATTAATAAGACAATTTCGCCAGTTTCAAAGTATTCTCTTTCGAGAGGCATTGTTGTACGGTGATTGTAGTTTTTGCAACTTGATAGTAAAATTCCAGAAACCACGTGGAGACAACTTGCGCATTAAAAAATGTCAGACACGAGAGCAATATAGAATTTTGTGACCACTGTTCACTGTTAAGGTTAATCGCCGCATAAAACACTATCAAAATTATACTTCAACTAGCC
This sequence comes from Choristoneura rosaceana, assembly GCA_037349165.1. Classification (NCBI taxonomy): domain Eukaryota; kingdom Metazoa; phylum Arthropoda; class Insecta; order Lepidoptera; family Tortricidae; genus Choristoneura; species Choristoneura rosaceana. The sequence goes on from JAZBNJ010000002.1 coordinate 1,284,585, forward strand.
AAAGAAACAGAAATAGCAAAATTATATATTTTCTCCATCCGCCATGTTCGAATGCCACAAATCGAATCGTATGGATCTTTGTTGTCTGAATAAATAAATGAAAATAAATAAATAATATGTAGGTAGACTGATAATCACAGGAATGTGGGTATTTCCATTCATTTGTCAGTTGTTATTAAAGCGCCTTGGAAGCAAGTCTATCTTTTACTCCCTTCTCAGTACATAATAGGGGCGAGGGATTACCTGTACAGTCAGCTGCAGAGAAAAGGTTCCCCCCTATAACGGCGGTATCCATACTACCGCCATTACAGGGGGGTACTCTTTCTCTGCAGCTGACTGAACATGAATATGTAGAGTAGGTACAGTCAAGCGCAAGAACAGCAAAGCTCTGGAATGAACTATCGCCTGCGGTATTCCCAGACCGATATAACCTTCAAGGTTTAAAAAAAGAGCGTACTCCTACGTAAAATGCCGACAACGCACTTGTGGCTCTTCTGGTGTTTCAGGTGTTCATGAGCGACGGTAATCGTTTACCATCAGGCGATCCGTTTGCTCGCTTGCCCCCTATACCACAAAAAAACACTCAAATATTATATTAAAAACTACGACCTTACTGCGTCGGAATAAGAGTCTGTGGTACTTATTTTAGAAATTTTGAATAAGTACATATTTTACAATCGACTGTGCCTTTGACTACACTAACGTCAATTAAACGAAATAAATTATTTATGTTTCCTACAAAATCCATTAAGATGTTCTGTCGCGCAAGAGAAAGAAGCACATAGTAACTTATTGTAGTTTAAGATTTTATTGAGCGCAACGCCAACAAACTGTCTCACAGTTTGGCGAACATTTAATATAAAGGTACAACCTCTTTTTATTTCTTATTGAAATAAAAAAAAAAAAAACATGTTTATACAAATTTTCGCATTTTATTTGTAGAATATAACTAAACACGTGGTTTTTTTCATCGTCATTCTAAAACAACGTTCTTAAAATCATACATTACCTATTATAGCTCCTCAGTGCGGTAAGGTACAAAAGTGCATAACATACTTTCAATGCCGACTACAACACACCTGCGCATGACAGTTACCAAACACAAAACTAGATGGCGCCTGCAGTCCCGAGAAACCAAAAGTAAAAACAATAACAAGTTATCTATCTTCACTCTTCGCTTCTCTTACGTAGGGAATAAGAATTCCAACTGTCATTAAAAGAAAAAGCAGTGGGTAATTTATACTTTAGTGAATATAAAGCTTTGTACTACTCAATGTTTTCATAGCCAGTCGGCTACGAACCTTCGTAGCGTTGCTACAAGCCCCGCCGCGCTACGCAAGTTTTCCGTAGCATTATGTATATTCCGGTAAAAATCGGTTTTATTCAGATTATAAAATAAAATGAATGTTTTATAAATCAAAAGAGTGCGTTTATGTATCAAATTGTTTGGTTTTTGCCGTTTTGTGAGTAAACAATGATGTATAGTCAATTTGACGTATTATTAGTGAACAGAAATGACTGACGTTTAACGAGGAACCGTTGTTGTATTAAGGTAAGTTTGTTTATGATCGATTCTTTCCATGTCTTCAGCTTTCTACTTTATGTAATGTGAAACTACCTTAAAATATATTCTTTTTTAATTAAAAAAATCTTTATTTCGTGTGGTTATTTCAAAACAATGAATTTTTTTACGATAAAGCATTTGTAATTTTATGCAATTTCAAATGAAAAAATGGTTAAATTTAGTATTTTATATTTTCTAAGTGGTGGCCTAGTGGTTTGACCTATCGCCTCTCAAGCAGAGGGTCGTGGGTTCAAAACCCGGCTCGCACTTCTGAGTTTTTCGAAATTCATGTGCGCAATTTACCACGAGCTTTGCGGTGAAGGAAAACATCGTGAGGAAACCTGCACAAACCTGCGAAGCAATTCAATGGTGCGTGTGAAGTTCCCAATCCGCACTGGGCCCGCGTGGGAACTATGGCCCAAGCCCTCTCAATCCGAGAGGAGGCCTGTGCCCAGCAGTGGGACGTATATAGGCTGAGATGATGATGATGATGATATTTTCTAAAAAAAAAAAGCCGTTAACCTGAAATGTTATACGAACACTAATAATTTAAAGATTACAAGCGAATTAATCTTGATAAAACCATAGTTTTTTAATCATGTCGGGCATACCTTGATTACTGAGTTGATACTTCATTGCAACGTGATAGTAGTGAAGAAGCGAGATGGCATGGAAAAAATTAAATATTAAAAATAGTAAACATTCGTATTTTGAATTAAAATCGCTGCAAACACTTTGAAGTTAATTCAGAATGACTTCAATAGTCAACCTTTATCGGTGAAAAACTTAAGTAAATCACCTGTTGTATGTAGGGGCTCCTAGACGGGCTATACTTTTGATGAATTATGTGGCTACAACATTGCAGACTATATCCCGGCAATATAAAAAACATTTTATTGCAGCATATGGCTGGAAAATGTATATCTCGGCAATATTTCTGCAGCAGTATATGGCTCATTATTTTGGCTTTACATGGGCTACATACTCGTACATGGCTAGTATGGCTGACGAACTCCAACGCGTTGCAGCAGCTTACATTGTTTTAAAAGCAAAATCAAAAGCAAAAAAAAACAAGAAAAATGTGGATTCGACCTTATTTCAATAAGCGTGATACGTTAGATCTGGGGGCACGGCAGTGCCCCCGCCAAGTCGAGCAAAAAAAAACAAAGGCACGGCCGTACCATACTTTTCTCGAAGCCATTCAGGCTATTTTCAACACCCTGTATTTTTGTTATGGCTAAAGCTAGAACCCTGAATTTTCAGTTACCTATAGGGCCTAATGGGACTTAGATATATTATCAATAACATTCAGTTTGAACACGTAGATTAAGAACTATCACATGTTAAAGTTCCTCAGTTTTGTCACTGACATACCTACACACTGACTTTTGATCATCATAATTCTAAGGTACTTCTAGCAGACCCACAAGGTCCAAATTTTAAACATAGTTAGTTTTTAGCCTACATGGTCACGAAAAAATCCAAAATGTTGCAATTTCAGTCACGTTTCAAAGTTATACAAACCGCAGAAGTAAGTTTGTAATCCCATATAAATACTAGCGATTACAAAGTTACACAGCAATGACTTTATTGAACGTAGTCGTATTGTATACGTATTAATGTTGAGTCTTAATACCTGAGTATTAAGGGTTAAAATGAAATTGTTTATCTTACTAATGTAATAAGTACCAAAGTTCGTTTGTTTGTGAATGTTTGTGCGATGCGAGTGGACGCGAGGATGGACGATGGAAATTGGAATATGGATGATGGACAATGGATAATGGTCGATGGACGATGGGTAGAAAATGGACGTTGGACGATGGAGTGTGGACGATGGACGATGGGCGACGGACGATGGATCATCATCATCATCCCAGCCTATATGCGTCCCACTGCTGGGCACAAGCCTCCTCTCAGAATAATAGGGCTTGGGCCTTAGTTCCCACGCGAGCCCAGAGCGGACGATGGATGGTGGAGGATGAACGATGGACGACGACGGACGATAGAAAACGACGGACGACGACGGATGACGGAAGTTAGACGGGCGAAAGACGAACGACCGACGAAAGACGATGGATGACGACGGAAGTTCGACGACGGACGACAGACGATGACTGACGAGGGAAGTTCGACGACGGACGATGACGGACAACGGACGACGACAGACGACGAACGCCGACAGACGACGGACAAATAACGATAGACGATGGCGACGACGGACAAAAGACGACGACCGACGACGGACAAGACAACGGATGATGGACGATGACCGACGATCGACGACGGATGATGGAGGGTGGACGATGGAAGATGTACGATGGACGACAGACGGTAGACGGACGACGGAAGTTCAACAATGGGCGACGATGGACGAGAATGGACGATGGACGATAGACGAGGATGGACGATGGACGATGGACAAGGAAGGATAAACAAATGAAGATAGTAATGCGTTATTACAAGAAGTAGTACCCGAAAAAAAAGAACTGCCTACAAAAAGTGATGAGATCCCAGCAAAAACATTACATGTAAAAAGCTGCAAGTCTCGCAACGCAATGCAGTTCTTGTAATGCTAAAAAGGTTTGAGATGCAATGTTATACCAAGTCGGTTATTTTTGTCAGTACCGGGGGGTTTCCATAGAACTCGATTTTCACCAACTTGCTTATTTTAAAACCATAGAAAAATACAGTTTATAGTTCTCAAATAAAGAGTAAACCAAATTATTTTTTAAACACATAATGACTTGGCCATCGCACTCAACCTTTAGTCATTCTCGTATTATGTGTATCACTCAAACTGCAAGGCTGGGGCTAGCGCTATCTTTAATTAGAATTACTTTAAATAGCTGACGTTGATGATTATAATTCTTATGTCATTATGTCTTGCGATGGCCAAGTCATTTATGTGTTTAAAAATAATTTGGTTTACTCTTTATTTGAGAACTATAAACTGTATTTTTCTATGGTTTTAAAATAAGCAAGTTGGTGAAAATCGAGTTCTATGGAAACCCCCCGGTACTGACAAAAATAACCGACTTGGTATAACATTGCATCTCAAACCTTTTTAGCATTACAAGAACTGCATTGCGTTGCGAGACTTGCAGCTTTTTACATGTAATGTTTTTGCTGGGATATTTTAAGTCTGGAAATAAGTAATTTTTTGTAAAAAAAGCATTTTTGAAAAAATTTAGATGTCCGTATTTACTTTGCTGCCATCGAAACTAAACAGAAACAATCACGAACATAGCTATGCTACTTGAACAAATCGCGACATACTTCACGTAGCATAAGAAAGGGACGCACTTATGCCGTATAGCGAGACAACAATAAAAGTGGCTGAGAAATATTGCAGTATTTTCGATTGCAAAGCGATTGTTCCGGAAATATGTCTGAAACCTTAAACATTAATCGGCCACACTAAAAATATGTGACAATATATCCCGGCCATACTAAAAATATTGCCGAGTGTTGCATAGTCTGGCCGTAAATGCTGGCTGATGCTGCCAGCCGCACTATTGCAGCTATACATTTTCGTGAAAATATGGCCCGTCTAGGAGCCCCTTACCTAGTACTCCGAGTTATTTAGGAGCTTAAATCGTGTTTCAAATTTAGAACGTCAATTTGTTTATACGGACTACAATACGTTACCTTTAACAAATCGCCACTACTTTGAAAAAATCTCGTATCTAAAATCAGTATGTAATCAAAATTGAACCTTGACTCAATGTACATAAGGTTCACTTAGAAAAATTATCTATTTTGTGGTACGAGTTTTTTTAAAGTAGTGACGAAATACCGGATCCGATTTGCGTTTACACAAACTCGGAACAAGAATCCTGTAAAAAACCAGATCCGGACCGGAGGATCTTACGAAACTGGACGACCGTGTGAACACTCTATTCGACAGTGGCGTGGTGTAAACATTTCCGTTAGTTAACCAGGACAATGAGAATTGTAAGTTGCGTAAGTACACAATTTTTGTTACACTTTTTGTTACTTTTTTGTTACGTTACGTACACAATATTTGTTACACTTTTTGTTACGTCACGAAAAATTTAGGCAAGCGGTGGAAATCGAAAGAAAACGAGCCTATTGTCTCTCAAAGGGCTGGGTGCACCTGATATAGGTACCTCGTGTTGGCAGGTGTCCATGGGCGGCGGTGATTGCTTCCCATCAGGTGACTCGCAAGCTCGTTTGCTCTCTCTTATATAAAAAAAACTGGGCAAGTGCGAGTCGGACTCGCGGGCCGAGGGTTCCGTGCACATTTATAGGTATGTAAACGGGAATAGTGTCTTGAAGATATTTCTCGATTCTTCCAAGTGACTTAATCCATTACAGTCTATGCAGAGCCCTACTCTTAAGCAAAATGTACGTAGTGTGGGGTCAGATTAAATTGGTCATTAATATTTACAGGCAGACGAATAATAAAATATTTTCAGAATTTTCTAGTCGGTTGTGTTATTGATAGCTATGTGGGGTCAGATTAAATTGGTCATTAATATTTACAGACAGACAAAAAATACAAGATTTTCAGAATTTTCTAGTTGTGTTATTCATAGCTACCTTCATACCTAATTTCAAGTTTTTAGGACAACTGGAAGTGCCCTATAGGTTTTCAGTGCACTTTTGTATGGAAACACATTGTTTAATGACTGTAACTTTTGGTTGCGTTGACTTAGAAGTTTGACTTTTTCAGGGCTTCAAGGGACCGCAGATTCGAATATTCGATAGTCAATTTGAGCTTGATACTTCCACGCCTTCCTGAGAAAAAGGGTCTTGACAAACAGATGGACGGACGGACAAAAAAGTGCTCCTATAAGGGTTCCGTTTTCTCCTTTCGAGAGCTTAGTCTAGGATCGTTAGTATTTATACGGAACCCGAAGTATGTGCTCACTCAAAATTCCTGTATCCATAAACATAGTGGGAAACATTTCAGATTTACAGTCGGGTGGAGTTTTACAACCAGCCTCGTGATTCACGGATTCATGTACAAAGTGAGAAACCTTGGTTCAAAGAAAATTAGACTTTATAATGTGGTGCATAGAGTACACAGTGTGGCTGTGACATGTTGGTTGCAAGCATTATACATGTGTGTATTTAGAACCTGTGAGATTAAAAATTGTACTTTGCTAGTAGCTGTGAGCTATAGACCTCCGTCTGTCTCATTATGTGTTCAATAGGCTCCGCCATTTTTGAACATTATATGAAAATTAAACGAAATTACTCATAATCATCATCTCAGCCGTAGGACGTCCACTGTTGGACATAGGTCTCCCCCATAGACCTCCAGTTGCTTCGATTGGCAGCGACCTGCATCCACCGTGAACCCGCGGCTTTGCCCAGGTCATCCGTCCATCTCGTTGGTGGACGTCGTCCCACGCTGCGCTTGCCGAACGAAACGAAACGAAACGAAATTACTATTCTTTTTTTATTTGGTAATCTGTCCTAATTTTCGGTCTGCCTCGAAATCACTGCCATTCTCTGGCAGACCAAGAAGGAGAAAGCAAGACGATTTGGACATGTAGGTACGGTCAAGAAATTTAATTCATGAGCCATCATGGAACCATTTCATAGTAAACGTCATAGTGACGTAGCATTAATTAACAAGGAAAATCGTAATGACTTTTTCTTTGAAAAGGTTCCATGGTAGCTCATATAATAAGTCAAAGTCCTTGACAGTACGCAAATTACTCGCCTGACACAGCGCTAGAATGGAAGATATGGAAGTTTTTTTTTTAATTTGACTGGATGGCAAACGAGCAAATGGATCTCCTGATGGTAAGACATTACCACCGCCCATAAACATCTGCAACACCAGGGGTATTTCAGATGCGTTGCTAACCTAGAGGCCTAAGATGGGATACCTCAAATGCCAGTAATTTCACCGGCTGTCTTACTCTCCACGCCGAAACACAACAGTGCAAGCACTGCTGCTTCACGGCAGGATTAGCGAGCAAGATGGTGGTGGCAATTGGGTGGACCTTGCACAAGGTCCTACCACCTGTGAAGTCAGAGGGGAGGCTGTGTGTCTTAGTGACTTATACTTTGAATCTCTTTATTTCAACTACAGGATATTATATCAATTACAGCCGTGGTGGCCTAGTGGTTTGACCTATCGCCTCTCAAGCAGAGGGTCGTGGGTTCAGATCCCGGCTCGCACCTCTGAGTTTTTCGAAACTCATGTGCGCAATTTACCACGAGCTTTGCGGTGAAGGAAAACATCGTGAGGAAACCTGCACAAACCTGCGAAGCAATTCAATGGTTCGTGTGAAGTTCCCAATCCGCACTGGGCCCGCGTGGGAACTATGGCCCAAGCCCTCTCATTCCGAGAGGAGGCCTGTGCCCAGCAGTGGGACGTATATAGGCTGAGATGATGATGATATCAATTACACAGGTGTAAAAAGGGACGGTACACCAAAATTCATTATCAGAACCACGAGATTATTGTCCGTTTTTGTATCGAATTTTTCAAGCATGACTTTGATATGAATGCATTCAGAATCCAAATTAAGCTGGTGAAATTTCAACGGAAAGTGCAAATCGAAATTCAACGTTATTCAAAAGAAATTGGAATCACATTTGTATAACATGGCGTTAACACATAGTCTTTTCTTAAACTGGAAAACTACCTACCTATTTCATTTGGAGAGTGTAGCAAAATTTTCAATGTTCGACTGAATTTTAACATCACTCACAAATTATCGTATTTGTCAAAATTTATATGTTAACATTGGTAAAGTCTCTGTAAAAAATAACCTAACCAACAAAAAGTTAGAAAACCCCCGATTTTGTTACTTCAAAGTTCAATATCTCAAAAACGGCTGAAACGATTCTGATAAAGCATGTCTAACAACCATCGCTGGAAAACCTGCTTTCAATAAAAAACCGCATTCAAATTGGTCCACCCGTTTAAGAGCTTTACAGTGCCACAGACAGACAGACACACACACAGACACACAGACACACATAGCGGTCAAACTTATGACTAAGGTAGTGGATTATAATAGGAGCCATCACTATATGGCATTCGTATCAAAATTTTATTCACAATATAGCCATCGTTATGTTTCTGAGTAAAATGCCGGATTTTTGCCACTCATAAACTAAAACTAAACTAAAATTTGATAGGTAGTAATAATTTCATTACTCATAAAAATTTATCAAAATTTTAATTTTATGGCAGTCTATATTAGACGCTTTCTGTGATATAGGTACAATCACCTGCATTAATATCTGCCACAGCGGAGCGCGCAAAAACATCTGACGCATTCTACCGGCCCTAGAAATATTGCACGTTTTGTTTATCAGATCTTGGAGCTGGTGACAGTACGGGTAGAAAAACATACGCACAGGACGGTTTTAAGAAGGTTCCCTCTTTGGAATTTTGACTACGAACCCCCAAAAAATACACCTCGCAACTCTTAATTTACCTAAAAAAACAATCTTGGGTGAATCTTTCCACAAAAATGTCCAAAGAATCCTCCCTATTTATACTTCGCCAATAAATGCAAAAAAGGTTCTCTCAAATATTTGATGCAAATTAAGATATTTAATCAAATACGCATTGAATTGATTAAATTGTTGAATTAGGCACAAATGGGCGGCTAAAAGGGCTTTCCCGGTTTTTCAACGGCTGAAATTAGAGTTTTTTTCCCTTGAAAGATTTCCCCTTTAGATGTAATTACTCTATTTGGGCAAATGAAAAGGTCCCTTTCAGGTCCTTATGTGAACCTCCCTTGAATAAGTACCAAGGTTTCGAGTACGGTTCTTACAAACGTAAATAAGTTGAGAGTGGTTTTCTTGCCCTAATTCTAATTCTGGAAGGAAGAAACGGGTACCGCATAAGTACAGTCAATGTCATAAATAAGTGATTAGTCGTTATATGATGAGTTAAAGTGACAAGGAACAAAAGTGATCACTTATTTCTGACGTTGACTGTATTTGACCTACATCATAATAAATACGTAAATGCAGTGTCTTTAATCTTCGTAAGTTTGATTTGTCAATATTGATGTCATTTCCATTTGATGTAAATTGTACCTTTCATACATTCTTAAGGTTGCCAAATAAAAATGACTATTGCGAAACCCTTGTTGTTTCATCCTATCCATTTCAAATATAATCATTTATGAGCATCATTTTTTTAAAAGTAATCCATACTGATATTATAAAATGCGAAAGTGTGTTTGTATGTTTGTGTGTTTGTATGTTTGTCCGTCTTTCAGGCCGTAACGGAGCGACGGATCGACGTGATTTTTGGCATAGAGATAGTTTATGGGCCCGAGAGTGACATAGGCTACTTTTTATCACGGAAAAATGCACAGTTCCCAAAGGAACAGCGCGCTATGACCGAATACCATGCGGGCGGAGCCGCGGGCAAAAGCTAGTAGTTTTATATTGTAAGGAGTTTGTTTAGTCAGCATGCTCTGCAAATATTTTAAACAAGAATAGTAGTAGAAGTATTTTCACAGTTCAGTTTGTATCATTTGAAAGAAAGAAAGAAAGAAAGAAAACATTTATTCGTGACAAAAAAAAACCTAAATAAAAAACAAGAAAAAAAAAAAAACAAAAAAATAGCTATGCATGTCACGAAATGGTCCCAAATCAGCGATCTGCCGTTCTCGCGAACGGCGCTGTTCTTCCTTTGGGACCATCTGGCCATCATACACTAGAAAAAATTAGACATAAAAATACAGTGAAACCGACAAAATATACATTTGTGTTAACAATAGTGGGAAAATAGGTAATCTCCGATACTCAGGGCTACCACAAAACTCGACGTTCGTGTCGTACCCCTCTGATACTTATACTATTTAATACGAGAGCGAGAGGGACGGTATGATATGAACTTCGAGTTTCGAGTTACGTAGTAACCCAGCAGAGCATTAAAAACGCTCGATAATACAACCAAATGCTCAATTATTATAGTAGCACAGTAGAAGAATTGCGAAACTGAAGTGGCAGTGGGCGGGGCACATTGCTCGCAAGACTGATGGCCGATGGGGTCCAAAGGTTCTCGAGTAGCGTCCGCGGACCGGGAAACGAGCTGTCGGTAGGCCTCCAACAAGATGGAGCGACGACCTGGTTAAGATCGCAGGATCGCGGTGGATGCGGAAAGCACAAGACCGGTCTGTTTGGAGAGCCTTGGGGGAGGCCTACGTCCAGCCAGTGAACGTCTTTCGGCTGACATGATGATGATGATGCTCAATTATTATGTTATGGAGACGCTGAAGAATATTGAGTTGATCATTTTATACTCCACAGATTAATATAGGCGACAGGCTTAAGCGGAAACTAGGGAGCTAACTAAAAGTTTCCTTCAAAGCGCCGGCTTAATCCTTTTTAAATTGCCTGTTGCTATAGTTTCATCGTTATCATATTAATTAATGGCGTTACAAGACTCTAATCTGGCTACACGAACATTGCTCAGACGGGTTTCTGTTTGATAAAGTTTTGAAGCTTTTCAATCCGATGTAACAACCCTGGACGCAAAAAGAGGGGTTATAAGTTTGACCGCATGTGTCTGAACTGTCTGTGAGAGCGAAGATCTTAAACGGGTACACCGATTTGGAAACGGTATTTGAAAGCAGGTTTTTTAGCAATTGTTTTTAGACATGTCTTATTGTACCGGTTCAAGTCTTCACGTCGGTCAAATTCACAAATATAATTAATTATATTATATTACTAGCTTTTTCCCACGGCTCCGCCTATTCGATTATCGCGCGCTGTTCCCTCGGGAACTGTGCATTTTTCCGGGATAAAAAGTAGCCTATGTACTCTCGGGCCCATAAATTATCTCTATGCCAAAAACCACGTCGATCCGTCGCTCCGTTAAGGCGTGAAAGGACAAACACACAAACACACTTTCGCATTTATAATATTAGTATATATATTTACTATCTATAAATTCGCTATCGCAAATAAAATTTTATTCTATGTCCATTCAACCATAACTAGAAAAAACATGAAAAAGTGTTATAGCGATTGGTTTTCAACATATACCAGGATATGAATATGACCGACGATTGGAATGGGATTCTATTTGATCGCCTACATTTTAACATGACGCTGGTTTTGATCTTTTTTAACGAGCATAAAAAAGTACGGAAGTTGAAAAATGTACATATTTTTAAGCTTTCCTTAGAAAATGCTTTTTTACTAGAAAAATGCATTTGAAAGCTGAAAATTGTAGTGTAACTTTATTAAGTACGCATGTAAGTACTTAAGTTACCTATATTTATTTCAAAGTTTGTACTTCAGTAAAACCGTAACTTTGAATTATATTTCTCTTTTAATAGTCTTGAATTTTATGAGTGTTAACATCATTTAATTCGCTTTACATACATTTTAATTTTATAAAAAAACTATATAAAAAAATAATAATATATATTTTTCCTGATAGTTTTGGTCTCAGGCCAGTCCTTTGCATACACGTCGAAATCGTCCCGCCAATCAAGCCAATTCAGTTGTTATTGCGTGATGTTCAACAAAACTACAAATAATCTGAACATATTCACGATTTTTTTTATTCAAAAATTTTCTTGTTTATAATACCTATTAAGTTGAATTATATAGGATAGGATAAAACAGCGCTTTCCGCGCAAGGTTGTAAATTATTCATCATCATCATCAACCTATGTTCGTCCACTGCTGGACATAGGCCTCTCCCCTGGCACGCTATTGAGCACGACTGTAATTAAGAATATAATGTACTAGCCTGTTGCCTGCGACTCCGTCTGCGTAGAATTCATTTATCGCAATCCCCAGAGAACTGATACAAGTTTCCCGGGTAGATGAATAATATATTTATACGATATTGTAAAGAATTTAGGGTATAAAATAACTTAACCAACAAAAAGTTGGTAAGCGCCCGAAATTGTCACTTCAAAGTTAAATATCTCAAAAACAGCTGAACCGATTTTGATAAAACATGTCAAAGAACCATCGCTAGAAAACTTGCTTTCAAATCGAAAAACCGCATTCAAATCGGTTCACCCGTTTAAGAGCTACGGTGCCACAGACAGACACACATACAGACATACGTAGCAGTCAAACTTATAATACACCTCTTTTTAGGTCGATGGGTTAAAAAAAAGACAAAAAATACCTATCGAATCATACTGAGTTATTTCATGCCTAAAGCCACTATAATTATAGTGGCTGGCTTTTACTTTAGGTATGAAATACCTGTACTAAGAGGCACCATTCTTCTGCGAGAGGATATTACAATTTTTACCAATTATTTATTTTAATTTAACTAATATTACATCAACAAACAAACCAAAGAAGTCGACGTCTTACAAAACATTAAATGGAATAAAGTGGAATGGAACCACGAATCTATTTCAATTACTAGTTTAGAAAATTATAGTCGAGAGCATAAAGCATTTGTTTTACTGAAGTCCATAAAATGAAGTTATTTACGCAGGGTGTTCTTTAATGTTCTTAATAAATATGTACTTATGGGACATAAATAAACAACATTTTATCATTGAAACTAATTGATCAATTATACTACCGAAGTTTTTTTTTTATATAAGAGGGGGCAAACGAGCAGACGGGTCACCTGATGGAGAGCGATCACCGTCGCCCATGGACACCCGCAACCAGAGGAATCACAGGTGCGTTGCCGACCCTTTAAGGAATTGGTAGGTCGGGGAAGTGCAGCTTGTACTATGGGTTCCACATAATTAAACCTAAGAATAATTTATTGAATCAGGCGTTACTTTGCGGAGGTCCATATCAATGAACTAAAAGAATTTCCTTGCTCACCCGCGACCTTACACGATAGCTAAGCTTATGCAAAATATGCGTGTTCATGCAGTTCCTCCACCTCCACACGTCTGTACCTAAGAACACACACAAATTACACAAATCCATCTATCACCACCACCACAACACACTGTCAGTGGCACCAGAGCTCATCTTCAGAATAAACTCTGCCGTGTGTGCAGGCAGTTTCCAACCGAAACAACTGGAGGTCTATGGGAGACCTATGTCCAACAGTGGACGTCCTAACGGCTGAAATGATGACGACACTTACAGTGTTTATTATTTGTCCTCGTGTCAAGAGCAACCTGTATAGTCTAGTCTAGTCTATAGTCAATTACTCCCCGAGCGGGTTTCATTGGAAAACTAACGAGGTACAAACAACCTCGGAAAAATAAAACGAGACATTTTAAAATTTCAGCCAGAATCATGAGTAACTGAAGATTTCCCGGGTAAATTTAAATTATCTCAGCCATAATAATGGATCTAACAGTTTTTACTTATTATAAGTAATAATTTTACGATCACGGTGGAAAATTATTATTTAAGTGTCTACATCGGTACATTTAGACGCATTCCTTAAGGTATGCAGACTGATTACATTTTTAAGCTTACAATATTTAATTTTTATTAAGTAACCTAACCTAACCAACAAAAAGTTGAAAACCCCCCGACTTTGTCACTTCAAAGATCAATATCTCAATATCTGTCGTGTCACGAAGTATCTAATATAGTTATAGTGCTAGTTTTAGTCTTAGTCTTAGGTGATACTTATGGAGCCAAAAAAAAACCTTTCTTTCTTTCTTTCTTTAAATGCTAAACCAATTTTGATGAAAAATGTTTAAAAACCATTGCTGGAAAACCTGATTTCAAATAAAAAAACGCATCCAAATCGGTCCACCCGTTTAAGAGCTACGGTGCCACACATAGACAGACACACAGACATACAGAGACCCAGACATACAGACACACAGCATTAAAAAAATCTCTCGCTCGGGGGTTAAAAGAAAACAACTTGAAACAAAAACATAATCATTAAAATACACGAATCAGATACACCAATCGCTTATGTATTAATAGTCGAGATTATGCTCGACATGTTTAGAACCAAAACCTTGGTTCATTTTAAAGGCGAGCTTGAACGAAAAGCCGACTGTGAAGTAACGATAACCTTACCAACTTAGAAAATTTTAACAGCCCCTGATATACATTACTATATTCAATATCTCAAAAAGGCTGAATCGATTTTGACAAAATTTAGCTAAGAACCACCGTAAGGAAATTCACTTTCACGTCAAAAAACGCATTAAAATCGGTTTATCCGATGATGCCTCAGACATCACTGGCATCGAACTTAAAACTCTTTTTGCGTCGACGGTTAAAAAAAATGCGTAATTGCTGGAGTATTATCAACATTCACAAGTGTATACTAAATTACTAAATTAGCGAAATACTAGTATAAACACTTCGGATAACCTCATAACATTTATACCCGCCATACTTCAAACGAGACTTGTACGTTAGTACTATTATATATTCTGTGCTTGTAGGAAACCATATCTCAACCCTTTATTCTAAAGCCCTGGAGTGCTATCGGACTAACTTACACGCATAGACAGTTCGGGAGTTATCGGTTATCTTCGGCAACCTTCGGGCCTTGAACAATGCGAGAGTTGGGATTGAGTTACCGTAACTCGTAAGGGAAACAAAACTTACAGGGTACTTCCCGTGAACTCAGAATCTTGAAATTTGGTATGAAGGTAGCTATTATAACACAACCAACTATAAAAGTCTGAAAATAATCTTGATTTTCAATGTCTGTCTGTAAATACCAATAACCAATATAATCTGATCCCACACTGCGTACATTTTGCTTAAGAGTAGGGCTCTACATACACTGGCTTTGATGTTTTAAATCACTCGGGGAAAGCGAGAAATATCTTCAAGACACGATTCCCGTTTACTTACATACCTATTAATGTGTACGGAGCCCTCGGTGCGCGACTCCGACTCGCACTTGCCTGGTTTTTTCATTCCAGCCGTTGTCGCGTAAAGCTCAGAGTCAACAAGACAGGACGCATTTTATGGTCGAGGCATACTTACTTTTATAACTGCAAAGTCATATTTTTTCAAATAAAAACTGTGAACTGGGTAGCACTGTGTTAAATTTTTATATTTTCTTTGTCTACTCTACATTATGCAGGTATCATAATCATCGTCATCATCATCATATCAGCCGTAGGACGTCCACTACTGAACAAAAGTCTCCCCTCTAGTTGCTTCGGTTGGAAGCGGTCTGCACGCGCCACGAACCCGTAGCTTCAACCAGTTCATTCTTCTTGGCATGGTTTTGGAAAGCGCTCGTAGTTTGAAAACCAGCTAAGAGCATGTCGGACACGCCCAAGATAGGGTTTAGGGTTATTTTTCTAAGGATTTCGTATTGTGTACAGAATCTTCCAAGTTTAGGTATAATTTATTACCTTATAGGCTGCTGTTTACTCTTAAACTACTGAAAATAAAGTGTGTTTTAAGGTTAATAAGGTGTGTTTTTTATTGTCAATAAATATTGTGAGTTTGTGAGTTTGAGTATGAAAATTCTCAAGCAATCTTAGCCATTATAGTTTTCTTTGTAGATATATATTTACTGTCATCCTGAATTTTTTCAAATTTTACCACCCAACAGTTTAGATTTTAGAGAGGAGACGATCGATTTTAATGAAAACTTGTACTTTAAAGTTTAATATTTCCCCACACAAAAGGGTTGTTACAGAAAAAAAAAACCGCCACTGCCTATGAGAGTTTTTAAGGCCGTTCCCTGAGCCAAATACGCAAAACTAGCCCAAGAATAATGCTACTTTTCTACGAAACGTTGATATTTGTAGACTTGGGAAAAATATATATCATTCTTGATTATATTATCTTGTCAAAGACAGCTTTCGATACACGATTCATCACACTTCGCTCGATACAATTAATTCCCAAAGTAACCTCCAACGCGAATTTTTAAAAGAACTTTACTTGTTTTTTTACTACGTGACACTATGAAACAAAAAATAGAGAAAAATCTATCATAACTTAAATAGTCCTTTGACAGCTTCCGAATTTCAATAATTTGAGGCAATATTTTTAAATTAAATAAAAATCGACAAATTCTATCGTAAAAAGAAATTGACTTACGGCCTGCAGTGTCTATCTCCGTCATTCTTTCGAAATGTGACAGTGACCGCTGAGCGCTCGTGCTAGACGGACATGTACTAAGTTTCCCCAAAAAAATACAAGATTTTATTTCATTTGCCTTGCAAATATATTATTGTAGTGTTACTAGTAAAAACTGTGTTGAGTGTCCTACTGATATACCACCGTGTGCGTGTGTATTATGGGTAACAAACAATTGAATAAGAAGGAAAAATCTCGAAAGACAACTCATAAGATTCTAAAAAACGATGGAACTAACGTAAGTAAAAAATATATTTATTAAACAGTGACAATAGTATTTATTTCGTTATTTATAATAAAACTATTAATTTGCAAATTTAATTTTCTGTGAACAAACCAGAACAAACATTACAATCATGAATATGCATATAGTTCAGAATTTCACGCAACACAGGAAAGCCTCGGTGGCGTAGTGGTTTCACCGATAGGATATATAAGTAGTAGGCGACCTTGATCAGTCAAATGTGGCGAGAGTTCGAATCACAACTGATAACTAAGCTTTTTGCTTTTTTATTTTTAGGTAAAAGAGAAAATTTGATATTTTTGAAGCCGAACAAAATACAAAATCTTCGGACTACATCGAGTGAGTATAATTAAATTACTTGATTTATGCTGTTTTATCCCTAGCTACGTAAAACAATACAAAACAATTTAGGTATCTTTATTTACAGACTGCAAACGGTGCAAATTTTTGCAGGTGGTAGGACCTTGTGCAAGGTACGCCCGGATTGCTACCACCATCTTGATCGCTAATCCTGCCGTGAAGCAGCAGTGCTTGCACTGTTGTGTTTCGGCGCGGAGAGTAAGACAGCCGGTGAAATTACTGGCACTTGAGGTATTCCAACTTAGGCCTCTAGCACAGAATATATAATAGTACTAACGTACCTCTAGGTTGGCAACGCATCTGCAATACCCCTGATGTTGCAGATGTTTATGGGCGGTGGTGATCTCTTACCACCAGGAGACCCACTTCCTCGTTTGCCTTCCAGTCGAATAAAAAAAAAATGGTAACTTAATCTCCGATTTTATAAACCGCTGGCACCTGTAGCGAGTAAGTTCTAATCTCCAATAGACTTTATTTATCCTTATAAATATAAAAATACCAACCTACCTAGGTCGCATGTAAATTCGTGCGTTGCGATAAATACCTTACTACCCACAGCGGCGCGTACCTATGAAAAGAATGGTCGCGTGACCTTAGTTTTTTTTTATTCGACTAGAAGGCAAACGAGCAAGTGGGTCTCCCGGTGGTAAGAGATCACCACCGCCCATAAACATCTGCAACATCAGGGGTATTGCAGATGCGTTGCCAACCTGGAGGCCTAAGTTGGAATACCTCAAGTGCCAGTAATTTCACCGGCTGTCTTACTCTCCGCGCTGAAACACAACAGTGCAAGCACTGCTGCTTTACGGCAGGAGTAGCGATCAAGATGGTGGTAGCAATCCGGGTGGCCCTTGCACAAGGTCCTACTACCTGCAAGTAAGATATAGGGAATTAAAAAACCGGTGAGAACTAAAAACTGGTTAATAACTACATCGACGGATACAAAACCGGTTAACCGGTTTTTTGCAAACTGTTTAAAATTGAAGTATTAGATGATAATTTTACTATTATTGGTTGTTATTGATGTTAACGGCGTATTTTGTGAGATTTAAATATACTCTCTACTAATAAGGGAAGGTGGGTTACAGTGGATCATGGGTAACAGTGGTCCAGTTGAATGAAGTTTTAACTCATTTATTTATTAAATTGTTTAATAGTCTTTTATCACAAGTAAAAAACAAAGCTAGCCCACTAATATAAAATCACGATGTAAAACAAAAATCGGTTAAAATTCAGTGTAATCAAGTGTAATCAGTTAAAATCAGTGAAATCGTAAAATTATATGATAGAGTTTCATATCCATTATGCCATTGACTCTCACGAGATCACCAACTTTATCACCCGAAAAACATCCCCAGACCATAACTGATCAGTGACCCAGTCCGCCACTGTTGGCACACGCGTAGCTTTGCCTTTCGTTCGCCTTCTTGTCGTCGAATATATTTGACGATGTCTCCCCCCAAAAATGCAATTTCGATTCGTCGTAAAATAAAACTTTTGACCACTGCTCAGGCGTCCAATCTTTGTATTTTTGTATCTTTGTCCTATTATTCAGAGAATAATATTATCCTTTATATTAAATACATAGCTAGAATAACATTGTTTTAACTTCGCGTACCAGATTTGTGTCTAGGGAATGCAAACCGGGTAACAAACCGGTCAAAACCGGTTTTTTATAATTTTCGGCAGTTATTAACCAAATTAGAAATAGTCCTTAAGTATGTGTAAATTGCCTAAAATAGATACCCCAGAATAATCTTCAGACTAGAAAACGACGAATATAGCGTGGGAACTTTTTTTTTTTAAACAAGAATACACACTCGTATTTCTTCGTGTAGTGGACAACAAGAAGTTGGTTCATCTTTTTAATTAAATTTCGTCATCAATATGCTGATAAAACATACGAGCCAAAAGGAAAAATTACATTGCTGAAGCTACAATACCGGTCAAAAGTTTAAGTTCATTCTGTGAAATAAGGTTTTCATATTAAATTATACTGATATTAAAATATAGCATATACTTTGAATTTATACGTTTCATTAGGCCCATGACTACCTAGTAAGAAAATAAATACTTATTCGAGGAATTGTTCTATTGTAAATATAATATTTTCTCTTTTTCCTATGAAATTTTATAAATTCCGCAATTATTAAAAATAGGTCCTCAAAGTTGATCTGAGTGTCGAAACTCGTGCTCTTAATGTAGGTCTGTCCAATGAAGGCTTCACGAGTTCACGACACGAAAAATTGTTGAAAAATGAAGGTTTCCCAAACTGCTGTCATAAGTGCTTTGAAACGAAAACGTGATTTTAATTCCAGTCGATTTCGTTTAGGTACGCCAAGTCACGTCAAAAAGCGAAAACAATTTTATTTAAGCCCAGAGCAAACGCCAACAAACTCGAACTGCTAAAGAAATTCGCGAAGAACTCAACGCCATAATCAGTCAGTATCCGTTTCGATGGTGGTGGAAGTATGTTACGTAAACAGAATATGGGTAAAAGATTGTAATGGGCTCAAAAATACAGAGATTGAACGCCTGAGCAGTGGTCTAAAGTTTTATTTTACGACGAATCGAAATTGCAATTTTTCGGGGGAGACATCGTCAAATATATTCGACGACAAGAAGGCGAACCAAAGGCAAAACTATGCGTGATGCCAACAGTGGAGGACTGGATCACTGATCAATTATAGTCTGGAGATGTTTTGCGGGTGATAAGGTTGGTGATTTCGTGAGAGTCAATGGCATAATGGATATGAAACTCTATCATAACATTTTGCAACTTCACGCTTTTCCATCCGAAAAACGAATTTTAACTGATATTTTTTTTACATTGTGATGTTTTATACAGGTTAGGTTTGTTTTTACTTACTTGTAATAAGAGGCTATTAAATAATTTTGTAAATAAATGAGTTAAAACTTCATTCAACCGGAATCACAAAAATTTCATTTATTTAGAACTTAAATATGTACTTTTTTACTTACTAGGTGCCCGATGGGAACACACAAATACTCCCAAAATATTAAATTCCGAATTCGCTAATTCCGATTTTCACAATTCCTAAGACATATAATTCCGATTACTTAAAAACATGTATATCATTTTTCCGAATTTCAAAATATCGATTTTTTATATCCAATTTTTAAAACTCCGAAGAATTAAAAACACGAAATGTTATTGGCCTGAAGTACAGTATTCCGATTACCAAATTTCCGAAATGACATCGCCAATTCGGAAATATGACATTCGGCAAAATAAACTGCGTGGTTTTAATAAGCGGAAACTTGAATTTCGAATCTTGAATAAATATCAATTAATTTAGGTAACTTGAACTGCATAGGATAGGTTAGGTTAGAATTGCGTCAAAGCGCGAAGCGCCTTAACTGCGCGGAATAGGAGCTCCGTGATGCAGAAATCCATCGAACTTGTAACACATTGCTGAAAATGAATAACAGTTATTACTTTTTTAGACCAATCTAACCTACCTAACCTATTCATAGCTTACGTTTAGAAGTCGGGATTTATTATTGATCGGTGTAATGTTACTCGGAATTTTTAAAATCGGTATTTTAGTAATTGGAATTCGTATTTTTGACATTTCGGATTATTATTGAGTCGAACTTCTTATTGTTCGATGTATTAAAATTCGGAAATTTGAAAATCGTAATTTAAAAAATGACGATATGTTTAAGTTTCGGATTTATAAAAAATCGGAATAGTCATAGTAGGACTTTAAAAACATTCGGAATTATAAAAATCGGTATTTTGAAGTTCGTGATTCCGACTTTCGGAATTTCTTAATTCTTCTTTTTCTGAATTTCTTTCGGTATTTATGTAGTGTACCCGTGCCCTATACACCGCAACATTACCTCTCGTTTCGATGCTGAGACGATGACTAGTTTGGCAAGCGGGGGCGTAAGAGCAACAACTTCGAATCCACTCACGGGCATGCTTGTAATACACATAAAATTATACCAAAAGATCCACTGTTACCCATGATCCACTGTAACCCACCTTCCTCTATTAATACAGAGTATATTTAAATAATTATTTAAATCTCACAAAATACGCCGTTAACACCAATAGCAACCAAGAATAGTAAAATTATCGTTTTCAAATAGTTTGCAAAAAAACTGCTAAAAACCGGTTAACCAGTTTCGAATCCCTCAATACGGTTATTAACCGATTTTTGGTTTTTACTGGTTTTTTCATTCTCTATTTGCGTCGTAAATTGATTAATCACAAAGTTCTTATAATCTATCGTGCAGGGCTTACTTCTGTTTCTCTCGTTAGTTCTTTGCCACCGGTGCTTTATACATATGTCCATAACAAATTGTAAATGCTAACACATTTAATATATTTTCAGTTACAAATATCGTTCGATGTGGAAGAAGAGGTTCCAGACAAAACAGTTGATCGAAGAATTGTCGCAGTTATTAGTATTTTTTTTTACAAAATTACAATTTATTTGCAATCATGGACCCTTAGAATGCGGTATTCAAAAGAATGCAGTTCGTTGGAGAAGTACCTAAAAACATGGGCTAACATCAAAATTTATGTTTCGGTGTATAAACAATATTGTTTTTGAAATAAGAGTTGACTTCATTAAAATGAATATTTAATTTACACTGTGCTCTATTTTATTACTTCAATTTAACTTTAACGCCATCTATGCGATCCAGCATGCTTTTTTCGGTCTAGTAATACGTTTTACAAATCAGTGTCCTGTTAGTTCAGTTGAGTCGCCACTTCTTACGTGGCGCTGTTGTATCGGCAATAATCGGCAATGTATCGAGGGGCGGGACGGCTGGCGCGGGGGAGGGGCTCGATTTTAGAATTCGTTTGGGTACGGGAACGGCCTTAACACATTTTTTTCTACCATTTTGTCTGCTTAGTTGCTATATATCCGTGCAAAATTACAGCTTTGCAGCATTGATAGTCCCGGCGGAAAGCCGCGTACGGACAGACGAACAGACAGACATGGCGAAACTGTAATGGTTCCGTTTTGCCATTTTAACTACGGAACCCAAAAAAATTTTGAACGCAAAAGAGCTCTTTGCGGCCTACTTACGAAATAAATGTTTTGATTTCGAACAAAAGGATAACTGTAATTTACCTATTTTGGATAAATAAATTATTTTGAATTTGAATTTGAACAAGAAGAACAGCAACTACATAAATTTGCTGACTATCCGCAGTGACCGAATTTGTCATATTTTTCAGATTTTATACAAAATATACTTTACTCGGAAACTTCATGATTTATTACGTTGTTTTAGTTGAAAAATGAGCTCGCACCGTTGGTTAAATTTAATACGCTTACCGTTTGTGAAATATTAAAACACAAAACTCACAGGCAGTCGGACCAAAGTTTTAGAAACAGGAATTCGTGTGTGGATTCAGAACATTAGGTACTATTTACACCCACATTTATTTAAATTAGGTACATTATTTTACTAACCCCGGACGCAAAAAGGTGTTATAAGTTTTACCGCTATGTGTGTCTGTCTGTCAGTTAGCTCTTAAACGGGTGGACCGATTTGAATGCGGTCTTTTTTATTTTAAAGAAAGTTTTCTAGCAATGGTTCTTGGACATGTTTTATCAAAATTGGTTGAGTCGTTTTTGAGATATTGAGCTTTGAAGTGTCAAAGTCAGGGGTTTTCCAACTTTTTGTTGATTATGTTAGATTATTAAAGTAGGATTCGTGAGGTTTTTGGGATGGATGTTATAATTAATTGAATGAATTAAGATATATTTATTTTTTGTCAACGGTATTTCATTAGGTATTGTAATTGACAACAATACCGGAGCTCTATAGAAGTTCAAAATTTTTGCACAATCAGATCATATGAATGTAGGTAAAAGAAGGTTAAAATTATTTTTGAAAGTCCCACGGATTATGCTTATATTGGGATAACCTTTTGACCCACTTGCTTTAGCCATCCAATCGAATAATAAAAACAAAATGTTCAAAAATCACACTTCAAAATTTTGTACCCAGCTTTAAAGAAATAAAAATGAAATGTCCAAAATAATAATTTACATTATTTGTAGTTCAATAGCAGCAACCAAAATGCTTAAAACAAATCTTTTAAAGGCGATTTAAACGAGAGCCACAAAGTCTTATAACTCAAGTAATTTGTAAAACCTTTTTCTATAATTACTTTAGGGAGTCCCCCGTCTAATTTTGTGGGACACCTGAAATCACTGAAATGTTTATGGATCGCTTCTGAGTTGTGAATAAAAGAAACTGGACGAAGAGATTGTGTAAGTTCAGTGATTTGAAATGACTTTTATAAGTCATCTGGTATTAAGAAAATTACAGATTTACGTCGTCCTAAACATAGAACTCAATTTTTGTAATGGTTGGTCTAGATGTCTAATCAGTGTTACTTTTATTAGTTACTAGACGTTACTTGCGACTCCGTCTGCGTAGAATTCGTTTTTCCTCGGGAACTATGCAATTTCCGGGATAAAAAGTATGCCATGTCTGTTCCCGGGACTCAAGTTATCTGTTACAGAATTTCATCTAAATCGGTTGAGCGGTTTAGCAAATAAACAAACAAACAGACTTACAAACTTTCGCATTTATAATTTTCGTTGGATAAAAATTGATATTATTTCGCCAAAGTGAACTTCGTAATTGAAATAAGGTATTTTTGACACTTTTTCAACTAAAAACTTTAAGGGGCTATTTCACCTTACATTGATTAATGTTAACTGACGAATACATGTAATGTCATCTCCGTCTATTCGTACAAAACAAACAGAGACGGCAACACATTTAACCGTCACTTAACACTAATCATTGATTGACTAAAAAGATTTCTTCAAATTGACAGTAAACTTTTTCAAGTATTTTAATGTTATTTGTCATCATCATCATCATCAGCTTAAAGACGTCTACTGCTGAACGAAGGCCTCCCCCTTAGAACGCTACAATGAACGATAACTACCCTTTGCATCCACCGGTTGTCACTGTCCGGTTGCAACTGTCACGACGTCACCCGTCCACCTAGTGGGAGGCCTGCCAACGCTTCGTCTTTTGCAGATGCAAAGATGGGATACCTCAAGTGCCAGTAATTTCGCCGGCTGTCTTACTAAAACACAACAGTGCAAGCACTGCTGCTTCACGGCAGGATTAACGAGCAAGATGGCGGTCGCAATCCGGGCGGACCTTGCACGAGGGCATACCACCTGCAATAATGGTTTGTGGTCGCTACTCGACAACTTTTCTCCCCCAACGATATTTGTGTAGGTATATTTATAATAAAAAACCGGCCAAGAGCGTGTCGGACATGCCCGAAATAGGGTTCCGTAGCCATTACAAAAAATTTAAGTAATATTTTTCAAAGGATTTCGTATTTTATAAGGAATCTGCCAAGTTTAGGTATATTTTATACCTTACGCTGCTATTTACTCATAAACTACTAATAATTCTCAAGCAAACTTAGCCGTTATAGTTTTCATTGGAAGTTTGATATACTGACTACCATCCTAAATTTTTTCAAATTTTTCCACCCACCGGTTTAGATTTTAGAGGGGGGGAAAGCTCGATTTTAATGAAAATTTGCACTTTAAAGTTGAATATTTCGCAAACGCTTTACTGAATTGAAAAATAGTTTGAGCAAACCCCTAATGGTTTTAAAATACCTATCCAACGATACCCCACACTATAGGGTTGGATGAGAAAAAAAAATCACCGCCACTTTACGTCTATGGGAGGTACCCTAAAAAAATTATTTTTTAATTTTTAATTATACCTACTATTTTGTCGGCATAGTTTACTTATATATCCGTGGAAAATTACAGCTTTCTAGCATTGATAGTCCCTGAGCAAAGCCGCGGACGGACAGACAGACAGACAGACGGACAGACAGACAGACATGGCGAAACTATAAGGATTCCGTTTTGCCATTTTGGCTCCGGAACCCTAAAAATTGCCTAATAACATTGAAGAAATTGACGAAACACAGCTGAAAAGCAATTGTAATTTCGCCGGTAAACTCAGACCGCTCTGAATAATTTAAATTCGTCCATTTTGTCTACGAATTTTGAAATGGGTCCGAATCGTATTCAATAAGGGTCAATATAAAATTCCAATTACGGACCTCGTCGTTAGGATAAAGTTCTCGATATTCTTTGGAATAATCCACATCCGAACGAGGAATAATCATAACTAGATGAGGCTTATATATTTGTACTATAAAATTGGTGAAACTTTGCCGCAGATCCGAATTCGCGATTCGTATTTTTGGCTGTTTTCATCAATAAACTAAAAGAATTTCCTTGCTCACCCGCGACCTTACGATACGCATATTTTGCATAAACTTAGAGCTTATGCAAAATATGCGTGTTCATGCAGTTCCTCCACCCTCACACTGTAAAAACACACACAAATTACACAAACCCATCTATCACCACCACAACATCACATTGACACACTGTTTTCATCTTAGATTCGTTAAAATAAACGTTTAAGAATATTTAAAGTGCACTTTAAATCGCTCTCAATGGCTCTTTTACCTGTGGTATTACTTTTTAATAATTTTTATCCCTATTACAGCTCGAACAAAGTTGAAGCTAGCAAAAAGAAGTAAAGCTGAAATATTACAGGGATGTAAGGTGTCCCTTAATTCAATATCTAAAATTAAATAATAGTTAAAATCAAACTATAGTTAAGAGATTAAAATAGTAAATTTATGTGAAAAAAGGGATGGGTAGACGAAATTTAGGTTTTGAATTCGAATCCAACAAATGACCAAGGACATGCTTAAGGTCATAGCATATCAGTGTCGTATAAGCCTATTACTCAAAGGAGGCCACAAAATAAAAGATAAATTTCATTAAGAATACCGTCTGCCTAAAGATTGAACTTCAAAGAGGATACAAAAGTTGAATTAGAGCGTTTGAGTTCAGAAACGTCAGTTATCAGTAATCAGACATTTATTTGCTCAAACATGGTACAAAAAAGATGGCGTCGTGGTGTGGTGAGGTGGCGTCGATAATGCTACGTAGAAGAAGGTTTTTTTTTATTTGACTGGATGTCATACGAGCAAGTGGTCTCCTGATGTTAAGAGATCACCACCGCCCATAAACATCTGCAACACCAGGGATATTGCAGATGCGTTGCCAACCTAGAAGCCTACGATGGGATACCTCAAGTGTGAGTAATTTTACCGGCTGTCTTACTCTCCACACCGAAACACAACAGTGCAAGCACTGCTGCTTCACGGCAGGATTAGCGAGCAAGATGGTGGTAGAAATCCGGGCGGACCATGCACAAGGTCTTACCACCTGCAAAAATTTTAGGTTACTATTACCTCATCTTAAATTTAAGAACTATGCTCTTGTCGGTGGAGTAATCGCCACTCCGCACGGTCTTTGGTGAGCTCTTTTACTTCCTGATACGACACGACACCCACCCTTTCCTTCACCTCGTAAAAATAGGTCAA
This sequence comes from Choristoneura rosaceana, assembly GCA_037349165.1. NCBI lineage: Eukaryota > Metazoa > Arthropoda > Insecta > Lepidoptera > Tortricidae > Choristoneura > Choristoneura rosaceana. Next base: position 1,311,192 of record JAZBNJ010000002.1, read on the forward strand.
TCTTGGTCTTCCTCTACCTCGTTTTCCTTCTATTTTGCCTTCCAGCAGGTTAAGAAAGAAATTGTCGTGTCGTATCAAAAAGAAGAGAGATTACCTCATCTAGCATATTTTTATGGCCGTGGCGATGGAAGTGGGGCTCTAACGAGGGGGAATGTATGCGCATACATTTTGTACACTCGGCTCAGCGGCACAACATTTTCCGTTCGATTCGGTATGATAAGTAAAGCAGCATTTCTGTTGATTTTTGCAAACGTGACATCGATAATTTATTAGAAATAAAAACGTGGCCGGGTTTGAACAAAACAGATGTTATACTTATGTTTGGGTGTGCTTTTATTAAGAGAAGTCTCTTCGTTCCATTCTCCATATAAACGTAGTCCCGGTCTCATTTTATAACTAGGCAACAGAAGTAGATGAAATTCTGTAAGTATGGACTAGACGTAATTATCAATGCCTGTGTTTTATCACATTTTCATATAAATGTGTAATATCAGTATTACAGGAGCTCAAATGTTGACAAAAAAAGATGTCAACTTTGCACGAGAATTACTGACTATTAAAGCATTTTTACAGAAATCGAAAAAACTATCAGGGTATCAGGAGCTGAAAACGCTGCCAGAGAACCGAAAAGAGTGGCGATTACTCCACCGACAAGAGCTAAGCTCTTAAATTTATGATGATGATGACGAAAAAACTACACATAGAATATATATAACTACACATATATAATAGAAACAAAGAAGAAAATATCATTGATTTTTGTGCAATACTTTTCATGTAATATGAGGACAACGGAACCCAAAATTCAACCGCCCAAATCCTGTAAAGCCTACAGCTATCTCGATATATTTCTAGCGTGAAGCGGAGAAGCGGGAGGGAATGAGCATGGGGGACGGCTGCGAGCGCTTATGTCACGAGCGATAAAGACAGAAATATCCAAAACGAATACCTAACGCGGCCGCGCGGCAGGAAGGGAAACGTTTCTTAACTAAAGCAGCTGGATGGATTAGTATAAAATTGATACAGTCAGCGTCATATACTACGTAGCAGTCAACATAACCAAATACTTGGATACATCCAAAATAGTCATTACCAATGACTCAGTCAAAGCGGTAAAATTGTTGGAGACATCCATCGTGCACAAATATACTGGAGCACGCACATCACCACTGGTAGTGTTGCAGCCATAATAACCCAAAGTATGGGACACACTAGAAAACTGAGCTTTATTTAAAAGGTTTAAGGTTTAATCTCGAGTTGAGTGCGAAATAAATTAATACGTCATAAGATTCGACTTTTTGTTTTTGACAATCACCGAAAAGAGTACCAACTTGTCAGTGATCGTTCCGTCTCTTTCGTTTAGACACTGACGGCTTTTTTCACATTTTTATTTACATTGTCAGCATTCCGTATTAACGGATTTCCTTTTAAATATGGCTTGAATTGGCCAGTATTATTAAATTAAAAAAGAGTTTTTGTTTCATTAAAAAGGTAATGACATGTGCATTTTGCACCAAGAGACTGAAAATGGAACACCGTTCACATCCTATTAAAGAGGACTAGCTAATTGGATCATTGGACCTTACACGGTACGGAATAAAGTCAATTTTCCTGTGGTGTTCCATACTTTTGGATACTTTGGCTGCTACGGTACTAATGTCGGCTTGAATGTTACAAAGTAATTGGCGACGTGCGTGCTCCGGTATATTTGTACACGATGGATGTCTCCAACAATTTGACCGCTTTGACTGAGTCACTGGTAATGACTATTTTGTATGCTCCCAAGTATTTGGTGATCTTGACTGCTACGTACTATATGACGCTGACTGTACCAATGTAAATGGCTCTTGCTAATTTTCATTAGATTTCAGATTCAGATTTGAGGATTTTATTACATTTAGATTTAGATTTATTTGGGTATTTACTGGACCATATTGTGAGTTGTTTCGTTAGTTTTATTAGTGACTTCGTCTGAAAATAATTTGACTATCGCTACGCCACAGGAACTATATAATTTTCTGGGATAAAAACCATTATGTCCTACTCTGTCTGAAAATATCTTCTTCATCTTCTTCTATAGTGCCCGCAATCCTGATACATTGCACAACTATGGAGTTCCTGATTATTAACTTTAGGTATACTTACTACTATGACGCACGCAACAAGTAAGCGTTGCATTTTTGTCTATGATTCATACCTATTGTTTAAATTCAGAAACTTCTATAACAAGCAATTGGAGTTTGTAAGTGCCACCTGTGAGAACATTGGGTATTTATTTTAAAGTTCCTCATGGCAGAAACTCAAACTCGTTACTAGGTAGATGTATCAAAATATTCTCAATTTTAAACGCTATTTAAGTTTTGCAATGTGTCAGGATTTACTTCATAACGGCCGTTGACAGACCTCTCATTCTGAAAGGAAGCCTGTGCCTAGCAGTGGGACGCATAGGCTGGGATGATGATGAGATCGATTTGTCATCCCCGAAAACCCCCACATACCATCGTGTCAGCCGAAAGACGTCCACTGCTGGACATAGGCCTCCCCAAGGCTCTCCACTCAGACCGGTCTTGTGCTTTCCGCATCCACTCACTCCAAATTAAAATTCAAATTCAAATCATTTATTCAGTAAATAGGCCGCAATGGGCCCTTTACACGTCTTTTTTTTTTTGAACTACCAGCGTTTTCGGAAAGACCATCATTGCCAAGAAGAATGTGCCGCAAGAAACTTGGCCCCACTCTATACCAAATTTCAACTTAATTAGCTCAGCAGTTTAAGCGTGAATAGCTAACAGACAAACAGACACACAGAAATTTCAACAGACATACATTAGTAGGTACGGATGTACAAAGACAATACAAAAATAATGAGATTGTACAAGGTTAATATTAGCTAACCAGAACATTTTGTTGTAAATATGAAAGACGATCTTTTGAAAAAAAAACTCCAAAAAAAAAAACAACACAAAATATTGAACAATGGAGATCAAGCCGATAACGTCACGATCAAGGGTCAAATGCTGCCTCGTCGAAAAGCCTTGAAACATCGCCAATTGATTTTATTAAAAGACTTAGGGAACTAAATAACTCCGGATCAGGTGATGGATTATGAAAATTCCTTTAATATCTCGAACGGCATCCGGCCCCGAAGTTTGAAGTTCGCAATCGACCCCCGAAAGGAAATGAATTTCACTTCTTGCTAATGAAAATTCTTTCATACTTCGCCTAACAAAAACTCAAGTTTCCCCTTATCACTATTGGCGTTTTGGCTGAAATTTTGAAGTTGCTGATTTAGATTATTATTATTTATCACTGTAAAGACAAAAATGACTTCACCTCCAGCTCCGTTGGTGTTAATATTTAGTTTTGGCATATGAATTGAATATTCCGCGGAGTTCGCGGCGTTTATCTATGCAGAAAAAAAACTATAATTGTGTTTGAAAAACAGGACAGAATTTATTAAATATTTGTATATATTAAGTACTTATATATATTACATTGATTGACGTTTACGTTTAGGTACAGCACACCGTCTCTGATTTTTCTCTCTACTTCTATTTCTATTTTTATTTTACTGTGTATTTCTTGTGATGTAGTGTTTTTTATGTCAATAAATGTTGTGTTTTAATTTACAAATTTTAACTGAAGATCTATCTACTTATTATGATTAATTTCGCGTGGTACCGTAAACGTGAAAACGATACCAAATTGGACACCACCAAAACAGGACCCTAATCCGACAAACTGCCAGTAATTTGTTTACCAAAAAAACGTGTTTTTTATTCTCAATTTTCACTAAAACGATTCTTCCTTAACGAATTAATATACCAGGGTTGTCGACACGAAAGTATTTTTATACACCTTTAAAGATTTTCACGTCAAAACATTTTAATATCTTTTCCCAGTAACTTAATAACAAGGCGATGTTTTAGAGACTAAACAGCAGACAAGTTAAAGTGGATGAGGACGGTGAGCGTTCACAAAAGACGCTTTGAAATATTCATAAATTTTTCAGGGTTGCCACCATGTGAAACACTTCTTTGAAAATATACGTTGTGTATATATACCTTGTGTTGAATACTATAAGTCAGCATTGCAAAGCTTAATGTTCTAAGCACTGGAAGATACCCCTTTAAGGTATAAGTTCATCTTTGTACGTCTTATTGTCTTGTTAACGTGTTTTATGTAAAACTAGCTGTTGCCCGCGACTCCGTCCGCGTAGAATTAGTCTATTGCTATCCCGTGGGAACTAAGTGCAATTATCCGGGATATAAAATTTTAGAGATATTAAATAAGAGCTTTACGGTGAATAGGAAAAATATTGTGACTAAGCCTGGAAGCCTGTGTAACAAATCCATTGTTGTGTGTGAACATCCCAATTTACACTGGGCCCAAGCACAGCAGCAGCTAAATTAGTACGGAATCTACGAAAAAATACCGCACTGAACTGCAGTACCGCGAGACCCCCTTAGAGGCCGTGTAGAGCGCGCGTCTGTGTGAGTGTGTTCGTTTCGATCGTAGCTTCGTAGCTTCCATACTGCTTTAGCTTATATATATATGTGGCTAAAGTGAGAACTATATTTTTTACATAATTTTTAAAATATTTCTTGAATGTGTGAACCCTGCAAATCCTCAAATATTTCAGCAAGGACAAGCTGTAGCTGGAGGAAATATCCGGGAGTATGTCGCAAATATTGCATATGTTCCAGCGGAGAAGAACAACATTGTTCAAATACGAACATTATTAGGATGTTAGGCTACTAGAAGCAGCTGCGTGTTATAATCCTAGATGAAATTCTTTCTAGCGTAAAGACTGTCCACGATAAAATCCGGGCATGCCTGATCTGGTGTATCTTTGTAATAAAGACTTTTCAATCAGCACTTTTAAAAGTAATTAGTGGTTATGAAACTAATAGTTAGTAGTGGTAATAAAAATATACGAGGGCGACACTGAAAGTTTTTAGAACTGGCCACTTGTAAACAATATAATAAAAAAGTAAGTTTAAATTTTGAAAATGGAACTCTTTGCCAATATTATTGAGTATGTATTTCATTCATTTGTCATTAGTTTTACGATTTGGCGGCAAATTGAAAATTGTCTGTGTCACGTCAACATGAATTTAACTCGCGAAAATTTTCGTGCAATGATTTTTTATGACTTTCGATGTCATTTAAGTCAACAAGAAAGCTATGATAGACTTCGATTGGCCTTTCATGATGAAGCTCCATCTCGTGCGACCATTTACAACTGGTTTAATGAGTTTAAACGTGGTCGCACTAATCTCACCGACGATCTGCGTGAGGGACGGCCTTCTACGGCGACGACTGAAAATAACATCAGTGTTGTGCAGCGTATGATAGAGACTGACAAAAGAGTGACGTATCAGCAGATTCGGACAAGCTTAAGCATCGGTATGAGTCAAGTGCATAAAATCCTCCATGAACATTTAGCGGTCAGGAAGCTTTGTGCGAGGTGGATACCTCATAATTTGACCGAGGCCCAAAAACTCCGTCGGGTTGATTGGTGCCGTGAAATGATTGAAAGATTTAACGGAGGTGACTCAAATGCTGTTTTCGACATACTTACGGGTGACGAAAGCTGGGTTTACTGTTATGATCCAGAAACCAAGAGACAGTCTGCTCAATGGGTGTTTCCTTTCGAGGAGTTGCCAACTAAAGTGAAGAGAGGTCGAAGCGTGGGAAAAAAGATGGTGGCCTCGTTCTTCGGAAGGACAGGTCACTATGCGACAATTGCTTTAGAGGATCAAAAAACAGTTACTGCAGAGTGGTACACTAACAATTGTTTGCCACTTGTATTGGAAAAAGTTCGGGAGAAGCGACCTCGAAGTAGGATCCTTCTTCACCACGACAACGCCTCGTCGCACACCGCCAGGCGAACGATCGACTATTTAGTGACGTCAAACGTGGAATTACTGGGTCACCCGCCGTATAGCCCCGACCTCGCACCTTGCGATTTTTATTTATTCCCGAAAATAAAAGAAAAACTTCGAGGAAAACTTTTTATGAACACCGAGGAAGCAGTGGGTGCGTTTCAAAAGGCCGTCGAAGAGACCCCTAAGGACGACTGGGCTAAGTGCTTTTCTCAGTGGTTCCATCGGATGCAGCGGTGTATTGATGTGAATGGACACTATTTTGAAAAGATATAATAAAACTAATAACTTGCTAGTTTGCTCAGTTTTTGATTTTCTAAGAACTTTCAGTTTGACCCTCGTAATCATAATAAAAAGTTGGGACGCGTGTGAGTATTAGCTTTATATAGTATTAGAATGTGCTAAAATTATTTTTTAGGTACAGCGTCTTGTGACGGTCTGTTCTAGGTTTTTATGTAAAGTTTATATATGACGACCGAGCTTGAGGTTCCGGGTTGGAATACCGGCCGGGGCAGATTATTTGTATGAATAATACGAATGTATGTGAGCGATTAGAACAGGAAAGACGTTCTTATCGCTTACAGTGTACGTTCACTTGCGTCCGCTTCCAATCAAGGCCTATGGGGGGCCTTAATGATATTGATGCTGTTATTCAACCTAGTTATAATAATACAACTAACAAGCAAGTAGAAAAAAAATTGGTAAACTAGGTAATTCCTGTAATAATATAGCAGGTGTTCATTAATTCAGCTTGGGTATCCCGGCTTTCAGAAATAGCTCGAGGCAGACGGTAGGCACTCAGTAACACAAGTACCACGCGAAGGATCGCTAAATGGCCTGCGTCTAACCTTTCCTGTACCGCACCGACTACGTACCTTACCTACGTCGGATGTTGTATTGTGTGCCCCAGATTCAAAAACGCAGCGATTTTATTTCAAGGATTGGATTTGGTGAAAATTTCACTTGTTACCTATCTGATTATTTTGGAGTAGTAAATTGCACTTATGTGTTATGTAAAGACAAAAAGTTAATCTAAAAAAAATATTAATGGTGTAAAAAGGGTCGAAAATTTTGCAAACTAGTAACACTACTAAAAGGGTGTCAATATCTAATCGATTATACCGTGATGTATGTTGTTGTGATTATCATCTAAAAGGAATTAAAAAAAAATAGTCACATCACAAAGCCCTTTAGGCAGCCCGGTATTCATATTAGTAGGCTGAAAGTGTCTACAGGATTGTCAGATTCTATTGAATTGGAGTTTAGTTATCATCACATGTTAACTCCATGTATACTTATTGCTAAATATTAGCCGCAGTAGGTATTACAGCAAAACACTAACTACCTCATCAAAAGGTATAAGGATAACTAGTTTCACCGTCTTTCCACCGTTAAAAGTTGTGAGGTGTGATTTATATTGTGTTAATGCAGAAAAATATGCAATCCCAGTAAAAATAAAGGATTATGTATTTATTAACACGTTCATTAATATTTCCATAGGTATCTTATAAAAAACACATGTCTGCCTCCAGCTAAAGGAATTGAAACTCGGAACCTCGAGCTTAAAGCTAGCTAGAACAAAAAATTCAAATGTTATAGTTTGGAACCAATTGGAGATTAATTATAACTTAATTGATGAAACTGAGAATTTGCAGTTGCTCCTTGTCTCATCCTGCCAATTAACCTGGTTGTTCTTTCGATCGAATATCTGTCATTTTGTATGATAATTCAAAGGATTTTTTGATGAAACGAAATGGATCTCAAATTAACGCTCGTGGCCGATGTGATGAGTGCCCTTAGTGTAAGTTTTCGTTACAAAATACGTCTCGATCGCGTTCGCGTTGAAATCTCAATTTGTATCGAAATACAAACATCGCAAACGTTCGTGTTTCCATCATCATCATCATGTCAGCCGAAAGACGTCCACTGCTGGACATAGGTCTCCCCCAATGCTCTCCACTCAGACCGGTCTTGTGCTTTTCGTATCCACCGCGATTCCACGATCTTATCCAGGTCGTCGCTCCATCTTGTTGGAGGCCGTATCGGCGTATCGTCGTGTTTCCATATAAATTGAGATTTTAATGCGAACTTATTTTGCAACCGAAAACTTACACTAAGGGTAACCGAAAACTTGCACTAAGGGTAGAATTATTATAATTAAATCGCTTGTCTCTCATAACTCAACTAGAATATTTAGGGTCGTTTTTCTAGACGCATTATTAAAATTAGGGATTTGTATATGAAAATGAGGCACTTAGTAGGTTCGTATGTTTTCTTTTGTGTTCAAATTAATGTTACTTCGAGTTTTTTAAAACCAGCCTACATATTTAAATTTACTGTGCTTTGTTTAAATTACCCTTGAAAAACATTATTTCGTATCACTGGCCCTTTTGATGGTTTTTGTGAGCTTATTTAGGATTTGCTTTGTTGTTAATGATGGTTATTTTTTTATTACGCTTTTATGGCCATTTATAAACAATCGCGCAGAAACATTTCAAATGGCTGGCACATTATTCTGCTTCGCTGTCTTGTTGTTTTGTTGCGTTTTTTTTATAAACTATACCACGCGCCATATAAATCTGCCCAAAAGTTCATTAATTAATACTCAGTTTTGACGCATTTTTGAGATACATTTATTATGCGACGTCTTTACGTTACTGCCGGATTGTGTTCGAATCGCTTAACGGTATAGTGCCTATTAAATTATTGGAATTATACCTGTATAGTTTTTGTGGTACCAGTCGTGGCAATGAACTTTTAGGCAAAGTTAGGAGACTTACTTTGTTTACTACCTTTCTGCTTCGTTTGTACAGAACAGAATAGAATCAGTAGGTCTGTAAGCACATTATCAAGGTCCTGTTAGATGGTAACTGTTGTAAATTATTCAGTTTTTTTGTCTTCATTTTCCGCCGCCGTGGTGACCTAGTGGTTTGACCTGTAGCCTTTCAAGCAGAGGATCGGGGGTTCAAACCTCGGCTCGCACTTCTGAGTTTTTCGAAATTCATGTGCCAATTTACATTTGAAGTTTACCACGAGCTAACACGGCGAAGGAAAACATTGCGAGAAAACCTGCACACCCATGCAAAGCAATTCAATGGAAACTATGGCCCAAGCCATCTCATTTTGATAGGAGGCCTGTGCCCAGCCATGTGACGTTTATACGCTGGAATGCTAATGATTTAGTAATTACCTCAACAAAAACCAACTGATTAAAAACGTAAGTGAAACCGACTTTTTGTCACCAAATATTTATATAAAAAAAATCATGGTACACTTGGCACCAATTTGATTTGTACATTGGTATAACTAATTCAAAGCATTTACTGATACGAGAACAAAGAGCAATAAGAAATTCGTGATGAATTCTATATAAATGTGGCCCAAATGACATTCAGAGCTCTCACCGCTCCCGATAATACCGGTAACAATTTTCCGCGGCTGCGCCATCCATTCCTTGGCGAGTGCGACGGGTTGATAAATCATTTTTCGTAAGCGCGAACAGTACTCGTATTTTATCAATAAGACAGTACTGTCCATATTAAAAAAAAGCATGACATGCATTGTATGTGTCAGCTCCGACGCATGACTGGAGAGTCATTCTCAGAATCTAAATCTAAATGTAACGTATCACAACGCAAATGTATCAGGGTAACAATCTATACTATAGCAATAGGTCTGTTCAAAAGTTTAATAACGAATTAAAAAAAATTGAAACGACGCATGCAGCAAAAGTATCAGGACAACAGCCTATGTAAGGTTTTTCCAAAAATTCTATTGTCGAATTAGAAAAAACGAAATCGAAACGTCTGATTTAGAAAAGTATTAGGGCAATAGCATATGGTAAAAGAAAAACAAAGCTTTTTATTTTGCCCGTTTTAAATTTCACTCCTGATAAATTTGTTCATTCTGGAGAGGGGGGGGGGGGGGCTTTACGTTGGGTATGAAAATTGATTCATAAAGTTTAGTGCGTTAAAATGAAATGAATAAAACAATAACTTTTTTTTCATTGTCGATATTGTAAAAAGCCATTTTGTGGACTGTATTTTTTGCTAACGACGTGTCTCTCTATGTTTTAAACTTTCGTGATTTTCACTCATAGGTAGTCAAAATACCAAAAACAGGACTTATTACGCTAAATACACTTACAAACGACTTGATCGAGTGCCGGTACTATTTGTGATACCCTCCTTTAATTAGCCTTTTCATTCTGATCGGAGAACCTGTGCAGTGGGTGTGCGCAGTGGGATTTATACAGGCCGAGGTGATTGATAGTATCCTTAATATTACAATTAAATGCCAAACCGTTGAAGAGTTCCGACCTGTGGAGATGATTCTGGCCGGGCCTTCTGAATTTCACTACTTAATACCAAGAAAAAACACAAAACATCTGAAAAACAGATTTTTTTTTAATTGGTTGGTGTAGAAAGACAACGGCAAAAGTTACAAAACTGTTTTTGAACTGTGTGCCATGGTATAACGATACACATTGAGTAATAGAATGAAACACGTCATTCGTGCCAACCTTTGGTTACGGGAATACCATATAACGGAGCACAGATTTCCACCAGAAATATATGATTGTTGAATGTGTAGACGTTTTATTATATTCCAGTTGAACTAGATTATTCTTTACCAACTTTGCACGTATCCGGGACAGATATTAGCTTATGATACAGGATTGATAATTCTAAAGTTATACTTCATTATGATCACACTTTAAGACAGCAACTGATGAATTTAATATGGGTAGTATTTAAACAGACTTCAAAAAAGTCCCTTTTTTTATCAAAAAAAAAAAAAAAGAATTCACATCAAAATGATTGATTGCACAGCAAATACTCCACTCAAAATATTACGCAATAAACCGTAACTTATATTCGTGGCGTACCGCTATTTATCTTAAAGTAAAGCATTTTTATTATTGCACAGCAAATAATGACTAACGCACATCATTCGTTGTAACTCTTTTTTATTTAAATCTAGCTTCTATTTTCATAAAACGCACAACAGGTTCACATAAATGAAACAGCATTTTATTTGACATAATCATCTTATCTCTATTTATTCTACCCAAAAACGCTCTAATTATTTTCATGCAAATTAAACTTGGCAAATATTGGAACTGTCTAACATTTCAGGCTTATCTAAAGTATTTATCAGTGCTCAATGATATCTTTCTCTAGATTAGCTTTAAAAACTAAACAAGACAAAAACTAACAAGTAGACACAAAGTCAAAATACCACAAACGTAAAACGTAAAACGTTATAAGTAGACACAAGTTAAATAAACTCAAGCTCACCATCGTAAACAATCATTTCAAAGTCAAATCACAAGATATCCGATATTGTTACGTCAATGTCCTGACCCGAGCTGGTTTCCCGTCTCATCCAAACAATATCATCGCTCGAGCTGATGTTTTCCAAGCACCTGACAGTCCAATTACTAAGAATCGAGATCAGCCATTAGGGTACCGCTAGCACTGACGCTTTAAAAGCTAGCCCGGTTTTTAGTTCAGATATCATTAAAGGAAAGTTATAGCGTTCGGACAAACCATTTTAAGGTGGTAATAGAGGTGCATGTTGATTTTATTTTGCTACTAGCGTAATTTATTTTATGTTTCGCAAATAACCCAAGTATAGTTCCAGTTTATTATGCTTTTTTCACTGTAAATTAAACCAGGCGATATTGCAGATGAAATTGATTATTTATTTTAACAGCTCTTTTATCGATATTGCTGTGCTTCATTACTTGGACAGCTGAAAAGTGGAATTTCCTGTCTCCACTTGTGTTCTCTGAATCCTTCCATCTAATCTGATTATCAAGGATGAACAGGCTTCTCTTAGTTTCGTGAGTCCTAGCCTAGCCTAGTAAATATTAAAATCAAGAATAACTGTCAAATATCCCAGTAACAATTATAAATTGCGAAAGTTTGTAAGTCGGTTTGATTGTTTGTTTGTTATTTCATCACGTCTAAACCGCTTAACCGATTTAGGAAGGACAGGACAGTTTTTATTCCGGCAAAATTGCATAGTTCTAATGGGATGGCGATAACCAAATTCTATGCGAATGGAGTCGCCGGCAACGGCTAGTGCCTACTATTTAAAGCACAAATAATTCGATAAATAAATAAATATCACAAGATACTTGACGCCGATTGCAAACTAGTCCCAAAATTAGCAAAACTTGTGTTGTTGGTACAAGATAACAGATGAATATAGTTTAAAAGATAGATACATATACATAATTTACGCCAGCAAGACTCGAGATTCGACCCAAGATGGACCTCAAAATTCGTAATCAGGTTTTCTAACTACAAGGCGGTGGTCTATATATCTTAACAAAGAATTTTAAATACGCTTAAAAAATCCATAATTTCAAAATATACTCTGCGACAGAACTATAAAAATTAGAGAAATTCGGATTAGATCACATCTTCTTTTACTTTTTTTGTATAACATAGTAATTTTACGTTACTTACAATTCTCTTTCAACATTTTTTTTGCCACAATAGCCATCAGTTACTAAATGACGAAAATTAATTTCTTCAAAAGGTGTAATAAAAAAAAATCAGTTTTCCCTCACTGAATCCTCCTGATGCATTAAAAATACACTTGTCTGCGCTTCCGATTCAGTGACAGATTAGCCGAGCTATTATTTGCGTTCGCCATTGACAACTGCAATTCGTTATTTTCTTCCTAGCGTGTTTTTTAACTTGCAAAAAGGTTTCCATTTCTGCGACGTAAAAAGGTCAGTAAAATTATATATTCAGGTCACAGTGGCAATTTATAAGCAATGGATTTATGAATAATAGCTCGGAGGTCGTCACAAAGAGTTTTACGTTTATGATTTTGAAAGTTTATGAAGTGTAATCTGGAGCGTCATCATTGTTTTATGCTCTTGGAAGATTACCAATTTGTGGAAGTATTCCTTGGTTACGGACGTGAGCTGGTGTTTGATGGGTTTTAATTATTTTATTGGTCTCTGTGGCACTTTTGGTGTCAGTTGCTTAAAGACTCTCTGTTTGTTTTACATTGTATTATTCTTATTCTTTTTTAAAAATATGGCTTCTGTCCTAATTAATAAGACAATTTCGCCAATGTCAAAGTATTTTTTGGCTAGTTGAAGTATAATTTTGATAGTGTTTAATGCGGCGATTAACCTTAACAGTGATCACAAAATTTTATATTGCTCTCGTGTCTGACATTTTTTAATGCGCAAGATGTTTCCACGTGGTTTCTGGAATTTTACTATTAAGTTGCAAAAACTACAATCACCGTACAACGTCCCTCTCAAAGGGTTCAAGGGGGTTTCGTCTCAAGGGTTTTGACATTGGTGAAATTGTCCTAATAATTAGGACAGAAAGCCATATTTTAAAAGAGAAGAAGAAAAAAATTCTACTGAGATAACAGCTGTCAAAACGGACCTATATTACATCGTAATTAGTTTAATATGGTGATGAATTTGAGAGAGAACAATTACGTAATATCAATTAAATATTTGTAAGTAATACTTTGTATAAAAAGTTGAGGCATTTTTAAAACCTATTATGAGGGTTGATTGTAATTTTTACAAGCTTATATTAAATCCACGTATAATATGTATGTACCGCCCATAAACATCTGCAGCACTAGGGGACCAAACTGAACAACATTAGTTCACCGACGTTTAAAATTAATGGAGTCTTTGAATTTTCACTTTTTCATAGAAATTAAATACAGTTATCATTGTACGCCATCCTAGAACACAACTCAAGTCGCCTGTCACGCTAAAAGCATCAAGCAATTCGCTCTAAATTGCTTCTTCGAATAAAGTCAAAAGTGTAACAAAAATATCTAATTATTTTTAAAAAGTTGCTGAATTAATGTTGTTTAGTTTGACGACTATGATATCTATGTTTTAATAGGGATGTTGACGCCATTAAAAAATAATTTGAAGGCACGACTCCAGAAAAAAAAAACGCTTTATTTTAGCCCTGAAAACCAGATTAATTTTCGATTTACTGTAAAATTAGATTTTTTGTTGCTTTAAAACAACTAAATAGTTAGTTGATTGAGTTGGCGAACGCTATTGCCATTGAAACTCTACGGAAGAATTGTGTTTTGACAGCTCATAAAAAGTACGTCAGTTGATTGGTGGTGTCAAAATCCCCATTATTTACTCGTATTACAGGCCACACCCGGTATACTTAGTGGCATATTACAAGCGTGCCTTAAAATGTCAAGGCCAAGTTTGCCCACTACTCTTGTATAATCTGTCCCCCTAACGAGTTTTGTTAACAATTTCGATTACATCACATCACACTGTAAACTACTGCCAACTTATCAATTCAGGTGGCTAAATCTGGAATTGAAGTAGCTTCGTACTAAATTTTCAATCTAGCTAGTGAGTGGCGCCCTCGTGAAGTGTAAATGTAAGTTTGTAGCTCTTTACCCATGTTATGACCGAGCGATTAGTTCAGAAGTGGGGTTATATAAGTTATTAGTTTAGAGTGGCTAAGATTTATTATGATTGTTTTCGGATTCTAAAGCAACTTGTTGAATTTACATAAAGTGGATCTAGGTGTTAGTAGTTTACTAACAGAATTAGAGCTTTTGCACAGTGTTAATTCGATTACATTTGGAGTATTTCAGCCCAATGTAACGTTCAAAGTCAAAGGCAATAGTACATTATACAGCAAGAGTATAAAACGAGCCATTTTACCCAAGTCGTTCATACAGCCATCCGAGTTGGTACGGCGAGGGTGGATAGACATGTCGGAGGGAAAATGACTCACGACGAATTTGAATGAATTTGGTATGTATAGCTAGACATCTGCAGTAAAACAGGCTACTATTTATTCCGATATTCCCACGGGATAGGGATAAAATTTCGAAATAATTTATGAACTTCATCTATTTGTTATACATCTGCAGTCAGATGAAATATATAAGTGATTACCCATACAATAACCCACCCAAGTATGCAATGCACATTTCCCGAGGGAACAGTGCGTGACAGTCGAATTCCACGCGGGCAAAGTCGCGGGCAAAAGCTAGTACATACATAAACATTGCAGTTGTTTGCGAGTTAGATTTCTATTGTTTAAAATCCTTCATGCAAGCATCTTTAATGCGTTTTTTAGTTGAAGAAAAGAGCCAAATGGCAAGATCAAAGGGTATTTTGAAAGCTCCAGGTAAAATACAAGGCTGAAATGGACATAAACAGGGAATAAAGAATCAAACTCGATATGAAGAAAGTTTGAAGCGTACCCTTGTATCAGACATAATAGCACTTAACAAAAAGAACCTACTTACGCTGTAGCTGTTGAGTAGCTGCTTACGTTAAATCTCCTAATGATTTTCCTGCTTATTCGAAATAAGATTTTTCCTTGTAAATTACGGAGTGGTCTTACTCATGTTACCAAAATAATGGGAAGTGTTTTAAGGGGTTCTTTGTTTTGACTTCGAGATAAGTGGGGGGTTCAGTCGAGCCCATTTTAGATTTGTAAGAAAAATGCAGGGTTTGAAGTCAAAGGTCTTTGACCAGTGCGTTGCCGGTTATGACATATGGAGCTGAGATGTGGGCGCTAACGATGGGCCTCATGAGGAAGCTCAAAGTCACTCAAAGGGCTATGGAGAGGGCTATGCTCGGGGTTTCTCTGCGGGATAGAATCAAAAATGATGAAATCCGCAGTAGAACTAAGGTTACTGACATAGCCCGAAGAATTGCGAAACTGAAGTCGCAGTGGGTGGGGCACATTGGTCGCAGGACTGATGGCCGATGGGGTCAAGAGGTTCTCGAATGGCGTCCGCGGACCGGGAGACGAGCTGTCGGTAGGCCTCCAACAAGATGGAGCGACGACCTGGTTAAGATTGCGGGATCGCGGTGGATGCGAAAAGCACAAGACCGGTCTGAGTGGAGAGCCTTGGGGGTGGCCTATGTCCATCAGTGGACGTCTTTCGGCTGATATGATCATCCAAGTTGCATAACATTGCGAGGTCGTAAACCATACGGTACGAGTTTGTAGGGGTCGATCGAGCGTCCGAATCGCTCGAAGAACAGATAACCGTTGGAGGAAAAAAAAAGTCCCCGAGTGGCGACCACGAACCGGAAGACGAAGCGTTGGCAGGCCTCTCAGCAGGTCGACTGACGCCATCGTGAGAGTTGCGGGAAACCGCTGAATGGAAGTGGCGAGTTGTCGATCATTGTAGCGGTCTAAGAGGGAGGCCTTTGAACCAGCAGTGGATGTCTTCCAGCTGATGATGATGATAATGATGAATCGAGCGCCGTAATGTAATGCAACTTGCACGATATTTCTTGCAGGTCTAAACTTGGCTTTAGATGCTTACATTTGTCACTCAGTCTGACTTTGATTATGGCGATACACTACAAATTTTTTTTATTCAAACTTTTTGCTTGTTGCATGTACGGAAATGTCTAGTCACCTTTTTTAGGGTTCCGGAGCCAAAATGGCATAAACGGAACCCTTATAGTTTCGCCATGTCTGTCTGTCTGTCTGTCTGTCTGTCTGTCTGTCTGTCCGTCCGCGGCTTTGCTCAGAGACTGTCAATGCTAGAAAGCTGTAATTTTGCACGGATATATAGGTAAACTATGCCGACAAAACAGTACAATTAAAAATTCAAAAACAATTTTTTTTAGGGTACCTCCCATAGACGTAAAGTGGCGGTGATTTTTTTTTCTCATCCAACCTTATAGTGTGGGGTATCGTTGGAAAGGTATTTTAAAACCATTAGGGGTTTGCTGAAACGATTTTTCGATGCAGTAATTTGTTTGCGAAATATTCAACTTTAAAGTGAAAATTTTCATTAAAATCGAGCGTCCCCCCCCTCTAAAATCTAAACCGGTGGGTGGAAAAATTTGAAAAAATTCAGGTTGGTAGGCAGTATATCAAACTTCCAATGAAAACTATAACGGCTAAGTTTGCTTGAGAATTATTAGTAGTTTATGAGTAAATAGCAGCGTAAGGTATAAAATATACCTAAACTTGGAAGATTCCGTATAAAATACGAAATGATGAAAATTAAGATTTTAATCTCAAAATTTAGAGCTGGCAAAGTTGAAATTAAATTAAAGTAAATTTTAATAACCTAACTATAACATTGAAATTTTTAATACAACCTTTTTTGCTGACTCTCCTTTTTGTTGACTGTACTAGCATTAACTACATTTGTGTCAAGTCGATACTATTAACCATTGAAGAGTTCCGTCCTGCGGAGACGATCCTGGCTAGCCTACCAGGATGTTACTACCAGATTATTGTATTGTCACGCGATTTACATAAGTGTTCCAAATTTCAAGTCAATCTGACTACTGTAAGTTGGTCAAATTTAACTTGTAAGATTTGATTACAGACAGACAGACAGATAGACAGACAGACAACGGGACAGGTGAAACGAAATAAAAGCTTGTTTTATGGAATTAATTTCTTTATTCAAGGATATAGGTATCAGAACAAAGAAAGATTTATGGATATCTGAAAACAAAATAATATATATTTATTATTATACAAGCTTTTTATTTATTTTCACCTCTCCCGTTAAATTCGACCAACTTCCAGTAGTCGGATTGGCTTGAAATTTGGCATACTTATGTAAATTACGTGACAATACAATAATCTAGTAGTGAAATTTTGGTAGTCCACCCAGGATCGTCTCCGCAGGACGGAACTGTTCAACGGTTACTAGCATCGATTTGAAATTTGATATACAATTGTAGTTTGGGTGACAATGCAAGTACAGTCAGCAAAAAAGCTTGTATTAAAAATTAAATTTTTATGGTTAGGTTATTTCACTTCTAAAGAAATGGGAACCATAGTAATCGTTCGTGATGACTTTGACTTTGACGCGTTTCTACTCATTTAACTTTCCTTGAATTCAAGTGTGGGTGTACCTTCTCAATCTCCGCATGCAGCGTCTATTTTTGTAAGAACCGCAAACTTTAAAGGTATTTAGTAAAAGCAGACTAGAGGTTGTTTTCTTAGCGTAGGTGGAAGCATTATCTTACGAAAGCAGTGTGGCTTCATATACAAAACTCGTAATATTTAAACTCTGTCTCAGCCACTAACACAAACAATAAATCGTTAAATTAATATATGCACACACACACAAACATCACTTGTGTATTCCCAATTGGGGTAGGAAGAGCACACGAAACATTACACCGCTTCGGAGCCACTTTGAGCAATTTCAAGTTTTAAGTTTGACAAAACGGTACAATAGTGACAGGCTAATACTAGCCTGTCGCCTACGGTATATTTATCTTAATCTATTATCCTCAGCCGCCTCTTACAACATCCACGGAAGAAATGGAAAGGTGTAATTCTAACCCGACACCACACGGGTGTGTCAATAACAATAATAATATCAATATTAATAGTTAGATAGTAGTTTGGGTGGTAATTACGATAATTTTGTGTTAAATTATGTTTTATCTGTTTTGAGACGTGAGTTATCCGGTACAATGTCATGTTAACCACAGATATAGATTACGCTAGATAACGCAAACACCTCAATCTGTATAAAAACCAAACGTGTCACTTTTTTATTATCTACTGTGACTTCTCAAGAGCGAATCAGCGATGTGAATTCCCTGATGTCCGCGCAAAATTGATTCAAATGCGCCGCCCGCCCGCGCCATGGGGCTCGAGTCAGTCACTAGTCATGATTAGTCAGTTAGCGGTCAGTCTTTGTATGGGGCCGTTTGGTCGGGGTTTGGACACGCGAAGTAGATGCAATTGCGTAATCTAGTGCAATCTATATCTGTGATGTTAACCGACGGCCACGACAAAATCAGTTAAGAGTGTATGTATACCTTAGGTAAAAAACTTAAGAAGATGACTGCATAGAGGATTAAATGTTGTTATATGCACAGAATTGATATTATCATGCGACTTAAATGATTTTTTGAATATGGAACATCGACTTAACCATACGACGTTACTACTAAATACAACAGAGGTCGTATTGTCCAATGTTTCTGAAGCTCGCTATCGCAATCAAATGACAGATTATGCATACAAAAACTGTAATTTGATTGCGATCGCGATTCAAAAACGTTACGAAATAAGTACGGCCCCTCATCTTAAGTTTTTTACCTATAGCAACTTAGAAGAGAATAATTAAGGGTTTCTCGTACAATATGCCAAGATCATAATGACCTTAGTTAATAGACTTATTAGTTCCAAAGCAGCCCAGTGAACTTAAACTTGTCGTCAGTTCGCCTCACTGATGCAAAGGGAAACTCCACAATGCCCAGGAAACTTGTTCGGCAAATATTCTCAAGTCGGTCTTTAAGCTGAATCACGTCAAAGCGAAGTTTAATCGGGAATCTTCGGAGCACAGCGTAATGTTCGGTTCTTACACTTTGAAGGAAAAAACTGTAAATAATGTAAATGTTTATGGGGTGAGCAATCTGAATCTGAAGCACGAAAATTCGAGATTATGCGAGAGAAAGTAACGTGTTTATGGAAAAAAGGTATCGTTGATTTTTCAAAAACAAAAACTTTTGTGTTTTATTTTAATTTCACTGCTTACAATAATTCGTTGCGTGTGGATGCAGAGGCAGTACCCCTAGTGTTAGTTTTCGGTTACAAAATACGTCTCGATCGCGTTCGCGTTAAAATCTCAATTTGTACGGAGACACGAACAGCGCCTCTAGCGGAACGTTTGCGATGTTCGTGTTTCCATACAAATTGAGATTTTAACGCGAACGCGATCGAGACGTATTTTGTAACCGAAAACTTACACTAAGGGTACAGACCTACAAAGAGAGGGCAGGACGATAGGATAGACGATTGTTTTACTCGTACTTTTACTAAAGCGTATAAAATTTCATTGTTTATTATCATATATGTATGTAAGGTTTTGATATTTCATTTCATAGTAGCACTTTTTCTTTAGAAAGTCACGAGCTTTAAATTTTCTGTTAATTTGATATTATAAGTAGGGTTCAAAAAGATCTTCACAGTATAGTACCTTGTTACTGTGTGCCTTCCGAAATTTCTATATAAAAGTTTATACATGAAGAGACAACGACAAAGCGTTAAAAGAAGTCAAATTTCCTAACTTCGTAAATCTTAAAAAGATCCTGGAACAGATCGCTCTGACATGATGAGGTCGTTAATTGCTGCCTTGCAATTTTTCTCTGTGAACCTCTAGTTTCAACCCCCGACGCAAAAAGAAGGGGGTGTTATAAGTTTGACCGCACTATGTGTGTCTGTGTCTGTCTGCGTGTCTGTATGTCTGTCTGTGGCAACATAGCTCTTAAACAGGTGGACTGATTTGAATGCGGTTTTTTATTTGATAGCAGGTTTTTTAGGGATGGACATGTTTCATCAAAATCGGTTCAGCCATTTTTGAGATATTGAATTTTAAAGTGACAAAGTCAAGAGGGTTTTAAACCTTTTTCTTGGTTAGGTTATTCATACCAGAGGTAGACATATTGTGGGATTCGTGGGGCTCAATAAAGAGCCATTGCATTTTACAGTATGATCAGGAAACGTCCCTGTTTTCCAGCTCCATATAACGTAATTTATAGCAAAAACCGTTTATCTCCTGATTTCCACATGTCAGGAATGACCAGCATTCCTGCTAAAGCCAATTACATACGCTTAATCATGTCATTAACCTTTTTGCGGGGAACCTGGGGATTTTTACCCGTCAAGCTTGTAATGATGGCGGGAACATTGTTAATTGAGATTTGGCTTGTTTCATAAACACTGGGGGTTTAGGGGGCGAAGGGCGAAGGCCGTTGACCTTTTGTTTTATTGTTGTGCTGATGAAAACTTTTTTTTTGTTTTATTAATAGGTACAGCGTTTTTAATGAGGAATCTTGATAAATTTGTCCATTAATATCTTAGCCACCTTGGCGCCTCATCCCAGCCTATATACATCCTACTGCTGGGCACAGGCCTCCTCTCAGAATGAGAGGGCTTGGGCCATAGTTCCCACGCGGGCCCAGTGCGGATTGGGAATTTCACACGCACCATTGAATTGCTTCGCAGGTTTCCTCACGATGTTTCCCTTCGCCGCAAAGCTCGTGGTAAATTTCAAATGTAATTCCGCACATAATTATATATTATTACTAGCTGTTGCCCGCGACTCCGTCCGCGTTGTAGTATGAAAAACAGATGTTGGCCGATTCTCAGACCTACTCAATATGCTCACAAAATTTCATGAGAATCGGTCAAGCCGTTTCGGAGGAGTACGGGAACGAACATTGTGACACGAGAATTTTATATATAAGATTATATTTTATGTAGGTAAGTTTAGTTAAGTTATTTTTAGGATATTTTTTTATTTCACACATTATCATCATTTCAATAAGTTTAAGTTTTTATCAAATCAAAATAAAAAAATAAAAAAATCCGCACATGAATTTCGAAAAACTCAGAGGTGCGAGCCCGGGTTTGTACCCACGACCCTCTGCTTGAGAGGCGATAGGTCTAACCACTAGGCCACCACGGCTTGGCACCTTGCACCTTGGCGCCTTTTAGTACCTATTACAATTCATCCGATTCGAATTTACCATAACACGGAAATTAAAATTGTAATTCTGTCGAAATGTTCAGAACGTATAAAAACAGTATGCATTATAAACGAATTCCCAAATATCTGAAATCATATCGATCAATTTGCATATTTGTATTATGCATATTTAAATAATTATGTAGGTACATAAAAGTCATGCAACAGAATAATTAAGCGATAAGGCCGCCTATTGCTTACCTTGTAATTTTCTCTCTGTGTATGTTTTCTGTATCGCTTACTATATAAAGAGTCTTTGTATTAATTTATTGAATCAGGCGTTACTTTGCGGAGGTCCATATCAATGAACTAAAATAATTTTTTGGCTATCATAAGGTCGCGGGAGAGCCATGAAATTCTTTTAGTTAAGTAACTGTATTGTATTGTAATTAAAGTTCATAATAAACCCCACAATATAATTTGTACACAAATCTACTCGGCCTTTTGACCTTGTCCAACCTACTTTTCTAGTGGCAGCTATCCTGGCGTTATACAAAAAACCTCACATCGAAGGCTAAAACGCTGATAACTAGTTTAATACCTAGTAAGATTGACTTTTTAGATTTTTTTTTGTATTTTTTATTTCAATTCCAAATATTTTTGTTACTTTTACGGTCATCCCGTAAAACCTAAATCGAAAATTCAATCGAACCCAGGTCGTACCGCGTGCTATACCGCTATACCTGCGCTTGGTGTAGCGGTATAGCACGCGGCACGGAATGCCAAGGACCTGGGTTCGATTCCCAGTACTGGTCTTATTTTTCTGGTTTTTCTGTGATATATATTTCAGTTTGTATTTTCGATTTAGATTAACAGTATACTGTATTCTTAGCAAATAAATTAATTTAATTTCATTTCATAAGTAATGTTTTGGACTAAAAAAAAAACGTTAAAAAATGACCATCATTGTCAAAAATTACCTATTTCAAAACATTTGCGACTAAAATTATAAAAATATTTGTAAAACACAAAATTATTCATTCTATAGGTACTCGTAATAGTTGGTACAGTCAGTATTAATATCTGCCACAGCGGAGCGTGCAAAAATATCTGACACGTCTTTCCGGCCCTACAAATAGTCGTATCAGATATTTATGCACGCTTGTTGTGTCAGATATTTAGTGTTGGTGACTGTGTACATACCTACCTATAGTTAATTATCTATAGGAAAATCTCATACGGAATCTTCGCTGCGTTAGTGCGATTTGTGTTGGGCCGTTTTTTAAACATTCTTAATATGAAGCTTTTTAAACCCCAAAAAAGGTTTAGAGGGGTGGCAGAACTGATTAATCATCACAGTTAATAATGAATAGTGAGATTGCGTGCGATGACTTGCCACTCGTCGGCTATGTTTAGCCGATACGGTAAGTGGGAAAAACTGTTAAACTTCCCGCAGTACTTATGTTATAAAAGGACGCTAAGCCCGTAACGATGGTTTCTGCAATAACCACCACCATATCAGCTGGAAGATGCCCACTGTTATGGGGATCCCATGCCTCAATGACTTTCGATATGAATTCCTCAGTTTTTTAATGTTTTTTATAGCTTATTATATTAATAACAACGGCTTTACCAATATAGCATCCCATATTTACTTCAAAGTTCATTGTCTTTGAGATATTTGGCATCATAGTTGAACAATTTTAGGCCAAAAAACTGGTTTTCTGGCCGTAACTTTCGTGTTAATTCGTATCAAATAAAAACCCTTGACACGTTTTTAGAGACGTCAAAGACTAACCCAAACATGTATATTTCGTATATGTTAGATCTTTCACGTCAATAGAGATACGAAATAAGTATTTTTTCAGACAATGTCTAAAAACAATCATACAAAATGAAGCATTAATTTTTTTCAAAATCCGGTGGACAAAAATGGATATAGAAGATTGGAGAACCGATAGCCGTTTGATTTATAATTCTATCTATAGTGCAAAAATAGGAGATACGATTCAAAACTTGTCGAAAATCGATGAAAACTTCAGGTAGCCCCTTAAATAAAGGCTTTCTCTTAGAACGCCGCGACTTCGAGGACTACCTACCTAGGAAGGTCAACAGTCAAAGAATACAAAAACAATTGATTTTAATCCCACTAATATTGTAAATACGAAAGATTGTAAGTCTGTAATTTTGTACTTAATCAATTCCTTGTTGCCATGTTTATAGTTTTTATACTTTTGTTTGCTTCTTTGCATCTCTTTAGAAATAACGTCGTAATGTTTCTTACGAACCAAGAGTGTACAAGTTTATGTTTATTTTAAATAGGCAAACAATAGGTAAACAGAAAAATAGAGACCAGACTAATTAAAGTTAATAGAACTATGCATCAATGTTGAAAGAAGTATTAACAATAAATTCTAACCAATTAAGTATAATTCCTAAAAAAATATAATTGTGTTACTTTCGACAAAAAAAACACAAATAGTTTTTTTTAATGGTTCATTCTATAACGAGCATTCTAGAACGAGCAAATCCTACAAACGTTCTTACAGAAACCTCAATACCCAGGACAAACCCGCGATTCACTTGAATTTTTCAAAAGCCAAATTAAAAAGGAACATTCTCAGCCATTTAATTCAAACAATGAGTTTGCACATAATTATTTAATCACTCAAACCAGTTTTGAAAAGATTTTTTCCCCGTGCATTTCAAATTACGACCAAATTAATTAATATCATAAATTGTTTTCGGCGCCAGACAGGGTTGGCGCTGCGTCTTTTAATAAATGTCGCATTAAAATGTCAAATTTGACATTTTAAAAAGATTGTTTCCAGGGTTTTGTACAAAAGAAAACAGGAGCACCTTAAATGATAGATAGAAACTTTATTTTTCACAACTATGGCTCTTTAATGAAATTCCAATAAAAAAAATGTAAAAAACGTAAATTAACAACAAAAACAGTTACAAAACAGAACCAAATAGACAGCGACAACAGGAAGTCATGTGATGAAATGAAGAAACAGCGTCGACTCATCACAATGCTGTGACAAGCGGTAGTGTTGGTCTTCTGCCAGTACTCGTGCGGGTAAAAAAGAAAGGTTAAAAAAAATGTTTTAGATCTGTCTGTCTGTCAAGAGCCTTTTGTCAGGGACATGTATAGGTATCAAGTTGAAAAGAATGTCGAATATGGATTTTATTAGCAAGGTAATGGGAGAATTAGTTGAAGTGGCAATGGGCGCGCCACATCGCTCGAAGAACAAAAGATGAAGCATCGGCAGGCCTCGTACCAGGTGGACTGACGACATCGTGAGAGTTGCGGGAAACCGATGGATGCAAGGGGCGAGTTGTCGTTCATTGTGGCATTCTAAGGGTGCCTTTATGTTCAGCAGTAGACGTCTTCCGGCTGATGATGATGATGATGAGGAATGGGAAATTTAATTAAAATGCCGTGGTAGCCTAGTACAAGCCCAATATTTTCTGTTACTAAAAGGTTATGGAAAACTTCAAGAGCATCGAATATCTGTCATTTTGTATGACAATTCAAAGGATTTTATTTGGGTCCCAAATGAACGCTCATGACCGTCCCTTATCGCTGTTACTTTTTGTTTGAACTTTTGTACCTATAAGATTGTCAAAATGTTACAAGTGACAAGGCATTAAATAAAGTGTAAACATAATATGTCTTTGATCTCTACTATACAGGTCTGGGTTCGAATCTCAGCTTCAGAATCTACTTAAATGCCATACCACTGGACTACTTCAGCTATATTTAACCCCCAACGCAAAAAGGGGTGTTACAAGTTTGACCACTGTCTGTGTCTGTTTGTGGATTTTGTTTGCGATTTTTTTAATCGAAAACAGGTTTTCTAGCGATAGTTCTTAGACATGTTTTATCAAAATCGGTTTAGCCGTTTTTGAGATATTGAACTTTGAAGTAACAATGTCGGGGGCTTGCAACCTTTTGTTGGTTGTCACCTTTTTGCAATCCTTCATTGCAATTGGCAACCCTAGCAATAACCGGGAAAATTAAAAGTGTGCCACCATTTTTATTTCATTTGCGATGCAATAAATGAAGACGCAATAAATTCAACGGTTTCATTTCGTTGCGTTCTAAGGAAATTAATTGCTTGAATAAATCCACAGATAGGGTAATATCTGGAGAAAAGATTTTATGGAGATCTCAGGTTTAATAGTAGTGGGTGGAGGGGGGTAATTAAAAGGGGAATATCTTTCCGAAGTGAAGATTAAAACCTGAAGGCTCGTAATAAATAAATAAATAGTTTGTTACCTAGTTTATATTATATCCTCCTTATTATTTCAAAAGTCTTAGAATTCTTTATTCAATGAATAATTTGTGCTTTATAAAGTACATTCGGCCGTTATTCTTAGTGCTAATTAGTCCTTTATAAAGTACTTAGGAGGGTATGTATGTACACCTGTAAAGGTAGGGTTTGGTGAGACTTCTAAAGTTGCAAGTGTAACTACAACTATAGCCCAATCTTTGCATTCATGAATAGAAAGGAAGAGTAAATTTATTTGCCAAAATTCGGCACAGAAAAAAAATCACAATTAAAAATAAGACAACCTTATTACATACCATATTAATACTCTTACATAATAAAAAAAAAGAAAAAGACATTGTGCCGAAAGAAGCAAAAAGCCGTCAGCGTAAATTAATAGGTAAATCATTTTATTTCATTTCATTTCCTACAGTCACCAACCCTGACACAACAAAGTGAGCATAAATATCTGAAGCTTACTTTATTTCTATTGCCGATATGTGTCAGATATTTTTGCACGCTCCGTTATGGCAGATAATGATTGACTGTACACCGAGATTCCCGTAGGTAAGCTACCGCCACAGGGCGGCCACGCCATACAAAATTCGTGTTCTGGAATCTACATAGGCACGACGACGTCTGTACACGCGTCAATGTGTGCGTAAGTGACACAGGGCTGACTATCGCAAAACCCTAGTACTATAGGGTATGTAGGTATGGCTTAGATGTGTAAATAAATGTAATCTTTAATCATATATTTTTATTTAAACCTACTTAAAATGTGCCTGTCTATGTATTTAAGCATTATTGTTTTAAATTACAATAAATATTTGACTACAAACTTAAACGAATTATTCGGTACCTAAGTAGTTATTTCATGATTTTCATGTATTAATCGCGATACTTTTAGAAAGCATTATTTATTTACAAAAGGAAGTAGGTAGGGTAGGTAAGTGTACCATATTTCTCGCGCGCCCACTGACAAGTTGGCGCTTTATCGCGATCTCACCGTCACCGATCTAGCACCGAACCACGAACTGCGGGCCTACTCCGACGTTCGAAAATCGAACTTCGTATGCTACCGTCTCTCTCGCTCTCGTATGAAACAGTATAAATGTCAGAGGGAACGAACGACATGAACTTCGATTTTCGTATTTCGTAGTAGCCTTGCTGTTGACAAACACCCATACAATGCACAGTATATCACCATTTCGCAAAATTATTGCTCTCGAGAGTCCCGAGCTCAGTGCCGTGCGACCAACATACATCGCGTCGCGCGCCCGACTGCTATCCGGCAGGTTTCCGGCAGGCTACGCTTGAGGGGTGGGGTAACTCGAACCGGTGCGGGGCGGAGCGTGGCCATTCTGTACGTTAGCACTATTATATATTCTGTGCTACCGCTTAAAAGTTTTTCAACTATCTTCTTCTTCCAATTCCTCTCCTATCGGAGTTAAAAAAAAATAAGCTGTTTATTTCACGCAAAAAAAAGCATACAACATTCAAAGCATGTGATTAAAATCTTATAATTTGCATGTGATTAGATATTTAAGTTTGATTAATGAGCCCTTCTACATCCACACCTGAGATACAGGAATTTTCCTAGTTCAGGGTAATGTGTGTTATTTGTCCCTTTTAATAAGTGTAGCCCATAAGTTTGTTAAAATTGTATTTTATGAAAGATAAATAAAGATTATTATTATTATAAAGCGAGTCCTTAATCCTAATTTTAAGGATTTTGCGTGGCCTTGGTTAGCGAAAGACTGAATTGATCACGCGTAATTAGTCTAAGTATACACGCGAGTAGATAGTAAATTCATTATATAATTCATAATTTTTGTGTTTCATCTTACATAAAACCAACAACATCATGGCGATTCTTGGATGCAATTTGCTGAAAGCCATTTCAAAACTTACCTGAGCATTCATTTGACAACCCAAAGAAAAATGCACAGCTTAACAACTTCCACCTTTTGATTCTGCGATAGAGTCAACATTTAAACACGATATAAAACGGCCGTGGCATTATCAATCTTCCGTTATCGGTGTAGAGTCGGGATTCGTAAAAGATGAGCAGATAAGCTTTTGTCGGACACGCGAGTTGGTTGGTTCCTGGGCCGTGATTTACGGGGGCATTGTGACAGCTTATTGAGACAGCGGTGTCACTTTATACAAAAGTCATGCAATAAGGCTAATATTGAAAATGTATTTTATTTTTCCTTTAATCGTGTTCGATATATCTGTATAATTATAAAGCTATGATGTAAACGACTGATATAAATATAACGCACAGCCAAATCAGTTGGGATTAAGAGTAATATAATATGCGTACAGGTGTAACTCAAGTTATTAAGCTGAAAATAAAAAGAAATCAAAATGAAAATAATATAGGTGGACTTAGAAACGGTACCATAAACAGCAATGTTTAAGTGTTCACTGCTAAAGCTGTTCCTTAAGCCTTCCTTACACAAATTAGCTCTTTTAAATTAATAAATAAAGTATTTTAAAGTATTAAATTAGTACTAAGTTTAATGAGCGACTTCGCATAAAATGAACATCTTAGAATTTGGTTCGAATAAAGGTTACGGTAACATTTTTTTACAGCACAACGTTAGCTCAGACAACGTTGTCTATTAACTTCGTCCGAAGTTAACAAGACTACTTTCAAAGTAGACTTGTATTGTATGTGAGTTGTATTGTGTACATAATCGATCTTAAAAGCATAACATTCAGGAATCTCTTTGTTTTGCCAGTAGGCGTACAAATATTTCTGTTTTTCTTTAACAAGTCATTAAGCTTAGTCTAAATACAATTTCACAGCAGCAATAAAAACAAAATTTTAAGAAATAATCAAGTAAGCGCGTATAATATAAATTATTAATTTTAAGTAACTATTTTAGCGAGGATTTTTATTTCATGAATGTCAATAATATTAGCAATGTCTGTCTGGCACAATACATATAAAACTAAAAAATAATGTCATTTAAGAAGCATAAAATTATAAATTCCTGTCATTAAGATATTCATCAATATTATAGTAACATTTTTCAATTAATAAACATGTCAATTTCTTTTTGAATTGGTTGGTATTAAGATTTTTCATACTATCTGGAATTAAGCATAGTATATAGGTATTATTATAAAATATCTCAACTTAAATCTTTGTCTATCTGTACACCAAGTTTCGTCTAAAAGTCATTAAGCGACAAATAAAAAAAGTTGGAATAGTTGGGTCACTTTAAAGTTCAATATCTCAAAAACGGCTGAACCGATTTTGATGAAACATGTCTAAGAACCATCGCTAGAAAACCTGCTATCAAATAGAAAAACCGCATTAAAATCGGTCCACTTGTTTAAGAACTACGGTGCCACAAACAGACACACATAGCGGTCAAACATATAACACCCCTCTTTTTGCGTCGAGGGTTAAAAAACAGTTAAGCACCTTGTTAAACTTTCAAATTATTTATTTTGTAGGATAGACCAGTGTTAATTCACTTAGTTAAAAGTGACACTTCTTTATATTCTTAAGCTGCATTCACACTGCGTTATTATTCCCCTGCAGTTAAACTTTAAGTTACGACTTAATTGGATGGTTATGTTGTTATTAATGTTAATTAAGTTATATTATCACATTCTGATACTTTTTTAAAACAAAATGTTGAAAATAACCTGAATGGATCCGAAAAAAGTATGGTACGGCCGTGCCTTTGTTTTGTTTTGCTCGACTTGGCGGGGGCACTGCCGTGCCCAGTGGCGGATTAGGCATATAGCAAGAGTAGCAAATGCTACGGGCCCCGCGCATCTAGGGGCCCCGCGGACCAATGCTTTCTGATCGTAAAAACGTCAATTCAGATAGAAGCATGTTTTTTTTCTAAATTAATGTAAATAGAAAAAAAACAACACAAAACACCGCCAAAGAAAGAGATGGTATCAATATTATCGACTTAAATATAATATTTTACTTATACTATAAACTTGAAGCAAATCAAGGGCCCCATGATAAAATTTGCTACAGGCCCCGCGCTCACTTAATCCGGCTCTGGCCGTGCCCCCAGATATGTGAGCCTAAATGCCAGCTTTACAACAATAATTTTTTCACTTCTTTAGATCATTATCATTAGCCGCAAGATATCTATTTCATCCCGTCCCAGGCTCTATACGTCCCACTGCTGGGCACAGACCTCCTCGCAGAATGAGAGGGCTTGGGCTGTAGTTCCCACGCGGGCCCAGTGCGGATTGGGACTTTCACACACTCCATTAAATTGCTTCGCAGGTTTGTCCAGGTTTCCTCACGATGTTTTCCTTCACTGTAAAACCCCGCAGCATGTGCCCGACCATTACGCCAGCACGAGCAGCACGCCATGCAGTATCAAACTCATTTACCGACCTTGTGCTTCATGACAAGACAATTAGTACGGGCAGTGACTCATTTACCGACCTTGGGCTTCATGACAAGACAATTAGTACGGGCAATGAATCATTTACCGACCTTGGGCTTCATGACAAGACAATTAGTATGGGCAATGACTCATTTACCGACCTTGGGCTTCATGACAAGACAATTAGTACGGGCAATGACTCATTTACCGATTTGTTCATGATCATGAGATGTGGAGGCGCTTCCTGAGAGTAAAGTGGAATCTCGCCGCACTAACGTTTCCATCTTGAAAGAGCTTGGCATCAATCAAAGACTTTCGTGAATTGTGCAAGTGCAAATACTCAAAATGTTTGGACATATCTTTCGCAACGAAAGCTCTTTGGAGCGATTGGTGGTTCAGGGAAAAGTAGAGGGGCAACGTTCTCGCGGCCGATCTCCCACAAGATGGACAGACTCCATTAAATCTTCCACAAAGTGTTCCTACTTTTACTGTGGTGTTCCCTTAGTGAGTGTGCGCGCAGTGCCACAAATAGCGAGAGATGGAGAAGTCTCGCAAAAACCACAGCCAATCTACAAGACAATCCATAACCACGACCATTCCGTCAGGAGTGTACGACTGAGAACTTGAAAAGAAGACTTGTTCATGCTATTGTAATTCAAATATCCACCCTTTTTTTTTCTTTTGTTACAGAGCGTTGACAGTCAATTATGAAGACTTACAAGAAACTCTTCTGGACCTGGCTCCAAGGCTTCGTGTTACTACCTACAATAGCTTTCAAAGGTAAGACGAAACTAATGGGTTGTTTCACCACCCATTGATTAATTTTATTTGACGGATAAAATGTGATGCCATCTCCGTCTAAACGAAGAAAATGAACAGAAACGGCGTCAAATTTTCCGTCAGATAAATTTAATCAATGGATGGCGAAACAGTTAAATAACCTAATGAGAAATAGGTGAGAAGCACCAGATACTAATAAATTTATTTCATTGTATTTCAATATTTCATAATAATGTTTCATATGTAATATGTCAAAAAACTAAATCGATTTTATTGAAACATAACTAAAAACTACCATAATGAAACCCGCTTTCACGTAAGAAAACTGCATCATAATCTGTTCATCCGTTTGAGAGCTACAATGCCAGAGACAGACAGATATACCTGCGTCGGAGATTGAAATATGCTGCTGGTGATTGACTGGCTGGTTGTACAGTCATCGGCAACAATATCTGCCACAACAAAGCTTGCATTAATATCTGACACGACTCTATTTTACACTCTAACACTATTCTATGACTCTTTTTTTTTTAACGGTACACTGTATTTTATTGTCTAATTTTTTAATGTATGATATGACCAGATGGTTCCAAAGAAAGACCAGCGCCGATCACAAGACCGGCAGATTGCTGATTTGTAACCATTTCGTGACAAGCGTAACTATATTTCATTTCTTAATTTTTATTTTATCCATTGTTCTCATGTTTGTCACGAATAAATGTTATCTTTCTTTCTTTCTTTCTTTCTTTCTATTTTTAGGGTCTGTACTTGTCAAACGTGTCAGATATTTTTGTACACTCCACTGTGGCAGATATGATTTGACTTGACGACCGGATGGCCAAGTGGTTAGAGAATCTGACTGTCCCGAATTCGATTCCCGGCCGGGGCAGATATTTGTATGAATAATACGAATGTTTGTCCTCTGGTCTCGGATGTATTTTTATCTATAAAAGTACATTTATCCGTGCCTAGTACTCGTACTACAATCTTTGCTTAGTTTGGGGCTAGGTCAAGTGGTGTCAAATGTCGCATGATTTTTATTTTACTATTTATTTTTTAGATATGAATATGAACGCAGGTGACTGTACTAAGATTATCCGAATGGTGGTTATACTCTAACGTAAACTTAAGTTTACCTTATTTAACTTTGATTTGTCGGCCTATAAAGTCTACAATGCCTTATCCACTGGCAAGGTCCTAATCAAGCAAGGCGTAATATTGTTTCAAACACAGTATCCACAATGATAGCTTGGCTCACTGCCACTACGCCTCGGGCCTAAAGCTTCATTTAGACAGTAGTGTGAGAAATTTCGTAACATTATACAGGGAATTATTTCACATAAGCGGTGCTTGGAGAAACCTCTGGAAAACACTTTGATCTCAAACGCCAAATTTTATTAGAACCATAGCCATTCTATATACACATACAATTTACAAAGCTAAGGGGCTATTTCACTATCCATTGATTAGTTATAATTGACCCCATCTTGGGCGTGTCCGACATGCTCTTGGCCGGTGTTTTATTCTTTGATCAATTTAATTGTCAAAGTTCAGGACTGGAGGCCCGTGACGTGACACCGTCCTAAAAAGTGTCTTACACCGCAACGTGAGACGGGTGACCGAGCGTTACAACCGCCTCATTTTACAGGTCACATTTTTTACAAATTAGCTGTAAATTTCAGATAACTAAAAAAACTTTATCAGAATATTCGGTCATTTTACAGGAAAATGTTCAGAAAAATGAGACGGTTGAAACGCTCGAATAATCGCCCACGCGGAACTTATAACTGGGTATACTTAAATTTTTTGAATAATTGTCCAAAATAAAAAATACAGAAAATTACAAAAAAATACACACACATTGACAAAAGAAGAATATATATATATATATATATATATATATATATATGTCGGAGCGTTGGAACACTGGCCATACCGGTGACTGTTGGAAAAGATGTTTATTTTAATTTAAGATCGAACTGTCAATAGTCAACTATGATGATTGTTTAATCACGTTCATTTAAATGCTTCTTTAATTATTATTGCTTTATCGAAACGTCAGGTGATGACAGGTCATGTCAGGTATCACTTGGGGGTGGTCTGTGTTTAGTTCATACTGAATCTGCGGGTAGGTCGATATACGTCAGAATGACATTTAATGTCGGTTATAAAACGGGGACGACAGTCTTGATCGAGGAGTCGCGCCGAGCACAAGTGTCTAACGTAATCTATTGGCATCGACTAAGTGCTTTGAGTTTAATTGCCAATTATTAGTGATTTTGTGTACTCAGTGCTTGTGCACCTAATAGCAGTCCTTATTTCTGAGATTGAAAGAGATTTGGAATATAGACTACGCAGTGTATGGGCATAAGCACAGAACTCTCCGCGTTTTGATAATTGCTTAGCATCCTTCGTTACTTACGAACCGTGCAGTAGCTTCAATGTTAGCTCTGAAGCGATAAGGCCGCCTATTGCTTACCTCAGAAAGTCTTTGTGTGTATACCTGTTTTCTGTAATTTTTTGCTATATTTTGGTGCGCAATAAAGAGTTATTGTATTGTATTGTATTGTAATTTGAGCCTTAATTGAATAAAGATTGGCATTACAAGAGAAACACGAGTGTAATCATTTCTATCATATTGACCGTCCTTGAAGAGGGCTAAGGATGGAGAGCAGAACTCGGCTATGCTGAACATATATCCTGACACATCTGTGTACCTGTATATCTATCTCTCTGTGCGATTATAATTCGACAGGTAAATAATGCTACCCACTTAAGTAAGAAAAGAAAGAAAATAGTGTCACTCTCTTTACCTGCCCACAACCCACCCATCCATTCTCCGATATCAGAAGTGGGATTGAGGACGTTATGTACCACAAGAGAATAGTGAAGATAAGTGAACAATTATCGCATAGTAACGTAACCAGACTTTTATCTAAAGATGAAATAAGTAGTAGCTCTCCGTGCTACTAGACGAAGAGGAGACGAGGTAAAGAGGAAAAATGATGAAGAGGAGAAAATAATGAAGACTCTGGAAGTGAAGGATCCTGCAACGAGCGACTGCGTCTGCTGTACCTCATGTGCCACCACGTGGCTTTTCGTGTGGTTTACAGTTCCTGCTCCGAGGACTCTGAAGATTCTGTTCATTGAGTCGACGTGTACCTCTTTGGTTTCAACTCTGCTTCGGGCGACACCCAGTGCCGAGTAGACATGTGCTCCATTGGGAACCCGACTAGATGAAAACAATCTGGTGAGTCGTTTTCATATTGTTGCGATTTTGGGTGATAAAAGTTGACATCAGAAACGAAAACTGTTTTTATTTAAGTTTTGTTACAAAACTAAAAGTGGCTCCGAAACGGTAACGTTTCGTGTGCTCTGCCTACCCCATTTGGGAATACAGGCGTGATGTTTGTATGTATGTGTTTGTTGTTACAAAAATCACGTATTTTGGTTAAAATGATGAGCAGTTCGTATTTTGAGATCTACCTTGGAACCACGATTCTAGGCATCATATCATCTCTCGGGCTAGCGTAATAAATTTACAGTATAATCGTGATCGTAGTGATGGTGATGATCATGATGATGGTAATCGTGATAGTGATACCGATGCCGATGCTGATGCTGACGCTGATGCTGATGCTGATTTTGATGCTAATGCTGATACTTATGTTGATGCTGATGCTGATCCTAATGCTGATGTTGATGCTAACGCTGATATTGGTGAT
Source organism: Choristoneura rosaceana (assembly GCA_037349165.1). Taxonomy (NCBI): domain Eukaryota; kingdom Metazoa; phylum Arthropoda; class Insecta; order Lepidoptera; family Tortricidae; genus Choristoneura; species Choristoneura rosaceana. Next base: position 1,345,706 of record JAZBNJ010000002.1, read on the forward strand.
ATGTATCACAGAACGTTTTTCTGCTTATTTAAGTATTGTTTCGATTGAACAAAGTACCTATCACTTAGTTATTTTGTGATGTATGCATGTGTGAACTCGCTGTAGGCGGTACGAGTACGAAAAGTAGTTATAGTTAGTCAACTACATACTGTTTGTCTAGCCTAAGCAGTAAGTTAGTTTGGCTAGTTAGTTGGCGACCGTTTATTTTCGAATAAAGGTAGTTTGCATACCTACATTAAATTCATAATTTTGTTTCATATAGTTTAGTTGGACCAATAGTTGGGTTGGACCATCTAATAATTCGAGCTCTTAAGATAAACAAGCCAAATTCATTCGATGTTCGTACGTATTGTTAATTTCCTAATGTGAGTGTCTTTGGCTCAGACTGCTTGCACCTTCGGTCATTCGTAGGCGTAGGCGTAAAATCGGGCCTCATTTCCCGTCGCAGTTCGGCCACGACTGTGAGTGGCGTGCGTTTGGTTCGCGGGTGTAAGCGGTCGCTGCGATCGCTGGATGGAAGCGATGGGTTTTGTGCGAGACGAATACTGGATGGAGGTATTTCGTGTGATATTGTGTGCAAAGGTTGCTGGATGGAGGCAACTAATGGATAAAATAGAGCACTGTGCACTCATGTGATATTGAAAGAGAGTCGATAATGTTGTGTGTTGATTTGCATTTTGCTTAACAAGTAAAGACCATTCTTGACTATCGTTCTAGTAGTATAACGACTTAAAAAAAAAAATCGACAAAGACTTGATAGATTGTAGTGTAAAGGCATTAAAAAAAAATGTGTAGACAGTATGCAGTCTATGCGTATTGGTTTGTTTGAATTTAACATCGGATGTTAGATTAGATGACAATTGCACCTATTTCCTTTTTGTACAATAAAGAGTTTAAACAAACAAACAAACAATTGCTAGGAATATCGGACGGAGGTAATTCATAGCTGAAATTTGTTTGGGTGCTATGCAAAGCAACCATATTTTTGATTTTGTGGAAACTGGATGGAAGTTTTTCACAAGCGTGTGTTATTTGACTGGATGGAAGTCATTTTAATTTTTGTGCGGACTGGATGGAAGTCTTGCACAGGCGCGTGTTATTTGACTGGATGGAAGTCTTGCACAGGCGCGTGTTATTTGACTGGATGGAAGTCTTGCACAGGCGCGAGTTAATTGGCTGGATGGAAGTCGTTTCGAATTTGTAGAGACTAGATGGAAGTATTTTACAGGCGTGTTATGATTATGATCCTAATGGAATTAGTAAATCAATGATTTGTTCATTTTATTTGTCATGTGAATAATTATTGCTGGGCGTATGCAGCTGATAAATGATGACGTTTAAATGTTTTGACAAGATATTTGACAAATTGAAACGGATTCAGTCGTGTTAGACTCAAACACAGTTAGAGTATCAAGGAACTGGTGTTCACTCAATAAACAATTTGTTTTCTAAGTTCACTGGTGAGCGTATTTGTAATGTGGTCACAATGACTGGTATTGGTCAGACATTGGTTAACAGCAATTTAAACATTCAACTCTCGTGCAAGTTAAAGGCTTGCCTCTGAACATAATTTTTTACGCATTATCTGGTGATGGTCGTAAAATTTTGGCTAATGGTTTAGATGTAACCGTAACCTCAAAGTATTTTCGACGGTAGAGTCGACGGTAGAGTCGACGGTAGAGTCGACGGTAGAGTCGACGGTAGAGTCGACGGTAGAGTCAAGGGTAGATTCGACGGTAGAGTCGATGGTAGAGTCAACGGTGGAGAGAAATGCAAGTGCTGGTTAAGCACTATTTGTTACTGTTGTTCCTATTGCTGGCTAAGCAATAATAGTGGTTAAGTAAGAAGTTTGTATTCACTATCGTTAGATAGTGATGCAAAGCGCTACTTTATCTTGCACTTATAATGGATCGACAGAAATGATGTTATTACAGTGTAGATGTTACTCATTTTGAGTCTTTAAGCTGCCATTGTTTCAAGACTTGAAAAGTAGCGACTACTGACCAAACATTACGAGTTGGTCAGGATAGCCGAGCGAGTATGTTACTCCCGTTGGACTATTTCGTGAGGCGAGTCGTAGAGATGGGTAGTTGGTGCGACAGCGTGCTAATGTTACCCTTATTATCGTGGATGCAATTGGTATTACTGACAGTTGAAGCAATTGGTATTACCGATGGTTAATGGCATTACTGATGGTTAAAGTGACTGGTATTACTGATGGTTAAAGCAATTGGTGTTGCTGGGCTATTTGTAGCCTGGGCACACAGAGCTAAAATGTTCAGCTCGTGTGTTTGCGTTCAGTCAGAGTAAGAGCGTTCAGTCAGGAGTGACCGAGCGTTATGATACTGTGTGAGAAACTTTTGTTTCAGATTAACACACAGAGACGTGTGTCTCGCAGGATGGCCGTGTCGGAGCGTTGGAACACTGGCCATACCGGTGACTGTTGGAAAAGATGTTTATTTTAATTTAACACGTTGAATGCGGCTCTAAATATTGAAAACTATCCACAAATGCGGTACGTATTAAATTTGACTCATTGCTGACTTGCCGCTCCTACGTTACGAATCACTTTCAATACGTAACTAGACCTACCTTCACCGGTGGGTATTTTTTTGGAAAACGTAATTAAATAAGTATTTATAGCTAAAATCGAATGCTATTGAACCAAACTACACCCTACTTTCATAGCACAAGGGTCTTAAGCATGGTTTCTGAATTATTAGGTATCAAAGTTGCGTATTAAATTTGATTCGTATAGCACAGGAGTATCTAAATTTGCCAATTCTACGAGTTAAAATTGATTCGTACCGCACCTATTTAAATTTAGTCGATAAACGAATAGGGAAGTGAAATGAACCAGATAAATATCGACTGTCGATGGCAAGCGTTTTGGTGAAATTTATTAAAACTTTGTTAATTTATTAAGACAATTTGTGGGTTCGGTTGATTTTTCGAAGTACCAGGAACATGGACAGGGACACTGACGGCGTTCATTACTTTATTTTCCAAGATTATCACTTTTGAATTTTCAGAACATAATGTTCAAGTTGAATCTGTATTTTGGTTTTCTTGCAAAACTCGGTCTATAATATCCTACATGATCATTTTATATTGGTGCTGGAAGAAAGTAGCTCAGAATATGTCACAACTAATTATCTCAAGGTGCAAGGTACTTCACTATTTTCTATTCGCCAAAACAAATGGCGGTACGTCTCATAAATAATACGTATAGCACTGAAGTAAGACCATAAAAGTTGATACGTTCAGCACTGAAGTGAAATTATTACGATGCAGTGCGTCAGTATTAAAAATAATTCGTACTTTCAAAACAGTATTTTCAAGTAGTACTTGATAAATCATGCCCAAACGTATATTTGTCTCTTTCAGGTTATAAGATTTATAGTTTTTATGGCTCCCGCAAGTTGGGACAGGTAGAGGTTATCGGCTGCCGCACCGACGCAAACTACGCGATCGCTTATTTTTGATACGTATAGCACTTAACGTGTTAAGATCGAACTGTCAATAGTCAACTATGATGATTGTTTAATCACGTTCATTTAAATGCTTCTTTAATTATTATTGCTTTATCGAAACGTCAGGTGATGACAGGTCATGTCAGGTATCACTTGGGGGTGGTCTGTGTTTAGTTCATACTGAATCTGCGGGTAGGTCGATATACGTCAGAATGACATTTAATGTCGGTTATAAAACGGGGACGACAGTCTTGATCGAGGAGTCGCGCCGAGCACAAGTGTCTAACGTAATCTATTGGCATCGACTAAGTGCTTTGAGTTTAATTGCCAATTATTAGTGATTTTGTGTACTCAGTGCTTGTGCACCTAATAGCAGTCCTTATTTCTGAGATTGAAAGAGATTTGGAATATAGACTACGCAGTGTATGGGCATAAGCACAGAACTCTCCGCGTTTTGATAATTGCTTAGCATCCTTCGTTACTTACGAACCGTGCAGTAGCTTCAATGTTAATTTGAGCCTTAATTGAATAAAGATTGGCATTACAAGAGAAACACGAGTGTAATCATTTCTATCATATTGACCGTCCTTGAAGAGGGCTAAGGATGGAGAGCAGAACTCGGCTATGCTGAACATATATCCTGACACATCTGTGTACCTGTATATCTATCTCTCTGTGCGATTATAATTCGACGGGTAAATAATGCTACCCACTTAAGTAAGAAAAAAAAGAAAATAGTGTCACTCTCTTTACCTGCCCACAACCCACCCATCCATTCTCCGATATATATATATATATATATATATATAGAATACCCCCCCCAACCTGTTTCTTCCTCCTCTTCTTGCTTCTGTTTTCTGTAAGTACTGCTTGTGTTGGTGTGCAAAAAGAGTTATTGTATTGTATTGTATTGTATTATAATGATCTGATAGATTAACTCATTAGATTATTTAAGGCTACCCTTGCCGCATCGTAAATCGCGAATAGTGGAGCCTCAGCTGTCGGTGTCAGTAAATATAACCGTGACGGCCTTAAAGGGTTTAGCAGGAGGTAACGATTTCCGACTGCTAATTGCTTTTGGAGTGATAAGCTCTTGATTGGGCAAGGTGGGCGTATAAATCGGGTGTTTTTAGGTCGAGTTGTGATGGTACGTTGGTTGCTTGTAGCAAGAAAGCATAGAACTTATAATTAGAAAAAATAAGTTTTGTGAGCTGGTTAAAAACCTACGTGGTAAATTTGCATCACGTTTGTGATTGTTGTAATATGTAATTAAATGAGCCAATCGCGAGCTATGGAGAGAATACGGAATCCGGAATACGGAACTTCGTCTAAGAACTAAAGTCAGTGACATAGCAGGAAATATATGCAAATTGAAGTGGCAAGAGGCAGGCCATATCGCTCGAAGAACAGATAACCGTTGGGGGAGAAAAGTCCTCGAGTGGCGACCACGAACCGGAAGACGACGAGTTGGCAGGCCTCCCACTAGGTGATCGTGAGAGTTCCGGGAAACCGGTGGATGCAAGTGGTGAGTTGTCGTTCATTGTGGCGTTCTAAGGGGGAGGCCTTTGTCCAGCAGTGGACGTCTTCCAGCTGATTAATGATGTTGATGATGATGAATCGCAAGCTAGACCGTAACGTCGAACGGACCTCTCGATACTAACCTTAGCCTCAATTCATTGGTCAAAAATGAGTTTCTGCAACGTAATTAATAAAAATAAAAAAAATTCGTTGCTGAGTATAATAATTTAGGAGAATTTGCGAAAACATAAAAAAACTTGTGCGTATTAATAGCAAGAGGGACAATGAAATGACGAAATTGGTTCATAAAGAATAAAGGTAGGAGAACCAAATCCTTAGGAAAAATTTATGAACGGCACACCGGCAGTGTATATCTTCCAGCTAAATGATGATATTTTTTTAAAATCTATCTAAAGATTTGTAACAGATAGAGTTAGACATAACAGCGCCTTCAAATTTCACTTTCATGGACAATATATATACTTACTTTAAATTTAAAACAAAGTCCTTTGAGCGGAATATCCAAGAATCGTATTTGAAAGCTATTTTTCTAAAATCCTTACGTCCATTACAATAAAAGCCGCAGTTTGGACCTTACTTGCAGTATCATTAAGTCTAAATTGAAGCTATTTACGAAGTGGAGATAGTTCTTTTGGTAAATTACCAGTCGTTTATAGCGTCGGCAATTCCTTCTTTAATTGTTCATTTTGAATTCGCGTAGCCGTCGTAAAGTTTTCTGAGACGTTGGCTATTAGTTTGTAGTTTTAAGTCGCTGTTTCTTGTACGTTTTGTTGTTATTTTCTTACTGTAGCTCTTCTTCTCTAAGATTTTTTAATCGAGAAAGTATTCCATTTCTTCTTCAAAATCTTCTCAAGGTCCTCACTGAAAATCAGCGCCACTGCTTGCCATGGCATTATGCTGAGTGGGGACCTATTTAGCGTCATGTATGTCTTTATTTGTTCTATGTTTGTTTTATGGCGTTAAATAAATGTATTTTCTTTCTTTCTTTATAATAATATCTGTGCTTACTCACCCTCAAGAAGTCGGTCTATCTTGTGAAAAGTTTAATCTAAAACCGTCGTGAAAACAGGAATACTTCACTTATTGTCAATAGACCTTTGACACCTTTAAATTTGGTAGTTTTGGTTAGTTTAGTCTCAAACAGTTTCACTCTTTATTTAATATTATGAGTTTAAGCACAATTCAAATACCGAAAAAAGTAAATTGCCAAACTAAGTAAAAAGCGTCCAGAGCCACTTTAAACTGTAGGTAATTCAGCTATAAAAAACTATTTTTCAAAACTTACAATTTATCGTCAAAAATCAAATTTATTGAATCAGGCGTTACTTTGCGGAGGTCCATATCAATGAACTAAAAGAATTTCTTTGCTCACCCGTTCGTATGAAGTGTTACATTACTGTGGCAAGGGGTTTCGTCTTGATGTGTTAGAATGTATGGAGATAATTAGGTACAATAGTATGGGGTCTATTATTAATGAGCAAATAAATTTAGTGTCATCACCCTTGCTACGGCTTGGGTCTAATTTTAGCAACGGTAGTTAGTTAAACATGCCTTGACAATAAGTAAATAAAAATTAAAAAATCAAGGTAGTTTTGTAGCACAGTTAAAATTTATTAATAATTTGCGGGTAGTTTTTTGTTTTGTTTGGCAAATTAAAACAGTGGTGGTGGTTTGTTAGTCTAACAACTGGTAGCATGGTGTAAGGTTGTGTCACTCTGAAGATGAGCTCTGGTTGAGTTCGAAACGCGTCAGTGTATTGTGGTGGTGGTGATGGATGGGTTTGTGTAATTTGTGTGTGTTCTTTCAGTGTGGAGGTGGAGGAACTGCATGAACACGCATAATTTGCATAGACTTAGCTATCTCAAGGTCGCGGGTGAGCAAAGAAATTCTTTTAGTTCGTCAAAAATCTGCCGTTTTGATTTTTCAAGAATTTCATGTACCCAGTGTCACTTGCGTCATCAAGACAAATCCAATGACGTATCATTTATCAAAATCGGTTTAGCCATTGAGTAGTTAGGAGAGGACATAGGTATAGATATAGATATACATACATACATACGCGTCAAACACATAACCCTCCTTTTTCGCAGTCGGGTAAAAAGCTTCGTTGCATTTAAATTTATATTTTTAATTGTTATCATAAATTTTTATTTCAAATTAAATTACTTACTATTTTTGATGAAGTGGAATTATGACTAATGGCGTGTGTACTTTAAAAAAAAAACAAATGACGTTGGAAAGTATTTTAAAATTTTAAATCAATGCCCAAGCATTTACTTTAATATTTTACCAATTTTGATTTATGTCCTTGCATTATGGGAGAAAAGCACTATAATATGCCTCAGCGGAAATGGCAACTCGTAGATCCGTATTTATTGACGGACTCAGCTACGTTTCGTCCGTCAAACTCTACTCGTCCACGAATTGCTTTTTCCCGGCCACGTTAATAAGATTATCAGAAAATATTGGAAATGTTCTCCAACAAGAAGGAGCGACGACCTGGTTAAGACTGCGGGATCGCGGTGGATGCGGAAAGCACAAGACCGGTCTGAGTGGAGAGCCTTGGGGGAGGCCTATGTCCAGTAGTGGACGTCTTTCGTCTGACATGATGATGATTGAAAATGATTTTTTTTTTAAATAATTTATTCCATATCAATGAACTAAAAGAATTTCCTTGCTCACCCGCGACCTTACGATAGCTAAGCTTAGGCAAAATATGCGTGTTCATGCAGTTCCTCTACCTCCACACTGTAAGAACACACATAAATTACACAAACCCATCTATCACCACCACCACAACACACTGACGCGTTTCGTATTTTTTTTGTCAATCTAACAAAAAATTACTAAGATGAAGCGTCCAAGTTCGAAAGTGGGGGCCGCGACGTCGTGCTAAGAAGTATCGCACAGCGTAACGTTAGGTACGTGAAACTTGCGCTGGCTATATCTTCATAATTTTTTGTTTAATTAATAAAAGAAAGACTACATGTCCAATGTTTTTTGGTAATCTAATTGACGAGCTAATTAGATTTAAGAGACTAGCCTATTTACAAGCTCTGGATCACCCTTCTAATTTTATGGCAAAAAAATACCCTGCCTGCTATGTTACTCTCTGACTCATAAACTATCTCTATGCCAAAAATCACGTCATTCCGTCGCTCCGTTTTGACGTGAAAGACGGACAAACATACATACAAACTAATAAACACACACACTTTCGCATTTATAATAATACATAGTATGGATATACCAAAAAATATCATCCTACGACAAAACCATAAAGATAAAATTTTAAAATGGGAAGTAAAATTTCCGAATATGACGGCGATTAAAAGTTAGTTTACGATGTGAAAGTGAAAAATGATTGTTAAAAATTTAAAACGGCCTTTTGCCGTATTTTTTCAACTGGAAAAATAAACTGAACAGAATCCAACAAATATTTTGTTACGGCATAATTCCCTGTGCACTAAATAAGTACCCGGTGGCATTTCGCAAAAACGCCTGTCCAACTCAATTTGCAAAAGTAAAAGTTCATTGTCCCAATTCATTCTAATCTAAGAAAATCTTCTTAAAACAAAATTAGAAGCAGAACACTTTGTGAAACTTTGTTTTAATTTCGTCCACGGAAAAAATAAAGATTTTCACTTTTTTTTTTAATTAGCGAAGGCTTGAAAATACACGATCGAGTGCCTAATGAGTATTTGTTTTTTTCTTAATTTTGTCCCGGACGAGGGGGAAAATTTTATTATAATGTTCGGTAGGGTGGGTCTAATTGAAAGATGGAGGGTGACTGGATATTTTGGGCGATAAAGTGATACAGAAACAAAGCTTTCTGTACAATTATGAATTTGGGGAGACAGGCGCGACGGTGCTTGAAAATTAATGCATATTTTGAATGCTAGCTCCCCTATGACGGCCATGACAGCCGGGACGCCTTCTATTGATAAAACTGGGGAACAATGGTTACAAATTAAAGCCGAAATTGAATCATTTTAAAGTGCAAAATTTAAATTGAGATGCAAGTTCAAATTTTGCCGCAGCTGTAATTTATTCTTAGTACATACATTTAGCTTGATTGACAAAAACTTTTTTTTATACAATATAGGCTTGTGTTTGGCCACAATCACGCCTGATGGAAAGCGAGGATGACTCATTCACCCTAGACTTGAAAGCGGCCAAATTGTAGTGTTCAGGAAACAGTCCATAAAAAAAAATGAGTTTTTTGCACTCATTGGTTCAAGACACTATCATGTGTCGCATGGCAATAAAGCGATGAGTCGATACTTTTTTTTTAACACATTCCCTTTTTCCTTAACACCACAGAGTTGCTAGGCTACTTTTTATCCCGGAAAAATGCAGTTTCCGCGGGAACAGCGCGCGATAAGCAAAATCTACGCAAGCGAAGCCACGGGCAAAAGCTAGTTAGTACATAATACCTAACAAGAATACTTAAACTAGAACACTTAATAAATGGGTATAAAGTTTGTTAAACAGATTTTTTTCGCATTGAACGAAATAGAATTCTTTAGTTTAAAAGAAAATATTTTTTAAAGGGGTTGAAGTTTTAAAGTTCTCACTCTCATCATCATCATCATCATCATCAGCCGGAAGACATCCACTGCTGAACAAACAAAGGCCTCCCTCTTAGAACGGCACTTAACGATAAGTCACTCCTTGGTTCCACCAGTTGCCTGTCAACGCTCACTGTCACTGTAACTTATTTAAAAATTTAATTTTTGCTGTAATAAATAATAACCACTGAAATAAATATACATAATGAATGGGTTACAGACATACAAATAAAAAAATATATTTCGGGACGCATTAAAAGAAATGGAGAGTGGGGAATATATTTTGTATCCAATAAACCAATAAAAAGTACCCTTTTTTACCAGATTTGAGCATAAAATATTTGACAGGACAATCTCAACCGTTCCGTGAGGCCTAACCTTTCTAAAAATACTGTAACCCATAAAATTCCAATATCCATCAATTATCTCGGGTCAAATTTCATGCATCATATTTATAGCTTGACATTTTGACAGGTGACAGCTGACGTTCGCGACGTCACTTAGCACCTGTCAGGGATTTAGACGGAACGATTAGATGGAACAGTTATAGCCACGGATTCGATTTGTGGCATTCGAACGTGGCGGATGTGGACTGAATAGAATTCTGCTATTTCTGTTTCTTTGGCTGGTTGAAGTATAATTTTGATAGTGTTTTATGCGGCGATTAACCTTAACAGTGAACAGTGATCACAAAATTCTATACTGCTCTCGTGTCTGACATTTTTTAATGCGCAAGTTGTTTCCACGTGGTTTCTGGAATTTTACTATCGGGTTGCAGAAGCTACAATCACCGTACAACGTTGCCTCTCGAAAGAGAATACATAGACATTGGCGAAATTGTCTTATTAATTAGGACAGAAGCCATATTTTAAAGAAGAATAAGAATAAGTTATAGCCACCCTTATTGCACAGGTTTTTAGAGAAGAAGATCCAGTGCGTAAAAAATTGATTGCTTTTATCAAGTACTTATTCATACTAGCCGTTACAAGTGAAAATATTCGGCTATCGCTATCCCGCGGGAACTAAATGCAATTTTCCGAATAAAAGTATTCTATGGCCTAGTTTTATTCGGAAAAATGACCTCTAATTGATAGATGTCATCTAGACTAGGGCTTCTAATAGACTCTCGTTCGTAATTCTATATTTACCGCCCTTAAGACAAAATGTACTATTATCAACTATAAGTAAAGTCCACTGTAGTTGGACACAGGCCCCCCTTAGACCTCCAGTTGTTTCGGTTGGCAGCAGCCTGCATCCACCGTGAACCCACGGCTTTAACCAGGTCATCCGTCCATCTCGTTGGTGGACATCCTACGCTGCGCTTGCCGATCCGCGGCCTCCACTCGAGAACTTTTCGGCCCCAACGGCCATCTGCTCTCCGTGCTATATGGCCCGCCCATTGCCACTTCAACGAGCTAATTCGCTTGGCTATGTCGGTGACCCTTGTTCTTCTACGTATCTCCTCATTTCTGATTCGATCCCGTAGAGAAACCCCAAGCATAGCTCTCTCCATAGCTTTTATAAGGCCTACAGTAAAGCACCACGTCTCGGATCCATATGTCATCACTGGCAACACAATGTTTTAAATGTTTATTGGCGATAAAGATATTATTAAACATGTGCCATTTTTTTATTTCTTATTGTTCTGGGGCCAAACACCCTGAATAAATTTGCAGCAGCCATACCAAAGGGGCTTTGGCTGTATGCCACTAACTTGTAACAGTGCTGTTATGTTTTGCCATATAACGGCAACTTAGCAGGGCACAGGCGGGCAATAATCAACCAGTGATCTGCGTCGTCTTTATAAACTTTAGTTTACTAATGGTAAACTTTATTGAAATTTGGTCTTATCGAAAGGGTACTTGAGATGGCTCCTAAATGTTACAGCAAAATTCCTAAAGAAATGAGGGATATTAATAATATAAAGGAATTCGAGTCATGTTTAAAAGATTCTACTGGTTAAGAAAACTTATTATACCACTAGTTTTTCCCCGCGGCTCCACCCGCATGGTATTCGGTTACTATATACTATCTCTATGCTAAAAATCACGATGATCCGTCTCTCCGTTACGGCTTAAAAGCGTAACAAACAAACAAAGAAACAAACAAACTCACTTTCCCCTTTATAATAGTAAGGATTAAAGAATTTATGATATTTATAATTTATTGTTTTAATAAGAAAAATGTATATTTGCCATAATTATGAATAAGGAAATGTGACATACCTACTTTTGATTGTATCTGACATATAATTGGTTGAGGATATGTTAATGATAATTGTGATAATGTACTGATGACTTTATCATTATAAGTTAAGAAAGCTATTTAATTATTATTTTTTTCCATTTTGTGACATATAATTTGATATATTATTATTTTTATCACGTCTTTTTAACACATCTTATTACCGTAATTACTGTAATTCTCTAAATTTCTTATGCCGACAATCACAATCATAGTTGTTGTTTTGTTTATTTATTTATCATCTAATTGTATTTGGACATGGGGGTTATTTAACTAGTAAAATCCTTACACACCGTGTTTTTTTAACGCCGACGCATAAAAGGGTTTTTATAAATTTGACAACATCTATCTGTCTCTTGTAGGCGAGCGAAGCCGCGGGTCAAAGATAGTTTTAACCAAAGAGACAACAGCAGCTAAAGCTCTTACTGCGGCTTAGGTAATATAATGGATTCATGATAGTAAATAACCGTTTATGCCATAGAACTAACAATAAGGAGAATAGAAATTTTGAAAATTAAAAAAATTACAAAGAAAAGTTTTTATTGATGCAGACACAGTGTAACAGAAAATACATCGTGTGTATTTCGTCGCGACGATTTCATATTTTCTACTATTAATGCACATTCGTTTTTTAGAGTTCTGAACTTGAGTTCTGAACCAGCTTCAGTTGGTAAAAACGGAACACGTATAAGATCACTTTATTGTCAGTCCGTCCGTCTGTCAACTCTTACTCAGGTGCGTGTGGAAATATCAAAGTAAAATTAATACCATTATGCTTTGAGTATACTTTTTATAAAAACTAACCAACGTTAACTGATAGTAGTGGTTGACTGTATGGAAACTAATGGAAGGATTGATGGAAACAGAATCAGAATCAGAATCAGAATATTTTTATTGTTTAACTGTGTAACTTAGATGGTAGTACATAATATAAGGTAGTTTCAACAGTTACCCGTTTCGGGCGTACAATATTGTTAAAAATATGATTAAAATGTAAAAGAACATAAATTAAACACTTAATGACTAATTAAGTAGTACTATAATACTCTTTTAGGTTATAAAATACTTTATCCAAAAGCCAGTTTTTGACCACGTGTTTAAAGAAACACGTGTTTAAAGATAGGTAATTTAATAAGAAAGCAAAATATTATTTTATAGGAGCCGACAGATCGGGCAAACGAGTCACAACTGACAATAAAAGTAAAAAAACATATTTAAAGAGCCGTTGACAAACTGTAAAAAAGGTCGCACCGCAGCCAGTCGCCAACATTATTAACGTTTACTGTCAGAGTTAAAGTTGACAGTATAAATGCTGAATCAGAGGCATAATCGTCTAACGCGTTAACTTTAGCGAACACATTCACCATCCACCATTGCTTTTTGTTTTTTTTTATGGGTACATAGAATTTTTAGGACTCTAAAATTACGACGAGACTTCAACCAAGAACTTTTTATTTTTGTCAAATTAAAGGTTAAAACGATCGTGTGACATTTCTATTCTTATTATGAGTTCTGTGGTTCATACAGAGTTGTAGTTATATAGATATCGGAAACAATGTGAGCCCCCGGGCACGAGAGTAATGAATACACTTCAGATCTAGCAAATAATTTAAGCAGGATAAATTTGATATTATTGTTAACATGGAGCAGGGATGGTAATGATATAATTTTGTTGTCCTGAGTGATCTTGTGTGATTTTCATTACGAGGAAAGTTTTTGTATGTTAACAACTCAGCATTAAATACCATCTCAAAAAGAAAAGAATGAATAAAAAAATAAAAATAGACTGTCAATAAACCTAAAAAAAAAACAAGTCTAGTCTGAAATCTATTAAGTGAATAACCTACGCCATTGAAATCCATACTAATATTATAACTGCGATAGTAATATTGTAACGGAGCGACGGATCAACGTGATTTTTGGCATAGAGATAGTTCCTGGGCCCGAGAGTGACATAGACTGCCTACTTTTTATCCCGGAAAAATGAACGGTTCACGAGGGAATAGCGCGCGATAACCGAATACCACGAGGGCGGAGCCGCGGGCAAAAGCTAGTGTCTTATAATTTCTCTGCCAAGTAACTTAAAGTTTAACGGCCTTTTGAATTTTTGAGCCAGTCGCGATTTTAAATGAGTTATAGACTGTTGAACTTTAGCTACTTAACAGTTCTTAAACACTAGACTTTTTTTCTTTTTGTTTTTTAAATTATCTTTAAGGCAGTCAAAATTTACGAGCGGTTCAAATTCCAAGGAACCCGGTGAACATAATCATAACAGTTACAGTCATGGTGGCCTAATAACGAAACAAATGAAATCCGTAAACAGCTTCGAGAAACTTCGAATTGTCGGAGTGGGGAAACGGTCGGTTCATTTAGCGAAATGAGCAACAGAATTTAGTTATTAATTTTATCACAGAGCGCGGAATCATCACCAGCTTTCTAGATACGGCAATGAAGACAGCACGGAAAAGGAAATTTGCAAGCATTTTTTCTTATTTACTTAAATATAATGTCTTTATTGTTTGACAAACAGTGTTGTATAAGATTTTTTAAAATATGTTTTTTAATAATAAAAAATAAATAAATATCATTGGACACTTGACACCAATTGACCTAGTCCTAAAGTAAGCAAGGCTTATGTTATTAGTACTAGACAACGGATAACATACTTAAATAAATAGATACCATACTTAAATACGTATTAAACACCCAATACTTGAGAAACAACATTCGCATAACGTATAACAATGCAAGTAAAGTCAATAAAAAGTACAGTCAGGAAAAAAAAATATTTTTATAAGCTTTTTGCGCTGACTGTACTTTTTGTTGACTGTACTTGTGTTGTTAATTAAACTGCATTTTCATATAAAATTTCAAATCGATTCCATTAACCGTTGAGGAGTCTTGCGGAGGCGATCCTGGCCAGACCACCAGGATGTCTCTACCAGATTATTGTGTTGGCATCAGATTTATATAATTGTACGTTCCGGCCAAGGCTTGTATAGTGATTTCCTCAAAAATGACATGAAATAAAATAAAAAAAACAACAAGAAATCAAGCTGGCGGGACGCTAGTCTGGTCGCCCTGTGGTGTGGCTGCTGGCGCGGCGGCTGCGGGGCGGGTCTGACGGTGGGCGCAGGCCGTGTCGCAGAGCGCTCGTTGAAACAAAAGATGGTCGCATTGCTGGCCAGCGGCCTGCAAAGTTGTATGAAACCTCTTTGCAGGCCGCTAGAGTGACCGCGCGCAGGGTTCCGAGCCGCAACGCCTGCAGCGCGATACTTCTCAGCCTATTATTTGTAACACAACATCAATATTTCATGCCATGTTTGAGAAAACAAATATTATAAATCAATTCAATTTCATCCAAATATTTTTTCTACTTCGCTTAACATTTTCTGTAGGTATTAGATATAATAAGTAAGTATATTAGACATAATAAGTAATAAGTAGAATATGGTTAATTCAGGAGTTGGCAAATACAATAGGACTTCTTTATTGAACACCAACACAAATATCATCAACATCATCCCAGCCTTTACGTCTCACTGCTGGGCACAGGCCTCCTCTCAGAATGAGAGGGCTTGGCCCTTAGTTCCCACGCGGGCCCAGTGCGGATTGGGAACACAAATAGTAAGCAGTTAAATGCAGACATCAGGTATAATGACAGATATTTTCCATGATAATCAATAGGCGGCCTTAGATTCTGATGTTAAAACGGTGACGCTCTCTTACTTACACTCGATTTAAATTAATTTTATTTAGTATGCCGATTCTAGCGGTTTTCTGAGCTCTGTGAATTTTATTTACCAGGAGCAGGTAAAACGCTGGTTTTGTTTTACTTTTAAATTTCAGAGGTGTTTCGGAGGGCGAAGGTTGTGTGTACTTACAAGGCTTTGTACGCATATAAATTTCATACAATTACATTTTATTTTAAATGTTTATTCAGTTAATTAAACACGTTTGAGCTCCTTTGAGCTACAATTTTACTGTATGAACTGGTGATGATTGAATATCGTATCTTTTTGGGGTTCCGTAGTGAAAATAGAAAACCAGAACCCTTATAGTTGCGCCATGTCTGTCCGTCTGTCACTCCGTCCACGGCTTTGCTCAGGGACTATCAATGCTAGAAAGCTGTAATTTTGCACGAACACATAATTATGTACTTAAACTATGCCGACAAAGTGGTACAATAAAAATATATTTTTTTTTTAGAGTACCTACCTCCTATAGACGTAAAGTGGGGTTGTTTTTTCTTTCTCATACAATCTTGTAGTGTGGGGTATCGTTTGATAGGTCTTTTAAAACCATTACGGAGTTGCGAAAACGATTTTTCGAGTCTGTGACATATTTGCAAAATATTCAACTTTAAAGTGCAAATTTTCATTAAAAACGAGCATCCCCCCCCTCTAAAATCTAAATCGGTGGGTGGAAAATTTTGAAAAAATTCAGGATGGTAGTGAGTACGGTTGAGTTTTCTTCAGAATTATCAGTAGTTTAAGAATAAATAGCAGCCTAAGGTATAAAATATACCTAAACTTGGAATATTCTATACATAATACGAAATCCTTTGAAATTTATTACTAATTTTTTTCGTAATGGCTACGGAACCCTATTTCGAGCATGCCCGATACAATCTTGGCCAGTTTTTTTGCAATTTGTGGTAAGGAGCCCTAGAAATTGAAATTAAAGGGGGTTTTCATTCTAAAAAACATTTTTTTTTTCATACTTAGTTAAGAAAGTCGTCCTTGTGTGGGCACGATTCGCACTGGAACGATTTTTATATCGCACTATTAAATAAACAATCCAATTGAAATCAGTTTCATACGATAGTGAGTAAATTGAGTTCATATTTTCTCATATTTATTTTATTGGAAGCCATTATTATAAAATTTATTTTATCTACTCTCGCATCGTAATATTCGAATTATAAAATTCAAAACGAGTTTATATTTACATACTTTTTAAACACTTCTCTTCTAACAAAATAATGTTATAATATAATTTTTTAAACCATTACGATACAGGGCAAATCCAAAAAGTTTATATCAAAAAGTTTTGATTCCAATATTCACTTGTCTGTGGCAGTGCCTGCTTTAGCGCATGCGCGCACATCCCGCACATGCGCAGTGATGTACTGGTTTTACCGCCATTCCGTTCATAGGTTGTCATTCTGTTGTACGAATTTTCGTGAGAAAATTTTGTTTTTGCTTAAAAATGTCTGATATCAGTGAATGCGAAGAAGATTTGACTCCGCCCGATATTTTAGATTCGGCGAAGGAATGACTCATAATTTACCAGCAAAGTGAAGGTCCTAGTATAAGTTCTGGTTGCAATGCAGGTAATTAATTCTCAATGTTTCTTGAACACATGATAGAGGATTTAATATATGAACGTAGATAAAATATTGTATGAAACTGTACGCAATTAGGCCTTATAACACTCGTGTGACCCTTTTATGAAACTCGGCTACGCCTCGTTTCATGAAACCACACTCGTATTAAAAGGACCCCTATTGCGATACAGTTGCATAAATAGCTATTATTTAAAGTAACTTTTACCAGCTGCTTCGCTCGCTGGAATTTTTAGTTCTGGTCGTAAAATTAAATTTACGGATTTTATTATTATAAATTCAGCAGTTCTCAAAACTACAAACCCATGGTTTTTATTTACGATATAACTATTCATATTTATCGGGACTTAATCACGAACTTCTATTGCTAAAATTAAAATGTGGTTAAAATGCGGGTAGTTATGCATCGGTGTAAGTTTCGTCGGGCAGTCGCGCGAGCAGAGCGGTGGCGCGTAGTGCGCGTGTTGCGGCAGCCATCGAGTCGCGTGCTCCTGAGAAGAAGGGCTACAAAATAGCCCGCAACATGTCGTGCTAAACTCGATTTAAGACGTGAGTTATCCGTTACAATATCGTTTAATATTAGTGAACCTCGCTAAAATTAAGCTTGATGTTTCGACCACATTGTGATTTCTAGTTGTTAAGACACTAATGACTAATACTTACTACTGTAAAGACGTGATTTTTAAAATACATATTACATTATTAAACATTTTTTTAGGAATCGACTCGTAAACGTAGTCGCTACCGTAGCAACCATTATTTTTAGAAAGGATTTTAAATGATATTGTAACGGAAAGAAGGAGAAGGGCTACAAAATAGCCCGAAACATGTCGAGCTAAACTCGATTTAAGACGTGAGTTATCCGTTACAATATCATTTAATATTGTTACAATTGTGTCAGCTGCGTGCAATTTTAACCCGAATATCATTATGACTAAATTATACGGAGTGACACGTAAAATGCCGCAAACGGTCTATATTATAGACTATAATAATGCTCATCTCTCTAATTAGCATAGTTGAATTTTAATAAATCATTAAGCGGATTGGGCAGTAAAAATATTAAAATTTCCTAGTTATGAAAATCTTCATATTACATGTTATTTTTATTACAAGCTTGTAATTACTTTGTAGATTCAAGGGTTTTATTGCCAATTTCATGTTTGAAACAAAGACAAACGAAGTAAATAGAATTGGAATTAAAAATTATTAAAATTTTCAAATAAAAAAAAATCATCATCATCATCATACTGTTAAACAAAAAAAATTGAGTCTGGGTCAATTTTAGTGTAAAATTAACCTATGAAATTTGTAATTTCATCTACAAATAATATTGAAACTCTAAACTAAACACAATTATGTAGATTTAAAATCCACTCCGCTCAGCCTCTATTAGTCATCCCACTTAACTAAATATAACAGTCACTAAAAGCCACTGCCTGTTAAATTTCCGTTAATTACACATTAAATACCAGAACCTTAGTCATTACAGTGTGTTAAAAGCCATAAATTGAAGGTCCTGACAGGTTTAATGTTTCAATTTCGTTATTGTAACCGTTAGGTCATTGAATGTAGAAGGGCGACCTTTTTGGATACCTTTTATCCTGTATTGGAGTATTTTAATAATGACTGTGTCCAGGTGATGATAAGGTGTAATAAAGGTGTTTGGATATGGACGTGCTTTACAGGTTGTATATTTATTTGCAGGTAGGAATCATTTATTTAACCACGTGTATTGGTCTTGTATTGGGGTAAGTAATAGAATATATAAAAACAAAACATATAATATTCATTATATATAACTTCACTTTCTCTATTTTTTTAAATTTAACATACGTTTGCTATAATGCTCATAATGTATAATGATAAAATATATAATTCCATTATATATAATGATCTATGGAAATAAATACTTTGAGTATAACGATCAAATAATATAATATTCACAACCTCTAACAACCAAAACATATAACATTCATTTAATCTTACAACGGAAAATATAACGCTCAAAAATATAAACGTAATAACAAAAATATAAAACCGAGTATTCTGAATGTGAATTCCTAAAAACAATAGCTTCATGTTTAAGCTTAAAAAAAATATAGCTATGTTTATTTTTGAATAAATTTGTCGATTAATTTATTGGGTATTCTTTGTTTATTTTTATTTCACTTTGCGGTTTCCTCGCTGCTATAAAAAAAAAACCTAACACCGAAGGCTAAGGCGGGAGCTACGCTCCGCTTCGCTCCCGCCTTAGCCTTCTGAACCTAACCTATCCGAGTCGCTTTTGCTCCGAACCGTCTTGCTCGCTCGCTTCGCTCGCTCGCACAAATTTTGGATTGAAACTTTTCAATACAAAAATTAACACAACACCTAATTTTCTGGTTTTAAAATTTAAAAATTTAACAAGTATTTTAGAAACAAAGTATATCACTTGATATTATATCATATTAATGTTATATAAAAAGTTATTACGTATTATGAGCGGTATACTTTATGTATGTTATATCATATGAATTTAGCCCATAAACATGTTATTTCTTATGAAAGTATATAAAACAATTGTTATACTAATCGACCGTTATACTTATTGAAATTATAGTGTTTCATGTTATACATAATGTAATTATATGTAATGAACGTTATATAATATGAAAATATATCTAACGTTTTTATATATCTTGGGACGCACCCCTTGTATTGTATGTAGTTTCCACTATTTTTGACTTCTAAATTACTAGCTTTTGCCAGCGGCTCCACCCGCGTGGTATTCGGTTATCGCGCGCTGTTTCCTCGGGAACTGTGCATTTTTCCGGGATAAAAAGTAGCCTATGTCACTCTCGGGCCCATAAACTATCTCTATGCCAAAAATCACGTCGATCCGAACAAACTCACATTACTCTTTATAATAGTAAGGAAGGATAAACTCACTCTTTGTCGCTCCTCTCATTCACACAAAGGTTGACTGGTAGAGATTCCTTAAAGGGATAAATCCGCTTTTGTACTCACCATCATCATCAGCCGGAAGACGTCCACTGCAGAACAAAGCCCCCCCCCCACCCCTTAGAACGCCACCATGAACGACAACTCACTTGCATCCACCGGTTGCCCACAACTCTGACGATGTCAGCCCACCTAGTGGGAGGCCTGACAATGCTTCGTCTTCCAGTTTTCTCCCTCAACAATATAATAATCGTGCATTTCGCCAATGTTGAAATAGTCGCAAGATATTTTCTGTGATGAATTTGTAATATTACAATGACATTAACGTTAAAATACTTTAGTTATTATTAACTTATGTTTCCATTCTTCCCGTTTCATTCTCAATAATAAATTCAACAACTAGATATGAGTGCCACTACCACAATAGTTTTTTGTGCTAAGCCATAGTTGACAACCCTAGAGCGACCGCCGAGCGTAGGTATATGAAAGAAAAGTGAATAATTGACTTCTGTACCTATCTATTTTGTGCCTGGGCACCAAGTTATTAGGTACAGTCAGCATCAAAATCAGCTGCAAATTTTTGTACGTCGTCGTTTTACAGCCACGTATTTAACGCCATATACGCGACTTATTTAGCAAATAAGAAGTGGATTATAGCAAATAAAAAGTAGACATGGGCAGGACACATTGCGAGAATGGACGAGAGTCGCTGGACAAGACGAGTCCTTGAATGGAGACCCAGAGCGGATACTCGGGGGCGCGGCAGACCACCGCAGCGCTGGGTGGACGACATTCGACGGCACGGAAGTCGAGACGAGACTGGATGAGACGGGCACAAGATCGCCAAGAGTGGAAGAAGAGGGAAGAAGCCTACGTCCAAAATTGGATAACCCAAAGGCCGCCATGATGATGATGACGCGACTTATTACAATTATGTTAATGCGACAGAGTAAAAAGCGATCTGCTACTTTTCATGCTCACTGCACTTTAAAATTTCATTGGTATTTTCCCTGAAGTTTCTGGTAGGTAATTGCACATCGGCGAACAATACAATGGTGTGTGTGAAGTTCCCAACCAGCACAAAGCCCGTGAGCGACTTACAGTCCAAGACCTCTCATTCTTAGAGCAAGTCTTGCACCGAGTCGTGTATAGGCCAGAGATAACTAATAAGTTAATCCCTTTGAGACAACGACTTGTTCAAAAAACTTTGAAATAATAGCAATTTACGCAAGTCTAAATCCTAACTTGGTAAGTAAAACATAAGCCATAACTTTAGCGCTTTAGGTATATATTTTATCCCTCGAGGTAAACTAAGTGGCAATAACAAGATTCCACACTCCGGTCGAGTTCTTTAATAATGCTCTTGGCTATAATTAAAATGAGCACTTCTAGTTCTTTAGGAACACCGTTAAACTTCTAACAAGTTTGTACTGTTCAAGAGATAGGTAATAATAGATTTTAGAATAACTAGCGTCGTATCGCAATACGTGATGTTGATTTGATACGGATCATCATCATCCCATCATCATCATCATCCTCATCATCGTCAGCTATAGCAGTCCACTGCTGGACATAGGCCTCCCCCAAAGAGCGCCATTGCGCCCTGTCCTCGGCTAGACGCATCCAATTTCTACCAACAGCCTTTCGAAATCCGAAGTCAAAGTTGGCTACATTAATTTAGAACTGTTTTAATCTAGGTTGGCTACATTCGTTTAAAGAACTGTTCTAATCAAGACGCAAAACACAGGAAGCAGTCGTCCCAGTAATTTATCCTCGTCACCTTTGATGAATTATACCTGTAGATTCACAATCGTGCGCCCAAATATGTCCGAGCCAAATGAGCGCCACTTTGGTAATCACTGGCCTAAAATCACTGGTTCATCACCGGGATAGGTTAGGTCGATAGGTTGGTCGATAAGTCGATCGGTAGGTCGATAGTAGGTAGATAGGTTGGTAGAATGCTCGCCTGCCACTTTGGTAAAACTGGCCTTCTTTTTTCTCAGTACGTTGTTGTCAAGTGTCAAGCGTTGGTGTCAAGCGAAATTCGCCCGTAATAGAGTAAAGACTAGGTTCAAATTTCGTCTCGTATTATTTAAATTATTTTGTGTGAGATAATTTTATTTGTCACGCAAACAAATCAATAGTTCTGACATTCTTTGAAGGGGATTTTGTTCGGCAATGTGCGTCCTGGTTTAAATGTCATTGCTCGTCACTCTCTATCAAGCGTTTTTTGTCTGGCACTTCATAATATGAGTAGAGCTGTATTTAGATTCATGGTCCCGCCGGAATGCCAGCGCTGACTCCATCCCAGGAGTCCGCATTTATGCTGAGGCAGAACCTTTTCACTCACACATATAAAATTATATATTATTTCATAATATTTTATATTTCAACTATTTTGGTAACTTTTGTTTTTTTTATTCGACTGGAAGGCAAACGAGCAAGTGGGTCTCCAGGTGGTAAGAGATCACCACCGCCCATAAATATCTGCAACACCAGGGGTATTGCAGATGCGTTGCGAACCTAGAGGCTTAAGTTGGAATAACTCAAGTGCCAGTAATTTCACCGGCTTCTTACTCTCCGCGCCGAAACACAACAGTGCAAGCACTGCTGCTTCACGGCAGGATTAGCGAGCAAGATGGTGGTAGCGATCCGGGCGGACCTTGTACAAGGTCCTACCTCCTGCAACTATTATGTGTGTATTGAATAAACTTTTTCATTTCATTTCAAATGATGCGTACATAGCTTGCCAAATTTGTCTACACACGGCTCGCTAGAATTTAATAAATCGTCCATGAATGGTGCGGATGCTATACAAGTCTAGCTCATAACATTCTCAAAGGATAAAATGAAATATTTCCGCATTTTTCCGCTTAGGAACACGCTTGTAGCTGTTTAGATGAGCTGTGAATGGGGCGCGTGATTTTGGCAATGTTGTTAATATAGGGGCCAGCTTCATTGAGGGGAAGTGAGTTTATTTTTATGATGGCTCTTGCGTTATTTTCAAACATATTAATAATAATTCTTGTACATCGCTATCTATGCATTTTTACTGATAAGAAGGTTAAAATAACTGCTTTTTTATTATTTAGCATGAAGTGTGTCCCACCGCCGAACAAAAGCTTCCCTTTTTTTCTTCCACTCTTCTTTACTTTTGGCTAAATCTTGCCAGTCTGACAGGAAGACCTTTAATAGGTCATAACAGCCACTTTGTGTTTGGCAATAGTTCAGTAGGTACTCAATACTTGATTGCACATAAAGGTTCTAAAGATGAAATGACATAAACTAGGAGATCACATTATGTAGGTACCTTAACGGGATCAGCCATTAAAATAACATTTCCAAGTTAAGTTTTGATTATTAATTGATTATTAGTATTAATTGATTATTAATGATTAATTGATTATTAAGCATTAACTGATTATTATATTTGTGGTGCATCCCTTTCATTGGTAACTCTGGTACCCTTTGGTAATGGAACCCTACAGCTGGACTTCAGGATTATCGACCAAGACCAAGAACAGATATCTCAAAAAATCAATGTATTAACGGAGAAATTTTACTCAGGTCAGGTTTTTAAAGTTTATTCTTACCTAACTTCTCTACATCTCTCAAAGTTAGATAATTCAAAACAAATACAAGAAACTTACGCGTATGTCTGTACTTACGTATGGTACAAATTGAAATTCAGCCAGCGTCTTTCCTCGAGGGATAAAACAGTGATTTTTATCGTGGTTTAGCTACAAATACATTATTTATACTTCTTTG
Source organism: Choristoneura rosaceana (assembly GCA_037349165.1). NCBI lineage: Eukaryota > Metazoa > Arthropoda > Insecta > Lepidoptera > Tortricidae > Choristoneura > Choristoneura rosaceana. The sequence continues at coordinate 1,369,591 of JAZBNJ010000002.1, forward strand.
CTTTTAGAGGACAATACTTTTTATCTTACTCTGAATTAGAGGAGGCGAAATATTTATGTTTTCCATTCGTTTCCTCGAACATCCTTTGACAAATGAGTAATTTCATAGAGTCATCTTTTAGCAAACTTTTATCTGCAAATACATTATGCTTTAAAAAAAACCGGCCAAATGCGAGTGAGACTCGCGCACCGAGGGTTGCGTACAAATCTGTAACTACCTATATACTTTCAGTGTCAGCAAAGCCACTTTTCAGGTCATAAAGAAGAAAACAAGTCTAGTAGGCTAGAACTCCTTTTAAGTAGCTAACTTATAGTTCATCAGTCAGAACCCATTAGGTACTAAGAATTTTGAGCTGGTCAGGTTTTTTTGATTTTTGGAATCTATTGTTTTTTCTCTTGAGGTACGGAACCTTCGTAAATCTATAACGCAAGATCGTACCTACTTAATGCAAACTCGAAAATACTCAAACAAAAATATCAAATATCAACGCAATGTATTCGGTTTCAAGACCCAACAAGCATCATAAGTCTTACAAGTCAGAACGCAGCCGCTCGCTCTCAAGCTTCCAATCCATTATTCATAGCAATCCTTTTCAATGGGATAAAATGCTAAGAAATATCCGATCTGTCCTTGTCTTTTGGTACATGAGTGATGGTGACCCTCGGAATGGTGACAGATGGGAACTTTGGTTAAAATGTTGGTGTCATTGTGCACTGAAAAAAAAAGGATAGCTGATTTGGCTACTTGACTAGTTTGGCTACCTACTTGACGTTTGTTTACGTTTAGCTAAAATTTACATTACTTTTTAATTAGGAACCAAAATGATACTAATATTACAAAACAATTTTGTAAGACATCACCTAACTTGTAGCTAGTAGCAGGCTCTCAAGTAATGTTACAAGCAAATTTTTTTTGTTACTGTTAGAAAATCTTTTTTTTTCAATGTGGGGGATAAGGAACAGTGTTCGTGGAACATAAAATAAAGTCGTTTTTTATCTTCAAAACTGGCTTTTATTATTAAATTCAATTTACTTACAGAGCGTTCGTTTGTCTGTCGGTGAAAAAAGTAAGAGAGAGAGCGCGAAAAAATGGTTTACAGAGTATAGTTATTATTTTTACAGGAATAGACAATATAGAGCTATAGAGCAAAAAAGGTTTGTTCAGACTCTTGAACATACTCCCGGGAAGGGAAGTACTATTTAAATTACAAGTTACACATTGTATTTACTTACAAAATTGTAATTAAACATTATTTGTCAAACTATGTCAATTAAACAAACTATGTTAATGAGCTGGTTTATCTTAGCTTAGGGTTATTCTGACGACATTATGCAAGGTAAGTTATTTAAACTATTTTAGAAATTAAGTTGTACAGTATATCGCTACATTGATAAGAGCTAAGATATAAAATAAATGTTAATTTAGTATTATTTAAACTATTTGGTATTTAGGTACATTGATGAGATCATTATTTAAGCATCTTACAGTAACATTACTTTGGAATATCACAAATTTATTAATTATTTTAATTACTTATGTAATTTATATAAAATATTATTCAATATTCAATAAGGTAAGGCGCGACTTAGTCTATTGGTAATACACATAATTTATTTATAGACCGGCGGGTTATACCCGTGGCGGTCTTCAACTCAGCGACCCTCACCTTCTGATCTTGTCCCCGAAAAACCTTAGTGACTCGAGCCATAGGCCATTGCAGGGGAGGCACATTGTCACCTTTGAGCAAGACAAGGGTACCTTCTTCAATGTCTTGTAACGTTTTGTGCCATTTTGGCCGACTATTTAGGTGTGAAAGGTATTGCTTGTGCCACGCATGCCAAAAATGCTGTTTAATTTGCGTACAGCGCCGCCAGAATTTGAGTCTATTAGAAGGAATTTCGGCGAGGTCTGCCTCAGGTATACAGGTGATCGGCCTGCCAATTAAAAAATGCCCCGGTGTTAGGGTTGACAGATCTGTGGGGTCCCTCGACAATGGGGTCAGTGGCCTCGAATTGAGGACACCTTCAATTTCTATCAAAATTGTATTTAACTCTTCGTACGTGAAAATATTGGCTCCAACTACCCTTTTAAAATGATATTTAAAACTTTTTACGGCCGATTCCCAAAGACCTCCGAATGTAGGGCTATAGCTAGGTATGAATTTAAAGACAATGCCTTTATCAGCAGCAACCTTGGTAACCGAATTTTGATGACTATCTTTTTTATTAAGTAAATACAATTCGTGAAGTGTATTATTCGCACCCTTGAAGGATTGGCCGTTGTCACAGTGTATCACTTGTGGCACACCTCGCCTGGCAATGAACCTTTTTAAGGCTGCTAGGAAAGTCTGAGTGGTCATGTCAGACACAAGCTCTAAATTGATGGCTTTTGTGGCAAAGCAAACAAAGACTAAGGTGTACCCTTTGGTGACAACAGACCTCCGCAGGCTCGACTGCTTGACCTGGAATGGACCACAGTAGTCCACTCCAACCTTGGAGAAGGGATGGCTCTCGGTGACTCGATCAGAAGGCAGGGCTCCCATGAGCTGGCTGGCACCTTGGGCCTTGAATCTGTAACATTTAACGCATTTGCTTAGGACTCTTTTTACTTCACGAGAGACACCGATAATCCAATATTTCAACCCTAGGTTGCTAACAGTTAAGGCTAAGCCGGAGTGGAGTAGAGCAATATGTTCATTTCTTATAATTAATTGAGTGACATGGCACTTATTTGGCAATATAATTGGGTGTTTTTGAGAGTACGGTATTGGCGCGTTTTGTAAACGACCACCAACTCTTAGCAAGCAATTATCGTCCATAAAAGGGTTTAAAGTTTTTAAATTGGATTTTAAATCCTTATTCTCCTTAATACGTCTAATATCTTCAGCAAAGTATTTTAATTGAATTTGTGAAATTACTGTATTGGATGAATTTATTAACTCATCAGCAGTTAGATATCCAGACCGTTTTACATTATTTTTACAATTGTAGATAAATCGTTTTACCCAAGCTACGACTCTCATGAGTTGGCCAAATGATGAGAATTTATTAAAGATTTCCTCACTTGCACAACACTCATCTGACTGCTCGTCCGTACCTGCACTTAAATTGCATGTGACATGAGCACATGTAGGCATGATAGGTGGGCTGTACTCTGCGTGTCTAAGGTGATCTGGACCGTTGAACCATAGGCTATTAGATAAGAGTTGCTGTGGATCACAGCCGCGTGACAGACAGTCAGCTGGGTTTTGTGGGCCAGGAATATGACACCATTGACAATCAGTCGTGAGCTGGTTGATTGTGTTGACTCTATTTTTAATAAATGATGGTAAGTTTGTTTTGGCTGACATTAGCCAGCATAGAGTGACTTGCGAATCTGAGAATAGGTAATTATTATTCACTTTAATGGCGCCAAATATAGAAGCTACCTTGGAGAATAGTTGTGCGAGCAATACTGCTGCGTTTAACTCCAGCTTTGGTATGGTAAGGCGGGTTTTTATTGGAGCAACTTTAGATTTGGCGCACAATAGAGTGAATTTTGCCATGCCATTTTTTATTACCTTTACATATATAACCGCGCCAATGGCACCGGCAGAAGCGTCACAGAAACCAAAAATTTCAACACTGTTTGCGTTGTGGATATCAAGATCTCGATTTACACATATTACAGGCATGCTGTTTAGACATTGATAAAATTTCAACCAATCCTTCAAAAATTCTTGAGGTAATGGACTATCCCATTCCAGGTTATTCAACCACAGCCTTTGCATGAACTGCTTGGCCTTCAGTATGACAGGTGCTGCTAGGCCGAGTGGATCAAAGAAGGAACTGATAAAGCTAAGTACACTGCGTTTGTTCCATTTGGTGGGCTCACTGGTAGGGCGAGTGATTTTAAATTGGTCATTACTAATGTCATATGAAACACCTAGTGCCTTCATGGAAAGATTTTGCTGAGCTAATTCCCGTTCGTTAAAGTGTTGCTTGTCAGCTGGTATGTCTGCTAACAAGGCGGGATGATTGGCTGCCCATTTGTGTAGTTGAAAACTGGCTATATTTAATAATTGAATAAACTCATCCCTTACCTGCAATGCGTCTTCAATGGTGTTAGCTCCAAATAGGCTGTCATCCACATACATACTTGTTCGGATCACCTTGGCAGCATTGGGCATCGTTGCAGCATATTTTTCAGCAAGCTCCTGCAGACATTGTGTTGCGAGGTAGCTGGAGTTCTTGAGCCCATAGGTGACCGTCTGTAATTGTAAAATCATGTCAGTTCCATCCTCATCGGTCCACAGTATGTTTTGTAATTTCCTAAAGGTTGGGTCTACATTGATGGCCCTGTACATGTGTTTAATGTCAGCTAATAGGACATACCTATGGGTCCTGAACAGCACTAAAATGTTAAACAAATCATTTTGATTATTAGGTCCGTTAAGTAGCATGTCATTTAGACTGTTATGATTTGAGCTAGCTCTTGTATTACCATTGAACACAACTCTCAAACGAGTAGTTTTCTTGTCATTCCTTATGACAGGATGATGAAGCATGAAGTAGCAGCTATGAATATTTTCTTTATTTAATTTGAGTATTTTGGCATGACCTAGTGCTACATACTCATTAATGAAGTCAAAATAACCCTGCTTCAACCCTTTGTCTTTTGCAAACCGTTTTTGTAAGCCTTGTAAAGACTTAGAGGCGACAAAATATGTGCTACCTAGGTTAGCTTGATCGGGGGGGCATTGGAGGGGCAAGGGGACTTGAAATTTGCCATTGACCAACTGTACCGATGCTCTGAACTCGGCTTCGCAGGAAACCTGCTTTGCTGTAACCTCCACTTTCGTTCCAGGGACCATTTCAGTCTCCCAAAACTTTTGAAGGAGGTCATTAACACTAACATTATTGTCAGAAACAATTGCATGCAAGGTTACAGGATGGCTGTTAAACTGTGGCTCATTACCTTGTATTTCACCCGACAATATTGAACCAAACTCAGTATCCATCACATACAAATCACTATTTTGGAGTTTGGTTTTATTGGGCAATAATATTTTAAAAAATATGTCAGCTGAAAGCAAAAATGCAATTTCGCCCGGAGTGTCAAATTCATCATCTGCAAGCTTCGTCAACTCCGGTATGGTTACATCTTGCATGTTCACCTTGTGCTGAGGTAAGTTTGTTGTTATGTGGTCAACTATTGAGCAGGTCACTTGACATTTGAAGTCGGTTTGAAGTGACATGAAATTGACATTGACAGACTTGGAAGTAGATTTTGTTTGCTTGCCCAAGGCTGTGATATTCAAAGTATTATTGAAAGGTTTCAATTTTAAGGAATTGGCAAGTGCTGTTGTCACAAATGATACCTGACTGCCGCTGTCTACGAGCCCCTTGGCTATTGTGTATGATTTGCCATCCTGACTAAAAATTTTGGCCTTGATGGTGGGCAGTAACACAGTGCTTGTGAAGCTATTGCTATGCATGGAAACCTTTGGTTCATCTATACCATGTAATACAGAATTATGCACCTTGCTTTTGCATTGTTCACATTTGAAGTGAAATTGACACTTATTTTTGTGTGGATTTAAACATAATTTGCACAAGCTATTTTTTGACACAAATTCAGCCCTTTCCTCTATGGGCAAGGCTTGGAATTTGTCACATTTGAATAATTTGTGAGTTGAGGCATTGCAAAATTTACAAGACGGCCCAGGTGCCGCAGTTTTGCTTGCAAAATTTGTGACCTTGCTTTTATTAAAATTTGAATGGCTCTTACCTTCACTTTGCTGGCTCACTTCGAAGCTACTGGCCCTTCTTTCCAAGAAGGCGAAGAAGTCCTCTAGTGTGGGCAGCTCTGTTGTGACACGCTCGCTGTGGTATGCACGACAAGTGTATTGATCGACCTTCCTAAGCAAAATGGGCAAAAGTAGCAGGTCCCAATGTTTGGGGGATTGCCCTAATGTTTCCAGTGCAGCTAAGTGTTGACGAGAGTTTGACACTAATTCTCGTAGATTGCTAGATGCACCTTTCGAAATTGTGGGGAAGTCGAGTAATGCCTGCACATGGTTTGTTATTACTAGGAATTTATTGTCATACCGATTGCCAAGCAGTTCAAGGGATTTGGGGTATGAATCCCCAGTAATGGGTAGTCCTTCAATTAAGGACAGTGGTTCACCCTTAAGAAACTTTCTTAGGTAGAATAATTTTTGGATAGGAGCTAACCTGGTGTTACTATCTATAACTGCACTAAACAATTCTATAAAGGTATTGTATTTAGTGAAATCCTTGCCGTCGAAGACTGGAATGTCCATATCCGGTAATTTTATTGCTGATGACCCGCCACACGCTATTGGTTCTTGTGCACGGAGCAGCTTGCGCAGGTTCGCCGTAATTGTCAGGCATCTGTCCTCAAAGTCGTCATTGTTGAAGTCTGTGTCTGCGCTTTCTTCGTTGAGCAGGTGGAGTTGCAACGACAGTTCCTTGTGGTTCACTAAGACGCCAGCCAGCTGCTGCAGGCGCGTGTTGATGGCCTCTCTGTCCAAAGATCCTTCTTGTTGGTCCCGTAAAAAGTTTTCCGCTTTTGTTAATGAGCCTTTGCATTGGGCTATCTGGGCTTTTAGCTTTCTCTCTTCTGGGGAGATGGCTGCCGATTTAGCGTCTTCGTTCATCATCTTGAAAACAATAATCCGCTTGATTGTTTTTTATGATCGAAGTTTTTTGGTTAAACCGGTGACAGTCAGATCACAGATTACAAGAATAGTAGTCAGATATGCCAATATTGCCAATGTTAGTTGCAGACTAGAAGATGGAGTGACGCCATTTCTTGAAAAAGGACGCTTTTCTTCGCACTCGTACTCTTGCGAACAGCCTTAGGGACGATATTTATTTTGTTTCGGCACCATTTATGTTCGTGGAACATAAAATAAAGTCGTTTTTTATCTTCAAAACTGGCTTTTATTATTAAATTCAATTTACTTACAGAGCGTTCGTTTGTCTGTCGGTGAAAAAAGTAAGAGAGAGAGCGCGAAAAAATGGTTTACAGAGTATAGTTATTATTTTTACAGGAATAGACAATATAGAGCTATAGAGCAAAAAAGGTTTGTTCAGACTCTTGAACAAACAGTGTTTACGTTTTAGGATTTAAAGTGGATACGGATACGGTGGATATAGTGGATAAGGTGTAATAGGTAGACACCTATTACACCATATCATACCGTAATAGTAACGTGTCAGGCAATAGCTATTTATGCAACTGTATCGTAATAGAGTCCTTAAATCACGAGTGTGGTTTGATGAAACGAGGCGTGGCCGAATTTCATAAAAGGGTCACATGCGTGTTTTAAGGCCTAATTACGTACAGTTGAATACAATACTGTGCCTCCTGTGATCAGTGATATAACTCGACTTGTACCTTTTTGTGTGTTTTTATTTAGAAATAATCAGAAAAAAATAACGAATTTTTTGGTCTATCTCACGTACTTTTAGGTGCTATAGTTTCGGAGATAATTTTGTGAAAAGTGATACAACTAGCAGAAAAAAATCGTGCACATTGATATATATCAAGTTGTAACCCCTTTATATAATTGCTCTAAAGGCTATTTTCGTGCTTTGTGATATAAATGAAATTGAACCTATTTTCACGTTTTATTTTTCGGTATTTTTTTCGGAAATATTGATATATCTACTGTTATACCACTTTAGACCAACTTTCCTAAAACCAGACCAGGGTATAACTCAACATGTACGTACCAATGCGAGACAAATTTGATATGTTTTTTTTTTGTGATAAGTGGTACATGTCGTCTTGAATCACTTTTCACAAATACATTGTTAAGTGTAAAGGTATACAAGTAAAAAGGTATACAAATTGAATATCTAAAAGCCAAACTAATCCCATAAAATATTTATGCATTTACAGTTGAGTTAAGTGATACAAGTATTACAAGTGCGAGCATAACGAGTGTGGTGGGAGAGCGCGAGGATGAGGTGACCTGGGATCGGGGTGCGCGGGACCTGCTCGCCTCAGTGTCGCTGCAAATTGATATACCTAAGTTACTTTTCTTTTTGCAAATTGATATAAGTTAGGTAATTTTTTTTGTAACGGGATACAAATTAAAGAAAATATTTTTTTCAAAGTTTTTTTTTTTAGGGTTGTTTTAATTTACTTCAGCAACATTGAGCTGGGAACATACAACGCTAAGTTATAGGATTTTACAAGTTTATGTATATCATATCAGTTTACGCCAAGAGATATTATGGGTGCTCCAGGGGTGTACCATGATATAACTGAACTTGTATCATCTAACACATATTATTTACTCATATTAGACATTTCAATAGGTACAACTCAAAGGTTTTTCGCGATTTTCTTCGAACTTACAATATTTACCGAAAAACACAAAATGCACGTTTATAGAATATATTTTTATGAATAAAATAAAGTGCTCCGGTAAATGCTAGCCCCCTTGGCTCACAAACCAGAATTTTTTTAATCTTGTTTTCGCTCTCCTGTAAAATGACGATTTTGGACTTATATCACTTATCACAGCCAGGAGGCACAGTATTTTATCTACATCCTCCTCCTCTATCATGCGTTCAAGAACCATTGAATAGCCTGCATTAACGAGAACTAGGTATGTCTGCCACCGCATTTATGTCGTGTATTGACCATCCGTAATTCCCCACTAAAATTAACCTACAAAAGGGCACACGTAAGTACCTTTAGAGCCGGGTTGGTCATAAATTCATAGTAAGTGAAGGTTGGAGCCACTGTGCACTACTCCACCCTAAGATAATGCTCCTTGACAAATGGCATACGGGTTAGAAGATAAAATGGTTTTTAAATGGATAGCCTTTCAAATAGCAAATTTTTTGAAGTTGAACGATTTTGTGAAAATAAGCTTTTCTTTCGCTCGCGTTAAATTAGAGTAACACATATTTACTTTCTACGATCTTTGTTTCGTGTTTTGATTTTTTTTTTGATACTGACAAATAATTAGGTAGAGAGAGAAAACATAATTGACCTGGACCTGGAAAGAGAAAGACGAGCAATGGCGGTGAGAGGTAATATACTTGCCCGCAGATTTGTAAGGTGTAATGAATAAGTTAAACTCACGCTTTTTAAGGCTTACTGTCAGACATTCTACACCGGCAGTCTGTGGGTAAGTTTTACACTACAACTCATTGCGGGTAGTACGACCTGAGGTTGCTGAGGATGCTGTTGAGGCTGCCGAAACATGTTTGCCGAAGCGCGCACTGATGATTTTTTCGCAGTCAGATGCAAAAGAATAGGCTCACTGTTAAGGCGTGTGAGAGGCAGCAGCAAAAGCCTCCTGAGGGTGTTGGCGGAGAGGTTTGATTGCCCGGTTATTAAATATTGGGTGGAAGTGGCAATCGGCAGAGCAAAAAAAAAGGTTGAAAAAGAATAACCTATCTAGACTAAACCCAATCAGTAAACAGTTTTTTGTGGCAAAAGGAGCGGGCTCAGCATTTAAGTACATAATAATGCACCCTCATGCCCCTGGTATTGCAGGTGTCTATGGGCGGTGGTGATCTCTTACCATCAGCTTTGCTCGTTTGCCATCCAATCGAATAATAATAATAATAATAATATTGACTGACATAGTATTATCCACTCACTTGCTTCGAATTTTGAGTTGAACTCTGTTCATATGACAAATAAAAGCGTTGACCGTTGTTACCAAAAGCAAGTCTCTCTTGTTACTAACCCTATGGATCAAAAATGGTCTGAAATAAAACATTTTTACTTATTTTATTTATTTATAACCCTCCATCGGAAGTCGGATAAAAAAATAAGAGAGACAAGCATTATTTGCGGTAATTTTTATAAATGTTCATGTCAGAAGCAACATCAAACGACATATTTTTAGATCAGAGAACTTCGCATTTATAAATTTTCTACTAAATCTGTCATAACAGACTCTAACAGTGATTTGTCGTTCGCAGAAGGATAATGTATGTCTTGAGAAAACCGAAAGTCTCAGCCGTTAAAGATATTGTTTCATGAAATATTGTTACTAACGCTTCTTGGATAATCACATTTTTCTACGTGAGCACTTTACATAAAGACTCGATGTACCAACTGAACCAACAGAATCGTGATCCACTGTGGAACCTTTTAGTAGAAAAAGTCATAGTGATTTCGCATTGCTCGACAAGGTAATTTATTATGACACTTATTATGAGAAAGTTTTACGGTGTGGAATCAAATGATTTGACTGTATGAAGTCGATGTCGTCGTTGATAAAAACACCAAAATTAGAAAAAAAATATCGTGGCATATAAAATACGAAGACATTTAATTTTAACCTCCTGGGGTTTAAAGTGATAATACTAGTACATATTATTAGCAATAGAACTTATATCTTTTGAAAAAGGAATATAGTGTCATTTTCTCTGTATCATTCAAATTTACAAAAAAATATATCCCACTTTATCTATGAGATATTAAGTTTTAAATTTAGATGTCATATTTTGTTGTATGACGGGTTGCAGGTGGTTAAGCCTCTCCTGTAAAATTTTGTCTCTAGTCATCTGACTAGAGACAAATCTGTACGACATTTAGCCATTGTTGGTCACGTCGCATTGCAGTATCATTGACGATATTTAAAGAAGAAAGTACTTACTTAATAAGTATTTGCTGATTACATCTTTGTTAATTTTATTAGCAGTGTCATCCAAATCTACAAAGACATAACTTTATTTCGACACCAAACTTAAATTAATACTCAAATTACAGAAAAGAGAAATCAAATGATGTCTCTACGTACCTATTTGTGCCTAATTTCAAGTCAATCCGATCATTAGGATTAGGCGCGAAGAAATTCCATTCGTACGATTTACAGACAAATTATTTCGAAAGTTATTATTTCTCACGTACAAACATTGTCATCTGATCTGACCGTCATCTCGGTTGATGGTTTTGTTGCTGTGATGAGGATTGGTCTACACTAATCTTAAAGGTCTATAGAGCTAGGTGGTATAAAGGCAATGGTTAGTATCTTTGGTAATGCGTGTGGTTATAACTAGTAGTAGGTACTTTCTTAGGAGCAGTTTTCCTACTCACTCGTTTCTCTTAGTTTATTTTGCCTAGCATATTTTAATTAAATTTAGAGAAACAATTTTTATGAAACACCTCAGCGTTTCAACAACTTGGAAAAAAACCCTCTAGAGTTTCAACTGATTATCCTTCCTAATTAATTTGACGTGCCTGCCCCTTAATTAAGAGCTAAATTAAGACGTCGCCAGTATTCGGGACCTCCGTCGTGTAAGTATGGGTTTAGAATAACGCTTGGCTTTTTGAAATTGGAATTTTTCGGTTAATGACGGCCATTGTGGACGTTTGGATTCTGTGATTAAATTTTAAAATGGCCGTTGACGGTGAATTAGAACTGCGAGTTTTTAAAATTATTTATGAGTTTTTAAGAAGGATCCTAAAATAATGTAGATGTCGGCGGTGGATCGTAAAATCCGCCAGATTACGAAATTCCTAGGCATATCATGAAACGCCGCCATATCTTTTCTGGCCCTTCGTCGGCCGCTGCCGCTGCCCGCTCGGTTCGCTCGCTCGGCTCGTGCGTAGTGGTCATAATTCATACTAACCACTCATCGCTTCGCTCGTCGTACTTAAATTTTTCTATAATAATAATAATAATAATTTATTTGCATAAAAACATGGTACATTTCGTTTTCAGCATATCACGATGTGCCCGGTAAAAAGCTAGGAATATCGACGAATGCGTTACTCTAATCGATCGCCGTATTGTTTCTCAGGCACATCATGATATGCCTGGCCAACTTTTAGGCATATCATGAAATGACGCCATTTCACTATAGGTATGCCTAGGAATTTTGTGATCTGGCGGATTTTACGATCGGCTGCTGATATAGACACTACTGATCTGGAAACAGGGCTATAATATAACGAGTTATTTCTTTCCCAGCTTAGCTATATTCATACCAAATATATCATTTACAAGACAAACTAGAATTACTTTCGCATGTTTATATTAATAGGATAAGAATAAGAAAATAAGGATAATAAGAGGAATCGAAATGTCATTGTGTTTATTTTCTTCCACAATGTCGCCAGTTTTTTTGTTCGTGCCACTGTCAATAAGGATGTTATGTTTGCGTTTTCATAGGCTTTAGTAGATAAATTTTTGGCACGGTAGGGCACGCGCTGGATTAACCAAGTAAAAGCCGCTAGAGAAAATCGCATACCGGACTGTATCATACAACCTGTAAATTAACAATTCTCGTCTTATTTTCTTTGGCCATATCACACGTCGAGAGGACACATCTGCGGAACGGCTTGTGGTTCAAGGGAAGATTGAAAGCACGAGAGCACGCGGCATGTCACCCATGCGTTGGACGGACCAAGTTAAGGCTGCACTTAACGGTCCACTGTACGAGTGTTCGAGAAGGGCTGCAGAACGGGAGCAATGGCGATGGATTGTAAAGCTTGCTACTACCCCTGATGTGACGACCACAACCACTCTGTCAAGAGTGTGACGACCAAGAAGAAGAAGAAATTAACAATTTCGGTTTCGACCAAGCTAGTCTTCAGCTAGTTGCTAATGGTAGTTTTTTTTTTTATAAAACAAAGCGAATAAGGAGTAAGATTCAACAAATTAAATCAAAGCAAGTAAAAGCTATTTTTGACAAAACTAGCAACACCTTCGTTCCTCCGAAAATAGAAACGTGATACAAAAGTTACACGATCTCTACGAACGGCTCATAACGCGCACAATGAGGGTATTAGCTTGGGGCGGTAAATATTTTAGGCCCTGCAATGAATGGCGCGCTCTGTGTCTTAGAGCTTTAAACCAACTGGAAAAGGCAACAATGGACCTTCCTGAAATCCCTACTAGTCCCTATCCCAACACTATCCCTACTATAATATTATAAATGCGAAAGTAGCTCTGTCTGTCTGTTACGCTTTCATGTCGAAACCGCTGAACTGATTTTGATGAAATTTGGTATAGAGATAGTTCAAGAACCAAGGATCAACATAGGATACTTTTTATTCCGTTAGAGGGCACCACCGCGCGATAACCTAGGTCCGCGCAGACGAAGTCGCGGGCATAAGCTAGTAATATTATAAATGCGAAAGTAACTCTGTCTGTCTGTCTGTCTGTTACGCTTTCACGTCGAAACCGCTGAACTGATTTTGATGAAATTTGGTATAAAGATAGTTTAAGCCCCAAGGATCAACATAGGATACTTTTTATTCCGGTAGAGGGCGCCACCGCGCGATAACCTAGGTCCGCGCAGACGAAGTCGCGGGCACAAGCTATAGTAGAATAAAATACTCTTTTGAGTAGGTACCGACTGGATAACATGGCCAACTTCAACAAGTTTTTTTTTAAATTAACTATAGCTAAGAAACGCCACAAGGTCGCTTTCACGTAAAATTGAAATCGGTCTACCAGTTTGAGACTGGCAGCCTAGACATTGGGATCCATTCTGTAACACCACTTTTTTGATTTGGGGTAAAAATCATCATAAAATATATCCAAAAGTTGAAAAATACCTTGTTTCTCACTTTTTTTGCTGGATATATTTTTGAGAGTCCCCGTCTTCCATCTCGGATCGTAATATATTATAGAACAATATACGGCGCAGAACTTCTCTCTGAATAAAATAGGTGGGCCACAGAACAAATGCGACTTCTTCATCGGTCCCCAGGCTTAAATATTTGCATGAAGGGAGACCTCCCTTCTATATCCACGTAATAATAATTATTATTGCTAAATAATCCAAGTTTAAAATGTATTGATTTTCAGTAACATGTAAGTTTTATTTAAAACATAAGCAAATGTAGCTGTTCAGTTGTTTTAATGTTAAATCCTAGTAATTAAATTATTTATGTTAAAAAAATAAAAGAATAATCAAATCACAAACAGATACTACTATTTACTTACTATTTATTTACTATCCATAACAAGTTTCTTCAGGTTCAAGTTTCTTCGCTATAAATTAATGTTAAATGAAATGAACTTGAGTACCCACCTAAAAAAGTAAATGTTTTTAGTAAATTTTTAACTTAAAAAAAAAAAATTTTTTCTTGAGTTAAGTTTTTTTGTGCTAGCGCACATGGCGCCTCCGTCTGGCTTCATGCTCTATGCGTATCCAGTTTTACGCGTTACGATTTGTATGGCAAGATGCGGGGCACATTCAGGGGGTGTACTGAATGAGTTATATACATAGCTTGGTATGAATCTGCTAGTACTATAATGTTGATATAAAAAAAATATTAGGGCCGTAACAGGCTGTCTGCATTCTGCCACCCAGGTGCGAATTGGCAGCTTTTTAGGCAGCGGTTTTTAGGCTTCCGTACTCAAAGTGTAAAGGGTAAAAAAGGGTACTAAGACTTCGCTATCCATCAGTCTGACCGTCTGTTACCGTCTCATGAACCGTGATAGTTAGACAGTTGATATTTTCACGTTATGTATAATTATGGCCGATAGAGCAACAAATATTCAAAATATAAAGAATTTTTTTAACAAAAAAGTAAAACCGACTCCAAAAAATAAAAAAAATAACAAAAAATGGAACCGACCACCCCCTTGAAAATATTTTTCTAGGTTTTTCCACTTAATTTAGTTGGTTATTACCGCTTTCTCAAGAAAATAGCGACTTGAAAGAAGTCAACCAGTAAGTAAACAATATTATCTAAACATCCAGCTACACTCCTGCCGTAGGGCGAACCATTAAGTGCGACGTGTGCATTTAAAATTCCATTTCCGCACTTGATCGCACGAGTTCCGATCCGCTTGTATTGTTCCGGCTGCTTCCGGACATTTATTACCGAGCTCTGAATGTTGTATGCCTTTGGTTGGTAGAATTTCCTTAAATGTAGGTACGGTGTTTTAAAATTAATCTAGAATAATTTAGCAAGTGATTGAGTTTGATTGCACGCTCCAGTATAAGATTTTTGGGGTTGTTACAACAATTAATGTCAACTAAATTGACCTTTACAATAACAATTTACTTACTGAATAATTTTTTTTGACGTAGCAATCAGTAGTTATCGCAAGGTCACTGGTACCTAAGTAAAGTATCTTTTTATATTATAAAAATGCGAAAATTTGAGTGAATGAGTGAGTGAGTATGCTTGTTACTCCTTCACGCTGAAATGGCTGGATGGATTTAAATGAAACTTTGTATGTAGTTAGCTGGACATCTGAAATAAAACATACGCTAGTTTTCACGGGATTGGGATAAAATCTCGAAATAACAACAGCTGGGCTTAAAGGAAAGAAATTTGATATGATTGTTTTTAATGTAACGTCAATGAAAAGCACGATAAAATTTTCGAGAATTCCCACGGGAATTGAAAAAAATCCCGAAATTTCAATTCAGCTGGATGTAGGTAAATGAATGATTTACATGTGCAAAGCCGCGGGTAAACACTAGTTTACATGTTTATAGTTCTTTAAAATACTGTTAATAAAGAAAAACCTGTCATTTTTAAGATACTTAGATACGAGCTTGGAACAATTAAAGCGAAATCGACAATAACTGCAGTCAGCAAAAAAACATGTTTGAAATTTGTAACGGTTAATTTTATTTAAGTTGGTAAAAGTGTTTGTGAATTTTTTCCTTACAAATTAAATTACATTTTCATAGCCAACATAAAATAAAATAAAAATCCCTAAATATCCATAGTTTTTTTATGTATTTTATATCTTTTTGTTTTGTATAATTCTCATTTTACAGCGCATTGGTGTTTAACTGTATGGCTGTAATTTTTTATTGGAGTAAAAAAAAATTATGGTAAAAAAATGATCACAAATAATACTATAGCATTACCGGAATAAGTTCCAAACCTTCTTATTTTATTTTATTTATTTCTTAACCCGTGCCGTTACGGATCTTGATGGATGCGTCGATGTGTCACCTAATGCGCGGGAAGATGGATCTGTCCCGCGGGGAACGGGTTAACCCGACGTTAGACGAATCATTTGTTTATTTATTTCATTTCCGAATGATAGAACGGTGTCGCATTTGGGGTAAGAAAATAGGTTGGCTTCGATTTTCAAGCGTTTCATTGGTCCGCAGTGTCTTATTGTTGATATCGATGTATTTTTGTTTTTAGCGCCATGTCATATCGAGGTCGGTGGTCTATGGATATTGCAAGTGGTTAGTGTTTTTAACGTTTAAGTAGTTAATTAAGTTTGCTTTGTGTGTTTTGTTTTTATTGTCATTATTATTTTATTTTTAGTTAATAGTTTTGTATTTTAATTTTATTGCTCTTTTATTTTATTTTATTTTTATTTTATTTATTTCCATTGTTAAGTGATGTACATAGCAATTAAGGTGTTACAGAATATATAAAAAGTTAGACCATGACGCCCTGTAAGGGCACACAATATTGTATGTATGTATGTATGTATGTATGTATGTATGTATGTATGTAAATACTTTATTGTACATAAAACACAAAGTAATACAAAGAGAAAAAAACAACAAATCAAAAGAGTACAAAGGCGAACTTATGCCTATAAGGGATTGTCTTAAAAGTAAGAAAACTATATGTCTCAATTTACATTTATTTGTTTAATTTTTGTCGCCTTCCGTGAAGTCGCCAAGCGGTCGCAGCGGAAGACCAGCATTGGCCTACACGGCCAACACTATGCTGAGCTGCGACCGTTTCGCGCTTTTGCATAATGTTTTTTGTTTTTGTTTTTATGTATTTTTATTCTGTTTTTTATTTAATGTGGGCTGGGAAGCCTGAACAAAATATTTATCTTTCTATTTCTAGGTATGTCTTGTTTTTATGGCGTTAAATAAATGTATTTTCTTTCTTTATTTAGAACTAGTTTTTCCCCGCAGCTGTGCTAGCGTTTGATTTGGTGTAACATGGATTTACTTTCTACGAGATGATTTTAAATACAGATGGGTGGAGCAAATTTTCAAATTCATAAATCAACCGAATTATAATTTATACAAAGTTTAAACCACTTCAGGGTTGGAATTTCAGAAAACGTTAAAATACTTGTTTCTTTATTTCTAAATTTTTGGACTAAAAACAAAGTTTTTTTGCTTCTAGCAAGCCCTTAAGAATTGAATTTCGAAATATTCTTTCTTATTTCTTGTTTAAGTTTATTTCTGCTATCTTCTAAATCGAACACTCTTAACGAAGTGGTCGTGGTTATAAGACGGGTTACCCATCATTGTGGTCGTTGCCTTCGCGATCCTTCTCTGTCTGTCTCTAACTAGTTAGCTGCTACAAATTGTTTCATCACCATCATCATCATGTTAGCCGAAAGACGTCTACTGCTGGACATGGGCCTCCTCCAAGGCTCCACTTAGACCGGACTTGTGCTTTTCGCATCCAACGCGATTCCGCGATCTTAACCAGTACCCATAATGTAAGTTTTCGGTTACAAAATACGTCGCGATACGTACGCGATCGAGACATATTTTGTAACCAAAAACTTAAACTAAGGGCAGGCCATCGCTCCTTCTTGTTAGAGGCTACCGATAGCTCCAAATTAGCTAGCTATAAATTATTTACGTCTTAAAAACCATAGAAATGAACTTTCTATGTCCAAAGGTTTAAGCTGACTGATGACAAGTCAGTAAATTTGGTCTTCTCTTTGTGTATATTTTATAGATACAGATTTTTTTTTTATCCTTACTGCTATCATAATTCTTGAGATACAGCCCTGCGATAGACAGACAGACGAAGAGAGAAGTTTCTGTTAAGGAACCCTAAAAATATTACGTAAAATCTTTCTTATCTGCGTGATACAAGAATAAGACATTATCCTGAAAAGTAGAGCGCTGGAGCGGCAAATAAGCTTCGTCTGAAATAAGAATCCTACCAAAAGCTTTTTCTGTTTTAATGTAACTGTACTCATTTTCAAATAGCTTTGTGAATGTTCTATGAACTGAAAAATTACTTTATTAATTAAACTAGCTACAAATCGTCACTATTTTGAACAAATCTATACTTGGTTCGGATATGTATTTAACTAAATGTAAACAAAACAAAGTCAATTGGTGTCTTAAATATTGAAATTCCCCCATTAAATTATCTAAACATGCGCATTTCTGAATTGAAATACAGTTGTCTAGTTTTTATTACGATGAATAGATAAGTAAAAAGTTTAAAATCCTTGAATATACAAAATCTGGCAGCTGAAGTTTGTTTACATTTAGTTACTTACCTAAACACTTCAAGTATAGTATCTGAAATCAGTATATGATTGGTTTTTTTGGAATCTTTTTGTATTTTTTATTTCAATTCCAAATTTTTACTTTTACGGTCATCCCGTGAAACCTAAATTGAAAATACAAACCGAAATATAGATGCACAGAAAAACCAGAAAAATAAGACCAACACTGGGAATCGAACCCAGGCCCTCGGCATTCCGTGCCGCGTGCTATACCGCTACACCACTGCTGGTCAACGGCACAAACACGAATTTTCCCTATGCATCACATATCTCAGCTTGTTTATACTTTACTTTGTAACTTAAGCAGTTACCTAGCGCCATCTATATTGTTTTAACTCTCAACGAGAAGCCTTCAATATCTCCTTCGGAACTAACCGTTCACCCGGAACAAGAGATGTCGCTACTAAGCAATCAAATTATGATTGTTTTTTTTGGAATCTTTTTGTATTTTTTATTTCAATTCCAAATTTTTACTTTTACGGTCATCCCGTGAAACCTAAATTGAAAATACAAACCGAAACATAGATGCACAGAAAAACCAGAAAAATAAGACCAACACTGGGAATCGAACCCAGGTCCTCGGCATTCCGTGCCGCGTGCTCGTCATTTTCAATTGAAATCAGTATGTTAACAAAATGGAACCTTGACGTAATGTTCATAAAGTACACTGAGAAATTTATTTATTTTGAGGCAGGAGGCTTTTTTTAAGTACTGACGAAAACTGGTGTACAATGGTTCTCCGGGAAAAGTCGAATCCCGGTCGAATTACGATGGCACTCGAACTGTATTGTATTGTAAAACTCTTTATTGTACATAAAAACACATGAAAATAACAGAACACAGGATAATAAGATGCACAAAGGCGAACTTATCCCTTTAAGGGACCACTTCTAGTTGACCTTTGAATGATTGACAGGATATCAGAACTAAAAGAATTTCTTTGCTCACCCGCGACCTTAAGATAGCTAAGTCTATGCAAATTATGCGTGTTCATGCAGTTCCTCCACCTCCACACTGTAAGAACACACACAAATTACACAAACCTACCACCACAACACACTGACGCGTTTCGAACTCAACCAGAGCTCAACTTCAGAGTGACACGACCGTACACCATGCTACCAGTTGTTAGACTAACAAACCACCACCACTGTTTTAATTTGCCAAACAAAACAAAAACTACCCGCAAAATATTAAATTTTTTTTACTGTACTACGAAACTACCTTTGTAGCACTTTATACCCATAATAAGAGGTTTTTACCTTACAAATAATCCACGAACGTTGGTGTTCCAAACACGGTGTTATTTATGACCACTAAGCAACACAAAACCACTGCACTTTCACCTTTGGGCGCACACATGATCGCGGGTGGTATTCCTCTGCTCCTTGGAATATCTCCAACGGTTTCATCGCGGCGAATTTATATAAACAAACCCAATATTTTGGTCTGGACTTTTCATTTTATCTCAAAGTAAAATTTGACAGATCGGACAGCGGCGTTCCGTTCCGCGTTGTCTCGCGACTGTCAAAGGGTTAGGCACTTACTTTGTTTCTTTTTAGGTTAAGAGTTTGGGTAGGAATTTTCGTTACAGGTTCACGCCTCTGGCTGTCTTGTTTTTTTTTAACATTTATTAGGAAGCCGGTTAGTGAAATATTTTATACACTGGCATGTCAGTTTCGATCCGTCGCATGCGTGAAATGGACCGGGTCACTGGACACGGGCATTTTGTTTGTCGTCGTGTTTGTTCGATGAATTTTAGTCTATGGCCGGCGTTTATTAACATATTTTGTTTTTATATTTTATGTTCCTTATAACATAAAAAATTATGGTATTATTCGGTATAAACGAATAACGGTTGTTGATAATTCTATCTACGGTATCTTTGTAGTTACATATGGAAATCTCTCTATGGTTTGTTTTTTTTAAAAACAGGGTAGCTGTTGGCCGTTCTAGCGGTGTTTTTTTTTTTTTTCTTTTTTCTTTAATGGCGAGATGAGGAGTTGTATTCCGACCGGTCATTGTTCAAGTTTGTCCCGCGACGAGCGGACAAGTCTTAATTTTTTAATCCTGCGCGGAAATGGGTAAGTTTCCTGGCCTAATATTCTTTTGTATAGATCCGTTGGATGAATTGTCAAAATGTATTTTTCTTGTTATAGGATCAGTCGGTGCATTGGCACGACAAGGCATGCTGACGCCATCTCGAGCGTAATTGTTTCATATTAGAGGTAAGTTTTATGATGTTCTACACGGCCGTTATATTATCGGTATTGCATCGCCGGCTATCGCGGTGATAATTCGTGTTTTACATTGACGGTTTCCTTCCAGCAGCGCCGTGTCGACACACAATGAATCCCTGAAGGCTAAGGTCTGACGGTCTACTGGAAGTCAAAAAGCGGTCTGCGGTGACCCCGTAGCGACTCGTCTTCCTCTTTTAAAGAAAAACCCCTCGGGTAAGTCCTCCGGGCATTTTTTTATGTGCCTTGCCGTTGCGTCACCTACAAGTCTACCCTCTGTGTAATTTTCTTAATGTTAGTTTTTTAATTGGAAATAATATTGTTCCAGGGTTTTTTTCTTTCTCCTGAAAAGTTCCATCATCACTTCTGGTCCGGTTCCGGGTTCCGGTTTCGTCGGCACACTTCCTTGGTGGCCTCGAGTACTGAATTCCGTCCACTGTTTATAGCGTAGAAGCTGGGTTGTGTTATCCATTTACGTTTGAACTAGATGCTTTCCACGTAAGTTTTTTTTAAATTTGTATTCTGTGCCCCGGTGTGACCGTGATGATGAGGACACTCTTGTAAACTAAATTACACGTTAAGGTGGTAGACCGGATAGTGCTAGGGTCGAATCGGGTTACGAACCACCGCTCCGTATTTTTGGTCGGCTGGCGAGCTGTAATGTTCTTATTGCAGTGAGTCAGTCCGGTGTACGGAGTAGCCGATTATCTTCAGCACCGAGGCATTCCATCTGTGTCCTCAACCCCCTGTAGTGGGAATAGTATTAAGTTCGCCGTTCTCCGCTAGGTGTCTTCTTACTTGAACCATGACATAAGAGCTCCCCCCTTTCTGGCAGGAGCTAACACTTCCCTTGACGTTTATTCCCCCCCGGTTGTCGCAAGGCACCGGATACCCAAGTTACTTATTTTTTTTTATTATTACCGACGTGGTATTTTAAACTTTTGTAGTGGTGAAGGTACTAAGTTCGCCGCCCTACGCTAGGTGTCTTTTTACTTGACCCATGACTTATCAGTTCCCCCCGTTTTGGTAGGAACTACCCTTCCCTTGACGTTCTCTCACCCTCGGTTGGGAACAAAACCACCGAGTACCCATTTACACTTCTCATTAAATTTTATTTTATTTTATTTCCTTGACGCCCCTGTGTCAATCATAAATCCGTAGTGGTAAGGAACTTAAGTTAACCGTTTCACGTTAGGCAGCTTATTTTCCGAACCATGATTTCATCGTCTACCCCCTAGTATAGGCGTAGACACCAATTCCCTTGACTGAATTCTCCCCCCTTAGTTCTCCTCAGAGTTCTAGGGACACCCAATTAAACTATACCTGCGGTACACGTACATGAGCTCAACGCTATCAAAATTTTCTTTTAATCTAGTTCCATTTTTTTTTAAATTCAAGGTGTCACAACCAGTGGTAGAATCCATACTACTATTTGATATGTTATATTCTATCTAGTTGCTATTAAGAAAATTTTAACTGTTTTGATACTTTTATAAGTGACTGTGCAATTTTCATAGGAAATTCTAGTTGTAGTTTTACGTAATTCTGTATGCGGGTATTGTGGTTTCGGTACCTACCTCACATTTCACCTGTATCTCTTTTTTGGTGGATGAAGTGGCAGTGGGCAACCTTTTTCTTTTCTTAATATTAATAGTTAGGCGTACACGTGAAAGTAGGAGGTGCCTGAATCTCTGTACCTACCTGGTGTTTTAATTTAAGAGGTATTTTATAAAGTATAGGTTACTGCCTTTTGGTGACGTTCACTGACTTTTTGTACCGTTGATTTTCTTTAACGGAATAAACATTCTTACTGTGAAATATATGTTCTTTTATTTAAGCACATCATTCGTTTGCCGACAGAGGCGTCTGGCGCCTATTTAAATAAATTCTTGATGTCTTTGTTGCTCCGGGATCCCGCCGAATCAACGCCCTGAAGTCTCAATATTACAGAATAATTTTCTCAATTGTAGCCGTGTGCATTAAGGAGGTGGTACACCACTGAAATATTACAGTGACTCCCAACGTGGTGTCATCACAAATATTACAATATTACAGTGGCGCCCAACGTGGGGCCCGGAGAGTGATGTGTTTAAATAAACATTTTTCCATACTTTAATTTTAAGTGAATAACTTTTACTTATTGTTAATTATATAGTAACTACAGGTTATATACTTGCTTTTAACATAAACCTACAACGTTTCTGACGCTTCAATTTCTCATGAAAATAGAAATTAAGTTTTCAATCTTACTACTTAACGGTGAAGTTTGAAGGTGAACTAGGATTTAATAAATACTTTTACTTCTGGTACTCCGGTACAGTTCTACTGATAATTATTTGAGCTTTAACTCAAATACTGATGCATCCTTTGCTTGATAATAGAAATTGAGTTTTTTTATTTTTCTTAAATATTGACTTATAATTAAAAGGTAATGCTTTTAATAGCTTTTAATGAAATACTTTTATTTTAAACAAACTTAAACAGTTCTTTAACTGATTACTTGAGCTTTGACTCAGAATACTGATTGGTCGTTGTTTTATATTAGAAATTAAGTTTTCTAAGTACTTACTTAGTATTTTGGTACTTACTGATGATACTTAACTTGCACTACTGAACTCAAACCGTATATATAGGTGGATACTGTACATTGATGGAAACTTGAACAGTGGCTTATCTGAACATTTGAGCTTTACCTCAAATATTCAATTAAGTTTCACTTTGGATATTCTGACTGAACTGGTACATACTTTTGGTATGTCCACTATTGGTATACATACCCGGATGTGACACTTATATTAATATATTTCTGCAAAGGCGTTTCTTGTTCCTGTTCCTGATCCTTGTAAAAGGAATAAATAAAAGTGACAATTCAAAAACTGATAATAACAATAATTTTCTCAAATAACTTTACTCTTAAATAGACACTTCAATTTTAAACATGGATTTTCTTAAAGCCGGCTGTAAGGTTTCTCACCTTCATAAGGATGAGATAGCTCATGAATTATCTATTCGCAAACTTCCTGTAAATCCACTTTCTAGGCGGAGCAGCTTGGTAGACGCTTTGAAGCAAACTTCCAATCTGGCTCGCCGTGGTAGTTTAAAATTTTCTTCGTTGGCTGAAGTAGATATTTCTAAAGAACTTGCGACTTGCCAAAACAAAGCTGTAGAAGTTGAGGCTGAACTTACTGAGGACATTGCTAGCGCTGCTGCTAGTAGGCTAATCTCCAGGTGTAAATACCTATTATGCCGTCTTTCTCGTTTACCTGAAGAAACTGAAGAAGCCCAATTGCTTCAGGTTACTTTGAATTCTATCTTAGAACGCTTGCAGGGCAACGTCCCACCTTCTTCGGATAGCAGCAGTGATGAAGAGCCGTCTGATGTCAATGAACTTGTTGTTAAGAAAATAATTTATAAAACTGAAAAAAGTTTCAATATAAATTCTTTAAACTTGAAGTATAGGGGTGATTCTTGTGCTCGTATTTTTCTTACACGTTTGGAGGAACTCCGTATTGCTAGAAAAATTCCTGAACATCGTATTTACGACGGATTTGCGGAAATTTTTGACGGTCCTGCCTTGTCGTGGTTTAGGGCTAACCGTGCTGAACTACAGACTTATCGAGATGTTGTCAAAGCTCTCAAAGAGGATTTTGACATTCCCGATCTAGACTTTAAACTCTTACAGGAAATACGTTCGAGGACCCAGGCGAAGGACGAAACTATCGTTTTCTTTATTTCAACCGTTCTAGGTATGTTCGACCGTTTGGGGAAGCCGTTTCCGGAAGCGGAGAAACTCGAGATCCTTTCTCGCAATATACGCCCGGAATATGTCAAAGAGTTGGCTTTGCACGACGTGAACTCCATCAAGCAGCTCAAATCCTTATGTATGCGCATTGAAATGGCTCAGGTCAAAGCTAGTCAATTTCGTGAGCCTAAACCATCCGGTAGCGGTCATACCTCTATGAATACTAATTCCAATTCCTACGGTAAGGAGCGCAAGCCAAATCCTCCTATGAATCCTAATACGTCTCACTTTTCAAAAAGACACGTTGCTGGCGTCTTGCCGAACGGTCACAAACAACCGTGTTACCGATGTGGTATGACAAACCATAGTACTAGTACTTGCTGGAAATCTAGAGACATCGTGTGTTTTAAGTGCGGTAATAAGGGTGTACGCACACCGGACTGTCCTAAATGCAACTCTAATTCAAAAAACTGAGTAACTCGGTCTTCTCTAATAAATCATTCAGATCCTCTTTTACTCCCTCACGTGTAGAAAAGACCATTTATTTTGAACCTTCTAAGGGAGATACTCGACTTTATATTGCTGTGAGTGTGTTAGATCTAAAGGTTAAAGGGTTATTAGATTCTGGTGCTAGCTGTTCTATACTTGGCATGAATAGTCATTTAACTTTCTCACGCTTAGGCATTCCTATTCTTTCTCATAACAGACCAATAACGCTCTGCGTAGCCAATGGGCAAAAACTGGTTTGTACTAAATTCATGTCCCTACCTATTAATTATAAAGGTAAAATTCAGATTGTTAACTTTAACATTCAACCTCAGATCACTACGCCTATTATATTTGGTTTAAATTTTTGGAAAGCTTTTAGCTTGGCACCTGAAGTTATCTTTTGTCTTACTTCTGAGGAAAATATTTCTGGTATGTCTGATATTCCTGTGGAATCTGGTTTAAACACTTTGGACTCATTAACTTTGCAACAACAAAATCAATTAAAGGCAGTTAAACTGCTGTATGGTCAAATAGATACTGAAAAAGTCGGTCTTGGCAAAACTCACTTAATAAAACATGTTATAAATACGGGGGAAAGTAGCCCTATAAAGCAAAAGTATTACCGACTTAGTCCTAGTAAGCAGACTGCTTTAGAAAAAGAACTCGACCGCATGTTAGAAATCGGTATTGTAGAACCTTCATATTCTCCGTGGAATTCTCCAGTAGTGATGGTCGAGAAATCTAATGGTGACTTGAGACTTTGTCTAGATAGCCGGAAGGTAAATTCCGTTTCAAAATCGGATGCATATCCTTTACCCTACGTGAATTATATCTTGGATAACTTGCGTGACGCTAAGTACCTTACTTCACTCGACTTAAGTGCAGCGTACCATCAAATTCCTTTGAGCAGTGACTCTAAAGAAAAAACCGCGTTTACCGTCCCTGGTCGTGGTTTATATCATTATAATCGGATGTGTTTCGGTTTGGTGGGAGCTTCGGCGACGATGCAGCGTCTAATGGATAACCTCTTCACAGCTGAGTTTGATAATAAAGTTTTTTGTTACATAGATGACATTATTATTTGTACTTCTGATTTTGATGAACACCTACGTTTACTAAAGGCCGTATTCGAAAAATTGAAAGCTGCCAATCTCACTATCAATATGAAGAAATCGTTGTTCTGTCGGAGTGAACTTAAATACTTGGGATATGTCGTGGACCGTTACGGTTTGAGAACTGATCCTTCTAAAATAGAAGTAATTTTAAATTTTCCTATCCCTCAAGATGCCAAAGGCATCAAGCGTTTCCTCGGAATGGCTGGGTGGTACCGGCGGTTTATTAAGAATTTCTCTCAAATAGCGCGTCCTTTATCACGACTAACCAGTAAAAAAGGTTAAATTTGTTTGGTCTGAGGAGGCCGACAATGCTTTTAATATACTTAAGTCTGCTCTTGTGTCTGCTCCGATACTGAGATGCCCCGATTATTCCCAACCTTTTTATATTCACACTGATGCTTCCTCCTTTGCAATTGGCGCCGTGCTAACTCAGCGCGTAGATAATTGTGATCATCCAATCGCATACTGCAGCCGTACTTTAAACGCTCCTGAAACTAATTACTCAGTTACAGAGAGAGAGCTCTTGGCGGTGATCTATGCGTTGGAACAATACCGAGCGTATGTGGAAGGGAGGAAATGTTATATAGTAACTGACCATGCTTCGTTGAAGTGGTTCTCCAATCTTAAAAATCCAACTGGCCGTCTTAACCGATGGGCTTGTAGACTTAGTCAATTTAATTTCGAACTTATACACCGTAAAGGCAAGGAACACATCATTCCGGATTGCTTATCACGTATTCAAATCGGAACCATAGATATACACTCCACGCAGGATCCTTGGTATTTGGACCTGTATGCTAAGGTATCTAGTAGTCCTACTCTTTTCCCTAATTTTAAAATAGAGAATAACAAACTCTTTCGTCTCTCTAAGAACAAATATCGCCTGACAGCTCAATTTGACTGGAAGTTGGTTGTTCCTTATGAGGACAGGAATTCTATTTTACAGAAGTGTCATGATGACGCATCTGCGGGACACTTTGGTGTGGCGAAGACTCATTTCAGGATAGCTAACCTTTACTTTTGGCCTACTCTCTTTCAGGATGTGAAGGATTACGTGGACTCCTGCGAAATTTGTAAAACTTACAAACCCGTTAACGTTTCTCGCCCAGGTTTGATGGGTAATCCCCGTCGTATCTCGATGCCTGGTGAAGCTGTCTCTTGTGATATTCTCGGTCCTTTTCCTCCGTCTTATCAGAGAAATCAGTACCTGTTTGTGTGTTCTGACTATTTTAGTAAATATGTTACTTTGTTTCCACTACGTAATGTCACTGCGTCTGCTATCGTTAAGTGCATGGAGCAGGGTATATTCCTGACTCATGGTACCCCTAAATATGTCTACGTTGATAACGGTCCCCAATTCGTTTCCAAAAGTTTCAGAGACCTAATGTCCAAATACAACGTACCGCACGTCTTCTACAATCCACGCTATCATCCTCAGGTGAATCAAACGGAGCGCGTGAACCGTGACTTGGTGCGTTCCATTGCGTCATACGTGCGTTCTGACCACAGAAACTGGGACAAGAACATACAGGAGATCCAGTGTGCCTTAAATACTGTTGTTCATGAGGGAACGAAACATACCCCTTATTTCTTGACCCACGGACGTGAGATGATCATAGATGGATCTTTCTACAATCTCGATCACCCTGTAGATGAAGGTACTTTGACTGTGGGGGATACCTCTATTTTTTCTGATAGTCTCAAGGAGTTGAAAACCGTATTTCAAAAGGTAAGGCAGTCTCTCTTAACTGCTCATGCACGGAATGCCAAATATTATAATTTGCGCAAGCGTCCGGTGCAACTTAAAGAAGGACAAATTGTCTATAAAAGGTGTTTTCCGCTATCTAATGCGGCCAAACATTTCTCAGCAAAATTATCCCCTCGTTATGAAAAGTGCGTCATTCATAAGGAGCGTGGACCTCTTGTGTATACTTTAAAGTCAATGAATGGCAAGATCCTAGGAGACTTCCATGTCAAAGACATCGTTCGACCGGGTGAGGCCCCTCCTCAATCCTGAAGGTGACTCCCCTATAATGGTCGCTTCTAAACTTCGTCCTAATAGTACGAAACTCTAACACTATTGGATAGCCTCCAATAGTCCTTTCCTTTTGTTTTTTTAAATGTGTTACGTCCTGGTACTAAGGCTAACCATTTCTTGTAGACTTACTACATTAGACTGTACAACTAGGTCGGTCTCTTGCGGGAAGGAGCCGTGAATAAGGGCTGATTTCCTGGTGGATTTCCCCAAGGGTATCCATATATATTTAACAGTGGCGTTATACCAAAGTCTATTTGGTAGACATCGCAAAGTAATTAGTTTAGGTAAAATCCTGTTATAGCGAAACATAAATTGTATACTCACTTAGGAATCACTTGATTTATAAGTGTTTCCGGTGGTAACTTTTTGAAGGATTTAGGGTAAATCTTTAGTTATAACTTCTTAGGTTAATTACAATCCTGTTACAGTGAAACATGAATTGGATTTTCACTTAGGAACGACTCGAACTGCGAGGACTTCCGGTGTCAACAATTCGGAGGATTTAGGCTATAGATTTGCTATGATTACACTTAGTTAATTCCGTAGAATAGTGCATGCTGTTAACTTGAACGTGTTCACTTAGTATGACGATCGTCGGTAGGCTACATAAAACCATGGTATAGGTTAAGGATTTTATTGTTAGAATAGTTCGTTCGTTATACCTTGTCAGCTATTAGTTTCTAATTTTTTTTGGTAAACACTTATCAAAAAAAAAAATTTAAAAATTTAAAATTTTAAAATTTTTTTTTAACCCAACCAACGATGAACTGTAGCACTTTATACCCATAATAAGAGGTTTTTACCTTACAAATAATCCACGAACGTTGGTGTTCCAAACACGGTGTTATTTATGACCACTAAGCAACACAAAACCACTGCACTTTCACCTTTGGGCGCACACATGATCGCGGGTGGTATTCCTCTGCTCCTTGGAATATCTCCAACGGTTTCATCGCGGCGAATTTATATAAACAAACCCAATATTTTGGTCTGGACTTTTCATTTTATCTCAAAGTAAAATTTGACAGATCGGACAGCGGCGTTCCGTTCCGCGTTGTCTCGCGACTGTCAAAGGGTTAGGCACTTACTTTGTTTCTTTTTAGGTTAAGAGTTTGGGTAGGAATTTTCGTTACAGGTTCACGCCTCTGGCTGTCTTGTTTTTTTTTAACATTTATTAGGAAGCCGGTTAGTGAAATATTTTATACACTGGCATGTCAGTTTCGATCCGTCGCATGCGTGAAATGGACCGGGTCACTGGACACGGGCATTTTGTTTGTCGTCGTGTTTGTTCGATGAATTTTAGTCTATGGCCGGCGTTTATTAACATATTTTGTTTTTATATTTTATGTTCCTTATAACATAAAAAATTATGGTATTATTCGGTATAAACGAATAACGGTTGTTGATAATTCTATCTACGGTATCTTTGTAGTTACATATGGAAATCTCTCTATGGTTTGTTTTTTTTAAAAACAGGGTAGCTGTTGGCCGTTCTAGCGGTGTTTTTTTTTTTTTTCTTTTTTCTTTAATGGCGAGATGAGGAGTTGTATTCCGACCGGTCATTGTTCAAGTTTGTCCCGCGACGAGCGGACAAGTCTTAATTTTTTAATCCTGCGCGGAAATGGGTAAGTTTCCTGGCCTAATATTCTTTTGTATAGATCCGTTGGATGAATTGTCAAAATGTATTTTTCTTGTTATAGGATCAGTCGGTGCATTGGCACGACAAGGCATGCTGACGCCATCTCGAGCGTAATTGTTTCATATTAGAGGTAAGTTTTATGATGTTCTACACGGCCGTTATATTATCGGTATTGCATCGCCGGCTATCGCGGTGATAATTCGTGTTTTACATTGACGGTTTCCTTCCAGCAGCGCCGTGTCGACACACAATGAATCCCTGAAGGCTAAGGTCTGACGGTCTACTGGAAGTCAAAAAGCGGTCTGCGGTGACCCCGTAGCGACTCGTCTTCCTCTTTTAAAGAAAAACCCCTCGGGTAAGTCCTCCGGGCATTTTTTTATGTGCCTTGCCGTTGCGTCACCTACAAGTCTACCCTCTGTGTAATTTTCTTAATGTTAGTTTTTTAATTGGAAATAATATTGTTCCAGGGTTTTTTTCTTTCTCCTGAAAAGTTCCATCATCACTTCTGGTCCGGTTCCGGGTTCCGGTTTCGTCGGCACACTTCCTTGGTGGCCTCGAGTACTGAATTCCGTCCACTGTTTATAGCGTAGAAGCTGGGTTGTGTTATCCATTTACGTTTGAACTAGATGCTTTCCACGTAAGTTTTTTTTAAATTTGTATTCTGTGCCCCGGTGTGACCGTGATGATGAGGACACTCTTGTAAACTAAATTACACGTTAAGGTGGTAGACCGGATAGTGCTAGGGTCGAATCGGGTTACGAACCACCGCTCCGTATTTTTGGTCGGCTGGCGAGCTGTAATGTTCTTATTGCAGTGAGTCAGTCCGGTGTACGGAGTAGCCGATTATCTTCAGCACCGAGGCATTCCATCTGTGTCCTCAACCCCCTGTAGTGGGAATAGTATTAAGTTCGCCGTTCTCCGCTAGGTGTCTTCTTACTTGAACCATGACATAAGAGCTCCCCCCTTTCTGGCAGGAGCTAACACTTCCCTTGACGTTTATTCCCCCCCGGTTGTCGCAAGGCACCGGATACCCAAGTTACTTATTTTTTTTTATTATTACCGACGTGGTATTTTAAACTTTTGTAGTGGTGAAGGTACTAAGTTCGCCGCCCTACGCTAGGTGTCTTTTTACTTGACCCATGACTTATCAGTTCCCCCCGTTTTGGTAGGAACTACCCTTCCCTTGACGTTCTCTCACCCTCGGTTGGGAACAAAACCACCGAGTACCCATTTACACTTCTCATTAAATTTTATTTTATTTTATTTCCTTGACGCCCCTGTGTCAATCATAAATCCGTAGTGGTAAGGAACTTAAGTTAACCGTTTCACGTTAGGCAGCTTATTTTCCGAACCATGATTTCATCGTCTACCCCCTAGTATAGGCGTAGACACCAATTCCCTTGACTGAATTCTCCCCCCTTAGTTCTCCTCAGAGTTCTAGGGACACCCAATTAAACTATACCTGCGGTACACGTACATGAGCTCAACGCTATCAAAATTTTCTTTTAATCTAGTTCCATTTTTTTTTAAATTCAAGGTGTCACAACCAGTGGTAGAATCCATACTACTATTTGATATGTTATATTCTATCTAGTTGCTATTAAGAAAATTTTAACTGTTTTGATACTTTTATAAGTGACTGTGCAATTTTCATAGGAAATTCTAGTTGTAGTTTTACGTAATTCTGTATGCGGGTATTGTGGTTTCGGTACCTACCTCACATTTCACCTGTATCTCTTTTTTGGTGGATGAAGTGGCAGTGGGCAACCTTTTTCTTTTCTTAATATTAATAGTTAGGCGTACACGTGAAAGTAGGAGGTGCCTGAATCTCTGTACCTACCTGGTGTTTTAATTTAAGAGGTATTTTATAAAGTATAGGTTACTGCCTTTTGGTGACGTTCACTGACTTTTTGTACCGTTGATTTTCTTTAACGGAATAAACATTCTTACTGTGAAATATATGTTCTTTTATTTAAGCACATCATTCGTTTGCCGACAGAGGCGTCTGGCGCCTATTTAAATAAATTCTTGATGTCTTTGTTGCTCCGGGATCCCGCCGAATCAACGCCCTGAAGTCTCAATATTACAGAATAATTTTCTCAATTGTAGCCGTGTGCATTAAGGAGGTGGTACACCACTGAAATATTACAGTGACTCCCAACGTGGTGTCATCACAAATATTACAATATTACAGTGGCGCCCAACGTGGGGCCCGGAGAGTGATGTGTTTAAATAAACATTTTTCCATACTTTAATTTTAAGTGAATAACTTTTACTTATTGTTAATTATATAGTAACTACAGGTTATATACTTGCTTTTAACATAAACCTACAACGTTTCTGACGCTTCAATTTCTCATGAAAATAGAAATTAAGTTTTCAATCTTACTACTTAACGGTGAAGTTTGAAGGTGAACTAGGATTTAATAAATACTTTTACTTCTGGTACTCCGGTACAGTTCTACTGATAATTATTTGAGCTTTAACTCAAATACTGATGCATCCTTTGCTTGATAATAGAAATTGAGTTTTTTTATTTTTCTTAAATATTGACTTATAATTAAAAGGTAATGCTTTTAATAGCTTTTAATGAAATACTTTTATTTTAAACAAACTTAAACAGTTCTTTAACTGATTACTTGAGCTTTGACTCAGAATACTGATTGGTCGTTGTTTTATATTAGAAATTAAGTTTTCTAAGTACTTACTTAGTATTTTGGTACTTACTGATGATACTTAACTTGCACTACTGAACTCAAACCGTATATATAGGTGGATACTGTACATTGATGGAAACTTGAACAGTGGCTTATCTGAACATTTGAGCTTTACCTCAAATATTCAATTAAGTTTCACTTTGGATATTCTGACTGAACTGGTACATACTTTTGGTATGTCCACTATTGGTATACATACCCGGATGTGACACTTATATTAATATATTTCTGCAAAGGCGTTTCTTGTTCCTGTTCCTGATCCTTGTAAAAGGAATAAATAAAAGTGACAATTCAAAAACTGATAATAACAATAATTTTCTCAAATAACTTTACTCTTAAATAGACACTTCAATTTTAAACATGGATTTTCTTAAAGCCGGCTGTAAGGTTTCTCACCTTCATAAGGATGAGATAGCTCATGAATTATCTATTCGCAAACTTCCTGTAAATCCACTTTCTAGGCGGAGCAGCTTGGTAGACGCTTTGAAGCAAACTTCCAATCTGGCTCGCCGTGGTAGTTTAAAATTTTCTTCGTTGGCTGAAGTAGATATTTCTAAAGAACTTGCGACTTGCCAAAACAAAGCTGTAGAAGTTGAGGCTGAACTTACTGAGGACATTGCTAGCGCTGCTGCTAGTAGGCTAATCTCCAGGTGTAAATACCTATTATGCCGTCTTTCTCGTTTACCTGAAGAAACTGAAGAAGCCCAATTGCTTCAGGTTACTTTGAATTCTATCTTAGAACGCTTGCAGGGCAACGTCCCACCTTCTTCGGATAGCAGCAGTGATGAAGAGCCGTCTGATGTCAATGAACTTGTTGTTAAGAAAATAATTTATAAAACTGAAAAAAGTTTCAATATAAATTCTTTAAACTTGAAGTATAGGGGTGATTCTTGTGCTCGTATTTTTCTTACACGTTTGGAGGAACTCCGTATTGCTAGAAAAATTCCTGAACATCGTATTTACGACGGATTTGCGGAAATTTTTGACGGTCCTGCCTTGTCGTGGTTTAGGGCTAACCGTGCTGAACTACAGACTTATCGAGATGTTGTCAAAGCTCTCAAAGAGGATTTTGACATTCCCGATCTAGACTTTAAACTCTTACAGGAAATACGTTCGAGGACCCAGGCGAAGGACGAAACTATCGTTTTCTTTATTTCAACCGTTCTAGGTATGGTTGTCTGGAAGAGATCGCTTTTAAGCGATAAGACCGCCTATTGTCTACCCTGTATCTGTGTCTATATTTAAGTTTTTGTACTGCTTTATGGTGTGCAATAAAGAATATTTGTATTGTATTGTATTGTATGTTCGACCGTTTGGGGAAGCCGTTTCCGGAAGCGGAGAAACTCGAGATCCTTTCTCGCAATATACGCCCGGAATATGTCAAAGAGTTGGCTTTGCACGACGTGAACTCCATCAAGCAGCTCAAATCCTTATGTATGCGCATTGAAATGGCTCAGGTCAAAGCTAGTCAATTTCGTGAGCCTAAACCATCCGGTAGCGGTCATACCTCTATGCCTACTAATTCCAATTCCTACGGTAAGGAGCGCAAGCCAAATCCTCCTATGAATCCTAATACGTCTCACTTTTCAAAAAGACACGTTGCTGGCGTCTTGCCGAACGGTCACAAACAACCGTGTTACCGATGTGGTATGACAAACCATAGTACTAGTACTTGCTGGAAATCTAGAGACATCGTGTGTTTTAAGTGCGGTAATAAGGGTGTACGCACACCGGACTGTCCTAAATGCAACTCTAATTCAAAAAACTGAGTAACTCGGTCTTCTCTAATAAATCATTCAGATCCTCTTTTACTCCCTCACGTGTAGAAAAGACCATTTATTTTGAACCTTCTAAGGGAGATACTCGACTTTATATTGCTGTGAGTGTGTTAGATCTAAAGGTTAAAGGGTTATTAGATTCTGGTGCTAGCTGTTCTATACTTGGCATGAATAGTCATTTAACTTTCTCACGCTTAGGCATTCCTATTCTTTCTCATAACAGACCAATAACGCTCTGCGTAGCCAATGGGCAAAAACTGGTTTGTACTAAATTCATGTCCCTACCTATTAATTATAAAGGTAAAATTCAGATTGTTAACTTTAACATTCAACCTCAGATCACTACGCCTATTATATTTGGTTTAAATTTTTGGAAAGCTTTTAGCTTGGCACCTGAAGTTATCTTTTGTCTTACTTCTGAGGAAAATATTTCTGGTATGTCTGATATTCCTGTGGAATCTGGTTTAAACACTTTGGACTCATTAACTTTGCAACAACAAAATCAATTAAAGGCAGTTAAACTGCTGTATGGTCAAATAGATACTGAAAAAGTCGGTCTTGGCAAAACTCACTTAATAAAACATGTTATAAATACGGGGGAAAGTAGCCCTATAAAGCAAAAGTATTACCGACTTAGTCCTAGTAAGCAGACTGCTTTAGAAAAAGAACTCGACCGCATGTTAGAAATCGGTATTGTAGAACCTTCATATTCTCCGTGGAATTCTCCAGTAGTGATGGTCGAGAAATCTAATGGTGACTTGAGACTTTGTCTAGATAGCCGGAAGGTAAATTCCGTTTCAAAATCGGATGCATATCCTTTACCCTACGTGAATTATATCTTGGATAACTTGCGTGACGCTAAGTACCTTACTTCACTCGACTTAAGTGCAGCGTACCATCAAATTCCTTTGAGCAGTGACTCTAAAGAAAAAACCGCGTTTACCGTCCCTGGTCGTGGTTTATATCATTATAATCGGATGTGTTTCGGTTTGGTGGGAGCTTCGGCGACGATGCAGCGTCTAATGGATAACCTCTTCACAGCTGAGTTTGATAATAAAGTTTTTTGTTACATAGATGACATTATTATTTGTACTTCTGATTTTGATGAACACCTACGTTTACTAAAGGCCGTATTCGAAAAATTGAAAGCTGCCAATCTCACTATCAATATGAAGAAATCGTTGTTCTGTCGGAGTGAACTTAAATACTTGGGATATGTCGTGGACCGTTACGGTTTGAGAACTGATCCTTCTAAAATA
Organism: Choristoneura rosaceana; assembly: GCA_037349165.1. NCBI lineage: Eukaryota > Metazoa > Arthropoda > Insecta > Lepidoptera > Tortricidae > Choristoneura > Choristoneura rosaceana. Next base: position 1,404,807 of record JAZBNJ010000002.1, read on the forward strand.
GAAGTAATTTTAAATTTTCCTATCCCTCAAGATGCCAAAGGCATCAAGCGTTTCCTCGGAATGGCTGGGTGGTACCGGCGGTTTATTAAGAATTTCTCTCAAATAGCGCGTCCTTTATCACGACTAACCAGTAAAAAAGGTTAAATTTGTTTGGTCTGAGGAGGCCGACAATGCTTTTAATATACTTAAGTCTGCTCTTGTGTCTGCTCCGATACTGAGATGCCCCGATTATTCCCAACCTTTTTATATTCACACTGATGCTTCCTCCTTTGCAATTGGCGCCGTGCTAACTCAGCGCGTAGATAATTGTGATCATCCAATCGCATACTGCAGCCGTACTTTAAACGCTCCTGAAACTAATTACTCAGTTACAGAGAGAGAGCTCTTGGCGGTGATCTATGCGTTGGAACAATACCGAGCGTATGTGGAAGGGAGGAAATGTTATATAGTAACTGACCATGCTTCGTTGAAGTGGTTCTCCAATCTTAAAAATCCAACTGGCCGTCTTAACCGATGGGCTTGTAGACTTAGTCAATTTAATTTCGAACTTATACACCGTAAAGGCAAGGAACACATCATTCCGGATTGCTTATCACGTATTCAAATCGGAACCATAGATATACACTCCACGCAGGATCCTTGGTATTTGGACCTGTATGCTAAGGTATCTAGTAGTCCTACTCTTTTCCCTAATTTTAAAATAGAGAATAACAAACTCTTTCGTCTCTCTAAGAACAAATATCGCCTGACAGCTCAATTTGACTGGAAGTTGGTTGTTCCTTATGAGGACAGGAATTCTATTTTACAGAAGTGTCATGATGACGCATCTGCGGGACACTTTGGTGTGGCGAAGACTCATTTCAGGATAGCTAACCTTTACTTTTGGCCTACTCTCTTTCAGGATGTGAAGGATTACGTGGACTCCTGCGAAATTTGTAAAACTTACAAACCCGTTAACGTTTCTCGCCCAGGTTTGATGGGTAATCCCCGTCGTATCTCGATGCCTGGTGAAGCTGTCTCTTGTGATATTCTCGGTCCTTTTCCTCCGTCTTATCAGAGAAATCAGTACCTGTTTGTGTGTTCTGACTATTTTAGTAAATATGTTACTTTGTTTCCACTACGTAATGTCACTGCGTCTGCTATCGTTAAGTGCATGGAGCAGGGTATATTCCTGACTCATGGTACCCCTAAATATGTCTACGTTGATAACGGTCCCCAATTCGTTTCCAAAAGTTTCAGAGACCTAATGTCCAAATACAACGTACCGCACGTCTTCTACAATCCACGCTATCATCCTCAGGTGAATCAAACGGAGCGCGTGAACCGTGACTTGGTGCGTTCCATTGCGTCATACGTGCGTTCTGACCACAGAAACTGGGACAAGAACATACAGGAGATCCAGTGTGCCTTAAATACTGTTGTTCATGAGGGAACGAAACATACCCCTTATTTCTTGACCCACGGACGTGAGATGATCATAGATGGATCTTTCTACAATCTCGATCACCCTGTAGATGAAGGTACTTTGACTGTGGGGGATACCTCTATTTTTTCTGATAGTCTCAAGGAGTTGAAAACCGTATTTCAAAAGGTAAGGCAGTCTCTCTTAACTGCTCATGCACGGAATGCCAAATATTATAATTTGCGCAAGCGTCCGGTGCAACTTAAAGAAGGACAAATTGTCTATAAAAGGTGTTTTCCGCTATCTAATGCGGCCAAACATTTCTCAGCAAAATTATCCCCTCGTTATGAAAAGTGCGTCATTCATAAGGAGCGTGGACCTCTTGTGTATACTTTAAAGTCAATGAATGGCAAGATCCTAGGAGACTTCCATGTCAAAGACATCGTTCGACCGGGTGAGGCCCCTCCTCAATCCTGAAGGTGACTCCCCTATAATGGTCGCTTCTAAACTTCGTCCTAATAGTACGAAACTCTAACACTATTGGATAGCCTCCAATAGTCCTTTCCTTTTGTTTTTTTAAATGTGTTACGTCCTGGTACTAAGGCTAACCATTTCTTGTAGACTTACTACATTAGACTGTACAACTAGGTCGGTCTCTTGCGGGAAGGAGCCGTGAATAAGGGCTGATTTCCTGGTGGATTTCCCCAAGGGTATCCATATATATTTAACAGTGGCGTTATACCAAAGTCTATTTGGTAGACATCGCAAAGTAATTAGTTTAGGTAAAATCCTGTTATAGCGAAACATAAATTGTATACTCACTTAGGAATCACTTGATTTATAAGTGTTTCCGGTGGTAACTTTTTGAAGGATTTAGGGTAAATCTTTAGTTATAACTTCTTAGGTTAATTACAATCCTGTTACAGTGAAACATGAATTGGATTTTCACTTAGGAACGACTCGAACTGCGAGGACTTCCGGTGTCAACAATTCGGAGGATTTAGGCTATAGATTTGCTATGATTACACTTAGTTAATTCCGTAGAATAGTGCATGCTGTTAACTTGAACGTGTTCACTTAGTATGACGATCGTCGGTAGGCTACATAAAACCATGGTATAGGTTAAGGATTTTATTGTTAGAATAGTTCGTTCGTTATACCTTGTCAGCTATTAGTTTCTAATTTTTTTTGGTAAACACTTATCAAAAAAAAAAATTTAAAAATTTAAAATTTTAAAATTTTTTTTTAACCCAACCAACGATGAACTGTAGCACTTTATACCCATAATAAGAGGTTTTTACCTTACAAATAATCCACGAACGTTGGTGTTCCAAACACGGTGTTATTTATGACCACTAAGCAACACAAAACCACTGCACTTTCACCTTTGGGCGCACACATGATCGCGGGTGGTATTCCTCTGCTCCTTGGAATATCTCCAACGGTTTCATCGCGGCGAATTTATATAAACAAACCCAATATTTTGGTCTGGACTTTTCATTTTATCTCAAAGTAAAATTTGACAGATCGGACAGCGGCGTTCCGTTCCGCGTTGTCTCGCGACTGTCAAAGGGTTAGGCACTTACTTTGTTTCTTTTTAGGTTAAGAGTTTGGGTAGGAATTTTCGTTACAGGTTCACGCCTCTGGCTGTCTTGTTTTTTTTTAACATTTATTAGGAAGCCGGTTAGTGAAATATTTTATACACTGGCATGTCAGTTTCGATCCGTCGCATGCGTGAAATGGACCGGGTCACTGGACACGGGCATTTTGTTTGTCGTCGTGTTTGTTCGATGAATTTTAGTCTATGGCCGGCGTTTATTAACATATTTTGTTTTTATATTTTATGTTCCTTATAACATAAAAAATTATGGTATTATTCGGTATAAACGAATAACGGTTGTTGATAATTCTATCTACGGTATCTTTGTAGTTACATATGGAAATCTCTCTATGGTTTGTTTTTTTTAAAAACAGGGTAGCTGTTGGCCGTTCTAGCGGTGTTTTTTTTTTTTTTCTTTTTTCTTTAATGGCGAGATGAGGAGTTGTATTCCGACCGGTCATTGTTCAAGTTTGTCCCGCGACGAGCGGACAAGTCTTAATTTTTTAATCCTGCGCGGAAATGGGTAAGTTTCCTGGCCTAGTATTCTTTTGTATAGATCCGTTGGATGAATTGTCAAAATGTATTTTTCTTGTTATAGGATCAGTCGGTGCATTGGCACGACAAGGCATGCTGACGCCATCTCGAGCGTAATTGTTTCATATTAGAGGTAAGTTTTATGATGTTCTACACGGCCGTTATATTATCGGTATTGCATCGCCGGCTATCGCGGTGATAATTCGTGTTTTACATTGACGGTTTCCTTCCAGCAGCGCCGTGTCGACACACAATGAATCCCTGAAGGCTAAGGTCTGACGGTCTACTGGAAGTCAAAAAGCGGTCTGCGGTGACCCCGTAGCGACTCGTCTTCCTCTTTTAAAGAAAAACCCCTCGGGTAAGTCCTCCGGGCATTTTTTTATGTGCCTTGCCGTTGCGTCACCTACAAGTCTACCCTCTGTGTAATTTTCTTAATGTTAGTTTTTTAATTGGAAATAATATTGTTCCAGGGTTTTTTTCTTTCTCCTGAAAAGTTCCATCATCACTTCTGGTCCGGTTCCGGGTTCCGGTTTCGTCGGCACACTTCCTTGGTGGCCTCGAGTACTGAATTCCGTCCACTGTTTATAGCGTAGAAGCTGGGTTGTGTTATCCGTTTACGTTTGAACTAGATGCTTTCCACGTAAGTTTTTTTTTAAATTTGTATTCTGTGCCCCGGTGTGACCGTGATGATGAGGACACTCTTGTAAACTAAATTACACGTTAAGGTGGTAGACCGGATAGTGCTAGGGTCGAATCGGGTTACGAACCACCGCTCCGTATTTTTGGTCGGCTGGCGAGCTGTAATGTTCTTATTGCAGTGAGTCAGTCCGGTGTACGGAGTAGCCGATTATCTTCAGCACCGAGGCATTCCATCTGTGTCCTCAACCCCCTGTAGTGGGAATAGTATTAAGTTCGCCGTTCTCCGCTAGGTGTCTTCTTACTTGAACCATGACATAAGAGCTCCCCCCTTTCTGGCAGGAGCTAACACTTCCCTTGACGTTTATTCCCCCCCGGTTGTCGCAAGGCACCGGATACCCAAGTTACTTATTTTTTTTTATTATTACCGACGTGGTATTTTAAACTTTTGTAGTGGTGAAGGTACTAAGTTCGCCGCCCTACGCTAGGTGTCTTTTTACTTGACCCATGACTTATCAGTTCCCCCCGTTTTGGTAGGAACTACCCTTCCCTTGACGTTCTCTCACCCTCGGTTGGGAACAAAACCACCGAGTACCCATTTACACTTCTCATTAAATTTTATTTTATTTTATTTCCTTGACGCCCCTGTGTCAATCATAAATCCGTAGTGGTAAGGAACTTAAGTTAACCGTTTCACGTTAGGCAGCTTATTTTCCGAACCATGATTTCATCGTCTACCCCCTAGTATAGGCGTAGACACCAATTCCCTTGACTGAATTCTCCCCCCTTAGTTCTCCTCAGAGTTCTAGGGACACCCAATTAAACTATACCTGCGGTACACGTACATGAGCTCAACGCTATCAAAATTTTCTTTTAATCTAGTTCCATTTTTTTTTAAATTCAAGGTGTCACAACCAGTGGTAGAATCCATACTACTATTTGATATGTTATATTCTATCTAGTTGCTATTAAGAAAATTTTAACTGTTTTGATACTTTTATAAGTGACTGTGCAATTTTCATAGGAAATTCTAGTTGTAGTTTTACGTAATTCTGTATGCGGGTATTGTGGTTTCGGTACCTACCTCACATTTCACCTGTATCTCTTTTTTGGTGGATGAAGTGGCAGTGGGCAACCTTTTTCTTTTCTTAATATTAATAGTTAGGCGTACACGTGAAAGTAGGAGGTGCCTGAATCTCTGTACCTACCTGGTGTTTTAATTTAAGAGGTATTTTATAAAGTATAGGTTACTGCCTTTTGGTGACGTTCACTGACTTTTTGTACCGTTGATTTTCTTTAACGGAATAAACATTCTTACTGTGAAATATATGTTCTTTTATTTAAGCACATCATTCGTTTGCCGACAGAGGCGTCTGGCGCCTATTTAAATAAATTCTTGATGTCTTTGTTGCTCCGGGATCCCGCCGAATCAACGCCCTGAAGTCTCAATATTACAGAATAATTTTCTCAATTGTAGCCGTGTGCATTAAGGAGATGGTACACCACTGAAATATTACAGTGACTCCCAACGTGGTGTCATCACAAATATTACAATATTACACCTTGATTTTTTAATTTTTATTTATTTATTGTCAAGGCATGTTTTACTAACTACCGTTGCTAAAATTAGACCCAAGCCGTAGCAAGGGAGACGACACTAAATTTATTTGCTCATTAATAATAGACCCCATACTATTGTACCTAATTATCTCGATAGATTCTAACACATCGAGACGAAACCCCTTGTCACAGTAATGTAACTGTTAGAACAGGTCAATGTAATAGGTAGTTTTATTTTTTCATGTTGGCAATACTTTTTTTTTTTCTCTCTTGCTTGCGACAACTGTCATGTAACGCAGTGTGTTTAAGTTAAATTAAATCGTTTGTGCATTTATAAAACCATTTGTTTTACTCATATTTCATCAGGTTATGGGCCCAGAGCACATAAATCCTGTAAAGTAAAACAAAAGGGTCGAATAACTGTTCGTCGAAGAAAATACCGTCGGCGCGTCCACGCGGCGTTTTTGAGGTTAAACCGTCGGGAAGGAAAAGAAAAAAAAAATTGTTTTGAAGCAAAAAGAAGACGAGCAGGAAGAAATAACAACGATGGAAGACAGTCTGAAAATGCCAGGCTTGCACATCAAGCTAGAGGGAGCATCAAATTGGAATTTATGGAAGTTCCAATCTATAATCTTACTACGGAGCCAAGAGTTACTTGAAGTCGTAGATGGAAGTAGCGTAAAGCCGGAAGATGCAACTAGTAAGGCAAAATGGGAAAAGAAGGATGCAAAGGCTCAAACATGGATTGTGACTAGAATGTCTGAAAATGCGATGATGCACATAATAACATGTACTACATCAGCCGAAATGTGGAGGAAATTGACCAGTATTTACGAGCAAAAGTCTGAAACAAGTATCCACATAACGCAACAACGTTTCTTTCAGTATAAGTACGAAGATGGTACTGAAATGTCAACTTTCCTGTCTAAAATCGAAGAATTGAGAAACCAGCTAAAACAAATGGGCGAAGAAATTTCGGAAAAATTCGTTATTACAAAAGTATTGATGTCACTTCCAGATTGTTACAAGCATTTTGTATCCGCGTGGGAGTCCGCGCCGGATGATAAACAAACATACGATAATCTCGTCGCAAGATTGTTAATAGAAGAAGAGCGAATAAAAGAAAAAGGTGACGTGCCTCAGCAATCATCGGCGTTCGCTGCAAAGAAAATTGACAAGAAAATCGTAAAGTGTTTCAGGTGCAATAGGTTGGGACATTTTCAGAGCGAGTGTAATAGTAACGTGAACTTGAACAATCGAAATAACAATTCGGGAAGTGAAAATAAACCAATTAAAAAGTGTTTTTACTGCAAAAAGTTGGGACATTTAAAAACCGAGTGTTGGTTCAAGAAGAGTAAAGAAAGAGACAGCAACAGTAACGCGTTTGTAGTAGTGAATTCAAGCGGACAATTTCAACAATCAAAATGGTTAGTGGACACCGGCGCAAGTCAACATATGTGCCGTGATCGCGATTTGTTTACAACATATACTTCGTTATCAAATAAATCTGTCATTGTTGGAAATGGCAGCGTGATTAGTGCGCATGGTTGTGGACAGGTGGCAGTGCAGGTCTATAATGGCGATGAATGGATAGACTCAACCATAGACAATGTTTTGTATGTGCCAGACTTAAAAACGAATTTGTTTTCGGTGACTTGTGCGACAGAAAGAGGTTATGTTACAACTATCGACAACAATCATTGTAAAATTTACAAGAAAAATAAATTATGTGCGGTGGCGAGCCGTAATGGAGATAACATGTATTACATGGACGTGCGCTATACTGTGTGCGAAACTGCAAACTTGACCAAGTTGGAAGTCGGATTGAAGGAGTGGCACGAAAGACTAGCCCACCAGAATATGCAATATGTTAAAGATGTGCTCAAAAACAATAACATCTTAGCAAAGGACGACTCCGACATAAAGTGTGAGGGCTGCATGCAAGGCAAAATACACCGACTGCCTTTCAGTGCTAGTGAAACAAAGACGACTAGGCCATGCGAGCTCATTCATGCGGACACATGTGGGCCTATGGAGGTGCCTTCTGTGGGAGGCTCAAGATATTTTGTTATCTTAAAAGACGACTACTCAAACTTTAGGTCAGTTTACTTTGTTAAAGGGAAGGATGAAGTGAAGAAATGTATTGAGAACTTCATAAACAAAGCTGAAAATATCACCAATAACAAAGTGCTTTACTTTAGAAGTGACAATGGCGTTGAGTTTGTAAATAAGGCAGTTGAAGACCTGTTTGCGAGGCGGGGTATCATACACCAGACATCTGTGACATTTACACCCGAACAAAATGGAAAAGCAGAGAGAGAAATTCGAATTTTGGTTGAGGCAGCACGAACAATGCTCTGCGCAAAAGGTTTACCAAAGAAATTATGGGCAGAAGCTGTTCATACAGCAGCTTATGTATTAAATAGAACCGGCAAGAGTAATGAGATTGGAAAAACCCCATATGAGACATGGACAAACAAACATTTTGACATAAATGAGTTAAAAGTCTTTGGAACTCCTGTTTTTGTCCATGTACCGAAAGAAAAAAGAAGAAAGTGGGACTCTAAAGGACAGAAAGGAACAATGGTTGGGTATGGAGAGGACGTTAAGGGCTACAGAGTATTCTTCTCTGAGAAAAATAGTGTTGAGGTAAAACGAGATGTTATTTTTATGGAAATAGACAGCGAAGAGAAGGAGCAGTTGATCATGCTAGATTGGGACAATAAAATACCAGAGAAAGTGAATGAGGAACAGACAAGTGAAGACGTAGACCAGGTGAGATCCAGTGAAGACAAGCCTCAGCCCGGAGAGCAAGAAGAAAGTCCTAATGCATCCACTGAAAGTGATACAAGCTTGTATATACCGTCTAACAGTAGTGAGGAATCAAATGATGAAGATGGACACTTGTCACCACAACGGAAACCTGCTCGAGTGAGAAAACAAACCTCGTTCTACATGTGTCATAATGTTTTCACCGAGGAAAGTGAACCTAAAACTTACCAAGAAGCGATGCAAAGGAAAGATGCTAGTAAGTGGCAAGAAGCTATACAGACCGAACTGGAAACACTGAAAGAAAATAATACCTGGAGCTTCTGTGAAAAACCTGTAAGCGAGAAAACTGTAAGTAGTAAATGGGTATTTAAAATTAAAAAATCTAATGACTGTATTAAGTATAAAGCTAGATTAGTGGCTAGAGGTTTTGAACAGGGTGATATGTTAGATTTATGTGAGATTTATTCACCTGTAGCTAGGTTGTCAACCTTTAGGTTATTTGTGTCAGTAGCTACAAAGCTAAACCTGCCTATTTATCAGATGGATGTGACAGGGGCCTTTTTATATGGAAATATTGATGAAACCGTGTACTTAGAACTACCTGAAGGTGCCTATAGTGACAATAAAAATATTGTTAAATTAAATAAATCATTGTATGGTTTAAAGAAATCACCAAAATATTGGAATGATAAGTTTAACCATGTAATCATGAACCAGGGTTTTGTTAGATCTCTAAGTGATCCTTGTTTATATACTAAATGCAATGGTGATGCAAAAACATATGTTTTATTATATGTCGATGATCTATTAATTTTTGGAAATAATAAAACACAAATAGGTGACCTTAAGTCAATACTGAACAGTGAATTTAAAATGAAAGACTTAGGTTTATTGTCAAACTATTTAGGCATACAAGTACAACAGGATTTAGAAAATGGAATTACTACGTTGAGTCAAACAGAATACCTTGAACAAGTTTTGGAAAAGTTTGAAATGCAAAATTGTAAAGAAATGTGTACCCCTATGGACCCCAACTTTAATATAAAAATATTGCAAGAAAATAATGAATCTGTAAGTGATAAAAGTATTGAAAATAAATGCAGAAGGATTATAGGATGTTTATCTTATGCAGTATTAGGAACAAGGCCGGATATTTGTATTGCCATGTCAATTTTGAGCAGATGCCAAAATAATGCAAACAATGTTTTGCTGACAGCTCTGAAAAGAGTTTTAAGATATGTAAAACATACTATTAATTATAAATTAGTATATAAATGTAATAATGACTTGTTAAGTGGATATTGTGATGCTGACTGGGGAGGAGATTTGAAGGATAGGAAGTCAACAACTGGCTATTGCTTTAAATTTGCAAATTGTTTAATTTCTTGGTGTTCAAAGAAACAAGCAAGTGTCAGTTTGTCTTCCACTGAGTCTGAGTATATAGCAATCAGTATGGCTGCAAGCGAAGCCTGCTGGCTTACTAACTTGTTAAAAGATTTTAACATCAATGATGTTTGTCCTGTGACAATGTTTAGTGACAATCAGAGCGCTATAATGGTTGCTAATACTGATAGCGTTAAGCGAATGAAACACATAGATATTAGATTCCATTTTATTAAAGAGTTGATTAAAAAAGGGAAATTAGTTTTAAAATACATAAAAACAGAAGATCAGACTGCAGACTTGTTTACAAAGGCAGTGAGTAAAAACTTGTTGCTGAAGTTTGTAAATAAGTGTGGTTTATATGAATAGGTATTTTTTTATTATTACTATGTTTTAGTAACCACAAGTATGTACCTGTATTACATTGAGGGAGGGTGTTAGAACAGGTCAATGTAATAGGTAGTTTTATTTTTTCATGTTGGCAATACTTTTTTTTTTTCTCTCTTGCTTGCGACAACTGTCATGTAACGCAGTGTGTTTAAGTTAAATTAAATCGTTTGTGCATTTATAAAACCATTTGTTTTACTCATATTTCATCAGTAACACTTCATACGAATCTGAGTCTGATATAGAATGATTTAATTCTAACAGATGCTTGGCAAAATTAGATCTATCAGGATGCTCGTTCCTATATGCCGATACATGCTCTTTAAACCTAGTATTAAAACTGCGCCCCGTCTGACCTACATATACTTTACTGTAGTCATTACAAGTGAGCTTGTATACACCCAATTTAGTTCCTTTATCCACCTTCTCATTGTGATTACAAAGTTTAGAGTACAAAGAGTTGTTAGTTTTAAAGGCTACATTAACATTGTTTGATTTTAAAATGTCATAAATTCTATCAGACAAACGACCTACATATAAAATGCTACACCTATATTTGTTTGAAGACTGAGAAGGCAACCCGGCGTGAAGCATGCTATTCACTATCCGTGCCTGCTTCCTCTTAACCAAACCATCTACCATCGATTTCGTATCAGGATATCAGAGTACAATGAACCGAAATTTTAAATTAACTCAAACAAAATGCATTATAAATACACATACTACATAACACACACACAAACACACACACACACACACTAATACATAATAATAAAATCAATAAACGAATACATATCAAGGTAAATAAACTACATGTAAAATACATAATATATATATATACACCGCACATACACAAAACAGAACACACAACACTGCCTCTTCGAGATTTTACGAAAAACTGTCAAGCCAGTACACCCTTAAGCGATGGCGACTTGTTAATCAATCATTGTACTAAATAGGTAAGTGAAAATTTCATATCCATTAATATGTAAATATATTGTTTAGTGTAAAATCAAATTTTAAATAAAACGTCAAAGTAAATAGTATAATAATAATAAATAATACGAGTAAAGGATTTTTTTACGGTTGTATTGTACGATGGGTACTGAAACTAATGGAGCTAGAGAGTAGTTGATTTTCATTGGATGGGCATTAGTACATACAGTAGTTAAAACCGTTACCTACCAAATAAGTAACCAAAGAAAAATCACAATCTTTCGAAATAAAACAATCCAAATAAAGAAAGCAAATCACGACTAACCGTATTTACTAAAGTGCACTACTTCTTGCCAGCGTAAAAAGGGGAAATATGTCCTAAAACACCCATATAACGGCCATCACTATTCCAGACTTGCCTCTACCATAACCCTCAAGTTATATACAGGTTGTATACAGGCTGTATACAGTGTGGTCAAGCTTTTATCTTGATTGCTCAAGGCCTGGACTTGGCCAATTACTCCTAATTTTCTAGTGAATAATTGAGAGGAGGGACACTCGTGTGCTGATGTGGCTGGCTGTCGGAATGCAAGTGGTTGCTTTTTTAGTTTTTATTAAAGCTTTAAGTGTATTAAGCATAGAAAACATGTTTTTAAATTAAAACAATGTAAGTAATACTGCTAAAAGTAGATTCAAATTATTGATAGTTTATAAATGTCCGATATACCGGGTGTGGCCTGTAATAATGAGAAAATAATTAAAACATAGATTGTACTCCTCAAACTGAACAACATTATATCGGTGATTTTTAAAAATAATTAGTTTTTTAATTTTTACAGTTTTAATTTTATATGAAGAAGCTATGTAAAGCGAAATGCTTGATATTTGTACCCTGACAGGCGACGTCAGTTGTGTTCTAAGATGGCGTAAATTGATAGCAGTTTTTAATTTGTACTAAAAAAGTAAAATTCAAGGACTTCTTTATTTTGAAAAGTCGCTGAACTAATGTTGTTCGGTTTGACGAGGATGATCTATGTTTTAATTTTTTGCTCGTATTACAACAGGTCACACCCGGTATAATATCTCTGACTCCACGATTGGGTTCAGTTTAGTAATACCTACGAATAATTTTGTTCTTCGCTCTTGGAGTTTTAATAAGTATTTAAAGCATGTATTTGGCCCTATGGGGGGAGGCCTATGTCCAACAGTGGACGTCCTACGGCTGAGATGATGATGATGATGGTGATTGGGCCATATTAGTATATCCAGGATTTTTTTATAAATTAATATTTTTTTCTTTTACAAACAATTTTACTCACAAACATGATGAAATTATTTCATTTCGTATCTATGTACAAGCATATTCTTAGAATGGTTAAAAACCTTCAAGGTTACTGTTTTAAAAATAAATTCAAAGCATTTTGTGGAATTTTAACATGCTAGTAAATACTTGTCAAAAAAACACTTTCGAAAAAAAGTGTATCTTTTTATCGTTTGAGTGTTTTTAATGAATTTTAAGAATGAAAATAAACGTGATTCGTTTACCTGCTAAAGAAACTGCATGTATTTTGTTGTTGTAAAATCTTTTTGATATTTTACCCCAATGCGAGAACACTTTCGTAATAATTTATTTGTAAAAAAATGATTGTGACATTATTTAAATCATTCTTTTTAAAAACCTGTTAAACATTTTACCCTGATCAAATCTTTCTCAGTGATTCAAAAATGTTTTAGCTTTTTTCTAAACTCATTTTTTATAGTATTATTATATGTTTGACCGGGCAGTGAAATTTTAATTACAAAATAAATAAGTGAAACAATATTTGTCACTTCCAGATACTGTCCATTTTGGGCAAGTGATTTGATTCAGCCGTCACTCAAGCCTCAACTAAATTAAAACTGAAATTCTGTACTCTTAATTTGAAAAATCCTGAGAAAAATCGGTAACGGAAAATATTTTGATGAAGGATTAACGGATTAGCAAAGTCCATGAAATAATAAAAAAAATATGTTGATTTGTTTTACTAAATTCAGGTTATTTTTAACAAATCATAAGCAATATAATAAGACTAGCTTTTGCCGTAGAAAAATTAACCCCTCTCTCTGATTATCTTTGAAAATATTGCTGCCTTATGCCGGTCTGACTTATCTGTGTGTTTGTGTCTGTTTGTAGCCTCATAGCTCTCAAATGAATAGACTGATTTTGATGTTGTTCTTTAGATTACCTAATGAAATAAATCATAGTTATGTTTCATAAGAATCAATTCATCATAACGCTGGCCGAGTGTAACAGTGGCACAAGTCAAAATATTGAAATTTCGAGAAAAAGCACACCAAAGTTTTGACAACTGGACTTTTACAAGTAATTATGAGCATATTAAATTAATTTCAATATTTTGACTTGTGCCACTGTTACATTCAGCCAGCGACTGATATTGAACTTTGAAATAAAATGTTGGAAATGAAAATGAAATTTTCTACATAAATAAATAATAAAGACATTACTTTAATCTGGGAAAAATATTCACAAAAAGTAAGAGAAACTTCTTTTCATTATACATTTCTTTTCAATGTGCAGTCGCGTTCGTAAACAGCAAAAATTAGATCAAAAATATTTGAACACGCTGCTACGCTACAATAGAGTTGTGCTCCATATTTTTGCCCAGAAGTTTATCAACTCGACTGTACACTAATGCCGACGTCAAGTTATACAGTGCACTAAATACAGTAGGCATCTAAGCCCTGCTTGACCTGCTCAAACGTGCAGGCGAGCAAACCTTATTACCTTGTTTAATCCTCTTATATGAGTAGTTTACGGCGTCACCCTTTGCAAGCGTCCACAGTTGCGAAAACACCTACAGTAGACCAGTTACAAGAAACTTTTGAGAAGACCATTTTGAGACTTGTAGCCTGCAATAATCTGGAAGTCGAATTCAGAAAAGCCGTATTATTTTCTGAAGTAGTCTAATTTTATATTATTAGCCGTGTCAATTTCGTGTAAAAATAATTCCGTCACTGTCATCGTGCGATTTATTCAATTTTGCTACGAGTTCATACAATAATTTTATTTAGTCCGACAAATGGCCCAATTATCACAGAGATTGGTATGACTTTACTTATATCGTACCTTCACAGTTTTTTTTTTTAGTTTTTGCTATTATCTGCATGATGCTTGTTTTCATATTTTTACACTTTCACTAAATTACATGAAGTTAGCTCGTTAGTTGTGAAAATAGCGTTTTGTCGTTACTTTGATCTCAAATATCTGAAGTTTGGATGAAAATTCCAAATTTAAATTTGTTTCAAATTAAAAAAATGCATTTGTGTTGGGAATAACGGTATACACGTAATCTATAATGTTGTTATAGATGTCCAGCTATCTTTACACCAAATTTAATCTCAATTCGTCCAGCCGTTTTAGCGTAAAGAAGTAAGAAGCGTGAAAAAGAAGTTATAATATTAGTAGGAGTAAAATTACAAGTAGTTTCCCTTGAAGAGTTTTTTTTATATGTCAAATAGCTGGCACGCGGGTTACCTGATGGTAATTGATCACTACATTCCATGGACACCTACAGCATTATTGGGACTGCGGGCGCGTTGACAACCTAAAAGGCGGGCTAATGGGGGAGGGAGCAGGAGGGGAGGGGAGTTGGGCCTCCGAACGAAATACAGTGTAGCAAAAGTACTATTTCGAGCCGGTATTCTATGGGAGTGTGGTACTAACCCAGTCGAGCCGGCCCATTCGTACTGCAGCCAGTAAGCGGTTACAGCAAGGCTCTACAACATAAAAATATATTTGCAACATTTGAATATGTACCACATAGAAAATAATATTGTAACGGATAACTTACGCCTTAAATCGAGTTTAGCTCGACATGTTTCGGGTTGTTTCGAAACCCTTCATCACTGGAGCACGCGACTCGGCGGCTGCGGCAGCATCATATAATATGTACCACAATATCATTTAATACATAAAATCTTGTAGAAACTATGACCGTCTGTTATTGTCTCCACTATATACGTCTCACCATCACCAGGCCCCAAGCAGGGTAACTAGGTCTTGTACTTTTATGGCGAAACGTCCTCGGTAAAGTTTAATGCGATAAAAAGTTTAGTTAAATGAACATCTCTGGGTACAAACGGAAATGTTAGGCTGTACGCGATAATTAGCCAAAACGGCTTGATACTATTTCATTTTATGATGTAGAATGGAGGTAGGTATTAGTTTTTGTGTTGGTGGTTGGTGTTATGAATTTGATGTTGAACAAATTTGTAAAGACCTTTTTAGGGCTCTGTATACGACTTTTAAGACTAGACTACATGGTTTGGTCCAGAATCGGGGATAATATTAAAAACTATAAATGGCGATAGAGGCTCTATAGATTACCTGTAATTGGATATTATGGTCCCACTTAATTAAAATCAAAACTTTTTTTTTTCTAACAAACTTATTCGTAAATTCAATGTAAACGTGAAGGTATCAAGAAATAATCAGGGCTATTATAGTTTCAAGCAAATGTAAAAAAAAAAAAATTTACTCCAAAATTTGCAGAAAATATTCAGTGAACTAAAAGAATTTCTTTGCTCACCCGCGACCTAGCGCGGGTGAGCAAAGAAATTCTTTTAGTTCATTGATATGGACCTCCGCAAAGTAACGCCTGATTCAATAAATTACTGAAAATCTTCAGTATCCGATTCACATTTGACTGTTTTTTTTTTCAACTGGCCCAGGTTGCTATTTCCTTTTTTTTCCGACCCTTAGTTTACTATGTTGGACTATTTCTTCGCAAAAATATAAACATCTCCTTTCATTTTTAAGTAAAATAAATATAAACAACAAGCACGCTTCAGGTTACTTCCTCAACTCAAATAACAACGGCGTAATTATTCCCAAAACTTTAGCCATAAAATTTAAAACATTCTATAGCTATATCTTTTTAACCGGCTACTTATTGCAAGTTACAAACTTTTGCCGACAAGGAATGGCAATCAGAAGGTCACAATTAGCTGGCTAAACGAGGCGCGCTTCGCTCTGACACGACAACGCTATCACGCTATGTCTGTTTGCCATTATACTTTAACCGTCTTTTACAAAATAAATCGATGGCTATACTTACGCCTTTTTGGAGTTAGCGCGTAAGAAAGAAAGGGGTATCTTATACTTACGTTCTGTTACATTTGGTGTAATATATCACTTACCTTATCTTCACATACCTTTTGCTCGTGACTTCGTCTACTAAGAATTTGTTAGTCGAAAGTAAACTACTGGATTCTAACATTACCACATTAAAGTCCTTGAGTACCTTTCAGGCTTTTCTAGCTATTTAAATTGCTTTCCTTTTTACTAAATTACTACAAAAAATGCGCATGTCATGCTTACCGCCACTAAATCATAGCACGGCCTAGATTTTCCTGTTTCTGTCATCCATCAATACAGGCACATCTCTACATACGGTTACCTTAATCTTGTATAAATTGAAATCAGATACACAAATTCGCAATTATAATACTAATCTATGCAAAGCAATCAAGCCGATAACATTGGCACTCCTAGACACCTCGAATTAATGCTTTGTTATTAATAGCTTGATAGTTCGAAAACCTTGAATCTAACTTCCTAAAATCGTAGCTCAACGAACTTAATCACTGATAATGGAAACACACAAGCCCCGTGACAGCCAGAACCTGTCACCGTCAGCACCTACCAACTTGAAACTAAAACGTCGTATCTACACATACTTGTAAAACAGTTACGCCCTTTCAGTGCATGAAGACTTCAGTTTACTTCGTGCCAATAATTGCCGAAAGGTAAATTTTATAGTTCAGCCTTAAATGAATTTGGCTGTACAAGTGGAGACATTGTTTTTTTGTCTATGGATAATTGATGATGTGGCCTTGGTTGTATATCAAGTTATTTTGCTTTTATGGTGTTTTTTATTCAAATGAAACGTAATAGGTTCCTTTACTGTCTATTGTGTGCATTGTATTCACGGAAATGTTCACTTTGAGTATTATGAGTTGATTGAACGCAACGTAAAAATTGCGATTTGCTTAATTTTTCCAACTACGCAATATAATTTACATAAAGTTAATTGGCCCAATCAACTTTTTTACCCACACTAATCTGTCCGTGTCATTTTTCAAACAATTGCAGAATTTTGTAAGTAAACATGTTTTTTCTGTAATTTAATAGATGGTGTACATGAATACATGCCATCCTATGTAAGTTCAACCTATTAAGCCTAAGATATCTAGTTAGAAGTACGATTTTTTGGTACCTGCAGAGACAACTTTGATAACGCAGGGAGACGCCCAAAATGTGGGTAAAATAGTTGATTGGCCCAACTAAAGCCTACGTTTTATCCAGTTGCAATTCAAAAACTTTGCTTAACTTTTAATTTAACACACTTGCTGGCTTTTTCCAATATTTACACTGCCTGTTCAACAGGCAAACCTTAATTGTTTCATCTCAACAGTGCCCTTTACCTACACCCCTTCATCTCCGGAAATGAATGCCTTCTCCATACGTGCGGGGCTCACAAATAGCCTCTTAGCCTTAGATTAGGGCCTCTAATTGAAAAAGTGATTCAGAGGTGTAATGAACATTGTCTTTTTCTGTTACATTTGTACTGTACTTTTTCACTAAAATGTTGGCATACGCTTGGTAGAATTTAATTTGACGCAGAAAACATTGAGGTAAGTACTTAAAAAAAATTGAGTGTTTATTTCGTTTATTTGTCACCGGCGCGTTGAAGAAAAATGTGATGTAAGATATGACGATTTTATCTTCTCAGGACAGCTTGTTATGTGAAGTATCATGCTAGATGCAGTAAAAGTGAATTTTATCATGATAACTGGACTAGATAGCGTTGAGCTGAAAAGGTCTGCTCCGTCTGCTGCGTCTGGATGCAGAGATAATGTGAGATAGTTTAAGTAAAGCATTCTTAGGTACATATTAAATATATTATTTCACACTGAATACTAGAAATTAAACACTTACTTTATTTACTGACTTGTTAGTCATCACCTCTTTATAATTTTCAGCCCACATGCTCGACTGCTGTGACGCTGTGACGATCTCCTATAGACTGAGAGAACTGAACTGTAGTTACTACGTGGCTTTAATACCCATTGGACCCTTCAATACACACAGACACCACAGAATTACTTCGCAGGCTTATGCAGGTTAACTCTCGATATCCTGCTTCATCGAAGGGCATAATTTTGTAGTATAATTTAGAGCATAACTCCGAAAAAACTCAGAGATTCAAGCCCGGACTCCACCCCGCGAGAGATTGTAAATGGAATAGTATTAAACTACCACGGCCTTTACTTGTAATGGATTAATTAAAATTTAATAAATTGTTAGCTTTGCTTTACTCGAATGATACATTTCCGTCAATGTACAGTATAGTCAAAACTTGTATCACTTCACTTTGCGCTCCCAAAACCCGGCAAAATCAGGTCGTTACGAATCCATTATCCTTTCGCTGCGTTTAATTACGCCCAACAACTTGTGAACTAAACCACCTTACTATAAAATCTACACAACCCGGAAAGTAATTACCCAACTTAACCAAGTTAAATAACAAAAGGTAGGGACCATGTTATTCTAAACAATTGTTTTACTAATTTTCAGGGTCTGCTTGTAAACAGTTTTTTGAAGTTTACATTAATTAAGTCAGTGGAAAGGTTTAATGAAGTTTTTAGGGTAAAGATTAGATTTGTTTAAGGTGAGTGTTAATGTCAATGAATTAAGCAGAATAACGATAAATTTTAAAGGTTATCCATCTTTTTTTGTACTAAATTGTTCTAAAAATATGAATTTTACAATTTTGAGCACCTCAGTTTTGCTATCTCGTCTCATAATCTGTTTACTGATATATAATTAAATGAATCATTCTTCCCAAACCTAGGTAATAAGCTTCTATTTACATCAAGCATAATATTAGTTTATAAATTCAAAACGATGAATGGAGGAGATGCTGAGCTATTCCTATGTCACATCGAAACTTATAATAAATCTAAATAAGCACTGAACCACACCGAACTAACGGTCCAACTCTAAAACATGAACTGAAATCCACTAACCGACGATGTAATTGCTAAAATAGATTCAATGACGACGATGAAGAGTATTTATAGCAAATCAAATTAATGTTCTGTAAATATCGGAGTTTGAAAAAATTAAAAAAAAATTAAAAAAATTCAAAATTATTTATTTTCAACGTTTGTGTTAAAACTAGTGTTGAATCCTCCTTTTAAGTGAAGCACTTGTATTAGGAGGAATTCGCTCTTTCATACAAGTTGTTACAAAGTCAAAAATAATAACTAATAGCTAATAACTAAAAATAGTTCTTAAGATAGTTAATGCAACTGTTACAAAGCATTTTAGTTAATAAAATAACCAACACAGTTTACACACTAAGTAACAAACAAAATTGTTTTACCTTACTAGTCAATGCGACAAACCTTTATAAATGAAAGCTTAAAAAATCAAGAAATAAGAGGACAAAAGTACAAAATAAATGGCCTTTCAAGCCATTAGTTGTTCTATATCAACGTAACTTTTACATTTTAGCCAAGTTGTAATAAGATTTTTACATTCTCTGTAAGTTAAGTTGTACATTTTCGTTATCCTATTTATTTTATTATAAAGTAATGCAGATGCTATTTCAAATTGCTTTTTAGCAAAATTTGTTCTAGTTTTAGATATTTTTATTACATAACAGGGATTGCGTTTTTTTAATATACTTTGATCATCCTTTAAATTTTTATGAATTTTTAAGATACAATTAGAAATATACAGCTAACTGTAAGAATCTCTATAAACGTCAGAAGTGCTGTATCTTTTATGTTTACCCAATAGCATTGAAGCATTAGTAACTGTTTATTTTGCAAAGATTGAAGCTATAATTAAGCGAGTTTACTATCGATCATTACAGAAATAACTTTTGTTTAATAATATTTTAGTTTGTTTGCTTCGTTGGCATCAGAAGGAATCGCGGCTTTTTGACGAAAATATTTTTCTCAGGTGAAACATTTCTCAACCGATTCATGTTGACGAACGATTTTTTAAAAACTATTGACTTGATTACCTATTGATTGACTATTGAGTATTAAGTATTGATTGATATGAGGAGTATACAGTAGAAATTTATAAGGTTGAGTTCGTTTTTTTAAAACCTTGAAGTACATATAGTTTAAAAAACTTTCATTCATAAAAAAATTGAATTATTCGGAAAAATATTTTCGGCTTTAAATAAAAGAACCTTAAAAGTGTTCTATTTTTCGAGATAAAAGTCGGTATTACATGTGGTTCTTTTTACTATTGATGAAATAGGGCGTTATTCTACAGAGATATACCTATAGATTCCATAACAACACAATATACAATACAACTAGGTACTTCCTTGTGAATGCGTTTGAATTCTCTTTACAGTCGTCTCTTTTTAAGAAAACATTTGGATTCTTTATTTTTTGAGTAAAGAAGGACAATCATCCTATATTTTTTTGCATTTCTACTTTATTAAGAAATAAAATTTTAGTGTGAAAATAGAAACTTACATAGTGATTATCTAGAGGAGACATGTATGATTATACTGGAGTAGATTGAAGTAACGATTACATTTATTACCTATTTATTCTACTACAAAGTTTTGAAACAACAAGCTTTCCTTATTGTTGTTGTTTACCTTTATATTATCCTTCGCCAACAAGCTTTCAGAATTCTAGCTCAGACGAGACTAACAATCCACCAAACGTCACGCTCTAAAGATTACAACTTCGCAAACTTACCTGTTCCTACGTCCTCGGCGCCACCACCCTAAAACTAGTACGAAGAGCCCTAGTTTCACGATTTGGTCACGTGAAAATATAAATTTGCAGTTAGTGCAATCACAAAGTTATTGTTTCCGTTGTAGCAAGCGCCACTCTCTTAGGATTAACAATGCGAAAGTATAGAGGTAACATAGTTTTGAAATTGGTCGGGTGAAAATTTAAGTTGTGTTTTGGTTTTAGTGGTAACTCTTTGAGGGTGACAATGTCCGTGACATGTCAGTGACTGGCTTTCAGAAGTCGAATGCACTGTGTGTGACAGGTGACAGGTGGTTAGGACCACAGGTTAGGAATATGGAGTGTAGGAGAAAGAACTGGTGTGTGTGCAAAAATAACCGTCGGAAAGTGTTGAATAGGCAAAACGCTGTAGTAGCAAGGGAGTAGGTTAATTGGAACGATAAATGATAAGATTACTCTACTAATAACATGTTATTAATTAATAGGAAGTGAAAATGGATGTTTGGTAGTACAAACACAGGTAAAAGAGTACTGTTTACGTTAAAGCCCGTTTCACATGTCATTGGTAAATTTTATGTGACAGACATCAGAGATGCCGTTTCTTTGATTGGTCGGAACAAAGAGAGACGCCATCATATTAATCTTTCACATACCATTTATCAACGAGTTATGAAACCGGTCCAAAATCAAGCAAATTTAATTTAATTTTGTCGTGCGCCATTAGAATTTCAGAAGTCGCTCTGAATCACAAAGTCCCCACAATTGATGGCATACAAACGTATCCAGGTTAAAATTGTTTAGGTGTTTAAGACAAAAGAACAACAACCCTGCATGTTAGAGAGGCTACATTGTCAAACAGCGCACCGCAGCCAGGACAACTGGGACCCATACAAGACTTTGTAGATACAACCCATTTTCACCCAAATGAGAAATTACCCATAGTTGGAGGGTCCAATGTTTAACTTCCTCTAATTGTTTGCTTGGGAAGCAACTTCCTACTCACTTCGATTTGGACCGTTCACACACGTCCACCTTTCCCCTCTGACGCCTGGTTTACAAGCGGAGCGGGGGGCACGGAAGTCCGAATTGGAGTAGTCGTTCAAAGTAATCTCCCCAAAACCGATGTAACATGGAAAACTTTTAATAGGATTAATATTTAATTTATTTATTGGTTGTTGAAACGTTACGCATCATTTCGGGTTGTTAATTTATTGCTTGCCTTTTGAAGAGCTGGGGGTTCGCTGTTATATTGTGCTTGTGTGTATTGTTGGTTTTATTGTTCCATGTTTCGAATGTTGGAATTTCTTTTAGCACCCCTGTAACACCTTTTATTAAATGGTGCGTTTTTCCCGCTGGTAACGTTGATTTAAGAACAAATTATATTCCTTCCAGTATTTAAAAAAAAAAGTTCCCTACTTGATACATAAGTTAGGGAATCAACTTATCTTTATTATTGCTTAGAGAAGGTGGGTAGTGGGTATATGGAACTGTCTAATTCTGAAACTTAAATTGATTTTATAAGTGAAAAGGTCTAAGTGCAACAGGACAGTTCAACAATGGTCATTTCAAGGAGCTGTCATTTCAATAGGCGGTCATTTGAAGAATTGGTCATTACAAAAAGTGGTAATTTCAAGAAGCTGTCATTTCAAAGGGCAGTCATTTTAAGAAGTGGTCATTTTTCACAGTGGTCCTAAACCGTCGAAAGGGAAGTTAATGAGGTTCCTAAAACTACACAAATGGGTGTATCTATGTTCCATATGTTAATAGGAACACTGATTCTAACGCCTGCAAGTCTAGAAGTAGCGTAGTGGCGCTATTAAGTTGCTTTAATTGCGCTCTTTGTAGCGCCTTATTACGTCCGTATTGCACCCATCTAGCGCTTCTATTGCACTCTTATTACAAAATATCCTTTGATGTTCTTTAATGTTGGCACAACTGTTTATATTAGGTTTTCATTTGTTTACAGCCTGTAAAGTTCTGCAAGAAGCCACAATTTGATGTGTTATGTTTAGTGCTTGTAAATTCAAGGAATTTAATGCATAGGCCACCATGGAACCTTTTCAAAGGAAAAGTCATTATGACGCCATTCAAAATATAAACATTTTTGCAGAACCTTAAATAATGGGTTCTAATCGATTATCCCCAGTCGATTAGATACTAGTAAATAACAATAAGGGATCGACTTATTTAATCATTCATAGGTAGTTCTGTAGTCCCGATGGTCTGGCTTCAGTTCGTTAATATTTAACCAGATGTTAGATTAGGCGCTTAATAATACTTAAGCTTAATAAAGTTTTCTGTAGTAAATAGTAGTTTATGTATGTATATATCTCTAGGTGGCCGATTTGAAGATAAAAAGCACTCATCTCCTCCCGTGGGTGTCGTAAAAGGTATCAAAAATTATAAATATTTGCGTACTTTATCCATACTAATATTATAAATGCGAAAGTGTGTCTGTATGTTTGTGTGTTTGTGTATTTGTCCGTCTTTCACGCCGTAACGGAGCGACGGATCGACGTGATTTTTGGCTTAGAGATAGTTTATGGCCCCGAGAGTGACATAGGCTACTTTTTATCCGGAAAAATGCACAGTTCCCGAGGGAACAGCGCGCGATAACCGACTACCACGCGGGCGGAGCCGCGGGCAAAAGCTAGCACAATATAAACTCCAATTTCAAGAGTTCTTACAAAACCTCGTCAAACTAACTTATACAACTATTCTGAGTCACGTCGGCTAACCTCAAATATTTGCGGGTAAATGACACATTACCGGGAATGTGACAAAGTCCCAACATCCATTGGCGCATGTGATTGTTAGAACTTTGTGCGTCCGATACTTCCGCTGTTAGTTCGGCTTTGATTGCGGTCGAGCAAGTTGTCGACTTGTGTCACGGGTTTAAAGAGATTTTGACAAGTTGTGTGTTAAGTGATAGAGATAAGTACTGTTCACTCCGACAAGTTTACCTATCCTATTTCATTTGCGATATAACCTTTTTTGATGGCCGCAAGATGACAATTCATTTCATCATCAGCCCACAGCAGTCTTAGGCCTCATAAGAGGCAGACATAGGCCTCTTCCATGGCGCGCCACAACACTATCTTCAGCCCCTCGCATCCATCCGCCGCTAGCGACCCTCTTAAGGACGTCCATCCACCGTGCCCCTGCACGCTACACTACGTTTTCCCGTCCGTGGTCTCTATTTGAAAACTCGTCTGCTCCACCGTTCATCGGTCATGCGACAGACGTGGCCAGCCCAACGCCACTTCAGTGAACTAATTCTCTGAGCAACGTCGGTGACTTTCGTTCCTTGTCGGATAGTGTGATTTCGGATAATTCCTTTAAACAATATTATTTAATTCGCATAATATGTATGTATATAATATCAATCCAGTCACACAATAATGGGTGAAAAAAAAAACATCGGAAATTAAACAAAAGCTTGTAAAATGAAACAGTACGTATAATATCGTTAATATCGTTAACACACCAGTCATTAGAACATCCACTGTTGGACGTAAATCTCCCCCATAGACCTCCAGTTGCTCCGGTTGAAAGCGGCCTGCATCCACAGTGAACCCGCAGCTTTAAACAGCTCATCCCTCCATCTAGTTCATGGACGTCCTACGCTGCATTTGTCAATACTAAGTGTCCTAGTACTTTTCGGGTCAACGGCGCTCTGTTTTCTGTACTATAATTTTATTAATGCCTGCTTATTTCCACTTCAGAGAGAGACTTTCTTCGTGAGAGTTGCGGGAAACCAGTGGACGCAAGTGGCGAGTTGTAGTTCATTGTGGCGTTCTAAGGGGGAGGCCTTTGTCCAGCAGTGGACGTCTTCCGGCTGATGATGATGATGATGATTGCCACTTCAACGAGCTAACTCGCTTGGCTATGTCGGTGACCCTCGTTCTTCTACATACTTATCTCCTCATTTCTGTTTCAATCCATAAACATGCTTTTATTGAATTCCTAAGCAATTTTCACTCTCTTTTCAGATACATACGTAACAAGAAAAGTGCTTGATGAGCCGCAGTTTGAGAAACCTATCGGCAACCTGACCTTCCACATTGGGAGGGAAGCTGTTCTAGGCTGCTCCATCGTCAACCTTGGAAGACATAAAGTAAGATTTTGGTTTTAATTCGATCTACTGTCTTATTGAACATGCATTACTATGTATGGTGATATAATTATTCTTTGGGTGCACAGAGTGGACGCATACCTGCGGGTGCGAGTGCAGCAGGGCTACTATGAAAGTTGAAACTCGAAGTTTGTATCGTACGTTCCTCTCGCTCTCGTATTGAACAGTTTAAGTGTCAGAGGGACCGCACGAAACGAACTTCGAGTTTCGTAGTAGCCCTGCAGGTAAAATCCTATGCACGCGACGCGTGCTGTTAGTGCTGCTCATACTATTATTCAATAGGCATCCGCCAGCTCCATGTGAGCCGCGTTGGCTAGCGTAGGCCCTTAATTTCTTAATTTATTTCATCGGACCTAAATATCAGGGTTCATGAGGGGTACGGAACCTGATCGAATGCAAACGAATCCATATATCTAACTCTCGGTACGTTGTCCATTTGTAACAGGGCTTCTCGAAATTCTCGAAAACCTGTAGGTGATGGATAGGTAGCTGATAACCGCAACGACACACTATTCTTTGTGGTGTATTTTTGTAACGATATTTTTATCTTGTCTTGTTGTAAATATGTAAAGGTATTTTCTTGCTAAATATTTGTTTGTTTGTTTTGTTTGTTTGTTTCTAATTATTTGTTGTTGTAGCGGCAATATAAACAACAAATATCAAAGAATAATGTTTAAGGGGTAAAATAAATGAGCCTCCGCAAAATAACGCCTGAATCTATACAGTATTTTAAGGGGTAACCAAATTGTTAGCGTTCCTTAGCTCTGTTTCTTATAAATATAATTACTTTCTTCAAACACTAAATTATAATACTTCCAAATATGCAGCAAATAAGTATATTGCATATCAAAAAATTAATGAAAACTGGTTAAGTTTGACTTGGTCGTAGGAAAAAAAAATAACTTTATGAGTTGTCAGTGAACGTCTGTACTTCATGAATTTAAAAATATACCTGTATAGTAAGGTAGACAGGTCTAGAACTAATCAATTTGATGTTTAGAGTAGCGCAAGGAACACTTGGCACGCGAGGCCAACTCGTACTTGGCCGCTTACGTTTCGTATCTTCAGGAGGGTACTTACGTCAAGTGAAACTAATAAAAATAAACCAAGATTAAATATAAAATTGAGCTCGCTTCGATACTAACGTGCTCCAGCGAGCGGAATTTAAAATAGCCCGTAATTCTAACAAGGCAATAAACGAGGAGTTACGATACGCTATTAACGCTCACCTGCTGCAAATAAAGATTCTGTCTTTTATATTTCCTGAATGTAGATTAAATAAGTCATGTTAAATAACCTAACTAACTTTTGAAAAGTAATAATATGAAATATATTATAATATACCGGGAGTGGCCTGAAATACGAGCAAAAAATTAAAACATAGTCCTCGTTAATCTGAACAACATTAGTTCAGCGACTTTTAAAAAATAATGGAATCTCTGAATCTTCCTTTTTTCATACAAATTAAATACTGCTATTAGTCCGTGAACCCAGCCCCTAGTTACCTACGTAACATGACATGACATCACGATAAGATGCATGGCACACGGTGGAGAAAGTTACGCCATCCTAGAACACAACTGACATCGCCTGTCACGCTACAAAAATCAAGCATTTAGCTTTACATTGCTTCTTTGAGTAATCTTAAAAATGATATAAAATTTAAAAAACTAATTATTTTTTAAAGTCGCTGAACTAATGTTGTATACTTAGACGAGTGTGATCTATGTTTTAATTATTTGCTCATATTACAGGCAACACCCGGTATATTTATTATATTGTATATATTGTGTATCTTCCGAGTCACAGACGGTTCTGACAGAAAATCAGCGCTGGAGGCGCAGCATAATGCTGAGTCAGCGGCCGTTTCACTTTTGCGGGACACACAAAATCGTGTACTTATGTATTTTCATGTTTTGTTTTTCTTTTTGTTGTTTAATCTTATTTTCAAATTGTTTTGTATTTGTGTGTCTTTATGAATGTAAATAAATGTCTTCTTTCTTTAAATATGGTGTAAACTAGATTTAAAAAATAATAATAATATCTAAATATCATGGGACACTTAACACTAATTGATCTAGTCCCAAAACTAAGCAAAGCTTGTACTATGGATACTAGGCAACGGATAAACATACTTATATAAATAAATACATACTTAAATAAGTACATAAGTATTAAATACCCAAGACCCGAGAGCAAACATTCGTTATATTCATACAAATATCCACCCCGGCCTGGAATCGAACCCGGGATCTCAGGTTTCGTAGCTAGGTTTTCTAACCACTTTATTTTATCCCAGCCTATATATGTCCCACGGCTGAGCACAGGCCTCCTCTCAAAATAAGAGAGCTTGGGCCGTAGTTCCCACGCGGGCCCAGCGCGGATGGGGAACTTCACCCACACCATTGAATTGCTTCGCAAGTTTGTGCAGGTTTTCCCTTGATTTTTCCCGTCACCAAAAAGCTTATAGCAAACTTCAAATGCAATTTCGCAAATGAATTTTGAAAAACTCAGAGACCTGCACACAAACCTGTGAAGCAATTCAATGGTGTTTCTGGAGCAATCAGCATTGGGCTCGCGTGAGAACTACGGCTCAAGCTCTCTCATTCTGAGAGGAGGCCTATGCCCAGAAGTGGGACCGTAAGTATATAATAAGCTGGGTTGTCCCAAAAAGAAAAAAATAATTAATACGGATAAGTAAGTAGGTACTCTACTTTTTATCCTGTGGCAAAACTTATGGTGCTGAAGTAGTAAAAGTCCGCCATTTTGTCGAACTAGATGAGTTTTGTTAGCGTTTGTTGTGCGTAATAATACAGTTTTATGTTTTCAGTTTGGCTATTACCTAAATTGCGGTTCAAGTTTTTTATAGTTGACCCTCACTGGGTCTTTTAGTGTTAATTTTGTGACTGTTACGTTATTTTATTATGACTTTTTAAAAGAAAAATGGTTACATGACCTTTTTATTCATAAACAACTTGTATCATCATCATCATCATGTCAGCCGAAAGACGTCCACTGCAGGCCTCCCCCAAGGCTCTCCACTCAGACCGGTCTTGTGCTTTTCGCATCCACCGTGATTCCAAAACAACTTGTGTAGTTATAAACAAATAATAAATAAATATCACGGGACAATTCACACCAATTGTCCTAGTCCAAAAGTAAGCTTAGCAAAGCTTGTGTTATGGGTACCTACTAAGCAATGGATAAATATAATCAAGTAGATAAATACATACTTAAATATACACATTTTAATACGCAATTAATGACACAAAATTGATAAATAATAACAAAACAACGTAAATGCGAATGTGTAAATTTTAAAATTATCAGGCAAAGGTTCGACGCGTTCAGCCACTACGATTTTTTAACAAACAAACAAATAAAAGGTGTCAATCATTAAAATGTAAGGTAATTAAATTACAGTTTATAATAATTACAATCGATTTTGCAAATTCATTACTTAGTTTTGTATATTTATACATCTTCTATGTATAAGTCGATATTTTTTGTTTTGTCATTTAAAACTATTTGCTTGTAAACTTTTAAAATGGAAAATTTTAAAAAACTGTAAAAAAATCGCACTAGTGCGATAAAATGCCAGGTAATGTATATCCTATGAAAGTGATTTTTTCCAACAAATATCGAAAAATGAACTAAAAGAATTTCCTTGGTCACCCGCGACCTTACGATAGCTCAGTTTATGCAAAATATGCGTGTTCAAGCAGTTCCTCCACCCCCACACTGTAAGAAAACACAAAATTTACACAAACCCATCAGTCTATCACCACCACCACATCACACTGACGCTGACTGTCGTTGTTTTGCATAAGCTTAGCTATCGTAAGGTCGCGGATGAGCAAGGTAATTCTTTTACTTCATTGTTATGGACATCCGCAAATTAACGCCTGATTCAATAAATTATTGAAAAGTTAATTTATAAATCCCATCTAAGTCTAATTTTATTATTCATAGGATGCCTAGACGAAGTTAAATAAAACACGCATCGCGCTAAGCCAAAGCGCTTCCATTCCCAAGTTTCCTGTTTTATTAATTCTCTTATTTAAAAGCCATTGAGAGCAAAGCAAGCATCCGAAAACTCATTAAATAATAATGCGATTTAGTTATTTATTCGTCTGTGCCGCAATCGGGTCCCCTCTGTTTAATTTTACTTGTGTCCAGTGAACTTTTCTAATTAGAGACCACGCATTTGTCTTAATTGCGCTGTGCAATGTACCATATAGAGCTAGTACCAGTTGCCCGCGACTTCCTCCGCGTAGTATTCGTTTATCGCTAATCCGCGGGACATAATTATGCTATTTTCCGGAGTAAAAACTATTCTATGTCCTACCCTGTAACTCCAACTATTTTGACATGATAGAGTTTTTTTTAATCGACTAGATGGCAAACGAGCACTTGCTGTTCCTGCTTGTTTGGCATCCTGATGGTAAGAGATCACCACCGCCCATAAACATCTGCAACACCAGGGGGATTGCAGATGCGTTTTCCACCTAGAGGCCTAAGAAGGGATACTTTTCAAGTGCCAGTAATTTCACCGGCTGTCTTACTCTCCACGCCAAAACAGCAGTGCAAGCACTGCAGCTTCACGGCAGGATTAGCAAGCAAGATGGTGGTAGCAATCCGGGCGGACCTTGCACAAGGTCCTATCACCTGTAAAAGAGTAACAAACTGATTTACTAACTTTTGCATTAGTATTAGTGGGCTAACAAAAACAATTAATTACTAATTGCCCCACCCTTCCGTGTTTACATCAATACAAATCCCTCAAAGCACCATTTATAAATAAAAAACATCACACAAGCGAGGTTTCAAATTAATTAGACCTCTTTGACGTATTAAAGCAGTCGTACCGCAATTAGAGAGATAAAGTTAATTCTGAGAGAAATTGCCGGAAAATTAACAGAGGTATAAAACGGGCCCCTGTTTACGCCATTAACCTGTAGGTGGTAGGTTGTTTCTCATTTGTTAGTGATGACAACTTTAAAATGGGGCTCTAAAAATGTTTAGGACATTTTATTCGTTTCACCTCTACTGCTTACAGTGCTTTAAGAGAAGTTTCCCTGCCGGCCGCGCGGCCGCGTTACGTATTCGTTTGGGATATTGCTGTCCTTATCGCTCGCGTCATAAGCGCTCGCAGCCATCCCCCCCATGCACATCCCCTCCCGCTTCTAGGCTTCCCGCTAATGTATATCGAGATAGCTGTAGGCTTTTCAAGATTTCGGCGGTTGAATTTTGGTTTTCTTTGTCCTCATATTATACGAAAAGTGTAACACAGAAATCAATGATATTTAACAAACAAGATCTTCATTATATTTTCTATGCCTGTGGTTTATTTCAATTTTGTTAAAAATTATTTAATTTTCTGTAATTCTCGTGCCAAAATGACATCTTTTTTTGGTCGACTTTTGAGCTCCTGTAATTCTGATATTACACATTTATATGAAAATCTGAAAAACCACAGGCATAGAATAATTACGCCTAGTCGATGCTTACAAAATTTCATCTAGGTACTTCTGTTGCCTAGTTTTGAAATGAAACCGGGGCTACGTTTGTATGAAGAATGGAACGAAGAGACTTCTCCTACACCTGTATTTATAAACGAGTCATTACTTGTTGCTAAGGAAATGCATAAGTAAAGAAAACGGTGACTATGACTTGGCTAAGAAATCTAACATTTGACAGTTCAATTTTCAAACAAAAGCTCAACTATAGAATAAAAATCATTACTTGAGTAATTACTTTTACTCAAGTAATGGCCTTTACTTCTCTATAAATATGGGTGTTAATTCTAGCATGGTGCGGGTGACACTTGACGCGCCGTTTCGTTTTACTCAAAAAAGTTGCTACGGTCTAAATATAATGGAAGTATATTGTTTCAGTCGTAGCCTGAATACGACGGGTGTAAAATATTTGAACATTAAAGAACTATGTTATCCATACTAATATTACAAATGCAAAAATGTGTTTGTATGTTTGTGTGTTTGTCAGTCTTTCACGCCGTAATGGAGCGACGGATTGACGTGATTTTTGGCATAGAGATATTTTATGGGCCCGAGAGTGACATAGGCTATTTTTATCCCGGAAAAATGCAGTTCCCGAGGGAACTGCGCGCAATAACCGAATACCACGCGGTCGGAGCCGCAAGCAAAAGCTAGTACGAAATATATTTAACCTGGTTTTTAAAATCAGTTAATATAATTCAAAGCACATATTATTATTAAGTGAAGAAACATAATATGCATGTAACGTAACATCAGACACTCGCTTAGTGAAGGGCCCTAATTGATCTTGAGTTATATCGGTACTATTTCATCGGTAAGTAACGAACATTCTTGTACTCCGTTTAGCCTTACATAAGTGGCAAATAATATTTCAACCTAGATTTTACTTATATTCTCTCAAAATTAGCGTAATAATCGGATTAATTATGACAGTTAATATTATTTTTATTGACTCAAGTTTCGACACTTTCACTTTCTAGTCATATTGACCGGTGTCACCCACACCATGCTAGCATGAAAGCACTGTAGGGGTTTTTTACCGCCGATGTAAAATCGGTGTTGTAAGTTTGATGCCAATGTCTGTCTGTGGTATCTTAACTCGGAAACGGATTCTGAAATCATTTTTTTTTCTGTTTGCCTATGTCAGTAATCATTTCAAATTACCCCACGCTATTTTCGCGGTTCTGCTAATAGTGGATCTTCGTAAATCCCTACAAATTTGTACAGAACCCTCGGCGCGCAAATTCGAAGAGCACTTAGTCGGTTTTTTGTAAGAAACTTTAAAATTTTCTACATTCTACAATATAGGTAAGTAAATTTAGATCAACCGTGGCTGGGTTTCTCGAGTTAATTACAT
The DNA here is from genome assembly GCA_037349165.1 of Choristoneura rosaceana. Taxonomy (NCBI): domain Eukaryota; kingdom Metazoa; phylum Arthropoda; class Insecta; order Lepidoptera; family Tortricidae; genus Choristoneura; species Choristoneura rosaceana. Next base: position 1,436,823 of record JAZBNJ010000002.1, read on the forward strand.
TTCGTAACGATATTTTCATTCGCTAGAGGCTGCCAAGTAATTTAACATACTAATAAGATTGTTCACGATTAAAACTTAAAGGAGCACCTAGAGACGCTACTTGAATAAGAAATTGAAATGTTATTCTTTGATATCTAATTATTTGAATACTTGTCAAAATACAAATTTCGATAATTTTGTCCATAAAATTTCGATATTTATTGGACACAAATGATAACAACTGTTAGCTAGACTAAGTTTTTTAGATTGTATCAACTACAAATTGGTTTGAATTACGTCAGGTTTATTTTGACGACTTTGTTGCAGAGGATACTCCTTAGAAAAAAATATCACATTCGAACATGTATTGTTTTGTGGCACGCATTCCAATTAATTTGACTGATAATTTTCTTACTATGAACTGAAAAATGAATTAGCAAGAAAAAAGAAATTTCCAGTAAATGAACAAAGAGATTTTGCGTGACTTCGTTTTTTAGATTTAGTTTCAGTCATCCTACCCACCTGCATTCTTTTGAAAATCGGAATAGTAAGTAAATTAAATAACACTAATTTTTTGGAAATTTTCACTTATAAGTAACAAATTATAGAAGAATGGCAGCGACGGTTTTTTAGGAAAATCTTTTAACACCTGCTTAAAACCCTACTTACTTCAGTATTTGCCGTAAAAATTCCACTCTCAGCTGCAAACTTTTATGATCATAGTCATCGCAAGACGATTGCTGTCAAAACGCGCAGCGAACCCAAATAGCCTCTTAAAGTTAGATTATATCTTGAAATTTCACCAAACATTTTCGTCTACAACAATATCAATGCAACGGCGAATGAATTTAGCATTTTCTATCAGACAAATCACCTTAATAGCAATGGAAAGCCGTTTTAAAAAAGGAGTACAGGAATGAGAATCACGCTATTTGCCCGGCCAAATTGATTTGGTGCTCGCAAATAACTGAATTTAAGCGCTTGGTCACGTCGGATTTTATTGTGAAGCAGAAGTTAGAGTCGCCCCCTCGAATAGTAATCCCTTTTCTGGGTAATGTTATGTAATTCGTGCAAAATTGTCAAGGAAAACGACCTTTCTTGGATTGTGAGAAATTTGGAATCGGCCGTGCGTTCCGACAGTTTTGTTTACAATTTTGTTTCGGTTTTTATTTGGTGCGTAAGTTTTGCTTCCCGGTATGTTTTTAAAACTTACGATTTACCTACCTAAAACCGTGGCCAGTTAAGGTGAGAATCGCTGAATGTAAATACAGTCACCGTTACCGACATAGCCCGAAGATTTGCGAAACTGAAGTGGCAGTTGGTGGTACATTGCTCGCAGGACTGATGGCCGATGGGTTCTCGAATGGCGTCCGTGGACTGGGAGACGAGCTGTCGGTAGGTCTCCAACAAGATGGAGCGACGACTTGGTTAAGATCGCGGGATCGCGGTAGATGCGGAAAGCACAGGACCGTTCTGAGTGGAGAGCCTTGGGGGAGGCCTATGTCCAGCAGTGGACGTCTTTCGGCTGAGATGATGAAATACAGTCAAGAGTCAGTTCGAATGGAGACTGCAGATCGGACGCGCAGTGTAAGATGTGCGCCAACAAGATTGACAGATGACCTGGTTAAGGCCGCGGGTTCAAAGTGCAGGCCGCGTTCAATGGATGTTTCGGGAAAGCTTATGTCCACCAGTGGACGTTCTGGTAGTTGATGTGATGAACACAGACAAGGAAACTTTTTTTAGTAGCTTTTGTTTTAATCCCCGTTCATCATCATCATCATCATCTCAGCCTATATACGTCCCACTGCTGGGCACAGGCCTCCTCTCGGAATGAGAGGGCTTGGGCCATAGTTCCCACGCGGCCCCAGTGCGGATTGAGAACTTCACACGCACCATTGAATTGCTTCGCAGGTTTGTGCAGGTTTCCTCACGATGTTTTCCTTCACCGCAAAGCTCGTGGTAAATTGCGCACATGAATTTCGAAAAACTCAGAGGTGCGAGCCGGGATTTGAACCCACGGCCCTCAGCTTGAGAGGCGATAGGTCAAACCACTAGGCCACCACGGCTTGTTTTAATCCCCGTTATAATGGATCAAACCGTGAAATTCTGATTTAATCCACTTCTGAGGATCGGGTCGATTTGAAATTTGATATACATAAAGAAACCTATCCAGGTTTCCGGTTTCAGGTCATCCGACAATGCAAGTACAATCAGCAAAAGAGATCGTATTAAAATTATTATTTTACTACAAACTTATTTCGTTAAAACTTCTTACTGACTGAAGCCATGTATGTTTATGGGTAGTGTGTCAAGGTCTTACATTATTAAAAGCATCAGCCTTATCTTAAATACTTTCAAAAACTCAACCGACATTTATGTACTTAATATTAATGTAATCAAATGAACTACTAATTTGTATGCTAATATGGTAAACTACATCAAAAATTATGTTAAAATTCCAATTAAATCGGATGCCAGAGAGATACGAGCCCCAAGAGTGGATAGTTACGAGTAACTATGAATAATCAACCCGGTCGGGCCGAAACAGCCATGTTCGTAATTAATACCCATCATATCACGGCATAGCCAGTACATAAAACATTTTAATGAAACGTAAATATCATCTAATAAAGTATGGCCCCACCCAACCTAATATTTCTTTACGACCTCATATAAACCTTAATATGCCGGAAATATGATTATCATCTCACACAAACACTTGGTTATGAAGCTCGTCCCTTTTTAAGGGCGATTTTATGTGTTTGCATAGGGCCTTTATTAAAAGCTGATATATTTAAAACGTTAAAATGTCACAAGCGTTAATTAAGAGAAATAAATTTACGGAAAATGTTCACTTAAAGTTGGGTAATCTCGCCACGTACACGGTTCGGTGATTTGTTTTACAAAAGGTTGGGAGATTTGCAATTTTACACTCAAGAAAATTTTAGCTTTTGCAGAAGGGATCTAGTAGTCATCATCATCATCATTCATACCACTCATTCTTGGGCTCAGGTTCGTAAAATAAGAGAACTCGGGCGGTAATCCCATGCGGGTTCATTGCAGATTGGAAAAGTCGCGCACAATATAGAATTGCTTCGCAGGTTTCTGTTTTCTTTCGCAAAACGGCTAATGGTACAGTTTTAAGTTATTATAATGGAGTTATTTAAAGCAGTGGTAATTTTTTAGAAACGACAGAAAATCTAATAATACTAAACAAATTATCGAGCGACTAATTAAGAATTAAAAACAAAAAATATCTTAGTAAAAATTTCCGACTACTGCATAGTTCCCTGGAGACAGACGTGACGGAAATAGCTGCCTGCCTTCTGGTCGCCAGTCATCTTTACCAGCCGCGAAGAAATCTCTTTTACGAGTCCCTCGCGCCTTCCACTCGGAACGGTGCAAATACGTAGCTGTGCCCTCATCATCATCATCATCGTGTCAGCCAAAAGACGTCCACTGCTGGACATAGCCTCCCCCAAGGCTCTCCACTCAGACCGGTCTTGTGCTTTCCGCATCCACCGCAATCCCGCGATTTAATCCAGGTCGTCGCACCATCTTGTTGGAAGCATACCGACAGCTCGTCTCTCGGTCCGCGGCCGCCATTCAAGAACCTTCTGACCCCATCGGCTATCAGTCCTGCGAGCAATGTACCCTGGCCACTGCCACTTCAGTTTCGCAATTCTTCGGGCTATGTCGGTAACCCTAGTTCTACTGCGGATATCATCCCTATATGACCTATGTAGATATATTTGCGCCGTTTGAGATGCTCATCAGCAGAGGCCGCCGCACCTGCTCGGATGGAAGTGATGGCAACGTGGGGTGGTGGCACATGTATCTACGCAGGTCGCATTCCTAACGAGACTCCTGCCCAAATTAAAATCCATACCAATATTATAAATGCGAAAGTGTGTCTGTATGTTTGTGTGTTTGTCCGTCTTTCACGACGTAACGGAGGAATGAATCGACGTGACTTTTGGCATAGATATAGTTTATGGGCCCGAGAGTGACATAGGCTACTTTTTATCTCGGAAAAATGCACAGTTCTCGAGGGAACAGGTCACGATAACCGAGTACCACGCGGGCGGAGCCGCGGGCAAAAGCTAGTAAATTCATAAATCCCAAATATTTCAACTATTTATAGCCGTGTCTATAGTAATATAAATATGAAATGGCACGGGTAATCTTCATGAAATATAAAATAACACTACCTATGTCGTTTTTAGAAACATCCAGGAGAATATAGCGGTTAGATACCGTTTGAAGGAATGGCTTTTATATGCAGTAGACAGAACAGTTTAACAATTAATATGTCTGTTTCAATTAATTAATATGTAGTGGAGGCCGCGGATCGGCAAGCGCAGCGTAGGACGTCCACTAACGACATGGACGGATGACCTGGTTAAAGCCGCGGGTTCACGGTGGATGCAGGCCGCTGCCAACCGAAGCAACTGGAGGTCTATGGGGGAGGCCTATGTCCAGCAGTGGACGTACTACGGCTGAGATGATGATGATGATGATGTCTGTTTCTGTTTACTTAGGTAATTGCCAAATCTAGTGATTCTCGCAGACAAACCCGGCAAACGCTCGGATAAGGGCTAGTCTAGCAACAAAAGGATGTAATAAAAGCGTCGGCAGTAATGTCGTAATCATTCATATTAAAGAAAAGGAGATTAATTTAATCTGTGCTGATAATCCATCGTGTTTGCACAGCATTGCTTCAAACATAAAGGCCGTCAACACAATTGCGTATAAAATTAATGATACCTGTCGGTACTCGTAGCTAGTGGTGGATTCAACTTATGGTTTTGGTTTCGGTTTTGACGAGTTTCGGAGTTAAATTGAACTTTTGGTGAAAATGAAATGGACTTAAAAAAATTGAAAAGAAAATTTATGGAATGGGTGGATGGCAAGATTTCGTTTTCCGAAAAAAATCTGTCTATACTAATAAATCAAGCATGGTTTTCCAAAACAATATTTCTGCGTCATGAAGTAGCTAATATTCTATATGAATTAAAATAGATACGTCGCTTCTTAGTGAACATACAAAAGGAAAAAACAGCTCTCATAGGATGATTTGGTTGTCCATCTTTGTGTTTGTAAAAACCTTTTTTCTCAGAAACACGTGGAGCTATTAAGCTGAAATTAATATGGAATACTCAAGTCTGATATCTATTGAAGCAGTGAAAAAATCAAACTTCAAAGGAAATGCAGACAAAATATATGTACAGTCAGCTGCAGAGAAAAGGTACCCCCCTGTAACGGCGGTATCCATACAGCATTTCTCTGCAGCTGACTGTACCTACAGTACTTAAAAAAGGTGTTTCCATAAAAATTGTTGTAACCAAAAAGTATACGATACTTCTGGATGTCTTAGAAACTTGAAATGAAAGGTATGAAAGTAACTTTTACAGCACAACCAATAACAAAAATCTGAAAAAGCTTGATTTTATGTGTGTTTGTCTATTTTTGCTTATTAAAAGAGACACTGCGTCTGCTGACACTGAGTATTCATTTCCCTCAGAGCGCGAGTCCCACTTATACTTTTTGGATTTTTTGGAATTACCACAGAATAAATTAATCGAATAATCGTTACATGAAACACAGATATATAATATAATACCCACCAACGCTAAAAAGAATGCGCATTTAAAAAAATTACACTAAAAACCTCTGAAATAGTTTCAATTTCGGCTGAAACCGAATCACAAACCGAAATTTGGTTTCATTTTCGGTTGCCAATAGTTTCGGCCGAACACCACTCGCAGCTCTCGAGACGTAAGGCGCACAAAGGCGCCCTCAGTAAAACGACCATCATTCACTTGTACCAACAATGGTCCAATAAAATGTACAAGAAATAAAGGATGGACCGGAGATGTAAGAGTGCGGGTATGATACATTCGTCATTTTGTAGTGATTGCCGATAGTTTGCAGAATGTTTTTGATGTTCAGGAATCGTAATGATGCAGAGTTGGCTGGCTGATGACGAGGAAAAATGTTTGAGCTGTTACTTTAAATATTTGACAATGTTTATTTTTAAAAGTTCTTTGTAAAGGCATGATTTGTCTTTACGATTCGTCTTGTCAGACCGATCAAAACGACGAAGCAATAGTGTATGTCAAGATCGTTAAGGATTTACTTCATCGAAGACGATGTCGGCGATCGCAACGAAATCTCATGCAATCATGTATATCGTAACGATGAATCGACAGTGTATCAGATCAATCGTACGGACGAATTGTACGGTATATCATTCATCATCATCATATCAGCCACAGGACGTCCACTGTTGGACATAGGCCTCCCTCATAGAACTCAAGTAGCCTCGATTGGAAGCGGCTTGCATCCACCCTTAACCCGCGATTTTAAACAGGTCATCCGTCCATCTCGTTGGTGGACGTCCTACGCTGCGCTTATCGATCCGCGGTCTCCACTCGAGAATCTTTCAGCCCCAACGACCATCTGTTCTCCGTGTTACTTAGTACAGCTTAGTACAGCAATGAAAAAAAACAGCCATGTGCGAAATAGACTCACGAACAAATTTGTAGGTATTAGTAGGTGCATCACATTAAAAAAAAGGACAAGTCCGAGTGGAACTCGCGTGGAGAGGGTTCCGCGCAATGTAATAATCATCGTCATCATCCCAGTTTATAGACGTCTCACTGCTGGGCACAGGCTCTCAGAATAAAAGGGCTTGGGCTTCCCATCCCACGCGGGCCCATTGCAGGTTGGGAACTCCACGCGTACCTACCATTGAATTGCTTCGCAGGTTGTGCAGGTTTCCTCGCGATTTTTACCTTCACCGTAATGTTTTAGTGATAGGATAGGCAATTTTCTATAAATTAAAAACTGTACTTATACTATTATTATAATACTTCACACCACCATGATAACATTCTGGGGCCTCCGCAAAGTAACTCCTGAATCAATCAATTGGAAATAAGTCATTTCAAAGAACAAAGAACTGATCAATAGATCCATCAATTCATCATTCTCTCTCTCTCTCTTTGTCTCTCGTTCTCCCTTCCTATTTTAATCGCACTCACAGCCATGCTTATATATTTTACACACCAATCTTACACCTACATACATATACCCGAATATCACGGACAATATATTTACAAGCGCTTCATTTAAACCAGAGTGCGTTACGTTATGCCCCGTACGATATCACAAACGTACGTCATCACCGTGATGGCTAGAATTAATGAAGGCCGTCAAATATCTCTTGAAAATATACGAGATACAGGGTTTGTAATGTAAAAGACGGCATTACCAGGGTAATGGAAGAGACGGGGTTATTTGGTTTGATGCAGTGTACTGTTAGAGTTGAGGAAATTAGGCTGGAGTATAAGGATCGAGATCATTGTGGCGTATTATTTTTGAAACGTTGTTATTAGACGACCGGATGGTTAAGTGGTTAGAGACCCTGACTACGAAGCTTGAGGTCCCGGGTTCGAATCCCGCCCGGAGCAGATATTTGTATGAATAATATGAATGTTTGTTCTCGAGTCTTGGATGTTTAATATGTATTTAAGTATTTATTTATCTATATTTAAGTATGTTTATCCGTTGCCAAGTATCCATAGTACAAGCTTTGCTTAGTTTGGGACTAGGTCAATTGGTGTCAAGTGTCCCATGATATTTATTTATTTATTATTTTATTTGATTTTACAAGAGTAACTAGCCACTGTCTGCGAGTTTATCTGCGGGTACTTGTTTGTTTGTTTGTTTGTTTAAACTCTTTATTGTACAAAAAAGAAATGGGTAGGTACAAAAAAAACACACAAAAGAAAGTGCTAAGTACAAAGGCGGACTTATCCCTGAAGGGATCTCTGCCAGTCAACCTTTGAGTGGTAGAGAAAAGCACAAGTTCACAAGTTTTTGGAAGCTAAGCGTCTAAGTTTAGTTGGTAGTTGTGCATTTGTATTGTAATTTGAATGTTGGTCGCATGAGGTATCCCATCTTAGTTTGGCAACGCAATTGCAATCCCCTCGTGTTTCAGGTGGCTATGGGCGGTGGTAATCTCTTACCATTAGGAGCCCCACTTGCTCGTTTGCCACCAGTCGAATAAAAAAAATGCAAGTAGTTAGGTTTGGCACTGTGTGCCTGCAGCGTATTGTTTTATGAACATTACAAAACAAGTTCCTGTTATGGAGAATAAGGAATAGATCTATTTATATTCTTATACTACTAGCTTTTGCCCGCGGCTTCGCCCGCGTGGGATTCGGTTATCGCGCTCTGTTCCCTTGGGAACTGTGGATTTTCCGGGATCAATAGTAGCCTATGTCAGTAGAAAAAATCTACAAAATTATTCAAGTTTCGTAAATGTAGAAGTTAACGTAATTTACAGTAACAAAAAAAGAAAAAGCTTATAAAAATGTGACAATGTTTAAAATTGCCACCAAAAATAACTGCGTGCACACAATATCTATAAAACTCAAACCAAAACATCATTAAAGCTGAAACCATAATAAGGAAGAGCGAACTCATTTTCAAATTTAATAACATTAATAAGGATTTTAATGAACAACTCTCCATAAATTAATCCAATCTTCAACCACTCATAAGACGGATCCTGATAAAGGTACCACTTGTCCGTTATTATGGCACATAATCATTAATTTTCACGATTAAAATAGCAATTTTCGCCTTAGCAAAATAAATTATTATATTAATAACCTTAAGTATCGGGAAACGATTTAAAATTGTAATTAGTGATATTGGAAGTGGCTTGAATTTTTATAATTGATTAATTTTAGGATTCGGATAGAATTCATCGTACGACCATTGTATAGAAAGCGACTCATCGTCTCGAGCTACAAATTGATAATGATATACTCAGCGGTACAAAAATTGGCCAGATTTTTGCCGCTCAGTATATAAAAGAAAACCTGAAAGTAGTTTATTTACAATCGAGGAGAGAAGTTATTATACAAGGTACTTCATAATATATTTTTTACAATTAAGCCTTTCTTCCATATCCCTACTAAAATTCTTCTTCTTCTTTTCCTCTTCTTCAACCATTATCCACTCAATGCTGAGAGTAGGTCTCTTCCAACGCACGCCATTCCGTTCGGTCTTGTGCCTTTCGCATCCAGTTCTTCCCAGCCACTCTAACAAGATCATCAGTCCAACGCATCGGTTGCCTGTCCACATTTGTGTGTCCCGTTCTTGGCCTCCACTCAAGCATCTGTCTATTCCACCTGTGGTCCTGTCTATGGCAATGGCCTGCCCATTTCAACTTTCTAGTAGCAATGACTATTTATCTGTCTGTCACCTTTTCACGCTTCAGTCGCTGAACCGATTTAGACGAAATTTGGTATGGAGATAGTTGAAGTCTCGAAGAAGGACATAGGCTACTTTTTATCTCGAAAAATGCATAGCACCTGCGGGACAGCGATAAGTGAATTGTACACAAACGAAGTCGTAGGCAACTGCTAGTAAATAAATACATACTCGAAGGCAAGTAAATTATAATGGATTTTTGTAAATAATCCGTTTATTTGTATAAAATATGGTTGCTAGCTACAATACAGAATACTTACAACATACATCCCAGAAAGGTCTAAGGATGTTCTATTCACTCGAGTAGCTTTGAACAGTAGAGAACTAAAGCACGAAATTAATTATGTGCGAATCCGAGCGATGCCTACATCATGAGATTAGTACAATATCCACAAATGTATTGTACTGTATAAGATACAGGTGTTTAGGATATACTGAACAGTTGCTATTAGGTTTCTATAACCAAAAAAATCTTGTTATTATGATTCCACTCTTTGTCTGTAAGTAATATAAAAATAAATCAAACATTATACATAGAGATGTTTTTTTCTCATCAGTTACGTGTCTAATAGAGACAACACGAGTACTTACATAGTCTTCTTTTTTAATTTATTTTATGAAATGAGAAATATTAAGGGTGAATAGTAAATTAATGGTACGCAAATGCCTTCAGCTCAATCAAAATAAACATGACTACTTTGTCTACAGGGAGTATAAACTTTCTGTTTCTCATTCCGTACTTATTAAAAATTCATCGATTAGGACTTGTTTCTACAAAAATATAGCTAAGATAAGACACAAAGAGTAATTATCAGTAAAAATTAATCGTATCGGCTATTTCTTCGTAACTGCGACATAATTATGTTGACTTATTATATGTCATAAAATATTTGAATATGAACATAATTTCGAACGTAAACTTATAGCTTCTTCTCGTTAACTTTTTACTCTTTTCAGTCGTACTCTCGAATGATACAAATATTATAAATTTCGCTTGTTACTATAAAAAAATCTTGAATAAAAAAATGATCAGAAAGTGCTTATGGAAAGTTAAGGTGATTTTTATATAATTTTACAGTCAAAATCAATTTTCTTTGAAATTATTTATTTCGCACAATTTATTCGTTTATTTTTCTTTTTTCTGACACAAGAAGTCATTAGTAATTATTATTATTAAATTCAAATCATTTATTCAGTAAATAAATTCAAATTCAAATCATTTATTCAGTAAATAGGCCGCAATGGGCACTTTTACACGTCATTTTTTTTAAACTACCAGCGCTTTCGGAAAGACCATCATTGCCAAGAAGAATGCGCCGCAAGAAACTTGGCAGAAAGTCATTTTTTCAAAATAAAATAATTACAAATAAAATACTTAAAAACTACAGTAAACAATTAAACAAAAAATCACAAAAAAAATAATTAAATAATAATACAGGGATGTATGGGGTCCCTTAGTTACAAAATTAAACACTAACTATATCTACGTTAAGCGGAAGTGTAGAATGCTTCCACCGTCATAAATGAAAAAAAAAAAAATAATAATAATAAAAAAAACTGAAATATGCATTTCAGGTCAAGTAACCATTAAGCTTTTGGATTCCGATGGCAAGCTCACGTCTGCCGCCCCCAAAGTTAGCTCACACGCACTCATGTCATGCTCTGAAAGCAGAGCGGTACCGAGGGCATGGTATTGCTTCCGTTCCCATAAGCTCTATGGGATCGTCTTGGGAACTTCGACGTAGCGAGCCTGTGACTAGAATTATTAAACTAAAAATATACAAGTTTAAAATCCATAAGCTTAACAATATACAATATAACTATAGCAAGGGGATGTATAAAGTCCCTGAGTTAATAATATAAATCCTAATCTAAATAATTCAGAGATGTATATAGTCTCTAAATGTCAAAGTAAACTACTTAATTAAACTAATTAAATTATACAATCATCAGAGGTGTAAAAAGCCTCCAAGGTCAAAAATCAATAATAATAATTAAAATAAAGAGATGGAGATGTATAAGGTCTCCAAATGTCAAACTAATGCATGTTTTTAAATTAAATTCTGCAATGCGGACAACGGCAACAGAACCAGAAACTAGACACGAAATGCGCCGGGACACTGCCAAGTCAATAGGCCGCAATGGGCACTTTTGCACGTCATTTTTTAAACTACCATTATGTTTTTATTGTGTAAATTTACTAAGTATTTCCATGAAATAAACCAATTGAATAATAATTTAAATAAATTAACTAACAATTGAAACACAAAACAACTACTTTTGCATTATTATGAAAATATCTCCAAGTGTTTTTAAAATAAGAGTACTGGGTACAGTACCTGCTCGTAGAAATAAAGTAAAGATTTACAGCGTCTAAAATTAAGCAATTCATCAGAATAACCCACAACTTCGCAAAGCGTTACGTGTTTCTGCTTAGAATTCGAAATGATTCTGCGCACTAAGGTCCATTGATTTAGAAATTACTAAAAGTGATATAGAATTTTTGAAATCTTAGTTGCCGAACGAGCTAAAATTTGGCATACGTAAGTAAATCCGATGAAGATACGACATTCCAAAAAATCGAGCAAATCGGCTATTCCTTAAGGGGCTACCCGAGGTTTTCATCGATTTTTGACAAGTTTTGAATCGTACGAGTATCTCCTACTTTTGTAATACATTTAGAATTATAAGTCAAACGGCTACCGGTTCTTCAATATTTTATCTCCATTTTTATCTACCGGATTTCGAAAAAAATGAGCACTTAATTTTGTATGATTTTTTTAAACATTGTCTAAAAAAAAACACTTATTCCGTATCTCTTTTGACGTGAAAGATCTAACATAATATATGAAATCTACATGTTTGGATTCGTCTTTGACGTCTCTAAAAACGTGTCGAGGGTTTTCATTTGAAGCTGATTAACACGAAAGTTATGGCCAAAAAACCAGTTTATTGGCCCAAAATTGTTCAACTTCGATGCCAAATATCTCGAAGGCAATAAACTTCGAAGTAAATAAGTATGGGATACTATATTGCTTGAAGCCGTTGTTGTTAATATAATGGCTTCGAGAAAAGTATGGTACGGCCGTGCCTTTGTTTTTTTTTTGCTCGACTTGGCGGGGGCACTACCGTGCCCCCAGATATAATAAGCTACAAAAAATATTAGAAAACTAAGGAATTCAGATCGAAGGTCATTGGGGCATGGGATCCCCTTAAGCTCCATTATTAGAAGTCCGATAATACCTATTTATTCTGAATTTTAAAGGTTGATAAGAATAATGCATGTTATCGAACGAAAATAATGATAATTATATTACGTTTTGACTTTTAGATTTTGGGTTAAAACTCTTGCTAATCATACTTAATATTATAAATGCGAAAGTAACTATCTGTCTGTCTGTCTGTCTGTTACGCTTTCACGTCGAAACCACTGATTGGTTCAGATGATGAAGTTTGGTATATAGGTAGTTTGAATCCCAAAGATCAACATGGGATACCTTTTATTCCGGTAGAGGGCGCTACCGTGCGATAACCTAGATCCGCGCAGACGAAGTCGCGGACATAGAAGCTAGTACTCTATAAATCATCTCCTAACGTTTTTTCATCGTTACTCTGGACTTCCTGTATATAAATTTCAACTGCAAAGGACGGACGGATAGACGGTCAGTCCAGCAACGTTAATATGATGCCGTTTGTCACTTTTTGGATACGGAACCCTTAAAAAAACATGATCAAGTGAGGACGTAGAGCTAAAAGCTTGCAATTTCCGGGAAAACGTGAAGGGACAGTTATCCTAAGCGGATGCGAAATTAAATGCAACGATGAGATACCTACAAAGTTCTGGGTTACACTGAGAATTATCTTTTGTTAAAATTACATTTTTAGGGTTCCGTACCCAATGGGAGAAAGCGGGACCCTATTACTAAGATTTCACTGTCCATCCGTCTGTCACCAGGCTGATGTATCCCGTGATCCGTGACAGTTGAAATTTTCACAGGTTTCTGTTGCCGCTATAACAACAAATACTAAAACCGGCCAAGAGCGTGTCAGACACGCCCAAAATAGGGTTCCGTAGCCATTACGAAAAAATTAAGTAATATTTTTCTAAGGATTTCGAATTTTATACGGAATCTTCCAAGTTTAGGTATATTTTATACCTTACGCTGCTATTTACTCATAAACTACTAATAATTCTCAAGCAAACTTAGCCGCTATAGTTTTCCTTGGAAGTTTGATATACTGACTACCATCCTGAATTTTTTGAAATTTTTCTACCCACCGAGATTTTAGAGGGGGGGGGGACGCTCGATTTTAATGAAAATTTGCACTTTAAAGTTGAATATTTCGCAAACAAATGACTGAATTGAAAAATCGTTTTAGCAAACCCCTAATGGTTTTAAAATATCTATCCAACGATACCCCACACTATAGGGTTGGATGAGAAAAAAAAAATCACCGCCACTTTACGTCTATGGGAGGTACCCTAAAAAAAAATGTTTTTGAATTTTTAATTGTTCTGTTTTGTCGGCATAGTTTACCTATATATCCGTGCAAAATTACAGCTTTCTAGCATTGATAGTCTCTGAGCAAAGCCGCGGACGGACAGACAGACAGACAGACATGGCGAAACTATAAAGGTTCCGTTTTTGCCATTTTGGCTCCGGAACCCTAAAAACAGAATAAAATGAACATTTAAGGGGGGCTCTCATACTACGAACCGCCGTTTTTTGCTAATGTCTAATGTTGTATATGGTACGGAACCCTTCGCGCGCAAGCCCGACTGTAGCCGGTTTTAACAAAATATTTTTTGCTGACTATTTTTGAGAAGAATTAAGGGTTTTGACACACACAGATAGACAGCAAAGTGATGCTATAGGGGTTCCGTTTTATCCTTTTGAGATACGAAACCTAAAAACTAAGTCAGCCAATATTATAAAGACAAACGCTGAGCAACAAGATAGAGCAGGACCACTCATCATCATCATCATCCCAGCCTATACACGTCCCACTGCTGGGCACAGGCCTCCTCTCAGAACAACAGGGCTTGGGCCTTAGTTCCCATGCGGGCCCAGTGCGGATTGGGAACTTCACACGCACCATTAAATTGCTTCGCAGGTTTGTGCAGGTTTCCTCACGATGTTTTGTAAATTTCAAATGTAATTCCACACATGAATTTCGAAAAATTCAGAGGTGAGAACCCACGACCCTCTGCTTGAGAGGCTATAGGTCAAACCACTAGGCCACCATGGCTTTTTAGCAGAACCACTATTAAGTACTAATACCAACTAACTGATAGATCTTTGACATGTAATTGAAGACCTTAGCATCCGCTACCGAACCTAAGTCACATGTTCAAGATATTTTATCACTTGGGCGGTATTGGTCTGTCAACACAGCTTTGCTTCTAGCTTCACTTCACATTTACCTTTTTTACCCAGGTCGGCTGGCTGCGGGCAGAAGATCAGACAATCTTGACCATGCACGACCGCACAGTCCTGGGTGCGAGGTACTCCGTAACCCTGGACTCTCCTCGCACCTGGCAGCTGAGGATCCGGCCACTGCGCGCTGAAGACCGCGGCTGCTACATGTGTCAGATCAATACGCAGCCCAGCATGAAGTGGCAGATCGGCTGCATCGACGTCTTTGGTGAGTAGGTCTTTTATCATCATCATATCAAATTCATCATATCCAACTCGGATGGGCAGCATTCTGGAAAGTTCGTGGTGTCTTCTCTTCCAATATTCCGCAGTGGGTGAAGACTAGAGTCTTCGACTAGTGTGTGTTGCCAATGATGACTTATGGCTCTGAGACGTGGTGCCTCTTAGAGAGGCTCAAAGTCACGCAACGAGCTATGGAGAGAGCTTAGAGTTTCTTTGCGCGATAGAATCCGGAATACGGCAATTCGTCGAGGAACTAAAGTCACTAACATAGCTGGAAAAATATGCAAATTGAAGTCCGGTCCGGGCTAGCTCCTCCTTTCAGTCAGAAAATTCAGCCTATACATCCCACTGCCAGCAGTACAGGCTTCCTCTTAGAATGAGATGGCTTGGATCGTAGTGTAGTGATAATTCACGCGCGGGCCCAGTATAAATGGGAAATCCGCACACACCATTAAATTTATTCGCCGGTGTGTCCAGGTTTACTCACATTGTTTACCTTCACCGTAAACCTTTCAGTAAATTTTTAATGAAATTTCACACACAAATTCCGGAAAACTCAAAAACGCGAGCCGAGTTTGAACCCATGACCCTCTCCGCTTGAAAGGTCAAACCACTAGGCCACCACGGCTCTATTGAAAATTTGCAAAAAAATATTTCCAGAATTTTGAATTTCGAAGCTAAAACAATCGTTTATTTTTTACGTTCGTGCTATCTTAAATTCAAATAAAAAACGAGAAAGGATGTCTTACTAGCTAAAGAATTATTTAACCAAATGCGTAACACAATTTCCTTGTTCCAAGGTTAATTTCCCTCCAACGTCTCTAGCCACCTGAGCTAATAAGTGTTGTACGAGCGTGCAGGTGTCGGAAATTTACGATGGACCATGAATTAACAATTCCGAAGTAAACCGGTGCTTTATAACTAAACTAAGTGATCACGGCTATGATGACGAGCTTAGGTTTGTTGAGGCCTTGTAAAGTTTAGGGAGATTACTTCATCGCTAAGCACCGCGAAGATTATGAGACGAGAAACAAATGAAACGCGGATATAGTGAATGAATCTAGCGATGTGAAACAGATGAATGATGATGATTTTGAGTGGTTGTGGGAACAACCACTCAAAAGTAGTTGCCATGATCCCATCCCAGCCTATACGTCCCACTATTGGGCATAAGCCACTTCTCAGAACAAGAGGGCGCAGCACGCGGGCCCAGTTGCAGTACGGATGGGGAACTTCACACTCACCATTGAATTGCTTCGCACGTTTGTATAGGTTTCCTAACGATGTTTTCGTTCACCGTAAAGCTCGTGGTAAATTTCAAATGTAATTACGCATATGAATTTCGAAAAACTCAGAGGTGCGAGCCGGGGTTTGAGCCCACGACCCTTTGCTTGAGAGGCGATAGGTCGAACCACTAGGCCACCACGGCTACCACTAAGTAAAAAGTAGTTAATGAACCACACTATTTATCTTGCTTCTCTCTTAAAAAAGCGAAAACGACGAGCAAAGAGAGTCTAGGGGAGAATTGACGTTAGTTAATAATCCCTAAATAAATCAAATTAGTGAATAATGATGTTATTTATGTGAAAAATTACAATTTTGCTGTAGAATTTCCTCGTACGAATTTCAAAACTTTGGTTATTTGCCTATTTTGCAATAGTAACTGTCTGTAAAACTTCAACTTACTCGGACTAGGGATTTGGGTCATGGATTGATAAGTCTGTCAATCAGTCAGGACATCTCTCGATATTTCAATATTTTTAATAACGACGGTGGGGTTTGACTTTATAAGTTCTAATATCAACTCTTATACTTTTATAATTCATTTTACGTCGAGCTTTATTATAAGCAGAGACTAAAAGCTTATTTGCGTCCGACCGAAAAAGAAAAGTATCAATCTTTAAGTACATAAAAGTCCTTAACGACGCCAAATTGGGCTCCGTAAATAAGTTTCAATGTACAGTTATTAAAATTCAACCGACTGTAAACAAATCTGAAGGGAAACCGAGATAACACAGTAAAGTTGTAGGCGTAAAGAACTTAAGTAAATTAGACAAACAAACCGAATAGAAACTCCCGGAGTAATTCAACTGTGAACATTTTGAAAAGAAACCCCCGATTGTAAATGTATAATAGGTTGAAATAAAAAGCGGCGAAGATCAAAGCTTGTTAAGGATACGAGAGCTTCTAAACATTCGAAGTTCCTATGCGGAAGTTGCCAACACAGCTCAATATCAAAACGTCCTCAACAGGGAAAAGTATTTTCCTGAGAAAATAAATCATCGCAAGTCAAAGTTATTTCTATGTTCCATCGGAGGTGCCAACTTTTACCGTTCACTGCTCAAATTAGTTCAACTTTTTTACCCCCCTTAAAGTTTCAAATGCAGCGATATTGAATTTTTACTATGTCTCCTACATCGGGCTTATGAAGTTAGGGAATTTAATACATGGAACGTTACGTACTTTTCAATAACGGTAAAGATTGAAACATTAAACTATATATTTTATACTTGAAGGAATTCTTTGCATCCATTATGCATCTAATACGCTACCTATATATTTTCTTACATAATACATCGCTATATTTTGATAAATATTAGTGTCAGTGTACTTACTGACAGCAAATCGACATGACAGTTTTTTTCAACATTCTCTTTTTATTGCATGAATTTAAATGTGATAATTAGGATATAATAGATACATTATTATTATTATTTTGCATTTAATGCAAATAAATAAATGAATGAATTAATGAAATGAGACTCAAAAAGTAAATAAAACTGAACTGTAAATTAAATACCTACTTAAAAACTTTGTACTAAATTAAATCCAAGAAAGGTCTCTTTAGCATGATGCCCTACAGGTCGGCAGCATTTCCTCGTTGAATAAGAAAATTAAATTAAAAAGAAATAAGAAAATAAATTACTTTCGTAGTTTATTAAAGCTCCTTGTCGTGCTACTCTCTTTCAAAAAAATGCGTATAATATGAGCATTATTTTATACAACAATCTTTCAGCAAATTTGAGACAAATGGAATATAGTAAATTTGTAAAGGAAATTACTAGTTGGCTCAGCGTAAATTGCTTTTAAAGTGTAAAATAATTTCTAGAATTTTATAATTGACATTTATTACTACGCACATTATATATATTGTATTTTGTTTAAACAATGACATTACTATGCACATGATGTAATTTTATTTTATTTATAATGTATGTAGAACTTTTGCATGTCGTTCACCGACTGAATTCTGTATTGCTATACCTTAACACCCTGTGCTAAGTTTAAGCAAATAAAAGAATTCTATTCTACTCTATATCGAATCAAAAGTAACAATGAACTTTTGTCAAGTAAAGCAGCTATTTTTGCTAAGATCACATTGTCATGTTGACTTCTACCGTCAAGTTAAAGGCGAATAAAAAGCTGACACTGCCAGTTGGATCTGCCACTCGCTTAACTTATGTAAATAGCGCCTTCAAACGGAGTTCGCACTGAATGAAGAACGCAACTGGCTGATAAGGAACACATTGCTATATGTGACGCGTAAACAGGGACCATTTAGATGGGTCAGTATGAGTTTGACAAGATGGTGTGATTTAGGCAGAGTACATTCACGGGTTTCAAATCGCACAAACGTGAGATTCTTGAGTTTTATCTACATCGCGAGCAAAACGAGGCAGTCGTAAGTGTGCTCGCACCGGAATCGTAAAGATGCTCAAAACAAAAAAATGCCGTATCAAATGTAATAATATCTCAGATACTGAAATATAGGCAGTGCTACGAGAGTTGAAATGAATGATTACACACACAGCTACAACGTGTCGTGTAATGACAGCAGGATTTTGGCATTTACATGAGTAATTAATGATAACATTAATAATGATAAATTATTGATAATTTCATTAATTCTACTTTTGTGCAATCAGTTATTTTTGTAATTGTGAGTGTATTCATTCAGTTCAATTCTCGTAGCACTATCTACATCACAATCACATTTTGATATTACGTTACTCGAAATTCGTTTGATTTAATCCCACTTAACATGTAGGGAGGATCTCATATTTTTATTATTTTCCTTTACCGATTATTATGTAACAGCTTTCAAGTACTACAATCTCCGTCGATAAACGGATAGATGGAAGGACGTAGTGAAAAGATACGAGTTCCGTTTTTGCCATTTGGGTTTTTTGACTACCTCATCATCATCATCTCAGCCGTAGGACGTCTACTGTTGGACATAGGATGTTGGGCAGTTGCTTCGGTTTATTTATTTATTTATTAGACATGCCAACAGTAAATGAACGAGACATTTAAATAAATCTAAATTATAAGTATTATTTTATTATTATTATTATTATAAGTATTATTTATTTGATTTGTAATTTATTAATTGTGATTTTTAATTTGTAAATTGTATGGATCGTTAAAATAAAGTTTTGAGTCGAAAAAAAAATATTATAACTTAGTTGTTATAAGAACTTTTCGGCCCCAACGGCCATCTGTTCTCCGTGTTATATGGCCTGCCTATTGAAACTTCAACGAGCTTATTCGCTTAGCTATGTCGGTGACCCTTGTTCTTCTACGCATCTCCTCATTTCTGATTCGATCCCGAAGAGAAACCCCAAGCAAAGCTCTCTCTATAGTTCGCTGAGCAACTCTGAGCCTATTTATAAGGCCTACAGTAAAGCACCACATCTCGGATCGGAACCATATCTCATTACTGACAACACACATTGATTAAAGACTTTCGTCTTAAGACACTGAGGAATTTTGGACAAGAAGACATTGCACAGTGGTCCCGCGCTCTAAGAGTGGCGGTCATAGGGTTTTATGAAGGTAATTTCTAGCGTTATTAATTGTTTTTATGCTTTTTTGTAATACTTTACGTTATAATAAAAATAAAAAAAGCAAATTTATTGTAAAAAACTTATTTTATTTGAAAAAAATATTCATTAATGATACTTGGAAAAATACATACTAAAATACAAGAAAAGAATTGGGACTTAATAAGTAATTAACTTAAATATTTACACTTTTATAATAAAAATAAAGTAAATACCCATTATTACTTAACTACAAACACAGTAATGGACAAAAAATATATTATTTAAATATTATATTAATGTAAATCTAGTGTTTATTTATTATATAACTATTGACCTTTTTATGCTATTCCAACAACAAATTCAACACTTCCTTTGACAGACTAGACTTCTTCTTTTGTGATAACCTTCTTAAACCAGAAATATAAGGATCCGAATTAAGACGAAGTCTATGTATCAAGTCAGTGTTTGTGACAACCCGTGACATTTTCCTCGTGTTGTCACGCCTAAACTGTTTGACTAACTTGTTGCAAGATTCGGCGGCCTCTTCTGAAAGCTCACCTATTGATAATAATGAGTGCTCAATTACTTCCGAGCCATGGATGAGGACCTTATGTACAGACGAGGGCAAGTTGTACCATGAATAGGTAGCAACAAGCTTACGTGCTGTGTCTAGAGCGTACTCTTTAAAAGCCGTGCTATTAATTTTGTATCCCGACGAAAGACACTGCAGCAGATTATGACATCTGTCAATAAGGTCTTTGTCTAATCCAGTAATTTCCGCTGAAATAGCTGAATTAGAAAAAAAACCTTCTGGCAGTGTTTCCGTTGTTGGATGTGCCACTTTCTCCAAGATGTTGTTTTTTCTGTACAAGAAGAGCTTTATTGTCTGAAAAACGCGCCTGCCATTTTTAGGGTTCCGTACCCAAAGGGTGCCAAACGGGACCCTATTACTGAGACTCCGCTGTCTGTCTGTCTGTCTGTCTGTCTGTCCGTCTGTCACAGGGCTCTATCTCTTAAGCCGTAATAGCTAGGCACTTGAAATTTTCACAGATTATGTATTACAGTGGCCGCTACAACAACAAATACTAAAAATAAAATAAAGTTAAAAATTAAGGGGGGTCTTCATACAAGAAACGTGTTTCATTCAGCGGTTTTTGGTTGCTAGGCTGCTAAGATTCGGCCGTCAGTTGCTAGGAGTAACGCGAGTGACCCTATGTTGTTTTTAATGTTTAACTACTTATTAATTTGTGATTTTATTAGCGCTATTTTATAAAACCTTTGACAGTATAATAATTATCTCTAAGGCCGTGGTTTATTTTTGTGTGCAGCATAAGACTAAATAACAATTTATGATCCACAAACCTCCGACACACACTACACACACTTCACAAAATCCGACTTCAACAAAGCACTCACAGCCGCTATGTTTAATGTTTTTTACACTAAAAAATGTCCGTTGTAATTTATACTAAGTAACAATATTTATTTACAAGGTCAAAATTTAAAATCAGGTTATGCTTAATACACTAATAATAATAAGTACGCGCCGTGCGTCGGCCGAAATTACCACGCTAATATTTTTTTTTTAATTGTAAATTTTTTTCTGGCGCGAGCATGCCATAAGTCTGAAGCGCTATTCAGCCTACTACAGGGCGACAGCCAAAGAGGATGAGAATTTAAAATTATTATTTATTCAAAATACTTGCACCTAGTCCTAGTGCTTACATTTTGGTGACATGTTTTTATTAACTAGTAATGTAACTAGTTGTTTGTTGGGGTGGAATTAATATTTCAACTTAAATTTGAAGTGGCTATCTTCAACCGATTTAGCTGAAATTTTTGCGTGCATGTTTTTTTTTTATTCGACTGGAAGGCAAACGAGCAAGTGGGTCTCCTGGTGGTAAGAGATCACCACCGCCCATAAACATCTGCAACATCAGGGGTATTGCAGATGCGTTGCCAACCTAGAGGCCTAAGTTAAGTTAAGTTAAGTTAAGTGGAATACCTCAAGTTCCAGTAATTTCACCGGCTGTCTTACTCTGCCGAAACACAACAGTGCAAGCACTGCTGCTTCACGGCAGGATTAGCGAGCAAGATGGTGGTAGCAATCCGGGCGGACCTTGCACAAGGTCCTACCACCTGCAGGATGACACGTGTATAAATCCGATGGCAATGCAATATTATTATGACGTAGAGCTGATCTGATGATGAAATTAGATGTTGGCCATAGGAACTCTGTAATAAAACGACACGACCGCATCGTACGGAACCCTACATGCGCGAGTCGTTCGCACTCGCACTTGACCGATTTTTTAAAGTCTAATCTATAGGAAACGTCAATAAAATATTCAAAAAATCGGATATACGAATGAAGAGGAGATAGTCCAAATTAATATTTACTACTGTCTACAGTTTTCTAAGTGATTTATCAATATGATTCATCTCTTTTGGAGTAGAACCACAAATATAGCACCTACTACAAGACGCATCACTAAGAACACCTAAAACAAAACAATAAAAACAGTTCAATGCAGATCAAAATACAATATATGTTTCGTAGCAACTGCTACGCGCCCAGATGCTCGGCGTAGACCCTAGCTGCACCCTACAGACGCAGCGTGACGCAAAAATTTTTTTTAAAACCGAGTAGTTGTGATTTTAAGCGACACTTTTATACCACACTCAATGATACAAGTAGGTACGAACATAAGTAAAAGCTTCAACATAAAAAAAGTACAGAAATAAATACGTAAGAAATGCTGCGGCGTAGCACTCTATTTAAAGAAAAAGGATAGATTGAAATTGCAAAATAGTAAAGTAAATTAATAATACATACCTGTAACTTGAATGTCCATTGCAAAATAATAGGTCACAGACAATTTTAAACATAAAAACACGCGTTACGTCTTGGGATAATTTTCGCTTAGTGATAACACGGTTGACGACTAATTGATGCGTTCACTTCCGATGCCGAAAAAGGAATGTTGCGAATAATAAATTTTAAAATCTTTTCTACCCTCAAGTAGTATGACAAATAATGGATAGTTGAGCTAAGTATCATGGTTTAACTTAAACATTGCCATCCGAGCCCTATGACCTACTACGGGACCACTGTGCATTGCGGATTTGACTACCTACGAATTTTTAAAGAAAATCGAAAGTAATCTATGATTTCCATTGCAGTGCCTCCAGACATCATAAATGATGAGACATCAGCGGACGTATCTGCGAGGGAGATGGACAACATCACGTTGATCTGCCAGGCGACAGGACACCCCCCTCCTAAGATCACGTGGAGGAGGGAGGACCACGAACCAATGCTGCTGAAGAAGCCTGGAGGCAAGGAGTTTTACAAAGGTAAAAATGGACATCATTTTTGTCATCATCATCTCAGCGTAGATAGATACGTCCCACTGGTGGGCGTAGACCTTCTCTTACAATAAGTGGGCTTGGGCCATAGCTCACACGCAGGGCCCGTGCGGTATGAAAACTTCAAACATAGTTTATTAAATTTATTTGCCGGTGTGTCAGTCTCCTAACTATATTTTCGAAAATTACAAACAGAAACAGAAATGCACAGAAAAACCAGAAAAATAGGCCAGCGCTGGGAATCGAACCCAGGTCCTCGGCATTCCGTGCCATGTACATGTATAACGCTACACCACCACTGAAAAAGTAACCACCACCGCTGGGTGCGAAGAATACTGCAGTGGAGACCACGTGCCAACACCCGCGGTAGAGGAAGACCTCTTAAGAGATGGACGGATGAAAACCGAACCGAATAACTGGATGAAGGTGCCAGGGGACAGACAGACGTGGAAACGTGAAGGGGAGGGCCTACGTTCGAAGACGGACGCAACAAGGGCTGCTATACATACATACATACAATTGACTCACTTAGGTATAAACATTTCATTCAATGCAAAAATTACTTTTAAATCAAACTACAACGTAACAGAAATTGAACAGTATAAAATATTGATGCACAAATCTATTTTATTTAGAAGAAAGTTACAATTTTTATCACAATCTTGTTTAAAAACCCTAGCGCTTGCAAATCTGACCCAGTGGACAGCCTTCTTCTCGATAAAAATAAATTGAAGATTGAATTGAATCTGTTTAAAAAGGTATTGGGTGTATTTAGGTGTGCCTTTTAGTCTTTTTATAGATCTTGTGTAAGAAACTCGAATAAATATTCAAACGCTGTTACAGACTTTAGCAAACTGAATTGTAGCAAAGTTTAGTTCATTCAAATGGAAACTAATGTTACCAAATTCCGTTTCGTTTGTTTAACGAATCGTAAAAAATCATGATAGTCTCTACAAAGGCTTATTTACAAAAAAATATAAACAGAAAGCAAAGGACTGGGTCCTCAATGGTTCGGAACAATGGATCCTTGAGGCTCGGCATCACCAGAAATGGTAAACAAAAGAAATCATTTGTCAAAACTGTCGGGCAGGTTGGCGAATGAATTTTGTTTGGAAATCGGACTGATTTTTTAGGGTTTCGTGGTGTACGTCACGAGTGCTTGAGCTCGACTTTTGAGCCACGCATCGTTGAGGGTCCCATTGGAAATGAAAGCTGTAGTATGTCGAATCTTTTCTGGCGTTTTACCTTTGGTTAACAACAGCTATTTTAATTGATTCACGATTATTTTTGCTACGGAATACAGATCATGATTTTCTAATATTTTGATGCAGTTGCATGCATTATGATCACAGGTAGATGCAAAATCAGTTATGGTAATAAAACGGTCTACATAATGCGATTCGCCTAAATTTTTTAAGTCTTTTCCAGTGCGTAAGTGCAATACCTTAAGGGCAATACCTAATTAGAAAAAAGGATAGTTTTTTTTTCTCCAATTGTACCTAAAAAACGGCGTATAAATAATTCAGATCAATAAAAGTAAGATAAAAAACATTCGAAATAATTATCATAAAAATAAAAGTACAGATACATCATAAATCTTCTTAATAAAATCTGTTAGCAATAGTTGTTTTAGGCTAATTGTTAATTACAGAACTAAGTGGCAGATACAATCCATTATCAAGATAATTAACATGTCAGCAGCAAGTCACACGCTAACCAGACATAAAAGAGTCATATTATACTATACCTATCTCATTTCAATCACGTTACTTTTTTAAGGTTTTGTATTCAAAGATTTCCAACTTGGGCTACAGGCTAAACATTATAGGAACGAACATCCTGATAGATCTAATTTTGCCAAGCATCTGTTAGAATTAAATCATTCAATATCCAAATCAGACTCAGATTCGTATGAAGTGTTACATTACTGTGATAAGGGGTTTCGTCTCGACGTGTTAGAATGTATGGAGATAATTGGGTACAATAGTATGGGGTCTATTATTAATGAGCAAATAAATTGAGTGTCATCTCCCTTGCTATGGCTTGGGTCTAATTTTAGCAACGATAATTAGTAAAACATGCCTTGACAATAAATAAATAAAAATTAAAAAATCAAGGTAGTTTTGTAACATAGTTAAAATTTATTAATATTTTGCGGGTAGTTTTTTGTTTTGTTTGGCAAATTAAAACAGTGGTGGTGGTTTGTTAGTCTAACAACTGCTAGCATGGTGTACGGTTGTGTCACTCTGAAGATGAGCTCTGGTTGAGTTCGAAACGCGTCAGTGTGTTGTGGTGGTGGTGGTGATAGATGGGTTTGTGTAATTTGTGTGTGTTCTTTACAGTGTGGAGATGGAGGAACTGCATGAGCACGCATAATTTGCATAGACTTAGCTATCTTAAGGTCGCGGGTGAGCAAAGAAATTATTTTAGTTCATTGATATGGACCTCCGCAAAGTAACGCCTGATTCAATAAATTATTTACAGACTAAAGATTCAAAACTCCTGCTTTAGTGTTGTACTTTGTACAGTTGAAGAAACTAAACCGCTTACCAGGGAGAGACCTTTTCAAAGTATCTTCTTCTTATTCTTTTTTTAAATATGGCTTCTGTCCTATTTAATAAGACAATTTCGCCAATGTCAAAGTATTCTCTTTCGAGAGGCAACGTTGTACGGTGATTGTAGTTTTTGCAACTTGATAGCAAAATTCCAGAAACCACGTGGAGACAACTTGCGCGTTAAAAAATGTCAGACACGAGAGCAATATTGAATATTGTGATCACTGTTCACTGTTAAGGTTAATCGCCGCATAAAACACTATCAAAATTATACTTCAACTAGCCAAAGAAACAGAAATAGCAAAATTAAACATTGTTCACATCCTCCATGTTCGAATGCCACAAATCGAATCCCTTTTCAAAGTAAATTTCTCGATTATTTCTTTGACAATTATATGGAATGTCAGTTTGACATCAGTAGCTCAAAGGTTCCACCCTGTTACACGATCCAGTTTCTTTGTCTGTAATGTAATGTCTATTAGTCACATCATTTCTTTATAGGTTTAGATTTTTTCTGTCATTATTTTGTATCAAAGTATGAAGTATTTCTTATTGAGTAGTAGCTCGGTTGGTCAAATGTGGTCTTCATCATCAGTTCCATTTCATGAAATGATGATTTTCAAGAGCAAATGCGCAAGTTACTACTAAATATATCGAAATTACCATTGGTGTCCCTACAATATTTGAAGACTTCCCTCGATTTCCTTAGGATCTAATCATCGGATCCTGATTTGGTGCTTATGGGACCTAATTGAAAGCATTCCTAGACAAATGATTTTTTTTTTTTTTTTTAAATAGGTTCATAAATAATGGAGTTCTGAGATAACAAACATAAAAAAAGAAAATAAAACCGAATTGATAACCTCCACCTTTTTTTTGAAGTTGGTTAGAAATACTTGTAAGCATTACCAACTATTACCAACCAACCAACCAATATACCAACTATTTGCAAAAAAGTAAAAAAAAGTTGTAAGGGCAACTCTAAGACGTCTCTGTTTTAGCGCGCTGTCTAGGCGCTGTCAGTGCAACATACGGTCGAGTGTGACACGCAGGCCGCGTAAAAAGTAGAGGGATGTGAGCGGGTTGCGGGGTACAAACGCTCTGTTTTCGATTAATTGTTTAGCAATGCGCCACCTTAACGTCACTTTATTCATCTCAAAATTCTGTTAAAATACTTGTAGCGTAGTGTAGTGGACGCAGGTAAAGCCACTGCGAGGCTCAAATGTGACTGGGCAGGCCACGTTTGCCGCATGCACCTGGAAAGGTGGGCACAGGAGGGCTACTCCGAAACACGAAACTCGAAGTTTGTGTCGTGCGGTCCCTCTCGCTCTCGTATTAAATAGTATAAGTTTCAGAGGGACTGCACAACACGAACTTCGAGTTTCAAGTTTCGGAGTAGGCCTGCAGCAGATCATCACACAGTGCCCCACGATGGCTATCGGCGCCGCGGCAGGCTAAGGCGGAGATAGCGGGATGACCTAAACGCGGTTTCCAGTGATTCATCATCATCATCATTATGTCAGCCGAAAGACGTCCACTGCTGGACATAGGCCTCTCCCAAGGCTCTCCACTCAGACCGGTCTTGTGCTTTTTGCATCCACCGCGATCCCGAGATCATAACCAGGTCGTCGCTCCATCTTGTTGGAGGCCTACCAACAACTCGTCTCCCGGTCCGCGGACGCCATTCGAGAACCTTCCAGCGATTGGCCAGACATAATTGCCGACAGGACCAGTTGGAACAAACAACATCTGGACATTACAGGCTAATAAAGATAAAGAAGACTTATAGCGTAACAAATCTCTCGCGTCCCTTTTACAGCTTATGTCACACTGTTTCAGTCTAAAACCTACTTTGTCCGTCTTTCACAGTTGATAGCTACACGGGCAGTTCTCTGCCCTTATGGCGTGTGGATCGCAAACAAATGGGTGCGTTTCTCTGCATCGCTTCGAACGACGTGCCGCCGGCGGTCAGCAAGAGAATCACACTGAGAGTAAACTGTGAGTTAAAAGTAAATCTTGCCTTCTTCTTTAGCTGGGTGGATAGTCATTACAAGCTTTTATTTAGTTTCACCTGTCCCGTTGTCTGTCTGTCTGTCTGTCTGTTTATCCTGTTTGAAATTAATCTTGCAAGCATAGGTATTATAAATAGACAAACAACGGAAGATAGATTTAGTCCCGTTTTTTGTTCATTGTAAACCTACGTACTAAAATTTTTTTATTTATCCATCAAACAGACGAGGTAAAGTCGTTTTTAAGTAGATTCTCTACTGTAGGGTATGATGTAGATTTGTTGAATAGAATGAAAGGAAGTCTTAGTTGTCATTCTGTTTTGGTTCAGTCTTTCATTCGTTCTGCAATTATGAGAATTATTGTCAATGAACGAATGAAAGGGTGAAATAGGTGTTGCTATGAAAGTGAACGTAATTATTTAAAAAATAAAGAAATGATAATACTGTAGTGTGGCAATTGGCCACTTTAAGTGCTTAGCAGTACTTAATACAATAGTTTACTGCTACATAAACGCATATAACGCAAAGCCGTGGTGGACTAGTGGTTTGACCTATCCCCTCTGAAACAGAGGGTCGTAGGTTCAAACCCCAGATCGCACCTCGTGAATTTTTCAAAATTCATATGCGGAATTACATTTGAAATTTACCACGAGCTTTGCGTTGAAGGAAAACATCATGAGGAAATCTATACAAACTTGCGAAGCAATTTAACGGTGCGTGTCAAGTTTCCAATGCGCACTGGTCCCGCGTGGGAACTATGGCCCAAGCCTTCTTGCTCTGAGAGGAGGCCTATGCCGAGCAATGGGACGTACTGGGAGTACCCATGCAAAAATATATTTAAACTAACCTAACCAACAAACAGTTGGCAAACAGTCACACAAACAGAAAGATACACATAGCGGTCAAACTTGTGACACCCCTCTTTTTGCGACGGCTCTTTTTGGGGTAAAAAATAGCAAAACCTCTTCGTTGGTCCTATTAAATGCGTAATTACAATAATACGGAAGCATAATGAACACGACTCCACGTCAAAACCTTAAAGCGAATTTACTGTTCAAACAGCAAATCGTATCAAGACCCTGATACTAATTTCATCTTATGATTTACTACCTACGCCTGACTTGGGTACAGTGGGAGTAAAAGATCAAAAGACCTTATCAGAGAGTCAATATGGAGGTTAGATTACAGGTTGCGTTGTCGGGTGTACGCCATCGATGACGGTGGTATAATGAAAGTAGTGGTGCAAAGGAAAAAGGTAAGCGTTTTTAACCCCCGACGCAAAAATGGGGTGTTATTAGTTTGACCGCTATGTGTATCTGTCTATCTGTATGTTTGTTGCTAGCTCTTAAACGGGTGGACTGATTTGAATACGCTTATTTTTATTTGAAAGTTTTTCTAGCGATGGTTTTTAGACATGTTTCATCAAAAGCTATTTTTGTGATATTGAACTTTTTGGTGACAAAGTCGGGGATTTCCAACTTTTTGTTGGTTAGGTTATTGAAAGCACAAGCTACTGTGACGCGTAATCACATTTAGCAGTTCACACTGTACTCTCAGTTTCAAGCAGTCGTCACAAAGAAATTTAATTAATTTAACACCGAGTAGGATTGTGTTGTGTGATTTTATACTCAGGCTAACGTTATGCCGAATTGGGATCATTTTGTGACAGTTGGTTCTTATAGGTTTTTTTTTATGTCATGACTATTATTTATTTTTGTCAGGACTATTATCTACATCAATGACAGCTACTAGGATGTCAGTAGAATGTTGGAAATATAAAAAATAAGTGCAAAAATAAAAATCATAATTTCTCCCTGGTCGGGTTAACGATCGTTGTCAACTATGTTCCTTTAATTTGCCACAATGATATTCAAACACCTTGTATTGCCCGTGACAGATTTATTAGGAAACCCTTCTTGAATTTCTTGCCGGATTCATCTCAACAGGGATTTTTCCGGACGGTGGTAGATTTTTTTGACATTCATTATCATAAGTGCTTGTTATAGACATAGGCTACTTTTTATCCCGGAAAAATGCACAGTTCCCGAGGGAACAGCGCGCGATAACCCAATACCACGCGGGCGGAGCCGCGGGCAAAAGCTACTCATAAATAAACGTGACTTTTTCTTTGTAAACGCCGTGAGCTTGTACCTTTGACTGCACCTTGGTCGTGATAAACCTGAATTGATCTGCCTCTTGTAGGCCATTCTTGCGTATAATTGACTCTTCCCTTTCATTGGCTGCAGAATCCAACTAGTTGATAGAGCCATGTCTGCCTACACGGTGTATAGACGGTTTACTGGGCCAGGTAACGAGAGCCTGGAAATGCTCTGGTTTCGCAATCAGAAAAATCAATGCATTAATTATTGCCTCCTTGCCTGAAGACCGTTGGGATTTTGCACTTTCCCGTTATGAATAGTTGCCAATATTTTGAACATGAAACTACCGTGAGACTCACTAATATTAAGTGATATTGTAACGGATAACTCACGTCTTCGAGGAGGAGGGGAGGGGTCGCACGAGCAGAGCGGTGGCGCGTAGTGCAAGTGTTGCGGCAGCCGCTGAGTCGCGTGCTCCCTGGAAGAAGGGCTAAGCAATAGCCCAAAACATGTCGAGCTAAACTCGATTTAAGACGTGAGTTATCCATTACAATATCATTTAATATAGTTGCCAATATTAAACAGAAATAGGAAACAAATGAATAGAATAACAGCAATTAAAAAAATACGACTGAACACTCACAAATGCGCAAAAACATTCGTGTATTGTACAAAAAAAATTTAGAAAATGAATGAAAAAGAAACATTATGGATTTTGTTCTTTGAAACATTTGATAATTCATTCAGATGAACCGAGCTATAGTCAAACCTGATTTAAGAAGTTCAAAGTTTACTACTGGTGATTTTTTCAAAATGAGACACGCAAGTGGCTCGCCTGTCAGTAAGTCAGCATGCAATGCAAAACCAGAAGATTTCAGAATCGCTACCAACCTAGAAAGCTCAGGAAGATAGAATATTATGCAAATACCGACTGTCTTACACTCCTTGCCTGAACACAACAGCGCAAGGATTGCAACAGCAAATAACGAGCAAAATGATGGTGGCAACATTGATGGTTCCACGAAGGAATAATAATAATGGTATTTTCAACCAAGCATGTTCTTTCTAACTTCATTATGTCTCACCTTTGAATATCGTTGAGTGTATGAACATGTCAATAAAATAATTAACCTATCCCCCCTGCGGGTCGTACCTGGTTCAGCAAGTAGCGCTGGCCATTCAGCGGGGAAAGGCGGCTGGCATTATGGGCACGTTTGAGTCGGGTGCGACGCGGAAAGGGGGGTTTTAGGTTGTAGGTTAGGTTTTAGTTTGTAGGTTTAGTATAGTTTTAAGTTGATTTTATTTTGTGTTTTTTTTGTTAATTAAATTTTAGTTTTTTTTTTTAATGAACCAATCTGCTTTTAAATCTCCGCTCAAAAACTTTCAATAAATAAAAACATGTAGGTATGTCCACAGATCTCGAATTAATTTGCAGAGAGCGTAACAAGGATATTTATAATCTCGTTGAAACGAACGCAACGAAATCGGGGGATCCAGAGTGGAATTGGCCAATCCCGATGAGTAGGGATTTGGGATCGGTTGGCGGTTGCTGTAAGAGCCAATGCCCTGATAAAGTGGGATCGATTTTGGATCCCTAGCCAGCGAGCCGGGTGATTCGGATCCTTACTGGGTTCTTGTGCGAAAAGCTGTTTAAAATTAGAAAGAGGGGTTTCTTAGGCTAGCTTAAGTTGAAACTGCAACTGAAATGGTAAATCAATGTTATGATTATAAGTACGGAAGATTCCGTACCATCGTTATAACTGGCAGTATTAAGATTGAGCAAAAATGCTTGACCAAAATGAAGTAGTTCAGTTTATTTGTTGTCATGTTTTTAACAGCTTAATTAGACAATTATAGAGTGAGTGGAAAGGTTTCTTTTAAATTTTCAGGGTTATTTGATGCTCAATTTATCAAAAAAAAAAGTTAAATAAAAATATTTAGATACATTATCGTTAGGATTTTCAAAAGATAAATAAAGATAAATTTTCTGCATTTTTACTTCAAAACTGCGTATAGCAATTCGCAATAGATATCTACCATAAATTACAATTAATATATCTGTAATATAATATAATGTGTGTGTATTGTGTATTGAAAATGTTTATTTATTTTAAAATACAAAAGGTAGAGTAGAACTTTTTTTTAAATTCTGTTATGTAAACTTATTGGTTATTTATCTTCGATGTTACCAATTTCTTGTACACTTAAATATAATGTGATTTGATTGTTAATGCATTTTCCGCCTGAAACATCACAGCGTGTTGTTTTTTTAAGACATTTTTAACTTTTACTTCTTCGACGCACTCGTACGTAAATTCAAGGCAAATTGAACCAAGTTGCTCAGTTTTTCGCTTCAAGAAGGCAAAATAACATTGTCTTGAATTTACCATAGCAAAGTAATATAAAATTTACTTTTTGAACTTATATTTTCGTTGAAAAGATTGTTGTTTAATAAGACTAAAGTAAAATTAATATAAATAAATAAATAATCAATAATAAAATGTATTCAAATTCATTTCGGTACAAAATAACAAAATACAATATTTCACTTAAAATATATGTAACACGTGTGCGTAAACTAGGATAATTCCTAAACGAGCTAACATTTACATACTAAAATAATCACTAAGTGTAAATTAACAAAGTTCGGTGTAATATGGTATCTACGTAGAAATTAAACAAAACGATATAATATATAAATTAAAGAAAAAAACAATAATAATGTAATTAAATGGCGATGCAGTGTATTTGTGTCTTTTCTAAGGACATAACTGTAGTTACTAATGTACAGTCAATATAATAGTTATGATACGCATCGATATTACGCGACGGAAATTATAATATGCTAAAAATGATATAATTGTGTCTACTTCACACAGCGCGCTGGCGGATGGACCGTACTTGAAACTCCGACATAGCGCTAAATAATTGCCTACAGCACAATATTTCACAGCACGATGTACGGCCCAACTCACTCATTTTGCAGGCTACATTTAAATGGCAGCTTCTCGCACGATTAATATTCAAAGCCTTGCTCAGCCAGGAAATTGAACCACATCAACACTGCAGTAAGAACACTGTTTTGATTTACAGCTTACGTAACCTTCGTCTCAGGTCGTTTATTGTGTCACGATTTCGGAGCACCCTGTATATATTTTATTTGAAAATTGGACTCGATCGCGGAAAGGTTTGTCTTATTTATTTTGTTAACAGTTATGTTGCTTTTATGACAATACGCAAAATATTGGTACCTTTTATTACTTATGTAAATATGAATGAGGGAAATAGCGCACTTTAATCTGTTCTTTGGGGGATTGTGGTATTTGATATTTTGTAGTCGACTTAAATGATAATTTCAAACTTAACGATAAGCCTTGTCCTTTCAATATAACTTCGTTCTAATAAAATATTATTAAGACTTATCTTCCTTGTCAATTTAACTTGTTTGTCTCAGTATTCTCAAACTGCCAGTGACTTTATTAACGGCGGTGTTTAAACAAAGCCTAACTTTCGGTTAAAATTTAAATTAAGCTTAAATTAAACTAAAAAGTGCCTAATTCTGGAAATTTTAATCTAAAACGTGATGCAAGTCGTCTGGTAGGGAGATAATGAAATTCATTGTTTTTGTTTAATACTTTCACAGAAAAAATTTAATAACACTACTGAGGAATCTGCTGTAATCTCCTATTAAATGTGTTCAGCTACTGAATTGTGATGAGGTATTTACTGTTCATAAATATCTTTAAATTATTTTAAAATTAACGGAATATCAGCAGCGCAGCGTAGGACGTCCACCAACGAGATGGACGGATGACCTGGTTAAAGCCGCGGGTTCACGGTGGATGCAGGCCGCTGCAAACCGAAGCAACTGGAGGTCTATGGGGGAGGCCTATGTCCAGCAGTGGATGTCCTACGGCTGAGATGATGATGATGATGATCAACGGAATATCGCGTTTTTAATCAGAATATTTTTCGATTCCAAATACAAAGATAAAAAAAGATAACAATCTAGTCTAATTCGACCAAAAACACAAAAGTTATACAATAAACCTAAAAATATAGGTATAAAAAGAAGAGAATAACTTGCTCCATAGGCATAAATTAGCCATGGCCGTTCCAGCTAAATTAAAAATGAACACAAAAGGCCCTCAATATAATGGCTATAAAAATTTTCAACAAAATTCCGAAGGTTATAGCTGAAAAAGAAAATTATATAACTGCAGGAGTTTCTACATTTATGGAATATTTAAACTAAACTCGATTTAAAACGTGAGTTATCCAGGTTCACTTTAATTTAGTAAAATTTCAAAATGGTGATTACATCGGCGACAAAGCTACATATTTACGTGTAGGTATAGTACCCGGCCATAAATATTGCACATCGGCTTTGGAAAGAGACTCGGAATTTATTTATTTAATTGTGAAGACCGATGTGAAATCTTTTTCGCCGGGTACCGTTACATCTCTATTTTTAACCGACTTCAAAAAAAGGAGGAGGTTATCAATTCGGTTGTATGTTTTTTTTTTTTTTTTTTAATGTTTGTTACCTCAGAACTCCGTCATTTATGAACCGATTTGAAAAATTTTTTTTTCGTTCGTCTAGGAATGCTTTCAATTAGGTCCCATAAGCATCAAATCAGGATCTGATGATTGGATCCTAAGGAAATCGAGGGAACTCTTCAAATGTTGTAGCGACACCTATGGTAATTTTGATATATTTAGTAGAAACTCGTGCATTTGCTCTTGAAAATCATCATTTGGTAAAGTGGAACTGATGATGAAGACCACAGTTGACCATCGGAGTTACTACTCAATAACAAGTATTTCATGGGTTGAATTTCAATTGCTTTAACACAGTTGCTAAGCAATTTATGCTCCTCGGAACACATATGGTGAAATGGAATGGGTGGTGAAGCACCAGGACTCCTCAATAATGAACATCTCTGCATCAGAAAAAGCAATTTTTCGTAAAAGGTGATGAGCAGTTGACATTAAACTATTGTATCTTAGATGTTTTACACTAAAAAGGGTGAAAAAAAAATTTTATAACAAAAAATAGAACCGACTACAAAAAACCATGAAAATAATTTTCTACCAGTCTGAAGTCGGTGCCTCAGCACGAGCCAGTAGAAGTGATTGAAGCCATTTACTCGTATAGTTGTAGGTGAGGTAGACGATTATAGGTCCACTCCTGCTGGCTCGTGCTGAGGCACCGACTTCAGACTGGTAGAAAATTATTTTCATGGTTTTTTGTAGTCGGTTCTATTTTTTGTTATAAATTTTTTTAATATACATACCTTGCCTTTATGTAAAGTGGCGATGTTTTTTTCTTGAAGTGAAAGTCAATCAAAGCTAAATCGAATATTTTCCGGATATTATTTTTATGTATTTTTCTCTTTTGCCAGTTTCTCCGACCGTCATCGTTCCAAATCAGCTTCTAGGAGCTCCACTCGGCACAGATGTCGTGTTGGAGTGTACAGTGGAAGCCTACCCCAATACGATCAACTATTGGCTCAAGAACAGAGGAGAAATGCTGCTGGATGGGTACGTTTTCTTTACCTTTTATAAATCAATGAGATAAGAAAAATTACTTTGCTCACTCGCGACCTTATAACAGCCACGTCAATGCAACCGTATAACTTTACTTGCCCGAATTTCACTTGCCTTATCAAAGTTTTCCATAAAATATATAGAATCGTGCTTTTTTCATCTGTTTTTAATTTCTGTTTATTTTCAAACTCAACCTCAAACTCACAATATTTATTGACAACAAAAACACACTACATCACAGCAAAAACAGTAAAAAACATAAATAGGAGAAGAGAGAACAATTTGAGACGTTGTGCTGTAGTGTGATACCAAAAGGACTCAGCTCAGCATGTGCCGTAGCCCTGTGACCAGAGCTGCAGCGCTGGTTTTGTGGACCTTTCAAGTCCACTACTCCGATAAAAATAAATAAATATTGTAATCTATCTCGTCTACGCTCGGGGTTTCTCTGCGGGATATAATCAGAAATTATGATACCCGCAGTACCTAGAACTAAGGTTACCGACATAGCTCGAAGAATTGCAAAACTGCAGTGACAGTGGGTGGGGCACATTGCTCGCAGGACTGGTGACCTCATGTCAGAAGGTTCTCGAATGGCGTCCGCGGACCGGGAGACTAGCTGTCGGTAGGCCTGCTCCAAGGTGGAGTGACGACCTGGTTAAGATCGCGGGATTGCGTTGGATGCGGGAAGCACTGACCGGTCTGAGTGAAGAGCCTTGGGGAAGGCCTATGTCCAGCAGTGGACGTCTCTTAGCTAACATGATGATGATGAATGATAGTATTGATTAAAAGGAATCACTGAATGTATTCATTTCACTTAAACCCTTTGAGCTTAACAAACAATACTGTAATCCCCATCCTAATCGCTGCAATCACAGCTTCATTAGCAAAGCTTACTGCGAATCAATCAGAATCAATGAATAGCTCAATATAATAGCGCAACAGGAACAATGGTACAAAAGAACTTATTGCAAGTTCCTGTTGGAAGATAATGGTTAGACATGAAGTTTCAGGAAATGATTCAGTCTATGAAACAATAGGTTGATGAGTGTTGAAATCGGTCAAGATAAAAGGGTATAAGTAATAAGGGATAGTTTGAATCAACTTTGATCGATCGGGCTAAGTGGTTAGAGAACCTGACTACGAAACTTTAGGTGTCGGTTTCGATTCCCGGCCGGGGCAGATATTTGTATGAATAATACGAATGTTTGCTCTCAGATTTTGGATGTTTAATATGTATTTAAGTATGTGTGTTTATAAGTATGTAATGAGTATGTTTGTCCGTTGCCTAGTATCTATAGTGCAAGCTTTAGTTTGAGACTAGGTCAATTGGTGATGGTGAAGTTTTTTTTTTTCATGTAAGTATACCTACTTGTGTGCCTATTATAATACCTACTTTAGTTTTACTTGCACTGTCATCGAAATTAAACTCATGTAGTGTATGAGATTCTGCTTGCTTGACCTAACAAACGTAAAAAAGTTAAAGATGCCACTTAAAAGAAAACTTTGTAAATTGGACTTTCAGCATTGTTTTTATTAAATTAATGCGTAATTTAAGAGCGATGTCATGTTTTTCGGCAGTATTTTTTTTATTTACTCAGTGTGAGAGAATATACCACTTATGATTATACAATCATGAACACTGACTCTTTATTTACTAATAGATTAGAAAAGCAAGATTATGATTCCGTATTACATATTGAAATGCCTCTATTACAAAAGGTCTGCAACCTTTTTTTTTCTCTCCAGTGCTACCCAGAACATTGTTTCACGATACTTTTATTACTAGAGAGCGGATTTGAAGTAGCGATTACAAGTTTAATATGTATATGACTATTGCGATTGGTTAGATCCCATTAATATTATAAATGTGAACGTTTGTAAGTCTGTTTGTTTGTTTGTTACTCCATCATGATTAGACATTTCGATGAAATTTGATATACAGATAGTTTGCGTCCCGACGTACACAGGATACTTTTTATCTCGAAAAATTGCTTATTTCCCGCGGGATATTCTTATTTCCGCGCCTTTGTCCAAAAGTGAGTCTTCCGGCTGATGATGACTGCAATTGAAACCGAAGGAGAAAACATTGATTATTAAATGATATTTGTTCACAGGCCTAAGTACATCATTGGTGAAGACAGATCCCTTTACAAAGTGGTAATGAAACTGACGATTCGTCAGTTTGCCAGCAGTGACATCGGCACCTATAACTGTGTCAGCACCAACTCGCTGGGCAAAAGCGAGGGGACACTTAGACTCTACGGTGAGTGGCAACTAGTGATGTAAGATTCATCTTCTTTTCTCTAGCCTACTACAGTAAGGTCAACTGGGGCTAATGCGTCACAATACTTTAAACAGCATATTTATCAGATTATAAAAAACACATTGTGTACCTATCCTTTAAAGCTATAACTTATGATACAAGATAGCATATTTGATCTAATTTATATTTCTAATTTTCAATAACTTCTACGTGTAAATTACGTTTCTATAAAAGTTGGAATTTTTAAACGCTATAACCCCAGGTGGGGTGAAAGCGTCTTTTACTGGTATTATGTGATCGAATTGGTCGGAATGATTTTAATCGAGATAATTTTATAAAAACACATATGATAATGCAAGTGGCGAGTTGTCGTTCATTATGGCGTTCTAAAGGGGAGGCCTTTCTCCTGCAGTGGACGTCATCCGGCTGATGATGATGATGACACATGATAAATTTAATTATTATGTTGTACGCTAAATTCTAGCCTTAGTTTAGGGTAATTAGTTGAATAAAATATTCGGGGCCATACCGTCTAATTGACCCCGTTGGTGGATTACTTTAAAAAAAGAGCTCGGTCACGACATCTAATGATTATTTTTTATACTTGTATGTATGTATGTAAACTCTTTATTGTACAAAATAAGTAAAATACAGTTGACAAAAAAAAACAAATATGTACAAAGGCGAACTTGTTGTGCCAAAGCTTTTAAAAAAAATGGCGTGAGTCGTTCTAAAGGATGTTTTCCTTATGATAGTTGGAATCGACGCATTAGCCCCGTAGACGACATAGCCCCGGCTAACCGGTTGAGTTTCTCTATTTCTCCCTGTTCTGAGCAGTAAGGGTCTAGTATGTACCCACCACCTTTACAATATCATCTTTCCACCGCGTTTATGGTCCTTCTCATCTTTAACTCTCTCATGTAATCTAGTAGGCATTTGCACCAAAATCCAAATCCCAGCAGTGCTTGCACTGTTGTGTTTCGGCGTGGAGAGTAAGACAGCCGTTGAAATTACTGGCACTTGATTTTGGTGCACTGGCCGGCCTATTTCTATTTGATTCTTGCCGCCCTACTAATGTCAGTGACTCTTTACTCTTTGCAGTATACAGTAAGCCAGCTTCAGAAGATATAATAATACACATTTAACTTAAGAACAGTCTGTATGAAACCAATAACTTTAGAACTTGAACTTTTTTGCAGAAATCAAATTGTATCCCAGCTCGCAGTCTTCTGAAGTTAACGTTGGCGGTAAGCAATCAGAAAGCAATGCTAGTTTTCAAATTTATAAAGTTTATCGGTAGACAGTGATAGTCCGACAGTTATAACGTTAGATCTCCAGGAGCGTTCAACTCGATATTTCAACTTCGTTTACCTCTAATATTGTTCCAATCTAAGTACGTCTAAGTAAGTCTTGAAACGATAGATAAAGGATGTTTAAAAATTAGTATCCAAAATATAAACTGAAATATAGGTTTTACGGGATGACCGTAAAAGTAACAAAAAATTGGAATTGAAATAAAAAATACAAAAAGATTCCGAAAAACCAATCTTAAAAATTAATTTACAATATAAAACTTCAACTTATAGTTAGGATAGTTTGACTGAACACTTTGTATTTTTTGGTTGGAATATATTATGACTACGCGGTATTCTGTTTTTTTGGTAAAATCATCATATCGATAGTTTGTTAAGTTCTTCTCCATGAGTCGTCTTTTAAAAAAGTCTAACGATAGAACCAAAGTAATTGCTTCGAGCAACTTGGTTATACTTATAATTTCATGAAAAATTTGTCAACCACAGTTAAAATACCCTAAAAACATTAATGGGGGTGTTCTGTCAAATGTAGGTACCTTGCACGTTTTCCCTTAACCTACGTATTGTCTTCAAAACCGTGTCTATTGACAATAAGGAACGTGATTGACGTAGTGGCAGACCACGAACATTATATTATAGGTGACCTTAGCCCTTTTTTTTCAACTGTATACGTGAGTTGTTCAAATTTACCTTACCTCCCTCTGAAAATATCAGACTATTGACAAAGCCAACTTTCGTCATAAGTATACTGAACTCTCTGACATAAGAAAGCTGAGAACGAAAAAAAAGCCCGAGGTACACGAGTCTACTGTGCTAGCAACTCGGGCTTTATATATGCAGATCGAGCTAGAAACAGTTCTGTATATGTCAGCGGATGATTGTAAAATCCTCCAGAAATAGCGCCATTTCACGATATGCCCAGGAATTTCGTGATCTGGCGGATTTTACTATCGGCCGCCGACATACACAAGTCGAACATTACTAGCTAAAGCTAGCTAAAGTTTGCTGACTTATACCATGAAAAAAAAGCCAAGTGTCTAGAGGATATTTTATCTAGTTCAGCTTTATACTACATAGGAGATTATATCTTCTTTTTTGCGCAGGTCTGATGGAAGGGGGAGGAGTGAAAACACAAGGTGGAAGTGGTTTTGCAAATAAAGTGTTTGTATCATCAAGAAATGTGGTGTTATACACTGTTTTGGTCTTAGTGTTAGTCAATAATTTAGTGTAAGATCAAGTGAATTGTACATAAAATTAAATGTTGAGCTAGGATAATGTTGTAAATAAAAATGTCAACCTTTTGAACATTGTACTCTGTCGAATCTTTTTAATTGTTGAAGTATCACACTGTTACAGTTATTATAATGATAAAATGAGCAGGATTTGAAAATAGAAACTAAGTATTAATTTGGAATAAATTTGCTCAAATTGAAAATAAATCGTATTATAATAACGTATAACTTTATGCTTATTTGGAATTTACTACATGCTCAATAAAATATTATTTACTTTGTTTTAAATGATGTCAATTTCAATAAAAGACGTAAGTAATAAGAATGCATATTTTTAATTCAACAACCTGTATTTTTTGTAGAATAATCTGTTATAAAAAAAATTAAAACACTTTTTACTGTTTGGGGTAATTTGGAAACTTTTACGAAACTACAAGACAATCTGACGTTACCCATTTGACAATCCATACTAATATTACGAGTATAAATGCGAAAGTGTGTTAGTATGTTTGTGTGTTTGTCCGTCTTTCACACCGTAACGGAGCGACGGATCGACGTGATTTTTGGCATAGAGATAGTTTATGGGCCCAAGAGTGACATAGGCTACTTTTTATCCCGGAAAAATGCACAGTTCCCGAGGGAACAGCGCGCGATAACCGAATACC
Organism: Choristoneura rosaceana; assembly: GCA_037349165.1. NCBI lineage: Eukaryota > Metazoa > Arthropoda > Insecta > Lepidoptera > Tortricidae > Choristoneura > Choristoneura rosaceana. Next base: position 1,477,631 of record JAZBNJ010000002.1, read on the forward strand.
ACGCGGGCGGAGCCGCGGGCAAAAGCTAGTGGGATATATATAGGCTGGGATGATGATGATGATGAAATTGTGATTCAATTCAATTCAATTCAATTTATTTCAAATAACAATGTACATTGTGTTTGAAGTTAGAGGTACAATAATACATGTCCAAATTATATAAAAAGTCAAATTAAATAGGTTCAAAATTATTAATATTATAAAAACTAAAAATTTAATTAAATATGTCAAATCATTTCTCAGCAATCCAGATTAAAAATAATAATAATAATAGTAATAATAATTAACATTCAGTATAATTATATCGTCACTGGAAAGGCAAAATTACTTAACCGCCAAATTGGGCATATTGAGTTATATACATATTCGGAATCAGCGAATTTTTCTGCGTCGATCTATCTGGGTAACGTAGCTATCGGAGCACTTTTGTGGCGCTTCAGTAACCCGTAAAAAGGCGGTTCTTTTGTTTTTTCGTTTACTGAAGAGCCATACTTTTTGGTCTTTTTTGCACATGTGTCGCATAAGTAATATCTCTTTACCGTAAAAATACAAAAACTGCAATTTAAGTAAAACTGTCTTCTTATCTTGTGATAAATAAAACTCTTTCAGTATTTGTGCTTTTCTTACAATATAACAGTAGCTCTATTAAAGTAATTTTGTTTTATTTTCATTCGGATCGAGCATGGCGTCTAAGAAAAGTTGCCTTCGTGTTTTTGTCGAGTGAATGACGTATACGTAACTGAGCCATCCAGTTATTTTTAATTTTGGGAACTAAAAGCAGTTTTTAAAAAATAATCTTATCCTTGACAACATCATATCAGTATTATTTAAATGAATATGTTTTGCTATTAAGATAGTTTACGCGTAATGAAAATGCGCGGGCGCAAGCAGTTAAGTCAGTCTGCTCGAATATATAGCATTTATATTTAGTTCTTCATGGGAGCAAATCCTCTTAAATATGCCAGAACTAAATGTCAAAAGAAAATTACTTGTATTAATTAAAGTATTTATTTTATAGTAGTTTTTTTTTAAATACTGACGTAATATAAACACATTTTTTCTGATCTTATCGTAATTCCTGACGCCCACAACAAGATGCATGTTTGTATTTACTGATATTAATGTTAACCATTTTACAGAACTGACTATGTCGGAGAACACCAAGTAATGTGTACATAATATAAAAGAAGAAACTGACTGACTAGGTAACTTATAGATCAACGCACAGCCAAGACCGCTGACAGGTCTTAAGTAGAAACTTGAAATTTGGAATATATATGTTCCTTAATAGGTGTAGACGCGTACTAAGGAATTTTTTTTCGAAATTAATCCCCTAAGGAAGTGAAATGGGGGCCCAAAGTCTGTATGTGGAAACAAGATTAGTTAGAAAATTTTATTCTAAACCTCATAGGAGTACTCCTAACGATAAATGAATAAACACGTGTATCGGGTTTTTTGAGGATTCAACCCCTATAGGAGGGAAATGTGGTGACAAAGTCCGAAAATCAACATGGGTATGGTTACTATAGTTTATCGTGTCGATGATTACGAAAACAATAACGATTTTAAAATCCAATGTGGCTTATGTGAAATACCGTAACCCCTGTTGGGGTACGACGGGGCTGAAATGTCAATATGGGTATGGGCAGTGATATCTTGGTAGTATGGCCATGGCCGTCTCCGTAGGAGGGAACGCCTCAAACTTTAATGGCACATGCAAGAAACTTTGCGCGATCTCTCAATTTCAGTGATAATGCTTTTATATAATAGACACCACCTGATGCTGTATTCAGTCATGTGTTCTGCTCATAAAAGAACTCCTCAAAAGTTGATATCACAGATACCACATTGTTGCAAACGCAATTGTTTTTATTTTGTTATGTGTGTTACTTTTGAATCTGTACACAAGATTTAAACGCAATACAGAGGGCATGACGTTAAATTTTTATTTAACCAATTACAGCTTCGCACGCACTTGAATATAAAGCTCTGTAACCGTCAATTTTTTTGGCATTTTCCTCTGTAAACCAACTGTTTTGGTAAACCTCTGAAAAATAAGTACTTTCAGTCGAATTTTTATCGAAGTTTTACTCAAGCATTGCCAGAACACCCTCTACTTCATCAGCTTGAGTTTTGACGTTACAAATAACTTAATGAAAAACTAAAATATACTTAAAAGCTATTACTTAAGTTTGTTCTAAAAACGAAAATAAACATTAAATATCTACGCCAAATTAATCCATACATTATATAATATAATGTATCTAAACTTTAGATTCTAAAGTATCATAGAAGTGCCCTTAGGAAGGATGTTTCGAACCATTAGATACCAATACCATTGGATATTGGTTTTTTGGAACCGTCGGATAGGGAAATATGTAAACTTTATGTTTTTTTTTTAACTTTTGAAACAACTAAGCTAATCAAAAAACAACTATTAGTGAAAGATTTATAAAAATTCAATTCCCAGAATAATACAAACCTGTTTCAATTCAATCGCCAACAGTGTGGTTTTCTACGGAATTCACTTTTTCCTACACGCTGAAATGTGAATGAAGATGTGAAACAGTGGTTTAAAGTTTGTACAAAATTATGATTGTTTAGGTTTATTTGTGAATTCAAAATTTTGCAAATATATTCCTCCAAAAAAGCAATTAAAAAAACGAAACAAAGAAAAGTCAATTTTCCGGGGGAAATTTAATTTAATATTTAATCGAAAAGTTTCAATTTTTTTTTCAGTAGAATTTGTACTCAACTGATAATAATAGGTACCCACTCAACTTTATCTGGCGCCACAATTTTAGAAAGAAAGAAAGACAGAAGACATTTATTAACATTCAGAAAGACACACAAGTACAAAAAAAAAATAAAAAAAATAGCAAACACAAATAAAACAATAAATAAATCAAAAGACGAAAATGAAAAAATACGATTTTGTGTGTCCCCACAAAAGTAAAACAGCCGCTGACTCAGCATTATGCTGAGGCGTCAGAGGCCTGCAGCGCTGATATTCTGTCAGAACCGTCTGTGACTCATGGAATGAAACACAAACATACTAAACTTATCCATGTCAATAAAATTAAGAAATAAAAATTGATTCAATTGTAAATCGACAAGAAATAAATAAATTACAATAAAGAATACTGTTCAAGCCGTTTTACTGAAGTTTATTTGTGTTTGCTTTCGCACACATGCATGTTACGTATTGATTGAAAAACTTAAGTCAGTCTGCAATAAATCTTAGCTCAAGCAACACATATTTGTTTAATTACAACCACTGCAAAAACCAAAATCAACCCTAATACAGTCAACATATGGTCCATATCGAAACGGATTACATCGAAGAAGCGCCGAGCTCGCCGAGGTTCGAGAACAAAAGACACCCGCATTCCAATCGCCCGGCGAACTGTTTTTTCATAGTGAACATTGTGCGATCTATGCAGTGGAACTCGTCAACAAGTTATTATGTTATTATTGTGTGAAGAATTATAATACAACAATTTAACTTAAACGCGTGAACATTGACATTGAAATAGGGTGTTGTATTGAGCTTTAGTGCCACAAAATGGTTTTAACTATGGAACAGTTGGTGAACGTGTTACAAGATACCGCAACTTTGCTACAAAAAACGCAAAATAATTTACGAAAATGTCCGAAAGTAAGATTAACCAAAGGTTATATCGAGTCCCGTTTACAATGCATAGAAAATTATTGGAAAACGTTTCACAATGCTCATCAAGATCTTCTTACGTGTGTACCGAAGGAAAAACGAATGGAAATACCTTATTTAGTAAATGAAGAATACTACATTTATGAAGACTTATACTTGTCCATGGTCGGAGATTTAAAGGACATGTTAATGAGTGGAAACTGTACACAACCAACAACATTTGAAGACCAAGTAAAATTACCGCGCGTCCAACCACCGGTATTCAGTGGCAACTATGAAGACTGGCCTACGTTTCAAGACTTATTTGAGTCACTCATTCACAACAATAAAACATTAACCGATGTTATGAAGCTACATTTTTTAAAAAACAGTGTCAGTGGCGAAGCACATTCATTATTGAAAAACATACAAGTAACGAACAAAAATTATGAAGAAGCTTGGAAGACTTTGAAAAATCGTTACGGAAATAAAAGAATGATTGTCAACGCTGTTTTGAAAAGATTATTTTCACAAAAAAGAAACTACGTGCAAAGTGCTAGTCAAATTAAGTCATTATTAGACACAACTACAGAGTGTTTGAACAGTCTTACCAATCTTGCGGTGTCCGTCGTCTCCTGGGATTATAGTGCATTTAATCGTCATGAAACTTGATGCTGATACTCACAAGGACTGGGAAGAATATTCTTTCAAGAGCTCACCTGACAATCTTCCAAAGTGGTCAGAATTAAAAGGTTTTCTTGAAACCAAATTTCGTACCTTAGAATTTATAAATAGTACAACCCCAGTCGCCACGTCAAGTGCAAGACAACCTACCCAGAAAAGTAACTATACAAATTCAAATTCGTCCCCCGCTTCACGTGTTCAAAAAAGCTTTCACACGACAACATCAGCACCTCCACATAAGACATGTATGAAATGTAACGAAAATCACACTCTGAGCCACTGCAAGAGTTTCGCGAGTATGGGCGTAAATGAAAGAGTTGACTACGTCAAAAATAACAACTTATGCTACAATTGTTTACTCAGTGGGCACTCCGTTTTTAAGTGCCGCTTACCCACATCTTGCCGAGTCTGTCATAAGCGCCATCACTCCTTGTTACATCACTTGAAGAATGAGAACCCAAAGACACATTTGAGCCAATTGGAGGAAGGCGACGATGAGGAAGAACAGGAAAGGGAAAATATCGCTGTTGTGACTCACTTCACGACCAAAAAATCAACTGTTCTATTGGCCACAGCGCTTGTTCCTGTGAGAGACGAGATGGGGCAGGTGATCACACTGCGAGCTTTAATCGACCAAGGTTCGCAGGCGAGTTTCATTACGGAAAGGGCCGTACAGTTAATGCAACTCAAGAAAAAACCTACAAAGGGCTCAGTCACGGGAGTAGGATCAACGAGAACCACTATCAACAGCGTGGTACAATGTGAGCTTCTATCAAGATGCGAGACTAATTTCAGCCTGAAAATAGAAGCATATGTGTTAGCCACGCGGTTGACCACTGAACTTCCATCGAGAACTATTACAACCAGACCTAACGCTTGGCAGCACCTTACTGGCCTCGATCTGGCAGACCCGAGCTACTATCAACCAGGTCGAGTAGACATGCTTCTAGGCGTCGACATTTATGCACGCATTCTGAAGAATAACATAATCAAAGGTCCTCCAGGCTCTCCCTGTGCACAAAATACAAGCCTTGGATGGATTTTATTCGGAGACATCATTGACAATTCTTCAGAAAACAATATTGTTGTTATGCATCACAACCTTGACTTGGACCTTTTGGTAAAGAACATGTGGGAACTGGAACCTGCAGAGAAGCCAGAACTTACAGCTGAAGAGAAGCTTTGCGAAACTATTTATGCAAACACGACGACCAGAACAAAGGAAGGACGATACATAGTTAAATTACCAACAAAGACAAACAACCTTAAATCAACAGAAGGAGAAACTAAGGACATAGCACTGAGAAGATTCAAGCAATTAGAAAGAAAATTTGAAAAAGACACAGAATTTAAGATAGAGTATACCAAGGTTATAGAAGAATATTCCACCCTAGGACACATGGAAGAGGTTCCTGAGAGTGAGAAGGGCAATCCATCGGTATATCTACCACATCATGCCGTAATCAGAAATGACAAAGATACGAGTAAGGTGAGAGCAGTCTTTGATGCTTCGTCAAAAGGTACGAACAATGTTTCACTAAATGATGAGTTACTGGTGGGTCCACAGCTTCAAGATGACATGAGGAATATAATCATGAGATGGCGCATGAAGAAAATCTGCTTTGTAGCAGATATACAGAAGATGTATCGCCAAATTTTGGTTACCAAACAAGATTCAGATTTACAACGCGTACTTTGGCGCAACAATTCAAAAGACCCTATTCGAGAGTACCGCCTACTTCGCGTTACATTTGGCACAGCATCGGCACCATATCTAGCTGTAAAGACTCTACACAGAGTTGCTGAAGATGAAGGCAAACATCATCCTGAAGCCACTAAGACAATCAAGGAAGACTTCTACATGGACGACCTCATGTCGGGCCAAGATAGTCTTGAAGAAGCAGTAGAAATTGCGAAAACCATTGCTGACATTCTTAAAAAGGGAGGATTTGACTTACAAAAATGGTCTTCTAATAGCACCGGTTTTTTGAAAGAATTTACAAGTGATCAAAGAAATAGTAAGGTGAACATGGCCATTGAACTAGACGGAACTGTCCGTGCACTGGGAGTATCTTGGAACATGGGCGAAGACAACTTCCAATATCGAATCCAGCTACCCCAGGCACTAGAACCCATTACAAAACGGACTATACTGGCTGAAACACAGAAATTGTTTGATCCTTTGGGATGGTTGGCTCCAAGTATAATTCAGGCCAAAATGCTGATCCAGAAACTTTGGTTACACCGGTCCAGCTGGGATGAAGAAGTAGATTCTGAAATCAAGGAGAAATGGTTAAACATACGAGATAATCTTATGCACCTGAATAACATAAGTATACCTAGATGGCTACATACTAATAAACCAAGATTGGATAAAACAACAGTACATGGATTCTGTGACGCATCTACAAATGCTTACGCAGCCGTCGTATACTTAAGAGTGGAGACGGAAGAAAGAGAAATTAAAACGAGTATCATAGCGGCTAAAGCTCGTGTGGCTCCTGTCAAGCCATTGTCATTACCACGTTTAGAGCTGTGTGGAGCTGTTTTGCTGGCGAAACTACTGAAACAAGTCAGAAACGCAATGAGAATCCCGGAAAAGCAGGTCTTCGCATGGACTGACTCCACAATTGTTCTTTCATGGTTAAAGGGAGACCCAAATCGTTGGCAAACTTTCGTCAGAAATCGTGTAGTGACCATTTTAGATGACACTGGAGACAAGTGGTATCATGTAAGATCACAATGTAATCCAGCTGACGTTGCTTCACGAGGCACGCCATTATCAGAGCTTATATCGCATAAATTATGGTGGAGTGGCCCAGAATGGCTAAGAACATACGAAATTCCATTTCACAAACCAGATGTCACTACAGATCTAGAAATGAAACGCATCATACAATCCAACCTAAAAGTAACACAAGAGGATGATAAATTCTCAATTACCAATCATTTTGAGGACTTTGATGATCTAACGCAACTTTTGAAGACAATTTCTTACTGTAAACGATTCTTAAACTACAAGAATCTCACCACAAGGACGATATGTACAACAGAAGAGTTAGACATTTCACTGAAGATTTGCATAAGGTTAATTCAAGGACAGATATTTAACGATGAGATTCACAGACTACAGACAAACAAACCAGTAAGACACGATAGCAAATTAAAGTCATTTAATCCTTACCTTGATGATGAAAATATACTCAGGGTGGGCGGTCGTCTTAAACATGCTACTTTAAGTGAAGACAGTAAAAATCCCATAATTCTCGACAATAAAAATCGACTTAGCTTCTTACTTGTGGCTGACGCACATCAGAAGACACTTCATGGAGGACAGCAATTGATGATGTGTTATCTGAGGGCTAAATACTGGATCCTAAAGATAAAGCGAAGCGTCAGATTATACATCCGTAAATGTTTGATATGTGCACGACAAAACGCTACTGTGAAGAAGCAATTAATGGGAGATCTGCCTAAGCAGCGAGTTACGCCAGCACGCCCATTTCTGAATAGTGGAGTGGACTTTGCAGGGCCATACCAGACACTAATGTCAAAGGGCAGAGGCATAAGAACGACAAAATCATACATAGCTATCTTCATTTGTATGGTCACAAAAGCCATACATTTGGAATTGGTTGGAGACTTGACCTCGGAAGCTTTCATTGGAGCTTTTAGGCGATTTGTTTCTCGTCGAGGTAGGTGCGCCAATTTATGGAGTGACCAAGGGAGAAACTTCATTGGAGCGAGTAAAGCCTTGGCAGAAGCGTTTAACGAAGCTAAATTAGACTTTGACGTAGAAATAGCAGACAAGTTAGCACAAGATGGCACTCAGTGGCATTATGTCCCAGTTTACAGCCCAAATTTTGGCGGATTATGGGAAAGTGGAGTTAAGTCTATGAAATTTCATCTGAAACGAGTCTTAAATTCACATCTGACATTCGAAGAAATGACCACTCTACTTTGCCAAATAGAGGCCTGTCTAAATTCACGGCCATATAATCCCATTGATGAAGATGAAAATATAGACATTCTAACGCCAGGACATTTTTTGATAGGTGAAGCGCCCATAACCATACCATCACCTACCTTCTCAACTGCTAAAATTAGTAATTTGTCACGTTGGCAGCACCTGCAAAAATTGTTGAACGACTTTTGGCACAAATGGCAACAAGAATACCTATCCAGACTTCAACAGAGAACAAAATGGACAAAGAAAGAGCCTGAATTTGACATTGGCCAAATAGTCCTAATTAAAAATGAAAACTTACCACCAGGAAAATGGTTGATGGGTCGTATAATGAAAAAACACCCTGGCTCGGACGGCTTAACCAGAGTTTACAGCGTGAAGAGCGGAGAGCAAGTTGCAAAACGTTGCGTTAGTAAGCTTTGTTATTTTCCAATTGACGACAAGGCAGAATAATTCGAATGATAACTTTGTTTAAATTATGTATTACTCGATAATTTTCTAATATCTTTATGCTGTTATTACGGATTCAATCTTAATCTGTCCGCCGTAAATCCGAGATTAATTTCAATTTTATTTCAATAATATAAAATTAATTAATTAATAATTATATAAATTATAATTAATAATCTAATTATGTCAATTGTAAATACATTTCTTTCCAAATTTGATATGTATGCAAACTTGGTTAAGAATTATTTCCAATAGTACCTAATGATTATATTGAATTTGTTGCATGATATTTTGATTCAAATACTAATTATTTTGGTAAAAGGATAATTAATATCCTTTGGTGGGCGGTATGTTCAAGCCGTTTTACTGAAGTTTATTTGTGTTTGCTTTCGCACACATGCATGTTACGTATTGATTGAAAAACTTAAGTCAGTCTGCAATAAATCTTAGCTCAAGCAACACATATTTGTTTAATTACAACCACTGCAAAAACCAAAATCAACCCTAATACAGTCAACAAATACTTAATTGACATTATTATAAAAAAAAAATCCTATTAATGTTATGAATACCATACTATGATACATAATGTGAATACCATACTATGGTAGGTAAACATCAACATAATTCGTTAATATATTCAAAAAAGTTGAAACTTTCTTGTTTCATTTCTTTGCAACTTCTTCTTCAATCATTATGACAAATGTAAGAAATAAAACGTTCTTACTGAGTCATACTAGAAGTAGATACCTACTTCACGATGACTATTTTTTATTTAAATACCTTGTATTAAGAACTGATAATTTCAAATAAACTAACCATAGTTAAAAAACTGGAAGCATTCATTTGTGTTGCAGTTGTTACGTAATTTTTTGTTTATGTGATGATTAGATTTTAACTACTTCAGTATAAGGCATGGCCTTTTTTTGATTCAAACAAAGTTATCAGTAGTTTTATTGTACTTATAAAAAGGAAAATTTATCGCTGGAGTCATTTTCTTCGTATAAATAATTTTGCCAAACTTACTGTAAATGAATTTTGGCTCACTTATTAATTTATGTGTTTGCCTTTTAAGTAGTTATACCATACGTGTGAAAAAAGGAACACGTTTAATTGCAGTCATTTTACTTCACCTGGACAGCAACCATACTACATTAAACGAAATTTTCACGTACTTTTATATCTACATGTAGGGCGGGGTCAGGTTTGTCCAGTGTTAGTTTGCGACCGGTCGCCAACTGGATTGGGTCTGTCCCTATATTAATTGCCTGTCCGGCAGTTAACTTGGCGAATGGTCTGGGGTGGAGCTCACAGTTGCAATGACATCCCGGGCAAGACTGTTTGGACTCCTTCCCGTGGTTGCCGCCCGTTAACTGCCTGATTCTGCCGTAGGAAGCAGGTAGAACCGAAACAAACAGTCGTATCCTGGAACATCAGTTACCTTCCCATCCTACTCATCCCGTACAATCAGCTGCAGGCGATGACGTGGCATGTCGCCGCGGGCTTCATATCCAAAATAATAGGATATGAAGCGGTAGAATGCCACCCGCGTGTTTGTGCCGTGCGCGGGGACCCGTACGGATGGAGAACGAGATCCTGGTAGGTTGAGCTGGACGGGGGTCGTGTTGCCCTCAGAAAGCAACACGCCACTTTGGCTCGGGATTCATCTCACACGGGCGGTCGGGACCTAGCCAGTCACGATCAATCGGCTGTCGTATCCTGTAGGTTGGATACGGGCGAGGGTTTTGGGGTGTGGAGGTCGGTAGTCGGCGGGGCACAAACCCAATGCAGTCCACAACAACCTGCAGCGGGGGAGGCAACGTGCGGACTCATCGGCAGCCTACTTTGGAACCCTATATCCTGCTGGTAGCCCTGGTGGGTCAAACCATCCCCAGTTGAGGGCTCCGTGGAGGGTGGGGAGCCAGCGGGACGAAAAACAACTGAGGATCCATGGACTCCAAAAGTTGTTGTACGACGAGTAGGGAGGCCGGACCCGTAGGGGATGAGGCAAAAAAGGACTGTGGGAAGGTGCGACGTGTCCCTGTCACTGACAGAGATGCGGGAGCCGGACCCAGTTCCAAAAAAGGACCCGTTGGGTTCTCTAAAGCGCGTGGCACTGGTGTCAAGGCGCATCGAACGAAGGGCGAAAAGTGCGGTGGCGCTGCTCCCCCGAAAGGTACAGCCCGACCTCTTCCCCAAGGGTCGAAGAGAGGGCGCACAGTTCCCCCTGCAAAGGGGTCGACCTGTGTTAATGCCGGTAAGGGGAAATGTGTAGCTGCGCCTAGTAGCCGAAAGGCGGTGGTCCCACCACAACCAAATCCGGTTCGTCAGAATCCGGCCCCGGAGGGGGGTGCGCAAACACCTACGGGTACGAGCGCGCCTTCATACGAGGGTTGGACGAAGATGAGCAGGAGGAGGAAGAGGAGGGCGAAGGAAATCCTGAGAGCGTTGGGACCCCTGGAAGACAGCTCGTCTGAAGGCGGAACCCCGGCAGCGACCTCGGGAAATCCTGCACCGCAGAAAAGACCACTGGCGACAACTGACGGACCTTCTCAATCTGCCAGAGACTCTAAAAGGACGAAGGTGGCGGAGTCGTATGCGGAGATTTTGGCGGGTGAGAGGGCTGCCATTGTGCCGGTGGACTTTCCTGCCGAACGAGTCCTGATGGGGCATGTCGGGGCCATACAGGAGGCTGTGATCACACGCCTGCTGGATGCCCCCGACCCGCTTCCACAGTTCACTTTCGGCAACATCGTGGGAGGAGCACTGCATGTTGGCTGCAGTAATGCAGAGTCCTTCGCATGGCTCAGCTCAGCAATTGGGGAGGGAGAAATTGCTGGGATGAGCCTGAAGGTCGTGTACGCCAGGGATCTTCCGAAGCCGGTCAAAATGGCATGGAAGACGAAGATCGTTGGAGTACAGGACAGCAGGACGCTGTTGCGGCTGCTGCAGCGCTACAACCCGAGGCTGCATACGGAGCAGTGGAAAGTGGTTGACACCATAGTGGCGGAGGCCAGCGCCCGGCGCATCATATTGATGGACCGGGAGTCGGCTGAAGTCATTAAGGACGCCGGCTACTGTCTACACTCTGGCATCGACGTCAGCTCCTTCAAGCTTCTTGAGGACGCGGAGAAGACGCTTGGAGGAGGTGGCGACGATCAGGGTCCTGCTCGCGGCAACGCCAAAGCTAACCCTGGTAAAGCTGGGGCTGCTGCCGGTGGTGTTGAGGTGAAACCTGTGCACGCCAAGGAAGCTCCCGGTGATGCCAAAGTGGCTCCCGGTGACACCGAGGCTAGTTCGGGTGTAGCCGAGAACCATGCGGGTGGCGCCCAGGCAGTGCCGGGCGAAGCTGAGGCGGGGACGGCGGTGGTGATGGATGTAGAGGATGTGGGGTCGGACAGTGGGGCTGATGGGGTGCGCGGGGTCGGGGGGTCTTCTGTGACCTCGTCACAGATTTCCCTGGCTGACTTGCGCGCTCTATCGGAGCTATATCTGGACGGCCCCACATCCCCTGCATCCCAGGAGGAGCCGCAGGAAAGGGCTGCTGATCTCAGCATGCCCAAAAACTAAGAGCCAAGATGGACGGTCTAAGGTGCGTACAAATTAATTTACAACACAATAAAGCTGCTACTGCAATTTTAGCAAAACAGTTAAAAAGCGAGAAATTCGATATCGCCTTGATACAAGAACCTTATGTTTATAAAGGAGAAATTAGAGGCTTAGGCGGAACGGGAGGCATATTATTTCACTCCTGTTCCGAAAATAACGAAATGAGGACGTGCATATTTGTCAGAAATGGCATCAATGCCATGCCCTTGAATGCTTTCTGTTCCAGGGATCTTACGACCATCAAGATCCTGGGGAGGGGGGAGGGTAAGGCCCTTATATTCTCATCTGCCTACCTTCCCTATGAAGCGACGGACCCGATCACACCACTACTCCGGAGTCTCGTCGAGAACAGCAGCAAGGCGAACACCGGCCTAATCATTGGCTGTGACGCCAATGCTCACCATGTCATCTGGGGGAGCTCGGACGTCAACAAAAGGGGAGAGAAGTTGCTGGATTTTCTGGTGAGCTCTTCTTTACAAATTATGAATAAAGGCAATGACCCAACATTTGTTAACGCAAAAAGAGGTGAGGTTATTGATGTGACGTTAGCTACTAACAATATATGTAGGAATATCACGAAATGGCATGTATCCAATGAAACAACTTTATCAGATCACAGGTATATATGCTTTAGGTACAGAACTAACGAACCAGTAAAAACTGTGCTTAAAAGGAATCCTAGGAACACGGACTGGTTGTCTTTTAAGACAGATCTAAAAGTGGAACTAGGTGACCCTAAAGGTAAGCTCAATTCTATAATAGATATCGAGTTTGAAGCGGACAACATAGTCCGAGCCATCAATAACGCTTGGACCAAAAACTGCCCGGAGAAAAAAACTGGACCAAAGAAAGTCCCATGGTGGAACCCTGATATTGCGAGACTCAGGAAAGAAACCAGGGCGACCTTCAATGATGCAAAGGCTTCAAAAAACTTTGAGACCTACGCAAAAAAGCTCACAGAATACAATAAAGCTGTGAGAAAAGCAAAAAGGAAAGCATGGAAAGACCACTGCGACCAAATAGGTTCGATACCAGAAGGTATGAGACTCACGAAGGCTCTAGCCACAACCAGATCAGTCCCATTAACTACCATAAAGGGTAAAGACGGGAACATGACTGAGACAGGCATAGAGACACTAAAGATAATGTATGAGACGCATTTCCCAGGCTCTATTATACATCAGAGCACAACAGAAAGTAACTCAATCAGTATTGCCGAACAAGTGGGTACTACCACAAGGCACAATTGGGATACTGCCAAAAAGGTAGTAGATCACGATAAGATAAAGTGGGCTTTGTCCACCTTTCGCCCTTATAAAACACCAGGGCCAGACGGCGTTTATCCAGTTCTACTACAAGAAGGCGCTAATGTACTTATACCACACCTTAGTAGATTGTACAGAGCATGCCTAGCCTTCGGACACGTACCGCGTGTGTGGAGACAAGTTAAGGTAATCTACCTTCCAAAACCTGGTAAGGCAGATTATAACGATGCCAAATCATATAGGCCAATAAGCCTGTCATCATTCTTCCTGAAAACATTGGAAAAATTGGTTGACAGACACATAAGGGATGGACCACTTAAACGGCACCCACTGCATAAAATGCAATGCGCCTACCAACCGGGCAAGTCGACAGAATCAGCGATACACCTGGTAGTAAACAGAGCGGAACAGGCATTAGAGAGTAAAGAACTCTGCCTGGCTGCGTTTCTGGACGTGGAAGGTGCATTTGATCGTACAACGTATCATGCCATCAAAACTGCTGCGGACAGACATGGAATCGAACCCACTATCTGCAGATGGATGGAAAAAATGCTTAACAGCAGACTGATAACTTCAACCTTATTAGGAGAAGAATTATCAGCCACAGCAACAAAAGGATGCCCTCAAGGAGGAGTTCTGTCGCCTACGCTATGGAGCTTGGTGATAAACTCGCTACTAGAGGATCTCAACACAGGCCCAGTACAAACAGTGGGTTATGCAGATGACCTGGTAATACTTGTCAATGGGAAATTCCCAAACACAGTATCAGGAATCATGAACGCAGCTCTCAAAAAAGTGGAGAAATGGTGTAATGAATATCACCTCTCCATAAATCCGAGCAAAACGGTGGTAATACCATTTACCAGAAAAAGGGACCTAAAAAACATACAGACTTTAAAAATGTATGACAGGGAACTAAGACTTTCCAATGAGGTGAAATATCTTGGAATAATCCTTGATAAAGGACTTAACTGGAAAAAACAGGTGGAATACATTATGACCAAAGCAACGAGAGTATTTGGCATGTGTAGATCCGCATATGGAAAAACATGGGGACTCAACCCGAAAGTACTGAAATGGATCTACACCATAATGGTGAGACCTATCATACTGTATGGGTGCCTCGCCTGGTGGCCTAGGACACAACTAAGCACATGTAGGAATCTACTGGCCAAGATCCAGAGAACGGCCTGCATGGCTATCACAGGGGCGTTCAAAACAACGCCGACAGCAGCAATGGAAGTCCTACTGGACCTACCACCACTGCATATTGCTATAGAATCTGAAGCGCGTAAGTCGTTGCACAGAATGAAAATATACGGCCTGTGGAACGATTCCGCTCCGAGGACAAAGCACACCAAAATGGAACAGAACAAATACCTTGATAGTATAACGGCGATGGGTTGCGACAAAATGCAACCAAAGTACATATTCCGAAGGAACTTCAAGGTACATGTTCCTACAAGGGCAGAATGGACGGAAGGATTGACACTGCCCGAAGGCAGCGAAAATTCATGGTACACGGATGGATCTAAAATGAAATCCGGTACAGGAGCCGGCATTCACGCCAAGGACTTCAATAGTAGTGTAAGCATGGGAAATTATGCAACTGTCTTTCAAGCAGAGACGTATGCAATTATTTCCTGTGCACAGGAGAATATAGATAGGAAGGTAAAAGAACAAACCATCTATATACTCAGTGACAGTCAAGCAGCTCTAAAGGCACTCACATCGCCAAAGGTTGACTCAAGACTGATCTATAATGGAGTACAAGCATTAAACAAGCTTGGCAGACGCAACAAAGTGCGACTGGTTTGGATCCCAGGACACAGAGGCTTCATCGGCAATGAAAAAGCAGATGAGCTAGCAAGGGAAGGGTCAATGAACAAAAACATAGGGCCCGAACCGTATGTGGGACTCTCACAGGGTACCATAAAGAATGCTATAAACGACCACACCAGATTTAAACACCAACAAGAGTGGAAAACACTGGAAGGTCTAAAGCACTCAAAACGATTCATCGAAAACGTCAGCACTAGCTGGACTAAAAAACTCTGGACACTCAGTAGGAAGCAACTCCGACAAATCGTCGGGGCATTTACAGGTCACTTCGATACTAAACACATACTAGTAAAGATGGGACTACAGGACAATGAAGATTGTAGATTATGTGGTGAGGAAGACGAAACAATGGAACACATTATGTGTGAATGTGACGCTCTCGCCAGATTAAGAATGAGACTCTTTGGCGTTGGATACCCCGCGCCAGGAGACTTTAAGGCACTACCGCTACATCAAATCATCCAATTCATGGATGAGGTGATAAAAGCAATGGAGTAAGTGCGAAGGAGGGGTAATTACACAAAAGATCCCTACGGGTCGAAGTGTATCCGCAAGGACCCCTAAAAGTAAGATAAGATAAGATAAGATATCTACATGTATGTGTTATCAGTACTTTCAAACTACAAAGAAAGTTTAAGCTGATGGTACTTAAGAAATTTTGACTTACTAAAAAAGAAGTTATTATTACTCAAGCGCCACTTATTTCCTAAAATAGTGCACAAAATAATATGGAGCCTAGTGATAAACATAGATAAATCAAATAGGTTTTCATAAAAAATTCTTTTATAAAAATCGGATGATTAGATGAAAAGATATCTTTTTTTTTCGTAAAAAAAAAACTTTAAATGGCTTTTTCTCGAAATGTCATTTTGGCGTTTCAGTAATTTTGCCTTTACAGTGACGATATGTAGTTTGCAATTGAAGGCGTAGTTTTAACAATAATCCCAATCTCTATTGAATAATAACACTTCTCCAACAAGAAAGACTTTAATTTTCGTTTAAATGTGTGACTGTTACTAATAGATTTTAGTTCAACAGGTAATTTGTTAAACAGAACTATACTCTGATAACCCGTTGAGTGCTTAGCAATTTTCAGATTAGTACTATTTGGTTGAGGCAGGTCCTTCCGCCTTGTTGCGAGTCGTTTATCTCTCTGTTCAGCAGTTTCAACATCGTTGATATAGCTCATCAAGTCCGTAAGCACCACTAAGATGTACAGGCTGGGGACGGTGAGAATTCCAAATTCTTTGAAAAAGGGTCTGCATGATGTCTGTTGCGGCACTCTAGCCATAATTCTTATTGCTCTTTTCTGCGCAATAAATGCTGCATTGACGTTGTACTTGTAGCTGTTTCCCCAGCACATTATACTATAGCGTATTTTGGATTCCACCAACGCATAGTAGACCATTTTTAATTGCTTCAGTTGAAGTTCATTTCGAAGGCTTCTAAGAGCGTAGCATGCGGAACTTACTGAGCCGATCACTGCAGACAATTCTGCTTTCCAATTTAGACTAGAATCAATGTACACTCCAAGAAATTTAGCCGAGTCTACTAGTTGGATCGTGCTACCTTCAAGACATATGTGTAGTGTGTCCTTAGCCCTGGCTGTTGTTTTGAACAGAAGAATTTTTGTTTTGCTACAGTTCAGCTTTAAACGATTCACTTTGAACATACGAGTGACATACGAGTACAAACATTATTATTATGCTGGGAAGCCTCTCCTCTTGACTTCCACATCTCCCTATCCAGAGCTATATTAGGCCACTCTTTCAGTTCCGCGTCCAGGTCATCTCGCCATCTCCACTTCGGCCTGCCTTGCCGTGCCCGTCATGCTGTACCCACCATGTGGCTTTGTGCACCCATCTTTGTGGATGCATCCGGCATACATGCCCGGCCCAATCCCACTTAAGTTTGGCGGTCGTTTTGCCAACACCAGAGTATAGACATAGTAAATAGTACTTTGTGTGTAAACAATAACAGACTTTTGCTGCTTTCTTGACTCTGGCGAGCGTCATATATCCAAGTAAGTTTCATTGAATGTGTATTGTTATTCACTGATCGCGCTATCGTTCTCTAATCTTATTGCCGCACAGAAGAACAAATAAACCACGGCCTTGATGGTCACCTAATTCGTAGATTTTATTTAACAATCTCCATGACAATTTATTCGCACCAGGTACAAAATAGTAAAGTCCTCATATTGGCCTAAAGCTATAAAATGGACGCCACAAGTATTTTATCGCAAGCGATAATTCTTAAGTACATCGTAGAGCTACTTTAGTACCGCGTGTAAAAGTTTCGTTTTAGTGAGAGTAAAAGTATTTTATTTTACTGATAACCATGGAAGTTGAAAATGTATTTATTTGTTAAATAACATAACCAACAAAAAGTTGGAAAACTCCCGAAAAGTTTAATATCTCAAAAAAGACTGAACTGATTTTGATAAAACATGTCTAAGAACGATCGCTAAAAAACCTGCTTTAAATTTAAAAAACCGCGATCAAATCCATCCATTTAAGAGCGGTACCAAAGACACACAGACACACGGACATACAGACACACAAACACACATAGCGGTCAAACTTATAACACCCGTCTTTTTGCGTCGGGGGTTAAAAAAACACACTTTTGAACTCGTAAAAAGTTCGAATCGAAACGTACGTGTTAAGTTTGTAGTGATTGGATCTGACTGACTAAGTAATTTGTGTGGAAGTAGAAGAGGGCGCATTTCTTGGATTAAACACACCTGAACTGAGCGACTAAATAACCTAAATCGGTAGAACTATGGTCGGCCCAAAACCATCCAACCAACCAGCCATGTGTTAGTGCCATCATAGTAGGGTACCGTTACCATTAAGCAAAATCGTTGCTCCCGAACTTAGTGCCGTGCAGCCGACAGACATCGCGTTGCGCACCCGACTGCTTTCCTGCGGTTTTCCTGCAATCTGCGTTGAGGGGTGGGGTAACTCGAACCGGTGCGGGGCGGAGCGTGGCCATTCTGTACGTTAGTACTATTAAATACACCGCTAGACTTTTTTTTTTATTTTTAGTATTTATAAAGCAGTCGGGTTGTTTGATATTTTAAAATTTATTTAATTAAAATAACACTCAAGTGAACCGGGGAGGGTAGCTAGTAAGTAAAAAAGACAAGCACAGTTGCTAAGCTTATTAAATGTGTATGTCTATAAGGTATCAACAAAGTGCTAAATAACTACAGTCAAGTGTAAAAATATGAACTTATTCAAAGTTTAAAAAAAAAAATTTTTTATAAGAATGGAAGGCAAACGAGCAAGTGGGTCTCCTGGTGGTAAGAGATCACCACCACCCATAAACATCTTCAACACCAGGGGTATTGCAGATGCGTTGCCAACCTAGAGGCCTAAGTTGGAATACCTCAAGTGCCAGTAATTTCACCGGCTGTCTTAGTCTCCGCGCCGAAACACAACAGTGCTAGCACTGCTGCTTCACGGAAGGATTAGCGAGCAACATGGTGGTAGCAATCACAAAAATAATTGATAAATGAAATGAAAATAAACTATTTAAATAATAAATCTGGTTTATTTAGGACTTGTACGATCGGCTCGCATTTGAAATGTGGCAGAAAGGATTAATGGAGGTTTTATACATCCAACAATAATAACACAACAAAATAAGTACCACAGACACAATTCGGCCAATCTTATTCCGGCACAATACAGCCGTAGCAACATAATTTTGAGGGGTTCGAATAGAGAATTATTTTTGCGCTTGACTATACAACAGGTATACCCTTCAAATAGACGCCAATTTTCTCTAAACGTCGAAAACTACAAGTAACCAAGCGCTATAAATTATCGTGTATTTCTGAACATTCCGTTTTATTGCATTCCTTTGCCTTCCCTTAATTTAATATGGCTCGCTCGATTTGTTTACAAAGGCTAAATTTATTCATGAAATTTGTTTTGCAAGGGTCCGGACGAAGATAAAAATAAACTTTGGACAAACGCGAGTTACTTTGACCCGGCCTTTTTCTTCTATATTCTTCATATTGCCACTATTTTTCTGAAAGCTCGTATCACAAAGTCTATTGTCCTACTAGGTGGACCCTATCGGCTTGTTTGAAGGCTTAATTTAGTTTATATATTTTATGAGATACGAGCTTTTTTAAAGGAGTAAAGGAATCTCTTTGATTTTTGGTGAACTATGGAGTTCGGTGATCTAGAAGTTGAGTCTTTGCTAAGACGTAAAAACTTGACTAGGTTTATTAGAAAATATTGTTTTCGCTCTAAAAATTGCTGAAATCATAGTCCGATTTTCTAAGTCCCTTATATAAAGAAAGAAAAAATATTTCTTACGTTTAAAAAGATGGGCTCTAACTAAACGTTACGTACTTTTTCAAGTTTTCAAGTGTTTTATTTGACTTGTGTCGTTCAGTTTGCCTTTCAACCAAATAGCAGAAAAATAGCTGTAAAATTCTTTAATTGTGTCTAAAAAATGTGGTTTAATGTTATTTTGATTTGTCTAATAAACTACATACATATATTATTTGCATTTTTAAGTGTATGGAAATATTTTTTCTGTATTGTTATCATACCAATATAAATGTGAAAGTGTGTCTGTTTGTGTGTTTGTATGTCTGTCTGTCTTTCACTTCGAAACATAGCTTAGCGATAGGCTACTTTTTATCCCGAAAGCAGACATCGGGGCGATTCACCATCTCAAAAGCCATGAAATTATTTGAGGAGGAGCGTCTTATGGCATTAGACGTAAAACGCCAATTAAGTAAAAAAAGACATGAGTCCTACACGTATACATACAACTCAGCTGGGCAACTGTACTTTTGCGCGTGTATACCTAGTGCCATTCACGAAGACGCGTGATTTTGATAAAATTAGACAATAAAGAAAGAAAGAAAGAAATACATTATTTATTCAAATTCACAAAGACACACAATTACAACAAAAAAAAAATAGACGTTTGCTGTCTACAAACAAAACAAAAAGGAAATACGAAAATAAAAATACACGATTTTGACATTAATGACATTGTAATAAGAATCACGGCATCGTGAATGACCCTACATATAGGAGAGTATTGAAAAGTAAATTCGGCCTAGCCAGCCATATCAAAACCCATAATAGGCGTCTTAATTCGTAGATAATAGTTTTTGGGGTCGCCGTCGTCGAAACCGATGAGGAGGACTATATTATATCCCGAAAAAAAACACAGTTCCCGAGGGAACAGCGAGCGATAACCGAATTCCACGTGGACGAAACCACGAACAGAAGCTAGTTATTGTTATGAAATTGTGTCTACCCTTTTTAAATTATTTTTTATCTGCTTGTGATACAGAATATTTCTTTACAGATCTCTAAAAACAATTTAAAATGAACATAAAACGTTCAACCCCCGCTATTCCAGCCAGCTTCAGTGATAAGACGAAAAAGCTAAAAGAAATTCAACGTTTCACTGTGAGTGAAATTTATGGAGGTTTTGATACTTTTATTTTTTATTTAAATTTAAAAATAGAATTTTTTGCGAAGTTACAATGTAAAACGTTGGTTTTTAGTGGTTTTAGAGGGTATTACTACATTGAGATGCCTGGAAAAAACAGCGTTATATTTTCTAGTTTTATGCGGTGAAATTGAACGCATAATTTAATACTAATTTAAAATATGTTACGGTTTTATTAAACAATACTGACTGAATACTGATTTAGAAAAAGTTTTTGAAACTAAGCGTTTTATTACAAGTTCTTTTTTTCACGGTACAGTCAACAGATTTGATACCTAGGCTACCACAAACTCAGGTAGCAACATGACTTTTACATAATTTGATAAACATGTTTTTAGAGAAGATATTTTAATATAAACTTCTTTTACCGACTGCGAAAAAGAAGGGTTGTTTGTTGACTTTACTTGTATTATCGCTCAAACTACATACTCGTGGCAAGTTTGGAGTAAACTTTTGAAGAGTTCCGCCCTGTGGAGACAATGCTGGTTAGATCACCAAAATTTCGTTACCAAAATATTTCACTGTTGCCGAACTTTCAAAAGTATGCCAAACTAGGTTTTACACACGGCTGCGCCCGCGTGGTATTCGGCTATCACACGCTGATCCACCCGGAAACTGCATTTTTACTGTGCATTTTCAGCCTTTGTCACTCTCTGGCCCATAAACTATCTCTATGCTAAAAATCACGTCAATCCATCGCTCCATTTCGACGTGAAAGATTACCAAACATACAAACAAACACACTTTCGCATTTATAATATTAATGTAGATTTCAGCTCAATATTACCCATCAGTAAGTGTCTAAATAACGGTTTGCAAATTTGGAGACCATGACGTCATGCTTACATTATCAAGAATAAATAAATAAATAAAAAATTTGGTAATTTGTTTAAATCTCTGTACTGGTTCAGTGAAATGACATTATAATATAGTTATCAAATAAGAAAAATGAGAAATATGTTGCAAGATAAAAATACAACTAGAAATAATAAGCTTTTATGAAAATAAATGTTATATTTTTGATTTTATTTTTTGTTCAATGTCAAATGATAATGCATGTGCTATCCAGTCTTCATGTACACCAAATTTCAAGTCAATCCGACCACTAAAAGTAGATCAAAATTAACTCGCAAGATTTGAAGCAAGCAAATATTTTTGCCGTAGCCGTGGTGGCATAGTGGTTTGACCAATCGCTTCTCAAGCAGAAGGTCGTAGGTTCAGACCCCGGATCGCATCTCTGAGTTTTTCAAATCATTGTGAGGAAACCTGCACAAACCACGAAGCAATTCAATGTTGCGTGTGAAGTTCCCAATTCGTACTGGGCCCGCGTGGGAACTATGGCCCAAGCCCTCTCATTCTGAGACTGAGAGGAAGCCTGTACCCAGCAGTGGGACGAATATAGGCTGGAATGATCATGATGATGAAAGTTTGAGGTGACCTTAAATAAAAGCTTCGTAAAATGCTTTCAGTTAGCCTTTTTAAATACACTTCAAAGCTTATTTTCTTAAGGCAACCTCAAACAAGAGCCTGCATCCAACGAAGCAGCTCGCAAACCTCCAAAATACCGGGCGAATAAAAATCACAGAATTCGCCACCTATTCAAACGGACCTATATTTACCTCGGGCCTTCTAAATCGCGCCAATTTTTCAGTTGAAGAAAAACAGCGTCACAGGCAAGACTCGAAGGTAAATCTTTTACAAGGTAACGTGAGATTTAAAGGTAAAGTAACGAACAATGGCCGGTCGGGCGATCCTTATCGCTTTTACCTTTTGTTATGTTGGCAAAAAGCCGTTTATCTAACGAGCCGTTCGTGCGTTCGCTTAGTTACGTCGCGAATTATCGAATTTGGGATAGGGAGTCATTTTTCACTTTTTTTTTCACCCGGAAGCAGGTTGTTTCTGGTTTATTTTAAAAGTACCTTGTGTGAATCATTAGCTCCGCATTAGGTCCGCGGTCCGCGGAACGGGAGACGAGCTGTCGGTAGGCCTCCAACAAGATGGAGCGACGACTTGGTTAAGATCGCGGGATCGCGGTGGATGCGAAAAGCACAAGACCGGTCTGAGTAGAGAGCCTTGGGGGAGGCCTATGTCCAGCAGTGGACGTCTTTCGGCTGACATGATGATGATGATTATGATGAATCATTAGCTAATTCATTGAATCGGGCGTTACTTTGCGGAGGACCACATCAGTGAACTGAAACTATTACTTTGCTCACGCGACCTTATGGTAGCTTCGGTTATGCAAGTAATGTGTTCTTGCAGTGTGGAGCTGGAGGAACTACACCTAAACACACTTTTCTTGCATAAACGTAGCTATCATAAGATTGCTCGTTTAAAGGTATTAGATAGATAGATATGACAACAACAGAACTTTCGTGAGGTCGTGGTAACATTATAAATTAAATAAGTGTGGCAAGAGCTGATTTTTAAATACTTACCTACATAGATAAGTTTGGCGAAAAATTGCTAACATCATACGTTAGGATTACTCCAGAAGTAAATTGAAAAATCACTTAACGGTGTTGTAAATTGACACCAAAATAGGAGATTTAGGGGCTGTTTCACCATCCATTAATTAGTGTTATCTGACGGTTAACACGTTGACTGCGGGACTGATTTACGTGTTTGTGATTTTGGTGCGGTAATAGGTCCAAAGAGCCCCTACCCTACTTAAATTTCAGTGCGGCACTAGGTCCATTGTGCCCCATCACGCAAGAAAAAGAAAATCGAATATTTTACCCTGGAGGTTTATCGTACTGCATACAGATTTATACCTAGGCCATCTACATCTATTCAGCAATATGGTTCTGGCTTCGCCCCGGTCTCGGACTTTTAGAACTATTTTAAAAAAATATTCAAAGTTAAGGGGTCTTTTAGACCTTTTGCCGCACTGAATTGACCGACTGAGGCTCTATTAGGGATGGGACATGCTTACGACATTTTAATCATTATCGACTAAGAATTTAATGACTGAATGAATAGTTGTTGAAATAAATAGTTTTAATTAATATTCCCCCCGAGAAAAACCTCTTTCTGGGTTCCGTTGTTCAGTGGACTTCAAAGTTTGTAATTTAAGTGATAGCTGTCGACTAGTGGATGGACTTACGTGAGTAGGGGACCTATTTACGCCTTTAACCGCACTAAACAAATTACGATATGGGGTTTGCAGAGCACGAATTGAAGCATTCTTTAGCATCCAGCTTCCTTCTGGTCCTCTTTGCACTCATTTTCCTTCACAAACTCTTGAAATTCACACAATCAATATGTACGTAAACGAGGACAAGACAACACACTATCGCGGTTCACATCCGGCTCATCACTACCTGTTGACATTGGTAAACAATAAGTGCTGAAGGGGTGCGCGAGGGGTCGAAGGTCTATTGGACCCCGTCCAGCACAGAAAAGAAAAACAAGTCATTCAGTGCTGGTGAGGTCCAATGTGCCCCTCACGTAAACTAAGTATGCTATATTGTTACAATTTTGAAGTTATACACAAAACAATATTTGTCTCTGTCCTACTCCAATGATTGCCCAAGATACCCTTCCCGCACCGTACGAAAGTACACCATTTTCGCTGCCGCACCGAGTTTCGGCCACGCATGGGGCTCTTTGTGCCTCTTCCCGCAGTGAACGTGTTAAATGTGATGTCGTCTCCGTCTATTCGAACAAAACAAATAGAGACGGTATCACATTTAACCGTCAGTTAACACTAATCAATGGATGGTGAAACAGCCTTTTAAAGTAAAATTGACCGTTAAACTAACTTTCCTTTTTGTTTTTACTAATATCTGCTTTCGTAAATTATGAATTCCTTGTCTTCTACGGAATAATAGTGGAAAACTTGATTGGGTTATTTAATTACGTTTGATTCCCAATAGCCCTATTAATTGATTGATTTACTATATTAATTGGATTCGTTATTATTTGAAGGTAAAGTAAAGGCTTATTTGAATGGTAATTACAGGTGAGTTTGGGTTTAATGAAGAACAAAGGGTCTGAAAACGAAAATTATAGAAAAAAAGAAATAGATTTAAAAAGATGCTCTCCTCTAAGAAGGACCAGCAAACAACATGATAATTCCCATAAGATGCCTTAGCTTGTTTTACTTAGAACACGCTAACGTTAAAATCTTTGGTACTTGGCATGTATTCTCAATCTTCAACCACATTTTCATCTTATTCTGTTCTCGGTTAATGAACTGAACGGGTCCAAAATATATCTTCAGTTGAGTTTTGTGTTGAAATTGAATAAATATATCGTTGCTTAAATACAAAAGGGCCGGGCCACAAATCACAAAAAAAATAATTACAGATTTTTTTATATTTTGACTCTGACTTTATAATCCAAATATTTTCATTTGAGTTTTGTGTTTACATTGAATAAAATAATATATTTTGACTTTGACTTTAGAATGTCAGATATTTTTTTATTCATGCTAACGAAGCCGTGGGTAAAGAGTTCTAGACAGGTAAAAAGGATCTGCTCGTAGAAGGAACATTCGAGAGTTTATTCCGTATGATTTTCGTGGGCACGTTTTTAACGACATCGAAGACTGCTAAAGTTTTCAGATACCTAGTAGGAGTATAGGACCTCTACGAAATAATCGGAAATATCGGCAAATTCTACAGCCTATAGATAAAAAAGTGTGACCACGAAAATGAGGCAGTTTAAATGCTTGAAAAATTACACGGAACTGATAAAAGTACTGGCTGTTTTCGAGTTGTGCCCGTTAATGAAGCTGCTAACAGGTACGGGCGTTTATCGGTGACATCATTTAATTCCCTTGAAAGCCTTCAGGTGCTAACAGCGCCAGAATAGATTGTGACTGTGTTTGAAGCGGGTTTTAGCACGACGGCGGAGCATTTTGGATACCGTCAAATATCAGTTTATCTTTAGATAAGGTCTTTGTTAATGGCTGCCGAATACGACGTCAGACTTTTAAGGATCATTACAAATGTAAGTTAAGATACTTTTCTAATAGGTTAGTTATATAGGTAAGTTTTCCACTATATTTATATATGGAAGTGTTTCATTTGCCATGCAGTTTGGCGAAAAAATGTGTTCATGTGCGTATACTGCGTAATTGTTAAAATTAAATAAAATAATAATAACGATTCTCTAAAGGGATACATTTGTGACAAGTTATGGAATTTAATTAACAAAAAGAATAAAGAAAATCTTATCTTATATCTTATATCTATACATCTATACATCTATACATCTATACATCTATACATACATAATAAAGCTGAAGGGGGTCGAAAGTCTGTACATGGAAGATATTTGAAGAAAAGTTAGCTGGGGATACTTAGAATCGATAACAGAACACGTTCCAATAGTTTTTAGAATTTTTGTCTGTTTGTCTGTTTATCTGTTTATCTTTTTGTCGTTTTTTTGTACGCGCATCACGTGAGAACGGCTGAACGGATTTTGGTGCAAACTTTACTAATCTGTCGAGAAAATCCCCAGCCAAATTATAAGCTATCAAAATTCAACCCTTAGACCATAAAAATTCAACCCTTAAAAGAGGAGGTAGCCACTACACTCGATTGAGTTTGCACCTTCAAGTTTTCAAATACGTGCTATGACTATCGAATACCCCGCTATACTAACAGATGGCGCTGAAATTAATAACGTTGTGACATGATTAAGTCGCTGAGTAAGGATTTTGCCAAATTAAGAAATTTAGAAGAGGGGGTACGGATATCAACAAATTTAATTGAATATTTTAAATGATAATGAACAAAATTAAACGATAGTAAATTAATTGCCACACATTGCAGTGCCATTTTTTGGAGAACTGAGTAAACATTAAGTAATGAAGAATAAATGGGTTTACATAGTTACATAATGTAATATCGATACACATATAATTGCATAATTATTTGATATCATTTTATTACGATATAATACAAAATTATGAATTCACGGTGTACTGCCTTTTCGGCGAAATATGTTTCTCCAAATTTCACTAAGCAACCAATCTTTCGCCGAAGTTACATTTGGCAAACCAATCGTTGGCATAACTTTACTTCGTATTTTTCTTATTTCGCAACATTTTAATATTGCAAAATTTTACTTCGTCACACTTTTACGTGGCAAATAATTATATAGCAAATGATTGGCTTAGACAAATAACAAATTGTCAAATAACATTTGACCAATTTATATTATGTTACAAAGATTTACTTCAAAATTTGTGCGAGCGAGCGAAGCGAGCGAGCAAGACGGTTCGGAGCAGAATCGACTTGGATAGTTTAGGTTCTTCGATGTTAGTTTTTTTTTTTATAGCAGCCAGTATAACCTGCCACTAGGAAAGTAGGTTGGATGCCATTCGACATGTTGCTAAGTTGAGGTATGCCAATCAATACATTTTGACCAAAACATAAATGACATCTTCAAAAAAATCTCAGGTAATAATATGCATAATAATAATTTATCGGATGATTAGTTGGGTAATGATATCAGTGCGAAATGTTGAGTTGGGAAATAACATTTCGCCTAAATAATAATATGGGATAAATAGTTTGGGAGCTAATAATTTGCTAAATAATTTTCGCCAAAACATTAGTAAACCGAATTCACTCTGTCATGAATTATGCCTAATCGTAATTATATCGCATTCATATAATTATATATTTTAAGCACTTCTCTTTTAAAATATGGCTTTTCTGTCCTAATGACGAATTTGCCAGAGTCATTGAGAGGCAACTTTGTAAGGTGATTGTAGTTTTACTTAATAATGGCTATGGAGGGTACTTAAAAAAAAAATCCTTTGCGGAGTAAATGTCAAACGATTTGGGGCTCGCCTTTTATACGCGTTACTTTGCCTTTCTGTATGTAAAATTTTATTCTTTGAGTATGATAAATACCTATAGGCATTTCAATCTACCGCTGTACCCTGTATCTCTCCGATTTCAACAAATTTTGGGAGGTAGACTCAGTCCATGATTCTGAGCTGTAAAACAGAGTCTCCAGATGTGAATGTTGTTAAAATAGGTACTCTATTATGATATATATAGGTACTGGCTATTTTATAAGGTTTTATAATCAAATTTCTATTCTTTTATATTTAAACTTGTTTGACATAGTTGTTTATACTTTTCTTGACTTTACTTCAATACAAATCCCAAACTAAACATGTCGTTTTACTACAAAAACGTTATCAGCACGAAGCTTTGTTGAAGAAAAACATTTTCAATTGTAGAATGAATGTTTATATGTGATTTGCGAAGTGAATATTTTATCGAAAAGTGAAAAATAATAGTTCTGACTTTTTCGATATAGTGACAGCTGTGATCTGAGGATATAATTACGATATAATGGCTCATAATCGAGGTGATACCAATGGGGTAAGAGGCTCAAGTTCTTCCTCACTGCCCAACTTTAGTCTAATTAATAGAGACGGCTATAGCACTTGGAAATTCAGAATGCGTAACTATTTGATGCATGAAGATTTGTGGGAAGCTGTTGTAATGTTTATAATCCGGGGTGGGAAATGAAACACCCGGATGAGGTATGTACAGGCTTTATTATGCCAACCAATATCCAAAGCTTAAGGACTTAGTCTAGTATAGGTTGATACACTGGTCTTATGCTTATCAACTAGTAGCAGGGTCTTAAAATATACCTAACGCTTGATCGATAACGACTTGGTGACTGTGTTCTGGTGTGAAAAAAATAGAGATTGTCAGGTAAAACGGGGTCAAAGGGAGATAACTCAGCTGCCTGGATCCGGGCCGGAGCGGAGCTGCGTCAGGAGCACGCGACCGATGCCCTGGTGGGCCTCGCGGGGTCTTTAGCCGGTACCAGACACCTCCTAAGAGAATAGGACATATTATTCACTGCGAAGGCCCTGCTGGGAAAAGGGGATGACTAGTGTGGTTCCCGTATAGAGGAAAGGGGCCCAGAGGCCAGAGGGGCCCTTCAAGACAGCTAGACGTTTTACAAGGCCAAAAGGTTAGGGTACTTCTATAGTTAAATCTGCCGAATGTCTTTAACTCGAATAGGAATAGCTCATACCTGTCGGAGGAGATCGCCGAGCTTCGGTCAACGGTGGACGAATTGCCAACTCCGGAGATCTGGGACGCGACCGCGGTTTCCACACGCTGAAAACCGAAATAAAAGATTACTTTACGGACTTTCATTACGCCGACGGCCTTGTAGGCTCGGTGAAGAATATGAAGCACTCACCGGAGGCTCGTAAACGCAAAACCAGTAAAATCCCTTCGCCGATGGGCGGGCCGCAGTCAATCGCCACGCGTCCGAGGTACGGATTTTGTCACTGTAATACGCTGGACAGCTGAAAACGAATACCAACGTTAATCACGGCACTATCATGGCTATTTCAACTCGGAATCCCACCACGGGAAGACACTCACCAAATAAATTCGATCGAGAAATACTCGCATATAAAATGGCGTCTACGCCTTAGTACCAGAGAAAGAATGTGATTCTTTTTTTTTTTTAACTCTGACCAACGACAAGCCATCGCATGACAGCTCCCGACAGACGGGTAAAACTACCCATGCGCGACCTGCCATTTGACCGGGCTACGCTTCCGAAAACAACGCAACGAGTCAACAAATATCCTGAAACAATCTGGAGATGTCCGGGAACAGTAGGAAAATTATAACACTAATTTAGCCGAAGAATATTCAACGAATCAGCCGAGGTAAGTCTACGATCCTGGGAAACCAAAATTCACCGCGGGCAACACCGCGCCATGACACCATCACAGACTAAGCGCAGGTGCGACCTGGATGCATGTAAAACGACACGGAGCAAGCATAGACAATCTCAGCCGCATTCTGCACTAATACCGATGACTTACCAGGTTCGCCAACCAAACAGGAGGCGATTTTGACGTTTAGGAAATGACATGGCGGTTGGTGACCTCCCTGCATTCGTTTGACAAGTGAATGACAGCTGTTTAGTTACGCAAATAATGTTTTCCAAAATAGAACCCAGAATTAAATGTGGAAATAAGCTTATTAACAGCTCCCAATGAAGAATGCTCCTCCTAGGTGTACAAGAACTTCAAAAGTGTTGTTTGCAGTGGTGATATACACTGGACAAAGCCAAAGAAACGTTGAAGAAATGAGTCTGATAGTAAGTATTAAATAATAACCATTACACACCCCCTCAACCAGGAGAATTTTACTACGGAAGCAAGCTGATGGAGTAAAATTCAAGCTCGCCCCCGAGCTGAAACTTGGCGCAGCCAACACAATACAGCAGCTGCAGGATAGAAATGGCAGTGTAAAGGCTGTTGGAGGCGTCGACCGGACCGTGTCCACCGGTACAGGGGACCAGGACCCGCCGCGGGTAAACTCGGGTGAAGCCGTAACCGATGCAGTCTGAAACCGTTCAAATAATAAACGACGTACAGTACTAAGACGTTAACTATTGGACCCAGACAATAGGAAGGCTGCCAAAACAAATTATGGATCTAAGAATCCCCAATGATCACTGAGGCTTACCACACCGTAGCCAATGAGAGCCATGGAACCCTGTACCTGATCTCCAGCAAAGGCAAAAAGTATCGTGTTGCGTATGCCGAAGTACAAATTTCGATTTAAAGTACAAGCTGGGATAACCGCCCGAATCACTAAGGGATCGTCGTAGGTATTGTGAGCCACTATCCGCTCGGTACGAAAACGTTCAGGCTCGCTTGGATGGGACGAACAGCGTCGGTGTTAGGCTTATTTAAACTTCCGACGGAATGAAAAAAAGAAATCCACGAAGAGATCCAGAAAAGAGATCCAAACTTATAAATGTGAGGGTACCGTTCGGATGTACTGATGCGGGTATTAACACAATTTGGAAGAGACCCAAGAAAGGATCCAAAGGGTTCCTAGCTACCCCGGGGAGAAAAATGAAATTTTACTGCACGAGGAGAAATGACTTAAGACTCGCCAATGTCACGGGGAAGCCGAGAGGATAATTGACTATATGTGGAAGGAGTGTTGGTGCCCGGGGTCAACGTAATAAATCATAAGTGGAGAATTGGTTCAAGAGGGTATACGGATGACCCAAGTCTCCGCCTACTACAAGTAGAAAGAAGGATACTTGAATGAAAACTGGTTTGTCCTTGCTCCGCAGGGACAAAGCAAGGGAATAATATACATTATGGGAGGGTCGTCTTCGCCTGTTTTAGGGGAAGACGTGTTAAATCATGAGTTGGGGATTAGGCGTCCTAACGTGCAACGGCGTTTCTAACCTCCTTCTCACTACAGCTTAGAACTAAGGTCCTTGCTCCTTAGAAAGGAAACGAGGGAAATAATATTGTGGAAAGGTCGTCCCCACCTGTTTCGGGGAAGACGGGTTGAATCATGAGTTGAAGATTAGGCGATCTCACATGCGACGGCGTACCTAACCTGCTTTCACTAAAACCTAAAGTTAAGGGATAAAACGTACGCTTGACTCATACCATCGCAAACACATAGGGTTAAAAGTATGACGAGGATTCCCGGCCCAGAATCACAGGTCCTGCCGTACCTTGGCATCGACTGAATCCGCGTGGCCGACGCTGGAGACAGTCGCATCGAGGCCTACGGTACTGCAGTACTAGGTGCAAGGGTTGATTACAGGGTTAGTTATATTACTGTAGTGGGTTTTATGGTAATGGTACTGGGTTCTACCCGTTATAACGGTTTGGGCAGGGTCAGGTAGGATGACGCTCATGAACGTTAAGTGGCGTTGGTGGGAGGGGGTTTGCAATCTTTAACATGCCACTTCCCCAACGGTTTTCCATTCATGTCCTCCAATTCGTAAACAAGGCGAGATATCTTACGAATTACTCGACACTTTTCGTACTTCGGTGCTAACTTCGCTGCGAAATATTTGTCTGCCTTACTTTGTTTAAAGGTCCGCTTCCACACTTCGTCACCCACATTAAACTCTACGTCACGACGCTTTTTGTTATAGTGCTTGATGTTTCGATCGTGGGCCTTTTGTAAAGAGTCTTTCACCGTGGAGAAGATATCCCTGAGTACGACGATCTTGTCAGCGTAATCGCGTCTCGAGGAGAAGATGATCTCCTCCACGGTTTCAGGCTCATTATAGATCGTCCCATCTGGCACTGCTTCGCGTCCGTGCACTAATAGGAACGGAGTAAAGGACGTGGATTCGTTCACGGAAGTGTTCAGTGCGAACTGTATTTTGGAGATATTGACGTCCCACGTTCTGTGGTCCGCTTCGACGAAACTGGCCACTGCTGTGACCAGGGTCTTGTTGTAACGTTCCACATCGTTAACTTGTGGGCAGTATACTGGGGTATAATGAAGCTGGGGTATGTTGTAGGTAGCGAATAACTGATGAACGTCTCCACCCGTAAAATAAGATGCATTATCTGCTATGATGGTTTGAGGGATACCGTGAACCATAAAGACATGGTTTTCTAACCGTTGGGAGATTACTTTACCCGTGGCTCGCCGCATTGGAAATAACAAACAGTATTTGCTAAAGCAACATAGAACTACCAAGAGATAGGTGTTAAGTTGTCTTGAAGGGGGAAGTGGGCCGACCAAATCCAAGCTAAGGCACTGAAAGGGGCGAGAGCACTCCTTAGCGCTACCCATAAAACCGGGTGTAGGTTGCTGGCTATGTTTGTAAGCGGAACACACGGAGCAGTTAGCAACGTAACGAATTACATCTGGGTACATGCCGGGCCAGTAGTAACGTAATTTTAGTCGTTTGTACGTTTTCGCGGTACCCAAATGGGCAGCGGTAGGGACTGAATGGTTAGCGTTTAAAATCTCCTCACGAAAGTCGGCCGGTATGACCTCCTTCCATTCGAAGTCTTTTCTTAGGGAGTTATTGCTCCGGGTGTAGCGGTAGAGACGACCATCGCTTATCTGGTAGTTAGGGCATGAAGCGGGGTTGTCCTCGCAACGCTTACGAACTTTAAGATACCAAGAATCAAGTATATAGTCTGTATTTATGAGACAGACTGGTACTGTGTAATCAGTATGTGCAAGTGGCACGGACCTTGACAGAGCATCCGGTAATATATTATCTGAGCCCCGACGGTGCTCAATAGTGAAGTTGTATGGGGAGAGACGGCAGCCCCAACGCTCTAAACGTCCGGTAGGGTTTTTTAAATTTAGGAACCATTTTAAGCTAGAATGGTCAGTGATAATTTTAAATTGTTTGTCGCCTTCGAGGTAAGGTCTGAAATGTTCCACGACTTTTACGACAGCTAAGGCCTCCCGTTCGGTGGCTGAATAATTCCGCTCTGGTGGTGATAACGAGTGACTAAAGTATGCTAGGGGGTGTTCCTCGCCCTCGAACTCCTGGGTCAGGGTACCTCCAATACCGAAGTCGGACGCGTCACAGTGGACCGTGAACGGCTTGGTGAAGTCCGGGCATGCTAGGACTGGTGCAGTAGTCATGGCTGTTTTTAATTCGCAGAAGGCGGTATCAGCCTCTGAAGACCAACGGAAAGGTGGTGCTCCCTTTTTAGTTGAAGTTAGTTTATTCAAAGGTCCTGCTATGTTACTGAAATTCCTAATAAAACGCCTGTAGTAAGATGCGGTGCCCAGGAAACGCTTGACGTCTTTACGGCACGTTGGAATTGGAAAATCAATGATGGCTTTGACCTTGTCTGGGTCGGTTCGTAGTCCGAACTCGTCTACGACGAAACCCAGGTACTTCAGTTCCTTTCTAAAGAATTTACATTTGGAAAGATTAATTGTAAGGTTAGCAAAACGAAGGCGATCTAGAACCGTGCGGAGTAGGGTAAGATGCTCGGTAAAGGTCTCAGAAACCACAATTATATCGTCTAGGTATATAAATATACGACCGCCGTATTCTGGTCCAAAGAGTACGTCCATAAGTCGTTGTTGAGTCGCCGGCGCTGAGGTCAGGCCGAAGCACATGACCTTAAACTGAAATAGACCGCGGGAAGGTACGGTAAATGCGGTTTTCTCTTTAGACTCCGGCGAATCAAGGGGTATTTGCCAAAAGGCGGATTTCAAATCAAGAGAGGATAAAAACTTGGCGTTACCCAGTTGGTTTAATATTTGATTTATGTAAGGTAGGGGGTAGGCATCGTGTTTGGATATTTCATTTAGCTTTCTACTGTCGAGGCAAAACCGAAG
This sequence comes from Choristoneura rosaceana, assembly GCA_037349165.1. Classification (NCBI taxonomy): domain Eukaryota; kingdom Metazoa; phylum Arthropoda; class Insecta; order Lepidoptera; family Tortricidae; genus Choristoneura; species Choristoneura rosaceana. The sequence continues at coordinate 1,511,693 of JAZBNJ010000002.1, forward strand.
AGTACCATCGGCCTTAGGGGCCATGATGACTGGATTATTCCAAGGACTGGAGCTAGGCTCTACAACATCTTGGTCCAGCATTTCATCCAGCTGCTTGTTCAACTCAGTCAATTTTGACGGGGACAACATGTAGTACCGCTGTTTAATCGGTTTTGCGTCACCGGTGTCGATGGTATGAGTCAGCAAGTGTGTACGCCCTAAGCCCTTTAACTCTGAAGAAATGGACTCGAACTCCTTCAGCAAATCGTTAGCCTGAGTCTGTTGTTCCAAGGTTACAGACTCCAATCCCTGTATAAATCTAACCTCCGAGGTAATAGTGGAAATGTGCTCCTCATCAGAAAAGGAACAACCGTTACGTAACAAACTAAGTACATCTGGAGCTATGTTAAACGATTTCCAGAAGTTAATACCAAATAATAACTTTGTCGATACCCCAGGTATAACGTAGAATTTAATAATTGAAGTTTTATCTCCAACCGTGACCGGCAACAACACGTAACCCGTCACCGGAGAAGAAGAACCATTCGCTGTTAAGATGTGATCTAGATCCGGAGACTTGTGAATAGTGACAGAGTCCTTGAAGTACCGACAAGTGTCGCCACCTATGATTGAAATCTCCGATCCCGAATCCAAGAGGCCGTTGTACTGAATGTCAAAGATCTTCACCGCTAGGTATGGGCGTAAGTCGCGGCCTTCAATTGAACTATTCAATTTACAACGTGGGTAGTTTTCAAAAAAAAATCTAAGTGTCGACAACCAAGTCTGCCATTCATCCGGGTCATGCACTGGTTTAGGGGGTAATTTATTTGTGTTTTCCATGACTTTAAGTTGTTTTTGTTCCGTAATGTTACCGTTTGGGGAAAGTTCCGTAGATGAAAAAATTGTTGGAGAAGTTTGCTGTTTGTTAGGGGGTAATCTCGGGGGGTGTTTTAAAAATTTAACTTTTCCTGGGTGTAATTCTTGGGGGTGTTTGTTAGTCGCAATGCTTTTAATAACTTTATTACCAGTCGGGTATCGGTAGTGTGGGGAAGAATTGTAAAAGGTTATTGACTGTAAGCACTTCCGGTTTGAGGTAGCGCTTGGGTAGGACTTGGTTGTTGAGTTATTTTTAGGTATTAGAAGAGTAGTAACAGAGTTTTCATGGGATGGTTGGGTAGTGTTATGAATAGGGGCGAAAGGGGTGTAATTGTTAGTGGGGTGGGAGGGGGTTCTGTTTGTGGGACGGGGACGGGGGTTAGGGTTGGGGTGGTTGGTGGTAGGATGGGTTTGGGAAGTAGTGTCATGATAGGGTAAGGGTATGATTTTAGGGTGTTTGTAGGGTTTGTTAGTGGGTGGGGTGGGGGTGGGGTGGGGTGGTTTGTTTGGTTTTGAGCTGGATGGGAAAGGATGGGAAGTTTGTGAATGAGTCATGTCCGGTAATGTATGGTTTTTGGTAGGGGTAAATACTCGAGTTTTAAACTGGGTCGTATGAGGTAAGTATGAAGTTTTATAATTGGAATGTAGTAGGGGTAATTTATACGTAATAACCGGGCCGGCCATACTCCGGGACCGGTTATTTAGTTTTTTGGTTCTAGTAACGGTACACATTTTGGGCAATTTCGCGCGGTTACATTATGTTCACCACAGCGGTAACAAATTAGTTTATGAGGAGACTTACACTCCTTCAAGGTGTGTCCATTTACGCGACACCGGACACAAAAGTTCGAGGGGGGTAACACAGCGTGTACGCTAGGTTTCCGAGCGGCCGGCTTATATGCCAAATCCGATGCTAGTAAGCCTTTTGTGTCCGTTGTCGGTTCCGTGAATGCTTTAGCCCGCTGACTGGCAGCCTCGAGCAGTCGACACTTTGATTTTAAGTCTGATAGTGAGGTAATATTAAGTAAGGCTAATTGTTTTGAATAATAAGGGCGCACGTTACGCATTACTATGTATAACTTGTCACACTCCGGTAATGTTCGGTCTAAGCGCGCGAAGTAGCATTGCATAACATTTAAATAATTAGTTATGCTTTCCTCGGAGCCCTGCGTTCTGGCTCTGATCTCGTCTAATAGGCGTTCGTTAAAGTCAGCTGGTAGGTATTCCAAAAGAAGCCACTGCTTTAGCTCCGACCAGCTGTTAGCCGCGACATCGAGACCGTCGAACCAAGACGCCGCTCCGTCGGTAAATAGTTCGCACGCCGAGCACAGTAATTCACCCTCTGTAATACCACGTGACAAGCGTAGTTGTTCTAATCGTCTTAAAAATGTTTTAATACACGTATTACCGTTGTACTGTAAATTAAGTTTATGTACACTCGAGTGCCGCCCACACCTGCAGGTAGTAGCCGAATTCCCGGTAGGTACGTTGGAATCGTCGGTTGGTTCCGACGTCAAAGCACTGCGAAAGTTTAATAAAACGGTGTCCAATTTATACAATAACTTTTGTAATCTGTCATTCAACTCTGCGTACTTCTTGGATTCGGCAACGGACGGGTTGATACGCGAAATCCGGTGAAACAAGTGGTGAGCAACAGCCTGGACCCTATTTAGTACCTTCACGGAGCCCCGGTCTGCCGCCGACTCCTGTAATAGGTTGTCCAACTCCGCAAGTTTAAGCGTGATCGCGGCGAGCTCCTCGGTCGTGTCGCCCTCGTATTCCGCAACCTCGTCGGTAGGTACCTCGATATTAAGCTTGCGGATTTGGGCCCGCAGGTCAGCTAAGGTAGTAGCCGGCGTGCCAAGCCGAACTCGAACTTCATATTCGAGTTCGTCCTTGTGTAAGAGGTTGAATAGAATTGGGCGCTCTTCCATTTTACGTGGATCACAGACTTCAAGTTTTGAAAATAAAGGGAGCAATTAAAAAGTGAAGAAATGAACGAGTTTGTTACCTTTTGCTGATTTGCCTTTATAAGCAGGGGCGTGTGAGAAGGATTCTATTTTACAAATAGTTAAAAATGAATGTCGTTATTCTAATTTAAACGATACGTTTGGGTACCCTGTTTACTTTAAGTAAGCTTGGGGAGAAGTTATGTCAAGGGAGTGGGTCGTTCCTGCCAGGTAAGAAGGGGGGAACGGTGAAATCGTAGATTGGGAAATAAGTCACCTAACGTAGGGCGGCGAACTTAGATCCCTCCTCACTACAGGTTGAGGACTGTGATGTTGTGCCTCTGTGCTAGTTAACCGGCTATCCAGTGCACCATCCAACTCGCTGCGAGGAGAATATCGCAACTCGTCGGTGGCCAAAAACACTGGACGGTGGTGCTTCCCCGGCTCGGACTTGAGCACAATCCGTCCTACCACCTAAGCTTTGTAAATTAAACAAAGGAACTAATCGGGGAAAAAGAACTAATATTGTGACTCTTAAAATCAGTGAGGGAGTACCCAATGAGAAATAATTAATGTTACTAGTTATATGGTAGTATGTAGGTATGTTACTGTTATTTTGTATTTATCGGCACAGCGTGATCGATCAATTACAAGTAATAAACAAATGTATAGGGATGCCAAGTCCCAATAATGAGTGATAGTTCACCGTAAAAATATAAATTTGTCAGTTTATACAGGTAAAATATTTGTTAAAACCTTGTGTACAAGTAGCGTAGTATACATTAAAGTTTTTGGTGATACAAAGGTGGTAAGTACACTCCACTGTCCAGGTATCAGTGGATTAAAATTGGTGGTTCATATAATACACCAGAGCTACCACAAAATCCTATTGTACAAATAATTTTGTACAATTTATAGTATGTTAACACAAGTAAATATTAAATGCCTTATAACTCTTGCCGAAGTACTGAACCGAAGGCAATACCAGTGTCATTCCAAGCGCTATCGATCATAACCTCTCAGAGCTAAGCAGGGAGAAACGACCTGAGAAAGTTAAACGTTAGATATTGGTTCGGGCGCCATGTAATGTTTATAATCCGGGGTGGGAAATGAAACACCCGGATGAGGTATGTACAGGCTTTATTATGCCAACCAATATCCAAAGCTTAAGGACTTAGTCTAGTATAGGTTGATACACTGGTCTTATGCTTATCAACTAGTAGCAGGGTCTTAAAATATACCTAACGCTTGATCGATAACGACTTGGTGACTGTGTTCTGGTGTGAAAAAAATAGAGATTGTCAGGTAAAACGGGGTCAAAGGGAGATAACTCAGCTGCCTGGATCCGGGCCGGAGCGGAGCTGCGTCAGGAGCACGCGACCGATGCCCTGGTGGGCCTCGCGGGGTCTTTAGCCGGTACCAGACACCTCCTAAGAGAATAGGACATATTATTCACTGCGAAGGCCCTGCTGGGAAAAGGGGATGACTAGTGTGGTTCCCGTATAGAGGAAAGGGGCCCAGAGGCCAGAGGGGCCCTTCAAGACAGCTAGACGTTTTACAAGGCCAAAAGGTTAGGGTACTTCTATAGTTAAATCTGCCGAATGTCTTTAACTCGAATAGGAATAGCTCATACCTGTCGGAGGAGATCGCCGAGCTTCGGTCAACGGTGGACGAATTGCCAACTCCGGAGATCTGGGACGCGACCGCGGTTTCCACACGCTGAAAACCGAAATAAAAGATTACTTTACGGACTTTCATTACGCCGACGGCCTTGTAGGCTCGGTGAAGAATATGAAGCACTCACCGGAGGCTCGTAAACGCAAAACCAGTAAAATCCCTTCGCCGATGGGCGGGCCGCAGTCAATCGCCACGCGTCCGAGGTACGGATTTTGTCACTGTAATACGCTGGACAGCTGAAAACGAATACCAACGTTAATCACGGCACTATCATGGCTATTTCAACTCGGAATCCCACCACGGGAAGACACTCACCAAATAAATTCGATCGAGAAATACTCGCATATAAAATGGCGTCTACGCCTTAGTACCAGAGAAAGAATGTGATTCTTTTTTTTTTTAACTCTGACCAACGACAAGCCATCGCATGACAGCTCCCGACAGACGGGTAAAACTACCCATGCGCGACCTGCCATTTGACCGGGCTACGCTTCCGAAAACAACGCAACGAGTCAACAAATATCCTGAAACAATCTGGAGATGTCCGGGAACAGTAGGAAAATTATAACACTAATTTAGCCGAAGAATATTCAACGAATCAGCCGAGGTAAGTCTACGATCCTGGGAAACCAAAATTCACCGCGGGCAACACCGCGCCATGACACCATCACAGACTAAGCGCAGGTGCGACCTGGATGCATGTAAAACGACACGGAGCAAGCATAGACAATCTCAGCCGCATTCTGCACTAATACCGATGACTTACCAGGTTCGCCAACCAAACAGGAGGCGATTTTGACGTTTAGGAAATGACATGGCGGTTGGTGACCTCCCTGCATTCGTTTGACAAGTGAATGACAGCTGTTTAGTTACGCAAATAATGTTTTCCAAAATAGAACCCAGAATTAAATGTGGAAATAAGCTTATTAACAGCTCCCAATGAAGAATGCTCCTCCTAGGTGTACAAGAACTTCAAAAGTGTTGTTTGCAGTGGTGATATACACTGGACAAAGCCAAAGAAACGTTGAAGAAATGAGTCTGATAGTAAGTATTAAATAATAACCATTACACTGTAGAAGGGTATCCTGAAGGCCATAATATACCTGCAGATACTATGTCAAAAACTGATAAAAAGGCCTTGACGAAGATATGCCTCACACTCGAAGGCTCGGCTATAACGCAAGTAAGAAGTGCGAAAACAGCGTCGGAAGCCTGGACTGCATTACAGAATGCATACGAGGATAAAAGTATGGGTCGTCGCCTTTATTTAGAACGAAGACTATATAGACTTTGCTTGTCAGATTTCCCTAATATAGAGTCTTATATCAATGCAGTGATGTCGACTGTGCATGATTTATCTGACATAGGGAAAACTATAGAAGATTCGTCTGTTGCTGCTATTTTACTCGGAGGACTTACATCCAGGTTTGATCCCTTGATTATGGCACTTGAGAATAGCAACCAGAACGTGACTACAGAGTTAGTGAAGTCTAAACTTCTCAACGAAGTGTCGAAAAGCGAAGATTCGACCAAACTTGATACAGCTCTACGTTCGCGAGATGTCAAGCCCAAAAAGGTTAAGAAACCTATTGTTTGTTATGACTGTAACGAACCTGGTCATAAGCGCCCAGATTGTCCTTTAAGGAAGACAAAGAAGAAGGCACAGGAAGCGGCTTCAGTGGTAGCTCTCGGTACCAGTTCTAGTGCCAGTGAAGACTACTGGACTATAGACTCAGGAGCGACCCGGCATATGACATCGAGGTTGGAATGGTTCGAAGATTTAAGATCACCAGAATCTAATACAAAGATTACTATTGCAGATGGTACCAAGATAGACAGCGGCGGTATTGGTGATATATCAATCCACTCTAGTTCTTCTAATGTTAATAAAATAAAAGATGTAATTTATGTACCTTCTTTAAATAATAATTTGATATCTGTTTATAAGGCTGTAGAAAAAGGTTTTAGTGTACTTTTTGATAAAAATGGTTGTAATTTCTATGATTCTGATACTTTTTCTTTTGTAGGTGACTCTATTCTTCACGGTTCGCCCTATAGAGGTCTGTACAAATTAGACTGTACTGTCAATATGCCTCGCGATGTGGCTTGTGATGTGCACTCTGACTCCGCTACTAGGTACCAGTTATGGCATAAGCGTTTGGGTCATCTGTGTCGCATTGGTATGAACCATTTAAGAAATAGCCATGTAGGTGTAGAGTTTACAGAAATTGACAAAGAGAGTTGTGTAGCCTGTATCGAAGGCAAGCAAGCTCGCAAACCATTTAAGAAAATAGCCTATAAACCATCTACGTCATTGCTTGAGTTGATACACAGCGACATCTGTGGACCGATGTCAGAAACCTCTCTACAAGGTAACAAGTATGCCTTATTATTTGTAGATGATTATACACGCTTTATTTTTATATATTTTATTTCTTCGAAGACAGAGGTGAAAGAAAAGTTCTGCCATTTCCAAAAATTAGTGGAACGGCAAACTGGAGCTCAAATAAAAGCTGTTAGGACTGATAATGGAGGTGAATATGTCAACAAAGAACTGTCAGATCATTTTCGCACTAATGGTATTGTGCATCAAACGACGGTAAAGTACAGTCCGCAACAAAATGGATTAGCGGAACGAACTATACGCTCAGTAATTGAGAAAGCTCGTTCTATGTTGGCACAGTGTTCTCTCTCCAAAGCGTATTGGGAAGACGCTGTACAAACTTCGGTTTATTTAAAGAATAGGTCCCCCCATTGTGCGCTAAACAACTTAACTCCTTTTGAGAAATTGTATGAGCGTAAACCGAATCTAAGTAATCTTAGGGTTTTCGGGTGTCGAGCTTTGATTCATGTACCTGATTGTCAACGGAAGAAATTTGATATGAAAGCCATTGAATGTATTTTTGTTGGATATTCAGATGATCCAAATAGTTACATATTCAGAGACCCTCAATATCCAAGAAGGTTTACGAAGTCACGTGACGTTACATTCTTCGAAGGTTGCTTCACAAGCTTGAAGAACAATAAATCGAATGAAGAGCCAAGTACGTCCAAAAACGTTCCAGTACCTGGTCCTGTCATATTGTTAGACAGCGTGAGACCGGTACAAGAACGAGAAGATAGGTTGGTAGAGTCCCCTGCTCCTGTATGCGAGGAACATGTATTGCCCCATGTATCTAGGGAGTCGAATATCTATCCTAGTACTGTTCATGAGGCAAATGATATGTTACAGGAAGAGTTTCATGATGCTTCTGCTGATCCACTTCCTGAAACGTCTTGTCCACCTGAGGCTGAGGTATTGGAGGACTGTCCTGTGGTAGAAGATCGGAGATATCCAACTAGAGATAGGAAACCTCCAGATTATTTCTCCTATCACACATTAGCTGAGGACAGAGAACCTCAAACGTACTCTCAAGCCATGCAAGACGATGACGTGGATAAATGGAAGTCAGCTATGCAAGATGAGTATGATTCGTTAATGAAAATGAATACTTGGAAGCTGGTGGACAGGCCTGATCGTAAAATAATTCCCTGTAAATGGGTATACAAGTTGAAGACTGATACACACGGTAATATTACTAGATATAAAGCTAGACTAGTAATAAAGGGCTATAATCAAGTCGCGGGAGTAGATTACCACGAGACTTTTTCGCCGGTAATCAGACATTCATCTCTGCGTACTTTATTTGCCTTAGCCGCCGAAATGGACCTTAAAATGCATCACTTGGATGTTGACACTGCCTTTTTAAATGGCGACCTAGACGAGGAGGTCTACATGGACCAGCCTCAAGGTTTTGTGAAGAAGGGCCATGAAGATAAGGTATGTCTACTGCAAAAGTCCTTATATGGGCTAAAGCAAGCCCCTCGTGCGTGGAACATTAAACTTAACGAAACCTTGTCTAAAATAGGTTTTAATAGGCTGCCTACTGAACCATGTGTGTATAAGAAACTCATTGGTTCCGAAATAATATTACTGGCCATATTCGTCGATGACCTAATTATATTTTACAAGAACGACATTTCGTATGTCAAAGTCAAAAGTGATTTACAAAAATACTTTTCACTCAAAGACTTAGGGCCGTTAAAATATTATTTAGGAATAAATATTGATTGTAACGATGGAAAAGTTACCATAAATCAAAAGACGTACATTAATTCTCTACTGAAGAAGTACGCATTACAGAATGCTAAGGAGTTTGACACGCCATTAGCTAATAGCAAGCTAGCTGCTGATTGTGAAGGTAAGGAGTCAACTTATGATTATCAGCAGATAATTGGCTGTCTTATGTATCTTGCTGTGAATACACGGCCAGATATTGCGTTTGCTGCCAGTTATTTGAGCCAATTTAATACTAAATGTGGCAAAACTCATTGGTTGGCGGCTAAACGGGTGCTTCAATATTTGAAGCGCACTATAGATTATTCTATAGTCTATAGGAAAACTGGAATACCTCTTATGGGTTATTCGGATGCCGACTGGGCAAATTGTACCAGTGATCGGCGCTCTTACACCGGTTACTGCTTTAAACTTGCAGATGGCCCGGTATCATGGGCGTCAAAGAAACAGCCTACAGTGGCATTGTCGTCTACTGAAGCAGAATATATGGCATTAACAGAAGCTGCAAAAGAGGCTACATATCTTCGTAGATTCATTGCCCAGGTATGTAGCAATAACAATCAATATCCTGCTATAACTTTATACAGCGATAGTCAGAGTGCGCAAAGCTTGGCGTACAATCCTGTACATCATAATAGAACTAAGCACATTGACACGAAATTTCATTTTATTCGGGAAAAGGTGTCAGATAATGTTATAAAAATAAAATTCATTTGTTCAAGTGATATGTCTGCTGATGTGCTCACCAAAAGTTTGGGTAAAACTGCACATCAAAGATGTATACAAGGGTTAGGTTTAGTTAGTTTAGTTGATACCTAGAATTTTTTGAATTTTATGTTTTATAGTTCGCTGATTTTGTCTACTGTTTGGTTTTGTGATGTTACATTGAAAGATTTGAAAGTATACTGTTATGAGCAAGTTTTATGTAAATACAGACAATTTTGATTATGGGCGGATGTTAAAATAGGTACTCTATTATGATATATATAGGTACTGGCTATTTTATAAGGTTTTATAATCAAATTTCTATTCTTTTATATTTAAACTTGTTTGACATAGTTGTTTATACTTTTCTTGACTTTACTTCAATACAAATCCCAAACTAAACATGTCGTTTTACTACAAATGTGAATAGTAGATAGAGAGAAATGCCCATAGATGAGAAACTTAGTGAACAGGTTTTTCAGTTGATATTTAGCCGCAGTTTGAAAAAATTTTTCGAAAATCCCATGGAATCGGAAAATGTGGGACACTGAAGTTTGTGAGAAAATTTGATTAGGTACTACTCTCGAACCAACTGTATCGTAACCAATGATATTATATGTTACTATCGTAACGTATGTAGAAGCTCACTGATCGTAACCCACTGTGAAGCCTTTTCGTAGAAAAAGTCATAGTGACATCGCATTGCTTTACAAGGGAATTTATTATGACACTTTGATAAACACTTTGATTGACTCTCTTGAACGATATCCTGGACAGTGACCCAAGTCTGGATTTGTTTTTTACCTCCAAGTCGAGATTTCTTGCATCGGCCAACCGGCATTTGGAGTCAGTAGTAACACCGACCTCAATAAATGTAAAAATTTAGTTTGTATACTATATCATTAACTTCTCTTATTATATAACTAGCGTTTTACCCGCGGCTTCGCACGCGTAAACTAATCGGTCTGGTAGTGGCAATTGAAATATCCCGTGGGAGTATAGGGATAAAAAATAGCGTATGTGTTATTCCAGACGTGCAGCTACCTACATACCAAATTTCATGACTTTTAGCCCAGCGGTTATTATTTCAAAATTTTATTCCTATCCCGTGGGAATATCGGGGTAAAAAATAGCCTATGTGTTATTCCAGAGGTTCAGCTACCTACACACCAAATTTCATGGCTCTAAGCCCAGTGGTTGTTACTTCGAGATTTTATCCTTTGATATCCCGTGGGAATTTCGGGTCAAAAAGCCGCTTATGTATTATTTCAGACGTGCAGCTCCCTACATATCAAATTTCATGACTCTAAGCCCATCGGTTATTATTTCGAAATTTATCCCTATCCCGTGGGAATATCAGAATAAAAAGTAGCCTTCGTGTTATTCCAGAGGTCCAGCTACCTATATATTAAATTTTATGGCTCTAAGCCCAGCGGTTGTTATTTCGAGATCTTATCCCTAGTTATCCCGTGGGAATATCGTGTCAAAAAGTCACTTATGTGTTATTCCATACGTCCAACTACCTACATACCAAATTTCATGACTCTAAGCCCAGAGGTTCTTATTTCGAGATTTTATCCTTATCCCGTGGGAATATCGGGATAAAAAGTAGCCTATGTCCTTTCCCAAGGTCTATTCTATCTCTGTACCAAATTTCATCCAAATCGGTTCAGCGGTTTTGGCGTGAAAGCGTAACAGACAGACAGACAGACAGACAGACAGACAGACAGACAGACAGACAGACAGACATACTTTCGCATTTATAATATTAGTATGGATTAGTATGGAAGTATGGATAATATTAGTATGGAAGTATGGATTAGCATGTGTGGCTTGACTGTAAGTGTTAATTATGAGATTAAATAAATAAATAAATAAAATTCAACTGTGCGTCAGGACTCAAAGGTTTACAATACAATACAATACAAATACTGTTTATTGTACACCAGAAACTACACAACTTTGTTGTTTACTAATGTTTCGGGGAAAAACGTTTGGCAACCTGATTCATTTCGCCACTTTTCATTTCCCAACTGTTTAATATTTCTGAAACTGTAAATATTTCATGATTTTTAGGGTTCCGGAGCCAAAATGGCAAAAACGGAACCCTTATAGTTTCGCCATGTCTGTCTGTCTGTCTGTCTGTCCGTCCGCGGCTTTGCTCAGGGACTATCAATGTTAGAAAGCTGTAATTTTGCACGGATATATAGGTAAACTAGGCCGACAAAATAGTACAATTAAAAATTAAAAACCGGCCAAGAGCGTGTTGGACACGCCCAAAATAGGGTTCCGTAGCCATTACGAAAAAATTAAGTAATATTTTTCTAAGGATTTCGTATTTTATACGGAATCTTCCAAATTTAGGTATATTTTATACCTTACGCTGCTATTTACTCATAAACTACTAATAATTCTCAAGCAAACTTAGCCGTTATAGTTTTTCATGGAAGTTTGATATACTGACTACCTATCCTACCTACCTATCCTGAATTTTTTCAAATTTTTCCACCCACCGGTTTAGATTTTGGAGGGGGGGGACGCTCGATTTTAATGAAAATTTGCACTTTAAAGTTGAATATTTCGCAAACACATTACTGAATCGAAAAATCGTTTTAGCAAACCCTTAATAGTTTTAATTTTTTTTTTTTAATTCGACTGGATGGCAAACGAGCAAGTGGGTCTCCTGATCGTAAGAGATCACCACCGCCCATAGACACCTGCAACACCAGAGGGATTGCACATGCGTTGCCAACCTAGAGGCCTAAGATGGGATACCTCAAGCACAGGGCGGCCACGCCATACAAAATTCGTGTTCTGGAATCTACATAGGCACGACGACGTCTGTACACGCGTCAATGTGTGCGTAAGTGACACAGGGTTGACTATCGCAAAACCCTAGTACTATAGGGTATGTAGGTATGGCTTAGATGTGTAAATAAATGTAATCGTTAATCATATATTTTTATTTAAACCTACTTAAAATGTGTCTGATAATGTGTTAATGTGTATTTAAGCATTATTGTTTTAAATTACAATAAATATTTGACTACAAACTTAAACGAATTATTCGGTACCTAAGTAGTTATTTCATGATTTTCATGTATTAATCGCGATACTTTTAGAAAGCATTATTTATTTACAAAAGGAAGTAAGTAGGGTAGGTAAGTGTACTACCATATTTCTCGCGCGCCTACTGACAAGTTGGCGCTTGCTCGCGAACCCACTGTCACCGATCTAGCACCGAACAATGAACTGCGGGCCTACTCCGACGTTCGAAAATCGAAGTTCGTATGCTACCGTCTCTCTCGCTCTCGTATGAAACAGTATAAATGTCAGAGGGAACGAACGACATGAACTTCGATTTTCGTATTTCGTAGTAGCCTTGCTGTTGACAAACACCCATACAATGCACAGTATAGGTATCACCATTTCGCAAAATTATTGCTCCCGAGAGTCCCGAGCTTAGTGCCGTGCGGCCGACATACATCGCGTCGCGCGCCCGACTGCTATCCGTCAGGTTTCCGCCAGGCTACGCTTGAGGGGTGGGGTAACTCGAACCGGTGCGGGGCGGAGCGTGGCCATTCTGTACGTTAGTACTATTATATATTCTGTGCCTCAAGTCCTGAAAAAATGAAAGCGGCTGGGCCGCTTTATGTTATTTTGATAGTTAGGCTTTACACATGGGCGCCGCAGGCGCCCAATAGTCAAATCGGCTACGCTGCTGTGAATTATATCCTCCTAAAGACTCTAATATGGACGCCGCAGGCGCCCAATAATGAAAGCGGCTGCGCCGCTTTATATTACTTTGATAGTTAGGCTTTACACATGGGCGCCGCAGGCGCCCAATATTGAAAGCGGCTGCGACGCTTTATATTACTTTGATAGTTAGGCTTTACACATGGGCGCCGCAGGCGCCCAATATAAAAGCGGCTGCGCCGCTTTATATTAGTTTGATAGTTAGGCTTTACACATGGGCGCCGCAGGCGCCCAATATTGAAAGCGGCTGTGCCGCTTTATATTACTTTGATAGTTAGGCTTTACACATGGGCGCCGCAGGCGCCCAATATTGAAAGCGGCTGCGACGCTTTATATTACTTTGATAGTTAGGCTTTACACATGGGCGCCGCAGGCGCCCAATATAAAAGCGGCTGCGCCGCTTTATATTAGTTTGATAGTTAGGCTTTACACATGGGCGCCGCAGGCGCCCAATATTGAAAGCGGCTGTGCCGCTTTATATTACTTTGATAGTTAGGCTTTACACATGGGCGCCGCAGGCGCCCAATATTGAAAGCGGCTGCGCCGCTTTATATTACTTTGATAGTTAGGCTTTACACATGGGCGCCGCAGGCGCCCAATATTGAAAGCGGCTGCGCCGCTTTATATTACTTTGATAGTTAGGCTTTACACATGGGCGCCGCAGGCGCCCAATATAAAAGCGGCTGCGCCGCTTAATATTAGTTTGATAGTTAGGCTTTACACATGGGCGCCGCAGGCGCCCAATATTGAAAGCGGCTGCGCCGCTTTATATTACTTTGATAGTTAGGCTTTACACATGGGCGCCGCAGGCGCCCAATATTGAAAGCGGCTGCGCCGCTTTATATTACTTTGATAGTTAGGTTTTACACATGGGCGCCGCAGGCGCCCAATATTGAAAGCGGCTGCGCCGCTTTATATTAGTTTGATAGTTAGGCTTTACACATGGGCGCCGCAGGCGCCCAATATTTGAAAGCGGCTGCGCCGCTTTATGTTACTGTGACAGTCCCGTGCTATTTCGAGGGCACATCAGGTGCCCATTGTTCAAAGCGGCTACGCCGCTTTGAATTAGTATCTCGTCACAGCTGCCATAAGATTTTAAATTACTAGGGGCCATTAGGTAAGTAAAGGCGGCTGCGCCGCCCTATCTCTACTCCTAGATCTAGCTAAAGCTGCACTGTTGCCGTTCCCCCACCTCCCCGACCAACCTCCCTGCAAAATACTCTGGGTATATATAGCCTCGGTTAAAAATTTCGTTGGCGCGATGCAGAACTTCGAAATTCAAAATATCGGAACACAATTTTTTATGAACACTAGTGGCCAGTATCATTGAACCACGTAGATTATAGTCCCAAATGCTGGTACTTACGTGCTCTGAATTTACCACTGGCTGGTTAGATCGCTGATTCCCGACAAAGTAGTTTTAAATAATATAATGTATTCCTAATTGGAGTCAATACATTTTTAAAATTGATTTTCTATGGACGGCTTTTATCTAAATCAGTTATTTGTTAATATGACGTATAGGTATATGTTTACTTATATTTTTGTTTTGTGTTTGTAAAATTCGTTCCGATCCGATCCGATGCGAGCCGTTTAGTGGAAGTGGAAGAAGAGAGAAGCAATGTTATTACGTCTACCTACTAATATTATAAATAGGAAAGTTTGTGACTGTGTGCGTGCGTGATTGCATGTGTGTATGAAAGAAAGAAAAAACCGGCCAAGAGCGTGTCGGACACGCCCAAAATAGGGTTCCGTAGCCAATACGAAAAAATTAAGTAATATTTTTCTAAGGATTTCGTATTTTACACGGAATCTACCAAGTTTAGGTGTATATTTTATACCTTACGCTGCTATTTACTCATAAACTACTAATAATTCTCAAGCAAACATAGCCGTTATAGTTTTCCTTAAAAGTTTGATATACTGACCACCATCCTGAATTTTTTCAAATTTTTCCACCCACCGGTTTAGATTTTAGAGGGGGGGGACGCTCGATTTTAATGAAAATTTGCACTTTAAAGTTGAATATTTCACAAACAAATTACTGAATCGAAAAATCGTTTTAGCAAACCCCTAATGGTTTTAAAATACCTATCCAACGATAGCCCGATAGTAAGCATTTTTCCAGAAATAAGACTGAGCTAGATCAATTTGTTATTGCCGAAAACCCTGATATACCACATGTCATCGACGTCATTGAAACAGACTCCGAGATTGCCGAAAAAAAAAACGTACACATATATACAAGAATACTCGTTAAAGGTATTAGATAAGAGTTGATTAAACATTTTATATTCATATTCGCTTCCTTACATCACGTCGTAAAACGAAACCAAAGCTAATTTTAGCCCAATCTAATAATTTACGCCAAATGCAATACCAACGTTGCTTTATCTCTGCTCTGACATTCATGTATCTGTAAGCGTTATCATTTCTCCAAATCCTTGCCAAGTTTATATCCCTTCATAATGATTTTATTTCAACCCCTGTTTATGAGAAAGGGACACGATATAATTAAATTTGCGAACATACAACTGCCAGTTTTTGCGAATTTATGACTTTCATTTCCGATTTTCTTTTTTGTTTTTATTAAATTGCCAACTTTTGCCTTCGCTGTTGATGTTTGAGTTAATTTTATTGGGCGGGTTTTTCTGCAAAGAGAATTATGGACTCGGGGTAAATAATAGTGGTTTTGCTGAAAATTTTAAACAAGATAAAAAATGTTTGGAATAATTAAGTTCTGGTTATAGCACATTTCCAAAATTTCTCAGTGCCTTATGACGAAATTCTTTAACCAATGTGTGTTGCCTGTGATGACTTATGGATCCGAGACGTGCTGCTTTAATGTGTAGGCCTTATAAATAGGCTCAGAGTTGCTCAGCGAGCCATGGAGAGAGCTATGCTTGGGGTTTCTTTACGGGATCGAATCAGAAATGAGGAGATACGCAGAAGAACAAGGGTCGCCGAGTGAATTAGCTCGTTGAAGTGGCAATGGGCGAGCCATATAGCACGGAGAGCGAATAGCCGTTGGGGCCGAAAAGTTCTCGAGTGGAGGCCGCGGATCGGCAAGTGCAGCGTAGGACGTCCAAAGATGGACTGATGACCTGGTTAAAGCCGCGGGTTCACGGTGGATGCAGGCCACTAATTAATACGCTAATTAATAGTCATTTCACCGGCTGTCTTACTCTCCACGCCGAAACACAACAGTGCAAGCACTGCTGCTTCACGGCAGGAAGCGAGCAAGACGGTGGTAGCAATCCGGGCCAACCATGCACAAAGTCCTACCACCTGTAATATTCGTTATTCTTAGTGTAGTTTAGTTTAACAGAAATTATGCACGTGTTAACTTGAGAAATATGTAAACAAACTGCTTTGTAATGTTTTTTAGAAAAAAAAATGGTCATAACGACTCGCGTTTCAGCCTCACAAAGGTTCGCTGGGTGAAAAAGGAGAAAAAATAAGGATACGAATTGAAAACAATTACCAGAGAGCAAGTTTCGCGTGATAACGACCTAAGGGCGACTTTTGTCACACGAAAAAAGAAAAAGAGGATTTTAAGCTTTCCCTTTGGCTTCCTGATACGGAATGACACTTGTAAAGATTTTGTTACAGGCATGATTCACGACTTGGCCCTTCGCCTATTTTCTTAAACACCGTATCTTCGGGAAAATAAATTTGTTTGTTGTCTTCTACAATTTATGAAACGTTTACAGCGCGTAATATATCACTCATCTCATTTTATATGCCTGTTTGTTTTTGAATTACTTTTTTTACAATATCCGGAAATGATTGTGATGTTGTGGTATACGCCTATACAATTTATTAAAAGTGTAAACAAACTGATTTCATCAAAATTCTTGTGTAAACACTTACTGGAACGAATCAATAACACATTTATCTATAATTCTTGACTTTTAACTAGATGTCTAATGACTTTTTTCACCAAAACTCACTTGATTTCAATATTTGTTTTATTATTATTATTATTATTCCCTCAATGGCGGCCTTAAGGCTTGGGCCAATGTCAGTTGCGATGACAGGGTTGCGGTTGATTCTGCAGAACGCCAACAGATTGACAGGAGCAAGAAAATAATTTTGAAGAGAGAGAAAAAAAAATCAATATTTGTTTTTCATTTGAAAAATCTTCGTCAAAATCTGACGTTATTTTTTGATTGAAACATGTGTATAATCTGTAGTAGCATAGACTAGCGTAGAGATGGTGGAAAATTTAACATTTTAAAAGATTTCTTATAGATAGAACTATCTGTAGCCCTGAGCTATCTAAAAAGTAATATCAGATAAGCCCAATATATTTCAGCTTAGGCCTTCAACCAATCAGCCTTTGAGCGACCGAGCCGTGACGTCATCGTCTCAAACTCATCTACTAAGTCTATTGACCTATCGCTGCCGATACCCAATATTCTGTTGTATAGTCGAGTTCATAAGCTTCTGTGCAATAATTTTATGAAAAAATATGAACAATACTCTATTGTCAACGGCGTAGAAAGGCGTTTTCAAAAAATTTGTTGAAATTACTTTTTTTTTAGATGTGGATGAAATTTGGTTTTCCTAATCAGAATCAGGAGCACTTTCGATTGCAATAGGAAAAAAAGTGTCCCAGGTTTTTCATATAATTTTGTGTTATCCATTACACTACCGCCACAGACACGCATATGAAAACGGTAACGTAATGGAATAAAAAATATTGAGACACTTTTCTTCTCCTATTGTAATCGAAAGTGCTTCTGATTCTGAGTAGGAATACCAAATTTCATCCACATCTAAAAAAAAGTCATTTCAACAATTTTTTTTGAAAACGCCCAGAAGCGTGTTCTGATATATTTGATAAAATTTTTGCTCACAAGTTGAATTAAAATATTAAATACTTACGTAGACGATAAAAAAAAATGAAATCCTATTTTTTACTTAGTTCACTGTTTTTTTTTCTTATATTACCTACATTTATATTGTTTTATATAAAATATACGTATCTGAATTGCTGTCTGGAAAATATTGTTTTTAAGTAATAAAAGGGTTGTCTACCCTGCATTTTGTCTATGTGTAAAATAATTGTTCTGATTTCTGGTGCGCAATACATTTATTTGTATTGTATTGTTCTGTATGGGTATTTTTGTATTAACGAAATGTTTATGGGGCACATAACTAAGAAAACAGATAGGAGGCCAAGACGGTTTTTTATATAATATATGGGACAGAATAATAGACTAATAATAATAATGATCATCATCATCGTCTCAAACTACTGGCACGTGAGGTATCCCATCGTAGGCATCCAGGTTGGCAACGCGTCTGCAATACCCCTGGTGTCTTACCATCAGAAGACCCACTTGCTCGTTTGCCATCCAGTCGAATAAAAAACACTAGTTTTAAAACAAAAGTTGAAAATAAATCATTCCATTTTTTAAAAATTTTTGAATTTTGAATATTATTATAATGCAAAGTAAATTGTATGCAAAAAAATCATTGTTACTTTCTAGTATAATCTACCCCAAAATTAATTTGAAAATGATTAAGACCGGTAACCAAAAAACGCGAATAAACGAAAGCATTTTTATTAATAAAGTCTCATTTACCTCTTTCAATAATTAAAAGAACATTGAACTGGCAAAGAGGATATTGTTCGAGACTCCAGACATCCATTCTGATAGAGTAATTACGAGAACTGTTATTAACCAGACGTTGTTCCTTGCAAATACTTGTAAGGATCTGCAAAGAGGTTTTATATAAATTGATGTTTAAATCGAAATCTTTTCATTTACTGAGCATAATGGGAATAGCTATGGTAGGCAACTATAAACAAATAACTTTGCTTTTTAGATGACTAGATAGCCTAGTGGTTAGAGAACCTGACTAAAAAACTTGAGGTCCCGTGTTCGATTCCCTGGGGCAGATATTTGTATGAAAATTACGAATGTTTGTTCTCGGGTCTTGGGTGTTTAATATTTACTTATTATTTAATATGCTTAGTACCCATAACACAAGCTTTGCTAAGCTTACTTTGGGACTAGGTCATTTGGTGTGAATTGTCCCGTGATATTTAGTGATTTCTCTTTAGTTTTTTAACAACTGTAAAACCACATCATACAGACAAGAGGAAGCCATTTGACGATGCGACACTATCAACAAATAAATCTCAATTTATAAACGCACGGAACCAAGAACTCATGCATACATTTCGTATTTAAATACATACATATTTTAACAACATAGTTAAACCGACAATGGAATCACAGCCAACAGCGCAGCTACATTAGATAGCTTGATGGGATACTATAATAATCAATGTTAAAAATCAATGATTCTATTCATTTGGACTCTTGATCAGAGGATGGGAGAGAGATAATATCAACACTGCAGTTAATGGTAAAAATTATAATTATAAACTCGGATTATTGGGTCGGGCAATTGATTATGCAATTAGAATATACTACGATACTAATATACGCGAGAGAGGCTCAGAGTCACGCAACGAGCTATGGAGAGAGCTATGCTTGAAGTTACTTTTCGCGATAGAATCCGGAACACGGAAATTCGCCGAAAAACTAAAGTCATTGGCATAATAGCTGGAAAAATATCACGTCAGAATATGAATATGATCACTTCAGATCATATCAGAATCTGTCTGACGACAAGACTGACAAGACTAATAAGTCCTGTGCCAGAGAGTACCCCTGCACTGTATATGGCTTAAAAAGGTTTTAGTGCGCGAACACAAACTTAGTATTTATATCCCGGCAGTCAAGATATCTATTATTGTACTAGTTTCGCTGCGCCCGTGGGCTGTGCTTATGCAAGTGTTATTTGTATCTGCTGCGGCTACATCGCGGTCGGTTTTTCACGGCGACGCTCTGACAGAAACTCCGTGCATTAACGTCATGCATTACAATATGGCTTCTTCATGCAAATAAACATTGTTTTTGTAATCCTGTTAATAACTTCATTGTCTATGATTGTGCTTTTTGTTACTTCAGTATGTTATTTCTAGACCCTGCTATCCGAGGTGCAGTTTGGTGTGTTGACGTTCTTAGGGATGGGTGAAAAATATTTTAAAATACTAACTAAATGCCGATAATTTTTCTTTACCATAAGTTCGCATACTCTTCGCTAGTCATACCGTAATTTTTGTCCAAATTATCGTTTGTAATTTTTTTTCCCACAGTATTCTGAAATTTTTAAATTGTCGTCCTATAGAAAACAATAGGTAAGGTTAGGTTTGTTTTATAACAATTCTGAACTGTTATTTGGTTTTATAAAAAAAAGTTATAACAAACGATCGTTCTGACAAACATTATATTTCTTCCAATAAGTATGCGAGCCGATATGGACCCGATTAACACATTATTTAATTTACATTATATAAAAACCGACCAAGAACGTGTCGGGCACGCCCGAAATAGGGTTCCGTAGCCATTACGAAAAAAAAAAGTCATATTTTTCTAAAGATTTCGTATTTTGTACGGAATATTCCAAGATTAGGTATGTATTATACCTTACGCTGCTATTTCCTCTTAAAATACTAATAATTCTCAAGAAAACTTAACTGTTATAGTTTTCCTTGTTTGTTTGATATACTTACTACCATCCTGAATTTTTTCAAATTTTTCCACCCACCGGGTTAGATTATACTTCGCTACATTCTGGATTCAATGTACGCCCTCGCCGTAAATACACCATTTTGCTTTTGTGACACAAATAACTCTTCAAGTTACTACTTATTTTGATTTATTTTTGTCAGTTTCTAAGCGGGTTTGTTATTCAGCCAGTCGCCGTATGTTTTTTAACGGGTATTCTTCATCATCTATTAAACATCTATTTCCCTCATCGTCTGCAATGCAAGATACTGCATTAAATTTAAATCCAACGGCCCAACTCAGATAGTAGTTCCACGAATCGAATCGATAAACCACCAATTAAATGGCCAGACGTCCATCGATCGTGCGGTCCGAGTGATTGTGGTCTGCGGTCCGACCGGCCGAGTCCGCAGTAAGATTCCTTGTTCCATTTGCGTTTGCATTTTTATTATTTCAATTACCTACTCTTTCTGGAAATAGTTGGTCTCCTATTTCTGGAAATACTTCCAATACTGTAGCGTTCTTAGGGGAAGCCTTTGTTTCAGTGAAAGTCCTTTGGCTGATGATCACAACTGAAATTAAAAGTCATCATCATCATGCCATCCTATATATGTCCCACTCTAATGAAAGGGCTTGGGCCGTATTTACCATGCAAACTCAAAGTGAATCGAGAACTTCAGACGCCTTATGGAATTTATATTAAGGTGCTGGTTTGAATGAGGTGAATTTATAATTTCGTCACTTCCTATTTTTTTTATTGTAAAATTATTTAAATTCATAACTTAAAATTTGTAGGCTGAAAGGCAAGCTATGGAAGACAGGAGATTATTGAACATTTATATTATTATATTCAATTTAATATATATTTTTTTTTTTAACTAACAAGAGTCTTTATTAAATAATTGTATACAGTAACTTATGTTTGACAAATAAAATTATCTTTATCTTTTGTTTTAATAACTACCAATACCATAAAGTTCATGGTAAATTTCAAATATAATTCGCACATCTAAATCCAACTATATTGTGTTCTAATTTGTTTCCTCAAATAATAAATAATTTAACATGGCGCAGCCGGTAGGATTTTTAACAATCACAACACGGCAGTCCTACACAAACACACAGTCCCACATACACAGTCTACAGTCAGGTCTAAGGTAATCCAACCTTATAGTACCTTATTCCCCTCCTCCAGTATCACTTCACTTCGTCCTCCATACACTGTAACACAGCGCTGTAACAAAACCCCCCAATAAAACATTAAACAATGTAAAAATCCGATTTGGTGTGCCGTTGCCGAGACGAGTTCTCGTAATCCATTCGCGCGGATAATCCAGGCTTAAATTTAAAACTGCTACGAAAGCCGACTGCACGTCGGATGTGGTCGGCGCTTCGCATTTTTATTTACATTTATAGATCGCGGTGCCGCGGCGATGCAGGCGAAAACACTTGGCGAGATGGAGCGTATGCATTCTGATTCGATGGTAGGTACGTTAAACAGGGTAGATAATACAACGGGATCCTTTTGACTGCCATAACTTTATAAGTCATAACATAATGTTTGTCATAATTATAGTTAGACATAATTTTTTTTCCTGCTTAAACCGTACATTTTTAATAAATTTATAGTAATATTTATAAATTTATATAACTATACTTAATATGCTGCGCTCCATAGCTCGTTGGCAAACCTTTAGTTTGGACATCTGATTCTCAGTCAAAGAGCATGTTTGCGCACCGCAGGTCAGGACAGGCAATACACACCAGCTATACAAAGTGTTAATTAAATAACTGAAAAAAGAATTTTGAAAATCGGTCCACAATCGGTGAACATACCTACATAAAAAAATACAGACATTGGAACATAGAACCTCCTCCTTTTTTTAAGTAGGCTAAAAACCAGAAAGTAGTTTGCTCAGTATCGAGGGTAGAATCGATTACACTATGTTTAAATTAGGTTCTTTATATGTTTTTAAATACCTTTTCAATCGTGCCGAGTCTAAAAATTACGACTGCAACGGGCACCAAGTAAATATTTTAGCGAGGTTGCATACTATTTCAATAGTTTAATACTGGCCGTTTTGCTGTCTAAATGTGATTTTCTTCTAAAAACGTCAAAGTGTAACTGCCAAACCCAATTGTGGGTGCAGAGTTAGAAATGAAGCATGCAGAATTACTGACTAAGGGCCCGTTGTTTGATCAGTAGTTAAAGTTACTAATAGTCAAATTTCCATTGAAATGTGTTAACTATTGTTATTTTTGCCATACATTTTAATAATGAAATAATGAAGGTATTCAAAACCAAATGCAATCAACTTAAATTAAATGAAGAAATATTTTTGGGTTGTCTGAGGTATTCAGTTGTTTAATTAACACCTTTTTTGTCTTATGTAATGTCTATAATTTTTGTTTAGTTCGAAAAAGAAAAACACGTGTCCGATATTTTTTATGTTTGGTTATTTATACCTACCTACTTTTTATTTGTTCAAGAACGAAATGAAATAAATTATGCACGGGAAACAAAGTTAGTTTTTGTACGGCATAAAATATTAAATGAATGTTCCATTATTTGTTTTTGTTATTACAATTCAATTGGCCATGCTTCAATTTTTTTTTGGATGGTTATTATAATTTATTTGATAAATATAGACCATTTTAAGAAACTAATTTCGGTATTTTTGTTTTTAATCAATCCTATCTACATTAAAAAAATATATTAATTTATTGCTGGCGTGACGTCATCAAATCCACAATGGATAGTGTAGCCTTTGACTGCACGCAAAAAAAAAATACAATACAGTTATGTCAACGTCAATCAAGGTATTAACGTCACCGCGGACTGCTAACCTCAAAAAAATTTGAAATCGCTAACTAAACTTGTTTAAAATGGAAGGCTACGATTGTTTCGTCCCTTTATGTCTGAATAACAGCCGGGATAACCCGGATTTGTTATTCGTACCAATCCCAGAACGACTGCAAGAGGAATGGTGTCGTAAAGTGAACCAAAAATACATCAAAAACTATTGCAGTTTTGTTGTGAAGATCATTTAAATATATGCAGTGGCGGATTAGCCACGTAGCAAGAGTAGCAAATGCTACGGGCCCCGCGCGTCTAGGGGCCCCGCGGACCAATGGCTTCTGATCGTAAAAAACGTAAAAGATGTATTTCTTTTCTAAATCAATGTAAGTAAAGTACAATACTGCCACCACAAAACCAATACAAACCGCCGCCAAAGAAAGAGATGGTATCAAAATGATCGACTCTAACACTTTACTTATGCTATGAACTTGAAGCAAATCAAAGGCCCCATGATAAAATTTGCTACAGGCCCCGCGATGGCTTAATCCGGCTCTGAATATATGTACCTATTTAAAACAAACATTACTTTTACACAGATAAAGCCCTAGTGGAAAAGAGTTGCCTGATCGAATGTCTTCCTGTTAACGCAGTGATATTAGCCGATAGAGGCTTCAAAGAAATTCTGGAAATTGAGTGCACATTAGTAAGAATAGAAAACTATTGCGTCCACCAAGCGTTTACGCAAATCGGAAACCTTCCCGAGAAGAAGTCATTAAGAGCAAAACGATTGCAAGTTTGCCAATTCATGTTGAGCGTGTCATCAGGCGAATTAGAGAATTTAAAATCTTAAAGCCCCACTCTGTTGTCAATCACAAACATGTAGGCTTCTTGGATCAAATCATAATGATCGCTTGTGGGCTGATAAATTTGCAGGGTGATTTAATAAAAATAAACTGAATTTTTAAAGACATGAATTGTTTTATTTTAAATATGTTTCTGTGATACAAAAAGTAGGACAAATATTCAAAAATTGAAAACATATTTAGTTAAAAACATTCTTAGGTTGTTAACATTTTGTGAAGTACAGCCAAGGGCATTAATATATGTAGATACAGTAAAGATATGTATTCAAGTATTGTTAATTAAATAAGTAACCATTTAAAACTGCACAAAATTAGAATCATCTCTCTCACTCATTATTAATACATACACATTGAAGAACTTATAAATATGTATACTACACATACACTAATTTGTATACATCTTCTGCCAAAACATGATTGGTTCGTTCAGATCCCAAGGTAGGCTTAATCCAGAAGCATTTGTGTAGATGAAGGCTCACAACTCTGCTTTTCAAGCCAAAATAAAAGCAGTAAAGAATGCTTGCAGCCACCTTAAAAAGAAGAGGTTGGTATAAATAAGTGATTGATTCAAGGTTAAATTGGAAACATCCTGCCTATGCTTTTTTTTTTTATTCTACTGGAAGGCAAACGAGCAAGTGGGTCTCCTGGTGGTAAAAGATCACCACTGCCCATAAACATCTGCAACATCAGGGGTATTGCAGATGCGTTGCCAACATAGAGGCTTAAGTTGGAATACCTCAAGTGCCAGTAATTTCACTGGCTGTCTTACTCTCCGCGCCGAAACACAACAATGGTGGTAGCAATCCGGGCGGACCTTGAAAAAGGTCCTACCACCTGCAAAACTATGATTGTGCAAAACTGTGATTTCTTTGTACATGGACAACATGCAGATTACATGGACAACATGGTTGCGTAGTAGATAGATAGATGTAATCTTTATTCTTCAAAACAAAAACATGGCATTAACCTGCAAAATTTAATTTGTAAGTTAAAAGTAATAAAAAAAACACTATAAAAAAACTACAATTAGGTACAAAAGGACTTTTTTAAAAATCAATCAAAAGTTACGCAAGGAAAGATAATAGATTTTACCTGCAGAAGCTGCACAATCAGAACAGTTTGACTCTAAGATTTCGGCATCAGTTTTGGTCATTACTGTAAGTATATGACTTTTGTGTTCTATGCTCTGGTACAATTCTGGCTTTGACAATACGGATTCCCAAGCTTCTCTGCACTTCCACATATCCCAAACACAGCTGAGGACAAGTACCTATCCCGGGATGACCTAAAAAGGGGAGAAAACAAATTTAACTGCAGTACTATTTAATTAGGTATAAACATAATAAAGATGTTATTTTTAAGTCAGTAATTTACTTACATAAGAGCTTGAGCTTCTCTTATTTCAGCGATGTTGTGGTTGCTAGAATTCGTCATAAACTTCATGACATTGTCCACTTGTGGCAAATTGCGAGAATCGGCTTTTTCGAAATTAGCCGTCCTGTTTGCCATTTTCAGTTCCGTTAGAGGATAATATGCTGGTTTTATTTACTCTTTGTGCTTAAATAACAAATAAACAAACAAACTACAAAACGAAACGATACGTCAATGTCACGTTTGTGTTTGACTTGACTTAGACTGACACGTCAGTCGTTTTTTTTAAAATAAGACATAGGAATTATTATCCATTGTTCAATTGATGACGTAGAGAAAGGTCATTTGAAGATCAAAACATTTCAACGAATATCTTAATAATGTAAGATTTTTTTTTAAATCTGATATACAGAAACTGTACCGAAAGCTTGTTTCTCGAAATGGTTTTGAGATTTCCATACATATTTAAAAAGTTAGCATGGCTAATTGTTTCCTTGTATAATGGCATAATCACACACCATTAGGCTTCAAACATATAATCCTATATACATACATAGACATGGTTTTATAAGGAACGGTACCCACCATTTATCATACCCCACCTTACGTAATAGTTGGTCATTTGGACAATCCTTCCTGAGATGAGAATGTTTGTAAATCGCCTGGTATTACTGCGGTACGTGCTATTGGAAAATAAATGGAATTCTGTATTTCATGATGATATCCGGTCTCCGAAGAGCACTCTTTATTACGACTAGAGAGGTATTTTATAGAAAACGTTCTGGAATTTCCTTTTAGGTACAATTAAAACCAATTATTGATCTAGTTCCGAATAAACTACTACTGCAAATTTTATAAATGTGAAAGTTTGTGTGCGCATGTGTGTGTGTGTGTGTGTGTGTGTGTGTGTGTGTGTGTGCGCGCGCACGCGCTAAAGACTGGACGCATTTGGATAAAATTTGGTGTGAAAGTAGATAGTTGGACTTTTAGAATAATACATAGGCCAATTTTGTCCTAAAATCATTAGGATTCGACACATGAAATCTGATGCGATTTTTTTATGCAGCGTTAATGAAATTCAAGATGTAATTTCAAGGCATTTTCACGCATTTTTTTCGGAATTTCAATTCAAAATTTCTAGGCCTAATGGTTTACATGTGAAAAGCCGGCCAGTCTCTTAAGTATAAACTCTCATCATGCGAGCAAAGCTGCTAATTAAAGCTAGTATTTTACACGTCCACTGCAGCTGAAAGTGCACTTACATTATATATCAAAGCGTACAATTCTCAGTAAATCCAGAGCATTCTTGGCAAAGTTCTCTTCATGTGTACTTAACACGAGATGCCAGTTATTGTGGCAGCCATCTTTATTGGTTTCTGTCACGAGATTCGCGGACACATTTAAGGTGGAAATATCTTGAGAAGGATAATAAAGCGGACTGAAATAGTTTATTGAAGATCCGCATTTGCTCTTAGATTTTGTGTATTAAGATGAAGAAGTTTGAAAGGTATCAGTTATAATCATTTTCGTGTGTCGTCAATTGTTTTACTTACAAGTAAGATTTCGTATTCGTAACACACACACACACACCCTTTTCTATTTTTTTTTTTTTCTACTATTATTAACATTGTGGCATTGGTACCAACTCTTCAGGGCGCCCAAGATACAGGCACTGCCTAGTTTGGGGCCCGCTGACACTGTATTTTTAACCGACTTCAAAAAAAGGAGGAGGTTATCAATTCGGTTGTATGTTTTTTTTTTTTTTTTTTTTTATGTTTGTTACCTCAGAACTCCGTCGTTTGTGAACCGATTTGAAAATTTTTTTTTGCGATCGTCTAGGAATGCTTTCAATTAGGTCCCATAAGCACCAAATCAGGATCTGATGATTGGATCCTAAGGAAATCGAGGGAACTCTTCAAATGTTGTAGGGACACCTGTGGTAATTTGGATATATTTTGCAGTAACTCGTGCATTTGCTCTTGAAAATCATAATTTGATGAAGTGGAACTGATGATGAAGACCACATTTGACCAACAGAGCTACTACTCAATAACAAGTACTTCACGGGTTGAATTTCAATTACTTTAACACAGTTGATAAGCAATTTATGCTCGTCGTAATGCATATGGTAAAATGGAATGGGTGGTGAAGCACCAGGACTCCTCAATAATGAACGTCTCTGCATCAGAAAAAGCAATCTTTCGTAAAAGGTGTCAAGCAGTTGACATTAAGCTATTGTATTTTAGATAATTAACACTAAAAAGCGTGAAAAAAAATTTTTATAACAAAAAATTGAACCGACTACAAAAAAACATGAAAATAATTTTCTACCAGTCTGAAGAGGGAACTATGGCCCAAGCCCTCTCATTCTGAGTGGAGGCCTGTGCCCAGCAGTGGGACGTATATAGGCTGGGACGAAACTGAAGTCGGTGCCTCAGTACGAGACAGCAGGAGTGATTTTTTTTTTTTTTTTTTTATTTATTTATCTCAACAAAAAGAAATACATTAAATTTTTGACAAATACTTCGCCAAACTGCAAAACAGTTTGTTGGCGAATACTACACTCTTGAAGTCTAATATATAAAGTATGGGTATGTATATGGGTATGTATAAGGTATGTAGGTGAAGAAGACGACTATAGGTCCACTCCTGCTGGCTCGTGCTGAGGCACCGACTTCAGTTTCGTCCCAGCCTATATACGTCCCACTGCTGGGCACAGGCCTCCACTCAGAATGAGAGGGCTTGGGCCATAGTTCCCTCTTCAGACTGGTAGAAAATTATTTTCATGTTTTTTTGTAGTCAGTTCAATTTTTTGTTATAATTTTTTTTTATGTTATACTGTTTCTGCATCAATAAAACTTTTTCATTTCATTTTCATTTTCATTTCATTTAAAAGTTAATACTTTAATGTGGCCGTGTGGTGGCCTAGTGGTTTGACCTATCGCCTCTCAAGCAGAGGGTCGTGGGTTCAAAACCCGGCTCGCACCTCTGAGTTTTTCGAAATTCATGTGCGCAATTTACCACGAGCTTTGCGGTGACGGAAAACATCGTGAGGAAACTTTCACAAACCTGCGAAGCAATTCAATGGTGCGTGTGAAGTTCCCAATCCGCACTGGGCCCGCGTGGGAACTATGGCCCAAGCCCTCTCATTCCGAGAGGAGGCATGTGCCCAGCAGTGGGACGTATATAGGCTGAGATGATGACTTTAATGTAGGATCATCAACATTATCATTACCTAAGCTGTAGGATGTCCACTGTTGGACAAAGGCCTCCCCAAAGATCTCCAGTAGCCTCGGTTGGAAGAGGCCTGCATCCACCGTTAGCCTGCGGCTTTAACCAGGTCATCCGTCCAATTCGTTGATGGACGTCCTACGTTGCGCTTCGCGATACGCGGTGTCCTTTCGAGAACATTCGTCCCGAACGACATCATTATCATCAGCATTTTTAAGTTTCGTTTTTGTTTTAATATTAATAATTTTACATTTTTTTATATGCCACATATTTGTTGTTAATTATGATTAATACAGGAGCGCCAAAGTTCGCATACTCTTTGCTAGTCATACCGTAATTTTTGTCCGAATCATCGTTTGTCATAATTTAGATTCGGCTTCCAATGAGAGCCGATATGGACCCAATGTTTCTGACACTCGTGATCGCAATCAAATGACAGATTTCGCATAAAAAAACTGTCATTTGATTGCGATCACGAGTGTCAGAAACATTAAGCAATAGACCCTCTGGTTTACAATATAAATGTTTCCATGCGGACATTGTTTAGTACAGAATGTTCACACGATTTCAAATTGACTAATGTCTGAAAATCTATAAATTTACAAATTGCTGCGTCACTACTACAATTAAATTGGTTTATTTAGTTACGAGTACATTAACAATAATTGATATGCATTTGCCTTGTCATCGGTATCTGAATAATTCAGTTCAATTCTTTCGACACAATAAAAAAGTTTTTTTTTGTCACTCGTACGTATGTAATTTGCATTAAAAAAAGTTTTTTTTGAGGCGAAGCAATTCAATGTTGTGTGAAGTTACCAATCCGCACTGGCCTCGTGTGGGAACTACGGCCCAAGCCCTCTCATTCCGAGAGGAGACCTGTGCCCAGCAGTGGGACGTATATAGGCTGGGATGATGATGATGCTGATGATGGTGAAACAGGGGGCAAATATCCTAAAATCTGAGCACAACTACTGATATTACGGTTAACCTATACTCTACTTCACCAAGATGTTAGTAGTTGCATATAATATATATATTATTGAGAATTAAAGGTAATCACGGCTTACTCCCGCAGAAATATCATCATCATCATCATCATCATCTCAGCCGGAAGACGTCCATTGCTGGACATAGGCCTCCCCCAAGGCTCTCCACTTAGACCGGTCTTGTGCTTTCCGCATCCACCGCGATCCCGCGATCTTAACCAGGTCGTCGTTCCATCTTGTTAGAGGCCTACCGACAGCTCGTCTCCCGGTCTGCGGACTCCATTCGAGAACCTTCTAACCCCATCGGCCATCAGTCCTGCGAGCAATGAGCCCCACCCACTGCCGCTTCAGTTTCGCAAATACAAAAAATATGCCGCAGAAATGTGTCTAAACCCATTCAAATTTAAAAGTGGTCCCTTAATCTTTTCTCAAATCTTTAGTTCCCAGGTTTAAGAGTAACGACCATTAAAATATCACTCTGGAAACTTTTCTAATTAGAGTAAGAGCATCAATCTTCTTGACATTTCACGAATCGGGGTGACTGGCACAACTTGCCAAATTATACGAATTAGGTAAGTTCTGCGGACCAGTGGGGCTACTACAAAATTTGGGAATCGAAGTTCATATCGTACCATCCCTTTCACTCTCATATTAAATAAGAAAAGCGTCAGCAGGACGGCAAGATACGAAGTTCGAATTTTGCACTTTGTAGGTAGATACTCGTAGGGCCAGAGATGGATTGTTTACGTTCTGCCTAATCCTTTTCGGTTAAAGTTTTTGCGATAGGTGAGGGATACTTGCGTATTAATACGTGCTTTTTAAGGCGGAAATAATTCCCGGAGACCTGCAGACAAGCGGATATGGTCACTGCTCCCAGGGTGCACCGTTTTCACATTTGTCACAAGTGTGTAATAAAACCAACCAGAAAATGTTATTGAAATGTGATGTTTGAAGTTATAGTTACAAAGTGACAAAAAAATATGGGTAGGGATGTCAAGAAGACTATTAGTTGGAATTGTGGTATCATTTTTCTCTAATACTGCCAATATTCCAAAACAATGACTTGTCAATAAATGAAAAAATAATATAATTAACAGAAAAAGAGATCAGCGCTGGTAATCGAACCCAGGTCCTCAGCATTCCGTGTTGCCAGCTTATACGTCTACTCCACCACTGGACAGGAGTACAGACACAAATTTCTCCTATGCATCACGTATCTCAGCATGTTTGTTTTGTTATTTAGTCACAAAAGCAGCGACTCTAGCGACATCTATGTTGTAGCCCTCATCGAGAAACTTTCAACACTCCATAATGGATTTTACGGAATAACCGTAGAAGTAACAAAATTTTGGGTTCAAATAAAAAATACAAAACTCCAAAAACCACTCTTAATTTGGTACATAAGTAAACTCATACATAAAACTAGAAACAACTTCACAATTGTTGCACTAACAATCTTTATATACTTCAAAAGAAGTCTTAATAAACAACTAACAGAAACAATACAGAAACTATTACGTAGCACCGTCTGCCGTCTACCGCATATCCGAGTTCTTTCAACGAGGAAAGAAAATAAACAGCTGCGATGCTTACAAACATTAAGTTTCAAGCATCGCAGCTGTTTATTTTCTAAATTAAAATAGTAGAAAAATGGCACCTCTACTTAAATGCTGTAAATGTAAAAGTGAAATTGTAAAACGAGAATACCTGAAGTGCCAAATATGTCAGAATATTTACGACATAAACTGTGGAAACGTGTCCATAAAGCGTTTCTTGATTATGACTAAAGAACGAAAAACTGTTTGGAAATGTAAAACTTGCTTGCATCCTGTTCCTGTTCTCCTAAATACTTCACGTCATGACTCGGGAAACTCAAATAATGAACCAGCACCTATAAAGTCCCCACTTCCTAAAACTGCACAAACTAATTTAGGTAGCTCCACTAACAAATCTAACGATGATAAACAGTTAGATACACTTACTGAATCGCTTCACAAAGACCAAGCCAGTTATGAGAATGTCACATTACGTAGACGACCACAAAACAAGAGACTACAAAATTTAGACTATCTTTCCGACCCTGAGTCTGAAATGGAATTGGAGTCGACCACTGTTCTTGGTGAGAGCAGCATCAGCTTACCAAATGATCCATTCTTGGTGGATTCGGAGGAGAGTGAATGGAGGACTCAGGTCGAGACACTGTCACTTGAGCTATTGAGTGCTAATGAAGAAATAGATCGCCTAAATACGGAAATATCGAATATGAGGAAAA
Source organism: Choristoneura rosaceana (assembly GCA_037349165.1). NCBI lineage: Eukaryota > Metazoa > Arthropoda > Insecta > Lepidoptera > Tortricidae > Choristoneura > Choristoneura rosaceana. The sequence goes on from JAZBNJ010000002.1 coordinate 1,543,870, forward strand.
GAATGGAAGAGCAGGAAAGAAAAATTGACATTTATAAAAAGCTTCTCACGGAAGAAGGAACATTCAAGAAAATGACTCCCATAAGAAAGAGTCTTCTAATAAAAAAATTTGTTAGTAATGTTGATTGTCTAGACAGTGATGATGACACTCCTCAGCCCCTTTCACCTACGTGTGTTCAGTGTGATCATGATGAACCAACGGAAGAAATGAACAACAACGCCCATCACCATCATCATGATGACATTCTACAAAGTGGTGAAGCTATGAACGAAACATTGTCAAACCACACATCGGATGAAATTGAAAAAGAATCGGAATTCCCTGAAAAAACTATTACTGAGCAGGAACCTATCTTAGAAGAATCCAAAGTCACAATGAAACAGTCCAGGAAGAAAATATGCATCATTAGCACTGAAAATTCTTTAAGTATCCTCCAGAGTGCGCGGAAAGCTTTCAAATATGATGAAATTTGCCACTTTGTTAAAACAAATGGCACTACAGAATATTTAATAAATGACATTGACACAAAAACTCAAGATCTGACAATGAGGGATTTTTGTGTCATTTTCATTGGTCAAGCAGACTTTTTGAATACATCAAATTATCATAACATTATTAGCTCCATAAGAATTAGACTTAAAGAACTTAAACATACCAATGTAATAATATGCTTACCCAATTACAAATTATGTAAATTTGCGACTTTGTTTAACAAGCGCATTGAATATTTTAATAAACTTCTATATGATGACTTATGTAAACATGAACATGCTTATGTGTATGATAGCAACAAAGACCTCCAGTATTCAATAGGAATGTTTGATAGGATTACTGGGCTTATAAACAATACTGCTATTAAGGTAATTTTTAGGGGTCTCAATGTTTACATGTCTGAGATAGATCACTTTAATGGGAACTTAGACTGTAAGCTTGTACAAAATAGCGCCAATTCTAGTTCACCTCTTTTTCGTGTCCAAGGGATTAACTCAAGTTAAATCGTCTAACAATAAACTGGATGAACTTTTAGTTCTCCACCAGAATATCGCAGGTTTGTTTAGCAAAAGAGATTTACTTGAAATAACATTGAAAGGCCTCCAAGTTGAAAATGGTTATTACATAGATATATTGTGCTTAACAGAAACCTTTATTAAAGCTGGAGAAGAGTCAAATATAAACCTCAATGGATTTAAGATTGCGGCGTGGTTTTCAAGAACCAAAAAAAGAGGCGGAACTTGCATTTTATGCAAAGACTATATGGAGACTAAGCCACTTCCTGTCATAAATAAAATGTCAACTGAGTTTAACTTTGAAATCTGCGGGGTCGAGCTGACTCAGCTTAAATGTATAATCATCTGTATTTATAGAATACCTAGCTGTAATCCAAAAGTGTTTTTGTCTAAACTGGAGAGCTTGTTTACAATCATTAAAAAAATGGTCACAAAAAAAGTAATAATTGCAGGTGATTTCAACATTGACTTATTGAAATCGACGGAAACACTCGATGAACTTAATAGAATCATACAGAATTTTAATTTTATCATGCACATTACAGAACCGACTAGATTAAGATCATGTATCGATTTAATAGTGAGCAATATTCCCGATGCAACTGGCGAGATTCTTCCTTTGGCACTTTCAGACCATAATACGGGCCAGTTGCTTAAAATCCCGCTTCAAGGACAAGAAAAATACATTCCTCCAAAATATACTTATTTAAAAAAGCGAGATTTTAGTCGGGCAAATATTGAAAAATTTAGACGTTGCCTGTTAAGCTTATCTTGGAGCGAAGTGTACTCAGAGGTAGATACAAACATTGCCTTTGACAAATTTCATGAACTGTACACCTTGTTTTACAATTTATGCTTTCCTGTGTATACAGTCAGACTTCGAAATTCATCAAAAGGCAAAAGATGGATTACAAAGGGTATAAAGAAAGCTATAAAAATCAAACGTCAACTAAGATACTCGTACTATAATAACAAGACACTAGAAACTAGATTAAAATACAATAGATATAATAAATTGCTCAAAAAATGCATACTTACTTCTAGGAAAATCTGCAATACATCTCTAATATGTAAATCTAAAAATGTTTCCAAAACAAGTTGGTACATAATAAAAAAAGATTTAGGCACTCATAAGTTTAAGAATAATGACATACAAAAAATTGAATATAAAAATGAAATTATTTTAAAACCACATGACATTGCAAATGCATTTAATGAACATTTTATAAATATTGCTAATACTCAAATCAATGTTAATAATCCAATTAATTATTATAAGCATAAACTAGTATCAAATCAAGCCAACATGTTTCTTTTGCCAACGGATCCACATGAAGTTTTCAAGATAATTAGAACTCTTAACAACACAAATTCTGTAGGATGTGATGACATTACAACAAATGTAATAAAACTGAGTTCGGATATTATTGCTCCAGTGTTATCATATCTGATCAATCTATCCTTCCAACAGGGCTTATATCCTGACAAATTAAAAACATCTATAGTTAGGCCAATATTTAAAGCAGGTGATAGGACGTTACCTGATACATATAGACCCATCACATTAATACTCATCTTTTCAAAAATTTTTGAGAGAGCAATGCATAGTCGTTTAACTAATTTTTTGAACAAATATGAAATTTTGTGCCCTCAACAATACGGTTTCCAAAAGGCTAAATCAACTACACTTGCTACATTCAATTTAATTCATAAAATCGTCGACAATGTTGATAAAAATAACAAGACGGTTTCTATTTTTTTTGATTTGAGTAAGGCGTTTGATTGTGTTTCTCATGATCTATTACTTAAAAAATGTGAAACATATGGATTGAGAGGATTGGTTTTTGACTGGCTTAAAAGTTATCTAAATAACAGGTACCAGATAGTGGAAATTACGGGACTAGATAAAAATATGATGCAAAATAATTACAGATCTACAGCTAAAATAAATAGAGTTGGAGTTCCGCAGGGAAGTATTCTGGGACCATTATTATTCTTAATATATATTAATGATTTACCATTAATCACTAAATTTGATTGTACTTTATTTGCGGATGACATATCAATTATTATTTATGATGATAAAAAACAAAAATTTAACGACATTATTAATAATACTATAACTGACATATTACAATGGCTTAAGGATAATAATTTAAAAGTTAATCTTAGTAAAACAAAATACGTGCAATTTATAAACATGAGAGGAAAAAAAGAAACACTTAATATTACTCACGATAATGAAATACTAGTTGAAAGTGACAGCACTACTTTTTTAGGATTTACCCTGGACAGTTATTGTTCATGGAAATTACATGTTGATAAGGTTTGCTCAAAAATTAACAGATTCGCTTATGCATTGTGGCGCTTAACAAGGATAACTGATGTTAAGACAGCCTTAAAAGCGTATCATGGTTATGTTGCCTCTAATTTACGCTATGGAATTTTACTGTGGGGAAACTCTGTGCAAGTACACTGAACCTTTATCGCACAAAAACAATGCATAAGAGCCATAAGTAACATCAGCCGCCGTACATCATGTAGACCTTCATTTGTTGAATATGGGATACTTACTGTTTATGCTGTGTATATTTACGAAGCTTGTCTATTTGTAAAAGTGCATCCTGAATATTTTAAAAAGAAAAGTGACACAGTCTCCTTCAACACTAGATATCCTGACAGATTAATTCTACCAAGGATGTACACAAATATAAAAAGAAAAAACAGTTACGCCATGTGCATTAAAATTTATAATAATTTACCGGAGTCTATTAAAGTACTCCCATTGAGACCCTTTAGAAATCAACTGTTTCGTTGGCTTGTCGGAAAGTGTTTTTACTCACTGAAGGAATATTTTAACAAAATGTAGATGTTTATATTTAAGGCATGTTTATTGTAAAGATTGCATGCCACAAAAAATATTTGTATGACTTTTATAAGTTTAAATGTTTGAAACTAGAATAAGTTTAACATCATAATTGTACCCACAACATTTAATGCAAATAAAATATATTTCATTATTTCATATTTCAAGTGCACGCGGGGACCACTACTAAGGACATGTGCACCGAAGTGAATAGATGTACTGAAGATAAATTAAACCTCAATCAGCAATTGCTAACGGTCAATTCGTTTTTATTACAAGCTTTTCTTTAGTTTGCACTGTTTATTTGTTTCCGTCAAATCTTGGAAGCTAAATTTGACCCACTTCCAGCGGTCTGATTACAATAATCTGGTACTGACATCTTGGTGGTCTTGCCAGGATAGTCTCCGCAAGAGGAAACTCCTCAATGGTTAATAGTACCGACTTGAAATTTGGTACAGATCTGCAGTTTAAATGACAATGCAAGTACAGTCAACAAAAAGTACAGTCAGAAAAAAAGATAATATTAAAAATGATTTTTTTTTTAACAAATTTACCAAGTATGAAAACCCTAAAAATATAATTGTAGAATTTGAGGAACTATAAAAATTTACTTTGCACCCCCGCGGGATTTCGATAGCTCTACGTCTATACAACTAATTTTACCTATGTTCACGTAGTTCCTGTACCTCCAACCTGTAAGAACACACACAAATCACACAAACATAACTATCACCATATTCAAACTGCGCTGACCCGTTTCGAAGTAAACCAGAGTTCATCCTCAGAGAAACACAACCATTCACCACGCAATACTTGTGATTTGTGAGTTCTTACGGTAGAGGTGGACGAGCAGCATGAGCACACATTTGTTGCAACGACGTGGCTGTCGTAAGTACGGGTGAGCAAAATAATGTTTTTTTTTTTTTTTTTTTTATTCTACTGGAAGGCAAACGAGCAAGTGGGTCTCCTGGTGGTAAGAGATCACCACCGCCCATAAACATCTGCAACACCAGGGGTATTGCAGATGCGTTGCCAACCTAGAAGCCTAAGATGGAATGCCTCAAGTGCCAGTAATTTCACCGGCTGTCTTACTCTCCACGCCGAAACACAACAGTGCAAGCACTGCTGCTTCACGGCAGGATTAGCGAGCAAGATGGTGGATGGTGGTAGTTTATAGTTCATTGATAAGACCTTTGGAAAGTAATACCTGATTCAATAAATGAATTAAATTTAAATTAACCAAAATCTAGTAGTAGTGGTAGAATTTCTTTCCATTCGTTCTCGGAAGAAATTTGTGCCGTGAATCGCGTCGCGCACCTGGTTTTTACCTTGCCTTTAATACTTTGACTACGACGTCGCGAGGCGATCGGTGCGGTGAGAATTTTCTCTATTGGTACATTCATTGCGTGTATTGCCAGGTAACCATAGTGCGGTAAGCATGACGGCTGCGCAGTGAAAAGAGGAATGTTTACCCAGCCGCCAATTGCGAGCGTAACAGTGCCTCTTTTCCCGAACTTTTGACTGCATTTTATATCCTCTTAGGATAAAGATTTTGCAATTGATGTAATTCAACCGGACATTCTTGCGAAAAACGGGCGTTCTTGTAAAAAATCTGTCGTCTTTGTGTTTGGCAGTTGGTGAGTCTATCAAATGGTATGAACGGGGACATCACTAATGTCTAATATACCTACTTCTCGTTCCGTTTAACCCTTTATGGCTGAAGGGGGATTAGGATTACAATGAAAATGACCTGAAAGTGATACAATAATTAAAAAAACCGGCCAAGAACGTGTTGGATGGGGGGCGCTCGATTTTAATGAAAATTTGCACTTTAAAGTTGAATATGTCGCAAACAAATTATTGAATCTAAAAATCGTTTGAGCAAACCTCTAATGGTTTTAAAATACCTATCCAACGATACCCCACACTACAAGATTGGGTGAGAAAAAAAAACCCTTTACGTCGACGGGAGGTACTCCAAAAAAATTTTATTTTTGAATTTTTTATTGAACCATTTTGTAGGCATACTTTACATAATACAATCGTGTAAAATTACAGCTTTCTAGAATTGATAGTCTCTGAGCAAAGCCGCGGACGGATGGACAGACAGACAGACAGAAAGACAGACAGACATGGCAAAACTATAAGGGTTCCGTTTTTGTCATTTTGGCTACCGAAAAATGGAGCACAATATTAATGTGATCGCCGGTGAAATACTATTATTCTTCTTTTGCAAAACTGGGCGTGTTATTAACGCACGTGCCCCATACATAATATAAAGTCTGATCTACCATTATCTCGTAGAATCTCTTGTTAGTTGTTCTGGCGAGGAATAGACGCAGCGTCTGAAAAAGCAATTTAAACTGTTCCCCCGTTCTGCAGCGGCACAAGTGTTGAGTTTCTGGACGGTTTAAGAAAGATGTAACCAGCTACCTGATTGGAGGAAAATGATAAGGTTGAAAAAGGAAAAGGTTCGTACATTGAAATATCTATCATTTGTTTTTGACTTTGAACGCCAACATTTTTAAAAACTTAACTATAATCTAAATAAACCGATTTATTCGACGAGTGACAGCTGGCCGGCCGGTGGCGGGCGGCGACGTTTATCCTGCGCCGGAATAAACCGGTTTTTAGGTTTAAAGAAGCTTTATTTACTCATAAGCACAATACAGTTCACTTAAAATGAGCTTACATACTATAATTCCTTTTTATTGTTCTAAACCGGTTAATCTGACAAAAACTTTATGGAAATGTTCTCTTAAAAACCGGTTTAAAAATAACGGTTTCGCGAACGAAACCAAAATGAAAAGGTTTTGCGCCAAGTACATGATAACGGTTTGGAAATTAACCGGTATCCGAGCCTTGCTGTAGGCTGTCACGGCTTTTTTTTTATCGTTTACTCCAAACTACAACTAATCCGCTCTACATGTACACTTCGACCACAACAAAAGCCTGCAAGTGGGTACAGTGTGACACAAAGAAAGTGAGCCCAACTTTAGTTTACCGAATAAATCTCGCGACCTCTCCCGAGTAAACTGTAAACTTAAACTTGAAATAACTTTCTTTGCTATTTCAAATTCAATTCTGGTGCCTGTGGAAATTCTTGGAATTTCAATTCTGACTGCGCCAGTTCTTATTGCGTAAAACGTTGCATTAGCAAAATACTTAAGGCAATAATGTTTTTCTTTATACGACTGCTCAAGATAAATACGTTTTTATTTTTAAATTCAAATATTTATTTTACATAAGAGTACAGTAAAACCATGTAAATGTAAACTGGCGTCACTGAAAATCAGAGTCGCGAAATCATTTTCAGATCTTTTCGCGGCACATAGCTGAGTGGCGGCCATTTTGGGTGGTAGGAATAGGCATTGATGTGTATAATTTTAAGTCAGTGTTTCTATATGTGTATCTATTTTATCAGCCAATAAATCTTTCTTATTCTTATTCTAAAATGATCTTAAAATAAGTTTTAGCACAATATGATGTATTCGGCAAGCAAGCAAACGTACCTACAAATATTTAGTTCTAGGTCACTAAAATTTAGGTTATAAATTGTCGACACTATTATTTTATCTACTTATATTTTATTAATTAATAAGGCATTTTGTAAATGAAGTATGCGATAAGTACATGTAGGTATTTAGGCAAATCTATCTATATTTAGGTGAATCGTATCGTATGTGTAAAGTAGCGCTAACCTATAGATTTCTACAGGTCCGTAAATACACTAACAAAAATTGTGAAAAAATTGTACCTGTAACGTAATGGCTTTCCGAAATTATGTGATTAGATAAGTACACATCCAAAAATATACATGCCTCTCAAGAATACAAGTAAGATATCTACATCTAACTCAAATTAAAAATATAACTAGGTAAATAACCTGCCCCGCATCATTCCTGGCGCAAAGGATCATAAATTGTAACCAAAATAGAATTTAATTTCACTTTGATTATATATTAGTTTAATTTACTATATTTGTCTATATATCTCATAGTGTCTTTTCAATTGGATAATTTAAACTTCTGTAAACTTGACATTGAATTAAATTATTACTTATTCCCTTTAATTTTGTCTTTAGCTCTATAATTAATTTAACTAAGTATTTCACTAACAAATTGCGTTACATGCCATAATTATAACTGAAATAAAATTGTATCTTGCTTTATTAATGATGCTTCGTTTAAAATGACAATCTGGATTTATATTCACACTTCGCATTGTTGATAAATTTAATTGTTATTATCCTTTTTAGGGTTCCGTACCCAAAGGGTGCCAACGGGACCCTATTACTGAGACTCCGCTGTCTGTCTGTCTGTCTGTCTGCCTGTCCGTCCGTCTGTCACAGGGCTCTATCTCTTAAGCCGTAAAAGTTAAACACTTGAAATTTTCACAGATTATGTATTACTGTGGCCACTATAACAACAAATACTAAAATTAAAATAAAGTTACAAATTAAAGGGGGTCGTCATACAAGAAACGTGTTTTTTTGAGCGTTTTTTTGTTGCTAGGCATTATTAGCCGTTGCTAAGGCGATCGAGTCGTTAGCTATGTCGTTTGAATATTTACCTTTAGGTTTGCGATATTAATGATTAGATTTTAAGTTTCGATAATAATGATTAGTGACTGTCTGATTTATTAGTTTTTGTGCAAAATTAATGAAGCAATTTATGAATTACAAACCTCAATGAAGCCAACTTTGATAAAGCGCTGGTCAAATCCGCTCTGTACAAATCACTATGTTTACTTATTGTTTTTTACACTATTAAAAATCATACTAAGTATTTAACACTATTTACAAGGTTTATAATACAGTTTAAAATTTATTTACACTAAGTCGAACTTCTTATTATTTAATTACACAACATATGAAGTCCGCAGAATTTCCCGCGAATAAACCGCATGACAGCCAATTTTTTTTTTAAACCTGTGGGTGGCAATAGCTTCAGAACCAAACAGCCAGAACCAAAGAGGTTGAGAATTCAAATTATTTTTTATTCGAAATACTTGTACAAGTGCTTAAGTAAATGTTGAAAATTTTTTTAGAAGCTTTTCTTTAGCTGGCCCTGTTTGTTTATTATTTTTTTATCGTTTGTTTGGGTCAAATCTTGGAAGCTAAATTTCATCCACTTTCAGTGGTCCGACTGACTTGAAATTTGGCATACTTATGTAAATTTGGTGACAATACAATAATCTGGTAAAGACATCTTGGTGGTCTTGCCAGGTTCGCCTCTGCAGGAGGGAACTCCTCAAGAGTGAATAGTACCGACTTGAAATTTGGTGTAGATATGTAGTTTAGATGACAATGCAAGTACAGTCAACAAAATGTACATTCGGCAAGAAAAAATTGTATTAAAAATGAAATTTTTAACAAAAACTTATTGTGATGAGGTATGTTTGCTCGGGTGGAATCTTTCAACTCAAATTTAAAGTGGATATAATTATCTTCAACCGATGGAGCTTAAATTTGACACGCATGTATAAATCCGATGACAATGCAATATTATTGTGACATAGAGTTGATCTGATGATGAAGTTAGATGTTGGCCATAGGAACTCTGTAATAAAACGATACGACCGCATCGATTTTGGTCTCATTTGATTCGTCTTGACGACTACCTACTTTGGTAACCGGGGAGAAAAGTACCACCAGCAAAAAAGCTTGTATTACATTTTTTTAGAAAAAAATATTAACTATTTGTTTTTAAAACATTGTACGGAGGTGCGGAACCCTTCATGCGCGAGTCGCTCGCACTCGCACTTGACCGATTTTTATTTTCGTCATGTTTAAACATAAACAATAATATTAATATTCAACATTTTTTGCATTCTTATAAGGTAATTGTCATCATTGAGACTATCAATCTTATATACTTTTAATATCTCAACATGAACATGATGTTTTGCAAATAAATAAATTTCATTTCATTTCATTTCATTTCAAGGTATCTGGCCCATCACACTTTGGCGGTCTTGCCCTATTGAACGCCAAATTGCACCAGAAACGAACCAGAGCGAAAGTTCAAACCGCGCTCTCGCAAGCGTCATCTCATATTTCGAGGGTATTCTGGCAGAACCGGATAAGTGCACAGTATTTATTTTTTATACGGTTTTGCTAGATAAATAAAGCAAAAACATTGAGTATGCCTATGTATGTAACTTTAAAAAAAATAACTTTTCCTGTTTTGCCAGAATACCCTCGATTTATTTCTCAAATACTTCTTATTTAAACCTAAACTTACAGATAACTTATGGAGCGGCATGATCATCTGACGACCAAGCTTCTTAAAACTTTGAAAAAAAAAATTTTTTTTCGTACTTAATAATAATCTAGGGAAATTAACATGCGTTAAAAACCAAAAAGATCTCTGTTTTCCTCCGTGAATTACAGGTCGATTTGATGGAAAAAAATCTTGCTTAAAAAACTTTTAAGATCTGTGTTTGGCAAGTGGAAACCGAATAAGGGTACGTTTCAAAGCGTAATTAAAGTGCCGGAAGCCAGTTCGATAATTTCCCCGAAGACAGTGAATATTGTAAGGGTGGTGGCGCACTGCCTACTACAGAACTAATTTAAAAATAATAAATTAAACAAATTCAAGTTTAAATCATTTTATTCAGTAAATAGACGCAAGCTGAAGGAATACTTGTTGACGCTCCAAAAATCATTTCACTAAACCAGCACTTTGAGTACGCCAGCCTGTTATTACGTATTACTACTTATTTGTCCCTTGTTTTTTACTTATGGTTTATTATAATTTATTTATTTATATCTTGTTTCCTTAAAATTTTATCTATTGTATTTCTTAATTTTATTTACACATTAGTTTAGTATATTTATGTATCATTCCGTGAGTCACAGACGGTTCTGACAGAATATCAGCGCTTGAAGGCGTCTAACGCCTCAGCATTATGCTGAGTCAGCGACCGTTTCACTTTTGCGGGGACACACAAAATCGTGTATTTTTATTTTGATATTTCCTTTTTGTTTTGTTTGTGTTTGTTGTCTACTGTTGTTTTTTTTTTTGTTGTATATGTGTGTCTTTGTGAATGTGAATAAATGTCTTTCTTTCTTTCTTCTTTCTTTCAATGGGCCCTTTTATACGTCATTTTTTAAACTACCAGCGCTTTCGGAAAGACCATCATTGCCAAGAAGAATGCGCCGCAAGAAACTTGGCAGAAAGTCATTTTTTCATAATAAAATAATTACAAATAAAATACTTTAAAACTACAGTACAGAAATCAAAAACCCGCCTTAAATACGAAAATGAGGAAAAAAGTCTATGGTCTCGCAGGCTGTTTAGTATTTTTTAGGGTTCCGTACCTCGAAAGGAAAAAATGGAACCCTTATAGGATCACTTTGTTGTCCGTCCGTCCATCCGTCTGTCAAGACCCTTTTTCTCAGGAACGCGTGGAAGTATCAAGCTGAAATTGATATCGAGTACTTAAATCCGCGGTCCGCGGTGACTTCTAAGTCAGCGCAATCAAAAGTTACAGTCATTAAACAACGTGTTTCCATACAAATGGCAGTGCACTAAAAACCTATAGGGCAATTCCAGTTGTTCTAGAAATTTGAAATTTGATATGAAGGTAGCTATAAAATAAAATTCTGAAAATACTTGATTTTTTTAAGTCTGTGTGTAAATATTAATGACCAATTTAATCTGACCCCACACTGCGTACATTTTGCTTAAGAGTAGGACACTGCATTCACTGGATGTCTTAAATCACTTAGAAAAATCGAGAAATACTATGTTCAAGACACGATTCCCGTTTACATACCTATAAATGTGCACGGAACCCTCGGTGCGCGAGTCCGACTCGCACTTGCCCGGTTTTTTAAGTAAGAGGAGACAAAAGAGCATGCGAGTCACCTAGTGGTAAACAATTCATGCATGCAACACGGGGGGTATTACAGATGCCTCGCCAGCCCTTTGAGAGATTAATAGGCTCATTTTTAGGGTTCCGTAGCCAAAATGGCAAAAAAAAACCCCTTATAGTTTCACCATGTACCTGTGTATGCCTGTCTGTCCGTCCGCAGCTTTGCTCAGGGACTAGTAATGCTAGAAAGCTGTAATTTTGCACGACTATATAATATGTAAACTATGCCCACAAAAATGGTACAATAAAAACTTCAAAATTTTTTTTTTACAGTAAATCCCACATAGTGGAGTATCGTTGGATAGTTTTTTTAAAACCATTGTTGGGGTTGCTAAAACGATATTTCGATTTAGTGATAGTTTGCAAATTATTCAACTTTAAAGTGCAAATTTTCATTAAAATCAAGCGTCCCCCCCCCCTCTAAAATCTAAACCGGTGGGTGGAAAATTTTGAAAAAATTCAGGATAAGTATATCAAACTTACAAGGAAAACTATAACGGTTAAGTTTTCTTGAGAATTATCCGTAGTTTAAGAGTAAATAGCAACCTAAACTTGGAATATTCCGTAAAAAATAAGAAATCCTTGGACAAATATTACTTTATTTTTTCGTTATGGCTACGGAACCCTATTTCGGGCGTGTCCGACATACTCTTGGCCGGTTTTTAAAGACCCTTAGTTGTACCGGGCGTGTACTAAAAATTTAACAACCGCTACTGTGAAATTGTGATCTTGAATTTGAACTACGGTGTGAAAGGGCGGGTAAACTACCTACGAGTACACTACTATCCAAAAATTAAAAAAAAACCGGCCAAGAGCGTGTCGGACACGCCCAAAATAGGGTTCCGTAGCCATTACGAAAAAGTTAAGTAATATTTTTCTAAGGATTTCGTATTTTATACCGAATCTTCCAAGTTTAGGTATATTACTGCTGGTATGTTTAGGTATATTATTGGTACTGTTTAGGTTAATTTAAAATTTTCGGTCCTTTTATCATTCCATTGTAGTGTCTACTCTTGTTTCTGTTGTCCTTTCAATCGTTCAAAGGTTAACTGGAAGAGATCCCTTTAAGGGATAAGTTCGCCTTTGCACATGTCTTTCTCTTCTAAATTGTAAATTTCATATGTTTTATATGTACAATAAAGAGTTACAATACAATAAAATACAATTTTTTTTTTTTCGACTGGAAGGCAAACGAGCAAGTGGGTCTCCTGGTGGTAAGAGATCACCACTGCCCATAAACATCTGCAACACCAGGGGTATTTTATACCTTACGCTGCTATTTACTCATAAACTACTAATAATTCTCAAGCAAACTTAGCCATTATAGTTTTCCTTGGAAGTTTGATATACTGACTACCATCCTGAATTTTTTAAAATTTTTCCTCCCACCGGTTTAGATTTTAGAGGGGGGATGAAAATTTGCACTTTAAAATTGAATATTTCGCAAACAAATTACTGAATCGAAAAATCGTTCTAGCAAACCCCTAATGGTTTTAAAATACATATCCAACGATCCCCACACTATAGGGTCGGATGAGAAAAAAAAATTACCTCCACTTTACGTCTATGGGAGGTACCCTAAAAAAATTGTTTTTGAATTGTACTATTTTGTCGGCATAGTTTACCTATATATCCGTGCAAAATTACTGCTTTCTAGAATTGATAGTCCCTGAGCAAAGCCGCGGACGGACAGACAGACAGACAGACATGGCGAAACTATAAGGGTTCCGTTTTTGCCATTTTGGCTCCGGAACCCTAAAAAAGTAGTCATGGAGGTTTACAACACATCCTCGACCAACCACTTTATTAGGAATGTAGCGACTTAGACAAGAGATAAATCCTTCAGACAAAAGTCTGCAACGTGCGACAACCAAGTAGCACCAAGGCGTTAAATTTAGCAGGTCTATTACCGATTGTCTATTTACCGATTCATGCGACTAGATTAGGTAATCGATACTGTTACACTTTGACCTCGACTGGAAGAGTCGGGGTTTAAAGCGAAGTGATAGAAGAAGAAGGTGTAAATAAAATGCGGTTTCTGCGGACACAAAAAAAATATTTTCAAAATAAATTAAATGTGGAAACCTGCCTCGACTTAGCTAGCGAATTACATTAGCATAGAAGTAGGGCGTGGGGGTCAGAGGAGCTAGGAGGTGACTTTTGCTCAGATTGTTGGTTATTCGCTTAAAAAAAGAGCCAGATGGGCGCCACGGCCATATCGGAGGCCGACCGAAGTAAAATTTGAAAAAAAACAAGTAAAAAAAAAAGGAAGGAATTCACCAGAATCGTCCGGAGGCTCTCCAGGCAAAAGGACACTGGAGGGCAGACCGCCGGAGCTGTCTTCGAGGGGACGAGCTCCTCACCAGCACCAGTAGCAGTAGACCACGGCGAAAATAAAAAGAAAAAGGGGAAGTAAAGGTTGGATTTAGGGATAAAAAAAAACCCTGCAACAAGTAAATCAGGCATTAGACTCAGGTTAATTTTGGACATCCTTCATACAATAATATTATTTAAGAGTATTCTTACCGATTGGGAATAGAACCCTTGCTTGCGGGTGACCAGGCCGCGAGTTGCGAGTTGAGTCGAAAACCGTTAAACAGTTAGACCAATGAACAATAGTCCGGGGAGCCATCGGGCATTTGAAAATACGGGTCTTACCAGGCTTTTAATACGTAAACTAGGCATGGAGCCACGTTTGTCGAGCGGTGAGTTGGCCGGGGATTAATTTTTGGTCTGCAAAAACAACCACACACATGACCAGATGCTTTACAAACATTACGAAGACAATTATTTTGATAGTTGAGGAGTGAACATGGACTCACCTGTAAATTCTTGGTGAATATTACATTAAAACGCAGCCTACACGGCGGAAGATTATAGCGAAAACGCCATCTCACCGGAGGGATACCAGAGCAAACATGACAGGTGAAATAATTAAATGGAAGTTTTGCAAAAAGTAAACAAATTCAACCCAATTTTAAGGATGTTGTAATAGCCAATTTTAGAAGATTAATTCAGGTTCTTACTGAATTTTAGGGACAATCCTGACTGAAATATAAAATAGAAATCCGAACGGCTAATTTATCACCTAGCAACACTCGAAACTTTTTCTTAAACACTGCACTGAAACAAAAGCCAAAGGTCACAACTCCCACACGCACGACCTCAGTCGAACAAAATAAAAAAATAACATACTTAAAATAAATGGGGTGGGGGGGGAGTTAAAATTATATACATAACAATACACCTGCAATCTGTATAAAGGTCGTACGCTGTTCAGCGCTAAAGGCTTCGCTTAGTCATTTTACGAGTTAATTGACACTCATACGGCTCGCGAGTGTCTGTTGCTGTCTGTGTGTAGTTATACTTACGATGGGATGGTATTGTGTAGCATCAGCATGGGCTTAAACTGTTTTTAATCTTACGACTCTTTTTATAAACCGAGCGCGTGTATAGCGTGTGAACATTGAAATAAAAACTCTTTTTTTATATATAAAATAATTAACAAATGAGCTAAATACTACTAACTAACTTAAATAATACCTATTTTTATATTATAAAAAAACCGCCTCGAATCGTTCCTGACGCAAAGGTGCCCAACACGCTTGCCGCGTTGCCGCGTTGAACGGTAGATAGCCTTTGCATCAGGAACGACTCGAAGCGAGTCTAATCTCCGGCCCCGCAGCCGGCGTCCTACCTCTTCAAAAAAACCCGACTGCTTTAAACATACTAAAAAGAAGAAAACAAGTCTAGTGCTAGAACTCTAGTCTGTTTAGTAGCTAACTTAAAGTTCAACAGTCGGGACCCATTTTTATTTTTAGGTAAGAATTTTTGAGCGTCATTATTTAAATGGGTCCCGACTGTTGAACTTTAAGTTAGCTACTAAACAGAGTTCTAGCACTAGACTTGTTTTCTTCTTTTTAGTATGTTTAAGGCAGTCGGGTTTTTTTTTTAATTTAGATAAAGCAGATCCCGCGGTCCTCGTGGTTCGACCCAGGTGCGAGGCTGCAAATGTGCTGACGCAGGTAGCGTCCCAGAGAAGGCACTTTCCCTTCTGCCATGGCAGCAAGGTCAGCTCATCAGGCCTTTTGCCATCTGACCGACTAAGACCTGGTGGCTCCAGCACACACGGGACGTTAGCTGAAACCAGGGCCCTTCTTATTAGGTCATAAATAAATAAAAAACAATTATATTTATTAAATTTGTCAAAACTGTGGAATATGAACATTTAGGTAATAATTATTTCAAAATGGCGTCCGTGAAAAAAATAGAGCAAAAACAAAAACTATGAGCGCCACTGTAAGCGCTGCGATAGATTTCATTACCTCCACTTAGTACTTCGCACCCAGCGAAATAGCAGAGCCCCACCAGCACTAGCGCTGTTTCCGCTTCCTTTTCAATGCCCGCCATAGAGCTGATGATAGTATAGGTAGAATAAAGTGAAATCAAACATTAGAAACTGTGTAAAATCATTTCCCAAATCAGTGCAGAAAATAACCTTTTCACGAGCGCGTGTAGTCCCAAAACTTATCTGGCCAGTAAACAAGCCGGTCTCATTGTCGCGACACTTGTACTTATCAAATGGACCGTTTTCTTCCCTTATCTGCTCTTTACTTTTTATTATTTGTTTTTATTCCGCTTTCAGTTGGGATAATACGTTTCTGTGATTCCGAATGGGTTTTTGTTTGTTTTTCTAAACGGTCCGAGGGTGTTGGAGTGTTTAGAATATTATTTTTGTATGATGGAAAAGGGAGAGGATGTATGCGAGACGGTTTTAATAATGCGGTAATTTTGTAATACGTAATATTATGTACCTATATTGGACGTTTTAATTTTTATAAACTACGAGTACTTCATTACCTATATAATTTGTTGGCCGTTGCCATTGGCTAAAAAAATGTTACGGATATAAAATATGTAGTTTGGTAGAGAATTGAAGTGCTTACAGTCAATAAAACGACATTAAAAAAAAGAAAAAGATTAAAAATAAAGTTTCTCAATAAAGTTTAGTCTTTGCTCAATACCATATGTCTAAAATATTATAAATGCGAAACTTTGTTAATGAGTGCAATATAAGATATATTTTATTACTAAAATGGTTAAGCAGATTTTGACGAAATATGGTGTGGGCAGCTGGACGTCTGCAATGACATACTTACATAATATTAATGCTACTTTTTATGTCGATATTTCGTGAAAATATTTTTTTCTTAATATTTTTTATGTATATATTTTTTTATAAGAAATAGGCTTAGGTTTGGCCTCACTCTCGCTTGATGGAAGGCAAAGATGAGGCCTAAGATGATACACGTTTGCCTAGAAGATATCTGTTCACTTTGACCTTAAAGATGTCCAAATTATAGCGTTCCAGAAAAACTGACCTCGGCAGAGAGTTCCACTCCTTAAATTCTGTTATCTTAACCACTAAAGTCTGAAATAGAAAATGTTGATGATATTTGCTAATGTGAAGGGATTTTGTTTACGAACACTCGATCTTACGAGTATTCGCTTAGTCTTATTTCTGGGAATACGCATGTTTTGGAATTTTTACCTTTAGAACAAAGTACTAGATCATACAATACAATATAAATATTCTTTATTCGCCAAAAACAGTACAGAGACAACAAAAATAAAAAAAATCAGGTAGACAATATGGTGGTCTTATCATCATGGTAAATATTAGCCATGGGATGTCCACTGTTAGATCTCCAGTTGCTTCAGTTGGAAGTGGCCTGCATCCACCGTGAACCAGCTATAACCAAGTCATCCATCCATCTCGTTGGTGGACGTGACAGACCGCGCGTGCCGATCCTCAGTCTCCATTCAAAAACTTTTCGACCTGACGGTAGCTACCAGAATTAACTTAATATTTAACTAAAGATACTGATTTTAGAGCTCCTTTATCATTTTATATACAACCGTATGACTCAGAAAGTAAGATAAGAATCTTATTTACCGTAAAACTATTAAGTTCAGTATATAAAGCGACCCCAAACAAGATAAACATCGAAATCCCGACGCGCGCGTCAAAGCAACTATTCAGTGGACAGAATTAGTGTTTTCAGAAGGAGGACCTCTCAAGAATTTCTTCCGTACGAGTTCTAAAGCTTAGAAATATCACAGATGTGTCACAAACCCTGTTATTTTTTACATAGAACTGACTATGATTCTTAAAACTCCGTGTATCCTTAATTTTTTTTCGTGAGTTCTTAAAATTATAAGAGATGGCATGAGATGTGAGTGTAAGAGAAAGAAAGACTAATCAGCAAATTAATTTTATTTGAAATGTAGAATAAAAGATTTCTATTTGCTAAGCGACGGAAGACGTGATTTGTATTGGTTATTTTTTTTAATTTTGAATTATATTTTATTTTAATGTTGAGACTGTTTTTTTTTTAATTTTTACTTACTTATAAATATCGACGATCTAGCTAAGATCGCGGGATCGCGGTGGATGTGAAAAGCACAAGACCGGTCTGAGTGGAGAGCCTTGGGGGAGGCCTATGTCCAGCAGTGGACGTCTTTCGGCTGACATGATGATGATGATGATGATGACCTATAAATATTTCTATATTAATGATAAGAGCTTGGATAAGAGAGATGAGGCCAGGATTTTTTATTCGACGCTAATGAAATTTCATCATTATCAGATTATCACATATCATAGGATGTTCGATTGGTGTATTGGCCTGCATTGACTCGATTCCAGGTAGGCTGTTGGTACTTTGTGCTGACGCAACGCATCTTCCTACTCAATCTGTGCCATAGTGACCAGACAATGCACGCTAACTGTAGTAAAGTTGCGACCAGCCATTCTGACCTAAGCTATGCATGATCGCGGCCTTCTATTTAACTCGCTAACACTACTTACAAGTTTTTACAAGTTTCGACCGTTTTCACGAGTTTCCGAGTTCACTTGGACGAGTTTTGCTGCGGAATGCGGGGTGAGGGCGCCAGTCACACCGATCCGAACTGTTTTATTTTTATTTTTAAACCCCCGACGTAAAAAGAGGGGCGTTATAAGTTTGACCGCTATGTGTGTCTGTGGCACCGTAGCTCTTAAACGGGTGCACCGATTTGAATGCAGTTTTTTTTTATTATAAGCAGGTTTTCTAGCAATGGTTCTTGAACATGTTTTATCAAAATCGGTTCAGCCGTTTTTGTGATATTGATCTTTGAAGTGACAAAGTCGGGGATTTCCAACTTTTTGTTGGTTAGGTTATGGCGTAATAATGTGACACTCAGAAAATAGTGCTTTGTGAAACCATTTGTTTGCTAAATAGTATTAGTATTTGGTATAAGTAGACAGCGGATCGCACTTGCAGTCCAAAAATGAGTAATGCGGCCAGCATCATGGGAACTCTACCACAGGCAGAACCTTTTAGGCGGGGTGTCCTTAAATTTTTATAATTTTATTTTTATAATAATTCTAGAATTTACCCGCGACTCCATCCGCGTAAATTTCGGTTTTCACTATCCCGCGGGAATTATGCAATTTTCTGGGATAAAAAAAATATCCATTGTCCTTCCCCGGGACTCAAACTATCTGTATACAGAATTTCATTTAAATCGGTTCAGCGGTTTAGATTTTATTTTTTTTATAAAAAATAGGCTTACGTTTGGTCTCAATCTCGCTTGATGGAAGGCGAAGATGAGGCCTAAGATGGTACACGTTCGCCTAGAAGGTGTTTGTTCACTTTGACCTTAAAGATGTCCAGGTTATAACGTTCCAGAGAAACTGACCTCGGCAGAGAGTTCCACTCCTTAGCCGTCCGCATAATGAAAGAAGTGGTAATTAACAAACAAATAAACAAACAAACAGACTTACAAACTTTCGCATTTATTATATCAGTGGCATGTACATTTAAATAAGGTCACTTAAGGTATCTTACGTCACAGAATGGATAATAGTACAAGCTTATTATGTTAGTTCTATACCAGGTAAATTTCTATTAATGTTTGTTACTGAATGGTGTGATAAAAATACCTAGATAAGCCTGCCATGTCTCGTCCCTTTACACGCAGTTCCATTAGTTATTTCCTTCTTTTGGTACTTTAATAGAGTTTCGGTTGTTCATGATTTCAATAAGAAAATTGTATTTCGTCCCTTTTAAAGAATAATAAACTTCCTTGTAAATACGTACACATTTTCTAAAACCTTTTCCACAGTTTACCGACGCGACTGTTTAGTTTGTCTGACCGAGTTAAAAAATAGGATGTAGCGTTGAACCGAAGCGAGTTTGGTTCATTCAATATTTACGTCATTAATTTACCGATTATTGAAATTATATATGTCGGCGGCCGATCGTAAAATTCGCCAGATCACGAAATTCCTAGGCACATCATGAAATGGCGCCATTTCAGAAACCCAGAAACCCAGTTTCATGCCAGAAACGATATGGCGGCGTTTCATGATATGCCTAGGAATTTCATGATCTGCCTAAACTAGCCAGATCATGAAATGGCGGCGTTTCATGATATGCCTAGGAATTTCATGATCTGCCTAAACGTCACTAGGCAAATCGTCAAACGGTGAGTTTTGAACGATATGGCGGATGTCCCTTAGGCAATTCATGAAATGGCGCCATTTCACGATATGCCTAGGAATTTCGTGATATGGCGGATTTTACGATCGGCCGCCGACATATACATGACATGTTCATTTCAAAGTGGTGTGAAATCGTAACAAATTTGAAACATAAGTAGATAGTGTACAAAAAATACTTCTAACTAATTCAGCTTAACACAAATCAAATAGTAGATTTTAACAATGGACTAAAACAAGCCATAATGACACGAGCTGCTTAGCCCCCCGACCAGAGCGAGGGTAGCTACTCGTATAGTTCGTGTGGCATTATGGTTGGTTAAGTTCATTACATTGGAGAGTGCTGAGCAGACCATAAATTTGGAGCAAAGATGACAGCGTGAAAATATAGAGAGAAAGAGAAAGAAACATTTATTCACACATATTCGATAGGTACGCAACAAACGCGTCAAGAAGAAAAAAAACTAAAAAAAAACAGCTAATAGTATAAAAAGCCAGTAGAAACTAGACGCTCACTGGCTAGGACAAAGAGAAAACGGAGAAACTTGAAGGTTCGGTGGTTGATAAATGCTAGAAATAAAAGAAGAGAGGAGACTTTAAATTTGCATTTAGCATAACCTTTTTTTTTTCAGTTTCAGTACGAATTTCAACAAAATAGAAACAAATTTATTTTGTAAAATCTCAAATGCAGACTATTACGGACTTTCCAAGCACTTCGTAGATTGCACGTCATTTTCACTCGATACAAACTTTAGACAAAGAAATTATTTGGAATATCTTTACAGGGAACGTTCACTAAATTTGTTTTACGGAGTTTTAAAGTTGTTATTGGTTTGGTAGTCTAGTTTGAAATAATCATTATTAAAGTTAAAACAAATAGGTAAAATAGGTTTTTGAACAAAATTTCAATGAAAACTCATATCATGTAGATCTATTCTTTTGTCAACTTCAGCTTTGAATTTGCTTTTTAGCTATTCTAGGTTGTCTTTTGTACGTAGAAGATTGCATGTAATAGAACATTTACGGAGTCCGACGTGGCAAAAGTGCTTTTAGCTGCGAAAAAGTGCATCCTATTTTGGTGAGTGTCGTTTTTAAAAATTAGGTGGGGACGTAGTTTTAGAGGGTTCGTTGAGAGTGTCATTCGGCATAGCCGTTTCGTCATAAAAAATATAAAGACCGAATATTACATGAGGTATACGTAGATGATTATTTTGTTGTTGGTAATAATCGTTCTCTCGTTGGTTTGCTGCAAGCTGTTATTCGCATTGTTTGTTCGAGTTTTTAGTGATCAAATCTTTCAAGTTGAATTTTACTTACTTTTAGCAATTGGCTTAAAGCTGGGTACGAACACTTAGTTTGAATAAAAATGCAAGCATTAGTTAATTAAAGTTACATCTTTGTGAGGTGATAATATAATTATTTTTATTTTACGCTTGACATAAAATTACTATGTGCTTTAAGTCCCTATCATACTATAGTCCTTTATTTTTTTTAAGTCAAAATGTCTATTTAAATGAAAAATTCTCTCTGAGTTTAAACTAAACTTTGAATAGAATAGAAATAGAATAGAATAGAAAAACGTTTATTCACACATTTCACAAATTACATAAATAAATACACAAAATAAACAAGTATAAAGAAATGACAGTATTTGTGAAATTGCGAAACGGTCTCAGCTCAGCATAGTGTTGGCCGTAGAGGCCAACGATGGTCTTCCGCTGTGACTGCTTTGCAACAGTTTTAAAACCTAAGAAATGGTCCCGAAACTCGCACAGAAAACCTTCAAACGTCGAAAAATTGAGTTTAAAAGTTGCATTAATGACATCTACCTGGGAACCGGGGTAATTCAATTTGCTCATATTTGTTTTCCTTGAGTAGCTGTAACAGGAAAAATTAGAAGACCGCAGCTGTAACTTTACGAAGTTTCTTAACTCTCAAAACAGACAGTGAAATTATGAAATTTTAGGTTTACTAATGTTTTGGCAAATAACGTTTCACAACCTGTTTTATTTCGCAACTTTTCATTTCCTAACTGTTCAATATTTCTGAAACCGTAAATATTTCAGGATTTTTATAAAAATAACCTAACCTAAAAGGTTCTATACGATGGGCCTGAAACATCCTGAAATATTTACAGTTTTAGAGTTTGCGAAAAACAACGTTTATTAAACACAATACAATATACATCACACACATACACATACTTAAAAAAGAGCTAACCTAAGATATCTAAAAATGAAAATTTGTGAAATGAAACAGGTTGAAAATCGTTACGTTGCGAAACTTGCGAAAAGGCAGTACCCGAA
Source organism: Choristoneura rosaceana (assembly GCA_037349165.1). NCBI lineage: Eukaryota > Metazoa > Arthropoda > Insecta > Lepidoptera > Tortricidae > Choristoneura > Choristoneura rosaceana. The sequence goes on from JAZBNJ010000002.1 coordinate 1,566,475, forward strand.
AATTTTAATTACAAAACATTACCAAGTCAATGGTTACCCTATTCAACATGAGGTACTGTTGATTAAAAAGTACTCGGATTTGAAATCTCAATGTAAATTTTACTGACACTAGTGACCTAGTTCTAAACTAAGCAAAGTTTGGCAACGGATAAATATACTTATAAAAAGATACTTAAACATATATTAAACATCCAAGACTAATGAACAAACATTCATAATAAATATCTGTCCCAACCGGGGATTGAACCCGGGACCTCAAGTTTTGTAGTCAGGTACTCTAACTACTAGGACATCAGATAAGTACTTAAAAATTCCCTCGGTGTTCCTTGTACCAAAATTCATCCAAAATCAGTTTTAGCGTGTAAAGGTAACAAGCAAACACACACAATCTTTCACATTTATAATATTAGAAGGACTCTAAGATAAAGTTTTAAATAGAACTATATTCCAACTGAAATCATTCGTGCCTACCGCCACAAAAAAGCCATTCATCTTCCTCTACCCCGCAAAACATGGGGATATGGGGTTTAACTTATTACGTTGAATATATTAAAATGTGGGAGACCCGACGCACTTCAATGCAGGCCTCTGATTGATGCAAAGGCGAGAACAAGGGTACCGAGACAATGACACACGTAAGGGTTAAAAAATTGGCACATGCAATAGGAAATTATGCACTGAGAAGGAAAGGTACTTTAAAAGTAAGCATCACAAGGGTTTCGCTTCTCATATTTTGGCTACTGAAACAGTATGTATATATATAAGGTAAAGCAGTATGGAAGCTACGAAGCTACAATTGAAACGAACACACTTACACAGACGCTTTACACGGCCTCTGAGGGGGTCTCGCGGTACTGCAGTATAGCTGTAAAGCACGCGTCTGTGTGAGTGTGTTCGTTTTGATCGATTTGTTCGTAGCTTCCATACTGCTTTAGCTTATATACTCGTATAAACTGGGCTACAGACTCGTGAAAATTTTATCCATGTTTTAAGCAAGCCCTAAATTCACATCGTGTTATGCAAGTTCGCATGTTTACCGTAGCTAAAATACAAGCAAAGTTTTTTTATTTACTTGTACAAAAAATTAACCTTCGTCGTGTAAAAATATATGACAGAGCACTCTGAGAGATGACTGTTGTTTGTCCTTTTCACGCAGAACACGCATTTAGGTATAAAATTTTATTACGAGGACTGAATAACAAACAGTTGGTTTTAGTTTACGCTTACTGGTTTAAAAATTCTCGATATATATGTAAAGACTAGCTTTTGCCCACGGCTCTGCCCGCGTGGTGTTCGGTTATCGCGCCCCTGTTCCCTCGGGAACTGTGCATTTTCCGGCATAAAAAGTAGCCTAGTCACTCTCGGGCCCATAAATTATGTATCTCTATGCCAAAAATCACGTCGATCCGTCGCTCCGTTACGGCGTGAAAGACGGACAAACATAGAAACATACAAACACACAAACATACAAACACACTTTGGCATTTATAATATTAGTATGGATGGTTGTTACTTAAGTATAGATTACTTTTAAATGGCTCTTCTATAATATCATACTCGAATAATTATTTTTGTACTTAGCTTAGTAATACTTAGGAGGAGACAAAATAATCGTTAAAAATCAATAATTATTACATCATAATTTACACAAATGTCAAGTAAGTATTGAATTTGTGTTTAGGTATATTTTACATTGATCGTATGATTTGTGGTGTGCAATGATTAATATTTTAAGGATTAATAATTATTGAATTCGTAAAATTGAATATAAGTAACATTAATAATATTTAACGTAAAACAAAATATTCTTGTATTCTTTTCCACGCTAATAAAGTTAAATATCACAAAAAAAAATGGCTTCTAACACCCTTAAGTTAGACTTTCGTTGAAATTTCGTTTACTGTTGTTCACGAGGTTGTAGCATACTGTGACGTATTACATTATTATAAAATAAATATGCACATCGTCGGAAGTGCGGGTAGAGCGGATGCCATGACAGTTCTCAATCAGTGGTGCTTTGTATAATAATAATAATGAAGAATAATAATAGTAATAATAAATCGACTAACACTAGTTTCGTAAGACCAATCCACTGACAAAAAAATATGGACTTTTGTTTGGTCTGAAATAAAGTATTTTTATTTTTTGCAACCGGAGCGGACCGTACTCACGGCGATGAGCTAAACCCCAAAAAGTGTTTAATTTCTACCATTAACTAACCCTGTGACGGGGACGTCACACATACAATTATATATGGATGCACTAGTACAAATAGAACTCACATGCAGCTGTATTTTCTGAAAAGACGAGACGGGGTCAAAACTCATCTGCGCGAAACTGCTCAAATCTGCTTACATTTGAATAATGCGCCGTTCAAACTCTGTCTTATTTATGAAAATTATCAAATCATTACCATAACCGCCGTGGCAAGTTTGAAGAAATTGTGTGAAACTTCGTTATGTAAATGGGTTTGAACTATCTTCCCATTTTGTTAATTGCGTTAGCCAATTTACTCGTACGTTTGGAGTACTCTCGGTACGGGTTGGTACGTGGAAATATTTAATTGTATTCGTATGAATAAGTTAAGTTGTTGTGGTTACCTGTCTTTGAGTCAGATAATCTATTTATTTGGGGTGAACTATACTGTTGTAATAAAGTAGGTAGTGTAACCTGAGTTGCCTTTTAAGATTTGTAAATTTTTAAGAGTATTGCTAAGGCCCTAATATAAAGCTTAGTAGGGACACAGTGTGTTTTTAGGGTTCCATAGCTAATAATAACCTAATCAAGAAAAAGTCGTAAGACCCCGACACTGTCACTTCAAAATTTAATATCTCAAAAACGGCTGAACCGATGTTGATAAAACAAATCTAAAAACCATCGCTCCAACCGGGCCGCCCGTTTAAGAACTACCACCCACCCGGACAAAAAGTGTCGCTATTAAGCAATCAAATTAAGATTGTTTTTTTTTTTTGAGTCAACGAATAAACCCGCAAACGAATTTTACGCGGGAGTAGTCGCGTTCAACAGCTGGGTGAATTTATAAAAGTATGTTATTTAGCCTAGAAGGTACTTTTCCTTTCTTACCCCTACCTCTTACCTTACCTCATGGTAATACGCAAGCTAAGTGTAAATCGATGAAGTATAATTTGTAGCCACCAAAGTTGGAGCACGGGTTCGTTTTTGCAAGGAGACAATAATCAGTCCATTTGCTTCTTGCCGCCTGCAGGCAACAGCCCTATTTGAATAATAGACGATGCTGGTAATTAAATCGTGCGCTTAAGGAATGTGAGATTTTGGGAAAATAGAGGAAATGGAGTACGCACCAGTGTATTACTACCTATGTAACTTGAGGTTCTTCTAAAATATTTGAGATAATTGTTGGGTTAGTTCGACTGAAAGAGTCTATAGCATTATCTCTTAGGCCGTCTTGCGGGAAAAAATAAATGTAGATTTAGCAGTTAAACCTGGCTTAAGCTTGACATTTCCATACATTTTGACACTACTAAACTGAGCTTAACGCTAACTCGAGATTTATGTGTTTTCAGCAACTAGCCATTAAAGAGACTTCTTCCTGTTGTTAACCTAACTGTTGTAACGCTAACTAAATACTCGTGCAAAAATTAATGTCTTTGTTTTTATTGTTTGGATTTAAAAGTAAATATAAGTTTTTCTGTCACCTCCGTCTAATAGTCAAAATGATTGTTACTATAATTTTACTACTCATATTATTAGGTACTCGTAATATTTTAAACCTTTCTTATTGATTTTTCTTCTCAAACAACTGTCTCTAGACTTAGGAGTTTGTTTAAATTTTGGAATTTTAAAATATTCCGATAGACATATCAGGATGAAAGTAGCCTGTGTTATTCCAGACGTTCAGCTTACAAAGGAAAAGTTATTCAAATTTGTCCATACATTCTAACGTTAGGTAGCGTCAGGATTTAGCAAAACTTACACTATAAATATGTTAACACGTCTCTATTGTTAAGGGCGTAGAAGCATGTTCAGATATTTTTGATTAAATTTTCTCTCAGAAGTATAGGCATACGACTTATCCGACTAGCTATTGCTCGCGACTTTGTCCGCATAAAATTTGTTTATCGCTTTCCCACGCGAACTTTGCAATTTTCGGAGATAAAAACTATGATCGGAACTCAAACCAAGTATCTGTATACCGAATTTAATCTGAGGCCGGCAACGCACCCGCAGTCCTAGTAATACTGTAGGTGTCCATGGGCGGCGGTGATCACTTACCATCAGGTGAACCGCTCGTTTGCCAACTGTTTTGATAAAAAAAATCGGTTGAGCGCTTTAGATGTGAAAAAGTAACGTAACAAACAAACAAACAGACTTACACCTTCGCATTTATAATATTACTAGCTTTTGCCCGCGGCTTCGCCCGCGTGGTATTCGGTTATCACCCGCTGTTCCTTCGAGAACTGTGCATTCTTCCGAGATAAAAAGTAGCCTATGTCACTCTCGGGCCCATAAACTATCTCTATGCAAAAATCACGTCGATCCGTCGCTCCGAAACGGCGTGAAAGACGGACAAACACACAAACATACAAACACACTTTTGCATTTATAATAATAGAATAGATTGAGCTTCTAATTTATAATCTTAGGAATAAGGAATAGGAAGTCCAATTTCCCTCAAATCGCATTAATACGAGTATAAACCAAATTCTGTTAGGTATAAACATTATTCTTCGATTTCTTGTCAACAAACCCACGCCTGCACAGAACGGTCTCCGTATAATCCAGCTATCGGTTTATGCGGTCGATCAGGGTGGAACTGAACTGCATTCATACTAAGTACCCGTGGGTGAATGGAGGGCGTATTTGCTTAGTGGTATTTAATGCAAGTATTATCATCTTCAGCCTGTCTTACTCCACTGTTGGCTACCTTGTCGTGTAGCGACAGTTAAAAGAAAAAAAAGAAATCCTAGCCTAACAACACACAACAACAAACAATTAATTAATAACAATTTTGGAAGGAAAGATCGAGGAGACGAGAGGAAGAGTTACCTGGGCGCAGCTATATCGATCAGATAAAGGAGAAAAGTCGGCGTGAAAAGTGTTAGACTATGCGCATTAGCATGTTTCCCAACCAACTGTTAAAGTCGCAAGTCATATATGAGCTTGACATTCCGTTCCTGACACGTTCCTATTACGGTCGTGGCATGATACAGGGTAAGAGTAGAGACAGAGACCTTAAGAGAAGTCTTTTTGTTCCATTTTTCATACAAACGTAGTCCCGGTCCTGTATGAAAACTAGGCAACAGAATTAGATGAAATTTTCTAAGTATGGACTAGACGTAATTATCTATGCCTGTGGTTTTTGATATTTTCATATAAATGTGTAAAATCAAAAGTCGACAAAAAAAGATGTCAACTTTGCACGAGAATTACATACTATTAAAGCATTTTTTCAAAAATGGAAAAAACCATAGGCATAGAAAATATAATGAAGATCATTGTTGTAAAATATAATTGATTTCTATGCTATACTTTTCGTATAATATGAGGACAACGAAACCCAAAATTCAACCGCCCAAATCTTGGAAAGCTTAACTCGATACATACATTAGCGGGAAGCGGAGAAGCGGGAGGGGATGTGCATGGGGGGGGGCTGCGAGCACTTATGTCACGAGCGATAAAGACAGCAATATCCCAAACGAATACCTAACGCGGCCGCACGGCCGGTAGGGAAACTTCTCTTAATTTGTCACTGTAAAATCCCTTCTTTTTCACGATACCCTACTGACCTCTACCTACCCCATCACAAAGTATCTCCATAAGGATATCTACTGGCTGATAAACGGCGCACTTAAACGACAATTAACATGTTAATGGTTTAATTTAAACGTTGCCAGATATGCGTTCAACTCCGGATTAAGTCCGTTCAGTTAACAGGCTTTTTCCTATCATTAGCAAAGTTTGGAAGTTGGGAGTTCAATTTGCAAACGTACTAAATTTAGAATGTCTAGCGCAATGAGCGAATTTATGCTTATATGATATGCCATTAAGGTTTTTTAGTCCTTTTAGGCTTTTGAAGCTGAAAAACCAAAGCCTTTATTCAGCAAGTAAGTAGGCCATAAGGTATATTTTCGAGCAGCGGTCCTAACACCAGCGGGCAACGGCGCGGGCAGCGACGCGACGAGTGTTGTCATTGCGCGGCTGAAATGCTTTCCGCCAAGCGGTTACTTATGGAGAGGGCTATGCTCGGGGTTTCTCTGCGGGACAGAATCAGAAATGATTAGTAGAACTAAGGTTAGAGACATAGCCCGATGAATTGCGAAACTGAAGTGGCAGTGGACGGGGCACATTGCTCGCAGGACTGATGGCCGATGGGGTCAAAAGGTTCTCGAATGGCGTCTTCAGGCTGGGAGACGAGCTGTTGGTAGGCCTCCAACAAGATGAAGCGACGACCTTGTTAAGATCGCGGGATCGCGGTGGATGCGAAAAGCACAAGACCGGTCTGAGTGGAGAGCCTTGGGGGAGGCCTATGTCCAGCAGTTGACGTCTTTCGGCTGACATGATGATGATGATAATGATGATGAAGCGGTTATCAGTACCAGGGCCTTTCACCATGTTTTAAATTTAATTTTTAACGGAAACTTATATCAATGAACTGAAACAGTTACGCTCAATTACGATCTGCCTCCACCTCCACACTATAAAAACAAACACAAGTCACAGAAACCCAGATCTCCACCACCATACTACGCTGACGCGTTTTGAACTCAACCAAAGCTCATCTTCACAGCAACACAATCGTAAACCATGCTACCAAATGTTACATTAGAAACTATTTCCTTTTGGAATGCGGAACTATAAAAGGCTTATGTATCATAAGGACACGTTTTCTAGATCAACTAATAAGAAAACAGGTCGACTTGTTACTATTTCCGATGATCAAAGCAAGCTTTTGAGTAACAAAGAATCTCCATTTTCTTTTCCATTTCCGTTCCCATTTAAATAAGATTCATTCGTAAACTCAGAACCTAAGTAATTGCTGTAGCATAGAATCCTTAAATTAATTTACTATCTCGCGTAGCCTTTCGATGGTTTCTTTCAGCATTTCAAGAGAGATAAATAAAGCAAATAGGGAAAGTGAATTAAAGTTAGAGGACGGTTACAGAAGATGAAGACATATAAAACACTAGTATTTATCCGCGGTTTCGCACACGTAAATCATTAGATCCAGTAGCTGAATTGAATTCCCGTGGGAATTCCCTAAAACTAAATATTGGTTTTCGTTGACGTTACATTAAAAATAATCATGTCAAATTTCAGGACTGTAAGTCCAGCGATTGTTGTTTCGAGATTTTATCCCTATCCCGTGGGAACATCGGGATAAAAAGTACCCCCATTTTTTTATTCAGGTTATAAACTAACTTTTTGACAAATTTCATTGAAATCCGTCCCGCTGTTTTAGCGTGAAGAAGAAACAAACATACTTACTCACAAACTTTCACAATTATTGGATTGGATTGGATTTTGGCTAAAGATCCTGAATTAAATATGAGGATTACGTACTAAATAAAAAAAAAAACTCAATCGAATCGAAAACCTCTTCTAGTTTAAAGTCGGTTAAAAAAATTTATTGTTACTTAAAACTTCCACCATCAACAGATTTTTGAAGAGCAATTTTCACCTGGAACACTGTTAGTAATATGCCTAAAAAATATAACTTGATTTTTCATAATGGCTACGGAACCCTATCTTGTGCGTGTCCGACACACTCTTGACCGGTTTTGTTTTTATTGCTCTTGAATTTAATCTTTGTAGTTTATCTTCGCCTTGATCTTTTTGGTAACATCTTAATGTTCATTTATCAATTTAAATGGGTCAATTATAAGTGCATAGTCATGGAACCAAGGCTCGGAACCGGTTTATAACATAGCGGTTAATATCAGCTTATTTCGGTTTAACTCCGAACTTTCATAAGAACGCGAACGTTTTTAAGAACTTAACTATAACCTTGTGATGAAGTCACGCAGTCGTGACGAAATAAAACAACAAGTATAAGTTGTGACTTAAGTGTATTCACGTGCTCAAAGAAATGTACTTAAGTACTACTTGGGTAAGGAACGCCGGTCGACAACCCCTTTGCTTATAGCTAACTATAAACTTAATTCTATTTATTATATAAAACACTTCTCTGCCCAAGGAAGGCGTCCTGAGGATGGCAAAGCCTGCTCCTGAAATGGAACAGGGAAAACTTAAGCTAACTGGAAAATAAAAATATGCATGCCAGTATTAAAATATTTGACAGGTATCTGTCAAATGGCTTTTATAAATTTTATGAAGGGTAATTTAGTGAAGTAGAACGTTCAGGCAAACCACGGACCTGGCAGGAACGTTTTTCAACCAAAATCCTCATGGGGCAAAATTATCTAAGAGTCGTTAAATTTAAATTAGGTATAATAGAGTGAAGCAGAACGCGCAGGTAAGCTACAGGACCCTGTAGAAACACTTTTGAACAATAATACTCATGGGGCAAAATTATCTCAGGTTTAATAAACTTTATTAAGGGTAATTTAGTGTAGTAGAACGTTCAGACAAACTACAGGACCTGGCAGGAACGTTTTTCAACCAAAATCCTCATGGGGCAAAATTATCTAAGAGTCGTTAAATTTAAATTAGGTATAATAGAGTGAAACAGAACACGCAGGTAAGCTACAGGACCCTGTAGAACAGTTTTGAACAATAATGCGCATGGGGCAAAATTATTTCAGAGTGTTTAAGTTTAGAGTAAAGTCGTCAAGTGTAGCAAACGCACATACAACGCATGGGACATAACGACATCCCTCCCAATGACAAACAAAGGGTGATTTAAATGCCTGTACTAATAACTTGGATCTCCCGGCCCCGCTAAATTTACTAGCAAATTTGCCCGGAACGTTCCACATGTATTAGCCTACATGTAATAGTAATCCTAGGTACAAGTATAACACGAACACGGTTTAATAATGACCTCTTAGCTTCCAGTCAATTATAACAAAGAATGTATGCGGAATAGTGCCAATGCAGGTAACATTTGTTAGCGACATAGTCGAAACATTCGACAAGTATTACAGCCATAATGTAGGGATAATATATAACTTGAAATCTACAAAGAATTTGTAATATATATGTTAGTCAGTAAGGTATTTACTATATGAGCTAAGTTGCCCGTAATAAATGAATTTATTTATTATTAATATTATACCTTATATAGCATCACACAATTAAGTTGGCGTGCCTTTCATGGGCTCCAATGGACGGCAATTATTTGGTTAAATACGCCCAGGGGCCTAGTCAAGCGGAATAATGGCAACTTAGGTTCATCTTAACCTTAGGGACGTTATTACCTCCGTTGAACTTTCATACCGTTAAAATATACGACAGAGGTTATGCAATAGAGGTAAAACTGTGACACTAACCAATGGTGAGCGATTTAAAAGGAAAACACCGATCCCACGGCACACAAGATCTACTCCCCAGATGGAAACAAAACAGAATTGTACTCACCAGCAGCTGATTTATTAGGCCGCTCCGGAGGCAGTTCAGGGGAGTTCTGCGCCTTCCTTGGCCTCGCCGCGTGGTGAGGAGCAGCTAAAAGTTGACAAAGGAACAGCGTTTAGCGAGGATAAAAGAAAGGTAATGAGGACATTACCTAACCAACAAAATAAGGTCTAATCACCTGGTAAATATTGGATACCGGGGATCTTCCGTATTAGCGAATAAATGTTTTCTTTATTCCTCTTTCCCTCTTTAATATAAGGCGTTTTAACGCTGAGTGACACCTGTAACAAGCAAATCATCCCTATTACAAAAACTGCTGGCAGATGTTGAACAAGATGGAGTCATGGCCTCCGCCAAGACAAATTGACAAGAAAATTACGTATTTACCTGTTACGGGTCAGTGACTCGCACAATCCACTTCCAAACTTCGCAATACTTTGTACAAAGTACTAAAAAAACAACAAATCCTTGCAGGACAATAATAAAAAGTTCTCGTGTCGCGAATGCGCCCAGTCACGGCGAGCGACCTCAACCCGAAAAAAAAAACTCCACGCGCCCCAGACTCAAGCGGCCGCGGCCAGCCATCCAGTCGCCCCGATTCGGCAGATTGGACGCGGCAACCGCGTCGGGTCACGACTTATACTACAAAAAAAAATGTCACAACCTTAATTAACCGGTTTATTCGAGAAGTGACAGCTGGCCGGCAGCCGGCGACGTTTATCCTGCGCCGGAATAAATTGGTTTTTATTGTTCTAAACCGGTTAATCTGACAAAAACTTTATGGAAATGTTCCCTTAAAAACCGGTTTAAAATAACGGTTTCGCGGACGAAACCAAAATGAAAAGGTTTTTCGCCAAGTACATGATAACGGTTTGGAAATTTAACCGGTAGCCGAGCCTTGCCCGGAACCAAAACAAGTTACGTCAAAACATGGTTTTAATACAAGAACATTTATTAATGGTAATGTGAGAAGTTATATCCATTTAATGGTTACACAAGATAAACGCGCAGCGAGGTAGCATCGGAACACCTTTGTCCTTTACTACATAGATTCTCGTTAAAGGCGTATTCTTGATTTCAGCATCTTTTTCTGTTTTCTTTTCAGTGTCACCACCTTAGGGTAATTTACCCTGAATTTTGGGTATTTTTACGCGTTTAGGGTATTTTTCGCGGTAGAAAATTATTTAGGATTAAAGTTTTGAATAAAATTTACGGTTTCAAGAAAAAATTTATTGAAGATGACATAGAAGCCAAGACTAATTATGGATGCATTCCAAGAATTTTCCGAAACTGTGTAGTAGTTCCGTTATTAGTTAATTAATAAATCACATTTATTTGCTTCGTTTTTATTTGAAAAATTTTAGGGTTAAAAAAGCGCCTTATTTAGCGTAATTTGGCGTAGCGTTAGGGTAAAAAAAAATATCTGAGGTGGCAACACTGTTTCTTTTATAAAACTTGAAGTAATTTATTAAGAACATGGCGAAGCCACCGTTCTTGTAGGAGGATAGAATCCCAATTAAAAATTACATTGGTTGCTTGCTTGTCTTTTATAGAGACGTGCGATTTCTCTGTAAAGAGATTTTTTAGGGTTCCGTAGCCAAAATGGCAAAAACGGAAACCTTATAGTTCTGCCATGTCTAACGGTCGGTCCGTTCGTGGCTTTGCTCAGGGACTATCAATGCTAGATTGGATGGCAAACGAGCAAGTATGTCTCCTGATGGCAAGAGATCACCACCCATAAACATCTGCTACACCAGGGGTATTGCAGATGCGTTGGCAACCTAGAGCCCTAAGATGGGATACCTCAAGCGCCGGTAATTTCACCGACGGTCTTACTCTCCACGCCGAAACACAACAGTACAAGCACTACTGCTTCACGGCAGGATTAGCGAGCAAGATGGTGGTAGCAATCCGTGCGGACCTTGCACAAGGTCCTACCACCTGAAACTCAATGAAATGAAATTTTAAACTCAATCAGAGTTTGAAGTGTATCATTTTTAATTCGGTAATAAATAGTCGAACGAATAAGCTCCTTCTTCTATAATATTGAAGTCAAAACAGTAAAAAAACAGTTGAAACTGTATTACTAAAAAAAATTTACAATCGATCCACAATTAGCCGAGTAAAATAATAACATAAAAAAATAAAAAAATTAGAACCTCCTCTTGTTTTTGAAATCGGTCAAAAATAACAACTTGTTTACCGCGATGTTCCCAGTTTTCTAAAGCCTACCTTTACAGCCCCTCCCCCCCAAAGTACAATAACGCGTCTCTAATGGCACATGAATCAAGCGAAGCACCCGAATATTGCTGTATTTTTCACTGCGCGTTCACTTTCAAACATTCTGCGTAGCGCCCTTAATAATGCGTAACAGGTATGTTATGAGTGCAAGATTTGAATATAAATTGCGCTGTTAAACATTTAAAATTTGGTTTAAAATAGACGAATAGATGTGTGGACGTTTGGTTACTCTTTCACGCAAAACTTCTGAACGGATTTGCATGAAATTTGGCATACAGGCAATATATACCTTGGTAAATATAGATTACTTTTTTTCCCAAAATGATGTATGATTCCTGTGGGATCATGAACGGTTTCAGCTACATACCAATTATGCGCGCGGCAAGCCGCGGGAAAAAGCTAGTAAGAAATATGAAAATTCGTCGAAGAACTAAAACCACATAACGCAAATAGTTCAGAGTTCAATCTCCATACAAGTGCGCTCGAGCAATGCACACATAGACACTGCTCACGGACACGATATCTCGAACCGGTTGGGACCAGTGCGAGCGCGAGCGCCATCCGCTAGAGACACGCGTCTGTGAACTTTTTTGTGCAATAACGGAGCAACAAAAAAAAAGGTTGTTATAATTATTATGTAGACGGTTGTTTAAATAATCGTGAAATCGTCGCAAGATATTTTCAGTGTCAAATTTATAATATACTAGCTTATGCCCGCGACTTCGTCTGTGCGGATCTAGGTTATCGCGCGGTGGCACCCTCTACCGGAATAAAAGGTATCCTATGTTCATCCTTGGGGTTCAAATTACCTATATACCAAATTTCATCAAAATCGGTTTAGTGGTTTCGACGTGAAAGCGTAACAGACAGACAGACAGACAGACAGAGTTACTTTCGCATTTATAATATTAGTAGGGATAACGATGACATTAAAATTAAAATATTTTAAATAATTTATTGAATCAGGCGTTACTTTGCGGAGGTCCATATCAATGAACTAAAATAATTTCCTTGCTCACCCGCGACCTTGAGATAGCTAAGTCTATGCAAATTATGCGTGTTCATGCAGTTCCTCCACCTCCACACTGTAAGAACACACACAAATTACACAAACCCATCTATCACCACCACCACAATACACTGACGCGTTTCGAACTCAACCAGAGCTCATCTTCAGAGTGACACAACCTTACACCATGCTACCAGTTGTTAGACTAACAAACCACCACCACTGTTTTAATTTGCCAAACAAAACAAAAAACTACCCGCAAATTATTAATAAATTTTAACTGTGCTACAAAACTACCTTGATTTTTTAATTTTTATTTATTTATTGTCAAGGCATGTTTAACTAACTACCGTTGCTAAAATTAGACCCAAGCCGTAGCAAGGGTGATGACACTAAATTTATTTGCTCATTAATAATAGACCCCATACTATTGTACCTAATTATCTCCATACATTCTAACACATCAAGACGAAACCCCTTGTCACAGTAATGTAACACTTCATACGAATCTGAGTCCGATATAGAATGATTTAATGATTTAATTTTTTTTTGTGACAAGGGGTTTCGTCTTGATGTGTTAGAATGTATGGAGATAATTAGGTACAATAGTATGGGGTCTATTATTAATGAGCAAATAAATTTAGTGTCATCACCCTTGCTACGGCTTGGGTCTAATTTTAGAAACGGTAGTTAGTTAAACATGCCTTGACAATAAATAAATAAAAATTAAAAAATCAAGGTAGTTTTGTAGCACAGTTAAAATTTATTAATAATTTGCGGGTAGTTTTTTGTTTTGTTTGGCAAATTAAAACAGTGGTGGTGGTTTGTTAGTCTAACAACTGGTAGCAAGGTGTAAGGTTGTGTCACTCTGAAGATGAGCTCTGGTTGAGTTCGAAACGCGTCAGTGTATTGTGGTGGTGGTGATAGATGGGTTTGTGTAATTTGTGTGTGTTCTTACAGTGTGGAGGTGGAGGAACTGCATGAACACGCATAATTTGCATAGACTTAGCTATCTCAAGGTCGCGGGTGAGCAAGGAAATTATTTTAGTTCATTAAAATATTTTAGTTATTAATTTATATTTCCATTATTCCCGTTTCATTCTCAACAATAAATCAAACAACTAGATACGAGTGCCACTACCATGACAGTTTTGTGATGCATAAGCCATAGTTGAGAACCTAAGAGCAACCGCCGAGCGTAGGTAGGTATGAAAAGTGAAGTACATACAGGTGATTGACTTCTGAACTATCTGTGTTTTGTGCTAAAACCGATATAGCGCGAAAAATATGCATGTTTTAGTAGCAGTTCGTTACAATACAATACAAATACTCTTTATTGTACACCAGAAATAATAAGTGATACAGAAAAACAGGTACATAGATAAACTTACAAGGTAAGCAATAGGCGGCCTTATCACTTAAGAGCGATCTCTTCCAGGCAACCTTTTTACAGAAAGAAGGAAGGACTAGTTTATAGCAGGTGGTGCATTAACAGTAGATCAGAAAATGAAAAGCAACAAAAACACATCTACACATTCACATCATTGCACACATACTACTGTTACTACTGTTACTATACTGTTACTATTGTAGATTACATCGCACAAAGATTAGCGAGTGGCAATTATGAGCCGGAAGGCGGGGAAATGACAGGCCTCTCACAAGTTGGACAGGCGACATCGCGAAAGTTGTGGGTAACCGGTGGATACAGGGATCACTAACGATCAGCACATCCTTATGCTTATTAGACACTATTTTAATTCATCATCATCATCATCAGCCGGAAGACGTCCACTGCCTGGACAAAGGCCTCTCTTTTAGAAACCCACAATGAACGACAACTCGCCACTTGCATCCATCGGTTTCCCGCAACTCTCACGATGTCGTCAGTCCACCTGGTGAGAGGCCTGCCAACTCTTCGTCTTTCGGTTTATGGTCGCCACTCCAGGACTTTTCTCCCCTAACGGTTGTCTTGTTCTTCGAGCGTTTTTAAATTAAATAAATTTTTTTTTGAGTACCTCCCATAGACGTAATAAAGTGGGGGTGATCTTTTTTCCTCATCCAAACTTGTAGTGTGGGATATCGTTGGGTATGTCTTTTAAAGTTGTAAAAAAGGGTTTTTCGATTTAGTGATTTGTTTGCAAAATATATTTGACTTTAAATTAAAGTGCAAGTTTTCATTAAAATCTAGCGTCCCCCCCCCCCCCTCTAAAACCTAAACCGGTGGGTGGAAGGATTTGAAAAAATTCAGGATGGTATTATGTACATCAAGCTTACAAGGAAAACTACAAAGGTTGAACTTGGAATATTCCGTACAAAATAAGAAATTCTTAGAAAAATATTACTTAATTTTTTCGTAATGGCTACGGAACCGTATTCTGGGATAGTCCGACATGCTCTTGGCCGGTTTTCTGTTCATGTAGCAGAACGTATTGACGTTTATTTGGACTAAACGAGTGAATGAAATGAACTAAAACGATTTATAAATGAACGAATGGGTAGATTTGAATTTGATCCCTTTCATGTCTGAGCAAGCAAAAACATTAAGGATTGAAAACATGTTTTCTTAATTCAACTCGGTCTGGTGAAATATAGTCTAATCTATTAAAATAACTGATCTCAATTGAAAATTTAATTTTAAGTATTAATTTGTGGTATTTGTTCAAATACTAGTACAATAAAATAAAATAACCTAAATTACTCGTGGTACAGTCAAGGGCAAAAATATGTACGAGTATGTTACACTTTAGTACCTTGTCTATTTTCATCATAATTTGTACTGCTACATATGAACTGTATCAGTGGTTAAACTGACAAGGCACTAAAGTGTATACATATTTACCCCTTGACTATACCATTTTACCGAATACTCACACATGTATGCACGCAACTGCGTACATGCACACACATATACTCACGACACTCACGTGCGCGCGTACATGTAATATGCACATTTATAGGTGTTAGTATGAGTTATGTCACTGGCCAGAAAAAAACCTGACCAGATCCTTGCAAATCAATTCAAAAAACGTACACATAAGCAAAGTTTGCTCGAAACAACTCGTAGAAGTAATAAAACGTTAAAAAACTTGATCGTCAATCACTAGTAAGTAGATTTAGAGACGTCATCCCATTTCCTGGAGCAGGCTCTAGTGTAAGCACAGTAAGTAATCTACAGCAGTAGGGTGAACGAAACGCGAGGAAGACAATACGGAATATTTATTCAGGAAAGTGACAAAACAGGTGTACGACTTAGTTTAGTTAAATGGGGTTATTTAACTAAACCTTTACGTAAGTAGTTAAAGTATAGGCATACAAATATAAGTTTAAGGGATGGACCGCGTAGGCCGTCTCACCTCGTACCCACTTGTTGGTTTTACTTGAGGATAGCAGAGGCCGTCTACCAAGCAAGACCACTAGTGTGTGTGTTTGTGTTTTTGTGTATGTATGTTTGTCCGTCTTCCACGTTGAAACGGAGCGACGGATTGACGTGAATTTTGGCATATAGATGGTTTATGGGCCAGACATAGGCAAATTTTAATCCCAGAAAAATGTACAGTTCCCGAAGGAACAGCGCGCGATAGCTGAATTCTATCCGGGCAAAGCCGCGGGCACAAGCTAGTCTACAATAAATTTAATAACAAATTTTTAGACGTAACCATGGTGTACCTTCGAGGTTTAAATGTAGCGCGTTTATAGACAGACTAGGATTTCTTCGTGGCTTCGCCGGCGTGGAATTCTGTCATTACGCGCTGTTCCTTCGGGAACTGTAAAATTTTCCGGGATAAGAAGTAGCCTATGTCACTCTTGGACCCATAAACTATCTCTATGCTAAAAATCACGTCGATACGCTCGGTTTCGACGTAAAAGACGAACAAATATACAAAAACACACTTTCGCATTTATAATTAGTATGGATCACTTACTGGTTCTACACTGTGGCACAGGTAGTATTTGCTTCGGTAATCCGTTTGAACCCGGGAACGTTCCAGACGTTTTTCTGCAGAACTTTATATTGGCAGTCACGTTTTATGATTTATTCCGCTGGCGTATATCGACGGTGAAGCTCGGGGATGAGTTTTGCTTTATAGAATACATCAAAAATTAAATACATGTACACAAAAATTTAAAATTTATCAGAAATGAGGAGATACGTAGAAGAACAAGGGTCAACGACGTAGCCAAGAGAATTAGCTCGTTGAAGTGGAAATGGTCGGGCCATATAGCACGGAGAGCAGATGGCCGTTGGGGCCGAAAAGTTCTCGAGTGGAGGCCGCGGATCGGCAAGCGGAGCGTGGGACGTCCACCAACGAGATGGACGGATGACCTCGTCAAAGCCGCGGGTTCACGGTGGATGCAGGCCGCTGCTAACCGAAGCAACTGGAGGTCTATGGGGGAGGCCTATGTCCAACAGTGGACGTCCTACGGCTGAGATGATGATGATACAAAAATTTAACGAAAAGCGGAGTATCGAAAATACAAACTGAAATATAGATGCACAGAAAAACCACAAAAATAAGACTATCGAACCCAGGTCCTCGGCATTCCGTGCCGCGTGCTATACCGCAACGCCACCGCTGGACAACGGTACAGACACGAATTTCTCCTATGCACCACATAATAATATCTCAGCTGTGGTGTAGTGGTATAGCACGCGGCACGGAATGCCGTGGACCTGGGTTCGATTCTCAGCCAGTACCTGGTCTTATTTTTCTGTGCATCTATATTTCAGTTTGTATTTTTGATATGGGTTTTACGGGATGACCGTAAAAGTAACAAAAAATTTGGAATTGAAATAAAAATTACAAAAAAGATTCCGAAAAAACAATCTTATGTAGGTCAGTCTGTCAATATTATATTATCTGATGGCCGTGCCATGTGAATAGAAAAAGCAAAAAAATATCTCTACTATTTTATGAGATCTACAGTTCACATAGAGAATAGTTTATGAGATTCAATATTCATAATGTAAGATGACGCACAGGTTTTAGGTCATTTTGCGGGAATCCCCGAGGAGGACCGAGGGAAATGAAACGTCAGTGTGAAATCCCCGGGTGACTGACGAGTCGCGGGATTGTTATATTATTATTACTAGGGTTTTGCTGGGTAGGTACGCCCAAGGACTTTAACTCAGTGTCCACACCTTACGGTACTTTACCCTAAAATTAGAGTATTTTTAGGGTAAAAATTTTCGAACAAAAAGGAAGGTTTCAAGAAAAAAAATGCTGCAAATGACACAGAAGCCAAGACTATTATGGGTGCATTCAAAGAATGTTTCAAAACGGTGTAGTAGTTTAACGGTGTATTAGTTCATTAATAAATCACATTCATTTGCTTCGTTTTTATAAAAAAAAGTTAGGGTAAAAATAAATAAAAGTGGCTAATTTAGGGTAGCGTTAAGGTAAACAATAATAAATCTGAGGTGGCAACACTGCTTCAATTCATGAGCCAAAAGTTACTTAATGCTGTGTCTCAATGACTTTTACTCTGAAATGGTTTCATGGTGGTTCGTGAATTTAACCCTTGACCGTACATGAAATTCAGTAAAAAAAAATTTTTTAGGGTGGCTCCCATAGTCGTAATGTTGGGGTGATTTTTTTTCTCATCTAACATGGTAGTGTGGGGTATCGTTGGATAGGTCTTTTAAAACCATTAGGAGTTGCTAAAAAAAAAATCGATTCGGTCAGTACTTTGCAAAATATTCAACTCTAAAGTGCAAATTTTCACTAAAATCAAAACCGGTGGATGGAAATTTAAAAAAAAAATCAGGATGGTAGTAAATATATGAAACTTACATGGAAAACTTTAACGCTTAAATTTTCTTCAGAATTATTATTATTTTAAGAGTGAATATCAGCCTAAGGTATAAAATAAACTAAACTTGGAATATTCCGTACAAAATACGAAACACTCAGAAAAATATTACTTAATTGAATCCTATTTCGGGCGTGTCCGACACGCTCTTGGCCGGTTTTAATTCAAAGTTAAGCCAACCAGAAATTACTCCTGAATTATAACAAAGCATACGACAAAATTTTCAAGAACTGTGATAATGTTCAACTATCTAGAAAACTGAGACAAATAAAACACTTTATCCCGTCGTTTAGTTGGTTTTTAATTTGATTAATTTTATTATTTTGGGCTCTATTCCGCATACGATTTTGTTGAGCGTTAAATTATTTTCGGGTACGTCGTCTTAAAAAGATACGTCAAAAGACATTAAAAGTTGAACATGGAAACTCATAGAAGCTCAAGTTGTGCACGTAGATTCTAAGTAATCGTTTAAAACAGGATATTACTCCGTCTCCCGGCAATTGTTAGTGAAACTTGTTTCATTACATTGGACTTATAAAGCTCGACTTTTATGGGACATTAAAAAGTTTTTCGCAAACATGAGAAAAGTTGGCCGGCGGTTCGATTTTTTATACAGCCCTTTTGAAATGGGGTTTAGTGGGATTCAGTTTAGAGTTAAATAGAAGCGGAGCATATTAGAATTACGGTCAAGAGTTCACCACAATTAGGTATATTATACTAGCATTTGCCTGTGACTTCATCTCCAAAAAAACCGAAGTAATGCCAAAAATTGCGGTATTCATTGACGTTGTAATTAAAAAAAAAAAATACCCCAATTTCATGACTCTAAACCGGGTCCCTATTGGCTCGCATATTTATCAAAAGTCCGAATGTAACGTTTGTCCGAATGATCGTTTGTCATAACTCTTTTTTCTCTCAATCCAATAATAATTCAGAATTGTCATAAAACAAATCTAACCTAACCTATAGAATTCTATAGGACGACCATTCAAAAATTTCAGAAAATTGGTTGAAATGGGAAAAAAATTATGACAAACGATGATTCGGACGAAAATAACGGTATGATAAACCCAACAAAATTGAAGTGGCAAAATGGGCGCTCAATCAATAAGTAACGTTGGTGGAGAAAAGTCTTCGATTGGGGCCTACGAACCAGAAGATAAATCATTGACAGGCCTCCCACTAAGTGGACTGAGGTCTTTGCGAGAGTTCTGGACCACCGGTGGAGGCAAGAGGCGAGTTATCTTTCATTGAGGCTTTCTAGGCGACCTTTGTTCAGCGGTGGTAGTCATCCAGCTGATGTGAAGGACAGAGGGACAGGCGGACGGATGCATAGCTACATAAATAGGGTTCCCCTTGCCACCCTTTGGACACGGAACCGTAAAAACGCTCGCCGGTCGCGCGTAGGTGCTTCCGAGCCGTACGCGCATTGCAAGCGGTAAAGGATGTAAATCCCTTCTCTGTCCGTCGTATGCCACTCAGGTTCGCTCGTAAATTACAAATTTTATAACCTGTAAAGTCATGATCCTTTGCCAAAGAGTCGTACAGATGTATCAAAGGGACAGGTCCGAATATGACAGCTTTTCGTAGTCAAGTTTCGTTATCATCATAATATTATCAGGCATAGGACATCCACTGTTGGACATAGGCCTCCCCACTAAACGTTCAGTTGCTTCGGTTGGAAGCGGCCTGCATCAAGAAGCTGCGGCTTGAACCAAATTATTCGTTCATCTCGTCTACGCTGTGCTAGAGCTCCATTCGAGAATTTTTTGGCCTCAACGGCTGTCACACTAGCTAGCTTATTAAGTAATCTCGATTTCAGGACTGCCTGATTTCAGGTTGCAGGTTTACTTTATACAAGCAGCAGTAGTGGAAGTAGAAGAATGGCCATGGTGCTCAAAATAATCTAAAAACTTATTATCTTGGCATTATAATAATAAAAATAATTCAATTCAGTTTTTCAAGTAACATGACTCATTTTGACAATGACAATTTTTAGTACGAGTATAAAATGTGTACTCTTTTTAGAGTTGTGTGTAGATCATTTTCAGCATCATAACTGCTCATCCATTTCTGGTGCTGATTGTATGAAGAAAGTCCTTCTTTATTCTTTAAACCTATGAGATTAGCGTGACATCTCTATATTTATTATTTGTTCTGTGATAGAACAGTGTCTAAAGGGCGAACTTGGTCTGACTCCAAGTTACCTGTCTGGTCCCATTTCGCGCACGTTCTGTATTTGATAAGGTGTAAAAGTTTTATGCATCGTAAAATTCAGACACCTTCTGGAACACCAGAATCATTTTATTTGATACGATAGCGATCGACAACTATTGATGTAACGTGCTTTATCTTTTTATGGAACCTTTCTTTTTACCTCGTGTACGTTCGTTGTAGTTCGAAAGTGGTCGTTGCCTGTTTGCCTCCTGGCTCAGTCACGCAACGAGCTATGCTTGGATCTTTATTACGCGATGGAATCTAGAATACTGAAATTTGCTAAAGAATTTATTTATAAACAAATAAATAACATAAACAATAATTAACAGAAATAAAAATAATTAAAGTCATCGACATAGCTTGAAGAATAAGTATGCAAGATAATGTGGCACGACGCTCGAAGAACAGATATCCGTTGTGGGAGAAAAGTTCTCGAATGGCGACCATGAACAGGAAGGCGAATCGTTGGTAGGCCTTCGATATCACAATACCTACTATCATTTTGTAAAATAAAACCACATTAAGAAAATATCGATCAAATTCTTTATTTTGTAAGCAGGGGTGCAAATGGTTTTTTGTACTACCAGCATCTTTTTAAGACTCGATGATGATGATGAGAAGATGATCGCAACCGTGGTAGCTTATACCTAGTCTGACCTATAGCCTCTCAAGAAAAAGGTTGTGGCTTTGAGCCCGTGCTTGCACCTCCAAGTTTTTCGGCCTTTATTTACGAAATTACACTTGAAGGAAAAATATTCTTAGAAAACCTGGACACCTGAAAAGAAATTCAGTAGTTAATTCCCGATTTAAACTTGGTCTGCTTGGGAACTACGGCCCTCACATTCTGAGAGGAGGCCTGTGCCCTTGAGTGGGTGTATATATGTATAAATGGGGATGACGATAACGATGCTGATATATACCTAGTTCTTTGTAACCTTTGTAACACGTGAAGCCGAAATTTGTAACAGTTGCTACCTGAGACTTATTTGTTCGTTTATGTAATATAAATCCGCAGTATCTTCTCAATTTTCCCGGACAAAAGCCTGAACCAATATTCTGACGTGACATCGAAATTCCGGGATTTCAAAGAACTCCTATGGGATTTTAGTATTTAGAAATCCAGGCTGCCAATCCAGTTGCAATTTCATGGCCATTTTATCGTGAAAGAATAAAAACGCACATACTTACACACTTCCGTATATACAGGCTGGAAAATCTTTGTGTGCAGTTTTGTTTCTTAAAAAAAAAGTATATGTTTTATTTTAATAAAATAGACTAACTAAAGTGTCCATGATTTTTACAAGCTTTTATTTAATTTCACCTGTCCCGTTGTCTGTCTGTAATCAAATCTTGCAAGTTAAATTTGACCAACTTCCAGTAGTCAGATTGACTTGAAATTTGGAATAATTATGTAAATCGCGTGAAAATATAATAATCTAGTAGTGACATCCTAATAGTCCAGCCAAGATCGTCTGCGCAGGATGTAACTCTTCAACGGTTAATAGCATCGACTTCAAATTCGGTATGCAAATGTAGTTTAGGTGACAATGCAAGTATAGTGAACAAAAAGTACAGTCAGCAAAAAATCTTGTATTAGAAATGATATTTTTATGGTTAGGTTATTTCTACCGTGTTTTCGTATGATACTCCTCTAGCTCTCTAGCTCTACAATGTTTCCAGGCTAATTCGTAGCCTTTCTTCCCGGAGCCCACGACACGGCGGCTGCTGCAAAACGAGCACACAATATCTCTAGACTGAACGATCCATCCTGCGATAATCATCACCACTATCTTCATCTTGGCCCATATCCGTCCCACTGTAACGCACAGGCCTACTCTCAGAATAGGAGTGCTTGGGCCGTAGTTCCCACGCGGGCCAAGTGCGGATTGGGAACTTCATAATGACATGTATCTACAAAAAGATGAAGATAAAGATAAAAGATATTTATTTGTTAAAACACGAGTTACATTAAATACAGCTGTGCGGTTTCTATTTCAGCTCTTGCATATTTTGCCTTGGAGCCTACAAATATTTAAATCAGTCAGTAATAATAATAAAATCATGTATAATTTAAGGATAATCATTTCCAATTCTCATTAAAAACATTCATCATATATTACATTAAAATTAAATAATAAAACATGTCAAACTAAATTAGATTACAGCTCATACAAAAACTCAAAATTAAAAAAATAAACTAATAGATAAAACAAAAATTACAAATAATAAAAAACAGCTAATAATTATGATACCTACATGAAATTCGTTGTTTTATTCTAGCACTGTGAACCAATACCGATTAAATTAGAACCTAAACCTAAAAATTAGTCAAAACATTGATGCACTATATTTAACTTAAAAAGAACTTTTGGGATAAAGAAAAGCCGATGTGTTGATATCTATTTAGTCCTGCTAATAAACATACCGAAAGTCAAAAAATACAAAAAAAAAGACTCCAAATCGTAATCTTGATACCGAAAGTCATCCAAATACGTCCAGTCCAGCATTCACACACTCAAACACACTGACAAAAACCTTCACATAACTTATATTAGTAGTATCAGTAAGATGGATCAACTTTACATTCTATCTAGCAAAAATATAGATTCAATTGTGATCCGAAAACGTTTTTATGTCACAAATCGTTTAGATCGGCGCAAACTTTGAATAAAACAACATTCGGGGACGATCTCCGAATCATAAACATTCAAGGAAAACATGGATGTTTTACTATTGTCATTTCAGATAATAATGGATTGGTGGAAAAAATATTTTTGCAATATTTAGAGATTGCTCGATGAATGGGAAAGCGTTTCTATTATGTGAAAGGTCGCTTTTTGAAGAATGTACTAACGTAATTGTTTTTTTTTTTGTATTAAGTATTTCAGATTTTAATTATTAAAAGCAGTATTTAAGAGCAAATCTATTCAGTACTTTCACTAAAATATTGTTTAATTCCTATTTATTATTAATGTTCAGAAAGAAGATAAAATTATATACAAGTTGACTTAAATTAACAATTACTATACAAGGTATTAATATTATATTTACCACAAAGAATAACATAAAAGGTAGATTACAATTTTGATAAAACAATAAATTAAGATATAAATCCAACGACACAAACTACTACTACAAAACTTACTACAAAAAATGAAAATACCTACTATAAAAAATGAACAAATGACTAAGTGTTAATATCAAAGGACCCCGGGCTTTTAAATTTAACGGACTTTAATTGAAACTACATTTTTCATACTTCAGGTCTCAGGTCGTTTCTTCTATTCAGTATCCATAAGCTATGTTCATGACTTTTGTTCTTCAGCAGATATCCGTATTCTGGATTCTATCGCGTAATTCTTGGAGTTATGCTTAGAGTTTCTACTCCAAGCATAGCTCTTTCCATAGCTCATTGGGTAACTTTGAGTTCTTTGACCTCAACGGTCATGGACTTCGTTTTATAGAGTCATAGGTCATTACTGAGAACACACACTGGTTGAAAAGTTGTGTACTACAGATTTACTTCTGGAAATTCCCATGTGAATTCAATAAAATCATAACCTAACTAACAAAAAGTTGGGAAACCCCCGACGTTCTCACTTTGAAGTTCAATATCTCAAAAACGGCTAAACCGATTTTAATAAAACATGTCAACAAACCATTGCTAGAAAACCTGCTTTTAAATAATTAAAACCACATTCAAATCGGTTCACCCGTTTAAGAGCTACGGTTCCACAGACAGACAGACACACACACAACCATACAGACACGCAGACTCACATAGCGGGCAAACTTATAACACCCTTCTTTTTACGTCGGATGTTAAAAAGGAAAAATAAGACATTATCGCCTATAGCACTTTTATTAAGTAAATTCATTATTTTAATTGCTTCGTAATGGATAGCATGCACCTATTGAGAAATAAACAAATTTATTATACTACCTTGCACTACTCATCATTGTTTGCATAAGTATAATTTATTTAAATGCTAATCAATTTCACTTTTACATCCAACGGTGTTAGGGGCTGTTTCACCATCCATTGATTAGCTAAGTGGCGGTTAAATGTGATGCCGTCTCTATTTGTTTCGTTCGAATAGACGGAGACTGCATCACATTTAACCGTCAGTGAATACTAATCAATGGACGGTAAAACAACCCCTTAGTCTTTTAAAGTTATCAAATGTTACTCTTTTTTTTGACGTGGAAGTCTTTTAATTTAGTCATCATGTCAGCCGAAAGACGTCCACTGCTGGACATAGGCCTCCCCCAAGGCTCTCCACTCAGATCGGTTCACCCGTTTAAGAGCTACGGTGCCACAAAGACAGACACAGACACGCGTAGCGGTTAAACTCATAACATCCCTCTTTTTGTGTCGGGAGTTAAAAACAAAATGTAAACTTTCCTGATTGGCAACCAGTTTAAAGTATGAAGTAAGAACTTGACGCGGCTCTGACGAGTAAATGATTTTAAAATTTTATTACAAACTTTTGTAATCTGGTAGTGACACCCTGGTGGTCCGGCCAGGGATCGTCTCTACAGAACGAAACTCCACCATAGTTAATGACATCATCATCATCATTCCAGCCTACATACGTCCCACTGCTGGGCACAGGCCTCCTCTCAGAACGAGACGGCTTGGGCCATAGTTCCCACGCGGGCCCAGTGCGGATTGGGAACTTCACACGCACCATTGAATTGCTGCATAGGTTTGTGCAGGTTTCCTCAAGATTGTTTTCTTCACCGTAGAGCTCGTGGTAAATTTCAAATGGAATTCCGCACATTCATTTCGAAAAACTCAAGAGGTGCGAGCCGGGGTTTGAACCCACGACCCTCTGCTTGAGAGGCGATAGGTCAAACCACTAGGCCACCACGGCAGTTAATGACATAGATTTAAAATTTGTTACGAAATTGTGGTTTGTACAACAATTCAATTACTCGTACCGTCAAAGAGTACAGTAATTCAGCAAAAAAGCTTGTATTAAAAATTTCACTTTTAACGAAAACTCATTTCTTTTCAAATGAAATCTCATTCCGTCTTTGTGAAAGCGTTAAAGTCAATTCCTCCTTGAAACCAAAAACAAAATATATAGCCACATTTAGCCCGCTCGCAAAACTTAAAACTCCAATATTTAGTTTAAAACGATCGCAAACTTTTTGGACCGAATTTATCGCGGGCACGCTTAGTTATTTTTCAATTTGGTAGGTCTGGGGACGCTTTAAAAGTAGTTTAAGCGGCGATTACGGATGGTATGCGCGAACTTTGTTATTGCCGAAGTACGCTTTTTATTTGGAAGTTAAAGTGTTTGCTCGTCCTTGTCGCTTTTGTATTTAATACGGAACCGAGGAATATAGCTGTTAGATTTTGTTTCAATGTAGAATAAATTGTGTTGCTTTTCATAGATTCTTTCGATCAGTGCGTATTTTTTTTTTTTTTCAAATTATTTTGCCCTGTTTGTTTCTTGTTCAAATCTTACAAATAACTTAAAATAAAATACTGATTAATGAACGTGAAATTTGGCATACTTAAATAAATTCTGTGACTATACTTTAATCTGGTAGTAAAATTCTGACATTTCAACCAGGATCGTCACCGCAGGACAGAACTCTTCAACGGTTAATGGCATCGGCTTTAAATTTTATAGGGAAATGTAGTTTCGATGACAATACATACATATTACATACAATCAACAATATTTAACTCTCCTACGAGCAGTATGAATAAGTATGGAGTATAGTATGGATGGTGGTGATCTCTTACCATCAGGAGACCCACTTGCTCGTTTGCCATCCAGTTGAATAAAAAAAAATACAGTCAAAAGCTTGTATTAAATGAAATTTTCAACAAAAACTCATTTCTTTTTTGAAATGGATAATCACATTATGAAGCGGTGAATTCCGAGATGTGCCAACGATTACTACGGTTCACATACAATTACCACGACCACGTGGACTGACGACATCGTGAGAGTTGCGGGAAATCGGTGGATGCAAGTGGCGAGTTGTCTTTCATTGTGGCGTTCTAAGGGGGAGGTCTTTGTTCAGCAGTAGACGTCTTCCGGCTGATGATGAAAGTGATAATTCATCGTCTAAGTTTGGTTGGGTAAACATACAATTAATTGAATACTTACATCATACCATCTCGCTACTTTGTACAAATTTTAAAAACCGCCATATTTATCACAAGCATTACACAAGACAACGTATGACGCACAACAATATATCACAGGGAGAGCACGAGAAAATCTAACTACAATACGTCCCCACGTCTCTCTCGACAATTTATCTGGTTTTTATTTTCGTGAGGTTATATTTCACGACTCTCCAGGTGGGCTCGGACTTGGATTGTGGGACATATTTTACAAGAGAAATATGAGAGTAGGTCAAGCTATATTCACTACGGGTTGGTTGTTGATGAGTGACATTCGAGGATTGAAAATAAGTGTTGATAAACAGTATACCAACATAAAAACAGCACTAAAAAAAAAACGCACGACACACTTGTCACGAAATTTTACTAATATTATGCGAAAGTTTGTGAGGATGCTTTTATTGCTAAAGTGTCAAAACACTCTGACGCTGATTTCCAGCCAGCAGCGTCGGAATTTTATTTTATTGCTTTAGGGGGTAGCAGATTAGCAGACTAAATAGTCTTAAGTAAAATAAACTCGAACAAACTCCTGAAATCCTGGAAAAAAATCACAGAAGTGTACGTCTTATATAATCTAAGGTGTACGGTCAAAGTAACTTAACTACGTGCTTAAATATTCCAAGTCAAATCTTGTATTACTTCCAATACCTTTTGTACTATTGATCAGTTATTAACAAATATTAGTAAACGGCGATTAGAAACTTTGGTTGTGTAACCAGGTGAACGCACAACAGAAATCCGGGGTGTAAAATCATTCAATCGCTTTAATGTAATTGATCAAACGCGTGATGACTGACCTAAATCCTGCCTTTGCAAAGAAAACATGGCCGACGTACATGTCGACGACAGTAGGTACAAAAAGCGTAAGCGCCATTGTGACTTGACCTAAATTGTACGCACAGGAAATGTGGATATTAGTATAAACTGGTAGGTAGCTATTTTTAATAACATAAGACTTCAAAATGTGAAGAATTTTCATTGTTTCTAATAAAAATGGTAATAACTTTATTTGCAGAATATGGGTTTACAATGATATGCGTCTGTAATAATATAGTTTGATCAAATCTGCTTTATGTAACATGCAAATTATAGGCATAGGTACTCCTACAGCATGCTAATTATGCTGTCAGTATTAGGTCACATTTATAGTACACATTAATTAGATTATATTAGGTAACTATATTGAATTGATAGGAATAGTAATAAATTAAATATTTTAACATTTTGAATAGGAACGTCACATTTTATACCACATATCTGATTACATGAGCTATATTGAATTAATAGGAATAGTATCATCATCATCATGCCAGCCTATATACATTCCACTGCTGGGCACAGGCCTCCTCTCAGAATGACTTTACACGCACTATTGAATAGCTTTGCAGGTTTCTGCAGGTTTTCTCACGACGTTTTCCTTCACCGCAAAGCTCGTGGTAAATTTCACATGATGGTGAAAAACTCAGACGTGCGAGCCGGGGTTTGAACCCACGGCCCTCTGCTTGAGGAATAGTTATCAAATTAATCTTCGTCGGCATCTATTACCTACTTAATCAAGAATTTGAACAAATCTTCTAGGTTAATTTTTATCCACTTTTATCCCAATTTTTTTTTTCTATTGTGTTGACAATAAATCAACAAAGAGAGTTTTAGAAATTGACTTTCTAACTTAAATATTTTTGCATACATAGATATATATGATAACGAAAAATGATTATGCTGAGCCAGTGTCCGATTCACAACCGCAATGACGCATAATTTCCTATGTGTTGTCTATTCGTACCTAATGCTATTGTTGTGTCTTGTGTTGTGAATAAATGTATTTTCTTTCTTTCTTTTTTTCCTTTTAAAACATTAGAAACAGATTTAACTGACTAACTGCGATTCAGGGGCTTTGAAGTTATGTAATATTACTCAGCGGTACAAAATTTGGCCTACTTCTAGGTATACAAAATTACATATTACTGTATATATTTGAGGGCCAGATTTTTTGCCGCTCAGTATATTTGATGGTGCTTATGTGATCTACCATATAACTTAGAACAAACACAGTTCGATCAGAATTTTCATTATAATATTTATCATTTACTTAGCTCAGTTGAATCCCGGCCGGAGCAGATATTTGTATGAATAATACGAATGTTTGTTCTCGGGTCTTGGATGTTTAATATGTATTTAAGTATTTATTTATCTATATTTAAGTATGTTTATCCGTTGCCTGGTGTCCATAGTACAAGCTTTACTTAGTTTGGGACTAGGTCAATTGGTGTCAAGTGGGTAGGGACGCCTTTACCCAAAAGAAGCCTTATAGGATAAATAAAAAAATAAAATTGAAAATTTTAAAAACCCCCGACAAAAAAAGCCGCCAAAAAACGACAACTAAAAAGTAAAAAATAATTATGCACTACCTAGCTGTTGCCCGCGACTTCATCTGCGAACAATTCGTTTATCCCTATCCCGCTGGGACTATTATGCTGATTTCCCGCAAAATTAGCCTAAGTTAATTTAGTACAAGTACCTAGTAATATTCTTTTTATCTAAGCGTCGTCGGTGTCGGGGGACCGCTAAGGTTAACAGAAACTAAAGTACATATGTTGTATTTTTTTAAGTATTAACCTTAGCGGTCCCCCGACATCGACGACGCTTAGATAAAAAGAATATTACTAGGTACTTGTACTAAATTAACTTAGGCTAATTTTGCGGGAAATCAGCATAATAGTCCCAGCGGGATAGGGATAAACGAATTGTTCGCAGATGAAGTCGCGGGCAACAGCTAGGTAGTGCATAATTATTTTTTACTTTTTAGTTGTCGTTTTTTGGCGGCTTTTTTTGTCGGGGGTTTTTAAAATTTTCATTTTTTTTTTTTTTATTTCATGTTTTTTAAACAGCTCGTCATGTTGCTATCACTGCATTGTATGTAGAATCAATTACTGATCAAAACGAATCCAAACACGACATATGTGCTATTATTTTTTATAGTGTACTAATGTGCTGGATATCTTGGCTGCAGCATCAGCTCATCCTGTTGCCACTTTTGCATTGTATGTAGAATCAAATACTGATTGAAACGAATCCAAACACGATATATCTGCTATGGTTTTATCAAGAGTGTAGGGATCTACTAGTGTTCTGGATATCCTGGCTGCAGCATCAGGCCGAGAACTGCATAATCTTGCATAGTTACATAGCATACATGGGTGTTTCAAGTTTTAGGTCCCAAATATGCTTGAAAGTAAAGTAAATACCCATTATGCGTCTAAGATTCCTACCGCAGCGAACAAAAGAGCTGATGATCTTGAAACGGCTGAACCGATTTTGATGAAACATGTCTAAGAACCATCGCTAGAAAACCAGCTTTCAAATAAAAAAAACCGCATTCAAATCGGTCCACCCGCTTAAGAGCTACGGTGCCACAGACAGACACACAGACACACAGACAGACACACAGACAGACACACATAGCGGTCAAACTTATAACACCCCTTTTTTTGCGTCGGGGGTTAAAAAATTAAAAGCTCAAATTCAGAAATATGTCGCTTATCGCCTTTTGCATTTTCATTGCGAGAATAATAAATGTGCCTCGACAGATGCACGAAATTCAAATATGCGGGAACGGGCAAAAAATAACGGTTTACGTGTATTTTCAGAACCAGAGTTGGATTTCGGAGTTGTTTTTCGAATAGAAAAATACGGGAATCAGTCGTACGTTTAGACAGAAAACAATGTAAGTACCT
The DNA here is from genome assembly GCA_037349165.1 of Choristoneura rosaceana. Lineage (NCBI taxonomy): Eukaryota > Metazoa > Arthropoda > Insecta > Lepidoptera > Tortricidae > Choristoneura > Choristoneura rosaceana. The sequence continues at coordinate 1,597,154 of JAZBNJ010000002.1, forward strand.
CGGCCATGTTTTCGTTTTTATGTTGAAGTGATGCCTTCGTTAAGGAGACGGGGTTGACTTATTGCAAAACAATAAATTACTTGTTATTAAATGATATAACTCACGTCTTAAATCGAGTTTAGCTCGATATGTTTCGGGCTATTTCGTAGCTCTTCTTCTAAGGAGCACGCGAATCGGTGGCTGCCGCAACACGCGCGCTACGGGCCACCGGTCTGCTTTTTGTTGACGTACTTGCATTGTCATCTAAACTACATAAGCTGTATCAAATTTTAAAAGTCAGTATTATGTATCATTGAGGAGTTCCCTCCTGCGGAGACGATCCTGGCAGGACCACCAAGATGTCACTACCAGAATGTATTTTCACCAAATTTACGACATAATTATGCTAAATTTCAAGTCGATCGGTTCACTGAAAATGGGTCTTTAGCTTCCAAGATTTGACAAAAACAATCAAATCCATACTAATATTATAATTGCGAAAATGTGTGTTTGTATGTTTGTCCGTCTTTCACTTCGAAACGGAGCGGCGGATAGTTTATGGACCCGAGAGTGACATAGGCTACTTTTTATTCCGAAAAAACGCACAGTTCCCGAGGGCACAGTGCGCGATAACCGAATTCCGCGCGGGCGAAGCCGCGGGCACAAGCTTGTAAATAAATCAATAAACAAAGAGGGCAAGCTAAAGAAAAGCCTTTAAGGTGACGCATTGCTAAACAATTAATCGAAAACAGAGCGTTTGTACCCCGCAACCCGCTCACACCCCTCTACTTTTTACGCGGCCTGCGTGTCACACTCGACCGTATGTTGCACTGACAGCGCCTAGACAGCGCGCTAAAACAGAGACGTCTTAGAGTTGCCCTTACAACTTTTTTTTACTTTTTTGCAAATAGATGGTATATTGGTTGGTTGGTTGGTAATAGTTGGTAATGCTTACAAGTATTTCTAACCAACTTCAAAAAAAAGGTGGAGGTTATCAATTCGGTTTTATTTTCTTTTTTTTATGTTTGTTACCTCAGAAGTCCATTATTTATGAACCGATTTTTTTTTTAAAAAATTCATTCGTCTAGGAATGCTTTCAATTAGGTCCCATAAGCACCAAATCAGGATCCGATGATTAGATCCTAAGGAAATCGAGGGAACTCTTCAAATGTTGTAGGGACACCTATGATAATTTTGATATATTTAGTAGTAGCTCGTGCATTTGCTCTTGAAAATCATCATTTGGTAAAGTGAAACTGATGATGAAGACCACAGTTGACCATCGGAGTTACCTACTACTCAATAACAAGTATTTCATGGGTTGAATTTCAATTACTTTAACACAGTTGCTAAGCAATTTAAGTTCATCGTATTTTTTTATCGTATTTTATGGTAATTTCGATATATTTAGTAGTAACTTGTGCATTTGCTCTTGAAAATCATCATTTCATGAAATGGGACTGATGATGAAGACCACATTTGACCAACCGAGCTACTACTCAATAAGAAATACTTCACGGGTTGGACTTCAATTACTTTAACACAGTTGCTAAGCAATTTAAGTTCATCGTAATGCATATAGTGAAATAGAATGGGTGACAAAGCACTAGGACTCCTCAATAATGAAAGTCTCTGCATCGGAAAAAGCAATTCTTTGTAAAAGGTGACGAGCAATTGACTTTAAAGTATTGTATCTTAGATCTTTTACACTGAAAAGCGTGAAAAAAAATATAACAAAAAATTTTACCCGACTACAAAAAACCATCAAAATAATTTTCTACCATTCTGAAGTCGGTGCCTCAGCATGATCCAGCAAGAGTAATTAAAGCCCAATATACGCGCATAGTATGTAGGTGTGGTAGACGACTATATAGTTATGTCCACTCCTGCTGGCTCGTGCTGAGGCACCGACTTCAGAATGGTAGAAAATTATTTTCATGGTTTTTTCGTAGTCGGTTCAATTTTTATATCTTATGGACCTATTTTACAAAATTTTATTAACTTGCAGTGTTTGTATGTATGTTGGTGTAAAATTTTGCAAGTGAATTTTTACTCACTTCTAGTGGTCTGATTGACGTGAAATTTGGGATAGGTACTTATGTGGGGTGGATGACAGTGCAAGTACAAAAGCACAGTCGGCAAAATAGCTTGTATTATAAATTAAATTTATAGATTTCGCCTGCCACCATTATATTGTCCATTTGATAGTAAGTAGATTGAGACCCATTAGACATAAGAAATCTCAGGGCCGTAAATGTAGGGAAGTACTGCAGAGCGAAAAGTAAATAATACAAACATACTGTTTTACAGGTAATTTTTTAATATTAATATTTTACTTATTTACACTTTATTTATTTACCAATTAACATATTTATATTTTAAGTTTCACTTATTTATATTTTAAAAATATTATTTATACAAACATTATTAACAGATCACACAAGCATTTATAGCCGTTTGTTAAATTTATTAATTTAACGATTTACATAAGCAGGGCCATCTAATCCAACCTGATAGTACTACTTTCCTTTTAGATCTACGACGAGATCTGCGAATGGCTGTATTTAATCAATAAGTTCTATAAGCAACCCAAAGAGGGCGTAGTTAAACTAGTATACAAGGATTGTCTCTTAGAAATAAAATACTTTTTTTTCGCCATCACCGCCGGCAGCAGTCGGCACCAAAAAATGAATCTGTATTTTATTCTTCCCAGAATTACCCAAATTTAACACCGTTATTATTCGGAAACTAGCATAACATAATTTGAGTTGTCAACGTAAACTACACACCCGAAACTCAGATTGCAATCATACTTTATTTTCAGAAACTAATTTCATTATAGCTAATCTGCAATCATCAAAAACTTGTGCTATGAAAGTTTTACAAGTTCCATTATAAAATGATTAAGAACAATTATTTTGTGCTCCAAATCTTGATTTTTGGTCTCAATCTGCAACAAACGTTTATTTTACTCTAGATATTATAAGGGTCAACTTTGTATTTAAGATTCAACTGTATAATTTGAGTACAAAACAATACAAATATTCGTAACACCACAGATCAGTACGGTCAGCATCACATTAAAAAAAGGCAAAGTAGAAAAAAAGCGGTCTATCTTTAAAACGAACCTTTTTAGAACCTAAGTACAATACAATGAGGGCTATCGTTTTTTTCTCTCACTAGATGGCGCCACTGTTGCGTGAGGTTTTTAAAAGTCTGTTATGACGGCCGTGAAAACAAAGTTTAGATTAAAATCATATTTAAGACATCGTAAAACAATACCATAAACATATTGAGCAACCACAGTATTGCATAATCCCGTTTTGTTCGGAAAAAAAGGAGGTCGAAAGTTTTCGAAAGACAAAACTGTCTCAAATTACAGACGTTCATTGCCCCTTATCGCATAATTGCCATAATTAATTTCAGGTAATGCAAAATATTCACAAAATTATTCTAATTATAAATAAATCCGCGTAGCTCGCCCAAAAACTATGAGATTTGACATTTGGTTGACCTCACGCTACACTAGCGCCTCTAGCGGAAAATTCATTCGCGATAGCCCTCATTCTCTTGACTCTTTATTGTAAACCAAAGTATAAGTACATTAGTTCACTGGCTTTAAGTTAATACAAAACTTACTGATACTTCAGTTCTTCTAATACTATGTCGAGAGTTGTTTATGAGTTATTTTTCTATGAGTTATTTGTCTATGAGTTATTTTTCTCACATTCTTTTTCTATCTGAATTAAAAAAAATACAAGTTTCAATCCATAAAATAAGAACTTTATTTTTCAGCTCACGTAAAAATTGACAGTAAAAAAAAAATACTTACTGTAGCTGTAGACCTACATGGTTTCTTCAAGGAGGTCATTATTATTCTTATCTGCAGTCCTAAAATAAATTTTCTTATTTATAAACTTGAATTTGTTATTAATGATACTATATAACTATGTAGGTAGGTAGGCGTTTTCAAAAAAACATATACCTTTTCTTTCAAAATGGATTTAATTTTTTCATAAACTCAGTTCTGTGACGCCCATACCGAGTGTATGAAAAAAAAAATATTTTTTTCTAAATTGAAAAAAAGAATGAGTACACTTTTTTTGTGAAAACGCCCAGGTAGGTACTAAAGTCCTACGTGAGTAATACATTTTGTAACTCTGCATACATTGAGCAAATCCGAAGACGGCTCCATGACTTTATTTTCAGAACTTTGTTCTAATGATAATTTAACTTCCTGAAAGATAACAATGTATTTTATTATTTATGAACTGTTTATTGAAATGTGAATAGTTTTCTAAGTAGTCAATGGCTTTTTGTAAAAACACTGAATTGCAATAATAATAAGTTAATATTTCCGCGTACTTAGGTACTTGCAGTTCATTATTGGTTCAGTATGTGTATACTTTAGATTATTTTTAACTATTAAATACCTAACTACTTACCTATCTAAAAAGTAGGTAAGTACTTAGGTATCACATAATATTATAAAACTAGAAGCAGAAAGGGATTATTACTGCAATGTTCTGCCGTCAGAATGCAGCACTAACACGAACCGTAATCGAATGCCTTTTTCCGTAAGATGCCAAATATCATATTATTTCAATAAAATTATTGGAAATAGGTATAGCTCTGTCGTTACTTTCGATGTAAATATCATATTTAATACTCTTTGTATCATATTATTTTGCTAGTGTGTCACATGTCATGACATGAACCGTCATGGCGACAAACTAAGAACTGACGTTGTCATGGCGGTTTATTTACGGTTTGTGCCAGTGAACTGTAGAAATATAATGATTACTTACCTTTTCTGAGTCATAATCTTACATTGATCAATTAAACAAGCTTTCTTTTTTCCTTTTGGAAAATCCGACACTGATTTCCCATTTTTTGCTCGGTATTATTTTATATGCGATCGATGGTGCATGGCAGTTCGACTAGCATAGGTCCGTCGCTGACAACGCCGGCGGCGGACTGAGGCATGCGCTGAGGAGGGACTGATTTCATACAAAATACGAGCGCGCGCTAGCTTATAATAAAATATCGTAAGCGACAAAACAGTTTTTCTCGTTTCAACTACAAATTACAATGAATAAAAAAATATCCAACCATCATGTTGAAGTATGGGTTAAAACTAATTTAATGTGAAAATTTGGAATCTTAGTTTGATCTAGGTTGCCTGTAACAAGCAAATCCCTGTCATAAAAGAGGTATCTTTGATATTTTTTTCTATGCTATAAAGTTTTACTAATCGTGTTTCGGCAACCATCAAAATGAAGTCATTGAAATGAAGAATCAGGTTTTCAAATATCACTTTGATATGTTTTGTAATTGCTGAGAAAACTCTAGTTCCCTGGGACCAAAATACCCAATTCGTCGTCTTAAAAAAAATAAAAGATTTTTAGCCTCTTCCTCCGCTACTAAAGGTTTCAATAACATCATCATCACCATCTCGAGATTATAAGTCGCACTGCAGGCCACTTATAATCTCGAGATGGTGATGATGATGTTATTGAAACCTTTAGTAGCGGAGGAACAGGTTAAAAATCTTTTATTTATATATATAATATATATATACACATATGACATGATGATATATATAGTGTTTTGTTGTTTTTGTATTGTATTGATTCTAAAATTTAATTTTATAAGAGAATTGACCGCGGTATACATGCCGAAGCACAGATTGATCCCGATAGCCTGAGTGGCTGGACCTAACTGTAAAAGCATATTTATAAGTACAATAATATAAAACGAGTACTGAAGAAATATACTTTTATTTGAACTGAGTTTAAAGTCACGCTCGTAGATCCCCTTTACCTAAGCTCTAACCAAGTTACAGTCCCCACACTACTATGAAAGTACTGTGATACTTCTACTTGCCAATAATTTGTTGTGCAATTGGTCCCAGTCAACAGACAGGCCCTAAATACGAAGTGTAAAATTTGAACTTCGTATTTTGCCGTCCCGCTGACGCTAAATGTTATTTTAGTACGAGAGTGAGAAGGACGGTACGATGCAAACTTCGATTTTTCGAATTTCGTGGTAGCCCCTCTGAGCTAAGAATGGCCTACCCAAATATATTTTAAATATTTGTATGGCAACACGGTTCGGCCATTCGCTTTAAGTGAAGCATGAAAGTCTGTTAGCTATTTCAAGAACAGCAGTTTGTTATTTTCGGTAACTCATCGTTTAAAATCTTATAAAATGAAACTGCCTGTAATTGTGTAAAACTGATTGACCGTGATTTTATCTACTAAAATTTGACTATCGCTATCCCGTGAAAATGATCCCATGTATACCTACGTGTGATGTTACGTGAAAGCAATAAAACATGATTATGATTCTGATTATGATTATAATCAAGGCTGTAAACTCCTCGTGTAGGTACAAAATTTGATCCGAATCCGTCGATCTGTTATTGCGTGTATTAGTATGACTAGAACTTGTGATATTTTAAGATCACTTACGTATATCGTAAAATCGTCAACTAAAGATGGCACATCACTAAAAGTGACGTACATCCCTAAAGCGTGGTATGTCATTTTGACGTTTCGATTCGGTGCGAAAAACGAGAAAATTAAATAATAACAAATTTTATTAGAAAATTTGTGTAAAGTATAAGCTTTACTTACTAAATAATTAAAATGCAAGTTAAATTAAACTTTCCAAAACAGCGTGATTAAATCTCAATTATACTGTCATTACAATAACAAAACATTATTTATTGAACACCCACCAAAATAGTAATTGTGCGTGAAAATTGTAAAAGTTAAAGCAAAGGAACCGATTGTTTCCAAATTGTACTTGACACTTTGGTTTTAATAAAATAAAGGAGCAAAAGACGACCATAATAAGGGGCGCTTATTCACCGTTAAGGGTCAAAGCACACCTGAAGTAAATTGAATTCTATGAATAAATTTCCCCCGTACAACACATAGTGTCAAAGGATGAGCAGAAAGCGTGGTTTTCCGCTTGTTGTGTCCGTTTACCTTTTTTTAACACGGTTATAATAAGGATAAAGAGGGATAAGTTCTCCTTGTACTTCGTATTTTTCTGTTTGTAACCTATCTGTAGTATAGGCTATTAGGAAGGGATCACTGCCAGCTAAAGCGACTAATAATATAAAAGTCAAAGTCAAAATCTCTTTATTCAATTTAGGCTATAACAAGCACATATGAACGTCAAAAAAATCTACCACCGGTTCGGAAAAACCTCTGTCGAGAAGAATCCAGCAAGAAACTCAACGAGGTATGTTTTTTTTAAAGAACAGATTCACAATATTTATAAATGATATCTACTTATGTACATTACAAGTATTTAACACAACTTTATTTTTAACACACTAGGTTCGCTATTTGAAGGGATCGCTTATGCGGATCGGAATTATTGCCAAATATCCCTGTCCATGATACCTATAATCATTGACTTTTTAATAAGCCTTAAATACGAGTATTAACGTTTACTAACGTCTGCGTATACTTAAGCGTTGGCATGCATTGGATCCAGTCCAGGGTTTAGTAGGAATTATTTGAGGTGTCCTGATCTCGTTGACAGCCAACCTTTTGAAAAAAGCCATTGTATTTTATTGTCCTCAAGTGCATAATTTTCAGTTAAAAATGAATGGAAATATAAGAAAAAGAATAGCTGATTGAAATAACGGCTTAATTAGTTACAGTAGAGCGTTGGTTTTAAGTTAAACTAGATGGTCCCAAAAGCACTATTGTCCCAGAAATACCATTTTCTGATAAGGGACCATTTCGTGACATGCGCTTTTTTATTTTATTTTACTCGTGTTTTCAGAATAAAAGTTTTCTTTCTTTCATGTATCAGGCCTCCTCTCAGAATGAGAGGGCTTGGGCAGTGCTTCCCACGCGGGCCCAGTGCGGATTGATAACTTCACACACACCGTTGAATTTCTCCTCAGGTTTGTGCAGATTTCCTTAGGATGTTTTCCCTAACCGTCGTGATAAATTTCAATTGTAATATAGCACATGCATTTAGAAAAACTCAGAGGTGCGAACCCGGTTTGAACCCACGATCCTCACTTTGAGAGGCCATAGGTCAAACCACTAGGCCACCCAGCTTATACCTAATATAGTTAGGTATGTACAAAAGAAAAGACACAAAGTGAAATTAACAAACTACGGGATATGTAGTTTTTATTCTTTAAATTATTTAATGCTAGTCTGAATAAACTTTCAAATTTAAAGAAAGAAAGAAGAAATTCTTTAATAAAGAAAGGAGAAATCCTTTAATAAAGAAAGAAGAAATTCTTTAATAAAAAAAGAAGAAATCCTTTCTTTCTTTAAATTTGAAAGTTAATTCAGACTATGCACTTCGCTCCTCGCTTACGTCCGCCACAGGCCGGACTCCAAGCAACATTTCATCGGAAACAAGAACTTATTGCTACCCGCCCCGTAAATAACTGAACATTATTACATTGCAAATCAAACCTGATTTTTCGCATTGCCCCAGAGGTTTCTAATTACCGGTGAAAGTTTTCGAGAAGTAATAAATTTCTTTGGAGTTGAAGGTATTTTTTATTGGAAAGTTACTTACAATTGATTTTTTTTTGGCAATGTACGGCTAAGGCAACTTACGCAAGCTTTATATTTACAGAAGACAATGTTTACACAAGAAACTTTGCATAGAAGTCAAATTGGTTATATCACAAATATTTGCAAATATGTTATATATTTATGAGCGTAATACCTAGTGGGTAGACTAAATAACAGCAGATTTTGTTTGCTGAGCGTGATTGCAAAAGTTGTTTATCAATCAAATATTTTTTAAGAACTCCCTCCTTCGGGTAAAAACAAGTAAATATATTATTAAATAGTAGATTGATAAACAAGGATTGTAAGTGATCAATTACACCCAAGCACCCAAGATATTTAGGCGCACGAGCGAGCATGCGAGTGAGGGTGCTTATAGTTCGCGGGTGTATTTTTTTTTTTTTTTTTTTTTCCTAGCCTATGATAGTGTCCCACTGCTGGGCAAAGGCCTCTCCTTTTGATCTCCACACCTCCCGGTTCGGCGCAATGTCAGGCCAGTCCCTTGCATACGCATCCAAATCGTCCCGCCATCTCCTTCTCGGTCTCCCTCGCCGTCGGTGGCCGTCCTCCGGTGCCCACCAAGTGACTGCGTGAGCCCACCTCTCTGGGTGCATACGACAGACGTGTCCAGCCCAATCCCATTTCAGCTTAGCAGTCTCCTTCCCAACGTCGGCTATACGTGTTTTTGAGCGCAGCGTAGTGTTTCGGATTCTATCTATCCTTTTTACACCTCGCGGGTGTAATTGATCATTAAATTTACACTTTAGTTCATCACTCTACTTAAAAAATAATAATAATAAAAATCATATATTGCCCATAGAAAAACATATTTGTGAGAAGTACACACAAATGCGATGAAATTAAAAAAACTGTCAAACCAAACCGTCTTTTGTTTTTTTTAACGGCCTCGCGCTCTTTGCTTTGGCATATTCAGCCAGCACTGGCCAGCAGCATTATGGTCACCATAGAGGTTTGGAGATAAGTATTACAATATTGTTGTTTACCAGGTTGTGAATACAAAGGAGCACCATTCTATTTTTAAATTTACTTACAACCCTATAGATGCAAATCAAGTTACATGCAACCTATTTTCAGAGCTTATGTGATGAAAAATAAACTTAATTGCTTCAAAATTAGAAAATTTAAATTATAGTCTTCTCTAGTTTAAAAAACAAAACAACTGACAGGCGTCAAATCAGAGCTGTCAGAGTATTTCCTTACAGGGATTTTAAAAGGATCATCTATGCAGGTTACTTAAAAGTTTTAATAATTATCTTGTATTCTCTGGATTGAATATTTAAACACCGGACTTGACTATAACTGAAGAAGTTTTATTGGATGTGACAACATAGAAAGCAATCACTGAAGAAGTTTAACTGGATAAGACAATAAAAGAAAGAATACTAAAGAAGTTTAATTGGATATGACAACATTGAAAGAAACACTGAAGAAGTTTTATTGGATATGACAACGTTGGGAAAGGAAAATACTGAAGAAGTTTTATTGAATTGACATGGAACTAATATACAGAAACTGAAATAATAATATAAGTATTAACTAATGACGAGGCGATATGGTCCCTGACTTTAGCCTGTCCGAAAGGACGAATTAAAAAAAAAAAAAAAATTATAGTCTTCTCTGGATTTTTTTGTACATTATATAATAAATATTTTCCTTGGGCATTTACTTATTGTCATGTTATACAGTTTTTTTTTTGGTTTATGGTCTCTTTCTGGAAAAAATCGTGGTTTACGGGCTGTTTTACCATCTATTGATTAATTTTATTTGACGGATAAATGTCGGATAAATTTGATGAATGGATGGTGAAAGGGAGGTTAATATTGAATTCTGCTTAGTACCAATCTAATCAGTAAGAAACTCCCAAGCTTAGTTTCTAAATCCAGATTTAACTTTGAACAGCAAATACTCACGAATCTATGTAAGTTAATTAGAAATGAAATGTATTTTCGTTCAATTTAAATCAGTATTCAATTGTCAAGACCCGTATACACTCCGTCAAGTGTAGGTACGGTCACTGGTTCAATTCCGCATAGGGTAAATATTTGACTATGCTAAACGCGGGTTATTTGCCTAGGTTTCAGCTATTGAAGTGCTGTTTTTGTCTTGAAACTTAGGTCAACGATAGAAGATTATGCTAAAGTGGCTTTTGGGAAGTACTGTAATCTTAATCGAAGAGGATAACTTACTGGAATAAGTAAATAATAATAGTGTTTTATCTTCTTTCATGTACTATGTATTTTTTAGAATACACACGCACACAAACATCACGCCTGTATTCCCAAATGTTACCGCATAAAATGGTAGGTATGTACAAATGTCAATCTTATCAAATATTTTAAAATAATCATAATCAGGCAACAGGGTACTGTTTTTGTACTCTTGGGACAATGTTTAATTAAAAACGTTAATAAAACGTCATGTAATCTTCTTTTTAGTTCAATGGAGAAATCTTGCTAAATTGCCACACAAGGCTAATATTAGTATTATCTGATACTTATCAAATTACGTATTTAATTAAAAAATTTCTAACTGCCGAAAAAACATTCCCCTGACATGTTCAGGGGAATGTTTTTTCGGCAGTTAGAATTTTTTTAATTAAATACGTAATTTAATTTTCGTTATATTCGTAATATGAGACAGGATTAAAGGATTAAAAACGTGGTCGTTTTTAAACACGGAAACATTTTCTATGACATTTATCTAAACGCATTTTTCCAAAAAAAGCCAACGACATTTACAATTTCGTTTATACGTTTTCGTTTATATTCGCCTCATACATAGTTCAATTAATGCATACGTTCCTAAAGACACAGAAGTGCAAGGGATGATGACGCCATTAAAAATAATTCGAAGGCACAACTCCAGTAAAATACGCTTTATTTTAGCTCTGAAAACCAGATTAATTTTCGATTTACTGTAAAATTAGATTTTTTGTTGCTTTAAGACAAATAAATAGTTAGTTGATTGAGTTGCCGGATAGTGACGTCATAATTCGCTATTGCCATTGAAACTCTATGGGAGAATTGTGTTCTGATGGCTCATAAAAAGTACGTCAGTTGATTGGTGGTGTCATCATCCCTATTCTGTGCTTGCACCCCCGTTCCTCTGCACAAGAGGCCATAAACAATGAACTAAAATGATTTCTTTATTTTTTTAATGATTTTTTTATTTAATGATTTTTTTAGTTCATTGATATGGACCTCCGCAAAGTAACGCCTGATTCAATAAATTATTCAAGAGGCCATAGGTAAAACTACTACACTACCGTCGCTTTTTTCACTAAACAACCTAAACACTTTAATCAAATCTTGAACTCTCACTGTGCTCTTTCTTTTCATGAAAGATATAAATGAAGATAGCTTGGCACCCTTCCCGTATTTACCTCATGCAAGCTGTTACCTAACATGTGACGCCAACTTTATTATTCAAGATAACTTTTTTACACTTGCTTGGCCTCCGTTAACTCCCTACACCTTGGGATAATCTGATGATCTAATTATGTGAATCCTAACTAATATTATAAATGCAAATTTGAGTAAATATGCTTGTTTTTTTTTCAGCAATCCCGGGCGGACCTTGCACAAGGTCCTACCACCTGCAAACCTGCCTCTGCATCAAAAAAAATACGAACTCTGGTTCAAGTTTACGACCACCTGCCTACCACCTGCAAACCTGTTACCTCTGCTTCAAAAAAAACCGTGGTCCGAGTTTTCGACTACCGCTATAAAGACCATATACCTATCAAACTACTATTTTTTTATTTCTTAAAACGAAAACACTTTGTAAACCGAATAAAACCAAAACAATCCATACATTACTAGAACCAAGTGGCGTGACTTAAGGAGTATTCCGTCACGGTGGTGACTAGCAGACTTATGGCCCGGGAACTTGGCTGCGATTTCTGAAGCAACAATTCACGCCAAGTACAAGGATGTGGGGGGACAAGTTAATAGCAATAGCGGGGATGCTGCTGTAAATTTGGATGGACCAATAATATAAATAAATAAATATCACGGGAATGCACACCAATTGACCTAGTCCCAAAGTAAGCTTAGCAAAGCCTGTGTTATGGACACTAGGCAACGGATAAACATACTTATACAGATAAATACATACTGAAATACATATTAAACATCCAAGACCCGAGAACAAACATTCTTATTATTCATACAAATATCTGCCCCGGCCGGGATTCGAACCCGGGACCTCAAGCTTCGTAGTCAGGTGCTCTAACCACTGGGCCATCTGGTCGTCAAAAGATACTAGGTATTACGCGATATGCGATGGTAATATGCGACGAAAGATATTAGGTATTACGAACTATGCTCGGAATTTTTCTGAAGGATAAAATCAACAACGAGACTATCCGAGGCAGAACTAAGGTCATCGACATAGCTCAGAGAATTAAAGTTGACATGGCAGTGGGCTGGCCATATCTGCCAAAGAACTGACAACTGGGGTTCTGGAGTGGAGACCGCGTCTCGGCAAATATAGTGTAGAACGCTCTCCAGCCGGGTGCGTTGATGATCTGCGAAAGACGCTGGTCGAAGCTGGATAAGTCGTACCCGAGGACAGAACGCAGTGACGATCATTGGAGAAAGCTTAAAGTTTATTAAGTAATTAAATGCAAGTACAAAGCTCCCAGGGAGTTAAAGACTATTTTAGGCGGTGAATGCTTGACGCTGGTCAGAGCCTTCCCTTCCCAGTTGTTGACTGCATGCTCCTATCGCCTATTAAAGACATCATATAAAATTTAAAAAACAAGTATACAAAAGCAAGCTAAGGTGACTCAAAAAAATTATAATTAGTAGGTATACAGGTTAGACATCGTCCTAATAGAACACAAATGCGCGATCGTCGTGGGTTCGCGCGAATTTTACCCGCACAATCGCACGATTGTCAGTTAAAACACCTATTTGAGTTCAAAATATTTTATCCCGCGTTTGTACGAGTAAAATTCGAGCGAACCTACGATCTAGAATCTACGATTCTACTAGGACCGCGATGCCTTAGTTACTCTCAACCCTCTTGTTTTCCGTTACTTGAACCTAACAGAAATTTTCCCCAAAGTGGCGGATATACGTTAGTACTAGGTTTTATTTGCCGTCACACACTGCTCGCTACGAGCGTTCCGTAATGAGAGTGCATAGCCACCTTTGAGGGATTTAATGACGTCATCAAATAAAGGGACTACTTTCATAGGTATTTGGGAGCAGAGGTGTTTTTATCACCACGACCCTGACAGACGATAGAAGAACTGGCCAAGTGCGAGTCGGACTCGTGCAGCAAGGGTTCCGTAGTAGCTATGAACGCTCAATTACCCTTGCTCCTATACAAATTGTACACATTGTGAGATTATTTTAGATTAGTTTCTGACATAGAGAGACAGAGCTACTTTAAAGATACCTACATATTAAATTAACAACTAGAAGTACGTTGTCTCTAAGTCCACCGACAATCGGACAGCCCAGTGGTTAGAGACTCCGACTACGAAGCTTGAGGTCCCGGGTTAGATTCCCGGTAAAGGCATATGTTCGTGTGAAAAATACGAATACTTTTTCTGGAGTCTTGGGTGTTTAATTGTGCATCTAAGTATCATCATCATCATCTCAGCTATAGGATGTCTACTGTTAGTCATAGAGATATATATACAAAAGAAATACTCGTTTAAAGGTATTAGATTATATAATTGTTTATCAAACAAAAAACATCACAAAAACTGCACAACACAATTGCTCGATGCTCCCGAAGCATCATAAATACCATGAAGCATAAACTACAAATCTGAACTAGCTCTGACACTATTTCAAATACGCGCTGAGCATAAATCTGTTGAATCGCTAACGCTTTTAATGCAAAACGCGGTAATACATTACAGTTGACAGCTGTGCTGTATGACAGAAGGTTTAGTTGGCAAAAAACCGCTCGAAATGGAGCTGAAACTACTAACTATTATAGTCTACAAAGACTAAAGTCGTATGTTACATTGTGAAGGTCCATATCAATGAACTAAAACAATTAGTTTGCTTTGCTTTGGTGAACGGTTGTTCTGTTCTCCACGTGGTTTCTGGAATTTTACTATCAAGTTACAAAAACTACAATCACCGTACAACGTTGCCTCTCGAAAGAGAATACTTAGACACTGGCGAAATTGTCCTATTAATTAGAACAGAAGCCATATTTTAAAAGAGAAGAAGAAGAAGAAAGCAATAATAAAACCAGGACCGAGTTAATCCTAAGGGCCAAAAGTTATCCTTCAGGGCCAAAGTGCCCGGACCTTTTGGTACCTAAATGTTTTTAAGTTTATTGTATAAGCTTTTGTTTCCGAACAAATTGACAGGTTTCCATAAAGTTATGTGTGAATCTTAATACAAAGACCTTGTCGACAGACTTGCAACGGGTGTTTGATGACGTCACGTCTTCTCATACACTCGTACGTGCGGAATGTAAATAACAAAGCCGTTTGACTTTCGCTCAGGTGGGCTACTACGAAACTCCCAGTTCGTATCGTACCGTCCCTCTCGCTCTCGTATTATATAGCATAAGTGTCAGAGGGATCGCACGACACCAATGTCGAGTTCCGAGTTTCGTAGTAGCCCAGCAGGTTCACAAAATAGACGGGTATGTAAAAAGGAAGCCCTTTTTAGAATGCTGTAATGAAATCTGTTTTATCTATCACGTTTTAGTAAATTTACTGTGCTCTTAAAGCTGACTGTACTTTGTTGACTACACTTACACTGTCATAGTGTATACCCCTAATTTCAAGTCGTTTGGACTGCCGGAAGTGGGTGGATTGTTTTTCTCATTTCCCTATCGATTTGAAAACATCGAAAAAACATTTTATAAACATTCAAGGGCAAAAAAATATGAATATTCCTACGCCCTTGTAGGGTCCATGTTTGTACTGGCTAGAATTAAGAACATCTTGCAAATACGATGGTTGCAATGAATAATAAGCTACGTATAAGTCAGAAGGAAATTCTGGGGAATTCTGACTGAGGACTTTTCTCTAAGCCACCAAGCGCCAAGCGGTCACAGCGGAAGACCAGCGTTGGCTTTACCTACGGCCGACACTATTCTGAGCTGAAACCGCTTCGCGATTTCGCAAATACCTACTACTGAATATTTTTGTTGTTGTTTTGTTTTGTGTTTTTTTGTAATTTGCGAAATAAATGTTTTCTTTTTTTTTCTTTCTTTCCTTCTAAGCTTTTTATTTCCAAATTGAACTATTTTATACGAGTTATTTCTCCAACGAATGATCATATCAAAGTAAATAATTAATGCTCGAGTCGTTAATTACTCTGGCAGTCATTTATTAGCGGTTATTACTGGAGATAGTAGAGTATCAAAACACGTACGCGTCTTACAAAACTATCTGGTATTCATACCATGTGTATGATATCGAGCTCTGATATCAGAATGACTAATTTGTAAGAGGTAGCCTAAATTCTGATATTGAAGTGAGCGAAATGAAATTCGATTGTAACGAGTGATTATTTATTTATAACTCACGAGGTATGTATCACTCATTTAGATCACTAGCTCATTTAGCTCACTAGCTTAAATAGCTCACTAGCTCATTTAGCTCACTAGCTCATATAGCTCACTAGATCATTAAGCTCACTAGCTCCTTTAGCTCACTTCACTAGCTCATTTCGCTCACTAGCCATAAATAATCTAATCTATGTAGGAAAGTAGACAAACCCCCGACATTATCATTTTAAAATTCGATGTCTCAAAAAGCTGAACCGAGTTTAATGAACCATAGCTAAAACCAACGCAATAAAACATGCTTTCACGTAAACAAACCATCGTAACAAGTACATCCGTTTGAGAGCTATGGTAGGACAGAAAGACATTGACATCCAATTTATTATAACACCCCTCTTTTGAACATGTTACCACCGAGAGACTCACTATATTAAACGATATTGTAACGGATAACTCACGTCTTCAATCGAGCTTAGCTCGACATGTTTTGAGCTATTTGGTGGCCCTTCTTCACAGGAGCACGTGACTAGTACGCGCCACCGCTCTGCTCGCGCAACTGCTCGACGAAAATCCCTCTTTTGGTTCAGGGGCCAAAAATTAAGTCTCACGGCTCGCTCTCTCTTACTTTAACTCTAAACTTCAGTGTTGTCGAGTATGGGGTACAGAAATAGTGTATAATGAAAAATGAAAATGAAAATATTTTTTTATTGCATTCTTTTAGTGTTTACAATTATAGTATCAAGGTTGGGACTTCCTGCTAAGTATATAAATACTTGTGCCATGAGGTCCTGCTCATAATAAGTGCACACAGTGTAATAGCTAAAATCGTACCTTACTCACGCTTTCTTCTTCCCTGGGTTACCTAACGAAATGCTTACACCACGAGACTATGCACTCCAAGGCACTACCGGTACTCGCTTTTACGGTTAGTAAAAAGTAGGGTATAATTTTGTCTGTAAAACCCAATAGTTACTGAATAATTTACAACCATTCCGTTAATTAGTGTTACGATGCCCGTTAATTTCGATTTAATGTATGTCCCAGGCGATGTATATTTTCAACCCATTTGCATATCAAAACTGGATCCGTGGCCTGTTTTAATTTCAGATCAGATTTTGGTGTCGCGTGTATTTATTAATTAATTATTATGAAATAGCAAGGTATTATACGTAATTGATTATTTATCAACTTTGCAAATGATTTTTATTTTAGTTTTATAACTGTGGGAATTTGTAGATTTCACGTTAGGTAACTGAAGAAAAAGTAATGGGTCAGTTTTCAACAGAGTTGTACGAAAAGTGGTACATTATTTATTAAGCTCGTCAGTGTATTTGAATTGACGGGAGTATTGAACGGGTCGTATCTGAATTAAGAATTATATTTCTTTAGTAAATTTAGATATATTTCTTTTGGTACAAGCTAAATAAACCGTTGCCAATCCACATTATCGAAAGTTAGGTTAGGTTAGGTTCGATATTTTGACCGTCGGTATTTTAACTATCGATATTTCAATTTTCGATATTCAAATAAGTGCCGGTTGAATGTCAAAACGCAAGCTTTGTGGGATTTTACGGCCTCTTTTTAAGTTTTAATTGCACATTGCCCGCGTCTTTATCTGCAAAAAATTGACTGAACGATTCTGTTTTATTTTGGGATAAAATTATTATAGATATTAATTTATCCTGGACCTTTTATAATAATTAGATTGTAGGTTTGGTTTGAGTTGTAATTTGATTTTAGTTATCTTTTGAAGAGATACAATAACACGAGGACAGTCTTAGGCATCCATAGGATTAAGCTTGAATATGCTATTTAGAAGTGAATTTAATTTTAATAAGAAAATCATTTTTATTAAAACAGAGTTCTTTTTGAATAACTGCAGGACCTTTAACCCGTGCAGTAGGTACTCACACAATAGTAGTTATTTAACCGATTTCAATAAATTACTTGCTCCACTTTCCGTATCTCGTAAAACAGAGCTATGACGTATGACGTCATCTCTCACGTGTGCTTAGGGGTGTGGATTAAGTGTCGCCCTGTAGCGTCTGATGTATGGAAGAATGTCCCGGTTGATTCATACGTTTGCGTTTTGCGCAACCCTGGTTCAGTACCATTTGTTTTGAGCGGTTGACGTGTTTTTGTCGAGAGAAGCGAGTTTTGTGTTGACAAATACTCGAGCGAAGCGAGTTCTTTCTGTGTTTATGAATTTATGTTTATACTGATGTGAGTTGTAAGTTGAGTAGCAAGTTGAACGGTTGTTTTTTTGAAATTGGTGATTTCAACTAAGCTCTCTCCTTTTTTTGAGTTGGTAAGCGAGTGATCGTGAGTTGAGGATCTGTAGTGAAACTTCATAACTACTATCTTGGGAAAATAGTCCAGGGTTGGAGTCCCTGGAGTCCGGAGTTTGTTAGTAAAATAGAAGTCTAGGATAGAGTAGCCAATCTGAACAAAACCCTGTTTTTACTCAAAAATATCATCAGTTTCAAAAAAAACTTGTAACAAATTTTTCCGTCCGTGTTAGTCGCCGTGAGTTCCACTAGTAAGGCCTTTTCTTACTTTATGAGGCGACATATCATCTTCGGAGGAGCTATTTTTCGAATGTTTCACATCGTTTAGCTGATATATTCGATTCCTTTGATGATATCCATTTCCACGGAAAGGTGCTCTCTGTTCCTTTCACGGTAACAAGGGAGTGAATGTTTTTCTTTACTACATGGGAAGTTACGTCGTAGTTTTGTCTTATATTTCTTTGGTGTTCTCAGTATTTTATTATTTAGGATACATGAATAACCGATGGAGTGCCGAAAGTTTATTGATGAGGGCTACGGCACAGATGTCGCTAGTGTCACTGCTTAAGTGGCTAAATGAGAAACAAACAAGCTGAGAATATGTGGTGCACAGGAGAAATTCGTGTCTGTACCGTTTTCCAACGGTGGTGTAGCAATAGAAATGCCGAGGACCTGAGTTCGATTTCAAGCGCTGGTCTTATTTTTGTGGTTTTTCGGTGCATCTAATTCCAGTTTGTATTTTCGATACAGGAATAACATTTTCTCAAATATAATTGTACTTTAAATCGAATGTTAAATGTTTTGGGGTAATACTGCACCGACCATTCTTAAAAGTCATTAAATTGCACAGAATAAGATTTTGTAAACTTTATTTCACTGTTTCTCAACTTCTAAAAATTATAAAAAGAAACAAAATGTACTAGAAACAAATATATGCCTACAAGACCTGTGAATTACTACATAAAATCTTAAACTGAACTGTGCATTTTTTGGGGATAAAAAGTAGCCTATGTCACTCTCGGGCCCATAAACTATCTCTATGCCAAAAACTACGTCGATCCGTCGCTCCGTTACAGCGTGAAAGATGGACAAACACACAAAAAGACAAACACTCTCGCATTTATAATATTAGTATGGATTTACCATAAACCATAAAAGATAATAAAAAAATTAATATAACGTTTTAAACTTTCGTGATTCTCACTTATAGTAAGAATACCACAAACGGGACTTATCACGCTAACACACACAAGTAATATTCACCTCGACGTTTCGGCAACATTGCAGTTGCCGTGGTCACGAGTAGACTAAATAAATAATTCTATGACTCATCATTTTTTCCACCCTATAATAATACTGTATTATTGTTATTTATTGATTATTTAAATTGAACTAATTAATCACAAAAAATGTGGGCCTCAACCGTTCTCACTTGCATGCACATTCTATTGATGGTCGAACTTTTAGTCCAAGATCCCACCATATAATTTTTCACCTTACCGTTTTAAGCGAAATGTGAATTAATATCACCCGTAACTTAATTTTAAATTGTACTGTCACTAGAAGTTATTCATTAATATCTCAGTAGGTATATTATTAAACTTACTTTGTCGTTACGGATCTTTCGTGAAGATGATGGTCGAAATATCGTGATGTATATTTTTTTTTACAAAAAACTGACTGTAATTGACCCGCTTCACTACCGTGCGCCATTTATCCCTTGCTGAAAGCTGTCTTGCGCATTCGTTGAGGGATTTGTCAGTCAAGGACTTGATTTGGTCCGTCCATGGCAATGGTGAACGTCCACCTGATCTGCCATTCACCCGGCCCCGCACCACCAGTCGCTCCACCGAGTCCCCGCCACGTCGCGTCACATGTCCAAAAAACTGGAGTATTCAGGAGTGCACCGTCGTTGATAACCTCTCGCCGATTCCAAGTTCTTTTAGGATGGAAACATTGGTGCGGTGCTGTGTCCAGGAGACGCGAAGCAGTCTCCTCCAACACCACATTTCTAAGGCGCCAATACGCTGTCGCTCCCTTTCCTTCACCGTCCATGTCTCGGAACCGTATAAGAAAATAGGGAACACTACTGCTCTTACCAGACGAATTTTGGTGGTCTTGGTTATGTTCCGGTCCCTCCATATCTTAGAAAACCTGTCCATGGCACACCAATCACCATGATTTTAAAATAGACAGTAGTTTCGGAAAATGTTACATCAGGATCTTGCCCTATCTCTGGGGGTCACTGTCTTAGATGCACTGTGACCTAGAAACCTCGTATCGACCTGTATACCTCGATACCCGGTACACGTACTAAGTAAATAATACCGAGTATATCAAGAACCTTATTATTGTTGGCGTAAGTCCAATGCTTCATAACTTCAAACACTAAGGATAATAATATTTACTAACCATTGCATGAGACTTCATTATAGAGTAACTAACTGAGGATAACTTTACTAAATAATAGAGCTGAGTACAGTCAGCATCAAAAGTACACTTTTGTACTTTGTTGTTTTACAGTCACTAAACGCCATGTAAAATTGTCAATGTGTCAATGCGACAGAGTAAAAAACTGATGCACTACTTTTGATTCTGACTGTACCTACAGGCCTGTATTACAGTACAGATATATAGTGCGGAATGGTTTTCCAGCGGAAAAAGTATGCATTATTATATGAAGTCAACATAAAATCTCACTGTACTCTTTTAAAGAGTACAATGACTTGTCTAAAAGAAGTATTTTTAGTGTGCATCCAAATGTCAACTACGACTCTGACAATCACGTACCAGCATCTAGTTTATAGCAATGGCCAGTGACTCCACCCGGATATTGCATGCCTTCTCAAACCTAGAGCACTCTGTTACCTAAAACATTTTCCAATAACGCTACATTAGTTTAGTAGCCGCTAGCAAGTTGACATTGAAAAGCTGTTTGAATTTGTTAGACGTTTTCTATTTTAGGCGCCTGTCCTACCATCGACGATGAATGAGAAGCGAGATGAGCTGGAAACTAGATACAAGTTGTGGTGTAGAGCAGCAAGAGAAATGGTGTACGTTCCATAGTTTTGTCGCTGAACTATATGTGTAGAAATGAAATAAAAAAACAATTAGTTTGCTCACCCACGACTATCCCAAATTAAGGCCTGATTCCATTAATTATGTATGCATAACTTCATAGGGTGCCCTCTATTTCGCATACTTTTTAATGTCCGAAACTAATTATGCATAACAGGTTCACAAATTATGCGTAAAGCCCATTCGGCTTACATTGGTTATGCGTAAAAGAATTCTGCGTAAACTGTTATGCGAAAACAGTTTCGGGATAAGTCCTATTATGCGTAAACAGACAATTCAAAATAGAATAATGACATGAAAAATTATGCGTAAACAATTTCTTCAAACGTTTTCTTCTTAATAATAAACTAATATTTTTATGTATTTATTTTACTGACACACGATCTATAGATATTTAGCTGTTAAGTTGCTTGTTTCGATTTATTAACATCGATGGCGGTCGATCATATGCCTTAGAATGTAGGGTGAATCCTATATTGTTACAGACATTGCATGTGAAAAAATATATTTTTGTTTTAACATCTTCGAAAGCACCATTTTAAAGTGGTGAAAGTTGTATGTTTTAATTACGTTAATGTTGAATCGTATAGCTTTACTTTGTGTGTTTATTGGTTAAAATGAAATTGAAAATAATGAATACAATTTTGCATGTGAAAACTCCTTGGCTATTTTTAAGCCAATCGTCTGACGTATCACTTAATAATACTTTGAAAGCAAAACGACGTGCCTTCGCGAAATGACAAGTAAGCATGCAACTTGCAGAGTTAAACCGGGAGCTTTGCACGTAAATATGATATTGATATTCATCATAGAAGACTTATCTGAAACAGTTCCCAGTAATATCAAAATATTCCAAGATCCACTCAGACCGGTCTCCACTCAGACCGGTCTTGTGCTTTCCGCATCCACCGCGATTCCACGATCTCAGCCCAGATCGTCATCGTCGTCTCAGATCCCAGGTCGTCACTCCATCTTGTTGGAGGTCTACCAACAGCTCATTTCCCGGTCTGCAGACAATACAACTGTGTCGAAATAATCGAGAGCTAATGAAAGCAAATCGCTGTTTACATTTTGTAGCAAATATTTACATTCATAAACGGCAAGTCCGAAATTTTGGATATAAGAAGCTAAAATTTTGCGTAAAGATTTCTTTTGTGATTTTTACAAGACATACAAATTCAAAATTCAAATTCAAATTCAAATATTTTATTCATATAACATTGAACACGGTAATTATTATTTAATATATATGTCTGCGGCCGATCGTAAAAACCGCCAGATCACGAAATTCCTAGGCATATCGTGAAATGGCGCCATTTCATGAATTGGCTAAGGGACATCCGCCATATCGGATAAAACTCACCGTTTGACGATTTGCCTAGTGACGTTTAGGCAGATCATGAAATTCCTAGGTATATCCTGAAACGCCGCCACTTCATGATTTAGCTAGTTTAGGCAGATCGTGAAATTCCTAGGCATATCATGAAACGCCGGCACTACATGATTTGTCTAGTTTAGGCAAATCATATAATTCCTAGGCATATCATGAAACGCCGCCAAATTGTTTCTGGCACTTCGCCGGCCGCTGCCGCGGCACGCTCGCTTCGCTCGCTCGGCTCGTGCGTAGTGATCACAATTCATACTAACCACTCCTCGCTTCGCTCGTCGTACCTATTTTTTTCTTTTTTTCAGCATATCACGATATGCCCGATATAAATCTAGGAATATCGTCGAATGCGTAGCTCTAATCGATCTGCCGTATTGTTTCTCAGGCACATCGTGATATGCCTGGACAACTATTAGGCATATCATGAATTGGCGCCATTTCATGATGTGCCTAGGAAATTCGTGATCTGGCGGATTTTACGATCGGCCGCCGACATATTATTATGCAATAGGATATAATAGGACTTAAAAACGTGTGCCTGAACTAGAATTCCCTGTGTTTCAGGCACGGACTTTTTTTAACCGTTAAATTGATAGTGTAACCCTTAAATAGATACCGACGAAGCTTGAATCATGATTGTTTTTCAATTTTGTTAATTTAAGGGTTAACCTGTTAAAGTGTCCCATTGCTGGGCTAAGGCCTTCCCTATTTTTACTATTGGTCCCTGTGGAGTGCATGCGAAGGAATACGGAATAATTTTGCAAAATTATCACGAGATAATGGACGTCTACAGTTAGAGCGAAGCCACAAGCACAGGCTAATAATAAAAGCCATTTTCTAAAACCATCTCCCGCGCCACTTTGCATGCAAACTTTAGAAATAGTAGCAAACGCGTCAGCACTATCTCATTACTCACTAATGGAGCTCACTGCTTGAACAAAAATAGACAGCAGGACGACGTGATTGGATTGCAAATAAATATAAACTAGATACTCGTCAATCCTAATTACTTTGTGTTGTGAAGAAATCTTGCAAGTTTGATTTCACTCACATTTACTGATTAGATTAAAGAAAATACAAACTGAAACATGGATACACAGAAAAAGCCAAGAAAAAGAGACCAGTCTTAAGAAATGAACCTAGGTCCAAACACTAATTTTAATTTGATTGCTTAATAGCGATATCTCTTGTCCCGGTGAGCGGTTAGTTCCGAAGGAATGTTGACGTCTCTCGATGAGAGCTAAAACATAGATGTCGCTAGTATCGCTGCTTAAGTGACTAAGAAAAAACTAGGTTGAAATGTGTGGTGAATGGGAGAAATTTACGTTTTGACTTCTGTCCAGTGATGGTGTAGGGGTATACTCGTAACACGGAATGCTGAGGACCTGGATTCGCTTCTCAGCGCTGGTCTCTTTTTCTGGGTTTTATCATGCACCCATGTTTTAGTTTGTTTTTTTGTTGGATTTCACGGGATGACCGTAAAAGTATAAAATTTGGAGTTGAAATAAAAAAATACAAAAAGACTTCAAAATCCAATCTATTTTTTTTTATCGACTGGATGGCAAACGAGCAAGTGGGTCTCCTGATGGTAAGAGATCACCACCGCCCATAAACATCTCACCAACATCATCATCATCTTGATTAGATTAACTTTAAATTTAGTACTTAGGTATAGGTACAGTGTGAATTATAATGCAAGTAAAATCAACTATTATAAAACTATACTTAAAAAATTAATTGTATTTGTATAAACCGGCGCAGAAGTAACAAACACACACACGCGCACACAAAAACTTTCAAATTAGTCGCATTAGTTGGTTTTACAATACGAGTGTGAGAAGTGTTATTAAAATATCTGAAGAAGCACAATTTTGGTGGTGAATAATATTTCCACGGAAACAACTCCCACGGAAGCCATTGCTGCATACTGACAACAAAAATAATTTGGGTCACGCTGAATACTCTGCAAATGAACGTTTCGGACGCGGTTACGGAGTACATGCGACTACTACATAAGTTTAGAAAAAAGTGCAGTTTAAAAAAAATAGAACCCTGACACTTAAGGTAATAATTAAGGAATAAATAATAATGTGGGATAGGTTCACCTTTGGACGTTTTGTTATCATGTCACCTAGCTGTTAATTTCATGTGTTTTTACGTAAAGAGTTTACAAAAAATATATCTACAATACTTTTAATTTAAATTGTATTATTTCACAAACTAACATACTTTTTACCTTTTGCGTTTGAATTAAAATCCCGCTAATGTAATAAATGCTATAAGTGAGTCTTTTTGTTTGTTTATTTGTTATTTTATCATGCATAAACTTCTGGACCGATTTAGATGCGATTCGATATACAGATTGTATCCCGGGGAAGGACATAAGATAGTTTTTATCCCGGAAAATTCCATAGTGCCCGCGGGATAGTGAAAGCCGAAATCTACGGGGACGAAGTGGCAGGTAACAGCTTGTTCTAAATAAAAAAAACTTAGGGTTCCTTTCATCATCATTCTTGTACAGCACCCTTATCTTTCGCGCAGATTTTTTGAAATTATTGTTTACTTTTATGCTAAAGACTTTAGGTACGATAGTACTTTTCTACCCATTAAAAATACGTCCATGCCTGTGCAAGGCAGTACTCAATACCTTAAATATTACGTAGACTGTACACGGCTGCAAAACAGTTTTAAAATACGTGCTGGGAATACGGGAAATATCAGCTTAAAACGAAAATAGGTCTCGGACTCGAAAGGATGCTTGCATTTCCTATGTCTATGTTATGTCTCTTTCATATCCATATAAAGGGATAGGAACGAATGTGTGATGTTTTCATTGGCTTATGTCCGAATGCGTAATGCGATTGACTTACGTCCCACTGCGGCGAACAGGCCTCCTCTCAGAATGAGAGGGCCGAGCCCAATGGGAACTTTGCACAAACGATAGAATTGTTTGCTGGTATGTGCAGGTCCCAAAAGACTTGAGGTACATTTATATATTTACACCGTTTTTTATGCTAATAAAGATTACAAGGTTATACTTCATTCACCATTATATTTTTTTCATTTATTTTTTTTATTTTGTTACTGTACAAAACGGGGTAACACACTATAAGAGACACTGGCCAAAATTGACCTGCGATGAGTGGAGCTATATTTCTTAAAAACCAGCTAATTATCCGTTGCCTAGTATTCATAGTACAAGCTTTGCTTAGTTTAGGACTAGGTCAATTGGTGTCAAGTGTCCCATGATATTTATTATTATTATTATTACTGACTACTTGCTACTTTATTTAAATAAGACAAGCCTTATATATTACAAAACGTACGATATCTGTATGAAATCTGCTGAAAATTCAAATTCAAATCATTTATTCAGTAAATAGGCCGCAATGGTCACTTTTACACGTCATTTTTTTTAAACTACCAGCGCTTTCGGAAAGACCATCATTGCCAAGAAGAATGCGCCGCAAGAAACTTGGCAGAAACAATTTTTTTTAAAATAAAATAATTACAAATAAAATACTTAAAAACTACAGTAAACAATTAAACAAAAAATTTTTAAAAAAAATGATTACATTAAACACTAACTATATCTACGTTAAGCGGAAATGTAGTATGCTTCCACCGTCATAAATGTAAAAATAATAATAATAAAAAAAAAAAACTGAAATATGCATTTCAGGTCAAGTAACCATTAAGCTTTTGGATTCCGAAGGCAAGCTCACGTCTGCCGCCCCAAATTTAGCTCACACGCACTCATGTCATGCTCTGAAAGCAGAGCGGTACCGAGGGCATGGTATTGCTTCCGTTCCCATAAGCTCTATGGGATCGTCTTGGGAGCTTCGACGTCGCGAGCCTGTGACTAGAATTATTAAACTAAAAATATACAAGTTTAAAATCCATAAGCTTAACAATATACAATATAAATATAGCAAGGGGATGTATAAAGTCCCTGAGTTAATAATAAAATTCCTAATCTAAATAATTCAGAGATGTATATAGTCTCTAAATGTCAAAGTAAACTACTTAATTAAACTAATTAAATTATACAATCATCAGAGGTGTAAAAAGCCTCCAAGGTCAAAAATTAATAATAATTATTAAAATAAAGAGATGGAGATGTATAAGGTCTCGAAATGTCAAACTAATACATGTTTTTAAATTAAATTCTGCAACGCGGACAACGGCAACAGAACCAGAAACTAGACACGAAATGCGCCGGGACACTGCCAAGTCACACTTCACAACACTACACAATACAAATACACCGACATAAACACACACACACACACACACACACACACACACACACACACTAACACGAGTACATCACACATCAACACCCTCATCGCACATCAATCTTCTTCGGCTTTCAGTTTTGGCCATGTCGCATTATCACATAAGTACTCCTCAACTTTATAGTAAGCTTTCTTCAGGAGTGCACTCTTTATGTATTCTTTAAAAGAGTTGTGTGGCAATTTCCATGCTTCTACGGGAACTTTATTGTAAAATCTCACGCAGTTTCCCACAAAAGATTTGCTTACTTTCCCTAGATGAAATTTAGGAACGGCAAGCTTATGCTTATTACGAGTATTGATATCATGTACGTCTGACACTTTCTTAAAGGACTCGATATTCTTGTGTGTATACAATATCACATCATGTATGTACTGTGAAGCTACTGTGAGGATGTTTATCTCCTTAAAGCGTTCTCTTAGTGAATCTCGGGAGCCAAGGTTGTAGATAGACCGGACTGCCCTCTTCTGTAGTATGAAGATAGTTTCTATGTCGGCTGCCTTGCCCCAAATCAGCATACCGTAGGACATTATGCTGTGAAAATAACTGAAATAAACTAGCCGGGCAGTTTTTACGTTGGTAAATTGCCTGATTCTTCGTACAGCATAGGCGGCAGAGCTCAATCTAGCAGCAAGACCAGAAATATGTGGGCTCCATTGTAAATTACGATCTAACTTAAGACCAAGAAAAACAGTTTCATGCACAAGTTTCAGATTCTCTCCGTTTCAGGAAATAATTGTTTCAAACTGTCTTACATTAGGCAACGACCGTCACCTGGAAAATTGTGCTCTTGGGTTGCCAGTTTTCTTTCAGTCGTAGTCGACGGTTCTTGCCTCTCTGGTGTCCCGCAGGGTTGCGTTCTGTCTCCCACATTATTTCTTCTGCATATCAATGATATGTTGAACTACAGCAACATTCATTGCTATGCAGATGACAGTACGGGGGACGTACTTTATACCAGTAGTACTAAAATTTCCAGGGAGCACGTCAGCGAAAGCCGAAACATGCTTGTGTCTCAAATCGAGACCCTGTTGCAGCATGTCTCAGATTGGGGCAGACTAAACTTGGTCCAATTTAATCCCCAGAAGACACAAGTATACGTGTTCTCCGCTAAAAAGGATCCCTTTGTTGTATCGCCTCGTTTTGAGGGGACTTCTCTTGAGGTCAAGCCGTCTATAGGGATTCTGGGAGTCGACATTTCGAGCGACGTACAGTTTCGTGGTCATTTGGACGGCAAAGCTAAACTAGCTTCAAAGAAACTGGGGGTACTGAATAGAGCGGCGCAGTACTTCACGCCAGCCCGTCGCTTACAGCTGTTTAAAGCACAGGTTAGGCCGCTTATGGAGTACTGTTCCCATCTCTGGGCTGGAGCACCCCAGTATCAGCTTTTTCCATTTGACCGCATCCAACGTAGGGCTGCTAGATTTGTCGGCAACCGGGCACTCTCTGACCGGCTTGATCCTCTGGCAATGCGGAGGGATGTTGCATCTCTCTGCATCTTGTACCGCATATATCATGGGGAGTGTTCGGATGAATTATTCGGATTGTTGCCTGCAGCTAGGTTTCACTACCGTACTTCGCGCAGGCGTCAGTCATTTCATCTTCATCACCTCGATGATTGGCATCTAGCACTGTCCGCTTTAAGCGAAACTTTTTTCCACGCACAACTAAAATATGGAACCAGCTTCCTGGGAAAGTGTTTCCGGAGCGGTACAGCTTAGGAATCTTTAAAAAACGAGCCTATCAGTCTCTCAAAGGGCCGGCAACGCACATTTGATACCCCTCGTATTAACAGGTGTCCATGGGCGGCGGTGATTGCTTTCCATCAGGTGACCCGCATGCTCATTTTCCCCCTATTATATAAAAAAAAAACGAAAATTTTATACATTTAGTTTTAGCTGCATTTAGTAACAAAATGTTAGCAGTGAACCAGTTTAGCGCCTCTGCTAAAGTCTCATTGATGTGTGTTGGATCTTCTTGTTGCCTGTTTACTTTGAATATCAAAGAAGTATCATCTGCAAACAATACTATGTTGCATTTCTGTTCTAGCAAGTGGGACAGGTCATTTATATATACCAGAAAGAGAAATGGACCCAAAATGGATCCTTTTGGAACTCCAAGCTTCACCGCTGAGCCAGCTGACTGCGTTCTATTTATGTCTACTTTTTGAACTCTTTGGCTGAGATAAGACTTAACAAGGTTCAGTGCTTTCGCTGAAAGTCCATAGTGTTGTAGTTTGCGGATAAGCGTCTCATGCTCCACGCAATCGAAAGCCTTGGACAGGTCGCAAAATATTCCTATTGCATCTTGCGAATTTTCCCATGCATCATAAATGTACTTCATGAGACTTGCGGCTGCATCTGTTGTCGAACGGCCCTTTGTGAAACCGAAATGCTGACTGTGTAGCAAGTTATTTAGATTAAAGTGACGAAGCAGCTGATTAAGCATAATCTTTTCAAACACTTTACTCAGCACATGCAGCACAGATATTGGACCAAAGTTGCCAGGATCAGATGAGCACCCAGCTTTAAATAATGGAATCACTTTGCTATATTTCATTAAGTCCGGGAACACACTATCATGAATGCTCTTATTAAATATGACGGCTAGGTACGGTGCCACAATATGGATAACAGATTGCATAACTGGAACAGAAATACCCCAAAGATCCTCCGTATTCTCCAGTTTCAAAGATTTAAAAGTCTTTATAATTTCTTCAGAGTTAGTATGTTGAAAATCAAAATTCAGACGTCTATCGCTCGCAATTTCATTTAGATAAGAACTAGCCCGCACAGTGGAAGATCTTAGATCGCGAGTCGTATTTACAGCTAGATTTGAGAAAAAATTTTCAAAAGCACCCGCCACTTCTAAATCTGAAGTCAATATTCTATCATCCACTTTTAATTGGAATTGACAATTAAGGGGCTTAGATTTACCTGTTTCTAAATTTATTACATTCCATACAGCTTTTACTTTATTATCAGCGGATTTAACTTTATTACTAAGATAATCAGCCTTGGCAGTAATACATACTGTTTTAAATAATTTGGAATATTTTCTAACGTAGTCTATAAACGAGGGGACTTGACTGTGGCTTTTCATTTCATAATAAAACTTGTCAAAGGATTGTTTCAGCAAGTACCCGTATCTACCACGAACGTTGCATGATATCTAATATTCAGTGGGCGGAAATTGCAAAAACCAGTCCCAGTTACCGTTTCCGCGCTTTAAAAATTAATATCCATGTTTTATACGACTGCATGCAAACTTGTACATATACAAACGATCTTTAATTACGAGGGTTGCTACGAAAGTTTTTAGCTGTATTAAAACCATTCGGTTTTTATTCTAAATTACTGTAATATTTTTCAAAATATACCCCTCCAAGGTCTACACATCACCTTATTCTCAAAAACCAATCCTTAAAACACTTAAAAAACGCATTCTGCGGTAGGTCGAAGAAAAGCCGCTCAAATTCTTGTACTGCCTCGTCCGAGACACCCACTGCATGGGTTGCTGCTTTGTCAGGGGGTCATAACAGTATATCCAAGACTCGTCAGTAGTAAGGATGTTAGAAACCTGCTGAGAATTACCTCCGTCAAATTTGCTGAGCATAAACTGACACCAATCTACTCGATGGGTTTGGGAGATTTTTGCTCTTCGGTCAGCAAATGTGGTATCCAACGCGACGCGACCTTCCTGACGCGAAGATGATCATGTAAAATACTTAAAACTGCAGGTGATCCAATGCCTAGTTCATGTTCGATTTCCCTTTGTGTAATATTCCTTCGTTCCTTAATCAACCACTCGGTCTGATCACGTTTTCTGGCGTTACTGCACTTGGAGGCCGTCCTGGTCTCGGCTCATCTTTGATACACTCTCGATCCCGTTTAAATTCACGGTACCAATACGAAATTGTGGCTAAGGATGGAGCGGACGTCCTAAATGCAACGTTTAAATTTTTGTGAGATTCTTTGAACGTTAAGTTTCTTTTACAGTCGCAAAATATCACAGCACGAAATGCTTCTCGCGAGAGCTCCATTGCAAAAAACAAAACTAGACTGACATTGTCAACAAAAAAATTAAAAAATAAAATGTTAATGGCTTCTATGCAATGTCACTATACAAAGAGGTTTATAGATAAATTATCTTTAATTTATCATGCAATTTAGGAATAAAATGTTTATAGTTTTCATACAGATAAAAACTTTCGTGGCAGCCTAGGTATGAATACCACTAACTATATACTTTTTTATATATATTTTATTTGATAGCAAATTTCATTTTATTCGGTTTAGCGATTTAAGCTGAAGGGCGTAACAGACAAACTTACCTTAGTTTGCATTTAAATGGTATGAAACATGGATGTACTATAGATATCATTTGTGATTGTCACATCTGGAACGTACAAATCTTATCTCGGATCCGCAGAATCATTAGTTGCTATCATAATCACAACATCTCGTTTGCAACGGACTTGTTTATGCTTTCGTCATTCGTCATGCGACCGAAGATTGATGGAGATGGATGAAGATCACCAAGTTTGTAGAGGGGTCGTGACATTCTTGTCCTATTTTGCCTAAGCGGTCGTAGATAGTCATCTGAATTGGAGTGAGCAAATGAAAAGTGTGTAACAAAAATATTTAATTTGTGTTTGTCCTTCGTAATTTGAGAAACCTGCAACTTATTACGGTTTTGTGGAATGTTCTTCCTTGTCATTATTCATGATTATATGCCGTAGCACCTCCCATACCAGCTCCCATATACCACCAGTTGGGTACCGTTAACCCGCGGCCATTTAATCTCCGTGCTATAAATGGCCTGCCCATTGCCATTTCACCGAGCTAATTCGCTTGGCTATGTCGGAGTGTATGTTTCTTAGTAATACGTACTTTTAACTAAAAGTGAACAAAATATAGTAAAAATTCTTTACAGATGAAGGCACCTGCAATGTACAAATACATTGCACGTGCCTTCATCTGTATAGAATTTATCATTGTCCCGTGAAGACGCATTTTTTCGGGATAAAGGATATCTAATTGCCTAATTTAGGTTACACATAATTATAACATTATGTGTGTCAATTTCATCTAAAATTGAAGCGTTTTTAATGATGAATAGAAATGGATGTGCGGCGATGAAATAAGCATCCAAACTTTCTCATTTATCATATTAAAACATTTTTCATTGAGGATCAGCAAAGTATAGTTTTATTCCATAGTAAAGGCAATAACTACGGGCACAGCTGACGCATCTACCCTCTCCAATCATGGGGTGATTCCAAAGATTGATGAAGATGACACGTCCCGCGTCGAGTAAACACATCCAGGTCCGCAATTAACGTTACGTAAGATTACCCAAAAATCCATCTGCGAACAAATGAACGTGGAAATTGAATGATGGTTACACCGGTTGATTTATCACAGCAATTTTATGCGCCAATTCTGTTTTTCTTGTGTACGTTTGATTTATATGATTGGGTTGGAGGCGGGCTCCTGGGGGTAGTTTAGCAAAGTGTGGTTTGCACTGTTGCGTACCTCAAGATAAAAAATAGTTCTAGGATAATTTATTTTATCTTACTTAAAGGAAAGTGCCTTTTTTTTTACAAAATCCACGGGTGTTGAAGACAGTTTGACGATCGGATGGCCGGTTAGAGAACCTGATTACGAAACTTGAGATCGGAGGCCTTATTGCCTAACGTTTCTGACAATCGCGATCGCAATAAAATGACAGCTTTTGTATGCGAAATATGTCATTTGATTGCGATCACGAGTGTCAAAAAACATTAGGCAATACGGCCTCGGGTTCGATTCTCAGATAGGGCTGAGATTTGTATGAATAATACGAATGTTTTGTTCTAGGGTTTTGAATATTTAATATGTATTTAAGCATGTATATATCTATGTAAGTATGTTTATCCGTTGCCTAGTATCCATAGTACACGCTTAGCTTAGTTTGGGTCTAAGTCGATTGGTTTCAGGTGTTCCTTGATATTTATTATTATTATTAATATCTCGTAGGCATTGACATTTTCCGAAGAATATTCTAACATTGCTTTCTACTACGGGGGTTTACAGTTAAAATAATGTATTTTCCCATCGGGAAGTCGCTAGATGTGGAGAGCACTGGACCGAGATGAGTGACGAGCAACGCAGGATGCCAGCACTCCGCATTGGGTGGCTATGGGCTGAAGAAGAGAGATAGATAGAGAGATTTTCCTAACTAAACCAGGTAGCGAAGTTAACTGTTCATAAATAGGGATATTCCAGAAATTGTGCATAAGCAGGTACAGTTCTTCAGGATAGGGAAAAAGTAGCAACCCTGATTCAGAAGAAAAAATGTGTGATATTATTTCTGTTTCTCTTTAACTCTGTAATCTTTTATTATATTCCCTTGACATACCAAAATCTAATTCAATATCAAAACGTTTATTTTATTTTGTATAAGTATTACTTTTATTTTATTTTGCAGGTGGTAGGACCTTGTGCAAGGTCCGCCTGGATGGCTACCACCATCTTGCTTGCTAATCCTGCCGTGAAGCAACAGTGCCTGCACTGTTGTGTTTCGGAGTGGAGTGTAAGACAGCCGGTGAAATTATTGTCACTTGAGGTATCCCATCTTAGGTCTCTAGGTTGGCAACGCATTTGCAATACCCCTGGTGTTGCAGATGTTTATGGGCGGTGGTGATCTCTTACTATCAGGAGACTTCATGGTTGTTTGCCATCCAGTCGAATAAAAAAAAATGAAGGCCGCAAAAGCCTTTTTACATGTCACTTTTTAAAAGTGGCAGCGCTTCGATTCTGGAAAGACTACTAGTTATTTCCAAAAATACGCCGTAAGAAACTTGGTAGAAACTCGCTTTACCAAACCAGCAGATTCGTTGCAATTTCACAAGTATACCTAACAATGAAAACATCCCAACTATTTTAAAATGAACTATAAAAGTAAAAAACTTAAATGGAGCAATTCCCTGGACAATAAGCAGAACGTAGACGGTCGCAGGTGCAGGTGGGGCGAAACAAAAACGGTGCAAGTGAATTTTTTATCAAATAAATTTCACTTCCTCCCTCTGCGTCGGCTGCGTCCCGGAAAATACTGAATTATTTGAATGTATGTGCAATCCTGCGGGAAATGGGAAACTCTTTATACAAGTTATTGCTTGTAATTTTCTGTGTGGAATTTAGGTTGGATAGTAAATTGATGGTCAGTATTATAGTACACAGCACTCATTTAAGATGAATATAATACGTACCCTAAATACAAATTGACACAATTTATATTAAGTATTTATTTAACACTAGATTTTATCCGTCACTTTCTTTAACCTTTTAACCGCCAATACCTTTTCTTTCGTACCTCCCCGTATCGCCACCTAAACCAAAACTCTATGACATTTTGTCTTAATTATAAGACTACGGCGATAGTGGGTGTCTTATATGTATATCAGACTTCAGCAGTGAAAAGGTTAAACAAAGTTATTTATGATTTTTTTGTAAGCCTTTTTCATCTCTTTATAATTTTTTTATTTCATTTAAGTACAATAAACAACTGAATTTTGAAATTTGATTCCTTGGCTTTAGTAATTTCGATCTTGAGTAGGTCTTGATATTTTATCACTTGCTTAGCCTTAAAGATTCGTATAAAAAAACACTGTAAAATTGTACTTAAACCGTGGCTATATTTTTAATCAAATTAAAACTAAACGTTAAAAATAAAAATACTTGTATTATCATATCATTTATTTGTTTTAAACAGTCTTATAATCGAGAGACGATTTACAGAATTGTGGTTCTTCAAACACTATTACAAACCAATTTTACTGTAGGTAAAACTTTTCATATTTTTATACAAGAATGCTATAAAGTAAATTTAACGAATATATAAAATAATGAATATTATAATGACTCAAGACATTTTTTATAAGGTGGTAATTCTATGTGACAGTTATTTTCTGATATCGTCTTTATTTATTTACTTAGTTCGGATCAAGAAAGACACCATTCATTTATATCTGCCACCCAAAACAATGAGTTTACAGTGACGTACTCGATAGCGACGGCGTAAATTATTTGTATGGAGAATTGTACAACGCCTCTACAAATAATTTACGCCGTCGCTATCGAGTGCGGTCACTGTAAACTCATGGTAGTGGCACTGAAGCAGTGAAATAAACGTTTACAGAAACAAATAACATAATGTACTTGTATAATTGAAACATTCAGAAAGAGAAACCATTAAATCAAATATTAATAACCTTACGACAAAAAATTTAAACTCGTCTTAGATACGCTTAAAACGATAATATTCTATGAAGTGATATGTGTTAAACACATTTTCAACGAATGTCTAAATGGTAACAATGTAAGAGTTTCCACGAGGTGTACCGCAGGAAAACAGCAAGGTTTACAAAATATGAATATTTACATACTCGGTCATTTTATTTTTGTTTACAATAGTGTTTGCAGTGTTCTTAGAAATATAAATAATACGGGTATTTGGCGGATCTAAGCAGTTTTCGGTTACACGAGCTAGTCTCTTGTTACTTGAATCGTTGTCGTCATTATACCTTAAGATAATATTTACAAAAAATTGAAACCATGTAATTGAATTACGTTTTTTTTAAAGCATACATTCTCAGGGCCTTTAGCGCTGAGGCAATGCCTTATTGATAATACTAGTGTGAGTTTTTCAGGCAGCAAAACCTCTAAGGTTTTAAATAGTATTAAAATAACAACTGTCATTATCCACGGCTAATTGACTTAAAAATTTAATGACATTTATTCATTTCACTTTATAAATTTATTTAATTTATTTACCTAAAAATCATATTATATAAAATAATATTTAGTTGCAGTGTATTTTCTTTCTGTAAAAGGTTGCCTGGAAGAGATCGCTCTTAAGCGATAAGGCCGCCTATTGCTTACCTTGTATTTTTTTCTCTGTGTATCTGTTTTCTGTATCCCTTACTATTTCTGGTTTACAATAAAGAGTCTTTGTATTGTATTATTTGGTTAAAAGTGTTGATCCTCATCTTATTTCATTTAATTTGACTTATTATAATTTACCACCAGTTCTTGTTTAACCTCATCCGTAAATAATTATGCAAATTCATCGATTGCAGTGTTAGTTTTATATAACTTATCTTTTTACAACCAGCTGCAGCAGAATTGTTTTCCTGATTGGCAACTGGTTGCGTAAGCTGAATATCTTTACGTTATCTTTGTTTATACTTCTGAAGCTAGAATAAGGTTTTAGCTTAAATTTAAATCCATTTTTTAACCAAACTTAAGAATATGGAATAACAATCAATTCTACTAGTCTCATTGCGGTAAATTAACACATTTAAATACTTAACTCATGTGCTTTTATTATTACCAAGGTTCAACAGCAAGGTTTAACTAAAATTAAATTTTCACTTCTTCCTTAGTTGTACCAAAAGTTGAAATGTTACACCATAGCCTCATAAAACCCGATACTGCCTCGGCGCTAAGTGGCTTAAACACCTATTTACATACTTTATAACGACTACGTGAACATGTAAATATTTGTGAGATAACAAAACAGTATGATTAACAAAGTCCTTTCAAATATTAAATTACTCGACGAGTTCCCTTTGGCTGCTTCTGTTAGACCTGTGTGAAAAACAACAGTATTATTAAAAAAACTAAAGATAAATTATTATTCATTATACTTATAGGTTATTTTAAATTCGTAGGTTTTTATATTTTTATTAAACGCAAATCATATTGATTTATTTAAAACTAAATCCTTTTAGAGAAAGTGGACTCCGTAATTATCTAGAACCATGAAAATTATTCAAATCAAAACATTCTACGTGATATATATTATTGTGATATGTTATTATAATGTTCATAATTTTTCTTTCATAACTTTTTTACTCATTATAAAAATTAATTAAAACCTAACTGTGTTCTATTTCATGTTTACAAATTATTAAATTAAATTTCAAATATTGGTACAGACATTATTTTAAATAGTTATGTACTTATGCTACACTTCACGCAGAAAGACTTTTGTTTACAACGATTTTGTAAAAAATGAAAATATTACTGGGCTTTGCAACTTCGCAAATCAAAAACTGTACCTTTCCTCCAGGACCCCAAAAGAGTAAAATGTAGCATTTCTGTATAAGATTTAACTGTGGCCCAAATAATGATGGCTTAATAGTGTAATTAAACGTATAAATAGACTTCACAACTACGCGTCCTTTGTGTCATAGTGAAAAACAAGTAATTAAGAGCTGGTAGCACTAATTAAATTTTCTTTGAACGCAAGGAGACATTTTAAAATTTGTTTTGAAAGGAAATGTTCAGCGTGTTGTAATCAAAGTGGAACTAGGACAGCATTGACACCAGTAAGTTATATTGAAGTCAAGAAGAACACATCATTATAAGGAAATGGATACTTTCTACGATGTTACCATCCTGATTGGAAAAAGTGGGTGTAAAGGCTTTGCGGGTGTAACACATGCGGTGCCACTCTGATCACAAATGATCATACTAAATCTTAAACAAACCTGTACGTTGTTACTATTTTAGTTGTCTTTGTTTTGCTACGTTGGTTTGAGAAATTATAAATAACAACGTAATAGATTATAATGACGTTACTGTACTTAATGTTTAAGTTCACAAGTTGTAATAATAAAGTGATTTCAGTGAACGGCAATACGAACTCTAGTACAAATCACCTATAGTGACCTTTTAAACCTATTATACCCTTTATTATTTCGCTCTATTACACTAGAAAAGCCCACAACACAGGCACATTGTTTCTAAAATTATATTGCCTGAGTTACAAAATAAAATCATATTAATAGTGAATTAGAACAAATAATTTGCATACCTCCAGCTACGCTGATTTGATTGAAGTCTTCATTGATAGAGTTTAATTTTATTTCTGTGGACAAAAAACTAATTTAAAACAATTGTTAAGTGATATTACGAGTAATACAAAAAGTGGCGCGGGAGGTTTCCTAAAGCGGCACATCAAGAAATCATTCGGTCGTGAAATGGTAAACCGCGAGAGGTAATTCAATCGCTTGGAGGAACACTCAACGAAACCATTTTACCTTCGAAATGTCACACAAAATATACTCGTAATTAGTGTTAACATAATAATAAAATTACTATGCAGTGGATTCCATTAAATCATATAAACTTGTCCAATATTCACCAATAACATAGTTTTAACGCAGTTCTGTTGTCTGTGTTGATGTACTGGAACTACCCAAGTACACTTTCTGTGTACTTAAATAGTTCATAGTTACGGTGGTTGAATCTTACCGTCTTGCTTATCGTATTGGTGCTTACGTAGTTATAGCTCCCGATACAGATTTTTCAAGCTATTTAAGTCGGCTTAATCATTGACCATTTGCTTTTACAATTGAGTCCAAGCGTAGTCTAGCTTTTCCCCAATGAATTGGTGCCAGCTGACTTAATTATTAATTAATGTCACTGAATGTGTTAAATACCAGGGTAGCTCGGTGTTCACTTGTTCATACTTACCATACAATCTAAGCGTGCCTTCGCTTCTACACAGCGTGCTCAGGTGTTCACGCAGATGTACCGCGAACACGGCTTTTGAAAATTGACAAATATTTGCTTTAACTCGCCAATGAGTCTAAGCCTAGTATAATTTTGCCCAGTGAATTGGTGCCGACGCATTTCACGTTAGTTAGTTCTTTACCTCAAAAGCATAAATTCCTTGTAGCGATTCATCATCATCATCATCATCATCTCAGCTGCAGGACGTCCACTGCCGGACATAGGCCTCCCCATAGACCTCCAGTTGCTTCGGTTGGCAGCGGCCTGCATCCACCGTGAACCCGCGGCTTTAACCAGGTCATCCGTCCATCTCGTTGGTGGACGTCCTACGCGAATCGCATTCCACCTCGAACGTATGTTTAATTATTGCGTCATAATCGTTTATATTAATAGCCGCTTTTAATTTTAGTCGCATTTCACCTCGATCGTGCATTAAAGTAGGTATCGCTTTGTGTCCCAATCGTGTTTTACTCGCATTTCACCTTGATCGTATATTAGTGTAATTTAGTTGCAAACATCAATTAACGTGTCAAATTAGAGTCCCAAACATCGATCGCGGCGAAATGCGTCTAGGGTAAAATACTACTCGAAAAATGAAAATCATCATTGTCGCAGTCTATATACGTCCCACTACTGGGTGCAGGCCTTTCAGAAAGAGAGGGTTTTGGGCCGTAGTTCCCAGTACGAATAGGGAACTTTACACATACCATTGAATTGCTGCGCAACTTTGTACAGGTTTCCTCAATATGTTTTCCTTCACGTGGTAAATTTCGAATGCAATTTCGTAAATGGATTTCGTTAAACTCAGAGGTGTGAGCCAGGGTTTGAACCCACGATCCTCTGCTTATGACACCATTAACCAAACCACTCGGCCAACACGGCTTCAAAAAAATTAAATGCTAGAAAGTAAAAAGCTACGCAGAAAATTACTTCAAGTACAAGATTCTATTGAAATTTTTGTTAGTTCGAGGTGAAATGCTATTCGGTGAATCGCTACAAGGAATTTATGCTTTTGAGGTAAAAGACTAACGAATGGCATTTTGGTGCCTTTTCAAGTGATACATGTTGGATTCAGCTTAATGGTCAATTGCTGTCACTCACCATATAGTCTAAGCGTGCCCTCG
Organism: Choristoneura rosaceana; assembly: GCA_037349165.1. NCBI lineage: Eukaryota > Metazoa > Arthropoda > Insecta > Lepidoptera > Tortricidae > Choristoneura > Choristoneura rosaceana. Next base: position 1,636,943 of record JAZBNJ010000002.1, read on the forward strand.
CTTTTGCCCAGCGAGTTCGTGCTGACGCAGTTGTAGGTGCCAATGTCACTTCTAGCAAACTGCCGGATTGTCAACCACATTGACACCTTGTACGAGGTTTTTTCTTCTCTTATCGTGTATTTTGGCCTGCGATCAATGTAAAAAACTAAATTACCAATCGAAGCTATTGTGTCTTACGTCCTTGAAACAGAATAACATAATCTTCTTAACTACCTAGTATTTATAAATTTACAATCGGCTTTTAAAAGTATCAGGTTATGTGATAATTATAGTATTTTGAACTAGTTACACCTTCATTAATTTTCTATGTATTTCGATTGTTAATTAAAAGACTAACGCCAATGTCTTTTTAAAAGGTTACTTGATTTATTTCTTTATTACTAAGCTATTTTTAATTTTCACTTTCTCAATCATTAAATAAAAAGACAAATTCTTTTACATCAACATCTGATATTAAGTATACAAAGCAAGTTTTGGTTTAAAAGTTAAATTTGTTCCAGATAATTCTATCTAGAATAAAAAAATCCTACAAACTCAAAGCAAGTTGTGCAAACAGAATTTTTTTAAACATTTCGTCAATACTCTAAAGTTAACAAACCAACAAAAATTGTAATACAATAACTTGCAAAATGTTGACAAAACGAGTACACTCACTACCAAACAATAAGAAAACAGTAGAATACCACAAGCGAAATAAAAGCATACATAATTTAAGCTAGTATCTCAGAGGGGCACCAGAGCGTACAACTTCGCAGTATGTAGCCAAACAAAGGGAAGCATTAAGATCTGTTCATAGTAGTCGAGTTTTATTAGAAAAGGCAAACTTTCCCCTTATTACGAATCATTGCGGCGTCTGTTTATCCGGTACATTACACCTCGTTTATAAGGGCGGAGATCGCTTGTACGTGGCCAGTGCTCTTGTTGATAGTGGTTCTTTGTTCAAAGTTTGTGTACGGGGAAGTTAGACTCTGTTGATACTTAAGCGATGTTCTTGTTAAAATATTTACGCTGTAGTTACCAGTGATCAGGTGGTTAATTTATTATAAACATAATTAATTGATAAATGGACTTTCGCATTCGCACATACATTATCTACTTCGAATTTAGTCTGAATCCAATAGGAATTTCTTGATCAAAGATAGCGTGGATTTTTGCTATATAGTAGAAGAACTTTTGAATCAGTTTCAATAGTTCCGGAGGTTACCCTTCATTTACCAAAGAACTTCAACTTTGCAGCACTTGAATGAATGCAATTAACAAAAATCCGAGTTTGGGTTTTTAAAGATACATACCATCTAGATAGTATAGTTTCATACTGTACTTACCCATCTAGCAACATTTCTCCCCTATTCTTAATCCAATAATTGATGGTGTTAGGGTACGCTTCCACGTAACACTTCAGTTTGACGTCAGTGCCCAGTGGCGCTCCCAGTAGCTGATTTGGCACTTTTACTGTAGGTGCGACTGCAGACAAGACAGTAAAAAAGTCAGTCTATAAGTCTTAGATTTCAATTACTAAACACCCTGTTTTGCTTTAAGGTTTTGTATTACATTTTTCTTTTTGTAGTTGCGAAAGAGGAATCAGCTTTGCGATTTTTACCAATAGCAAAATTTTATAATTTTAGTACTTAACACAAAAGCTTAGTCAACTGATGAACTTGACTGTGTCAGACATATTCCAGTTCCCATTAAAATATTATTTTAGGCATGTTTAATTAAGACTTGTTATTAATATTATTTTTTGTGTGAGGCTCAAAATCTGTACCTATTCACAACTACTTACTAACCAGAAACTACGTGTTCACCTTTGATGAATTATACCTGTGTTTACAGACTTCTTAAAAAATATAACAACAAAACAAGCTTGTTGTGTGGCTCCATTTCTGAGAAAATAATGGGAAAAAATGTTGCCTCCAGGCACAGAAATAGTTTTTTATGTTTATTATTTTATAATTAAATTTTAAGATACTTACAATTTACAAGTAAAATGATTCGCTTGCTGACCGCTGGCGGTACGTCATTGGACGCTATGCAGAGAAATGCACCCATTTGTTTGCGGTCCACTCGCCATAGCGGCAAACTGCTACCCACATAACTCTCAACTGTATAACAAAAGAGACAAAGTCTATTTTAGATCAATAACTCAACGTAACATACGACCATTCACATGGCATGCATGCGCTACATTTAAAAGTAGTTCAAGGAACTCTCGGCATTATAAAGTGGAAAGCTAAAGTTGCTGCAAAAGAAACGTTACTTAGGACTTTTGGTTGTGAAAAAGGATATTAAAATGATTTAGTATCCACGTGACTCCATTTTAAAAGAGTAGAGTATTTTCTCAAATGGAGTTAAGCTCATGTCTTAGGTGGAACATACCCAATTAGCAGTAGATTTGCGGAAATACGTTCGTCTTCTTTATAATTCTTTACAACTATTAATTGAATTGCGAGTTGGCAAAAAAAAATCTTATGTCTCGCTTATTTTTTAAAGTAAATGCATTATGCATTTATAACGCAACTTAAAAATAATAAGACAATTTCATGAAAAAGTAGTTATTTTTTATAAGGTTTATTCGGTGACAATACGAGTAGGTATAATAATCAATGACATTTCAAGACTACGTGAAAAAGGTTACTGCTGTTAAATTTGACCTTTGAAAGTGGGGTTGTAAATTAAATTATAGCAATTATCAAAAGAAAATAGCGCAATTACCGATAAAAAATTAAACAGAGGTTTCATTCTAAATAATTATTTAATATGTAGGTATAACAAGTTTAAAATCTTAACTTAATAGTTTGACGACCAGATGGCCTAGTGGTTAGAGAACCTGACTACGAAGGTTAGATTCCCGTGTCGCGGCAGATATTTTTATGAAAAATACGAATGTTTGTTCTCGGGTCTTGGGTGTTTAATGTGTATTTAAGTATGTATCTATCTATAATATACTTAATTATATTTAATCCGTTGCTTAGTACCCATAAAACAAGCTTTGCTAAGCTTACTTTAGGACTAGGTCAATTGGTGTGAATTGTCCTGTGATATATATTTATTTATTTATCTAGTTAATGTTAATAAAATTATTACAAGCTTCCCTGTCCCGTTGTCTGTCAATCTGTCTGTCTGTTTGTCTCAAAGCAAGAGCAAGTTAAATTCGACCAACTTCCAGTAGTTGGATTGACTGGAAATTTGGTATACTTATGTAAATTGCGTGACAATACAATAATCTGGTAGTGACATCCTGGTAGTCCGGCCAGAGATTATCTACACAAAGCGGAACTCTTCAACGGTGAATGGCATCAACTTAAAATCTGGTATGCATTATGTAGTTTGGGCAATACAAGTAAAGTCAGCAAAAAAAAGCTTGTATTGAAAATTAAATTTTTACGAAAAACTTATTTTTAAAAGCATCTCTGGAGTAAATTGGAGATGGAATCGGAAGCCAGAATATCTTATATTACACGAAAATAAATATACTTCAAAATTTCATGTCTCTTAGTTGAGTTTTTAAGATTTTACAAGCGTAGCTACATCCCTATCCCGTGGGAATATAGAAACAAAAGTAGCCAAAATGTATTATTCCTAACTACTTACGTTAATGGAAATAAAATGTAACATTGAGCTTAGTTACTTATTAAAATCATGATTGTTTTTAGATTACACGTCAAGCTATTTTTGGCAGTACTTAACTATTTCATAGAACTCCGTTTACCCATCTAACGTTTATTTATTAACATAATTTTTAAATGTCACAGATCGTCATGAATTTACGATTGAGTTCAGAAATATTTAACTGGGTGATTAATCGTTACTCATCATCATCATCCCAGCCTATATACGTCCCGTTGCTGGGTACAGGCCTCCTCTCAGAACGAGAGGGGTTGAGCCGTAGTTCCCACGAGGGCCCAGTGCGGATTGATGATTGAATTGCTTCGCAGGTTTGTAATTTGTAATCGTTACTGTGATGAAGAAAAACTATCTTCAAATTCTTCTTGTATGTATCAACCTGATGGCAATGTTTTTCGTTTCTAACATTGAAAATGTTTTTTCGATCGCGTTGGTAGGGGACCGTTTTCAGCGAAAGTGCGACATCGCTCTGGCGTCATCAATTTTGAGGCTACTGAGGTCAATGGGATATCAAAAGACGTGTCTTGATAAGATCTACAAGATGGTGTAAAAAAAAAATTGGAAAAATAAAAAAAAATCGAAAAGGAAATTGCAAAAATGTCGAAAAATTACGTGATTATTTTGCGACTTCTCAACTTGAATCGACGATGTCTCGAAAACGAAAAGCGATATCGAAAAAATTAAAAAAAGCACTCGGCGTTGGGCTACGGTTTGCAAAAAACGGAACCTCCATATCTGTAATGGAGTTGGAGAAACCTTTCTGCGGCGGAGTTTTCGCGGCGCGCGGCGCGCGCGTATATTAGTGAGTTTCGTGTACTAGTAAGTTTAATATTTTTTTAGTTAAGTTGTAAACCTTGATGTTTTTAGATTACATAAAAAAAAACAAATAAATAAATATGAATGATAAAATTATATTTTATTAATTTTTGTTTCAGTTGTGATTGTTGGCGTATAATTAATTATCTAAGTTAAAAAAATATTATATAATCATCATCATCATCATCATCATGTCAGCCGAAAGACGTCCACTGCTGGACATAGGCCTTCCCCAAGGCTCTCCACTCGGACCGGTCTTGTGCTTTTCGCATCCACCGCGCTGCCGTCCTACCGAAGAAGGCGGCAAAGGGACTTTAGCGGCTTTTTAACTTTTTGATACGTGCATACTCAGAAAAAAATTCTGCGTCGAACGGTATTGACTTTTTTTTTCTATGACAGTTAGTTCTCGAGATACGCAGCAGTTAAACGACACATGTTTTGATTTTTGTTAGGGTTTTATAATCTAAAAAGCCGTGATTGGTATTAAATAAGCTAAAAAGACGTTATGTATCATTAGCCGCCTTATATCATGCTTAAAATATAACACTTTTCTAAGCTAAAAAGCGCTTATCGATCATTCATACTTTAAAAAGCGGTTAAGTTCGTTTAACGAGGTTTTAATGAATTTGTCATAGCTGAATTTACATACTTGTTTATAGGCATAAAAGCAGTATTCTTTAAATTAAACTCTATAATGACGTTAAGGGATCTTAGCCGTCTTTTTGCCTATAACACTTAAACACATTACGTAATACATTTAAATGTCAATAAAGCGGTGACCGCCTTTTTACTTCAGTGTCATAAGGTTGATATTTGTTCGATCATATTTTTAAAGCGGCTAAATAGCAATAATAAGTAAAAAAGCGGCTAGATTTTTGTCAATCCTTACTATTAAAAGGGGAAAGTGAGTTTGTTTGTTTGTTTGTTACGCTTTCACGCCGTAACGGAGCGTCGGATTGTCGTGATTTTTGGCATAGAGATAGTTTATGGTCCCGAGAGTAACATAGGCTACTTTGAATCCCGGAAAAATGCACAGTTCCCGAGAGAACAGCGCGCCATAACCGAACACCACGCGGGCGGAGCCGCAGGCAATAAAAGCTAGTGTTAAATAATATTAGTGCTTAATTTTATTAAAAATTAAAAAGAACTTAAGTATTTAGTTTTTGGTTAACGTCAATAACGTTACCTTAGTAGTTTTGTATCTAGATTTAAGCACAATTTAAGTTTTGGGTGAACTTTTGAAATCTTTTTTTTTACGTTATTTTGGTGGGCATTATTTTTTTTAATTTTTGGTGAAAATAATCACTCGTTGAAATGCTCTTCTGGATTAGGATTTCAATGGTACAAGAAGCACCTACTCGTATTTAAATTCAAAAACTAAGTTAAAGCTATACGATATAGTGAAAAAACGTCGCTACCGAAATTACGATAGTGACAGTAAATTACGTTTTATTAATTACATAGGAAATTAGTTTGAAATTACTATAATTTATTTTATATACGTGTACATATCCGTGTATAACTTATGTTAATAAAGTAAAGAATTAAAGTTTTAAATTATTATTATATGTTAATCTTATTTACCAATACTTATTTGAATGTAGGTTCGATCAAAATAAATCGAATGTCAAATCGGTTCGCTTGACCTTTCAAAATTCATAATTTGCGAAGTCGCACTTGCACCTGCTGTAAAAGACAGACATACCTATACTAGCATGCTCATTCGCAGACGCGTTCATACTTTTTATCATCATTCGTCCTTCCTCCCCTACGTCAAGTAGTAGGTAGGTACACTCAAAGATAGTAGGGTGATATAGCCAGCATAGGCAGCATGCTACTAAAAAGCATACCTACTTTAAACATCTCATAAACATACACGCTAGTATCACAGTAGTAATTGCTCATCAGATTTTGTGCTAGTAATGAGCATAATCTATCTGTACCTTTATATTTCACGTGAGCAAAACGCGAGTGAGCGAATCAGTTTCACGTGAAACTACCGTTAAATTCAGTCATAATGACCATAGTTAATAAAATATAAATATAAAATACCACCGGAATTACAGCACCGAATATTACGACAACAATGTATCTTTTGCGATTACTGCTAAACTGTATACATCAGTACTATTAGCTCTATTCTGTGAAATAAGAACCAAGACAACTAATAAGTAAAAATATAAACATTCAATTGAAATCATTGTACTCGTATATCGCACAACGGGAATCCACTGAAATTACTTTTAAGATGACTAAAACAAAACACATCGCGCGAAAGGCTTGTACCTACTTACTGATAGGCACACAAAATTCGGTAGTTGGAGGTTCATTCAGCGTGACAGCTGAAGCACAACTAATGTAATTTTCCATAAAAATGCGAACATAGTGATATGATCTTTCACCATTAAGATATTAGCAAGTATTTGTGCAAATTGATATTGGTAGCTAGACGATATTTAGAAAAGTGATCCACCTATCTTTTAAATGAAAATGTATTTAGTATGAAAAAGTAAAAATAGAATGCGTTATTTAATTAGCTTCATTTTTATTTATGTTTATTAGGAAAATGACTCCTAGACACAAAGTTATGGTCAATTAATTCAACAAAACCGCGCGTGGGACAGGCTTCGCAGACTTACTGCAGTTAGTGTTTCTAAGTCTGTGATATTTTTAATTCAGCTTTAATTGAAGTCAACAATGTTTATTATGTTAAAATTCCGCTAGCGTATATAAAATCGAATTGTGACGGCCAAACAAGTTGCTCTGAAAATTCACCCTTTTATTATATCTCATTTTTAAACTTTAGAGAAGTAAATAATGAACACAGTTCAATAATCATAATGTTAATTGAAAGTAATAATTTAGAAGTTTTTTATTTTTGAACAATAAATAGTTGATTTTTATATAGTATGCCTTTTAATTTTTTGTCATTACCGCTTCTCACGCAGCATTACTCTTAATAATTGTAGTCCTATCATAACCTAAAATGCCGTTATTTACAGAGTGACTCACGTATTACGGCTTTTTAATGTATTGAGAGTAAACATTTCTGTTGCTTGATAATTTTGATTCAAAAGTTAAAAAAACATCTAAGCTTTAAAACGGTTAAGATACTTTAACTTCGTTTTTATTTATAACGCAACGTACATGTTCTACTAGCAATAATAGACAATACCGCGGCTATCCGTAGTAACGACCTTCTAGTGTATTAATCGCACCTAACTTTCATTTAAAATAACAACACTAAAAAAGTTATGTACAATACTAAGCTTAAAAGTCGCTAAGGTATAGCTAACGGCCTTTTAACTTATTATTCTTCGTCGAATAATATTCACAAATCCTAAGCTATAACATAAAAGCCTCCATAATTATTACTATTTATAACTTTTTTAAATGAAAATATATACATAAAAAGGCGTGATTTTTTTATCTAAATTTTAATGTAATCAGAATTTTTGTAAGTCAATTTATGCCTGAGATACAGGTATTTAAAATTTTGAAAAGTTTTTGCCGTTTTTCTCGAAAGTTACTTTTGTCACTTTGCCGCCTTCTTCGGTAGGACGGCAGCGCGATCCCGCTATCTTAGCCAGGTCGTCGCTCCATCTTGTTGGAGGCCTACCGACAGCTCGTCTCCCGGTCCGCGGACGCCATTCGAGAACCTTCTGACCCCATCGGCCATCAGTCCTGCGTGCAATGTGCCCCGCCCACTGCCACTTCAGTTTCGCAATTCTTCGGGCTATGTCAGTAACCTTAGTTCTACTGCGGATATCATCATTTCTGATTCTATCCCGCAGAGAAACCCCGAGCATAGCCCTCTCCATAGCCCTTTGAGTGACTTTGAGCTTCCTTATGAGGCCCATCGTTAGCGCCCACGTCTCGGATCCGTATGTCATCACTGGCAACACACACTGGTCAAAGAATTTTGACTTCAAACACTGCGGTAACTTAGCTGAAAAAACACTGCGAAGCTTCCCGAACGCTGCCCAGCCGAGTCGGATTCGACGAGTGATCTCTTTCTCGAAGTTGGACCTACCTAACTGGACCGTCTGTCCTAGGTATACATAGTCGTCAACAACTTCGAGCGCAGAGCCTCCGACTATTACGGGAGTTGGCACTACATGAACATTAGACATGACTTTCGTCTTGTCCATGTTCATTCTCAGGCCAACTCGGTCGGAAACTCTGCTGAGGTCAGCGAGCATAGCACTGAGGTCCTCCATGGTCTCAGCCATGACTACAATATCGTCGGCGAATCGAAGGTGAGTGAGGTACTCGCCATTAATGTTGATGCCTCGTCCTTTCCAGTCCAAAACCTTAAAAGCATCCTCCAATGCAGCGGTGAACAGCTTCGGAGAGATGACATCTCCTTGTCTGACTCCCCGCTGCAAAGGAATAGGCTTCGTGCTCTGGTCCTGTAGTCGGACGGACATAGTGGCGTTTTCGTACAAACACTTTAACACTTCGATATACCGGTAGTCAACTTGGCACCGCTGGAGAGCCTGTAGTACAGCCCAAGTCTCGATCGAATCGAAGGCTTTCTCGTAGTCCACAAATGCAAGGCAAAGGGGGAGGTTATACTCTTCGGTCTTCTGTATAACCTGCCGCAACGCATGTATGTGGTCTACGGTACTATAGCCTTTTCGGAAGCCGGCTTGTTCGGGAGGCTGGAACTCGTCAAGCCTGCGTGCGAGTTGATTCGTGATGACCCTGGAAAACAGCCTGTAAACATGGCTCAGAAGTGAGATGGGTCTATAGTTCTTCAACAAGGTTTTGTCACCTTTCTTGAAGAAAAGCACCACCACACTTCTGTTCCATGCTTTCGGCGTTCTCCCTTGGTGGAGGACGGAACTAAACAGCGTCTGAAGGCCCTTAAGAACTGGTTTACCACCCGCCTTCAGGAGTTCGGCTGTAATTCCATCGTCACCCGGGGCTTTGCCATTCTTGAGCTGTTTGAGGGCCATACTAATCTCGTACAGGCTGACGTCCGGAATGTCTTCGGTATAGTGTCGGGTTAATCTAGCTCTCGGGTCTTTAGCTAGATTTTCGACGGGTGTTCGGGTTGTCGTGTATAGCTGCCCATAAAACTTCTCAACTTCCCCCAACAGCTCAGGTTTGGATGAAATCACTCTGCCGTGCTTGTATATAATGTATACAATAAAATAATTTTATGTCAATTTCTTTTTATTTCTTTGGTTCTCTATTTGCTATACAATCTACTACCTATGTATCATACAATCTCGTGCCCTTCTAGTACCTTGAAAATGAATCGTATAAATTAAACAAAACAAAACTTGTGCTTCTCTTGCGCAAAGAGTGGTTTTCATTATAGTTTGCCCCATCTAAGTGCATTTTCAATGTACCAAAAGGTCGTGAAAGGCACGAGATCTGTGAATTTTTTTTTAACGAGGGTATCTTGTCAGACAAATGTACCTAGATGGCGTTAGTATCATTAGTTCTGTTTGACATTACAGTCAGTATAGTATTGGCTCATTAATTATTTAGGCAATCGGAAAGTTACACAAATGTCAAAGATTCCAAACGGATCTCCATTCTAAGGCACTTGTTCCACAAGAATGTTGTTGAACGTGTAGATTTTTGTTGGAGAGTGCACCACAGTGCACATCTTCTGCAGTGCTAGTTAGTATTTACTTTATTACACATATACCTGGGTTAGGTTATTCGAGCGCTTATCCCATTTCATTTTCATGGGTACATTTTGTCGACATGATACATTCTATTACAGTTTCCTCCGGTCGAGTTATCTAGTCCTGTACTCTTGTACTATTCCAGGATATCTAAAACATAAATGACAATGACATAGCCATTCATGAAAAAATGTAACCAGGGAAATGAGGCGGTTGAAACGCTGAAATAATCTACTCAAATAACGGAGGTATCAAATGGTAACTTCCAAGTTTAAATCACTAATTAGAGATTTAATATAGTTTGCCCGTATTTTTCTATCTTTGTATTCGTCGTCAAGTTTGTGGTTCCAAAAGCATTGGTAATTTTTAAATTTCTCCAAAAACAGCAACGTATTTTACTTGCTCCTCTTGAACGCCATTTTGCCGCGACGTTTGACGTGACTTCAGTCTGCTACAGGGCTCGAGACAAAATCGCCAAATCCGAGTGAACGTTCTCTCTGTGTTCAGACTGTTCATTTGTTGTTCACTCGGATTGGAATGAATGATTCCGAATGTTCGCTGAATAATGTCTATACTAACTTAGTTGTATAAGAACCTCTCTGTTACTAACATATCATTATTATTATTATTATTAATCAAGTGTTTTATTTTTTGTATGAGTCATGTTACTTGAAATAAATGATTATTATTATTATTAATAAAATTGTTCGACACTTTTGTTTCACTTTGCGCTTAGACGTGTCATTTCGAGTGAAAGATGCCGAAGGGAAGACAGAAATGAACGAAAAGTGAACCGTCTGACACCGCCTTAACTGCTTGAATAACCCACCTACTGAAGGCTCGGAAACCAATATCATAACAAGCATTATACCTTTAACAAACTCCCTGGACAGCGTCTTCTTCAGCAATATAGGCTCGTGGTCCTCCCTCCTCCACGTGATCTTGGGAGGAGGATGTCCAGTGGCCTTGCACGTGAGAGTTGCATTCTCCAACTCCTGGACGGAGACGTCTCCGGAGGTGTCGTCACTCACGATGTCGGGAGGTACTGTAGAAAGAAAATTTGTAAAGAAGAATCTGATTTTCATTCATTCGTCATCATCACAGCCTATATACATCTCATTGTTGGATACTTTTCAGAAAGAAAGATAAATAAATATCACGGAACACTTGATACTAATTGGCCTAATCCCAAAGTAAACATAGCTTAAAATAAGTGAATTTGGTATTTGGGTCATTCAACTTTTTAGTGTAGCTAGTAGCCATGGTAACGTCTCCTGCTTCTTCTGGGTCACTTATTAAAAGTATAATTTTATGGGGAACAAATCCACTAAGTAGACAACAACCATGACCGAAAAGTCTGCTGAGAAACTTGAAGGTTGAGCGCCAGAAGTGGAGATGGGCCGGACACCTAGTCAGAATGGATCACTGCCACTGGGTGCGAAGAATACTGGAGTGGAGACCACGTGCCAACACCCGCGGCAGAGGAAGACCTCCTAAGAGATAGACGGATGACATCCAGCAGCAAGCCGGCATTAACTGGATGAAAGCGGCAGGGGACAGACAGACGTGGAAACGTGAAGAGGAGGCCTACGTTCGAAGACAGACGCAACAACGGCTGCTATAGATAGATAGATAGGCAAAACCACTAAAAGTTAGGAGTTATGACAGTTTTAAAGAAATTCCTTTGTGGGTCATCTCCTAAGCATGCTAGTGGGTAATATACAACCACTTTTTCCTACGCATGTGTATCACTCAAGTCTCCTGAGTTACGGGACAGAATGACAACACTATAAAGTTGATTAACCCATATTTAAATAGATTTATACATAGGTGATGTAACGAGTCAGACGTGTCATTCATAACTCGTCACTGAAAGCTAATTAATAGAAAATTGATAGTAGAGCCATCTAGGGAGATTAAGGGGAAACTTGGGACAAAAACATATCAATAAAAACATCTATATTTAATTGAATTTGTAAATAGAATGTCGACGGGATTAAACAAGGGTTGATTTAGTAATAAAATTAATGGTAGAAGTTAGATTTAAATAGAATTAAGATTGTATTATTCGGAAAAATTAAGGTTAGTGTAAAGAAACGCCATCTATGAGCATACAGACGAATTAGTAGGACGCGCAAATGTCATTCAACTAGCTTAAGTTAATCTGGGGTTAACTAAAAGTTTAGGCTAAGGGTCTAGTTAATTAGTTTCATACGAAAATCATAGGTGTCGCTGTAGGTAATGGAAATATATTTTTTATCTAAAAATAAGAAATAATGTCTAAAATTCAACAAATATAGACATTATATAGTAATAGAATTATTAGTATTAATCTACAATAGATATTAGATACATTAGATGTCAATAATTGCATTAATTTGAAGTTTTATCAACGACAACGTTATGAGTAGGGCATGTTGTTGTAATTAGTTAGATAAAGTAAGAAAAACAGAAAATGCAAGCATTGACTAATCTTAGTATAGATTATTGATTCATTAGCTATTATACATTCAGGTTTTAATTCAAAACGAGGTCGTTTTAGCAGAGTAATTACACTTTTAATTAAGACAAATTTTCATGTTCCTTTTCACATTACGTACAGTGTGAAATTACTAAAGATTCTAAGCGGGATTTGGTGTAGCGTTAATTCGACAAAGGAACTATAAATTATTTGAACTAATTGGGGATACCAGTTAATAATTATAGGCAAATTAGCTATTTTATAAGTAGAGTAGAAATATACGTTTGGCTATTTGTAGGATAGATTGTGGAATGAAAGGCGAGCAGAAAATAATAAATTATAGTAAGATTATTGAAGGATTTGTTTAAGGCGCTAAGAACATAAAGTTTAAGTGAAGGTTTGACAAATACATAGAAATAATTATGGAAAATTATTGTTGTAGCACAATATTAAAATTATATTTATTTATTAGAGTGATTAAGCTAGGAAAGTCTCAGAGTTAAATAGGAAAGGTTAGTTTCAAAAGAATTGTATTTTTGGGATTGGCTAAATTGAGGTAATAATTTGGCGACAAAATAAGCGGAGGCTGGTATAGGGACGCCGTTTGTGCGTTTCCTCCAAGGTTGGATCGGTCTCGCATTTCTCCAAGTTTTTAAAAAAATCTATAAATAGGGGTGTCAAAGCAGGGTTGGGTTAGAAGGGTTAGAAGATTTTAGAATTTCGTAGAGTCAACATCGCTGTTCGTGGTTTTATTAGTCGGGGGGATTTTAGTTTTCAGTACATTTTCTTAATTAATTAGAGTCAATAGTTACGGGTAATTTATTTCATTAATCTTAATTGGGGATTTGATTTTGTTTGATTTAAAATAACTTTCCAATTACAAGAAACGTAAGTAATTCTTCAGGGAATAAGCGTGGGAGTTTCGGTTGTTAGTCTTCGGATTGATGACTAGAACTCTGGGTTTTATTTATTTGTGAAATATTTAGTGCTGGTTTTCATTCGGAAAATCTATTTGCGACGGAAATTTTGCGGTCCTGTGACTGTGAAGTCCCTTAATTGTTTCTGTAGTGCGGAGTGATCGTTTTATAGCGTTTCATTTCACTCTACGCTTGTATCGTACTAATTCAAAACTTTTATGTGTACTTCCCAACTTTAATGGAAAAGACTTGGCTAGCCATAATGATACTTTGGTTTTTAGCTAAAGTCTGACTAGTTTATATCGATACCTCCTACGTATACTGATACAACTGACAATTTTGAGATTTTCGGTTTTTTGCAGATTTATTACTAAAATACTAAAATCTACCTACCACAGAAATTTCGTACGAATATTCCTATTAGTTTCGGAAATAAAGTAACGTATATGATTGCATCTAACACCCTTTTGTCAATCGGTACGACGTATACTGAGGCAGGTCGCTTGCACCTATATACGCGGCACAGATATTGTGGAGGGGCGGTGCTCGTGTGGTGTAGCGGGCAGTTGCCTCAGTATGCATGCTCGCCATCGATGCATTTGGACATTGTCTCAGTGAGCTTAAACGATAGTTGATGAGGCTACATGCACAAATAAGTCTATATTATGTTAACTAAATGATTGTTATTATATTTTACTTGTAATTTAATGTAAAATAAGTAATATCATTGCAAAATGAAGCAGGAGAGAGGGAAAAATATAGTTTCAATGGTTTTAAATGAACCGTTAACAAGGCCGTGATTTGAGCAGTAAAATAAGGCAGTTAAATAAGGCTTATCATATAATTGTACACTTAAATTTACGTTAAAATTCAAAATTCTCATTCATAAAATGTTATTTACCCGAAAATACTGGTTTACGTGAATAAATCGTTAATTAAAATGTATAATTATGTTTAGTTTCACCGCTGCCGCCAAGAGCCGAATCTTTACGGGATGAAGTTTTGTTCAGTGTATCAATAATGTCAACTTATTGAAGTAAATTAAGGGCCAGTGCTATTACCTATTGTGATCAAAGATTAAATCTTTATAGATAGCACGGTGTCATTTATAAATTTTTTAATAGTTGTTAGATACAGTCAACGTTAAAAATAAGTGATCACTTTTGTACCTTGTCGCTTTCAGTCGTTACATAATTTCGTATGGATTTTCAAACATGACGTTAAAGTGACAAAGTAAGTAATCAATAAGACTATTCTTAACATGTCATCATCATCAGCCGAAAGACGTCCACTACTGGACAAAAGCCTCCCCCATAGAACGCCACAATGAACGACAACTCGCCACTTGCATTCACCGGTTTCCCGTAACTCTTACGATATGGTCAGCCCACCCGGTGGGAGGCCTGCCAACGCTTCGTCTTCCGGTTCGTGGTCGCCACTTAAGGAATTTTCTCCCCCAACGGTTAACTGTTCTTCGAGCGATGTGGCCTGCCCATTGCCACTTCAATTTGCATATTTTTCCAGCTATGTCAGTGACTTTAGTTCTTCGACGAACTTCCGCATTCCGGATTCCATCGCGCAAAGAAACTCCAAGCATAGCTCTCTCCATAGCTCTTTGAGTGACTCTGAGCCTCTCTAAGAGGCCAACAGCCAAGGACCACGTCTCAGCGCCATAAGTCATCACTGGCAACAGACACTGGTTGAAGACTCTAGTCTTCAGGCACTGTGGATTATTGGACGAGAAGACATCACGAAGTTTCCCGAACGCTGCCCATCCGAGTTGGATTCTTCGGGCGACCTCTTTTTCAAAGTTGGATCTACCCAATTGGACAACTTGTCCAAGGTAAACATAGTGGTCAACAACTTCGAGTGCATCGTTCCCAACGATAACCGGCACGGGTGTGACATGGACATTTGACATGATTTTAGTCTTGTCCATGTTCATCTTAAGACCCACCTGTTGGGAGACAATACTGAGGTCACTAAGCATAGTACTGAGCTCCTCCAGCGACTCCGCCATTATGACTATATTATCGGCACCACATCATCATTCTTAACATGTATTGTTACTTAATAACAATTTTCTTATTATGTTACTAACTTGTTTTCAATTACTTACCATGGTTCAATATTTTTTTATTTTATTACTTGACATAAGGAAAAGCAAAGTGTGTGATTATTATAAAACTGTATACAATTTTCTAGCAGAATTAAAGAATTGCATAAATCATTCAAATTCACACTTTTTTTTATTCCATTTCAAGCATTTTTGCACAGCAAACTTAAAATATAATTAACTGTATAGTGGTACGAGTGATAATTAATTCAAGTGTATATTGGTACAAGTGACATATATGTCAATAAAGTAATGATGACGGGCAAAAAAACAAGTACTTCCTTTTTCTTTTCAATCCTTATGACTACGTCATGTAATTATCTATGTATAAAACAAAAATATATTACATTTTAATAATTAATTACTTTCGCCGTATACTGGGGCAAGTGGTACTTAGCTCAGTATACCATACAACTACAACATGTCAAATACGCGTACACAAGTGCATCTGCCATTTTCTCAAAAACTACCATTAATATCAAAGTTCCATTAATGTAGACTAAAGTAAAGCACTTTCCTTACTACCAATCCAAAATTTTGTAAAATTATCTGTAAAGACAAGAAAGTTACGAACTAAGGAAGCTTTGTACAGCTCTCCTGTAAAATCACAATTTTGCACTTATACCAGTATACGTAGGAGGTGTCGATATTGTCTGACACCCAACGGTGACAACTGTGGACGATATAAATTTCCATCATCCTGAAGCTTGTGGCGACTTCAGTGGCAAATTCCATTGTCATAACAGCCAGTGTTTTCTGAGAATCCTTGAATCGATCATGTAGCGATCGTTGAAGTGAACGCGTGTCTTTGGACGCATGGTTTGTACTCGTGAGACTCAGAATTCCTGTCCCCTATTTATATACGTATTTATACACAAAGTTAGGTATTCTGCCAGTCCGCGGGGCCCTCCGTCATAGGGACCTTCTTTCGGGAATGGTCGAGGGCTCAGCACATTTAGGGACCGTTAGGGATGTTAGGCTTAACACCTTCTTTTGATGATAGGAGATTAGAAGAAATTTCTTACACCGGAAATTTCTACATTACACTAAATGTAAATGTGGGATTATTTCCCTAGTTTTGCTAATCACAGACAGAGTAGTAGGGGCCTCCTCAGGCAAGCATTTAAATTACAAACGTAAAATTTATTAGGACACTATATAGGTAGGGAGTTTATAGGGCCTAGCTAAAGTAGAGTTTTCTTACACCGGAAAACCTACTATTTTAACTCACCACACAGTTTTAAAAATGAGGAATTCCCTTCCAAATTACTAAACTTCAACACAGAGCTAGGGAGAGCTTAAATTCACACACACTTAGTATTAAGGAAATAAAACTAGATTTAAGAAAATAAAATATAAAATTTAATTAAGTACGACTAAGCTCACATACTTACCTTTCTTCTAATATCGACTCTAACATAAATGAATGATGATTGTTAGCTCAAATAAGCTTTACTTTAATAAAATTAATATTCAACTTAATATTCAAACTTTTGATAGAGATCACATCAAACTATGTCTAGTTATAAGTCTAGTTTTAAGTTAAAAATAAAATCACAGAAGGTTTTGGACCATCTAGCATTTAAAAATGTCTATCGTGTTATAAATACATACTTACTATCTGTTTTAGTTGTCATTCATATATTGAGTGAACGGATGTAGAAATCCTGACTACGGTCGATAGCTTAAGTTGACACATACCAGGCAACAGTCTATCTGGAAATTTACATACTATTCATTCGATCTCGATTTAAATATAATTGACTAAAAATTGATAATTAAAATGGTTTATCATTCATTCAAAAGATATGAATTGTGACAAAATTAGTCATAGACGAGTCCAAAATCTAGTAACTACATAAAGCTAGATTATTATTTTAATGTAAACGTTCTGGTTGTAAAGTTTAGAAACCGGTTACTTTCTGCTTTACTCTGGAAACGCCAAACGCTGGTACCTAGAGCTAAGAAAATAGACTAAGTAGATTAGCTTATTAAAATAAGTTCTAAGTTAAGTGAAAATACACTATGAGATTAGTAATTATACTAAATAAAATTATGTCAAATAAGACATTCCACAAGTCAAAGTTAGACTTCATAATCTAAATTAAGAAATACTAAAGCCTGTAGTAAATAAATAACTATAGTATTAAAACTCAAACAGACCTGAACTACTTACCAAAATTATAATTAAACATCTCATAGAGTACCTATCTAATATAAGCATAGAATAAGTAGTCATAAGTCTAAACCTAGATTTAACTTCTTACAAAACATTGTGTTTGTATTTCCATATTTTGATTTGGATGCACCGCAGTTAGTGCTTAGTCAGTAAAATCATAATTTGACATATCCATAGAGATATTTTGCTGGTGAGCGAATGGATATCACGGTCAGGGGTTTAGAAGGATGAGACCGTCCGGAATCTCTTAAGATTTCGGTATTAAACTTAGTTTTAAGTCATAATAGATTCAGAAGTAATACAAACACAAACTCTATTCATAGTAGTAATATTTCCTCTCATTTTTCTAAACTGTTTATTCTAGGTATCCTAAAAGATTCATCTCCAGATACATTCAATTTATTCTTGCTAGTATATTTAATTTCACATCCCAGTATTTAAGGTTTCACACTATAGTTCAGTAGAGTTCAAGCTAGAGTCTAATTTCTCATAGAGTTAGGTATTGTTTAATTAGTTATAAGACTAGGAACACAACTGTAGGCTTTTCAAATTAATTCTCAAACAAAAGCACTTAGGTTATTGCAGGGCATAAGGTAGGTTCCCAGCCACTAGATAATTCACGATCACCAAGGCCAATTCATAATTTAAGTTTATCATTAATTTATAATCTAAGTTCCCTCCCACTAGTCGATTACCACTTGAAATTCAATCACCAATTTATAAAAAAAAATATATATATCACTGGGTTGTTACAGTGACTTGCATAGTTATGATACCCAACAAAAAATGCTGTAATATAATAACGTGCCAAGTTTCGATTGAGATAATTTGCTTATAAGAACTAGTGAAATTAACAATAAAAATATCGAAAAGTATGAAACTAGCGTCGTCGCCGTCGCGTGTCATGTATGCGCTTGACATTCCGTTCCTGACACGTTCCTATTACGGTCTTGGCATGATACGGTGTAGTGGGTGGGGACCGTAAACATACAACTCTAAGGGATTGGTGATAAACCCCCTTATTCATAAAACTTAACAAGCCTATGTTAACTAACAAATGCTTTGTCCCTTTCTAACAAATACAAATGTCGAAGTGACAGATAAGGACAAACGAATTTTAGCGGCATTTTAACTAAAATAGGTTTGATTGTCGTTTATGAATAAGGGGGCTAAAGAGTAAATTTGGCTTAACCTTAAAACCTAACCCAACTTTGGGTTAACCTTACCAATTTAATGGTTAATTTTTAAATACAATTTCATTTCAAAATTTCATAAAAATTAAAAGTTAAAGTGCAAGTTCGAATCCCGACCCTCTTTACCACGACTGATCAAATTTGTTTAATTCCGAACTTGTACTTTTGTTTTTTAAGGCGAAATACACCTTTTGAATGATTACCTCGAATCCCTCAAGAGAAACTTTATTCGAAGTGAAAAAACTCGTGTAGCTTTTATACGTGCACCGAAAAGCCAAACTTCACCGCATCGAAACCAGAAAGAGACGCCATAAAGGAGCAAAAACCGTTTAACCGTCCGCAAAGAGTGCCAATTTTTTAACGCGCAAACTTGGCGAAACACACGGGAAAAAGTAAATTTGGAGGAAAAAGTAAATTTCTACAATATTGTTGTGATTTACAGTCCCCTAGTCGGGTAACATGGAAACTTTTTTACTTTAACCGTTTACGTTTGGCCCGGGCGCCATTTGCATTTGAGATTGGGACCGACATTTCATGCTCCACGCAGTTTTCTTGTGTACTACGTATTTCTAAGCTTCAGTCTCCATGATCGCGGAGAAAACGTGAATTTAGCAAAATATTTACCTACTGCTTGCTTGTTAAAACATTTATTTAAATATTCTAGTAGGTAGTGAAATAAAAGAAAGAACGCTGATGGTATATCTTATGCACAGTTTATTTTATTTTCAACAATGCCGAGGACTTGGGTTCGATTCCCAGCACTGGTCTTATTTTTCTGGTTTTTCTGTGCATCTATATTTCAGTTTGTATTTTCGATAAATAAATAAGGATTTAGGGCCGCCACGTACACTCGAAATTCCGTTTCAGAATTTCGACTCGAACATGAACAATTATTTTAAAAAGAAACACCTAACTTATTATTTTAATAGTTTTTCTGTCCGCCAATTGAGCCAAGGAATCCTAAAAAGAAAGCAATTACACGCGCGTTCAAAACAACCAATGATAACAAATTCCAACACCTAAAGTCTACCATCCAATTTTCTTTTAAATCTTTTCAGCGAACAACCTATTGATCCCTTTGATGCTTCGTGTCAACATTATCCTCATGCGTGCCAACTGCCAATCAAAAATGGCTCCCATCAACCCTTTGATCCACGATCCATAGATCAACGTTTTATTTAGGTATATTTGAAAACACGGCTGGGATCAAATGTGTCAATCTATCATGCGGGATTTACGGGGAGTTTCGAATTATCCCTGTTGACAGTTAAGTGTTACTTAATGTGGCCGCTTTAACCTGAATGTAATTGAGGTTAGAGAGGCGCTTTGAAATGAAAATATTTTCGGATCATGTTTCGAGCATTTCAACAGCCTTAATTTTCGTAGTACGCTACACTTGAGACCCCGAACTGGAAGCCGAAGCGTAGGAAGACCACCAACGAGATGGGCGGATGATACTCGTATCCGTAAGACAGCAGGACCAACTTGGACCAGATTTGCCGCATCTAGGTCAACATGGAAATCCATGGAAGAGGCATATGTCCAGCAGTGGACGAATATATGCTGAGAAGAAGAGGAAGAGAAGAATTTTCGTAGTCCCATTTTTTAAGAACGGGATGGAGAATTTGACGACGTTTTCAATTAGTTTTAGACATCTTATATTTCTACTGGAAGACCTGGAAATTGTAACAGAAACTTCTATCATGTTAACAAAAATGTACCCACTTAAATCAAACGGAATAAACGTTAGAATAGTTGCTAAATCCATCCATCCCAGCCTATATACGTCCCACTGCTGGGCACAGGCCTCCTCTCAGAATAAGAGGGCTAGGGCCATAGTTCCCATGCGGGCTCAGTGCGGATTGGGAACTTTACTCGCACAATGCTGCGTGTAAAGACACCTGAATTCAATGGAATTGCTTCGCAAGTTTGTGCAGGTTTCCTCACGATATTTTCCTTCACGGCAAAGCTCGTGGTAAATTTCTAATGTGGACCAAATCAAGTAATTGAAAGCAAGTAGTCTTTGGCCCTTCAGGCGACTCATCCCAAATAAGATACCCTAGACCATGTTAACCAGTATCTAATCATACAAAACGACTGTTTAGAAAAAGTTCCGTTTTTAAAAGAGAATCCACCCTTAAATAAATGAAAGGAACCCCTGTACCAAGTTTCAAGTTTCTAGCCCCAGCGGTTTGGGCCGTGCGTTGATAATATCAGTATAATATATAATCCAGTGAGTCAGTTTTGCCTATATAAACAAGATATTTTGACTTTTGAAAGTGGTCTGTGTACGACATAGTCATCTTTTAACTTTACTAACGTGTAACCTAAAGGAAAATTTATAACTGAACATCGTGGGTGTTTATTTATTAAAGCATCAATTATTGAACTAGTGACTGCTGCGTGGGTGAAGAAAATTGATTTAAATCAATATTTAAGTTAATTTGATTTTGATTTTTTTTCCATTTTAACCACTTCCATTCCACCAATTAATTGTGAGAAAGAGAGAGAAAAACATTTATTTACACATTCGATATGCGAAAATCTATTACTATAAAAATTTTACATCGAATAGTTATTCCGTGAAGTCGCCAAGCGGTCACAGCGGAAGACCAGCGTTGGCCTCTACGGCCAGCACTACGCTGAGCTGAGACCGCTACGCGATTTCGCAAATAGTAGGTATTTGTAATGTTTTGTTGTTGTTTTGTTTTGTGTTTTTGCGTGATTTGCGAAGTGCGAAATAAATATTTTCTATTCTGTTTTCATTGGGGCCTCTCTCAGCCTAATTTATAAGCTGTTTTTCAGTGGAACCAATTTAGAATGAACCACAAAACATTCACTCAAACACAATCTAACTAATATAAATGCAGAAAGTTGTGAGTGTGTTATGTGTTGTGATTAATTTTATATGTGTTTTTTGTTATACGACTGGATGGAAAACGAGCAAGTGGGTCTTCTGCCGGTAAAACTACTGGCATTTATGGTATCGCAACGCATCTACAATACCCCTGGTGTGCAGATGTTTATGGGCGGTGGTGATCTTTTACCATCAGGAGACCCACTTGTTCGTTTGCCATCCAGTCAAATAAAAAAAAAATAAAAAAAAATTCACATTGCATTGCGGTATTTGATTGACAACTTTAAATGCGTTCATAAAGACCTCGCAATGTAACACATTTTTCTCTTGCAGTTCTAACTGAGATTTAACGTACAAAACCCTTAGGTCGACGCTGCCCACATATTAATAATTTATCTGTAACGGTGTAAAGTTGGGTGCCTAAATTTCAAATGTTGCTAAATATTCCAAATGAATGCTCTTACTTTATTCCTGTTAAATGGGGATAAACGCGAAAGCATTTGTTTGTTTCCTTTTCACTCTTAAATCGCTCAACCGATTTGGATGTAATTTGGTATGGGCATGGTTTGGTATTAGACAAACATATAAAAAGTTTTTAACTCGGGAAACTGCTAAGTATTAATGAAATTATTGGTGCATGAAGTCAGGGCGAAAGTTATAATAAAATATTTTCAAGACATGAACATCCTTAGTGATAAAAAAAATGCAATAGTAGCTCTGTTTGTCGCTCTTTCTTCTGCTGTAGAATCTGCTGTTTAGAAGCTGTAGATTTGGATAAATTTGTCTGTTGACAGAATATCAGCAGCATTTTATAGTAATGATATTTGATTTTTATATCTTAGTTCACTCACAACGTTAGCTGTAACTAGTAAGAATTTCCTCCCTTGTAAAAGTTTTCATATCCGATGTAAAGTACTTTATCTTTATAACAAAACTTTCACTATTCTGGGGCAAAACCGCAAACTTTCTCTATTACTTTATTTCATTCGTCCTCAGAAATATGTCAAAGCGACGAAATGAAAGAAGAAATATGAATTATGAGAGCAAGTTGTTCTTTTTTTGAAACGGAGGGTCGTGCTAGAGAAAAAAAACGTCGCCAGTCTTATGAATGCGAGTTGAGCGAGTACTTACGTAGTTATTGTAATTTTCCCCATCACCTGATAATCAGGGATCCAAGTGCTTCATTTTTATTAAAATTATTAGTTTTTGTATGCAGCTTTGCTGTTAGACGCGGAATTTCTATTGAAATATTACTTGATTCCCATGGGAATTTCCAAAAGTTCTACCGTAGTCTTCCTTTACGCGGGTAGATGGGTATTTGTAATTTCAGTGCAAACAGCCACTTTGTGGATGTCACTGCTTTATGAAAGTATTTTTTTTTTATATTTCAAAAAACGTGAATCTTATGATGAGATCCCATTTCATAATTAGTATCTGAATCCATCATGATATTAGCACTTTCTCTCGAAATATTAGAAAACTTAATTACATTCATGGTACTGATATCCATGGAAATGACTCTATGACGACCGTTAGACGGCCAGATGGCCTAGTGGTTAGAGAACCTGACTACGAAGCTTGAGGTCCCGGGTTCGATTCCCGTGTCGGGGCAGATATTTGTATGAAAAATATGAATGTTTGTTCTCGGGTCTTGGGTGTTTAATATGTATTTAAGTATGTATTTATCTATATAATTATGTTTATCCGTTGCTCAGTACCCATAACACAAGCTTTGCTAAGCTTACTTTGGGACTAGGTCAATTGGTGTGAATTGTCCCGTGATATTTATTATTATTATTATTATTATGATCCAAAATTGAGAAATGCTCATTGCAGGCACAGAATTTATTATGGTAGAGACACACACATCGCGATAAAAATTGCGATAAAACTTCGTCTGCGTATTATAAACAAAGAAATTTTAATATCGATAGATATATGAACATTATTTTTTAATTATGAGGGTTCGCCCGCCCCTTGCACTCCTTAGTTATAAAATCTTAAATAGGTAATAAAGATTATTAGCTAAGTAATTGTATGATTATTGTAATGTTATTCTGATTTATAATAAACAGTTTTTTTTTTTTTTAGATAAAGAAAAGCTTTGATGTACGAGAGTTTACCGACAGGGTGCGAAGTGTCTGCGGCTTCGCCCGAAGTGCCGAAGTACTCGCGAATATTCGGCTACACACATCGCGATAAAGCGAATGTTCGCGCTATCGCGCTCTGTGTGGCCATCTCCTAAAATGTGGTTACCGCTATCTTGCCGGAACTATAGAATTTTCAGGATACAATAAATACATTTCCCAGAGTTGATGCTACCTTCTACTAAATTTCGTTTAAATCAGTTTAGCGGTTTAAGTGAGAATAAGTAGCAGAAGGACAGTTTTTTTTTAAATAATAATAAATTTATTTCATAAGCCTCTTAAAAAAGTAATAACAACGTGAAATTGCTTTCGAATTAGATGTAGGTACTTCAAATATTTTTTAATAATGTGGAAACACAAGAAACTAATTTCAAATTAAAGTCCCGTCCAAAGCTCACACAATCAAGGTCGCTATTACCGCCAAGTCTCCAACTTCACTTAGAACAATCGAGAACACAACATAAAGTAAGCATTCCACTCAACCTCAATCCGCCTCAATAAATACAGTTTCCGTTCGAAAACGTTACTAACTCCTCTAACAGGCCGCTTGTCGCACCGAGTGACACCCAGCCTCAATAAAGAACTGAACAACTTCGAAATTGGAAAAGAAATCGGGCCCGTGCCATGCAAATATCGGCAGGACTACAAAATTACTAAACTCAGTCGAGTTAGTTTCTGAACGGACTTTCAGATTTCGCCATAAGTTGCTGGCAACTTGGTTTGCAATAAAAAAAGTTTGGCGTGTCATTTTTGAAATTAGAATTCTTTTTGAGTTTTGAGGGCTTGTCATTTGTTTTAGTGGCTACTACAGTGTAAATAGAATTTCGTGCGGGGAACAAACGCTACTTTTTTATAACTGGCATGCTCATTTTAATGTATTTTAGAACATGAGTAGGGAAAGATATTCTTATTCATGTGCTCTTTGTTAAAATCCTTTAGAATATTACACATTATATAAATACTGAGCACATTTTTCGTTTGATTATAATTTTACACTGAGTTTCAACTGTTAATTTTAACTGTTCAATCAAAATATTAATGAAATTGCTGGCTATATTTTAACATGCGAATAAGACATTCGATATAATTAACGTGTTTGAATTATAAAATAATGCTGCCTAGGTTATAAGTTAGTTAATAATTGAATTAATAACATTGTAAATTTGTTTTACAAAAATTATACCTATAAGATTACGAGGAAAAAATTTTGATATACTGATTCTCGATACATAAAATGTACTACCTAACTAAATGCTTTTTTTTCTTTATTTTTATGATTCCAAAATAGTCTGACCTAATCCAGACCAACAGCGTTAGGTTTTTCATTTTACGAAAAATTATCAATTTTAATGTATTTGGTGCCATAATTATTACTAGTATAAATCAACAGCTCAAGTTAATCACAGTGTAAAACTAATTAAAGGACTGTTTAATTTTTTTTAATTATTTAAGTGTGTTTCAAATTATAAGTGACAGATATTTGTGATGGCGTCTGTGTGTTTTGTCCAAATAAATAGAGCGCTTAAAGCAGTTACTTTCAACTGTTTTATTCATCGCATGAAGTTTAACCATTTATTTTTCTCTAAAAATAACTGGTTTGATGCATTTTGAGCTGAACAGCATTTTCCAAATTACTATTGTTGTGGGTATTCAGTAACTTATTGTATAGCATTGCAATTTTTTTAAATGGTTTTGTCGTCCAAAAAATAGAAAATTAAATTGTTTTCTTGCAAGTTACGTATACAAAATGTCGCTTAGATCATCTAACCAGTATGATCGTAGATCGTTTGTCATAACCTCTTTTTTCTGTGAATCCAATAATTTGTTCAGAATTTTTATAAAACAAACCTAACCCTATCTATAGTTTTCTAAAGTGTGATCATTTTAAAAAATCAGAAAAATGTAAGGTTTCAGTGGGAAAAAAACTATGACAAACGATGATTCAGACTAAAATTACGGTATGACTACTGAAGAAAATTTTTGGGAATGCCAAAGTTCACATGACTTTGGCACAGAAAATTTTTATTTGGTCCTTTGAGCCGGATATAAACCAGCGGCTTAAAGCGAAAATATTATATTTTATTATTATTTTATTTATTAGTTTGTAGTGTTATGCTACTTACGTTTCATTTTACACGGTCTTAAATTCATTTTTACATCTCTTTTGGTTCTCCGTCATTCACCTCAAAATTGGATATTTTACATCACCTTCATTTCTATAGGACCCTGCAACGTTTTTAAAGCATAAGAACACAATAATAAACCATTTTCACTTCGTATTTTCACGTTTTTAGCACTTTTTAAATCGATCTTGATGGAGTCTACCTTTTTCGGTCTTTTATTTAGGTCTCCGAAATTCTACAACTTCGGGCTTCGCGCGCGCTTACGCGCGTCCTTTTTTCCTCTATCAATAATACTTTTATTTCCACTTAAATCTTGCCGTTTCCCTGTTAGGAGCTTAAAACCAAAATTTGACATGTTTTGACATCGCTGTTTATATGGTTGTCATGGCGTTTTTTGTTCAAATTTGTTACCGGTCTGATGTTTTTCGATTAATACTTGTACAAAAATACTCTTTTCGTCTTGGCCATCCATAAAAATTTATTTTTAATTCGAAATTTTTTATGTTCTTTTCCGAGATCCGCCGTCGAGCGCGGAGCTCCGTCAAATCCTATAAAAGCGGAACATCCGCTTACGAAAGTCAGTCTTTCTTCAGTTTTCGAAACGAGAACATCTCTTAAAAGGCCTTATCCCGGGGCCGCCTAGCCCCGGGATCCTGCAAGCCTTCGCGCTCCAAATAAATACTAAAGTCGTCTCCATCGCCTCCGTCTCCATCGCCTCCGCCTCCATCGCTCATCATTGTGCAGTGCCTGCGCCGTTGCCCGGAGTGCCCTCTTTTTCTCCGGGCGCTGCATGTGCATTCTCCGGGCGCTGCAAGTGCCATATCCGGGCGCTGCAAACGCCTTCTCTGGGCACTGCATGTGCCATCTCCGAGCGGTGTGAGCGCCGTATCCAGGCGTGTACAGCGCCGTCTCCAGGAGTGTACAGCGCCGTCTCCAGGCGTGTACAGCGCCGTCTCCAGGCGTGTACAGCGCCATCTCCAGGCGCACAGGGCGCTACCCCAGGCGCACAGGGCGCTACCCCAGGCGCGTCCACGGGTTTCCTCCACCGAGCGCCGGGTTCCTGGAAATTCTTTCGTCATCGTTCGTCGCTGCCCGGTCTACGTCCATCCATCTTCATATTCATTCTCACCCACATACATCACCACTTCACATTTTTTTTACCTCATACTGAAATTGTTGTAAATATTTTATTTTTTTTACTTTAAATAAATTGTTCTAATATTTTAATTTCGTTGTTTGGTTTGTTAGGTTAGGCTTTTCTCTTTTTAAATTGTCGCTTCACGACAAGTTTCACTATTGAAAGCAATCTCTATGTAAAATTTCAGGTTTCTGGTTCCAATTTCAAGGCTTTGGGTGTAAATGATGGAGTCGATCTCTAGAATATGCTCCTATATTTTAAGATAAGCCATAACCATCAGCTGAGTCTGCGCATTGAGTGCTTATCGCCAAAATTGTCTTTAATCCTTAGTTAGCTAATCCTGGTTTAAGTCTTGGTTAAGTAGGGCATTGTCGAAGAAAGTGATAAGGCTTCTAAGACGGCTGTCATTAATTATAGGTTTCTTACAAGACTTAACTTACAGGTCAATAAGTAGAACGTATATATTTACTTAAACATATAATTGATGGTTGCGCTTTTCTGTTATCATAGATTTATTTAAAAAGGCGGGCAAGTGCAAGTCGCACTCGCGCACCGAGAGTTCCGTATACATTTATTGGTATGTAAGTAAACAGGAATCGTGTCTTGAAGATACTTATTCCTTTCTCTCTTTTTACAAGCGGTTTAAAAAATCCAATGTATGCAGAACCCTACTCTTAAGCAAAATGTACGCAGTGTGGGGTCAGATCATATTGGTCGTTTATTTATGTTGTAAAACTCTTGGGAATCATCTCTGGGAATGCACTAGTGCATTTCACTGTATCATAATCTTGAATAGAATAGAATAGAATCATTTATTGCAAGTCACATTACAATTTAAAGATGAAAGTATAATAATTAAGTAGTACACATGTGACACCCTGCAAGGGCATGGCAACATAACATAACATAAATTTAACACTCTAGGACTAGGGCTTCATATTATTATTATACAAATTCTAAACGCCCATTTAAGCATTCCGTATAACATTATATACCTGAATTATTAATTTCGTGTCAATATTAGGTTAAATTATACACTTCATAAGACAATTAATTAAGAATAATCTTTCTTAAAAAACTCGTTTAAGCTATAGTAACACTTGTTCACTAGGAATATTTTTAATTGCTTAATAAATAAATTATATCTTTCTAGGTTCCTCAAGGAATTCGGTAGGTGGTTGTATATTTTGATGGTCATGGAATGAGGGCTACAGGACACAAGTTTTAATGTAGTAGATGGTGCTTTAAGCTTATTAAGGTTTCGATTGTTTCTCTTATTATTTGTTAATTCTGAATACATTCCCATATTTTTCCTGATAAATTTGCAAGACTCTAATATGTACATGGAGGCAAGAGTAAGTATCTGATGCCTTACAAAATAGGGTTGGCAAGAATCCATTTGATCAATATTCACCAATATCCTGATGCATTTTTTTTTAAGTATAAAAATTTTGTCTACATCAACACAGTTCCCCCACAACACAAGACCATATGATAGCCTTGAGTAGGCATAATTATGATGTCACCTCTACTCGGCAATTTACTACAATTTTCTTGTTTCTTCGAAACATCCATCGCAAGTATTCTAACCAAAGCCATCCATTTTGTGGCACTAATTTATTAACAGCTCCCTCACCTCGTTTAGTGGGTACCAGCTGAGGCCGGCATACATTTAGCCCTTCTGCTTCGAAGTGACACTTATCTCATAAATAAATTATGGAAGTGTGTAGACCTAGTACTTCTCTGCCACGTCTAAACATTCGATTCTCGTAGTTTCTAGTTATCTACTTATTTATATGTACCTATTATAGTGTAAGGAAGTTTGCAAAGATGTTTGAATGGTTTCACTTGATCAATGGTTGAACACATTTAGATTTGATTTGGCGTATAACAAAAAGTTGGAAAACCCCCGACTGTGACAACACTTTAAAGTTCTATATCTCAAAAACGGCTGAACTGATTTTGGTAAAACATGTCTAAAAACCGTCGCTAGAAAACCAGCTTTCAAATAAAAAAAAACTGCATTCAAATCGGTCCACTCGCTTTAGAGCTACGGTGCTACAGACAGACACAGACACACATAGCGGTCAAACTTATAACATCCCTCTTTTTGCGTCAGGGGTTAAAAAATAGACGAGGATCTTTACCATAGGTATGGCGCAGGTACTTATTATATCGGAAATATAATATTTTATAATAATATTTTAACTTTAAACAAGAAAGAAGTGCGACTGCAATCAGTAGATGACGTTATTTGATCTGTGCTCTAAAAATGTTACCGTAACGTACGTAACCTTTTTTTTCGTTCATTGTTGGCTGCAATATGAAGTAAAGATCCCGATTTTACCGTTTTAAATACGAAATTAAAACAAAAGGAAACAATATTCCCTTCACACACTATAAAAGTGTCAACAATAAACCCCTGAATTGCTTCGGCTACAATGTAAAACACGCTTCACGCGTTGGCAATCAAATACTCATCATGGCGAACTGCAGTTTACACATCGCCCCTGTTGAACGTTGGTTTAACTCATACACTCGGGATATTACGTATTTACTGGTTCATTTTCGTAAGCCGTATTACGTAAAACAAATAATTGTAGGGTAATTATTAACTCTATGCAGGCTTTAAAACTACTGCTGAATATTCCAGCTAGTTGTTGGATTATTAGTTTGACTGAATACTCCTGTAAATGTTTTTCGGGATTGTTTAATTGTGATATATATTTATTTCATATCATTTCATTTTCATTTTTACATTTTCATACACTATCAAAGTGCACCATGACAAATATGTAACGATAGTACTTTTGAATCAAAAATTGTAATGAAAATACTCTACCATATATTTGAGTACCTACTTAGCAGAGTCAAACTATTTATCGTCATTAATGCTGTGATCTTCTGTAATTAATAAGGTGCATAGCTTATAAGTTGTTACGCAATGTTAGTGATAATTAAACTGTGTACTTACTGATGAAGGTCCAAATCACACTACACCACAGCACAACGTCTCAAATTGTTCTCTCTTCTCCTATTTATGTTTTTACTGTTTTTGCTGTGATGTAGTGTGTTTTTGTTGTCAATAAATATTGTGAGTTTGAGTTTGAGTTTGAACTAAATAAATGTTTAAAAATAATTAACATCATCAGCCGAAAGACGGCCACTGCTGAAAGACCTCTTCCTTAAAACGCAGCAAATAGCATCAACACATTACTTGCATCCACCCACTCCTTACCCACTCTCATGATGTCGTCAGTCCATCTAATGAGAAGCCTACCAATATTTCGTCCTCCGGAAGAATATGAAAGTTTAAATGGCAACGGGCAGACCACGTCACTCGAAGAACAAATAACAGATAAGGGAATAAGTGTTCGAGTGGCAATCATCGCCGTTGCCGTTAGAGCACTCCTAGCTACGAGTACATCGGTAAGATAAGTTTTTTGGCAAAATTCCGTATTCTGGATTTAATCGCGCAAAGAAACTCTGAGCAAAGCATTCTCCATAGCTTGTTGCGTGACTCTGAGCCTCATCAACGTAGGAAAACTGTAGAGACTATAGGAAGAAAGAAAGAAATAAAGATTTATTTTGGGTCCATAAGTACCTACCACCTAAGATTAAAACTAAAACTAGCATTAAAACTATATTACTTGGTGACACGACAGGATACCAAAAAGGGTCTCCACTCAGCATAATGTTGCCGCACATTATGTGGAGTAACGCTGGTTTCAATAGCTGGCTGGTATAGAGTTCCAACTATTACAAATACATAGGATTTAAGCAGGAGAGGAGTATAGATGATATTTCCTTGCCTATCACTAAGTCAAAATGTTGCTAAAATGTCCTACTCTACAGTATGCCGCCGCAAAAATGTCTTCGATCGTGTGTAAGTGCTTACAAATTTAAATGGGTATAATACTGAACCTCACCTCAACGTTCTATCGATCAGTGTCTTGCCCTAGAAACCAGAATGGAAAATAAAAGGGTGCGGTGAGATTTCGGGATCGTAAGTCGCCGACTTGTCTCGACAAGGTTGATTGGAATGGGCCGTTTGTATCTTTTATTGGCCTCAATACTTGAATTTGGTTTGCGACTGCTACTATTCTAACGTGTAGCTAATAGGGTAATACTATGGTTGCAATGAGTAAAATACTATGAACATGAAAGTTCTGATCAGTCCATCAATAGTGTGTGTGTGGGTTGTGTAGTTATTGTGATTTTAACCGACTTCAAAAAACAAATAATTGAGAACGATATCAAAATCTGCAGCCAATTCGTAAAAAATATGACCAAAAAATGGGGCGACCGAAACGCTTGAATAATCGCCCTAGTAAAGTATAGTTCAAAGATAATAGGGAACTCAACTCTGTCTAATCAATTACAAGTGCTATTTCTGTTAAATTGCAAGACAAAGGGTACCAGAAAGATTTCTTACGCGAGAAAGCTGCAAGAAGCCAATTTGCATGACAGACGACTTTGCGAGTCAGTAGTGGAATAATTTGGTGTCAGTCTCGTTAAGTGGTAAAGAAAGAACGAATTAGATTATTGACTAGCTCTAGTCTTGCATTTTTTTTTTTCTAAAAAGGATTGAAAAGGTTTTGTTTGAGTTTTGAGTTAGTGCGTTAGACAGAATTTTACTTTACTCGTACTAACATTTTGCATTTGCATTTTGCCCGTGGGTGTCGGGTTAGTACACCTCTCAATTTCTTCCGTGGATGCAGGTAGTAGGACCTCGTGTAAGTTCCGCTCGGATTACTACCACCATCTTGCTCGCTAATCCTGTCGTGCTCGTGAAGCAGCAGTGCTTGCACTGTTATGTTTCGGCGTGGAGAGTAAGACGGCAGGTAAAATTACTGCCACTTGAGGTATCCTATCTTAGACCCATAGGTTGGCAACGCATCTGCAATCCCCCTGGTGTTGCAGGTGTCTATGTGCGGTGGTGATATCTCACCATCAGGAGAACCACTTGCTTGTTTGTCATCCAGTCGAATAAAAATAAATGTCGTGTCGTGTGTGTGTCCGTATGTGTGTCCCGGTTGCCACGTGACAGGCTTTGCCTAGTGTGGGACCAACGGCAATGCAATTTTTGGAATGCGATACTTTTTCAATAAACTGTTTTTTTTTTTTACGACGCGACTGAGTATATAGGTTAAGGTATACCGTGACGTAGGCGACAGGCTAGCAATCTTTCGCTATTGTACCGTTTTAGTCAAACTTAAAACCTAAAATTGCCAAAAGTGGCTCCTTCGTGTGCTCTGCCTACCCCATTTGGGAATACAGACGTGATGTTTGTGTATTGTGTGTGTGTACATTTTGTATGTTTATTAAGTAGAAAGTTTCATTAAGCTTCCACTTGTTTCTGTATTTGTTTGCTTCATTAGTTTATACTTTATTGTGCTTATACCTATCTCTTTCATATTCAGGG
This sequence comes from Choristoneura rosaceana, assembly GCA_037349165.1. Taxonomy (NCBI): domain Eukaryota; kingdom Metazoa; phylum Arthropoda; class Insecta; order Lepidoptera; family Tortricidae; genus Choristoneura; species Choristoneura rosaceana. The sequence continues at coordinate 1,669,584 of JAZBNJ010000002.1, forward strand.
AACTAATCACAATCAGCTAACGATCAAACTTTGGTATTGATATTGACAATGCAAAGTAGGATTACGCGGTCGTTAAATGCGGAGGTAGGTAGTCTAGTATTATTCTTTTATGAAACATTTAACCTCATTTTTCTAACTGTAGGGGTAGGTATACCATAAACCAAACAGAATAATACGGTACAAGATGATCTGGGGATATTGTATCTGAGCCGTCTGATGGTGTCCTTACGACGCCATGTTCGCCATGTTCATGTGTGTTGTGTGAACCTAGTCTTCTGGCGAACACAACGTAAAATGGCCGAGAAGAACATGACATCGTAAGAATGCCATTAGACGACTCATGTACAATATCCCCCAGCTACAATAGCCACGGGTCACCTTACTACCATAAAAGTTGAGTATCGTTTGCATGTCATACAACAATAATGACGATAAGATTTGTCTGCCAATTTATAAATTACACTTCAGCGACATGTTCATACATGTGGTGGGAAGCTGAACCCTAATTTAATGAGCTAAGAACAATACAGGACTTTAATGATAGCCACGTCTATGCAACAAATTGTGTTCATAGAGCTCCTACACCTCCACACTGTATGAACTCACACTAATCACAAAAACCCAACAATTGAAACGCTACACTGATGCGTATCGAACTCAATTAGAGTTCATCCTCAGAGCAAAACAACCGTTCACTATGCTACTGGATGTTAGAACTCTTGTTACACGACTGCCCTAAGGAAGGTTATTTGCCATTTTGTAACGGGGGCGAGCCACATTGCTCGAAGAACAGATAACCGTTGGGGGAGAAAAGTCCAAGTGGCGACCACGAACCGGAAGATGAAGCGTTGGCAGGCCTCCCACCAGGTGGACTGAGACGACTTCGTGAGAGTTGCGGGAGACCAGTGGATCCAAGTGGCAAGTTGTCGTTCATTGTGGCGTTCTAAGGGGCCTTTGTTCAGTAGTGGACGTCTTCCGGGTGATGATGATAACCACAAAGTTACTTACCAAAGACGTCGATGCAGCCGATCTGCCACTTCATGCTGGGTTGCGTATTGATCTGACACATGTAACAGCCGCGGTCTTCAGCGCGCAGTGGCCGGATCCTCAGCTGCCAGGTGCGAGGAGAGTCCCGACTGACGGAGTACCTAGCGCCCAGGACTGCTCGGTCGTGCATTGTCAGAACAGTCTGGTCTTCTGCCCGGAGCCAGCCGACCTGTGAAGAAGTTAAGGACTTAGTATGCGAAGATACAACAGGTAGGTACAATACCCGGCTAAATATTGCACAACGGTTTTTAGAAAAGGACTCGACTAGTTTCGGCGTCGTAGAGCGTTGTGACTCACTAACTACTTATGTGACGTTTGTCCGGCGTTGTACAGGTGCAGTAGAGTACGGACGCATTCAGATGAAAATATATAATAAAGTGTTGTTAAAACCCCCAAAAATTTAAATTGTACGATCGCATCTTCAGAAAAGAGGGAACTATCCTTTTTCTAGTAATTGCAACAGCTCTCTACAGATATACGGAGTTTACGTGTCATTAATTTGACGTAAACTAATTAAATCCATAAAGGTTCAGTATTTATTTGATATACTTAAAACGTCATTTAATAAATACGATGATTGATATGACGGTCGCCAGTAATCGGAAATCGTCGTGAACAGCCAATTGTCCTTTTTTAAAGTCAGATGTGCAATCTTTATTGTTGGCCCTTACACCGGACCACTATGAAGTTGGTCGATGTAACTAAGTCATTAATGAACCTCACCGCTCGCGGTATAAATTTCGTTTTGCCTTTCAACATAGCTTTTGATGGAAACAACTAAAATAAGTGCAGCTATATTTGTAGAGTAGAGAGTTATCGTCAAATTGCCCTCATCTAATCGGTAACCATAATTAACAATTCTAGTAATAATAATTGACGGTAATGATTTCATTAGTCACATAATTGTACAGTATAGCGTAAATAGGTGTAGTTTCTGACTAATTTTAATGAACCCTGAAATTTTGCTGCTGAATTTTCGAATATTGTTTAGACATTACTCAATCACAAATAAACGTGCAGGAATCCAAATACAACACGGGCCGTAATAGTAATTTAGACTTAACTTTAGGCTTTTTGCAGTTATCTGCATTCAGCAAAATTTTTATTGTTAATATAACAAAACCTGTTTGCGCTACTGAGTTGGCTTACATTAGCAATAATAATCCTTGGTGGCTACGAACAACACAATTATAGAGTTTCATGCAGTTATGCCCCTTATACCTACCGTACGTGTAATAGCCTCTATTAGATGATTTATTTGTTCTATTCTAGGTCAAGTTACTTTAGAAAACTAACTTTCTATAATGGCTTAGGGTCTGGTCTCCACCCTTAAGACCTTTAATCAAAATCTAAATTAGGATCTCAGTTATTATCACTGTTTCATTGCTGTTAGTGGTGGTATGTCGGTATTGTCGGTGCTAAAATGTTTTTAATGTTTGATAAATTTCACTTGCTGTGGGTTGTATGTTTTGATGAACGGACAGATAATAGTAAGTAGTTCTTTAGTGACCTTAAGTAGAAATACTGTTTAAACCTCGTAAAGAACTAACATTAGTATAATGAATGCGACCGTTTGTTCTCAAATCACGAAGAAGATATTGTCGTTGAGGCCGAAAAGTTCTCAAATCATAGATCGGCAAGTGTAGCGTAGAAGGTCCAACAACAAGATGGGCGGATGAAACCGTGGGTTCTCGATGGATGCACATCGCTTCTAACTGAAGCAACTGGAGGTCTTTGGGGGAGGTCTATGCCCGGCATGATGATGATGGTCACCTCATTCTTTCATTAAACCAGCTCTTTGGACACGCCAGCCTGTTGTTTTTGAAACTTATTTTTCCCTTGTTTTTACTTATTATTTATTACCTATAACCTATTTATTTCTTGGTAACTTACAATTTGATCTATTTCTATTTGTTAATTTTATTTACGTATGTATAAGTTTAGTATACTTGTGTATTATTGCAAGTCCACGGTTCTGACAGAAAGTCACCGCTGCAGGTGTCTAACGCCTCAGCATAATGCTGTCAGCGACCGTTTCACTTTTGTGGGGACACGCAAAATCGTGTATGAATGTATTTTCATGTCTGTGTTTTTTTTTTGTTTTTTATTCTTATTTTGAAACTTAGTTGTATTTGTGTCTTTGTGAATGTAAATAAATATCTCATTTCTTTCTTCTATCTCATAGCCCGCAAAACCATTTTTGACTTGCCAAAAAAACTTAACGTAGGTAAGTTCTCTTTATTATGATCAGCTTATGCACTATGAGTAACATTAATTAGCTATATCAATGGCATCGCGTTTATCAATTGCCGTTCACTCCCTGGCAAGCTGCCAGGGCTAAGAGGAATGACTATTAAGTTGGGCTTCCCGCCATCAGAAAGCTCAATAAAAGAGCCGTTAACAAGCTAATACGAAGATGAACGAATCGATTAGAATATCTACGGTTCGCATAAATTTAACGAACTGGGAGAGGCGTCACTGGCTACAATCATAATCTTAATATACAGGTAGTGTCATGAGTGTTGAAGTGAATGATTAGGTACAACACACACAGCTACATGAAGAACTTATTGTATATAATCTAATCAACAAAAAGTTGGAAAATCCCCGAATTTTTGACTTAAATATCTCAGAAACGGCTTAAGATCCATCGCCAGAAAACCTGTTTTTAAATAAAAAAACCACATCTATCCGTTTAAGAGCTACGGTACCACAGACAGACATACATAGCGGTCAAACTTAATAACATCCCTCTTTTTGCGCCGGGAGTTAAAAAAGGAGAATGAATGACTGAAACTGCTGGTTTATTCTATTTTACCCGACTGCGAGAAGGAGGGTTATGTATTTGACCCGTATGTATGTATATGTATGTATGTCTATTCCTATGTCCTCTTGTAACTACTCAACAGATTAACCGATTTTGATACATTATACGTCATTGGATTCGTCTTGATGACGCGACTGACATTGGGTAAATGCCATTCTTAAAAAATCAAAATGGTAGATTTTTGACGCCAAATTATGACTCTTCAAATTTTATTTTTATTTGAACCTATCGTGTAAGGTATCAAAATGAAGGGATTTAAAAAGAGATAATTAGTATTTTTAACGCAGTCGGGTTTTTGATTTTTGATTTGAAATTAAAAACAGACAACATTACACCAACAACAATTAAACAAACAAAAGATTCTTCTGTAAAAAACGTGCAAACAATTTGTATAGCGGAGCTGCAACTAGCTCCAAACAATAAAAATACCTTTGTCTTTTTAAATTAAGACCACAAAAATTCGCACAGATTACTGTTAATTACAGTTTCGTTAGAATTCTCTGGCTCGTGTGGAGATTGTGAAGCTAGAAAGGCGCATGTCCACGTTTTAGGAGATAACATACGTCGTTTCGGTGTTGAAGGGAAGTCTTGGCTCTATGCCTACAGCACAACAATGCACAAAAATCAACCTGCACTGGCGAAGGTGTGTTGTGAATTTTAATGCATCTAGAATGGCTGGTGGAAATACTTCGTATTTTTAAAGTACTTTTACTTGGATTAGGAATATTCCTATTTAGCCTTCAATTATAAATAACGGTTTTTCAGGATGACTGTAAAAGTAAGAAAAATTTGGAATTGAAATAAAAAATACAAAAAGATTCCAAAAAACAATCTTAATTTGATTGCTTAATAATGATATCTCTTGTCCGGGTGAGCGGTTAGTTCCGTCCGATGGAGCGCCGAAAGTTTCTCGATGAGGACTACGGCATAGATGTCGTGTTAAAGGGATCTCTTCCAGTTAACCTTTGAACGATTGACAGGATATCAGACACAAGAGAAGATACTACAAGTACAATTAAAAGGTAAAAGAACTGAAATTAAAATTAACTCAAAAATTCATTATAAATACATACACATACATATATAGGTTTACACTAATACATAATAATAAAGTCAATAAACTAATACTTATCAAGACAAATAAACTATACATATTTTAAAAATACATATTTTATACATATACTATACACCTCTTTTTTCTTGCGGTGCCTCTCCACTACTGGAGGTTGGCTGTCAGCTCCGCATATCTATCTTTGTCTCTCGCCAGAGAAAACAGTTCTTCCACACTGGCGATACCGGTCCACTCTCTAATGTTTCGGAGCCACGATTTCTTTCTTCTTCCGACGCGTCTTTTCCCCTCAAATTTTCCCATCATTATTGTTTGGAGTAAATGATAACGCTCATGCCTTAATACATGTCCTAGATATGCTACCTTTCTTCTCTTGATGATCAACATGAGTTCTCGGGATTTTTTGTCTCGCCGGAGTACCTCGTCATTCGTGACTCTATGGATCCAGCTTATGCGTAACATACGACGGTAAAACCACATTTCCAGTGCCTCTAGTTTTTGTCGTATGCGCTCCTTAATGGTCCATGCCTCTGATCCATAAAAAACTATTGGCCAGATGTAACATTGAAGCATTCTTACTCTAAGGTTGATGTCGAGTTGCTTGTTTCAGAGTACCTTTTTCATTTTATTGAAAGACGCACGGGCTATTTCCATCCGGGTCTTGACCTCATTGTCGGACTCCCATGCTTCATTGACCCATGCTCCCAGATATTTGTACTGCTGGACTCTTTCAAGAGGTGTACTATACACCACATATACACAAAACAGAACATACAACACTGCCTATTTTAAGATTTTACCATGAACTGTCAAGCCAGAGCGCCCTTAAGCGATTCCGCAGGGTGGCAACCGACTGTGCCCGCCTGATATCACCTAGCAACCGATTCCACGGACTCACAGCGCGCACGGAGAAGGATTTAGAGTAGGATTTGGACGTACGTTGTAGTTTTTCTAAATTTTCTTCCATAAAAACCTTTTCCTGAGAATAACGAACGCAATAAAAAGATAATTAGTGTAGGTAATCGGTCCAGCCAATCCTGAGTTTTACGCTTAACAACACATTTTGCGCCTTACGCCTTAGATATATTATTTTTTTCTTGACAATGCAAACGCAACGCGACCACTACTCGCCTCGACGCGTCACTCGCGACTGCAGTACCGCGAGACTCCCTTCGAGGCTGTGTAGAGCGCGCGTCTGTGTGAGTGTGTTCGTATCAATCGATTTGTTCGTAGCTTCCCTACTGCTTTAGCATATATAAAAAATGTGCCTAAGACCTTCTGAGAACATAATTTCTCAATTGTTTCATCATCGAGCTATTTACTGGGTAAATATCTTTTCCAAACAAAAAGCTCAGACACTGATAAAAACCTCGGTGGCATTTATGAATATAATAAAGTTTTCTTCGTCTAATGAACACGCCCTTCACGGTTTGTTTAGGGTATTTATGCAAAGCGTTGAAGACAGTGTCCGGCACTTAAAAATTACTTAACTTGTTAAGCTTTTTAAATGTTTTGACTGGCTGCTGTGGACGTTAAAATCACAACAAAATAAGACACACCATACACCTGTTGTCCCGGTTGAAAGCGGCTTGCATCTACCGTGAACCCGTGACTTTAACCAGGTCATCCGTCTAACCGGTGTGAAGTTAGCGGCCAAACGTTGGCGGCCGATATATGGCCAACATTTGGCCGCTAACTTCACACAAATATTACCCTACCAAATTAAGAAGTTCTTGAATGTAATAAGATAGTGCAGCTAAGTGAGTAGAGATGACTTATTTTAAAAGCTCTTGACCTGCCCTACATCGTACCTACACTACATGTTGTTTCCATGGTGTACAACATCTGTAACATGTCGAATTTCTGCAAAGTTTGTATTTTTAATTTGGCCGCTGGCCATTTGTCGACTCTCGCGTGGAAACTGGTAGAGCTAAGTGAGCAGAGATCACTAATTCTCAAAGCTCTTGACCTGCCCTACATCGTACATGTTGTTTCCATGGTGGACAACATCTGTAACATGTCGAATTTCTGCAAAGTTTGTGTTTTTAATTTGGCCGCTGGCCATTTGTGGGCTCTCGCGTGGAAACTAGCAAAGCTAAGTGAGTAGAGATGACTTATTTTAAAAGCTCTTAACCTGCCCTACATCGTACATGTTGTTTCCATGGTGGACAACATCTGTAACATGTCGAATTTCTGCAAAGTTTGTGTTTTTAATTTGGCCGCTGGCCATTTGTGGGCTCTCGCGTGGAAACTAGCAAAGCTAAGTGAGTAGAGATGACTTATTTTAAAAGCTCTTGACCCGCTTTACATCGTTTAGAACACATTGTTATCAATTTTACTCAATATCTACGCTGCACTATCTTATTACATTAAAGAACTTCTTAATTTGGTAGGGTAATATTTGTGTGAAGTTAGCGGCCAAATGTTGGCCATATATCGGCCGCTAACTTCACACCGGTATCCGTCTATCTTTCTTTTTTGCGGCGTTTCTTGCGGCGCATTCTTCTTGGCAATGATGGTCTTACCGAAAGCGCTGGTAGTTTAAAAAAAATGACGTGTAAAAGTTCCCATTGCGGCCTATTTACTGAATAAATGATTTGAATTTGAATATCTCGTTGGTAGATGTCCTACGCTGCGCTTGCCGATCCGCGATCTCCGCTCGAGTACTTTCAGCCCTATAAATATCATCGTCATCTATGGCTTTTGAATTAAAACTATCGTTAAACGCTGTTATCATTTATAAAATAAATACAAAGGTCACCCAGATATTAATACTGAGCTATGTCCGACATGTTTCGAACCAATCCGTTGTTCATTTACAGCTCAAATGGAAATTCAAAAGAAAACTGCGCCCTAGCGCTTTTGTCGACAACTCGGAGCGGCTGTTGACGGCAAAAAACAACATTCATTAGGTAATCTTTAGTGAATCGTATGTGTGTAATTACGGATTTTTTGTCATGCATGTGATAGTGGAGCATGATGCTAAGAATCGCTGAGATACTCTAGGTTATCTTAATATATTTTTTATCTTAAAAATTCTTAAATTATTTATGCGACAAAATCTAGATATTTTGATGTTTACAGTATATTTTACGAAGAATTTAAATTCATTTTATTTTAATCCTGTACTGCTGCTACAAAACCCTGTGAAGGTGCTCATACTCAAACTCAACATGCTCATAAACTATCTCCTAAATTTACCTCGGGATCTTAAAAACGAAGCGCCTGATGAATGTCGGCACCTGCTGAATAAATTGGTGCAAATTTTGCACTTGAACCAACTTAGGTCATCTTGGGAATTAGAGAGGGTCATATTTTACCCGAAGGGGCAAAGTTTTAGGCCCGTTGTAGCGCAGTTAGTGGGCGAGTACCCACTGTAACTGACCTATGTAGGTTAGGCTAAGATTAAGGTATTATATATCCACGACACCGTGTCATGACATGACTGTAATAGGAAAGTGCCAGGAACGGAATGTCAAGCGCACGGTTCGTTCCTGATTGGTCATATTCCTGATTCGACACTTTCCTAACTGGTGATATTCCTAACTCGTCATATTTCCTGATTCGTCATATTCTTAACTCGAGAGATTATTAACACTGGATATTCATAGTTGAGTACAAGTACAAAATCCTCGATAAGCAAGCCCAACTCGCGCTTGGCCGGTTTAAGTATTCCACAATTTAAAAGTAAAGTTTTAGTTTATGTCGCATGTCACGACAGCTGGATGTTTCCATCTGAATAAATTACAATGCCTTGTTAAGTTGAAAATATTAAAGGTGGCTTGAAGTTTAAAAATGGAACACTTATTTCTGTGATAATGTCGTACGAAGAATAAATGTCAGTTCAAGCTGTCTTACTTTACTCATATCTATACAATGAGGGCTATCGAGTATGAATTCGCCGCTAGAGGCGCTAGTGTAGCGTGAGGTCAACGAAATGTCAAATCTCATAGTTTTTGGGTGAGCTACGCGGGTTTATTTATAATTACCTAGAATAAATTTGTGAATATTTTGCATTACCTGAAATTAATTATGGCCATTATGCGACAAGGGGCAATGAACGTCTGTAATTTGAGACAGTTTTGTCTTTCGAAAACTTTTGTCTTCCTTTTTTTTCGAACAAAACGGGATTACACAATACTGTGCTTGCTCGATATTTTATGGTACTGTTATAAGATGTATTAAATAAAATTTTAATCTAAACTTTTTTTTCACGTCCGTTATAACAGACTTTTAAAAACCTCATGCAACAGTGGTGCCATCTAGTGAGAAAAAAAACGATAGCCCTCATTGCCTATCGAATCAACATAATATGTGTAGCTCAGAAAATTAGCACGTTGAAGTGGCAGTGGGCTGGTCATATCTGTCGAAGAACCGACAACCGTTGGAGTAAACGAGTTCTTGGGTGGAGACCACGACACGGCAAACCTAGTGAACAATCAATACCCTCTAGCCAGGTGGAATGCAGATCTACTAAAGGCTGCTGGAAGAAGCAGAATGTGCCGAGCCGCGAACAGGGCGAAATGGCGCTCATTGTGGGAAGAATGTCTAGCAGTGGTAATCCATACTAAATATTATAAATGCGAAGGTGTGTGTGTTTGTATGTTTGTGTGTTTGTTCGTCTTTCATACCATAACGGAGCGACGGATCGACGTGATTTTTGGATAGAGATAGTTTATGGGCCCGAGAGTGACTGACGAGGGAACAGCGCGCGATAACCGAATACCGCGCGGGCGGAGTCAAAAGCTAGTTTAATATAAACTCAATTATTATCGGTAATTTAATAAGTCAAAAAATCAATCTCTTTTTATTTTCATTACAATTGTTTGTTAATACTTAATGTCGTAACATTCAGGCTAACTTGGCTGCGCCATTCGCAACAGCAAGTTTGATAAAAATAACATTTTACTCACAAATGTAACAAAAAACATTGTAAGTCGCAGAGGCCATACTGTAACAGCGACTCATTAAAGCCGATGCCATTAAATTGTAATAGACACAAGTTTGTAATTTCTTATTTACCGCCCTTAAGACACAATGGACTATTTATTACCCCATGTATAAAATAGCTCTCTAATACGGTAATATCTATGGTACTGCTGCGTTCGCTGTAATTCAGTGCAAGTTCTCAATTTCCTCCCCACTAAAAGCCGAGCCACAAACGGAGCTCCTACGCTGAAAACGGGAATAGTTTTCTGATACCCGTAATGGCTTTTATCACGCTATTGATCATTAAGCAGAAACGTTAGTTTTAATGTTATTTTTGAATGTTAATGGTTATTACCATCCACATAAGGAATTGGAAATAGTTAAAGGTGTAATGGGCTCTTTAATTGCTTATAATGTCAGATGTTCTCTTGTCATCGTCATCGTCTCTAGCCTACATGGTGTTAAAAAAGCCTTGAATGATTTAGGCTATTGATTACTAATACAATAACGAATGGAAAAATATTTTTCACTTCTCATACTCGTAAATTTCGTGTTTATGCTGGATCAAGGTGACATAAAAATGACTATGAAAGTGCATAAAATAAAATCTCTAAGACCAAGTCAATCAGGCCACACCAAACAGCCACAAGCAAAAAAGTTTATGTATAATTGTTTTAACAATTTTTTATCTCTGTAAAACTAAAAAAATCAATCAAATAAATCAAAATTAATCAAGAAAACTGAATATTTATAATTATTTAGCAATACGTGAAAAATAATAGTTTATTTCATCTCCGCGCAATCGAAATGAAAAGCAGAGTGTAAAAGTCGAGCACTAAACCCATTTTCCCCTAGACGTCTAGCCTCGCCGTACCGGTTCGGTCTTGCGTAAAATGGCTCGTTTTATGATCTTGTACAACCTACACTATTTATTAAAAAAAAGCTCCATACAAAGATCTTCCATCTCCATACAGAAATCTTTAGATTAGATCGGGATAATAAGTAGCTGTTGTGTTATTCCAAAAGATTCAACTACATGTGTAGAAAATTTCATTCTTACACAGATGGTCGTTTTGGTGTGAAGTAGTAACTACAGTCACACGTACGCGCTCACAACTTTTCACATTTATAATAATAACATGAGTAGGGTTGTATACCATCTTACTGGCTATATAATAATGGGGTATTGTACAGTACCGGGCCATAAATAAAAAAAGCATTTGAAAAGAGACTCTGCTTATTTCGGCTTCGTAGAGCGTTGTCACAGATTACTTAAGTGACGTTTGTAAGTCGTTGCACAGTTACAATAAAGCACGGACGCATTTAGATGAAAATATATAATAAATAGTTGTTAAAACCCTCCAAAACTTTAAATTGTTGATGGCATGTTTAGGAAAAAGAGGAAAATATCCTTTTTGAAGAAGATGGATTTATTTGCCAACGTTAACAATACAGGATAGGCACACAGAATACAAATACGCCGCAAATATGACGCAAAAAAAAGGGGTATTATAATCTGGTATTACTGTTTTCGTTTTTTGTCCGCCATCCAGCCCGCTATAGACGATATTCTAGCATGTGTCAACAGGGGCAGACTGAAAACCAGCGCTGGCAGCTTCCGCGTAAGCGCAGCATTAGCTGAGTCTGCTCCTTTTGCCGCAGGACAGACTACCTATTTGCAAGCTTACATACGTACTCCTGTGCTGTATTGTACTATTTTATCTGGTATTGCTTATATTGTTGTCTGGTATTGTTTGTACTGTTGGTAATTAAATATTTTTCTTTCTTTCTTCTTTCTAAATAAACTAGTGTGGTAAACACATTGCCAGTCCCTTGCACTGTGACAAAAGGAACAGGCTCAGCTTTTTCTAGTAGTTACAACAGCTCTCTATATAGATATCCGAAGTTTATAAGTATTTAATTTGCAAAAACTAATTAAGTCCATAAAGGTACAGTATTAATTGATATAAAACGTCACTTAATAAATACGATGATTGATGGACGTTGGCCAGTGTTCGGAAATTGTCGTGAACAGCCCATTTTCTCTTTCCGAAGACCGATGTGCAATCTGCTATATAATATTCTGAGAAAGACTATTTATTATAGCCTGAATGGCTTCGAGAAACGTATGGGACGGCCGTGCCTTTGTTTTGTTTTGCTTGACTTGGCGGGGGCACTACCGTGCCCCCAGATTCGAAGTGATAACTAGGCAAAGTGATGATTATGCGAAAATTTCATTCGGCTAAAATTATGAGATACCTGTTATGCGAAGTGTAATTCGGAGAATCGATATTATGCAAGATAAAGGGAACCCGTGCAATCTTTATCGCTGGGTACTGTAAACGCTTACTTTGTGTTTTCCAAGGTTGGTAACTGCACAGCCCAACACAGCCTCACGCCCCAGGAAGAACGTGTGGTTGCCGATGGGCCGCTCGAACTCCGGGTCTTCTGTAAACTTCTTTGTAGTCATTTGAGCATCTGTAACAAAATTTAGATCGTAAATAAACCTATCAAAGTTAAATGAAATGCACGCTCTTTCAAAAAAATAACCAAATCTGTACGTTACGCTTTGAAAGTCGATTCGAATTCTACTTTTCTACTCAATATGCGAAAGTTTGTAAGTCTGTTTGTTTGTTTGTTACCTCTAACCTAACCTAACCCAGCGATAGATGAAAAACAGATGTAGATGAAATTTAGTAGGTATACAAATACTTATTTGAATCTCGGGAATACATAGGATAGTTTTTATCCCAGAAAATTGCATAGTTCCCGCGGGATAGCAATAAACAAATTTTACGCGAACGGAGCGTAAAAAAATGTTTGTTGTGTGTATGTGTGTGTGTGTGTGCGTGCGTGCGTGCGTGCGTGCGTGCGTGCGTGCGTGCGTGTGTGTGTGTGTGTGTGTGGCCGTTTTAGCGCGAAAGACTAACACACACACACACGTGTGTGTTAGTCTTTCGCGCTAAAACGGCCTTGGCCTAATAGGTGGTTGAAACTTGGCATGTCTAGACATGACACGGTTATTTTAACACGCACCTAGTTAGTTTATGTTTCTTGCAATATTCTCAATTTGCTTGTCAGATCAATGGTTTGCGCGGGTAAAGTCGTGGGTAAAAGCTATCGTTAATAAACCGTCACGTCCGATAACTCCTCGGAATACCAATTGTCGCTGACTATTGCAAACTATATGACGGGCATCTTCGATCAACAATTACATTTTGTTGATCGAAGACGGGCATCGCTAGTCATCGTGCGGACTGAGTTTCGTGGTACTGGTACCTGGTATTCAGTTCTTGTCAAACGCGCGGCCGTCTAGCGAGCGGGGGCGGCGGCCATTTTTGCCATTTCGTAATGGAAAGCTTCACTGTGTCGATTACTTGTTCACGTGGTGTTTTCTGTTTATACAGCGAATAATTATTGATAATTAATATTTTTTATCGGTATAACCTGAGCTATGACCAACAAAAATTTCAAAGTTCAAAGTTGTGACTTCGAAGTTCAATATCTCAAAAACTACTAATTTTGATGAAACATGTCTATCAACCATTGCTACATAACCTAATTAAAAAAACTGCATTCGAAACGGTCTACCCCCCCCCCCCCCCGTTTACGAGCTACGGTGCCACCGACAGACACAGACGGTCAAACTTATAAAACCCTTTTTTTAACGAACCGCCTTTTTAATTAGTTAAACAAGTGATTATTACATTTTTTGCTTCAACTGTTAGCGAACATGGAAGTGGATACTTATGCTAGCGAGACGAATCTCATTTGAGCTTGGTATTACACTGGTGAGAGCTCTTCCAAAAGTTCCGCAAAATACTAAGCCCACGTGGCATGTTTACCGCTTTATTAGGGACAATGTGTGTTGACTTTGCCAAGGCTATATTAGGCCAAGGCTACGGACCGTACAAAATAGATTCCTGTCCAGATTTAAGACCTATACTTGAAACGTAGGTGGGCGAATCGACTTTTTTTCCGACACTAATCTGTCCGCGACATTTTTCAAACAAACGCAGATTTTTGTTAGTAAATATGTTTTTTCTGTAATTTAATAGATGGTGTACTTGAATACTTGCCATACTACGTAAGTTCAACCTATTAAACCGAGAAAGATCTTGTCGGAAGTACGATTTTTTGGTAACGCCAGAAGGATTTTGGTAACGCAGGAGACGCCTAAAGTGTCGGTAAAATAGTTGATTCACCCAGGTATCTATTTTGGTGTACAATAAAGAGTCTTTGTATTGTATTGTATTGTATTGTACATTCAAGTTCAAAAACTGTTGAGCAAAATTTTGGACAAAAATATTGGAACATACTTCTACGCCGTTAACAATAAAGTCGTGTTCAGATATTTTTATCAAATTTTTGCTCAAAATTTTATGGACTCCGCTGTAATTAACTAAATGTAAACAAATTTCAGCTGCCTGACTTGGTACATTCACGGATTTTATACATTTTACTTATTTATCATTGTAATACAAACTAGACTAGAGTATTTCAGTACAGCAATGTAAATGTTTAGATAGTTTTTCAATACTTAAGACACCAATTGACATTGTTTTGTTTACATTTATTCATTGTTGTTTTGTTTTTTTTTTATTCATTTGTTTAGATCCTAGCAGAGGATCCAGAGCTCTTGTTTATAAGTTTTTTATGCAATAAATTAGTTTACATTTTTTTTTTTCATTTAGTTAAATACCTCCAAACCAAGTATAGTTGCTTTATATCCAGAAGAAACTAATCAATAGAAGTACTGGGCATCTACAGAATTCGCGGTAACTAGAAATTTCGTCATCACCACTGCTGGGCACAAGTTTCCTCTCAGAATGAGAGGGCTTGGGCAGTAGTTCCCACGCGGGCTTTTGCGGATTTGGGAACTTCACACACGCCATTGAATCGCTTCGCAGGTTTGTGCAGGTTTCAAGATTTTAAATGTAATTTCGCACACCAATTTCTAAAAACTCAGAGGTGCGAACCCGAGTTTGAACCAACGATACTCTGCTTGAGAAGCCATAGGTCAAACCATTTCAGGCCAACATGGCTTATTATTATTAACGATAGAATTATTAAGCCAAAAAATATCCTGTCTTTTTCTAAGTGATCGATTGAGCACAATACCGTACAATAACTCTTTACAGAACACTATGACATAGTAAGTGGTACAGAAAACATATACAGTCAAGGACTTTAACTCATGACCCACCATAGAACCATTTCACAGTAAATGTCATAGTGACATCGCATTAATGAACAAGAAAAATCGTAATGACTTTTCCTTTGAAAAGGTTACATGGTGGCTCTTGAAAAGTCCTTGACCAACATTTTTTTTTTTAATTTGCTAGTATTCTAATTAGTTATATTTAGACCTGTACCTAAGCAATAGGCGGCCTACACTACTACTTACTTTAAGTGTAAAATGCCGTAGTATTTTGTATTTCATAGTCTTTCCTTTATGACGAACCTGGGCATTTCTATCTACCGTTGTACCCTGAGTTTATCTCTCCGATATCTACAAAACTTGGCAGGTAGACTTAGTCCACAATTCCAAGTTGTAAAAACAGGGCCTCCAGATGTATCCCTGTGTCCGTTTTGTTACGAAAATTATTAAGAAAAATTCGTAACAAAACGAATAAACTCAGGGTGGGTATGTGGGGAACCCACAACAAATAATATTACTTTCATCTCATTTTCATTATAACTCATATTTCATTCCATTTCATGTAATTTAAATCAATATAGTAAATAAGTAATAAAATAATTAAATAGTATAATGGAAACGCGGCCCGCGACGTCACCTTTTGTCCGTACTTGCACCGGCGCAAGCGCCGATCACCGCGCCCCGCGCGGCAGTCAGTCTCAACGCTTGACGCTAACCGCACGCCGCTTTGCGCTTCCAATATCTTACTATTTCGCTTATTCCTGCTTTCTTTCCTTCTGTGCTTATTGTGGACTATTTAGTGTTTCGTTTCAATAAACTGTTTTGTGCAATTTTCGTGTTCTTGGACTTTACACTCCCGTGCTACCCTCGAAGCTAATTATTGCTTGCAAACGGTGAGTTCCCACACTGGTGACCCCGATCGAACACTTGAAGATAAGAAGGATAAGTGAAATATTCTAGAATATGTCTGCAACTAACGGGAATACATTAACCAAAGATGACGCACAAAAACCGGACGACAGCGCTTCGGGGAGTGTTTCCATTACACCAACCGAAATATGCCGTGTCGGCGTACGGATCCCACCATTCTGGCCAGAAGAACCTGAAATATGGTTCGCGCAGATAGAAGGACAATTCGCAATATCCAACATTAGTCAAGACGCAACAAAATTTAATTACGTCATCGGGCAGCTGGATCAGCAATATTTGAAGGAAGTGAAGGACATAATAATAAATCCTCCTGCGGAAAATAAATATGAAAAATTGAAAATTGAACTAATAAAGCGACTCACCGCGTCAAAAGACAAAAAAGTGCTGCAGTTAACATTACACGAAGAATTAGGAGACCGGAAGCCATCTCAGTTTCTACGCCACCTTCAAAGTCTTGGGGGGCCTTCAATTCCGGACGATTTTATCCGAATAATTTGGATTAGCAGACTCCCAAACAACATCCAGACAATTTTAGCAGCCCAGCCCAACGCATCGCTCGACGATTTAGCTGAACTAGCCGACCGAGTTCAAGACGTCGCAGCTCCCACACCGCAAGTTGCCTCTGCTTCAACAATTGGAGCAGGTTCTAATTTAGATGCGATGGCCAGTGAAATTGCCGAATTAAAAAAACACTTCCAGTCAATGAACGCCAAACTCGATCGCAAATCTCGTTCTCCGCGTCGATCGAATGGTAACCACCGACGACAAGACCAACCAGGAAGACGATCAAACTCGAGTTATCGCAGGTACCCAATCTGCTGGTTTCACACAAAATTCGGCAAGAAAGCGACCAGATGCGTGAAACCTTGCGACTTCGGTCCGGAAAACTTTCCGGGCAATCAGTAATGGCGACTGATGATTGTCCCATAACGTCAGGTCGCCTGTTTGTAACAGATAGCAAAACGAAGACCCAATTTCTCATCGATACCGGCAGCGACCTCTGCGTCTACCCTTACTCAGCAATCAAACAACGTCGCTCAAAAACAAACTACCAACTTAGCGCAGCAAATGGGTCTACTATCAACACATACGGGTACGCTCATCTCAACATAGAACTCGGATTACAACGCGATTACCCATGGCGATTCGTCGTGGCCGACGTGACCAAAGCCATCATCGGAGCCGACTTTCTGAGACACTACAACCTCTTAGTCGACATTCGAAATCAGCGTTTGGTCGACGGCACTACGTCATTGTACACAGTTGCTACGCCAGCACACTCATCCAGAAACTTATTTTCAATTAAAATTATAACCGGTGATTCTAAGTATCATGACATATTGAGGCAATACCCAGAAATCACCCATCCATCGGGCATCAAAGATCAACCAAAGCACAACACGGTTCACTATATAAAGACTACACCGGGCCCACCGGTGTCATCCCCGCCACGACGGCTAGCTCCCGATAAACTTCGCATAGCAAAAGCTGAATTTGAATCCATGCTAAGAGACGGCACAGCAAGACCCTCAAAAAGCCCGTGGTCTTCACCCCTACATCTCGCACCCAAAAAAGAAAATGGATGGAGACCTTGTGGGGACTACAGAATGCTAAACGCCCGTACAATACCAGACAGGTACCCCATACGCCACATCCACGACTTCGCGCACAATATCAGTGGGTGTACAATCTTTTCGAAGCTGGACCTCGTCAAGGCGTATAATCAAATACCTGTGAGCGAAGAAGATATCCCTAAAACTGCTATCACGACCCCCTTCGGGTTGTACGAGTTTCCATATATGACCTTTGGGTTGCGCAACGCGGGGCAAACGTTTCAGCGGTTCGTGGACGAAATGACTCGAGGGTTGGACTTCTGTTACGCCTACCTCGATGATTTTTTAATTTTTTCAAGAAATTCCACAGAACATGAACAACATCTACGTCAGATATTCGATAGACTCAGGAACTATGGAATGCTTATAAATACGACGAAATGCATATTTGGGGCCTCAAAAATAACATTCTTGGGCTATTCCATTAACGCAATGGGGACCAAACCACTAGAAGATAAAGTCAAGGCCATCATGGAATTTCCAATCCCCAAAAACGTGAAGGAGTTAAGAAGATTCCTGGGAATGTTAAATTTTTACCGACGCTTTATTCCCAACGCCGCCGCGGCTCAAACACCTCTCAACACACTTTTGAGTGGTTCAGTAAAGGGCTCACACGCGATCGAAATCACAGGCCCCTCACTTCAGGCATTTAATGAATGCAAGAAAAGCCTTTGTCAAGCTACGCTACTAGCTCACCCAGACTGCCATGCCAAACTAGGACTAGCATGCGATGCATCGGACACAGCAATCGGGGCAACTCTGCAACAATATACGAATGCCTCCTGGCAACCTTTGGCATTTTTCTCTAAAAAACTATCTCCAGCACAACAAAAATACTCTCCTTACGACAGAGAGCTATTAGCTATCTACGAAGCCGTCAGATACTTCAGACACATGGTCGAAGCTAGACACTTCACCATATACACTGACCACAAACCACTCTGCTACGCTTTCCATAATCGAAAAGAAAAGTGCCCTCCCAGACAATACAGACATCTTGACTACATTTCCCAATTCACGACAGATATCAAGCACATCGCCGGAAAGGAGAATGTCGTGGCGGATACATTATCCCGCATTGAAGTAGTCACATTACCTGTCGACTTAAAACATCTGGCCCAAGCACAGCTGCAGACCCAGAACTAACATTGCTGTTAGAGAACAGTACGTCGCTGCGTTTAAAAAAGATGAAACTTCCAGGATCAGCCGAAAAGCTCTACTACGATATCAGCACGAAGACCCCAAGGCCGTATGTTATAAAGATGATGCGAAAACAGGTATTCGACAGCCTCCACAATCTTAGCCATCCTGGCGCTAACGCATCAGCAAAATTAGTGGCAGATCGCTATGCATGGCCAGGAATGAGAAAAGATTGCCGCGAGTGGACTCGAGCGTGTATACCATGCCAGCGATCAAAAATAACGCGGCACGTTACATCTCCCACGGGCACCTTCACACTCCCAAGGGCGAGGTTCATGTATATTCACATTGATCTCATCGGACCATTGCCACCATCAAATAATTACCGCTATTGTCTTACTGCCGTGGATCGCTTTACAAGATGGCCAGAAGCTATACCTATCGCGGATGCAACTGCAGAAACCGTAGCGAAAGCCTTATTATCCGGATGGATAGCACGGTTCGGTTGTCCAACGGAGATAATAACCGACCGCGGCCGTCAGTTCGAGTCTTCTTTGTTTCAACATCTTGCAAAAATATCAGGATTCCAACACAAGACGACTACTGCATATCACCCCGCTTGTAACGGTCTCGTTGAGCGCTTCCACAGACAGTTAAAAACCGCTATTATGTGCCACGCCTCTGAAAACTGGACTGAATCCTTGCCACTCGTCTTATTAGGTATTAGAAGCGCGTACAAGGAAGATCTGCAGTCATCGTCGGCTGAAATGTTATACGGCGAGACCCTGCGATTGCCCGGTGAATTCTTCGAACCACACCCATGGGGAACAACTGATATCACAGATTACATGACACGCCTTCGGATGTTCGCAAAACGACTCCAACCAAAGCCAGCGTCACGACACTCAAAAAAATCTATTTTCGTGTACAAAGACCTAGCCACCTCTAGCCACGTCTTTCTGAGAGACGACGCTCTGCGCGGCGCCTTGCAACCAGCATATTCTGGACCTCACGCGGTGATCAAAAGAGATGACAAAACTTTCAAGTTACTAATAAGAGGCAAACAAGTAACAGTCTCAATAGACCGACTGAAGCCAGCGTACACGATGGACAGCAACGACCAATCCAATGATAATACTCGCCCTGACGTCGTAAAACCCTCAGAAGACCCAGAACACTTCAGTAAAGGCCGAATAGTAAAGACACGATCAGGACGCATAGTACAAACGCCGAACTATTATCGCCCGTAGTGACGGTCTCTGGAGGGGAGTGATGTGGGGAACCCACAACAAATAATATTACTTTCATCTCATTTTCATTATAACTCATATTTCATTCCATTTCATGTAATTTAAATCAATATAGTAAATAAGTAATAAAATAATTAAATAGTATAATGGAAACGCGGCCCGCGACGTCACCTTTTGTCCGTACTTGCACCGGCGCAAGCGCCGATCACCGCGCCCCGCGCGGCAGTCAGTCTCAACGCTTGACGCTAACCGCACGCCGCTTTGCGCTTCCAATATCTTACTATTTCGCTTATTCCTGCTTTCTTTCCTTCTGTGCTTATTGTGGACTATTTAGTGTTTCGTTTCAATAAACTGTTTTGTGCAATTTTCGTGTTCTTGGACTTTACACTCCCGTGCTACCCTCGAAGCTAATTATTGCTTGCAAACGGTGAGTTCCCACAGGTACAAGGGTAGATAGAAATACCCACCTAGCAGATTCAATGCTAGGCCAAAAGCCTTTTTTTCTACGAAGCTTACCAGTATTATAAGCTATTAAGTAGGTTGATTTAGTACACTTTTTTACCTTCTTAAATGCAATAAAGAGTTTATTTACAACATAATACTTGTAATATTCCTCCATTTACCGTGCACCGAATAGTTCTTCTCTTTGTCTGTAGAAAAGCTTAGATTCTCGGAGAGCTTTATAACTGCACGAAGGAAGATTGCACACATAATAAAGTATGCAGTAAGCTTCTTTAATGCAAGAGGTAGCCAGCCCTCGTACACAAAGACATATTGATTTTATGAACGTATAATTGCATTGTTTGCGTGGGTTACATCGTCCATGGTACGGTTTATTTTAAAACTATGTGGAAAAAGATATATCTGTGTAAATATTACACAAAAGTCACCGGAATATTCCGTAAAATAAATATGCTAGAGTGGTAAAAAGCGGGCCTTATATATTAACTATAATATTATAAATGGGAAAGTGGGTGTGTTTGTATGTTTATGTGTTTGTATGTTTGTCCGTTTTTCACGCCGTAACGGAGCGACGGATCAACGTGTTTTTTGGCATAGAGATAATTTATGGGCCCGAGAGTACATAGGCTACTTTTTATCCCGGAAAAATGCACAGTTCCCGAGGGAACAGCGCGCGATAACCGAATACCACGCGGGCGGAGTCATGGGCAAAAGCTAGTTCTAATAATCCCTACTAATATTATAAATGCGAAAGTAACTCTGTCTGTCTGTCTGTCTGTTACGCTTTCACGTCGAAACAGCTGAACCGATTTTGATGAAATTTGGTATAGAGATAGTTTCAGCCCCAAGGATCAACATAGGATACTTTTTATTCCGGAAGAGGGCGCCACCACGCGATAACCTAGATCCGCGCAGACGAAGTCGCGCGCGGGCATAAGCTAGTAAATCATTATTATTAATTAATACTTTTGTTAGGGCTATGCTCGGAGTTTCTCTGAAAGATCGAATTCGTAACGAAGTGATCCGACAGAGAACCAAAGTTATCGACATAGCCCACCGCATTAGCACGCTGAAGTGGCAATGGGCCGGTCATATAACACGAAAGAACCGATAACCGTTGGGGTAGACGAGTTCTTGAGTGGAGACCACGGATCGGCAAACGTAGCGTAGGACGCCCTCAGACTCGGTGGTGCGATGATCTTCGCAGGGTGGCTGGCAAGAGCTGGATGAGAGTGGCCGAGGATCGTGCTCAGTGGCGTGCCATGGGAGAGGCCTATGTCCAGCATTGGACGAACATAGGCTGATGATGATGATGATGAATACTTTTGTAATAACGTATCAAAAATAATGTCACAAACAAACAAACGTTAGCCTTCAACCGCATTTACGCAGTAGTGTATCAACAATATTATAATAATAAAGGTCAATAATTAGCAATTCAAATACGCTTACCCATTCATCATGGTTGTTAGCACAGCTCTCCGGAACTAATGTTAATGCGGTTATTTCAGGCGATGCTTTATAGATTAACAGACTATTATACGGTTTAATTGTAAAAGTATTAATTACAAATACCTACTACATGGATTAGAAAGAAATTGAAAGGACGATCGCGTAAATAGGTACTATTAACGAACGACCTACATCCTAGAACTTCTCGCACAGCAAAACTCTGGAATGAACTATCGCCTGCGGTATTCCCGGACCGATATAACCTTCAAGTTTTCATAAAAAGAGTGTACCTTAAAGGCCGGCAACGCACTTGTGACTCTTCTGGTGTTGCAGGTGTCCATTCCGTCTGCTCGTTTGCCCCCTATACCATAAAACAAACTTCTAGTCTTTACAATACAAACAATACAAATACTCTTTATCACTCTCTTTTTCTTTACTACTTTACTCTTACGTTTGACATTCATTATAAATGAAAGAAAAGAGTTTATTAAAAGCTTGGGGACTGAAAGTAATTGCGATTTTTGTGGATTTATAGTTTTTCATGCTTTGGAATTACATTTTAACACTTTTGATACCTATTTCCACATTGGCTATGT
The DNA here is from genome assembly GCA_037349165.1 of Choristoneura rosaceana. NCBI lineage: Eukaryota > Metazoa > Arthropoda > Insecta > Lepidoptera > Tortricidae > Choristoneura > Choristoneura rosaceana. Next base: position 1,692,060 of record JAZBNJ010000002.1, read on the forward strand.
AATTAATTACTAAAACAAATCACTTAAAGTACCACCCTCGAAGATGCTGGCAGCGTTTCCTCTTTGAATAGATAAGCTAATTCTTTGTCCGAGGAAGCTGCCAGCTCTCCGGTCCCCTGTGACATCTCATAATCTTTTGAATATGACTGAATAGTTTGAACACGCTAGGACCCCACGGACCAAGGGTTTCAACATCGAATCGGCTTCGTGGGATCCCAGCGCGTTAAAACTATAACAACTCTAAAAAACCGACCCGATAGGGGAGAAAGGTCCTCGAGAGGCGACCACCAACCGGAAGATGAAGCATTAGCAGGCCTCCACTAAGTAGACGTACGACACCGTGAAAATTGCGGAAAACCGGTGGATGCAAGTGGTGAGGCTGTTGATCATTATGGCGTTCTAAGGGGAAGATCTTTTTTCGGCAGTGGATGTCTTCCGGATGATGATGATGATGATGACGAACCCAAAAAACCTTATTCAAATCAATAATCATAATCAATTTGTTACTAACAAATTATGGATTTAATTGTCTGAAATAAATGATATTTATTTTATTATTGTTTTTTAATAAATTGATTTATTTTTATTCGACTGGATGGTAAACGAGCAAGTGGGTATCCTGATGGTGAGAGATCACCATCGCGCAAAGACACCTGCAAAACCAAGGTGATTGCAGATGCGTTGCCACCCTAGAGGCCTAAGATGGGATACCTCAAGTGCTAGTAAACAAACACAACAGTGCAAGCACTGCTGCTTCACGGCAGGATTAGCGAGCAAGATGGTGGTAGCGGTAGCAATCCGGGCAGACCTTGCACGACAGACAAAATACAGACAAAGCCGCTGAGCTTAGAATAATGCTCTAGCTACGCATTCAAGCTATTCCCGGATGCTCTACGGATATTAATGGTGTATTTTGAAGCGCGTTACTTAATCAGAGTAATCTAATATTCATTTCCTATTATTATATTATTAATAATGCCCAAGGTTTCCTTGTTACACCGTCTGGATAATCTGAGATGACTGAGTGATTGTTATTGTAACAGACGTTAATAACAAAGTGGAATATCGTGTAAGATTACGTCTACTATTGGCAGAAACTTTGTTGGTCTAAAACTGTGTCTGGGCAAAATAAGAATTACTTTAAAATGCTACTACCATTTGGTTGGTTGTGGTCGTTGGTTGAAGATTAGTATCTTAATGAACCTTCATTACTTCATTATTCTACTAGATGTACTGACGACATTGAGAATGGGCAACCGGTTGATGCAAATGAAAATGAAAATGACGAAAGTTTATTCGGGAAGCACAAATATAAATAATAGATATAACAAAAATGCACTGCTTCTATAGATTAACGGTACTTTACAAGGTGCGTGACTATCTTAGTGTTGGTGTGCGTGCGAAACTTTGCGATACACTTATCCTGTCAAAACTTAACTATGCAGATACAGTGTATGGCAACTGCTTGCTATGTCGCACTAAGAAAGTTATCCAACGGCTACAAAATGCGTGCGTGCGTTTTTGTTTCCCTATACCCCCGCGATCGCATATCACTCCGCATCTTAACAGTAACAAACTTTTAAACATGAACGGTCGACGTACTCTTCATTTTGCTACACTCCTATTTGGTATTTGCAACAGTAAAAGGCCTGCATATCTACATGAGAGGTTGATGTTCTATCAGCGGCACATCAGGCGTATTCCCAGACTGGTTTGCCCGAGGCACAGTACCGCTGCATTTCGTGGCAGCTTTCGTTATGCTGCAACGAAGTGCTGGAATAACCTTCCTCCACCGGTCAGGGAAAGCATTACTGTTGGTGGGTTCAAGTCCAAACTAAAGAGCTATCTTATGGACCAAAAAGGTACTGTTGCCCAAGCATAGGTTACTAGTCTGTCGGATTGTGGGTGACCGCCAAATATCTAAACTATTAAGTTTATTTAAATTATTACATACCTATATATTATATTTAATTATCTTTGTTACATTTATATGCACGAGTACTATTTATTTATTATTATTATTATTATTTATTACTCTTCTGAAGCAAGTCGCGCAGTATGCTGTCCCGCACACCTCGCTGGCTCCGCAGAAAACCAGCGCCGCTGGTGACGCTAGTCGAGCCAACGGCACCGCTGAGTGGAGACCATTTCGGCTTCACATCATTATTTGTTTGTTCTTCTACCTATTCTTTATCATTTTGTAAATGTATTTTCTCCTTTCTTGTCATGATATGTTGGCTGAATAAACATATTTCTATTCTATTCTATTCTAAAAATGAAAATGGCGAGTAGTCGTTCATTGTGGTGATAGGGATATTTGTTCAAACAGTGGACGTCTTCAGGCTGATGATGATGATGATTGCGATATTTATGCGCTAAAACCGGACATGAACGTTATGAAATAATGATTAATGTTTAATAAGATTTAGAGATTCGAAAAAAAGCATTCAATTCTCTCTCAATTAGTTTCACTTTCATAGGATCAAATGATAGACAAATGTAGACATTCAAATTTAGCTGTAATAAGTGATATCTTTGGATATTTTTTACTACTAAACTTTTCAGGAGAGCGCTTTTAGTCGTAAGTTTGAAAAAATCTCTTTCAATTTCAAAATGACAATATCAAGCTTTCTTGGTAAAACGGGAGTACGTTAACAACAAAAACTGTTTTTACGCCATGTCCTTATTTTTTTAGACCATCTGAGGCAGTGAAATAACTACTTTCATAAATTACCTAACTTTTTACTTCATTTGGGCAATAGAGCTATGAATAGTTGCGTTTTTACAACCATTTTAAATTTATCAAAGTACCCCAAAAAATTTCCCAAAGAACCCTAGTTTACGTACTCATAAAAAAAAATGAACAATCGGCTCTAAAACAAAAATTAAGAATTTCATGCGAGTAAATAAAAACCCAGCGAGACTTAAATTAATGTCTAGCTTAACATCTAGCTTTCCAACGACTTCGTTTTAAAATTACATTCGTGTCTGTGCATAAAAATTACGCTATAACTAAATCTGAACGGATTCCGCATGTATGATCAATCAAAATTCAGGGCGATGACAAAACTATGCACGTAACTCCACTTTACAACCCAACTGAAATATTCCAAGCCCGTTTTATTACTGAACTTTAATGTAGCATAAAATATAGAGGTATTTCGGCATAAATATTGAATCAGACAGTACCAGTATCAGGAGTTTCAAGCACGGTACAATCGATAATATGAGATACTTACAACTATCTGTCTATTTGAATTTTACTTGAAATTTTTACCAAGAAATCTGCTACAGACAATTTTAAAATCTACCAAAATCTACTATAATAATTCTCTTTTCACATAAACTACAAAACAAATTATCTTTTAATGACAGATAGGTAATCTAAGTTAAAAAACAATTAATTTTTTTGTGCTCGTAACTAATTTATTTTCATTCAAAATATTTCTAGTAACAGATATCCACTCTGCACCATCCACGAATTGACAACTGAAAAAAAAAATACTCAGTTTTTGGCCGAATATTCTCTTATAGAGAATTTATCGCAAACACCGTACTAAATAGCAATCGTTAGTTGCTGACGCGTCGTTACGAGTTCATTTTGTTAGCTTAGAGTAGCACACAATGGTTTCCAAACGAAACGAAGATGACTTGATAGCTAGTAAACATTTGAAGTAACCCTTAAATACAGTAAAGTCGAGGAAAGGTATAAAATTAAGTACTTACTCAATACTCGGTTATAAACAAATGGGAATAAGTCAAGTCGTAGAGTTCCAGTTAAATTCGTAATGTTCAATTGGAAAGCTTAAAGTTTGAAAGAACCTTTTGTTGAGGAACTTGGAACTTCGCAGAAAGTTGATTTCTTCAAAATTAAGACAGAAATTGTTTTTTCTTCCGTCGAGAAATACTTTGTAATTGTTTCCGGGTAAATACCGAATACTAGTTTAGTATTGACGCAAGTTTTTGAAAGTTGATTATTGTAGAATTTTAAATACGTTGTTTTTAGGGTAGCGTATCGATAGGGTTCTATTAACAATCCGACTTTTCTTTGATTATTGCTGATAGCAAAAATGTCCGAAAATACATGGCATACAAAAATTACGAAACTGAAGTGGCATTGGGCGGGGCACATTGCTCGCAGGACTGAAGGCCGATGGGGTCAAAAGGTTCTCGAATGGCGTCCGCGGACCGGGAAACGAGCTGTCGGTAGGCCTCCAACAAGATGCAGCGACGATCTGGTTAAGATCGCGGGGGTGGATGCGGAGGATCGCGGTGGATGCGAAAAGCACAAGACCGATCTGAGTGGAGAGCCTCGGGGGAGGCCTATGTCCAGCAGTGGACGTCTTTCGGCTGACATAATGATATGTACGCGTAGTTTGTTCATAATCGAGAGTAGAATGGATTTACACAAGCAGGTATTTCCTTTTTAAAATGCCTATTTTAATGCAGTTACCTACGACAATTTGATGCCTAAGCTAGGTTGCATGCTATTTAAATAATTAAATGCTGGACGTTTTCCCGTCAGCATAATTTATGCTACAAATGGCGAAGTCAAAATATGAGTGTTCAGTTAAAAATCAAATTGTATTATTATACTAGCTTAGAAAAACATGGGAATATATTTTTAATAATTTAGATGTTTGAGAACTGCAATAAACTAAAGCTTTCCCATCTCTAAATGTTATAGCTGGCCTATCGTGAAACTCTATGGTCGTATCGTGTTTTAGGTATCGATGCTGACTTAGAATTCTTGAATTTAATTTGGACAAAAGTATAACGACATCCTCAGAGGCACAATAATACATTAAGAACTCTCACGCTATTGGAATTGAGACCAGAGGCCGTATTGCCTAACGTTTCTGACGCTCGCGATTGCAATCAAATGTCTGTTTGTAAATATCAATCTATATATATATCCATATATATAAAAGAAAGTCGTGTTAGTTACACCACTTATAACTCAAGAACGGCAGAACAGATTTGGCTGAAAATTGGTAGGGAGGTAGCTTAGAGCCAGGAGACGGACATAGGATACTTTTTATCCCGATATTCCCACGGGATAGGGATAAAATCTCGAAATAGCAACCGCTGGGCTTGGAGTCATGAAATTTAGTATGTAGGTAGTTGGACGTTTGGAATTACTCATAAGTGACTTTTTGACCCGATATTCCCACGGGATACCTAGGGATGAAATCTCGAAATAACAATCACTGGGACTAGAGCCATGAAATTCGGTATATAGGTAGCTGGACCTCTGAAATACTACATATGCTATTTTTTAACCCGATATTCCCACGGGATAGGGATAAAATCTTGAAATAATGACCGCTGGGCTTAGAGTCATGAAATTTGGTATGTAGGTAGTTAGCCGTCTGTAATAACACATAGGCCACTTTTCGACCCAATACTCCCACGGGATACCTAGGGATAAAATCTAGAAATAACAACCGCTGTGCTTAGAGCCATGAAATTTAGTATGTAGATAGCTGGACCTCTGGAATAATAGATAGGCTACTTTTTATCTCGATGTTCCCACGGGATAGGGATAAAATCTTGGAATAATAACCGTTGGGCTTAGAGTCATAAAATTTGGAATGTAGGTAGCCGGAAGTCTGGAATAACACATAAGCGACTTTTTGATCCAATATTCCCACGGGATACCTGGGGATGAAATCTCGAAATAACAACCACTGTGCTTAGAGCCATGAAATTCGGTGTGTAGGTAGCTGGACCTTTGAAATAATACATAGGCTATTTTTTATCCCGATATTCCCACGGGATATGGATAAAATCTCGAAATAACAACTGCTGGGCTTAGAGTCATGAAATTTGGTATGTAGGTAGTTGAACGTCTGAAATAACACATAGGCTACTTTTTATCCAGATATTCCCACGGGATAGTTTTATAACTAAGGGACCGAATACATCCCCGTTTTATTAGTTTACGCGTGCGAAGCCGCGGGTAAAAGCTAGTTCCCAATATAATCTGATCCCACACTGGGTACATTTTGCTCAAGAATAGGGCTCTGTATACACTGGATGTGTTAAATCACTTGGAAAAAGCGAGAAATATCAGCAAGACACGATTCCCGTTTACTTATATACATATAAATGTTTACGGAACCGTCGGTGCGCGCGTCCGACTCGCACTTGCCCGGTTTTTATTTTCTTTTGAGGTAACCCTTAAAAGATTCTACAGGCAGATAGTGAATAGCACACCTACAACACACTTAATCCGTTAAGAATTTTAGACACTATACTCACATAATTAAGGCTTATTTTCTTCCACACAGCTATCAAAGGCCCGCCACTTTTCACTTGGCATTCATTATACGTTAACACGTCGGCTGAACAAGCTGTATTTTAATTACATTAATTTATTTTAATTTGGCTGTCTTTGAAACGCGACTTATTAATTCGTTTAATTATTAAAATACCGCAAAGAATATTCGTCGTAATTAAGAAAGGAAATATTTTATACGCTTGTGTCGCAACGTTTGGGAAGCCACAAGACCATAAGTTTAATGTAAGAAGAAAAACATCTTTTAATGCAAAATACTTGTTCAACAAAATACCAGTCACTTAATCCAAATTACATAATCGTGTCAAAAACGATAGTCATGTTAAATACTGGTGACTGGTTACATACATAACTTAGATAAGCCATTGAATATCAATACAATACAATGAATCTTAATTAAACCTTCTTTATAACACTGGAGATTTATTTAAAAAATATTGTTTCTAGTCAGATTCAATATATATAATGAAAAGAGTTTTCCGAATCAGTGGTAAATTTTTCAATATTCATTTAAATGCTAATTATTGGTAAAAGTTTAGAATGACATACATTATCATATTGATTTTGATTTCGACTTCCTACTTAATTTTAAGTCATCCCTCCCGCGATTATAAGTGAGTTAAATTAAACTTGCAAGAACTGACATACACAAAATAACCTACAAACACACATAAATTGCACATTAAACAAAAACTTTTCAAAAAATTACCTAAGCTAATCTATCACACTGCATACCGCATGGCACAACGGTCACGGCGACAAGGTTTTACGATGGTCTGGGTAGGTACCAAATCGGTTGAATGTACGCACAAAATTACCTTTGAAAGTAAAACAAACTTCCAAAAGTCATAAAAAACTAAATAACCTTAACACGCCCCAAATATTTCCAGGAGCCATCTTTTCTCCGGCAATAAAAGAGTTCATCCAAAACAACGTGCCCTGATAATTCATAAAACTTTTACCAAAGTACCATCGTCAAATTAAGCCACATTCGTGTTGGATTCCAATGTCACCTAAAACTGTAATAAAATGTGTATAAAAAAAAACTAAAGTCGTATTGGGAACGTCAAAATATGGCGTAAGGGTCGGACCAGGTCGCACCTGTCACCAAATGCTAATGCCAGTTTCACACAAAAACGGCATTTCTTTCGCTTTTCGGATCGTTTTATGTGCTATGAGAAATGGGCTTGAGGCGCTAGTGAGTAGTACGGTTCCGTGGGTTTAGAGAAGTTGTGAGCCGAGCTTTATGTGTCTCGCTGACTAATAGTATTTCTAGATGAACGGTAAAACTTACCGTGAGGGGTACCTATATTATTATACCTTTAGATATATATATGTTCGGATACGCGAATATATATCAAAAAAAATAATAAAAAATACTAATTTCAGATTCGAATCAAAAGATTTTTGTTTAAAATACTGGCTGGCTGGCTGTTTAGTGTTCAGATTAGGTAGCTTTTTTAGATCGATTTTTGATATTTCTGCACTTATAGCAAGGTCATTAATTATAAGCAAATAGATAGAGAAGTGTGGATCACTGACATAGCCAAGCAAATTAGCTCGATGAAGTGGTAATAGGCAGGTCATGTAGCACGGAGAAAAAATGGCCGTTGGGGCTGAAAACTTCATGAATTACGAGGAGAGACCGTAGATCAGCAAGCGCAGCTTAGGACGACCAGATGGCCTAGTGGTTAGAGAACCTGACTACGAAGCTTGAGGTCCCGGGTTCGAATCCCGGCCGGGGCAGATATTTGTATGAATAATATACTTGTAAGAATAATGTTTGTTCTAGGGTCTTGGATGTTTAATATGTATTTAAGTATGTTTATATGTATTTAAGTGTGTATGCTATATAAGTAAGTTTATCCGTTGCCTAGTATCCATAGTACAAGCTTTGCTTAGTTTGGTACTAGGTCAATTGGTGTCATGTCCATGATATTTATTATTTATTTTTTTACTAGCGAAACAGATGAATGACCTGGCTAAAGCCGTGGGCTACGTGGATGTACCCCGCTTCCAACCAAAGAAACTGGAGGTTTACGCGGGAAGCCTATCTCCAACAATGGATGCTTTACGACTGACAAAATAATATTATCATGATGTAAGTAAGGTCTAGTCCAACTTGCAGTCTTATTTTTTAGTTCTTGTTCTATTTTCAAGGCAAAAACTGTCCTAATCCAAAGGAACTCCAAAATATTCCGGTGTAGCCATTCCGTTTCGCATGAGCCATTTATTTGCCCCGCTGTTTGCGCGATTCCGGAATCGCTGAGCCATCTCATTGCGAATAACATTTTAGTGTGCTTTTATAGATTTGAATGATTCATTCCTGTATGACGATGCAGCGTACAAAGTGCATTCATAACTGTTACTAACATAACGTATTCTGCCGACATTTTCTTTTTCGAAGTTCCACCAGGAGTTTGATTTGTGCTTGAAACGTGTGTACGCGTTCGTTTCACTTTTGTTCAGTGTTTTAAAAGCCTACAAGCACAGATATAGATTACACTAGATAACGCAATACCTCAATTTGTATGAAAACCAACCGTGTCACTTTTTTATATCTACTGTGACGTCTCAAGAGCGAATTAGCGATGTCAATTCCCCGATGTCCGCGCAAAATCGATTCAAATGCACCGCCCGCTCGCGCCGTAGGGCTCGAGTCAGTCACTAATCATGATTAGTCAGTTAGCGGTCAGTCTTTGTATGAGGCCAACCCTGACGTTTGATCGGGGTTTAGACACGCGAAGTAGATGCATTTGCGTAATCTAGTGTAATCTATATCTGTGCCTACAAGCGTTCATAGTAATACAGCAACGCTATGCGAAATCTCAGTACCGTACAATCTAGAAAACTGATTCATGTATTATAAAGGGTGGTTTGTGTTACAAATGTCATGTTGACATCGAAAGTGAAACTCAAATAGCCCGTTATTTATTTTGACTAGTCCTATAAGTAGCACCTATTTTTCAAATCATGTAGTTAAATTAGCAATTTTAGTTGCTACTCAAAACGCCGATTTTACTGTAGATTAGTTCTTACAAAACCGAGTAATTTAAAAGCTAAAACTACGTTCTAGCAGCTTTGCATATTATGGGGTTAGAAGGCCGTAACATACAACCGTATCATAGCGCGTACACCCTTTAGAACACGATACGACAATGTGTGCCTTCACCAACATTATCAATTTGAAACCAGGTTTGTTTGTTTGTCATGCTTTCATACCTCAATGCCTTAATCGATCGAAGGAATTTGGCACACTGAAATTTGGGTACGATGAGTAACATTACTATTTCTGGTGTAGTACAATAAAGAGTCATTGTATTGTAATTGTATTGTATTCCGATATTCCCACGGGATAGGGATAAAATCTTCAAATTTCAACCGCTGGGTTTAGAGTCATGAAATTTTGTACAGTTGTTTTTAAAACAACCTCAATGAAAATCACGGTATAAATTTTGGGGTTTCCCAGGGGAATTTTGTAAAATCCCTTAATTTCAATTGTAACTACCAGATCGAATAGTTAAATAGTACAGTAAACTAGTCCTTCCTTCTTTTTGTAAAAAGGTTGCCTGGAAGAGATCGCTCTGAAGCGATAAGGCCGCCTATTCATTACCTTATAATTTTCTCTGTGCATCTGTTTTCTGTATCGCTTATTATTTCTGGTATACAATAAATAGTATTTGTATTGTATTTTTGTATTGTAATCTTCTTATAGGTTTTAAGATTAAGTTATGACAATAGTTAGGTACAATAATAACTAACCGAACTCAAAATTCAGTTTATTAGATTTTTTTTAAGTAGGTAATCTATAAGAAAGTCGCAAGGAGCTCTCTTTCACATCACTTTTTATAGCACTTCCAAGAAGACCATTCACTGCCTAGTGTAATGCGCCGCAAAAAACTTGGCGAAAACAAAACAAAATACTTAATTACCGTTCCATGATCTTGGCTGTGAAAGTTAATAAGCTAAAGAACGTAATTAAAATTAAGCGTAGAGTTAAATCAACCCGTGTACGTTTGTTGTAAAGTTAACCTAACTGAACTCAAGTTCCCAGTAACCACTGATCAAGACCTAATTCCACTGAGATTATTCCCTTGGTACAAAGTGGGGGGTTAAACTCGTGAACTCCCAACTTGTTTCATCAATATTCCTAGGTCCTTTAAGGTTCTTCAGGTACTTTAATTATTATTAAACAAGCTTAATTTTAAAGCGAAACTTGGCATTAACAACTTTGTACCAAACTATATTTAATATTTTAATCGGACTCCACAATTTAATAAGTTTTTTGTTTGAAATTACATTTTTAATTCAAACTCTTTGGCGAGTTTATTTTTGGTTTAAAAAATTCAGAAAACATTTTTTTTTACATTAGTCACTAGAAACTAGTTTGGAATTTTCCGTTGAGCGTACGCTTCTATTGGAAAGTCCCGCTTTTCCTTAACCCGGTCTTTGTCATTCAAAACACATTTTCACACCGAATTTCAAGTCGATACCATTAACCATTAAGGAGACAATCTTGGCATGACCATCAGAATTTTACTACGTGGATAAATAATTGCCACTTACATAAGATAATTTAAGATGCATAAAAATTTCAGGTCAACCCAAACAGGAAAGTGGGTTATAATGAACATGCAAGAACAAGTTCAAAAAAAGCTTGTATAAACATAAAATATTTTTGGCACTTTCTGCGCTGTTGTTAAGCTTTGATCCTTTTGTTTGTGCATTCAGAAGACCTTTTAAGTCCTTGTTATTCAGTAAAAAAAAAAATGTTTTCAGCAAAATGTATATGCGGTGACGAATTTTTAATCCAAGTTGTAACTTTTTTTGAAATAATTGTCGATTTTGTTTTACGCATGATGTTTAATACTATGTTTATTGGGCAATTTATTACAAATAGTAAAAAAAGCATTCACTTTAACGTTTAATTTTTATTTAATAATAAATAGGTAATTCAAGTACGTTTTAATTGAAATTTAAATTAAAATACGGCTAAATCAGCTTTATCTTTGATAACTGAATCAATCAAATCAGTCAACATCCACCCACCTCTTTATTTTCTTAATTTAAAAAATCTAAGCAAGAAAACATCTGATATAGAGTCCATATATAAATATATGTGAAGTCAATATCTCAAAGTCAAAGTCAAAGTCAAAGTCAAATCATTTATTCAGCAAATAGGCCGCAATGGGCACTTTTACACGTCATTTTTTTAATCTACCACCGGTTCGGAAAAAAACCTCTGTTGAGAAGAATCCGGCAAGAAACTCAACGAGGTATTTTTTTTTTAAAAAACAGATTCACAATATTTATAAATGACATCTATGTACTATACATTACAAGTATTTAACACAATTTTATTTTTAACACAGTAGGTTCACTATTTGAAGGGATCGCTAGTGCGGATCGGAATTATTTCCAAATATCCCTGTCCATGATATAATCGTTTACTTTATAATAAGCCTTAGATATTAATGTCTTTTTGACAGTAGATTTAAATTTTGTATCAGTTTCTTCAGTAATATTTTTTGGAATTTTATTATAAAAACGTATGCAACTTCCCAAAAACGACTTTTTGGTTTTAGCCAGTCTGTAAGATGGTACTTTAAGCTTCCCTGTGTTTCTAGTAGCCTTTGGCTTATCGACGTTAGTGGGAAAATCACATATGTTCTTCCTAACGTACATGATTATTTCAAAAACATAAAGCGACGGCAGGGTTAGGATACCAGTTTCCTTAAAAAATGATCTTAAAGATTCACGCGTCTTCAAATTATAAATTGCTCTAACTGCTCTCTTTTGCAAGATAAAAATTGATTCGATGTCTGCAGCAGATCCCCATAAAATAAGCCCGTACGACATAATGCTATTAAAGTACGCAAAATACACCAACCGTGCCGTCGCCACATCGGTTAGCTGCCGTATTTTCCAAACTGCAAAAGCAGCAGAGCTCAATCTACCCGCGATTGCAGTGACATGAGGTCCCCACTGCAGTTTAGAATCGAGTGTTATTCCTAAAAATACTGTTGATCTGGTATAGATACCTTATAAATGGAGTCATATCAGATATTTATATAGTTTTAAATTAGAGTACCTATCTAGAATTTGCTCGTGTATTTCCCACAGGAGTCATATAAAATCCCAATCGCTGACCATTGAAATAAACCCCTAAGTATCCTAATGAGTTGGCTTTGATCTAGAGTAACAATCTAGTACCTTTAAACCAGCAATTCATGTATATATCCATACTAATATTATAAATGCGATAGTGTGTTTGTGTGTTTGTCCGTCTTTCACGCCGTAACGGAGCGACGGATCGACGTGATTTTTGGCATAGAGATAGTTAATGGGCCCGAGAGTGACATAGGCTACTTTTGAAAAAAGGCACAGTTCCCGAGGGAACAGCACGCGATAACCGAATACCACGCGGGCGGAGCCGCGGTAAAAAGCTAGTATAAATATATATATTTCGGGATCTCGGAAACAGCTCCAACTATTTCGATGACAAATCGATCTGGCTTGGTCTTATCTCTGGGAAAACGCTTACTAACGAGTTTTAGTCCGAGCAAAGCCCGGTCGTCCAGGTACCTACTGTCTATTATACGAATCACAAGTATGTGCATTCGAGGCACACGTCGTAAATTCAGATCTATTGGATGGACGGACCCAAAACCAGCGCACATGCCTGCCCCAGCTGTATTGAACATTTTTAGGATTCCGTAGCCAAAGTGGAAAAAACAGAACCCTTATAGTTGCGCCATGTCTGTCTCTGTGTCTGTCGGTCCGCGGCTTTGCTCAAGGACTATATTCTAGAAAGCTGTAATTCGCACGAATATACGAGTATACGTAAACTATGCCGACAAAACGCTACAATAAAAATTAAAAAAAATATATATATTTGGTGTACCTAAAGCGGGGATGATTTTTTTTCTCATCTAACCTTGTAGTGTCGGGTAGCATTGGATAGGTCTTTTAACGATTTTTTAACGATTAGGGGATTGCTAAAACGATTTTTCGATTCAGTGATTTGTTTACAAAATATTCAACTTTAGACTGTAAATTTTCATTCAAATTGAGCGTCTAATAATATAAATGCGAAAGTTTGTGAGTAGGTGTGTGTGTGTGAGTTTGTTACTCCTTCACGTAGAAACGGCTGGACGAATTTGGATGAAATTTGGTATATAGGGACATGTAGAATATAATACTTAGGGTACTTTTTATCTCGATATTTTCAAGAGATCTGGATAAAATCTCAATATATCATCCGCTGGGTATAGACATAAAATGTAGCACTGCTGTTTATATGCAATGTCGATAAAGGCACCAATCAAATTTTTGGGAATTGCCACGGAAATTTTGTAAAATTTTGAAATTCAAATTCAATCGCTGGATCATATCGCTTACACGTGGGAAACCGCGGATAAAAACTAGTAAAACATAATTTCTGGACTTACCTTTTAAAGCCATTGTCGGTAACAGAGCCAGAGCTTGCAGCATGGACCAAAAACATGTTCTCTCGAACTTCATTTTGTTCACTTTACGCAAGAAAAGTGCATTTTCCCATCAAAAGTCATCAACGGCAGTCATTTTCGCGCGGTTCCCCCGAGATGTTCTTTTGTTTTTCCGTTTCACTTATTTTTCATCGCGTTTTTAATTTCGCGGACATTTGTGAGTTGCCAGTATCTTTTGTTTGGAACATCGATGGATTCTGGTCTAATGATTTGAGATATTTTCTTCTGTTTAAAAAAGTAATTCTGCATTGACTAGACTACTAAAGGTGAAAAAAAATTTAGAAAGGTCCTAGACCATAGTCAAATTAATGTCTTTAGATATTTTTGTAAAAAAATGTTTTTAACATTTTTAGCTAAATAATTTCCTGTGTGGCCATTCATTAAACTACAATGGTTTTAACGATAACTTACACTTAAAGTTCGAATGAAACTCTGTATAGGTAGTCAGTTTTTTTTTTTCAAAATGATGTACAAAATGATGAGTACCGAAAAACCGATTTTGGATATTTTCCATTACTACCAAAATAATGCAGGCTTTAAATTTTATGTCATTTAATTTTTGTATCTTCGTGGTAAAACACATTTAAGTGTCCTATCCTGAGACTAAAGCTATGTGATTATACATAGGTACAAAAGAAACAATGAAATGCAACTGTCTTTACAAGATAACTGATTTGATGTCACTGCCTCAAAATATATCTTTTACCTTTAGTTAGTTCGTTTTATTTTAATTTTTGTTATTTAGTCTTATCTTTCCCATGTAAATAATAATTAAAAATTAAACAACATTCTAATTAGGTATTAACAAAGTAAATAAATTTCAGCGTTAAAATATTATGTTAGGCTGTTTCAACACTATAGTGAATTCTATTTTACCACAACAATGAAACAACGATAAACATCATATAGATAATCTTTTTTAAAAACTTGTAATAGATAAATTTCGGTCCTAAAACACGACTTAACCATTCTAACAAAATTTATACAAAAAGCTAAAAAAAGAGGCAAAATATTAATGAACGATGGTAATTTCACGAATCAGTTTTACATTAATTCACCTACGACTCAAATCACGGGAATCCAATTTAAAAAAAAACTTTTCCACTAAAAATACTGGCCAGTCACACTAGAAACCACAGAGCAGTTGATACACCCTCGAAAAAAAAATACTTTAGAATTCGCGGCGTTCGACAACAAGTCGTTGCTCGCGTGGCACTCGCGTCCGCTCCTTAGCGATTCCCGTAGCTCACTGATCAAGCTCGTAGCACACAGCTACGGCGTAGACACGTTACGTCATGAAAAGGTTGGCTCTCAAACGTTTAGAGCCTTGCGCCTTTTGCATGAATACGGGGTACGACTGTATTTTTGTTTCCTTTCGCTTGGTGTTCCATTTTTGTGGAACAAAAGACTGTTTGGATTCCGTTGATACGGTGGAATGGAATATGGTTGTCAATGGAAGTTTCTTGTTGCAGTGTCGAGTGAAGTAAAATTACCACAGGATTAGTGTACTTATATTTTTTTCCAGTTTGGCGCCTCGGACGGTTTTATCATGTTTCATTTACACCATTTGTCAGTATGTTGAATAATGGTCTTGCACTTGTTGATTTCTTTTCTGACATCAAATCTGGTTAATTTATACGTACTTAAACTATTTAACTGGATGCTGCTCTCATTCACTCAAAGGTTGACTGGTAGAGATCCCTTGAAGGGATAAGTTCGCCTTCATCGCCTTCATACATCGCCCCTTTAAAACCAAAGTGAAGTAATGTGTTTTTTTCTCATTTTAAAATTCAACCATATAGTGTTTTATTTAAAGTTCAATTTAGAAATGTGAATTTATAAAATTGTTTCACTTTAGTATTAAAGGTGCGACATATATTTCATTGTTTGTCAATTGTGTCTGTTTACTTATTTTGTACAATAAAGAGTTTACATACATACATACTATTAGCCGGTTATATTAATTATATAAAACAAAAAGACATTAAAATACATAAAATAAACTATGAACATACTCACAGAATCGTATAAACACATTATTTATTTAGGTTATATTATTATCCTATCAGATAACATAAGGAAGTAATTAATATGAAAAAAAACTTACTAACTCCTCAGCCTCAGATCAAACTCGAATATAATTTTCGAAAAAGTATAAAGTTTATAAAAGTATAGTCACCAGCATTAATATCTGACACGTCCTTCCGGCCCCAGAAATAGAGTTGTATCAAATATTATGCACGCTTGTTATGTCAGATATTGGTGCTGGTGACTGTACTGTCTCCAGAATACATTAGGGATGATATTTTTTCGTAAAAAGAGAATGAGGTGGTGTAGGGGTGCAGCATGCGTCACGTATTGGTGAAGATCCGGGTTTGATTCCTGGCTCAGTCAGTGCTTAGGGACTTCGATATTCCTGGGATTTGTAATTTTTTTCACAGCGAAACCGTTTAAGAACTTTGTGAGTCTTAGTCGGCAATTTTACATGAAATGTTATTGTTGGTATACTTTTAGGGTTCCGTAGCCAAATGGGACCCTTACAGATTCGTCACGTTTATCTGTCTGTCTGTCCCCCCGTATGTCACAGCCACTTTTTTCCGAAACAATAAGAACTATACTGTTGAAACTTGTTCAGTACATGTATTCTGTGAACCGCATTAAGATTTTCATACAAAAATAGGAAAAAAAAACCAATAAATTTTGGGGGTTCCCCAATCCCCATACTTGGAACTGAAACTTTTTTTTTTCATCAAACCCGTGTGGAGTTTTTATGGATAGGTCTTAAAAATTATATTGAGGTTTCTAAAATTTTTTTTTCTAAACTGAATACTTTGCGCGAGAGACACTTCCAAAGTGGTAAAATGTGTACCCCTCTCCCCTGTAACTTCTAAAAAAAAGAATGATAAAGCTAAAAAAATATATATGAAGTACAATACCATGCAAAGTGCCACTGAAACTTAATTTGAACGAGATCTAGTGAGTAGGTTTTTTTTAATACCTCATAAATCGTAAACCGCAATTTACCTTTTAATTGATCAATTCGAAAAGTTACAACGAACTAAATACAAGAACTTTTATATTATGTTACTTGCTGCTACGGAACCCTTCATGGGCGAGTCCAACTCTCACTTGACCGCTTTTTTATTTGTTACGTTTCCAAGAAAACCATCACAATCTGTTTTAGTGTCTACGTATAAACCCTTCGTCTCATTCATATACTAAACAATATCCTGTAAAATATTTTCCTCGATTTGAGTACTTATTTATAAAATATAATCGGGAAACGTAGGAAGAAATAAATCAAGTAAATAACAAGTTTACGTACTGCCGTGGTATTTTACACCTTAACACCGTGTTAATAAAGTATTGCTGTGGAAATCATATTTTATAAGAAGCTATTGCTCGTAACTTTGTCTCATCCCGTGGGAAGTTTACACGTTTTCAGGATTTAAAATATCCTATATAACTTACTAAGAATACAGCTTTCTATAGACGACAGAATTTAAAAAATCGGTTCAGTAGTTTTTGAGTTTATCCATTATAAATATTTTCTATTTATGATATAACTTAGATAGAAGTTGAATTGGGAAGAGCGTGGCATTAGTATAGAGGGCAAAAGACTGAGTAACCTACGGTTTGCGGATGATATAGTGTTGTTTGCAGACAGCTCGACCGACCTTCAGGCTATGATACAGGAACTCAATCAAGTATCTGAACAGTGCGGTTTGCAAATGAACCTCGAAAAACCAAGATAATGACCAATATTCTAAATGGTAGCACAAACATCAGCGTAAACGGCACTGTCATCCAAGAAGTAGATAGGTATGTGTATCTTGGTCAAGAGGACGTAATGGGAAAGGACAATCAGACTAACGAAATTGACAGGCGCATAAGACTGGCTTGGGCAGCTTACTCCAAACTCAAGTTCGCGTTCAACATGAAGCTCAGTGCCGAACAAAAAGCTCGTATTCACGACCAGTGCATCTTGCCGGTGCTTACGTATGGGGCTGAAACTTGGGTTTTTACTAAGGAGATTCTCCACAAACTTCAGGTGGCTCAAAGAGCAATCGAGAGAAAACTGGTAGGATTTACACTGAGAGACCGTAAAAGAAACGAATGGGTCAGAGAGCAAAGCAAAGTGAGCGATGTGACTAAACGGATTGCGAAATTTAAGTGGGAGTGGGCTGGTCATGTCGCCCGCAAGCATGGCTCGTGGTGCAGGGCAGTGATAGAATAGAGACCGTGGGGCGAGAAACGTCCGAGAGGAAGACCGCAAATGCGTTGGTACGACGATATCAAAAGACTGGCGGGAACAAAGTGGTTGAAAACTGCTCAAGACCGAAACAGATGGCATAAGCTGAAGGAGGCCTACACCCTAGAGGTTGAGAACGGCTAAAGAAGAAGAAGAAGAAGATGATATAACTTAAGATTAGTTTTAAGCCGTGGTAGCTTAGTGGTTTATATTTGTTAGTGTTTGCCTTCTCAAACAGAGGATCGTGGGTTCGAACCCGGACTCACACCTCTGAATTTTCGGAATTTATGTACGAAAACAGTCAGACATTAATGGGTGAATCCATGAGCGTCTCAACCGCTGTCAGTCTCTAGCTATTTATATTAAGAAGTAAATAATTCATATGCATTAATTTTTGTATTGTAATAGTTCCTGGCCTGAGTACAGAAGCTATTTACGTCATAATTAAAAAACAATTTGCCTTCTAATTCTTAAAATCTCAGGCAAGGGACTGACAGCAGTTGAGACACTCATGGATTTACACTAATAGCGTTTATTTACGAAGAAACTTTGGTCTCCAAGGCTCTAAAGCTGACTGGCTTACCTTTATTAGAAAAATTCGCCAAATTACAAGCACAAGTCACAAAAAATTCTGTCACTGCTCTTCAAAAAGTCGTTTGTTTGTTTGTTTGTTTATACTCTTTATTGTACAAAAAGGAAATGAAAAAATAACACACAAAAAAAAGTGCTAAGTACAAGGGCGGACTTATCCCTGAAGGCATCTCTGCCACTCAACCTTTGAGTGTTAGAGAAAAAGCAATCGAAAAAAATAAGTTCGTCTACCTATTTAGTAATTTCATACTGAGATACGAGCTTTGTTGTAAGTAGGTATTTAATTTATATACTGACGGAATAATGTAAATTGTAAATAAATATATGAACAAATATATTGTAGCAATAATGAAGCGTACCGCAGCATTGATTGTTAAAAGTTATAAATTAACAACTTACTACTCGTATACCCTACCAACTAACAAAAGTTGTATATTCCCCGACATTGTTATTTTAAAATTCAGTATCTCAACAACAGCTGAACCGATTTTAATGAAACATAGCTAAATACTTTTGCAAAGAAACTCGCTTTGAAATAAAATAAAAAAAAAACTACGATGCCAACATATTATACAGACAGATAGACAGACTTTGGTGTCAAACTAAACGACCGCTTTTTAGCGTCGGGGTTAAAAACTTAATGATAATTAAAACGATTTTATGCCAATAGGGAATAATAAAGCGTGGCAGGACGCATGCTGAGTGTAGCTACACTGAGCCATCCTTACAAATATAACCTAAAGGAAACACTTTAAGCGCTCTGTGTGCGACCATTTTAGTAACAGAAATAGCATAAACTAGTCTATTTTGTTTTGAAACTCTAGTGTTTGTTGTGAGCCGGGACCCTAATTTCCCAAGACACCTGGACAAATGGCTGGGACTTTAGTTTTGCCAGAGCCTTTGATTTATAACCAGCTCTAGCTTTTACCTGCGACTGTGCTCACACAAATATCTGGCATGAATTTTTTTTTTATTCGACTGGATGGCAAACGAGCAAGTGGGTCTCCTGGTGGTAAAAGATCACCACCGCCCATAAACATCTGCAACACCGGGGGTATAAATCCACACTAATATTATAAATGCGAAAGTGTGTTTGTATGTTTGTGTGTTGGTCCGTCTTTCACGCCGTAACGGAGCGACGGATCGTTGTGATTTTTGGCATAGAGATAGTTTATGGTGCCTAAAGTGTCATAGACTACTTTTTATCCCGGAAAATGTACAGTTCTCTAGGCAAAAGCGCGCGATAACCGAATACCACGCGGGCGGAGCCGCGAGCAAAAGCTAGTTAAATATAAATTACATGAAAAAACATCACCCTTAAAGATCACTTCTTCGCATTTGTACATGTATCTCAAAGTTGGTCAATCATAGGTATTGTTTAGTTTTATTGTACAACAAAAAAATTACGTTAACATACTCTACTCACTTATAAAGCCTAGAATCATAAAACTGAAGTGGCAGTGGGCGGGGCACATTGCTCGCAGGACTGATGGCCGATAGGGTCAAAAGGTTCTCGAATGGCGTCCGCGCACCGGGAGACGAGCTGTGGGTAGGCCTCAAACAAGATGGACCGACGAACTGGTTAAGATCGCGGGATCGCGTTGGATGCGGAAAGCACAAGACCGGTCTGAGTGGAGAGCCTTGGGAGAGGCTTATGTCCAGTGGACGTCTTTCGGCTGACATGACACTACAATTACATACACTCATCATTGTCATAGTTGAAATTACCTACTGGCACTTGAGGTATTCCATCTCAGGCCTCTAGGTTGGCAACGCATCTGCAATACCCCTGGTGTTGTAGATGTTTATGGGCGGTGATGATCTCTTACCACTAGTAAGCGCTATGTGTAGTACTTTATCCAATCACGTAGGAATGTCGAAATAAAATAGTCTAAGTATAATTCCTCAGATCCAATTAACTGCGTATCTATTACTCTCTAAAATTAAATGCTTCCACTACACAATGCTGCACCATGGAGACCCCTTTTCGGTGACTATTTATCGGTGTCACTTCGACTGCGATTATATTGGTTGTATATTATTGTTTTATTGTGTTTGGTGGTAGTACTGTTTGGACCGTAAATATTTAAACCATTTTTTCTTTCTCTTTGTCTTAGGGGCTGTTTCACCATCCATTGATTAGTGTTAACTGACGGTTAAATGTGATGCCATCTCCGTCTATTCGAACAAAGCAATTAGAGACGGTATCACATTTAACCGTCAGTTAACACTAATCAATGGATGGTGAAACAGCCCCTAAGATATTTTAGCACACCTATACAATACATATTTATTTATTTATTTATTTATTAAGGAACAGTTACAAATTACTGTCTAATTGTATACGACAGCGCCATCTATCATGAATTGCCCTAACTTCAACCTCTATGAAGTCATCAACTTAAACCACCATTACTATCGACTTTGTATGATTTCATTCATTTGTATGATTCATTTCGTTTCCGATCTATAAGACAGATGGCGTTATTTTAGGTAAATATAAGTAGAATTCCATGTACCGGTGAATTCAGTTACATTAAATCTCCGAACAAACCAACAAGCCTTCTAATTTCATCTCCATCATCCCTGCTGCTACTTCCACAAAGAAACATTGGTGACCCCGACGAAGAAGACACTCTTCAACCGAAAAAATCAAAACCCAGCTGGGCGAGGCGAAGCGATACCTAGGTACTCGAAGAAACCTAGCGGCTACATAGACGACTGCAGGCGCGGCGCACTAACATCGACGTTAGAGGCTGCGTAGAAGTTTCAGCGGGAAAGAGGTGAAATTCGAGACAGCCAAAAAGGGGATTAAAAACTCCGAAAACCGAACAGAAATCGAACCCAAGAATAGGGCGTGCGAACCGACATCTACCTACGAAGTTAAAATTTAAACATCAAGACGAAGAGAAAATTAACGAAACTTGAAGAAGCGAAAAGTTGGGAAAAAAGAAAACGAGAGAGGTTATCGATAGGTATCATCCGTAATCAAGTAAGTGGTGACTGGCAATTAATTATATTTTTAGGGCACAATTTTTTTTCTCGCATTTAAAGTCCTTCAACTTTGCTTTTTTACGCTATAATAGAATTAACCTACTTATTTATTAAACGATGTCATCCTCAGACAGCGAGTCCGATCACACAGTTCTAGAAAGTTCTAAGCTGAGCGACTTAATAAAAAAGAGGGGGGTAGTTAAAGGAAAGTTAACTTTATTCAAGAAGTTTCTATCGAAAATTAGCCAAAATCCTTTAACTGCCGATCAACTAATTGATCTAGAATTAAGAGTGGTTAGGATAACCGATGTTTTCAAGGAATTTGAGTCCCTACAGGATAAAATCGAGACTTTATGTACCGATGTCGACGAACAATTGTCCGAGAGGGAAAAATTTGAAAATACTTATTTCGAGTCTGTGTCCTTAAGTAAGAAACATCTGAAGCAGACCGGCAGCCCGAGCCAATCTCCCGCCCGGGACAGCCAGGCTCGCGAGCCACCGCAGGCTACCTGTGAGTCTATTAAATACCCAGACATTTCTTTACCCTCATTTAACGGCACGGTTACTAATTGGATCGAATTTAGGGACACCTTTGATGCGCTTGTAAATCAGACTAATTTAAAGCCGATACAGAAATTTAAATACCTAAAGAGTTGTTTAACCGACACTGCATTGGAGGTGATCAGTTCATTAGAGTATACCGAAGAAAGTCATTCTATAGCTTGGCAATTATTGTGCGAAAGATTCAACAACCCTAGAGTATTAGTTTATAATCATTTACGAGCCCTGTTCAATATCGATATTGTTCCCAGTACCGCCACAGCTTTACGAACTTTGTCCGATAATATTTCAAAACATCTAAGAACCCTCAGGTCAATTAATATTTCAACTGAGGGCTGGGACCTACTTGTCATATTTTTCCTCACTTCTAAACTCGAAAAACCGATGCAGCGACGATGGGAGGAAAAAATGAACTCACGCGAACTACCTACATTACAGGAATTTAAAGCATTTCTGCGAAACCTGGCGGACCTTCAGGAAGCGCTGAGTCATGCAACACTCGAGCAACCCGAGCACCGAGCCGGCGCGTCGTCGCGCAAGGCACTGGTAACCACCTCCTCTCCGTCCCAAGCAACCAAGGTAATACCTAAACATAATACCTACCGTAAACAATGTCCCAACTGTAAGGAGGGGCATTATATTAACCAATGCCCTAAGTTCTTGGCCCTGAGTGCAACGTCACGCATTCATGTAGTCAGGAGATTAGGTATGTGTCTTAACTATCTAGGTACGAATAATATTTTACCAAACTGCCGTGCGAGCAACTGCAGGACATGCAAGGGTAAGCATCATACACTATTGCACATCGCTCATTCAGATTCAAATGTACAAAATCCCCAACCGAAACCTATAACTTTTCAAACCTACGAACCACCTAACGTGTCTGTCGAACCACAGTCCGTTAATTTGTTAACCAATCAACGAGGATCTAATACGATTTTGGGCCAACTCGATGGCAATGACAACCAAGTCAAACAAATAATTTTATCCACCGCGCAAGTTAAAGTGCTCGATAAAAATAACCGATTCCATAATTTTAAGGCTCTACTAGATTCAGGTTCTCAATCAAACTTTATAACCAAAAATGCATATCATAAATTAAATTTACCAACGCGTAAAATAAATATGGAAGTGTTAGGTTTTAACGAAAATGTAACAAAAATAAATCACCTATGTAACTTAACCATTCATTCACGCGACGATTCATTTACCGCGAACTTATCTTGTTTCATTGTACCTAACATTTGTAAGATACCCACATATACCGCTAATGTTCGACAATTTAATATTCCACAAAGATTTCTTTTAGCGGACGAAACATTTTACCAAGGTGGGGAAATAGATATTATTATAGGTACAGAACAATTCTACCAACTTTTGTGCATTGGTCAACACCGACTAGGTATTGACCTACCTATACTTCAAAGAACCAAGCTAGGTTGGGTCGTCTCGGGCGCGTTTAGTACGAACATTCGACCGAATAGTGTGAGGTGTAACCTTATTCGTAATAAAAATAACAACGAATTAAACAAATTCTGGAACACGGATGAATGTCACTCGAAAAATAAATTTCCAAATGATGATTTTATACAGTGTGAGAAAGTATTCAATGAGCACTCGAGGACTTCTGATGGAAATTTCGTGGTGACCATTCCCTTAAAAGAAAGTGTGACAGCCTTAGGCCAGTCACGTTCCGTTGCATATAAACGATTTAAAACATTAGAATCCAAGTTTGCCCGAGACCCCCAATACAAAGAAAAATACGTTAATTTTATGAAAGAATTTAAGGCCGCTGGCCACATGGTGGAGTGCAAAAATACCGAATTTTGTAATTATGTGCCCCACCACGCGGTTATTAACCTAAATAAATCGACCACCCCTTTACGAGTAGTAATGGATGCGTCATTCCAAACTAGTACAGGTAAATCTTTAAACGACATTCAACATAAGGGTGCAATGAATCAAGATGATTTATTTGATATTTTGTTGAGATTTAGAAAAAATAGATTCGTCGTAAATGCCGACGTCGAGCGAATGTATCGAATGATATACATAAATCCTAAACAACAAAAATTACAATGTATATTTTGGCGTGAAAATCCAACCGAACCGTTACGAACCTACGCGCTAACTACACTTAGTTTCGGCTTAAAATGCGCACCCTATATTGCTACGC
This sequence comes from Choristoneura rosaceana, assembly GCA_037349165.1. Lineage (NCBI taxonomy): Eukaryota > Metazoa > Arthropoda > Insecta > Lepidoptera > Tortricidae > Choristoneura > Choristoneura rosaceana. Next base: position 1,716,443 of record JAZBNJ010000002.1, read on the forward strand.
GGTGTTTACTGCAGCTATCGGAAGAGAATAAAAACCGGTTCCCACACGCAGCTGATGCGATAGTGCACAGTTTTTACATGGATGACCTACTCCACGGCGGGGACAACGAACGAGAGGTTGCAGAAACAGCTGTAAACATAGATCGCATTTTACGCGAAGCAAAATTCAACTTACGAAAATGGAAGTCTAACTCCACTTTGATACAAAAAATCGTTAGTAAATCTACAAATTCTCAAATTAACGCACCACCAATAACCTTTGGAAACGAGACACACAAGGTGTTAGGCCTCGCGTGGTGTAGTTCTAGTGACAAATTAAAGTATACACTTAAAATTGAACCCTTACCAAAATCCTTATCGAAAAGAAAGGTGTTATCTTTAGCGTCATCTATTTTTGATCCTTTAGGTTTATTAGGACCTGTCATAATTTTTGCAAAATGTTTCATTCAACGGTTATGGAAAATCAAATCCGATTGGGACGCACCACTTCCGATTAAATTAGCGAATGAGTGGGAAACCTTTTATAAAGGTTTGTTTACATTAAATTCATTAACAATAGACAGGCATGCGCTTATCAGCGACTATGTCATCCTAGAATTGCACGGGTTTTCCGACAGCTCGTTAACTGCCTACGGAGCGGCGATCTATATGCGCTCTATAGATAGGTATGGTAACATCATAACTCGTTTGTTATGCGCGAAGACGAGAGTAGCGCGTAATGAAACTATACCAAGACTTGAACTTCGCGCCGCATGTTTACTAACAACACTATACAATAAAGTAAACAATGCGTTAAAATGTAACTTTTCGAAAATATATTTTTGGTGCGATTCAATGGTAGTGCTGGCTTGGATAAAATCACAACAGCCTACCAAATTTAATTGTTTTGTAAAAAACCGTATAACGGAAATAAAATCTATAACCATCACAGAGGACTGGCATTGGGTTTCGACTAAGGAAAACCCAGCTGATCTTTTATCAAGAGGCCTGCCCGCAGACAGGCTGGCGAGCAGCGCCCTCTGGTGGGAGGGTCCCTCGTGGCTGAGGAAACCTGTTTGTGAGTGGCCATCTTGCCCATTTTCTATGACACAAAATTTATCGGATAGCGAGTTAATTACCACACATTGCAATGTATGTACAATTTATGTACAACCTAACGAATTTATGTCCATGTTATCGAAAAAATGGTCTAGTTTAACAAAATTAACCAATTGCTTAGCATTTGTGTATAGATTCATACATAACTGTAAGAATCGAAATAATAAATTAAGTGGCACATTATCTGTCAACGAATTAAATAGTACTTTAAACAATTTAATTAAGTTTTCACAAATCGAGTCATACCCAATCGAGTACCGATTACTTCTAAATAATAAACAATTACCTAAGTCCTCTAACCTATTAAGTTTAAATCCATTTATTGAAGGGTCGCTTATGAGAGTAGGGGGTCGCCTAGGCTTGTCTCACTACGATCATAACAAAAAACACCCTATAATTTTACCACACGATCACAAGCTAACTCGACTCATTATGCAAGACGAGCACGTCAGACTCCTGCACGCGGGGCCTCAGCTGTTGCTGTCATCAGTCCGGGAACGCTTCTGGCCGATAAATGGTAAGAGTTTAGCTAATAAAATCGTTCATAACTGTGTGACGTGCTTCAGGGCCAAACCAAGAACACAAACCCCTATCATGGGCAACTTACCAACGACAAGGGTAACTCCGGCCCCTCCCTTCCTTACTACGGGCGTTGATTACGCGGGACCTTTCACGATAAGGGACAGGAGAGGACGTGGTTATAAGACGAGTAAATGTTATATCGCTATTTTTGTTTGTATGACCACTAAGGCGGTTCATATCGAGCTCATTACCGGTCTACAGACTTCAGCATTTCTTTCGGCCTTTAGGCGATTTATATCTCGACGAGGGAGGCCGAAAGAAATGATAAGTGATAATGGTACGACATTTCATGGGGCCCGTAATGAAATAACCGAACTTTACAATTTTTTAAACGAAAACTCTGATGAACTGTCAGCTTCTTGTGCAAGTGAGAGAATAATTTGGAAGTTTATACCTGTATACACGCCCCATATGAATGGTTTACATGAATCGGCCGTAAAAAGTTGTAAATACCATTTAAAACGAGTGCTAGGTAAAGCATTATTAACCTATGAAGAATTTTGTACTATACTAGTACAAGTTGAAGGAATTTTAAATTCGCGCCCTTTGTGCCCCATTCCTAACTCAAACAATGACGAAATTCTAGTTCTAACGCCAGCTCACTTCTTGATAGGAAGAACGCCTATTTCGATGCCCGACTATGACTACAATAATGTACCAACAAATCATCTGACTCTCTATCAACAGCTGCAGCAGCTTCAACAAGATTTCTGGCGTCGATGGTCCAGAGACTACATAGGACTGTTACAGGAGAGGACCAAATGGAGGAGCTCCGCGGAACGAGGACTCAACGTGGGCAGCATGGTTCTCGTGAAGGACGAGCGGCTGCCATCCTGTCAGTGGCGGCTGGGCCGCGTCGTCGGCTGCTGCCAGGGACGAGACGGCGTCACGAGGGTCGCTGAAATCGACACGGCGAAGGGCGTCATCAAACGCGCATTCAATAATATTTGCCCGTTACCGAATAACGTATTAAATTAAATTTTCCGCGCATTTTATAGTATTTTGCCTATTACTGAATAACGTTATAAATTAATCTGTCATAAGTTTGGTAATAAATTTGCAATGTACAGAGTTAATTAATTAAGTATTATCATACATACCTAACTATTGCTAAATTCATAGTACTTAACTATTAATAAGTTTGCATGTGTACATCCAGACTTATAACTTATAACTTGCCAGTGTAACTTGTTATCACGAGCTTTATTTAATTTCCAATATTCATATATACCTAAGTTATCGTTTTGTTTCACAAGCTTCATTCACAAGCTTTATTTAACTTCTAATATTCATATGTTCATAAGTCATCGTTTTGTTTTGACCTATTTCCAAGGTTGAAAACGTATGTAACGTTTAGTTAAGAATTTATATACCCAGAAAATAACTTATTTGGCCACTAAGTCTAATTATGTACTTTATTCTACTAAGTTTAATGACCTTTGCCTACTAAGTTTATATAATTAAGTAACTACTTATAGATACCACGAGTATCTCAATTTTAGTTATACTAAATATATGTTTACCTGTCTTACCTATTTAACTTACAAAATTCCGTGTACCTATAGCCATAACCTAGTACGTAATTTTTAGCTTCTTGGTACCATGGAAATCGTTAAGAAGCATTTATTTTACAATTTTTCTCAATAATTATTTACCTACTTATATCCTGTGCTCAATAGATTCCTGTGGTGCCAGCAAGATGATACTTCAGATTTCTTTATGTAATTAACATACCTACTTATCTTTACAAGATAGTGATTTCTTAGGAGAAATTACTATTTTACTTAATTATTAATATTTACATTTGCGGTGGGAGCATGTCTAATTGTATACGACAGCGCCATCTATCATGAATTGCCCTAACTTCAACCTCTATGAAGTCATCAACTTAAACCACCATTACTATCGACTTTGTATGATTCATTTCGTTTCCGATCTATAAGACAGATGGCGTTATTTTAGGTAAATATAAGTAGAATTCCATGTACCGGTGAATTCAGTTACATTAAATCTCCGAACAAACCAACAAGCCTTCTAATTTCATCTCCATCATCCCTGCTGCTACTTCCACAAAGAAACAAAAACAAACAAATACTATTGTAATTGACACATTTACACTACAGGATCAAAGTTTGTAACTTAACTACAACTATCCACAACAATCGTAGTGTGGCTAAAGGAGCATGCAAGATAAGTTTAGTACATTACTGCTAAAAATAAACTAACTAGAATCTAAAATTAACGTCACAGTGGACTTAAATGTTTTTATTGACATTGAGAATATGTCACATTCTGAACATATCTTATTAAATGTACGACACAGGCGGGAGATTGGACAATTAGCGGATACATTATTATCACTGAGCGGGCAAGAAAACAATTGAGGGTGCCGGACAGGCCGTGTACTACATTTAAACTTAAATTCATGGATAATATTTGCGTCTACAATGTAATTTAGAATTTTAAATAAAAAAGTCATATCTGCAATTTGTCGTCTATGTTTTAAAGTGTGCAATTTAAAAAAATCCAATCTGTCTTCATAGTTGGGAAGGGATTTACGTTTCCCTATTATCTTACATGCCAACCTCAATGCACGAGCTTGGACAGACTCAATTTTCTGGATATGTACAGAATAAATAGGGTACCATATAGAAGAATTGTACTCAAGAATACTTCTAACTAGGGATTCGTAAAGTAATATTAATGTTTTACCCTGCTTAAATGGTTTACTAACTCTGGTTACAAAACCAAGCATTCTATTTGCCCGATTTATTATATGCTCATAGTGCTGTCTGAAGGATAGCTGACTGTCATAATACACACCCAGATCTCTTACTACATCGACACGATCAAGTGATTGCTTGTCAATCTTATAATCGTAAAAGTTATAATCGTAAATAGTAAAAGTTATGCATTGACATTTTTTAATATTGAGGGGCATGTAATTACTTGTACACCACACTTGTACAGTTTCAAGATCGTCCTGTAAGCGATGACAGTCTTGCAGATTCCCGACTCTACGAAAATTTTTTAAATCATCAGCATAAGCAAGTACTTCCGAAGATGTAAGATACAACAGATCATTTACAAATATTATAAATAATAAGGGACCCAAATTAGAGCCTTGGGGCACTCCTGAAGGCGGTTGAAAAGGAACAGATTCATATCCATACAAAGCTACAATCTGGCTACGGTTCTGCAAGTATGATCGGAACCACCGCAACAAACAGCCATGGATACCCATAGATTCAAGTTTGCTTATTAAAAGTTCGTGATTGACGCGGTCGAAAGCCTTTGAAAAATCCGTATAGATTGCATCAACTTGCACTTTGTCATTAAAGGCTTTGCCTATATAATTTGTGTAGTATAAAAGATGCATATACTCCAATTCAATAGAATCTAACAATCCTGTAGACACTTCCAGCCTACTAATATGAACACCGGGCTGCCTAAGGCTTTGTGATGTGACTATTATTCTTTTTTGATTCCTTTTAGATGATAATTGCAACAACAGGGACTTAAATAATCAAGCGTGCCCACGTTAGGGTGTGTTAAATGTGTAGAAAATTGTTAGATTCTATTGAATTGTACTTTACATACATATGCATTTACGAACATAGCTTAACATGTTAGAAGATGGTAACTGGGCCAATCAACTTTTTTACCGACACTAATCTGTCCGCGAATTTTTTCAAACTATTGCAGATTTTTGTGAGTAAATATTTTTTTTCTGTAATTTAATAGATGGTGTACATGAATACATGCCATCCTACGTAAGTTCAACCTATTAAACCGTGAAATATCTTGTTGGAAGTACGATTTTTTGGTAACGCTAGAGACAATTTTGGTAACGCAGGAGACGCCCAAGGTGTCGGTAAAATAATTGATTGGCCCAACTAACAATATTACCCTTAGAAATGATGACCAGTGATGAAAAATTCTAGCTGCAATTCATTTTGTCAGCTACATAATCCTTTAATCAACTGACTAAAACAATTCAGGAATTGCATACAGATTTACCTCCCTTAGGAAATATACTGTATTGAAATATCGTATTATGTATCGAAATTCCCCCACAGTAGGAGACCGGTTCACGTTGAGCTCCCCCGCCCCTCTTGGGCGTGAGATATTGGGTGTAATGAACGTTGTTGAAGGGTTGCTGAAGGGTCAAATGGAACTGGCGGCTGTAAACGTTCGATAGGTTGGAGCTACTTATGACTATGAATATTTATAACGTATTAGCTGAACGTCGCTGTAGCCACCGTCGCTGTTAAGGCGAAACGTACAGCGTAGAAAAGATGTACTAACATGTGAAAGTTTAAATCCAAACCCCCTTGCAAAAAAAAGGGGCACCTATGGTTTTTCAGATTTTTAGGCATTGAAGCTTAGAAAGTAAGCTTTCATGCACATAAAATACAAAAACCATAGGTGCCTGTTTTTTTTGCAAGCGATCGTAAAATCCGCCAGATCACGAAATTCCTAGGTACATCGTGAAATGGCGCCATTTCGTGATATGCCTTAGTTGCCCAGGCATATCACGATGTGCCTGAGAAACAATATGGCAGATCGATTAGAGCAACGCATTCGTCGATATTCCTAGCTTTATAACGGGCATATCGTGATATGCTGACAAACAAAAAAAAATAGATATGACGAGCGAAGCGAGGAGTGGTTAGTATTAATCGTGATCACTACGCACGAGCAGAGCGAGCGAAGCAAGCGTTCCGCAGCAGCGGCCGGCGAAGTGCCAGAAACGATATGGCGACATTTCATGATATGCCTAGGAATTTCATGATCTGCCTAAACGTCACTAGGCAAATCGTCAAACGGTGTGTTTGAAACGATATGGCGGATGTCCCTTAGCCAATTCATGTGTCACCGTCATAGCTAATTGGATTAGCTCATTGAGGTGACAATGGGCAATGAGTTGGGGTCCAATAGTTCTTGAATGGAGATTGCAAATCGACAAACGCAGCGTAGTTCATATAGGTACCAACGAGATAGAAGGATGACCTGATTAAAGCCGCGGGTATACGGTATAGGTAGAGTCATTCACGATGACGGGTGCCATGGTTCTTCATCATCATCATCGTCATCATCAGCCGGAAGACGTCCACTGCTGGACAAAGGCCTCCCCCTTAGAACGCCATAATCAACGACAACTCGCCACTTGCATCCACTGGTTTCCCGCGACCACGAACCGGAAGACGAAGCGTTGGCAGGCCTCCCACCAGGTGGACTAACGACGTCGTGACAGTTGCGGGAAATCGTGGTTCTTATTACAATGTCATTAATGGCTAATTTTGACAAAATCGCGCGTCTTCGTAAATGGCACTGGGTATAGATGCAGGTCGTAGTGGCGTCTTTACCCCACGTAGCGCCCGTGTGCAATTATTACTTTAGAGCCATCTAGGAACCGCGCGGTCAAAATGGAATAGGTACAGACCGCGTCAGAGAAAAGGAACCCCTCTGTGTGACACGTGACAGATCAGTCTGGCCCTGCGGTGGACTATCGCGAGCTCTGAGACAAGTGCATCAAAGGGAGGGCTCGGGTTCAAATCCACTTTTTGTTTTATTTATGTTTTTGGTTTATTTATTTTTTTGTAGTATTTTTTTCTGATCATTTAAATAAGTTGAAAAAAAAAGGTATTGATCATTTATATTTTTTTAACCACATTTGAATTGATACGATCTTCGGTGGAGTGAGTGAGACAAGAAAACCTTAGTAATAATATCCGAATAAGATCCGAATTGTGTAGGTAACAATTGTTTTATTGTTATTCCACGAGCAGACATCAATTCATAATTCTTATAACATTCAATACTCGCATTGCAAGTTACATTCACATTCACAGTCCATTTTCACCAAGCGGTGAATGACAACTATCAAAAATATCTCTTTTATTTTAAATGTAACAAATTCCCCTCATCGAAATCCTCGGAATCGAACTCGGTTCACTGCGAGCAGCGCACAGGTCGAACACTTCGATTTGCCGCTAGGCCATTTCGATACCTGACGATAGCTGCAAAATTAATAGTTGGTAGTTGCGTGCTATTGTCATTAGTATCCAGTAGATATGCACCAAGCGCCAATGCAAAGACAACCTTATCGCACAGTAAATAGCGACTTTCAAAGAAGCAGCGACTGTAGATATACTGAGTTCTGACTTTGTTTTTCGTATTGAGATTTTGAGGGTGGCAGATATTTACTTAATCTTTGCATCCTGTTCTAGCTAATGCGTATAGAAATGAACAGATAGATTACGTTTATTGCCGATTGTTGCACTACCTTATTGTAACTTCAGAGAATTATCGATGACTGCTGTATTAAACTGCTACATAAGGTTGAATGTAGGATAATACACTTTATGAGTCCCATTTACTAACCTGAGGGTATATTTTTAACGAAATTTATAAATCGTTACGTTTCGTGTCGATCTCCTTGTGTGAATACCTCCACGTTGTAATATTGTCCGATTTATTAAGTTCACGTAAAGCTTTTATTATTTCGATTAACAACTTTTTTTAAGGCTATAATTGTTGTTCTCTGGGAACAAAAACAACATATTTTATAAAGAAAATGTGCTATTGCACGGGATATGAACGTAACGGTAAGTTTAAAATAATAATATTTATTGTTGAAATACTTCTGACCAATTGCACTTTTCATGTATGTATTTCTAATATTATTGTTTTCTTTTATACAGAGAAAAACAGATCGATACAAAGCAAAGGTATCAAGCGACGGGTTATGTGAAATGTGATCTGAAACTATTGGGTGTCACTCAGAACAGTTCGACGATATATCTACACGCGGCGAATATCCATAATTATAATCCGGCCAGAAAAATTAAGCTTACTGACGATCATCGCACCAACAGAGTAAACTTTGCCACTCGTTACTTAAACTTCGACTGGGAAAACGAAATACTTATATTTACGGACGAAAAGTGCTTTAAGTCAGACAGGATGGCCGAAAAATTTTGTGGAGATGAAGTGGGGAGCGGGGAGAGGTATCCCCCAACAACGTGTTAGATCTCAGAACAAGCAGGCGATTAACACTAGGTAAATAATAATAAAATCTTTTTACAATTTTTGTGTAATTAACACATTTATTTAAAACTAGCTTATGCCCACGACGTAGTCTGCGCGGACCTAGGTTATTGCGCGGTGGCGTCCTCTACCTGAATAAAAAGTATTTTATGTTGATCCTTGGGGCTTAAACTATCTCTATACCAAATTTCATCAAATTCAGTTCAGCGGTTTCGACGTGAAAGCGTAACAGACAGGCAGACAGACTGACAGACAGAGTTATTTTCGCATTTATAATATTACTAGCATATGCCCGCGACTTCGCCTGCGTGGACCTAGGTTATCGCGCGGTGGCGCCCTCTACTGGAACAAAAAGTATCCTATGTTGATCCTTGGGGCTTAAGCTATCTCTATACCAAATTTCATCAAAATTGGTTCAGCGGTTTTAACGTGAAAGCGTAACAGACAGACAGACAGACCGACAGACAGACAGACAGAGTTACTTTCGCATTTATAATATTAAGTAGGGATACGTTCAAGGCGTGTATTTAATATTATTTTGAAGTTTTCTTAGATCACCATTTTGCAACATATTTTAAAAGGTTTGAATGTTTTAGGTTACCTACTGGGGATGGATGTCTTCAATGGGACCAGGCGAGCTAGTGGAAATAGGCGGCCGCATGAACAGTGAGCGATATCTTGAAGTGTTAAAGGGCGTAATGCTGCCGTCAGTGCGTGTGGCTTATCTTGAAGGACAAATTTACCTGGTTCACGAATCACGATAATTCTTCAGTGCATAAGTCCAAAATCGTCAGAGACTGGCTAAATTACCAAAAAAACATAACGGTGTTTGAATGGCTGACTAAAAGTCCGGACCTGAATCCAATAGAAAACTTGTGGGGCCAGATGGTATTGAATTGGGACTCCAGTGAGATAAGATCTAATAAGAATTTGGATAATGAGGTAAATGATACATGGGAACTGTTGTGTAATAGTGATACATGTTTCAAAGTGGTTTCGAGCATGAAAACACGGCTTCAAGAAGTAAAAGACAGTGAGAGCTATCCTCTCCGTTACTAAAAGGAACATTAATTACTAACCAATAAAACAGCATTAGAATGAAAGAGCAAGTGTTAAAATTCCTATTAAGTGTTATAATTCCTATTAAGTATTGTTATTTCGTAGTTGATCAATAATAAACAGACCATTATTATGATCAGTCAAATTACCCTTGTTGACGAGTCATTTTGTTAATGATGCACCATCTGACCTCACATAGGTATTGTTTTTAATGTGTTGTGTCAAAAAGGTTATCAGAAACTGTGATAAAAGAGAAAGATGTAAATTGCTATACTATAACAGTTAGGCATGTTGGTTCTTTCTCAGTAATCACAGCGACAATTAATGTTAACAGTCTAAAATAAGTGTTGTTTTTATAAATGAATATGATGTATGCGAAAGCAAGTGTTCTATTAGTAAATTTAGTTGAATTAAAAACCTAAGTAAATAATCAATATTTAACACAGATTGAAAACTGTATACCTATACCTACTGACCCAGAAATCTATGGATAAATAAACAAATATTGCGTTTGCAACATGTCTATCTTTTTTTATACCTCATGCCTACTTTAACAAAGATCTCTAATATTAATCAACGGCAGGTGATTAATAAAAACAAAAAAGAAAAACAAAAAGATCTCAAGCCGCAGGGGCTTGAACTGAGAACCTTAGTATGACGAGACAGGTCGAAGCCAACTATCTATCCACTAGACCAACTGGCTTCTTACGTGATGTGACAAAAATATTGAACGCTTTGATGTCATTACCAAAGGGGGGTTCCTTTTCTCTGACGCGATCTGTACAAAGTGCCGCGGTCGGCGCCCCTAACACCGCTGCGCCCGTGTGCAACGCACATCCTGCACTATAGGTAAAGACGCCTATAGTTCAGGGTAACCAGGGGGCTGGGTCTGGGTGGACAAGACTGGGTCGAAGAACGGTGGGCAGACCACTGGCCCGTTGGTCGGATGACATCTGGCAGTCGGTTGATAAACTGTGGATGAGACTAGCACAGGACCGGGCAAAGTGGCGTGAAAATGAAGAGGCCTTTACCCAGCAGTGGGTGGATGTGGGCTGATTTTATTGAACCAGGGGGCAACCGAAGTAACTGTGTAAGTCTAATGAGGAGGGTTTATGCCCAACAGTGGATTTTCTAGCCGATATGATGATAAAAGTTTCTAAAACTTTACAATATTATTTCTCCACCGGGATTTAGCGTTCCCTCGCTACGTTGCCCCTTAAATGCAAATTATAAATGTTTATAAAGAGTTCAATTTATATTCTAATTCGATGGGCTCCCGCTAGAGGGCGTGATGACGGCTTTTTCAGGCTAAATAAAGTCGTTAACTCTCATCCCGGAATATCTATGTATGATATACGCTCAAATTGATTCAGGAAATCTATCTATTTGGCATTAATGCTAGCCGTTGCTTATTATTATTTTGAAAAGTTTTCAATGGAACCCTATTACTGCCGTTTCGCTACCCGTATCTGTCTGTCCGTCTGTAAGTCTGCAAGTGCAGTATCTCGAGAACCGTAATAGTTGGGGCAACTGAAATTAACACGTAATGGTGTATTTTATTTCCATTATAACAATTACAACTGAATAATCCTATAAATGTGAAAGTGTTTGAAGATGTTTGGAGGTTTGGATGTTTGGATGTTTCGATGTTTGTTACTCAATCACGCAATAACAGTTGAACGGATTGTCATTTTTTTTTTAGCAAACGCTTTAGCGACCCCCTGAGATTAAGGTTTTAAAGTATCTATCCAACAATACCCCACACTACAAGGTTGGATGAGAAAAAAATTCCCCCCCACTTCACGTCTTTGGGAGGTACTCTCAAAAAAATTTTTTTGTTTTTTTTTTTATTGTACCATTTTGTAAGCATATTTTACATATAGATATATTCGTGCAAAATTATAGCTTTCTAGCATTGATAGTCCCCGAGCAAACACAGACAGACTGACAGTCATGGTAAAACTATAAGGGTCCCGTTTTTGGCTACGGAACCCTAAAAATTGACTGATCACGAGTTGGTACTTAAACACGCCGCGCATGCACACACATACCTACGTTTACTGTACTTTTAGATGTCGATTTGGAAAGTCGAAATAAGGAATTATTTTTTATTTGGAAATTAGGATAGCTACTTGGATTGTTGAGACAGCCGTTATAAATATCTTTGTACCAAGTATCGTCTGTATTTAACACAGAATTGGCAAGACTTAAGGCCGAAACTGGAACTGCACGCGAAAGAGCGTCGGGAATGACATTGTCCACGCCGCGACGGTGTTTTATTTCAAAATTAAAGGAAGAAAGACGAACGCCCCAACGAGCGAGACGACCTGTGGGATTATTTAGGGAAAGGAACCATTTTAACGCAGAATGGTCAGTGTAAACAATGAAAGTCCTCCCGTTTTCTAGATAGCAACGCCAGTGCTCGAGAGCAGTCAGCACCGCAAGTGTCTCGCGTTCAGTAATGCTGTAATTTTTCTCGGCACTGGTAAGCGAACGGCTCATATAGGCGATAGGATGCTCTTTACCATTCATGGTCTGCGTTAACATGGCTCCCACCCCATAGTTACTAGCGTCAGTGTGTACTTCGAATGGCTCAGAATACACCGGGCAAGAAAGAACTGGCGCGGACACCAAGCATTCTTTCAAGGCGTTAAACGCCGCGTCAGCCTCCGGCGTCCACTTGAAAGGAGGGGACTTCTTGCCATTCGAGGTCAACCTGTTAAGGGGACCAGCAACTGTGCTGAAATTAGGGACAAAACGTCGGTACCAGGTAGCGGTACCGAGAAATCGTTTTAACTCCTTACGAGAAGAAGGAGTAGGGAAGTTAATAATAGCTTCTACTTTTTCAGGGTCAGTACGTAAACCATGGGCGTCGACTACATACCCTAAATATTTAAGTTGACTACGAAAGAACTTGCACTTCTCAAAATTCACCGTGAGATTGGCATTTTTAAGTTTATCTAAAACGCATAGAAGACGAGAGACGTGTTCTTCAAACGTCGAGCTGATGATAATAATGTCATCAAGGTAAGCAAAAGTCTTGAAATCCATATCGGCAAAGAGTAAATCTACCAGACGCTGTTGAGTAGCAGGTGCGTTAGTCAACCCGAAAGCAGTAGTTTTAAAACGTAAAGTGCCTCTGCCTGGTACGTAGAAAGCGGTCTTATCGCGGTCTTCAACTGCAATGGGAATTTGCCAAAAAGCCTTTGATAAATCGACGCTAGATAAATATTTGGCGTCACGAAGGTTGTCTAGTATTTCAGCTACGTACGGTAAATTGTAAGCATCGCGCTTAGTTACAGCGTTTAGCTTCCTACTATCGAGACAAAACCTTGGTTGCCCGTTCTTCTTGCTAACGATAAGCACCGGAGAAGACCAAGCGCTCTCACAATGTTCCACTACATCTAATGAAAGCATTTCATCCACTTGCTCTATCAAAATTCGCTGCTTTTCAGGAGACATGCGATAGTAACGCTGTCTGATAGGCTGAGCATCACCAGTGTCTATATGATGGGAAATTAAATTGGTTCTACCTAGACCTTTTTCCTCTGTAGAGATAGACTTAAATTGAGCTATTACATTATCTGCAATAGACTTTTGTGAATCTAAAAGATTGTCATATGAGTGTATGAAAGTTTCATCAATGTTTACTTTAACCTCCGCTAACGAAGTGCCTGACAAGGTGATGCTACCCAAGTACTTAGGACAAATATGAAAAGTACGCCAAAAGTCAATGCCTAATATAACGGGAGTTTCAACCTGCGGAACTACGTAAGCTTTGATGATATGAAATTGACCTTCAAATGAGACTGGTAAATTAATAAAACCTAAACTTTTAAGATTTTGACCACCAGCGGCTACCATATTAATGTGATTATCCTGGTGTAAGGTGCAGTCTGCAAATAATAAATGACTATTGTTGCCTAAAATAGTAACTGCTGCACCGGAATCAAGCAAGCCACAGGCGTCAATGTTGTTAATTTTTATATTTACATAAGGCCTAGGATCTGTTGAAGGTTTCTGTTGCAGAATTGTAGAAATTTTGTAAGTAGAGGTAAATTTTGTAATAAATTCAAGCCAAGTTTCCCAATCTTGCTTGTCAAAATTACCACAATTCTGCCTAGCTAGTTTTTTTGCATTTTATTACAAACTGGGCAATCCGGAAATTTAACGTCCTTCATACCACATTTAAAGCAAAATATATCACGACTAGCCGGGCACTGACGGATGTGATGCGCGTTAGAGCGACATCTAGGGCAATACGGAACATTTTTATTAGTACCGACCGCATGAACATAACTTTGTTGTTGTTTACTAAAATTATTTTGATTGTAGTTATTAGAATTATTTGTTTTATTAAAATTCCTATTGGGTGTGAAGTTTGGGTGTTTATTAAAAGTGCTTGAAGAGCTGTTATGTAATTTATTCGTATTTCTGTTACTATCCTTTGAGTAAGCAAACTCAGTTGCAAGTGTATCTGATGTTACCCTGGGCGGTTCCTGAAATTGTGCAAGACGTGCCTGTATAGCCTCATAATTACGGCACAGCGTGCGTAAAGCGTCAACGGATGCAATTTGAGAAGCAGAAGCTAAAGTGCTAGCGTAGCAAGGCCTAATATTGTGAAGGATGATTTCGAGTTGCTCGTCTTCCGGAACTGGCTTGGATAAACGCGAAAACATTCCATTCATAATCGAGAGATAAATGGTAATATTTTCGCGCTCCCCTTGCGTACGAGACCGTATTTCAGCTTTGAGCCGGTAATCATAATCGGTTTGATCGAAATCCTCCCTTAATCTATCCGCTAACTCTGTCCAAGAGCTCACGCTGTCTTTTACAGACCGATACCAATGCAGCGCATCGTCTTGAAAAATTTCAGTAGCAAAACTAATAATTTTGTGTGCAGGTGTATTTCTAGCCTCTATAAATTCGTTAACACGCTGTATAAAAGAGCGAACACAAGTTTTACCATTAAATTTTAATTTTGATAAATCGGCAGAGCCCCTGTCACACGTTACTGAAATTATATTTTGCAATTCTGGTGCGGTAGACCGCGACTCACTTGCAGAATCGCCCCCCGCACTAAGAGAGGCACAAGGTGCCTTAGTTTGGAGGGTAGCTAGCTTTTGCGAATACTGCTTGAAAGCTTTGACTACCTCATCATATTCTTTCTTAATGTCGTCACTACGCGTTATCCTTATGATTCTATTATTCAAATGATTAAGCATATTTTGAGTTCTCATTAGTGACGGTACATTAGGTGAAGAAGGATCGGTTGCATCTAAATTCAATTTAATTTTTGTAAGTACATCAAAACAACCCTTAAGATCCTCCCTAACGTCAATCGAGGACTCCAATATGTGCTCGGATGGAAGCTCTGGTGCTAATTTAAGGATCTGTTTACGTAACTCTTCTACAGAAGATGCAGCAGTAGCTCCTCTAATCCGAACCTCATATTCGAGTTCCGACTTCTGCAGAGACAGATACTTGATGGGGAACATGATCAAGCAGAATAATTTTTAAAAAAAATAACGGAATAAGTGGTGATTAAAAAAAAATGCAGGTACCTGCGTTTAAAAAAAAAAAAAAAAAACCCGTTCTCCGTTCTGTTACAAATGATGAAACTACTTGGAACGTCTGGTTTTTTCCTTTTGTATTAGTAAAAATAAAAAAACAAGTTAGTTGCAACGAAAAAATAAAATTTGCTACTAATGTGTACCACCAAACAAAAAAACACGATACAAGACCAAGGTATGTGAAAATTAACGTTAACAATTTCAATTGATCTTAAAAGTGTACCGTTTTTAGTTAAAAAAAAAAATGAGGGTAGGTTGAAATTTAAAATTTAAATTTTGAATGTAATGCAAGAAACGGTTAATAATTAACGGTTACTGTTGAACTGTAGTGAAAATTTGAAATTTAAAAGTTAAAACCGCAGCGCATGAACACCCGCAACACCCAACGGAAAACAGATGCGTTGCCGAAATTTTGAGGACTAGGTGAAATGCCTCAAGTGCCCAGTAAATATACCGGCTATCTTACCCTCCTTACCGTTGCACAACAATGCAAGCACTGCTGCTTAGCGGCAGGATTAATGGGTAAGACGGTGGTCCTGACCCGGCCGAACCCTGCACAAGGTTCTACCACCCAGACAAAACAACAAAGAAATTAATTTTACAGATGAGAATAAAAAAAAAAAAATCAAAAATAACCGTTATAAGGTACACCTTAGTAGCTGCAAAAAACCACAAAAACAAAAACAATAAAGCACGTTTTACAAAAATAAGCCACAAACACACACTAACTACAAGCAAAAAGAACAATGGGAACCAGATTTTTCTTGCGTACTAGAACCACGTTACAAGGCGCCAGTGTCACACTGTTTAGGTTTTGCGCCCACCCCCCAGGAGGAGAAGTGAAACAAAATAATGTGATCAAACTAATTTATTTAAACCCGAAAGCCAGCTCAACGGTAATAGTTAAAAAAAATACAAATGTGGGTAAATTTAAATTTCGGGTGTGGTCCGACACTAGTACGCAAGATAACGGAAAATACAATTCCTATTATTCTCTTCACTAGCACTTTCCTGCACTGTAGCCGATGATGAAGATGGGCGCTGGTCCGTGGGTGTAGGGTACGACACCCCAACGGCGGGCCGTCGCTCTGGCCGAAGTGGAGGAAATGACGGGATGAAAGGTGGGCCCCCAAAGAGCCAACCCGAACCTGGGACCCTGGAACGCGCCAATGACGGGTGTTACACACGATCCAGGTGATCGGTGAACAGCCACGGCAATTAGGCTAGGAAAGCACTATCGTAGTTGTGCTGCCGTGCCCGAGATTGGGGTTCACAGTTGCACCGTAACAATTTTAATTAAAATTAAATAAATTTCAAGCACAGGTTAGTGCTAAGGACGACTGCTATCGGTTACGAGAAACGTATTAGGACCGAAAGTGCCGTGCGCTCGCCTCTGTGCCGAGAAAGGGACTGTGTGTCGATCGGGACTCAAATGATCTGCTCTGGCGCCGAATAACGGACCGCGTGACGTCACACACATAGTGTTGGACGACACACGGAATTGAATTTAAATATTATACAGCATGTCAACGAATAATAGTGCTACTACGTAATAATTAAAATGCTAGTTTTGTAGATCAATCGGTGTGAAATGTGTTTTTACATGTTATTTTAATGTAAATTCGTATCAATAAATTGTGTTAATTATTAAAAATGTACGTACAACGTTACAACATGTGGCGCGCGATATAACCTAAAACTAGTCAGTTTGATTTTTTAGAATGTATAGGACCCTCAATGCGCAGGACCAACTCACACTTGCCCGGTTTTCCTTTATCTTCTCCACTATTAGAGCAACTAGTTATCTCTACAAGCAGTTAAATAAATAGTTTACCTAACTGCCTTACGCAATTCCTGCGCTTAAACCCAAGCCCCTCAAGTAATAATAAGGTTACCGTCTTATCTCTCATAATAATTATTATGAGTCATAAACAAAATTTCAAGAATTCATAACTTGGCCTAATGTAGAGCGGTGGTCTTAAAAATAAGGCACGTAGTACATTGTAGTAAACAGGTAGTCGCATGTTCCCGGCGGGATACGACATGCGCTGCCTGGCCTAAGGGAAAAGAGATAGTCCTACTTGATAATTAGACTAATTAAAAGTTGTGATATCCTTCTAAGTTTACTAATATTGTAACATATGAGTGTGTGCGTGTGTATGTTTTTTTAATACAAAATCTTATCCCGTAAGTCGGACTGAACTTGTTGTTACCGACTTAAAATAAGGTATCTAGCAAAAGCATCTAGCTTTTGCAGGTGGTAGGACCTTGTGCAAGGTCCATAGCAATCAGGGCGGCCTTTGAGATTCACGCAAACGAAGCCTCGGATAAAGACTCGTTTTACTAATAATCCACAAATCGCTGTAAGTTTAAATTAATAGTTGGAGATTTCCATAACATGAAACTACCGTGTGATTCACTCATATTCATTAATTACACCGTCTTAAATCGAATTTAGCTGAAATTTTTCGGGCTAATTTGTAGCTCTTCCTCTTAGAAGCAACGCGACTCGGCGTCTGCTCCAACACACGCACTACGCACCACCGCTCTACCGCTCTTTTTACCTCTCAAGCCGAGTCGCATTGCTCCAAAGAAGAAGCTTGTTTTCTTATATGACTCATTAAGGGAACTATAAGTCTGTTTATATTTCTTTGTCTTCAATTTCATGTTTATAATTATGACTGTTTGTTTCTCAATAAATAAATAAAAAAAAAAAAAAAAAGAGCTACGGATCCGCCCGAAACATGTCGAGCGAAGACGTGAGACGTGACGTTATCCCATGCAATATAATAATAGTAAATCGCCATAAGTTTATGAGTTACGTTACAAACCTTAGCGGTCCCACCTGCCCGTCGTTTGCGACCATAACGGCCCCTCCACACTTACAGAGTTGCCCTGCGCTAATGACTAAAGTTTTCAGTGTTGCCAACTTAATACATGCGGAATTACCCCGACAGTAATAGAACAACGGCTTATGTGGGTGTAGATTGATTTAAGTAATGTGGTTGACGATGGAGTTCTAAATTTAAATGAAATCGTTTATTTTTTCAGTTTTACCCCACGTCCTGTAAATGTGATGCGGTCTCTATTTGTTTTGTCCGAATAGACGGAAACGGTATCACATTTATCCATGAAATAAAATTAATAAATTTTTTTGTGATTAAATTTACTTCAAAGATATGGATTTAATATTTGTAACAATCAACAAACATTTGTATTAAAAATAATTCCTCAAAAAAACTCGATACATTTACTTTTGGATGCCATCGCTTTAGGAGAGTAACTTTTTTGTTGTACCTAACGTAAAGCATTAATACATAAGATTAAAATACAAATAAAAAAAAAATTGTGCACCTATTTTCGCTTTTGTCTCTTCTTTTGATCCAATCTGTAATTTAGTGCGCCATTTGTAGAGCCAGCTATGTTTGTGCATATCCATTCCAGGTACATAATATGAAACAAGCCCTCAACCACAGCTTAGAAACTTCCATAAAAACTGTTTCAGCACAACATACACTTTGACTGACTTTGTTCCGATGGAGTACTGAACGCTTCTCGTTGAGAGCTAGACAGTATAGATGGCGCTAGGTCACTGCTTAAGTGACTATATAAGAAACAAAAACAACCTGAAATATGTGATGCATAGGGAAATTCGTGTCTGTGCCGTTGACCAGCAGTGGTGTAGCGGTATAGCACGCGGCACGGAATGCCGAGGACCTGGGTTCGATTCCCAGTGTTGGTCTTATTTTTTACCCGACTGCGAAGAAGGAGGGTTATTTGGTTTTTCTGTGCATCTATATTTCAGTTTGCATTTTCAATATACACTTTGACGTTTTCAGAAGTCATTGGCACTAGTGGTTGCTATGCCAAAGTGACCAGGTCCCAAAAAAAAGTTGAAGTTGAACTTGTACGCGGAAATGCGAAAAACATTATTACTTATATGGAAAACATTATTATGTGTCATCCTATTTTGTAAAGGGTTTACGTGAAAATAAATTGATTAATTCCATTACTTTGCCATCTTCCGAAAAAAATGCGGCGTATTTATAACATATCAGAAGCCTGATACATTGGAAACATAAGGGTGAACAGTGCGGTCACTTGATTAAAAACTGCTGCATTCAAATTTTGAATTATTTAAACTTAATTTTATTCAAAAACAATAACCTTTTTACATACTAATAATAATTCATAAGCGTTCTATGATTTTACTCAATAAAAATTATCGTCCAACACAAAATTTATTTCAGAAGTCAGGCCCAGCTACGGACACAAACAAACTTTAATTTGTAAAATGAATAAACAAAATAGTCAAATATCGTATTAACTCTTTACCCCTGTAGCTGAACGTTTATATTGGCTTGTTGTAAATATTTATCCAGTGTTCCTGTATGGGTTTTTATGCTTATAGCTAATAAACCATTGTTATTCTTAGTTCGATTAATTATTTTTGTTATAATAAACCATTGCTATTCTTATTCTTATTAATTACTAGCTTTTGTCCGCGGCTCCGCCCGCGTGGTATTCGGTTATTGCGCGCTGTTCCCTCGGGAAGTGCATTTTTCCGGGACAAAAGTAGGCTGTGTCACTCTCGGCCCCATAAACTATCTCTATGCCAAAAATCACGTCGATCCGTCGCTCCGTTACGGCGTGAAAGACGTACAAACACACAAACATATAAACACAAACATACAAACACACTTTCGCATTTATAATATTAAGTATGATTTCTTATTTAAGTTCGTTAATTAATTCTTTGCAATAAATTACATTACATTTGGTCAAAACAAACCTATTTATTTGTTATTGTTATTTATTATAATAATACATCACAACGAGGCGGATATTTCGCGCGTTTTTTCTCAAACCCCCTAAGCCGTTATGCTTCACGGAGGAAGTCATCTCATCAAAGAGGCTGTATAAACGAGATCACTTCCTAGCAAATTCTGTATTCCACCCTCCGCCTCCACCACGCATCAATTTGTTGCCAGAAAATTGATGAAATAAAAATGTCCCTGATATTTCTACCGATCGTTTCTTCTCCGTTTTCCTGGTGTCGAGCTTGTTCCTTTTTTTTAATTAAGTCATTATTAAATGGCGTCGACTGGGACTTGGTTTTGCGCCACTGGATTTCAATATCTGATGTCCGATTTACATTATTCGAGTATTTCTCATTTATTTCCATAAATTTCATACCTACCATAACAGTATTTAATAACCAAGTTATAAAAACAAATACACCCAGACATAGTCACCTCAAATTATGACCTTAATTTATGACGTTGGAAGCATTCTACACTTCCACTGAACGCAGATATACAGGGTGGCATCGGAGACGTAATGAGAAACTACTTTTTTTTAGGCTCGTTAATTGATAGCTATTTACTGTACTAGTCCTTACACGAAACAAAAACAGTTTATTTTTTGTTAATTTTTATTTTTAACCATGATTTTCTGCATTGGTAATTTAACTAAGGGAAAGTTAACAAAAAGTAAACGGTTTTTTTTCGTGTAAGGACTACATAATAATATAAATAGCTGTCAAATAGCGAGCCCAAAAAAGTAGTTTCTGATTACTTCTCCGATTTCACCCTGTATAGATAGTGTTTAGTTTTGTAACTAAGGGACCCCATAATGTATGTCCCTGTATTATTATTATGCTTATTTTGTATTATTTCTTTAATTATATGCTGTAGTTTTTAAGTATTTTATTTGTAATTTTGAAAATAAAACTACCGTGAGACTCACTCATATTAAACATGTCAAGTTAAACTCGATTTAAGACGTTAATGATCCGATGACGATGACGTGGGTCAATATACGTATTTTATTTGTAATTATTTTATTTTGAAGAAATAATTACATAATAGAAGAAATAATTATATATAAGAAATAAATCACTTTCTGCCAAGTTCTTTGCGGTGCATTCTTCTTGGCAATGATGGTCTTTCCGAAAGCGCTGGTAGTTTAAAAAATTACGCGTAAAATGCCTGTTGCGGCCTATTTACTGAATAAATGATTCGAATTTGAATTTGAACCGTACTTATGATGTAAATTGTCTAAGATAATGGCCTGATTTTAAATTTTGTTCAAATAAACATATCGTAATAGATTTCAACTCGTTTAATGATGGTAACGTTGTACACTTCCACTGAATACTCGTATAGATAATGGTTTATTAAATTAGTCAAGTAGAGACTATACATGCCTACCGGAATACATTCATACACTCCAAACTCTAATATATTTATTATTTACTTACCAGCTTTTGCCCGCGGCTTCGCCTGCATGAAATTCGGTTATCGCGCGCCCCTCGGGAATTGTGCATTTTTCGAGATAAAAAGTAGCCTATGTCACTCTCGGGCCCAAAACTATCTCAATGCCAAAACTCACGTCGATCCGTCGCTCCGTTTCATTTCGACGTGAAAGATGGACAAACATACAAACACACACACTTTCGCATTTATAATAATTATTATGTAGCAATTTAAAAAACTTTATATGAAAAATATAATGGGATATTGTTTAATGAAGACTTCATATTATTATTTTTAGTAAATAATAAAAAAGATACTCAAACTCAACTGAGGTAGTAGTTACGTTTATTGTCAACACATTCACTCTTCACACTAAAATTAAACTTAAGAAACTAAAACATAAATATGAACTATTTACGCTTGTATTAACTGTAGCAATCGACTGGATTGAACAAGTTCTTCCAAGCCGCTTGATTGGGATTGCGCAATATCTGCATTTTTACTTTCTTCAACAACTTCGGTTTTAGCAATCGTCGGTGGCTGAACAAGAGTTCCTGGGTTTGTTCCTTCATTTGTCTCTGTATTTTCTCCCTCAGTCTCTCCATTATTATCTGGGTCTGGGGTTTCATCGGGTGTCCCTCCACCATTTTCCGGGGTCTCATCAGGTGTCCCTCCACCATTATCTGGGGTTTCATCAGGTGTTCCTCCACCATTATCTGGGGTTTCATCGGGTGTCCCTCCACCATTGTCCGGAGTTTCATCGGGTGTCCCTCCACCGTTGTCCGGGGTTTCGTCAGGAGTTTCTCCGCCGTTGTCCGGGTTCTCTTCTGGTGCTGGTGCAAGTGTTGTAGTGGTGGATGTAAGCGCAGCTCTTGCCTCATTCAATTCATCTGTCAGTCTGCCTTTCTGGCCTGATAGAGCCAAGGTTGATACAAAGAGACAGAATGATAGTAAACTAAGAAAAACTATCAATTTATTATTTAACATCCATCCGAGAACCCTCTCGGTGTAGTAGCGACAATTCATTTTGATTTTTTGATTTATTCAACTGAAAATAGTACTTGTCTAGTCGAGCGGAGTTCACGTTATAATATCGACTGATTTGTGCGTTATCGGATATTGGTTTTAATCTATCGGCAGATATTGGCTTATCTCCTGTTTGTCTTTAATCATGTAAAACTGAAAAAAGAACTTATATTCAGAATGGCACAGTTTTTATTACAATGTAACGTGATTCGATGTTGTTGTCAGCAGGTGACTCTCAGTATCATTATTAATATTGTTTTTGAGATTGTACAGTTTTGTGAAATATTCTCTGCAAATAATTATTAAGGTTTTCGGATCTAAGATTAAGACGTACTCGTAAACTATTATCAACACGTGGCAATCATTAAGAATATTGGAAATAAGAGAGATTTAAGCAATGATCTACAAAATTGCAACATATTTTGACAGCTTATGAAAATTAATTACTATCAATCAGCTATCAATCTAAATATTACCTACGTAATAAAATGAAATTAAATGCGCCTTTGGAGAATGCGCTGATATCAAAATATATATATCAGTGATACGCATATCGGCAATCTTAATTAAAAAAATCTATTTTTTATTCTATATAATATGAATTTCAGTTTATTTTTTGTTGCTGTTCTGGACAGAAAAATGTTCCGAGCTTGAAACTCGCCAACAAGATGGACTTATGACCTGCTTAAAGTCGCAGGTTCACGGGGGATGCAGGCCGCTTCCAACCAAAGTAACTGGAGGTTTTTATTCTGACGACCAGATGGCCCAGTGGTTAGAGCACCTGACTACGAAGCTTGAGGTCCCGGGTTCGAATCCCGGCCGGGGCAGATATTTGTATGAATAATACGAATGTTTGTTCTCGGGTATTGGATGTTTAATATGTATTTAAGTATGTATTTATCTATATAAGTATGTTTATCCGTTGCCTAGTGTCTATAACACAAGCTTTGCTAAGCTTACTTTGGGACTAGGTCAATTGGTGTGAATTGTCCCGTGATTTTTTTTTTTTTATTTATTATTTATTAACAGTGGACGTTCTACGGCTGAATGATGATAATTTAAAGTACAATGATGAGCTGACTCAAAATGACTCATATTAACACGGATTTAAATTAGTCTGTACCTTACTGATTAAGGCTTTCGAGATTATTTTTAATAGCATTATACCTAACGAAAGTATGTTTAATATTAAGTACATTTTTTTTCTGTTAAATGGTAGACATAATATTATATGGATTCTTGTGATCTGAAATAAATGTTTTTTTTTTATTATTTGAATTGTGGGACGAGATGTAGGTAGGCCTCCAACAAGATGCAGCGACGACCTGGTTATGATCGCGGGATCGCGTTGGATGCGGAAAGCGCAAGACCGGTCTGAGTGGAGAGCCTTAGGGGAGGCCCACGGAAGAATGAAAACAAGTGAAAGTCGTGTTCAACATTGCGTAGAGTATGATCACGTTTAGTAGTGTCGCGACATTCCTTGTTTTACAGTAAGTATGCCGTATTGCTCAATTCCGGAATGTAAAAATGATAGCAGGAAAAACCTACTAATCGAGGATTACCTACGTCATCGAGTATGCGTACCTACCGCCCCGCATACTTGTGGCACGCGCTGCTGCACCTACAAGCGCTTCCACTTGTTTTTATTCTTCCGTGGGAAGGCCTATGTCCAGCAGTGGACGTCTTTCGGCTGACATGATGATGATGATGATGATTATTATTATTATATTGCGCTACAGGAAAAAATACGACTAACAAAAACCAAGCCGAGTGCACTGAGTGTTCCCTGAATCTTTTAAAATTTCATACTACTAACTACGAAATTTTTGTTGTTGAGATCGGTCAGCCTCGGATTATCAAATATTCAAATACCTTATAGGTTTACATTTCCATGGCTTTTTGTATGTCCATGTCTTTGTGTGAACGTAAAAAAAGGTATTTTAGAAGGACTATAAAAGCTCTTAATCTTTAATTAGTTTTAATTTGATTCCTTTACGCGTTTTTAAGATACAGATGAGAAAGTACTTAATATACAGATAGACGGACAGTAAAATGATCTTTTAAGAGTATTTTGGGCTGTCTACTTTTACATGTAGACAGAAATCCAATACATTTGATAACTTGTAGACATTGTGTATGAGTTTACTAATTAAACAATAAACCTATTAAACAATATCTTATAAATATTATACAAAGGCATATATAGCCTGAAGCTTGTAGTACATACCAACCAACTTTTGTGTGGATGTGGATGGTCATTTAATTAGGAACCGTCAGCAAAGACAAAAATAGTGCAAGCCGTAATCTAATCCACATACCTAAATAGCTCATTATTATAAGTAAATAACAAATAAATCCGGAAATGAGAGTCCACTGTCTAAAAAACGGTTATTTGTTTACGTAATTAATCTTTTGGCCAATGAAATCAATGCATCTTTCGCAAAGGAAACAGAACTACCTATTTTACTGAGTGGTTCGGTGCCAAAATATGATAACCATAATCAGTCTGACTCAACATTTACTCATATAAATCGACACAAAGGGTTATTCGTTGACATAACTGATAAACCCACTTGAGATTATCTTGGCGTAGATGAATGAGACAAGAGTAAAAATATCATGTTTTGTCAATATTTTTCGGCTCCGTACCTTCTACCATTTTAGAAATGAGGATATGTTTTGAAGAAATTAGAAATAAAGATTACTTTTTGGAGTCTTTTTGTATTTTTTATTTCAACTCCAAATTTTAATTACTTTTACGGGCATCCCGTGAAATCTATTATACTTCACACGAAAACACAAGCTGAAACATGGATGCACAGAAAAACACAGAAGACTGTCCAGTGGTGTAGGGGAATAGCACGCAGCACAGATTGCTTAGGACCTGGGTTCGATTCCCAGCGCTGGTCTATTTTTTGTTTCAGCTTGTGTTTTCGTGTGAAATATATTATAAATTAGAAATTATTAATGACGAGCTCTACATTTTTAAATAAATGATATATTAAAAAAAAATAGTAATTATTTCCGTGTACCCTTTAAATGTTTCTTATTTCTTACAGAAAACAAACCACAATCGCAATAGAATTAACATTCCATCGGACTCAATCCGAATTCTATTCCGTTTAAGAGGTATTCTGGCAAATTCCGCAAGGTTGCCGCACCATTATCTTATCCGAGACGCCCATCCCTTACAGCGGGCCGCGACAGCTCCACATTTGTCACCCCTGGAATCAAGGGTAGGTATGTGAAAAATTTGATCACACTGGATTAGGTCAGGCTTAGTTTCGAATAAGTCCCAAATAAGGTAAGTTTCGTTGTCGTTTGGTTTTATTATAATTTCTTAAAGCTGTGTTAGTGTTGTATACGTTTTACTCAAGTTAGAGTACATCCTTGCTAGAGCAGCACATGCAAGATAGCTAATGCGTATGTCAATACAATTTATGAAATTTGTAAAAAAAGACGCCATTTACCCGACCGTAGACCTTTAGTGATGTGAAAGCTAGAACCTAGTGCAAAATCATTAATCTGTTCAGTAAATCGATTAAGTAATTTATTAATTGAATAGATCCAGGGGTTTTTGTCTATTTTATTGTTTACATCACGTCTTGATTTAATTCCAATTATGTTTATGCAATTATAAAATAAGTCACTATTTTTAAAAAAATCAAGCATTTTTTTTTTTATTAAATCAAGCATTAATCGATTTTTAAAATTTTAAATTTTCCATCATTTCTACGCTAGTCTATGCTATTACAGATTATACCCATATTTCGTTTAAGAAATAACGTCAGATTTTGACAAAGATTTTTCAAATGAAAATTAAATATTGAAATCAAGGTGAATTTTGGTGGTAAAAGTGTTCATACGTCTAGTTTAAAGACGCGAATTACTGATGAACGTGTTATTGATGCGATTCACTGGGTGTTTATACAAGAATTTTGATAAAGTTGGTTTGTTTACACTTTATATAGATTGGATTCATATAAACCATAATCAAAAACTATGTTAGTATAGAGAAAAATAATGCATTTCTATGGCCAAATTTGCATCTATAGTAGCGCATCTATAGTGGCAGTAACTGGTGGCAGGATGATGAACTAAATCTACAACAATACACACCACGTCAACAAAAAGCTTCATAATCATTAATATTTATTAGATATTTAATTTTCTTTCAAAGTCAAAGTCAAAGTATTTATTTTGTGTTACAGGTCTTTATTAAAAATATCCTAAAACTTTAATCACGGTCAATAATGCTCCAAAAATAAAAACTGAATCCCTAAAAACCCGACGAAATTCACTCAGAAACTTCCGAAATATCTTAAATAAGAAAAATAAAAGCTAATTTTCCATCGGACGGTGTTTCCCCGGGGAAATTATTGCGATACAGTACACGCCTGACACCTGGCTGGAACTGACGTGACTATGAGATGTTTGATGGAATGATGCTTGAGTTTAATGATGATTACTTTTGAACCCTTTGAAAATGTACACACAGCTTAAAGGATGGGGTAGCTTTAATCCTTCTAATCCATCATCATCATCTCAGCCGTAGGACGTCCACTGTTGGATACAGGCCTGCCCCATAGACCTCCAGTTGTAGCGGCAGCGGCCTGCATCCACCGTAAACCCGCGGCTTTAACCAAGTCATCGATCCATCTCGTTGGTGGACATCCTACGCGTCCTATCCTACTAATTAAGTATTTTAAGTTCGAAAGTTAGCGAGTGTGTGTGTGTGTGTATGTTTGTCACTCCATCAGGCTAAAACGAATTGATAGACTTGGATGAAATATTTTATGTAGATAGACGTCTAAAATAACATAATGGTTATTCTTAATCTGCTTCAAGTGTTAGCAGACTGGAATCTTTGACAATACTTTCAACTGATATCGCCACGCGTTCTTGACAAAAAGAATTTTGATAGATGGACAACAAACTTATCGTCTTAGGGTTCCATTTAGAAACACAGAATTCTAAATAGAATCCTTTTCTTGGTCTTGTATCTTATAAATAAATAATAAATAAATATCATGGGACACTTGACACCAATTGACCTAGTCCCAAACTAAGCAAAGCTTGTACTATGGACACTAGGCAAAAGATACATAATATTAGATTTTTTGTAGTTTTTAAGTTATTTTTGTTAACTTTACAAGAACCCAACGAGGCTTGAATTCAAAATACTTGTTCCAACTTGCCAAAAAAAGGGTTAAAACTACGTAATTTATGAAATAAATGAATAACGTCATAACGCTCAGAACACCTAAAAACATACTACAAACACAGCTGCAACACACACCCATACATACACGGTGTATTTACTCTCTGCTCCCGTCATAGATTTTGCCGCTACTGTACGGAGTCCTTGGCACAGTATATTATATAAGCTAAAGCAGTATGGAAGCTACGAACAAATCGATCGAAACGAACACACTCACACAGACGCGCGCTCTACACGACCTGTAGTACCGCGAGAACCCCTTAGAGGTCGTGTAGAGCGCGCGTCTGTGTGTGTTCGTTTTGATCGACTGTCCAACTCGCACTTGGCCCATTTTTCAAATCATTATGCAAAAAAAAATATAAAAAGGTTTCTCAAACTACAAGTCTTTGTGTCCCGAAATTCGTCCAATATCCGATACGCAAATACAGCGTTGATTTAAAATTAGCTGTAAAACAGACATTTTGATGTTCCGCGTCGAACGATACTATCAGCGTGGAGGTTTATTGCCTTTTTCTACCGAATAAAATTTATGCAGCTGTCAGATTATTGAAGCTTTTGATCTCGCATATTCGCAATACGAGTGTATACGAGTTTGGGGATTATTAGCGAAAACCAACATCAAAGGGGTAAATTAATAGCTTGCTTTTATAAACGTAAAAGTTTGTATAATTTTTATTAGGTACTATGTAGCGCTACAAAGCTAAGATTTTCGAAAATCTGAGATTAAGAGGTTTTTGTTTACATGGGTATTCAACTATCTATGTGCCAATTTTCAGCTCTCTAATTGTAAAAGTACTAGTTCACTTTTAATGATTATTATAAATCAGTCAATCAGTCAGTCAGTATCAAATTTGCGTAACTTTGCAACTATGTAACTCTAAACAAATCAAGATTATAATATCAAATTAGGCTTCTTATACTTAAGTAGGTACTACGTACCTCTAAGTTGTCAACATATTATTAAAGTGATCCAAGACAGGTGGGAAAAGGAGTTAAAAGGTGTAGGAAAAAATGATAAGTACAGTACTTTGTTTTACACTCGACTTGGCGGGAGTACTGCCATGCAGCCAAAAAAAATGCGTGTGTAAAAACAGTCTTCCGATTCAAATGGCATAATTATTTTAATTTAGTGTTAATTTTATAATTTAGTTCAGACGATCTCTAGTGGAGAATAAACTTTACTTTAATTATTGCCATTTTAAACTTTAACAAATTAAATTTTATGTTTACTATATTTTTGTTACGAGTAATCTTATTTTAATTTAGTTTACTTATATAAAAAAAATATTCATGAGAAAACGCAATACAATATAAAATTGTCTTATTTCAATTATTATTTTTTATTTCATTATTTGACATCCTTAGCATTTTTTATTGTGTTCTTAATCTTACTAATGTTAACTTCGACGACTTCAATAAAGTTCTAATAACTTGATATTGGATGAATAAACGTACTAAAAGTAACTAAACGAAACAAAATTAATCAAAGAATATTAAACAAAAAATCTTAAACGCGTAGTTCGCGTCATTGAATTATTCAACCAAGTAAAGAAGGGATTCGGCGTTCTCACAAAAACAAATGCAAGACTAATAACAAAGTAATTTTGTCTGGATATCTGTTGATTCAGATCGGTTTTGCTTCAGTTTAATAGATTAAATTGTATCCACTGCTATCTTAATTTGACAGGCGACGCGCTTAGCGGAGTTGGACTCCAGTTAGAGCTTAAGACAAAGTTAATATGAGAATTGAAGGTTGTTTAAATCGGGGAAAGAGGGCGTTGAGTTGTTAGCTTTTTTATGTTAAATGAGTTTGTTTAAAAAGGATTTTGTTAAAGGATTTTTTTGTGGCAGCTCTTTATTATTTAATTATAAATTTAAAATTTAAATTTGCTAATTTTAAAGGTCAAATCGACCGTGAGAAGACTCCTATAGTCTAGGTACGTATTTATTATGATTTGACTACATTGTTAGTTACATGTAATTATATTCTATTTGTTCTAAGATGATTCAAATGACACATGATGGTTTGTGAGGCGGTACTTAACAATTTTTTTACAATAATTTCTCTTATTTGTTTTAAATAATTGCAAATTATTGTTTGGTATAAAAGGTAAAACTAATAACTGGGCTGTTAACAGTATTAATTTTATTAACGATATTGTTTTAAACTAAAACTCGTTCAATTAATAAATAACAATCTCAACACTGTTCAAAAACATGTACATAAATACATTTATCTGCAATGTACAAAAACATGGTCATCAATTAACCGTTACAACAAAAATATGCCTTAAACAAAAAATAAAATCGACGTACAGAACTTTTTTGGTGGATAAAAACCATCATTAGTGGACGAAAAATAGAGGTATTTTTAACGCTTGAAGGATTATTTTAGGGTTCCGTGGAGCTGCGTAAAAAAACACAGCGCCTAAAGGATTATTCAGGTGTCTGTCTGTCGTAGCATTTTTTATTTAAATCTGTAGAACTAATCAAAATAGATGTTGGGTCAATGAGGGTTTTCTCCACGGCGAAATATCGCTAGATGGCTTTAGTATATCGTGAGGACCGTTTGACGTTTACTCGTGATTGGTTAAAAAACTAAAATAATGAGCCAATCGCAAGCAAACGTCAAACGGACCTCGCGATACTAACGCCATCTAGCGATATTTCGCCGCTGTGAAAACCCTCATTAAGTGTGCTTATGACTTAATTTGACCCAAACATACAAGTCTTAAGATAGTCTTAGTTAGGTATTAAGAAAATAGACGAACTTTCGAACATTCCCTTCTTTCGTTTGTTACTAACTGATTTTTTTTTAATAAACAATTTTATTTAATTTCAGATAACAATACATGTCAAATTACAAAATTAAAATTAAATCAAACTAAAAATGTCAATTAAATTAATAAGCAGTAACAAATTACATTAAATCATTACAAATTAAATAAATTAAAACTTAAATTAATAATTAATTAAGAAAAAAATACAAAATATCATAAATACCGATGATTGTTATATTTAAAAAAAAACATATTGAATTAAATAGTTTTTAGGTTATAAAATTTTAAAAATAAAGATACTTGTTCTATTACGATGAAAATAATGAGTTAAATGAAAAATAAATACATTCCTCATCACGCGAGTTAGTTTAGTACCTATAAATAATCCAGTAACTTTGTCGCCTGAAAGTATGGGGGCAGTATGCGTCAAATCCGGTAGTTCTGAATTTTTGCAGACTTGTTTATGATGTTGGCCTAATGAATAATCCAAGTTTGTGACCTCGAGCGCCGAACGCAACTTTGTCAAAAATCGAAAAAACCGCGAATAGATCGATGTTTTTTTCAAATTTTGGCGATTATAACCCTAAAAGACTAGTTTTTGAAAAAAAATTTCTTAGGACGTTTTAAAGAAGACTAAATTTGCTACAATATGATACTAGAATTGTCTTTGTGGACCCTATAATTTCCGAGATTAAGCCTTTCAAAGTTTATCATTTTTTCGAACTTCGCAATTTAGGCAACCACAACACCTATAACCTTGATGAGCTGCGGTACCAACTATTCGCCAGGGCTGCGACGAAAACCAGCTTCAATCTAGCCAGGTTACCTCTTACACGAGACTCTGCTCGATTTCACTCCTTGCGGACATACCATCAGGTAAAAATTTGGCCTTGCATCGGTAATGCACATTACATATCATTCATCATTTTCTATTCTCATGTACAATCTTCTTAGAGGTACAGGCGTGGTTGGGAGTCACACTTAACCCTGGGGGGTGGATATATATACACACTACAAAGCCTCAACCCCAAAATGATGACCAGAGATGCAGCCCCACAACACCTCTTGCAGATGATTACTTGCGACTGCACAAAGGGTTGTGGGATTGCGTGCAGCTGCAGGAAGACAGGATTAAAATACTCATCAGTCTGCTGGCACTACAGCGAGGCCTCTTGTGACAATATACTTGATGTTGCAGTAGTAAAATCTCAGAAGGCGACGATCTGTCCGATGTCGAAATGGAGGATGACTTGACGGCACAAGAAGTCGACGATTCATTACCATCCCCTGATGGGGATATGCCATCCCAATAAGTCGATCCAGATACAGACAAACCTCAACCGGGACCTTCCAAGAGGGCTAAATCAATGTCGACGGTTTCCGGGCTATTTGTTTTAAGCGACATAGGAATACGTTGTCGCTTAAAACAAATAGCCCGGCAACCATCGATGTGATTTTTTGATTTTGAATATTACTCAATTTCCTAACAGATAAACTTATTAACTTTTGTTGTACTTTTCTTTTTTATTTACTTCATTATTCGTAGCTTAGCTTTAACATCATCGTTCACACTCCTCATTATCTTTTTTAACATCCCATCATAAAAGTACAGTGCTTCGATAGTATAATCAGGGTCAAAATTCATTCAGAACGACAGAATTGCAAAAAATTGCGTAGTTCGTAAAAATGATAAATTTTGAAAGGCTTAATTTTGGAAAATATTGGGTCCACAGAGACAATTCTAGTATCAAATTGTAGCAAATTTAGTCTTCTTTAAAACGTTCTTAGAAAGTTTTTTCAAACACTAGTCCTTTAGGGTTATAATCGCCAAAATTCGAAATAAATAACGTTTTTTTGCGGTTTTTTCGATTTTTGACAAAGTTGCGTTCGGCGCTCGAGGTCACACACTTGGATTATTCATTAGGCCAACATCATAAACAAGTCTGCAAAAATGCAGAACTACCGGATTTGACGCATACTGCCGATGTATAAAGTTACTGGACTAAAAGTTTTTTTTAAGTGAATGCAGCTTTGAAGTATATACCCTATGTAATAAAAAAAATGAATCAAACCAACTCTGTAAAAAGGTACGCATGTAACACCCGTTGTTCTGAAAAAGCACGTTTCATTTCAAAACCTCCGCTTTAGTTTCATCGGTCTAGAAAACTGGCAGGAAATTGGAGCTTCTATATTTGATTTTATAAATCCAATTTTAACAAACTAATATTTTCTGGATTTTAACGGTTCTGTGCGCGCGCATCCAAAAGCCCCGTGTTTGTTTGAAGACATAAGCCTGGCGTATATTCTGAGATGTGCGATACTTTGGAGTATTATCCTAAACGCCGAAAGAGAGGTGTTATAAATTTGGTGCCAATGTCTGTCTTTATATCTGTCTGTCTGTCCGCCTATCTGTATGTCTATCTATCTGTCTGTCTGTTCCATCCTACCTCTCGAACGGATGATGGACGGATTTCAATGCAGTTTTTATTATCGATATAGAATCGGCTTATTCTTCTTTGAGATATTGAAGTTTGAAATGACAACGTCGGAGTCTAGGCTACTTAATAGTACTGTACCAAGCCTATAGTGGTTTGACGTACAGCCTCTCAAGCAGGGGATCGTGGATTCGAGACCGGGCTTGCATCTTCATGGTGAGTGTTCCGCAATTCATTTGCGATCTGACTTACATATGAGATTTACCACGAGCTTTACGGGGGAGGCAAACATCGTGAAGAAACCTGTATAACCTGCGAAGCAATTCAATGATTTGTGCGAAGTTCCCAAGCCGCACTGTTCCCGCGTGGGAACTACGGCCCAAGCCCTCTCATTCACAGAGGATACCTGTGCCTAGCAGTGGGACGTATATAGGCTGGAATGATGGCAATGATTTGAAATTACCATGAGCTTTAAGATGACAGATAAATTAAACAGGAACCGCCACGATCACAAAATGACTTCGTCGCTTCGGCTTAGATTTATCGATTGACTTAAGAATAGCTCCCGTCGCTATCTCTTCGGACCGCGCGCTTGTTGGCGCAAACACTTAATTACTTGTGGCTCAGGCGAGCAATATCCCTTAATTGAGCTGAAAAAATCACACGGTTTAGAATAGGACGCCGACTGCAATTTTAGGTTCCAAAGTTTTTGGTGATATTTTACGTATTCTTACAAAGTGAAAGTTGGGAAAACTAACATTTACTTATATTTATTTAATTGGCAATTAAAATTTAGAAAAAAAACTAAAATGTGCTCACTTTGACCATTTCAAAAATTGAAACGTTTTCGTTTCTGGCATCAAACACCGGTGCGGTTTAAATCGATTCTGCGGGTTTTTTTTTTAAATATAATGAGTGCTTTTCCGGATTCAGCTACGGTACATGTACACTAATTGTATTCCTAACTGTTCTGTCCGTTTCACTAAGCTTTATTTCCCAAAATCTCAATGACTAATTAAAGACTACCCTCTTGAAAAGAGAACAAAAAAAGTATCAACGTAGGTATTTGTGATTTCAGTGTGACAATCAAATCGATAAAGGAATTCGGCCATCATTTGAAAGAAAAGCTACACTAAAAATATACTTGTGTTATTCATCAAAAAAACTTGTACAGAATTGTAATGTACCTATCCCAGATTTCAAATAGCTACTCCCCTTCACAATCGTCTAATGCGGCATAATTTTTTTTTACGAAAATTTACGATCCAATCTCCTCCTTCGCTATGGTACAGTGAATTTGTCTTTCATGTTTATGGTAATTTTATTAAAAGGTTTGAGAGATGAATAATAAAAAATTGACAAAAAAATTGCCTGCGATGAGCCTAATTTGAAATGACAGGTTCTCGATATCGCATTGCAATTATCTTTTAGGATATCCGTATTGGGTGAGGTCGATATTATATTGGTTTTTAATGCTGGAACGGTGAAAAATTGGGATTGAATATACTATATGACATCGGTGAAAGGTTTAACTAAAATTTTGTCTTAGTTTTGTTTTGTATTTTGTTTCTTGTTTTGACTTAGCTTTCCCACAAACCCCCTAAATTGGATGCTAGAGCGGGAGTTGAAGATGTTTGTTTTTGGTAATATCTATTTGATTAGCCTTATTTTGTCTGTTTTGGGTTTCGGATTTGTCTAAGTATGTGTGCGTAGCAGCTTTGCAGCAAGTTCTAAGTAAGTTTACAAAAAATACTTTAAATATCCGGGGCTTATAATTCAGATACAATATTAGTAGAATATTAGCACCATTTGATAAAGGTGAACAGAATGCAAATATTAGCCTGTAAAGCCAGATAAAACTTTAATTATGTAAGAATAATAAAACTTTAAACAAACAACAAACAAATAAAAATGAAGGACACATTTATTTACGTTTTCAAAGTATCATGCCAAACAGTAAACATACTCTATAAATAATTTAAATTACATAACGTCGTCATTAGTACAATAATTCCTGTATACTCGTAAGTAATATAATTATATCCAAGGGAATCGCATTTTGACAGCTCATAAAAAGTAAAGTAATTGATTGGTGGTGTATTTCATTTAAACAATGAATATATTTTTTTAATTTAGCTTGTACATGTGTCCCACTCCTGGGCAAGAGCCACCCCAATTTTTTTAGGAGGAGATGGAACGATTTGGACCGTTCCCAGTCAGACTGACAAGAATTTGCTAAAGGAGTGGAGACGAGTGGAATGTAATATTTTAAGTATCAAGAATTACAAGCATACCAAATGCAGCTCTGTATTTCAGAAATCTGAGACAGAAAATTGGTCATGTACTGAGAAAATAATTTTTTCGGCAATCGACACAAGTGGCACTTGAAACGAGTGATGTGTGAAGGAGATAGAAGAGGGGATGAGTGGCTTCGGCTACGGTTATATCCACCGTCGGCATGACAATAAAAACGCTTTTGAGTATTTTTAAAATATGACCGCGTAAGGGTGTTCTTCTATTAATGAGAAACGGAGTGTTCAAAATCACCAATCAGGTTGGTGGAAATCCACATGTCATGTTCAAAATCAAAACTTTATTTATCAAAATAGTCCGAAATCAGTTCTTCGTTGTTTTTGCGATTGCCAGTCGAGGAAACTGGATCTTAAGTGACAAGTAAATGTAAAGTCGTCTCATTTTATTCGGACAAAACAAACATAGACGGCATTACAAATATCTGTCACAACAAATCTAATAGGTAAGTAAAATGGTGAAACAGGCTCTCGGATATTGTAGTACTAAAATTATCTCCACAAGAGTAGTACAAGGAAATGCCATTTAAATTAGTAGGTATTTCTGGCCAAATAACGATAAAAAATGATAGCCTTTCCTTAATGATACGATATCTTTTACCGCCGAAATAACGCTTAAAAACCCTTTTCAACATCATCGTTTGGAAATTATTTTAAACAATCCACTGCTAAGGAACGGACGTCTTTCCCAGAGGGACATCCTAAGGCTCCAAACCAACCAGCGTAAAGAGACATCCAGTGTTACCTTTAGCGTGGTGCTTTGTGTAAAAATTGGAGGCGAGCGAAGGGTCAAGTAAGGCTGGAGTCTGTATACATAACAATTGGCCCGTCCCCTTATCTAAAAGGATAATTTTTCACGTCACTACAACCACGGGGCGGTGTTAGTCACAACTCCTTCAAGGCTTTTTATGGGCCAAAACGAGGGAGACGACAGTTCACAGCATTTAAAAACAGTAAGCGATAGAAACTAATAATGCCTGTGGAATGATTTTGAATTAGATCGAAGATCTATCTGAAGATTAAAATTTGCAACAAGAAAATACTTCTTTCGCAATTATTATGCTTATTAGTATAATCGTAACGTTAGTGCGAAGGAAGATTTTTTAAAAGGTTCATGGTCAATTTTATTGCTCATGCTTAGATTGCATTTAATATGTATTTTTAATTTAAAAGTTGCTTAACATACGACTTTATTATCTAGGTTGATCTATTCCACAAAAAAATAAAATCCGACTACACCGTAAATAGTTTTTTTTTTGTTATTATTTTGAAACTGGAAACGTAGTGTTTAAATTATAACTTTTTTGTACTGCTTTATGGTGTACAGTAAAGAATATTTGTATTTGTACGGTGTCACGTTAGCCCATAAATAGATCTTCTTTGTCTCTTCTTGCGGTGCCTCTCCACTATTGGAGGTTGGCTGTCAGCTCCACATATCTCTATATAAAAATATTTGCGCAAAAACCAAACGCAGCCGATGTTATTTCTCCATCGATTAGATAAATAAAATTCACATTAATTTTCTTGACTACTAGTGTTAAGTTTATAACTCGCGATAAAATCATTGATAACCGCTTTGAGTATCTATCTACTGACTTTTAATTTCTATTGTATTCGCGGCTTAATCACGTAATTCATCCACATACATTAATTTATATTCAAATGCTGCATAGCGCCAAGAATCGTGTATAGTGTAATCTATACATAGATATCAGTGGGCACTACCTACCCACCTATATTGGTATTTTCACCGTTCTAATACTGTTTATTTCCGTTTACTGTTCACCTCTCGCTGTCCGGAACGAGGATTTATTCTATGCGTGCCGCAGAAGCCAGTTGAATCGAATTTGGCTACCGATTAGTCGACTTGGCCGTTTTATGTTTTTGCATGGTTTACTGCAGAGAAGTGTTAAATAAATATGGCTGCTTGGGCCGTATTGCCGTTAGTAAGGAGGTGGACAAGCCTAGGCAACGCTGGCCGGAAACCTCTGAGACCACGCGGTACTATTTCATTGTCATCTTGTCGTCTGTCTGTCATTATAAGAAAAATCATTCCGCTCAACACGAAACTAATTCATAACACAGAGGTCAAATCCTCAAGAATCTCAGTGATAATAAAGACAACGACGTGCACTGCTATCAAAATCATCAACGCATAACCGTGGCCAGTCAGAAGGTCGGTGGCGAACTTAGGTAAGTCCACCTTCCTTCGCCAACTTAGCACGAGCCGCATCAATGGCCAACTGCGGTCATGTGCCTGTTGAAATCGTACAACACGGCGAAGTGGTTTATTCTATTGTACCAACAACAAATTTAGCAAAACTTCTATATAATATTACTTAAACCCTCGTGTGTGAGAGATATTGATATAATCTCCTATCACAGAATATACGATTACAAGGTGACCATAGCCTCTGGACAAATAATGAAACCATGGATAAGACTGATAGGTATTTGCTATATTGGACAAGAAAAAAAATTTATGAAATCAGATAATCCAAATACACAGGCTGCTCCAAAGTGATACATTGAAAACCGTTAGTTTTTCGGCAAATATTGGACTGATTGTTATGATACTTTGCAGTTTAATTTGAAATATCTTGCTAAGCCAGTAGTATTCGTATTTTTCTAGAAGCTAAGGTCACCCAGTATAAATAGTACTAACGTACAGAATGGCCACGCTCCGACCTTCACCGGTTCGAGTTACATCTAAAATCTAAGCCATACCTACATAAAAGTACCTTTAAATGTCATTGGTAGCACTTATAGTACTACAGGGTTTTGCCATCGGAAGTCAAGCTTTTCCATCTGACAAAGCCGAGTACAACATTCATTCTTGACGACGGGACCTCTCAATCACACATCTTAGAGAACCGGGCAAAACCATTCTTCAAGCCCCAACCTTGACCTGTATTGAACCTTCCGCGAAATACCGGTTATCCGGGATACCGGTTTAATCCGGTAATGGGCAAATTACGTGGCGTAATCCGCATCCGGGAAAAGCAATCAGTATTAAATACGGAGTACGTATTGACCCGGTGATGCTTCAGCGGATATTCGATTCAATTGTGAGTGGCATCTTTATGAAATCCCACTAGCGGATTTAAATAATTCATAAAGGAGGAAGTGATTTAATGTGTAATTGACAGGATTATGCAAATGCTCTGTCATTGGGTATACTTTATTTTTAGTTTAGTACTTATGTTATTTATAAATATTTAATGAATCCGTGTGCTTCACCACCCATTCTATTTCACCATATGCATTACGAGAAGCATAAATTGCTTAGTAACTGTGTTAAAGTAATTGAACTTCAACCCATGAAATACTTGTTATTGGGTAGTAACTCCAATGGTTAACTGTGGTCTTCATCATCAGTTTCAATTCACCAAATGATGATTTTCAAGAGAAAATGCACGAGTTACCTACTACTAAATATATCAAAATTACCATAGGTGCCCCTACAACATTTGAAGAGTTCCGTCCTTAGAATCCAATCATGGGATCCTGATTTGGTGCTTATGCATTAAATTTTCAAACACACACCGAGAGATGAACAACGCCAGAACCGTCCTCCTTTATTTTTAATTCCATTTAAAGATACGGTACTTACACAATTACAAATTTTCTGCGATTGTTTTTTAATTAAACTTGCGAAATGCTTATATGTCAGCAGCATTTAAGCCACTTTTAATATTTACTTATATTTAAATAATGGCTCTTTTATACTAAGAAGAAACTAGCTTTTTTAATTAATCCTTTACGTCGGTGCCTGGCCGCAAGCACTGGACAAAGTGGCCGCATTGCGAAAACTACGAACCTTTTACTTTCTAAGCAAATATTATTTTGATAAAAAAAATAAGTTTTTGGTAAAAAAAAAACATTTTTAATACAATGTTTTTTTGCTGGCTGTAGTTTTTTGGCTGTATTATCACTCAAACTAAATTTCAAGTCGATGCCATTAACTGTTGAAGAGTTCTGTCCTGTAGAGACGATCCTAGCCCGACTACCAGGATGTCACTACCCTAACAGATTATTGTAATATCACGTAATTTACATAAGTACACCAATTTCAAGTCAATCCAACTACTGTCGAATCTAATCGAATTTAACTTGCAAGATTTAATTACAGACAAACAGGCAACGGGACAGGTGAAACTAAATAAAAGCTTGTAATATTTATATAATAAAGTTTTTATTCCGATTACGTTTAAGGTTGAAGTTAAAGGAAATAAAGAAAAAGCGGGGTATGCTATTTTATGTTTGTTAAACCGCTGGACGGATTTAAATGTGATTTGATACCTATGTAGATAGCTGGAGATCTGGAATGTAGATAGCTGGAGATCTCATAGGCTAGTCGTTATCCTGATATTCCCATGGAATAGGGATAAAATCTCGAAATAACAACCGCTGGGCTTAGGGTCATGAAATTTGGCATGGTTGCTTTTAATGCAACGTTATTTTCGGGAATTGCCACTAAAGCTATGTCAATAAAGACCATGATGGAAAGCCCAATTTTGTAAAAGCATGGAATTTCAATTCAACTGCTGTATCTTATGATACGAAGCGTTGGTGGCCTAGTGGTTTGACCTATCGCCTCTCAAGCAGAGGGTCGTGGGTTCAAACCCCAGTTCGCACCTATGAGTTTTTCGAAATTCATGTGCGGAATTACACTCGAAATTTACCACGAGCTTTGCGGTGAAGGAAAACATCGTGAGGAAACCTGCACAAACCTGGGAAGCAATTCAATGGTGCGTGTGAAGGTCCCAATCCGCACTGGGCCCGCGTGGGAACTATGGCCCAAGCCCTCTTGTTCTGAGAGGAGGCCTGTGCCCAGTAGTGGGAAGTATAGAGGCTGGGATGATGATGATGATCTTATGCGTGCGAAGCTGCAGGTAAACACTAGTAAAGTAAAGCAAAGTCCATAGTCTCAGTGGCGAAACTGTTTGCTGAACGCGCTCATTAAACGCGCAAAGAACTTTTTACCAGTTAGAGGACTTAAAGCGTTTGCAAAATACCACGAGATTTTTAATTTATTACCACTTTTTAAGTGAGAAAAAATTGTGTGTAGCTTCACGCTATCTTTTTGATGGAAATTGAATTTTGCTTAACGCGAAATGGGATTTTGCAAAGAATTGCGTGTGGGAATTTGCATATCATGATTTTACACTATGAACGACAAATTAATTGTATTTGTTACGCATTCTCTTTTTAAGTTTACCGGCCAAGAGCAAGTTTGAATCGTATTAAAAGGTATTGTGACACGGTACGATAAGATTATTAAATCTGTCAGAACGCAATTTTTTTTATTTCTATACAGCGTTTAGTTTATACAAACACAAAAAAATAGACTTTGGTTTTAGTGATGTAAAGGGAACTTCAAATTTAGCATTAACTATTACATAGACCGTAATTATTCTTTTCGGTTATCGAAAAATACCTGAATATTGTTAGAAATATAGGTATAAACCTTCGACTTAATTCGACCACTGAAGTGGATCAAAGTTAGCTTGCATTATTTGAAACAAGCAATAAAAACATACGAGTATCTAAGAGTGTGTTAGTTCAACAAAATTTAAATAAAATTTTGTATAAACTAACATAAATTCCAAACATGGTTATAAAAAACTTCTACTTATATTTTTTGCACGGCTGAACGGCCAATTTGCTCCGTTTCCATCTAATTGCATCATTTTCTTTACACAACCAAAGCGACAGCCAAAAAATACACCAATTACTGAAGCAAAACTTTCTTTTCACTTTGAAAAAATCGTAAATATCAAACGTGTTGTCCAACAAAAACCTTTTTTAATCTTGAAACTCCGCGGGACAACAGAACTAATTAAAAAGGCAGAGGCAGAAACAAAAAGGGCAAGCTTAAGCAGCTAAGATAAATTACTAAGTTCTTTCTAAAAAGCGACATGCCCACTTTTCCTTGGCGCCTGCGCTGGGACCGCTTTTTTCCTCTCGAATGAGGATGTGGTTGCTTAAAATACCTAAAACTGAATCACGCGTTCTTTGCGTTTGAAAATCACGTTTTTGCGATACAAAGAGGACGTAATTAACAACAAATAGTAGCAATAAAATTAAATTGAAATTATAAAGAGGTCCTTATACAAGAATCGTATTATTTTTAATTGTTGAATACTTACCCTAAATTAGGCGTATTTGACATACTCTTGGCCGGTTTTTTTAAACCTTTTCTCACTATATTTAAATTTGTTTACGGTAGACCAGTAGGGCTACTATGAAACTCGAAAATCGAAGTTCGTATCGTACCGTCTCGCTGACGCTAATGTTATTTCATACAAAAGTGAGAGGGACGGTACGATACGAACTTTAATTTTCAAATTTCGTAATAGCCCTAAAGATCATTTTTTCTAAACAGAATGGTAACCATAGTAAAAATTGACCATCCCTATGCGTCACAACAAGAAATCTTTGTTATTTCTTTACTTGGTAAGAATCTAGGATAGTCACAGGAAGATTAAGTGATTAGAAAATGGTGTAATGTCGTTTAGCCGTTAACTTTAACAATACTACGCTTTTATTAAATATATTGACCCGTATAACTCACGTCTAAAATCGACTTTGGCCCGACATGTTTCGGGCCAATCCGTAGCCCTTCCTCTTCGGAGCAACGCAACTCGGCTGCTGCTGCATCCTATAAATTTCCTTAAACTCCTTTACTAGTTCATAATTTACTACACCTATACGAAGGAAGGTTTATTTCTATCTACAGTTTCAAATACTAAAGTGCGTTAGTGAAGTTCCTAAAGTTCATTAGCTTTTGATGCTGCTGGACTTCAGTGTTATTAATTGTATAAAAAAAGAACTGAGCACGGAAAAGTGCCCTTTTATAGTTATCTTAACTAAATATCACTTATCTGCCTTCTCCTGTCTCTTCTTCATTTCACCACCAACTCCCCGGTCACTACCATTGACAATATATGCTTCTTCATTAATTTTAGGCTGTTACTCTAGACTAACAATATGTAAGTATTTCAGAATTATTCATATTAAAATATAGCTCAGTACCTACTTGTTAATGTTCTGGCCATATCCACACTGTGTTTCTCTTTTTTGTCTGCAAGGAGTTGCCTGTGAGTTTTCAAATGATTATTTCCCAAAATGGTTGTAGTTATAATCGTAGCTATAAAATGATTTCATTGTTTCGCCGAGTCCGTTTTAAAACCATTTAAAAACAGATTGCTGGGTACACAGTAACTTAATACATTACCCGGTTGTTTGCTTGTCCCGGACAATAGAGGGTGAAATTATAGTATCCGGTCCATACATCCGGGAGGGTACGGAAGCGAGGCAAGGAAAGTGGTCAGTATGTTCGCCTTTTATGATTCTGATATTTTTGGTGTTTTACATTTTGGTTTTTGTTAGAAGCAAATGTCCTGGAATGTCTAGTTGTATAGCAGAAATATTTACTTTTTTTAAGCCTGTGCGGTATCCCAATTGCGGTGGCAAAGGCCTTTTATTGCTCTTCCTACTCGTCTTTAAATGTTATTGTGACAATGATTTATAAAGAAAAACTTTTTAACAAAAAATGAAACCGACTTCAAAAATTTTGTAAATAATTTTCTACTAGTTTGATAATATTCGTTCAAAAAAAAATCCGAATCGCAAAGCTACTTTTTTACAATAATGTACTAAAAGCGCCTATCATCAACTAAATACTTAATACAAAAACAATACATTCTTAACAAAATACTAGTAAATCGAAAAAAAAAGTTGAGTAAGTAAGAGAAAGTCAAAATCAAAGTCAAAATATCTTTATTCAATTTAGGCTAATAAGCACTTATGAAAATGGAATGAAATGAAAGCGTAATAATAGCCTAGTAAATATTACGTGGTTATTGTTTTTGAAAGATAAATTGCAACATGATAATTGGCAACAATTATTTCTATTTATTTTTTATTTTTATTTGTTTTTTATTATTTTTTTTATTTTTTTTTTATTATTTTATTTTTATTATTTTTTTTTTTTTTTTTATTCGCTCTTAAGCGATAAGGCCGCCTATTGCTTACCTTGTAATTTTATCTGTGTACCTGTTTTTTCTGTATCGCTTATTATTTCTGGTGTACAATAAAGAGTATTTGTATTGTATTGTATTGTATTGTATTTGTGGTTTCGGTTAGAAAAATACAACTTGGAAGTTGGAGTCATCTATAACCCCGGAGACACCAACCTCAGCACTTTTTTAGAAGACTACAGTCAGCAACTCCGTCGAGCTAACCGAGCAATTGTCTTTGGAGACGTCAACATAGATCTTTTGAAGAAAGACAAGAAGACAAAAATGTACAAAGAGGTTCTAAATGAGACAGGCTATAAATTGCTTAATAATATAGACATCAATTATAGTACTAGAGTAACATCCTCAACCAAGTCTATCCTCGATCATATAAGTACTAACCTGAAAGATAACAATTTCCACATGGCAACTATAGACTCGTCACTTTCCGACCACAAACAAATTTTCTTAGAGTTAAAAAAGTTTAAACCACCGAAGAAAAAGAAAATTAAATATACGGCTATTAACTACACTGAACTGTACAGCTTATTCGAAAAGAGCGATTTAAACAGTTCCTTTGATGAGTATTCTTTATTGGAAAATCTAATTCAATCAAACATAAAACAATGCAAAGAAATTAAAACCAAAATACTTAATAAACCTCAAGAAGATTGGATAAACAAAAGTATAATAAACGACATAAACGAAAGAAACGTACTATGGCATGAACTTAAAAATGATCCACAAAATGAAAGCTTGAAGACCTGCTTTATAGAAAAACGAAACAAACTACGTCGTAAAATTAAGGAAACTAAAGAGGCTTACTATTATAATGAGTTCAGAAAAAGTGGGAAAAACCCGAAAAAAATGTGGAGTTTAATTAACGAACTTGCTAGGAATAAAAATAAATCGATGAGTGTAATCCCGAAACTCCGTATATCGTCATGTGATATAACTGATCCTCTCGAGATTTGTGATGCATTTAATTACTTTTTTTCAACGATAGGCCCAACCCTTGCAAATGAAATTCCATCTCAATACCATAATAACTTTACTAATGTTCTACCATCCATCGACTTAAAAAACTCACAAATGCAACTATCCACATTAGAAGAATTTGAACCATGCACGGTTGACGAATTGAGCACAATAATTAGTAATCTTGACCCGAACTGTAGTACCGGTATAGATAACATTTCTACAAAAGCTTTAAAATGTATCAAAAATTTAATCTTAGGAAACCTCAACACATGTTTTAATAATTTGCTGTCATCAGGGACCTTTCCAGACTCTCTGAAAATTGCTAAGGTTTCCCCCTTATA
The DNA here is from genome assembly GCA_037349165.1 of Choristoneura rosaceana. NCBI lineage: Eukaryota > Metazoa > Arthropoda > Insecta > Lepidoptera > Tortricidae > Choristoneura > Choristoneura rosaceana. The sequence continues at coordinate 1,761,181 of JAZBNJ010000002.1, forward strand.
TAAATCGGGTGATAAAACAGATCCGGGCAATCATCGGCCGATCTCAGTCCTGCCAGTGATGTCTAAGGTCCTCGAAAAAATTATATACACTCGACTTAATAACTACTTAAATTCGATAACATTTATTTCTGATAGACAATACGGCTTCAGACCCAAGTCAAATACACTTTCGACCACAACAGATATAATTACACAAATCAAATCTAATATCGATCGCAAAAACATTGCTCTCGGCGTTTTTATTGATCTAAAAAAAGCGTTTGACACGGTCAGTCACATTCTGTTACTTAAAAAACTCGAGAGCATTGGGATCGCTGGCACGGCGTTGGAAATGTTTAAGTCTTATTTGAGTAATAGATACCAAATTGTTAAAATAAATGACCAACAAAGTAAACCTTTACCCGTAACGTGCGGTGTCCCTCAAGGGTCGATATTGGGTCCGCTTCTTTTTTTAATCTATGTGAATAACATCACGGATATTGGCCTACATGGGACTATTACACTGTACGCCGATGACACGTGTTTATTCTACTTTGGATCGACCATCACCGAGCTTATGGCGCAGGCCCAGAAAGATCTTGATGTTCTTCATACGTGGTTCCAAAGTAATCTACTCACGATCAATATATCAAAAACCAGCTATATAATTTTCAAAGCCAAAAATAAAAAAATTCCACAACACAAACCCCTCTTAATAAATAACCTACCAATAAAAGAGAAAAAGGATGAAAAATACCTGGGTCTAAGCATAGACAGTTATCTTACTTGGAATGTACACATCGATAAGATACGATCCAAACTTTCAAGTCTTGCGGGATCACTTCGCAACATTGTTCGATGCTTTCCCCTTAGTGTACGACAAACCATTTACAGTTCTCTAGTAAAGCCAAATTTGTTATACCTTATTGAAGTCTGGGGAAGTGCCTACAAGACCAAACTAGCTGATATACAAATATCACAAAATAAAATTGTAAAAATGCTGTTCCATTACCCATATCTGACACCTACAGTAAAAATTTATACTGAGACCAAGCTCATGAATATAAAGCAATTGTACATGTACACAACTTGTATACTGGTACATAAAATACTACATAAAAATATACACACAAACATAACATTCAAAAAGTTCGCACGCAAATATTCTAGCAGACGACCAAATTATCTCGTATTACCCAAAACAAGAACCAAATATGGTAAAAGAATGTTCACATATGCAGGTGCTAAATTTTATAATGATTTGCCTGGAAACGTTAAGGATGCTAAAACTTTTACCGAATTCAAATCTAAATTAACCAAACACATTACTGAGGATACTACACTTCTCTCATGAGCCCTATGCTCCGTTTGAAATGCATCACAAGTATCACAACATCAAAATTGTAACACACGTCTCTCGATATTTCGAACACAAATGGACTTAAAATACCTACATGTACATTTATTAGCGTTGTTTATTGTTTTTATTACAGAAGCTCACACAATTTTAAATAAGTAGTTCCATTGTTTCATTTAAAAAGTCCGTTAGGTTTCGAATCTTAAAATAATTAGAGTATAACGCAGCTTTAATATGTTTTGGGTTAAGATTTACCGGTGAAGAGGGGGTGATTTATTTATTTAATTCAATCTAACTAATCCATTGTTTTGGACAAAACTTCTTTAGAAAAGTAACATAAGTACTACATGTTGCTATATTATTGTATTGTATAATTCTTTATTGTACATAAGTCATGTGAAATCTTGTATTCTTGTATAAGATCACGGAAAACTTTAACTGTCAACTTTAACTGTATGTATATACGTAACTTACTTGTTTCCTCTACTATACTGTAAATTAAAAATACTACCTTAGATATTAAGTTTCTCATGTAAGTGACAAATTGTTTTTAATGAGAAATAAAGATTCTATAAACCGAAATTTGAATAAAATAAAAAACTTGCGTCATGGTTTTTCTAAAAAACTTGGGCGGGCCCAAGTAACGTAAATTGAGATAAGTTAGTTACGCACCCACAGCTAAATCATCTTTTCTAATGCGATTCATATCATTTGTTTCTATTTTATGACATAATCGGATGTTAATTTTAGAATAATAATTGTGAGATTTACTGTCATTGACGTTTTACATAAAAATGAAAACAGATAAAATTAACCAAATACGGGCTTCCAGATTCAGATTCAGATTATTTATTTGCCAAGTAATCAACATTACATTTTAGCACGTCATTATATCTATGTACATTATTACGAACACTATCTAACATGTATTAAATTTCATTATTTCCTTATATTTTAATATGATCACTATAACAATTATAATTAACAGAATTCATAATAACAAAATTTCAAGCGGTATCACATACTTAAACATTTTTTTGCGGAAGGAAGTTTTACATAGTCTATGAACTCGTTGATTGAGTAGAAGGCGTTATTCTGGAAGAATGTTTTAATTTTTCTTTGAAAATCCATCAGTGGCAGTCCTGTCAGGGCCAACGGTAGCATATTGTACATACTTATCTTAATGGGTTTTCCTTGTTTGTAATATCTCGCCAATCTGACTTTTGGAAAGCATAATTTATTTCTGTTCCTTGTGTTATACTTATGAATGTCCCTTCTTTTTTTCATATTCTCCTTGTCTTTGTGAATCTCTAACATGCTATTATATATGAATAGCGAGATAACCGTCATTATATGATCCTTCTGGAAGTAAGGCCTAGCCGAATCACGGCTGCGTAAGTTATTCATAATTCTGATCGATCTCTTTTGCAGCTTAAGTACACTCTGAATTCCAGCCCCATTACCCCATACTGTAACTGCATAATTTAAATTAGCTTGAATGTATGCATAATATACCATTGTCAGAGTTTTTTTGTTAATTAATGGTTTTAGTTTTAGTAGGGCGTAATTCCCGCTTGCGATCTTCTTGGATACTTTATCAATATGTACTGCGTGGGTAATTCTGTCATCTATTTCATATCCCAAAAATGTAGTGTGCATTTTGTTATACGAATCCATGTTATCACACACATTGCTTCCTTTTCTTTTGTTATTACTTCTATATGTAATTAGTGTGGTTTTATTAGTATTGAGCATTATTCCGTTAGCATCAAACCATTCTTTGAGAGTAGCTAAGGTTTCTCGTATTTTAATTTTCATATTTGTTTGATCTTTATCTCTTAATCCTACGTGTGTGTCGTCAGCAAACAAGGTTATCATAGCATAGTCTGGTACATTACTTGGTAAATCATTTACATAAATCAGAAACAATACTGGTCCTAATATCGATCCCTGGGGTACGCCGATGTTAACTTGAGTCTTGCCTGACCATGCTTCATTGACATAGACTTCTTGCGTTCTGTCTTCCAGGTAACTTTTAAGTATTTTTAATTCTACTCCTTGAAATCCATAGAATTTTAGTTTTTCCAGCAGAACATCATGCCTTAAGCTGTCAAAGGCCTTCGAAAGGTCACAAAAAAGGCTGGCGCACGTTTGCGATAGATCCAGGGCTTCTAAGACAAAGTCAATCACTCCACGGATTACCATTGTAGTTGATCTGTTCTTCCGGAATCCAAACTGGTTTAGATCAAATAGGCCATTTGTTTCAAAGTATTGGACTACTTTGTGCTTAATTACTGACTCCAACACTTTTGATACTGCTGGGAGAATACATATAGGTCTATAGTTATTGGGTTCCTCTTGGTTTCCTCATCCACAGGCAGCGCAGCACGGGGTATTGTACCCAAGACGTTGGCGGCGTTGCCCCACTGCACTGCGAGGTCAGTCTTTGGGCAAAGAAAAAGCCTGCTCTTAGGTCGCTAGAGAAGCCGATTAATTTGTCCGACACTTCTTTCCTAAACTTTTTTGTGTCGGACGACCAAGGCCCAAAAGTTTCGACCGCAAGTGCCACAAAAATGTAGTTGTCCTTAAGAAAAGCATATTTGCGGCATTTGACGGTTTGGGCATCATCTGCAGCTGTCCCTGGCTTCCGCGCAGAACGTTGGACGTGGGACGGGGCCAACGTAACCACGCATGTAACATTCCATGCCAACAGCTGCCCCAGACCGCACGGCACCAACTGTGTCATATTGACTTGTGAGTGAAAATAGGTTTTGATGTTTTAAGCGCTACAGATGGCACTAAACCTTAGGGTGGTAAACCAATTTCTTGGTTGACTATACTTAGGTAACAAAGTAACTTTCTGCTAAATTTAGTCCAGAAAAGAATTTTCTCGATATCACATTTTAAGAGATCCTTAGGGTTTTGACCAAAGCTGAGTCAGTATAAAATAAATCATTCCCATGAATTCATATTTGTCTTCGTAGAGTTAGAACCTTATTTTTAATTTTCAACCTGAAGTAAAAGCATAAACCTGATTTATCTTGCAATATAACGTATGTTGTATTGATAATTTTTGTTTGCCGTATTTCACCAGTCATATTTACGCAATAACTTAATGATATGTCCAAACAGATACTTATCCATATCTTTGCTCCAAGTAAAGTCAGTGTGAGTCCACTCTTTTTTTTCTATTGCTTGAAGACACACAACATTTGGCAACGCTTTTGCAAGTTGTTCAACATTGGTTGGCGTAGCCACTAAATCATTTTCACCATACAGCAATGCCATTTTAGCAGCAACTCTCGACAAATTATACTCCGGAGGTTCTGAGGTTCCATAAAGAAACATATTCTTTTCAACGCCATAATCATATTGCGCAAGATTCCCAGAGAGAGCCACTTGATTGTAATGCTTTAAAGTTTTCTTTGAAACTCCTGCAGGGTGCTGTCCTATAATGACAGGAAAAAAATCTGGTTCAATACTGTCTGGATCACCAAACCAAGAATATATGCCTTCTCTACAAAAGTCTTCCGTTACATACCCTTCTGTGCATAATAACTGCAGAAGATTTTTTTCTATTGAATTTTCTGATAACAGTTCATTTATTCCAAGAAAATCCAAAAATTTAAAAATAATTGGACCTATTTTTACCATCTGTGTAAATCCTGGTCCAATTTTGTTAAGATAAGCAACTGGAGCCAAACCGATATTCAAATTAACTTTGTCATTATATTCAGGTTTTGTGGATAATAAAACAAGCAATGACGTTACGGCTTGCGAGTGTCCTATAGCATTTAGTTTTGATTCCTTTGTTTCTTTTAATACCCGGTCTATTATAGCTCGCCAGTCGTAAAGACCTATTTCGTGCCAACTGAATTCCCAGAATTTGTCGTCTTTATCTGGATTAAGACTTACATGTTTTCTTCCATATTTATTTCCTCGTACGTTTCCACACCACACATCGTATCCCTCAATAGCCAATGCCACTACTAAAGATTTCTTGCCTCTTAATAGCCAAGTGTTAGATGAACCACCCATTCCATGCACTAAAAGCACAGGCTTCTTCTTTCCTAGTATACGAAATACAGTTATTAAGTAACCATCTTCAGTTTCAACTTCAATTTCTTCGGCGCGAAAACCATATTTACGAGCTAATTCAGTAAAATTTAAACGCCCATCTTCAGGAATTTTTCTTTCACCAACTTCAGTAATTACAGGTTCAACGAAATTTAATCCAATAATTTGGAGTAAAATAAATAGCACAATCACTATCATTTTCCAGATTATATAAAAAAATGTGTTCTTTCTATCAGATTACCTTCGTTAATGATTTAAAAAAAATATAAAGTATAAATAGATGACGGCAGAGGAGTAGTCCATTGCCGTCATTATTTGCTATTTACGCAAGTGTTGCTGGCTATTATGAAAAGATCAATTGTGTTCTTAATTTCGCACATTCAACCGGCAAGTTATCCATTAATATAATAAACAGTTAATCTTTGTTTCTTGATTTTTTTGTATTACTGAACCGATTCTAAAAATCCTTTTACCAGCGAGGATTTCCGTGACAGGTTAGTTAGCGCTAGTATCATGTAGTCTGCTAGGCAGTTATGACGTTTGTGTCACGTTTGGAATTGGTTTATAATTAAAAGCAAGACTGTAAACTCAAACAAAAGTGTGAAGACTAATTTATATTTCGATTAAAGTTTTCATGGGAAATAGGTAAAGTTGCGGAAATCAGCAAAATAAGTATTACCTAATAATGTAAATTCAAAAAATTGTGTTTGTTTGTAAGTATATGTGTGTGTGTGTGTGTGTGTGTGAGTGTGTGTGTGTGTGTGTGTGTGTGTGTGTGTGTGTCTGTGTGTGTGCGTGTGTGTTTTTGTTTAAAATTTTTAAATACTCCATTTATTTTAACATTTGAAACTAAACGGTAAAATTTGCACACATTTTAAAATGAAACAACGGTACTATTTAAAATTGTGTAAACTTCTATAGCAAAAACCTAATAAATAACGCAAATAAATGTACTTACATGTTGATATTTTTAGTCCATTTGTGTTCGAAATATCGAGAAACGTGTTTTACAATTTGACCGTTAATTCAAACCCTAAATTAAACGGAGTGTAGTCTTAGTGTAGTATGTACATAGTATTGAATCTTGGGATAATAACACACTTTTTCCCACATTCTTAGATTATAATTCTAAGGTAATCTGGAAATTTTAAAACAAAAAAAATCTACGAGAGTTGCTTTCATACCTAAATGAACAACGATGCAAATTTTTAAAGATTCCGCCGAAATTAGTAAGATATCAAAATTTCAATTGAACTCCAAACCCAAAGTGTCATGAGAGCAAAACAGGGTGTAAAGGCTACTTCGTAAGTAAACACAAATTGGCGTAAAGAAGGATAACCGGTGTGTTCGGGTCGACAAAATGCTGACCGAGTGCTTGACTCAGACAGAGTGAGGTCTCGATTGAAGACCCGTTACGTAGCCACGGACAAGCACGTTTCCTTATTTATTTTATGCCGGATTCAAAGTATTTTGCGTAAATCTAAAACAGATTGAGTCTGGACTTTGGAAAAAAAAGGACAACAATGTCTAATAAAGTATTCCAATAGAATTAGTAATAGAATTGAGATCCCACTCGTAAAGCTTGGTTTTTTTACAATCAAGTCAAATCGTCCGAGTAAATTTGAATGAGTAAACCACGTAGTGCTGTATCATTTCCGTGTAGTATTTTGTGGTACGGGGTAGTATGAGCGCCACTGTCAGTCTGCTACGACGTATTTTGATGCGTTTCGAATGCATTCAAAAGGATCTTAACACTCAAAGCAATGTTTTAGATTGCCTTGATGACCCTGTAATCGTAAAAGTGGTAAAAACAAGGGTTTCTAATTCGTAAAACTTGCTTAAGTGAACAAAAACACGTGGCGCTTATTTATGGGGCCAGTGTAAACGTTATCTACTCCCACGTAGCATCCTACGTTCAGTTGAATCTAGGCAGGTGGCGCACAATGTTTGCACAGTTTGCCGATTACGTAGTTGTGTTACGTACCTATGTAATACTTATTAGGCACACAGAAACAAAAAAAAAAATTGCATTTCAAAGTTGAATATTTTGCAAAAAATCACTTAATCGAAAAATCGTTTTAGCAACCCCCTAATGATTTTTAAAGACCTATCTAACAACACCCCACACTATAAGGTTGGATGAGAACAAAATCACCCCCCCCCCTTTACGTCTATGGGAGGTACCTTAAAAAAATATTTTTGAATTTTTATTGTACCATTTTGTCGGCATAGTTTACATATATTCGTGCAAAATTACAGCTTTATAGCATTGATAGTCCCTGAGCTAAGCCGCGGACGGACAGACAGACAGATAGACATGGCGAAACTATAAGGGTTCCGTTTTTGCCGTTTTTTGTACGGAACCCTTAGAAACGTAAATTATTATCTTATCGTCATCATTCGGACGGAAGACGTCCACTGCTGAACAATGACCTCCCCATAGAACGCCACAATGAGTGAATAACACTCGTAATCATATTCTATTCAATTCATTTAGGTATTGCTTGAAATCAATGTAAGTACAGATGTTATTAGTACAATATAGTCCATTGTTTCGCCTCCAAAGGCATGCAACATACATTAATATAAAGTTACATATAGTTTACTAGTGTCTACCCGTGGCTAGCACACGTCAATCATTAGGTCCAGCAGCTGAAATGAAATTTTGGGATTTCCAAAAATTCCCGTGGGAATTACCGAAAATTAAATCGTTGTCTTCAATTGACGTTACATTAAAAACTATTATGATCAAACAATGACTCTAAGCCCAGCGGTTGTTATTTCGATTTAAGTTATCGAAGTGTCGCGACTTATAAGAGTGGTTGAAGCAAGTAAACGATGTTAGTTAAAATTTTATTTTATTTTAATTTATTTTTTGTAGACATTACGCACGAAACAGTTTGCCTCTTCCATTATGCGAACGGCTGAGGAGTGAAACTCTCTGCTAGGTCAGTTTTTCCGGAACGCTATAATCTGGACATCTTTAAGTTCAAAGTAAACAGACACTTTCTAGACAAACGTGTACCATCTTAGGTGTCATCTTCGCCTTCCATCAAGCGAGATTGAGGCCAAACGTAAGCCTACTTTTTATAAAAAAAAGCCAATCTACGTAGACGATTGCATATTCGGTGAGACCCAAACGAATTCTGACTAATGTATCGTCCCAAATAGAAATGAATAGTGCAATCACGAAGATTTATTGTTATAGCCACAGTAGGTACGTAAGCAAAGCACGTTAATGGTGTGTGGGGGCGGGAATTATGCAGTTGTGTGTGTATTGTAGGGCAGGGTAGAAAAACAATCAACGATGAAAATTTTAACTTTTATTTAGGAACAGTGCTCATCAGTTTTGTTTTGTACATTTTTATGATTGAAAGCAGGTAGGTAGGTATAAAATTCTGCAAAAAAAAATTGTTTTTTATGTTTGAGATTGGCTCCAAAATCTAATTTGCAATAAGTATTCTTTCTAAGTTTCTTGGTTACTGACGAGACGAATATTTTCAAAAAACAAATTTCTTCGTCGATAATTGTAACTGGGTGGGTCAAATATTTCTTGTTGTTGTTCTGTCCCGTCAGCGTGGGGACAAAAGTAGTAGGTACAGTTTAATAGAAGAAATGTTGTGTTATGTACATTATACTAACATGCTTATTAAATGACCTATTACAAAAGGGGCTTAAAACTACCACAAAAATGCATGTTTGGCCAATTTAAATCCTACAAACTTATGGTTTAAAGAGTGACTCGGGAGACCGTTACTAAAGCAACGAGTGAAAAGAAAAAGTTGATGGACCCAACAGACAAAATATTTGATACATATTTTGCTGATGATGTCATCGTTTATCTATTTCCTATTTTAGCTACGGCAACTAATGACTCGTAATTAGAAAAGCTCTCGTGACATGCTTTAATGTGGCTAATGTACCTAACCAATACTAGCGCTAAAAATACGGGCATATTGCAAACACGATACGTTCACATGCCATGGCTATGAGTTAAGCCTAAATACTGGGAAAAATTCCCAAACGTGGTGGCCTAGTGATTTGACCTATCGCCTCTCAAGCAGAGGGTCGTGGGTCAAACCACGGCTGGCACCTCCGAGTTTTTCGAAATGTGCGGCATTACATTTGAAATTTACCACGAGCTTTGCGGTAAAGGTAAACATTGTGAGGAAAGCTTCACAAACCTGCGAAGCAATTCATCGGTGCGTGTGAAGTTCCCGATCCGCACTGGGCCCGCGTGGGAACTATAGCCCAAGCCCTCTTGTTTTGAGAGGAGGTCTGTGCCCAACAGTGAGACGTATGTAGGCTGGGATGGATGGATGGTCTGGAAAAAATTCAACGTCACATCCAAAAGTGCTCTGTTTATTTCTTTTGTGATAAAAATCATCATCATCATCATCATTAGCCGGAAGACGTCCACTGCTGGACAAAGACGAAAACTCGCCATTTGCATCCACCGGTTTCCCGCAACTCTCAGAATGTCCTCAGTCCACCTGGTGGGAGGCCTGCCACCGCTTCGTCTTCTGGTTCGTAGTCGTCACTCGAGCACTTTTCTCCCCCAACGGTTATCTGTTAAAAAATTGCCTAAATATACCTATAGTGCCTATTTTATGTCTGTGGTAAAAATGCCTATGTATAATATTAATAATCGGTACCTAGGCTGGCCAGCCAGACGGGATTCCGGCACATTGACAGCGGGACCCCAAAATCGACTGAATTTTTAACGTGCTTCGATCGGCCATCTGGTGATTGAAATAAACCCATACATAGAGCTAAACATAGAGTTCCCGGGGGAAATCAGAGGGCACGACAAATCTTCCTTCTGATCGCATAAAAATACCTCGGGCCTATAATAAATTCCGTTTATTGCGACCGGCCAGTGACATGTGCGTATTGTTTAAAACTAGGCAACGTAACGTCACCGTCTAGAAATAGTACCAGCGTATGTTCTAGTGATGTATCTATAGTCCTCGAATTGTCTTCATATGGGACGAAGAATAAGTGGTATTTTTTTTTTTTATTCGACTAGAAGGCAAACGAGCAAGTAGGTCTCATGGTGGTAAGAGATCACCACCGCCCATAAACATTTGCAACACAAGGGGTATTGCAAATTTCACCGGCTGTCTAACTCTCCGCGCCGAAATACAACAGTGCAAACACTGCTGCTTCACGGCAGGATTAGCGAGCAAGATGGTGGTAGTAACCCGGACGGACCTTGCCCAAGGTTCTACCACCACCTGCAAATGGCCAGTGTTTTTATGGTTCCATACGCAAAATGCCTAAATTGGTATGTTTATAAATTAGTCACGTCTGTTTGGTTTTAAGTCTCTTCTTAATTCTTTTTTAAAATATGGCTTCTGTCCTAATTAATAAGACAATTTCGCCAGTGTCTATGTATTCTCTTTCGAAAGGCAACGTTGTACGGTGATTGTAGTTTTTGTAACTTGATAGTAAAATTCCAGAAACCACGTGGAAACAACTTGCGCATTAAAAAATGACAGACACGAGAGCAGTATAGAATTTTGTGATCACTGTTTACTGTTCAGGTTAATCGCCGCATAAAACACTATCAAAATTATACTTCAACTAGCCAAAGAAACAGAAATAGCAAAATTATATGTATATTGTCTACATCCGCCATGTTCGAATGCCACAAATCGAATTCTGGTTTTAAGTCAACTGTTTCATTGAGAAACTGTCAGGTTTACGTCATATTTTCAACTTTCTGTCCATTGTGGTATATTAAGAACATAGAATACCACACCATAGAATACACAATACCACCACTTAACCAAGTCGCTCTATGTTGTTGAAGGTCTACTGACAGCTCGTCTCCTGGTCCGCGGACGCCATTAGAGAACCTTCTGACCCCTTCGGCCATCAGTCCTGCGAGAAATATGCTCCGCCCACTGCCACTTCAGTTTTGCGGAATTGCGGTGGATGCGGAAAGCACAAGACCGGTCTGAGTGGAGAGCCTTGGGGGAGGCCTATGTCCAGCAGTGGACGTTTTTCGGCTGACATGATGATGATGATGATGATGATGAGTAGACATATTAGAATGCTTTTTAGCTTAAGTTAAGCATGCAATTTTACTACTATTTGTAATTATTAAGTATATTAAGTATTATCCCTACTAATAATAATAATATTTATAAATGCGAAAGTAACTCTGTCTGTCTCTCTGTCTATCTATTTGTCTGTCTGTTACGCTTTCACGTCGAAACCACTGAACCGATTTTGATTAAATATGTATATAGGTAGTTTGAACCCCAAGGATCAACATAGGATACCTTTTATTTCGGTAGAGGGCGCCACCGCGCGATAACCTAGATCTGCGCAGACGAAGTCGCGCAATAAAGTTTGTTTTTTAACCTCATTAAATTCTATTAAGTAGGTAGGCGGATTTAGAAAAGCATCAAGAAAAATATAAAAAATAATGTAACAGGAATATTACTTGGCAATAACTTTCCCATTTAATATTTAGGTTTCGGCATTCGCCCGGGAGCTAATATGGCGGTCTTTTCCACTTTCTTCAGAATATTACTCAGTTTTACTTAGATAGTTGTTTCTTTTTTTAAGCCCCGTCGTTCTTAGTTTAACATGTCAGTGTGTCTGACTGTGGCGTCGAAGCTCCCAAACGGATCGGCAATTTTTTTAATCAAAGCCTAGTTTATTTAAATGTTTTTAGATAAGTTTCATCAACCTGTTTTTTTTACATCTTACATATCTTATTAATGTTATCTTAATCTTATTAAACGATATTGTACCGGATAACTCACGTCTTAAATCGAGTTTAGTTCGACATGTTTCGAACTAATTATGTTATCTTACTTACTAATATTATTATTATACTTAAATGTGAAAGTTTGTGAAGATGTTTGGATGTTTGTTATTCAATCACAGATTAGCCGTTGAACTGATTGAAATGAAATTCGGTATATAGATTTGCGGGTAAACGGCTAGTACAATGCATATTTCATTAAGTAGGTATACTTCGACATACTAACACAATACCACAATGGGGGAGGCCTATGTCCAGCAGTGGACGTCTTTCGGCTGACATGATGATGATGATGATGACTAACACAATCGGGACTTATCATAATAACAACGATCAATAGTTAACTCGACGTTTGACCATATTTATTCGACTGGATGGCAAACGAGCAAGTTATAATTTTACAGTGTTTTTAGTAGTATTAATAGTACGAGTAGTAGTAGTATTAGTAATAGTAGCAGCTGTAGTAGTAGTAATAGTAGCAGCTGTAGTAGTAGTAATAGTAGCAGCTGTAGTAGTAGTAATAGTAGCAGCTGTAGTAGTAGTAATAGTAGCAGCTGTAGTAGTAGTAATAGTAGCAGTAATCGCAGTAATAGTGGTATTAGTAAAAGTAGTAGTAGTAGCAGTTAGTATCAATTATGCGTGAAAATATTGAAAATTTAAAATATTATTATAGTCTGAAAAATAGGATATTGGTAAAATAAGTGGCAAAGTAAAGGTAGAGTCAGGTGTGGACTGAATCAATAATTATATTTGTTCAGCTCCGACAATATTTACTTGCTGACGTAATTTCAGAATTTTTGCTCTCACAAACTTAATAGAATTCTTCATAAATAACTTTTCCCTAGTTAATAACGGCGGGAAATTTATTTATTAGAAAAGTTTCGTCTGCTAAAAGTTTAAGTTTGTTTAAAATTAATTTATTAAGACATTAACTATTCTGGTGAAACGTTGTCTTCTGTTCTGATTGTTTAATGAAAGAAACTTATAATGCTCAAAATTTTAAAACTTTACATAGTAAAGCCAACTAACCAGCAAACTGATTTATCTATGTACCCTGGTGGAACCTTTTAATAATCAATTTCCAACGACCGCATGACCATGTGGTTAGAGGTCCCGGGTTCGATTCCCAGCCGGGGCAGATATTTGTATGAATAGTACGAATGTTTGTTCTCGGGTCTTGGATGCTTAATATGTTATTTAAGTATGTATCTACCTATATAAGTATGTTTATCCATTGCATATTTAGTACAAGCTTTGCTTAGTTTGGGACCAGGTCAATTGACTATACCTACTTTTTATGAGCTGTCAAAACGCTATTCTCCCATAGTGTTTCAATGGCAGTAGCAACTTATGACGTCATAAGTTGCTATTGGTTCGCCAACTAAATCAACTAACTATTTATTTGTTTTAAAGCTACAAAAAATCTAATTTTACAGTAAATCCAAAATTAATCTGGTTTTCAGGGCTAAAATAAAGCGTTTTTTTTACTGAAGTCATGCCTTTGAATTATTTTTTAATGGCGTCAACATCTCTATTGATGTCAAGTGTCAATGATAATATATATTTACTTATTAATTCAATTTTACTATAATTATTTTTACTAAAAGTATGGGATGTCAACCTGACATTAAAAGCGCGAAGGCTCTACCCTAGTAATTAGAGCAATTCCTAATTTGCTACGTAGACCAGCTGGTTTTGAGACGAAATGATAAACCCGGCATTACGACGGTAATTTTAATAAACCTAACATTTCTTAAGCAACCGTTCTGCTACAGAAACAAAACAAAAGATACCCAATTTATTTAACCCCAAAACTAGTACAGCTAATTTTCTCCCACCCAACTTATTATAATTTAATAATTTCTCAAGGAAAACCTAGCACTCAAGAGAAATAGTGAAACAAACATTTTAATACCCAAGTTTAATTCAAAACAGTTCCTTGCAATTCAAAATGCAAATAAAATTATCGCAGAATTTTCTCTGTGGCTCTACTGCAATTTTATTTAACTGCATTTAGTATTTACTCTAAGTAAAATACCAAGTACTCCTGAGTAACTAGTATTATTAAGGGAGGTAAGGTAATGAAATAAAATTTATTTTTTCTTTAGATATAATAACACATAGTGGGAATATCAGAATAAAAAGTAGCATATATGTTATGTTATTCCAGATACACACACACACACACTCGCGTGCACGCACGCACGCATGCACGAAGGGAACAAGCGTTCTTTTAGAATGAGAGGGCTTGAGTCGTAGTTCCCGCGCGGGTTCCGTGCGGATTGGAAATGCTACGCTTTGCTTTGTTGAATCACAACAAAACATTTTCTCGTCACTGGTTTTGTATGATAAACTATTGGTTTCGCGAGGTCTATTTTTTAAACCTGTAACTGAGATATGATGAAACCTCAAGCGTGCGACCCCAAATCGGAAGTAACCGATTTTTGGCTGCTTGAGTGCATTAAAACCCGTCCAGCTCCTAGACTATGAGTGTAATCCAAACCATAAGATAGCATCACCTGGTCTGCTTGTAATTCGTTCCGTAAATAATGAACCATTAATTTAGTGGGAGAGCATCTCGCGTAAAATGGTATAAAATGTGGTCGTTAAAGCGTTTTACACTTGCTTGCACGTGGGTAATTTTATTAACCGAACAAGATAAAAATGAGGGTAGTTTGTTGATGTTTCAATTTAGGGTACACATAGAGCAGGATTATGTTCTTTAGACATTATTAATATCATTTAAATATTTGACATCTACCACCACCTGTAAATGACGATATGCTGGCTGAAATAAGGGCTGTTTTATTCCAAACAATATGATGACTTAGGGTTGTCTGCAATAATCTGGTTTAAATTTGAATGACTATTATAGAGTTTTTTTATTGTTTTGTTTTCAAACTTTGCCTAATTTTTTTTAAGCAACAGATTATAACAGATATTGTAATTTTTTTTTCATACTACGAGTAAATACACTCTTTAGACGTCCACTGCAAAACAAAGGCTTCGCCCTTTTAACGCCACATTGAACTACTACTCGCCACTTGCATCCACCGGTTGCTCGTTACTCGCTCGATGTCGTGAGTCCACCTAGTGGGAGGCCGGTCTTCCGGACTAGGTCGCCACTCGAGTCCTTTTCCCCCTCAAATGTAATCAGTTCTTCGAGCGATGTGGCCTACCCATTGGTATTTCAACTTGCATGTTCTTCTTAAACACATTTTAAGCTCTTACTTTTACTAACCAATCTTGGCATTTAGAATATTAAGAGCAACATTGATGAAGCAAAGTACCGATTACAGAAATATTCTTGTTTTAATTATTATATTTATGTATTTGCCATTGCTAACTACACTTCATAATTACGGATAATACCCAGAGTTCCGTAGAAAGGGCTCCGTAAGCCATTTCAGTGTACGGTTATGATTATTATAGAGATGGACTTTATTGAAACAAATCTAACTGCCACATTCTGAGTCCGCAATCATCACTAATGGATTCTAAAGTCGTACCATTTTCGAACGACTTCAAATGGGGTTTTGAAAGTATTTCAATTACTAGGGCTTTGCTGCTTGTTTGTCTATCGGTCACGTGATTGTATCTTTGGAATTTTATAGCCTCGTAAACCCTCCTTAATTTTATGAAAAACAAATCAATAGTGACGATTGTTGTCGAATGTACCTACTATAAGAAGTAAAAAATTCATGAACTAGTTTTTATTGATATAATAATGTAAATAGATGAGATACAGTAAAAAAACTAAAACTACATTAATTACAAGGATTAGCCTTGCGATATGACGCGGGAATGCTGCCTTCTGGGCACAATGAACAGCGACGGTGATCTAGGCGGGATTTTTCATTTATAGGCTAGGCTAGCTTATATATTTTTTGTACATAGTCATATTTTTAAATGTTCAATGTATCGTGTATTATTGCTTATTGTTATAAATGAAAATGTGTAAATATTAAAAGATACAAAGTACATTAAAATTAAACAAACTAAAACTGTAACAAATCTGTAAAAGTGGACCCTGCTACCCTGCTGCTGCAATATGGTACCAAAGATGCTAGCAGCATTTCCGTGCTGGATCGTAAGACTGATATTTAACTATTTAATAACAATTACTTTACTCACCCATGACGTGTCGTAATGCTAAAAGATTTTATTGATTGTACTACAATATAAGCAGCTTATACCAAATCATCGGTGGAGCGATGATCTTTGCAGGGTAGCTGGCAAGAGCTGGATGAGAGTGGCCGAGGTTCGTGCTCAGTGGCTTGCCATGGGAGAGGCCTATGTCCAACAGTGGACGAACATAGGCTGATTGATGATGATGATGCCAAATTTATCAAGTTTCTAGAACAACCGTTAGTACTCCATAGGTTTTTTGTTACGTAACTCAGAACTTGATATTAATTTTAGCTTGATACCTCCACGCATTCCTGATAAAAGGGGTAATAGACAAACAGATCGATAGACGAACGACAAAGGGTTTCGCTTTTTACTATTGTGGTTTATGGTTCCCTAAAAACCTAAACTTCTTGAACTTCAAGACAAAGCTAAGCGGGAGTAAGTAAAGGCAACAAACGATGGCGTCACAAGCCAAGTAGTGCCTCCTGGTTTGTGAAGCGCAGATCTCTATTACGTACGGCAGTAACCGTGGATCGTACGCCTGTGTTTACACCCAGCGCCTGGAGCTTGCGTTGCAATGTCTTAGGCGGTGAAACAATCTACGTAGGGTTGGCAAGTATCATAATCCTACTAATATTGTAAAATGATTATGTAATTTTGAACATGAAACTACCGTGAGGCTCACTCATATTAAATAATATTCTAACGGATATCTCACGTTTTAAATCGAGTTTAGCTCGACATGTTTCGGGCTATTTCGTAGAACTTCTTCACATGAGCACGCGACTCGGCGGCTGCCGCAACACCCGCACTACGCGCCACCGCTCTGTCTCTTTGTTCCATTCTCCATCAATCGTAGTAAAAAAAAATATATGTATGGTTAGACGTAATTACCTATGCCTGTGATTTTTCTAATTTTCATATAAATGTGTAATGTCGGAATTACAGGAGCTCAAAAGTCGACAAAACAACAAACAAATTACAGACTATTAAAGCATTTTTACAAAAATCGCAAAAACCACAGGCATAGAAAATAATTGAAGATCCTGATTGTAAAATATAATTTGTTGTAAGAATTTTATTATTATCTATGGTCGAACTGATTTGTGACTTGTGATGCTTGTCAAATCATTACATGGAGATTTGCAACTGAATTTGTTTATTATTGAACATACTACATGGTGACAGCGGAAAACTGGATATTTGATACGCTATGGAGCAAAAGGGAATTGGGATTGGAACTTTGATGATGGAAGGGGATATGCACACCAACTGGAAATTGTTTAAAAGAAAATTACTAACCTATATCGACGCGTACTTTGCCGACGCTAGTGAGAAAAGCAAAATTGGAATTCTGTTACATCACGGCGGAGATTATTGCCAAGACGTCTATGAAACGTTAGAATGCAAACCAGATGATAAACTGGAAGAGGTCTTAAAAAAGTTCGATGGCCACTTTATTCCAAAAACGAACATAACCTATGAGCGTTACTGTATTTTTAATAGAAAACAAGGTGCACAGGAAACTTTTGAGCAATATATGACTGCACTCAAAAAGCTGAGTCAGTCATGTGCGTTTGATAAACTAAAGGATGAATTGGTCAGGGACTTGTTCATTTGTGGCATCAATAAGCCTCAGTTACAGCGCCAGCTACTGGGAATGGCAGACCTGACGTTAGACAAGGCTTTAGCAGTGTGTACAAACTTTGCTGTAGTGGAAGAACAAGTTACACAGTTAGAGAAAGTAACTGAGTGCCAAGTAAAAAAGGAATTTGAGATAGATATGTTGAGAACAAAGAAGAAGACTTCAGACAGTAAAATGAAGACGGTAGAATGTGAATATTGTGGATACAATCATGATTATGGACGGTGTCCTGCATACGGGAAGATTTGTGCGATTTGTAAAAGAAGAAATCATTTTGCTAAAAAATGCAAAACCAAAAAAGTTGATTTGCTATCGGAACAAAATGAAGATAATAATAGTGATGATGAATACCAAGTGGCAATCCTGTCCTTGGACAAGCCGTCCCGTTCGATTGATTCATGGTACTGTGCAACATTAAAAATAAATAATTTAAATGTACAGTTAAAAGTGGACTCGGGTGCACAGTGTAATGTACTAGGAAAAAACCAAGTGGTGAAATTAGGAATTGATTTGAAAACCTTAAGGCAAACTAATGTAAAAATCACCTCATTTACAAACAATAAAATACCCATAATTGGAAAGTGTACTCTTGACTGTGAATACAAGTTGAAAAAATTCCCAATTGATTTTTATGTGGTGAATACTGACTGTCATAATATTCTGGGTTTGGAGAGCTCTGAAATGCTAGGTTTTATTAAAAGAATAGATGAAATAAAAGAATCTTTGCCTGTAGTAGTACCCTCTGTAGTGCCAAAAGATTACCAGGATTTATTTGATGGAAGTATTGGGTGTGTGCCTCATGTGGTGAAACTTGAAGTCGATGAAAATGTAAAACCAGTGGTCTGTCCAGCTCGAAGATTGCCTTATAGTTTAATGCCTAAAGTGAAAGAAGAATTGGACCATTTAGTGAACAAAGGAATCATCAAGCCAGTTTCAGAGCCAACAGACTGGGTAAGTCAAATGGTGGTGGTCCAAAAGAAAGATGGCTCTCTCAGGATATGTTTGGATCCAAGACCTTTGAATAAAGCATTAAAGAGAGCACATTTTCCATTTCCAAAAATTGAAGACATTGCGGTTCGCCTGACTGGTGCTAAAATTTACTGTAAACTGGATGCACAGTCTGCATTTTGGATGTGTCCTCTAGATGAGGACAGCTCGCGATTATGTACTTTTCAAACAGCTTGGGGAAGATTCCGGTTTTTGCGTCTTCCATTTGGTATTTCTCCTGCACCAGAAATATTTCATAAAGTAGTCTGTGATACTTTTCAGGACATTGATAATGTGGCTACTTTTCAAGATGATGTGCTGTGTTGGGCAGAGTCGAAAGAAGAGCTGCAGGAAACTTTATACAAGGTACTGGAAAAAGCTAAACAAAATCAAATAAAGTTCAATCCTCAGAAGTGTCAGTTTTTTGTAAAGGAAGTTACATTTTTGGGCCATATTATTAGTGAAAAAGGGATAAGTATTGATCAGGAAAAAGTGAGAGCAATAACAGAATTAGGTCCGCCAAAAGATAAAAAAGCATTGCAAAGGGTGCTCGGAATGTTTAACTATTTGTCTAAATTTATTCCAGGATATGCAGACATCACAGCTCCATTAAGAAATCTCTTGAGAACAGATGTTGATTATAGATGGGAACATAATCATAACAAGAGCTTTGAAGATTTGAAAAAACTGATAACTAATGCTCCAGTGTTAGCTTTCTTAGATGATAAAAAGAAATTAACATTAAGTGTGGATGCTAGCTCAGTTGGATTAGGCGCTGTTCTACTTCAAGATGGTTGTCCTATTGCCTATGCTTCTAGAGCACTAACTGATGTACAGATAAGATATTCACAAATAGAAAAGGAGCTATTGGCCATATGTTTTGGAGTGGAAAAATTTAAGCAATATTTGATTGGAAATGATACAGTCAGAGTAGAAACTGATCATAAGCCAATATTAGGAATCATAAATAAACCACTACCCAAAGTACCAGTGAGATTACAAAAAATGATTATGAGATTACAGCCATTTAGACTAGAGGTAGTGTATACACCTGGAAAATACTTATATATTGCTGATACTCTATCAAGGGATTTTTCTGCTAGTGGTTGTGATCAAGAAACAGCCTTTGATGATGATATTGAACTCCAAGTTTGCATGTTACTGCAGAACCTACCTGTTACTGCGGAATGCTGGGATAAAATTACACAAGCGGCTGAGAAGGATACAGTTGCAAGTAAGCTAAAAAATAATTGTCTCAATGGATGGCCAAAATATTATAAAGATATTGAAGAAGAACTGAAACCATACTACCAATTTAGAGAAGAGATAGTTTTGATTAAGGATTTGTTATTTAAGGGTGACAGAATTATTATACCAAAAAGCCTGAGAGGTGAAATGCTTAAAAGTCTTCATACTGGACATCCTGGTATTTCCAGAATGGTAAGTAGAGCTGAACTTACTATGTACTGGCCTGGAATAGTACAAGACATAAAGAAATTTGTCAGCAGTTGTAATACATGTCAAAAGTATCAGGATAATAAACAGAAAATGGTTTTAGAGTATAAGAAAATTCCTATGTTGCCATGGCAAGAGGTTGGCTGTGATTTATTTGAATTCAATCAGAAGCATTATCTAGTAGTGGTGGATGCTTTATCAAATTATATTGAAGTTGGAGGCTTGAAAGATTTAAGGAGTGCATCTGTGATTCAGCAATTGAAGACAATATTCTCTAGAAACGGCATACCAGTTATACTATTTTCAGATGGAGGACTTTGTTTTGATTCAGCGTTGTTCAAGGCATTTGAGAAAGAGTGGGGGTTTGTACATATCATGTCCAGTCCACACTATGCAAAGTCCAACGGACTAGCAGAAAGCGCCGTGAAAATTGTTAAGAAGATATTTAAAAAAACTCAGAGCAGCGATGAGGATCCTTTACTTGCTCTGCTGAATCAAAGAAGCACACCCAGAGGTAAAGTTCACTCGCCTGCTTCAATACTAATGGGTAGACAACTACGCACAAACATTCCCTGCTCATTTGCAACACTAGTGCCTAAACTTACATACATAAAGGACAGAAAAATACTAATGAAACAAAAAGAGGATACAAAGAATAATTATGACAAAACTGCAACTATAAGAAGAGAATTCAGAGTAAATCAGTCTATTCGATTTAAGAAAAAACCAGATGACAAAACTTGGATGAAAGGCAAAATTGTACAAAAAACTGACAAACCCAGATCTTACATTGTGGAAAATATGGAAGGTAATAGATACAACCGAAATGAGATCTTTATACGACCATGTGAAGAAAGAGTAAATGAGGAAAGAATTGAACATAATATGCCACACCCACACCATATACAGGACACGGACTCATACCATAATGAAACATCAGAGATTGCTGCTTCAGATACTACTTTGCAAACAGAGCCTCCAAGCCCAGTTCATAAATTATCTAGATCAGGTAGAGTGCTAAAGTGTCCACAAAAGTATGTTGATTTTGTTACATAACTTACTTGTACCTACCTCTAAGAAATTACTAAATGAGACTTTGTTTTGACAATTATAGACTTGATTAATTTTATGTTAAGATGTTAATTAATCCTCTCTCTTAAGAGGGAGCTAAATAACTTAAGGGGAAGATGTTGTAAGAATTTTATTATTATCTATGGTCGAACTGATTTGTGACTTGTGATGCTTGTCAAATCATTACATGGAGATTTGCAACTGAATTTGTTTATTATTGAACATACTACATAATTGATTTCTGTGCTATACTGTTCTTATAATATGAGGACAACGAAACCCAAAATTCAACCGCCCAAATCTTGAAAAGTGTACAGCTATCTCGCTATACATTAGCGGGAAGCGGAGAAGCGGGAGGGGATGTGCATGGGGGGACGGCTGCGAGCGCTTATGTCACGAGTGATAAAGACAACAATATCCTAAATGAATACCTAACGCGGCCACGCGGCCGGCAGGGAAACTTCTCATAAAAAAGTAACAAATGATGTCGTCACCAGTAGTGCTGATTATTTATGAAGCTCAAAGACCTCTATTACGTAAGGCAGCAGCGGATCGTACGTCAGTGTTTACATACAGCGGCTGTCTTAGGCGGTGAAACAATCAACGCAGGGTTGTCAAGTCTTAGAATACATTGAGTCTTTTTCTAAGGTAAGGCCAGCAAGGTAGATAAGCAGTCTTGTATAGCCTATGTAACGAGTTTATTTAATTAATAATCCATACTTATACTATAAATGCGATAGTGTGTTTGCATGTTTGTCCGTTTTTCACGCCGTAACGGAGCGACGGATCGACGTGATTTTTGACATAGAGATAGTTTATGGGCACAAGAGTGACATAGGCTACTTTTATCCCGGAAAAATGCATAGTTCTCGAGGGGACAGCGCGCGATAACCGAATACCACGCGGGAAGAGCCGCGGGTAAAAGCTAATTAAATTTATATTTTATTGGGACAACCAGATAGCGTAGTGGTTAGTAAAATGAACTCATACACGCCTATTACAAAATCAAAAATGAGAATATGTTGAATTTATACGAAAGTTATAAAATGAGTTAAAAAATCTGTCTTAATTCACATTACGCCTATTTTTTATTGTCACATATTATCGTTTAGAAGAAAACGGACTTTAAAAGCAAAGCAACCAGGTACACAGCAGATGAAAAGCGAACGTAAGGTCATTTTCTTTATTTTTTTTAAATAGTAGTAATTTTTTAATTAAAACAGGTGTTGCTTTATAAAAGTGTGTATCCACCGAACATCCCGTCTGTATTGTCTGATTTTGATTCATACTTTTATTAACATTTTAACAACTTTTAGTGACAACCCTAATCAGCGAATTGTACGAACAGATCCGAATGTCGACGAACTGTAGAATAAATAAGGGCGCTTGCCGTTTGTCGCGAACACAAACAAAACAGTGCAAAGGTTCTTATACAATGTTATAGTTCGGGCATCGTGATTTGTCTTGTATCTAGATGGAAATTTAGTAGGGTTGTCAACTCATTACAAAAATAATACGAGATACTTTTATTATTTATCAACAAAAAAATATTTTGCAATATTAAACCCCGCTAAAGGAAAAAAGGGGGAGGGGTACTATAACAGGCTAATAAAAAATAGTGGTAAGTGCTTATGTAACCAAAATAAATATTTCTTTCTCTCTTTTACAAGGCGAGCGCATAATGCCAGCTTTACAGCGTCTCCTAAAAACCAAAACTCATAATTATATTTCTCATAAAATTGCCAAACACGCGTCTCGTTGGATTACACACGCTCTGCTTAACAAAGAATCGGGGTGGCCGGCACTGATGAAATTTAATAACACGGGTGAGAGCTTCTGTTTGCGGCCATAATTTTTGCTTGAAAGACTTCTACGCTTAATAAATGTTATTGGTATTTTGTTTTGGGTCCTTATGAAATATTAAATCGTGGGGTCAGTGGTTCGGTTCAAGGGACATTTAATTACTTATAGTCATATGGACAAACATAGATCGTCCTCGTCAAACTAAACAACATTAGTTCAGTGACTTTGACAGTGAAAATGATGTAGTCTTTGAGTTTCCCTTTTTCATACAAATTAAATAATATCAATGTATACCATCCTAGAACACAACTCTGAAGTTGCCTAGCTGTCACGCTACAAACAACAAGTATTTTGCTTTACATTGCTTCTTCGAATAAATTTAAAAGTTTAATTAAAATTAAAAACGAATTAATTTTAAAAGTCGCTGAACTAAGTGTGTGAATTATAAACTTTGATTTTGTATGAAATCTTATTTAATGTGTTTTGTGGCAATAAATGTTTTTTCTTCTTCTTCTTCTTCTTAACTAATTTTGTTCAGTTTTAATTATTTGCTTATTTGCTGTGACGTTCGGGCCCAGGACGTGGTTTATGTTTATAAAATTAAATAAAAACAACCGAAGTCAACAACAATAAAGAAAATATTTATTAATAAAAAAAAATAGGTCGTGGGAGTCTATGCCCGTCTGGTTTTGCCGTCGTAGATCGGTACTCCCCTGAGGGTGGTGGTGAAGGCAGCGGTCGATGGAGTGTGCTGAAGTGGTACAGCCTGGGAGCGCCGGGGCAGCAGGTGAAGAGTGTTTTCGCGGTAATTAAATACCCGTAATGTAGCACCCTGTGGATGAACGTCCACCGGTTAAAATCTATGTGAGCTCCTCCGCTGATAGTGAACCCCTTGATGATATATGCCTAAGAATGGGGAGAAGCCGAAAGCAATTGGTGTAGCGGTGTTCACTATCAGAACGGAGTTACAATTATCCAGGAAAAAGATTAAGCAGAATTACGTTTTTATATTTTTTTGTTAAATAAAAGAGGGTAGGTAAATATTGGAGGTTTGGGATATTGTAATGAAAAACATGTGTACAGCACAGCGCTCTGTATTAGAATGAAGGGTAACGAAGAAAAGATTCGAATGAACATTGATTGAATGAACGAATGATTACATTATATAGTGAGTGAATGGACTTGAGTTTTTGTATCATTCCAACAGTCCCCCTCAAAAAATCAAGTATAGTATTCCTATAACACAAGTATAATTTTAATTAAATGTACATAATTAATTATTTTAATTAATACAACACAAATGTACATAATTTGATTATTCTTGTTGTGCAATCATGAAAGGGTCATATTAAATTCAATCTAAACCGTAAATCATGGAACTTGGTCACAGGTATCACCTTCGTGAACATGTCTGCTAGTTGGTTTCCTGTGGAAATATGTTCTAGCATTATCACATTGTTACTAATTTGCTCACGTATAAAATGATATTTAATGTCTATATGTTTAGATTTTTTGTGATTTGTGGGATTATTAGCAATGCTAATGCAACTATTGTTGTCTTCATATATGATGATAGGCTTAGTTACATTGATGTATATACTATTAAGTAATGACCTTATCCAAATAGCCTCTCTTACAGCCTCAAATAAAGCCATGTATTCGGCCTCTGTTGAAGAGACGGCGACTGTATTCTGTTTCCGTGTGTTCCACGAAATTGTACAGTTGTCAAACATTTGAAATAAATACCCTGTGGTACTTTTTCTGTCTATTTCGTCGCCTCCCCAATCAGAGTCCGCAAAACCAGATATTAATTGCCCATTATCACATTTGGTATAAGTTAATTTTAAATTGACAGTCCCTTTAACATATCTTAAAAGATGTTTTAAACATTTCCATAGCTCTTCATTGTTTTTGCCTTGATATCTACTGAGTATACTAATAGCGGCGCACAAGTCTGGCCGTGTACAAAGCATTGCATACATTAGGCAGCCAATGACGTTCCTGCATGGAGCGTTATAGTGTATGTCACTATTTAATGCTTCATAATTGATTTTACTTGGAAAAGGTGATTTTGAATTATTGCAATCACTCATTGAAAATTTTTTTAAAACATTTTGTAGATATGTTGATTGGTCCAAAGTTATTTTGTCTTTGGTTCTTTCTATTCTTATGCCTAAAAACAATTTGATGTCTAGCAAATCAGTCATCTCAAATTTTTGCATCAAACATCTTTTAAAGTGGTTCATTTTATCGATACATTTTGTTATTATAATTAGGTCATCGACATATAAAACTATATATACATTATCATTAATAGAATCGTTATTTAATATGTACAAACATGGGTCCACTTTTGAACTTTCAAAACCCAAATCTTTGATTGCCTGATCGAAACGTTCGTACCAGCATCGTGATGATTGTTTTAAGCCGTAAAGTGTTTTATTTAATTTACATACTTCATTAGATTTAGATAAAATGCCTTCAGGTACTTGCATGTAAATATCTTCTTTTAGAATACCATTTAAAAAGGCGGTCTTAACGTCCATGTGATGTATAAGTAAATCATTTTGATTCGCGAATGCTAACATTAATCTAAATGTAGTAATCCTTGCTACTGGTGCAAACGTTTCGTCGTAGTCTTGTAAATATTGCTGGCTAAAACCTCGCGCGACTAATCGGGCCTTGTATCGTATTGGGTCACCTAATTCATTATTTTTAATCTGAAAAACCCATTTGCAACTTACGACATTCACGTCGCTTGGTTTTTCTACAAGACACCAAGTTTGGTTGCTACGTAATGAATCAATCTCGCTTTTAATTGCGTCCAACCATTTGTTTGTATCTGGCCGGTTAAAAATATCATTAAAATGAATTGGTAATGGTAACGGTTGTTCAGAACACATCGATAGAATTGAAAAACCAGGGTCGTTCATTTGTTTATAATTCTTTGGGGGTAGATTACGAATTCTATCGCTGCGTCGTAAACAGTCAGACTCTGTGTCAGATGACTCATTTAATAAGTCATTGCCTATCAACTCCACCGACTCATTGTCTGGCTTGCTGATTTTGGCGGGAATTTCATCACTGCCGCATGTCGGTCTAGATTGACCAAAATTTGACTCATCAAATAATACATCCCGAGCTATAAAGAACTCATTAGTCTCAGTATTAAATAATTTGTACCCGTTGGGTGCATACCCAACTAATATGGACTTAAACGACTTGTTGTCAAATTTGGTCTTTCTAGTTTTGTCATGGACGTATGCAGTGGAACCGAATACCCTCAAGTGGTCAATTTTCGGTTTCGTACCGTGCCACATTTCGTACGGCGTTTTATTTACAAGCGCCTTAGTGGGAAGCCTATTTATTAAATAAGCAGCTGTCAAAATGGCTTCTCCCCAAAATTGTTTTTTTTAATTTCGCACTTGCGACCATGGTTCGAGCCATTTCGGTCAATGAGCGATTCATGCGTTCGGAGACCGCATTTTGTTGGGGTGTATAGGGCACTGTTAGGTGGTACGTTATTCCCTTGCTGACACAATAGTCTTTGAAATCATTTGACAGATACTCGCGGCCGTTGTCGCAATATAAACTGACTACCTTACAATTAAACAGATTTTCGCTTTTAGCTACGTAATCCTGAAAACACTTTAATACCTCAGATTTAGAATACATCAAGTAGGTAACGGTATAGTGAGTGTAGTCATCTATAAAATTGACAAAGTAGTTTTTATCATCAATTGTAGAGGGAGTTATCGGCCCACACACATCAGTGTGCACTATAAAAAGTGGTCTGTTGTTAATTCGTGCTTGTTTTGATTTTGCAAAGGGAAGTCGAGATTGTTTACCCATAATACATGATTCACATAACTCATTAGTGGGTGTGATTATTTTATCAAGTATGGCATAATCATCAATTAATTTTTTAAGGTGGGTAAATTTTTGTTTATTTAGGTGGCCAAGTCGCTTGTGCCACAGTTCATATGTATTTGAACTTTTACTTAGATTTAAAGCGTTTTGTAAATTAACTTGGAATGCTATTTTAAATAGACCATTATTAACATTACCTGAGATGATACACTCATTATTTTTGCAAATATGAACACCTTCATTATTAAAAATAACCGACATACCTGCTTGTTGAATTCTATTTACTGATAGTAAATTATACGGCACCTCAGGCGAATACAAAACTTCGTCGATGGAGCCCTGCACTCCTAAGTTGGAAGTCACATCAATTGTACCTCGTCCTAGTGCCTGTATGAATGCTCCATTTTTTGCTACATTTATTTTTAATGGAGAAGGTAGTTGAACGTATGTAGAAAAAATGTCCTGTGTATTTACAATGTGGTCCGTTGCTCCCGAATCTAAAATGAAAGTAATTTGATTATTATTATGATCTGAGTTGGATGACTTACATTGTGAGAACATGAAAGCGAAACCGTCCTTGCTGGTGTTGGTGCGGGTAGGTTGAACAGCGGCGCCATGAGCGGCGGCTTGGCGCTTTTCAGTGCCGCCATCGTTCGCTTGCGACTTCTTGTAATAACGGCAATCTTGTTTGAAGTGGTTTCGCCGTCCACAGAAATCACAATACATGTTGGATGTCTTGTGGAACGAATTTTTAGGTCTGAAACTAGTTCTAGGCTGTTGATGATAATTATTAGGTTTCTTCTTTTTAAAATCAGGAACGTAACTTGAAGTTTTATCCATGGTCCTCTTCCTTTTGTGATCAGGTACATAAGTCGAAAAATTATCTTTTGCAGCATGAAGTACTTTCAACCCGGTGACTGTCTCACTCTTAATTTTAACTTCCTGGTCTAGAAGGCGGGTTTTTACGAAAGCTAGATTCAAATTGTCTTCACTAAGCGTCTCCAGAGCAGTAATAACGCCATCATAAGAAGTAGGTAATGTAAGTAAGAGGTGGGAGATCTTATCCATCTCGTCGAGTTTGGCGCCAGCGGAAATCAATTCCGTGATTAAAATATCAAAATTTGTAAAATGCTGGACAAGGTTCACATCAGGCTGCAATTTTAAATTTAACAGTTGCTTGCGTAACGCTAATTGCGTGGCCAAGCTTCGTCTCTCATATATTTTATCAAGATTTTCAATAATAGATTTCGCCGTAGCGGTATTTTGAGCAAAATTCAAAAATGCGTCGCCCAAATATTCAACTATCGTACCTTTAGCGATCAGGTTTTTCTTGGTCCATTCGGCGTCAGGCTTTTCTGGCGGAAGTTCTTCGATCACACAAGATACTTGAAGTTCTTCTAATAACGATTTTATACGAAACTTCCACGTACTGTAACGGTCGCCATTAAATTGCTGAATGTTCCTTTTGCTTCGCGATTCCATGTTGTTAAAGTTTCACTCGATGAAAATTTTAACGGAAAATTTTTGAATTACGTGCCTGGGCCCATAACCTATTGGAGGTTTGGGATATTGTAATGAAAAACATGTGTACAGCACAGCGCTCTGTATTAGAATGAAGGGTAACGAAGAAAAGATTCGAATGAACATTGATTGAATGAACGAATGATTACATTATATAGTGAGTGAATGGACTTGAGTTTTTGTATCATTCCAACAGTAAATAAGCTGATGCAATATTAAAAATAGATATGCTAGCTT
Source organism: Choristoneura rosaceana (assembly GCA_037349165.1). Classification (NCBI taxonomy): domain Eukaryota; kingdom Metazoa; phylum Arthropoda; class Insecta; order Lepidoptera; family Tortricidae; genus Choristoneura; species Choristoneura rosaceana. The sequence continues at coordinate 1,790,095 of JAZBNJ010000002.1, forward strand.
ATTACTTCTAGAACATGTTTAAGCACTAACTAACAATTACAGCTAAGCGTTGAATGTTCCGTGCACTATAACGGTAACATTTATTTATTTATTATTACAATTTCCACTTCTGATTGAAGCGGTGTACATTCACCGTAACCATTTATTTACGGAAGCGGTATTGAATGAAATTATAGTATTTTATGCAACAGTTGTATAATAGTATTTTATGCAACAGTTGTATAATAGGGGTCAAAAAATGTGAGTGGCGTAAGTTACGATGTGAGCGAAGCGAACATCGTAAGAAAAAACGCCACGAGCTTTTTTTGACTTATTTATACAACGTTGCATACAATACTTTTTCTACGACTACCTACTTAATAAATAAAACATAAAATTAGAGAAAGAAAAATTTAATATAATAAAAGAGTCCGATTGATTCTGTTTTTCGTGTTCATCACATGTACTACCAGCGTATCATGGGCATCTATTTTTAAATTACGAGGGCGACACTGAAAGTTTTTAGAACGGGCCACTTGTAAACAATATAATAAAAAAGTAAGTTTAAATTTTGAAAATGGAACTCTTTGCCAATATTATTGAGTATGTATTTCATTCATTTGTCATTAGTTTTACGATTTGGCGGCAAATTGAAAATTATCTGTGTCACGTCAACATGAATTTAACTCGCGAAAATTTTCGTGCAATGATTTTTTATGACTTTCGATGTCATTTAAGTCAACAAGAAAGCTATGATAGACTTCGATTGGCCTTTCATGATGAAGCCCCATCTCGTGCGACCATTTACAACTGGTTTAATGAGTTTAAACGTGGTCGCACTAATCTCACCGACGATCTGCGTGAGGGACGGCCTTCTACGGCGACGACTGAAAATAACATCAGTGTTGTGCAGCGTATGATAGAGACTGACAAAAGAGTGACGTATCAGCAGATTCGGACAAGCTTAGGCATCGGTATGAGTCAAGTGCATAAAATCCTCCATGAACATTTAGCGGTCAGGAAGCTTTGTGCGAGGTGGATACCTCATAATTTGACCGAGGCCCAAAAACTCCGTCGGGTTGATTGGTGCCGTGAAATGATTCAAAGATTTAACGGAGGTGACTCAAATGCTGTTTTCGACATACTTACGGGTGACGAAAGCTGGGTTTACTGTTATGATCCAGAAACCAAGAGACAGTCTGCTCAATGGGTGTTTCCTTTCGAGGAGTTGCCAACTAAAGTGAAGAGAGGTCGAAGCGTGGGAAAAAAGATGGTGGCCTCGTTCTTTGGAAGGACAGGTCACTATGCAAAAATTGCTTTAGAGGATCAAAAAACAGTTACTGCAGAGTGGTACACTAACAATTGTTTGCCACTTGTATTGGAAAAAGTTCGGGAGAAGCGACCTCGAAGTAGGATCCTTCTTCACCACGACAACGCCTCGTCGCACACCGCCAGGCGAACGATCGACTATTTAGTGACGTCAAACGTGGAATTACTGGGTCACCCGCCGTATAGCCCCGACCTCGCACCTTGCGATTTTTATTTATTCCCGAAAATAAAAGAAAAACTTCGAGGAAAACTTTTTATGAACACCGAGGAAGCAGTGGGTGCGTTTCAAAAGGCCGTCGAAGAGACCCCTAAGGACGACTGGGCTAAGTGCTTTTCTCAGTGGTTCCATCGGATGCAGCGGTGTATTGATGTGAATGGACACTATTTTGAAAAGATTTAATAAAACTAATAACTTGCTAGTTTGCTCAGTTTTTGATTTTCTAAGAACTTTCAGTTTGACCCTCGTATGCAGCTCTTGTCTGCCACAAGCACCATGATCCCAAATATTACCGCAACCTGTAACAAAAAGAGAAATTGGAAGATTATTATAATCAAATTAAATACAAACTTTGCTTACACAGGAAAAACTGCAATATTTATCAAATAAATAGTAAATACATCTCTCGCTCAAAAATATTTTTGAAACAATTACGTACCTTGTTGAAAAGATAGATTTGATCTGGTGCTTCATCGATGAATTTCCTTAAGTCGTCCGGAGAAAAAGTTTTCGCTTTCTTTGCATCAAAACCTTCAGATCTTCGTTTCAATAATATTTTGATATGTTAGTTTGGTGGTATATACTAAGCGACGACTTTAATTTGGAATATTCCACCCACATAGTGAAGATGGCTCAAATTTTCCAATAAAATTTTGGAAATACGCTAGTAATACGTTCTCCGAAAATGACGAGGTCTGGTGTTCTAATCTCCACGACATTAAATTTTTGTAGGATTTGTCATATAGGTGCCGTGATTTAGAAGGCAACAAACTTTCAGTCACTACTTGGGCTGCTGCGAATATTTCTTCGGGCGTAGAAATAATATTTTCATCTGCATCCATGTTTAATAAGTTTCACGTAAACTTGCTAAAAATCACTAGTTTCTATCTTTTAAAACTTTACTCATACTAAAATATTAAGGCAAACAATAATGGCGGGAAAATTTTTAAATGTCAAAAGTTGTCTATGGTGAACTTTGTTTTTAATTGACGTAACTTGCTAGCGACTATTTTGAAAAAAATATGTGTTACTTATGTTGGCAGCTATGAATTATGTTCGGAAAGTTTTTGTTCTATATTAAAACCAAGTAAGTGGCTGCACTTTAGCTTGTCAAAACGGACGAATTAAAAAAAAGTAAGTGCCCGCAGTATCGTTTTAGCAACATTACGATACAGTGCTGTTATGGGGAAAAGACTATAGATTTTGCCAGAGTCTTGTTAATTATGTTCTTATATTAGCGTTGGTGATTAAGTAAGTCACAGATAACAGTATTGGAGTAGAAAATAGGGGTCAAAAAATGTGAGTGGCGTAAGTTACGATGTGAGCGAAGCGAACATCGTAAGAAAAAACGCCACGAGCTTTTTTTGAATTATTTATACAACGTTGCATACAATACTTTTTCTACGACTACCTACTTAATAAATAAAACATAAAATTAGAGAAAGAAAAATTTAATATAATAAAAGAGTCCGATCGATTCTGTTTTTCGTGTTCATCACATGTACTACCAGCGTATCATAGGCATCTATTTTTAAATTATGCATGCAGGTCTTGTCTGCCACAAGCACCCATGATCCCAAATGTTACCGCAACCTGTAACAAAAAGAGAAATTGGAAGATTATTATAATCAAATTAAATACAAACTTTGCTTACACAGGAAAAACTGCAATATTTATCAAATAAATAGTAAATACATCTCTCGCTCAAAAATATTTTTGAAACAATTACGTACCTTGTTGAAAAGATAGATTTGATCTGGTGCTTCATCGATGAATTTCCTTAAGTCGTCCGGAGAAAAAGTTTTCGCTTTCTTTGCAATAAAACCTTCAGATCTTCGTTTCAATAATATTTTGATATGTTAGTTTGGTGGTATATACTAAGCGTCGACTTTAATTTGGAATATTCCACCCACATAGTGAAGATGGCTTAACTTTTCCAATAAAATTTTGGAAATACGCTAGTAATACGTTCTCCGAAAATGACGAGGTCTGGTGTTCTAATCTAACAAAAATCCAAATCCTACAAAAATTTCATGTCGTGGAGATCCACGACATGAAATTTTTGTAGGATTTGGCATATAGGTGCCGTGGTTTAGAAGGCAACAAACTTTCAGTCACTACTTGGGCTGCTGCGGATATTTCTTCGGGCGTAGAAATAATATTTTCATCTGCATCCATGTTTAATAAGTTTCACGTAAACTTGCTAAAAATCACTAGTTTCTATCTTTTAAAACTTTACTCATACTAAAATATTAAGGCAAACAATAATGGCGGGAAAATTTTTAAATGTCAAAAGTTGTCTATGGTGAACTTTGTTTTTAATTGACGTAACTTGCTAGCGACTATTTTGAAAAAAAAAATATGTGTTACTTATGTTGGCAGCTATGAATTATGTTCGGAAAGTTTTTGTTCTATATTAAAACCAAGTAAGTGGCTGCACTTTAGCTTGTCAAAACGGACGAATTAAAAAAAAAGTAAGTGGCTGCAGTATCGTTTTAGCAACATTACGATACAGTGCTGTTATGGGGAATAGACTATAGATTTTGCCAGAGTCTTGTTAATTATGTTCTTATATTAGCGTTCGTGATTAAGTAAGTCACAGATAACAGTATTGGAGTAGAAAAAATGATGTTAAGCACAATCTAATGTTTAAAATGAGCACTAACTTATAGCTAAGCAGTGATTATAATATTTGTTCAACACTTACCCTATTGGGGTGCGAGACGACACTTAAATGATTTTACTTCACGAGTAAAATTTACTAATACGTCGGAAGGACGAATAAATTAAATAAAAGATTTAATAAATTGAAATTGCAAATTATTGTCAGCGCGTAAGACGACACGTAGCGGAGCTAGTGAACGCAGCCGGCACAGGTTTATTGCAATGAGGAGATAGCTCGTAAGTGCCGCAGCGCGGGCGCATCTAAATTCTGCATTTAGAGTAAACAAAAGGCGCGCTTTAGCCAATGAGCGCATCTGTCTGGATCACGCCACTAAGTGGTTTATAATCGCGTAGACAAGTGTTAGCGTTGTGTTGATTTAGTTGATATATAATTATTTAAGTGTTGTTATTTTATAATTATAGTTAGGTTTAAGTTATATATAATATGTATGTTAGTGTTTTTATTAGTTATAAGTTTTTTTTTTTGGTTTAGATTATAAGTGTTTTATTATTATTATTTATTATTAACAAACAATAAAATAAAACGTTCTTTTACCCTTTTATAATAATAAGAGTAATGAATGTAAGTGCAACGTTACATTGCTCATATTACAGGCCACACCCTGTATATTGCCGATATGAGAGACCGTAAGCAAGAAATTTATATTAATTGTAATGTAAATGTATCGTGTGTGTATTAATTGTATTGTAATGTACATGCACACTATATCGTTTTATAAAATCCTTCCATTCTACCTCATGACTCATTTCTTGTGTATGCGACATGAATCTAGTAAGCGGTTGATACGTTCTAGAACTACCCATCTGTAGGATGACCAGAATCCTATGACTAATTTTCGCTGTCTGTCCGTCCGTCTGTAGAAACAGATTAGGCCGAGCTAACTTTTTATTTGATGTTCCGTATTTAACCCTCGCAAGCAGAGGATCGTGGGTTCAAAGTCCGGCTCGCTCCTCTGAGGTTTTTTTTATTATCTGCGAAATTACATTTACAAAAGGTTTTGTCGAGATGTTTTCTTCACAGTAAAGCTCTTGGTTGAAATGTAATTCTGCATATGAATATGGAAAACACAGAGGTGCGAACCGTCGTTTGAACCCACAATCCTCTGCTTGAGAGGCCTTAAGTCAAACCACTGGGCCACCACGGCTGTATAAATAGTAGGTAATTTAGTTTAATCCCTCAACGACACGAGTGAATCCGCGAGTAAAGACTATGTCAAAAAACAATCAGCATAAGTGCTCTGATTGATTGCGAAATCCCAATTCAGCGACCAATTAATGATTTAAAATCATAAAATGCGGCGACTTAATCCGTTTTGGGATGCGCGGAATCATTGGTTGTTTCATTAACGAATTAGTGAAAGATTTATTTAATTAGTTGCCAATGAGGGTGTACTAAAACGGTTTGTGGTACGTGTGTAAAGCCTAAATGATATATGGATGTTGACAAGTTCCGTTCGATTGTGTCAAGCAAGCAAAAGTCCCTCATAGACGCAACACAATAAATTGTTGTGTTTTTACTCGCGTTTTAGGTCTTTTTTTAATAGGTATTGCAAACCTTTTTGTCGATGGTCCGCTACTATAACAGATTAGTCTTGGTTCACTTAATAAATTATTCTAAATGTTTAGAAATAGTATTTAATATTCAAAATGATTTATTGTCATTTTTTTCATAGTTTTTAGTGATTTGTAGCCAAAGTGCATCTCACAGCGATTCTATTAAGCTCAAACACAGCATAGTTATATCATTTTAGAATAGAATACAGGTACCTACGGTCTTCTTTATCAGTGTCCAGTTCACCAAATGCTACAATACAATACAAAGACTCTTTATTGTACACCAGAAATAGTAAGTGTTACAGAAAACAAATACACAGAGAAAAAAATTACACGGTAAGCAATAGGCGGCCTTATCGCTTAAGAGCGATCTCTTCCAGACAACCTTTTTACGGAAAGAAGGAAGGACTAGATTTCAATAGGTGGTGCATAAAAAGTAGATCAGAAAATTAAAGCAACAAAAATACATCTACGAACGAATATACGTCTAAAATAAATATACCAATAATATATATATATATATATATATATATATATATATATATATATATATAGATATATTATTGGTATATTTATTTTAGACGTATATTCGCATATATATATATTAGTAGCATACTACTAATACTATACTTTTTGAATGTAAATACTAGACTTGATGCTAAAAATGCCAAAATCGCTATTTTAACAATTCGAGGGTTACCCTCGATTTCTCTAAGATCCCATCATCAGATCCTGACTTGGTATCAATGGTACCACCTCGAAAGTATATTATTACAAGAACTAAGAAATATTTTTTAAATTCGTCCCACAATTGGCGGAGTTGTAGCGTAACAAACATGCATAAAAAAACATGCACTCGAATAATTTTGAGAGCCTGGGAATTTTTTGAAGTCAGTTAAAAAGCTTGTAGGGTAAACCATACGGTAATTGGCCACGTTACAGTAATTGCCAACTTGAATTTTTTATATGAAACAACAACAATACAAATGATTTAATGATAAAAGCGACTAGATTATTATATTTAGTACGATATTTATTATGATTTACCACCACTTTTCCACAATACACACAATTTATTGTGACTTTTCTTTGTAAATTTTTTATTTAATTCATGTGGCAATTACTGTAACGCACCAATTTTACTGTACGGTTTACCCTACAAGCTTATTAACCGACTTCAAAAAAGGAGGAGGTTCTCAATTCGGGTATGTTTTTTTGTAATTTTTTTATTTAATTCATGTGGCAACTACTGTATGGTTTACCCTGTTAAAACTTATCTCAATCAGAGTGAATATTCTATTCAATTGTTTATCATTACGTCATCCTACGAGTTTGGTACGCAGATTTAAGTATGGCGGTATGACCACGGAAACAGCTGCGCATCGCGCTTCGCGGACCGTCACTTCACAGCGCACTGATTTATAGCTCGCAACCATTACTCCGCAGTCCGCATGTGAGCGGAGTTTCGCGAAATGTTGGGAAGCCATTTTGGAATTTGAAATCCTTATTTCGTGACATTTCCTATAGCCAAGAGGCATGTAACGGTTTTAGTTTAGCCAGCACATGGATGCCTTTAAAAAGCGAGTGTACCATTTCTTGCAAGGCCGGCAACGCATCTGCAGTCCTGATGGTCGTGTGCTTCGTTTGTCTGCTATTACATAAAAAGCCAGCGTCATGTAAAGAAGTTGCTAGAGCCAGTTTGTCAAAGCATATTAGTTTAGTTCCTAATAGTAGTTTTTTTTCATTCACTCATTCAATTTGTAAAACCAAATTTAGACTTGTGCTTAAGCTTTGAGAAACAGAAGGGTGCAAAATACGAAAAACAAAAGGGTGTAAAATAGGGTGGGGCGAAAAAAAAATTTTTATTTTTATTTTCTTAGCATGGGGTAGAATTTGAACCTTATGAAAAAAGACAAAAAACTACCTCATTTGATAAATTATTAATTTTAAAAGCGAGTGGGCCACCTCAAGATATTAAGTAAAAAAAAAATTTTTTTTTGAAAAATTTTCTTTTTTCATAAGGTACAAATTCTACCCCCATGCTAAGAAAATAAAAAAAAAATTTTTTCGACCCACCCTAGTGTAAAATGAGTAGTATAAAAATAATTTGTATATTTTTAAAACATTTTAAAATCATTTCATCCGTTTGAGAGTTTACGATGTTATATAATTATTATGTCGCAGGGATATGATAAAAGCAGGGATTTGATCAAATTCCTCAGATCTAGTTGACTTAGTTAACTCGTTTTATCTTTGCCCTAAAACAGCTCAGGATTTGATCAAATTGCTAAGGAAAATGAAGAAATCCATCGGCCATTGCTATAATTTTATCATTCCCCTAAAACGGCTCAGAGACTTGATCAAATCACTGAATTCTGCAAGGGAAATGATACAACGCGATGTTTTTTTTATCATTTCCCAGAACTTGATCATATCCCTGAGGAATTTGATCAAATCCCTGTTTTTATCATTTCCCTGTGACATATACAGTCATACAGACGTGGGTATTAATTTTATGATTTATATTCGGGTTTTCTTCCGCGTCCGCGTACCTTGATTTAAAATCATGACCGCGATTTTCTAAAACATTGTCATGGATGTCAAATTTATAACACCATTCTTCTCTCTTTTCCCTCTTTAATCTTTTCTCTCTGTCGGGGGTTAAAAATAATCGTCGTTTCTCGTCAAATGAATCCTTTTACTTTCAGTCCGGATTGCCCGTGAATGTGCAGCAAGGCGGCGGTTAAATCTACCAATCACGCAGCAAACATCTCGCTAAGCCGCGCCACTGAGCCGAGTGTTAGCTCACGATGGTTTGCTCACTTGGAAGATTAACCGAGAAGACTGAACTGTAACATCCTGCGATATCTTACGGCTACAAAGTTAATTTGCTCACTCGCGTACATAAGGATATGAGTTATGTCCATAAACTTAATATTACTAGCGTAAATAGACCAACAGTGGTGCGAGTGAAGAAACCGATCCTTACGGCATAAGCTATGTGTGCGAAAGAGATAAAATCAAAATGACAGCGTGACCCGTTTTGAATCAGTTAGCCTCCTTTAGCCTCCTGTCAAAATTTGCGTCGTATTTCTTTTGTGTTTTTTTCTCCAATCCTTTCGATTTTTTGCATAAAACGGTAGGATTCCAGAATGGTGTCATGTTCTGTGTTGAGTTGTGATATAACCCATTGCATTAACCCAAATAAACGTACATTTCACAGGTAAATATGATTTTACAAGTACCATTTTCATAGCTCTTATTTTCATTGAAGGTATTCTCAAATTTACTTATTAATATGCTAATATGAAGCGGTAAACAGTCTATTTCATAAATATGGCTTAATTTCTAATAATTATGTGTTAAATAAAAAAATATTGTATCCGTGAACTTGAGCACTTACGGCGTAGAGTTTGAATATTTTTTATCGATATCTATATCGATATTCTTTCAATAAAGTTTTGTACTAAAATTTGTAACTGCTTTTCTCCGATTTGAAGATTTGAGAAAATATAAGTAAAATAATTTAAGATTGAGAATTTAATGATTTTAAGTAAATAAAATATTAATAACTTTTTATTTGTGAACAAATATTTTATTTTGAATAAACAATTTCATTTCATTTCATTTCAACTATTTATTTACAAACAAAAATTCAGTATTTTGTTTTTAGGGTTCCGTACCCAATTGGTGCCAAACGGGACCCTTATTACTAATCCTCCTCTGTCTATCTGCCAGAGCGTCTGTCGCAGAGCTGTATCTTTGGAACCGCAAGTAGGTAGATATACATTAAACTTTCACAGAGTAGGTAGGTATGTAGGTATTAGTGTGGCCACCATAACAAAAAATATTAAAAAAATTCAGGTTTCCTGTCAATCCAGTGATAAGTGAATCAGAAGATTGACGAGTGACATGAGTGGGAGCGACAGATATTTGCGGGCATTTTTTTTTTAATTTAGAAATTTTTATGAAGTTTCTAGTACCAACTTTACTGCAACAGCTCTTAAGATTTATTTGTACTATGTACCCTACCTATATGACGATACCGGATATACGGGGATACCGGGGATACTGTACCTATGATTATCGACAACTCATATTTAGCAGTGAGGGCAACTCTAAAACTCACACAGACATTGACAAATTTACACAGAAGGCCCATCTCACTTTCGGTCACGCTGTCAAGCGAGGTCCGTTCGTCTAAGTAATATTAAGTTTATGGTTATGTCTATGCAACTTACGTACAAAAAATACAAGACACCAATATAAACAATAGAAGATAAAATAGTACAATACAGCACAGATTATATAAAAAGAATATTAAAAAAATAGGCATATAACTTTGCAAGTAGGTAGACTGTCCTGCGGCAAAAGGAGCAGACTCAGCTAATGCTGCGCTTATGCGGCAGCTGCCAGCGCTGGTTTTCAGTCTGCCCCTGTTGACACATGCTAAGAAATATCGTCTATAGCGGGCTGGATGGCGGATAAAAGTCTTATGACTAAACTTATGTTTTTAAAGGCTGACCAGAATTATAAGAAAACCTCGCCATATTGCGGAAAACCAAGAGAACTAATTTCTTGAACTGGTAATACTAAATTCAAATGTCATCTGTCTATTGCTGTCAAAGTTTCACTTTGTTTGCGCGTAGTATTTTAAAGTGAAAAGATTCGATTTGTGGCATTCGAAAATGGCGGATGTGGTCAATATATAATTTTGCCATTTCTGTTTTTTTGGCTGGTTGAAGTATAATTTTGATAGTGTTTTATGCGGCGATTAAGCTTAACAGTGAACAGTGATCATAAAATTCTATATTGCTCTCGTGTTTGTCATTTTTTAATGTGCAAGTTGTCTCCACGTGGTTTCTGGAATTTTGCTATCAAGTTGCAAAGACTACGGCTACCGAACAACGTCCCTCTCAAAGAGAGTACCTTGACACTGGCGAAATTGTCCTAATAAGGACAGAAAGCCATATTTTAAAAGAGAAGAAGGATTTTAAAGTGTTATTTTATGTTTTTGTGCGTTAAAATGCCGAAGATTATCCATAGCCTAAGGAAGGCAAATAACTCACGATGTATAAAAGTATTTTTCATAGAAAAAGTCTGAGGGTTTGGAAAATATTCCTTTAAATTCGACACCATTGTCAATATGACTGGTAAGTGTCGTATAGTAAATGTAAAAGATTATTGCAATTTAAAACGTAGAAGTGCTGCCCTCGCGTCAGGTTTTTTTATCTTCCAGAGGCCGTATTGCCTAATGTTTCTGACAGTCGCGATCGCAATCAAATGACAGCTTTTGTATGCGAAATCTGTCATTTCATTGCGATCGCAACTGTCAGAAACATTAGGCAATACGGCCTCTGGTCAGCCTTTAAACCCGACTATCACCAACGACACACTATACACTGACGCATTTCAAACTTTTTCACAGTTCATTCTTGACGCAACACAATCATTCACCATGCTACCTAATGTTGGTGTATAACAGATATTATTTGAGTTTGTGTGATTTTTATCGTATTATATAATAATAGTAATAATAATTTAATTAATTTATTCAGATAATTACATCCATTTTGTTAGTAGAAAGCATACAAATAACTTATCAATCTATTGTTAGTATAATTACAGTAAAATCTCAACAGTTTAAATATAGTGTGGAGGTGGATTAAGCCGCAGGAACACGCATCTTTTGTATAGACGTAACTATCATAAGATCGCGGGTGAGCTAAGTTCATTGATAAAAATCATCGCAAAGTAACGCCTGATTAAAAAAAATGTAAGGCTATCCTTTTTCTCCTTCTTATTACTCTATCGCCTATCGTGCGAGTCACGGGCAACCAGTGGATCCAAGTGGTAAGTTGCAGGTCATTGTGACGTTCTAAGAGGGAGGCCTTTGTTCAACACTGGACGTCTTCCGGTTGATGATGATGATGACATTATAATTTATGTTTGCTATTGGATATAGACCGCAACACTTCGCACCTTTAATACTAAAGTGAAACAATTTTATAAATTCACATTTCCAAATTGAACTTTAAATAAAACACTATCTGGTTGAATTTTAAATTGAGAAAAAAACGAATTATTTCACTCTGGTTTTAAAGGGGCGACTTATGCGTGTGTTACAAAATTTCACGTACAAGAATGCGCCGGTCAGTCTTTTTGTGCCACGCTCTAGTGCAGATTACTGAACAGTTTCAGCGCTTTGTATGTCGAATCAAATCAATCTTTGATCTTAATTAGTGCGATTAACTTATTAACGGCGCAATGGTATAATGAGCTTCAGGATTATGTGTTTTATGGGTCCGTACTTTAAGGGGAAAGGGAACCGTTTTTATGATTATTTGTACCTTTTAGTAAAGAATGATGGTACCTTCTCTTATAGCGAACGGGTTTGCAATGGGCCGGGCTGTGCTCCCACCCAGGAATGTTTCTTTTATTTTTGCATTACTTTTATAGTTTATCGAGAGTATAAGTCGAGATTCATTATTGATTGTGTTATGGTATTCAGAATTTCGAAACTCGGTATTTTAGTAATTTGAATTCGTATTAGTTTGGTGTATTATAATTCGGTGTTTTGAAAATCGTAATTTTAAGCCTTAGATATTTTTAATTTTCGGATTTATAAAAATTGGATTTATGAAGAATCAAAATAGTCTTATTAGGAGTTATAAAACATATGAAGTTCTTATATGACAAAAAACGCATCGTGTGTCACAATTGAACAAAAGAGTTCCCATGGTACAGTTGAGGGCATAATTTTCTATAAGTACAGCCATAGCGTCAAACATAATATCTATACTCTATACCTACATCAACCTTATGCTCAGTGGCATAAAGGTGTAAAGATATTTTTGACGTCTTGATGTAAATGTACTTATCTAGGCCCTTGACTGCAGTTTTAAATATTTTTTATTCTTCTAAAGTTATTATTACTATGTTATGTGCCTCTTTCTAACTCCAAATTCTATGTCTATTCTTATACTGTCCAGGCTATTCGGTTGTGGAATTCCTTACCGATTGACTTACGACGGGCAAAATCTCTTTCAATCTTTAAATCTATGCTTAAAGAGCACTATTTGTCATCATGTAATAATTAGCTTTATCCTAGTTTATTTATTTATTCGTTTATTTATATGTCACTGTTTATCCCGTTTCCTATTTTTTATTTTAGACGTGTAGTATATGTGTAACAATGTGTATGTGTAGATGAGTTTTGTTGCTTTTTCATTTTCTGATCTACTGTTAATGCACCACCTGCTGTAAACTAGTCCTTCCTTCTTTCTGTAAAAAGGTTGCCTGGAAGAGATCGCTCTTAAGCGATAAGGCCGCCTATTGCTTACCTTGTAATTTTCTCTGTGTACCTGTTTTCTGTATCGCTTATTATTTCTGGTGTACAATAAACAGTATTGTATTGTATTGTTATTAAAGAAGAAGGACAAAATCCACCTTTTGGCCACTTTTCTATGAGACTAATTGTGAAAACATTGCTTTTTAATGTAGGTATTCTGCTTTCGTTCGGGCTCAACTTTACGTCTGTGTAGTGTAATAACTCAAAGGAAAAGTGAAACAGCCATCCCAATATTAGAAGCACTTCGCTCGACATTTTTCCCACTTCATTACGTACACAAATTCTATACCTATTGCTCCTTATCTGGTTCAAATTTATCTCTGTTTGGTGTAATTTCTTAAAGAAAAAGTGAAACAGCCATCCCAATATTAGAAGCACTTTGCTCGACATTTTGCCCACTTCATTACGTACACAAACCCTATACCTATTGCTCCTTATCTGGTTCAAATTTATCTCTGTTTGGTGTAATTTCTTAAAGGAAAAGTGAAACAGCCATCCCAATATTTAGAAGCACTTCGCTCGACATTTTGCCCACTTCATTTCGTACACAAACCATATATCAATTGCTCCTTTCTGGTTCAACTTTATCTCTCTGTGGTGTAATTACTTAAAGGAAAAGTGAAACAGCCATCCCAATATTAGAGGAACTTCGCTTGACATTTTGCCCACTTCATTTCATACACAAATCCTATACCTATTGCTTTTCCTTATCTGGTTCAACTTTATCTCTGTGTGGTGTACATTACATTTGGGACTTTACGATAAATAACGACTGTTTAAAGCCGGATGCGCATCATGTGATTAAATTTCTATCTTTGTCACTCTTTGCTATTATTAGCAGGATAGCAACATTTTAAACTGTCACTTTGCCTTTAAAGTGTAGACCTTCCTTTAGACTTGCCTTTGTGACGTAACACTGCAGGGTCAAATGAAGGTCATTAATAAAAATTTATTTATTTAATTCAGATTACCTATCATATTTTTGGAATCTGATTTCAGAAAACGCTTCACAAAGCCTATTTCTCCAAGTGGTTTTCGATTAACCTACTATACGTTGTCAAAAATTGGGACATCTCAATTACTTAAAGGAAAAGTGAAACAGCCATCCCAATATTAGAAGAACTTCGCTTGACATTTTGCCCACTTCATTTCATACAAAAATAAACTAAAGTATCGTAGGTGGACAGCTCACCTACGCTTGTAACTTGCCCTAAAGAAATAGCTTGCTGGCAAAGTTGAAAAAGAGATTAAATGAACTTTTGCGGAGTTGACTTTTAGGGTTCCGTAACAATAAAGAAAGAAAACTTTATTCGATTCGATTTTTAATTTTTAATTTATGACGGTGGAAGCATTATGCACTTTTGAAAATTTCATATGCTAAACCATTTTTATGCTGACTGTACTCTAAAAAAAATTTTGTTTTTTATTTTTATTGTACCTACCATTTATTTTATTTATTTATTTATTCAGGAAACCAACCAGCCTTAATTAACAACAATTGTAAACTTAACTAAAATTTTACATGGCGAATAATGGGTTACCACAGTAAATAGATAGGTACCTACGTAATAATATGATAGTAGTAACTAGAACATTCGTTTATGACGATATAGATAGAAATAGTAGGTATGGATTAGTCGGCATAGTTTACATAATATATATTCGTGCAAAATTACAGCTTTCTAGCATTGATAGTCCCAGAGCAAAGCCGCGGACGGGCAGACAGGCAGGCATGGCGAAACTGTAAGGGTCCCGTTATTGCCATTTTGGCTACGGAACCCTAAAAAGTAAAAGAACGTACCTACCTTGAATGTAGCTTGAATGACAATGCAAGTACAGTCAGCAAAAAAATCTTCTATTGTAAATGTAATTTTTAACAAAACTTATTTTCATGAACTGAGTAGGAGAAATTACCTGGTAGTAACAAAGAAATCGAACTACTTGCAATGCAACAATCAAAGCAAAGCAAAAGTAAAATTATGGAAGATACAATGAAAAGCTGTCCATTAGATCCATAATTTATTTATTCTAATGACCTCAATTTAACCAATTGACTGGCTATTTGCATTTCAATAATAGATGGGTCAGTCAGTAAGACGCTTCAGATGTTAGTAAAGGGTCAAACGATTTTCCAGATCGATCCGTAAACGGCGATAACAACGCAAAGGATATCCATAACTGGATTGCTTGTGATAATATGTTAAACTAGAGTTAACCCTCGACTTTGGACACGTAAACTATCCGGTCTGGTAGTTAAAATTGAAATTCCGGGATTTCCATAGTCTTCATTATTATTATTATTATTAATAATAATAATATAATAATAATATTCATTTATTTCAAGTAACATGACTCATAGAAAATACAAAAGAAAATAAAAATACACAACATAGAAACAAAATACACTTGATTAATATATAAATTACAATGTCACATTATTACATTATATTAATAAAAAAAAAACACTAAATTAATTGAAATTATTATCACATGAAGTTGTGTTAAGAACAATAGGGATGAGGACTGGGTTAAAAATATATCATTATTTAGTCCAACAGTTAGATTATGGAAAAATATGGGACACGTATTTTTTGGTTTATCTATTTATTAAAAATCGACAAAGGTATGATCATCAAACTTACGGAGTGGGGGCTTGAATTGTGACGTTACTATAAAGGTAAAAAATCCTACCATATAGTGACGTTACTCGAAACTTCTAAGCACTGTATCCTTGTCAATTTTTGTTTGTCAAACAAAAGAAAAAATATGTGCACAATATTTTTCAATTATCTACCTGACGGACTAAACAGTTTTTTTAGCCTATTGTCCACAATTTGAACTCTAAACCCAGCGGTTGAAATTTCAAGATTTTATCTCTATCCCGTGGAAATATCGGGATAAAAGTAAGCTGTGTATTATTCCAGATAATATTTCGGAGATAATTTCGCAGATAGATAACAGAGAATTTCTCGTGTGCTAGTAATTTCAAATTAGAACAACAACTTCAAAATAGGCATGTTAAACTAATTAAAATGGTTTCCATTTTAATCTTTAACTATATACGACACATGATAATTGATGCACAATTACCTACATAGCTTCAATTAGATACTTTCACATCTTATATAAATACACTTAATCAAAATAGAATTAAAATATCACTCGCACTTTAGCAATCTAAGTTCCGACATCTCTTTCCCACATAGCTCACACTTCACAACCACCCCAGCAATCCAAAAAGACAAGTTTCAAGATTGTGATCGATCACCTATCCACGACAGAGGGTATCAATCAACCTTTTTGTCAATAACCTTCGTTCAACACCCTTTGAACTGATGGTTTCTTTGGTTAAGGGCGGGAAGACAAAATGGGGCGACGGAACGTCTTTCTAAATAGGTGCGTATCATTTATGGGAGTTTCAAGAAGGAAATGCGGACCTGAAGTGATACGCTGAATGAAGGTAGCAAAATTTTTACCCACTCTCACGCTGTTTTTCCCTTACCTTACAAATTTTTATTTAACTCGGAATATTTTATATACTTATACACGTTTGTATATAAAAGTTTAGGGATTATTTAAGCAAATAAATAACATCCTTTGACAAGACTTTTTTTTTATATTTTGGCGACAGTTTGTAAAATATAATGGAAAGTTAGTATTTTTTTATTATTTAGCATTTAACGTTTTAAACTTTCGTGATTCTCACTCATAGTCAAAATACCACAAACGGGACTTATCACGGTAACACACACAAGTAATATTTACCTCGACATTTCGGCAACATTGCAGTTGCCGTGCGTGGTCACGAGTAGACCCGAAACCCCGAAACGAAACGCTGAGGTAAATATTACTTGTGTGTGTTAGCGTGATAAGTCCCGTTTGTGGTATTTTGACTATTTAGCATTTGCTCGCGACAGCTACCATGTATACAATTTTACGAGATCAAAACCATGCGATGTTTTTCATAGTCTCAAACTATCTGTAGGTATATTTGTTTTATGTTTATTTCTATGTTTGTTTTATGGCGTTAAATAAACGTATTTTCTTTCTTTCTTTCTAAATAATGAATGAATGAATGAATGATTTATTTATTTTGAAAAACATCACAACAATATTACATTATTTACAAAGCCTGTCTAAGAAACAAAGGTATAGTGAATTTATTGTTGAGGTGATTCCAAAAAAGGATTTCACTCAGCATTTGTCGATACATGAAATGCAAAGACGCTGATTTTCAGTGAATCCGTTTAGACAATCACAAGACATAAAAGACATAAAAGTATCGTAACGTAAAGCATCGCAAAGCAAAACAGTGTGCAGCTGTACCCAAATAATAATACATGATAATTAGAATAAATAAAAACAAGTAAATAAATAGATAAATAGATCTACGGCATAAAATCTACAGATCGGCTAGGCAGAAGACAGTTGTTCCCGGAAAAGATGAAGTTTTAAATAGAGGAAAACTTAAAAAGTTTACAGCCTAAAATTCTGTTTTTTTTTTTTAAAGCAAGCGTCAGTTCATCCATCCAGCTTAATAGCACTGTTACAAGTTTTATTCTGCTTCATGTTTTGAGCCCCGAGGGCGTACGATGTGCCATGCATCAATACGCAGAGAGTGACCTGCACATGTGGGGGCGCAGTACACTGCAGACGGCCAAGTTTTTTTTACAAAGTCAAAGTCTAAGTCAAAATATCTTTATTCAATAAAAATGTACCACTGGTTCGGAAAAACCTCTGTTGAGAAGAATCCGGCAAGAAACTCAACGAGGTATATTAAAAAAAAAACAGATTTACAATATTAATAAATGATATCCATATACTAAAAAAGTATTTAACAAAACTTTTTTTAATATTGTGATACTAGCTTTTACCCGCGGCTCCGCCCGCGTGGTATTCGGTTATCGCGCGCTGTTCCCTCGAGAACTGTGGATTTTCCCGGGATAAAAAGTAGCTTATGTCACTCTCGGTTCCATAAACTATCTCTATGCCAAAAACCACGTCGATCCGTCGCCCCGTTACGACGTGAAAGACGGACAAACACACAAATACTACTTTCGCATTTATAATATTAGTATGGACTAGTATGGATTATATGGAAGCAAGTAGACGAGTTACCTGGATGGAAAGCATTCATTACCGCCCGTGGACATAACATCTACATAAAGCTGAGTTATTGATGCGTTGCTGGCCCTTCGAGAAAGGAGTAAGCTCGAGTGCTGACGCTGCAAGTTTGTTTAAGTTCTTTTCTAAGAAACCTTAAAAAGTTTTAAAAGACCTATCTAAAATTCTAAATAATGTGCTGCACGTTTATTTTTTCTGAAATTTTATTTTTTTTCAGTTTCTGTTATATAAGGAGTTCTTTACTTTTGTTGTTGTTTAATAAATACCTACTCCAAAATCTATCAATATACGTCTTGTATTCTTGTAATGAATCCCTGTGATACACGGACGGATCATTTCTAGTAATTTTGACTACTACGGAATAAAGATTAAAAAGAAATAAGAAACAAACAAGCTGAGATATGTGGTGCATACCGTACCGTTACCGTACCGTTGTCCAGCGGTGGTGTAGCGGTATTGCACGCGGCACGGAATGCCGAGGACCTGGGTTTGATTCCTAGCGCTGGTCTTATTTTTCTGGTTTTTTTGTGCATCTATATTTCAGTTTGTATTTTCAATTTACCACAGAATAATAAAATGACTAGTACCCAGCGTACGCGCACCACGGGCAGCAAGGTAGTAATTACCACCCGGAGGCTTAATGCGTCGCCGCAATGCGGAGCAGTCACCGGATTCCAGTCAATTCAACGAATGTGGACACAAGAAGTTTCCACAATTAACTAGGGTGAGCAAACGTTGATTTACCGCCAGAGTGATATAATGTGAAAGTTGAATGTCTCCGTTTGAAAGGTAACTACTACTGAACTGTAATTATTTAAGTGGTTTTGGTACAGGGAAAAAATGGGATGAGTGGACTCCTTTAGGGTTCCGAAACCATTTTGGTTACAAACATTTTGATTTGGTTAAAAACGGAACCGTTATAGTTTCCCCATATACCTGTCTGTCCATTCGTCAGCTGCTTAGTTTAGAATTTGTTAGCGCTAGAAAGCTGTAATTTTGCACGGATGTATGTAGCAATTATGGCCATAAAGTTGTTAAATAAAATATAGGTTATTCTTAATGTACCTCCCGTAGATGTAAAAGACTGTGCCCGTCAACCTCATCGTAGTCTTATGAGGACGAATTTAATTTAATTTTACTTATTATTATTTCATTATTACTATTGTCATCATTATCGGAATTTATTGCTACTTTATTTTATTTTATTTTAAATCATATAAAAAAAACACTCATATATTATGTTTATAGGTATTTTATAATTCTCATAATATTATACAATTTCTTTTTTCCCTGCATAATTACGCGTTCAGTTACATGGGTGCACACTCACCGGGGTTCAGCTGAAAACCAGCGCTGCAGCTCTGGTCACAGGGCTACGGCACATGCTGAGCTGAGTCCTTTTGGCATCACACTACAGCACAACGTCTCAAATTGTTCTCTCTTCTCCTATTTATGTTTTTTATTGTTTTTGCTGTGATGTAGTGTGTTTTTGTTGTCAATAAATATTGTGAGTTTGAGTTTGAGTTTGAATTAAAGGGTCGCCAACCAGCAGCCATCTTGTAATGAAATTTCTACACGAGGTAGCGGGTCGCTGCAGGTGAGGAATTAAACCAAAGTTTGAGTGCAAGAAGATATTTATTTTTAAGGATATTCAAATTCCAACTTCCAATTCAAAATTCCAACTGCAACTGCAGAGCATAGGTCTCTCTGAATAAAATGAAAATACCGGGAATTTTCTCAACCTTTCTAAGTTGTTGTTCTTAGACATAATTCTCAATAATTTTGTACTCTAGGCCATAGGAGGTCAATGGTCTTAGTTAATTGAAGTATACTTGTTCTCCACGTCATGTCTTGTCTCGCAGATAAGCGCTGTTACGTCGGCCATGATTGAAATCGCTGTCGTGGTGAGGCCGCTCAGAATTGAGTGCGATTCGAACTGGAAGCTGCGAAGCAATGGACTTAGCAATGAGAAACTAATATTAAAGTTATCAATGTACAGTCTAAAGATAACCTTTTAAGATAAACCCGCCCGGATTGTTACCACCATCTTGCTCGCTAATCCTGCCGTGAAGCAGCATTGCTTGCACTGTTGTGTTTCGGCGTGGAGAGTAAGACAGCCGGTGAAATTACTGGCACTTGAAGTATTCCATCTTAGGCCTCTAGGTTGGCAACGCATCTGCAATAACCCTGGTGTTGCAGATGTTTATAGGCGGTGGTGATCTCTTACCACCAGGAGACCCACTTGCTCGTTTGCCTTCCAGTTGAATAAAAAAAAAAAAGATTTTTTTTGGGGCGTTCTAAAGATAAGCTGGACACAGAGGATGACTAATGAAGAGGTATATTAGGATATACCTACCTACCTAGGATAGGTCCTAGAAACGATGTCTTTGGAATATCATCCGGCAAAGAAAAGTGGCGTATCTGGGGCATGTGTTGCGACATGATAGATACTGTCTTCTGAAGCTCATTATGATGGGCAAAGTCGCTGGCAAAAGACACGTAGGCTGACGAAAGAAGTCTTGGTTGAGGAATCTTCGGGAGTGGACCGGCATCGCGAGTGCTGCTCATCTATTTCGCCTCGCCAGAGACAGGGAGAAATATTCAAAACTGACTGCCAACCTTCACTAGTCGGAGAAGCATTGTAAGAGAAGATCTTCCTGGTATAATCTTGTTTGCCCTAAACTTACTTATTATAGCATCGACATCTATGTAAAGACTGCATGTTTCTTACATCAAAACGGTGCACAAAATTTGTTCACAGGGTGGTCTGTGAACCTTTCACAAAGTTTGTTGACGTCCGTGACAGGGGCTATGTCAAAGTACATTGATAATTGATGCGCCGCGCGTTTTGTTCCAAACAGCCAGTCTAGTGCCATAAGATACATAGATGTCAATGACAGAGAGTGACTTTCTGCCAAGTTTCTTTAGGCAAATTCTACTTGGCAATTATGGTCGTTTTTTAACAAATAAATATCATGGGATACTTGACGCCAATTAATCGTCCCAAAGTAAAGCAAAGCTTTTACTATGGAAAAATAATTTCCGAATAAAGAGCTTTTAGTGGCCAACTTACCTACAGAACAAACGTTTTGTTTTTGAAGTTAAAACAATCGTTTTAAATAATTTATTGAATTAGGCGTTACTTTGCGGAGGTCCATCAATGAACTAAAAGAATTTCCTTGCTCACCCGCGACCTTACGATATCTAAGCCCTAAGCTAAACCCATCCACCACTACCACCACATCACACTGACGCGTTTCGAACTCAACCAGAGCTCATCTTCAGAGTAACACAACCGTACACCATGCTACCAGTTGTTAGACTAACAAACCACAACCACCGTTTTAATTTGTCACTATAATTCCCCAAGTACCCACATATATATTTCAAACAAAACAAAAACTACCCGCAAAATATTAATTAATTTACAATCGTTTTGTTCGTAGCTCCACGACCCAGTGAGATCTCTGACAAGTGACGTTTATTCCACCCATCATTTACCCTTGAGCGCAGCTGAAACCGTCGCCCACGTGATGACAGCGCGTCTGCAATATCGGACGAATGCGATATCGGACTTATGCGATATCGGACGTATGCAATATCGGGTCGGGCGCGTGCTGTTCTCTGGAACGGTTGCCTCTCAAACTAACTAGAGTGATTTCTGATAGCCAGTTAAGTCATCGTTTTGATTGGGTACCTATTTATTTGGTATGATATAAAAACCTACAAAGCCCAGTGGTTTGAGCTATGCAAAGCGGTGTACCACAAGGCAGCATACTGGGACCGCTTTTGTTCCTATTGTATGTTAACAATTTGCTGGCCTATAAATATTAAACATGTTGAGTTTTGTTTGCGGATGATACATCCAATCCGACCGCTATATTTGAGGGAAAACTGAAGAATTAAATGAATCCATCAATTCCAATTTAACCAACATAGAAAACTGGCTGATAAAGTAATGGTCTATGTATGAACGTTGGGGGTGTTATTTGTGTCTGTGTGTCTGTATGTCTGTGTATAGATACACAGATCTGTGTGTCTGTGTGTGTGTCTGTCTGTCTGTGCCACCGTAGCTCTTAAACGGGTGGACCGATTAGAACGCGGGTCTTTTTAATTGAAAGCAGGTTTTCTAGTGATGGTTCTTAGATATGTTTTATCAAAATCGGTTCAGCCGTTTTTGAGATATTGAACTTTGAAGTGAAACAGTCAGGGGTTTTCCAACTTTTTGTTGGTTAGGTTATAATTCATTGTCATGGACCTTCGCAAAATAACGGCTGATTCAATAAATTATTTAAGTACGAGTATCTAACGATAAACCTTGTGCAAGGTCCGCCTGGATTACTACCACCATCTTGCTCGCTAATCCTGCCGTGAAGCAGCAGTGCTTGCACTGTTGTGTTTCGGCATAAGGAGTAAGACAGCCGGTGAAATTACTGGCACTTGAGGCTAACCCATCTTAGGCCTCTAGGTTGACAACGCATTTACAATCCCCCTGGTGTTGCAGGTGTCTATGGGCGGTGGTTATCTCTCACCATCAGGAGACCCATGCTCGTTTGCCATCCAGTCAAATAAAAAAACTGATTTCACGGTAACGAAACGCTTAATACGCAAGTCCGAGCCGGCTTTTAAAACAATGTGTAGCTATTTAAATTTGATTGCCAATGAACTAAAACGTTTTCAAACACTTCGCTCTCCTTCTAAAATATAAATTGCATGCAGATGAGGATATCACAACTCCTTTTTAAATATGCAAATTGAAATGCGATTAGTGCGACGGAGAAGACAGTGATGCATCCGCTAAATGTATAAGAGTGAGCGAGACGAATACACCTTTATAGATTCAGCTCCAAAGTCAACCTAGATGCATATTTTAATTATTCTTAAGTTAATCAGTGGTTTAAAATGCGTTAGTTAAACGAATTATTAATGGTAAGGGCGGTAATTGAAGCTGACGTTACTGAACAGTCATCATCATCATCACCGCGTATGCGACCGACCGCTGGGCACAGGCCTCCTCTCAGAATGTAAGTGCTTAAGCTATAGTTCCCATGCGAGACCACTGTGCACTGTGGCTTGGAAACATCATACACACCATGCTTCGCAAGTATGTACAGAACCTACTGGTTTCCTCACAATGATTTAACGAAATCAATGATTAATGATGATTTTTTAATGATTTATGATTTTGACGACCGGATGGCTAAGTGGTTAGAGAACCTGACTACGAAGCTTGAGGTCCCGGGTTCGAATCCCGGCCGGGGCAGATATTTGTATGAATAATACGAATGTTTGTTCTCGGGTCTTGGATGTTTAATATGTATTTAAGTATTTATTTATCTATATAAGTATGTTTATCCGTTGCCTAGTACCCATAGTACAAGCTTTGCTTAGTTTGGGACTAGGTCAATTGGTGTCAAGTGTACCATGATATTTATTTTATTTTATTTATTTCCTGCACCGTAAAGCTCGTGGTAAACAAAAGTATTTTGCACATGAATTTCGAAAAACTCAGAGATGAGAACCCACGATCCTCTGCTTGAGATGCCTCAGGGTAAACCACTAGGCCACTACAGGCTTTCTAAACAGTTCTCCAGAAAAGTACCAAAAATATTGCCCATGTGCTACTTGCGTTGCGAACCTGGCAATTTGACATGAAATGTTTTTGGTGGGATACTATATGCCTGTACTTTATTACAGGGATGTTATGTAACCGAAATTATCGGATATCCGAAATAAAAAAAACTATCCGTAACCGTAACGGAATCTGATATAAAAATTTCGGATAGTTTCGGATAGGGGCAGATTCAAAATGCGACATGTTGTAACAGGTTTTTGTTCTTGCCCAGCCGACAGAACAGCCGCGCGCATCTATTTTTTATTATTTTTCTATTGCCAAGTCATAATTTACGACTCGTAACTATCACAATTAAAGTCAAGTCATCTATATTCCTATTAGAAAATAAAAATACAGTAAAAATTTACAAAATTATACGGTTCAAGTTAATCCCTTTTGTGTAATTTTTTATAGTACTTTTATTTATTCCTATGTGTATTTTCTTTTAAACTTCCATAAAAATCCAATATCCGTAACCGAAACCGAAACTATCGGATAATCCGTAATAATTTATCATCCGTAACCGGTACTATGTTTGACATTATATCCGTATCCATATCCAGATCCGAAATGTTATATCCATAACATCCTTGCTTGATTATGCAGTTGAAGCCAGATCGTTACGAGTTAATCGAACAAGTCCAACATCAACTATAAACCACGTGTACCTAAATTAAACCTAACCCAGTATTTTAGGATAGCATCCCATATTTCTGTCATTCATTTCGAATGCTACGAGTATAGATAGCGCAATTTGTGGGTGGCGTAAACAAGCGCTTGTATGGCGTTATCGACAAGATAAATTTGGAGGTTCCGTGCATGAATTTAACTTTGTTCATGGTAAACTAAATTGTTAAATCTAGCTGTCGAATTGATCGAAAATCCAATGGAAATTTTCAAAAATAACATGATTATCTTTGAGATGTACCTATTAGCCAAATATCTGGTATACCTAAAGTCGATAATCGTTTGCATGTCATAAAACAATAATGCCAATAGACGTGTCTGTCAACTTGAAAGTCCAGCTTAAGATAAGTCTCTTCGTTCCATTCTCCATACAAACGTAGTCCCCGTCTCATTTAAAAACTAGGCAACAAAAGTAGATAAAATTTTGTAGCTATGGACTAGACGTAATTATCTATGCCTGTGGTTTTTCAGATTTTCATATAAATTTGTAATATCAGAATTACAGGAGCTCAAAAATCAACAAAAAAAAGATGTCGACTTTGCACGAGAATTACAGACTATTGAAGCATTTTAACAAAAACCGAAAAAATCACAGGCATAGAAAATATAATGAAGATGTTGATTGTAAAATATCATTGATTTCTGTGCTATACTTTTCGTATAATAATAATATGACGATAACGAAACACAAAAATCAACCGCCCAGATCTTGAAAAGCCTACAGCCATCTCTATATAGATTAGCGAAAAAGCGGAGGGGATGTGCATGCGGGGGACGACTGCGAGCGCTTATGTCACGAGCGATAAAGACAGCAATATCCCAAACGAATATACAATTGTATAACGCGGCCGCGTAACCGGCAAGGAAACTTCTCTTAAGTATACGTAAAATATAATAATAACCTCTACTTTCTATAAGCTAAAAGAAGATTATTATAATCCGCTCCATGGCAAAATTTACCTTCATCTGGCTTACAAGAATATCCAATATCAGACATCAGTTACGAATTATCTTCAATATAATTAAGCTCAGGAGCACTTAAATTAACTTGTAAATCTTGAGACTTGGAAAGTAACAAACTTCGATATTCGATAAAAGACTTAAACTGTTTAATGCCTTATAAAGTTGAGGCAGCCATTTTGATTTCGATTCTATTTTAATTTAACTTTTAGCACGTGGCGAGATGTTTTCAGAAATTTCACCAGCGTTAGAGAGAATTGCTTTTGAGAAGGTTAATTGCTTATAGACTGTCATAAAGTGGATCTATTGGTATTCGTCATTCGAGTGCATAAATAAATATGCTTTTAGAAAGAAGGACAAAAAGAATGAAAAGAAAATACATTTATTTACATAAGACATAACAATAGTAGAGACACATTTCTAGCATAAATAAACGTAGCTATCAAGGTCGCAGGTGAGCAAAAAATTGTCTTCAGTTCATTGATATGGACCTCCGCAAAGTGCTGAGTAGATACAGTCACCAGCACCAATTAATATCTGATACAACAAGCGTGCATAAATATCTGATGCGACTCTATTTCTAGGGCTGGAAGGACGTGTCAGATATTTTTGCACGCTCCGCTGCGGCAGATATTAATGCTCGTGACTTAGTATAAGTAATAGGTATTATGAAACGAGCCAATCGAAAATAATGCCTAAACTCGTACTAGAACGAAATTGGTATTCGGCATAAATATAAAAACGTTCTGACTGATTAACTGACTCTTTTAGAATTTAGATCAAACTTTCAACCCAAAACTGAAAAAAATAAACAATGATGTTAAGTATATTAAAAAAATAGGCTTAATGTTTGTAAATAATGGAGTATTTTCGGTTTAAAAAGTGAAGTTAGGGCTCATTTTAACGTCCTTTACATGAGGCCCACTGTAACATTCAAAGAAACTATATAATATAGTTTACTGATTGCATCTGAAATTAATTATAAAAAGCATCACCAATTGATTATAAAGGGACCTTGGCACATGATTCAGTCTCCTTGACAGTACAGTAACGTTATGGTTTTGTCTATTGTCTAAGTACATCTTATGAAATCTTATCGTCCTTTGACATAGAAAGCAAACCGTTAAGTAATTAAATTAGTTCAGCAACTCAGGTAATTGGATTTTGTTTCGGCTTCTCGGAGCCGTCAAAAGATATTTATAGATTACGTTAGATAAGGTTTACCCATCAGATTGTTAATCTTGAAGCGTTCTTTAAAACCTATTTCCTTTTTCAAAAACTTTCATCCAACGACTTCATTCCTTTTGAAGAATAAAAAACCGGCCAAGAGCGTGTCGAACACGTCCAAGATAGGGTTCCGTACCCGTGGTTATGGCCATTATGAAAAAAAAACAGTAATATTATGTGCGTTATTAAAACTATTAAAACACTTACTACTGTACAGTCTTAAAATCTCAGTCAGAAAAAAAAGCGTATCTTCACGGCACTTACGTCTTTTTGTTGAGAAGCGCAGTTTTTCGGCAATAACTCGAAAAACGGTATATCCGATCATGTTGAAACCAATTTCCGTTGAAAGTATTTATTATGCGTTACCTTTCCATATTTTTTGCATATTTTTTGGACAAACGGTTTACACGATAGAGTGGGGGACACCATTTTGCGAGCGATTATTTCCGGAAATCTTCACTTAATCAAAAAAGTTTTTGAGAAACCTTACTATCTTTTCAAAATAGCTGTCAAACTATGTGCCATACGTTGATGCAAACCACCATTCTCAACCATCTTGCTCGCTGATCCTGCCGTGAAGCAGCAGTGCCTGCATTACCCCTGGTGTTGCAAATGTTTATGGGCGGTGGTGATCTCTTACCACCAGGAGACCCACTTGCAAGTTTGCCTTCCAGTCGAATAAAAAAAAGCGCTTGCTGCTTTTATTTTCGGAAACCAGCCCACACCTATTTTAGTGAACAGCCTGTCGAATCGTAAAGAGCTGCAGCCAGGTAAAATAATGCGCACGCCAGTGTTAAGGGAAATAAAAATGCCTTTAAATTCTAATATTTCGAAGACGTGTACAGGTGGCGGGGGAACTAATGTGCAAACGTGAATGAAATATTGAAGGCATGGGCTGAAATTTAATCGGAATGAAATTGAAGTGAAAAACGATTGCGATAGAATCTTTTCACGCAGTGATTGAACAGGGTTTGATTTGTATGTATTAGCATTTGCATGATTGTCTACAACACTCTGATAATAGTTTTCTTATTTTTGTCATTGACAAAATTAAAATTCCGAATGTATCATTTGTTACTTATGTTTTTGTGATACAAAAAACATGTGTGTGTTAAAAGCGCAGCTGTTGGCATCGGATCTAGAAAGAAATAGAGACGAAAATATTTCTATTCTTCGGTCGGAGCAGATATTTGCATGAAAAATAAGATTTATGCGTTTTATATGTAGTTACGTGTATCTATACAAGTCTCGTTTATTCCTTGCCTAGGACACATAATAAAAGCTTTGCTTAGTTTGGAAACTATGTTGACTAGAGTGTCGAATGTCCCATTATTGTATATATACCTATTTCAGTTCTTGTAATGTATTGTATTCTGTGTTGAAAAAAAATATTTATACATTATTATCCTAATAAAAAATTACATAAAAAAATCGTCAAACTGGGAAAGTTTGCTGGCTGGTTTGGTTTGAGAAAGTACTTTCTTTAGTTCAATTAATTAACCAAATTATTATTTATTATTCTCAAAAAACGTATCTTGATAGAACACAGCAAACTTTAAATGTGGTTTTAAAACGTATTTTTAATCTGCTCTTCTGTTATCACTAATATTGCTTCCGATCTTTTCTACTAAACCTTCGTTTTCAATCAATGTCACAGCGAGATCTATATTTTTGCAAATTTAAAAATAACGACAGCCAATATTGTTAAAACAGCACCAAAATATCAAACAAGGTGAAATTATACGATTTTTTCTAATAGGTTTAGGCATAACAAGGCAAGACACCGAAACGAATGTTCAAGGCAATAATGAAAAGCCGGGCTGAAAGAAAATATTTTTGTTTACCACGAATGTTTTTCTTTCATTATTACTTCCTCGTCTTATTCTTGCCATTTTTCCATGTCTTTGAAATTTCTGAGAATCCTTGCAAGATATATTGTCAACGCGGTGATCATTTAGTATGATTTAAAGGATTTTTTTTAATGATTCTTTAAGAATAAATTAACAACGAAGTTGATTATTTTAGTTAAATCTTTCTATAGTAAAATTTACTTCAGTCTCACATCTGGCAGCATAGTGAGCATTTATGATGGTTTGGGGATGAACTCTGATTAAATTTAAAAGGCATAACCATAGTTCATTGAAGATGCTTAAATATAGGTGATCAGGAACATAAAAAACCTGACGCGAGGGCAGCACTTCTACGTTTTATACTGCAACATTATTTACACTTACAATACGATACCTACCAATCATATTGACAACGGTGTCGGTGGTGTATTTTACAGGAATATTTTCTAATCCCTCGTACTTTTTCTATGACAAATACTTTTATACCTTGTGAATTGTTTTCCTTCCAAGGCTATGGATAATTTTTGGCATTTTAACGCACAAAAACACACAATAACCTTTTAAAATACCACGCGCAAACAACGTTAAACTGTGAAAGCAATAGACAGATGAAATTTGAATTTAGTTTTACCAGTGCAAGCTATTAGTTCTATTGATTTTTTGCAATATGGCGAGGTTTAGATTAAAATTTCAGACTCTAGCTCTAGCCGTTTAGCTGTAAAACATGTATGATAGACTACGGACCTTAATAGGATCTCGCGGCTTTGTTGAACCTTTCGGGAAAGGAACCCTCACCATAATTTTTATTATATCAGTCACAGAACGTCCGCTGTTGGACATAGGCCTCCCACATTGAGCTCCAGTTATGTTGCTTCGGTGGGAAGCGGCCTGCATTCACCATGAAGCTGCAGAGCTCTAACCAGGTCATCGTCCTGAACCATCGTTCTTCTCGTTCGCTGTGCTTGCCGATCCGCAGTCTCCATACGACTACTTTTCGACCCCAACGGCCATCTGTTCTCCTTATTCTATGAACATGCTAATTCGCTTGTCTATGTCAGTGACCCTCGTTCTTCTACGTATCTCCTCATTTCTGATTCGATCCCGTAGAGAAACACCGAGCATAACTCTCTCTATAGCTCGCTCATCACTCTAAGCCTATTAAAGTAAGATAAGGAAACCTATAATCTAACTTTTAATCATCTCAACTCCGCGCTTTAAAGATGCTGTCACGTTTACTCTTAGATTAAGTCACCTCTAATTACTTCCTCATTTAAATCATAAAGCTTTCGAAAGCTCC
Source organism: Choristoneura rosaceana (assembly GCA_037349165.1). NCBI lineage: Eukaryota > Metazoa > Arthropoda > Insecta > Lepidoptera > Tortricidae > Choristoneura > Choristoneura rosaceana. The sequence continues at coordinate 1,819,969 of JAZBNJ010000002.1, forward strand.
CACTATCCCTGATCCCTGCATATAAACCCTTTCCCCTTAGAACACCCCATCAATCACGTCAGTAGGTAAGCTCTCTTTTTACCCCAAGTTTTCTGATCGAACCTACATCAACATAAATGTGAAATACATTGGATTTCGCTTAAACGTTGAAAGGCGCCGTATTTATTAGTTGTTTTCTTGGAGCGCTAACGGCGCGGTTGACGTTTCGTTTGATAAATCTATACCTGTACATATGTATCAATACACATAAAAAGCAACGTTACTTACTGAAAGACAACCATGTAATATATCACTGCAGCTAGAGACCTGCAGAAATATTTTTGCAGGTCATAAAAGACGTATCAAATTTTTACTCTTAAGTGTTATGGTCTTTTAATAACAAGTTAGTTACACAAACTGCACCACTATCAGACTTTTTTGTTTATTATGAGAGGGAAGCAACGAATCATCTGACGGAAAACGATCACTACCGCCCACAAGTATCAATAACTGAAGTAGAATCATTGGGCCGTTTCCGGCTTTTAAAGAAAGTATATACTCATTCCAGATTCAGCACACACATCCAGTATCGAATAGAACTGAACCACTGTCATATTAGATCCATTCTAATCTCAGAAGCACCCAAATCCCAGGCACTTCATTTAATTAATTTCAGTGTTTTTAGAGGCACAAGTACAGGGCAAGTAGGGAGTCCCTAGAAAAATCGGTACCTACGCGCGTGGGTATCTTAAATGGTTTCCCATAACTTTCATCTATAAGTTTGACTTTAACTCATAATCAGTATGATCAGACATTGTGGTATAGATTTTTAATCTTACGATGACGTCACTTCTCTGATTTATTTCACCTTGAACATAAACCAATGTATGAAAACATTTATCAAACTATTTTATTTTTCTATGTAATTTTAAATGGGGTCTTCAGTCAAATTTGCCAAACCATTTGCTAAATTTTGCTGTCAGTGTCGTAAGACAGTGGATAGATAGCTTCGTCATTTGAGGTGCAACCTACACAAACCGGGCTGACAATATAAAGTACACTGGCAGTAAAAAGTGTGTTGTGTTGGATTACATTCTCGTTTCACTGAAACTGCCGTGTTTTTTAGTTTTGCCTTTTAGTTGGAGCCACTATAGTGGCGTGTAAAAAGCTTGTACTACAATAAAATACGAAATAATATACTTAAAAAGAATAAATTTTATTTACATTTATCGCCGCTTTAACAAAGTGTCATAGGTCACTTTAAGCTTTTCACTTTTTCTAAATTTAAAGTCGTTCGAAGAACAGATAACCATTGGGGGAGAAAAGTCTTCGAGTGGCGACCACGAACCGGAAGATGAAGCCTTATCAGGCCTTTCTAGGACTGACAACATAAAAGCGTTGCGGTCAAACGGGGCAATGCAAGTGGCGAGTTTTTGCTAATTGTGGCGTTCTAAAGAAAAAGTCTTTGTTTGATAGGGGACGTCTTCTGGCTGATGATGATGTCTGTAATTATGATGCGAAATTAACTTTTTTTGACCCTGTGAGTATTGTTGTATTGTAATGATTGACCCTGAAAAATCCAAACCACAGTATATATATAAGCTAAAGCAGTATGGAAGCTACGAAGCTACGATCGAAACGAACACACAGACGCGCGCCCTACACGGCCTCTAAGGGGGTCTCGCGGTACTGTACTTAGTTTATATATGTACTGTGTCCACATCGTCATTTTTCATCGATGTGTTCATAGGGTTCAGGCTTTGAGTTTTACAATTATTACGCATCATGATTGTCATCACCGGGTTCCATGAAATGGAGGATTAGCGGGGATATAACATGGTTTCATGGCTCAACTTTAAACTGTGATAAAAACTAAAATGAACTGTGTAAAACTACAATGTCCGATATGGTTCGCGAGTGGTGACGGAGTCAGAATATCTAGATATGTCTAGAGCGCAGGTTTTTTTTTTTTTTTTTTTTTTTTTTTTATACGACTGGAAGGCAAACGACCAAGTGGTTCTCCTGGTGGTAAGAGATCACCACCGCCCATAGACATCTGCAACACCAGGGGTATTGCAGATGCGTTGCCAACCTAGAGGCCTAAGTGCTCTTTGTTATGAGGTTAAACGTAAGAAGGAAAATAACAAGATCGTGTAATAAAATCACCTGTTTTGGTAGTCTAACATTGTAACTTACGCAGAGTAAAAGGAAAAAATAATATATTCGTAACTTATAATTGTGAACTAACCGAGTAAAGAACAGAGACAGTCTTTTTCCAAAGTTACGGCAAAATCAGATCCTTTTTTTGTTTGTCTTTTATACATTTTAGTCAATTTGTTACTACCAAGTAACGAATAGTATGTTATCATACTTTCACCTTATCACGATACGTAAGTCTAGAACGCTACAGTGAAAAACAACTTGCCATTTGCATCCGCCAGGTCTCGCCACTTTCACGATGTCGCAAGTTCATCTAATGGAAAGCCTGCTAACACTTCGTCTTCCGGTTCGCAGTCACCATTCGAGGACTTTTCTCCCCAAACGGTTATCTGTTCTTCGAGCATGGTCTGACATCTTTTAAGTACCTAAGAGGGGGATGGCCGTTGCTCGCGTCCGTAGGTCTAACCCGCGAAACCCTACACGTGTCCCCCGGGTGGTGCTAAACGAGCAACAACGCCGAGCATCAGGCGGCGGTAAATATCCTGACCCCCTCCAACCCCGTTGGAGGCCGGCTACTACAAGCCGCGAAGGAGGAAATGCCTTCAAAAGACGTAGGTACGCCAACCCGCAATGGCCAGCGTGGCGTTACAAGGCCAACTAACCTGCATGCAGAGACAACCATTACCACGGCCCTCAGTTCCCAGTCGTCCTACTAGGCCTGGCTACGGCAGCGGTCGGGGGACCAGTAGGACAGAGGGTGCTAAGAATCCCTGGGAGAACGGATACGGCTGCCAACACGTTTACTTGGCTACATATAATGTTAGGACGCTATTAACGGAAGAACGCTACCAGGAACTGGAATCTGAAGTCCTCAATAAAATAAAATGGGACATAATGGGCCTTAGCGAGACGAGAAGAAGGGGGGAAAATCTCGTTAAGCTAACATCAGGTCACCTACTCTATTGCAAAGGCTACGAAGACAAGTCACAAGGTGGCGTTGGACTCCTCATTAATACCTCAATGGCAAAAAAAGTGCGTAACATTGGAGCGGTGTCACCACGTGTCATCTATGCCACTTTTGACTTAAATAAACGTTATTCACTCAAGGTCATCCAAGTCTACGCACCAACATCCTCACACTCGGATGACGAGATTTCGGAATTTTACGACGACATAAGTACCGCGTTAAGGGAGAATCCTACCTTTTACACTACTGTTATTGGTGATTTTAATGCAAAATTAGGGAAACCCCGAGAAAATGAAGAGTTTGTGGGCAGATTCGGACTGGGGGAGAGGAATTCAAGAGGGCATGACCTGGCAAATTATCTGTGCCAGCAAAAACTATATGCCATGAATACGTTTTTCCAAAAGAAACCTCAAAAAATGTGGACCTGGAGAAGCCCAGACGGGAAAACTAAGAATCAAATTGATTATATTCTTAGCTCCAAAAGATATATCTTCGAAGACGTAGACGTTATCAACATGGTCGGCGCAGGAAGTGACCACCGCATAGTGAGAGCCCGATTGGCCCTCAACCTCAAGCTAGAACTACGACGCCTAGTCGAAAGTAATAGACCACCTGAAGACAGAAGGTATATAGAAGTGCAGAGGGAATACTACCAGAGAAAACTCGCAGAGAAACTAACAGCCGAGGATGCTTGGGACATAAACACCATAAACGACCAATTAGTCTGTTCTATTAACGAAACGCTAGACGAGATAAGACCTAAATCCAAATTAGCACAGGAGCCAAAGTCAAGAGAGCTGGCCGCACTACTGGAGGAGCGCAAGAAAATCCTGGCTACCTCAAGCCAGACTGGCATCTCGATGGTCAACAAGCAAATAAGGCACCTCCTTCGAAAACATCTTAGGCAGAAAAAACACAAGCTTATATTAGAGACTATAGAGAAGCATAAGGGGCCAAAAGTATTCAGGAAACAGCTCAAAAGAGGCAGCCATCAGATTCACAAGCTGACGACGGAAGAAGGTTCCATAACAACTGATCGAACGAAAATTTTGGAACTAGTTGAAGACTATTATGCAGAGTTATACAGTTGCAAAAATCCGGAAAAGACCACCGACCGCAGGGACCCTCGAGCTCCATTAAGGAAACATCTTACCATGGATCTTCCCGAAATCAGTTTATATGAAATAAAACGTGCCCTTAAATTCATGAAAGCTGGAAAGTCACCAGGTGAAGATAAAGTAACTTACGAAAGCCTGCAGTATGGAGGGAGAGCAGTATTGAAGCAGTTGCAGATTCTGTTCAACAAGGTGTTGTTCGAGGGTATATCACCTGAGAAATGGAGAAATGCTATAGTGATTTTGCTGCATAAAAAAGGCGATGTCACCAAGCTCTCTAACTATCGGCCTATTTCCTTGCTAAGCCATGTCTACAAGCTCTTCACCAAAGTCATCACACTACGTTTAACTAGCCGGCTCGATGCAGATCAACCAGTGGAACAGGCAGGCTTTAGAGGCGGATTCTCTACAATCGACCACATACACACTGTTCGCCAGGTGGTGGAGAAGTGCAACGAATATAACCAGCCCCTCGCCGTAGCCTTCATAGACTACGAAAAGGCATTCGACACGGTAGAACATTGGGCAGTTATACACTCCTTGCAAAGATGCCAAGTGGACAGCAGGTATATAGAAGCCATCAAAGCGGTCTATTGTTCGGCTACTCTACAAGTAAAGTTGCACGAGCTGACAAACCCAGTTCCGGTGAGGAGGGGCGTGAGGCAGGGTGACACCATTTCCCCTAAATTGTTTACTTCTTGCCTAGAGAACATATTTAGGCTTCTCGATTGGTCAAGTAGAGGCATTAACATCAACGGCAAACAATTGACACACCTACGATTTGCGGATGACATCATACTTTTCGCAGAGAGCCTGGAAGACCTCGAAGCCATGGTAGCGGAACTGTATGACGTGTCTGTAATGGTGGGTCTTAAAATGAACATGGCAAAGACAAAGATTATGTGCAAGAACGCCGAAGCCACCCACATTACAGTTCATGGACAGGTACTGGAGAGGGTGGAGGAGTATGTCTATCTCGGTCAAACCATGAGCCTAGAAAGGAGCGGACAGGACCTGGAAATTCAGCGGCGAATTCGCTTAGGCTGGGCGGCATTCGGTAAATTGTCCGACGTGCTCAGAGGGGACATACCTCTTAATCTCAAGCGCAGATGCTTCGAACAGTGTGTGCTCCCGGTGCTGGTATATGGAGCCGAAACTTGGACGCTTACGCAGAAGGCCATACATAAGCTGCAAGTCACGCAAAGGGCGATGGAGAGGGCGATGTTGGGCATATCTCTCCGAGACAGATTCCGAAATACGGAGATTAGGAGACGAACAAGGCTCACCGATATAGCCAAGATAATCACCCAAAGGAAGTGGAAGTGGGCTGGACACATATGCCGCAGGAGTGATGGAAGATGGGGGAAGGCCGTGATGGAGTGGAGACCCAGAACCGGGCGGAGAAACGTTGGTAGACAAGAGATGAGGTGGACCGACGACCTGGTCAGAGTGGCGGGAAGGTGCTGGATGAGGAGAGCACTGGACCGAGATGAGTGGCGAGCAATGCAGGATGCCTACACTCAGCATTGGGTGGCTATGGGCTGAAGAAGAAGTACCTAGTGTTAGTTTGTTAACTAACGGACCCCATGTATCCCTGTAATTTTTTAATGCATTTTTTTCTTCAATCTTATACTTTAATTTATATGTATTTTGTTAGTCATTATTTATTTTAGTTTATTTTAAAAAAGTGACACCAACACAGTGAACAAGGCTCACCGATATAGCCAAGATAATCACCCAAAGGAAGTGGAAGTGGGCTGGACACATATGCCGCAGGAGTGATGGAAGATGGGGGAAGGCCGTGATGGAGTGGAGACCAACAGTGTGGAGACAAGAGATGAGGTGGACCGACGACCTGGTCAGAGTGGCGGGAAGGTGCTGGATGAGGAGAGCACTGGACCGAGATGAGTGGCGAGCAATGCAGGATGCCTACACTCAGCATTGGGTGGCTATGGGCTGAAGAAGAGAAAAAAAGTGACTTTCCGCAAAGTTCCCTGCAACGCATTCTTCTTGGCAATGATGGTATTTTTGAAAGCGCTGGTAGTTTAAAAAATGTGACAAGTAAGAGAGCCTTCTGCAGTCTACTTGCAGAATTAACGTTTTGAATTTCTTTGTTAATTTTGAATTTCATATTGATAATGCACTTTCCAGTTTTCTTATTCCTTATTTATCGTAAAGTTGATGTCGACAGAGCATTTATTGCAAGCGTGACGGCGAGCATATTCCCTATCGGCTTCGTGTAGCTCTGACGTGTGCTCCATTCATACGTTTTATTGCTCTTTGTTATGTTACATGCATCATCATTCTCAACTGACATAAAAAACGGGAAGTTTTTAATTATTGTGAGTGGTTTTTTTATCTGTTTGCAAAAAAAACATAGTTTTTTTGAACTACATAACTTTTGTACAGACTTTTGTATTTAAATGGCGAAACAACATTACTAAAATTATGTATTTATAAAAATGGGTATATAGGCTCGCATACTTATAGACCCGTAGCAATACGTTTTGAAGTTTAAAAAATATTAAAGTTTTTTATTTTTCGCATATAGCTTCCGGAGCATTTGCCCAACCTAATACAAAAAATTGTGTCATTTTGGGTACCTGCATAAGTAGAAATTTAGGTATTAGTGTTTTTCATTAGTACAGGATGAAAAAAAAATTAGAGACGAAAATTTTACTTTCTTATTAATATCTGAGCACTAACTGATGTACATAAGCATTTTGTGTCATATCTGTCCACGGGAATCCTGATTTTTAACCAGTACCTAAAATGTCGCCGAACTAACTCTAAAAGAATATTACAGTTTGTTAAAAAGATGTCAGACGTTTAAGAATACTGATATCTGTTATCCAAAATATTTTGCGTCACATTCATCCACGGTATTTATAAATATTTAATTTTTTTAATACAATACCCTGTAAAACCCACAAAAGAAAATTCAAGTTTTTAGAGTTTACGTATTTTGATTATTAACGGTGTAAAAAAACACTATTCATAAATTGTGTCATTTTCATCCACGGATTCTCATTATTTGAAAAAAATAAAAAGTAGGTACTTACTTCGAACGAATGCCGAGCGCGGGGAAAAGCACATCGGGTGCAGGGGGGAGGGGGCGCCGGCTGACAGCGTCCGTTTGTTTATATTACCCGCGGTGTCACACGCGTAATCTATTGAAGAATGTTAATAGGTGTGCAAAATCACTTGAAAGCTTTGTTCCAGTAAACCTTTTATGTTCACAAATACATTTGTTTTTATTTCATTGAAAAATACCAAGTAGTTATGATTTTATCCGCATTCAAAGTTCGCATAAATATCGCGTCCCGCCAACAGCCACGTGACAGCGTGTGACGTCACTTTCCAACGATCCGCGCTCCGCGCAGTCGAGTACCTAGTTATCAGCCGTACATGCCAGAAGGTCCAACGCGCCGTGTTTTGTTTTGTTTCATCGCTTCCAGACCACCCAGTTGTGTATATTTAATTTAATAAAAAAAAAAATTAAAATTTTTAAAAACCCCCGACAAAAAAAGCCGCCAAAAAACGACAACTAAAAAGTAAAAAATAATTAAGCACTACCTAGCTGTTGCCCGCGACTTCATCTGCGAACAATTCGTTTATCCCTATCCCGCTGGGACTATGCTGATTTCCCGCAAAATTAGCCTAAGTTAATTTAGTATAAGTACCTAGTAATATTCTTTTTATCTAAGCGTCGTCGGTGTCGGGGGACCGCTAAGGTTAACAGAAACTAAAGTATGTTGTATTTTTTAAAGTACAGTCAGCATCAGAAGTCGCTATACACTTTAGGCGCTCAAAGAGAGGTAAACGTTTAAATTGTCAAAAAGTTGTTGACTGTCATGGTAGTATTTACTTGTGAGCGCTCAATGTGTCAAAAATACCTAAACAGTCGATATTCGTTAATTTCTACACTCCTAACAAGTCATTGATACCTTAGCTGTCAAAAAAACACTGATATCTAAGCACTCAACATATCAAATATATCTGAGCAACATGGAAAAATAGACGTTAAAAGTATATAGCTATGGTCGAAGTTATTTCAGGTAAGCGATATGACAATCATCGAAAACAGTACAGACTTGTCATCACATACATCTGTCTCATGTTTTTCTCTTCAATCAAATTTGACAGAATATGCATCTAACTCTTATTTTACTTTTCAGCAGAATCAAAGTCAAACCGTCTGACACATAGCAAAAACTAAATGAAGGCTAATTTCGAACTCATAGTCAAGGCACGTCGTGGCACCATTGACATTCCTTTGCTTTTCAAAGCATAGATCCCGGGTTCAAATCTCAGTCGACACATAATTAATTAGACTTGATCTTTTTCTTGGTTTTATTATTGTTTTATGGCTTTTTTTTTTTTTTAAGTTTGGATCGCATTCGTTTTTACGATTTTTCTCAATTTTAACATAATATAGCACTTGCTTTTTAAGAAATTAGTTATTTTTATCGACAAATTAGTTTTTATTTTATACCTTTTTTCCCACCCTTGGGGTAAAAGGGTTTTTTTTCCAAATTTATATAATATCGATTTCAAGGCTATCCAATAAAAAAAGAACTCAGAACTCCGTCATTTGTGAACCGATTTGTAATATTTTTTTTTTGTGTTCGTCTAGGAATGGTTTCAATTAAGTCCCATAAGCACTAAATCAGGATCTGATGATTGGATCCTAAGGAAATCGAGGGAACTCTTCAAATTTTGTGGGAACACCTATGGTAATTTTGATATATTTTATAGCAACTCGTGCATTTGCTTTTGAAAATCATCATTTGGTGAAGCGAAACTGATGATGAAGACCACAGTTGACCATAGGAGTTACTACTCGATAACAAGTATTTCATGGGTTGAATTTCAATTACTTTAACATAGTGGCTAAGCAATTTATGCTCCTCGTAATGCATATGGTGAAATGGAGTAGGTGGTGAAGCACCAGAACTCCTCAATAATGAACGTCTCTGCATCGGAAAGAGCAATTTTTCGTAGAAGGTGGCGGGCAGTTGAAATTAAACTATTGTATCTTAGATCCTTTATACTAAATAGCGTGAAAAAAAAATATAACTACAAATTAAACCGACTACAAAAAACCACGAAAATAATTTTCTACCAGTCTGAAGTCGGTCGGTGCCTCAGCACGAGCCAGCAGGAGTGGACCTATAGTCATCTATCTCACCTACGCACTTAATATTGGGCTTCAATCACTCCTGCTGGCTCGTGCTGAGGCACCGACCGACTTCAGACTTGTAGAAAAATATTTTCATGGTTTTTTGTAGTCGGTTAATTTTTATACCCTAGGCTGCTATTTATTCTTAAACTACCAATAATTCTCAAGCAAACTTAGCCGTTATAGTTTTTCTTGGAAGTTTGATATACTAACTACCATCCTGAATATTTTTAAATTTTTCCACCCACCGGTTTAGATTTTAGAGGGGGTGACGCTCGATTTTAATGAAAATTTGCACTTTAAAGTTGAATATTTCGCAAACGCTTTACTGAATCGAAAAATCGTTTTAGCAAACCCCTAATGGTTTTAAAATACCTATCCAATGATACCCCACACTATAGGGTTGGATGAGAAAAAATCACCGCCACTTTACGTCTATGGGAGGTACCCTAAAAAAAATTGTTTTTGAATTTTTAATTGTACGATTTTGTCGGCATAGTTTACTTACTTAGATTATATACAACACTAGATGGACCGTAGGCGGCACGAAAACGTCCCCAAAAAATATAAGCCAACTGTTGGCTTATAAGTCATTTTCCCCCCTCAGTCTGCATTGTGACACCGTAGGTGACGTATGCGGAGCGCGCAATACAAAAGTGCCGAAATATGACCAAATGTGCTATAAAAGTGTGCCGCAATTATAAAGGCAGGATTAAAAATCCTAATAACGTGATTTTCCATTGGTAAGTACTCGAGAATCCATAAAATTTCGTAAGAAAAGATTAAATTATTTAGGTTAGTATTGTTTGACATTTTTTATAGGTGTTACCAGTTTCCAGTGCAAAATTCCCCACAGTTCAGTCAAAATCGTATTGAAAAGTTTGTATTGGGCACAAAATCGAAATATATCGATTTCACGCATCAACCTGAACAGTTTTTATTTTTAATCTATTTGAGAAAATGACGAATCTAATTAATGTTCTTTGATATTTTAATGAATATTTGCACCATCTTATTGAGCTTTCTTTTATTCTGTATTTATTTGAGATTGATAAGTAAGCTGTAAACAAATACATATAATGTGGGTGTTTAGGTCATAAAAACTGCAATCAATACTGAATTCGCAAAAAGTCAAGTGTTTCGTATAAACGTTCATAAGATGAATATAAATTCAAGATTATGAAAGATAATATATTTAGTTTGATATACTGAACTACCATATGCAATTTGATTCATACTTTTTAATCTGTCTTCAGAATACCTATAGATCCTGTAGTTAAAAAGGCATGGGTGGACATTATAAGAAAAAGTCGGGAAGAAAACCTTTGGCTGCCTGCAAAATCAGCTGTCATATGCTCCGAGCATTTCAAAAGATTTTTCGATTTAGTAATTTGTTTGCGAAATATTCAACTTTAAAGTGAAAATTTTCATTAAAATCGAGCGTCCCCCCCCCCCCCTCTAAAATCCAAACCGGCGGGTGGAAAAATTTGAAAAAAAAAAAACAGGATGCTAATCAGTATATCAAACTTCCAAAGAAAACTATAACGGCTAAGTTTGCTTGAGAATTATTAGTAGTCTATGAGTAAATAGCAGCGTAAAGTATAAAGTATACTCTCTCTGACTCGAGTGTAAAGATGAAGCTGTCACGTGGTCGCCACGCACACAAACAAGAAAAAGTGTGGACGTTTTCAATCGCATTGTTTTTTACTGAGGCTCGGTCTAGTGTTGTATATAGTCTAAGTTTACTTATATATCCGTGCAAAATAACAGCTTTCTAGCATTGATAGTCTCTGAGCAAAGCCGCGGACGGACAGACAGACAGACAGACAGACAGACAGACGGACAGACATACAGACAGACAGACAGACAGACATGGCGAAACTATAAGGGTTCCGTTTTTGCCATTTTGGCTCCGGAACCCTAAAAATCAACTAAGTACTTAAAACAGTAACGCAACAATGAACAATAACAAAATGAACAATAACAAAAATCAAACTCGCGACGCAAAAAATAAAATATACTCGCGGCGACTGTAGTTTCCACTCATGAACCAAACGTGTGTTGCTTAGAAGCACTCGGCGCACACAGGCGCACGAATAAACATGGCGAGCGCGGTGAGGCGCAATGTGGGTGTACTCTCCCGTCCCTACCTGCTCACATCCCGCAGATACCGATAACGCGCTACTGGGACGACAATCGTCTTATGTTAAGAGCGAGCTAAAAGTTTGTCGCGGGCGGCGCGGACTATACCTACAGCCAATTCAATCTGGTTATAGGTATCAGTTATTTTGTTAGAATCTCGGACTTTTTTTAATGTACCCATCTGAAATAGTTCTTGGTGTTTTCGATGGAAAAATACACATGCAGTTTTTTATAAATTTTGAGAAAATGTTTATATTAGTCTCGGCTGGTATAGCGATTGCTGGCTTTGTATAGTTAAACGGAGTCGCAAGTTCGTTCGTTTAATACTCTCACTCAGCCAGCAAATGCCTACTTCCATACCACGACAATACCTGTATTATCTAATATGAACGCTTCCCATACATGAAATCGTACCGAACAAACGTGTTTGCGCGCGTAAACACCCGTGCGTGGCCCCCGTCCGCCGCCGCTCGGCCGCGTCTGCACGTTTCGACCACAACCATTTGTTTTTATGTTTTATTCCTTTAAATATCGTGGGCGAAAATGACACAAATTTACAATGTCGATTTATCATGCACTTATGATATAGAATATGTGAACTGTAATAACTGTAATATTTTTTTAAAGCATTTGTAGGTTAAGAAAACAAAATAATTTGAAATCTTAAAATTGCGTGGTCTAATTTGACACAATTTTTTTTAATGGGCGTATGTAAGTAATCTGAAATAGGAAATAAATATTTCATAAACTGTAATTTTTTTTTTCACACTTTTTTTACATACTGACTTTATAACAGTTTGCACTGGACGAAAATGACACAACTTTGGTTTACAGACTCCAAGGGCTATCCTAGATATGATGCCATAATTATTTTTAACTTTAAATTTATTTTGGGAGATTTATTCAAATAAAAAAAAAACAACCAAAAATCTTCGAATTGCTGAAAATGCAGGCGACAAAAATGACACAAAACGCTATAATAAGCTTTATAGGTACAACTGTACCCACAGGCAAAAAATAAGAAACTTTAGAATTCTTGAAACCTGTCACCTCTAAATAATGTACTCCTGCCGGCCTATTATTGAATGTCCGACTGTAATGTTTCTCAGAACGATTGTGTGTCGTTACTCATTTTTTTCCGGATTCATTAAGTGTTCAGAATTGTTATAAAACAAACCTAACCTAACTTATAGTTTTCTATAATGAACATTTGAAAATTTCAGAAAACTGTAAGGTTTCAGTGAAAAAAAAATTATGACAAACGATGATTCGGACAAGATTGCGGTATGACTAGCGAAGAGTATGCGAACATTGGCGCTCCCATAAAACTAGAAACCTTTGAAGTCATCGCTGGACAGCTTACTTAATGTATACCATTTTTTTTTTGATAATTCAATATTCATTTGTGGTTTTCAACGAAAAAACCATTGCGCTCTACCTACCGTAATATATCGCTATGTTGTGAAAACTATTAATTGCTCTATGATCAATGAGTCTTATTTATCTATGCTGTCCCACATAATAATATTTTTGTGTCTCTTGCGTAGGGTTGTCTGTTGCTGTGTTGTGAATAAATGTATTTCTTTCTTTCTTTTTCTTTCTTTATTTCATTATTACAATCTTCTTCCTTTTCTTCATACGAACATGGACTTTCTCCACACGCTTTTTTATTTCAACTAATGCTGTGAAACCACCGTAAATCGTTTCCAAGACGTTTGAACTAAATTTTCTAATCTGCCTACTCAAATAGATAGGTACCTCACGTTGCAATATTTCCTCAAAAAAAAATCTTATTCTTAACAATCCCCGTTCCCAGAAACTCTTTTTCAATGCAAATACGTCCTTACCCACAAATTGAGACGTCGCCTCTTAAAATATGCAAATATCTTTCATAACGAGCGGTGGCTGTTTGTCCAGTGCTCTAAACTAGTGATGCGCTGGTGTTTTGTATCCGTATCCGGTGATTATTCCAAGGAGAAATGATCCTAAGGCCTAGTTTAGACTTGCAAGCTTGCTTGATTGTTTTTAACTCCCGACGCAAAAAAGGGGTGTTATAAATTTGACCGCTATGTGTGTCTGTTTGTGGCATCGTAGCTCTTAAACGGGTGGATCAATTTAAATACGTTTTTTTTTAATTGAAAGCAGGTTTTCTAGCAATGGTTCTGAGATATGTTTTATCAAAATCGGTTCAGCCGTTTAAGAGATATTAAATTTTGAAGTCACAAAGTCAGGGGTTTTCTGACTTTTTGTTGGTTAGGTTATTACTCGTATCTGTCTAGTTTTGAATGGGTCCTACTGAAAAACAGTGAAGTACATGCTGCTTAAAATGCTATAGTAGCCGTCTCCTGCGACTCCGTCTGCGGAGAGTTCATCTATCGCTTTTAATTTTCTGCGATAAAAATTATTATCTACAATACGTACACTCGTTATCACAAACTCTAAGTGGTAAAAAATATTTAAGCACGCACTTTCAGGGTATTTATTAGAAAGCTCGGGTTTTTTTAACGGCGACTAGCTAACATTAAGATACCTAAGAATGTCGAAATCCGATTCGTATCTTCTGTATCCACATCCGCAAATCATTCTGGCACATCTCTACTTTGAATACATCTGCGGAAAGGCTCAGTGTTATTGATTTGTGTGCAATGAAAGGGAATTTTTGTTTTAACGAACGCTTACGTTTGTTTTTAACCAAAGTATTTTGATCCAGGAAGCCGTCGTGCTTTTTCCCTATAATTAGATGAATTCTGAACTCTAATTAGAGAACCTAATTGTGGCAAATTGCACCCGATCATGTTCTTTCATGCTTTCAATTATGAACGTACCTTACTTCTCGTTTTGTGCCTTGACATAATTATTATTGAAGGTGCACGTGGGAACTGCCTCTATTCCTTGTTGGACAAAGAAGCTTACATATGTATACGCTTCGGCTGTCCTCTTTTTTCAACAGATGGATTTTTCAACCGATTTTCGTGGAATTTTGCGAGTCATAAATGTATACGGTACATAACGTTACCAAGGTAGGTATGTGAAATATTTTTATATATTTTTTTACTTCATAATTATATTTGGGTTTAATAACAGCCGTATCGATAACTTTAATAAAATAATTGTTTTCTCAAAAATCATTTAAGTATTTTATTTAATGATCAAAATTTACTAAACATAACTTTCTATCAATAACCTTAAATGATTTAAAATTTAAAAAAAAGAACTATATTATACTATTTATTTTATACAAAACATAATATTTCCACTATATTTTAATTGCAATTTACAAATATTATTTTACATTCATCAATGCTTAAAACTATATCTACTGTCTTAAAGGCAAGAAACAGTAGAATTGGAATCCAATATTGAAGAATTGGAATATATAGTTATTTTATAATTAGTTATTTTATTTTATTTTTGACATATTTTTAGTATGATATTTTAAATTTTACAAATCTTTAATTGTATAAAGTAATTTTCCATAATATTGTCAATGTATAGGTAAAAGCTGATGTGTGTGTGTTTTTTTAAGCAATTTGCATGTTGATTCGTCGACTGAATACTGGTCCAAAACATGTAGTAATTAAGATCTGTATTTACGTATTCTAAGCAAATATCATTCTTTCTTTCTTTCTTTCTTTCTTTCCAAATTATGATAAAAACCTTTACTGGGCTGCTGATACCTTCCGAATAATTAAAATGTCTAAAATATGTAACTTATCCGAAAATTTTAAGCCATATCCGCACTAAATTGAATCTAGATCAGTCCAGGACATAGCGGAATCCTGACTCAGCAGACAAGTTTTAACGAGACCCAAACTTTGTGCAATTAGTGAACGGAACATAATTATAACAAACGCAAGTTTTCAGGACGTCGCTCTTGATCGCGACGTATTTGAACAAGTCCTTTAAGTTCAGATAAGGACTCATTGTGGAGGTTGCACTATTCATGAAAGTAAGCGTTAGTGTTTACAATGTCATCTCTGCAGCAAGCGACGGTAGTTATTCCATTTACTGAGTAGGAAAGAGTTTTCCTGTAAGTGAAGATTTATATAAATATCAACTAAAAATAGAGGACTGCCCGGTTCTATTCAATATTATAATGCCAAAGTTTGCATAACCAAGCGAATTAGTTCTAACTGACAATGGGCAAACCTCAATAATCATTTTTGAAGACCTATCCACAGCCCCGCACGTAAGGGTTTGATATAAAAAAAAATTTGAGTTTCAGTTAAGTATGGGGGACTCCCAAAAAAAAAGAGCGGCCTAAGTATAGATGGGCAGATGAAATCCAAAAAATAGCCGGAAACGACTGGATACTACAAGCGGAAAGCAGAGAAGCATGGAAACAGTTGGAGGAGGCTTCACCTCGAACGGGGACATATCTTAAATTGTTTGGTTAAGTAAATTATATTTTTGTCATTTTTAAGTGCATGGAAATAAAGAGGCTTTGTTATTATTTTTATATATTACTATGGGGGACTCCCAAAATGTATTGTTTTCTTTTTCTATTTTTGTATGAAAATCTTAATGCGGTTCACAAAGTACATCTACTTACCAAGTTTTAGCAGTATAGTTCTTATAGTTCCGGAAAAAAATTGGCTGTGACATACGGACGGACAGACAGACATACAGACATGACGAATCCATAAGGGTTCCGATATTTGCCTTTGGCTACGGAACCCTAAAAATTGTAACCAGACCAATGATGCATGTATATTAAATCCCCAATTGGATCCAAACCGGGCTCGCCCCAAAACCATAGCACTCTCATTCTAAAGCTTACTAGATATACAAATCACTTGGTAGAGTAAAATAAATGATTTTATTTCATATCATCAATGCAGCGTACAATCCGTGAGCTTTTAGAAAACCCTTCGGGTTTCGGGGGAAATCGGAAGAATTCGTTAGTAAAAAATGACAATTGTCTTTTTGACTCAGTAGCAATCCATCACGCGTAGAGTGCACTCGTTGTGTTTTCATTGATGTATATAGAGCAGTTAAAACCACCAATTGCATATATTTATTTAGCTAGTTTGTTATTTTTCGGAAATTGATTTCCATGGCGAGTCAACTTAAGCAGGGTATGTCTGTAAATAGCCAATCACTGGAAATTGATTACAATATATTTATAAATATTTTGTATATAAGTTGATTTTTTTAAGAAAAAAATGGTCGTAAATATTTTAATAAGGTACTAGACCGTGTTATAGAAGCTCCGGGGATTTCGAAAAGTGCATTAAAAAAAATATAAAACGAAAGCAGACCAAAAAAATTCATTTGACGTACCCAAGAGAAGTAGATACAGTATAACAATAGCTCTATATAATTCCAAACAAAAGTACTGTGTTGAGGCGGGGTGTTCTCAATTTAAATTGACGATGGAAGAATTCGAAAATGCTGATTTTGTTTTATTTGTATCATGACAAAAAGTCATATTGTATTAAAATTAGAAAAAGATAAAGAAGCGTCATATTATTATATTAAGGTTCATTTTGTACTGATGGTTATTCTTTACATAACTTTTTACGGTAACTTTGAAAAGTTTTGCAAGTTGATAACAGAACAGAACCGCGTATCACGATCGCGTGTCATCGTCAATACCCGAAGCATGCTTCTAAAATCCGAAGGTTTTTTTAAGATCTCACGGACTGTACTCGTATACCGGGTTATACCGGGTGTGACCTGTAATACGAGCAAAAAATTAAAACATAGATCGACGTCGTCAAACTGAACAGCATTAGTTCAGCGACTTTTAAAAATAACAGTCTTAGAATGTTCCTTTTTTTCATACATTTTAAATACTGCTATCAATGTACGCCATCCTAGAACCCAACTGACGTCGCCTACAACCATCAAGCATTTTGATTTACATTGCTTGTTCGAATAAACTTTAAAGTGTAAAAAAAAAATACTATTTATTTTTAAAAGTCGCTGAACTAAATGTTGTTCAGTGTGAGGAGTATGATCTACGTTTTAATTATTTGATCGTATTACAGGCCACACCCGGTATGCACATACGTACATAAAGAACATTCTAGCAGTCACGTCGTAGGGATGCGGAGTCAACTCGCCACCTTTGTTAACGTACGTACCAAAACTCTACGTGTACTAGGAGAGTTACTCCCGGAAATGTAGCATTATTGACTGTTTTTTCAATTTTCACAGTTTTTTTTGATAATAAAACTACCATTATGATTGGTTTTTTGGAATCTTTTTGTATTTTTTATTTCAATTCCAAATTTTTACTTTCCCAGCTTTTTAGATTCCCAGTGTTGGTCTTATTTTTCTGGTTTTTCTGTGCATCTATGTTTCGGTTTGTATTTTCAATAAAACTACCGTAAAACTAACTTGGTATTCCCTTGACTTGTCTAAAATTATTTTGCCTAATTTCAGTTGGTTGCCTAATTGGAGTAGTGCGTAAGCCTTAGTTTGTAGGTATAGGTTTAAGTTGATTTTATTTTTTATTGTATTTTTATTTATTCCTATTTGTATTTTACTTTTAAACTTCCATAAAAATCCAATATCCGTAACCAAAACCGAAACTATCGGATAATCCGTAATAATTTAACATCCGTAACCGTAACCGAAACCGGTATTATGTTTGACATACCGGGTATTATGTTTGTTATATTTTGTTCTTTTCTATTCTATTCTACATATTATTATATCCGTATCCATATCCAGATCCGAAATGTTATGTTTATTCATAACATCCCTGATGTCGTATCAGTATACGCTGCTGCTGGGCTTTCGCCTTTCTCAAGGATCCTCACGAAAATAGATCTTATACCTACATTACCCGCATTAGCTTTCCGTAGTCTTTATAAAATCGTCCATCAACCTTCCGGGAAGCCTACTAAAATTTCATTTTCCAGTAAGCAGTCATCAGTGCAGGATCTTCATCCCCGAAGCCCATCAGTCTTACAACCATTTTTTGCAGCTGAGTGCTACTTAGGGCATTAAAATTTAGGTCAGCTTTGAGGCAACTTCACTTCAAAAACAAAACCTGACAAACGACATCGACATCGACTTCAAAAAACTCGACGAGCCAACAGGAGTGATTGAAGCCCAATGTACTCGTATATAGTACCTATGTAGGTGAGGTAGACGACTGTAGCTCCACTCCTGCTGGCTCGCGCTAAGTCACCGACTTTAGAATGATAGAAAATTATTTTTATGGTTTTTGTAGCCGGTTAAATTTTTTGTTATATTTTTTTTTTCACTTTTGATTGGATCACGCTGAAGTACTTTGAATACATTTTTCCTTTGCTTTTTGCGTGACCTGTACCTTCACGGAAGTTTCAAAATTAATATCACTTAGCAACACTCCCAATTAATTGTTTATTCTCGCATTTTGTATTTTAAATTGAAGAATATGACGTTTTGAAAAATTTCTGAGACCAACAAACAAGACTCATTATTTTAACCCTCTACATCTGCTATTAAATATCACTACGTATAAGTTTCGTGACAGAGTGATTATTTAACCGTAGTAAAATTTAACAAAGCATCAAACGCTAAGTCCTTCACGGTAAAACCTTAAACCCCGAGTGGAAACTGTGATTGTGCCGCGAGAAAAGTTAACGAGAAGAATCCTGATGAAGCACGTTATTGTAAAGAAAACTTTGGCTGTATTTAATTAAGAGTTTTAATTGCTTGCAGTTGGGAATGTAGTGTTAGCTGAGACGAATTATAATGATATTAGTATAGAGATTATCTTAAGAAGAGAGAGAAAGAGACAGAGAGGTATAGGGTAAGAATGAGAAGGAAAACATATTGGAACAACATTGAATAACAAATAAGACGTATAGCATATTGAACCCTATATTCTCATTTTATTTCTTGATTCCAGCCTTTATACGTCCCACTGCTGGGCACAGGTCTCCTCTCAGCATTAGAGAACTTAGGTCGTAGTTCCCACGCAGGCTCAGTGCGGATTGGGAGCTTCACACACACCATTGAATCGCTTTTCAAGTTTCAATTCACCTTTAGACCTAGTTCCTATTAAATTTGAATAATTGTTTCTCCGGTTTGTATGAAATTTTGAAAACAGGTAGTGCATAAGAAAAATACATAATCGATTTAATCCGTTACTTAGAAAATACTGCAGACGTATTTCTTCTTTTATCAATCAAATAAAAAATTACAAAAATGAAGCGCAAATAAATATATAAGAAAAAAAATATAGGAGTGAAAAAAATGAAATATAAGTGTGTGGGAGGTACTTACCTACTCTATTCTACTAAAAAAAAATCTATTTTTTTTTCTTCTCAAAATTCTTTTTACAAGGTGTTTTAGAGCTGGTTTCGCTCTCAACGTGTTAAGAGCGTTTATACCTGCTAAGCTTGCAACGTTGTATTTTTGTTAGTTTTTCTAGATTATTCTATAAAAATGGAATGAAAATCAAAAATGTTGTGTAATAGAACACTTTTAATGTATCTACTCCGATAGTTATTCGTTATAGACTTTTATTTTCTTGAAAAACCGTTAATAAACATTAATTCATTTTAAAGAATATAAAAGTCTATCACGAATAATTACGAACTATATATATGTGAGTTCTTATTTTATTATTGATGGTAGAAACCAGCCATCGAACGTAGGTAGGGCTCTTCCACGACTGTTTTAGTAAGTACTTTATAATTCGTAAATAGTAACTAGCGAAGCCCGACCCTAGGCTTATTATCCTAAGTTATAAGAAGAAATTATATTTTATGTTGTTATAACTAAATTTCAAGACTGACCATTGAACTCGACACCTTGGCACTTAGCACCCATTTAGATCTCACTTCATTTGTCGTTAAAGTCAACAAACAAGGCATATATCAAACTATTTAACTTGGCTTTCATTTCAGATGTATGTTTTGTTTTAAGTTCCCAATCCGCACTGGGCCCGCGTGGGGACTATGGCCCAAGCCCTCTCATTCCGAGAGGAGGCCTGTGCCCAGCAGTGGGACGTATATAGGCTGAGATGATGATGATGTATGTTTTGATGGGATATATCACTACAGATCACGTCTCCTTCCATATTCCAATAAAGTATTTTTCGATATCAAAGAAGGCTCACGTTACAGACATTATTCATGGTTATATAAGGATAAGTTAAGTATATAAGAGGATAGGTTAATCGGCGATTTATGTTATAGCCTTATGGATAACCTTGGATTTATTAAGTCTGCTACAGATATCGATGATTCGGCGAAAAATGGGGTAGTTTTTTTACTTTGAGTTATACGAAGATCTCACTAACTTTTTTGATCATGAAACTACCGTGAGACTCACTCATATTAAATGATATTGTAATGGATAACTCACGTGTTAAATCGAGTTTAGCTCGACATGATTCGCGTGCTCCATTGAAGAAGGGTTTTGAAATAGCCCGAAACAGTGAGTTATCCGTTACAATATCATTTAATATCTCACTAACTTATCTTTGAGGGCTTGAAGTGAAACGATGTCGTCATCCCAGCTTCTATGCATCAAACTAGTGCGCACAGGCCTCTTCTCAGAATTAGAGAGCTTAGGATGTAGTTCTCGCGAATCTAGTGTGTATCAACATTTCACACACTGGATACTGAATTTTAAATGTAATTGCCTTCACATGTCGACACTCAATATGAATAACATTGTAATTAAATCAGACATGGTTTTCAATGCAGCTATTTTTTTTTTAAGTTTTTTTATTTTAGCTCCTGGTTTCAGTTATTCTGTGAAGTTGTAAATTTAATGATATCAATTGCTATTGCTCTTTTTTAATGATATAAGTGAAATTTCATAATACCACTGCAAGTATGATTTTTGAACCTTTAATAAACATTTGTTCGTTTTTAAGGAATATAAAAGTCTGTCGCGAATAATTATTGGAGTTGACACATTAACTTACACCCGTATATAAAGAGAAGTAAAGGCCGTTACTTGTAATTACTCAAGTAACGATTTTTATTCTATACTTGAGATTTTGCTTGAAATTTGAACTGTCAAATGTTAGATTTCTTGGCCAAGTCATAGTCACCATTTTCTTTACTTAAGCATTTACTTAGCAACAAGTAATTACTCGTTTATAAATACGGATGTTACAAGAAGAGTTCTATCAGACCATATTTTTTATTTTTATTCATTTTTTTAGGGACAATCGAGAAAAATTAACAACAATGCAACTTTGCCAGCTTAGCAGATAAACGCTCTTAACACCAAATAGTTGTCCAATAAGCGTATCCAGCTACGAGGGCTGCACTGAAAGTTTCGGGAATCCAAAACTTAGAAACTTAATTTTGGCACATATTATACCATTTTATAATCTCTAAAGTTTCAGTATCTTAACCCACTAGACAAATAGAAAAAAAAAGTAATGGTTCGGTTTCAATTGTTTTTTGAAGTCGTCGAGTCGCTGATGAAAATGGAATTGTCCCGTGAAAACTTAAGAGCTATGATTTATTACGATTTTAAAAGTGGATTAACACAAAAAAAAATGGAGACCGGATGATTGCTGCTTTTGGTAATGAAGCATCTTCAAAGACTGCAATATACAAGTGGTATTTAGATTTTAAACGCAACCGTGTATCACTCACGGACGATGTGCGTGAGGGTCGACCAAAATCGGCCGTCACTCAAGAAAACATTGATGCTGTTCGTCAAATGATAAAAGATGACCGGCATGTGACATACTGGGAAATTCAAGAGTGCTTGGGTATTAGAATGAGTCAGATACAAATTATTTTACGGGAAGAATTGGGCGTGCAAAAGTTGTTTTCTCGCTGGATCCCTCATTTATTATCTGACGAGCAAAAAGCGACTTGTATCAATTGGTGCCGCAAAACTTTGAATAAATTCAACGGAGGAGGCTCAAATGCGGTTTTTAGTGTCGTATCGGGTGACGAGTCGTAGATATATGCATATGAGCCTGAATCTAAAAACAAGTCTCGAATATGGGTCTACGAAGATGAGCTCAAGCCGACAAAAGTTATTCGCTCTCGCAGCACGGCCAAGAAGATGGTGGCCACGTTTGTCTCCAAATCGGGTCATGTAGGTACTATACCTTTCGAAAATCGTAGAACGGTTAATGCCAATTGGTACACAACTATTTGTTTGCCGAGTATCTTTGATTAACTCCGAAAAAATAACCCTAATCGCCGCATCGTCCTTCACCACGAAAATTCCAGCTCCCACACGGCTCGGAAAACAAATGAGTATCTGAACGGTAAAAACGTCGAATTCCTGGACCATCCTCCATACAGCCCCGACTTAAGCCCCAATGACTTTTTCACATTCCCCAAAATCAAGGATAAGTTGCCTGGTCAGCGGTTTCAGACGCTGGAAGAAGCAGTGGACGCCTTTAAAAGGCCATTTTATCGACCCCTACTTAAGCGTTCAATAAGTGCTTTAAAGACTGGTTTAAACGCATGGAAAAGTGCATAAAATATAACGGCGAATACTTTGAGAAACAATAAAAATACTTTTATCCAATTTAACTGCATACTTTTATCTATTCCCGAAACTTTCAGTGTGACCCTCGTATCTCTAGAAGACTAACAATAAAATAGTTTTATATTTTCTAAGCAGCCAGGAATGAACCCGCGAGACATCGGAATGCGTCCGTTGTCCTCCCGCGTGCTTTATTGCGTCCATGGTTTAATTTACAGGCTTTTAGAGTTTAAAAAACTTCATTACCCAAGCGGCCAAACGGTCACAGCGGAAGACCAGCGTTGACCTACACGGCCAACACTAAGTGCCCTTAGTGTAAGTTTTTGGTTACAAATACGTCTCGATCGCGTTCACGTTAAAATCTCAATTTGTATGGAAACACGAACATCGTAAACGTCCTGCTAGAGGCGCTGTTCGTGTTTCCGTGCAAATTGAGATTTTAACACGAACGCGATCGAGACGTATTTTGTAACCGAAAATTTACACTAAGGGTACTGAGCTGCGACCGTTTCGCGCTTTCGCATATTGTTTTTTTACGTATTTTTATTCTGTTTTTTACTTAATGTGCGAAGAGCAAATAAAATATTTCTATTTCTATTTTCTATCATCTAATCATCATCAGCCGGAAGACATCTATGAACAAAGGCCTCCTCTTTTGAATGACAACTCGCCAATTATATCCACCAGTTTCCACATCTCTCACGATGTCGTCAGTACACCTGGTGGACGAACTTCATTTTTTACTTAAAGGCTTTTTAATTAGCTCGTCGAATTGGCAATGGGGAAAGCCATATAGCACGGAGAACAGCTGTTGGAGCTGTAAAGTTCTCGAATGGAAAACGCGGATCGGCAAGCACAGCGTTGGACTGCCAATGCGATGGACGGATGACCTGGTTAAAGCCGCGGGTTCACGGTGGATGCGGGCAGCTTCCAACCAAAGCAACTGAAGGTCTATGTATCTATATCTTAAGTACAACAGTGGACATCCTACGCCTAATATGATGGAGAAGAAGACCTTTTAGAAAACATCTAATAAGTTCAAATTGACCACAAATAAAATAACTGTTTATGTCCTTTCTGTGAGTCTATTTTTAGCTTTTCATCGCCATCCACCCAGCCAACACATAAGCCAGATAGTAGCGAAAATATACCACAATAAGCAGTGTCAAGCTTTGTTACTTTTGTATTACAGCTGACGTTATGGCTTTATTTTGAATAAGAGAGTTCTAAAATTAAAATAATGTTTTAAGCTTACTAAATTCTGTATAAAGTTCGCGGTATTTTTTCAAGCTGAATAGTAATCAAGAGTGGAATCTGCTAAACAAGCGATATTCAAATAAAAGTAATTGAAAAAGCTATTATCTGCACAGTAGCTGAAGTTTTTGTATTGTCCTGGATAACATATTTAAGTAAAGCAGTTAAACAGCAAAACGCTGAATATAGACAAAATATTTTCTTTAAGCTGCATAGTGTACGAAATGGCACTAATTTATTCAGATGCTGAATATTTTAGATTTTTTCTTCTTTACACAGCTGACTTCTGCATAATTGAAAATAAACTCCTTGTTTTACCTAACTTATAGCGGTATAAGCGTACAATTGTCTTTATGTTAAGCTTAAAACAATATGAGTTACAAATGTGGGTATCTTAAGCAGCAAATAACTGATTAGTTGAAGATATCGTATGTTTATATCCAGATACCATCCATTCATCCAGTCGCATTTGAACTATTATGCAGAAATAAGCAAAACAATCACTGAAATAGACACTTTTATTCAAATTGGCCGTCCGCCATTAACTAACGTTCGGCATAACCTCTTTTTATAAAAATCCTCAACATTTATCTTATGAAACACTTTGTTTAGTGTGTAGGAAACATTAGCAGTCATACAAAATATGATTCTCATTATTTGCTGGGACTGAAATTTGATAAAAAGTAAAGATAATTTAATTTAAATATTATTTCACATTTGTTTACCTTTTAAATTGTAGCTTTATCTTAAGGCGCTCAAAAAATATATATTAATCATATTGATAATTCACAGTAAAGTGCCATGCGTTTATATAATTCACCTTAAACTTACTTAAAATGCATGAAACAATTTGCTTAGGTACCAAATTTTTGAAGATGATCAGCGACCATTACAATTTTTATATAAAAATACATTTTATACTTTTTTTACTTGCATGATTTCTTTATAAAACTACTCCTGAGATCGGAATTTTGAATATCATTTGAACATCTGAACTCACAAATTAACAACTGCATAAAAGATGTATAATTTCTGGACTAAAGAAAAATCAGAATTTATGCAGAAGATATTCAGTGTGTTGTACATTTATTCAGCTGCTATGTGGCTATTAATCAAATGTTATCCAAATTGAAGCAAGATATTTTGTGCCCAAATTGCTTGAATATCATCTGTATAAGCGCTTACACAGAAGTTATACAAATACTTTATCGAGCTTAAAGTCAAAAGAATTGCTTTTACGCAAAATTTATTCAGCTAATCTGTGTTGGCTGGGCACTGCTGGGTACAGGCCTCCTCTCAAAATTAGGAGGCTTAATTCCCACATAGGCCCACTGCAGATTGGGAACTTCACACACACGAAGACTTTTAATTACAAGCTTTTATTTAGTTTCACCTTTCCCCTTTTCTGTCTGTTTGTCTGTCTGTCTGTAGGTAATCAAATCTTGCAAGTCTGATTGCCATTGTCCAGTGTAGTCTAATTGACTTGAAGTTTGAAATACTTATATAAATCGCGAGGCAGTACAATAATCTCATAGTGACATCCTTTTAGTCTAGCGAGGATCGTCTCCACAGGACGGAACTCGTCAACGGTTAATAGCATCGACTTGAAATTTGGTACGCAAATGTAGTTTAGGTGACAATGCAAGTACAGTCAGCAAAAAAATCTTGTACTAAAAATGAAATTTTTATGGCTGGGTTATTTTTACTAAATCTCCTGTAACTTGCACCTAGCTTAGCTACGAGTAGGGAAGACTTACAGAAGTCAATTTTAAACCTACTCTGCATTGCTAACTGCAGAATTTAACTTATTTTACTACCCGTATTCTAATGTTACGTAAAGGGTTTTCTACGGTAAAGAAACAGGCAGGTACAGTCACCAGCATTAATATCTGCCACAGTCGAGCGTGCGAAAATATCTGACACGTCCTTCCGGCCCTAGAAATAGAGTCGTATCAGATATTTATGCACGCTATTAGGTACTTTTTTTCAGATAACTAAGAAGTCAAAATATTGCCTATTACCTTTAGTACTCTGTGGCAATATTTGGATGATACCTGCTTAAATTAGTAGGATATTGTTGACATTCCATACATCATGAAATCGTTGTAAAATTAATTATGCAAAGGTTCCAGCGGGTTACATGGTTTAACCGAAACAAGGAAACAAAGCAAGTGAAAGAAAGTTAACCTAACTAATATCATAAATGCAATAATTGCATGTGTGTATATGCGTGTGTGTTTTTATTGCATTTTCACGCTAAATTACTGGACGGATTGGTATAAATATCTGAAATAAAGGAAATTAATCTTAGCCTTAAAAATATACTTATATATAAAGAGTTTATTGTCTCGTAAAGGATAAGACAAATATGTTATCTAAATAAGACTTCTAAAACCCAAATGAGCATTTTACTGAGATGATTAAGTTAACAAACATTTAACAGGGCGTTAAATAAAAAAAAATATGATGAAAAAGTCTTTGTCTCGTAAAGATAAGGCGGATATTTTAAGTAAATAAGGCTCTTCTAAAACGCAAAATGAGCTTTTTAATGCGATTATTATGTTAGTAAACATTTCACCAGTGCGTTAAATTTAAATCACAAAAACTGATGCTTCACAAAATGGCCGCTACGACAAAATGGCTGCCACACATAGACAAAAGAATGAAGGTCCGTTCATCCACCGCGCTAATGCCCGTCCCGGTCATTTCATGCTCATTTCAATGCAAATTTAAGGGTATTCGCAGCATTTAGAAGTCTATGTAAATACAGCGGGGCTTAAGTATCGGATGAAGACATCTATGCAAAAGATTTTGATGAAAATACCAAGCCACACTGGTATTAGCATCTTAACTCCGGCCGAGCGGGGTATTATAGTAATTGAAAATTAAATTATACGGGACGCTGGGTTTAGGGGGCTGTCCACTGAGGAAGAATAAAGGAGCGATGCGACACGATAATGACAGATACTGTCATTTCTTTATACTTGTTTTTTTTGTGTATTTATTTTTATGTAATTTGTGAAATGTGTGAATAAACGTTTTTCTATTCTATTCTATTCTATACACGATTTATATATGTTTTGGTGTTCAATAAAGTCATTATATTGTATTACTAGCTGTTGCCCGCGGCTTCGCCCCCGTTGTATTTTTTTTCTTCCATGAAAACCTTCTCCTGACAGTAGCAAACACAACAAAAAAAGAATTAGCGAAATCGGACCAGTTGTTCCCGAGTTATGCGCTTACCAACACATTTTGCGATTCATTTTTATATTATCGATGGTGATAACTTAGGAATCTTCAAATGAAAACAGATTTCGCAGAGCTCTTGGGCCGAGAGTTCTGCATGATTTTTTAGGTAAGTCATAGTTAACGGTATAATAACGTAACTAATATCTATAATTACCTAACCAACTTAGAAAAATCACCCCCAAAATTGTCATTAACTACAAAGTTCAATATTTCAAAAACAACTAAGTAAACCGATTTTTACAAAACCTAGCTAAGAATTACCGCAAGTTCACTCAATTTCACGTAAAAGAACCGCAATGAAATCGGTTTATCCATACTAATATTATAAATGCGAAAGTGTGTTTGTATATTTGTCCATCTTTCACGCCGTAACGAAGCGACGGATCCACGTGATTTTTGGCAAAGAGATAGTTTAAGGACCCGAGAGTGACATAGGCTACTTTTTATCCTGGAAAATTGCACAGTTCCCGAGGGTACAGCGCGCGATAACCGAATACCACGCGGGAGGAGCCGCGGGCAAAAGCTAGTAAGAAATAAAGAAAGATGATAAAGTAAATCATATCTTACAGTGTGATCCCAACTTCAGCACAGTCTGTTCTTCACACAGTTTTGTGAGACTGTTTTTACCCCCTAATGGAAATAGTGGTGGGTTTTACGTATGGTCAAGCTCAGCTTGCAGCTTAGAGCTTTAAACCAAACGGAGGCGTCATCCTCGGTAATAATCGACAAAGGCCGATGCTTCGTTTAGTCGAAAAAACCCAGTCACGTGTTATAACCACCAATGTTTTGCATATCGTATATGTATAGTATGTAAAGGCTACATTATTGTAAACTAGCACTAGACAGGTGTTTAGCTAATAAAGATGAATCATCAGTTTAGGTTACATTAGATTTTGATTTTTGATGATAATATGAGCGCTGCGATTACTAAAATAGTAAAGTATTAGTTGCCACCTCCGGTTGATTTAATTCCCTAAGTCTATTTGGTTCGCTTTTGCATACTCAAAGCTGTGTTTATGCAACATGTGACCGCGGTTTTACGGCTAGCGTTCGTGAGATTATACCTATAGGTACATATGAACTAAATATTTTAATAGTTTTGGTTACATGAGCTATTTTATTTAACTCAGTAAATATAGGTTGCTAACACCACGCTGCGCTCAAAAACACGCATAACAGACGTTGGGAAAAAGACGGCTAAGCTAAAATGAGACTGGGCTGGACACGTCTGTCGTATGCACCCACAAAGGAGGGCTCGCACAGTTACTTAGTGGTGCCCGAGAACGGCCAGCGAAATCGAAAGAAAGAAAAAAAGAAAGAAAGAAATAATTTATTTGCTTGAGGCCGAGAAGGAGATGGCAGGACGATCTGCAGGGCTAGCCCTGCTGGACACGTACACAAAGAACTAGCTTGACATTGCGTGAGAACGGGAATTGTGGAGGTCAGGAGGGGAGTCCTTTATCCAGCAGAGGGACACTGTCGAGGTTATTAAAAAAAATGCCTTCTTCTTCTTCTTCTTTTCAGGCTTTATCTATCCACTGCTGGATGTAACCCTCTCCCAATCTCCTCCACTTCTTCCTATTCTTCGTCTTCCTGAGCCAGTAGGGTCCGGCGTAGCTCTTAATGTCATCCGACCATCTCATCTGGGGTCTGCCTACACTTCTTTTTGTGGTCCGTGGTCTCCACACCAACACTCTATGGGCCCAGCGGTTATCCATTCGACGTGCCACATGCCCCGCCCAGTTCCATTTCAGTCGTGCAATGCGCAATGCAATGCAAAAAAAATGCCTTAATGTGGGTTATATTATACCAGGAATTTTTAACAGTCTGTATAAACTACCAGGCTATGAGTTCGGCCAGTGTTTCCCGAAACAAATGAATATTTCACTAACACTTTCTTTTTATTTACCGTCTGCAGCATTACATTTACAACGACACGGTTGTAAAAAATAAGTACCCTATTTCCCGCGATAAAACCATTATTAGGCCTGTTGTTGTTTACCACCCTTCAATTGTTTATTTCTGGGGTTCTATTGATCCAATGCGTGTCGAGTCTCTCATATCAGATTGTTTTGGTTTGGGAGAAGAAAAAACAATTGAGACGAGGAATTGGGCTAAGTTAGGGGTTATTCTTGGATGTTTAATATGTATTTAAGTATTTATTTATCTATATTTAAGTATGTTTATCCGTTGCCTAGTTTCCATAGTACCTACAAGCTTTGCTTAGTTTGGGACTAGGTCAATTGGTGTCAAGTGTCCCATGATATTTATTTATTTATTTATTAGGGCTGAATTATTTCGATAATTTTATATTATGAATAGGTAACTTTTTGAGAATGTCTGTATGTGTATATGTTCAGTAATCAGTGATTTATTTGCTCAAATATGGTACAAAGAAGATGGTTTACACACAATTTATAGTGCGACATGTTTTGTCAGAAAGCCATGATTTTTTTTTTAAGTTGTGTGTAGTTACTGTTATAAATGTAAGTGATACACCCAACTTTAACTTTTTTTTTGTGTTTATGCCTTTTTACTATTTCATAGTTAAAAAGCTGGGTGAATTTAAATAAAATTTGGTAGAAAGATAATTGTTTCTCTAGAATAGGCAGGAGCAGGGGGTAGGTTCTAGAGAAACACCTTGGTAAAACATTTAACGCGCTTGAAAGTTAGTACGGGTATTTTTTTAATATTATTAAATTAGTAAAAAAATACGCGTACTAACTTTAAAGCGGTTAAACTTTTCCCGTAAATTATGATAGAGGGAAAACGAGCAGATGGCTCTCGTGCTGGAAAACAATCACGGCCGCCCAGGGACACCCTCAACATAAATTTTGGTGGTCCAGCCAGGATCGTCTCTGCAGGATGGAATTTCTGAAATCGATTTGAAATTTGGTACAGAAATGTAACTAGTTTGAATGACAATGCAACTACAAACTACAATCAGCACAAAAAAGCTTGTACCTATTTAAAATGATATTTATCCCGCGATTCCGTCTACAAAAATTCGTTTATCGCTATCCCGGAGAACTTTACAATTTTCCGGGATAAAAACTATCCTATGTCCCTTTAAGAGACTCAAACTATCCTGACAGACAGACACTTTCGCGAATACATTCGCATCTATTAATAACTAGCCGTTTCCCGCGGCTCCGTCCGTGTGGAATTCGCTTATCGTTATCCCGCTGGAACTACGCAATTTTCCGGGATAAAAACACACACACACACACTGTCTATATACCGAATTCCATTTAAATCGGTTTAGAGACAGAGAGAGAGAGAGAGAGAGAGAGAGAGAGAAAGAAACATATATTTATACATATTCGATACATATAAAAATACATTAAATGGAAAGAATAAAAATAACATCAAATAGTATAAAGTGGGCCGCATCCAGCAGGTTCAGTGGTTTAGGCGTGATAAAGTAACAAACAAACAAACAGACTCACAAACTTTCGCATTTATAATATTAAGTAGGATACTAGTAAGGATTTGTGCAATTTTAAAAACAGTTTTAAACTTCTCCTTTAAACAACACCACACGCCAGCTTAAAACGTGGTAAACATACCTTCAAACTTTCACATACAACCTCTCAAAACTCCTATTCGCGATGCCATCTCCTTGCATTTCCAACTGTAAATTGATTCAGCTAGGGTTGCTTTTTGGAGCGTAATCCTATGTAAGATACGAGCTTGTTATTGCTACACGGGTGTGTGGTGTTCTAAAAAGTTCTCCTATATTTGCTAGCACATAAAAGGCGGCGAGCCGCATCTAGTACCCTTTTTACGAGCAACCACTTTCCACAATGTCACTTCTAGTTGTTGCCGCGACATTTTTGCCAGTTAAAGGACGGTCCTCGGAATATTGTATTACCTAAGGCTCTTCGAGCTGTTACGTCATACCGTGTTACTTGTAGTCACATTTTGCCGTTACAAGGGTAGAAGATATACAGTGCGGAAAAATAAGTCGGGCCCTGGAGGGAAACTACCTTAAATCCTTAAGTTGGCTCATTTTACTACAAGAAGACATCCCTTAATTTTTAAAAAGAAATAAAACTGCATTCAGAGTTTTTCTACAACTCGCTAACCTCGCCTGGGACTCGAACTAACTAATATTAAAACTCGCTATTTTATCGCTATAATCGATAGGATTATTATTCAGGGTAAAATTTCTCTAAGAAACATTTGGTCTTACTCTCGTCTGTCGTACAAGATATCCTTGAAGAATACCTATATAATAGGTACACCAGTTCTTTAATGAACATTACTTAGTACTTACTGTTCACTTTCAACAAGTAAAAAACACGGAACAGTTCTCTTGAAGTTAATGTTAATAGATATTACGACCATTTTTATTTTTAAGACCAAATGTTTTTTAGATAAATTTTATCCTGAATAATAAATAGGATTTATTCATCATCATCATCATCTCAGCCGTAGGACGTCCACTGTTGGATATAGGCCTCCCCCATAGACCTTCGGTTGAGTTGCTTCGGTTGGCAGCGGCCTGCATCCACCGTGAACCCGCGGCTTTAACCAGGTCATCCGTCCATCTCGTTTTCGGGCCATATAGTACAAAGAGCGGATGGCCGTTGAGGCCGAAAAGTTCTCGAGTGGAGGCCGCGGATCGGCAAGCGCAGCGTAGGACGTCCACCAACGAGATGGAGGATTTAATAGTATAATAAAACAGCGAGTGCTTTTTTTATTTTAGTTGGTTTGAGTCCCGGGCGAGGCAAGCGAGTTTTAGAAAATCTTTAAATGCAGTTTTGTTTCTTTTTAAAAACAAAGGAATGTCCCCTATAAGT
This sequence comes from Choristoneura rosaceana, assembly GCA_037349165.1. Taxonomy (NCBI): domain Eukaryota; kingdom Metazoa; phylum Arthropoda; class Insecta; order Lepidoptera; family Tortricidae; genus Choristoneura; species Choristoneura rosaceana. Next base: position 1,852,240 of record JAZBNJ010000002.1, read on the forward strand.
AAAATGAGCCTACTTAAGGATTCAAGGTAGTTTCCCTTAAGAGCACGACTTATATGGTACTCCTCTGGTAATTTGTTGGGCTCACACGATACAGGCTCGACCTATATCTCTCTATGACTGTGAAATCTATTTTGGTAAATAAATCATTATCTTATCTTATCTTATTTTTCTGCACTGTACAGTATAGTGTATATATTCTTTTATGATATTTTTTTAAACGAGCCCGTTCGTAGTGGCCGGTACCCAAGCATATATTTAAAAAATCAAAACGTCATCCTCATCATTTCCTACCTGCTGCGATGCTGTGGCATTTTTTCAAGCTTAAAAAATTAAAGCATTTTGTGCATATTACGCATAAGGAAAAAAAACACCTAATAAAATGAATGAATGACACATTCTCATTGGTCAATTTAATTTCACATGCCGCAGATGATTACTTTTCATGGGTCCGATTGTCGTTGCAACACACTTGGGAAAGAAATTCTAAAACATTATTCTAAAAAGTCGTATCGCAGTATGAAATACAAATATTGATACGACCTGTTTTCGTAATGTGTTACATTGTTGTCGTGTTTTGCGGGCCATAAATAAGTCAGCTTTTATACTCCGATTGACACGTTCCTTTTACGTACCTACATAGCATGATACGATGTAATGTATAGAGAGAGAGAGATAGAGAGACCTTTACTTTTGCTTTAAACATGAACTTTAAGGGTTTTTAGTAGCCTTAATAGCTATTATTTCATCATCACCATCTTCTGTCTGTCTGCTGGGTACAAGCAGCAAGCTTGCGCTGTAGTTCTCGCGCGGGCCCATAACGAAATGAAAACTTCACACATACCATTCATTCACTGATTTGTACAGGTTTCTTCACAAATTCCTTCGCCGTAAAACTCACTACATTATTAAAGACAATGTAACTTTGTTCAAAGTGCGGAATGTCTTAGAGCACGAACTAATTTGTATGCGGAGATCGTAAATGCCTTATATTTAATACGTTAAATAAAACAAATTACCGCTAAGGTCTCCGAAGAAAGTGTAATTTTCTACGCTTAGCAGATAGGAATCTGCGGAAGACTGCGCTAAAATGCCGCCTGCATTTGAATTCTCGAGTCAAATTAGATTTATATTGGCTAGTTCTTGGGATAAAAGAAAATGGAACAATGTATTTAAAAATACTGGGACAGAATGAGGCTTCAATTTTATTTCTTGAACTCGTAAGCCCCAATAACCTAAATTAAGGACACACGTCAAATCAAATGTTAACTTTTACTGATTAACGGTAAGTTTCAAATTGCAATAACGTCTATTACAATAAAAGGAATATCTGTCTAGCTCCTCCACCAAGCAGTCAGGCCTTGTCATGCGATAAAGCTACGCTTGAGTTGGATAAATGTCTTTTCATGCAATTTAACCCGCAAAAAAAACGTAAATATCCAACGCAAACGCAACTGAACCCACCACCAAGAGAACCACCACCACCAAAATTATAAACCAGATCCCGGATACGTGTTTCGCTTCTCTCCGAAGCATCATCAGCGGTTGTTGACCCTACGACGCTTGGTCGAAGAATCAGCTCACTCAGAACTATCCAACTCAAGCGTAGCTTTTTCGCATGACAAGGCCTCACTGCTTGGTGGAGGAGCTAGACAGATATTCCATTTATTTTAACATGGACCTCCGCAAAGTAACGCCTGAATCTATACAGTATTTATAACGTGTATTTTTTAAGTCAATGTGCCATACGTACCCATCACGGCTATCCTCTAAAGTTTGTAAATAAGAATTTTGGAATCGAATATTTTCTAGTTTCATACTTTTCAGAGCGTAATTTCTTTCATCTTCATGCTGTAGTTTCAAATTTATTATAAGAAAGACGACAAAAATTAAATTGTTAGATTTTTTTTTTTATTTGTATTGAAATGTAACTGTCACATAAATGCAAAACACGTGGGTACGTAAACAATTAATGAATTGATTCGATCTTTAAAATAGGGGAAGTTTTACTTTACGTAGGTACAGTCAGCTGCAGAGAAAGGGTACCCCCCTGTAATGGCGGTAGTATGGATACCACCGTTATAGGGGGGTACCTTTTCTCTGCAGCTGACTGTACCATCATCAAAATGTGTGGTCTACCACCCTAAAGTTGATAATCGTTTACATGTCATAAAACAATAATGCCAATAGACGTGTCTGTCAACTTGAAAGTTCGACTTTGTCGACATATACATTTGATAGGAACTTGTTTAAAAATTGATAGACCACTTATTCGGCTGATGGTACATAAACCTATCTTTTTTCATAACCAATGATCATTATCTGTTGTGTTTTCACAGAGAAAACGTGTATTGCTATCTCATCCTACGCAAATACTTTATACTATTCTTCAGTTGTAGTCCACAGCTACCTTCGAACACAAATTCATAACATACCGTTATATCCTACTACGCCTTTATTGTGAACGTACTAATAATACCCCCCGGGGTGTTCATTGAGCAAAATTCACTACCAATCTGATTCCAGCCTCAATAGAAGCCTGCTCAAAGCGAGACAAGTGGAATTTTAGGCATCCAGGACTAATAATCGTGAGGCCAGGGCAACCCCTTTTCACCCTCGGATTTATATTAAATTCCTAAGTCCCAATTTGTCGAAACAATTCCCTCGGGCGCTATCTGACCACCATTTTGCTATTCTACCGGGTATTTAGTTTAGTATGGATGTTATTAATTATGAAGAGTGGAAATGTTGATCAATGTGGTTGCGTGGTTGCGTCAAGAAGGAACTTTTTTGAGAGTAACAAGATTTTACTGTGATCAAACTAAACTAGCAAAAGCGTTGGCTATATAACGGGGCAATGCCGCTGGGGTGATGGGTACGTTTTGGCCAAGTACGATGCGGACGGGTATTGAGGTTTTATTTTATTTTATTTTATTTTTTAATTTATTATTTTCTTTTACTTTTTTTTCGTTTAGATTTTTTGATATTTTGTATTTTTTAGTGTACCTATAATTTTTTTTGTGTTATTTATTACTATTTTACTCATTTTGATTTTTTGACATTTTCTGGTAAGTATTTTCTGCTATGTAACTAGTTTATATTACTTAGATTTTATCATTTATTCATTCAGTATAAAATTATACCATAATTTGTACATGTCAAAGTTACGAGAATTTTTACTGAAAATGACAAGAATGCACAAAAGGTTAAATTAAAAAACAATTAAATGTCACGAAAATGTCCAGCCATTTTAGCGAGAAGAAGTAACAAACATACACACACACAAAAACTTTCGCAGTTATAATAATTATAGTAGGACTATAACTATAACACTATTGTGGCCCCACATTAACCCATTCCGTTTGAATTTACCAAAACTACGAGACTACGACCATAGCCTAGAACAATCCCTTAAACATTTAGTCGGGCATTACAAGATTTCGAACACAATTCTACAAACGACCCACTTGAATGCAAATCTCTATGGTAGTTGGTAACAGCTGATAATTTTCCACAAGCCTATTAGCTACCATATTCTTATGTCTATTTTTCAGAATGAAATGGTAAAGAACAGCATGCTATTTTGTGACAAGTTGAATGTAAAGAACAGTGTGGTTGTCCATTTATTTTTTATCATTTCAAGTAATTAACATAGTAACCAACGGTGCTGGCTGAAAATCAGCACTGGGGTGTTTATTATTAACGCTTCAGCATTATGCTGAGCCCACATGTCCGATTCACAACCGCAATGACGCATAATTTTCTATGTGTTGTCTATTTATTTGTACTTAATGCTATTGTTGTGTCTTGTGTTGTGAACAAATGTATTTTTTTTCTTTCTTTCTTTCTTTCTTTAATTTAATAGTTGTTACCAGACTTCTCGAAGGACAATTACGTTTTTCTAGCGTTTGTTTTTTTATGTGTATGTATATCTATTTATTTGGTTACCTATCCATGTAGCCTAAACGACGGAACGGCTTTTAAAATATGAAATATCTATACTTAAATTCGTCGTAACAAATAGACGCTTGAAAGGAAAAATTGACTAAGCGATAGGTATGTTATTTTGAGGCAGTGAGTTATAAGTACAGTCAAGGGCAAAAATATGTGTAAAGTGTATACAAATTTTTGCCCTTGACTGTACTTACATGTTTGGAATCCGTAAATGTTTTTCTTTCGTTTGAGCAGTCTCAAAATTTTCACAAAAATATCGCTTAGTAAATTTCTCCTTTCAACTCTCGAAATGTTAAAAAAATATTATGTCGTCCAACGTATAATTGTGCAAAATTTTTCAGCACAGATTGTTTACAACCACCCCCTAAAATTTCATAAAAACAAAACAGCAGTAATTACCCCATTCATAAAAAATCCGGTCCCGATTACCCTGAAACAGGGGTAATAAATAAAACTACCCGCAATAAACATGGAGCCGCTAGGGCGAAGTTTCCCCTTTGCATTTGAAAGCCACGTTTTTAATTTCCGAGCCGCTGAGCACGTGTCGGCCTTAAAGGTTGCCTTCTAACGTTGCTCACACAGCCTTAGAGGTCAATGAACAATTCAAATTCCAAAAAAAAAATTGGAGATTGAATCCATAATATTATTTAAAAAAAAAAATTCGTGCCTAGTAAAAAAGACTGGCAATGAGAAGGCAGGCAGCTATTTCCGCCAACTTTTGAAACTGGCCTTTCAACACGGAAACGCTGCCTGTCTCCTGGAACTATGCCGTTAACACTGACATTGTTCATTATTGCAGGTGGTAGGACCTTGTGAAAGGTCCGCCCGGATTGCTACCACCATCTTGCTTGCTAATCCTGCCGTGAAGCAGCAGTGCTTGCACTGTTGTGTTTCGGCGTGAGAGTAAGACAGCCGGTGAAATTACTGGCACTTGAGGTATCCCATCTTAGGCCTCTAGGTTGGCAACGCATCTGCAATCCCCCTGGTGTTGCAGGTGTCTATGGGCGGTGGTGATCTCAAACCATCAGGGGATCCACTTGCTCGTTTTCCATCAAGTCGAACTAAAAAAAAAAATTCGTGAAAACGTGAAATGCAATCTAAATTATTAACTCATTAATGATTTATGCTATAACAAAATGTCATACAGGTACCAAATGTATTAAAATATCGAATGGGTCATAATAATCGAAAACGTATTTCTGATGACTGTATTTTTTTTAGATTGTTATAAATCTAACCCAACCTAACCTAACCTAAGAGGTTCTATTATGATGCCGTTTAATGAATCCTGAAAAGTTTTAAGTTTCAAATAAACCTTTCGATATGACCCATTCGATATTTTAATATATTCGATATTTTAACATTCGATATTCAGTATTATTCAGATGTGTACCCCCGCTAACACTGTATGCATAGATACTGACAAATTTGTAAAACCCTCGGAGCGCGAGCCCAACTCGCACAAGCAGTTTTTTATAATCGCCACAGTGTATGTCCGTATGTCTCGCGGTAAGTAACTCGTGTTCAAGTTTCCCCTGTTCTATTAGAGGCGTATGTTAAACTTCTAACATCCATTAACTAGCGAACCTTTACCAGTCCTGTTGCAATAAAAAATAAAAGTCAAATACGTCGGGATGTGAATAATTTACGTGCCTTTAAAGTTCCCAACGTAAAGGATTAATGACTTGTGTTGAAACTACTAAAAAGTAATAAACTTAATAACCCTAAAAAATACATTTTTGCCATGAATCTAAAAGGGATAAGTTCGTTGAAAATTTTTCAATCCGTACCTAACTTTGAACCAGTTGTTACACTGTGGACCACGTGGTCAATCATCAACCCGATGGACAGACAAGACCCATGAAAACTGTCACCAAGATTCCTATGTAGGTAATAGAATGCTCTCGCCAAGACGCCAAGGACAATACAAATACAATACAAATATTCTTTATTGCACACCATAAAGCAGTACAAAAAAAAACTTAACTTAAGAAACACAGATTTAGGGTAGACAATAGGCGGTCTTATCGCTTAAAAGCGATCTCTTCCAGACAACCATTTGGGTACATGCAATTAATTTGTAACAAAAATAGGTGGCGGAAACAGAAACAGAAAATAAAAACAAACAAAAAATCAATAATATTAAAATAAATACAAATTATATAATTATATAAATACATACATGCAATCCTTATACAATACATAAACTACTAACATAAAATAGCAATATAAATTGTCAATAAGGCCGTAATGGGAGAAAAAGGATAAGAAATTAGGAAATAAAATAGAAAAACACAGAAAGACTGAGGATAGAGCTAAGAAGGCAGTGTCAAGAAGTGAGCCTTGACGAGATTTTTGAAAATAGGAAGAGATTTAGCTTTCCTCACATCTAGGGGAAGAGAGTTCCAAAGAAGGATAGAAGTGCTAGTGAAGGAGTTATGATAGAACTTAATTTTGGGAAGACCGAATAGAAGACAGGAACTTAAAACGTTGTTGGAGATATTTTGGAGTTTTGGGGTTGAAAAGTATGCTGTACAAAAGAGAAAGGATATGAGAGTCACGGCGAAAACGAATGGGGAGCCACTTGACATGCGTACGATAGAAGGACGGTGGAGAAAGATCGAGGGATCGAGGAAGGAGAGATAGTTATACTAAAGACCCGTTAAAATTAATTGACGTCTCTAAGTAGGAGAAGTTCTAGCAGCATAGGAAAAATTCTTATGTTGCCTTTTCGTGGCAGCTCCCCAGGCAATGTAAACTGCTGGAGATCAATTCTAGCTGGTCGCCGGGCTAAGTTCTAGAGCTGCACTGTGGCTCAACGAACAAGCGGTGGACGTTTTAAATAACGACTTGTTTGTGAGTCTTAGCACTAAAAATAACGATGATAACTAACAGTGTGTCTTAGAATAATTATGTTTAAGCAATTTATTGTTTCTCGTATAAAAAATCGGCTATAAACGGGTTAGATTCGCGAACTGAGGATTCTGTACTTATTTAAAATGCCAGAAACAATAAACAAGTAGTTATTCAGTGCATCACGTGGCTTCTCATTTATATATATGTCTGATCTGTTTAATATTTACTTAAAGAAAGAAAGAAACTTAATTTATGTTTTTATTTGCCATCGTACCTTGTTTCGGGCATAATGTTAAGTGCTGAATTGTTCGTTTTATTACTCTTTAATTACTAAGCCATGTCTTTGTTTTGAAGAATAAAGATTCCATCTATCTATCCAAAAAAGTCGCTGCTGTCGAGCTGTCGGTAGGCCTCCAACAAGATGGAGCGACGACCTGGCTAAGATCGCGGGATCGCGGTGGATGCGAAATGCACAAGACCGGTCTGAGTGGAGAGCCTTGGGGGAGGCCTATGTCCAACAGTGGACGACTTTCGGCTGACATGATGATCCAAAAAAGTGCCGCAAATATTCAATATTTGCAGCACTTATTTTTTTTATTAATCGTTAACTTAAAAAAGCATTTTAGCTGTGATAGTATCCAAATAAATTCAATACCTACGAGTATATGGACTACATTAATGTAACAGCCAACTTTTTAGCTTGCAATGGGTGACATTTGACTCTAACAAAAATTGGCACTCCAAAGCTAAGTATTTTGCAAACGGATCTCTAAATCCAAAAATAGTCTGAGCAAATTTTATTAAAATAACTATCCAAAGATTCCCTATGATTTGAGTTAGATCGAGAAAAACCCTCTTTTCGTTAGGGGAAGTAAGGGGGAAGTATATAGTGCATTAATATCTGTAATAGCGGAGCGTGCAAAAGTGTCACGTCCTAACAGCCCTATAAAATAGTCGTATCAGAAAGCTATTTATAAACACGTTTATTTGTGTCAGATATTAGTGCTGGTCAATCTACCCCCAAAAAATGCTCACTCTTCACTTACACCATGCGCTCGGCGCCGGAAAGCGTCAAGCGTTTATAAATCAAACGAGAGAAATGGTTCCCGCGCGCGACAACAGATGGCGCAAGTTCCGATGCTGGTCTTAACCGGCGCTTTGCAACTTTTACCATTATTGCCGTGCAAAGTGTAGACTAGGGCTTGTAAACTTTTTCTGGTATTGTGGGTCATTTCACCGTAAAATATGGGGTTTCATGAAAGTTTTTGAACAATTAGGACGCGCGGAAATTGAAGATACTGGAAGGATGGTAGGGTGGGCCTTAGAGACTGTTTCACAACTCATTGCTAAATTTTATTCGAAAAAAAAACGAATAGACCGGTCATCGCAGAACAGGCGCTTAATGTAATTAATGACTGAAGACTGAAGAGCTTGAAAGATTTTTAAATATAAGACTTTTTTTAATACATTTTCTTATAAAATTGCAGTTAGATATTGTAGTAAAATTATATTGAGATTTGTATCCCAAAATGTCCTATTTAATTTGTATAAAAATATCCTGTTTGAAAATAAAATTTTCTTTCAGATCAACAGTCGCAAGAAAGGAAATTTGCGTAAATTAATTGTAACTAAAAGAATGGGGCTCAATTTTATAATAGTTTTTTTTGCAAAACCAAGTCGTAAATGTAATTCGCAAACATTTTTTGCAATATTTGCATGGATCATTTTTTGAATAATTACGTATTTCAAGAAAAATAAGTCGCCTCTTAATATTCCGTGAAACTCGTTTTAATCCTCTCATTATCCAGTTCCATAATACTTACGCTCCTAATGAGTATGAATTCAATTAAAGCATCAAAAACATTACATTTTCTTATCACATATTATCCTAACACATATATCCCAAGACTATCAAGTATCAAAAGACTTGACAAAGCCTGGTGTGTCATTTTTTACTGCTCCCAGCAACGTACGACACGACCATTTAACAAGACCCAAGTTATACAACTATCAACGTATATTTTTGACAGAAGCCCACAAAATGGAAGCTCTAGTAACACTGGAAAGTTGGCATTGAAATTTACCACGACACTTATTCTCAAAAGTTAAGGAATTTTTTACTTTATTTCACTGTTATGAAGGGTTTCATGTGTGAATTGGCCTTCTGGTTTTTCTGCACGCCTGAAGCGTAAACCGCTTTTGTTTTAAAGAAACGAATGAGCGATTGTTTCGCGCCTTTTCTGATGTGCCCCATTTTTGTTTTGTAAATGTTTCTTTTTTTGAATTTGAGCTGCGATTCTGTTTTAACTCTGGCAGTTGGCTTCAAGTTTGTAAAAAAATAAAATCGTGTCATTTTATTTTGAGTGCTGTTTTACACAGATAACATATGTAACATTCGAATGGGGGCTATCGCGAATGAATTTTCCGCTAGAGGCGCTAGTGTAGCGTGAGGTCAACGAAATGTCAAATCTCATAGTTTTTGGGTGAGCTACGCGGGTTTATTTATAATTATAATAATTTTGTGAGTATTTTGCATTATCTGAAATTAATTATGACAATTATGCGATAAGGGGCAACGAACGTCTGTAATTTGAGACAGTTTTGTCGTTCGAAAACTTTTGTCCTCCCTTTTTTCCGAACAAAACGGGATTATGCAATACTGTGGTTGCTCGATATGTTTATGGTACTGTTTTACGATGTATTAAATATGACTTTAATCTAAACTTTGTTTTCACGGCCGTTATAACAGACTTTTAAAAACCTCACGCAACAGTGGCGCCAACTAGTGAGAGGAAAAACGATAGCCCTCATTGGCTTGCATGCTAAGAATACCCAGATGGATCGATCTCTTATAATAATAATATTTTATTCTATTTGGCCAATATTCCTATTCTTACTTTTAATTCAATCTGTTACTAAAAACCACGCTATTTGTTTGACTGAGTGAATTACTTATAAATTAATTAATTTATTACCGTTGAATTTGCGAAAAGCCGTTAAGTCACAAGATTGCAGACTTAGGCCGTGGATTTTGAGATTTTTGGCCTGAAAGCCGTAGAACACGATAATTGCCATGGCAACACTGACTTTGAACAGGCAGAGGGCATGCTATCAAAAGTCAGGTGTGTCGGAGTGTTTGTTTTGAGCATGTTTATTTAAGAGCATACTAAACTAGCATGGTTATTGCTAGCAAATAAATGTAAACAGTCCAGGAGCGTGCTCATTACTGGCATGGTCATAAGCATGCTTATTAGTGTAACAGCTTAGTAGCTTTAGGTTAGCTTAGGCTATATCAAATGATATTGTAACGGATAACTCAAATCTTAAATCGAGTTTAGCTCGACATGTTTTGGGTTAATTCGAAACCCTTCATCACTGGAGCACGCGACTCGGCGGCTGCCACAACACGCGCACTACGCACCACCGCTCTGCTCGCGCGACTGTCCGACAAAACAAGCTAATCTAATAAACCTAACCTAAGGCTATCCTAAGGTAATTTAACCTTTGTTAATACTAATACCTATTATTTTTGTAAATACAAAAAACAATGTTACCTATCATCAAAATAACATCAAACATCTAAAACCCGATAACACTCAACTAAAGGAATACTCACGCGTGAAAGACAGTTACGAGTATGGTGCTTAGTGTCTAATAGGTATTTATGAGCATAATAACCCATTAGTAGGGTCGCGTTGTTTTGTTTGGTATTGTCACAGAGAATCAAGATATACAGTATGAGTAGAGTCATTCACGATGACGCGTGGCGTGGTTCTTGTTACAATGTCTTTAATGGCTAATTTTGACAAAATCACGCCTCTTCGTGGATGGCACCAGGTATAAGCTGACAACTCTTATACTTTTGAACGAGAGATTATTGTATTTTTTTTTTTATAATCTATTTCTGTTGAGGATTTGGTAAACAACTTTAAATATTTCGACGAAATTTGCAATGTGGGAGCTTTCGGGGGAGAATAATCCGATCTAGCTTGGTCCTATTTCTGAGAAAAGCGCGTTTTCAATTTTTTTTTAATATAATTTATCCACGCGCATAAGATTGGTAATTTAACGGTATAAAGTAGGACTTGTGTATTGAAGTGCTAGAGTTCAAATTTAGACCCGACACGCCTTATTTAACCCCCAACGCAAAAAGAGGGGTGTTATAAGTTTACCGCTATGTGTGTCTGTGTGACTGTCTGTGGCACCGTAGCCCTTAAACGGGTGGACCGATTTGAATGCCGGTCTGAGTGGAGAGCCTTGGGGGAGGCCTATGTCCAGCAGTGGACGTCTTTCGGCTGACATGATGATGATGATGATGATTTGAATGCGGCTTTTTTATTTGATAGCAGGTTTTCTAGCAATGGTTCTTAGACATGTTTCATCAAAATCGGTTCAGCCGTTTTTGAGATATTGAACTTTAAATTGACAAAGTCGGGGGCTTTCCAACTTTTTGTTGGTTAGGTTATATTTGAATATTTATTTTTAAAGTTCATTTATTTTAAGAAACACTGAACTGCGCTCAAAGCCCCGAATCGTCGATGTTGGGGCAAAGACCGCCAAACTCAGCAAGTCAGCAGGACATTGTTACCGGATGCATCCAGATCGTTGGGCCAAAATCACCACTGATTGGGTTCCAAGCGACTGGCACCGGAGCAGAGGTAGACCTAAAAGAAGGTGGCGGGACGATTTGGAGCGATTCCAGCCGGACTGGCAACAGTCTGCCGAAGCCAGAGACGAGTGGAAGGAGAAAGGGGAGACTTTGCCCAGCAGTGGGACACTATAAAAAAATTAAATACTTGTCTTCTCCAAAATCCATACTTATATTATAAATGCGAAAGTGTGTGTGTTTGTATGTTCGTGAGTTTGTACGTCTTTCACGCCGTAATGGAGCGACGGATCGACGTGATTTTTGGCATAGAGATAGTTTATGGGCCCGAGAGTGACATAGGCTACTTTTTATCCCGCATAAATGCACAGTTCCCGAGGGAACAGCGCGCTATAACCGAATACCTAGAGAGCGGAGACGCGGGCAAAAGCTGTGTCGCCTACAAACTGTTTACTTAATACGACTTGTTTCAAAATAAGTATGAAAAAATCCTGCTATACTATTAGCGAACCCACTTCAAAGGTAGTGAATCTACTGTATTAAATATAAAATATAGTTGTGCTAAATACTTAGAGATGTACATTATTAAACTGTAACGGTTTTATTTGGGGTCTTATATTTTTATATGTAATTTCCATCCCTGGGGTCCGTCACGTACATACTCCCCAAAGACCAAGGCCGCTCCGGCTAGCGCGGCATGAAGCAGGGTCGTGCGTTCGTCGGGCTTGAGGGTGCGGTCAAAAGAACCTTGGGCGCCGTAAAAGAAGAGTGGCCGCACCGCAAACAGGACTAATAAAATTAAACAACACGCTCTCGTCTCATGGTTGTGTATTGCTCCAATAACACGAAAACAAAGTATGCAGTAGGTATTATATTAAGTAACAGACTTAAATTAAGTCTACTCGATTGTTTAAAATTAAAGTAGTAAATCGATACCCTATAACTAGGTATATAACTATACACGGAGTGTCAAATATACGTTTTATAACAATACAAGACTTGAAAGAAGCCTCCACAACTTGTTTAAAATTAGAGTAGTAAATTAATTACCCGTGATTAAGTAACCAATCGGGTTATACACCTTTATTGTCAATAAGAGACTGAAAGGAACTAGTTTCAGACTTAGAGTAGTTATTTAAAATTAGAGTAGTAACTGGAGTACCAGTTTGTAGTAGGAAGTTGAACTCCTACTTATTTGGTTCTACCAAAAGAGGCGCTTGGTAGTAAATTATAGGGTGTAAGAATAGGTTTCCTAAGCGGAAGTTGAGATATGGAAAAGTTAAGCAAAGAGTAACGTCACGTGCACAGCCATTCCTAGGAGACCGACGGCCGCATGCGCGCTCCTCACAAGACGATGACTACGAGACACACAGCATTTCTTGCCCCGCACTTGACAATGACTGCGAGACACAGGGTTTCTTGCCCCGCACTTGACACCCTAAAATGAAGAAATATTCACTTTAGTGCAAATGTTTAACAAGACTATTTGACATGAAGCGTCGAGCTAAACTATACAAGACACTCACCATACGGGTAGTTCAGTAGAAAAAGTTGGCCTTTATACACGGGGTCCGCTGTGTTATAAATAAAAATGCCGGAGGGCTGAAACAAACAGTACGCGTTAGCTTTTTATTCACAGTACGCCATCACGTCAACGTGTTCATATAAAACTTACCATTTGCGTTACGACACAGTATGGATATAGGTGTGGCCTTTATACACGGGGTCCGCAGTGTTATATTAATGTAAAAGAAGGTCAGAGAGCCATCATGAGGATACTGAAACAAAATAAGTAACGTATCAACTTGGCGTCCCATCGGCGAGCGTGATGGTCAAAGTTCATAAGATCCACTTGTTAATACTCACGATTCATCACGGCGACGACGGATGGATCAAACACTAGTCTCAAATATACCGCGAGTGCCGAAGAACACTCATTGATTGCATTTTAGAATTACAAACGCATTTCGACGCCGTCCGCCTTGCTTGCAATTTCACAAGTCATCGACTCCCAAGATGGCGGCCCGCTTCCGACCGATTCAAGGAGACATCGTCGTGTTACCAACCTCAAAAAGACATTTCCTTCGGTCGCATAACAACGAAACGTAACTCGACGAAGAATGTGGCGCCCTCTTGATCTATCTGTCAAGCGTCAGCGCAGACGTCAGTTTGACAGATCGACAAACCCGGCGGATCATCATATGAGACTTGTTTACTATGTAAAATAAAAGGTTTTGTAGTGATTTACGAGATAAATGTGGACTTGGTGATATTCAGTAAAAAGAAACGATCGCCGTGTTATGATAAACAACCCGCAGTAGGTTAATTACAGCGTAAAAATCGTACATACGAGGTGCCTCAGTGACTGCATTGTTGATCCAGCACACAATGCTTTTTAGAAGACAAATAGAATCAAAAATGTACTCAAATCATGAGCCCGGGACACGTCTTTATCCGGCAGGTTAGTAACAATCATCTATTTGCCCGAAGAACGCATATAAAAACCGTAATACCAGATTTCGGGTGTTACAGTAGGGTTTCAGTTGGGAGAAATAATTTTATTTCAGAATTTGAAGAAATTCTGAAATAAAATTATTGTACACATAAGAATGTGTAAGGCTAAACTCACTACGGAGAAATCTTTGCCAAGTTGGGAAAGATTATGAAATCATAGGCCCGGAACGGGGTTACTAGCGGAGAACGTAACTGGTCCTTCCCAGACCTACTACAACTTAAAACTAGGGTACAGTCCTCGCAGGACTGACAAATGACCTACTTCGCCTTCGGCGAATATTAACACACAAAGTATTAACCGCCTATGCCTAAAAAGGGTAGACTTTTGAAATCATAGGTTGGAGAAGGGGCCACTAACGGAAAACGCGACTTATCCAACTACAACCTACTACAGAATACAGAACCAGGAGGTCTGCTTAGAACGCAAGCAAAACTTACTTCATACCGCCTACCTTAACAAAAAAAAAAAATTGAAAAAGATTTTCAAGGGAAGTTTTCGTCTCGGCCATATAGGGTAAGACGCTTAAATCATAGGCAGGAGACGGGCCACTAGCGTGAAACGTGACTGATCGTCTCCTAACCTACTACATCCTAATACTAACTCCCACGCGGTGGCTAAGGCACCGTAAAGAACAGAAAGTAAAAGAAAACCATCAAACTAAGACATCACATTTGGAACGGTCAACAACCACGAGAACATGTTTTTTTTTTATCTTAAAGTAAATACCCTTCACCATGTTTTAATCCAGAAACTTAAAGAACCTATTTCCCAAGTGGGAGCGTTCAGGTTCGATAGAAAGGGTCCATCGGAACTCTACTAGCAAATCGGCCACAAGGAATCTGTAACGACAGAACTATAAACTAAGAATAATCATGTTTGATAGTTAGAACCTATCCAAACACTTTTAGCAAACTCACAACTATAACTAACAAAGGCCCAAGGCACTCACGTTCGATGGGAGGTATCCAACGGAACGTCGTCGACCACTTGGTCACCGTAAAACCTAGAAATAAAACTTATTAGAAGAGCATGCAAGTTCGATATACAACATCCTAGCAGCAGGGTTGTTGAACCTAGATAATGCTAAAATAAAGCCTTAGAGAGATATGAGGTGTTACCCTCAATACGAGATACGTATACTACGAGACGTAAATTATTTTGGCAAGTAAACCAACAGTTACGATAGGCGAGACACTCAGCCATCGAGAAAATAGTAAGTCGTAGGACGTAAAACAAGATAGGTTAAGAGAGCCACTAAGCCAATGAGTGTTAACCTATGAGAAGGGGGCGTGACACACAGCCTGAGACCCTTTTAAGAAAGAAGTTGATGTCTACTTCTCGGCAGACGTCATCATATTTAAAAAAAAGGAGACACCGGTACCCAACCGGTTTCCTTGGAGGAAATGAGACTTGCTCGGTTAGCCGAGAGTCCCTTCCGTATCATAAACTATTCTTAAACTATAGAACTCTAAACTTAACTTTATGCAGCAGGGGACGAAACAGTTAACCTATCAAAATTAGAACTAAAACAAGCACTACGAGTCAGCACAGTACGAAACAATTATCCTAGCGTGATCACTGTTTTTACCCTATTGTACTATTTACAATCTTCAAAGAGTTCCCGGGTGATCTCTTTGAGATATTTTAATCTTTCTTATCGTTTCTCTTTCCCTGAATTAGCCAACCGACAGGACAAGTCTTCTCCGTTCTATAAATTCCTACAAGTCCGGTCATCATGATCTCTTACGAGATATTTAGTCTTTCTTATCGTTTCTCTTTCCCTGAATTAGCCAACCGACAGGACAAATCTTCTCCATTCTATAAATACCTGCAAGTCCGGTCATTACGTACTTAGATTACGAACATGTACCTATGCCTATTCGCCTATGAGTAGAAACAGATGAACAAACGTAACACATAAAATTCATTACCTAACTACATGGGGCTTCTGTCGTTCGCTTAGCTTTACTCTCGCTAGGAACTGGACAGATAGCAGACCACAATTAACCCTATATTACCTAACAACAAACAGCTACTGGGGAGGAACGGCATCCGGCCGATCTTCACCCCGCTCGAGTAAGTCCTTGATATGGAATCTGCCCAACGGTTTTCCTTCCATAGATTTTAAGGAATAAACCAAAGGGCCATGTTTCGCGCTAATCACACACTTTTGAAATTTAGGTGAGAGTTTGGCGCTGAAATATTTATTAGCATTAGACAAGGGAAAACACCGCTTGTAAATGATTTGACCCTCCTGAAATTGGATGGGTCGCTTTCGCAAGTTGTAATATTTCACATTTCGGTCATAAGCTTTACGAAGATGGCCTTGGACCGTAGTGTAAATACCACGTAGCTTAGATAAGTTAGAGGAAAATGGCTCGCGCTCCAGTACCACCGACACTGGGTCGACCGGAACATCGAGATTGAGCAAAGCTCCGTCTATCACCATTTCCCTACCATGGTTCAGATAGAAAGGGGTGAATTTAGTACTTTCGTGAACCACCGTATTAAGTGCACATT
This sequence comes from Choristoneura rosaceana, assembly GCA_037349165.1. Taxonomy (NCBI): domain Eukaryota; kingdom Metazoa; phylum Arthropoda; class Insecta; order Lepidoptera; family Tortricidae; genus Choristoneura; species Choristoneura rosaceana. Next base: position 1,868,688 of record JAZBNJ010000002.1, read on the forward strand.
GTATCTCAGGTATGTTCTGATCCCATGTACGATGATCAGAACGCACGTACGAGGCAATGGCGCGTACAATATCGCGATTTAAGCGCTCAGTCTGATTGGTAAAGCGAAATCCGGTAAGTCAAAGTCCGCTTCAAGAGCCTTTAAAAGATCTGCATAGCAAGCAAAGTTGTCCCTATTGGATCGGTACCAGAACAGAGCCGGACCATCCAGAACATCAGGAAAACCATTAAAAATAATCCGCTCAGGTATCTCCCTGGCCTGCCTAAGTTCATCCAAGCGCGTGACGAAAGCACGCACACAAGTGTCACCCTTAAATTTAAGATTTAAACTGGCTAAGTTATAGCGTGGCTCAGCTCGGCACATCGCCTCAGTTTGCGTTTTTCTCGGAGAGCTAAACACCTCCACTTCGGAGTCCGAGGAGTCCTCATCCGGGTTAAGAGTGGACAAGCATTCGACTAAAACACCTTTGAGAGTTTGAACCTCGCTAGCGTCACCTTGACCTGTGATTTGCTGTAGACGTCCAAGATAATATTCGACTCGGCCTACTAAACGTTGCCTCCTAGCATCGGACAACGCCGTTCCCTCAGCTACTTCCTTTTGTAGACCTTGAATAGCAACTCGGCATGTAGGCAGTTCGCTTGGTGAGTCCGCTGAAAGAGCGCCGATGCTTAGTTTTAAACTACCGCGTCGAATAAGAGAACGCGTTTGCCTAAACAATTTACGCAAGGTGTCACAACTATCAGATTCCGCGAAAGGTATTTGCAATTTAGTTAACTCGTGTGCAAGCTCCTCTTTTGTCAACCACTCTACCTTAGTAGACAGATCCATTTTTATAATAGTGACTTATAAATAATAAACAGAAAGGTAATCGCTAATAGCCAAAGCGCAAATAGCGAAATATTCTTAAAGAAGAGATTATAAGCAAGCGCTCAGTAACAGGAGCAGGTTTACAAATATGCGCTCATTAAAGTGAGCAGATTCTTAAAAAAAATATATAAGCACTTAATTAGGTAAGTAAGTTCACACATATAAACACTAAGTGAAGTGAGCAGATTTTTAGATTAGGGCTCACTAAAGTGAGCAGTATTACATATTAGCACTCAGTAAAGTCAGCAGAATGATATTTAAAAAAAACTCAAGCTTTAAGTATTATAAAGTAGTCCAATACCAAAAGTAGCTCAATAGCAGTAAACAACTAAAGGCAGGAGTGCCTATAACTGGTATTTGTTTAAACCTAGAACAATAGTATTTTAGTATCAGAGTAGCGAAGTAAACAGTTTCATTTTAGTTTAGAAGTACAAGTGATAGCCTACTTGAGTGCATAAGCATTTACTTAGATGAAACACCAACGTTATTAGCTAATGCATGTACCATATTCTTACACCCTCCTACATATACCATTATACATACACTAGTGAGAACGAGAACGGAAGTATAAATCCTTCAAGCCCAACGTTGGGAACGCCACTGTAACGGTTTTATTTGGGGTCTTATATTTTTATATGTAATTTCCATCCCTGGGGTCCGTCACGTACATACTCCCCAAAGACCAAGGCCGCTCCGGCTAGCGCGGCATGAAGCAGGGTCGTGCGTTCGTCGGGCTTGAGGGTGCGGTCAAAAGAACCTTGGGCGCCGTAAAAGAAGAGTGGCCGCACCGCAAACAGGACTAATAAAATTAAACAACACGCTCTCGTCTCATGGTTGTGTATTGCTCCAATAACACGAAAACAAAGTATGCAGTAGGTATTATATTAAGTAACAGACTTAAATTAAGTCTACTCGATTGTTTAAAATTAAAGTAGTAAATCGATACCCTATAACTAGGTATATAACTATACACGGAGTGTCAAATATACGTTTTATAACAATACAAGACTTGAAAGAAGCCTCCACAACTTGTTTAAAATTAGAGTAGTAAATTAATTACCCGTGATTAAGTAACCAATCGGGTTATACACCTTTATTGTCAATAAGAGACTGAAAGGAACTAGTTTCAGACTTAGAGTAGTTATTTAAAATTAGAGTAGTAACTGGAGTACCAGTTTGTAGTAGGAAGTTGAACTCCTACTTATTTGGTTCTACCAAAAGAGGCGCTTGGTAGTAAATTATAGGGTGTAAGAATAGGTTTCCTAAGCGGAAGTTGAGATATGGAAAAGTTAAGCAAAGAGTAACGTCACGTGCACAGCCATTCCTAGGAGACCGACGGCCGCATGCGCGCTCCTCACAAGACGATGACTACGAGACACACAGCATTTCTTGCCCCGCACTTGACAATGACTGCGAGACACAGGGTTTCTTGCCCCGCACTTGACACCCTAAAATGAAGAAATATTCACTTTAGTGCAAATGTTTAACAAGACTATTTGACATGAAGCGTCGAGCTAAACTATACAAGACACTCACCATACGGGTAGTTCAGTAGAAAAAGTTGGCCTTTATACACGGGGTCCGCTGTGTTATAAATAAAAATGCCGGAGGGCTGAAACAAACAGTACGCGTTAGCTTTTTATTCACAGTACGCCATCACGTCAACGTGTTCATATAAAACTTACCATTTGCGTTACGACACAGTATGGATATAGGTGTGGCCTTTATACACGGGGTCCGCAGTGTTATATTAATGTAAAAGAAGGTCAGAGAGCCATCATGAGGATACTGAAACAAAATAAGTAACGTATCAACTTGGCGTCCCATCGGCGAGCGTGATGGTCAAAGTTCATAAGATCCACTTGTTAATACTCACGATTCATCACGGCGACGACGGATGGATCAAACACTAGTCTCAAATATACCGCGAGTGCCGAAGAACACTCATTGATTGCATTTTAGAATTACAAACGCATTTCGACGCCGTCCGCCTTGCTTGCAATTTCACTCAAGTCATCGACTCCCAAGATGGCGGCCCGCTTCCGACCGATTCAAGGAGACATCGTCGTGTTACCAACCTCAAAAAGACATTTCCTTCGGTCGCATAACAACGAAACGTAACTCGACGAAGAATGTGGCGCCCTCTTGATCTATCTGTCAAGCGTCAGCGCAGACGTCAGTTTGACAGATCGACAAACCCGGCGGATCATCATATGAGACTTGTTTACTATGTAAAATAAAAGGTTTTGTAGTGATTTACGAGATAAATGTGGACTTGGTGATATTCAGTAAAAAGAAACGATCGCCGTGTTATGATAAACAACCCGCAGTAGGTTAATTACAGCGTAAAAATCGTACATACGAGGTGCCTCAGTGACTGCATTGTTGATCCAGCACACAATGCTTTTTAGAAGACAAATAGAATCAAAAATGTACTCAAATCATGAGCCCGGGACACGTCTTTATCCGGCAGGTTAGTAACAATCATCTATTTGCCCGAAGAACGCATATAAAAACCGTAATACCAGATTTCGGGTGTTACAAAACAACTCTAAATGTACTGAAAAAAATGTACACTTCGTTGAGTTTCTTGGTGGTAAGTAATAGATTTTTTGACATTCAACTGTGACACTTCAAATTGAATAGATAAAGTTATTTTGTGATGACCTTGGCTAAAAAAAAATCCTTTTTTTTAAATTCGACTGGAAGGAAAACGAGCATGTGGGTCTGTTGGTGGTAAGAAATCACCACCAGGGGTTTTGCGGATGCATTGCCAACCTAGAGGGCTAAGTTAGAATACCTCAAGCGCCAGTAATTTCACCGGCTGTTTTACTCTCCGCGCCGAAACACAACAGTGCAAGCTCTGCTGCTTCACGGCAGGATTAGCGAGCAAGATGGTGGTAGCAATCCGGGCGGACTTTGCACAAGGTCTTACCACCTGCTGCCTTATTACTTACATCAATCTTACGCGAACTCAGTGCGAATTGGAAACCACAAACACCATTGCTCACTTCAACGGTGTGCAGAAACCTCACGATATTTTCCTTCACAGAAATAATAACAATATCTTTTCCCATTTTATTATAGTCCTGCTGTGGCCTATACCACTGTACCAGTACCCGTAAAGGTCATTACGTCCCGCATATAACGCGCGATCGACTATATTGGACAGTTGCTTTATGTGGCGCACCGGATTGCCTGTAACACGGATAGTGGCTTGTAATGACAGCTGTGTAATGTTAATATTGGAACGAAGGGCTAAAGCGATGATTACGTACGATTAGCAATAAATAATCTACTTTAGAATTAATAACGACGCTTGAAAGGAGAAACAGACTAAGCGACATTTTTTTATGAGTAGGTAGTGAGTTATATACATATTAGAAATCAGTAACATTTACTGAATCCAAACATTTACAGTGAGGGTAGGAAAACCTTCGTCAATTAAATTGATTCCCTTATAAAGTCATAGACTCTTAGTACGTTTTGAAACTAAAGTACTAAGTAGACAAGTGCATATCAAATTAAACTTACTTGACATGATAACAAGGGTCAAAATAGTATACACCTCTAACATTATATCTGGTTTCATATCAATACAAAACCTTTTTAATAAACAACATCGTAAAAGTTTAAATCAAATAATGTTCTATTTAATTGTAAGTGTCTGTCAGTGCCAAGGTGTAGTTGTAGGGTGTCTATGGTCACCTGTTTATGTTTAGCAGGTTGACAGGTTGACGCAGTATGTCCTACTCAATCGGTGAAGCAGTTTAGCGCTCATACTGAGCAAAGGAAAATAGATCTTAGGGTGACGAACCTTTTTTTTACTCCGACTGTACCAGGCAATAGCTGTATCTGTGTCTATATTTCGGCTGCACCATTTCAAAACCTAGTAAGTCTCAAAAACTCAATTTTGCGTTTTTTGCTTAAAACGTGATTTCTAGCAAGTGCCCACAGGATACAAAAACATTTAGAGGCCTATCTCTCTTAACTTCAGAGATATGAGTACTCCAAAACCTGTTTGGTGCTCCAAAACCTGGCTGAGACAAAACATGTTTTTTCGCTCTCCTGTAAAATTAGCTAAATGTCCCTTACTATGTTTTGAAATGGTGCAGCCGATTTAAGTTTTTGTACTGCTTTATGGTGTGCAATAAAGAATATTTGTATTTGTATTTGTATTTGTAATAGCTAGTCCATTTTATTCTAATGCCAAGTTTAGTTCCACTCCTTGTTATTTGAAGTTCATAAGACCAAGAACGACGTTCTGGAACAGAATAATTAATAAACAACCGGCAAAATCTGTTTGCTCAATCTGCCGTGTCATGACAAAACACTGTAACTCAAGTTGCAGTGTTTTATGGTAATGGGTAATGTTAAATTAGCTTTTTGGACCCCAATCCATCCATACATACTTGCCCCCTTATTCATAAAACTTAACAAGCCTATGTTAACTAACAAATGCTTTGTCCCTTTCTAACAAATACAAATGTCGAAGTGACAGATAAGGACAAACGAATTTTAGCGGCATTTTAACTAAAATAGGTTTGATTGTCGTTTATGAATAAGGGGGTTAGAGTATACTTACTGATTTTTCTACCAATAACATTGAAAAAGTTAATTGAAATTTACACTGTAACTCTTAAAACCTAGAATCCTGATTCGATTAAACTCTATCTCCTCCAGTTACCGTGTTTTACCAAAACAAAATTCACCGTCAGTCTTCAGCCAATACTAAAAGTTACAGTATTTCAACAATCACACGATAAATTTGAAGTGAGTGTTTTTTTCATTTGAAGAAGAAGAAGAAGAAGAAGAAAATACATTTATTCACAACACAAGATACAACAATAGCATTAGGTACAAATAGACAACACATAGGAAATTATGCGTCATTGCGGTTGTGAATCGGACACTGGCTCAGCATAATGCTGAAGCGTTTGTAAGGTCTTTGTTTATTGTAAATCGGAATTTCTTAATTTTTAACGTGTTTTTGCTTTAAAATGCATGAAAAAAGAATGAGTCTTATATTAGGTATGTTTCTTTTTCCACAATTAGTAGCATATTATTTGTAATTTATCCAAATCTAATTATAATCGGGTGAATATTCACGGGTTTGTAGCCAATTAAAGAAGAAAACTTTTTTTGCGATTTCTGAAAAGTAGGTTTTTTTTAGATTCAGTGTTTTATCATGACACGGCAGAAATTCACGGTAGCTAGTTTGATTTAACTCAAAAACCAATCAGGGCTCAGAAATAACGAGAAACTTCCTATTAATAACCAAACATTGATTAAACATTAGTCCAAATAAACGGAATTAAACAAGCAAATTTAAACAGCCTATTTACTCGATTAATGGGAACGGGTTTAAATTAACGGAAGTAAAGTGACTTTAACATAAATTTGTAGAGTTTTTTACTTTTGTAATTTATGAGACAATCTATATAGTATAGAAGGGTGCTGGGTTTTATGTTAAGTCACTAAACTAAGGCACGCTTGTTTAATTTTTGAGGGAATTGTAACAAAATACGTCTGTAATATTTAATCGACCAATATCTATACGTGTGTATATTTTTGTGCTTTGAGATACAATAGAAGAACACATGTACATACAGAAAAGCTAGCAAATTTAATTTTAGAACAACATGTTTGAGCTATTCCGATTTGATGATGAGTTTTTCCTGTGGAGTTTACGTTATCTTTCCTTATTCAGATGCACTTTTTATCTCGGAAATAAGGCGAAAAGCTAAAAAGATATGTTAAATAACTCAGCTAAAGTTCAACAGTGGGAACCCGTGACCGGCTCAAAAATTCTCAGTAATAGGTCCCGACTGTCATATTTACAGTAATAAAAGGTCAATAATCCATACTAATATTATAAATGCGAAAGTGTGTGTGTTTGTATGTTTGTGTGTTTGTATGTATGTTTGTTTGTCTTTCACGTCGAAACGGAGCGACGGATGAACGCGATTTTTGGCATAGAGAGAACTTCGCACACACACTTCTTTGCCTGTGTATATAGGTTTTTGACGATGTTATCCTTCACCATAAATAATAAAAACCTTCACCAGCATGCGCATTTAAAATGTTATTTCGCACATAAATTCCGAAAAACTCGGAGGTGCGGGCATGGCCTGGAATCCACGACCCTTTGCTTGAGAGGCAATAGATAGAATCACTATGCCACCACGTCTTACAGCCTGAGGTACGGTAGACTCTATAACCTACCCGGAAACGCAGTCGTCGCACAGCCTACGTCGCCAGAGAACCGAAGCGTTTAGTTTTAAATTAACGATGGCATTCAAAGAATTACAGAAAAGGTGCTATTTACAAATCCCCGGGATTCCGGGCTCCGGGACTTCTGTAATTGCCGTATCGACTGGGTTTCATCGGATAAGAGAATTAGCTTTTTACCCGGCAGTTTGTTTTTCTAGCGTATTTCTTGGTAAGTAATTAGCAATGATTGGATTAGTTAACGGGCTTAACGTTTCTGATGATGGGGATAAGACGGACTTTACACATATTAAATATATTGACCCGGATAACTCACGTCTTAAATCGAGTTTAGCTGGACGTGTTTCGGGGTAATCCGTAGCCCTTCCTCCTAAGAGCAACGCGATTCGGCGGCTGCTGCAACACGCGCACTGCGCGCCGCCGCTCTGCTATGAACTTTACATATTATTGTAATGCCTCCTCTACATATCGACGGATGCGTCGGCAGATTGTATCTGCGGATGCGTCCGCCGAGGTGTAGAGGGTGGTTTTTGCTTGTCTGTGGTAGGTATTTAACGTCGGCCGATGCATCTGCCACTCATCCGTTTGGTATCGGTTTTTCCACACGGATCAAAGGGTGACAGCGCGAACGCAACGCGCCTGTCCACACGTCTGCCGATGTGTGGACGGATCGCAATTTATCCGAAGATATGGTTGCGGATCCATCCGTCTATATGTAGAGGAGGCATAAAGCACAATATAGATACCAATAAAACTGACTAGAGTTTTCGACCAGTGTGTGTTGCCAGCTGAGACGTGGTTGTTCTGGAGCTCAGAGTCACGCAACTAGCTATGAAGAGAGCCGCTCGGAGTTTTTTTGCGCGATAGATACCGGAATACGGAAATCCGCCAAAAACCTAGAGTCGACATCACAGATATAGATTATACTAGAAAACGCAAACACCTCAATCTGTATGAAAACCAACCGTGTCCATTTTTTATATCTACTGTGACGTCTCAAGAGCAAATTAGCGATGTGAGTTCCCCGATGTCCACGCAAAATCGATTCAAATGTTGACTTCAAACACTGCGGTAATTTGGATGAAAAGACACTGCGAAGCTCACCGTACGCTGCCCAGTCCGTAGTGTATTGACTCTCAGTCATTACACTTTTACTTTTTTAGTAGGTAATTATGGCGTGGTCCGAATAAAATGCTGAAAAATAGCAAAAAATTCAAGCCCCAGCGCACAATTCGAGTCAAACTAGTTTTTCATTTATAAATTTTATAACAGAAAGTCTAGACAAGCGTCAGAACTTCATAAAAAGTTAATCTATTTTGAAGTGCGATGTTTTTTTTAAAGAGAATACGGGAGAAATGGGTTCCGCACAATGGATGTTGACAATACTGTTTGTGCGTAGGTCATGGAACATTATCTTTTAAACTGTAATAAGCGACGTCTGTTTTATTTACCTATTTATATAAACAACAAAATATAACTGGTGGGTTTGTGGGATCTCAAGTTCTGTCCTTTACGTTTTCAACTATAATTTCTTTACTATTTTTAAACTAAATACTACTAAATAGGTAAACAAGAAATCCCTATTTTTAATTATATACAACGTATCATTTTTGATTTCTGTTATCTTTAGACAGTCAATTTGAATTGTATTTTTTTTTTCTTTTCTTTTGACCAATAGAGAGTTTACATACACATACAATCAACGGGTTAAATGAAGTTAATTTCTCCAAGATGCGTAGTCTCTTAGTCATCATCATCTTCCCAGCCTATATACGTCCCACTGCTGGGCACAGACCTCCTCTCAGAATGAGGGGGCTAGGGCGATAGTTCCCACGCGGGCCCAGTGCGGATTGGAAACTTAGTCTCTTAGTGTTCAAAGACAATCAAGAATTAAGATAATTAATAATGCGCAGCAAGACAGTGTAAAAGTTCTAAAATTATGACGTTTTTTAAAAGTCTGCAGTTTTTAATGTTTAGATAAGAAGGTTAAAAAAGTAAGTTTTTGCAAGTTTCTTATTTGTCACTCGTCATGTTTGTGAATCATAATTTGACCTTTAACGATAACTGTGAAATTATAACATAACTACACCCAAAAAAAAAATGTCAAATTAACTATCAGACAGTTGTCAAAGTTCAACAGCTATAGAATCTACATACTCGTATCTCTGTATACGTCAAATTCAAATTCAAAATTCAAATCATTTATTCAGTAAATAGGCCGCAATGGGCACTTTTACACGTCATTTTTTTAAACTACCAGCGCTTTCGGAAAGACCATCATTGCCAAGAAGAATGCGCCGCAAGAAACTTGGCAGAAAGTCATTTTTTCAAAATAAAATAATTACAAATAAAATACTTAAAAACTACAGTAAACAATTAAACAAAAAATCACAAAAAAAAAAATAATTAAATAATAATACAGGGATGTATGGGGTCCCTTAGTTACAAAATTAAACACTAACTATATCTACGTTAAGCGGAAGTGTAGAATGCTTCCACCGTCATAAATGAAAAAAAATAAAATAAAATAATAATACGTCATTCCTCTTTAGCGATATTTCTTTTCAATACCCAGTAAAGACAATAACACATGTTTAATTAAAAGACATTAAATGTACACGTTGTAATAAAGGGACCGCATTCATAACGCGTTTTATTCGTGTGTTTACGGACCCCTAAATCAAGGGGCGATATTGGACATTATTATTGCCCGGGCTGTGTGCGATACATTTTTACGTAAAAGATAAAGAAGACAGCAGATATTGTGATTTTTCTCACCTTTTCTGGGGTCATCATCATCGACAACATCATATTATACATGAACCATGATCCGGTTCGAAGGACCACTAAATGTAGGAGCCGTTAGCTCTTATACTTTCTTGATAATGTTGGAGTACGTGGAAAGAACGGAGATGCTAAGATAAAGTTTAAATGGATTTACTGTAGCACAAGTTATAATACAATATTTAATTGATTGGCCGTTCCTTCCTTTGAATGTGTGTCGCACGTGAGTTAGTTATGGACAGCTCGACGGTGTACGTTATTCTGCAGTATTAATAATATTTTATATTGTAGCGACTCCTAGCGCCATCTAGTGAGCACATGTAGAAACTCCAAACATGTTCTACATGGCGCTATCGAAGTTTCGCAACGCGGTCGCATAATAAATACAAGTTCCAACATTCGTCCTTCGGACTTCGGTCTCCAGGCCCTGCCTGGAGAAAGATCTCTCTATTGTAGCATCCCCCCACAATATATATATTGGATTTCAGTTTGTATTTTCGATGGGTATCCCCCATAGATCTCCAGCTGCTTCGGTTGGTAGCGTCCTGTAATTAGGACATACGTTCATCTCCTCTTACTCCTCGTCCTACGAGTATTTACGTGGTTCCGCTCTTCAAAAGATAAAATATGGCACTCTTATAGGATCACTGTGCTCTCTGTCTGACCATCTGCCATTTTTTTTTTGGGAACCCGTGATTTGTCCAGACAAAATACTGTGAAGTCTGCTTCCCCTTGAAATGGTAGAAAATTTAAAAATCAAAATTTTAGGCCAACGCAATTAAAAAATACTGGTACTTAATTAAAAAACATTCAGAAATAAAAATTTATGTTTTACTTTCGGTTGTACCAGAACCTTTCACTTAATCCGTTATATTTGTTTTTTTTTATGTATAGTAATGACTCCATGAGAAAAAGAAAGAGAGCGAGAGTGACAGAGAGAAAGAGACATTAAGAAATTGCACACACACACACACACACACACACACACACACACACACACACACACACACACACACACACACACACACTTTTGTGTTATCAACCACACGAATAGAAAAACTAAAGCTTGGAAAACTGTTCCACTGTATTTTTCTCCACTTAGAATTAGTATTGTATTTAGACATTATGTTGGAATAAATATAAATTCCTCGCGTTATTATTTTCTTTTGTAATTTGTGGGTGCTTCGTTACATCGTTTATTTTCAACGTTTAATAAATAATACCGCCTTTGTCCCTTGGTTACCATATGTATGTAGATTCCAGTGTATGAGAAAAGTGGGTATTGTATGAATTTATGACAGGGACATACCTACTGTATGCAGACGTTTTATGGAATTTGGTTACTTTTTAGGGTTGCGTAGTGAAAAGAAACAGTTTTAATCTTATAGGATCACTTCGTTGCTCGTTTGTCTGTCTGTTTACCAGACACAGACACAGACCCAGACACAGACCGTCGAACTTAAGACTCTGGATGGCAATTCAGTTCGGGGACAAATAAAAAAACTGGCTAATGCAGAAATAATTCTACAATTTAAAAGATTTTTTTGAATGTGATGGTAAGAAATAAATACCAAATAATATTGCAAAACCGCAAATGCGTTGGTACGACGATATCAAAAGACTGGCGGGAACAAAGTGGTTGGAAACTGCTCAAGACCGAAACGGATGGCATAAGCTGAAGGAGGCCTACACCCTAGAGGTTTAGAACGGCTAAAGAAGAAGAAGAATAGGTATTGTAAAAAAAATAGTTTTATTTAGTTGATAGAACCTATTTATGGTAATATAAATATTATAAATATTGTATGCCCACATAGGGAATCTGCTGGAACTATAATATAAACACAAATATTAATAACAAACAAAACATAAATATATCTTTTGTACAGTTTGCCAATAACTAAATTCTATTCTATTATTCTCATACAAGAAGGGGAAAAATCTACAGAATTAAAAACAAGCACCCATTCAAACTAATTTGCACTGTTCATTAGTAAAGACAATGTTGCCAACTTTGTGAAGCGACTGTTGTTTTCCTGTCAATGTTGGCTACAATGGATTCAGGGGGCAAACTTTATGAATGGATCTTCAGCGCTTTTTGTGCCTGTTTTTAGTCCAGATTTCGACACGAGCTGATACTAATCAATAGTTAACTGCAAGTGAAACGACAACAGTCTAGGACAGAAATAAAACGGCAATAGAAAAGAAATAGGTAAAAATAAAATAAAAACACACTAAAAAGGCAGAAGTAAGTCTAGTAGTAATAGAACAGAGGTAAAGTAACGGAAAATTCAACAGTCGGGACCCAATCAAGTCGTGACCAGCTTTTTCTTTCTTTACCTATTTATCACCTAATTGTATTTACCTGTGTTGACGAAATAAATGAATTTGAATTCGATTTTTGAATTTAAACGTCTAAGGCACCTCGAGCATTAGACGGCCATATCCGCGACAAGTTGCCGTATTGTCTAACGCCGGAGTGCTGGCGATCGCGTTCACCGTCTCTTTCTACACCCATTCTGCATTCTAAATTCTTTCTACTCTATTCTTATTGTGTGATAGAAACGATTTTGATTCCGAGCACATTAAAAATGACGCCTCTGATTAACCAAAAACATATGAACGTCGCGGTCGTCGCACATTTGACCGCAACGGCCAACTGGCCGCTTCATCTGTAGGGCTACTACGGAAATCGAATCTCGAAGTTCCACATTTTATCAATATAAAAAGCCTCCCCTGTCAATACAAAAAGCTTTTTCTTTAATAAGGTACTTAAAAGCCTTTATTTACGGTGTAAAACCTACATTCTAAATTTATATTAATCTAATCTGGGCGTATTACCAAAATCATCAGTCATCATGATTCGCAATGATGACCACAACCACTCTGGCAAGAGTGTACCGACTAAGAAGAAGTTCTTACGAGTCACTACTCAAGCCCTATACTCGAGGCCTCCTCCAGTTGTTTCCATGGCTTTTCTGTCCTCGCTGCTTTCCTTGTCCAGTTTTTTCCAGCGACACTAAATATGTCGTACACTTACTCTCTCTAGAATACTAAAAATATTATTACCATTACGCTATGGCATTGTTATTGCTAAGCAATGATATTATATGTTACTATCGTATGTTACTACTGTTGCTAAGTCTCTCAAATCGCACGATGTAAAAATGCCCGCAACTCCAAAATAAAACTCGGCTCCGTCTGGGAAATCTAAATCAAACACGAAAAAATTCAAACTGCAATCCAGAATAGAGGTAGTGAAAATTTCATTTGCTAGAATCGCGCACGGGTTACCTCGCATAGCAATGCTGGCGTTTAGGATAAAAATAAAATTTTCACTCCATGTTGGCTAAATTGAGTATTGTGCGTGCAAACGGGACTTGATTTATAGAAGTTTTCATCTTGGCTTACGGTAGCTGGTTTCCAGTCTCTAGTATATACAATCATCATCATCATCATGACAAGAGGCATGGCAGCCGTGGATGTAGTGAATACATACAATACTAAGTATACAAAATATTTATTATTGCATACTTCGAGTCAGTACAGTGATTAAAAAAAACAGTAACCTAACCAACATAGAAAAGTATAAAAACCCTCAACATTATTATTTCAAAGTTCAATATCTCAAAAATATCTGAAGTGGTTTTAATGAAACAACTAAAAACCACCACAAGAAGCCCACAGCTTTTATATCAAATTCAAACTAAAATCATTTTATTGAGAGAATGCCCCGCAAGAAACTGTTATAATAATATAATAATATGTAATGTAGGCATGCATGTAAAAAAAATGTATCGAAATCTGACTTTACCAATGAAACTCACGCGATCCCTATTTTCTTTTGGGTAGTCGTTTTCGTGGGACAGCGAGAAACGAATTTTTCACAGACGAAGTCGCGAGTAATAGCTAGTTTAGTAACCATAACGCAAAATGCATTAATACCATTACACGCGCCAATATCCCTATAAGGCCGTTCCGGTTAACGTTATATTTTATAAATAACCTACTGAACAGATAAACTTTGAACGCTTCGCAATTTCCCGGACTCGAAATTGAGTTTCTGAAACGTTCGAGTTTTAATACTTAATGAGTTGCCCTCATTAAATAACTTCGGGACAAATTTATTAACTCTTTATTTGATGTACTGTACAGTAACTTTCGTCCTTCTCGAGCAAATCGCTACAATTGCTTCGAATTGTTTCCTGGGACCAAAGGAATTCTAACTCAATTACAATATCTCGCAGCGAAATTGTTTAATTTAACTGTTGAATTTTAAGATTTTTCTTAGGAATTTTGCGGTAATTTTCGTAATTAAATACAATTGTGTTGGTATGACCTGTAAAATTATTTGATTTGAATAGGAAGTGTTTGAATTTTTTTAGTTTTGTAGAAGAGTCCTAAATAGGACGTTTGTCTGTCGGTCCACTCGTGTACCGCAGTAATAAATAGACCCTTGAAAAATTATCACACAGTCTCATCACATAGCTACTACTTAACAATATAGAAAATAGACTTCAATTGACTTATTATTCAGAAGTCAATTAAGTCTATTTAAGTCTTATTTTGAGGTAAGTAGCTTAGTAACTATTTGATTACTATTGATAATTTTTTTCTCCCTTTTCATTTACGTAGATTTATACTGATTAGATTGATAGTTAAGTTAAAGATACAAGTCGTGTTGCTTTGCTTAACACTGTTTCTTTTGTTTATATTGTACTTAAATATAAATACTTATTTTCAAACAGTATATTTTGCTCTCGGTCATCTGGGTTGTAGCAGAATATCAGTGTTTTGCTCCTATAAGCAATATTATCACCGAGCCATGGCCCTTTTGCTCTACCGGCAGCGCACATAGACAATACAAAACATTTCATTTAAGTCAGTAAGTATTTTTTTTACCTATCTGTTATCCTGGTTGCGTATGTTTGCAATCCAAATACGTATTTGTATATATGTAAGTCTCATATTGAAAAGTATAGGGAATCAAATATCACACGCACTGTGATATTATAAGCGACGTTTATTTGTGTATTCGGTAGGAGTCGGTGCTCAATATTCCATATACCAGCGTACGTGGATGGTTTACAAACATTCCGTTACGTTGTGTATATTGTGACAGTTTTCAGATGACGTATAGTCAACCAAAGACAGTGAAACGACAGATTACCCTTTTGATACCAAAGTCATCTTAACGACGTTACCAGATTATAATTTAAAATAACTTGAAATCCATACTAATGTTATTAATGCGAAAGTGTGTTTGTATATTGGTGTGTTTGTCCGTCTTTCACGCCGTAACGGAGCGACGGATCCACGTGATTTTTGGCACAGAGATAGTTTTTGGGCCCGAGAGTGACATAGGCTACTTTTTATCCCGGAGAAATGCACAGTTCCCGAGGGAACAGCGCGCGATAACAGCTAGTATTGATATATAGTGGAAACAATACAGGGATAAAGGAAAACGGCACAAACCTGCGAAGCATATTGTTGCGGAATAAGCAAATATTAAAAGGATAGCTAAAAGGAGAGTACTGACAAGGCCAATTTCCTGACACAACTGATTTATTCATCTGTTTTACAAATTACTTTTTTAATTAAAAAATAACATTAAGAAAGAGTTTGCAACATCGCCGCCCACGTGTAGGAAGCTACACAATATGATGTGTTAATAGGGCCAATTTTCTTATTGGCCTCTTCAAAATGCCTCCTCTGGTGGCCACTTCAGCGACGCGCACGACTCCATCTCGTCCCGGATGTATTGCTACTATTCGTCCGATGGGCCACACCCCCCTTGGTAAGTCGGAATCGACTATAAGTACCACATCATCTACTTTCATGTTTGTATGCACATTATCTTGTGCTCTTCTTGGTTTTAAACTCGGCAGGTACTCTTTTAACCACCTCGTCCAAAAGTGTTCTGATAGGCGCAACGCCTTTTGCCAATCCTTTCTCAGTGAAAAAACTCGGTCATCAAGGCGAGCCGGTAACTGTTGATTCGAAGATGTGCCAATTAAGAAGTGGAATGGTGTGAGGCTTTGACATTCATTGTTTTGGGTTACGTACGTCAGAGGTCTCGAGTTAACCAAGGCCTCAGCTTCTAAGAGAATGGTATGAAGCAGTTCCTCACGAGGAGCTCTTTCGTTCAGGGTTGCCATGAGTGCTGTTTTTACTGTACGAACCAGGCGCTCCCAGCATCCGCCCATAAATGGTGATGCTGGTGGTATAAAACACCACTCGGTTTTATTGTTGGCAGTGAAGTCTTGAACCGGTTGGCTGTAAAATTCAGACAAGTGTCGATTGGCTCCAACAAACGATGTGCCGTTATCAGATAAGATCTTGCTTGGTATGCCTCTGCGCGCCATGAAACGTCGAAGACAGGAAATAGAAGAGTCCGCTGTGAGGCTTCCTACTATCTCCAAATGGATTGCTCGCGTGGTCATGCAGGTAAAAAGGGCTAGCCAACGTTTTTCTCTGCGCCTGCCAACTGCCACTTCGACTGGACCGAAGTAATCTAAGCCAACGTTGGTGAATGGGCGCACGTGGTGATCAAGCCGAACGTCCGGTAGGTCACCCATCGGTGGTATTTGTGGCGTTGCTCTTCGCTTCGTACAGAACATGCAATCTCTGGCTACTGTGCGAACTGCGCTGCGGCACCGCAATATCCAGAAACGCTGTTTCAACTCGTTACAAATGAGTTCATTAAATCTATGTGCAGCTTTAACGTGGTAGTGGCGTATCAAAAGTCGAACAGCGGGGTGGCGGCCATCAAGAATGATCGGTGATGCAGTATCGTAGTCAATATTTCTCATAAATTTGATGCGGCTGTCTATCCTAAGCAATCCGTTTTGGTCAAGGACCGGGGATAAAGAAAATAACTTGCTCGTCTTTGGCAGGGGTTTGGAGTCGTGCAATAAAATTAGTTCCTGGCCAAAATCGTCTATCTGTGACTTTTTGTAGATAGCATTTTCCGCATCCTGAATGTTACTTGCAGTCAAAGGTGGAAGCTTTGGGGAAGAATTAATATTAGTAGATAATTTAGAATTTGGATCTTTAAAACGTGCCAACAGAGACCGAAACTTATTCGCGCATTGATAAACGCGCGCGGTCGCACGCACCAATCGAATCCACGCGCTGAAACGCAATGGATCTGGCACAACCGATGAAGGTTCATCCAGAATAGTTAATCCTACCTGTGATTTTACGGGTTTTAACTCATCTAATGCAGGTAGGATTTCGTGAGACGATGGTTCTTTAGGCCAATCTGTAACCGGCGACAGTAAAAAATCAGGTCCAGAGAACCAACGTTCTAAATCGATATCACGATCAGTAAGCCTTGTTGCGTCGTCTGCAACATTTAAACTGCCTGGTACATATTTCCAATCAGTGACTTTTGTAATTTCGGTTATTTCACCAACGCGATTCGCAACAAACGGTTTAAATGATCTCGCGTCGCTCCGAATCCAACTTAAAACTGTGGTTGAATCAGACCAAAAATAAGTTGCATTCGGTTTAACACGTTGACTGCGGGACTGATTTACGTGTTTGTGATTTTGGTGCGGTAATAGGTCCAAAGAGCCCCTACCCTACTTAAATTTCAGTGCGGCACTAGGTCCATTGTGCCCCATCACGCAAGAAAAAGAAAATCGAATATTTTACCCTGGAGGTTTATCGTACTGCATATAGTTTTATACCTAGGCCATCTACATCTATTCAGCAATATGGTTCTGGCTTCGCCCCGGTCTCGGACTTTTAGAACTATTTTAAAAAAATATTCAAAGTTAAGGGGTCTTTTAGACCTTTTGCCGCACTGAATTGACCGACTGAGGCTCTATTAGGGATGGGACATGCTTACGACATTATAATCATTATCGACTAAGAATTTAATGAATGAATGAATAGTTGTTGAAATAAATAGTTTTAATTAATATGCCCCCCGAGAAAAACCTCTTTCTGGGTTCCGTTGTTCAGTGGACTTCAAAGTTTGTAATTTAAGTGATAGCTGTCGACTAGTGGATGGACTTACGTGAGTAGGGGACCTATTTATGCCTTTAACCGAACTAAATAAATTACGATATGGTGTTTGCAGAGCACGAATTGAAGCATTCTTCAGCATCCAGCTTCCTTCTGGTCCTCTTTGCACTCATTTTCCTTCACACTCTTGAAATTCACACAATCAATATGCACGTAAACGAGGACAAGACAACACACTATCGCGGTTCATATCCGGCTCATCACTACCTGTTGACATTGGTAAACAATAAGTGCTGAAGGGGTGCGCGAGGGGTCGAAGGTCTATTGGACCCCGTCCAGCACAGAAAAGAAAAACAAGTCATTCAGTGCTGGTGAGGTCCAATGTGCCCCTCACGTAAACTAAGTATGCTATATTGTTAAAATTTTGAAGTTATACACAAAACAATATTTGTCTCTGTCCTACTCCAATGATTGCCCAAGATACCCTTCCCGCACCGTACGAAAGTACACCATTTTCGCTGCCGCACCGAGTTTCGGCCACGCATGGGGCTCTTTGTGCCTCTTCCCGCAGTGAACGTGTTAATGCCGTGGCCGGTACAAACGGTATTAGCAAACCGAGCTGCGATCAGGGCTGCTTGGAGCTCGAGCCGAGGTATGGACGTGGGTTTCAGAGGAGCTAAACGTGCTTTGCCACCAATAAGAGACAGTTTCACGGAGCCGTCTGTGAACACGAACCGCCAATAAGCAACACAAGAGTACGCTTGTTCGCTAGCGTCAGCTAGCACGTGAAGCTGCCTATTACTGATGTCTTTGCCCTGGAACCCAAATCGATACCATCGGGGAATTTTAAAATCAGAAATTCCTGCTAGCTGTCTAGACCAGGACAACCATCTTCGAACGACGTCTGATTGCAGCTCTGTATCCCAATCAATACCAGTTCTCCACGTTTGCTGAAATAGAATACGTCCCTGTATAACTAGAGGCGTTAGAAGACCCAAAGGGTCATACAGGCACATTAAGTGAGACAATACTTTCCGTTTGGTCAACTTATCATTTTCATTTATTTTTGAACCTGTACGGAACCCGAAAGTATCGCTCTGAGGATGCCAAATAAGACCTAGTGTTCTAATAAATGCTTCAGGGCCTACATGAACACTTTCGAGAGGTAAAGCGTGCAGGTGTTCAGGAACCGCAGCGAGTGCAGCGGGTACATTCGAGACCCAGCTACGCATTTCCATTCCTGCCTGTTTGTAAACAGTGACTATATCGGCTGCGAGCTGCGAAGCTTCATTTACGTCATCCATGCTTCCTAAATAATCGTCCATGTAGTGATCGTTGACAATCGCTTTTGCTGCTGCAGGATATGACTCCTGAAATTCTTGGGCGTTTCGGTTCTTAATGTACAGAGCAGTGCACGGACTGCAAGCGGCGCCAAAAATAACAGAAGTCATTCTGTATTCCCTCAACTCTGATCTACGATCCTCTCTCCATATGAACCGTAAAGCGTCACGAGCCTCAGCTCTGATCTTAATCTGAGGGAACATTTCCCTAACATCAGCTGTCAATGCGACCCGACCTTCACGAAAACGAAAAAGGATATGGAGCAAGGATTGTAGTAGGTCTGGTCCTGGCAGCAGAAGAGAATTCAAACTTATGCCAGAGGTCTTCGCAGCTGCGTCATGAACTACCCTAAGTTTCTTTTTCTGAGGATGAACAACTGGAAAGTGAGGTAAATACCAACGAATTAATTCGTGTGACGAGTTGATAGTGTCGTGGTATGTACCTCTAGGACATTCCTCAGCATAACCTTTGTCAATCATGTTATTAATAAAGGCACAATATCCGTTTTTTAATTCTGTATCACGTTCCATGCGCCTTTCCAAACCTAAAAACCTTGAAAGCGCATGTGGATAGCTGTCAGGTAACTTTGGAATGTCTTTTTGCCACAATAGACCTACTTGAAACCTACCCGAAGGTAGCCGCTGTGCCGTGGATTCAAGTGTTTCCAAAGCGTACCTCTCCTGCTTGGTACACACGGTTTCAGGTTTCGAAATTCCTATAGAGTCGAGACGAAAATA
This sequence comes from Choristoneura rosaceana, assembly GCA_037349165.1. Classification (NCBI taxonomy): domain Eukaryota; kingdom Metazoa; phylum Arthropoda; class Insecta; order Lepidoptera; family Tortricidae; genus Choristoneura; species Choristoneura rosaceana. The sequence continues at coordinate 1,888,619 of JAZBNJ010000002.1, forward strand.
GTCCTTAATAAGCTCGTCCATAGTACGATCCCTATGTTCCTCATATAAAACATGGTTGATAAAGTGGACCGGTTTAGTCCATTTACTTGACCGGCCGTGCAAAACCCAGCCTAGCGCTGTGCGGGAGGCAACGGGTTCTTTCTTAGAACCTTCCCTAATTTGTCGACCAATGTAAGCTCATCGATCAAATCGGTGAGGTGTGTGTACTGAGTCATTTCGCGTCGGCTGACCGTTTGCGAGAACAATGACAATGTGTCTATAGCCTTAGCGTTGTTGACAGTAAATGTCTCAGCACAATGTTTCCCTTTGATCGAAAAACTTACATGTTGTATATACTTACGCGTCGACATACCGGCGACACCGTCAACCTTGATCGATTCAGTGGGTCCTGAAGCACCAATGTGCCGTGCTACTTCGGAGTCAATCAAGGTTGCCGTAGACCCATCGTCGAGCAAGGCGAAAGCATTAAGCTTTCCTTTCGGTCCGCTTATTTCTACAGGAACAATTTTTAAAAACACACGAGTACAGTCAGCTACATTAATCGACTCACGCTCGGTGACGTTTGAGATTGTCACAGTTTTATTTTGATTTTCAGAATCAGTAGTATGCATATTGTAGGATGAAGAAGGCGACTCGTCGACGGTGTGCGACACGTGCGGTGTCGTCGCTGAGTGCAGCAACGGATTGTGAAAGCGTTGACAACCATTGACGCCGCAACGGTCTATTTTGCAGGTCGTCCAACGATGAGATTTAGATTTGAGACACTTATAACAAATCCTAGCCTCACGAAGCCAAGACCATTTGTCGTCTAAACTAAGCGCCTTGAAGTCCTTGCAATCTGTCAGTCTATGTTTATTTTTGCAGTAACGACATAGCTCGGTATTGTTAGAACCCATAGACGTCACATTGACATTTTCACGGCGATTCGAGTTGTGAAATGGCATGTTGCAAGGTCGCTTAGCAAAGTCTGAGATCAAACCAAACTTGTTGTGTTTGTCTGCTTCAATATTTAGAAAATCCGATAGGAGTTGCAGTTTTGGCAAAGATTGTTTTCTGTTATAAGCAAAATCTTTCCACTGACTGTACAATATAGGTGTCAGCTTGCTTAGAACGGTGTGAAATATTTCTATGGAGTATAAGTACTCTTTCTGTTCTAAGCTAGCGATGACAGCTATACTGTTACGCAGTCTGCAGGCAAATGAGTTTAATTCTTTGAGATCAAAGCTTATCTTAGGTAGATCTCGCACGAGAGCTATTTCATGCTGCGCGATGATCTCGGGCTGCGCGAACGTCTGCTCCAGCGTGGCGAGCACGGCGTGCGGCTGCTCGGCGGTGTACAGCAGCGCGGACACGCTCTCGAGGGCGCGGCCCCGCAGCGCGCCGCGCAGTCGGGCTAGATTTTCTGTAGGCGTAAACAAATGTTTAGTGTCTTCATACGTGCGCTTAAATATAAGCCACTCCGTGGGTTTGCCGCTGAATGTCATCAAGTCGATGTATTTATTGGAAAATTTATGCGCACTTATGAAATTTGGTGGAATCGGTTCCTGCTTCAAAGGATATGTGGCATCGGGAGCCTCCTTTTTGACAGAAATTGTCTGCCGATTGGGATATAAATTGTTCTTTGGCATCACGTGTACAAAGTCGGGCTGGGATGTTGCTGCAATCGCAACGTCGCGAAATATCTTTGTGTGATGTGCCTCGTGGCCAGCAAAGTTATTGTGAGGCACGGGCTTTCTGGTATGTGACTCAGGAGAGTCTTGTGGTTCGAGCTTTACTCTGTGCTCGTTGTTTCGAACGTCACTCACCCAGGATGCGACGCGAGATGACGCAGCAAGTGAAGCACGCGAACGCTCTTCGGTCTCCAGAGCAGCCAGGCTGGCCTCCATTTCTAGCTGCTCAACCTGCTTCACCTGTTGCATGTACTCCAGAGCTTGCGCGTGCTCGCGCTCCAAGTGCCGTCGCGCTAATTGTGCTTCGGCGGCCAACCTGTGCGCCCTTATTGTGGACGCTGACCGCGAGGACAAGCGCGACCTAGAACTTACGCTACGGTCGCCTCTCGGGGGATCAATTCGAATCGGAGGCGTTGCGGGACCGGGGTCGACCGCGGGCGTATCAGTGGCATCGGCCAGAACGTGGTCCAGTTCAGGGGACCGACCGAGCCCACCCGCGGGCGCTCCCGACTCCGAGCGCGCCTCGAAAAAATCCTGTGGCTGTGCCAGCAACTTGGCCCTTGATCTTGTGTTCATTTTTACCTTGCGAAGGACCAGAAAATGTTGCGGAATAAGCAAATATTAAAAGGATAGCTAAATGGAGAGTACTGACAAGGCCAATTTCCTGACACAACTGATTTATTCATCTGTTTTACAAATTACTTTTTTAATTAAAAAATAACATTAAGAAAGAGTTTGCAACACATATAAATGGTGACGTGAAGTTCCAGTTCCGCACTGGACCCGCGTAGGAACTACGACCCAAGCCGTCTCATTCGAGGAGGCCTGTGCCCAGCGGTGGGATGTAGGCAGGAATGATGATTGCAAAAGGTAAAGCCCGTATTTTCACTTTATTTGTTAGTTTATCTGTGACACGTACATATTTGGCTGGACAAAATCCGCAGGGACTCAACCTTACCTGTCAATAAAGACCTACCTGGCAATCCAAAGGTTAAAATCTCCCCACCCATATATCCAAAACACACTTCAGAGACCCTGCCTGGAAAATGCGGAACGCCTGGCTCAGTGAATGGCAGACGAAGGGAGAGCCACCTGACTTGTTTGAGTTGAGCCCTCGCGAAAGACCACCGGGCTTCGAAACGCAACGTCGAGTGTGGTGCCTGGCCAACCGCTTCCGACCCAATGTTGGGAAATCCGCGTACCTTAAGAGTAAATGGGGCTGGTGCGAGTCGGCGGCTTGCGAGTGTGGCCACCCGGAACAGACGGCCCACCACATGGTACTGGAATGCCCGATCACTAAGTTCAATGGACACATAGATGACCTCAAGAAGCTCTCAGAGAAAGCCGTGGAATCATCATCATCATCATGTCAGCCGAAAGACGTCCACTGCTGGACATAGGCCTCCCCCAAGGCTCTCCACTCAGACCGGCCTTGTGCTTTTCGCATCCACCGCGATCCCGCGATCTCAGCCAGGTCGTCGCTCCATCTCGTGGAATATTTTAAGAAATCTAGATTTCTTAAATTCTTAGTATTTATATGTATTTCTTACACAGTTTTGCAGTGACACGTATCCCATACGATAATAAATAATATGGCGACAGAACGTAAACGTGCTAGAAACGTGAGGTCACGTACTTCGGTTACCGTTGCACTCTGCAGTTACTCGATTTGTTGGACGCGTAACGTGAAGGTTACCGTTTCGAGTTACGTGTTAGTTGAGGTTAAGGTTTCGAAGTGCAGCCAGTAATGATTAGCTAAAGAAAACCGGGCAAATGCGAGTCAGACTCACGCACCGAGGGTTCCGTACACATTTATAGGTATGTAAGTAAGCGGGAATCGTGTCTTGAAGATATTTAAGCGATAAGGCCGCCTATTGCTTACCTCAGAAAGTCTCTGTGTGTATATGTATAAATAAATGTTTCTCTCTCTCTCTCTCTCTCTCTCTCATACCTGTTTTCTGTAATTTTTTGCTATATTTTGGTGCGCAATAAAGAGTTATTGTATTGTATTGTATTGTATTTCTCGCTTTTTTCCAGTGATTTATACATCCAGTGAATGCAGAGCCCTACTCTTAAGCAAATCTTGATTTTTTATGTCTCTGTAAATATCAATGACCGAAATGTACGCAGTGTGGGGTCAGATTAATATAATCTAAATTAAGATTAAAATTATAAATTAAGATTAATTAAGATTACTTATAAATTAAGAATTTAGAATTTTTTAGTTGGGTGTGTCATAATTAAAGTACCTAACCCTGTAGTATTGATACCCTTGCGAGTTTCGAAGATTTGCGGAAATTTGCAGCTTAAACGGCTGCATCTTTTGATTGCGTTGGCTTAGAAGTTTGATTTTTCACACCTCCAAGGGACAGTAGACCTCAGTATTTGATATAAATTTCAGCTTGATACCTCTACGCGTTTCTGAGAAAAAGGGTCTAGACAGACAGACGGACAAAAAGTGATCCAATAAGGTTTCCGTTTTTTTCTTTTTGAGGTACGGAATCCTAATCTGAGTACTAATGATAGTGGTCAATAACGTTGCGAGCTCAGCAGGGCTACTCCGAAACTCGAAACTCGAAGTTCGTGTCGTGCGGTCCCTCTCGCTCTAGAATTATATAGTATAAGACAAGTTAAGCCGTGGTGGCCTAGTGGTTTGACCTATCGCCTCTCAAGCAGAGGGTCGTGGGTTCAAATCCCGGCTCGCACCTCTGAGTTTTTCGAAATAATTTACCACGAACTTTGCGGTGCAGGAAAACATCGTGAGGAAACCTGCACAAACCTGAGAAGCAATTCAATGGTGCGTGTGAAGTTCCCAATACGCACTGAGCCCGCGTGGGAACTATGGCCCAAGCCCTCTCATTCCGAGAGGAGGCCTGTGCCCAGCAGTGGGACGTATATAGGCTGAGATGAGACAAGTGTCAAAGCATGTCAAAGGGACCGCACGACACGAACTTCGAGTTTCGAGTTTCGGAGTAGGCCTGCTAGCCCTATAGGTACAGTCAAGGGCGAAAATATGTATACACTTTAGTACCTTGTCTATTTTCGTCATATTTGAACTGCCATATAAGAACTGTTACAGTGGTTAAAGTGACAAGGTACTAAAGTGTACGTATATTTTGTCCTACGAAGTGCATATCCGAACTTCGTACCTATCTTATTTATTGCCATCCCGCTGACGCTAATATTATTTAATATGAGAGTGAGAGGGACGGTAAAACACGAACTTTGATTTCAGTATTTCGTAGTAGCCCCCTTAAGGACTATCGAAAATACAAACTGGAATAAAACACAGAAAAACCAAAAAAAGAGACCAGCGCTGGAAATCGAACCCAGGTCCTCAGCATTCGATGCCGCGTAGCATACCCCTACACCACCAAAGGACAGGAGTACAGACACGAATTTCTCCTATGCACCACATATCTCAGCTTGTTTGTTTTCTTGTTTAGTGACTTAAGCAGCGACACTAGCGACATCTATGTTCTCCTGTCCAGTGGTGGTCCAGGGGTATGGCAAGTGGCACGGAATGCTGAGGACCTGGGTTTAGGCTGCAGGGAGGATCAAAAGATGGGCATAGATACCCACATACATACATACATACGCTCGAAAAACATAACCCTCCTTCGGGCAGTTGGGTAAAAACAACTGATGACTTGATGAGACCATGGTCAAAAAAATGTGTATCAAAACGATTCCCATAAAGTATTTATTTCATGTTACTATTTTTTTGTATTATTAGTATGTACTTAAGTAAGTACTTGTGAATTGACAAATAGAAACAAATTAACAATTATACTATTTTATTTTATCGACAAACTTTTTTATTTCCCAACATGACCATCTTTTTAGGGTATGGGCAACGGCTTCCACCAAAGACGCTTGCGTTGTTAGGGTTGCTAGACATATGTACTGACAATACTACGTTCAATACAAACGTCATTGTTTCCCCTAAAACGTCATCGAACGCTGAAACGTCGTCAGCAGTGTCAAGAAGCGGCACTTCATCGTAGATTTCGATCATGTCGTCATCTTCTGTCAAGCTTGCGAACAGCTGGAGTTGAGTCAGTAGCAAAATGACGCAGAAGTTGACGAGCTGCGACGTCATAATAATCTGAAAATGAATAAGTACTTTTACACAAACATACATTAGTAGATTGATAACCAAGGGTGGAAAGTGACCCATTTCACCCGAGATATTTCTGGCGCTCGAACGAAGTGAGAGCGCCAATAGTTCGAGGGGAAATGGGTTATTTCACCCGAGTTAGACACTCTACTTTTCATTTCGACTGTGAGGAAACTGAAATACTACAAAAAGACGAGAATAATAATAAATTGAATTTACTTATACCTACCTATCCAACCTCCAACGGTACCTTTTCGACTGGCCACTTGCCATGCCGAAACGTGAAAAAAAAATGTCATTGACGTAACTCAATTATGTTCGATGTCATGGCTAGCCGAAAAATTAAAAAAAAATTACTTTCCACCCTAGAGGAGAAAATGCAATTTTCCACTCGGCTATCTACCCATGAAAATTAAACTTTCCGAACAGGAGAGATGAAAACATATATACAAACATCACGCCTGTATTCCCATAATGGGGTTGGTAGAGCACACGAAACGTTACCGCTTCGGAGCCACTTTTAGCAATTTTAGGTTTTAAGTTTGACAAAAACGGTACAGTAGTGACAGGTTACTAGCCTGTCGCCTATGCTATAGTACTTTTATGAACAAAGTATTTTTGGATTCGATTTGTAGCATTCGAACATGACGGATGTAGACAACATCTAATTTTGCTATTTCTATTTCTTTGGCTAGTTGAAGTATGATTTTGATAGTGTTTTATGCGGCGATTAACCTTAAGAGTGAACAGTGATCATAAAATTCTATATTACTCTCGTGTCTGACATTTTTTAATGCGCAAGTTGTCTCCACGTGGTTTCTGGAATTTTACTATCAAGTTACAAAAACTACAATCACCGTACAAAGTTACCTCTCGAAAGAGAATACTTAGACACTGGCGAAATTGACCTATTAATTAGGACAGAAGCCATAATTTAAAAGAGAAGAAGAAGGTAATAAAGTATTTTATCTGGAGAAGACCAATGTTCACTATTAACTACACTATTAACCGACGACCGGATGGCTAAGTGGTTAGAGACCCTGACTACAAAGCTTGAGGTCCCGGGTTCGTATCCCGGCCGGGGCAGATATTTATATGAATAATACGAATGTTTGTTCTCGGGTCTTGGATGTTTAATATGTATTTAAGTATTTATTACCCACGACGGAACGGAGAAGGTATATGCGTTTAGGGTGAGAGGTTGTTTGTTTGTTTGTTTGTTTGTGCGCAAACGAATGTTCACGTTTATCTCCAGAACGGTTTGACTGATTTAGATGCGGTTTTCTGTAATGGCGTCGTAATTTATCGACGGTGGTTCTTAGATAGGTGTTATAGCGTTTGTCCGCTAGGGGGCGCTACAGTAATCATTTTCACTCGAAAAAAGACCATCGAATGTTCCCAATTATCTTCAGAATGGATTGACTGTTTTTGATGTGGTTTTCCGTAATGGATTTGATGTTTATCTAAGATGGTTCTTAGATAGGTGTTGTAGTATTAACCCGCAAGGGGGCGCTATAGTAAACATTTTCCACTTAGCTCTAGAAAGATTTGACTGTCTTTGATATGGGTCTCTTTAAGGGGTTTGATGGACTGTCTGTAATAGTTTTAGAAAGGCGTTCATATGTATATCAAGGAGGGTGCACGGCAGTGCCCCCGCCAAGATAGACAAAAAAGAAGACGGAGCACTAACTAACTATTTTCACACCGTTTCGTCTTAACACTAGCTTTTATTTGACCTGCAATGTATGTAGGTACCTATGTAAATTATATACATATGTGTGTTTGTATGCATATGTGTGTTTGGGTGTTGCAAGTTAAATTTGCCACACTTTTAGTTATCGTATTGTCTTGAATTTTGGCACACTAATGTAAATCTTGTAATAATACAATAATCTGGTAGTGACATCCTGGTTATGCAGCCAGGATCGTCTCCAAAGAAAGAAACTCTTCAATAGTTTACGGCACAGGCGCGGAACTTAACAGAATTACCTATTAAATTTTATTGGCACTGTGTTTGTATGATAGAATAGACACAACTTGATATTGCAGCTAGGGTCGTCTTCCCACAAAGGAACTCCTTGATGGTTAATAGCACAAATACATAAAACTTTGCACGATTATTCAATTGCAATGACAATACATTATATGCCTATACAACACCTGATGCTGTAGCTAGGGTTGTCTCCTCTTCCCCAGAGTTTCAAGAAAGCTAAAGTTTTGTATGACTTGGCCGTTTCATATTTAAATCTGTTCGTATGACATGTCAATTAAGACCCGTGAAGTAATTTCCTACCGTAATTAGGTCTATCAGAAAGTCTGACCGATACGAGTATGGTAAAAAATTGAGTGTTAGATAATGTCATGGAATAGATCTATGAACGGCCAAGCTGTACTTTTTAAATCAAGATGTAAGGCTAATAAAGTCCTGGCTCAGGCTCCGGACACATTCCTCGCAACACAACCTAGCACATCTCTGGTGGAAACGCAGCCTCATGCAGCCACTTGGCTTTTCCTAGCGTTTAAAAACCTTTTTAAAATTTAAGCATTATTTATGAGGTTGTTAGTAAGTGTTGTGAATATTAGCCTCTGATTTTACATAACATGAGATGAATTATTTCTTTAAAAAATTTAAAATAAAAAGCAAAATTAAAAATTTTGAAAAAACCCACGACGGTTCCTAATATAAAAAGGGTTAAATAATTTTTATGAACATCCCCCGACTAAAAGTGATTACAAACGCAAAAACATCCGTCGGGGGCTGCCATTGCCATCTCTCTGTTATATTTAAATTAAAATGTTAAGAAAAGCTACTACAAACATAACTATACAATTTTAATTAATCACAAATTCATACAAACTACCATGAATATCTTTCTCTCATAAAGTAGTACATTCCTCACACAATTATAATTCATCACAAATTCATACTACCTAGTGCAAAATATAAGTTCATTTCGGGGCAGGTAATGGCAGCCCCCGACGGATGTTTTTGCGTTTGTAATCACTTTTAGTCGGGGGATGTTCATAAAAATTATTTAACCCTTTTTATATTAGGAACCGTCGTGGGTTTTTTCAAAATTTTTAATTTTGCTTTTTTTTATCTATATTTAAGTATGTTTATCCGTTGCCTAGTGTCCATAGTACAAGCTTTGCTTAGTTTGAGACTAGGTCAATTGGTGTCAAGTGTCCCATGATATTTATTTATTTATACCTGTTTTTATAATAACTAGGTATAAGGAAGGTTTTGGCACTTTATGAAAAAATGTGTGCACTCTTGCTCGCGATGGCAGCTGCACCAAGGTTTTCGGGGAAGACACTTGCTATTATGTGGTGGAATTTTAGTCCCACGGCTATTCTGCTACTAGCTGAAATAAAAATCGAGGGATCTATCCCACTGGGGCGTCTATCCTGGTATTACCCTATTCTAAAAGGAAAAAACTTTATCCTTATACACAGGTACTTGTATAAAACTGTTATGTCGGTCTGCTTATCGTTTTTAACCGACTTCAAAATAGGAGGAGGTTCTGCGTTCCAATGTTTGTATTGACAACCGTGCAACCGGATGGCCAAGTGATTAGAGAACCTGACTGTGACTACGAAGCTTGAGGTCCAGAGTTCGATGCTCCGGCCGGAGCTGATATTTGTATGAATAATACGAATTCTCGGGTCTTGGATGATTAATATGTATTTAAGTACGTAGGTATTTATCTATATAAGTATGTTTATCCGTTGCCTAGTATCCATAGGCTTTGCTTAGTTTGGGACTAGGTCAAATTGGTGTCAAGTGTCCCATAATATGATTCTTCTCAAGCTGGACGGAAAATTTTACACGGTTTTGGTAATTAAAAATAGGTTATGAAAAGGTAGGTTTTGCAGGTGGTAGGACTTTGTGCAAGGTCCGCCCGGATTGCTACCACCATCTTGCTCGCTAATGCTGCCGTGAAGCAGCAGTGCAGCATTTTGTGTTTCGGCGTGGAGAGTAAGACAGCCGGTGAAATTACTAGTACTTGAGGTATCCCATCTTAGGCCTCTAGATTGGCAACGCATCTGCAATACCCCTGGTGTTGCAGATGTTTATTGGCGGTGATGATCTCTTAACATCAGGAGACCCACATACTCGTTTGCCATCCAGTCGAATGAAACAAAAATTGTAAATCTGTAATTAAATAAATTATATTTGTAATTTACCTTCCTTGAACACAAGCACCAACACAAAACGCACTCAACTAACAACTGCAGGCGCACAACAGGAAATACGAACATAATATTGCAATAGTATAATATCAAGGGTTTTTCTACATGATGTAATACTTTTATTATTAATTCTAATAACAGTACATTGTGTCTTAAGGGCGGTAAATAAGGAATTACGAACGAGAGTATTTGAAGCCCGAAGTCAAAGGCTTTATGAGTCGATGTTCGTAATTCTAGTAGCGCCCGTGCAACATACACTGTTTCATCACATTTGCGAGTAAAATTGTGTATTTGTAAAAGAAAAACTATTTTTTTTTTTCAAAAATTGCCGATACCGCTGACTCCGCTCTTGGCAGCGCTGCCCCCCCCCCCCTAGCAGCATGTGCCCGATCAGGGGGCCTACCACGCTCTCTTCTTAATACGATTCAATTTAAGCTCTAAACTGAACTGCATCGCTATTTCGTACTACGACGTTACTTTTGTGATTCATTTCAAGTGAGGTTCAGCGATAGCGATACATATATCAGAGAAAATATCGGTCTTTCATTCACTTGTAAGCGATTGAGATTCAGTTCTGAGAAATAAAGGTCGTGGTACCAATTTCGACGATTCAGTTTATGTGCCTAAATTGAACTGCTCTGCGTTTGGTTCGTTTAGGAAAGATCGAGGTAGGCCCCCAGCACGCCATGCAGTATTAAGCTCATTTACCGACCTTGGGCTTCATGACGAGGTAATTAGTACGGGCAGTGATTCATTTACCAACCACGGGCTTCACGACAAGCATATTAAGGTCGAGAGTTTTATTGGGTGGGGGGGGTTGCAACCAAGGTAGCCTGCATGTTACGACACTGTTTACGAGCAAGTGTGATGAAAAATATATAAAACACTACTGTTTATCCGCGGATACGCACACGTAAATCATTAGATCTAGCAGCATAATTGAAATTTCGGGATTATCGAAAATTCCCACGGGAATTCCCGTGAATTAAATTGTGGTTTTCATTGACCTTATATTAAAAACAATCATGTCAAATTTCATTACTCTAAACCTAACGGTTGTTCTTTGGAGATTTTATCCCTATCCCGTGGGAATATCGGGATAAAAGTAGCCTATGGTTTATTCCAGATGTCCAGCTATTTACATAACAAATTTCATTCAAATCCGTTCAGCCGTTTCAGCGTGAAGGAGTAACAAACATACTCACTCACTCACAAACTTTCGCCTTTATAATATTAGTAGGATGAACGTCTATAGTGATAAAGTCACGGACAATAATATCTACAGACAGTTTCCTGTAACAGGCGTTCCTGCAAATCAAAACTTAGGTTGTCGAGGATATGGCAAATTTACTTACTTATGTGCCGTACGCAAATACAGCGTATCTCCACTGAGTGAACGAGACGGTTATCTGTTTGTTTAGGGCTACTCCTGAATTCGGAGATCGAAGTTCGTATCGTTCCGTCTCTCTGACGCTTATACTATTTAACACGAGAGTGAAAGGGACGGTACGATATGAACTTCGAATTTCGGAGTAGCCCTGCTATTTTTAGTGCGATGTTGCCCGCTCATTGCTTCAACTTGGATATTTTTCGAGCTATGACAGTGACTTTGTTCAAAAAACTCCAAGCATAGGTCAGTGGGTATATTAAATCATCAAAATTTAGGGCTAGCGCATACTGTTGCAAAGAACAGTTTAGTCGATACCGAAGTTGTACGTATGCGCCAGTCCTTAAGAAGTTATGAATTCAACCATCATTTGGACCGCCGTACGCACGGAAAGCTCTTGAATGAAATACTAAAAAAGTTAATTGGTGTTTATAATGAAAATTCACCGATGTAAATGTTTATCTCAGTTGCTCATCAAACAAAAACTCATTTAGGAACCTAAATCAAAACATTGGTCAGTTATTAAATCACATAACGTCACAATAAAGGGAACAATACGTAACATGGCCGAATTTCCAGAGCTCCGCAAATAAAATAAGGATGTTCCTACATCTTCATTATTTACGTATTCAGATTCTAAAATTGTGAGTGTTCATTATTTTGTTTCAATGTTAGGGAATTGCTCACAATTGACATTGGGTACCTAGTTACTAAATTTCCGTAGTATGGTGTTTAACTTTCATAGAAAATCTTTATAACTAAACTAAATTACCTACTTAGCTAAAAAAATGCCAAATTAAATTAAATTAAAAACTATAAGGGTTCCGGTTTTGCCATTTTGGCTCCGGAACCCTAAAAAGGGCCTGCGATAGAGAACGGTATAGGCAATTTTTGAAAGTATTCGTTTTTATTTTACAAATAGGTACCTATACAATAAAATTTTACCTACTCGCAAGTGTGATGAAAAATATTGTATGTCGCACGGGCGGTACTAGAATTACGAACATCGACTCATTAAAGCCCTTAGTCTTCAACTTCAGGCTACTAATACTCTCGTTCGTAATTCCTTATTTACCGCCCTTAAGACACAATTTACTATTCTTTCTTTCTTTCATTGCGTAAAAATACTCATTCCTCATCCTCATTTACCGTTACGTACATCCCTACTCGCGATATTGTCGCGATATTGGCGCGATAAAACAATTTTATTGGTCTGTAAGCAATAATACGTGTAACGAAACGGGAATTAAGGCTCGCCCGACACGTACCTACTCTGATTGCTGCGCTTTATTTGAGCGGTTTTTTATATCGCTGTTATACCGAATTGAGTTTGAAACAGTAGCGTGGTGTACTAACAACTCGATTCCAACCGGTTCGCATAAACCTTTTTCATCACACCTGCTCGTAAACAGTGTCGTAATGCAGGCTACCTTGGTTGCAATCCCCCAAATAAAACACTCGACCTTTTTTCTTGTCATGAAACCCAAGGTCGGTAAATGAGTCTTTGCGCGTACTATTCTGCTGTGCTCGTCTGCTGCGCACGACTTTCAACAGGACCTCGCGCACGCACGTCAGGCACATGCTGCGGAGGGGGAGGGCGGCGGGGAGCTGGCGTTGCCAAGAGCGCAGCCAGTGGTATCAGCATTTTTTGTAGAAATATTAGGTTTTTTTTTACATACATAAGTACATAAAACCACGCCTCTTTCCCAGCGGGGTAGGCAGAGACTACATCCTTCCACTTGCTACGATTCTGGCATACAACTCTCGCTTCCTCTACATTCATCAATCTTTTCATGGATGCACGTCGGTTTCTAGAGTACTCCTGACCCGAACTTTCTTCGGAATGTCCCCGATTTGATTGTAGTACGTTCGTCTAGGCATTAGGTTTTTTTTTAATATACTCGTAAATGTGATTAAAAACATTGTTTGTCGCAGGGGCGATACTAGAATTACGAACATTGACCTACTTAATAAAAAGAAAAATCCTCGAGTGGTGACCATAAACCGGAAGACGAAGCGTTGACAGGCCTCCCGCCGGGTGGACTGAAGACATCGTGAGAGTTGCGGGAAACCGGTGGATGAAAATGGCGAGTTGTCGTTCATTGTGGCGTTCTAAGCGGGAGGCCTTTGTTCAGCAGTGGACCTCTTCTGGCTGATGATGATCATGATGATGACTCATTAAAGCCCGCAATCTTCAACTTCAGGCTTCTGATAGACTCTCGTTCGTAACTCCTTATTTTGCTGCCCTTAAGACACAATGCACTATTGCGTTCTTATCTGAATGGGACCGCCAAAGTTCGCATACTCTTTGCAAATCATTTTTTTCTCACTGAATCCTTAATTTTTTCTGATTTTTTTTAATGGACATCCTATAGGTAAACTATAAGTTAGGTTAGGTTGTATTTTAACACTTCTGAGCAATTATTAGATGCAGAGAAAAAAGAGTTATGACTTATGAATGACAAACGATCATTCTGACAATCATTACATTCGGACTTTCGATAAGTATGCGAGCCGATATGGACCCCATCTGAATACCTATTAACTGAATGAAAAGTATTTGTATTGTATCACGTTGTAATTTTTAGACAAACTTTGTTATAAAGAATTATAATTTAAAAGTATTCTCGTTAAGTATACCAATTTAACTCCATGGTCCCTATTTTCTTTTGGGTAAATACATATATTTATTACAATATCAGCGGTACCTGGGTGACACTCTGGAACGAATACCTATAATAATAGAAGGGGCAATTTGAGGAGAATCCCCTCAAGTTTAAATATTTGGGGTTTGAGTGAACGCTTCCGTCTCACGGGAGCGATTTATTAAACGTTTTGTACATTGTAGAGTTAAGAATGGTTACGTAGAATCAAGAAGACTCAGCATGTGAGACTATACTAGTTCTAATCTACGTCTACTTAATTAAGTACTGATCCTGGGTAAAATTAATATTCTGTTTAGTCTGTCAGGTTAATTATCAGAAAATCTTGGACAAGTATTTCGTCTTATGTCAATCAAAAAAAAGATGTCACGCGCCAAAAATGCGTAACGAATTAATTTTTCTATACTTAGGTATTAACAGGAACGTATCAGAAACGGTATGTCAAGCGCATAATTTTAAACTGTAAAACAAATAAATATCACGGGAAAATTCACACCAATTGACCTAGTCCCAAACAAACAAAGCTTTGTACTATGGATACTAGATAACGGATAGGCAAATAGACAGATATATTATATAGACAAATATATACTTAAATTATTCAGCATCCAAGACCCGAAAATAAACATTCGTACTATTCATACCAATATCTGCCCCGGCCGAAGATGAAACTCAGGACTTCGAGCTTCGTAGTCAGGTTCTCTAGCCACCTTGGCCATCTAGTCGTCAAAAGACATTATTGCTATTTAAAACGTCACAGAAAGTTATTAGCGAAGTTCTTTCTACATTCTCAACACTCGCCGCCGTTACGTTTTCATTAGCAATAATTTTAAATTCTACGTGACATATGTTGACACAACATGCTATGAGAGCTGTGGATCTTTTGAGTGAGAAATGGATATTAATATTTAGCGGAACCCGTCGGAAATGATATAAAAGTGTAACGCGCGTTTCACACATTTACGTCTAAATCGTGTACGAACTGAAAACCAATGCGTTACATTTTTGGTTTAGATTTTCCGTTTTAGCGTTTTGCTTTCTATTGGAAAGATATTAAATATATTTTTGTTGATAGGTTTTTTATTTACAAAAATATATATACGCTTGTATCACAGAAATAATTCTCTTATTTATAGCTATCTTTGTGGACTGTATTTACTTAAAGTCATATTTGTTTTTTTTGTTTTTTACTTTATCCTTATACATTTGTAGTTGTAATTAAATGTAAATACTATATTAGTAGGACGTAATTCACGAAATGTTTTTTTAAAACGAATAAGTTTTCGGTTGCTCTGAACGGGACTCGAATCCGCTACCAACTGCACCACATCGCCCCCAACTAACTGATCTAAAAACATTATTTGCTTGCATACGCGAATAGTGCGCCATCTATTGCAATTATCATTAACCACGACTACAACTTCTAAATTTCAAGTGATTTCTTTGGAAAGCATTGGCTCTGTGCACGACATCAGCGCCACCTATCGTTCGCAACTTTGCTGGCTCTGAGTGCTCTGAGGCTCAACGTTTTGAAATTTTATCGTGACATATGACATGACGTATGATAGATGACAGAGCTTACATTATTTCTACTTTTGGCCACTATGTACTTCGCACCCATCCATTACTACACTTTCTA
Source organism: Choristoneura rosaceana (assembly GCA_037349165.1). Lineage (NCBI taxonomy): Eukaryota > Metazoa > Arthropoda > Insecta > Lepidoptera > Tortricidae > Choristoneura > Choristoneura rosaceana. Next base: position 1,904,292 of record JAZBNJ010000002.1, read on the forward strand.
CACAGACTGTACCAGTATATACAGATTAAGGTCTTTCTTTAAGTAATCGTACATTTTACTTACGTTATTCTAATAACAAGAAAAAAATCCTCCGGTACACATAAAGACCCATTGAACGGATCCCTTGACAACCTTAGGTCCGTTTACGGTCATGTAATAAGCAATAATGGCAGGACCCAAGTAATAAAGGTTTTAATTGCCTCAAAAATAGCACAGAAACTTGTTCGTATCTTGCCAGTCCATTTCGCCTTTACTGTTATGATTATAGCACCACCAATTTATTATTTACAAGCGGACAAAAACGGAACTTGCTGCAATTGTTTCTGTGTCCGTGTTTTTTCCTTGATGAGAGCGACGCCGATGGCTGCATGGATAAGTTTGTCGTGGTGTATGCCGCCAGGAATAGGAGCCATTTTTTGTCCGATATGGTTTTGTTTCTGTTGGTTTTTATAATAAGTTAACTAGTTTGGGTTTGGTTATGCTTTGATGTGGACTATTATGAGAAAAGGAATTATTATAAATCTAGTTTTAACTCAATAATATACTTACAATCTCGAGTTTGGCGAGCAAAAGTTTGGGGTTACAATTTCAAAGCGCAATGTGAGCTTCGCCAACGCCATCTATTAATTGTAGACGAAGTTAGAACGTCATCTTGAAAGTCGAAAACGCCCTCTATTCTTGTGTAATTATCATCCTACAGAGACGTATTACAGGGTATTAGGCAGCATTTCCACCAGAGCTCAATGCAGCTCTAGTGAAAATAGCGCCTTGAACAACTCAAATAGGTTGGTAGGCTTCTAGGCAACGAATAATAATCATACGTATACCTATAGATAGGTATATTCTAAAAACATATAAACGTCCACGATTTGAGAACAAGCATTTGTATTCATGCATATGAGCGAACCCGGGTTTTTCCTAAGAACCTTTTTTCTAATGTCCGAGCTATCTAGTCACCTGGCATTAATAAACAAGTGCACTAGTATGCAGTTTTACCTATTAGCATTTATTATCAACTAGCTGTTACCAGCGGGTTTGCCTCCGTTGAAATTTTTAAAAAATTTCTTCCATTAACGCATTCACTGCCACCAACGCATATGAGTTTTTGGAACTTTCACCCAATGCCGCTGTTATAATTATTCATACATTTTGAACGCATATGTGCGTCGGTCGCACCTGTGGTCAGTCAAGTGTAGTCACCTCCTGACTGAGTATAATGAATGAAATGAACACAATAAAAAAAGAATTAGTGAAATCCGTCCACCCGTTCTCGAGTTTTGCGCTTAGCAATACATTTTACGATTCAGTTTTATTTATATGGGGACGCATCTAAATATCGAATGTTAAAATATCAAATATATTAAAATATCAAATGGGTCATAATATCGAAAGGTTTATTTTCTGAAACCGTAAACTTCTCAGGATTCATTAAAACCGCATCGTATAGAACCCCTTAGGTTTGGTTCTGATCTAAAAAAAATACAGTCATAGAGAAAAATACCTTTCCGATATTAGAATCCATTCTATATTTTAATACATTCGGTATTTTAACATTCGATATTCGGATACGTACCCCATTCATTTACATTACCTACAGCTCACGGCAGCTCACGACTAAAATCACAAAATATTTATATTCTGTGTAATCCATACTTAACATTATAAATGCGAAAGTGTGTTTGTGTGTTTGTGTGTTTGTATGTTTGTATGTTTGTCCCTCTTTCACGCCATAACGGAGCGACGGATCGACATGATTTTTGGTATAGGGATAGTTTATGAGCCCAAGAGTGACATAGGCTACTTTTTATCCCGGAAAAATGCACAGTTCCCGAGGGAACAGTGCGCGATAACCGAATACCACGCGGGCGGAGCCGCGGGCAAAAGCTAGTACATTATAGTTTTTGAATTTCGGCAATGTGACATTAAAAATTCCAACCGAATGTATTTTTAAAAATGCCATAGTAACTATGTCAGAAAATCACGATAGTTTAAAAGAACAGTAGTTTAAAAGAACACCGCACTGTCATCACACGGGAATCTCCAATTTTATTTTCGGTGGCGAAAACTCCCGAAACCAGCGAGATCGTTAAACAGCGATGGTATCGGTATCTGGCCGCACGTACAGAATTGCTGCCAAGTTCTGTAACTCAATTTCCTTGCCGCAATAATCTTGGCAGTGCAATGTGCCTACTTAGAGTTGGGTATGCAAAGAAAATGGTTTGGTGTACGAGGAATTCTTTTACTTAGCAAGATTTGGCTTTGGCTAAGATTTTAGGCTAATGTATTGAAATTGCGAGGAAAGGTTCCGATAAGTATATAATACTAGCTTTTGCCCGCGGCTTCGCCCGTGTGGAATTCTGTTATCGCGCGCTGTTCCCTCGGGAACTGTGCATTTTTTGGGTATAAAAAGTAACCCATGTCACTCTCGGGTCCATAAACTATCTGTGTGCAAAAATCACGCCAATCCGCCGCTCCGTTTTGATGTGAAAGACGGACAAATGAAAAAATGAAAATGAAAAATGAAAATGAAAAAAGTTTATTGATTTAAATAAACAAGTGTTACAAAAACAAGGTTGGGGCCACCTTTTAAGCAAAAACAATGCTTGTGTCAGGGGACCCCGCTCTTCCACAAGGTATAATGGATATAAACCAATTATAAAATTATAAAATTACAGTTTTCTTAATGTTAGATAAACATGCAGAGGATCCAATAAACGCAAGTATGTATTTGTGTGTGTGTTTGTGTGTGTGTGTGTGTGTGTGTGTGTGTGTGTGTGTGTGTGTGTGTGTGTGTGTGTGTGTGTGTGTGTGTGTGTGTGTGTGTGTGCGTGTGTGTGCGTGTGTGCATGCGCGAGTGTATATGTGTTTATGTTCACTTAATGGTAAAAGTTAGCCTAATTTAAGACAGTATCGCTTCGGTTTCCTCATAACTTAGCTTTTTTAGCCACAATATTACAGTTTTCTTACAGTCAGAAATTTGTAAAGGGTAAATATTTAGTTCCTTATTAACAAAATTATACAGTCTAGCAGATTGATAGCCAAATTGTCTCCTAGCAAACTTGGAGTTTGTAGAGGGCCATGGAACAACATCCTTCCTCCTACGGGTAACAGCAGGTGGCTCATACTTTAGGGTCTTGTGTAATTTGGTAATAGTACCCACTACGAACAATTTTCTTATGGATAGTAAGTCGCTTTCTCCATACAACTCAGAAGTAGGAAATCTATATGGTTTAGAAAACATAACTTTGAGGAGACACCTCTGTGCTCTTTCAACCTCTAAGAATTTTGATTTACTAGACCCACCCCAAATTGGGATGCAGTAGGCCATAATGGACTGGGCTAATACGGTATACACTTGTTTAAGTAGGTTTGTGGAGGTGACGTGTCTTAATATTTTAAAAATCCATACCAGCTTTCTAATCCTCCCATTTAGATATTCAATGTGGTTATGCCAAGAGAGACGTTGGTCCAGGATCAACCCAAGGTATTTGGTTGTGGAGACCTTTTTCATTGTATAACAGTTACAACAACTAGTGTCGTGCAGGTTACAGTTATGAATTTTCAGCTTCAGGTCCACCGGCGGCTGCGTATTATCGTACTTTGAGAAGCACATGTAGTTGGTCTTGTTACTATTAAGTGTAAGTAGGTTATTTTTTAGCCAGGTAGCTATTTTATGTAGACCAATCTCAGCTTTTTCGTATACTGCTTCCCAAGTGCTATCCACGAGCACCACCACTGTGTCATCAGCGTACGAAAACACACGACCCCCATCAAGAGACAGAGCCGTAAGATCATTAATATACACTAAGAATAGTGTAGGACCAAGAATGCTCCCCTGCGGGACACCATAGGTGATAGGACTTTTATCGCTCATGAAACTACCAATTTTTACAATCTGAGAACGATCATTGAGGTAACTCCTAAATAAGTTAAGTGGTGTACCTCGAATTCCAATCCCTTCAAGCTTGCGCACAAGTACAGAGAGAGAGACGGTGTCAAACGCCTTCCGCAGGTCGAGGAATACAGCTAGACATTTTTTACCATGATCAGTTGCACGTGTAATTTCTGTAGTCAACGCTAGGACAGCATCTTCAGTAGATTTTCCTTTTTGAAAACCATACTGACAGTCTGATATGATATTAAATTTATTGAGATAACTTATGAGCCTATTGTTTATTGTTTTTTCAAGTATTTTGGAGATAGCGCATAGAACAGAAATAGGTCTGTGGTTATTGACGTCGTCTCTCTCGCCGGCCTTGTGCACAGGTGTCACTATAGCCAGCTTCAGCAGCTCCGGAAAAACCCCTTTGGCGAAGCATAGGTTAATCAGTCTAGTTATAACCGGGGTGACTATATGACTAGCAAGCTTCAGGAATTTAGTGGGAATAGAGTCCCAACCAGGGGCGCTATCATTCCTGAGACTCGCCAGAATGCCGCCTACTTCCTCTGGGTCCGTGTCAAGAAGAACAAAAGATGTAGCATTGGCTGTAGGTGAGCACACAGAGTTATGATTATGGGTAATCGAATGATTTATTAAAATTTCTTCAGCAAGTTTCCTGCCCGTATTTGCGAAGAAGTCATTTACATGGTTAACTGCAATAATAGGAGATGGTTTAGAGTTAAGTAGTTCAAGGCTGTGATTGTTACAGGTTTTGTAATGGGTTATCTTTTTAATTGTACTCCACAGAGCCTTTGGGTTTTTTGTCGCTGACAAATATACACACAAACATACAAACACACACACTTTCGCATATATAATACTAGCTTTTGACCGCGGCTCCGCCCGCGTGGAATTGATATTAAACTAACTTAACCTACTACATTCTATAAAATGACATTAAAAAAACTCCTGAAAACAACAAGGGGTATTATATATTTGCATATATTTTATGGCAAAAGTTGGTACAACATGTGAAACTATGGAAAATGAAATTATGGTAAGTGTAATAATTCGTACCTAAATTGCTAGGTTGGACGACAATATTAATACCTAGAGCCAGCAGAAAACACAATCAACAATGAAACCTTTGGACTTACCTACCGTTGGAGTTTTTAGTAGGCATTTATAATGTCCTGAACAAGGAAACTACAGCCCAGTCAACAAATAATCCAACAACTTTATTTAAAATTCAATTAAGTCACAATCACTTTATTCCCAGTCGGCTACCGTTGTTTCTAACAATTTTAAATCTCCCTGTCTTCATTAGTTAGAATTGAGATGCTGAGATAGCAGGGCTGGCAGACTACCAAGCAGACATGTCTGCAAATACGAAATGCAAGAATATACGGCATTACGAATTGTAATAGAAAGTAAGAATAGTGTTCGTGTTCGGTGTTTTCACGTTTTAAAAATAAAGTAAGTAAGATATAAAAAAAACCGACCAAGAGCGTATCGGACACGCCCAAAATAGGGTTTCGTAGCCATTACGAAAAAATTAAGTAATATTTTTCTAAGGATTTCGTATTTTATACGGAATCTTCCAAGTTTAGGTATATTTTATACCTTACGCTGCTATTTACTCATAAACTACTAATAATTCTGAAGCAAACTTAGCCGTTATAGTTTTCCTTGGCAGTTTGATATACTGACAACCATTCTGAATTTTTTCAAATTTTTCCACCCATCGGTTTAGATTTTAGAGGGGGGGGGGGGGACGCTCGATTTAAGTTGAATATTTCCCAAATAAATTACTGAATCGAAAAATCGTTGTAGCAAACCCCTAATGGTTTTAATATACCTATCCAACGACACCCCACACTATAGGGTTGGATGAGAAAAAAAAAAAAAAAAACCGCCGCTTTACGTCTATGGGAGCTACCCTAAAAAAATTTGTTTTTGAATTTAATTGTACTATTTTGTCGGCATAGTTTACCTATTTATCCGTGCAAAATTACAGCTTTCTAGCATTGATAGTCCCTGGGCAAAGCCGCGGACGGACAGACAGACAGACAGACAGACAGACATGGCGAAACTATAAGGATTCCGTTTTTGCCATTTTGGCTCCGGAACCCTAAAAAGAAAGAAAAAAATTATTGGTGACATGGTAATAATGGATAAGAATGCATGTCACGAAATGGTCTCAAATTAGCAACCTGCCGGTCTTGCGAACGGCGCTGGTCTTCCTTTGGGACCACTTAAGATAAGTACATTAAAAAAATATACAAAAATATTCATCATCTTCTATCTTCTATCTAAATATATAAAACTCAAAGGTGACTGACTGACTGACTGACATAGTGATCTATCAACGTACAGCCCAAACCACTGGACGGATCGGGCTGAAATTTGGCATGCAGGTAGATGTTATGACGTAGGCATCCGCAATCCGCAATCCGCGTAGGCATACACAAGTAGGTATTACATTAACTAAAACATATATTTCAGGATTTTTAGAAATTCCCGCGGGATAAGGAAATAACGGGATTTTTCGTTTTACTGGTCGTAGAAGGCTGAAATTTGGCATGTAGGTTGCTTGAGGAGTGTAGGGAAGCATTAAAGAGATAAGTTCCCGAAATTCCCACGAGAAGGAGAAAACACGGGATTTTTTTCATTTTATTGGATTGTAGATTGTTTGGGGAGTGTAGAGGAGCATTGAGAGAAAATTCCCACGGGAACGGGAAAAAACGGGATTTTTCGTTTTACTGATCATAGAAAACTGAAAATTGGCATTAAGGTTATTTGGGGAGTGTAAAGGAGCACTACAAAACATTCCCCGAAATTCTGACGGGAACGGGAAAAAACGGGATTTTTCGTTATACCTACTGATCGTAGAAATCTAAAATTCGGCATGTAGGTTGCTTGGGGAGTGTAGAGGGGCATTAAGAGTGGAGTTTTCAAAATTCCTACGGGAACGGGATAAAACGGGATTTTTCGTTTTACCGGTTGTAGAAAACTAAAATTTTGCATTTAGGTTCTTTGGGGAGTATAAGGGAGCATATTATTTATGTTTATACTGTGTTTTTGCTGTGATGTAATGTGTTTTTGTTGTAAATAAATGTTGTGAGTTTGAGATTGATAAAAGAATTTCCCAAAATTCTGACGTGAACGGAAGAAACGGGATTTTTCGTTTTACTGATTGCAGAAAGTTGACATTTGGCATAATGGAGGCCTGTTTAAATTCAATTACGGACAGTGTGGTTTTCTATTGAATTCACTTATTCCTATCCCACGGGAATCCTAAGCAAGGTTTTCTCAAATTACGCCCCTGACCTGAAGATGTGAAACAGGGCTTCAAAAATGATTATTAAATTCGAAAATTTGCAAATATAATCCTCCGAAAAATCAATTAAAACACGAAAATAAAGATCGTAGGAAGTAAATATTATGTGTACCCCAAATTTAACGCGAGCGAAGCCGCGGGTAAAAGCTAGTCATTTTAGAATATATTTTCTTCAGCTTCTGCTTTAATAATTTTCTGCTTGTTAAAATAACACGACGGCCCCTACGTAAATCATCGAAAGTGGTTTTAGACACTTTTCACTACAGCGTTTTAAAGTTTGATGTGTGCATAGTTTTCAAAATGAAATAATTAGATTAACTCTGACATATCATTTAAATATAATAAATTAGGCACTTTATTAACATTATATTAATTCAACAGAATATATAGTAGTTTTCTGGGAATTTGAGTTTCGATGGTATACGTCGTCATTTTGACTATGTTTGATATCGAAACTGTTAGTTTCGATTATTTACAATGGATGTTTTTAATAATAATTTAACGAAAATGGCAGTTTCTATTTTTTACGCCGAATCAATCAATTCATTTAGAAACGAAACTACCAGTATCGATTATTTTCGTCGTTTAAATGTCTTAGAATTAGAACTTTCGATGTAGAGGTCTTGTGAATATTAAAGAAAATATTACTTATTTTATTTAAAACTCTTATATTATAATTAGCCCTAACTCACTGGTTTTAATCAGCCTTAGTATACTTAATCCACAGCACAATTATCACAATAATATTAGCTTCTTTTATACAGCACAAGTAAGTTTATAGTATACAATATGTAAATTTTTTTTTACGGAATATGGGGCAAACAATCAAACGGATCGCCTGGTGGTAAGCGATTACATATCGGTCCGGGAATACCGCAGGTGACAGTTCATTCCAGAGCTTTAATGTGCGAGGCAGGAAATTTCTGGTAGTGGACTGCCAACCATGGATGGATGGATGTAGCAGGGGTCAACTCGAACAACTCCATGGAACACTCCCCGTTGTAGATGCGATAGAGGATGCACAATGAAGCTATATCTCTACGCAGCCCCAAGGAGTCAAGTCGATCAGAAATTCTTTGGCAGCCGATTATTCGAGTCGCTCGCCGTTGTATGCGGTCCAGAGGGAGAAGCTGGTACTGAGGAGCCCCTTCTCACAGATAAAAGCAGTATTCCATATGTAGGCGAACCTGCGCCTTATAAACCTGGAGGCGGTGGGCCGGAGTGAAATACTGTCTCGATCTGTTGAACACGCCGAGCTTCTTCGGAGATGTCAACACCAAGGAATCCGATACTGGCAGTAGTAGCTAGGGGAGTGCTCTCGAAAAGAGGTGATGCGACAAACGCAGACTTTTTTGCGGTGAACGCGCAAACCTGTGTCTTTGTAGGGTTAAAACGGACTAAATTAAGTCGACCCCATTCCGAAACTTCTTTTAGGGAAGTCTCAATTTCAGACATAAGTTTGTTTCGTCACTCTATGACGTTATCCCGAGAAATATTGGCGCGGCCGGTGTAAGAGGCATCAACCGTATTCATCTGCATAACAGTGAATGCCGCCGGTTGGCAGCATAATATATTATCATTGATATGCAGAAGGAATAGCGTAGGCGATAGCACATAGCTTTGAGGGACACCAGTATTCACAGACATGGAATCAGAGCATGCACCATCAACTACGATCTTTGTGCTTCTTGTCCGTTAGGAAGCTACTGACCCATGCGCATAACTTCTCGGGAAGCCCAAAGGATGGAAGTTTTGAAAGGAGTGCTTTACGCTAAACCCGATCGAAGGTCTTCACTACATCTAAACTAAAAGCCAATGCTTTACCGTTTTGTCGTTATTGATTGGTAGCCGAGCGGCCTCTACGGAAACTGTATTGTCGGTCACTCAGCAATCAGCGATCCTCTAGGTTCTGAAAGAGCTGGCCTGGGGGCTGGGCTGGTTTGGCGGGGTTATCAACATAACGCTTTCATTATCTTTGAGAACATGGACGTTATGCTATAGCTATTGGCCTTTAGGTAGATGGATTTGAGCGGTCACTTTTTTAGGGATCGGGTGCACCAGAGCAGACTTCCATGAGATCGGGACTACGCCAGAAGAGTAAGAGAGCCGAAAAAGACGCTTTAAAAAGCGGAGTCAACCCAGGGGCGCACATCTTCAACACTACCTGAGGGATTCCATCGGGGCCATTGGACTTATGGATATCGAGGGAGAAAAGTGGTTTACGCACTGAGCTTTAGTGGTACCGGCATACAGCTCTCACACCGCGGTATGGTCGGCGGCGTGTGTCCCCCGTCATCCAAAGTGGAGATGGACGTAAAAAGTTTACCTAGAAGATCAGCGTGTAGACGCGAAAAAGATGGCGTGCAGAAATTTCCCTAGATAGCTTTTGGCAAGAGACTAGAAAGCACGAGTTCCCGAAGGGAGGCGCTAGTCTCTCGCCAATTCTACCAATGTGCAACGAATTAGCGCTGGCAATTGGTAATGTCTCTTTTGAGAGACCTGGAGGCTAAGTTAATCTCCTTTTTTAATGCACTGATCTTTACATCCCTTACCTTCGCTAGATTTACCCAGGCTTGGTAACACTCCTGCTTTCGGCGAGAAGCCATTTTCCGTGATGATTCTGATATAAAATTGTAACTAATTATCATAAAAACTAATTAATTATAATGTTAAAACATCGAAGCTCATATAATTTTCTAATGTAAAACATCGAAACAGCCAGTTTCGATTTCTAAATAAACTAAATTGGCGTCGAAAAAAAATGAAAGTGTCAGTTTCGATATATTGCGTTCGATAAATATCAACGTAAACAATTGAAACTACCACTTTCGATATAAAATTAAAGGAGCAGTTCGTAGTATAACATCGAATCTGGTACTTTCGATATAAAATTAAAGGAGCAGTTCGTAGTATAACATCGAATCTAGTACTTTCGATGATTTACGTTGCTACTACACTAACGGCAACGCCGCGTAAACTGTCCGCGTATACAATCGAATCTAGAGTTTCGATGTAATACATCGGAAATATGACGTTATTTTCGATGATTTACGTTTTGTATTTCCGTTAAAATTAATGTGTTTTAACTTTTACAAAGCGTGAATGTATTAATAACCCAATAATAAACCGATTAGACTAATAAAAAAAAAACGGCAATTTTGACTTTCGATGATTTACGTAGGGACCGTCGTAACATATTAATGATACAACTGAATCAACACAAGTTGTGTAGTTCAATAGAGATGCTCTTAAAATTGTGCCAAGTCTCGATTGAGACAATAATGAAAAATAGTTACTTAAATCTCATAAGCCGCCAAGCCAAGATAGTGGATATAGGATAACAAAAAATTTAACTGACAGCAGAAAACCATGAAAATAATTTTCAAGCAGTTTGAAGTCGGTGCCTTTGAATCGGTTCCGCGCGCCTTTGAATCGGTACCGTGCGGTTTTGATTTCCCATCACTAAATCTCGTCATCGTCATCGTAGGTATGAAAAATTCGACACGCTAGGTTCTCATACAGTTTGATGCGCTCTTTTCGTCTATCTCGATATAAGGTCTGTGTCGGTGCCTCAGCACGAGCCAGCAGGAGTGGACCTACGGTCGTCTACATCACCTACTTAATTGGGCTTCAACCACTCCTGCTGGCTCGTGCTGAGGCACGGACTTCAGACTGGCTGGTAGAAAATTATTATCACGGTTTTTTGTAGTCGGTTAAATTTTTTGTTTTTTTTTTATTCGACTGGATGGCAAATGAGCAAGTGGGTCTCCTGGTGGTAAGAGATCACCACCGCCCATAAACATCTGCAAAACCTGGAGTATTGCAGATGCGTTGCCAACCTAGAGGGCTAAGATGGGATACCTCAATTGCCAGTAACTTCACCGGCTGTCTTACTCTAAACGCCGAAACACAACAGTGCAAGCACTGCTGCTTCACGGCAGGATTAGCGAGCAAGATGGTGGTAGCAATCCGGGCGGACCTTGCGCAAGGTCCTACCACCTGCAAAATGAACAGGGGTCGTAAAATAAGAGCGAAATCCATTAAAATGACATATGACAACCAGTTAGGGTTTGCTATGGTTCTGGATTAATTAACTAAAATAATACAAATAAATCTAATTGAACAGAATCTGTTTTTAATAAATTAATTGCCGCCAATTCTACAGTGCCATCTTTTGGGGAACTCAGTAAACATTAATTATTATGTTTACTGAGTTCCCCAAAAGATGGCACTGTACAAGTAGGTAAACTAAAAATTAATTTACTTATATAGTATAGGTAAAATCAATCAATTGTAACATTTACATTAGTATGTAGCACTTTATACCCATAATAAGAGGTTTTTACCTTACAAATAATCCACGAAAGTTGGTGTTCCAAACACGGTGTTATTTATGGTCACTAAGCAACACAAAACCACTGCACTTTCGCTATGGGCGCACACATGATCGCGGGTGGTATTCATCTGTTCTTTGGAATATCTCCAACGGTTTCATCGCAGCGAATTTATATAAACAAACCCAATATTTTGGTCTGGACTTTTCATTTTAACTCAAAGGAAAATTTGACAGATCGGACAGCGGCGTTCCGTTCCTCGTTGTCTCGCGACTGTCAAAGGGATAGGCACTTACTTTGTTTCTTTTTAGGTTAAGAGTTTGGGTAGTAATTTTCGTTACAGGTTCACGCCTCTGGTTGTCTTGTTTTTTTTAATGTTTAGTAGGAAGCCGGTTAGTGAAATATTTTATACACTGGCATGTCAGTTTCGATCCGTCGCATGCGTGAAATGGACCGGGTCTCTGGACACGGGCATCTTGTTTGTCGTCGTGTTTGTTCGATGAATTTTAGTCTATGGCCGGCGTTTGTTAACATATTTTGTTTTATATTTTATGTTCCTTATGACATAAAAAATTATGGTATTATTCGGTATAAACGAATAACGGTTGTTGATAATTCTATCTACGGTATCTTGGTAGTTACATATGGAAATCTCTCTATGGTTTGTTTTTTTAAACAAGGTAGCTGTGGTTGGCCGCTCCAGCGGTGACTTGAGTATTTGCCTTCTATGGTGGGATGAAAGGTTGGCTTGCATCTCACATTCGACATTTATTATTTCTGCTCCGCGACGAGCGGACAAGTTCTTATTTCCTTTTTTATTCCTGCGCGGAAATGGGTAAGTTTCCTAGCCTAGTATTCTTTTGTGTAGATCTGTTGGATGAATTGTCAAAATGTATTTTTCTTGTTATAGGATCAGTCGGTGCATTTGTGCGACGAGGCATGCTGACGCCATCTTGAGCGTAATTGTTTCATATTAGAGGTGAGTTTTATGATGATCTACACGGCCGTTATATTATCGGTATTGCATCGCCGGCTATCGCGGTGATAATTCGTGTTGTACATTGACGGTTTCTTTCCAGCAGCGCCGTGTCGACACACAATGAATCTATGAAGACTAATGTCTGACGGTCTACTGGAAGTCAAAAAGCGGTCTGCGGTGACCCCGTAGCGACTCGTCTTCCTCTTTTAAAGAAAAACCCCTCGGGTAAGTCCTCCGGACATTTTTTTTATGTGCTTTGCCATTGCGTCACCTACAAGTCTACCCTCTGTGTAATTTTCTTAATGCTAATTTTTTAATTGGAAATAATATTGTTCCAGGGTTTTTTTTTTCTCTCCTGAAAAGTTCCATCATCACTTCTGGTCCGGTTCCGGGTTCCGGCTTCGCCGGCACACTTCCTTGGTGGCCTCGAGTACTGAATTCCGTCCTCTGCTTATAGTGTAGGAGCTGGGTAGTGTTATCCGTTTACGTTTGAACTACATGCTTTCCACGTAAGTTTTTTTTTAAATTTGTATTCTGTGCCCCGGTGTGACCGTGATGATGAGGACACTCTTGTAAACTAAATTACACGTTAAGGTGGTAGACCTGATTGTGCTAGGGTCGAGTCGGGTCACGAACCACCGCTCCGTACCTAATGTACGGGGTAGCCGATTACCTTCAGCACCGAGGCATTCCATCTGTGACCTCAAACTCTTGTAGTGGGGAAAGTATTAAGTACGCCGTTCTCCGCTAGGTGTCTTCTTACTTGAACCATGACTTAACAGTTCCCCCCGTTATGGCAGGAACTACCAATTCCCTTGACATTCTCTCTCACCTTCGGTTGGAACTAAAAAGCCACCGAGTACCCAATCTTAGCCTAACTTTTATTTTTTTATAACACGCTGACGTGTAAATTACTAAACTTAATCTTCTAAATGAATATATCCCAATTTTAAATCCAAGGTGTCACAACCAGTGGTAAAATCTATGCTACTATTTGATATAGTAGTTTCTATCTAATTTCTATTAAGAAAATTTATACTATTTTGATACTTTTATAAATAACTGTGTAATTTCCATAGGAAAATTCAAGTTGTAATTTTGCGTAATTCTGTATGCGGGTATTGTGGTTTCGGTACCTACCTCACATTTCACCTGTATCTTTTTTTGGTTGATGAAGTGGCAGTGGGCAACCTTTTTCTTTTTTAATATTATTAGTTAGACGTGCCCGTGAAAGTAGGAGGTGCCTGAATCTCTGTACCTACCTGGTGTTTTAATTTAAGAGGTATTTTATAAAATATAGGTTACTGCCTTTTGGTGACTATCACTGACTTTTTGTACCGTTGATTTTTTTTAACGGAATAAACATTCTTACCGTGAAATATATGTTCTTTTATTTAAGCACATCATTCGTTTGCCGACAGAGGCCTCTGGCGCCTATTTAAATAAATTCTTGATGTCTTTGTTGCTCCGGGGTTCCGCCGAATCAACGCCCTGAAGTCTCAATATTACAGAATAATTTTTAGGGTTCCGTACCCAAAGGGTGTCAACGGGACCCTATTACTGAGACTCTGCTGTCTGTCTGTCTGTCTGTCTGTCTGTCCGTCTGTCACAGGGCTCTATCTCTTAAGCCGTAAAAGTTAGACACTTGAAATTTTCACAGATTATGTATTACTGTGGCCGCTATAACAACAAATACTAAAAATAAAATAAAGTTACAAATCAAAGGGGGTCGTCATACAAGAAACGCATTTTTTTTTCAGCGTTTTTGGTTGCTACGTGTTATTATCCGTTGCTAAGGCAACCGACTATGTCGTTTGAATATTTACCTTTAGGTTTACGATTTTAATTATGTTTTAATTATGTTTCGATTATATAATTAATTAGTGAATGTCTAGTTTATCCGTTTTTGGGCAAAATTGATGAAGAAATTTATAAACCACAAACCTCAATGAAGCCAAGTTTGTTAAAGCGCTCGTCAAATCCGTACTTAAACACTGTTTACCTATTGTTTTTTTACACTAAAAAAAATCATACTAAGTATTTAACACTATTTACAAGGTTTATAATACGTTTTAAAGTTTATTCACTCTAGTCGAGCTTCTTATTATTTAATTACACAGCATACGAAATCCGCCGATTTTCCCGCGAATGAACTGCGTTGACATAATTTTTTTTTTCAAGCCCCGTGCTGCGCTGCGGGGCAAAGATTTCAGAAGCAAACAGCCAGAAACAAAGAGGTTGAGAATTCAAATTGTTTTTTATTCGAAATACTTGCACAAGCGCTTACATTTCGGCGATATTTTTAAATCATAAATCATTTATTTGCTTAATAACATGGTACATATTTTGTGGTAAGAAAGAAAGAGAAGCTTTTCTTTAGCTTGCCCTGTTTGTTTATTTATTTATTATCATTTTTTTTGGGTCAGATCTTGAAAGCTAAATTTCATCAACTTCCAGTGGTCCGATTGACTTGAAATTTGGCATACTTATGTAAATTTGGAGACAATATAATAATCTGGTAGTGACATTTTGGTGGTCCTGCCAGTATCGCCTCTGCAGGAGGGAACTCCTCAATAGTTAATAGTACTGACTTGAAATTTGGTACATATATGTAGTTTAGATGACAATACAAGTACAGTCATCAAAAAGTACATTCGGCAAAAAAGCTTGTATTAAAAATAACATTTTAACAAAAACTTATTACAAGCATTATATTTTTTTTTTTTTATTCGACTGGAAGGCAAACGAGCAAGTGGGTCTCCTGGTGTTAAGAGATCACCACCGCCCATAAACATCTGCAACACCAGGGGTATTGCAGATGCGTTGCCAACCTAGAGGCCTAAATCAAATGCCAGTAATTTCACCGGCTGTCTTACTCTCCGCGCCGAAACACAACAGTGCAAGCACTGCTGCTTCACGGCAGGATTAGCGAGCAAGATGGTGGTAGCAATCCGGGCGGACCTTGCACAAGGTCCTACCACCTGCAAAATTATTTATTATATTATTATTTGCAGTGTGATGTAACTAGGTATGTTTGCTCGGGTGGAATCTTTCAACTCAAATTTGAAGTGGATATCTTCAACCGATTGAGCCGAAATTTTACACGCATGTATAAATCCGATGCCAATGCAATATTATTATGACATAGAGTTGATCTGATGATAAGGCTAGCGGGTGACCATAGGAGCTCTGTGATAAACGACACGACCGAGTTTGGACTCGTTTGATTCGTCTTGACGAGTACTTTGGTAACCAGGGACAAAAAGTACCGTCAGCAAAAAAGCTTGTATTAGATTTTTTTAGAAAAAAATATTACTGACCTATTTGTTTTTAAAACATTGTACGGAGGTGCGGAACCCTTCATGCGCGAGTCGCTCGCACTCGCACTTGACCGATTTTTTTTTTTTCAATTGTAGCCGTGTGCATTAAGGAGGTGGTACACCACTGGACTTTACAGTAATACCCAACTGTACCCTCCAGCCTTACAGTGGCACTCCCATTGTGGAGCCCCTTACAACTCTACAGTGGCCCTCTTACAAATATTACAAGTATACGCTCAGAGATAAGAGAGATTTAAATTATCTGTATTAATTTGGCTGGTACTTCAAATTTTGGAAAATATAGGTTTTGAAGGTTTTACTTGGGTACTGAACCTTATCTGTATGTCAAATGTTCTAGATATCTGTTAGATCTTTACTAGTCAGTTTCTAATATACGTAACTTTACACCCCTCTAACTTCTTAAGGAATGAAGCGAGCTCTCATAATGTTCCTCTATCTAAAGAAGCCTCGAAGAGGTCGTCGAAGAAGCTTTGTACTAAAACCAAGGGCGCTCCACAGTGCCAATGAAACTCGCAAAAATGTTTCGACAAAAGGATGATAAGTCAAAGTCAAAGCCAAAGTCAAAATATCTTTACACAATTTAGGCTATAACAAGCGCTTATGAATGTTAAAAAAATCTACCACCGGTTCTGAAAAACCTCTGTTCAAAAGAATCCGGCAAGAAACCCAACGAAGTATTTTTTTTTTAAGTACAGATTCACAATGTCTAATGTTTAATGTTTATTTGGGCAAAAAAACGGTACAATATAGAAAAAAACTTAAGAAAATAAGACTTAAACGAAACATAGACCAGCAAATATGCCACCATTAATTTACACAGTAGAGTAACACGTACAAAGAACAAAAATGACCAATTAAACAACAATTTGAAAGAAAGAAAGAAAAAGAAAGAAAATACATTTATTCACAACACAAGACACAACAAACAATTTAGATGAACAAAACGAAACTAATGTTTTAACAGTGCAGCTTTTTTTTTATCTAGTATTTTAACGAGGCTTTAGTACACCAAATATGACTATGTCAGCCTCATGGGGAGCCTCAAACAGTGCAGCTTTAAACCTGTTAAGAGAAAGATTGAATATATCTAATTCTGAAAATGAATCATTGTAGGTTTTACAAGCTCTACGTATAAAAGCATTGGAAGCATATCTTCTAAGAGTGAACGGGACATGAAACAGCTTTATGAGTCGCGTATTAGGACGAGGTACTCTAAGATATATTATATATAACAGATATGGGGAGTCAGTTCTATTCGGAAGAATATTATGCAAAAGAATTTGGTTTCTGAATGTGCGTCGATCCTTACAACACAATACTTATAAATGATACACAATACAACACAATATTTATAAATGATATCTATATACTATACATCATAAGTATTTAACACAACTTTATTTTTAACACAGTAGGTTCGCTATTTAAAGGGATCGCTAGTGTGGATTCGACAGTTTGCCTTATGCTCGACTTAGCGGGGAACTGCCGTGCGCTCCAAAAATTCGCGTTAAACAAATGCAAATTGTTAACAAACATTTAGAGGTATAAATTTTAAAGAGCCTGAATTATTTTTAGCACTCAGTGAAGTCATCATGATGATAACGCGACGTGTTTTCCTAGTAACATGTGCTATATTCTCATGTCTTGATATTACTGCGGCCAATTATGAAGACGAATTCAATTCAATATTTGCAAACTTTTCCGACGCCACTTTATCTGAAGATGGAAAGCTGAATTTTACACAACTGGCAACGAAATATGGTCATAGCGCTGATCAATACGACTTGACCACTGAAGACGGATACATTCTGACGCTATTCAACCTCCCAGGAGATGGACCTCCGGTGCTTCTGTTCCATGGTGTTAATGATGTTTGTGATACGTTCATCATAAGAGGTAACATTTCTCTTGCAATTACGTTAGCCAATGCTGGATATGACGTCTGGCTCGGAAACAGTAGAGGAACTAAATACGGACGACGCCACGTCACCTTAGATCCCGATAAAGACAAAGAAAAGTTTTGGGATTTCAGTTTCCACGAGATCGGATACTACGACCTTGCTGCTATTATAGACTTTATTCGCAATAAAACTGGTAAAGAGAGCATTGCTACAATTGGTCATTCTCAAGGAACCACTGTGCATTACGTACTAGCTTCTACAAGACCAGAATACAACGAAAGGATAAAAGTGACAATATCATTGGCTCCTACTGCTTTTTTGAACAATCTAGGCCCTCCTATATCTCTAATGCTAGATGCCATACCTGCAATTTCAGTGCTGATGAAGACTCTCGGTATGGAGGAAATCATGCAAGATCGTAAGGCTTCGTCTAATTTTATGACACTGATCTGCAGTAAAGGCCTTATCAGTTATGCTTTGTGCGGAGTCTCCCCGTCTTCCGGTTTTGATCCTAGTAATATCGAATCTGAATTTTTGAGAACCATATATGGACATTATCCGGCAGCTTCCTCAAGGAAATCCTTGGTGCATTTAAGTCAAGTATATCTACGAAAGAGTTTCAGCCAATATGATTATGGAATGATAGAAAACATGGCTAAATACGGTACGAGAGATCCACCAGACTACGATTTGAGCGCCATTACAACAAAAGTCGCTTTGCTTGCTGGTAAAAATGACAAATACTCAAAAATTGAAGACGTAGAGCATCTGAGAGATAGCTTGCCTTACGTCGTACACTACGAAGTCTTAGAACCAAAGCAATGGTCTCATTTAGATTTCGTCTGGGCTAAGAGTCTACCGATATATTTATATCCAACCATATTTAATATTCTAAAGAAATATGATTGAGCAAGATAGTCGAATGAACGGCTCATCCTACTAAATATTCAGTAGCTAGATCTAGAAAAACTGTTGTAAAGACTCTTGTATTTCCTCTGTTTGTTTTTATGGCGTTAAGTGAATGTATTTTCTTTCCTTTTTTCTTTATTTTTAAAAGACTTCTTGTTCCTTTTTATTACAAACGTATTTTTACATATTTTATATATTGTCAACAATAAATGAATGATATCTTGATTCTTTTGCAAGTTTTTATTCTTTAATTCTTCGGTGAATTTCTGTATTCCGGATTCTATCGCGCAAAAAACTTCCAGCATATGGGTAGGTAGCTCTCTTCATAGCTTGATGCGTGACTAAGCCTATCAAAGAGGTCAATAGTCCGACCAAATCCCAGAAAAATGATCATTACTGGTCTTTACTGGACTTATATACTGGTCGAAGGCTTAGTCTTCAAACGGGTGCGTCTCACGAGATATAACTACATAATATATAATTTCATATTAATAACGTTCACAAGATATAATGAACGTTTGCTATAACATCAAAATCAATATTTTATTAGGAATAACAGTTAATTAAACTAATACTCATTTTGTATAAAGTTTTTTTATATAACATTCAAATACTCTAAATTCAGTTTATATAACATGCATAACGTATATCGATCATAGTATATACTATCTTTTAGTATAATGATTATAAAATGGTTGTACCTTGTTTTGCATAACAACTTTTTGCCTATTTTCACTTTGCCTAATTTTAGATTACCTAATATCACTTAACCTAATGTTTCATTTTACCTAATTTTCATTTTACTGAAAGTCATTTTACATACGACTTACTTTACATAATTTTGTTTTGCCTAATTTTAAGTGATCTAATTTTCAATTTGTATAAACTTATATTGTATAATGTTCAAATGACATAATTACGTTTTGCCTAATGTACATGTTGCATAATTTTCATTTCATATAAACTTATTTCGCATAATGTTTGATTGACATAATTATATTTTGCCTAACGTACATGTTGCATAATTTTATTTCGTATATTCTTATTTAATATAATGTTTGACTGACATAATTATATTTTGCCTAAAGTACATGTTGCATAATTTCACTTTGTATAAACTTGTTTTGCATAATGTTTGACTAACATATCTGTCTTACATGTTGCCTAGTTTTACTTTTTTCTATTACTTATCTATCTATTATCTTAATTATCTGGGCTGCTATAAAAAAAAACCTAACATCGAAGGCTAAGGCGGGAGCTACGCTCCGCTCCGCTCCGCTACGCTCCCGCCTTAGCCTTCTGAACCTAACCTATCCGTATCGCTTCTGCTCTGGACCGTCTTGCTCGCTCGCTTCGCTCGCTCGCATAAATCAAGTGTCGTAATTCTAACATTACTTAATCTATGTGATTAGAATTTCTATAATTATTGTATTCGTCAAAATAATATTCGACAATATAAGAGTTATGCAAAATCATATTAGTTAAAACGTTATTCGGCTATATGATGATTAGGTAAAATAAGAATCGACAAAGTGAGTTTTCGATAAAATAATATTCGACAAAATAAGAGTTATGCCAAATCATATTAGTTAAAACGTTATTCGGCTATATGATGATTAGGTAAAATAAGAATCGACAAAGTGAGTTTTCGATAAAATAATATTCGACAAAACAAGAATTATGCAAATGATCATTTAGTTAAAATGAAAATTCGACAAAATAAAAATTATATATAATGAAATTATACAAATTGACTTTAGACAAACTATTCATTATATTAAAAGTTGTTAGACAAAGTGAAATTATGCAAAACGTTTTTAGACAAGTCAAGGGAATACCTTATAAAATATAAAAGCGTATGATATACAAAATAAATTTGTGCGAGCGAGCGAAGCGAGCGAGCAAGACGGTTCGGAGCAGAAGCGACTCGGATATGTTAGGTTCAGAAGGCAAAGGCGGGAGCGAAGCGGAGCGTAGCTCCCGCCTTAGCCTTCGGTGTTAGGTTTTTTTTTATAGCAGCGAGGAAACCGCAAATTAAAATAATTTCAGGAAGTTATTTTATACGAGCATTATGCATTATGGTGTTAGATGTATTGTATAGTATACATTATAAATGTGAGATATTATGAACGTTATACATAACGATGGTTATATACATTGATATTATACTTAAAAAACGTTATGCTTAACAAAAATAGATATTTTGATATTATATCAAACGTTCGTTATACACCTTGAACAGTATACAAAACAAGCTTATACAATATGAGCGTATATAATCTGAATATTATAGTATAAGTTCTTATATCTTTCATTACTTACCCCTTCAAACACAATAAAATGTAATACCAGCATTTGTACCATATTTATTGACGCAAAACAAAGGTTTTGAATTTGAACTTTGAATTTGGATTTGCAGTGGAACTAGATGGACTGACGACATCGTGAAAGTTGCGGGCCTTGTTGCGTACCAAGGAGGAGGCGGGCGTTTTTAATAAAAGTGTACCCTTTTTTAGGGTTCCGGAGCCAGAATGGCAAAAATGGAACCCTTATAGTTTCGCCATGTCTGTCTGTCTGTCTGTCCGTCCGCGGCTTTGCTCAGGGACTATCAATGCTAGAAAGCTGTAATTTTGCCCGGATACGTTGGTAAACTATGCCGACAAAATAGTACAATTAAAAATTTTTTTAGGGTACCTCCCATAGACGTAAAGTGGCGGTAATTTTTTTTTTCTCATCCAACCCTTAAGTGTGGGGTATCGTTGGATAGGTAGGTATTTTAAAACCATTAGGGATTTGCTAAAACGATTTTTCGATTCAGTAATTTGTTTGCGAAATATTCAACTTTAAAGTGCAAATTTTCATTAAAATCGAGCGTCCCCCCCCCCCTCTAAAATCTAAACCGGTGGGTGGAAAAACTTGAAAAAAATCAGAATGGTAGTCAGTATATCAACTTTCAAGGAAAACTATAACGGCTAAGTTTGCCTGAGAATTATTAATAGTTTATGAGTAAATAGCAGCGTAGGGTATAAAATATACCTAAACTTGGAAGATTCCGTATAAAATACGAAATCCTTAGACAAATATTACTTAATTTTTTCGTAATGGCTACGGAACCCTATTCTGGGCGTGTCCGACAGGCTCTTGGCCTGTTTTCAATTTAGGAAAAAATATGGTTTTCCTACTCAGAATCAAGAGCACAATCTATTCACACAAAATTTTAGAGTCAATGTTGTCACGCCCATACTGAGTGTATGAAAAAAAATGTCTCAAAACTGTAATTTTTGGGGATATTTTTTAAACTATCGGGATCGACTGTGCTTTGGAATCAGAAGTGGATCAGAAGGGACTTCTGTCAAAGCAACTTATGTTCAGCCTTCTGTAGAGTAACACCTGGTTTTAATAGAAGGCTTATTTGACAAGCTAGGGAAACATTATGATAACTTGGCAATTCAAAACTTTATCGCTTCATCTGCTTAGACGTTAGAAGGGTTAATGCAAATTGGAAACTGCCTGATAAATATCATCAAAACTGAAGTAATATAAGCACTTCCACAATACCTAAAAATTGAAATTTGTCACAATGATAAGGTTCAGTACATACGGAAAGATAATAAATAACACCCTCAAACCCTGGATTTTCTAAGATCTGAAGTACCTGAAGGGAAAGCTCGTGGTAAATTTCAAATGTAATTCGCTCATGAATTTCGAAAAACTCAGAGGTGCGAGCCGGGGTTTGAACCCACGATCCTCTGCTTGCGAGGCAAACCACTAGGCCGCCACGGCTATCGTATTTTAAAAAAAATTGCGATAATATTTAAACAAATGTTTCATTTAACAAAAGAAAATGCACAGTAGGTGGAAACGTCACCCGGTATTAATTGCGAAGGAGCCTGGAAATCCAACATTTTGTAAATGTCATTTACCTACTGCTTGTGAAGTTATCACAATCTCTTAAAAACTCAATCTCGTAAAAATAATGATAACACGAACTTTTTACAAGCTTTTATTTAGTTTCACCTGCTCCGCTGTCTATCTGTCTGTCCGTCTATCTAATCAAATCTTGCAAGTTGAATTCGACGAACTTCCAGTACAGTGTAGGAAAAAAAGGTAGTGGACCCCAACAGTAATTCCTCTGCCAGAAAAAACTACAGTATGATAAAGTATTAAAAAACTTTACGTCTATGGGAGGTACTGTATAATTTTTTTTTTTTTAATTATTTATTGTACATAATTATATCGTGCAAAATTACAGCTTTTTCGCATTGATAGTCCCTTCATTCAACCAAAATAACAAAAAGGACCAAGATTCAAAATTGTTATTTCAGCGACTTCACGAGTTACATCTCACAAAACCACTACTGATTGCAAAACGGAACTGTCACTTTGACTTCGATTGTGCTGGCTTCGACTTCGACTTTCCACATCGACTATCAACTATCGAGTTCTGGGAAACAAGCCGCAACAAATTACGGACGTAATGTTTGCTCGCACAATGTACAACTTTGACTAAGGTGCGTAAAGGTTGGTAGTAGACTGAGTAAAACTATTTCAGAGTTCCGATTTACTTAGACAGTTTTCAAAAGAGGGCAATAAACTGCTTAAAACCATATGACTGTAATGTAATAACATTTATACAGAATGATTCGGGAGACGTGAGCAGCCCAATCCTGCCGGATTCAGTTAGATAAAACTAAACCCCCTTGCAAAAAAACGGGCACCTATGGTTTTTCAGATTTTTAGGCATTGAAGCTTAGAAAGTAAGCTTTCATGCACATAAAATACAAAAACCATAGGTGCCCGTTTTTTTTGCAAGGGGGTTTATATCGTACCAGTTATACAGAGAGTCTCTGGTCATGGCGTTTTAAATCCAGGGTCCAATTTTAGTCGCATAACCTGTTTTACTTTTGTTCTGCTACCTTTTAAAAACAATAAATTAAAAAATTAAAAACTCGACTGCCTTAAAAAATACTAAAAAGAAGAAAACAAGTTCAGTGGACTAGATCTTTGTAAAGTAGCTAAAAACAGTCGGGACCCATTTAGTTTAGAATTTTTGAGCATGACGACTGTTAAACTTTAATTATTCAGCTACATAACAAAGTTCTAGCCCACTAGACTTGTTTTCTTCTTTTTAGTATTTTTTAAGGCATTCGGGTTTTTGATTTTTTAAATTTATTGTTTTTTAAAAAGTTCTTTCAAAATGAATATTTTATTTACATAAATACAAGAATTTAAGACAAAAAAAAACTATATAAAACTTAACTATAAACTAACTACCTAACTTAAATATATTAAAATTACTATAGGCGTTCCTACAATATTTGAAGAGTTCCCTCGATTTCCCTAGGATCCAATCATCAGATCCTGCATTTGGTGCTTATGGGCCCTAATTGAAAGCATTCCTAGACGAACGAAAAAAATTTTTTCAAATCAAAATGAAGGAGTTCTGAGGTAACAAAGATAAAAAAAAAATACAACCGAATTGATAACCTCCCCCTTTTTTTGAAGTTTTGAAGTTTAAGTTAAAAAGTGAGACCAATCATCTGTATCCATTTTTTATCGATGCACATGTTCCGGAATGTTGTAAAGTAAATAATAATTTTTAACAAAAATATAATAAAGTCAAAGTCAACAGTCAAAATCTCTTTATTCAATTTAGGCTATAACAAGCACTTATGAATGTCCAAAAATCTACCACCGGTTCGGAAAAACCTCTGTTGAGAAGAATCCGGCAAGAAACTCAACGAGGTATTTTTTTTAAATTACAGATTCACAATATTTATCAATGATATCTATATACAATACAAATATTTAATACAACTTTATTTTTAACACAGTAGGTTCGCTATTTGAAGGGATCACTTATGCGGATCGGAATTACAAATACAAATATTATTTAATTAAGTATTACTTTAATATCCCTGTCCATGATATAATCATTGACTTTGTAATAAGCCTTAGATATTTCTTCTTGACAGTCGATTTAAATTTTGTATCACTTTCTTTAATATAAAACATTGAAAGTATTAAAACATTAATTTGGTTTATCTTGTGGTTTCAATGCGTCGCGTTTCACTGCCAACCTTTACCGCTACTGATAGTAGAGTCAATTTAAGTTAGCAACTTAATTTATACAACTTTACCTTCCTACGTATTCACCCAATGACTGGAGTTCCCTAAGTTATGGCTCGGACAACTCACATTTTTGCTATCAAACTTTGGATAACTACACGACACTTGCAAGGATTATCACCGTAAGTCACTTTTTGACAATTTTGAGTTACAATCATGGTTTCGCAAGAAATAAAGTTATCTTTTCTTAGCTCTTATTATTTTTATTATCTACAATACTTGGTCCTTGACAGAAGCTCTGAAGTCCAAAATCGGGGTTTGCCAGCGGGCCATGGAACGCAGCATGCTAGGTTTAAAACTCGTGGATCGGATCCGGAACACCGCCCTGCGCTCCATGACCTAAATCACTGATGTAGGTCGAACAGCGTCTAAGCTGAACTGGGACTGGGCTGGCGATGTTTGCCGCATGCCAGATGAGTTGTGGGCCAAGATAGCCAACGAGTGGACGCCCACCAATTCGAAAAGGCGACCTGGCAGACCTAGACGGAGACCACGAACCGGAAGACGAAGCGTTGGCAGGCCTCCCACCAGGTGGACTGAAGACAATGTGAGAGTTGCGAGAAACCGGTGGATGCAAGTGGCGAGTTGTCGTTCATTGTGGCGTTCTAAGGGTGAGGCCTTTGTCCAGCAGTGGACGTCTTCCGGCTGATGATGGTGATGATGCATATTTTATAATAAATAGAACTAAATCTGATCACCAGGCACTAGAGATGGCGTCTTCAATTGAAAGACACCTTAAGATTTTTTTTAATTTATTTCTTAAATCAATGAGAGTATGTTTTTTTTTGCTACAAATTACCAGAGGCTTCCCAGTTTGGTTGTGGCTGAAACAAAATAAAACCAAGTTGAAATCAAAACTGCGTGACATTTTACTATCTCACAGAACAAACCTAAAATACGCGCAACAAAAATGTTTTTCAAACGCCTGCGGTATGGCGTGACATCGGAGTTGTATTTTTTAGTCCCCTTGTCACATGGAATTTACAATATTGACAGATTTAGTGTACAGGTAGGTACGTACATACGTATGTGGAGTGCGAAAAAAGGTCTAAATATGGCAAAAAAACAGTACTTATATATTTAGTTAAAGTATCTTAGGTTAGTGTTTTTGTTTTTATATGGCGTATGTAATCCCTTGTAATATATTGTATTATAATTATTGTATTAAGGTATATTTATAATGTTAGTGAACTAACGCTAACATGCAAAATTCCTCTTTTTACAGTTCGCCGTAAATGTCGCTGTTTTCTTTGTCGTATCTTTTACTTTATATTTTGAGATGTAAAAACAGCCGTGGTGCCTAGTGGTTTGACCTATCACCTCTCAAGCAGAGGGTCGTGGGTTCAAACCCCGGCTCGCACCTCTGAGTTTTTCGAAACTCATGTGCGGAATTACATTTGAAATTTACCACGAGCTTTGCAGTAAAGAAAAACAGCGTGAGGAATCTGCACAAACCTGCGACGCAATTCAACGGTGCGTGTGAAGTTCCTAATCCGCACTGGGCCCGCGTGGGGATTACGGCACAAGCCCTCTCATTCTGAGAGGAGGCCTGTGCCCAGCAGTCGGACGTATATAAGCTGGGATGATGATGATGTACAGTCAGCTGCAGAGAAAGGGTACCCCCCTGTAATGGCGTTAGTATGGATACCGCCGTTATAGGGGGGTACCTTTTCTCTGCAGCTGACTGTACATTTAAGAAACAATTTCAGTCAGTACGATTACGTAGCAAAAAGTAAAATATGCGTGCGTATTTTTTTCTTCAGCTTCTGCAACAACAAATTATTTACTTACATATTAAAATTACCCATATTAATGAGACAGTTGAATCAACTCAAGTTACGTAATTTGATAGAGATGTACTTAAAAATGTGCCAAGTCTCGATCGAGACGATGATGAAAAGTAGTGAAATATAAAAGTAGTGAAATATAACAGCAGGCTTTTTCTTTGCGCAAAGACTGAGCCTCGCAGCGTAGCGGACCAACGCCGCCAGCGTCTTGGGTACAATGCCCCGCGCTGCGCTGCCTTTGGAGGAGGAAGCCTGTTTTAGTTAATTTACGTTATGTGTTTTTATTTTTATTTCTATGTAAAAATATTGCTTATATTTTAACTTTAGTTATTTCCAAACTCATTTTATAACTAAATATAAAAGTAGTGAAATATAAAAGTAGTGAAAATAAGATAAGCCGCCAAGCTTAGGTGGTGGATATAAGAAAACAAGTAATTTTTAAAAAATACGTTTTGTAGGTTTCTATGACTTGTGCCTTTACTATTAGGTACTTACTTAGGTTGACTGGTAGGAGATCCCTTACGTAACACGTGACTGAACTGTCTGGCTCTGCGGTTAACTATCGCGAACTATGAGACAAGTGCATCAGAGGAAAGGTCTCGGGTTCAAATCCACTTTTTGATTTATTAATGTTTTTGCTTTATTTTTATTTTTTTGTAGTACTGTCCTGGTGATTTAAATAAATAAGTTATAATTTAAGTAAAAAAAAAAATTAAAAAAGCGTTGATCAGTGATAATTTTTTTTTTACCCACACTTGAATTGATACGATCTTCGCAGGTGTGACTGAGACAGAGAACCTTAGTAATAATATCCGAATACGATCCGAATTGTGTAGGTAAGTAATATTTTTTTTATTATTATTCCACGAGCAAACAACTTATATTTTTTATAAGATTTAATACTCGCATTCTAAGTTAAATTTACATTTCACATTCGCAGTCACAGTCTTCACTAAGAGTTGAATGACAGCTTTCAAAAATGTCGTTTTTAAATGACACAAATATTTCTCATCGGAGTCGAACTCGATTCACTGCAACTGGTGTCAGGTTGAACACTTCAATACACCCCTAGGCCATTTGAATACCTGACGATGGTTGCAAAATTGATAAATACTAGTTGCGTGCCATTTATAGTATTCAGTAAATATATATGCACCTAATGCGGGATAGAATCAGAAATGATGATATCCGCAGTAGAACTAAGGTTATAAGTCCGCGCGACGGTTAAAGACGGCTCGAGAAAAGTGGAAAGGGCATGCGCAGAAGTCATTTCTTCGGTCTGCTTTGCGGGGTACAGGGGTGAAGGGCAGGTGGGCGTCGACGCCGTCACGTTATTGGTTAGTCGTCGCTCTCCGCCGCGCTTATTGGTGCATGCGTTTCGTGTTCCATTACGTACTGTCGCGCACAAATTGTTTAACTTTATTTTCATTTCGTCGTAGTGAAAAAAATGCCGAAAAATAAAGTTTTAACTAGGCAAGCCAGAAAATTGGTTTACGACGCGAACTGTTCTTCTTCAATCTTTTATCTCCATTTTTGTCTAACGGATTTTGAAAAAAAAAATGAATACTTAATTTTGTATTTTTTTTAAACATCCATACTAATATTATAAATGTCAAAGTGTGTTTGTATATCTGTATGTTTGTCCGTCTTTCACGCCGTAACGGAGCGACAGATCGACGTGATTTTTGGCATGGAGATAGATAGTTTATGGGCCCGAGAGTGATATAGGCTACTTTTTATCCCGGAAAAATGCACAGATCCCGAGGGAACAGCGCGCGATAACCGAGTACCACGCGGGCGGAGCCGCGGGCAAAAGCTAGTTGTCTATAAAACACTTATTTCGTAGTCAAAATACCTTAACGGGACTTATCACGCTATTTGACCCAATTATTATTTACCTCGACGTTTCGGCAACATTTCACTTATTTCACTTATTTCGTATCTCTATTGACGTGAAAGATCTAATATATACGAAATCTACATAATTTTAATTTATTCGATGTAAAAAGTTCAATTAATAATATTCCGTTATTACCTACTAGCTTTTGCCCGTGGCTCCGCCCGCGCGGTATTCGGTTATCGTGCGCTGTTCCCTCGGGAACTAACTGTGTATTTTTCCGGGATAAAAAATAGCCTATGTCACTCTCGGACCCATAAACTATCTCTATGCCAAAAATCACGTTGATCCGTCGCTCCGTTACGGCGTGAAAGAGGGACAAACATACAAATATACAAACAGACAAACAGACTTTCGCATTTATAATATTAGTATGGATTACATTATCTTATTAAAATTACACTTACCTAAAATTTACTTGTGTTCTTTTTTCTGATATATGTATTATTTTGTTAAAAGATTTTGTGCGCGATTGTACCCATGCGCCATTTACCCCCACCAGATTCCCTGAGCCGTCTTCAACCGTCGCGCGGACTATACTGACATAGCCCGAAGAATTGCGAAACTGAAGTGGCAGTGAGCGGGGCACATTGCACGCAGGACTGATGGCCGATGGGGTCAAAAGGTTCTCAAATGGCGTCCTCGGACCGGGAGACGAGCTGTCGGTAGGCCTCCAACAAGATGGAGCGACGACCTGGCTAAGATCGCGGGATCGCGGTAGATGCGAAAAGCGCAAGACCGGTCTGAGTGGAGAGCCTTGGGGGAGGCCTATGTCCAGAAGTGGACGTCTTTCGGCTGACATGATGATATATGCACCAACCTCCCATTTTTGAGTGAGTTCCTGTTATGTTATAGTGAAAAATACACTGCTATGAATATGCTGAGTATGAACATCCTACTTATGACAGTTCTTGACGTATAATTTTTTTTAATGTATTGTTTTTCGGGATGTATTCAAGCGATTTGCTTCAAATCTAAATATATTCTTCACTATAAGAGATAGTCACAAAAAAACCCAAGCCCATTCGATGTAAGGGCCGACTTACTTTGGCCTTTGGAATTATTTTTGGCCAATTTTGACCATTTTTAGCACCCCCGTGTCACTAACCGCCTGGCCCCTCTAAGCATGTATGTGACGTACTTAATTTATGGAAAACCCCAAGGTAAAGTGTCGTTTTTTTTATGTAATAGCAGACGGTTCACCTGATGTTAAGTGATTACCGTCGTACTTATTTATTATTTATTTATGTTATTTTGGTACAATTACGTAATTGTAAACAACAACATTGTAGAATAGACAGGGAATAAAACAATTTAGCCGACTTAGCGGGGAACTGCCGTGCACTCAGACGTCACAGTTTAAAAAAAATACTAATTGTTAGCAAACATTTCAGTGACTTATAAATTTTACAGATCTCGAAAATTCTTTTATAGGGATCCCTTTGTTTTCCATACATTTTTTGTTCCGAATTTCGATGGTCAGAAATTTATATCCATATAATTTATAAACATAAACATCACTAGTCATAATTTTTGTTCAGTATAATGCTTATTAGCTCTAATATTAATGGCATATAATATTAAATTCTATAATCACAAAAGTCATACATTTTTATCCATAACGTTCAAAGAAATAACAATAATTATTCAGAAATAGTTTAAGCCATACATTTCACCGTACTAACGGTTATTACTCATATCGTTTTAATCCCTAAAGTGCCTAGGTCTAAAAAACCAAATCCATAACATTGATAGGCATAAAGATAAATACTCAGAAACATTTCCAGGCATACATTCCCAGCGCTGATCTTATTTTTGCAGGCGGTAGGACCTAGTGTAAGGTTCGCCCGGATTGCTTGCTTGATAGCTCAGAACTACGACTTTTACACAAGAAACTTGTATAATTTGTGCGAGCGAGCGAAGCGAGCGAGCAAGACGGTTCGGAGCAGAAGCGACTCGGATAGGTTAGGTTTAGAAGGCTAAGGCGGGAGCGAAGCGGAGCGTAGCTCCCGGCTTAGCCTTCGATGTTAGGTTTTTTTTTTATAGCAGCCCGGAAACGCTATGGATTAAGAAACTCAAAATAGGTTTAGTTAGCTTAGAACTACGACTCTAACACAAGAAAATTGCTACGAGAGAGATAGATTAGACTAGGTTAGAACTACGACCCGTCCAGAAGGGTACCGCTTTCAGAAGAGTAGGTTAAATTAGAATTGCTACCTCTACAGAAGCGAAAGGAAACAATAATAGATAATTGAATACCAACCTTCTTATAATTATTATAAGTGTTATTATTGAATTTAGCATTATGACGTTAAATGTTATGACTAAACTTATCAGGTGGCTATCAATCATTATGACCTGTGAAAATAGACCTTATAACAATTATACTAAAATAGTTTATTGCCTTTAAAATTATGGAATGGCATACGATATGGACATCGAAAGTTTTGACTAACCAATTTTATGACTAAGAATAATTATGACCTGCGAAAATCGGAACTCCAGTTTATGCTGTTTAAAATTATGACTTAAGATAATATGACTTGCAAAAATTATGATTAATAACGTTATGGATTGTTAAAATCGGAGTTCAAATTTTATGGGATACAATAGAGACCCTCTTTTATATTATTCAGTGAAGTCATCATAATGATAACACGACGTCTTTTGCTAGTTACGTATATCATATTTTCATATAATGATAATACTTCGGCTAGTAATGAAAATGAATTTGATTCAGTATTTGCAAACATTTCCGACGCCACTTTGTCTGAAGATGGGAAGCTGAATTTTACACAACTGGCAACGAAATATGGTCATAGCGCTGATCAATACGACTTGACCACTGAAGATGGATACATTCTGACGCTATTTAACCTCCCAGGAGATGGACCTCCGGTGCTTCTGTTTCATGGCATTGATGATGTTTGTGACACGTTCATCATAAGAGGTAACATTTCTCTTGCAATTACGTTAGCCAATGCTGGATATAACATCTGGCTCGGTAACAGCAGAGGAACTAAATACGGGCGACGCCACGTTACCGTAGATCCTGATGCAAACAAAGAGGAGTTTTGGGATTATAGTTTCCACGAGATCGGATTCTACGACCTCGCAGCTACGATAGACTTCATTCGTAATAAAACTGGTGAAGACAGCATTGCTACAATTGCTCATTCTCAAGGAACCACTGCGCATTATGTTCTAGCTTCTTCAAGACCAGAATACAACGAGAGGATAAAATTGACTATATCGTTGGCTCCTATTGCTTTTTTGAGCAATCTAGCCCCACCTGTGTCTCTAATAGCAGATGTGGGTCCTGAAATCTCTGCTGTTCAAATCACTCGGTATGGAGGAAATCTTGCAAGATCATAAGGCGTTGTCTAATATCGTAACGTTAATCTGCAGTAAAGGACTTATCAGTTATGCTTTATGTGGTTTTGGAGCGCTCTTCCCGTTTTCCGGATTTGATCCTGACAATATCGAATCAGAATTTTTGAGAACCATATTCGGCCATTATCCAGCAGCAACTTCGAGGAAATCCTTGGTGCATTTCGATCAAGTATATCTACGTAAAAGATTCAGCCAGTACGATTATGGGACGATAAAGAATTTGGCTAAATACGGTACGATAGATCCACCAGACTAAGATTTGAGTGCCGTGACAACCAAAGTCGCTTTACTTGCTGGTAATAATGACCAATTGTCAAAAGTTAAGGACGTAGAAAATCTAAGAGACAGATTGTCTAACGTTATACACTATGAAGTTTTAGAGCCCAAGTTGTGGTCTCATTTAGATTTCGTCTGGGGTAAAACTCTACCAATACATGTATACCCAACCATATTTAAAATCCTAGATAAATATGTCTGAATAATATGACCAAATGAACCACTCATTGAAGTACATAATAATCGTACTGAGTATATCGAAGGTATTCTGGCAGAACCGGATAAGTGCACAATATTAAATTTACTTTAAATTTACTTATTTACTTATACGGGTTTGCTAGATAAATAAAGCAGAAAAAAATGAATATGCTTGTGTATGTAACTATTTTTGTTTAAATTTTGCACTTATTTTGTTTTGCCAAAATACCCTCGATATACTCGTATTAGTATAATAGACTAAGTATAATAATTGTCTTTGGTTAGATCTAGAATCTTTTTTTAATCAAAATATTTGTTCTTTTAATGAAATATATGCTTATTTCTAGAATAACTTTATTGATAAAAGAAACTAAATAATATACATATTAAACATAACTTTCTAACAATAACTTAAAATAAACCACTTTTTGCTCACATTTAATTAAGATAAACATTTTGATCTATTTTGCCTGAAACACAGGGAATCCTAGTTGAGACATATTTATAAGTCCTATTATTATATCCTATCGTATATATTAAATAATAATTACCGTGTACAATGTTATATGAATAAAAAAATTGAATTTGAATTTTTAACGTACCTACCTATTTTATAATAGGTTTACAATGACAACAATAAATGAATGAATCTTGATTTTTTTTTCTAAATATTAAGTTGCGACTAATAAGAGAGCAGGACATGAACGAGAACGAGAGATGGCTTAGTGGTTAGAGAACCTAAACTACGAAGCTAGAGGTCCCGGGTTCGATTCCAGTATCGGGGCAGATATTTGTATGAAAAATACAAATGTTTGTTCTCGGGTCTTGGGTGTTTAATATGTATTTAAGTATGTATCTATCTTTCTATATATAATTATATTTATCCGTTGCTTAGTACCTATCCATAACACAAGTTTTACTAACCTTACTTTGGGACTAGGTCAGTTGGTGTGAATTGCCCCGTGGTATTTATTTATTTATATATACAAGAATTCAAGATGGAGCCACGACCTGGCTAAGATCGCGGGATCGCGGTGGATGCGGAAAGCACAAGACCGGTCTGAGTGGAGAGCCTTGGGGGAGGCCTATGTCCAGCAGTGGACGTCTTTCGGCTGACATGCTGATGATATACAAGAATTTCTCGTTTAAATGTATTAGATAGATAGATAATATTATGTCGCAGGCATATAGATAAGACTAGCTGTTGCCGGTCTGGAAGATAGATGGAGAAAGGTTGGAGAGGCGTATGCCCAACGGTGGGCGAAAACACGCTGAAGAAGAAGAAGAGAGCTGTTGCCCGCGACTCTGTCAGCGTAGAAAACGTTAATCGCTATCTCGCGGAGACTATGTAATTTTCCGGGATAAAAACTATCTTACCCCGGGACGGGACGCCAACTATCTGTACACCGAACTTCATCTAAATCAACTATATCCGACAGGATACAACCGACAGGAAACTGATAACGATCCGAATGAACATAGTACGAGCTATCGCAATTCAACCGGTTTTATTTGGCGCCTAATCTTTGCACGCGGCATCACTCGTGTACCTAAATCTTTCAGTTTAGTTTAGTTTATTTATTCATTTAATACATCATTACCATTATAATTTACATAAATGTCAGGTCCTGTGGTAGAATTAAGATTTTATTAAATTGTAATGGTAATTCGTGAAATATACAATGGAATCTTCATTAACGTTGTATCAATAATATCGGCGTCAAATTATATATCTGAGGCCCATGTCACGAAGCTACAAGAAACGATTTATAAGCTACAAGTAACAATTTACAAGCGGTAGTCTATTTTTAATGCATATTGCTACGTTTGTACTTTCTGAGCTGGCAATGTTGCAGTTTTGTTAGTTTTTCTTGATTATTCCATAAAAATAGAATGAAAATTAAAATTTTTGTCTGATAGAACACGTCGTAATAATAATATATAAGTTAATGTGTCTACTCAAATAATTATTCGTGATTGACTTTTATTCAAAAACGCATTACTGTTTTTGAACGGTTTCTAAGGAAAATAAAAGTCTATAACGAAGAATTTATTATTGGAGTAGACATTAACTTATAATATTAAGAAGTGTTCTATCCGACAACATTTTTAATTTTCATTAAATTTTTATGGAATAATTGAGAAAAACAAAAAAAAATGCAACTTTGCCAGCTTAGCGATATATAAACGCTCTTAAACAAAGACTACCACTTGTAAATTGTAACTTGTAGCTTCGTGAAATAGGCCACGCACTGTTCTTACTGGTTAAGATTTTGAGACTTCACATGGAAATATCGGGATAAAATTAGCCTTAATGTCATTTCAAAAATTTTATTTGACCAGCACATACATACATAAGTACTTCAAAAATGTATACCTAAGTAAGTACTCGTGAGTAGTCTAGTAGTAAGTATATCGACGGTTGAAAGAAGAAACCCTTTAAGCGACATTTTGCACAAAATCGTAAATCGTTATAATTATTATGTATCATTAAAATCAGCTTTCTTGCATCCTTTGCGACATTTAATGTCGGTTCCAGAGTCTTAAAAAAATAATAAAAATTGATGACAATTTACAAAAAAAATCCTTTTGCGACACAAAAGTCTAAGTAAGTCTACTTATATAAGTATTTTTATCCGTTGCCTAGTATCCATAGTACAACAAGCTTTGCTTAGTTTAAGACTAGGTCAATTAGTTTCAAGTGTCCCACGATTTTTTTTTACACATCATCATCATCATCTCAGCCGTAGGACGTCCACTGTTTTTACACATAATTTGAGTAAAATTTTACTTTTCTATTTTAAGCATTCACACATTCATAAACGTATTCGCTTGAAGTGTTATAAACAATCAATATTTAAGCATTGGCACTAAAGTGTTTATTCCAGTCCAGCCACACTTTATTCGCTGGGTGCAAGGTGGGGTAACCACGAAGCGATCGCAGCGCGCGCCTTGACCAAACAAGGAATTTTTCGAAGCACCAACTGTCGCTATTAATACTGAAATCTACATATTCGAATATCATAAAGCAAAAATAAATATGCGTCACGAAACCTGTTGCGTAGTTAATTCAAGAACAATAGCAAAAACAATGATAACAAATTCTATAAATTTCCACAGGAAAGATGTTTTGTAGGCGTTGATGTCATTGAAATTTGACGAATTACACGAGCTTCACTGACGTGACTTGTTATGAATTTATGACCTTCACATTTGGTTTCTTTTACATCTTGGACATATTCAGCCATAACTAATTGTTTTCCCTTTATCGTTGTTTGTGGTTGGAAAGCGATGTAATATAGTGTGCTCAAAATCCAGTTTATATATATATATATATATATATATATATATATAAAACTGGATTTTGAGCACACTATATTACATTATATATATAAAATTTATATAATTTGACCATATTTAAATGAAAATACACAAAAAGTTTGCATTACTAACGACCTACTACAATCATAAATAATTGTCTGAAATATACAGATATGAAATGCGTTATTCGATTAAATTTCTTTATTTCTTTACTTCTCCTGAAGACAGTCATGAGAAAGTCCGTTTTCTGAAAATAATTGATTGTTGCATTTAAGACGGGAAATAACAAAGGTCAACGTTATTATCGACACTATAGATTTACATGATCGAATGGAATATATGTAAATTTCGATAATTTCATTGAAATTATTTGTTTGTTTACTTACTCTTCTTAATGACAGCCAGCCATTTGATATTTCAAAGTCCGCCGTAATTGTAAGCGAGCCACCGCGAGAGCTTCGATGCTTCTTAAAACACACATAAGACACTCAGCTAAGGCAGCGGTTCCTAACCTTTTTCAGCCGCGGACCCCCAAGGAAATCAAGCATAATGCTAAGGACACCTGAGTAAAAAAAAGGTGCAATTTTCGGACAATATTATTTTTGTTAATGCTCTAAGTAATAAAGATGCGTATGGGACCGCGGACCCCCAAACATATGCTCGCGGACCCTAAGGGGTCCGCGGACCACAGGTTAGGAAAGAATGAGCTAAGGTGTTCTTTTATCTACTCCCAACGTTGAGCCTCTGTACGTTCTTTTACCATTCAATTTATTTATACTCAACACAAATTTGTCATTTTAGAATCACAAAACAAAAAATTATAAAATCACCCTTCAAAATATCCCTTTTACACAGAAAAAGATGCAAAATTGTCACTACAGTATTATAAAGTTTTTTTTTTTATATTTTGTCTAGTGAGCGTCTACAGAAACATGGTACCGCTTTTTGAGATAAAAAATCACTTGAGCGACCTTATTTCTTAAGACTAAGTATAGGTTTACAAAAATTTATCAATCAATCAAATATTTTATTTTACATAAAAACATGGTGTATGAATGAATGAATGAATAAAATTTATTTCGAAACAACAACAACAACAAAAAAGAAACAGCTTACAAATATCTTAAATCTAAAAATGTATTGTGGCGGTTGTCTCAAAAAAGGAGTCCACTCAGCATGAGTGGAGGCAGGGGGCCACGACGCTGATTTTCAGTGGGTCCTATATCCTAAAACTAAAAACTAAAACTAGGTAAAACTAACGGTGTACGTACAAATATTATTAGGTATTTTATTATCAACAAAGACATGATCGTCACTTCCTTGATAGCATAATTCTAACTTAGAATAATTGTTTGTCGCCATACGTTATTTATTTAATTAACTCGTGCATACAACTCCATTTTCTAAACTGGCTAGAAAAAGTTATGTTTTTTTTTTTCAAAATAAAACTTTTCTCTCCCATTTAGCTCTAAAAATGTCGCGTAAAGAGCTTCTCCTTTCGACCGTGGATGTTATCTATGTCGTATAAAATTAACTATTGGTATATAAACAAATGGTACATTTTACACTGTACAATTATCATTGGTAAAAATCTTTCGTTTACCGAGTAGTAAAGACATCGTAATAATGATAAGACGTATTTTTCTATCGTGTATCATGTTTTTTCTACTTTCGTCCAGTCACGCAGATGATTTCGAATCAGTGTTTGCAGACATTTCCGACGCCACTTTATCTGAAGATGGGAAGCTGAATTTTACACAACTGGCAACGAAATATGGTCATAGCGCTGATCAATACGTCTTGACCACTGAAGATGGATACATTCTGACGCTATTCAACCTCCCAGGAAATGGACCTTCGGTGCTTCTGTTCCATGGTATTGCAGATAGTTCTGACACGTTCATTATAAGAGGTAACATCTCTCTTGCTATTACATTAGCTAATGCAGGCTATAATGTTTGGGTTGGAAACAACAGAGGAAACAAATACGGACGACGCAACGTCAACTTAAATCCTGATACAGATAAAGAAGAGTTTTGGAATTACAGTTTCCACGAGATCGGATACTACGACCTTGCTGCTACGATAGACTTTATTCGTAACAAAACTGATGAAAACAGCATTGCTACAATTGCTCATTCTCAAGGAACCACTGCGCATTACGTTCTCGGTTCAACAAGACCAGAATACAACGAGAGGATAAAAGTGACTATATCGTTGGCTCCTATTGCTTTTTTGAGCAATCTAGCCCCACCTGTGTCTCTAGTAGCAGATGTGGGTCCTGCAATCTCTCTGCTGTTAAAATCACTCGGTATGGAAGAAATCTTGCAAGATCGTAAGGCGTTGTCTAATACCGTGACGTTAATCTGCAGTAAAGGCCTTATCAGTTATGCTTTATGTGGTTTCGGAGCGCTCTTCCCGTTTTCCGGAGTTGATCCTAGTAATATCGAACCTGAATTTTTTAGAACCATATTCGGCCATTATCCAGCAGCAACTTCGAGGAAATCCTTGGTGCATTTCGATCAAGTATATCTACGTAAAAGGTTCAGCCAGTACGATTATGGGACGATAAGGAATTTGGCTAAATACAGGTCAATAGCTCCTCCAGATTACGATTTGAGAGCCGTTACAGCAAAAATAGCTTTGATTGCTGGTAAAAATGATCAATTGTCAAAAATTAAAGACGTAGAACATCTTAGAGATAGATTGCCTAACGTTGTTCACTATGAAGTTTTAGAGCCCAAGTTGTGGTCTCATTTAGATTTCGTCTGGGCTAGAACTCTACCAGTAAATCTATACCCAACCATATTTAACATTCTAAATAAATATGTCTGAGTAAGATAAGCGAATGAACGACGCATTGCACTACATAATAATCATCTAAGTATCAAGTACATCTGGAAAATATAACCAGTTTTATTCGTTTCATAAACGTACTTTATTTGACGACAACAATTAAAAATTACTGTCTTGAGTTTTTGCACGTTTTTTTCCTGTTCTCTTATTAGATGTACTTTAATATGTAGTATTACTTTTAGTAAGACCGGGCACTAGCAAAGTCATGCAATGTCACACAACGACTTCTAAAGGAAAATGTGCAAAATTATTAGGGCTGTATCAAGGACTCAGCCTAGCCATAGTCAAATTGGTCCCCTGGAGTGGCAAGCTTGCTCTTGGAGTACCGCAAGCCGCTGGCATCAAATGGATCATGGATTTGGATCCCATCGTGGCGCTCCCATCTGCCGTATCTTTGTAACAGACTTTTATTTAACGGATAGAAATTTAAAAATAAATAAGGGATGTTATATATGACCGCAGTGTGTTTTTGTCTGTGCTCTTGAACTTGAACGGGTGGATCGTTTTGAATGCGTTTTTTTTCATGTGAAAGCAAATTTTCTAGCGATGGTTCTTAAGCATGTTTTATCAAAATTGATTTAACCGTTTGTCAAAGTCAAAGTCAAAGTCAAATCATTTATTCAGCAAATAGGCCGCAATGGGCACTTTTACACGTCATTTTTTTAATCTACCACCGGTTCGGAAAAAAACCTCTGTTGAGAAGAATCCGGCAAGAAACTCAACGAGGTTTTTTTTTTTAAAAAACAGATTCACAATATTTATAAATGACATCTATGTACTATACATTACAAGTATTTAACACAATTTTATTTGTGATACACAATACTCCATAGAATGAGGTTAATATCCCGCGTTGCCCGTTTCCGTCCAATTTTCAAAAAATCCCTAAAAACTACGATTAAATAACTAATCAACTGAAAAATAATAAACCAAATTTCACATAATTCTGTAATACTCAAGGAATAAGATTTTAAATATTCCTGTTCAAAGCGCCATCTATGTGACGCTTTTTAAACTAGCTCGCTAGTTCCTTTGCCTAAACTTATAAAGTCGATGATAAGCTAATAAGCAATAAGCTTCAAGACACGACCCACAGAGGGCGTGATTATAAATAAATCTAGTTCTAAATATTGCAGAGGGCGCTGCTTGACTTTATATAATCGCATGCGCTGCGCAGCTCACCCCTCATTTTTTCGCTTCATTTTCGAAACCGAAATAAATTCAGCAACTCAACAAGCTTTTTGCCTCACCCCCACCCGCCGAAGCTCGAATACATTTACCTTTTTGCAGGTGGTAGGACCTTGTGCAAGGTCCGCCCGGATTGCTACTACCATCTTGCTCGCTAATCCTGCCGTGAAGCAGCAGTGCTTGCACTGTTGTGTTTCGGCGTGGAGAGTAAGACAGCCGGTGAAATTACTGGTACTTGAGGTACTCCAACTTAGGTCTCTAGGTTGGCAACGCATCTGCAATACCCCTTGTGTTGCAGATGTTTATGGGCGGTGGTGATCTCTTACCACCAGGAGACCCACTTGCTCGTTTGCCTTCCAGTCGAATATAAAAAAAAAAAAAACTATATCGACCGATGTCAACGATTGCGTACAATGTTTTTATGATGACGTTTTGCACGGTCAAACAAACGACAAACAGATAAACAGACGAAAATTCTAAAAACTGTTGGAATATGTTCTGTTATCGATTCTAAGTATCCTCAGCCAACCTTTATTCGGGATTGTATGGGGTGCGTTGGTTACAAGACTCAAACGTCATCTCAACCTACATAGCTACGTACAGTGGAAGTGTAGAATGAAAAAATATTAAGAGACGTTTAGTCTAACAATGTCAATTAAAAATAAATCAACAACACAACGAAAATTTCACAATTACCGAAAATAATTCCGAGCAGACCGATGGCAATAAAATAAACCGGCCAAGAGCGTGTCGGACACGCCCAAATTAGGGCTCGGTAGCCATTACGAAAAAATTA
This sequence comes from Choristoneura rosaceana, assembly GCA_037349165.1. NCBI lineage: Eukaryota > Metazoa > Arthropoda > Insecta > Lepidoptera > Tortricidae > Choristoneura > Choristoneura rosaceana. Next base: position 1,944,817 of record JAZBNJ010000002.1, read on the forward strand.
AGTACTTAATATTTTTCTAAGGATTTCGTATTTTTACGAAATCTTCCAAGTTTAGGTATATTTTATACCTTAGGCTGCTAATTCTCCTTAAACTACTAATACTTCTCAAGCAAACTTAGCCGTTATAGTTTTCCTTAAAAGTTTGATATACTTACTACCATCCTGAATTTTTCCACCCACCGGTTTAGATTTTAGAGGGAGGGACACTCGATTTTAATGAAAATTTTCACTTTAGAGCTGAATATTTCGCAAACAAATCACTAAAATTAAAAATCGTTTAAAAACCCCAGTAATGGTTTTAAAAGACCTATCCAACGATACCCCACACTACAAGATTGGATGAGAAAAAAAATCACCCCCACTTGACGTCTATGGGAGGTGCTCCAAAAAAAAAATTATTTTTTATTGTACCATTTTGTCGGCATAGTTGACATATACATTCGTGCAAAATAACAGCTTTCTAGCATTGATAGTCCCTGAAAAAAGCCGCGGACGGACGGACAGACAGACAGACAGACATGGCGAAACTATAAGGGTTCCGTTTTTGCCATTTTGGCTCCGGAACCCTAAAAACGGCGGATGGCGTCCTTACTTCAACAGTTTTTTTTTTTTCAAATCTTTCAAATAAAAGAATTCTTTGATGATTGTTTCACATTGAGTTTTTTTTTAATGTCAATATTACAGCACTGGTAAAACTGTGGCAGTATTTAATAATAATAATAATAATAATAATAAGATCTCGCACAAAAAGTACTCCCCATTCTGCACACCAAGTAACCAGGCCTTACACCGTCTTTGAAAGTCTGTCAGGGCCCCACTGCGTCTTACTGGAGGAGGCAAGTCATTCCAACATTTAGAAGCAGGCAGGCATTTGTGTGTAGGTACCTATAATAAGCTGTCAAATTGGTTCGCCTAATTCTAGACTCGACTGTACATCGATGAACTGAGAACATCGTGACTTGTGACTCGTGATATCGTGATCGTGAATACTTCCACGATACTTATAAAACTGAAAATTGGCACGAAGATAGGGTTCAGTACCAAGTAAAGGGAAAACCTTCAAAACTTGTATTTCCCAAAATCTAGTGTACCTGAGAGATATCAACGAACACAGCCAATCTACTACAGATATCGAAAGTTTGAAAATGTAAACTTGTTATGTCAGTCCGTCAGTAGCTATCTACCTAAAAGGGCATCACACTGCATACATAAATTTTTTGACGGAACCATAATACCTACGAGTTCAACTCGGACATGGCTGATATTTTGACTTAACACTAGTCTTTACTCACGTCTTTGCTCGTATACAAACCAGGCCCGCTTGTCAAATTGAAATTTTAATAGGAATTTCAGAAATAAAACATATTTTTACGTTATATAAAGCAGACCCAAGGACAATTTTTTGGAGTTTACATAGAAATATTGGGATAAAAAGTAACCTTTATATGTATATATATAATTCCAAAAATTCAGTTAACTTCATGGCATGTTTCATTGAAATCCACCGAGTCATCTATTGCAGAAAAGCAAGAGAAATTAACACACACATCGTCGCGCGCACACACACACACACAGACATTCATATTTACACAAATTTCGTGTTAGTATTAAAACAAATGTGACATTCAACAAATAAAAATGCTAATAAAGAACAAACGTCAATCCTATAAAAATGCGCCTGAAAACCCCACATTGGCTTAAGAAGTTATCATAATGATAACACGACAATTATTTCAGGTAACGTGTATTATATTTTCATATTATGATATTACTTCAGCTAGTCCTGTAAATGAATTAGATTTAATATTTGCAAACATTTCCGACGCCACTTTATCTGAAGATGGGAAGCTGAATTTTACACAACTGGCAACGAAATATGGTCATAGCGCTGATCAATACGACTTGACCACTGAAGATGGATACATTCTGACGCTATTCAACCTCCCAGGAGATGGACCTCCGGTGCTTCTGTTCCATGGTGTTAATGATGTCTGTGATACATTCATTATAAGAGGTAACACCTCTCTTGCTTTTACATTAGCTAATGCAGGCTATAATGTTTGGGTTGGAAACAGCAGAGGAAATAAATATGGACGACGTAACACCAACCTAGATCCTGACACAGACAAAGAAGAGTTTTGGGATTTCAGTTTCCACGAGGTCGGATACTACGACCTCGCTGCTACGATAGACTTTATTCGTGATAAAACTGGTGAAGGCAGCATTGCTACGATTGGTCATTCTCAAGGAACCGCAGCGCATTACGTTCTCGGTTCAACAAGACCAGAATACAACGAGAGAATAAAAGTGACTATATCGTTGGCTCCTATTGCTTTTTTGAGCAATCTAGCCCCACCTTTATCTCTAATAGCAGATGTGGGTCCTGAAATCTCTCTGCTGTTAAAATCACTCGGTGTGGAGGAAATTTTGCAAGATCGTAAGGCGTTGTCTAATATCGTGACGTTAATCTGCAGTAAAGGCCTCATCAGTTATGCTTTATGTGGTTTCGGAGCGCTCTTTCCATTTTCCGGAGTTGATCCTAGTAATATCGAACCTGAATTTTTTAGAACCATATTTGGCCATTTTCCGGCAGCAACTTCGAGGAAATCCTTGGTGCATTTCGATCAAGTATATCTACGTAAAAGATTCAGCCAGTACGATTATGGTACGATAAAGAATTTGGCTAAATACGGGTCGACAGCTCCTCCAGATTACGATTTGAGTGCCGTTACAGCAAAAATAGCTTTGATTGCTGGTAAAAATGATCAATTGTCAAAAATTAAAGACGTAGAACATCTTAGAGATAGATTGCCTAACGTTGTTCACTATGAAGTTTTAGAGCCCAAGTTGTGGTCTCATTTAGATTTCGTCTGGGCTAGAACTCTACCAGTAAATCTATACCCAACCATATTTAACATTCTAAATAAATATGTCTGAGTAACATAAGCGAATGAACTACTCATTGCACTACATAATAATCATCTAAGTATCAAGTACAAATAGAAAATATAACCACTTTTTATTCGTTTCATAAACGTATTTTATTTGTTGACAACAATAAAAAATTACTGTCTTGAGTTTTTGCACGTTTTTGTCCTGTTCTCTTATTAGATGTACTTTAATATTGTAGTATTTATATTTAGTAAGACCGGGCACTAGCAAAGTCATGCAATGTCACACAACGACTTGTAAAGGAAAACGTGCAAAATTATTATGGCTGTATCAAGGACTCAGCTTAACTATAGTCAAATTGGTCCCCTGGAGTGGCAAGCTTGCTCTTGGAGTACCGCAAGCCGCTGACATCAAATGGATCATGGGTTTGGATCCCGTCGTGGCGCTCCCATCTGCCGTATCTTTGTAACAGGCTTTTATTTAACAGATAGAAATTTAAAAATAAAAAAGATGTTATATATGACCGCAGTGTGTGTCTGTTTGTGCTCTTGAACTTAAACGGGTGGACCGTTTTGAATGCGTTTTTTTTTTTCATTTGAAAGCAACTTTTCTAGCGATGGTTCTTAAACATGTTTTATCAAAATTGATTTAGCCGTTTGTGAGATATTGAAATTTGATTATATTTACACAATACTCCATAGGAATGAGGTTAATATCCCGCGTTGCCCCGTTTCCGTGGGATTTTCGAAAAATCCCTTCAAACTACGGCTAAATAACTAATCAACAGAAAAATAATAGCAGTAAGTTCCGCATAATTCTGTAATGCTCATGGAATAAGATTTTAAATACTCCTGTTCAAAGCGCCATCTATGTGACGCTTTTTAAACTAGCTCGCCAGATCCTTTGCCTAAACTCATAAAGTCGATGTTAAGCTAGAAAGCAATAAGCTTCAAGACACGACCCACAGAGGGCGTGATTATAAATAAATCTAGTTCTAAGTATTGCAGAGGGCGTTGTTTGACTTTATATAAGCGCATACGCAGCGCAGCTCACCCCTTATTTTTTCGCTTCATTTTAGAAATCGAAATAAATTCAGCAACTCAACAAGCTGTTTGCTTCCACCCCCACCTGCCAAGGTGAACATGTGAACACCTGTTTACCTACATCGACCGATTTCAACAATTGCGTACAATGTCTTAACGATGACGTTTTGCACGGTCAAATAAACGAGAAACAGATAAACAGACGAAAATTTTAAAAACTGTTGGAAAATGTTCTGTTATCGATTCTAAGTATTCTCAGCCAACTTTCATTCTGGATTGTATGGGGTCCGTTGGTTACAAAACTCAAACATCTTAACCTAATATCTACGTACAGTGGAAGTGTGGAATGAAAAAATATTAGAGACGTTTAGTCTAATAATGTCATTTAAAAATAACAACATATCGAAAATTTCACAATAACCGAAAATACTTCCGAGCAGATCGATGGCAATAAAATAAAATGGCGGATGGCGTCCTCACTGATGTTCTACAGATTTTTTTCAAATCTTTCAAATTCAAGAATTCTTTGATTATTGTTTCATATTGGGTTTTTTTTTAAATATTAATATTACGGCACTGGTAAAATTGTGGCAATATTTGTATGTAGGTACCTATAATGAGCTGTCAAGTTCGCCTAAATTCTAGACTCGACTATTATATCGATGGACTGACAACGTCGTGACATGTGATTCGTAATATCATGACCGTGAATACTAATAAAACTGAAAATTGACACGAAGATAGGGCTCAGACAGAGTAAAGGTAAAACCTTCAAAACTTATATTTCCCAAAATCTAATGTCTACCTGAGAGAAATATCCACAAACACAGCCAAACTACTACAGATGTCGAAAGTTTTAAAATGTAAACTTTTTATGTCAGTCCGTCAAAAACCATCTATCTAAAAGGACATCGCACTGCATACATAAATATTTGGATGAAACCATAATACTTACGAGTTTAACTCGGACATGGCCAATATTTTGACATAATACTAGTCTACACTCGCGTCTTTGCTCGTATATAAACCAGACCCGCTTGTCAAATTGAAATTTAATCTCAGAAATAAAATATATTTTTACGTTATGTATAAAGCAGACCCATGGACAATTTTTTGGAATTTACATAGAAATATTAGGATAAATAGTTGCCTTTATATATATACATATAAAATTCCAAAAATTGAGCTATCTTCATGGCATATTTCATTAAAATCCACCGAGTCATCGAATGTAGAAAAACAAGATAAATGAACACATACGAGTACATCCTCGCAGACACACACACACAAACATTCACATATACTTATACACAAATTTGGCTTTAGTATTTAAACAAATGCTACATTTAACAAATGAAAATGCTAATTAAGAACAAACGTCAATCCTATAAAAATGGGCTTGAAAACCCCACATTGGCTTAAGAAGTTATCATAATGATAACACGACAATTATTTCAGGTAACGTGTATTATATTTTCATATTATGATATTACTTCGGCTAGTCCTGTAAATGAATTCGATTTAATATTTGCAAACATTTCCGACGCCACTTTATCTGAAGATGGGAAGCTGAATTTTACACAACTGGCAACGAAATATGGTCATAGCGCTGATCAATACGACTTGACCACTGAAGATGGATACATTCTGACGCTATTCAACCTCCCAGGAAATGGACCTTCGGTGCTTCTGTTCCATGGTATTGCAGATAGTTCTGACACGTTCATTATAAGAGGGAACATCTCTCTTGCTATTACATTAGCTAATGCAGGCTATAATGTTTGGGTTGGAAACAGCAGAGGAAATAAATATGGACGACGCAACACCAACCTAGATCCTGACACAGACAAAGAAGAGTTTTGGGATTTCAGTTTCCACGAGGTTGGATACTACGACCTCGCTGCTACAATAGACTTTATTCGTGATAAAACTGGTGAAGACAGCATTGCTACAATTGCTCATTCTCAAGGAACCACTGCGCATTACGTTCTAACTTCAACAAGACCAGAATACAACGAGAGGATAAAAGTGACTATATCGTTGGCTCCTGTTGCTTTTTTGAGCAATCTAGCCCCACCTGTGTCCCTAATAGCAGATGTGGGTCCTGAAATCTCTCTGCTGTTCAAATCACTCGGCATGGAGGAAATCTTGCAAGATCGTAAGGCGTTATCTAATATCGTGACGTTAATCTGCAGTAAAGGCCTTATCAGTTATGCTTTATGTGGTTTCGGAGCGGTCTTCCCGTTTTCCGGAGTTGATCCTAGTAATGTCGAACCTGAATTTTTTAGAACCATATTCGGCCATTATCCAGCAGCAACTTCGAGGAAATCCTTGGTGCATTTCGATCAAGTATATCTACGTAAAAGATTCAGCCAGTACGATTATGGGACGATAAAGAATTTGGCTAAATACGGGTCGATAGCTCCTCCAGATTACGATTTGAGTACCGCTACAGCAAAAATAGCTTTGTTAGCTGGTAAAAATGATCAATTGTCAAAAGTCAAAGACGTAGAACATCTTAGAGATAGATTGCCTAACGTTGTACACTATGAAATTTTAGAACCCAAGTTGTGGTCTCATTTAGATTTCGTCTGGGCTAAAACTATAGCAGTAAATCTATACCCAACCATATTTAATATTCTAAAGAAATATGTCTAAGTACATAATAATCCTACTAAGCTTTAGTTGATCTAGAAAAGATAACCACTTTGAATTCATTTTTAAAAACGTATTTTATTTGTTGACAACAATTAAATAATGATTATCTTGATTTTTTTTGCCCGTTTTTATCCTGCTTATTAGTTGTATTTTAGTATTTTTATTTAGTAAGACTGGGCAAAGTCATGCCATGTCGCAAAACGACTTCTAAAGGAACACGTGCAAAATTATTAAGGCTGCATCAAGGACTCAGCTTAGCCATTGTCAAATTTATATAATGTTATTTGCGTGATCAGTGATTCATGCGTTCCACTCCACCCTCCTGAGACCTTGTGTCAAATTTTTAACATAAGAATTTAAACTTTATTATCTGGAAAACATTAAATCTGGTCAGACTATGTTAAAAAATTTGTACGCTAGATCTTTGGATGATTTAACGTCATCGAGAACCGCAAGCCGCTGGCATCAAATGGGTCACGGGTTTGGATCCTGGCGTTGTGCACTCATCTGCCGTTGTCTCTGTTTCAAGTTTTTTTTTAACGGATAGGAAATGTTTGCCTCTTTTGGACTTTATTTCCGAAGCTTTAAGCTTTACGTATATTGATATGTATATACTTTACGAGTATGTTGCGATAAAAAGTAGCCTTATATGTACATATAAAGAATCATCTGATGTAAAAAAAGTTGGAAAACCCCCGACTTTGTCATTTCAAAGTTCACTCCAAAACAGTTGAACCAATTCTCATGATACATGTCTAAGAATCATCGCTACAAAACCTGATTTCAAATAAAAAAACCGCATTCAAATCGTTCTCGTTTAAGAGCTACGACGCCACAGACAGACAGAAAGACTCACATAGCGGTCAAACTTGTAACACCTCTCTTTTTGCGTACGGGAGTTATAAAACACACCGATCCTCGCACACACGCAATCATTCATATTTACCAAAATTTAGCGCTGGTATTTATACAAATGTTACATTCAATAAATTAAAATGCAAATTAAGAATCCTCATAAATCAATCTTATAAAAATGCGCCTGAAAAACCCACATTCATTGACTTGTGGAGTTATCATAATGTTAACACGACAATTCTTTCTAGTAACGTGCATTATATTTTCATATTATGATATTACTTTGGCTAACTATGCAGATGAATTCGATTCAATATTTGCAAACTTTTCCGACGCCACTTTATCTGAAGATGGGAAGCTGAATTTTACACAACTGGCAACGAAATATGGTCATAGCGCTGATCAATACGACTTGACCACTGAAGATGGATACATTCTGACGCTATTCGACCTCCCAGGAGATGGACCTCCGGTGCTTCTGTTCCATGGTGTTAATGATGTTTGTGATACATTCATGATTAGAGGTAATATTTCTCTTGCAATTACGTTAGCCGGCGCCGGATATGACGTTTGGGTTGGAAACAGCAGAGGAAATAATTATGGACGACGCCACACCACTCTAGATCCTGACACAGACAAAGAAGAGTTTTGGGATTTCAGTTTCCACGAGATCGGATGCTACGACCTTGCTGCTACGATAGACTTCGTTCGCAGCCAAACTGGTATAGACAGCATTGCTACGATTGGTCAGTCTCAGGGAACCGCTGCGCATTACGCTCTGACCTCAACAAGACCAGAATACAACGAAAGAATAAAAGTGACAATATCGTTGGCTCCGGTCGCTTTTTTGAGCAATCTGGTCCCTCCTATATCTCTTATAGCAGATGTGGGTCCTGCAATCTCTCTATTGTTTAAAAGTCTCGGTATGGAGGAAATTTTGCAAGATCGCAAGGCTTTGTCTAATACCATTACGTTGATCTGCAGTAAAGGCCTCATCAGTTATGCTTTATGCGGTTACGGGGTACTCTTCCCGGCTTTCGGATTTGATCCTGACAATATCGAATCTGAATTTTTGAGAACCATATTCGGCCATTATCCAGCAGCAACTTCGAGGAAATCCTTGGTGCATTTCGATCAAGTATATCTCCGCAAGAGTTTCAGTCAGTACGATTACGGAACGGTAAAGAATTTGGCTAAATACGGTACGAAAGATCCACCAGACTACGATTTGAGTGCCGTGACAACCAAAGTCGCTTTACTTGTTGGTAATAATGACCAATTGGCAAAAATTAAGGACGTAGAAAATCTAAGAGACAGGTTGTCTAACGTTATACACTATGAAGTCTTAGAACCAACGTTATGGTCGCATTTAGATTTCGTCTGGGCTAAAAGTCTACCTATATATTTATACCCAACCATATTTAAAATCCTAAAAGAACATGCTTAAGCAAAAACTTTGAAAATAAGTCGTTTATAACAATATATCAGCGCTGCAGGCATCTAACGTCTCAGCATTATGCTGAGTCAGCAGCCGTTTCACTTTTTCGGACACACACAAAATTATGTATTTTTATTTTCGTACTTTTTTTTGTTTTGTTTGTGTTTGCTGTCTATTTTCTTTTTTTTGTTGTATTTATGTGTCTTCATGAATGTGTGTGTTTCTTTCTTTCTTTCTATTAAAAGTAATAGTTTTAAAACAAGAATCACTTTCTCGCCATTTTTAACGTATTTTATATACTATGTTTACCATAATAAATTAATGCTATCTGGATTCTTTTTAACTTTTTTTCCTGTCCTCTTTCTCGTATTATCTCCTTTATTTGTACACTGCAATCTTGGAAGTGACTTTTTACTAGGTACCTTAGAGTACTGGCTGAAAAGATGCATATAAGTAAGTGGGACAACCATCATCTATATACAAGGTATGTCTAAAGAGGTCTCATTTAATTATCTTATTAACAGGGTGTTTTAACGTAGCAAATTTGTTTCCTACTTTTCTCCAAAAAAACATAACAAAACCTATGACGTTTCATACTTATATGTATTCCGAGAACCGAGTACTATCAGCTGTAAAAATATCCGTGACTAATTTGTTAGCATCTTATATAATTATAATCTAATACCTTTAATTCTTCTTCTTCTCTATATATCTTCTTCCTAAATTCTTTTACATATACAGAGACAGCTCCAACAATTACGATTAAATTTAGTATGTAGTTGTTTTCAGGGATAAAAAATCGATCTAGCTTGATCCTATCTCTGAGAAAATGCTTGTTATCTAGTTTTAGCCCGAGCAAAGCTTGGTCACCCAAGCACTTATCTTAAATGCTTTAATAGAGCTCCTGCACAGCATTTTTTGCCTGCCAGCCCCTACTATTTTTTGAAATAAAACGAGGTTTTCAAAATATGATCACGAAGTATATTTTTCAATGTTCAATTAGAAGAAAAATGCGAGCTTGTGCTGATTATGCGTATTAAGCATAAATGTAAATGTCATAGTGTAGTTTTTCGCCCCGGTCACTTTTCATCCTGATGTTAATGTAGTTGTAGCCTAAGCCTCCTTGAGTTACGTTGGCTGATGCGCCTGAGTGGGTCAAGTCGTATGCCATTACACCCTGCAAATAAAGTCAAAGTAAACAAAATACCAACACCATGTTTCATTTTGAGTTTGTTCAACAGTCGAACTCTTCCAGCTGATGATGACGATTTTACTTCTTTTACTGTTACTGTTTACTTTGTGACGCATTTTACTCATTTTTTTCTCTTCTTTCTTCTTTTATTAACGAACAGAAATACATAATCATGGTAGCGTATGTGAAGGGTCTACAGAATGAACATGTCTAGTCACCTAAGCAACTTTTTGAGTTATAGCGGTTAGAAAGTTAGTCATCACAAACAAATACTATGGTTACCATTTCTTTAAAAGTTAAAAAAAAAATACAATTTATAATGTTTTCAGATTATTTAATTCAATGGTAAGTCACAGTAGGTACTTTGTGAGCTCTACATTTTGAGGTCAAAATCTCAATTTAAAAAAAGTGACTAGACATGTTCTTGCCGTGGACTCTTCATGTATAGTCGAACAAATTGAATCATGACCCTCGGTAGAACCTTTTAATAATCAATTCAATTCAATCCTTGAAAGTATAGCTCCATAGATACTATCGATGATTCCGCCAATGTCGAGGATGGAAAATACACTATCATCAGTTTACCCGTTGTTCGGTAGATTCAGTGTGCGGTATTTTAATAATCAATTTTACTTTTAAAAATTATTCCTTGATAAAAGTATGATAATGTCAATTACATGAAATTACTAGCACAAAGGTTCCACCCTGGGTCAGGATCCAATTTGATCCACTCTACGGTCATGGATTTTTTTAATTCATGAGCCACCATGGAACCTTTTCAAAGGAGAAGTCATTATGATTTTCCTTATTAATTGATATTTGATACGATGTCGCTATGACGTTTACTGTGAAATTGTTCCATGGTGGCTCAAGTCCTTGACCGTACAAAATCTAGTTTGAACTATAACTCTCAAAAAAGATCGTGGGTTAGAACCCAGGTTCGCATCTGTAAGCTTTGCAGAGGTTTTATGCGAAAATGCTTTAGAAAGTGCACATTACGATGACGGACAATATCGTGAGATAACCTTGCCAGTGGCAGACAACTGTAAAGAGCTTCAATCCGCACTGGACTCGCATGGAAACTACAAACCAACCCAAGTCTCATTCTGAGAGAAAGCCTGTACCATCATTATCATCATCATCAGCCGGAAGACGTCCACTGCTGAACAAAGGTCTCTTTCTTAGAACACCACAATGAACTACAACTCGCCACTTACATCCACCAGTTTCCCACAACTCTCACGATAACGTCAGTCCACCTAGTGGGAGGCCCGCCAACGCTTCGTCTTCAGGTTTCTACTTTTTCTCCCAACCATACCCCAACCTCCAACGGTTAACTGTTCTTCGAGCGATCTGGTCCACCCATTGCCACGTTTAGCTTGCTGTAAGTTCCTGCAGTGATAAATTATTTGAGGAATTTATAAATTTCTTACTTGGATTGGGCGCGGAGTACCGTTATACAAAGAAGGCACAGAAACGTATACATTTTCAACTCGCTTCCGGAACACTTTTGAGCTATACTCCGCATTTTTATGGTACACCATGGGTCTGTTGACGCTGGTACCAAAAAACAAATGATTGCACTCCACCATAACTATGACACTTAACAAAAATAGCCCAAAATACTTCATTTTAGATATAGAGAATGTGCTTCGGGGAAAAAACGAAATTATAATGACCACAATCTGACAGACTTTGTAAACATCACCTTTGTGTATTTGCACTTTACTGATAACGATAACATTTGGTATCCAAGAACTCGGGTTTATTTTAAACTTACTATTGCTAATCATCATCATCATCATCTCAGCCGTAGGACGTCTACTTTTGAACATAGGCCTCCCCCATCAACTATACATATAATGCATACTAATACTAGATGTAAGGCAACTCTACTAACTCTGACATGTAGTTACTTTATATGTAATTTAAAAATTTGTTATTTTAAATTACATATAAAGTAACTACATGTCAGAGTTAGTAGAGTTGCCTTACATCTATTACATCTTATTTTATTAACATGAAGCCTTGAGTTTTTAAATAAATATTCTTATTATTGTTAATGCTCCGTCTTCCAGATAAATATTATTCGAAAATAATTATTTTTCCAACTGTTTCCTATAGACCAACGATTTTTTTTTTCTGAAACCGTAAACTATTCAAGAAAATTATAAAATAATCGGGGTTTCAGGGTATCCAAAAATCCTTAATTACTTTTTTTATTAGAAGTTTTTATTTAGTTTCACCTGTCTCGTTGTCTGTCTGTCCGTCCGTCTGTCTGTAGTCAAATCTTGCAAGTTAAATTTGATAAACATCCAGTAGTCAGATTGACTTGAAATTTGGAATAATTATGTAAATCGCGTGACAATATAATAATCTAGTAGTGGCATCCTGGTAGTCAGTTGTATTTTTTAAGTGACGAATAAATATATAAATATATTTTGGGACTATCCAATTGAAATAGAGAGGTGTAATTCTAACCCGACACCACACGGTTCTCTCTATCTACTGCATACAAGGGCCAGTCATTCCTCAAGTAGTCCAATTCACCCCCTGCCTTCTTGGTCTGCCAGGCCACTTTTCGAGTCAACGGGTGGGTTGCGGATCAATAAGCCACTCAGTATTTATTTTGACCTACAACTCGTTGGACATGGCCCTACATCATCAGAACGTCAGAAAAACCACAATTAAAGACAACTCGCCACTTGCATCGACTGGTTTCCCGCAACTCTCACGATGTCATCGGTCCGCCTGGTGGGAGGCCTGCCAACGCTTCGTCTTCCGGTTCGTGGTCGCCACTTGAGGATTTTTCTCCCCTAACGGTTATCTGTTCTTAAATCATTTAGCTTTATGCTGCGGGATGATGGCAAGAGACCAGATGGAGCCACACTTGTGCCCTGGAGTCTTGGACGTGCTCTAGTTTGGGACGCCACTTGCGTGGATACGTTAGCACCGCCTCACGTCACAAGCACCGCTCGGAGAGCTGGAGCTGCAGCCGAACAAGCGCAAACATTGGAGGCCAGAAAGTACTCACAGCTATGTGCTAATTACGAGTTTGTTGCGCTGGCTGTAGAGACTTTGGGCCCGTGGTCGTCTCAAACAAAAAAACTGTGTAAGGAGTTGTCCACAAGGTTGGTCCTTGCCAGTGGTGATCTCAGGGCTGGCTCCTACTTTGCCCAACGGCTAAGTCTCGCGATCCAGCGTGGCAATGCTGCAAGTATCCTGGGATCCTTGCCGCGGGTCAACTGTGACAGCTTGTATTTTTAAATTATAGTTTTGTTCTCTTACTTTTTTGTTAATATTTGTAATTTAATGTGTTAAATTTTTAGTTGCTATTATTTTGTCAGTTTAGTTATGTTGTATATATTGTGTTAGTTTAGTTTATTATTTTTATACCTTTAAGTAAGTATATAAATTTAGCTTTTGTAAAAATAATGTGAAATCAAAATTACGATTCCAAACAGCAGCGTCGAAAAGATTTGAGAATCCTAATAACCTTCAACTATGTAGTGGCAAATAAGACGGTCAATGTCAGTGGTCGCTGCGGTAACTTAACAGTAGTTATAAAATCATTGAACTAAATAATAAGCGTTTATGTCATCCTCATCATTTCGTAATGGTAATTACATAACGATTTTTTGATCACTTCTTCACACATAGTGAACGTGAAGTAATGCGTGTATAGCCATAAAGATGAAGTTTGTAGTACCATCAGCCAAATATGTGGTCTACGGTCTACCACATTGGTCTACCACCCTAAAGTTGATAATCTTTTGCATGTCATAAAAATATTTGCCTTTTAAAATTTTTATTTTTAATTTAAATTTTTTCAAGTCCAAAACTAACCTAACCAACAAAAAGTTGGAAAACCCCCGACTTTGTCACTTCAAAGTTCAATATCTCAAAAAAGGCTGAACCGATTTTGATAAAACAATTTCAGAGCCCTGTTCCCAAAATACCTAATAAAAATTTAAGAGTGACCCCCAATCATAAAAATAATAATATGTTACATAGTTTACAAATTATCTATCTATGTAGTCTGATGAATACTAAATCTAATCTGCAATACCCTTGGTGCTGCAGATATGTTTATGGGCGGTGGTGATCTCTTACCACCAGGATACCCACTTGCTCGTTTGCCTTCCAGTGGAATAATAATTAAAAAAGAAACACTGGGTAACATATCCATGTAGCGGTTGCCACCTGAGTAAATAATTCCACTTATAGTTTCTTACATCTCAAATGACGTGTCACAATCTCTCAAAAATTAAGTACAATCAAGTGCAAAGATATCGACACGGCAAAGTTACAAAAACATGTAAACACGACTTTATACACTTAGTATTAAACGGTCGTTTATACATTTTTTTTTATTCGACTGGATGGCAAACGAGCAAGCGGGTCTCCTGATGGTATTTTTGTAACTTTGGCCTTGTCGATTGTTATGGCGATAGGCGGTATCTCAAAATAACCACTTTTGTGTTATTGTAATCCATACTAACATTATAAATGCGAAAGTGTGTGTGTTTGTGTGTTTGTCCGTCTTTCACGCCGTAACGGAGCGACGGATCAACGTGATTTTTGGCATAGAGATAGTATATGGGCCCGAGAGTGACATAGGCTACTTTTTATCCCCGAAAAATGCACAGTTCCCGAGGGAACAGCGCGCGATAACCGAATAACACGCGGGCGGAGCCGCTGGCAAAAGCTAGTACGAGATAAATCTGATGACGAATGTCTAAAATTACACGATGGTAATTTTTTTTATTCGACTGGATGGAAAACGAGCAAGTGGGTCTCCTGATGGTAAGAGATCACCACCGCCCATAGACTTGGGGATTGCAAAAATGCGTTGCCAACCTAGAGGCCTAAGATGGGATAACTCAAGTGCCAGTAATTTGATCGGCTGTCTTACTCTCCACGCCTGATCGCAACAGAGCAAATATAATTATAAAATACCAGCTAAATGTGAGTCGAACTAGTGCACCGTTTCATACAGAGTTGTCGGTACCTATTGTCGACAGACAGACGGACAAATGATCCTTTTGAGGTACGAAACCCTAAAAGGTTTAATGAACCTTGTTGTGTTTCGGCGTGGAGAGTAAGACAGCCGGTGAAATTACTGGCACTTGAGGCATCCCATCTTAGGCCTCTAGGTTGGCAACGCATCTGCAATAGAGAGAGAGAGAGAGAGAGAGAGAGAAACATTTATTTATACATATTCGATAGACACAAAAAATACATTAGATGGAAAGAATTAAAAATAACATCGAACAGTATAAAGTGGGCCCCACTCAGCATGATGTTACGGCAAGCCGCAACGCTGTTTTTCAGTGGGACCCATTTATAAAAACTAAAACATAATAAATACAACACAATACAGTACAATATGACGACACGAACGCCAGCGAAAGGAAGTTCGCAAGTAAACTTCCAATCCGGAAGCATATATGGCAACACTGGGAACACAGCCCGGCCCATTGCAAATCCGTTCACGATAAGTGAAGGTACCGTCATTCTTCGCAAAAACAATTAAAAAAGAAAAAAAAATTATTAATAATACATACTAGTATTTCTCAAATGCGCTCAATGTGCTTAGTGATTGATAGTGATACCCCAGTCAGATGGATCATTACTGGAGCAAGGTAAATAGAAATATATGCCAAATCTAAATTGTATCCAGTGCCAGAAAGTAATTTTTACATCTTGTTTTAAAATTATGTTTTGACTTTACAATAGCCCTGGTGTTGCAGATGTTTATGAGTGGTTGTGATCTCTTACTATCAGGAGACCCACTTGCTCGTTAGCCATCCAGTCGAATAAAAAAAATGTAGTGAGGTAACCTTCCCAGTGGCAGACGGCAGTAAAGAACTTCAATCCGCACTGGACTCGCATGGAAACTACAACCCAACCCAAGTCTCATTCTGAGACAAAGCCAGTACCATCATTACCTACATCATTAAAAACGTACATCATTAAATTAGGACGCGTGAATCTTCAAGATCTTTTTTTAAGGAAACAGGTATCCTAACCCTGCCGTCGCTTTATGTTTTCGAAATAATCATGTACGTTAGGAAGAACATATGTAATTTTCCAACTAACGTCGATGAGCCAAAGTCTACTAGAAACACAGGAAAGCTTAAAATTCCATCTTACAGACTGGCTAAAACCAAAAAGTCGTTTTTGGGAAATTGCATACGTTTTTACGATAAAATTCCAAAAAATATCACTAAAGAAACTGATACAAAATTTAAATCGACTGTCAAGAAGACGTTAATATCTAAAGCTTATTACAAAGTCAATGATTATATCATGGACAGGGATATTTGGAAATAATTCCGATCCGCATAAGCGATCCCTTCAAATAGCGAACCTACTGTGTTAAAAATAAACTTGTAATGTATATAGATATCATCTATCTATCATCTATAAATATTGTGAAAAACTAGGTACCTCGTTGAGTTTCTTGCCGGATTCTTCTTAACAGAGATTTTTCCGAACCGGTGGTAGATTTTTTTGACGTTCATAATTGCTTGTTATTTCCTAAATTGAATAAAGAGATTTGTCTCTGACTTTGAAAAAAAAAGGGATTTGAAGAAGGTAGAAAAATGTACACCGACTCTCCCTTGACCCAAGTCGTCAGCGCCGACGCAGCCGCGATCCGTTGCAGGTCTGGGTCGGTTATCAGTAATTATCATACATTATCACACGCACGACAAACCAGTTCTCAAGGTGAACCGCAGATTCCGATAATGTTACGGTATAGGAACCATTTGACGGTTTTTTAATAGGCTAGGTGACTAAAAAAAACTGTTTAGTGAACAATTTAAAAATATTGGGCACATATTTTTTCTTTTGTTCGACAATAAAAAATGACGAGGATGCAATGCTTAGAAGTTTCGAGTGACGTCACGATATGGTACGATTTTTACCTTATAGTGACGTCACAAGCCCCCACTCCGGAACCTTTGTCGATTTTTAATAAATAGATAAGTAAACCAAAAAATACGTGTCCCATATTTTTCCATAATCTAACTGTTGGACTAAATAGAATGATATATTTTTAACCCAGTCGTCATCCCTATTGTACAGACGTCATCATCCCAGCATATATCGTCCCACTGCTGAGCACAGACCTCCTCTCGGACTGAGTGGGCCAAAGTTTCCACACTCCGTCGAATTACTTCGCAGGTTTGAGCAGGTTTATTCACGATGTTTTTTTCACCGTTTAGCTCGTGGTAAATCGCATATGAATTTTTAAAAACTCAGAGGTGAGAGCCGGGGTTCGAACCCACGATGTTGTGTTTGAGAGGCCATAAGTCAAACCACTAATCCAGCACGACGTAAAGACGTTGTGATTTAAAAAAAAATCTTTAAAAATAATAATCTAAGTGAACAATTGTTGTCATCAAAACATTCGTGTTATCTATTGAAATAAACAGTTTTTGTTATTATTGAAGTTTAAAATCATTGGCAAATTTTATGAGTTGGCCATAATGACGTATACATTGACCCTGTAGAACTTGTTTCGTCGTTGACGTCTAAGATTTTATTGCTCTCACAGACGGCGTTTTGGACCGCATCTACTAATTTTTTAGGGTTCGTACCCATAGAGTAAAAACGGGACCGTCTGTCTGACGTCCGTCCGTCTGTCACCATGCTGTCTCATGAACCGTGATAGCTAGACAGTTAATAAAATTTCACAGAATTATGTATTTCTGTTGCCGCTATAACAACAAATACTAAAAACAATAAAATAAATATTAAATGGGATCCCATACAACAAACGTGATTTTTGCCATTTATTAAATAAATAAATAAATATAAATATCATGGGACACTTGACACCAATTGACCTAATCCCAAACTAAGCAAAGCTTAGTACTATGGACATTAGGCAACGGATAAACATACTTAAATATAGATAAATAAATACTTAAATACATATCAAACATCCAAGACCGCAGAACAAACATTCGTATTATTCATACAAATATCTGCCCCGGCCAGGATTCGAACCCGGGACCTCAAGCTTCGTAGTCAGGTTCTCTAACCACTTAACCATCCGGGCGGTCGTTATTACATGATATTATTAATAACGGCAACAGGTAGACGCTTGAAATATTCATAGAATATTTAGTCATATTCACTTTCAAAATAAGTAATTAAAATAAAATACAGATTATAATTAAATGACTCCCATACAACAAACGTGTTTTACTTTTGACTTATGTCCAATGTTGTATGGAATACCTACTTTCAGAAATCAGAAATCAGAAATGTTTATTTGCTAGAACACAGTTACAAAGATGTTATGTTATAGTTTCTGATCCAATGTATTCAGCCTGCATGCAGGCGTGCAAATTATTGAGAGGAGCTATAGTTACAATTTTTTTATTATTAAGGATGCCATATAATCAAAGCAATATCAAAAAAAAAAGATAAAATTAAATAATAATAATCTATACGTTTACTATAGTTTTAAGTTTGTTTTATTTTGTTTATTTGTATTCTGTAGTTGTATGAATTTGTGATTAATTGAATAAATGCTAGGAATGATTAAAAAAAAATAATAATAATAATATAATTTTCAATAATAACAATAATTGACAATAATAATAATAATATAATGACAATACAGTAAGAAATAGAGTGGGTCCTCAGAATAAATAACAAAAATTATATAAATTATGTCAACTGTCAAGATACATTTTAACGCTATAAAAACACTTATCTAAGAGCCAGGTTGTGAGGCATCGTCTAAAAGAATTGCCATTCAGCATCCTCAAATTATCTAATAGGCAAATAGGTATATTACATGTCGAATGTAATATACCTATTTGCCTATTAGCCAAATTAATTGACTATGTATTTACTACCCTCTTGCCCGCCACTCCGTCCGCGTAAGATTCGTTTATCCCGCGGGAACTATGCGATTTTCCGGGACAAATCTATCCTATGTCCTTTCGCGGGACTCAAACTATCTGTATACCGAATTTCATCTAAATCGGTTTAGCGGTTTAGACGTGATGAGGTAACAAGCAAAGAAACATACTTACAAACTTTCACATTTATAAATTCAGTGGGATTTTAAAGCTAATAAAAATAAAAGCTTGTTTAAAAATATAGCATTATCAGTACACATTTAAATAAGACGCAGGTGATGTTAAAAATTATACCTGTTATGTTCAGATTATTTATTATTTTTAGCCAAATATTATGACGACTAAATTTATGTAAATAATCTAGCGACCGGCCGCTTGGCCCAGGTACAATTCTGATAAAATTAAAAATATAAAAATCGCCAGAAAAATAAAAAAACATCCGAAAAAAAAGCCGCCGCAAAAAAGGACAACTAAAAAATAATAAATAAATACTCTGAATTAATCTGACAACGAAGGAATGATAGAGAAAGAAAGATAGAAAATGTATACCTCTTTAAGTGAAATATCAATGTTTGTTGAACCAATTATTATTGCTTTATCTCAGTACAAATTTGTTAACACAACTTCGAATACGATTCGAATTCGAGTCATGAATAATAGAAGAAATAAAATGGTTTACTCATAAATTTATTGTTTGACCTTTATCAACATACCTATTTCTATTGACTGTATTTATCAAACAACGGAAATATAACAGGAAACAACGTCTCTGGCATGTCATTGCCCCAAACAAAGTCCAGATGATTCCATTCATTCTGCTGCATCACGTGATACTTGACAACGTTTGGAAGATGCTTCCTTAGTTTCTCCACGTCTCGTACTCTCGATAAGTGATCATTTTTACCAACAATCAACGCAATATTTGCCGTGGCCTGACTTAAATTGTATTCGGGGGGCACTGTGTGGCCGTAAAGTTTTTTATTCTTCACAGGACCATAGTCATAAGGCGCAAATCTTTTGCTTAAAACAGCTTGATTATGATGCAGCAGACCTTTCTTTGAATCACCTGCGGGCACATGCCCCAAAGCAACTGGCAGAAAACTTGGTTCTAAACGTTTAGCATCATAACCTTGACCCGGAAATATTCCTATAATCACACACACAACGTAACTAATAATTCCTTGGTTGCAAAAAAATTTAAAGAGACTTCTTTCGATCCCCTTGTAACTTCCTATTTCATTTAACTCTACTAGAGGACTGAGTAGTCCGTCTATGGTAGGACCAAATGCTGCTAAAAGAGATATTGGTAGTACTAAATTATCTAAGTACGCCACAGGTGCAAGTGCAATGCAAAGTTTCACTTTATCATTATACTCCGGCCTCGATGACAACAGCACAAAATTATTCGTTGTTCCTTGAGAATGCCCGACGCTGATGACGCCAGTTTCTCCTGTTGTTTGAAGTATATAATCGATAGTAGCTGCAAGGTCATAGTATCCTCGTTCGTGGAAACTAAAATCCCAGAAGGCAGAGTTTTTATCAGGATTTAGTTTGACATGTCGGCGACTATAACGATTTCCTCTTCCGTTGACCGCCCAAACGTCATAATCTTGATTTGCCAACGATATTGCTAGTGATCTGTTTCCTCTAATGATATAAGAATCCGATGAATCGCCCGTGCCATGCATCAGCATCACAGGCGTTTTCCTTTTACCAGGTATGCGAAACACTAATAGTATGTATCCATCTTCAGTGACAACACTATGTTCTTCAACTTTGTGACCGTATTTAACTCCAAGCCCAGTAAAGTTTAATAATGCATCTTCAGGCAGAGGTGTTGTAAGTGATGTTGGGAAAAGAGAATCTGCTAGCGCACTGTTCACAATAATAACCAAGTACGCACAAATGATTTTCATGTTTATTTAAGTACTTGGGATGAGAGAAGACAATTTGATATAACATCTTCTGATGTAGCACCTTGAATGTGAGTCTAATCTGTTTAGAACTGGTCATTTCCATGTTCGTCATATATACCAGTTACGACGAGTCCACCTTGAGAAACACTAGCAATAGCAAAAAAACGGAATCTTCCTTTAAATTGGTGTACAATGACGGTTTCTATTTTTTGTACCATCTCGAACTTTGGTCAGATTTACTTAATGATTAGCGCAGTTTGCATAAATCACTGAATGCCAGTTTTACGAGTTTTAAGAGGTGCATTGAGTTACCTACAAATACGTACATATATAAAAAAAATTCAAACATGCTTTTTTCTGATTGTTCTTTTTATGAACTGCACTTGAATTTGCACCCAATCCTTAAAATATTTATAACAAATTTCAATTTAATTTCACCACTGGGAGTGGATTAACATTAATTAGCTTGATTAGAGTCAAACAATGAAATTTAATATACGAGGTGAAGTTAAAAAGTAATTTTATATTAAAAGCTTGTTAAAGACAAGGAAAGTCATAAATAATAAAGTCGAAGTCGAGTTTATGTACTGTTTATATTTATTTATTAATTGTCGTGTATTTTGATCCCAACAAAACATTTGCTTTCTTTAAAACAAACTCGTTTAAGATTTTTTTTGTGTGTATCTGATCTGTTTAAATTTGTGTTAAAGTGAAAATAAAGTTTTAATCAATTAAACAACCAATTAATTTTAAATCATCAAATAAATGCAAATGTAAATAAAATAATAAAAAACTATTTTATAAAAATTATACAAAGTAAGTACATTTTACTTCAAACGTCTATCACGTACAATTTAAAATTTGAAACACGTTGATGTTGAAGATTGACCTTCACCTTATATTTCCTTATTCACATATATTTCATCTTAATCTTAACCCGGATTTTTAATCCCACGGAAAAAATGTAAACAAAGTTTCGTCAATATCAAAGTGAAATTTAAGGGCATCTCAAGGTATGGGGCGGCTAGAAAAATCTTATATATAAAATTCTCGTGTCACAATGTTCGTTCCCGTACTCCTCCGAAACGGCTTGACCTATTCTCATGAAATTTTGTGAGCATATTGAGTAGGTCTGAGAATCGGCCAACATCTATTTTTCATACTACTACGCGGACGGAGTCGCGGGCAACAGCTAGTATTATATAAAGTTCTGTTTGTTACCATGTTTTTTCTATTTCCGATAAAGGAGCCTTTTTTCAACTGTTTGTCGTCTTTTGACCGAGAAGTAGGTACTCGGACCAGAGTCCATCCTTTCATACAACGATGAACGGAAGCAACGGAAAAAGTAACAATAAACAACTTAACTATGACAAAAAACGTAACAATAATGTCGACAATGAAAAAATAACAGAACTAGAGTCACTAGAAAATAATTACGAATTCAGCAGGGCTACTAGGAAATTCGAAAATCGAAATTCGTGTCGTTCGGTCACTCTGACACTTTGTACTATTTAATACGAGATAGAGAGGGACGGTACGATACGCACTTCGATTTTCGAACTTTAGAGTAGGCCCTCAGTCTCGAAACTCTCGAATGTAAGTGCCCACAGCATAAAAACCCGCGTGTAATACAAAAACAATAAATAAATTATGCATACGAAAACAGTATTATCTCTGTAAATTAATATATCAAAAATGTAAATACCAAAATAAAGATTTCCATAAGTAAATTAAAATATTTTATTTAGATTATGAAATACAGTTTTTTAATGGGAAATCGATTTCTGACAATTGTGAAAAGAACAATATATCTTGAATTCTGCAAATATTTTTGAAAACAGCAACACCTTTGTTTGCATTTTTTCCATGGGATTAAAAAACCGGGTTTATTTTAAGTACATATCATCATCATCATCATCTCAGCCTATATACGTCCCACTGCTGGGCACAGGCCTCCTCTCGGAATGAGAGGGCTTGGGCCATAGTTCCCACGCGGGCCCAGTGCGGATTGGGAACTTCACACGCACCACTGAATTGCTTCACAGGTTTGTGCAGGTTTCCTCACGATGTTTTCCTTCACCGCAAAGCTCGTGGTAAATTGCGCACATGAATTTCGAAAAACTCAGAGGTGCGAGCCGGGATTTGAACCCACGACCCTCAGCTTGAGAGGCGATAGGTCAAACCACTAGGCCACCACGGCTTTCGTACATATGCTTCCACATAATATACCTATCATCAACTTAGCACGTCACATGTTTCACTTTATCCTATTAAATAATATAATTATTCCTATTTGTTGGTCCATAAGTTTAAATAAGTTCTATTTCCATTTGACTGTTTGATAAATTCTGTAGCTTACGCTCGTCAGCTGTATTTTGCTAGTAATGGAAATATGACAGGAAATAACGTCTCTGGCATATCATTGCTCCAGACAAAGTCCAAATGGTTCCAATTTTTCTGTTTCATCAGGTGGTACTCCACAACGTTAGGCAGTAGCTGCCGTAGGTGCTCCACATCTTGCACCCTTGAAAGGTTATCATTTTTACCAACAATCAACGCGACTTTTGCTGTTATTTGTTTGAGATTGTAATCCGGAGGTGTAACATCGCCATAAAGTTTCATATTCTTCTCAGGGCCATAGTCATAACGCGAAAAGCGTTTGCTTAATATTGCTTGATTATGATGCAATATACCTTTTTTTGAATCTCCAGCTGGTGCGTGCCCTATGATTATCGGAAGAAAGCTCGGTTCCAAACGTTTTGCATCAAATCCATTGCCGGGAAACATTCCTATCAATACACACAAAAAGTAACTTATAATTCCTTGATTGCAAAGCACCTTATAAATATTTCTCTCCAAGGTTCCTCCTATTTCATCTAGATTTAAGGGGAGTAATGATATTATATCATTTAAAGCTGGGCCGTGCGGTGCTATTAAAGATATCGGAGGCACTAAATGATCTAAAAAAGCTATAGGCGCCAATGCTGTAAAAAGTTTAACTTTATCGTTATATTCAGGTCTTGAAGATAAAAGTACAAAATTATTCGTTGTTCCTTGAGAATGTCCAATGCTGTGGACACCTTTTTCTCCCGTGATTTTAAGTATATAGTCAATTGTTGCAGCGAGGTCGTAGTAACCTCTCTCGTGAAATGTGAAATCCCAGAATTCGGGGTCTGTATCAGGATCCAGTTTGACGTGTCGCCGGCTGTAGTGATTCCCTCTTCCATTGACTGCCCAAACATCGTAGCCTTCATTTGCCAGAGAAATTGCTAGTGATCTGTTTCCTCTAATTATATAAGAGTCTGATGAATCACTTGTACCATGCATTAGCATTACAGGAGTTTTTCTCTTATTAGGTATGCGAAACACTGTGAGTATGTATCCATCTTCAGTAACAACACTGTGCTCCTCAACTTCATGTCCGTATTTCTGTCCCAGTCCGGTGAAATTTAAAGTTGCATCTTCTGGTAATGGTAGTGAAACTGGCATTAACGAAGAACTTGATAGTACAGTGTTCACTATTATTGTTAGATAGGCGCAAGTGATTTTAGTAGTCATGTTTCTTTTACATGTATTTTATTGATAGAATAATTCGACATATCACCTTCAAAGGTACAACTATGAATGTGAGTCTGATGTGATTAAAACTATTAATTTCCATGTTCTAAATATATATCTTTTATAGTTCTGGCTATGACGCGTCCACCTTGAGAACTGATTTGCGTTAGCGAAATATGGAAACTTCCATAAAACTAGGCTAACAAACTATAGTCTATAAAACTGTTTGACTCACGATTAGATGCCGATTTATACATCGAGTCTAGACTAATTATAGGTTTTATTAGATTTATTGAATACCCTGCTTATTAATTGTATTTCTCAAGTATTGAAAATATGTACGGAAACAATGTTTCTGGCATGTCATTGCCATACACGAAGTCAATATGGTTCCATTCTTTCTGTTTCATGAGGTGATACTCGACAATATTAGGTAGCAACGATCGTAAGTACTTCACATCTCGTGGCCTCGATAAATTATCATTATTCCCGAAAAACATCGCTGTTTTCGCCGTTACTTTAGTTAAATTATACGTAGGAGGTATTGCAAACCCGTATCTCTTCTTGTTCTGTTCTGGGCCATAGTCAAAAGGCTTAAATATTTTGCTTAAGACCAATTGATCATGATGCATCAAATCTTTCCTTGTGACGACCGCAGGAAAATGAGAAAATAGTATCGGAACAAAACTCGGTTCCAAACGCTTAAAATCAAATCCAGTGATCGGAAACATGCCTAAAGTGACACAAATTAAGTAACTTAAGTCTCCTCTTGTACAAGTAAACTCTATGATACTCCGTTCAAGGCTATTGACATCCATGATCGTGGTAAAATCGGGAGGTATTATCTGGCTGATAATCGGACCGAACTCAGCTACGATAGACACTGGCGGTATTAAATTATGTAAATTTGCGACGGGCGCCAGTGCTATCAGGAGTTTCAATTTGTCATTATATTCAGGCCTAGAGGACAGCATTATGAAATGTGTCATTGTTCCTTGAGAATGTCCAATGCTTTGCAAACGTTTTTCACCAGTTACTTGAAGTATATAGTCAATCATGGCAGGGACGTCGTAGTATCCTCTTTCATGAAAACTGAAGTCCCAAAATGAAGGGTCTGTATCAGGATTCAGTTTGACATGCCGACGACTATAATAATTCCCTCTTGCGTTGCCTGCCCAAACGTCGTAGCCTTCGTTAGCTAGTGAAATAGCCCAGGATCCGTTTCCTCTTAAAATGTACACGTCTGAACTATCACCTAACCCATGCATCAAGAACACAGGTGTTTTTCTCTTGCCGGGTATGCGGAACACTGTGAGTATATATCCGTCCTCAGTAACCACACTATGTTCATCAACTTTGTGTCCATATTTAGCACCGAGTTCAGTAAAATTTAACTTTGCGTCTTCGGGTAACTGTGTTGGTAAAAACAATGAACTCGTTCGAGCACTGGTCACTATGATAAATGAGTATATATAAATAATTGTTATTTCCATTTTTATTCTACATATGCGTTAGGTACTGTTAAATAGATTCGATATACTAACTTTACTTATACTACTGTGAAGTGAATATATTTTGATTAAAACTGGTCTTTCCTATATTGTTAATTTATACTTTTTAAGTTTTTGATCATGACCCGTCCACCTTGACAGCCGAAATTATTAGCCGTTTATCGTTCGCAACTTCGCTGACGTATTAAGGTAATAAAAATAAAGATTGTAGTCACGTAGCTAAATATAATCTGGTCAGACCTCAGAAAAAAGCTACTTCGAAAAAAAAACAAATCTCTATCTGCGTGAGATTGTGAAACAAACAATCTGTGAATCTCATAAAATATGTTTTCCAAATTTCTAGTCTGTAGCTCTCATTTATTAGGCTGTGTGTTATCTGAATCAGTAAATATAACAACCTTTGTTCTTTGCTCATTATCTTGTAGGAATGTTGGAACATCCTAACACAAGTTTTTGGTTATCACAAGTACCTAATTCATCACCATTCAGCATCTCAAATTTAAAAATCTTTAAATTCACTTTAATTTGAAAAAATAAAAATAAAAACCTTCTTATTGCATTGCAGATGTACGGTCAAGGACATTCATTAGCCTTCATGGAACCATTCTACAGTAAACGTCATAGTGACATCGCATTAATTAACAAGGAAAATCCTAATGACTTTTCTTTTGAAAAGGTTCCATGGTGGCTTATGAATTAAAGTCCTTGACTGTATTAAGCTGATGAGAGAATTTGCAGCAGTGAATACAAACGAATACTTTTACAAGGTTTTATTCAAATATTAATAGTACTTAAATTAATTTTAACATAATCCATAAGGCTAAATGCTGCATGGAAGCATCCAAATGAATTTGTATGCCATAAGGCACCACATAGTGATACAAATAATAATGTAACAAATGTAACAGTCTGTAATTTACCTACATTGGACAAATAAATTATTTTAATCTAAATTTGAATGTATGTAGGTGTTTTATCTAAAATATTTATTACTTACTGAATAAAACTCCCAAATAATATGCGACGTTCAAAAATACATTCTAAATTTAATAATTAACTGCTATTGTTACTTGCATTTCAAATCATTCTCGGTTGTTAACTGTATTTCTCTAATATCGGAAATATGTAAGGAAACAACGTTTCTGGCAAGTCATTGCCGTAAACAAAATCAATATGGTTCCATTCTTTCTCTTTCATGAGATGATACTCGACAACGTTAGGCAGCAACGTCCGTAAGTACTCCACATCTCGCGGTGTAGATAAAATGTCATTATTCCCAAAAAACAACGCTATTTTTGCAGTCAGTTTTCTTAAATTATAATCAGGAGGTACTGCAAACCCGTACTTCTTCACATTCTCCTCAGGACCATAATCATAATGTAAAAATCTTTTACTTAAAACCAATTGATTATGATGTACCAAATCTTTCCTGGAAATCGCTGCAGGAAAATGCGAGACTAAAACTTGAATAAAACTTGGTTCTAAACGCTTAGGATCAGAACCTGTTACAGGGAATATGCTTAAAGTTACACACAAAAAGTAACTAATAACTCCTTTTGTGCAAAAAAGCTCTATGATACTTCTTTCAAAGCCTTTGACATCCAGTATTCTGTTAACATTTGATGGAATTAACTGATTGATAGTGGGACCAATCTCAGCTACAATTGACACCGGTGGTTTCAAGTTATGTAAGTATGCAACGGGTGCAAGGGCTATGAAAATTTTCAATTTATCGTTGTATTCTGGCCTCGTAGAGAGCAGTACAAAATGGTTCATAGTTCCTTGAGATACTCCAATACTTTGTAGACTTTTTTCTCCGGTGGCTTTCAGTATATAGTCAATCATGGCAGGGAGGTCGTAGTATCCTCTGTCGTGAAAACTGAAGTCCCAGAATGAAGGGTCTGTATCAGGGTTCAGTCTGACATGCCGACGACTGTAATGGTTCCCTCTTCCGTTGCCTGCCCACACGTCGTAGCCCTCGTTAGCGTTAGATCCATTTCCTCTTAAAATATACATGTCCGAAGTGCCGCCGGAACCATGCATTAAGAACACTGGTGTTTTTCTCTTGCCAGGTATACGAAACACTGTGAGTATGTATCCATCCTCAGTAACAACCGTGTGTTCCTCAACTTTGTGTCCATATTTAAGTCCGAGTTCAGTAAAATTTAACTTTGCGTCTTCTGGTAGCTGTGTTTGTACAAACAAAGAACTCGTTCGAGCAATGTTCACTATGATAACTGAACATATACACATAAATTTCATTTCCATATTTCTTCTACGTAAATATAAAAAAAAAGATTCTTATATCTCCTTTAAATTCAGTACTGGTGAATATGATTTCCGATTTAAACTGGTATCTTCTATAGTCTTAACATATACTTATACAGGTTGAATTGTGACGCGTCCACCTTGACAACGGAAATTATCATTTAACTAATAACAAAAAATTTAGAATCTTTTTTAAAATCTTTTTAACCGACTTCAAAAAAAGGAGGAGTTTATCTATTTATTACGTTGTATATTTTTTTTATGTTTGTTACCTCAGAATTCCGTCATTTGTGAACCGATTTGAATTTTTTTTTGCGTTCATCTAGGAATGCTTTCAATTAGGTCCCATAAGCACCAAATCAGGATCTGATGATTGGATCCTAAGGAAATCGAGGGAACTCTTCAAATGTTGTAGGGACACCTGTGGTAATTTGGATATATTTTGCATTAACTCATGCATTTGCTCTTGAAAATCATAATTTCGTGAAATGGAACTGATAATGAAGACCACATTTGACCAACAGAGCTACTACTCACTAACCGACTTAAAAAAAAGGAGGAGGTTCTATGTTCCGATGCTTGTAATTTTTTTTATGTATGTTCACCGATTACTCCGTCAATTGTGGACCGATTTTCAAAATTCTTTTTTTATTCGAAAGGGTATTTTTCTGAGGTGGTCCCATTGTCACCAAGTCAAGATCTAATTACGGGATCCTAGGGAAATTGAGGGCAAACCTCAAATTTTATAGGCACACCTATGGCGATTTTGGCATTTTTAGCACTAAGATGAGCATTTACATTTAGAAAGTATCATTTGGTAACCTGGACCTGATGAAGAAGACCATAGGTGACCAATGGAACTCATCGAAGCTAAGTAATGCTCGCTCGTCTATAAACGACCATGATTAACATACCTAGATAAGCGAGTAAGAAGAGGCTTTAAGTTAATGATTCTTTCGAACTGATCTGATGCAGAAGCCAACTCTGTTATAAAACAACGTAACTTAGTTGTGTTTGGGCTTAATGGAATCGTTGTGAGATGCACTTTGGCAACAAATAACTATAAAGTGAGAAATAAAAAAAATTCAACAAAAAAGTAAAACTGACTCCAAAAGAATAAAAAAAGAACAAAAAATGGAACCGACTACAAAACTTGAAAATATTTTTCTAGGTACCTACAAGCTCGAAGTCGGTGACTCAGCACGATCCAGCAGGAGTGATTGAAACTCATTGTATGTAGGTGAAATAGACGTATATTGCTCCACTCCTGCTGGGTCGAGCTGAGGCACCGACTTCGAGCTTGTAGGTACCTAGAAAAATATTTTCAAGGGTTTTGTAGTCGGTTCCATTTTTTACATTATCTAGTTATAAGGCATGCTGCATGGAAGCATCCAAATATTTTTTTATGCTATAAGGCACCACATAGTGATACAAATAATGATGTAAAAGCCTGTAATTTAACTACATTGGACAAATCAATTATTTTATTTTAATTTGAATGTATGTAGGTGTCTAGTCTAAAATATTTATTACTTACTGAATAAAACTCCCAAATAATATGCGACGTTCAAAATAAATTCCAAATTTAATAATTAATTGCTATTGTTACTTACATTTCAAATCATTCTCGTTTGTTAACTGTATTTCTCTAATATCGGAAATATGTAAGGAAACAACGTTTCTGGCAAGTCATTGCTGGAAACAAAATCAATATGGTTCCATTCTTTCTCTTTCATGAGATGATACTCGACAACGTTAGGCAGCAATGTCCGCAAGTACTCCACATCTCGCGGTCTTGATAAATTGTCATTACTCCCAAAAAACAACGCTATTTTTGCAGTCACTTTTCTTAAATTATAATCAGGAGGTACTGCAAACCCGTACTTCTTCACATTCTCCTCTGGACCATAATCATAATGTAAAAATCTTTTACTTAAAACCAATTGATTATGATGTACCAAATCTTTCCTGGAAATCGCTGCAGGAAAATGCGAGAATACTGTTGAAATAAAACTTGGTTCTAAACGCTTAGGGTCAGAACCTATTACAGGGAATATGCTTAATGTTACACAAAAAAAGTAGCTAATGGCTCCTTTTGTGCAAAAAAGCTCTATGATACTTCTTTCAAAGCCTTTGACATCTAGTATTCTGTTAACATTTGATGGAATTAACTGATTGATAGTGGGACCAATCTCAGCTACAATTGACACCGGTGGTTTCAAGTTATGTAAGTATGCAACGGGTGCAAGGGCTATGAAAATTTTCAATTTATCGTTGTATTCTAGCCTGGTAGAGAGCAGTACAAAATGGTTCATAGTTCCTTGAGATATTCCAATACTTTGTAGACTTTTTTCTCCGGTGGCTTTCAGTATATAGTCAATCATGGCAGGGAGGTCGTAGTATCCTCTGTCGTGAAAACTGAAGTCCCAGAATGAAGGGTCTGTATCAGGGTTCAGTCTGACATGCCGACGACTGTAATGGTTCCCTCTTCCGTTGCCTGCCCACACGTCGTAGCCCTCGTTAGCGAGTGAAATGGCCCAGGATCCATTTCCTCTTAAAATATACGCGTCCGAAGTGTCGCCGGAGCCATGCATTAAGAAGACTGGTGTTTTTCTCTTGCCAGGTATACGAAACACTGTGAGTATGTATCCATCCTCAGTAACAACCGTGTGTTCCTCAACTTTGTGCCCATATTTAAGTCCGAGTTCAGTAAAGTTTAACTTTGCGTCTTCTGGTAGCTGTGTTTGTACAAACAAAGAACTCGTTCGAGCAATGTTCACTATGATAACTGAACATATACACATAAATTTTATTTCCATATTTCTTCTACGTAAATATAAAAAAAAGATTCTTATATCTCCTTTAAATTCACTACTGGTGAATATGATTTCCGATTTAAACTGGTATCTTCTATAGTCTTAACATATACTTATAAAGGTTGAATTGTGACACGTCCACCTTGACAACGGAAATTATCATTCGGCATCGGCAAGTGCAGTGTGGGACTTCCACCAACGAGATGGACGGATGACCTGGTTAAAGCCGCAGGTTCACGGTGGATGCAGGCCGCTGCCAACCGAAGCAACTGGAGGTCTATGGGGGAGGCCTATGTCCAACAGTGGACGTACTACGGCTGAAATGATGATGATGATGAATAACTATTCTATAATATCCTTCTCCGGGACTCAATCTATCTCTGTACCTACCGAATTTCATCTAAATTGGTTCAGTAGATCCAGAGATTTCCCTCCACATTTCCACAATCTCTTAAATCAAAATGTTCTAGTCCTTACTATTTAAAATTTTGAACTCTACGTCCCTATATGAGGCTGTATTTTAAAATTGCTTGTTTAGAGCTTTAGACCTTAGGAACCTTAAAGTCCGGTACTAACATAATGAGGTGATTTTGGAGACATTTCAATTTTAAAGAGTATTTGCATTGCTCCAAGCTTTTATGTGACTTCAATCTTTTTTGAATAAAATGACATTGAGTTTCTGTTATATAAATCAAAAGCACTAAGGAGTATTGATATCAACTTCGAAGCAAATCACCCCCAAAATGACTTTCTACCCCCTTTTAACCGCGTTAGATGAATTTCAATAAAATTCGAAACACATCTTTATATTACGTACTCTGTGGTTCTGTTAATGAATGTTTATGCAAAATTTGATGTAGATTAGACCAAGGAATCACGTTTTCCCATAAAAACTTTGCCCCCCCATTTCACCTCCTTAGGGGTGCGATTTCAGAAAATCCTTTCTTATCGGACGGATGCCTACGCCATACAAAGATCACACCCTCCAAGTTTCAGGTCTCTACGATCTGCGGTTTAGGCTGTGCGTTGATCCGTCAGTCAGTCATTCAGGACAAAGCATTTTATATGTATAGATTTATCTACGTCTCATGTCATCATCATCATCATCCCAGCCTTTATACGTTCCACTGCTAGGCACAGGCCTCCTCACAGAATGAGAGTGGTTCCCACACGGACCTAGAGCGGAACGTCTTATGTCTATCGTAATAACAAATTTTCCGACGATTATGTTTTTATTTTGGTATATTTAACAATTTAATTAAAATAACATATAACAAAATACAACAAAACAACACACATAATAACTAATCACCTAAAAAAATATCTGGACAATTTTAGTTTTTTTGAATGATTTTTCACATTGCATTTAAACAATCTGCATGTTGCAGTCCAGTCCATACGTTGTACATATAAATAAATTAATCAGACTACAAAACGTGGAATGCAATGCATGTATCTCAGTTCTGTTGTTCTTACAACTGCTCAAGAAAAAAGTAATGATTTGGTTGAAAGTTGAATCTAAAGCGATTTTTGTTTTTTTTTTATACATTTATGCCTTTCTGAAACGCTTTTTTATGCAGTAGATATGGAGCCACTTAAACGTGATATCACGCACAAGTACATATTTTCTTGTCTGCATAATCTTGAATTGTGAAACTTTATAACTCTGTCATATGTAGCTTAAAACTGGTTTTGCCGTTCGGTAATACACAGGGTCAAGCTTTGATTTATAATAAAATTAATAACAGTCTAGTAAATATTGACTAGCATGCGATCCGAGATCCGAGCGGCCATTATACGTCTGCCCGGGTAACGAACTGGTCGAATGTATAAACTGCAGAGTGACACCCATCTTATTTCCAGTAACTCTTTGCCTTTAGAACTTAAATTCAGGTATTCCTTATATGCTAACTATATTTCTCGAGTACCTGAAATATATGAGGGAACAAAGTTACTGGCATGTCGTTGCCATAAATAAAATCAATGTGACTCCATTCTTTCTCTTTCATGAGATGATACTCGACAACGTTAGGAAGCAACGTCCGCAAGTACTCCACATCTCGAGGTCTTGATAAATTATCATTATTCCCAAAAAATATCGCTATTTTCGCCGTCACTTTTCTTAAATTATATTCAGGAGGTACAGCAAACCCGTATCTCTTCATATTCTTCTTTGGACCATAGTCGTAATTCATAAATCGTTTATTTGAAATCAATTGGTTATGATGTACTAAATTTTTCCTGGAAATTGCAGCAGGAAAATGCGAAAAAAGTATAGGAAGGAAACTTGATTCCAAACGCTTGGGATCAAAACCAGATGCAGGAAATACGCCTAGAGTTACACATAATAAGTCATTTATGCCTTCTTGAGTGCAAACAAGTTCTATGACGCTTCGTTCAAAACCTTTAATATCCAGTATTCTGTGAACACTGGAAGGAATTAACTGATTGATGAAAGGACCAATCTCACCTATGATTGATACTGGCGGAATCAAATTATGTAAATATGCAATAGGCGCCATCGCTATGAAAACTTTCAATTTGTCGTTGTATTCAGGTTTAGAAGACAGCAGCACGAAAAAGTTCATAGTTCCTTGAGAATGTGCAATGCTTTGCAGACTTTTTTCCCCAGTAGCTTCAAGTATATAGTCAATCATGGCAGGGAGATCGTAGTATCCTCTTTCGTGAAAACTGTAGTCCCAGAATGAAGGGTCCGTATCAGGGTCCAGTTTGACATGCCGACGACTGTAATGGTTCCCTCTTCCGTTGCCTGCCCACACGTCATAGCCTTCGTTAGCTAATGAGATTGCCATAGATTTATTTCCTCTTATCATATAAGCATCTGAAGAATCTCCTGAACCGTGCATCAAGAACACAGGTGTTTTTCTCTTACCAGGCATGCGGAATACTGTGAGTATGTATCCATCCTCAGTAATAACAGTGTGTTCTTCAACGTTGTGTCCATATTTAACGCCGAGTTGAGTGTAATTTAATGTAGCATCTTCTGGTAGCTGTGTAGGTATAAATAATGAACTTGTTAATGCACTGTTTACTAAAATTACAAGGCACGTAATTTTGATTTTCATGTTGTATCTTTCAGATTTATTTTTGAGATATATTTCGCTTTGTTATCATCATAGGTACTACTTCACTCGTGAATATATACGCATTGAAACTGGTTTTAGGTAACGTTTCCTATTTATATTTATGTTGAACTGCTTTTGAGCTAACATGCGTGTATAGTCGACCCCGCCTTGAAATTTGAACACATAATGTCACACTAACAAATTTTCGTCACTAGCGCCTACCCACTGCTTCTCGTGCGTTAAACATTAGATCCGGTGGTTGAATTGGATTTTCGAGATTAGAAAACTACATTACGTTCTTCATTTACAGCTCTTTTTAGTAGTTTTAATGTTAAAAATTTATCCCGTTGAAATATTGGAGATAAAAGTGGCTTATGTGTTATTCTAGACACCCGAGGACGTCCTACGCTGCGCTTGCCGGGTTCACGGTAGATGCAGGCTGTCCAACCGAAGCAACTGGAGGTCTATGGGGGAGACTATGTTCAACAGTGGACGTCCTAATGGCTAATGTGATGATGATGATAATGATGAGAATAGTCTTAGGTTATATTTTGATTAAAGATGATATCCAGTATTAATTAATATTTAGGCTGAAGATAACCAATTTGGATCATGATTATAAAGCACATAGGCAACTAGTATTAAAGCCGGTTTTTTTAAGTTATTTAAGCTATCATAATACTACATATAATTGCATTTAATTTAAATATATTATCAAGCCTAGTCATTATTATAGATGTCAAAGTTTGTGAATGTCAATATGTGTGCGTTTGTCCTTATTTCACGATAAAATGACTGAACAAATTTGGTATGAAGATAACTAGATGTTTGTAATAACACGGATGCTACTTTTAACTCAAATTTTCTACCGGGATGAATTCTTAACAATAAATTTAACCGCTTAAAAACAGTCGTAGATGAAGAGCTCAATCTAGTTTATAGGATTACATATGGAACTAAAAGAAATCTCTTAATTCCAATTCAACCTATTGGTTCTAATAGTTAACGCCTGCAAAGCCGTGCATGAACGCTAGTGAAGAATACTTATTAGAGTGACAATTAGTACTCAGGGCAGGGTCAACTATATACGCAGGTAATTTAGTTTAAAAGCAGCTCAAAATATGTATAAATAGGAAACTTAGTTAAAACCAGTTTCAAAGCATTTACGTATACGCGTGAAGTGCTATCTGTGACAAAAAATCAAAAATATATTAAAAAGAAATAGCATGAGAATCAAAACTACATATCTAGTAATTTCAATAAACATTCCAATAACAAGTTCATTATTTACACCACAAGACGCTACATTAAATTACACTCAACTCGGTGTTAAATATGGACACAAAGTTGAAGAACACGCTGTCGTTACTGAGGATGGATACAAACTCACAGTATTCCGCATGCCCGGTAAGAGAAAAACACCTGTGTTCTTGTTGCACGGTTCAGGAGATACTTCAGATTGTTATATTATAAGAGGAAATAAATCTCTGGCAATCTCATTAGCTAACGAAGGCTATGACGTGTGGGCAGGCAACGGAAGAGGGAACTACCTATTACAGTCGTCGGCATGCCAAACTGAACCCCGATACAGACTCTTCATATTGGAACTTCAATTTTCACGAGAGAGGATACTACGACCTCCCTGCCGTGATTGACTACATACTTCAAGCTACTGGGAAAAAAAGTATGCAAAGCATTGGATTTTCTCAAGGAACTATGAACCACTTTGTACTGCTGTCTTCTAAGCCTGAATATAATCCATACTAATCCATACTAATATTATAAATGCGAAAGTGTGTTTGTGTGTTTGTATGTTTGTCCCTCTTTCACGCCGTAACGGAGCGACGGATCGACGTGATTTTTGGCATAGAGATGGTTTATGGCCCGAGAGTGACATAGGCTACTTTTTATCCCGGAAAAATGCACAGTTCCCGAGGGAACAGCGCGCGATAACCGAATACCGCGCGGGCAGAGCCGCGGGCCAAAGCTAGTATAATATATAACGACAAATTGAAAGTTTTTATAGCACTGGCACCCATAGCATACTTACATAATTTGATACCGCCAGTGTCTATCCTTAGCTGAAATCGGTCCTATCCTCAATCAGTTAATTCCCTCAAATGTTAACAGAATACTGGATATAAAAGGCTTTGAGCGAAGTATCATAGAACTTGTTTGCACACAAAAAGCCATTAGTGAGTTATTCTGTGTAACTCTAGGCGTATTACCTGCATCTGGATTTGATCCCAAGCGTTTGGAATCAAGTTTTCTTCCTACACTTTTTTCGCATTTTCCTGCTGTGTTTTCCAGAAAAGATTTGATACATCATAATCAATTGATTTTAAACAAACGGTTTATGAATAACGACTATGGTCCAGAAGAGAATATGAAAAGATACGGGTTTGCAGTACCTCCTGAATATGATTTGAGAAAGGTGACGGCGAAAATAGCAATGTTTTTTGGGAATAGTGACAATTTATCAAGACCGCGAGACGTGGAGTACTTGCGGACTTTGTTTCCTAACGTTGTCGAGTATCATCTCATGAAAGAGAAAGAATGGAGTCACATTGATTTTATCTATGGCAACGACATGCCCGAAACTTTGTTCCCTTACATATTTCAGATATTACAGAAATACAGTTAACAAGCAAGCTTTACGTGAATTTAGGTTAATAAACAAACAGGTAAATAAGTCAAACAATGGGTATCACTCCGCAGTTTAGATATATTCGACCAGCGTGCATCCCAGGAATAATGGCAATAGGTTACCGCTTGAATCTCGGCTGGCGCCTAATTTATACGCATCTTTTCCATATTTTTTACAATGAACAATGACCTCCAAATTATTTCACATTATGTTCCGTATTACGTATGCGGTTGTATTTACAGGATGTTTTTTCGTTTTAGACATTATATCGGCGAGTGTCTGTCATCTTAGTCAACAGTGTCTAACGGAAAATGATAGCCAAGTATTGCGATTGAGCCTTTTGATCGGTGTCGTGAAATTACGGGTGTTTTTTTTTGCCATTTGGCGGCTTTGCTTCACGGTTCAGACAGCCGATTATTCAAAAATAAATTTGTTTTTAAAGTGAAAACAAAGTTTATTCATTTGTTTTTAGAGTAAAAAAAAAGTTTCTTCAGTAAAATTATCTATCTGCAATATTTAAAACTTCCCCTCCATATAGCATAATTTTCAGACGCCCTATATAATGAATGTTTGGCTTAGTAGGGTCCAGTGTCCAACAATGAACCCCCAAAATTTTGTAGCCAACTTCATATGTCGGTCCTATGTAAACGCATGAAAACATGTTTTTGTAAGGGCATTAACGGTTATCGAGCTTTAATTTAGCATCAAAATATTAGATCTAAACCTAATAAAAGTCGAGTTTTTTTTTTACTTTTAACTAAAGCTGAGAAATGGTTAACTGTGTACCAACTACACCAACAGTTGTACAAAATGAACCGGCGTTAGGTTTACAATAAGCCGGCCGTATACACAGTAAATCAACATTTATTTTATTTAAATTTCACCCCTTTCAGTCTCAGTAATGCATTATAATTGTAAAATGATAAATAAACACCATTATTTATGGTGTAAAAAATACAATAATAAATATATTTTAATTTTATTAGTCGTTGTTTATTAGTCTAATTAATGATAAGGGAGCTTAACCACAATACAAGTAATATAACAATATAACAAGTAATATAACAAGTAATATACAAGTAATATCTGTTACTTGTATTATGGCGTAACTTTGGTGCAGGTGACGTCATTATGACGTGAGTCACATATAGGTGTTCTTAAAATAAAAATAAAACACTGCAATCTGCAATGATGGTAATGCCTCTTTAATTTAGTGGTGATATAAATTTAAAATACCATGTGAATAAAATATTTTACTGAGTAATCTAACTGTAACAAAAATATTTGTTCTTTTTTTACTTAAATAAATTTCACGTCTACACTCAACGCAATATATGTAACTCAAATCTCCCGCCGGCTACAAATTGGCCATAATCCTCATAACATATTGTTGAAGGTCAAAACCTTTCTTCATGTAAATATTTTTTTATGGAAATGATTTTTAAAGCATTTCTTTGCTTAAAACTTCTGGCAATTCCAAATCCCAAAACCATCAATGAAAATTCACTGCGTTCTATCTAGCATTGATTACATCAGTAAACTAAAGAGGTCCGGATAAAAACACTCTGTATTTAGCTTGCCGTCATACATTTGTCATCGGCACCAAAGTTACACTCCCTGCTAAAGACTGACAACTTACGTTACACCCACAACAGCGTTATTAAACGTAACCTCGAATTGTATTTAAAAACAATTGCAACCTTTGAGACCGAGAACTTGGTACGAGTCACGGTCAACGACTCGCAGCAGGAACAACGATCGCGAATAATTACATAACAGCACCTGCAGACCTTAACATGAAGGCATTTCAGGTGTCTATGCATACATAAAATAGTCAGAAGTATTTTGATTTTGATCCATTCAATTAATAAATAAAACAATCTACTGAACAGATTAATTATTTTGCAATAGGTCCTAGGTTTTCACATCATTAACCCTTTTCTTGGCAAGTTGAAACAGTGTAACGAATTCAAGCCTCTTTAGATTCTTGTGGAGCTAACAAAAACTTATACAAAAGATGATCTAAAATTATGTATCTTATAAGAGACAAGTCTTTGTTTACCCTTTCTATAAATTGTATTGACATAAACCATACATGGAGCACGCTTGCACAATAAGTAAATAGCCATTCACCCTGAATTTCAAGACGGTCAGGTTTTAGCGTACAGGGAACACAGACGCAGGTGCAGGACATTCCACTCCTTTTCTGTAGCTTTAGATCAGTGATAGTAATAGTAATACGTTTAGAGATGAAAAATATTAGTCGATATCGTAACTTCACCGGTATTGATAAGTATATCGATATAGAAAAAGCTAAATCAAATCACGAGGGCGTGTCCAAAATCGAAGAGCCAAATGGCAACCCTACTGAGCTGACAACACCGACGGCTTCCACTGGTTCTCCAAAATACGAGTCAATATTAAAAAATACGGGCAATAAATACTTCATCATCATGTCAGCCGAAAGACGTCCACTGCTGGACATAGGCCTCCCCCAAGGCTCTCCACTCAGACCGGTCTTGTGCTTTTCGCATCCACCGCGATCCCACGATCTTAGCCAGGTCGTCGTAAATACTTAGTTGCCACATTTTAGAAATGACAATCCCACGTGTAGCACTCCAGAATCTGGACAAAAGTCAGACCACCGAACCAAAATTGCAGTTGCTCGCTGTGTTTATTGAATACAGAGTACATAAGTGGTTTCGAGTGGAAAAAGTCGCGTCTGATCCATCAGACATTCACAATGCTGCAATTTATATGTGTCGTATTGTATTATATTGTATAATTTCTTTATCCCATAAATATTATAAATGCGATAGTTTGTTTCTGTTACTTTATTTGTTTGTTTGTTACCTCTTCACGTCTTAACCGCTGAACCGATTTAAATGAAATTCGGCATAGAGATAGCTTGAGTATCGAGGAAGGACATAGCATAGTTTTTATCCTGAAAAATTGCATAGTACTTGCGGAACGAGAATGGAATTGCGGGACACAGCTAGTGTTAAAAAAACAAAATAATAAACACCTAGTTAATTTGTAAAAAAATCGTAAACAGTGTTTATTGTTAGTAAAAATATTAAAGATGTTATTGACGTCTTAGACTCAACGAGGAAGTAATGTGAAAATGTTATTAAGTATGAGAGATTTCTTCGTAGGTTTTTATTGTTGCAACTCATTAACTTTTCAAGGTAGAATCGTCGTAACACGTATATAACATGAACGTGTAAGTAAGACCAGTTTTATTATGACCAGATTCACATTCAAAGTAGGACCTTAAAAATGATTAACAATATTAACAGAAAAACGCTAACAAGAAAACAAACATGGAAATAGAAATCACATGTTTAATAATCATACTTAACAGTTTACTATCAAATTGTTT
The DNA here is from genome assembly GCA_037349165.1 of Choristoneura rosaceana. Classification (NCBI taxonomy): domain Eukaryota; kingdom Metazoa; phylum Arthropoda; class Insecta; order Lepidoptera; family Tortricidae; genus Choristoneura; species Choristoneura rosaceana. Next base: position 1,984,964 of record JAZBNJ010000002.1, read on the forward strand.
ATTTATACCAAAACCTTTGCCAGAAGATGCAAGATTGAACTTCACCGGCCTGGGATTCAAATATGGACATAAAGTTGAAGAACACAGTGTTGTTAGTGACGATGGATACATATTAACAGTGTTCAGGATACCTGGAAAAAAGAAAACACCGGTGATGCTAACGCATGGGATCGCTGATTCGTCAGACACTTTCATCATTAGAGGAAAACGGTCACTTGCAATCTCATTGGCTGATGCGGGCTACGACGTTTGGGCAACCAACACAAGAGGCAACCGCTATTCACGCCGACACATCAAAATGGACCCCGACAAAGATCCATCATTCTGGGATTACAGTTTTCACGAAAATGGATACTACGATGCGGCTGCAACGATTGACTATATACTACAAACTACAGGAGAGAAGAAGCTGCAAAGTATTGCACATTCTCAAGGAACGAGCAGTCATTTTGCGCTTTTGTCAATGAGGCCAGAATACAATGATAAATTAAAGCTTTTCATAGCACTGGCGCCAGTAGCGTATTTAAATAATCTTATTCCACCAGTGTCTTCAATAGCGCAGATTGGTCCTGATATAAACCAACTATTGCTTAATTTGAAAACAGAAGAACTAGTTAGTGAAAAAGGTCTCGAAAAAAAGTTGATAGAGCTGATCTGTAACCAAGGAGACATTAGTTACGATTTATGTGCTTTATTATCGGGATTCCACGTTGCGGGATTTGATCCAAAACGTTTAGAACCAAGTTTTTTGCCCGTTGTTATAGGGCATTATCCTGCAGCTACTTCTAGGAAGTCTCTCTTGCATTACGACCAAGTATACTTAAACAAAAGATTTGCACTTTTTGACTACGGTCCGATGCAGAATATGGTTCGTTACGGATATATGGTACCACCGGATTATAACTTAAGACAAGTGACGGCGAAAATAGCACTTATTGTAGCTAATAACGATAATTTATCTAGAGCTCGCGATGCGGAACACTTACGGACTTTGCTGCCTAATATCGTCCAGTACCACCTGATGAAACAGAAAGAATGGAATCACATAGATTTTGTTTGGAGCAATGATATGCCAGAAACATTGTTTCCGTACATATTTCCGTTGCTGGAGAAATACAGTTGACAGAAATATAATTTTGCTTAAACTAAGTGCCATTGAATTTGATTGAATGAAACCTTGTGTTTACGTTTACGATCAAAAATACGATATTAAGCGCTGTGAATGGTATATTCCGGTTTAGTAAAATGAAGGTTATTTAAAGTGATATTTTGTGATGTGTCGACTCGGTTCGGTTCAGATCTATTTTAGTATACAATTCCTCCGGATAGCTACCTATATGAGATGGAGCAGGGTTTAGATATAATGAAATAAATTTTATAACACAATGTCAAGCTGAAATCCCTACATATTAAGTTAAAATATAGATAATAATATAGGTATATGTTTTTAGGGTTCCGTAGTCAACTAGGATCCCTTATAATTCCGCCATATCTGTGTCTGTCTATCCGCGGGTAAGCTCAGGGACCGTTAGCACTAGAAAGCTGTAATTTGACATGAATTTACATATCAGTCAAGCCGACAAAGTGGTATAATAAAAAAAAGGGAAAAAAAAATGTAGGGTACCTAAGCTCCCATATAGGTACCAAAAGTGGGGGTGTTTTTTTCTCTCGACTAACCCTATAGTAGTTATGAATAACTAAACCACGAACGGGCAGACTGACAGTAGGATACTGGGTTGGTAACAGTAGCTACGGAGTTCTAAAATGTGATTGAAGCATTAAATAAACATGGTAACATTTCATTCATCCAACAGAATATTGACACAATTGATTTTTAACGATTATTCTAGAAAGTCGTTTAAAGATATCAAACAGTGAATTCAAAGTCTTGCTTTTGTAAATAAGTCATTATTCTATTGGATGAGCGATTTATATTCTACATCGTATTTTGTTATTGGTTTTATGTATGATTTGCAACATAGCACTTCTATCGGTACATAAAATATGTAATGTACGCTTCCTCACACTACTTGTCTGTAGAATTTACAACTTTATCCTTATGAAAGCAATTATATCTACATAATAGTCGTTAATGACTAATTAAACGCCAATTACAACTAAAGATAACGTTTGTTGAGCTAAGGTAAATACTAAAATGTCTACGTGGCAAGTTAGCGCTTATAGACGCCAATAATGGACATTGGACAATATTATGTCAATAAGGAAGAGAATAAGTCAATAGCAAGAAGCGAACTACTTGAAAAAGTCAAATTAAATTTATAAATATTATTTGGCAGATTATTTAATTAAAAAATGCGCGAACAACAAAATTTTTAAACATTTGTAGATTTCGAGTATTTATAGAAATAATAATAATATATACAAATAGTTACCTACTTGGTCAAAAAGGAAACAACAATAAAACTAAAAATTAAAAATATCTTTATGTATGTAAACTCTTTATTGTACAAAATCAGTAAAATACAATAGACAAAAAAAAACAAATATGTACAAAGGCGAACTTATCCCTTTAAGGGATCTCTTCCAATCAACCTTTAAGTGGATGAGAGGAGCATTCAGTTATCATTTTTTTTAACATACATATTTAAAATATACAATAATTAACAGAAATAAATAAATAAAAAGACCTAAAATTAACTTAGGTACTCCTAAAAATCTATATTTACAAATATCACCCAAGTCGTTGCTATTGGAAAGGGTGCCTATAGGGCTGGCTTTATCATTGAATCTTTATTCAATTTAGGCTATAACAACCACTTACGAATGCCACCGTTTCGGAAATACATCGAACGAGAATGGTTGAGAAGAATTTAAATGTTGTTAACTTTGACGCTTTCAATCAGCTTTCGATTAGTCAACAAATATCTAAATATAGTTGTTTTGTCTCCATTTTCAAAGAAAAACAAGTATACCTAATATAATTGGCCGACGACCATTAAAAACAGTACGACTAATTATATCTTGTATTGTAATTTGGATTGAAGTCACCCATACTCAATCACACTCAACCATACTCAATAAATGTTACTGTGGCGAAAAGTGAGCCAAGTTGACATTATTTTCCCTTTGCGTGCCTATAATCACAGTTTACAATTCCATTAATAAGGATAACGATTAAAATACATCTCGAAGGGAAACCGGAGATAGAGGTCAGTAATATCAAGGTTGTTTTAGCCCTTATAAAGAATCTACGATGTCCTATATTATTTAATTGTTGCTTGGTTTACTTACTTACCAGTTTATTTGCAATATTACTGGTTAAAATGTAATAAAAAATGAAGAGCTGGACTGTGTGGATAGTAACGCTAGTAAACATTCTTCCTTCACTTGACTTTATGTTTCTTAACTCATTACCAGAAGACGGAAGACTAAATTTTACAGGACTGTGTGTGAAATACGGTCATCAAGTTGAAGTTCATGATGTAGTGACTGAAGATGGTTATATTTTGCAATTGTTCCGTATTCCAGGGAAGAGAAAAAATCCTGTGCTACTTATGCATGGTATAGGGGATTCTGCAGACACCTTCATCATCAGAGGGAACTCGTCACTAGCTGTGACCTTAGCAAGCGCTGGCTATGACGTTTGGGCAGGTAACATAAGAGGGAACAAGTACAGCAGGCGACATATTAAATTAAACCCAGATAAAGACCTAGAGTTCTGGGATTACAGCTTCAATGAAGGCGGATATTATGATCTTCCTGCTATGATAGACCACATACTAAAGACTACAGGAGAAAGTAACTTGCAGAGCATAGGGCATTCACAAGGAACCACAATGCACTTTGTGCTTCTTTCTAAAAGACCCGAATACAACAAGAAAATCAAAATATTTATAGCGTTAGCACCAGTTACGTTTGTAAATCACTTCAAACCACCGTTATCTATTATTGCCGAACACAGTCCAGCTCTTGGTGAAGTTTTCAAATCTTTGAACATCGAAGAAGTTTTCAATGAAAACTCCTCGATCACATCTTTGTTAAGACTAATATGTAGCCAAGATTCACTCAGCTACGAGTTGTGTTTTGTAGCTGTAGGTTTTCACATCACTGGTTTTGACATCATGCGTCTTGAACCCAGTTTTCTTAAGATTCTTATCGGACATTATCCTGCAGCAACGTCGAGAAAGAGCCTGATACATTGGGCTCAAATGACACTCAGCAAGAGGTTTTGTAGTTTTGACTACGGGACAAAGGGGAACAAGGAACGGTACGGCTATATAGTACCCCCTGACTACAACGTGCGTGAAGTTAGCGCAAAAGTGGCTTTGCTTGTTGGCCAAAACGATCCCCTGTCTAGAATTAAAGATGTAGAAATTTTAAGAACGCTATTACCAAATGTAGTTTACTACCATATAATGGAGCCGAAGCTTTGGAATCACATCGACTTTGTTTGGGGTAACGATATGACTCAATCATTGTTTCCTTATATATTTCAATTGTTAGAAAAATATTAGTAAAATTATGTTTTGGTGACGATAATGTCTAACCATTATTTTAAAGCAATGAATAATACGTTTTAGGATAATTTGACATTCAAATCAATGTCTGACTCGATGTCATCTACTCATAAATTAATAATACTCTCGTTTTTTTACGGACATAAACCTATGTTAAGCTAATCCTTGACTTTAAAAAAGGTATTCGTCAGTTGACTTGCTACCCAACGTCTCAGTGTATTGTGTATACCTACATTGAAATTGGAAAGCATCTAATATAGCTACATAAAAGGATACATCATTATTTTAATTGATAATATTATTACAGTTTTTTTTTAAGCTGGAATTGACTTCTTTGTTGAACGTAGCATAACATTTTATTTAAAAATAAACGTTGTTCACATATTCGCAGATTTTACTTGGGAACAATTATGTCCTATACCTAACGCGTGTCGATGGTGACGTTGGGTAAAGTAGCACAAAGCTGCTAGACTCTGGTTGATATAATCCACATCCACATGTAAATAACGTCGCCATTCATGTTGAGATTATCAAGTAAACGATGCGACTTTTAGCTATACATCATTGGTTCACGTGTTCGGAGACATTTGTGCTCCAGCGAATCCCTGGCTTTATTTTCAATTAGGACTAAAATTTTCTAGAGACTGCTCTTAAAATCGTGCACAATATCATTTTGTGTCTGTTTCAATTGGCTTATTAACGGAATTTTCGAATGAGAGTCGTCGTCGATGTTTTTTTTAAATAAGCATCTCAATTACTAACAAAACTCTGTTTTAGTACTGTCGTCAAACATTCATAAAACATTTAAGTTATTAAATTATGCCTCAGTAGGTAAGTGATTAATTATGAAGTAAAAACGATGTGAGCTAGTAAAATGTTGTGCCTGCATACTCATTTTCACATTGACGTCATTGGAATAGGAATGCAATCTCAACAAAATGGACTACAAAGGCTAATAAGCTTTGCTTAGTTTGGGACTAGGTCAATTGGTGTCAAGTGTCCCATGATATTTATTTATTTATTTATTTAATCAAGATGATCTTCATTTAATTTCATCGTAAGCATAAATCAGGGGAAAATTTGATTTTGCAACGTTATTCCACGGGATCCATAAAAATTTTATCTCTACCCGAATGAAGTCGCAGGCAAAAGATATACATCTTTCAATATATTTTAAGTAGAATGGTTATTCTACTGAAAAAGTTAATGTCACCTTGGCATAGGGAACCCCTGTCAATCCCCAGCGTTAGTTAACGACATGCCAAGGTGAGATTTACTTTTTGTATATAATACAAACGCCAATAGTTTTTGATTTCACATCGCTGTACCTAGACATACTAATACCTACGACAGACTTGTGACAAATTATGAAGAAAAAAATATTAGTATTTACCTGGTCGCTATGGCTGGTGAATGTTATAACTACGGGAAACAGTATATTTCTGAGATCGTTATCTGAAGATGGAAGATTAAATTTTACGGAACTAGGATTAAAATACGGTCATCAAGTTGAAGTACATGATGTAGTGACAGAAGATGGTTACATTTTGCAGTTGTTCCGTATCCCAGGGAAAAGGAAAGTGCCTGTGCTACTTATGCATGGTATAATGGATTCTGCAGACACCTTCATCATCAGAGGAAACTCGTCGCTAGCTGTGACCTTAGCAAGCGCTGGATATGATGTTTGGGCAGGTAACATAAGAGGAAACAAGTACAGCAGGCGACATATTAAATTAAACCCAGATAAAGACCTAGAGTTCTGGGATTACAGCTTCAATGAAGGCGGATATTATGATCTTCCTGCTATGATAGACCACATACTAAAGACTACAGGAGAAAATAATTTGCAAACCATAGGACATTCACAAGGAACCACAATGCACTTTGTGCTTCTTTCTAAAAGACCCGAATACAACAAGAAAATTAAAATACTTATAGCGTTAGCACCAGTTACGTTTGTAAATCACTTGAAACCACCGTTATCCATTATTGCCCAACACGGTCCAGCTCTTGGTGAAGTTTTCAAATCTTTGAAAATCGAAGAAGTTTTGAATGATAACTCCTCGATCATATCTTTGATAAGACTAATTTGTAGCCAAGATTCACTCAGCTACGAGTTGTGTTTTGTAGCTGTATTTTGTGTTTTGAGCCCAGTTTTCTTAAAACTGTTATCGGACATTATCCTGGAGCTACGTCGAGAAAGAACCTGATACATTGGGCTCAAATGGTGCTTAGCAAGAGGTTTTGTAGTTTTGACTACGGGACAAAGGGGAACAAGGAACGGTACGGCTACATGATACCCCCAGACTACAACGTGCGTGAAGTTAGCGCAAAAGTGGCGTTGCTTGTTGGCCGAAATGATCCCTTGTCTAAAATTAAGGATGTAGAAATTTTAAGAACGCTATTACCAAATGTGGTTTATTACCGTATAATGAAGCCAAAGTTTTGGAATCACATTGACTTCATTTGGGGTAACGATATGTCTCAAACATTGTTGCCTTACATATTTCAATTGCTAGAAAAATATTAATAACATGACCTAATTTTGTTACGGTACAACACTACTATTTACTAAAGCTACTACTAAACTAAACTACTATACTATTTATTAAAAGCATATTATTATGCAGACTGATCAACTTATCTGTCAATCGGGATTGTTTTAATGTCGTTCGCATAAACTATATCATTGCTTGGTCTGGTTCACAACAGGTAAGCTACCGCCTGTAGTTAATATTGTTTAGGGCATTTGACAATCAGTGTGGAATACACATCGCACTGTTCCGTGGGACGTACACGAAGACGCGAGCAACATTAAATAATCTTTGTAAGATTAAATAAGCAAACATTCCATCAATCTTTCGGTCGGCCGAGCATTAACATAATACTCTTACTAACCTTCATTAAATTGTGAAGGCCAGATAACTGCGTCTTGCATAAAATAAACCTAACGACCACATTTAAAATCATTTATCAACAATTTAAAGCGACAGAGTGCATTCAGGGCAAACGTGTGTGCGATATGTACCTACTTATATTGCAAATCTTCCTGATATATCACTTATGTGTTCTACCGAACGCCTCAAAATTGTTCAGTTCAGAAGTGTCCGAGGACGGAACATTAAATTTTACTGCTCTAGGATTTAAATATAGGCATACTGTGTGTACTGAAGAACATGAGGTTGTTACTGAAAATGGTTACATCCTGACGCTGTTCAGAATACCTGGTAGAATAAAAATGCCCATTCTCATCATGCATGGCACAGGTGACCACGCTGACACATTTATAATTTGAGGCAAAAAATCGTCGGTAACCTTCGTACAAGTACGCTGACGCCACTCAAGTTAAATCCTGACACAGACCAAGAGTTTTGGGACTTCAGTTTCCATGAAGAAGAAAATTATGATCTTCCAGCAACCATAGACGACATTTTAAATGCTACAGGCGAACAAAAGCTGCAGAATATCGGACATTCGCAAGGCTCTACGATCCATTTTGTGGTGCTATCATCGAAACCAGAATACAATGAGAAAATTAAACTTTTCATCACATTAGCTCCAGTGTCCTATCTTAATCACTTAACGCCTCCAGTGTCTACTATATCGGATATAGGACCCACAATTGATTGATTCGCAAGGCAAATCGGCATGGAAGAAATACCTGGTGACAAACTACCAAAAAACTTTAAATAAACTTCAATAATTTAAAATGTGAACTGAGGACGGAGAATTCATTACAATGCGCGGCATTATCATTATTTTATTCAATCGGCGGTTTTGATCCTAAAACTATAGAGCCTCATTTCTTTCAAATTCTCATCGGCCATTACCCCGGAACTACTTCAAGGAAAACCTTGACTCATTATAACCAGATAGCGTTGATGAAGAAATTTGCTAATTAGGTACTCGTATGATAGCGGTCCAAAATGAAACAAAAAGCTTTACGGAAGTGCCTCCGGAATATGATTTGCGGAAAATTAAGGTCAAAACAGCAATGCTTGTCGGAAGGAGTGACCTCTTAGCAACAGTGAAATACCCTGAAATTTTGAGAACGTTGCTGCCTAATGTTGTACGTCATCATTTGATTAAGCCTAAGTCTTGGAACCATGTTGACTTTATTTGGAGAGTAGATATGGATGTGTAGATGTTTCCTGTAATACTTGAGTTGTTAGATAATCATAATGATTGAGCGCTGTTTTAGGAAGGAAGGACTTAGCCTCAGTTGATACCATGTGTGCTGACGTAATATTTCTTTCGCCGGCAATGATATTATATGTTGAAGCCGGCCAAGAGCATGTCGGACACGCCCGAGATAGAGTTCTGTAGCCATTATGAGAAAATTTTGTCATATTTTTCTAAAGATTTGTATTTTGTACGGAATATTCCAAGTTTAGAGGTATATTTTATACTTAGGCTGCTATTTAGTCTTAAATATTATATATAATAATAATTGTCAAGAAAACTGAACCGTTATAATTTTCCTTGTAAGTTTGATACTTCCTACCATCCTGACTTTTTTCAATATTTTCCACCCACCGGTTTAGATTTTAAAGGGGGGGACGACGATTTTTATGAAAATTTGCACTTTAAAGTTGAATATTTTGCAAACAAATCACTGAATCGAAAAGTCGTTTTAGCAACTCCATAATGATTTCAAAATACCTATCCAACAATACTGACTACCATCCTGAATTTTTTCAAATTTTTCTACCCACCGGTTTAGATTTTAGAGGGGGGGGGCGCTCGATTTTAATGAAAATTTGCGCTTTAAAGTTGAATATTTCGCAAACAAATTACTGAATCGAAAAATTGTTGTAGCAAACCCCTAATAGTTTTAAAATACCTATTCAACAATACCCCACACTATAGGGTTGGATGAGAAAAAAAAATCACCACCACTTTGCGTCTATGGGAGGTACCCATAAAAAAATTGTTTTTGAATTTTTAATTGTACTATTTTGTCGGCATAGTTTACTTATATATCCGTGCAAAATTACAGCTTTCTAGCATTGATAGTCTCTGAGCAAAGCCGTGGACGGACAGACAGACATGGCGAAACTATAAGGGTTCCGTTTTTGCCATTTTGGCTCCGGAACCCTAAAAACAGCGCCTTTGGCTAGGCCAGCAGTTGATTTGTGACCATTACATGATATGCACATTTTGCCATGTTTTTATTACTAACCATGTCCCAAATTTTTTTTTTTCCTTTATTTATTTACTTTAAGTTTAAATGTAACCAAAGATGTACTTAAATAAGGCAGCTAACATCTATTCACAGATTTATGTAAAAAAAATATGGAGATATTATTCAAACGACGACTACTTACGAATTTAGTAGTTTGTCTTCCGGAGTCAAGAGTTCCAAGGGCGAGAGCATACTCAGGTTGTTTGACGCACGGAAATAAACAGTTAAGAGGATTTTGTAGTTAAGACTAAAGTATTATTTACACACTATATAAACAAAAACTAACAAATTTATACGATACTAGCTGTTTCCCACAAGTACCCTGCGTAGTATTCGTTTATCGCCATCCCACGGGAAATATGCAATTTTCTGGTATAAAAACTATCCTATGTATCTCCGGGGCTCAAATACCGCATGTCATCTAAATCGGTTCAGCGGTTTAGACGTGATTGAGTAACAAGATCCAAACATCATCAGAAACTTTCACATCCATAGCCGTTGTAATATTATAAATGCAAAAATGTGTGTGTTTGTCTTTGTTTGTCCGTCTTTCACTTCGAAACGGAGCGACGGATCGACGTGATTTTTGGCATAGAGACAGTTTATGGACTACTCTAGAGAGTACTTTTTATCCCGGAAAAATGGACAGTTCCCGAGGTAACAGCGCGCGATAATCGAATGCCATGCGGGCGGAGCCGCGGGCAAAAGCTAGTTTATAATATTAGTAGGATTAGTGGGATAGCAGCCCGCGGATTAAAAAAGTAGAATTACTTATAAAGTTTTTCTTTTGTTGAATGAAGGTTATATAATGATGTGTTCTGCAAAGTTATAGAAAATTATTTTGTTCTATCATCAATATTGACAACCGGATGGCCAAGTGGATAAAGAACCTAACTACGAAGCTTGAGGACCCGGGTTCGATTCCCGGCCGCGGCAGATATTTGTATGAATAATACGAATGTTTGTTCTCGGGTCTGGGATGTTTAATATTATTATTGTATTTAAGTATGTATATTAATCTATAAAATATAAGTATGTTTATTCGTTGCCTAGTAGATATCCATAGTACTTACAAGCTTTGTTCAGTTTGGGACTAGGTCAATTGGTGTCAAGTGTCCCATAATATTACAAGCTTTTATTTAGTTTCACCTGTCCCGTTGTCTGTCTGTCTGTCTGAATTTATTTTATACTAGTCGATCCGTTGCTCCGTTACGGCGTGAAACGGACAAACACACAAAGATACAAACACACTTTCGCATTTATAATATTATTAACTATATATATTATGGAAGTATGGATTAGTATGGACTGTTATAAAGAGAAGATAAAAGAGTAAGGTCACCTCCAAAAAACATGTATTTAAGGTTCCGTAGGACCAAAAAAAGAATACAGGCTGAAATATGTGTAGATAAGAGATCAATGTTAATAAATCACGTTATACTGTACCTACAATTACGTCAGCACTAATATCCCATCCCATAAATGTATGTTTTTTTTATTATTCGACTGAATGGCAAACGACCAAGTGGGTCTCCTGCTGGTAAGAAATCACCACCGCCCATAAACATCTGCAACACCAGGGGTATCGCAGATGCGTTCCAACCTAGAGGCCTAAGATGTAGCGGATAAACGAAAAAAGGATATCGTACCGTGGATTCATCCTTACGTGTCTTATCATGTAAACAAACACTTCTCGAAGACACAGACACACCTTTCTCTTGGATTACACAATAACCATTACTTAAAATGTTCCTGTATACTTAAAGAAACTCACAAAGTATTGAAATCAACCGATTAACCACTGAAAAATATCATTTCTAATAAGATTGCCTTCAATAATTGAAGGAACGATTGAATAACTTCAAAAATGTCTGACATTGCAGTGTCAAGATTGTCTTTGGAACGGATTGAAAAGTATTGATGGGAAACGACAACTTATCGATGTGGAAAAATGTGGCAATTAATACTTAATATCCTCCTACGTCCTTGCGTACTTTATAAAGAACTAATCTATATAAATAAAATTCCAAACTGACTGACTGTTGATATATCAATGCACAGCCCAAACCACTGGACTGAGAGACTTGAATTTTTTTCACATATGTAGATACCTTATACAATGTAGGCACCCACTAATGAAGGATTTTTGGAAATTCCCACGGGATAAGGAAAAAACGGGTTTTATATTCAGTTCAACGGGATGGATTTTTCGTTTTATTGGTCGTAGAAAACTGAAATTTATTATTTAGATTCCTTAGGGGGTGTATGGGAGCACTATAAAAGTATTTCCCGAAATTCTGACGGGAACGGGAAAAAACGGGATTTTTCGTTTTACTGGTCGTAGAAAGCTGAAATTTGGCATGTAGGTTGCTTGAGAAGTATAGGGAAGTATTAAAGAGATAATTTACCGAAATTCCCACGGGAAAGGGAAAAACGGGAATTTTCGTTTGACTGGTCGTAGAAAGCTAAAATTCGGCAAGTGGGTTTCTTAGGGAGTGTAGGTGAGCTTTAAGAGACCATTTCCCAAAAATTATTACGGGAACGGGAAAAGACGGGATTTTTCTTTTTCTCTTTCTCATTTATTTAAAAAAATCTTTTTTATTCGAAAGTGTATACTTCCGAGGTGGCCAAAAATCGAGGGCAATCCTCAAATTTTGTAGGCTCGCATTACGTTTTTCATATATTTTCACAAGCTATTTAAGTATTTGCGTCTGATAGATCTCATGTTGATGAGCTGATGATGGAAGGTAAAACTCCTTAACGGTTAGGAGTTGAGCATATTTTTTATATTATAGGTAGGTACGTATATACCGATAGTTGTATTCTTTCAGGGTATCCAGGTGAGCTGACGATGGAAGATTAAACTCCTTAACGGTTATGAGTTATGAGTTAGAGGAAGTTTCTTTTAGTATTATAATATGCACGTATAGACCTTTCGTTGTATTCTTTCTGGTTATTCAGGTGAGCTGATGCTGAAAAGTATAACTCGTTAACGGTTAGGACACATTATAACAAAATCAATCAATATAAGTGTATTTACTATCATATGTATCTTTGTAACATGAAATAAAGACTTGAATTTGAATATATTTTATCGACATTTCCCATCACTAGTCATTGTTTATTATCTATGTCTACCATCTATGACGTCACGTTTGTTTACATGATAAGACAAGTAAGGATGAATCCTGTATATTTCAAAATACAGAACATGGTTTATGGCTAATTTAATATAGATTACAGAAATATCTAATCTAGTTACAGAACCCTTGCTACGCGAATCGAACTCAACATTGACTAGTTTTTTTATCTTTCAGTTTATGTAAGTTATGTTAACTGTGTTTCAACGTTAATTACTTAGGCATACTTCTAATTTATTTTCATTGTTAATTGTACCAGCGAAGGAAACGTATCGATAACAGTAATTATCAATACCTCATTAAGGTAAAAACTAAAACATTTTTTGATCAACCACACCTTTATTTGAAATTCATACCAACAGTTGGTTGTTGGTAAAAAATGAAACAATTACATCGCAAAATCACAATTGTAATATTAGCCATTCTAACAACTACTCAAGCACTTCTTAAAGGAACACCAGAAGATGCTAAGCTTAATTTCACTGAACTTGGACTTAAATACGGTCATAAAGTCGAAGAATATGATGTAGAGACTGAAGATGGATACATACTTAAGCTATTCCATATTCCGGGTAAGAAAAAAGGACCTGTACTCCTTGTACATGGGTTCACCAATACGGCAGATACATTCATTATACGAGGGAAGAAATCCCTTGCAATAACATTAGCTGATGATGAATACGACGTCTGGGCAGGAAATACAAGAGGCAACAGATACAGTCGAAGACATACTCATTTGAATCCTGATAAAGACAAGAGTTTCTGGAACTTCAGTTTTCACGAAGCAGGTTACTATGATCTAGCAGCAAATATTGATTTCATCCTGCATGCGACTGGAGAGAAGAATCTAAGATCAATCGGTCATTCGCAAGGAACAACTGTACATTTTGTATTGATGTCTACAAGACCAGAATACAATGAGAAGATTGAAGTTTTCATAGCACTGGCTCCTGTAGCTTTCTTACACCACATGAAGCCTCCATTGTCAACTGTTGTCAAGCTAGGACCAATTATAAATCTTGTTTTTGAAGTTCTAGGTTTGGAAGAATTGTTTCGTGACCACGACTCAGCGACAGAGTTATTGAAAATTTTATGTAGTCAAGGTATTATTGGTTATATTTTATGTTATTTAGTTGTCTTCTCACCTTTAGCTGGGCTTGATCCGAAGCGTGTAGAACCTGAGTTTTATGAAGTTATCATAGGGCATGCACCAGCGGGTACTAACAGAAAGACTTTAGTGCATTTTAATCAAGTGTCCCTAAACAAAAGATTTGCTTACTACGACTATGGTTCGTCGAAAAATTTACAGAGGTACGGTTCGATTATACCACCGAGTTATGATTTGGGAAAAGTGACGGCGAGGGTAGCTTTAATGGTTGGCAAAAATGATCCAGTGGCTACTGTGAAAGATGTAGATATATTGAGGAATAAGCTGTCTAACGTAGCTGGTTATTATTTATTGGAGCCTGAGCTTTGGAATCATGTAGACTTTGTATGGGCTAATGATATGGATGTGTATCTGTATCCTAAAATATTTTCGGTGCTGCAAAAGTTTGAGGAACACGATTAATGCAGTAACGATATCTAAAAACTGTTAAGTAAAAAAATGTCCTTGTTGCTTGTGGTAAACATTAACCCTGGCACATAACAATATTAAACTAAAGTTACTTCGAAACCAATTTGTTAATGATATTTTTAACTGCAAGACCACAATGTTCTTAAATTAACTTCATCATTAGCCTGTTTAGTATTAACTATTGTAAACATTCTGTAAGTTTCTTGACTAAAATGTTTATGGTACCCCAGTGTGAATTCGATCCCACATCTCTTGGCTTCATGAGACGAGTATGCTGCTAACTGTCTGTAGCAGGTCGAGCCCAGTAAGCCGAAAACAGTATTAATGGTGTGTGCCAACTTTTAGTTTTTTTTTTTTTTATTTCGTTAAATAAACTTTCAGCTAATGAAAACAAATAATATCCCTTTTAAAATTGAATAGTTATAGTAAAATCCTGGACGGCTATTTTTAATTATTTTAACCGACTTCAAAAAAAGGAGGAGGTTATCTATTCGGTTGTATTTTTTTCTTTGTTTGTTCTCTCAGAACTCCGTCATTTATGAAGCAATTTGGAAAAAAAAATGCGTTCGTCTAGGAATGTTTTCAATTAGGTCCCATAATTTTATCAAAATTATATATATTTTAATACCCCGTGTGGTGTCGGGTTAGAATTACACCTCTCCATTTCTTCCGTGGATGTCGTAAGAGGCGACTGAGGATATGGGTTAAGGTATACCGTAGGCGACAGGCTAGCAACCTGTCACTATTGTACCGTTTTTATCAAACTAAACCTAAAATTGCTAAAAGTGGCTCCGAAGCGGTAACGTTTCGCGTGCTCTGCCTACCCCATTTGGGAAAACAGGCGTGATGTTTGTGTGTGTGTGTATATATATATTTTTTTTGTTCGAAGTAATGAGATCCATTGATATAATTTTTTAATGAAATTCAAATCTTAATGAAATTATACTGTTCAATCTGTTTTAACTTGACATTTATTTATTTTTTACTGACATTTTGTTTTATCATGTAACTGCTATTATTATTTCTATTTAGGGACCTGATGTGCATGAATTTTATTAATTTGTTATAACCTACTCATGTTTCAGTTAAGTTTGGACAAGTGCAATATACTTCAATACTAATGCATGCTTACTACTTCTGGTGTGAAATAATAGAAAGAGTATTTGTATTGTATTGTATTGTATAGTACTTGTTGCTAAATTGCTATGCCCTTAAACAGGGTTGTACTTAGACCTAAGGTGACTGTACAAAGTGCAATGATAAAATAAAAATAAGCACCAAATCTCGATATGATGATTGGATCCTAAGGAAGTCGAGGGAAGTTGTAGACCTATGGTAAATTTGATATATTTAGTAGAAACTCGGCCATTTAATATTTTTTTTGTTGCATCATCGAGATAATAAGAAATTTTTATATTGACTTAAAGTATCTATAGAATATAAATGGCAATGAAAATGTAGCCCGTTTACAAGGAGAAACCTTCAATACCTAGCAAATTTCAAGCCTCTAAACTAGAACAACCGGAAGTACCTGCCTTATGGTTTATCGGTCTCAACAATAAGAGTTATGGTTTTTGCTTTTGAGGCACGGATCTCTGAAAAAACTAAAATAAAATAATGTCAAAAACTGTAAATACCTGAAACATCTAAGAATTATTTTACAGGTAAATGCCAACAGTTACCTTTTCTTAATGAATTAAGCTCCAGCAGATATTTGTAGAGCAACAATACTTACCTAATTCTAACAAGTATGTAAGTATCTAGAAAACTTTAGGCGTTGCAGATTATCTATTGAGTTTATTCTTACTAAACTATTCTATGTCCCTCCCAGGGTCTCAAACGGTCTCAGTAACAAATTTTATCTAAATTGGCTTAGCCTGTGTGTCTGTGTGTCTGTCTGTCTGTCTGTGGCATCGTAGCTCTTAAACAGGTGAACCGATTTGAATGCGGTTTTTTTTTTATTTGAAGCAGGCTCTCTAGTGATGGTTCTTAGACATGTTTTATTAAAATCGGTTCAGACTTTTTTTGTTACCTTAACACGTCTAAACCACTTGATTTAGATGAAATCGGTATACAGATAGTCTTGAGTCCCGAGGAAGAACATAAGCTTATCCCGGTAAATTGCATAGTTCCCGCCGCGCGTAGTACTAATTGAAGAAATCACTTGATTTTAGGGTTCAGTCTATGCTTTTTATATAAAAAAATTAATAAAAACAAACTCGTGACGCTATTGCGTGTATTGTCTGAGTCGAAGAGGCAAATGTTGCCACATACAAAATTCAAATTAAATCTTAAGTGTTGAAATTGTTAAAATAGATTTCAATACTAATATTGGAAAAAAGTTACCAAACGGTAGCCCTGTGCATTTTTAGTTCGAAGTGAAGCTCCAGGATCTAATGTAAGGAAAGGCTACCAGTGCTGGTAGCCTACCAGCACTGG
Source organism: Choristoneura rosaceana (assembly GCA_037349165.1). Classification (NCBI taxonomy): domain Eukaryota; kingdom Metazoa; phylum Arthropoda; class Insecta; order Lepidoptera; family Tortricidae; genus Choristoneura; species Choristoneura rosaceana. The sequence continues at coordinate 2,001,782 of JAZBNJ010000002.1, forward strand.
TAGCCTTTAGTAGTAGTAGCCTACGTTGGTAATCTACCTTAGCCGGTTTTTTGCTAATGTCTAATGTTGTATAGATTATGGTATGTAAGTATAATAAGACTCAAGTGCCCTCAACTTCAAACTTTATGGCTTCGCCCTTTTATAGGTCAAGACTCAAGACGTACAATAACGGAACACGATCTAATTTCAAGATGACGGCAAATTGACGCATCCGGTATTCTTTGATACGACCCTTTCGAGGACTCTTCAGGCTGACACCTTACACGCGGAGGACTTCCTGTAACCTTATGGTATCATTTTCTGAAGATGAATCTGCAGAGCTACTACGAAACTCGAAACTCGAAGTTCGTGTCGTGCGGTCTCTCTCGCTCTCGTAATAAATAGTATAAGTGTCAGAGGGACCGCACGACACGAACTTCGAGTTTCGTGGTAGCCCTGAAGGGCTACTCCGAAACACAAAATTCGAAGTTCGTGTCGTGCGGTCTCTCTCGCTCTCGTAATAAATAGTATAAGTGTCAGAGGGACCGCTTCGTGGTAGCCCTGCTGTCGGGGATGAGCGAGTGGCGATGTTGCCAGTAACAATAATATAATCCGTAACAAATTTGACGACCGAATAGGGATGTTGACGCCATTAAAAAATAATTCGAAGGCACTACTCCAGTAAAAAAACGCTTTATTTTAGCCCTGAAAACCAGATTAATTTTCGATTTACTGTAAAATTTGATTTTTTGTTGCTTTAAAACAAATAAATAGTTTATTGAGGTGGCGAACAAATAGCGACTTATGACGTCATAAGGTCGCTATTGCCATTGAAACTTTGGGAGAATTGTGTTTTGACAGCTCATAAAAAGTACGCCAGTTGATTGGTGGTGTCTTACATCCCTATTGGGAACGTGGAGGATGACAGCGCTACACATAGTGGTGGCAATTATGGGCATTATTTGGGCATGTTGCCACATCTGTCATTTTCATCATTGGGATTGGATGAAAATTTTAGAAGGATTCGATTTGTAGCATTCGAACATGTAGATGATGTCTAACTTTGGTATTTCTGCTTCTTTGGCTAGTTGAAGTATAATTTTGATAGTGTTTTATGCGGCGATTAACCTTAACAGTGAACAGTGATCACAAAATTCGATATTGCTCTCGTGTCTGACATTTTTTAATGCGCAAATTGTCTCCGCGTGGTTTTTGGAATTTTGCTATCAAGTTGCAAAAACTACAATCACCGTATTACGTGAAGAAGAATATATTTATCTTTATTTAACTGACATTGGCCCAAGCCTTAAAGGCCGCCATTAAGGAGAATAATAATTATAAAATTTTAGAACGTTTGAAACATATTTTTGGTATGATCATGTAATCGATAAGCCAAGGTTTCATGAATCAATTTTTTCGACTGTACGCACGGTGAAAGTATCACTTTTTGACCTCCAACGCAAAAAGAGGGGAGGTATCTCTGTGGCATCATAGCTCTCAAACAGTTGGACTGATTTTGATGCGGCTTTTTGTACGTGAAAGTGAATTTCGTTGAGATGGTTCTTAGCAATGTTTGACATCAGTTCAGCCATTTTTGAAACAGTGCACTTTGAAACAACAATGAGTATTTCAACTGTTCCAAGTTGCTTAGATTATGTAACCTAATCTAATCAACAAAAAGATGGAAAACCCCTGACTTTGTCACTTTAAAGTTGAATATCTCAAAAACGGCACAACTGATTTTGATGAAATTTATAAGAACCATCGCTAGAAAACTTGATTTCAAACAAAAACTGCATTCAAATCGGTCCAGCCGTTTAAAAGCTACGGTGTCACAGACATACACACAGACGCACATAGCGGTCAAACTTATAACAATGTCGGGGGTATGGTGCCGCCGAGTACGAAGTCCGTCCGTGATATTCTGTAGGTACTCTATCCACTATTCTTTAAACCTTATTTAAATAACCTCACGTATTACTAACATTTCAAAATGGCCCCTCGTTTGGAGCTAATACAAATTCTTTCGGATTCACAATGTGCGGTGCGCGGGCATATTTCATAAGTTGGAAATATGCCGTGTATGTGCGATGAAACGAGGAGAGAATTTGCGCTACCTTCCCGAAGGTACCTTTAGTTTTGTCAGTTTGTAACCCCCGACGCAAAAAAGGGGTGTTATAAGTTTGACCGCTATGTGTGTCTGTCTGTGGCACCGTAGCTTTTAAACGGGTGGACCGATCTGAATGTTTTTTTTTAATTGAAAGCAGGTTTTCTAGCGATGGTTCTTCATCATCATCATCATCATCTCAGCCGTAGGACGTCCACTGATAGGCCTCTCCCATAGACCTCTAGTTGCTTCGGTTGGCAGCGGCCTGCATCCACCGTGAACCCGCGGCTTTAACCAGGTCATCTGTCCATCTCGTTGGTGGACGTCCCACGCTGCGCTTGCCGATCCGCGGCCTCCACTCGAGAACTTTTCGGCCCCAACGGCCATCGGCGATGGTTCTTAGACATGTTTTATCAAAACCGGTTCAGCCGTTTTTGAGATATTGAATTTTGAAGTGGCAAAGTCAGGTGTTTTCAAACTTTTTGTTGGTAAGGTTGTGTTTAGAACTAACCTGTTACCCACGACTTTGTCTGCGTAGAAATCGTTATCGCTATCTCGCGAGAACTATGCAATTGCATCCGTCCGGGATAAAAATCTTTCTTATGTCGTTCTCTGGGACTCTTAAACAGTTGAGTACCGAATTTCATCTAAATAACCTAACTAACAAAAGTTGGAAAACCCCCGACCTTGTCACTTTAAAGATCAATATCTCAAAAACGGCTTAACCGATTTTAATGAAACATCTCTAAGAACCATCGCTAGAAAACCTGCTATCAAATAAAAAAACCGCATTCAAATCGGTCCACCCGTTTAAGAGCTACGGTGCCACAGACAGACACACATAGCGGTCAAACTTATAACACCCCTCTTTTTTGCGTCGGAGGTTAAAAATAGCAGCACCTCTGCACGGCTCTCATCAGACTTGTATTAAATAAAGTCTCCGTAAAGATTTGCAATTTTGAACATAAAACTACCGTGAGACTCACTCATCCCTACTTCCCTACTAATATTATAAATGCGAAAGTAACTCTGTCTGTCTGTCTGTCTGTTACGCTTTCACGTCGAAACCACTGAACCGATTTTGATGAAATTTGGTATATAGGTAGTTGGAACCCCAAGGATGAACATAGGATACCTTTTATTCCGGTAGAGGGCGCCACCGCGCGATAACCTAGATCCGCGCAGACGAACTCGCAAGCATAAGCTAGTATTAAATATATTGACAAGGATAACTCACGTTTTAAATCGAGTTTAGCTCGACATCTTTCGGGCTAATCCGTAGTCCTTCCTCCTTGGAACACGCGTACTGCGCGCCGCAGCTCCGAAACACAACGTACGAAGTTCGTGTCGTGCGATCCCTCTCGCTCTCGTATTAAATAGTATAAGTGTGAGAGGGACCGCACGACACGAACTTCGAACGTTGTGTTTCGGAGTAGCCCTTCAGCAAGGCTACCACGAAATTCGAAAATCGAAGTTCGTATCGTACCGTTCCGCCTACGCTTATGTTATTTAATACGAGAGTGAGAGGGACGGTACGATACGAACTTCGAATTACGTGTTTCGGAGTAGCCCTTCAGTTTCGTCGGGTAATCGCGCGAGCAGAGCAGCGGCGCGCAGTGCGCGAGTTGCAGCGGCTACGGATTACTACGGAGCCCGAAACATGTCGAGCTAAACTCGATTTAAGACGTGAGTTATCTGGGTCAATATATTTTATATCAGCGTAAGTAAATTAAATAAATAAATAATAAAAAAATTATAATAAAAATAAAATAAATTGAAATAAATGGTGAATTAATAGTAAATTCGAATTTAGCATTTCGTAGTATAGCTGGGCCTGTCCGACAGTCAATTATTATGATGATGATTAATTACAAATTCAACTCGAATCAACATGAAATCATTTCGGAATCGTAGGTATTGTTTCATGGCTTCATTAATTCCTAAAAGCACCTCAATCTGCCATAATATGACATGGGGCGAGAGTGAAACATTTGATTCCTTGGGCTACGTACGCAGTATGCTAATAACCGCGCGGTATTAGCGCCGTCTCTTTCTCAAGCGATATTTTGAAGAGGGACGGCGCCAACCAACCACGCGGGTAGTCGGATAGTGTGAACGTAGCCTAAAGCAGCAGGGCAACTACGAAATTCGAAACTCGAAGTTCGTGTCGTTCGGTCCCTTTGACACTTTTACTATATAAAACGAGAGCGAGAGGGACGATAAGATACGAATTTCGAGTTTCGAGTTTTCTTAGTAGCCCTGCAGAACCAATAGTTTGCAATTTGCAATATATTCAACGCGAATCTAACTTTAAAAATATACGTAATCGTATCATCTATATGGTAGTGCCATCACCAAGGTGCTTAACTTTCTAACAAAGCAAACTTTCGTAAGTACTTTTATCATCTTTTCTAATTTCTAATTTCTAAAACTATATAAAAATAAGTCGAGTTTTCCTTCCTGACGCTATAACTCCAGAACGCAAGAAACGATTTCAAAGGTTTTGCATTCGTTGGAAAGGTCTCGGGCTCCGTGAGTTTTATAGCAAAGAAAATTCAGGAAAAATTTAAAAAGAAAAGCGGGAAAATATTTTTTCACATACAGCGCCATCTCTGATACATAGCATGTACTACAAACCAATATGGTGGCGAAACGGAGTTCGCCGGGTTTGCTAGTCTTTTCTAAAATCAAAAAAAGTTGAAGATCATCATTTCTTTCAATGATAGGTAAATAGCTAAGAATCACTTTAAAAGAACTAATTGAAATCTGTCCATCAGTTTGAGAGACAAACAGACATTGGTGTCAAACTTATAATAGAGGGGCTGTTAATTTTGTAAGAAAGCTGTAAAGGGCATTTTTACAAGTTAACTTTTAAATACCGGGTATGGCCTGTAATATAAGCAAAAAAATAAAACATAGATCATACTCCTCAAACTGAACAACATTAGTTCAGCGAATTTTAAAAATAATTAGTTTTTTAATTTTTATTACACTTTTAAGTTTAATCGAAGAAGCAATGTAAAGCAAAATGCTTGATGTCTGTGTAGCGTGACAGGCGACGTCAGTTGTGTTCTAGGATGGCGTACATTGATGGCAGTATTTAATATGTATGAAAAAAGGAAATTTTCAAGACTCCATTATTTTTAAAAGTCGCTGAACTAATGTTGTTCAGTTTAACGAGGACGATCTATGTTTTAATTTTTTGCTCGTATTACAGGCCACACACACACACACACACACACACACACACACACACACACACACACACACACACACACACACACACACACACACACACACACACACACACACACACACACACACACACACACACACACACACACACACACACACACACACACACACACACACACACACTCTCTCTCTCACACACACACACACACACACAAACCTGTATTCCCAAATGGGGTAGGCAGAGCACACGAAACGTTACTGCTTCGGAGCCACTTTTAGCAATTTTAGGTTTAAAGTTTGATAAAAACGGTACAATAGTGACAGGTTACAGGTTGCTAGCCTGTCGCCTACGGTATACCTTAACCTATATCCCCAGTCGCCTCTTACACACTACGCGGATTACAGGCCACACCCGGTGCAAACACCGCTTTCGGAAAGACCATCACTACCAAGAATGCTCCGCAAGAAACTTGACGGAAAGTTAGGTATTTTTATCAAAACCTGATAGACTGAGTTAACTAATATTAAATAGTATATGAATGTATCGATAATTTTTATGAGAACATACCCTTTTATCTCTGTGTTGCCATCCATCTGAAATTTTAATTAACAAAACATCCATAGTGTAATAGATATCAAGACTTGACACACCATTAATTCGGAGTTAGTACAAAAGCAATTTATTAGCCATCAACCCTCGTCAGTACCCACTTCATTTAGTAACGACAACACTGCACTATATTAACAACGTTTACTTCAGCACAACTATACACAACAACTTCAGTACAACATACATGCGTTCCAAAATTATAATTAAACTTGCCGATTTTACCCGCTGCCTGTTTCAAAATGTTGCCAGTTTCTAAATTTTTGTTACTTTCACAGAGTTCATACCTGGACTGGACAGGGTGGGTTTCTGTGACCGGTTAGATGGCGCTAGTGTTGCAAAGTCTGATTGACAACTTTGCCATTTATTTGTGTCAGCAGGGCTACTACTAAACTCGAAACTCGAAGTTCATATCATGCGGTCCCTCTGACACTTATACTACTTAATACGTGAGCGAGAGGGACCGCACGACACGAACTTCGGGTTTCGAGTTTCGTAGTAGCCCTGCTGGTTTGTTATTGGTTAAATAAGTAAAGCTTAAAGAAGCAATACTCGGACATCACATGCTGCATGATGATCGCTTCACACCGGTGGTAAATCAGAAAGGTCTTAAGCGCAATCGCAATCAGCGTGGGACCATTACTGCAGCGTAATCCTGTATTCAAGCTCCAGTACCGATGGTGGAAATCTACCTGCAAGGCTACCACGAAATTCGAAAATCGAAGTTCGTATCGTACCGTCCCGCCTACGCTTATGTTATTTAATACGAGAGTAAGAGGGACGGTACGATACGAACTTCGAATTTCGTGTTTCGGAGTAGCCCTTCTGACTCGGTAAGACGACACCGGAGAAGGAGTTCGAGCACGTCTGCGAGGCACTTGAGGCCCCAGTTACAGAGAGCCCATCTATAGCTGTCCATCCTCCCACTCGAGTCTCAAAGGGCTAACAATTTCAACCCATTTAGACCCCAAGTGCCTGCCAAGCACAAGCAGATGTTCTTGCGCTCCGACTTCTGAGCGAAGGGGGTGGTGTTCCGTCGTTTAGGGTAGCGACGAAGACTACTTTCAAAAATCCCAAATTGGTTTTTTATATGTAAGTATTTTTTGTGTTTTTTATATGTATTTTTATTTTTATAATTTGAATTTTATAGCGCATTGATGATTTATTTTTGCTGTAATTTTTTGTTGATAAATCCATACTAATATTATAAATGCGAAAGTGTGTTTGTGTTTGTATGTTTGTCCCTCTTTCACGCCGTAACGGATCGACGTGATTTTTGGCATAGAGATAGTTTATGGGCCCGAGAGTGACATAGGCTACTTTTTATCCCGGAAAAATGCACAGTTCTCGAGGGAACAGCGCGCGATAACCGAATACCACGCGGGTGGAGCCGCGGGCAAAAGCTAGTTGGTTAAATAAATAAATTAAGCAATACATCACATGATGCATGATGATCGCTTCACACCGGTGGTAAATAGGAAACGCCGTCTAAACCGCAATCGCAATCAGCGTGGGACCATTCCTGCAGCGTAGTCCTGTATTCAAGCTCCTGTACCGATGGTGCACATCTACCTGTCTTGGATGGACAAGAAGACGACACCGGAGAAGAGTTCGAGCACGTCTGCGAGGCACTAGAGGCCCCAGTTACAGAGAGCCCATCTATAGTTGTCCATCCTCCCACTCGAGTCTCAAAGGGCTAACAATTTCAGCTTATTTAGACTCAAAGTGTCTGCCAAGCACCAGCAGATATTCCTGCGCTCCGACTTCTGAGCGAAGGGGGTGATGTTCCGTCGTTTAGGGTAGCGACGAAGACTACTTTCTTGTTGATTAATAAATAAATCACGATATAAACGCCATCTTCCGATATATCTCGCCTGTCAAGAAACCCTCATTCATTCATTGGTACTATATGACTATCATGAATTTACAGTGACCGTACCGTACTCGATAGCGACGGCGTAAAATATTTGTAGAAGCACTGTACCTATAATTCTCCATATAAATAATTTAAGCCATCGCGTATGTTCAGTAAGTAAGCCATTGAGTATGGTCACTGTAAACTCATGGTAGTGGTACTTATATGTGTGAACTGTGCTTTAGTGGCATCTTAGGCAAAAAGTATTACTCACAATCAGTGTTTTTTTTTTTCAATGTATGTTATAATTATATATGTATTTATCAAGCTAATTTAAAACGTTTTGCGCATATTACAAGGTTGTCGCCACCTCTCTTTGATCCGAATTGTTTTATCTCCACTGGGTACACTGAAAAAAATAAAAATGTTATTAACTAAAGAGGTGATGTCGCCGGCAACGGAAAGTTTCTTAAACTTTACTAGCTGTTGCCCGCCACTTTGTCTGCGAAGAATTGGTTTCGCCATGCAACAGGAACTGTGCATTTTCCCGGGATTACTAATACTTTCATTGTTAGCGATATTTTGCCTCTGTGAAAACCCTCATTAGTCTAGCGTAATTGCATAAATTATTGGGCAACACTGGATAATCAGATTTTCCATACTTTTGTACTTCAATACTCACTCCTGTTCTCGTAAACAGGTAAATATTTCTGTTCCTTCAACATCTTCATTTTTTTTCTATTGTCTTTGTGAAATCTGGCCAAATGGTGCGAGCCTAGTTTGAGACCTAATTCGAAGATGCTGACACGTTTTCTCAACTTAGTATTGGCTGCGATTATTCTGCTCCATGTTTTTACCGTCTTGGATGCGGATCTGAGTGACGCGTCGTCTAGGAAACTGAAATTTACCAAGATTTTTGAGAAACTTTAACGCTTCTTCCTAGTCGAGACCGCGTCTTTGGTTTCCACCACTGAAACTACGAAACTCGAAGTTCGTGGGGTGCGATCCCTCTGACACTTATACTATTTAATGCGAGAGCGAGAGGGACGGTATGATACGAACTTCAAGTTTCGAGTTTCGTAGTAGCCCTACTGGTGTTGCAGATGTTCATGGGCGGTGGTGATCTCTTACCACCAGGAGACCCACTTGCTCGTTTGCCATCCACTCTAATAAAAAAATATTTTATAAAAACGGAAAGCGGAGCGAGGAAGAGGAGAGGGGAACGGGGTGGAGAAACAAGCGCGAGCGGGGAAGTGGAGTGTGGAGCTCTTTGAATGTAAAAACATTCTGCAACTCAGTTCCGCTTTACTTTGTCACTCCGGTCTACTATCTACCGGTCTACTCCGCGCCTTCGTAACTCCGCTACGCATTACTTTCTCACTCTACTCCGCAATCTAACTCCGCGCTTAAGCACAGTTACAGTCCGGAACCCTGAACTCGAAAATCGAAGTTCGTATCGTACCATCCCGCTCACTCTCGTATTAAATAATATAACCGTCAGCGGGATGGTACGATACGAACTTCGATTTTCGAGTTTCGTAGTAGCCCGGCTGCTCGGCATTACCCCTTCGCTTCTCTCCACTGCCTCATTCCGCTCTAGTAGACAGGAAGCCTTGTTGTGAAACACTGTAAAAGGTACGACAGATAATTTAAAAAAAAACTTACGCAAATATCTTCCAAGCCATCTCAAGCGGCAAGGAAGTAATCGGATCTTGTTTTCTTTCGCAAAACAATGTTGATCCAAAAATAAATATACTGTCTGTGTACATGATTTTTCCTATGTAGGTAAACGCAAAAAGTAAAAACTTTGATGAGGGTACAATCAAAATAAGATTGTTTTTTGTTTACCCCCTACAGGAAAAGACAAAGGCATCGCAACCCACAACGTCAATGAGTTTGCACGAAACGTATCAAAATTTCACACAATTATGTACACTTATTAAATTGTGTGACAAAATGATAAATATGTAAACTAAAATATATCATAGTCAAAATATCATATACCTATATGTATACGGGACTTATCATGCTATTTTTACACAACACTATGAGTGAGAATCACGAAAGTTTAAAACGTTATAAAATATATCAGTCATACATAATCTTTAATTTTGTGAACACATAAATACAACATGTAACAGGAGGATACACAAGCGCACAAACATTCATACATTGTTCAAAATGAAATGAAAATAAACAGCATGGACTTAGGTAATTCTTTAAGTAATATTAAATGAACAGCTTTCTTGTATTAGCAATCCATTCTAACTCAAACTCAAACTCAAACTAAAACCACGGACGGACAAACATGGCGAAATAAAGGTTCTTTGTAGGACGGAACTCTAAAAACATTAGGCAAATAATACATTTGTAAATGATTTTTAAACTATAAAAACTTAATAATAATAATTAAAAACTTTATCGTATCACAGGACAATTGATAACTAATGGGTTTCAATTCAGTACTTTTCTTCTATTCATTATTCGTGCGAATATTAATGGCTTTAAATTGGTCACAATTCAATTTTCCTTCACATTGCTACTACTAAAACATGAAAACATAGTCATTTACATAAATACAAAGCTTAAAATGTATAAGCTAAATCCCTTTACTTTTTGCATTTGGGGTAACTCTTAAAAAAGCTGGTAACATTAAAAAAAAGCAAGTAGTCGGGGCTGCGTAGCGGGCAGCCGCCTGTTTGACTTACTTTCGGCGGTATTTTTGCATTCCGGAAATTGTTGCATTATTTCAGTTTCTAGTATTCTTTGCGGTTTATCGCTCGTTACTGTTTATAACTGCCACTAACTCGTGCCTGCTTTCTCCACTTAACTCTCTAAAATGCCTAGTGTTACCATCGAGTTGAAGTGACAGATGTTATGAGTGTGAAAACTCGCTGTTTCTGACTCGAAAACATCGATTTGTCCTATTTTAAAATTGCTAGTATACGTAAACAACCAGTAGCCATGGAATCTGACTCTCAGGAGAAAGGTGAGCATTGTATTTTCATTGCAAACGTCTTGTCTAAATCAGATTGGAATTGACGTCCCACCGTATTACCCGACCAAATGGGGAGTCTCACCTTTCATTTGTGACATGGCACGTTTTCCAATGTTCTCTTCTGTTATTTCTTTTGTTTTTATTAACGTTTAATAATCCAATTACGTGTTTAATTATGTGTTATACTCGAAAGTCTGAAATTGGTAGTAGTTTCTTTTACTCTAAGAACTATCACGTGATTTTTCAATGTCATCCTATCTATTTAAATTGGCTGGCTTATAATCCAAACATCAATATTGTTAGCTAACAAGTGCACCCATACATATCTTATCATTGTTTATGAAAACTATGCAAGAATAAACTCCTATAATGAATGCTAATCGTTTTAAACGCTTTTATCTGTGGGTAAACATTTAAAATTGAACTTTTATCTAAAAAATTTCATTGATGTTGATGTCTTAGACTAGAAATACATAACCTTAAAGTCTGGACCCCAAGTAACAAGTTGTTACAAGTTGGCTTTTTTATAGTTTTTCAAGTCCTTGAAAGTAACGTCTTTAGGCAGGTTTTTGCTATTGAATCTTAATTTCTTAAACTGGTTTAAGTCTAATTTTTTTTGACATAACCGAACCATAAGCTCGCTCGGTTTTAATTTGATAATATTACGTTGTGACTCTTACCATATACAAAGATATGTTGTATACATAATTAATATACAAGAGTTAAACTCTTTTGATTTTTATTCCTTTGTAAGGAATATTAAAAACTAATCAAGTCATAAATAATGGGTTGGAGCCATAGGTCAAATTAAAACTTGTGGCAAGAATTTATGAGTATGGGTTTCTTAGATGGAGGCATAAATGTGATCTTGAGTCGACTACTTTCAGAAGAAGTGATGCTGATTTACAAGTTTGTTAGATAGACCTTTGCATTTGGAGTTAGTTTTGGTGCGAGTTAGTGTAACATGTACTAAGGATCCCAGTAAGGGCCAGTACAGACGGATTGCATTCCAAGTGCAACATAACTGCAACTGCCAACTGCCGATACATTTTTGTTGGAGTTCGGTTGCAGTCGGCACAACTGCATTCTGACTCCAATTAAAATGTATGGGCAATTGGCAATTAGTTTTTAGGGTTCCGGAGCCAAAATGGAAAAAAAAACGGAACCCTTATATCTAGAACCCTTAGCCATGTTTGTTTTCTAAATAAATAAAAAAAAAAGTCTGTCTGTCTGTCTGCGGCTTTGCTCAGGGACTATCAATGCTAAAAAACTGTAGTCAAAAGTAAATATAGGTTTGCCAGTTAAAAATAAATATAGGTTTTTATCTCTTTTAAAATAATATACAGTAGAAGTAAACCACCAGTTAACGTAACTTGTAATAATAATACACATAATAAAATATTGTATTTCTTAAATTTCAGAACAAAACCCTCAAGTTCTTTCATCAGGTGACAGTGTGACAAATGGCAACACTTCCCAACCATTGTTTCCGGACAGCCCCATCTATGAGCCTGAGGATGAAGCGGACATCACGGAGAAGGAGGTTTGTTATTATAGAAAGCTTTCCATTAACAAGTTTTTGTAATCTTGTTGTATTTGTATGGAGAAGGGCGAGCAACAAGGAGGTACACCTGAAAAGAGATGGTGGGAAGGCTCGGATGCTTATTCAAGTAATGGGGAATGTCTGAAAAATTAAGAAACGCTTGAAACTTTTTTTATCTATAGGAATAACCTTTCTAATTAACAGAAAAAAATATCAGATTTTTAGTAGCATCAATTAATTGAATAAAATTAAAGAGTTTTATTTACCGCCAAATTAAGACAATCTGGTCATTTATGGGTTGTTCCATAGTCCAGAATAAAATTAAAAGTTCTGTACCTCAAAAGAAAAAAACGGAACCCTTATAGGATCACTTTTTTTTTATCCATTAGTCTGTCTGCCAACTGTCTGACCCTATTTGTCAGGAACACGTGGAGGTATCAATCTGAAATTTATATCAAATGTCTACTGCCCCTTGTAGGTGTTAAAAAGTCAAACTTCTAAGCCAATGCAATCAAAAGATGCAGCCCTTTATGATGCAAATTTCCGCAAATTTTCGAAACTTGCAAGGGAATCAAAACCTACTTCCTGTGAACTCAGAATCTTGAAATTTGGTATGAAGGTAGGGTAGCTATTATAACACAACCAACTAGAAAAGTCTGAAAATCCTGATTTTTTATGTCTGTCTGTAAATATCAATGACCAATATATTCTGACCCCACACTGCGTACATTTTGCTTAAGAGTAGGGCTCCGCATACACTGGATGTATTAAATCAATTGATTCAAGACACGATTCCCGTTTACTTGATGCTGACATCGAGTCGATTTTTATCTTGCAAAAGAGAACAGTCAGAGCAATTTATAATTTGAAGACGCGTGAATCTATAAGATCATTTTTTAAAGAAACTGGTATCCTAACCCTGCCGTTGCTCTATGTTTTTGAAATAATAATGTATGTTAGGAAGAACATATGTGATTTTCCCACTAACGTCGATAAGCCAAACGCTACTAGAAACACAGGGAAGCTTAAAGTTCCATCTTACAGACTGGCTAAAACCAAAAAGTCGTTTTTGGGAAGTTGCATACGTTTTTACACACGATTCCCGTTTACTTGATGCTGACATCGAGTCGATTTTTATCTTGCAAAAGAGAGCAGTCAGAGCAATTTATAATTTGAAGACGCGTGAATCTATAAGATCATTTTTTAAGGAAACTGGTATCCTAACCCTGCCATTGCTCTATGTTTTTGAAATAATAATGTACGTTAGGAAGAACATATGTGATTTTCCCACTGACGTCGATAAGCCAAAGGCTACTAGAAACACAGGGAAGCTTAAAGTTCCATCTTACAGACTGGCTAAAACCAAAAAGTCGTTTTTGGGAAGTTGCATACGTTTTTACCTATAATAAAATTCCAAAAAATATTACTGAAGAAACTGATACAAAATTTAAATCTACTATCAAAAAGACGTTAATATCTAAGGCTTATTATAAAGTCAACGATTATTAATCATGGACAGGGATATTTGGAAATAATTCCGATCCGCACTAGCAATCCCTTCAAATAGTGAACCTACTGTGTTAAAAATAAAATTGTGTTAAATACTTGTAATGTGTAGTATATAGATATCATTTATAAATATTGTGAATCTGTTTTTAAAAAAAAAAATCCTCGTTGAGTTTTTTGCCGATTCTTCTCAACAGAGGTTTTTTCCGAACCGGTGGTAGATTTTTTGACGTTCATAAGTGCTTATCATAGCCTAAATTGAATAAAGAGATTTTGACTTTGACTTTGACTTACATACCTATAAATGTGTATGGAACCCTCGGTGCGCGATCCGACTCGCACTTTCCCGGTTTTTATTTAATGTAATTCTGCACAATCACAGTCACTGCTAGACTTTCATGTCACAAGCTATACGAATATAGGTAGTCAAAAGGACTTGAAACATTGAAACATTGAAGCCGTGGTGGCCTAGTGGTTTGACCTATCGCCTCTCAAGCTGAGGGTAGTGGGTTCAAATCCCGGCTCGCACCTCTGAGTTTTTCGAAATTCATGTGCGCTATTTGCGGTGAAGGAAAACATTGTGAGGAAACCTGCACAAACCTGCGAAGCAATTCAATGGTGCGTGTGAAGTTCCCAATCCGCATTGGGCCCGCGTGGGAACTATGGCCCAAGCCCTCTCATTCCGAGAGGAGGCCTGTGCCCAGCAGTGGGACGTATATAGGCTGAGATGATGATGATGATTATTTAAGTATTATTTTTACTCAAAATTTAGAAATATTTACCATTTTTCAGATATCCACCAGCGTTATTGATGAGAGCAAAACAGAAATAATACCTGAAGCTAAAGGTAAGCTCTATAATTTAATCAATAGTCTATTTTTTTTCTTTTTGCATATGGGCAGTTGTTTAATTAATGCGATTTTGCTTTAATTTCAATTCGAAAAAAAAACTTCAAAATCTGATAAATATATTGAAGACTAACTTTTGCCCGTAATTCCGTTCGCGTACATAGTAAAATTAACGATTATAGTAAGTAAAGTAGTTGATACAAATATATAAATCCCTTTTATTCTGTATGCCACGAGTATTTCAGAAAATACGACTACCTGTAGTTACAGAGATATAGCTGCTTTGAATAGAAAATATAAATGACTTTTATTCCCTACTAGCTTTTGCCCGCGGCTCCGCCCGCGTGGTATTCGGTAATCGCGCGCTGTTCCCTCGGGAACTGTGCATTTTTCCGGGATAAAAAGTAGCCTATGTCACTTTTGGGCCCATAAACTATCTCTATACCAAAAATCACGTCGATCCATCGCTCCGTTACGGCGTGAAAGACGGACAAACACACAAACATACAAACACACTTTCTCATTTATAATATTAGTATGGATTATGTGAGAATTTCAGAAAGACCCCTTGTAGTGCACCTTTATGTATCTCAAATTTTTTTTGCAAAATTTCAATTCTCTAGCTCCAGTGGTTTAGACTATGCGTTATATTCAGTAACTCAGAAGGGCTACTCCGAAACACAAAATTCGAAGTTTGTGTCGTGCGATCCCTCTCGCTCTCGTATTAAATAGTATAAGTGTCAGAGGGACCGCACGACACGAACTTCGAATTTTGTGTTTCGGAGTAGCCCTTATGCACTTAATTAATCAGGATGACTTCAGCTTACATACACCTTCGCACAAGCCATAATTTAGTCACTGTTACAGTTGACCAACCAACTCCACCATCCAAGAGGAAACTCTCTGATGAGGCAGTAGACAGCAGCGCTAAGATCCAAAAACTTGACACCGAAAACATCCTTATTGCCATTCCTGATACCCAACATCTGGATGAGGAAGTCTCAGAAATAACCAGTGCAGCTAAAAATAAAATTGAGGATATCATACCAACTAGAGTTCGAACACCAGTGAGATCTAGCCCTAGAACTGTCAAACGTAGCAACAGTGCAGACATTACCAAGCCTAGAACACCTAAAACGCCAAAGTCGCGCCCAGCCAGCGCAGACACCACAAAAGAACGTAAAACGCCTAGAAAACTGCAAATCAAAGAAAAGCCTGAAGATGTATCAACAACAAGCTCGCGTCCGAGCGTAGAATTCATCCAAGAAATTCCACCTAGGAAAATCCCGGAAACAATTCCAGAAGAGAGCAACTCTGAACTGAATGACTCGCAAAATTTCCATCTAGCTCTATCGCCTACAACTGATGAAGAGGTTAAACCTGTATCTAATAACTATAGCAGTGATCCTGTACTAGTTAAGGACAGGGAGGAAATTATTAGCCCAGGGAAAATCAATAAAACCCACAGTGAAGGTTTCAGCTATTCTGATCAAAGCAACTACTCTCAACCTAAAACTAACAAAGTAGACAAAGGAAAGACCACTGACCAGGAAAGCACTGACAGCGTAGAATCACTACCATCCCCTGATCAAATGCCGTCAGTGGCTTCAAAGATGATTTCCAAATTATCTAATGGTACTTCTTCTACACCCACCGAGCTTCTATCAGGCAAAAGAACAGACGATAGTGACAGTACTCCTGACATGCTGAAATTGACTAACAATTTAGGAAAACGCGGGAAGAACGAATCCTTTAGGGCCAGTAACACTACAACGCCATCAACTATTTCACCTTTCCAAAATGGACACACTTTATCAGAGACACAACCACAACCGGTTTTCGATGTCCTGGTGAACTACAATGAAGATGGGGAATTCCTATCGTTGTATGTAGTTAAAACTGATAACGACCTTGGCTTAGACATGTGCAGGGAATACCAAAGATTTTCAAAGCGGTTCACTATAGATCCGTATTTAGGAGATGTATCTGTAAGTACTTCTCCTTCCAGTGTAACCAGTACGGGCATGATCAATCTACCCAACAGAACGTCTTTCGCGTCAACAGTTAGTTCCACCTCGAGTTCCAGCAACCGAACTAGCGATGGGGCATTCGTGGTACCCCAACCGCCTAGAAAATCTGTTGTGAACCCTACAAGTTCTGTCAAAGGATTCGATGCCGTAATCAAGAAGATCCAAGACGTCTTCAGTCATGCCCGGGAAGCTTATGACGGGAACCGTTCTTGCATAGAAGAAAAGGTTTCAGTTGCAGTACAAACTTCGCCTTCATTAGAATCAAGTTTAAGCAATGGTAACTTAAGCCCAGAGGAATCCAGCAAATGTGATAAAGTGACACCAAAGAGCTCCTTAAAGAAAAGCAGAGTTAGAGGTCGACGGAATCTCTCCACTAAAACAAAACGTAACATTCTACCGACACAAGCCGAAGAGCCTGAATACATGTATGGTATGAACTCACCTGAGATGATACCAACTAACGGAGAAGACAAGTCAATTCTTAAGTCGCCAAAATCAGAGAAACCATTGGCGACTTTAGTTGCTACTCCGAAATCTGTTTCCAAACTGAAGCAGAAGCGCCGTCCAACATCGCCTAGACCTGCGACTCCTGTTGAGAAGTCCTTAGTGAAGTCGGAGTATCCAGGATATGCTCCAGACACAGCAGTATTGGCCAAATGGGTGGACAAACGTTATTACTCAGGCAAAGTATTGGAGATTACGGAACCTAATAAATATTTGATAAAATTCGATGATGGCCAATCCAAAGTGTTGTTGGATGATTTTATAATCTTTGGGGATACAAAGACGTTGCCGTTGCTTGGGCAGTCGGTATATGCGATGGTGGATGAAGAACAGAATTACGAGCCTGGCTTGGTGTTAGGAGTCGAGGAGAATGACAGTGGCACTGTTACTTACCGGTGCACTACTGATGGGTAAGTGGCATTATTTTGAAATAAAATATTTTTTTTTGTTCGACTGGATGGCAAACGACGGGAACGCATCTGAATATCGAATGGGTCATAATATCGAAAGGTTTATTTTCGGAAACCCTAAACTTCTCAGGATTCATTAAATCGGCATCGTATAAAACCCCTTAGGTTAGGTTAGGTTAGATTTACAACAATCTAAAAAAAAAGTCTTAAGAAAAATACCTTTTCGATATTATGATCCATTCGATATTTTACCCCAAACGAGCAAGTGGGTCTCCTGATGGTATCACCACCGTCCCTGCAACACCAGGGGTATTGCCAACCTAGAAGCCTAAGATGGGATGGAATTCTTGTTTGAAAGTGAATGAAAAGTGGAAATTTAAACATGATTTTGCATAATTTTGGACATTTACGAATTGTTTCACTATTCTCTGATATATGCCTGATATTTTTATTTTACGATGTGTGTGATGAGATGACTGATGGTGTATCTGTTTAGTTCAGTGGTTCTCAATAGTTTTTTGACCAGTGTTTGTCCGGAATTGCTTCCTTGGCGCCACTAAACCTAGTTTGCGATAAAGAAGCGAGTTTTTTATATTTATTCGACTGGATGGCAAACGAGCAAGTGAGTCTCCTGATGGTAAGAGATCGCCACCGCCCATAAACATCTGCAACACCAGGGTTATTGCAGATGCGTTGCCAACCTAGAGGCCTAAGATGCAATACCTCAAGTGCCAGTAATTTCACCGGCTGTCTTACTCTCCACGCCGAAACAACAGTGCAAGCACTGCTTCACGGCAGAATTAGCGAGCAAGATGGTAGCAATCCGGGCGGACCTTGCACAAGATCCTACCACATGCAAATTTACTTTGACCATAAGCTTCTTTGACCCTGAAAGTAAAGAGTATGGTCCTCTTCCAGCGATACAGTGGTGATGGTGACAGCTTCGGAACTGTACCTGACGGAGGATCAGGCGCGCTCGCTGAAGGAGGCGGGGCGGCGCTCGCCGGCCTCGCCAGCCACTCCGCGCCGGCGGCACCACAGGGAGCTGGATCTAGATAATATCATACAGGTACTTTTCAGCACCAGTTTCAGGTACGTCTATGGGTACCTACACTAAAAAAATCTATTTTTTTACTAGCTTTTGCCCGCGACTTCGTCCGCGTTACTTTAGTTATCAGGGCATATGTTTTAATTAACCCCCGTTATAATTAACTTTTCCCCTCCATTTTACCCCTTTAGGGGGGAATTTTATTAATTTCACCTATACAAATAATTTTTCATTGTAATCGAGAACTTATATACCTATTTTCATACTTCTAAGTCCAGAAATGAGAAAATTTCCATACAGACTACCCCCTCATTTTACCCCTTTAGGGCTGTGCGTTGATATATAACCCAGTAAGTCAGGTTTGCCTTTTATAGACCTATATAGATTTTTTTATAGTACAATTTTGTCGGCATATACATACATATAAATCCGTGCAAAATGACACCTTTGTAGCATTGATAGTCCCTGAGAAAAGCCGCGGACGGACGAACAGACAGACATGGCGAAACTATAAGGGTTCCGTTTTTTCCCTCTTGGCTCCGGAACCCTAAAAAAACGTAAATTGTTAGCCCTGTTGCACACGAGCGGGTGGATAACCAACTCATCTCCTAACCGGCCCCGAAGATCTTCTGTTCCGTCGTCTTGTGGGGAAAAAAAGTTTATCATACATATAAACCCCCTTGCAAAAAAAAACTGGCACCTATGGTTCTTGTATTTTATGTGCATGATAGCTTACTTCCTAAGCTTCAATGCCTAAAAATCCGAAAAACCATAGGTGCCCTATTTTTTTGCAAGGGGGTTTATTATTAGAAAGTTTATCTGCACAAAATTTAATGATAACCTAGGACTGATCTTTGGGAGAGACCTTTGTCCAACAGGGGACGTCTTACGTCTTGGTTTGATGGACGGTTGATACAATGATGATGTGATGACCTTTATATAATTTGTTAAAAAAAAAAAAAGTGGTTGAAGAATATTGAATTTACTTTCAGGGTCCACGGAGCGCGAGGACTCGAGACAAAGGCAACTCCAGCGCCAAGAAACGCGTGACGTCGCCGAAAAGTCCAAAAGCATCCACATCAGGTAAATGGGGAAAGGAAGCAAAAAACGATATAACAACTATTAAGAGCGTTTATACCTGCTGAACTGGCAACGTTGCATTTTTGTAAGTTTTTCTCGATTATTCCATAAAAATTGAATGAAAATTAAAAATGTTGTCTGATAAAACTGTTCCTAATATACAAGTTAATGTCTACTCCAATAATTATTCGTGATAGACTTTTATATTCTTTAAAAACGAACAAATGTTTATAAACGGTTTTCAAAGAAAATAAAAGTCTATCGTTCATTTAACCGTCAGTTAACACTAATCAATGGATGGTGAAACAGCCCCTAAATTCCAGTAATCAACACCCAGTTATTGACTACTTATTTAGATCATTTAAGACACATTTTAAATTATCTAAGACTACTTACTTCGTATAATGTGCATCTGCCAAATTATCACCGTGATACTTTCGTCGGCAATTAAATCAAATTAACTACATATTCATAATTCAATAAGTATTCATTTATTGTTTACAGTACCTATTATAATTAAATAAATAAATAAATAAATATCACGGGACAATTCACACCAATTGACCTAGTCCCAAAGTAAGCTTAGCAAAGCTTGTGTTATGGACACTAGGTAACGGATAAATATAGATAAATACATACTTAAATACAAATTAAACATCCAAGACCCGAGAACAAACATTCGTATTATTCATACAAATATCTGCCCCGGCCGGGATACGAACCCGGGACCTCAAGCTTCGTAGTCAGGTGCTCTAACCACTGGGCGATCCGGTCGTCAAAATCAAATTAAATCTTTTCATAGCTTTCAATTCCAATTCATCTATGTATTCAGATCTGACTATGTCCTTTCTAGGTCTAAAAACAAAGAGTACCCCAGTGAGCCGTAAGCGTCTCGCGAGCGAAAGCAGCGAGCTGAGCGAAAGCAGCAATTCGGCGCCGCCCGCACGGCTCGAGGAAGTCGCCGGCGTTGAGCCAGAGGTGCAGCGCACGCCGCGCAAGATTGACGGCGTCAAAGGTCAGTGGAGCGGGCTTGACGGGACGATTTGGAAACATTTTGATAAAAGTCTTGTTTACATTTAGCCTTGTTTACATTTTGTTAAGTAGCAAGTGCAGGTGAGAAGTGCAGGTGTAAAGTGATTAGTAAAAACAACGTGTAAACGGCCACGCTGTTAAGTGACAAGTGCGAATGCGAAGTAAAGTGAATAGACGCCCGGTCTATTTTTGCCTGTTAAGTAGTTGCCCCCGCACACCCGCTTACTCCCCGCACTTTCGTCCTAACTAAACACTGTGTAAACAGTATCTGCTTGTTAAGTGCATAGTATTAGTGCATAGTACTAGTAGTGCATTTTGTTCCACACTGCACCTGCACGAAGTACAACTAAGCAATGTGTAAATGATTTCTTAACACTTAACACTTGTCATCGTAAAAACTTGTTAACTAATCACTTCTCACCTGCACTTGCTACTTAACAAAATGTAAACAAGG
Source organism: Choristoneura rosaceana (assembly GCA_037349165.1). Classification (NCBI taxonomy): domain Eukaryota; kingdom Metazoa; phylum Arthropoda; class Insecta; order Lepidoptera; family Tortricidae; genus Choristoneura; species Choristoneura rosaceana. Next base: position 2,022,978 of record JAZBNJ010000002.1, read on the forward strand.
CTAAAATCAAAGTCAAAATCTCTTTTAAGATTGGTTTTTTGGAATCTTTTTGTATTTTTTATTTTAATTCAAAATTTTTACTACGGTCAACCCGTGAAACCTAAATTGAAAATACAAACTGAAATATAGATGCACAGAAAAAGCAGAAAAATAAGATCAGCCCTGGGAATCGAACCCAAGTCCTCGGCATTCCGTGCCGCGTGCTATAACGGTACACCACCGCTGGACAACGGTACAGACACGAATTTCCCTATGGATCACTTATGTATCTCAGTTTGTTTTTGTTTCTTATATAGCCACTTAAGCAGTGACACTAGCGACATCTATGCCGTAGCCCTCATCGAGAAACTTTTTTCGGTACTCAATCGGAACTAACCGCTCACCCGGACAAGAGATATCGTTATGAAGCAATCAAATTGAGATTGGTTTTTTGGATATTTTTTTTTTGTAATTTCTAATTTTTGTTACTTTTACGGTCATCAAAATTTGGAATTGAAATAAAAAATACAAAAAGATTAAAAAAAAACAATCTTAAACATTTTGATATTTGGTCAACCTCGATCCTACTAACTAATATTATAAATACGAAAGTTTGTGAGTGACTATTTATTTCTTCACGCTGAAACGGCTGGATGGATTGTCAAAAAGTTATTTTATAACTTGGCTTAAGACATAGGATACTTTTTATTCCGTTATTCCCACGGGATAGGGATAAAATCTTAAAATTTTAACCATTGGGTCAATTGCAACTGCCAGATCGAATAGTTTACGCGTGCGAAACCACGGGTAAACGCTAATTGGTTAAATCAGATTTATTTATTACCTTTTGAAAAAATACATTATAAACACCTGTCAGTTAATTACAAGAAATTCACAAATGGATCGTCAAATGTATACAAAAAAATAAATCTTATTTCAATAAATAAAATTGTCAGCCAAAATAAAAATAGAATTTAGAATGTCAAATCAGAGTTCAATTCAATAATAATGATTAAAAGCAAACAAGAATATACTTAAATCTCAGACAAAATTTATGCAATAAATCCATACTAATATTATAAATGCGAAAGTAACTCTGTCTGTCTGTCTGTCTGTCTGTTACGCTTTCACGCCAAAACCGCTGAACCGATTTGGATGAAATTTGGTACAGAGATAGAATAGACCTTGGGAAAGGACATAGGCTATCTTTTATCGCGAAAGAAAGGCTTTAAGGGGTTAAAATAGGGGGTTAAAGTTTATATATTGGAAGTTCGTCCCTGTCGAAGATAAAACTATGAAACTTGGCATTTAGGCATTTAATATACTATCCATATCCATACTAATATTATAAATGTCAAAGTGTGTTTGTATGTTTGTCCGTCTTTCACGCCATAACGGAGCGACGGATCGACGTGATTTTTGGCATGGAGATAGTTTATGGGCCCGAGAGTGATATAGGCTACTTTTTATCCCGGAAAAATGCACAAATCCCGAGGGAACAGCGCGCGATAACCAAATACCACGCGGGCGGAGCCGCGGGCAAGAGCTAGTATAATATATGTTGGTTATATTACTGCAATGTTTTGTTTCCGATATTCCTTTTGAGGTACGGAAACCTAAAAATCAACTTGTAAGTATATCTTTCTCCCACAGCGGGCCCCCTTCAACTCAAAGGTGCGGCGAAACAGAACATAGGCAAGAAGAATTCCAAGCTGACCAAGTTCGAGAATGATGAAGACACTGTCTCCAAGCTCGGCCCAATACCTCCCACAGACAGTAAACTGTTCGCCGGTCTACACTTCTTGCTGACATGCACTGAGCCACCGAAGAAGTTGAAGACGGATAAGGTAAGTCTACATCATCATCATCATCATCTCAGCCTATATACGTCCCACTGCTGGGCACAGGCCTCTCGGAATGAGAGGGCTTGGGCCATAGTTCCCACGCGGGCCCAGTGCGGATTGGGAACATCACACGCACCATTGAATTGGTTCGCAGGTTTGTGCAGGTTTCCTCACGATGTTTTCCTTCACCGCAAAGCTTGTGGTAAATTGCGCACATGAATTTCGAAAAACTCAGAGGTGCGAGCCGGGATTTGAACCCACGACCCTCTGCTTGAGAGGCGATAGGTCAAACCACTAGGCCACCACGGCTTTTTCTTCTTTTTAAGTCTTATCTTAACCTATCTAATCTTAACCTGAGGCTGTATTGCCTAATGTTTCTGACGGTCGCGATCGCAATCAAATGGCAGATTTCGCATACGGGCGTTCAAGTAATACGTAACGTAATTTTTAGAGATTTTTGACCCCTCTCCTTTTTTTAGCTTTTCCTTAGCCGTTTTCCCAAGTAAGTCGACATTTTTTGGCACAGTCACACTAGCAACGGCATGAGAGCATTTACAGGCCCAGAACAACAACTGATGATGCGGATTTCCCACTTTTGAGGACATTATAGTATCCTACTTGTTACAAAAAAATTGAGACGTAACGCGTTGTTTGAGCCCTTTGTAACGCATCGTAATGTATTACAAGACACCCCCCCCCCTACCCCGCAAATTGCGTTACGTAATACTTGAACGCTAACTACATAAACTGTCATTTGATTGCGATTGTGAGCGTCAGAAAGGTTAGGCAATACGCCTCTCTTCATTACCGCTGACGCCTTTTGACGACGGCAATAATTCGTTTACTCATGAATCTTAGAACTATCTTTAGTTTTAAAGTTTCCAAATTACAGGAGCTCTAACGCTTCTGATTCTCGCGATCACAATCTGTCATTGGATTGTGATCGCGAGTGTCAGAAACGTGTTAATTAGTTTATGGGCGGTGGTGATCTCTTACCACCAGGAGACCCACTTGCTCGTTTGCTTTCCAGTCGAATTTAAAAAAAATAGTACACTCCGTGAGTTCTTAAAAAACCCTTCGGATTTTAGAAGCATGCTTCGGGTATTGACGATGACACGCGATCGTAATAATGTGGTTCTGTTCTGTTATCAACTTGCAAAACTTTTCAAAGTTACCGTAAAAAGTTACGTGAAGAATAATCATCTCCACTCAGACCGGTCTTGTGCTTTCCGCATCCACCGCGATCCCGCGATCTTAACCAGGTCGTCGCTCCATCTTGTTGGAGGCCTACCGACAGCTCGTCTCCCGGTCCGCGGACGCCAACATAGATGATGATGTAAGGTACACATAGATGTCGATGATTAGATGAGAAGAGAAGGAGATAGAGGGATGAGAAGGGAGAGAGAAGGCTGATTTGAGTCTTTTATTAAATTGAAAATACAAACCGAAACATAGATGCACAGAAAAACCAGAAAAATAAGACCAACACTGGGAATCGAACCCAGGTCCTCGGCATTCCGTGCCGCGTGCTATACCGCTACACTGCTGGTCAACGGCACATACACGAATTTCCCTATGCATCACATATCTCAGCTTGTTCACTTTACTTTGTCACTTAAGCAGTGACTTAGCGCCATCTATATTGTCTAACTCTCAACGAGAAGCCTTCAATATCTCCTTCGGAACTAACCGTTCACCCGGACAAGAGATGTCGCTATTAAGCAATCAAATTATAATTGGTTTTTTGGAATCTTTTTGTCTTTTTTATTTCAATTCCAAATTCTTTTATTAACCGCTGATGACGATGCTGCATTTCAGTGCCAGGATACTCGCCACTACTCGTCGGAGGAGGATGGCGAGATGACCGCCGGCACTGACTGCGAAGACTTGGAGTTCTCCGACCGTCCCTTCAACAAGGAGAGGCTCAAAGAGCAACTGGAAGCTGGCGGCGGACTTGTTTACAGGTATTTGCATAATTTTATTAACCCCCGACGCAAAAAGGGGTGTGTTATAAGTTTGAACGCTATGTGTGTCTGTCTGTGGCACCGTAGCTCTTAAACCGATTTGAATGCGACTTTTTTTATTTGATAGCAGGTTTTCTAGCGATGGCGATGAGGGTGGGGGGTTCTATACTTTGCTTACAATAAATAAACCTGAAAAGATTTAAAAATATATATACCAATGTTTACGTAAGCACAGGGGAGGGGTTAGCGTTTTGCTGACTTTCGGTGACAAGGGGGAAGGGGGGGGGGGATTAAAAATGACAAAAAATCTCCTTACGTAATACTTAAAAAAAAAATGTGCACATATAAAATAAGTCTAATAATAAAGTAAGTTGTAATAATAAAATAAGTTTACTCTGTAAATTATAGCTGTTGGTTCTCCGAAAATAAATAAATAAATGACCCCACATGTTTTAGTTTGTATTTTCGATATGGATGTTACGGGACGACCGTAAAAGTAACAAAATTTGGAGTCGAAATAAAAAATACAAAAAGACTCCAAAAAACCAATCTTAGTATCTGTCTCTTTTCCTTTTCACTTCCCATACCACTTGTCGATTGCCGTCCATGTAACATACACAATAGGCTAGACGACTAAAAAAACAGTTTAGTCCGTCAGGTGGATAATTTAAAAATGATATGCATATTTTTTATTTTCTTTGACAAACAACAAGTGACGAGGATACAGTGCTTAGAAGTTTCGGGTGACGTCACTATATGGTAGCATTTTTACCTTATAGTGACGTCACAAGCCCCACTCCGGAAGTTTGATGATCTATACCTTTGTCGATTTTTAATAAATAGATAAACCAAAAAATACGTGTCCCATATTTTTCCATTATCTAACTGTCAGATTAAATAGAATGATATATTTTTAACCCAGCCGTCCCAAAAAAAACAATCTTAGTATCTGTCTCTTTTCCTTTTCACTTCCCATGCCACTCGTCAATTCCGTCCATGTAATATATCGTCACTACTTTGAAAAAATCGCGTATCTCAAATCAACATGTCAACAAAATTGATCCTTGAAGAAATGTTCATAAAGTTCACTCAGAATTTTTAATTTTTTGAGATACGAGCTTTTTTTAAAAGCAGTGACGATATACAATTATCTTTTCCAGCCACTTCGACGACGTGCCAAAGAACAAATACAGCGTGACGAAACTAATAGCGCCTCGGCCCTGCCTCACTGCCAAGTACATACAGTCGCTGGCGGCGGACATCCGCGCCGTGTCCCACCAGTGGGTCATCCAGTGCTGCACCACCAACTCGCTGTTGGACTTGGACACGCTCGCGCTGCCCGCCGGCTGGTCCATCACCAAACAGCTCTTCGTTAACTGGGTCAGTGCAGTAAAGACATCATCAACATTCGCAGTTCACTACTGGATACGCTAGCTGACGCGGTTTGCATAGAGCGGGTGGACGCCTGTTGATAGACAATATCATCATCATCATGTCAGCCGAAAGACGTCCACTGCTGGACATAGGCCTCCCCCAAGGCTCTCCACTAAGACCGGTCTTTTGCTTTTCGCATCCACCGCGATCCCGCGATCTTAGCCAGGTCATCGCTCCATCTTGTTGGAGGCCTACCGACAGCTCGTCTCCCGGTCCGCGGACGCCATTCGAGAACCTTCTGACCCCATCGGCGATCAGTCCTGCGTGCAATGTGCCCCGCCCACTGCCACTTCAGTTTCGCAATTCTTCGGGCTGTCAGTAACTTTAGTTCTACTGCGGATATCATCATTTCTGATTCTATCCCGCAGAGAAACCCCGAGCATAGCCCTCTCCATAGCTCTTTGAGTGACTTTGAGCTTCCTTATGAGGCCCATCGTTAGCGCCCACGTCTCAGATCCGATGTCATTACACAATCAATAAACAATATGAGCAGCGCTAACTGCAAGCGTCACGTGCGAGTGCGACGGATTTTTACCTGCACCAGCACCCGCAAAGTACACCCGCGCAGGCTAGACTAGGCCCAAAGTGTCTCCCAAGGCGCACCATTCAGCCCGGTCTTCGAATTTCCCCATCTAGTTACTGCTAGCCACCTTACACAATTTAAGAATCCTCCAAATTAAAAATCGCACACCTCTTTCCAAATCTCCCTGTCCTTCACATTGCAGTCGTAGCCTGATTTAATATCTGCCACAGCAGAGCGTGCAAAAATATCTGACACGTCCTGCTGGCCCTAGATATAGAGTCGTATCAGATATTTATGCATGCTTTGCTGTCTCAGATATTGGTTGCTGGTTACAATACGTTCTTCTGACGCTCATCCCCATTTTGCACCCAGGTACCGCCAACAGGCAAACGGAACACCCAATTCTTCAAAGACAAAGTCATTCTACTCTGCGGCGATCAGGACACATTCGTTAAATTCTGGGAGCGCGTCTGCACCCTCGCCGGGGCGACCACGCGGGTCGTCAACGAAGAAGACCTGAACATGTCCGGCGCCCTCGCCCTGGTCACAGAATGGGACTGTCCCCACGAAGTCCAGAACAAGGCGAACCAAGACAATATCCCCCTGGTCTCCACCACCTGGGTGGTTCAGTGCCTGATCGAAGCCAAAGTGATCGCGCCAACCAGCCACGACAAGTTCTCATTTATGTACACGGAGCCAGAATGATCCTGGGACTTTAAGAAAATACTCATTATACGTGACATCTGACACTTTGGTGAGTGGCGATTTGGACGCTCTAGCTAATTTATAGTGCAAGTGATTGAACGCTACACGTTAGTGTAAGTGTACGTTACTGTAACGTTGCGTTACGGACGGTAGTGTAAGTGTGATGCAGTTATCAGTGTAAAAAAACTCTATTTTCGGGATAATTGACTTGACATTCCAGAATGCGTGTCGTAAAATTTGGAACTGAAGCATTTTCTGTAAGTCATTTGACAATTTACTATTTTTATCATGGCCACAAGCTTCAAGGTTAGTGGGTGCATGTATGCATTTATAAGAAGTTTTTTATGTATTCCTGTAAACGGGATTTAATATACTTTTAACTGATTTCAAAGGATGCTCTCGATAATGTCTGTGTTTATTTTTGTATGTATGTTTAATGATAAACTTTTAGGTTTATTCCCATTTAACATGATTGGAGATACGATAAATTACAAAATATAATAGAAATATAATTGTTTAATATAAACAATGGAAATATTCCCAAGAAATTGTAATAAAATAAATTATTTTGTCCTCAGTTGTCTTAAGTTAACATTTTGATTTTGGATCTCATCATTTTGACGTATTCTATTTGTATGAAAACTTATGATTGTTATAAATGATGCTATGATACCTCCTTACAATGTTTTTTTTTTAATTTCATATTGAAACATGGTATGCGATCAGTATTTTATTTATAAATCGTGCATAAAATATAAAATAGACGAAAAGATTACTCCGTGGTTTTTATGACAAATGGAACTAAATTTTAGTGGTTTGCTATAAATAAGGATAAAAATGTTAATGGGATAAGTCTAATGTTCAAAAATTAAGAGTTAAGACGGTTTTAGTAGTCTGTATTGTTGTTATGGATTTAAGTGGCATTTAAGCAATTCTCAGAATTTAAGCATAGGCTAAGGATCCTTTAGTGTGCTGTAATTAAATAATTTCTAATCCAATTCAGTTAAAATCGCCAAAAATATACATTTTCTAAAACACGGTTAAGTAATTAGTCATTCTAACAAACTGAGGGTTTCATTTAATAACGAATTTGATTTGAAATGTATGTATCTTATTTTGTATTCTAATTCCAAATTCGTTAAAAATAGTGCATAGCAATAAAATTTGCATTAAATTGAGTTGTTTTCTATCTAAAAAGAGTGTTTTTGAAAATTTTCCCTTTAACTGTAATTGGAATGTCTTTGCATTGTAAATATATTCTAATTTGACAGATGTTAATGTAAATATTGAATGTAACATAGTCCATTAGTCTTTGATGTGGTGTACATAAGTAGTTATTATTATATATAACTAATTACTGGAATTTTCAAATACCTAAAAGTCTGAATTTATTTAGATTTCATACTGAATATGCTCATTAAAAAAATGTAAAACAGTCACACTGTTAAATGCATAAATAAACTCTTTAGTTTTTTGAAATAGAGACCTTTTTTAGTATTTTTGAGTGTCGAAATTTTGCTAAATTGTTTTTGAACTAAATATTAAGTATAGTATAGTAATTTCAGTCCATGAACATGTTTAATAATAGATTAAACTTATAATTATTGAAGTCACTCTTGTAAACGTTTATGTTCTCGCTCTGACTTGTTATTGCGTCTCATTCTATCAAGATACGATGTCACTACATACTGTTACAGATAAACGGTAAAATATAGTGTAAGTGGTTTTAAAGTTCCGATTCTCGGAATTATTTGTCCGTCTATCTGTGTGTCTCTAGCGTTGAAGGATCCAAATAAGATTAGGTGAGCTGTCTTTATAATTAGAGATTCTACATTATTTTTTTATTAAAATTCTTCAGCTATGTTTCAAAAAGATATGTTAGTTTAAATTTTTCATAATTTTTACTTTTGGTAAAACATCGTATCTAGTCCTGACTAAAATTGAATGCAAAAAAGGTGGTTTTTTTTTTCAATATTATTACGAGAAAATAAATTTACTCGCGATCACAATCGATACTTTAGGTTACCCGTCAACCGTCAAGAGAACGTAAAGGGATAAGTTTGCCTTCGTAATGTATCTCAACGGTTGTCAGTTGTGTTACTTTGTACATGTCAAGTATTTTGAGTTACTTTTGTAGTGTTACAAATATGTACTGAGATTATTGATGTGTATATGAATTTTCTACTACAATGGCATATAATAAATTCTTGGTATTGAAAATACTTTCAACACATGTATGGCATAAACGAGTTTATTCTATGTCGCTATAGAAGATAAAATGAATTTTATCTGTATTTAAAATCTTGGTAAAAACATAGAGATTTTGTAATTAGCGTACAATGAGATGTTCATTTAGCAGCGACAGATTCTATATATTTAAAGCATGTATTAAAAATCGATCTGTTTACCACTAAGTTACTACTCCAGCTTAAAGCCATTTGCTTTCTATTTAATTTAAGTATCAGTAAATTGAAAACAATTGTAACAAGTTCCTCGTTTTCAATCTAATCTAGTTCCTTAAATCAAGCCATTCTTGTTTATTTATTTCGAAACTGCTTTAACGATTTCGTTTAAGGTTATGTGGGGTGTTTGGTGGCGATTAGAAGAATCGATCTAAATTGGTCTTATTTCTGGGGAAATGCGTGTTTTCCAATTATAGCCAGACTGAAGCTTAGCCGCTAGGGTACTAGTACTATGCTTTAAAACTGATTGTTATACATCTGAGACAAAACTATTGTCTGTACACTAACCTGGCCAGTTTAATTATGTTTTTTTGGCCATTTTTGTCAGCAGGCATCCTGGAAAGTTTTGTCTCTATAGTTTTTCGAACTCTGTGCGGGTAATGTCTATTATTTCCCAAATTATATTGCAAAGAAACGGTATTTCTCGAAAATAAGTGGCGTATTTGTTCTGTACCTAAAGTTGGACATGACCCCTTGTCATTGTATGGTAATTTTATGTTAAAACAATGCTAAGCGTATAGCTGTATGTGACATTTGTAAAATGTTCCACTATTTTGAAGTGTTTATGTAGGTATTGAAATGTGTTAATTGTTTTTAGTTATTTACGTGTTGCATTTTGCAGGCTGCTCTTTGAGTTGTTTTTGTTGGTTATCGTATGTCTTTAAAACGATAGTGGATGTAATTATGTGTAAACTACAAATAAAAATTATGAATAAACTGAAGTCTATTTGTTATTATTCACCTTTGACAGGAGCAAGAAAATAATTTTGATAAAAAGGAAAAAAAAACCACGTCGCACTACGACAAAGACAAAACATGTTATTACTTAGTGGTTAAAATTATAATCCTATATTATTAGAGGATATAAGATCACACAGGATGGTAATAAAAGGAGAATACCTATACATACATAACGAAGGAAGGATTTAAAAAGCCCATTTATATACTGAGCGGCATAAAATCTGGCCCTCAAATGTATGCAGAATCGGTAATTTTGTATGAAGGGTGGGCCAAATTTTGTGCCGCGCTGAGTAAATTTATCGTATCGTCTTTAAAATAATCATTGACATCTTTATAGGGTTATGCAAACTTCAATATTCTTTTGCAGCGCCATCTATGAGCAACTGGTAGTAATAACAAGTTCGTCTAAGAGCTCCATCGGTAGTGGCTGTAAGTTTTCGAGCTACCTACCTACCTTAACCCTGAAGTCTATACTGTTTTTCTACTAGATGACGCTAGTGATTTCAATCATGGTTCAAATAAAGCTTAGCGTTTTTACTTTGTGGACCGATTTTGAAAATCTCATTAGGTACCTACTAGGAAACACCATTCAAAAGATATTATCCTTTATTAAATTAAATGACATTAGCATTATATTATATCATTACAAATTATAACAATTAAATAAAAATTACAAAATTAAAACTTACCACTTCCTTGTTAAGAATCCTTAGAGACTGGTTCGGAATGAGTAGGTAGGTACCAGATCCCTCTTTCGAGCGGCAGTCTCTAAGCTTAGGATAGCCCTAATGATCGCCGACCTCCGATAGGAGAGAGCACCGGAAGAAGAATAAGACAGTTAAACCTTAGCAAATTAGGCCAAGATTTGTCAACTCGTCCATATCCATACAGTCTAAAACTGCTCCTTAGCCGTTTATCGAAGAAACAGTGGCACACTGTCTCACAGGCTAAAGGTGATTCTCGATACAAAAGTGTATCGTACGCAGGGCCAAGCTAAAAGGTTACCGGCATATAAGCAATTTTAATGTTTTGAGGACCCAGTTTCGTTCAAACTGACGTAAAAGGTGGTCGTTGAGATTGTGTAGTCACTGCTTATCGTAGAAATGGTGAAAATAGTTACCTACCACCCCCTAAAGGTTAGCCGATGTTTGTCAGTTATTTAGAGCTCAGTTCGTAATTCGTATGGTTTGACGGTCTATATACACTGTGTTATAGAATTAATCCCACTAGTTTGAAAGTTTGCGAAAGTTTTAAAGTTTGTGTGTGTGTGTGTGTGTGTGTTTGTTACCTACTTTTTCAAGCTAAAACTGGATGGATTTCAATAAAATTTGGTATGAACCTAGACAGCTTGATCTTTCTTTCCTACTGCGACTCACCCTGGCATGGTACGGGGACGATTTCCAAAAAAGGTCTGTAATCGAGGGCACTTTACATTTCTAAGCTCTATTTCTCAAAAACTATACCTAGGTATAGTCACCAGCATTAATATCTGCTACAGCGGAGCGTGCAAAAATATCTGACACGTCCTTCCGGCCCTAGAAATAGAGTCGTATCAGATATTTATGCACGCTTGTTGTGTCAGATATTAGTGCTGGTGACTGTATGAGAAGCCAGGGCGCGTCGCTAGTATGTACATGTGTCATTATAAACCTTCCGTGAAAGATATTCTAACTCATGGTGGCCGCCGCTCGCTCTGAAAACAGATGGTGGAAGTGACTTTATTTAGTAGGTACTAGGTGCAAGTCAAGTCTAGATAGTTCTACCGCTAAGTGTAGAGATAGGTACCTATTAAATTTCCTCGAATGTTACACATCATTACTTAATATAATAAGGTTTGGTAAAAAAAAAATTTTTAATACTTAGAACTTTTTTGCTGACTGTACTTTTTGTGAACTATACTTGCATTGTCCTGTAAACTAGGTACATTTCTGTGCCAAATTTCAAGTCGATTGCCATTAACTATTGAGGAGTTTCGTCCTGCTGAGACGATTCTGGCCGGACTCCCAGGATGTCACTGCCAGATTATTTATTGTCACCAGATTTACATAAGTGCGCCAAATTTCAACTCAATCCGACTATCGAAAAAGGGGCCAAATTTTGATTTCAAGACTTAATCCAAGCAAACAAATAAATCCCTACTAAGTAGGTATAATATTATAAATGCGAAAGTCACTCTGTCTGTCTGTCTGTCTGTTACGCTTTCACGTCGAAACCACTGATACGATTATGATGAAATTTGGTAAATAGGTGGATTGAACCCCAAGGATCAACATAGGATACCTTTCATTCCGGTAGAGGGCGCCATCGCGCGATAACCTAGATCCGCGCAGACGAAGTCGCGTGCATAAGCTAGTACTAGATAAATAAATAAACAAGGCGGGTTAAAAAAAAGCTTGTAATATGCTTTTGTTAAAAATTACATTTTTAATATGCCAAATTTCAAGTCAATCGGACCACTGGAAGTAGGTCAAATTTAGCTTCCAAGATTTGACCCAAACAAACAAATAAATAAAGGCAAGTTAAAGAAAAGCTTGCGAATAGTAAAAACATACTTTTTACTGCTACATATAGAGGGAATTTCGTAACGTTTATTTACATGTTATGAAAATGAAAATGACATAAAAATATGAACTGAACATTAAAAAATCTGCCACCAGAATGAAAAAAACCTCCGTTGACAAAAAAGAGAAAAAACTCAACGATAAACTTTGGATTTTATATATTTATTTATTGATATTTATTTATTGGTGGCGCGTAGAGGGGTGCGTCTCACAAGATATAACTACATAATATATAATTTCATATTAATAACGTTCACAAGATATAATGAACGTTTGCTATAACATCAAAATCAATATTTTTATTAGGAATAACAGTTAATTAAACTAATACTCATTTTGTATAAAGTTTTTTTATATAACATTCAAATACTCTAAATTCAGTTTATATAACATGCATAACGTATATCGATCATAGTATATACTATCTTTTAGTATAATGATTATAAAATATAATAGCGTATGATATACAAAATAAATTTGTGCGAGCGCGCGAAGCGAGCGAGCAAGACGGTTCGGAGCAGAAGCGACTCGGATAGGTTAGGTTCAGAAGGCTAAGGCGGGAGCGAAGCGAAGCGTAGCTCCCGCCTTAGCCTCCGGTGTTAGGTTTTTTTTTTATAGCAGCGAGGAAACCGCAAATTAAAATAATTTCATGCGGTTATTTCATACGAGCATTATGCATTATGGTGTTAGATGTATTGTATAGTATACATTATAAATGTGAGAAATTATGAACGTTATACATAACGATGGTTATATACATTGATATTATACTTAAAAAACGTTATGCTTAACAAAAATAGATATTTTGATATTATATCAAACGTTCGTTATACACCTTGAACAGTATACAAAACAAGCTTATACAATATGAGCGTATATAATCTGAATATTATAGTATAAGTTCTTATATCTTTCATTACTTACCCGCGTAGAGCGCGTGTTGCGGCAGCCGCCGAGTCGCGTGATCCTGAGAAGGGTTTCGAAATAGTCCGAAACAGTCGAGCCAAACTCGATTTAAGACATGAGTTATCCGTTACAATATCATTTACATGCTGAGTGGAGACCCTTTTTGGTGTCCTGTCGTGTCATCAAGTACCTATCTAATATAGTTATAGTGCTAGTTTTAGTCTTAGTCTTAGGTGGTACTTATGGAGCCAAAATATTTTTTTCTTTCTTTCTATTTAATATGAGTGAGTCTCACGGTAGTTTCATGATCAAAATATTTATTTATTGATATACCAACAGTGTTTACTTAGGAAATTACATTTAGTTAATTCTATCTTTTTTTTTAAGAACTTCCTATGGCCTCTCAGACCGAGAGGGTCGTGGATTCGAACCATGGCTAGCACCTCTGAGTAAGTTACATTAGAAATTTACCATGAGTTCGGCGAAGGAAAATATCCTGAGGAAACCTGCACATAACTGCGAAGAAATCCAATGACATGAGAGAATGATGATTCCAATCCAAGCTGAATCCGCGTGGGATTACGGCCAAATAAATAAATCTCTTTCATTCTGAGAAGAGGCCTGTCCCCTGTAGTAGGATGTGTATACAAGCCGAGATGAGACTGAATTTAATCGAAACTCTTGAGTGTATAGATTTCAGATATTTTTGTTTATATTACTGTTTCTAAGAAGAAATATTATCAAGCTATAAATTAAACTTGTTTACTTACTGTGTCTTATACTTATCAATGTCATACTTTAAACATATAGATAAGTAATTAAACAGAAACACAATTTCAGCCGTTGATTCGAGTAATAATAAACAACAAAATTTTTGCGTTTATTAGACTTATAACATTTTAAACTTTAGTGATTCTCACTCATAGTCAAAATACCAAAATGGGACTTATCACGTTATTTTTACAAGTAATATTTACCTCGACGTTTCGGCAACGTTTCAGTTGCCGTGCTCACGAGTAGACTGAAGTGTGGGGTGTCAAGTCCGCCTAGTAGCGCGAGTTCTTCGAACTACCCGCACTTTACTTTTTATTAGACTTTTATACCTAGGTAATTACTTAAAATAGAAATAGGTACAGTCGAGTTCGTAAACATCTGAGCAAAAATTTGATCAAAAATATCAGAACATTTTTACGCCGTTAACAATAGAGTCGTGTTCACATACTTTTGATCGAATTTTTGCTCAGAAGATTATGAACTCGACTCTACATAGTTAAGTGAAAAAAAAAACATCAATATGCATAATTTCAAAACATCGTTAAGTTGCAGTTATAAAGCAGCAATATTGAACGTTTGATTTGAAGAAACCATACTAATTATTATAAATGCGAAAGTGTGTTTGTGTGTTTGTCTGTTTGTCCGTCTTTCACGCCGTAACGGAGCGACGGATCGACGTGATTTTTGGCATAGAGATAGTTTATGGGCCCGAGAGTGACATAGGCTACTTTTTATCCCGGAAAAATGCACAGTTCCCGAAGGAACAGCGCGCTATAACCGAATACCACGCGGGCGGAGCCGCGGGCAAAAGCTAGTATATTTATATATAGGTATGTATGACACGTGATACAAAAATGGTCCAAGATAATGTTATCACAGACCGTTTTGTATGTCATGTCACATGTTTTACTAGAGATATCTTTGTTATTCCTGTTTAACAAACATTTTTTTATTAAGAACTAAGTTTACCTACTGTAATGATCGCTACAGACAGTGCGGCCTATTGAGAGTTAATGGCGACTTTACAAACGCAAATATAAAAAGAAACAAGATACATTCATTTACAAGAAGAACACAAGACAACAATATACATATGAGTACAAATAGACAACGAAGAATAGAATGCGTCATTGCGGTTGTGAATCGGAGGGTGACAGTTTTTACCGGCCCGGCTAACACCGACATGTAAATACCGGCCCTGTTTTTCATGTACTCGCCCATAGAAGCTCCTGTCAGTTTGTATGGGCGTGTACACAAAGAACAGGGCCGGTATTTACATGTCGGTATTTACATGCCGATAAAGACTGTCACCCGAATCGGACATCATCATTTTTTTGTGCATTCTGAAGCGTTAAAAACATACCAGCGCTGATTTTCAGCCAGCACCATCGGTGACCCTCGGACCGTTATACCGGGTGTGGCCTGTAATTCGAGCAAATAATTAGAAAATAGATTTTACGTGTCAAACTAAGCAACATTAGTTCAGCGACTTTTAAAAATAATGGAGTCTTTAAATTTCACTTTTTTCGTACAAATTAAATATTGCAATTCAAAAGAAATTGCGAAGCTTTTCAATGGTGTGTGTGTGTAGTTCTCGATCCGCATTAAGCTCACGTGGGAACTACTGCTCAAGCCCTTTGATTCTGAGAGGAGGCCTGTGCGCAGTAGACGTAAACTGGAATGATGATTGATGATTATTCTTAATAATACGAAAATATTGAATGAAACGACTATTTTCGTAGAGACAACGTAGCCAACTTCATCCCTATATTTCAACGCCGTCATAAATAATAGCCGCCATAAAAAACTACCACGTCTTATCGCGGCGCAGATAATATTCCCAAATTGGTAGTTTCTGGAACCACAAACTGGCCACTTTGCGGTAGATATCTTCTCACTGAAATAGCAACACTGTCCTAAAGATTACGATGCATTTGAGGTGGCAAGCGTGAGCGGTAGTATGCATTTAGACAGTAAATAAATGTATGCGTTAGAACAATTAAGGATTGAATTTAGTGAAAAGTCCAAATCAATTGCAGGTGGTAAGACCTCGTGCAAGGTCCTCCCGGATTGCTACCACCATCTTGCTCGCTAATCCTGCCTTGAAGCAGCAGTGCTTGCACTGTTGTGTTTCGGCGTGGAGAGTAAGACAGCCGGTGAAATTACTGGCACTTGAGGAATCCCATCTTAGACCTCTAGGTTGGCAACGCATCTGCAATCCCCCTGGTGTTGCAGGTGTCTATGGGCGGTGGCGATCTCTTACCACCAGGAGACCCACTTGCTCGTTTGCCATCCAGCCGAATAAAAAAAAATCAAATTAGGTAGGTACAGTCACCAGCATTAATATCTGCCGCAGCGCAGCGTGCAAAAATATCTGACACGTCTTTCCGGCCCTAGAAATAGAGTCGTTTCAGATATTTATGCACGCTTGTCATCCAGTCGAATAAAAAAAATGCGAAAATTACGATAGAAAAAATTTACCATAACATGAAAATAGATTGTGAGAAAACCTGCACAGCAGCGGAAAAAATCAATATAGCCCGAGCCCTCTCGTTCTGAGAAGAGTCCTCTGCCCAGCAGTGGGACAAATATGATGATAAGCTAAGATGATGATAATTTTGAACTTTGTAACTAAATAATACAGATTATTGTTTAAGATTACTGTATTCTCAGCCTATATACGTCCCACTGCTGGGCACAGGCCTCCTCTCGGAATGAGAGGGCTTGGGCCATAGTTCCCACGCAGGCCCAGTGCGGATTGGGAACTTCACACGCGCCATTGAATTGCTTCGCAGGTTTGGGCAGGTTTCCTCACGATGTTTTCCTTCACCGCAAAGCTCGTGGTAAATTGCGCACATGAATTTCGAAAAACTCAGAGGTGCGAGCCGGGATTTGAACCGACGACCCTCTGCTTGAGAGGCGATAGGTTAAACCACTAGGCCACCACGGCTGTATATCTATAAATAAGTGTATTACTGTGATCGAGTCCGAAAAAATACCCCGAAAAAGATTACTGTTTCTCCCTAGAGGGAGCTGTTGGCCAGCGTTATCTGTTAGATAAGTCGAACGACGTCTTAAGCCAAAAAAATGGTCTTATCATATACTTTTTATGAACAAAATATATTATGAAGACCGATAATAGATTAAGCGGCACTTAAGATATACTTGGGAGTTAGACTATTGCTTGTGAGTGATACACTGCTCAAAATAGGTAAATATTATGTTATACGTCTTTAACAAATTGTTATACCTACTTACCTGAATTTACATAGTAGTCTCTGTATATTTGAACACAGTGACTCTTCTTTTTTATTATTTTTGAAATCGGTTAATATTCGGTCAAGCATGAGTTATTCTAACCTTATGAACAGGTAGTCAGTTTGATT
Organism: Choristoneura rosaceana; assembly: GCA_037349165.1. Lineage (NCBI taxonomy): Eukaryota > Metazoa > Arthropoda > Insecta > Lepidoptera > Tortricidae > Choristoneura > Choristoneura rosaceana. Next base: position 2,040,257 of record JAZBNJ010000002.1, read on the forward strand.
TTTAGGATTTTGTAATATATACAGTGGGGCCTTAAAAAAGAGAAAATAATTAAAACACAATGTAGGTATTTCAGCGACTTTTAAAAATAATGTACTTAGTCCTTCAAACATCAAAATTTATGCTTTACGTTGTTTCTTCGAATAAACTTTAAAGTGTTATAGAAATAAAACCGGCCAAGAGCGTGTCAGATACGCCTGAAATGGGGTTCCGTAGCCATTACGAAAAAAATTAGTCATAATTTTCTAAGGATTTCGTATTTTGTACGGAATATTCCAAGTTTAGGTATATTTTATACCTTAGGCTGCTATTTAAATAAAATAAATAAATATCACGGGACAATTCACACCAATTGACCTAGTCCCAAAGTAAGCTTAGCAAAGCTTGTGTTGTGTTGTGTTGTGTTGTGTGCTATTTACTCTTAACCGTTATAGTTTTCTTTGTAAGTTTGTTATATTTACTTACAACCATTCTGAATTTATTCAAATTTTTCCTCCCACCGGTTTAGATTTTAGAGGGAGGGGGACTCTAGGTTTTAATGAAAATTAGCGCTTTAAAATTGAATATTTTGCAAACGAATCACTGAATCGAAAAAGTTTTTTTAGCAATCCCCTAATGATTTTAAAAGACCTATCCAACAATACCCCACAATACAAGGTTGGATGAGAAAAAAAATCACCCCCACTTTACGTAAGGGAGGTACTCTAAAAAAATTTTTTTTTTAATTTTTTATTGTTCTGTTTTGTCGGGATAGTTTACATATATATTCGTGCAAAATTACAGCTTTCTAGCATTGATAGTCTCTGAACAAAGCCGCGGACGGACAGACAGACAGGCAGACAGATAGACAGACAGACATGGCGAAACTATAAGGGTTCCGTTTTTGCTATTTTGGCTACGGGACCCTAAAACACACGATTTTAATTAATCAAATATCGCTCAGTTTGAGGAGTACGATCTGTTTTGATTATTTGCTCTTGATAAAGGCCCCACCTAATACAGATGTAATATGGTAGTTAATAATCCATACTAATATTATAAATGCGAAAGTGTGTTTGTATGTTTGTATGTTTGTCCGTCTTTCACGCCGTAACGGAGAGACGGATCGACGTGATTTTTGGCATAGAGATAGTTTATGGGCCCGAGAGTGACATAGGCTACTTTTTATCCCGGAAAAATGCACAGTTCCCGAAGGAACAGCGCGCGATAACGGAATACCACGCGGGCGGAGCCGCGGGCAAAAGCTAGTATTAAAATAAATAAATAAAAATCTTTTATTCTCAGGCGCTTAAAGTCCATAGATGTCAATAGGGGATTACGAAACTTGTTTTATTTTTATTAGTTTGGATGGCAAACGAGCTAGTGGGTTAGTAACAATTATTCTTACAAACTATATTGGTAAAGATTATTTTGGAAACTAATTTGGTGCATCAACACAACCACTGCAGCACTGAAACAATTAATATCAATTTACAATTAAAAATGTCAATGTACTTAATAAAATAAAATTATAAAAGTAGTCGGGTAATTAGAATTTTGAATTGAATAGATCAATCAAGAATTAGGTAATAATGTTTTGCCTTTATCTTGCTTTTTCAACTACTTTACCGAACTACCGACCTTTTTGCCGGAACTAATTGAGAAAACAAGATAAATAAATTCGAACTTATCCGAAATAATACAATGGAAAAACATTATGTCAAACATAACAACATAACATTGTGTAAACATTGTGTTATTTATTGTAAATTATGCTTGTATAGTAATATATAATATATTATTGTTTTTGGGTTTGATGGTGGTACTGTTGGGACTTTGGGACCATCAATAAATCATTTTTCTTTCTTTCTTTTATGTCAATAGATTGTATACATGTATGTATACACCTATAACCTTACATATGTAAGGTTTTGCCCTAGACTGGCCGTTTTCTCGGTGCGTTCCATTTCGCACTTTGGCCGGTTTGTTTTCTGTTTACGTTTTGCACGCTGTAGATTTGTATTAGGAACGTAGTGGGTGGGCGCCAATGAGCGTCACAGGTCGCGACCTACCAGCGTTGACGGCAACGCCCTTGCATAATTAAATACTGCTGGCTGAAAAACTCGCGGCATTGGCGATTTGAAAAAAAAAAGTGAGCGATGGAGTTCTGTCCGATTTTGGCTGTGTAGATATCGTTTCCTTTGTCCTTCCTTTTCGATAGCGCGGTCTTTTATCTATTTTCGTGCTGGCTGAAAAACGCTCTGCGTTTGTTAGGTAAAATAAAATAAAAACATTATGGGCTCGTATTTTGAATGAAGAATAGTAACTTAAACGTAAGTCTGTACCATTATGAAATTATCAATTCTGAGATACGAGGTATTTGAAATTAATGATAATGATTTTCAATTTTTTTAAGTTATGAGGAACTATACCAAGGCCCCCAAGGCCAGCTGAAAACTGTCTGACTTTTATTTTTCCCTCAGCTTATGCCTAGTACAACTACAGTATAGATAGACACTAATACTAAATAATCAAAGCATTATAAGTAAGTACCTGGAAAGCTAGAAAAAGAACGTAATATTTTTCCTCATCACACACGATGTTTTGTTTGTTGCAGGTACTAAAAAATAACCTTTTAAATAAATTTTAAATACAAATAAGAAACTTTTAAAAACTCAGTTCTTAAAATCTTTTTTTATTTTGGTATTTCTACTCACTTTTTCTTAGATAATGTTTTACCGGTGACCGCGTGATTTAGCTGTGACGGGGTGGGGCAGAGTTGCCAGCTTTTGAAGATGTTTCCCCTAAAAATGTATACCCATAAAGTTTACCCGCGGCTTCAGGCGCGTAAATCCCCAAAAATACGTTGTGAATTTCATTTACGTTGCATTTATATATAAGATTCTATACAATACAATACAATACAAATATTCTTTATTGATCACCAAACACAGTACAGTGAAATTACACAATTAAAAATTCAGGTAGACAATAGGCGGCCCAGATAGTAAGGTCAAATTTCATGTTTCTAATCCCAGTGGATGTGTTTTAAGATTTTATATTTATCCCGTACCACTACCATGAGTTTACAGTGACTACTCGATAGTGTCGGCGTAAATTACTTATATGGAGAATTGTACAGCGCCTCTGCAAATAATTTACGCCATCGCTATCGAGTACGGTCACTGTAAACTCATGGTAGTATTATCGATCTCCTGAATATTGGGATAAAAATAGCTATATTTTATTTCAGATATCCAGGTAGATTCACGCCAAATTCTATCCAAATAGCTACTTACGTCTACATCGCGTTGGATGCGGAAAGCACAACACTGGTCTGAGCGGAGAGCCTAGGTCCAGAAGTGGACGTCTTTCAGCTGACATGATGATGACCTACATCTAGCCGTCTTAGCGTGAAGGAGTAACAAACATACGCACATAAGTCCGCTTTTGTACAAGCATCTCAGTTTAACGTTTTAAACTTTCGTGATTCTCACTCATAGTCAAAATACCACCACACTTCAGTCTACTCGTGACCACGGCGACTGCAATGTTGCCGAAACGTCGAGGTAAACATTGCTTGTGTGTGTTAGCGTGATAAGTCCATTAGGTGGTATTTTGACTATCTCAAAGTTTATCAATTGTATTTTGTTAATTTTCTTCTGTACAATAAATAGTTTACTTATATATATAAACACACATACTTACTTACAAACTTTTGCATTTCTAAAATTAGTAAGATTAGTAAGTAGGTTTTTTTTTAAATTATATATTGCTTACCTTGGAAAATCTCTATAATAAGTACCTGTGTTTTCTGTGCTGCTTACTATGTGTTGGACTGTTGGTGTTCAATAAGGGAGCGCCATAGTTCGCATACTCTTCGCTAGTCATACCATAATTTTTCTAAAAATTTGAAATGGTCATCCTATAGAAAACTCAAAGAGTATTAGTACTATAGAGAAAACTACAGGTTAGGTTAGGTTTATTTTATAAGAATTCTAAACAATCATTGCATTCAGAGAAAAAAGAGTTCTGACAAACGACCATTCTGACAAACGACCATTCTGACAAAAATTATATTCGGACTTTCAATAAGTATGCGAGCCGAGTTGGACCCGTTCAATAAAGAGTGATTGTATTTTAATATCAAATCTAAATCCCCCTAACACACGAATTCCCCGTAATTTAAGGGGATATCCCAAGCTGGCAGCGACGGAGCCGTATTGATCCTGCGGGCAAGACGCGTTCTTTGTTTGAAGACGCTACGGCGACTTGCCAGGACATAGTGTACGACGACATATAAGTACGTATAGTACAGTCTCCTACTTAATGTCCATTAAAGATTGTACAGTCAAGTATAAAAATATGAACTTGTTCGTTTGTTTGTTTACACTCTTTATTGTACAAAAGGAAATACAAAAATATCACACAGAAGTTGTAAGTACAAAGGCGGACTTATCCCTGAAGGGCTATAGCCAGTCAACCTTTGAGTGGTAGAGAAGAGCAATCGAACAAAAATAAGGATCGACAAATAGAGCAAAACATATATATAAACCAAATGCATATATAAACCCTAAGTACCTAAATATATACAATATTATACAGAATACAAAACATTAATATACGACCGTGTATCCAAATATAAAACAAATAAATACATATATTATATACAATACATAAATAACACAAGTATAAAAGATAACTACTTACTAAATAATTAAGGAACATGTTCAACATATCGAATATATCTTTATAACATTTTAATTCTAATATAATCGTATAACATTTTCCATTTCGAGGATGGTAGGAGGTTGAATTAAACAAAAAATAATTTATTTATTTCTTAAAGCACAAGTAGAGTCTGGCAAATGAAAGATGAGAATGAGTTTTCTTAAGAACTTTTTACATGGCAACAAAAAAGTCGATTGTCAACCCACGTCAAACGTCATTTATTCGTCTTGATACTGAAGCTTGCTTGCGGTAGGTATTTGCTACGTTTTTAAGTGTTTATCATGAAAAAAACTATCAAAAGTAATGTGCGTAAACTGCTGTTTACTATGATATGTAAATTAAACAATAAACTGACTTTTACTTTTACCATTCCATATTGTATGTATGTAATAAGTAGGACCAGAGGTCCATGCAGACATTGCTTCGAGATTAGAAGACATCCTTCAAAATGGGTTAAAAAAGGAAATAAAAGAAAAGATTGTGGAAGAATATTGACGCCGGAACGACAAATTGACTACGTGTATTTTGCCATCTTTCCAGCACAGCGATTTAACGTTAAAATTTCAGAAAAAACACATCTTCTTTCCTATTTGTTATTTTCATGTCAAAAGTGAAGTACTGCTAAGTAGAATATAATGTAATTAATGTACTTAATTATTCATAAAACAGTGATAGTTATGTTTCACGAATACTTATTGCTTGTTCTTTGTTGAAACTTTCCGATATTATTTATTTCATAGTACAGGTAGGGTTTCGTAGTACAAAAATTAAAGGTGGTCCTAATAAAATCCTTTAAAATATTGTATTACATAATTATGTATTTAATATATCACAAGTATCAAAACTATTTTTAGCACTATACGTCAGGGATAAAATACATAGATTTTTTGAATTTGCCGCCATTTTTTCATTCTTATCTTTCATTTGCCAGACTCTATCAAAATTATCTAAGCCGGGTCAGAATGACAATATGTCAATTTTGTCAGTGTCAAGAATGATACCAGATTAAAGTTTCGTAAAATGCGTAAATAGACACTAGTTTCACTGGACAGAGTCTAGCAAACACCAGTCCTGTGTAAAACGTCCTTTAGCTAAAGCAACATAAACAGGCGTACTACTAGCGTGCTCATTAAGGCTGCCTTTGATTCCAGCCTGTTGCCTTTATACTCGTACCTACATATTGGGCTGGTATTGAAAATGTGTGTTACAAATTGTAAATAATAGCTTTATTTCGTATGATTTTCGTGCTTTCGTATGGTTTATTTAGTACTAGACAGCTATTTATTTTGATTTTTTTCAAATTTTCCCACCCACCCCTCCCTCTAAAATCTAAACCGGGGACGCTCGATTTTAATGAAAATTTTCACTTTCAAGTTGAATATATTGCAAGCATATCACTGTATCGAAAAATCGTTTTAGCAATCCCCTAATGGTTTTAAAAGTCCTATCCAACGATACCCCACACTACAAGATTGGATAAGAAAAAAAATCACCCCCACTTTACGTCTATGGAAGGTACTATAACTTTTTTTTTATTGTAGCATTTTGTCGGCATGTGCAAAAAGCTTTCTAGCATTGATAGTCCCTGAGCAAAGCGGCGGACAGACAGACAGACAGACAGACATGGCGAAACTAGAAGGGTTCAGTTTTTGCCATTTTGGCTACGGAAACCTAAAAAAATGTGACCACGAAAATGCGGTTTCAAAGCTTGAATAATGACCGTTATAATTATGACGTAGGATTGTGCAGGCAAGTTTGTCAGTTTGAAGAACAGCGTAAATCAAACCGACCGAACATAAGTATAATAATGAGTCCACCGTCAATCAACTACCTAATTTGCCACCACATGCTCACCTATGCACATAAAGTCTCGTTCAATTCATCGCCTAAACCAAACAGCCTGTTGGGGTAACGCATGAAGCACGAAGTTACAGGAGATGGTAGAAAGCGCTTGATTTCTTCTCTGTCTATATATTGCACACGAAAACACAAGCTGAAACATGGCTGCACAGAAAAACCAGAAAAATAGACCAGCGCTGGGAATCGAACCCAGGTCCTCAGCAATCCGTGCTGCGTGCTATTCCCCCACACCACCGCTGGACAGGAGACTAGACATATATGGCGTTAGTGTCGCTGCTAAAGTGACTAATGAAAAGAATGCAAGTTGAAATGTTGGTCATCATCATCATCTCAACCGTAGGACGTCCACTGTTGGACATAGGCCTCCCCCATAGACCTCCAGTTGCTTCGGTTGGCAGCGGCCTGCATCCACCGTGAACCCGCGGTTTTAACCAGGTCATCCGTCCATCTCGTTGGTGGACGTCCCACGCTGCGCTTGCCGATCCGCGGCCTCCACTCGAGAACTTTTCGGCCCCAACGGCCATCTGCTCTCCGTGCTATATGGCCCGCCCATTGCCACTTTAACGAGCTAATTCGCTTGGCTATGTCGGTGACCCTTGTTCTTCTACGTATCTCCTCATTTCTGAAATGTTGGTGCATAGGAGAAATTCGTGTCTAGTCTCCTGTTCAGCGGTGGTGTAGGGGACTAGCATGCAGCACTCTAGTGACTTCTGTCGTAAGTTCTCTACAACGTTACAGCGGCTGCTGCATTCAAATTACGCGTGTCGGTTCAATTAACAGCCAATGTAGAGTATCAGGACTACTGAAACTACGACATTAGTATATTAATAAAATAGTTGTCGCTGATTTCTATATCGTATCTGGCAGAAGAAATCCTTTAAGCTTGTTTATTATGTACCCTAATATAATCAAATTTAATTTAAAGGTACACCTATGTAAGTAGTATGGGAACGTTGGAAGAGGAAGGCCCGGACGAACGTGAACGTACTACGATCAAATCGAGGACGTTCTGAGAAAAGACTACCAGATGGCTAAGTGGTTAGAGACCCTGACTACGAAACTGCCGTGAAGCAGCAGTGCTTGCACTGTTGTGTTTCGGCGTGGAGAGTAAGACAGCCGGTGAATTTACTGGCACTTGAGGTATTCCAACTTAGGCCTCTAGGTTGGCAACGCATCTGCAATACCCCTGGTGTTGCAGATGTATATGGGCGGCGGTGATCTCTTACCACCAGGAGACCGACTTGCTTGTTTGCCTTCCAGTCGAATAAAAAAAAAAAAAAAAAAAAAAAAACTTGAGGTCCCGGGTTCAAATCCCGGCCGGGGCAGATATTGGTATGAATAATACGAATGTTTGTTCTCGGGTCTTGGATGTTTAATATGTATTTAAGTATTTATTTATCTATATTGAAGTATGTTTATCCGTTGCCTAGTATCCATAGTACAAGCTTTGCTTAGTTTGGGACTAGGTCAATTGGTGTAAAGTGTCCCATGATATTTATTTATTTATTATTTATTTAAAAGTCGGGTCAGTAGTACTACAAACCGACGTGCATGCATGAAAAGATTGATGAATGTAGAGAAGCAGTTGTATGCCAAGATGGTAGCAAGTGGAAGGATAGTCTCTGCCTACCCTGCTCTGGCACTAAAATATGAAATTAGATCAAATATGCTAGCTTGTATCATAACACTGTTAAAAATGTTTGTAAAATTACAATTGTTTTACAACACAAATATCAGCAAAATTCCAAATCAACGTATACTAATACAAAACATAACACAATTTGAGTAAAATTACAAAACATGTGAAGGAACTTACTATAATGAGTTGTAATTTTGGAAGCTTTATGCAATAACCCTACACGTATTGTAATTTTTCCTAACTGTTGGTGAATTTCTAATGAAAGGTTGTAAATTTACCAAAATTGTTTGTAATCCGATTTACAATACTTTTTTTGTGATATTACGAATAAATGTTGAAACTCAAATTACTATGAAGTCATTAAGAATTTACAAATAATTTTATTATTTTAGTAACACAAATTTGAAAATTACAATACGTATTATAATTCTATCGAAAGTTTTTATTTTTCTAACACGTATTGTTATTTTCTAAAACTGTTGATTAATTCTGAACAAAATGATTTGAAAATTAGAATAACTCTTTGTATTTTGATTTACAATACTTTTTTTATGAAATTACAAAAAAAGTTGAAACACAAATTAGTATGAAATCATTAAGAATTTACAAATAATTTTATTATTTTTGTAACTTAAATTTGAAAATTACAATACGTATTATAATTCTACCATAAGTTTTTATTTTTCTGACACGTATTGTAATTTTTTTAAACTTTTGATTAATTTCGGGCAAAAAGATTTAAAATTTACAAAAATTGTTTGTAATTTGATTTAGTATACTATTTTTATAAAATTTTGAAAATATGTTGAAACTCAAATTAGAATGAAATTATTAAGAATCTGCAAACTATTTTATCATTTTTGTAACACAAATTTGAAAATTGCATTACGTATTGTAATTCTACCCAAAGTTTTTACTTCTCTAACACGTATTGTAATTTTTTCAAATTTTTGATTAATTTCAAGCAAAAAAATTTAAAAAATTTAAAAAATGTTTATAATTTGATTTACAATACTTATTTTGTGAAATTATGAAAAAATTTAGAAGATGAAATTATTAAAGATTTACCTAGGATGCACCATTATGCACCACAATACTTTAAACACAATTGCGCGACGCATGCGCTTACGCGATTTTGTGGCAACTCCGCAGTGTGCGTGAGATATTTATCAGCTTGTTGACGGACGGATTGCCGTTCATTCCCATGATTACCTGAATTCTGTTTAAATATCCTACTAATATTATAAATTCGAAAGTTTGTGAGCGAGTGAGTGAATGAGTTTGTGAGTGAGTATGTATGTTACTTCTTTACGCCGAAACGACTGGACGGATTTGAATGAAATTTGGCGTAAAGTTAGTTTATAACCTGGATTAAGACAAGATACTTTTTATCTCGATATTCCTATGGTATACGGGTACGGGTAGTGTGTTTTTTTGTTTGCTATTAGTAATAGCATTAAAACCAGCGTCACTTACCTATATGTATATGTCGGCGGCCGATCGTAAAATCGGCCAGATCACGAAATTCCTAGGCATATCGTGAAATGGCGCCATTTCATGAATTGGCTAAGGGACATCCACCATATCGTTCAAAACTCACCGTTTGACGATTTACCTGGTGACGTTTAGGCAGATCATGAAATTCCTAGGCATATCATGAAATGCCGGCAAATCGTTTCTGGCACTTCGCCGGCCGCTGGCGCGGCACGCTCGCTTCGCTCGCTCGGCCAGTGCGTAGTGGTCACAATTCATACTAACCACTCCTCGCTTCGCTCGTCGTACCTACCTATTTTTTTCTTTTTTTCAGCATATCACGATATGCCCGGTATAAAGCTAGGAATATCGTCGAATGCGTTGCTCTAATCGATCTGCCGTATTGTTTCTCAGGCACATCGTGATATGCCTAGACAACTTTTAGGCATATCATGAAATGGCGCCATTTCATGATGTGCCTAGGAATTTCGTGATCTGGCTGATTTTACGATCGGCCGCCGACATATACATGCCCAAGCGAATTAGTGGTAAATATTTGTAATGTATAGTATATAGATATCATTTATAAATATTGTGAATCTGTTTTTTTTTTTTAAATACCTCGTTGAGTTACTTGCCGGATTCTTCTCAACAGAGGTTTTTTCCGAAATTTCTCGAATGGAGACCACGGTCCGGTAAGCGCATAGGTAAGACGGCTACCAACGTGATGGACGGATGACCGGTTAAAGCCAAGGGTTCATGGTGGACGCAGGCCGATTCCAACCGAAACAACTGGAGGCCTATGGGAGAGCCTTATTGCCAACAATAGACGTCCTACGCCTGAGCATCATTATCTCGCGCGAGCAGAGCGGCGGCGTGTAGTGCGCGTGTTACAGCAGCCGCCGAGTCGCGTTGCTCCGAGGAGGAAGGGCTACGGATTAGCCCGAAACAGTCGAGCTAAACACGATTTAAGACGTGAGTTATTAGGGTCAATATCCTTCCTTACCATTATACTCGTAAAAGGGAAAGTGAGTTTGTTCGTTTGTTTGTTTGTTACGCTTTCACGCGGTAACGGAGCGACGGATCGTCGTGATTTTTGGCATAATGATAGTTTATGGTCACGAGAGTGACATAGACTGCTTTTTATCCCGGAAAAATGGACAGTTCCCGAGGGAACAGCGCGCGATAACCGAATACCAGGCGGGCGGAGCTGCGGGAAAAAGCTAGTATTTAATAATGAGTGAGTCTCATGGTAAATCTTCATCATCATCAGCCGGAAGACATCCTTCTTGAACAAAGACTTCCCCTTAGAACGCCACAATAAACGACTCCACTTGTATCTTGTGTAAGCGACAATACAATCTTCATGCAAACATGTGCAAGTAATGCAAGCACTTTATCGGAGCTTATCGCAGCCGTCGAAGGGTTAAGATAACACCCCTGCTGCGTAATCCCGGGATTACGGGATTCGCAGAACGGGGATCTGTGTGTTTTGATTGTCCTACAAGTGTGGGAGTGTTTGGGGTGAGTGGACTTAAGGCCAAAAGACGCGAACTAGGTTCGTTGCTGTCGTTACCTACGTATTTTCATATTTGGATGTAGTTTAGCAAAAAATATCCAAGCCTAAACATTTTTTTTTATTTTGGATCTACTTTCAGTAGGAATAAAAGCGAATTTTAAAAATAACATGACAGTGCAGGTGGTAGGACCTTGTGCAAGGTCCACCCGGATTGCTACCACCATCTTGCTCGCTAATCCTGCCATGAAGCAGCAGTGCTTGCACTGTTGTGTTTCGGCGTGGAGAGTAAGACAGCCGGTGAAATTACTGGCACTTGAGGTATCTTAGGCCTCTAGGTTGGCAACGCATCTGCAATGCCCCTGGTTTTGCAGATGTTTATGGGCGGTGGTGATCTTTTACCATCAGGAGACCCACTTGTTTGTTTGCCATCCAGTCAAATAAAAATAAATAAAGTGGTTGCGAAAAGCCTGTGCTCAGAGTGGGACGTGTTAGACTGGGATAATGATGAATCCTAGCGATTGACTTTTCTAGATTTTATCCCAATTCCGTGGGAATATCGGTATAAAAAAGGTTATCTATGTATTAATCCAGACGTCCAGCTGTCTACAGGAGTAACAAACACGCACACACACATACACACACCCTCATAATACACACACGCATACCTAATACTTACAAACATTCACATTTACATGGAGCGACGACCTGGCTAGGATCGCGGTGGATGCGAAAAGCACAAGACCGGTCTGAGTGGAGAGCCTTGGGGAAGCCTATGTCCAGCAGTGGACGTCTTTCGGCTGACATGATGATGATGATGATGATGACTTAAACATGAACATTATATTGTTTAATTCAGTGCTTGGTAAAAATCAAACCCCATGTAAATATCAGAATCATTTTAGCACCTTCGCTGCCGCAATCGCTACGCGGCTATCCTCGTAGTGCGTGGCAGCATTTTTCCGCTTTGCAGCGAAAACAAATATAATAGAATCAACACTCAGCGAGCGCTTAAACATAATATAAACATTTTGAATAAACTTAACACGGTGGTAAAGGGGGTAGAAGCATAAACCTATCACCAGTTCACACTGACCTCTCAGGGGTCTAGCAAATGCTCTCAAAAACCTATATTAAAATAGATTGAAGAAAGTGCAGGAGGTCTATGGTAAATGGTAGCTTTCCAAATTGTTGAGTCTTCAAGTGGTAGAAAATCGTATTGAGTCGATCGCGAATGCTCCCTAGGGCTGGCAAGGATTAATTCTCTACGCTCAAACATCAATTAAATGAACCGAAATGCGTTACACTATCGAAACTTACGTGGAAAATCGTCGTTAAAAATACCTTCCCATGAGAAGTGAAACTTCATAATTTTTTGTTTAATCGACAAAATTAAGAAAAAATACGCGTAGATATCCTATTTTTTTGAAAATTAGTTCATCTTTATTGCAAGTCGCATTACAATAAAGGTCTTAAAAACGAAGCCGTTATATATAAATAACCAGAGGCCTTATTGCCTAACGTTTCTGATACTCGCGATTGCAATCAAATGACAGTTTTTGTATGCGAATTATGTCATTTGATTGCGATCGCGAGCGTCAGAAACATTAGGCAATACGGCCTCAGGTCACAGCAAAACAATGAGAGAAGATAACTTACTGATGTTTCTATAGTCAAATTACAATCGTTATAAGTCGGAGGTTTTATTAGTCAAACTTCGGCAAAGTATTGATAGTTAGGTTAGGTAGTAATTATTGTTAATCGCAATTCATTTAATCAATCATCGTCGATATTTTAGCCCTAATATTTTGCCCGCGGCTCCGCCCGCGTGGTATTCGGTTATCGCGCGCTGTTCCCTCGGGAACTGTGCATTTTTCCGGGATAAAAAGTAGCCTATGTCACTCTCAGGAAAATAAACTATCTCTATGCTAAAAATCACGTCGATCCGTCGCTCCGTTACGGCGTAAAAGACGGACAAACACACAAACATACAAACACACACACTTTCGCTTTTATAATATTAGTATGGATTTGTCAGTTTATACCGTGTGGTGTCGGGTTAGAATTACACCTCTCCATTTCTTCCGTGGATGTTTTAAGAGGCGACTAACTAAAGATAATAGGTTAAGGTATACCGTAGGCGACATGATAGTACCTTACCAGTCACTATTGTACCGTTTTTGTCAAACTAAAACCTAAAATTGCTAAAAGTGGCTCCGAAGAGTACCATTTCGTGTGCTCTGCCTACCCCATTGGGTATACAGGCGTGAAGTTTGTGTGTGTATGTGTGTGTTAGTTTAGTTATTTTAATAATGTCAGTATTTATAATAACAAGTTAGTTATGAAGGCTTTCATTGGGGCCTTGTCGTCCCGGCTGATAGAGACCTCAGGAGACCCCAGAGCTGGCGCTTACCTCTCCCAGCGAATTTCTCTGACTGTACTGAGAGGTAATGCCGCCAGTGTGTTGGGGTCTATGCCGCAGGAGGGCCTCTTAGATGGTGTTTTCTTTTTATAGTTGGGTATATTTATATAGTTTTATTTATTTTGTTTCCTATCATATTGTTGTATCTTGTGTTATTATCCCAATAAAATTGTACGAACAGTTAGTTTATAAAGACAATACAAAAAAATCATTTCCAGTTGCACAATCTACTATTTCTATTCTATTAATGACCTAATAAAACTTTCAAAACATCCTTTGTTCTTTATTTATGCGTGTACTATTGAACTTCCGTCTTCTAATTCCCCGGGTTCCAATAAGACTAGGAATGGCTTTGACAAAAACATTTCCTGGTTAATATTGTGATATTGGGACTATTTGGAGATGAACCATTTCGTGTTCCCACGGGGTCTCTTTGCCTATACAGGGGGATTGGTCATACCTACCATAATCTAACCAACAAAAAGTTGGAAAACCCCCCCGACTTTGTAACTTTAAAGTTCAATAGCTCAAAAATGGTTTCAAAACATCCACTTCTCTTATAACTCTATATTATAGTTTCGCCATGTCTGTCCGTTTGTCTGTCTGTCTGTCTGCGGCTAAGCTCAGAGACCGTTCGTTAGTACTAAAGCTATCACGCCGAAAAAGTGCTAAAATAAAAAAAAAATAGGGTAAGTACCTCCCATAGACGTAAAGTGGGGGGGGGGTGATTTTTTTTCTCGACTAACCCTATAGTATGGGGTATAGTTGGATAGGTCTTTTAAAACCATTGGGGGCTGCCAAAAGGATTTTACGATTTAATGATCTATTTGTGAAATATTCAACTGTAAAGTGCAAATTTTCATTAAATTCGAGCGTCCCCCCCACTAACATCTAGACTGTCGAGTGGAAAAACTTATTGGCTTATACTTATTGCTTAAACTTATTTCGAACCATCCTGTATATACAAGTATGCGGAACGCAGGTGGTTCCGCCCCCGAAATTCCGCGGTTTTTGCCGCGTTCTGTTCACTTTGACGGCTTGTTCTATCTAATTGGATTTTATGGTACTTGAAATTGTGCCAAACCGGAGAATATCTAATATTTTGGTGTGAAGTATACTTTTTTTCATTATGTACATAGTAAACCAAGAAAGTGTTTTACCAATTTTAATGACAGTTACTTCAGAAATACTTGACTTGTGTATGAAAATAGGGTTTGACGTTTTAAGCGCTACAAATGACATTAAAAATTATTATTATTATTAGCCCTCTAATTCTGAGAGGAGGCCTGTGCCCAGTAGTGGGACGTATATAGGCTGAGATAATGATGATGATGAAATGACATTAATCTTGGTCGACTATACCTATCTATAAACAAAACATCAAAATTTTCCAAAAATCATTTAAGTTGCAGGTATTATGGCCGACATGGTGGACCTAATTGTCTTTAAATTACCTTTGTAGGTACATTTTCTATAATGGGAATATAGACAATTACAAAAAAAACCTTATTTCAGTGTAATGAATGAGGTAAGACATTTCTACACTCATACATTACATAATCTATAATATAAAAATGAATCGCAAAATGTGTTGGTAAGCGCAAACTCGGGAACGACTGGTCCGATTTCGCTAATTCTTTTTTTGTTGTGTTTGCTACTGTCAGGAGAAGGTTTTCATGGAAGAAAAAAAATACAACGGGGGCGAAGCCGCGGGCAACAGCTAGTTAAGTAATAAAATTGTTAGACCATGTTAACACACTGGCCACATACAACACAAAACCCTTAACAACTTTCACGTTTAAAAACAAAACAAAAAAAGGTTTAAATTCAAAATTTGAACAGATTCGACGCACGTGCGTTCCGTTTGACCGAGTTAGCGTGGGAACCCGCACAGGTGCCACGGAACAAATCACAGATCGGCCAGGAAGCGGGTGACATTCCCATAAACCATGCGTGTTTGGGGGTTATTTCGCATTCACAACGGTATTATTACAGGTGCGGTTTTGGAAATCGGCCCCCAGGGCAAAGATAGTAGAGCCAGCTTGAGCTAAGGCAGTTGCTGTATGATGGCGGCTATAGAAACAGCTCGATGTTTTAAAATTTCCTGATAGTCCCTCGTAACTAATATTTCGGTATTTATTAAGTACTAGCTTTTGCCCGCGGCTCCGCCCGCGCGGTATTCGGTTATTGCGCGCTGTTCCCTCGGGAACTGTGCATTTTTCCGGGATAAAAAGTAGCCTATGTCACTCTCGGGCCCATAAACTATATCTATGCCAAAAATCACGTCGATCCGTCGCTCCGTTACGGCGTGAAAGAGGGATAAACATACAAACACACAAACATACAAACACACTTTCGCATTTATAATATTAGTATGGATATTTTTTTAAACATTGTCAAATTCTTTTTATTTAACAATAAAGGTAGGTATAAAAACAGGGACTAAGTATAAAATTAACATAACTAAAACTAAGTTAAAACAGCTAAACAAAAATTAAAACTAACATTTAACCAATGAGTAGGTACGTACATTCATTACGGTAATCTGATTACTTTTTAATTTATTAACAATGCCTGCTATCGAGTGAAAAAAGTTATAGGAAAAAACAACATGCACTTTTAACAGAAAGAAGGTTTGAAATTCAAGCTTAGGCAGAAAGAGATACATACATATTACCAAGTCAGCTCTGACGCGTATTTTTGTAAAACCCCGCCAAAAAAATGATTTATTAAAAAAAATCGCTGATGGAATTAAATTTTAATCACGCCTATGCATTAGAGTAAGAGTTTATTTATACGGTACATTCATTTTTTCTTAAAAAACGTAAGCATTTAGACATTAATAAGGCATTGAAAAAACCTCAAAACCACCGAATGGCCAACTTTTTGTTTGCACGCTCTAAGTAGCGCCATATCTAAGGCATAAAGAAAAGCGCGTTAGAAGAGCACAGATATAGGATTTTCAACAAATTACTAAAATTTCTCAACTGAACTTTATTTTTTTCGCTAACCATTGACAGTTATAGTACAGGTTATAATAATACGGCATTTAATTTTTTAAAACATTTTTAGCAAAAAAAATTAAGCGAATTTATTCATCATCTAAAATTAATTAAGCGATCAGCGGTAAACAACCCCTGGCTCGGGTGATAGCGCTGATAGTTTATTGCCTCGCGCAGTGCATTGTTTTGTGGAGTAAAGAACGAATCGAAAACCGTTTTTTATAAATATTTTCTTGAATTTACTCAAAAATTTGTGTTTTGAAAGAAAGAGAAGAAAGAATACATTTATTCACTAATACGGAAGAGACACAAATACAATAAAATTTACACAATTACACACAAATAACAAAAAAAGTCAGACTCAGTATTATGCCGTGGCGTTATTTATTTATTTCATCATTTCACTTTATACATGTCACCTTAGTCTAAGTATAACCCTGTTTAAGGGCATGAATAGCAATAATTAGCAATATCGATGCCTTATAGTTCACACTCGTACTAATTACAGTTTTGCAAATTTTACAGGAGAGCAATTTTAATGTTTGTACGTGAATATCTTATGAATGGTGGTGAAAAATGTTCAATTTATGACTTTCTATCTTAGAATAGGTCTTTGACATTATATAATGTCAAATATTTGTTTACAATTATAAATTCTTTATACTGAAAATTAAAGTTTAAGTAGCCCGCCCCCTCATTTAATACAAGTGTGCACGTCAAAAATATGAAATCAATGCAGTTAAGACATTGGTGAAGTACTATAGTATGAATCAGTAAAGAATATGACTCGTCAAAATAAACATTTAAATAATAAAATAAACCTCGCAAAATGTTATTATATTGGACGAAAACGTTTTAAAAGAAGTAAACGCATCAATGCTTAATAAAATAATAGGAAACAATTTAACCATCGGCACTTACAACGATTGTGTCTTCAATACATTTTAGAACGGAACGTATTAAAATCGCTTAATACGTTTGGGCATAGAACAAGTTCAACCAGAAGTGTCTTTAATCGATTTATAAAAACACTTATGACAAACGTGTCCCAATTTTTTTTGTACTAAAACTACTTAATGTATTATTGCAGACAAGAAAGTATAACTTCTCAATGGGACTAAATGCTCTTAGGATTGATGTACATTTATTTGAATCGAAGTCTATCAACCTTAAATCACTTATGGTATACGTTCATCAAATTTTTAAAAAATAATGGATTTTAGTATAATATTACACGCATCCGTGGCACTTAGTATTATTGTGTCACATTGTTTTTAATAGAAGCAGAAGGCTTTACTGATTTCTGAAAAGAGCAAACGACGCAGAATTTCATTTAATATATATGGCAATAAAAAAGTTAAATTTGATTTTTTTGTAATTAGTACAAGTGTGAACTAAGGCATCGATATGTAAACGCCAGCAGCGCTGATTTGCTGAAGATTAAATTTAAATCTAATAGCAGTTATCCTCTTAATTAAAGATTATTTTTTAATCAACTTTGTATCATTATTAACATCAAAAAATAGTATATTTTACAAACCCGAGACGATGAATTATTAGATAACTAAGCAGAAGACAAAATAATTTTTATAAGCAAATATACTCTGCTTTTAATTAGGTTGTGAGGAAATTGACCTGAAACAGTGAAAACGAATGTACCTTTTATTTTGCATGTATTTGCTATATTCATGTCACTTTTTCAGCGTTTTAAAGTTTTGTTAACTTATTTATTAATATGGCACATGCATTAAAAAAAAACTTTTATCTACTGGACTCATTGAACACAACGGGAGACAATAACAAACTGGGAAAGAAACAAATATCTGAAATTTTCATTTTGAACCCAAACATTTTCTCCACAAAACCCTCAAACATACGCAAAGTAACCATATGAAAAACCTTTCTCAAAACTCTTACCCTCCTACAAACGGAAGTCCAGGTGTAATAAATCACGGCCCGCTGACGGAACACGCCGCAGATTAATTTCATTCCTCACTGCGACTTAAAACTTTACCATACTAATTTGAATCTGTCGTTAACAGTTGGGCACCTCTGGCTTTTTCATTCAAACATAAATCTACCATATTCTAAAAGAAATAAAGTTAAAACTCCTTCGTGTTAAATGTGTAAATTAGCTGCGCTTTGCTGTTTGAATTTGAGCTTTTTGGTCTATGTTTTTGAGTTGGATTTGCATTGGAAGGAAAAGTGTCACAAAATGTTGAAATCTATAATAAAATGGTTAGAACGTCGTGACGTATGCGAGTTGAATTTCTCGTAGTGTGCGTCAAAACAGCGTATGTGCTTATGAGAATTGACGGCACATAAGTCTTTTTGGTTTGGATGGCTGTCACTGGTGTTTGAGGCTGTAATAAAATTTGTCCTGCGACAGTACGCATATATATTTATAATGTTTTGAATGTAAATCCCACGTATCATTACTATGAACGATTTATTACCTAGTACGAGTAATTAGCTCTTTGAAGTGGCACTAGAAAGGTCATATAGCCCTTTGTTCCTTACCATGGCTAGGTAACTGGTAATCTGTGAAGATTTTTTTCTTTTTTTTTATTCGACTGGATGGAAAACGAGCGAGTGGGTCTCCTGATGGTAAGAGATCACCACGGCCCATAAACATCTGCAACAACAGGGGTGTTGCAGATGCATTGCCAACCTAGAGGCCTAAGGTGGGATACCTCAAGTGCCAGGAATTTCACCGGCTGTCTTACTCTCCACGCCGAAACACAACAGTGGTAGTACTGCTGCTTCACGGCAGGATTAGTGTGCAAGATGGTAGCAATCCGGGTGGACCTTGCACAAGATCCTACCACCTGCAAATACTTAAAATATATTCTTTATTGTACACCACAAATCATTACAAAAAATTTACATTTACATTTTCATTATCTTAAGTTTAATAGAGCAACAAAGATTTTGCAAATGTTTTAACTTTTAACATTGGTACTTCTATCCTTAAAGCACTGTTACACATGCTTGTTACTAGCTTGATTATAAAGGGTGTATGTATTGTACGACCTGGTCAATGCTCGACCGATTTTGTACGACCTGATAATTCAATCACATGTCACTTGGAATACGGGTCGAGTTTTATCACCCTGTACCAATAATGTTCGAAGTGCTATTGGACAACCTGATATTGTACGACCTAATAATCGGAGCACACTTTTGACAGCAAGCAATCAGTTCTCATCTCACATTGATCATATTTGTTTTTCGTGTACACCGAATATTAACAAATTTAGTAGAAAATAACTTAATTTGGTCCTGGCACTTCGCCGGCCGCTACCGCGGCACGCTCGCTGCGCTCGCTCGGCTCGCGCATTGTGGTCACAATTGAACCTAACACAAATCTATAGTCATTCGATTCGATTGGATTCCGATTATTAGGTCGTACAATAACAGGTCGAGCATTAACAGGCCGAGCAAAAATTTGGACACCCTAATAATGCACGACCTAATATTGTACGACTTGATAATTCAAATCCAAAATGAGTTCGTATTATCAGGTCGTACAGTGATGGCTGTGCAATACAGGGTCGAGCATTAATGGTCCCCCTTATAAGCATGCTATGAGCAAGCCACTAATGAGCATGCTCATGGACTGAAGCAAACGCGTTCACACTTGTTTATTACCTTTCCCCCTTCCACCCCCGTCTTGAGCATGCCACTAATAAGCATGTCCTGTTCACACATGCTACTAGATAGCATTTACTCGATACAGTACTCGGTAGTAGCTTGCTACTAACGAGCATGTGTAACAGTGCCTTTACCTTACATGCCTACAATTTTTACGGCACGTGCAATAATTTTAACTGACTTTACTTCCAATATAAATTACTCAAAGATCTTTCAAGCCGCCAACAATTAGCCCCATGTCCAACGCCCACATGTATTTTTTCCACGACAATTGCACTAAATATCCATAAAATTAATTGTTACAAATACATTTACACGGAAATAACAACCGTAGAATCAGCTTCTAATGACCGCTGGCTCTTTTGTAGCCAAATATTACCGCCAACTTACTAACGTAGAATGAAAAACTCTAGACATATAAAATTAGTCCTTATTGTTATTCATATAAGGGCTGTAGGTATGTCATATCTATTGCGAAACTTCGAGATACGTACCTAGATCGGCCCGCTGACGCGCGCCCTAGATTTGGAGATCGCGGCGCCGCTCCGCTATGCCGTATCAGCACAACGTGACAGCCCTCGTGCAATTTACTTAATTAAGATTTTTATTAGAAAAGATCATTGTGAATCTAGCATCGATCACTCTCGCACATTAATTTTAATTACTTTGTAACTTTAGTTAATTATATTTGCACTTTTTCTGAACTCCTGCCTTTCTCTTGCACCCTCCGGCCGCAACCCCTATAAGTGGCGCAGTCGAGTAAAGGGGATTTTTACGGATCGGTTCGCGTACTACAGGGAAGATTTCCGTATTCGCTTGAGCCGCCCGTGTGGTTCGCGTTCGTGTTACGTCGCATCCAGTTAATCCAGAACCTACGAGGAGTGCAGCGGAGGTATCCAGACATTGATAACGCAAGACGGACAGCAGTATGTTCATGTAAGTACATTTAAAATCTGTAGTGAAAACCATAAATTTGTTTACAGAGATGTCTCAATTCATAAATTGACAGCTGCGGTCAGCCATCTTTTTTTTTACTCATCGATTTATGTCCATCGCCGCGAGACAAATTTTATTAGTTGCCAGCATCTGATTTTTGATACAAATAGCGAATTCGGTCAGCTTGTTCTTAATTCAACCATATTGTATCTGTGTAAGGGTGAACATGTACATTTTGAATGTATTACGCTTTTATTTTAACACGTGCCGAGTTTAATTATTGGATAATTTGTATGGAAATGGTGGATGGAATGATGGTTAATGAGACTTGCTTTTGATGCCAAAGTTTGTCATTAAAATTGCTGGTGCATTTTTAAATGACAATCTGTGTTGCCAACTTGTTTATTAAAAAAAAACTGTGTTTAAGTTTACGTGAAAATGTTCGTTACGAATAAGTTTTCGAACAAAAAATTGTTGAAGGTTTTTTTTAAACCCCCGACCCAAAAAGAGGGGTGTTATAAGTTTGACCGCTTAGGTGTGTCTGTATGTCTGTGTGACAGGTGACAAGTAGGTACGAGCGCAGGTTTTTTTCAGTTTAGACACTAAAAAGAGGCAATGATTTTAAAATAATATAGCCTATTTTATTTTATGTATATTTTTATAACGTCGTCAGACGACCAGATGGCCTAGTGGTTAAAGAACCTGACTACGAAGCTTGAGGTCCCGGGTTCGATTCCCGTGTCGGGGCAGATATTCGTATGAAAAATAGGAATGTTTGTTCTCGGGTTTTGGGTGTTTAATATGTATTTAAGTATGTACCTATATATATAATTATGTTTATCCGTTGCTTAGTACCCATAACACAAGCTTTGCTAAGCTTACTTTGGGGCTAGGTGAATTGGTGTGAATTGTCCCGTGATATAAATATATATAACGTTACCTAAAGTTTTTCTAACAGCTGATACAAAATCTGCAAACATCAGAATATTCATAGCAAGTAAAATAATACAAATAGTGGGCTAGTCTCAAATGTCTTTTAAACAAGGTTTCTAATACTATTAAGACATAATTTACGCTAATCCCGCAATCGGGAAGTTCTACAAGTGTTTTGGGGCAAGTTAATAGAAAACTGCCATTCCGTTTGTCATTTGTTGCGTGTACGTTTATTAAACTTTTTCTCTCTTTCTTTCTTTCAAAAATATCCAGTGCCTTGCCATTATTAAAAAAAATGCAAATTTCGAACTGTCGCTGCAATATCTGCCCAACGAGCATGCAAGATGATCGGATGGCTAAGTGGTTAGAGAACTAGACTACGAAGCTTTAGGTCCCGGGTTCGAATCCCGGCCGGGGCAGATATTTGTATGAATAATACGAATGTTTGTTCTCGGGTCTTGGATGTTTAATATGTATTTAAGTATTTATCTATATAAGTATATTTATCCGTTGCCTAGTATCCATAGTACACGCTTTGCTTGTTTGGGCCTAGGTCAATTTTATTGGTGTCAAGTGTCCCATGATATTTGATATACTATAGATAGCTGGCCGAAATGTCACATATGCTACTTTTACAGGGTAGGATAGGGTAGGGCAGGCGTTTGCTTTTATAGGGTTTTTAACCGAGGAAAAAAATGGAGGAGGTTCTCAAGTCGACGCGTATATTCGTTTTTATCACGATATTTTCACGGGATTGAGATAAAAAATACAAATTTCGAACTGTCACTGCAATATCTGCCCAACGAACATGCGTATAGATAGCTGGCCGAAATGTCACATAGGCTACTTTTACAGGGTAGGATAGGGTAGGGCAGGGGTTTATTTTTAAGGGTTTTTAACCGAGGAAAAAACGGAGGAGGTTCTCAAGTCGAAACGTATTTGTTTTCACTTCTCATGCTCTAAGAGTAGGTCAATAGAGCCTTACGAGATAACCGAATACCACGCGGGTGGAGCCGCGGGCAAAAGCTAGTATTTATATTATTATTATTATTTTTTGACGACCAGATGGCCTAGTGGTTAGAGACCCTGACTACGAAGCTTGAGGTAGGTCCCGGGTTCGATTCCCGTGTCGGGGCAGATATTTGTATGAAAAATACGAATGTTTGTTCTCGGGTCTTGGGTGTTTAATATTTATTTAACTATGTATCTATCTATATAATTATGTTTATCCGTTGCTTGGTACCCATAACACAAGCTTTGCTAAGCTTACTTTGGGACTAGGTCAATTGGTGTGAATTGTCCCGTGATATATATATATATTTTTTTATATTACTGACCTTGGTCGACCCTTATCGCACCTGATATTAAGTGCAGGATAAGGCCAAAAAAACCAACGGCTTCAAACTTCGAACACAGGTTTTTCTTAGAATAGCTCCCAAACTTTCTTAACTAAATTACCTACTTTATACTACTCTCCAAATCGGGAGCATCGTATAATGAAGTACAGTCAGCATAAGTATTATGTGGCGAACGCAATCCTCTTACCCCCCCCCCCCTTCCGCGTCTTACTGTATGGCTTCCCGCAAATGTGAGGCCTAAATTTATACCGGGGTGTGGCCTGTAATACGAGCAAATAATTAAAACATAGATCATACTCGTCAAACTGAACAACCCGTATAACTCACGTCTTAAATCGAGTTTAACTCGACATGTTTCGGGCTAATCCGTAGCCCTTCGCGTTGCTCTGAGGAGCTTTGACTTATAATAATAATAATTTAAAAGATTTTTTTTAATCTGACGAAAGGAAATTAATAACAATATTGCAAAAAATAGTCGTATTTAGCTGCTAAAATATGTATGGTAGGGATATAAATATTGTACGCCCACATTGGGTAACTGTTGAAAGTAATAGTAGATTGATAACCAAGGGTGGAAAGTGACCCATTTCACCCGAGATATTTCTGGCGCTCGAACGAAGTGAGAGCGCCAATAGTTCGAGGGGAAATGGGTTATTTCACCCGAGTTAGACACTCTACTTTTCATTTCGACTGTGAGGAAACCAAAATACTACAAAAAAACGAGAATAATAATAAATTGAATTTACTTATACCTATCCAACCTCCAACGGTACCTTTTCGACTGGCCACTTGCCATGGCCGACTATAAAAAAAAATCGAGTTGGTCACGACGTGCATCTAGATGGCCATGCCGAAACGTGAAAAAAAATGTCATTGACGTAACTCAATTATCTTCGATGTCGTGGCTAGCCGAAAAAAAAAATTACTTTCCACCATAGAGGAGAAAACGCAATTTTCCACCCGGCTATCTACCCATGAAAATTAAACTTTCCGAACAGGAGAGATGAAATAGTAGATTGATAACCAAGGGTGGAAAGTGACCCATTTCACCCGAGATATTTCTGGCGCTCGAACGAAGTGAGAGCGCCAATAGTTCGAGGGGAAATGGGTTATTTCACCCGAGTTAGACACTCTACTTTTCATTTCGACTGTGAGGAAACTGAAAAACTCCAAAAAAACGAGAATAATAATATTAATAATAAATTGAATTTACTTGTACCTATATCCAACCTCCATCGGTACCTTTTCGACTGGCCACTTGCCATGCCGAAACGTGAAAAAAAAATGTCGTTGACGTAACTCAATTATCTTCGATGTCATGGCTAGACCAAAAATTAAAAAAAAAATACTTTCCACCCTAGAGGAGGAAAAGCAATTTTCCACCCGGCTATCTACCCATGAAAATTAAACTTTCCGAACAGGAGAGATGAAATAGTAGATTGATAACCAAGGGTGGAAAGTAACCCATTTCACCGAGATATTTCTGGCGCTCGAACGAAGTGAGAGCGCCAATAGTTCGAGGGGAAATGGGTTATTTCACCCGAGTTAGACACTCTACTTTTCATTTCGACTGTGAGGAAATTAAAATACTACAAAAAAAAACGAGAATAATAATAAATTGAATTTACTTAAACCTATCCAACCTCCAGCGGTACCTTTTCGACTGGCCACTTGCCATGGCCGACTATAAAAAAAAATCGAGTTGGTCACGACGTGCATCTAGATGGCCATGCCGAAACGTGAAAAAAAAAACTCATTGACGTAACTCAATTATCTTCGATGTCGTGGCTAGTATAAATAAATATACAAAATTATATAAGTTATAATTACGATATAAATAAATTGAATTTATTTATATCCAACCTCCAACCTTTTCGTACATTACTTTACTCTTTGCATACTGGCCACTTGCCGCGGCCTACTAGACTGTAATCGAGTTGGCCACGACATGACCAAAGAGCTTATAATTATACAAAACTGGAGGTTGCACGCCGAACCAAGAAGTTTGACTTTTATTACGGATGTTCGGCGTTCATCCTCCAGTGTTGTATATAATGTTCTTGGTCACGACTTACATCTAGATGGCCATGCCGAAACGTGAAAAAAATGCCTATCATGGCATTATGGCGGGCAGCAGAATAGAGGAAAAATTTTAAATGTTGATATTCTGTAATTTCGAAAAAAATAGACCAATTGTAGAATGTTTTTAATGTGAACCTATTAAGATCGTAATAAACATGTCGTTTAATGTATAGCTGAATTTAGATTACTGAAAAGCTTTTATTTTAATAATATGACGTAACTCAATTATCTTCGATGTCGTGGCTAGTCGAAAAATTAAAAAAAAATTTACTTTCCACCCTAGAGGAGAAAACGCAATTTTCCACCCGGCTATCTACCCATGAAAATTAAACTTTCCGAACAGGAGAGATGAAAAATAATTATGTCATCTTTTGTACACAGTTTGACAATAAATAAATTCTATTCTATTCTATTGCAGGTGGTTGGACCTTGTGGAAGGTTCGCCCGGATTGCTACCACCATCTTGCTCGCTAATCCTGCCGTGCAGCAGCAGTGCTTGCACTGTTGTGTTTCGGCGCGGAGAGTACCTAAGACAGCCGATGAAATTACTGGCACTTGAGGTATTCCAACTTAGGCCTCTAGGTTGGCAACGCATCTGCAATACCCCTGGTGTTGTAGATGTTTATGAACGGTTGTGATCTCTTACCACCAGGAGACCTACTTGCTCGTTTGCCTTCCAGTCGAATAAAAAAAAAATCTATTCCAAAATCTTAAAAAATGACACATTAGGATTTACCCGAGTTTGAAGTAAATCATTTGTAGTACCTAAAAAGCCGTGGTGGCCTAGTGGTTTGACCTATCGCCTCTCAAGTAGAGGGTCGTGGGTTCAAACCCCGGCTCGCACCTCTGAGTTTTTCTAAATTCATGTGCGGAATTACATTTGAAATTTACCACGAGCTTTGCGGTGAAGGAAAACATCGTGAGGAAACCTGCACAAACCTGCGAAGCAATTCAATGGTGCGTGTGAAGTTCCCAATCCGCACTGGGCCCGCGTGGGAACTATGGCCCAAGCCTTCTCATTCTGAGAGGAGGCCTGTGCCCAGCAGTGGGACGTATATAGGCTGGGATGATGATGATGATTTGCAGTACCTATCGTCGATAATAATAGAAGCTACCTCAAAGTCCCCCAGGTTAATTCGATATACCGTTGGTTCAAGACGGGTTTCCGGGGAAGTGGTCTTGGACTCAAGGAGGAAGTCGCACGTGCGGGTGTGCGTTACCGGCACCGAGTATACACCAATAGAGTCGATTTTTTATGGTTTAGGGGGCAAACGAGCAGACGGATCGCCTGATGGTGAGCGAATACCGTCGCCCATGGACACCTGCGACACTAGAAGTGTCACAAGTGCGTTGCCATACTTTAAGTTTTACTTTAAGTTGGAGTATGCTCTTATAGGAGAACGTAGAGATTGTCTACAATGATATCCCTCAACTAAATCGGGTTACAAACAACGGGGGAACAAAGCAACTCGTCATAAATGCATGTGCCGAAAGTTACTTTCGCATACTTAATGTAACACCAATGTTATGTCGGTAAAGCAAATATGCATATGAATTTAACGACTCTGAGACGAAGTTGACAGAGCTCCGCTTTGCGGAGCTCCTATTCTGCCTAGTTAAAATACTAAAATATAATAAAAAATAAAATACTAAGTCAGTTAAAATACTAACCTAACCTAACCTATATTTGAGCAATCATCTTACCTAAAATTTGTGACGAGTTGCGTTATTGGCCAAATACTTTTAACCTATTTGCGAATTCGTCTAGATGATCTTA
Source organism: Choristoneura rosaceana (assembly GCA_037349165.1). Taxonomy (NCBI): domain Eukaryota; kingdom Metazoa; phylum Arthropoda; class Insecta; order Lepidoptera; family Tortricidae; genus Choristoneura; species Choristoneura rosaceana. Next base: position 2,067,617 of record JAZBNJ010000002.1, read on the forward strand.
AGACAAGTAGCTAAAGAGACCGGTTACATCTCGGACAAACTACTTATTTGTTCGGTTGATTTCTGACGAGTTGCTTCATTGACCAATTACGTATTCGACTATCTGCAAATTTACCCACATGATTTTTGGGCGAGTTGATGCTGTTGACCATTTGCGTTTTTGACCACTTGATACTAACCCACTAAATCATGACGAACGGAAAGCCGCTGCCAAGTTGTTGGAGAACCTGATTACGAAGCTCAAGGTACCGCATTCGATCATCTCTGTGGATTCGATTCTCGGCCAGGGAAAATTTTTGCATGAATAACACGGTTTCGGAACTTGAATGCTTAATATGTTATTATATTTAAGTATCATCATCATGATCTCAGCCGTAAGACGTCCACTGTTGGATATAGGATTCCCCCATAGGCTGTCTAATTGACAGCATTACCACAAAATATTTGCCATGTATATTTTCATTTTGTTAGTTAAACAAAAAAATATGAAGATAATAAATATTCTTCAGCGATATTTATCATAATATAATCCCCCTTGCAAAAAAAAACGGGCACCTGTGGTTTTTGTATTTTATGTGCATGAAAGCTTACTTTCTAAGCTTCAATGCCTAAAAATCTGAAAAACCATAGGTGCCCGTTTTTTTTTCAAGGGGGTTTATTATTGTATTTGCTCAACTGTTGTTGCTGTTGTTGCTTTCGGCTTAAACCAGCCAATCAGAGGACAGCAGAAATCGTGTATTTTTATTTTTGTATTTCTTTATTGTTTTCTTTGTGTAATAAATAGCAATTATTGTTTTTTTTTGTTGTTGTATTGGTGTGTCTTTGTGAATGTGAATAAATGTCTTTTCTTTCTTTCTTTCAATTACCGCAGTAGTATATTAGCGAATATTTTTTTCAAACTAATTCTATGAAATTTCCACTCTATTGAATAGTTCTTCTATGGTTTAAATACAGTTGCATTATAAAGGCGGTTCCACACTAAAACAAACCAAACACAAACTAAAACGGGCTATGTGACAGCAAGCGCGTATGTTTGATAATCATCATAATCCCAGCCTATATACGTCCCACTGCTGGGCACAGGCCTCCTCTCAGAATGAGAGGGCTTGGGCTATAGTTCCCACGCGGGCCCAGTGCGGATTGGGAACTTCACACGCACCATTGAATTGCTTCGCAGGTTTGTGCAGGTTTCCTCACGATGTTTTCCTTCACCGCAAAGCTCGTGGTAAATTTCAAATGTACCGCACATGAATTTCGAAAAACTCGGAGGTGCGAGCCGAGGTTTGAACCCACGACCCTCTGCTTGAGAGGCGATAGGTCAAACCACTAGGCCACCACGGCTTTTTATGTTTGTTAATACTTCACGTTAAAATGGATGAACGGATTTGGACGAAATTTGGCATGTAGCTAATAGTTGGAAGTCTGGAATATGACATGGGATACTTTTTATCCCAAAATTTCGACAGGATTTTAGACGAACGAAAATTTTAGAGACATGAAATTTGACACATTTTTTAGGGTTCCGTAGCTAAAATGGCAAAACGGAACCCTTAGTTTCACCATGTCTGTCTGTCTGTCTCTGTCCGTCCGTCCGCGGCTTTGCTCAGGGACTATCAATGCTAGAAAGCTGTAATTTTGCACGAATATATATGTAAACTATGCCAACAAAATGGTGCAATAAAAAATTTCAAAAACATTTGGGAGTGATTTTTTTTTCTTATATAATCTTATAGTGTAGAGTATCGTTGGATAGGTCTTTTAAAACCATTAGGGGGTTACTAAAACCATTTTCCAATTCAGTGATTCGTTTGCAAAATATTCAACTTTAAAGTGCAAAATTTCATTAAAATCGAGCGTCCCCCCCTCTAAAATCTAAACCGGTTGTTGCAATTTTTTTTTAAATTCAGGATGGTAGTAAGTACATCAAACTTACAAGGAAAACTATAACGGCTAAGTTTTCTTGAGAATTATTAGTAGTTTAAGAGTAAATAGCAGCCTAAGGTATACAATATACCTAAACTTGGAATATTCGGTACAAAATACAAAATCTTTAGAAAAATATGACTAATTTTTTTCGTAACGGCTACGGAACCCTATTTCGGGCGCGTCCGACACGCTCTTGGCCGGTTTTTTCACACAAATGCAAGACGCTTGTGCGCTCCACCATCCTCTTTTATTCCATCTATCACCCTAATTATAACATATTTGCTTTGAAACAAAAACCACTCAATCTATTTCCAACCACAAAACTCCCAAAGTTCCTATGCCCCAGAATTTACAAACTATTTCCCTTGCGTACAATTCCAAATGATTTATGTAATGTTTGATTTATTAATAAATTGAGGGTAGGTGAGCGGAAGGAAGGTGGAGGTCAGTTCCGCCATTATGGTGTTGCTGTTTACCGATTTCTACCAAAATGGTAGTTTTTTTTGAGGGAGGGATACATTTGGTGTGATTTATTTTAAGAATCGAGTCATTTTGGAGTAACGTATAAAATGGTATAAATGATGTATTTCATTATTTGCTTTAATTCTGCAATACCCCTGGTGTTGCAGATGTTTATGGGCGGTGGTGATCTCTTACCACCAGGAGACCCACTTGCTCGTTTGCCTTCCAGTCGAATAAAAAAAAATTTTTTTTTCGGAAACTTGTAGTAGATAATAATGTAGTTTGCAGGTGGTAGGACCTTGTGTAAGGTCCGCCCGGATTGTTACCAACATCTTGCTCGCTGATCCTGACGTGAAACAGCAGTGCTTGCACTGTTGTGTTTCGGCGCGGAAAGAAAGACAGCCGGTGAAATTACTGGCACTTGAGGTATTCCAACTTAGGCCTTTAGGTTGGCAACGCAACGCATCTGCAATACCCCTGGTGTTGCAGATGTTTATGGGCGGTGGTGATCTCTTACCACCAGGAGACCCACTTGCTCGTTTGCCTTCCAGTCGAATAAAAAAAAATTTTTTTTTTCGGAAACTTGTAGTAGATAATAATGTTGTTTGCAGGTGGTAGGACCTTGTGCAATGTCCGCCCGGATTGTTACCACCATCTTGCTCGCTGATCCTGACGTGAAACAGCAGTGCTTGCACTGTTGTGTTTCGGCGCGGAAAGAAAGACAGCCGGTGAAATTACTGGCACTTGAGGTATTCCAACTTAGGCCTCTAGGTTGGCAACGCATCCGCAATACCCCTGGTGTTGCAGACGTTTATGGGCGGTGGTGATCTCTTACCACCAGGAGACCCACTTGCTCGTTTGCCTTCCAATCGTATAAAAAAAAAGTTTCAGTGAAATAATGACTTATTGCAAATCACAATAACAAGAATTAAGGTTAGATTTTGTCACGAGCCAATCTAAAATTTGATAGAAATTATTTTTTATCTATCAATACAATTGCGATTATTTTTTATTAACTAACTTATGAAAGGTAAATTTCCAAAGTACTACGATCATCGTTCTAGCTTATATACAGCCCACTGCTGCGGACTGGCCTCCTCTCAGAATAAGAGAGATTGGGCAGTAGTTCCCACGCGCAACACGCGTAGCACTTGTGGTAAGTATCCCATCTTAGGCCTCTAGGTTGGCATATTCAATGCCCCTGGTGTTGCAGGTGTCTATGGGCGGTAGTGATCTCTCACCATCAGGAGACCCACTTGCTCGTTTGCCATTCAGTAGAATAGAAAAAAAATATTAAATAAATAAATAATAAGGGCTGCCCTCTCTACCCGTACATATCAACTTACTAACTCAAATTGACTAAGCATAATAATTTCCTTTAGCGATTCAAAAACATCCGCTATTTAACGTTTTATACGAAAAAAAACCTAATATATTAAAATTCATTGGCTGTAAAAATCTTTCCATTGCCTTCTTTATTTTTTATAAAGACAATTCGTAAGCAACTTCCCGCCATAATATTTCCATACCCTCAAATTCACCACGTTAAACTTACCATTATGAAAATCAAAATTATACGAAAATGAAATCTATGCCATTACAATAAGAGTTCAGCGTTATTTTTAAACAGTTCTTCTACTTTTATTTAACAATTTTAGAGTTGCCATCATCAAACTTAATGTTATTCGAAAGTGAATCGTTTTGCAAACGTGATAAGGTGGTAGTAAATTTTTGCTTTAGCTAACATTTTATTGTAAAGATGTGCAGTATCGAATAATAGCGAGGGGGTAGTGAGTTCCAAAATACCTATCTTCCTTATAACCGCTTTTGGGGGTTTGTAAGCCGATGGTTTTAAATCGAACAGTTCGCTTTATTCATGAGTTGTAAACAATCATTATCATTATGTTCTTTCTAAAATAAAAGGGGTTTTTTAATTAGGTTCTTGTTCAAAAAAATGTCTAATACACTTACTGGCGCTTAAGGTATTCTATCTTAGGCCTCTAGGTTGGCAACGCATCTGCCATACCCCTGGTGTTGCACTCACTTGCTCGTTTTCCATCCAGTGAAAAAAATAAAAAATATTTTTTTTTGCTGATTGTTTACATTGTTTTGTCATCCAACCTACGTATGCGTATGTATACTAAATGTACATCCATAGACTAAATTGTTCTGCTCAAAACAATTTAAAACGTCACATATAGATAAAAGTTCCTTTTTCGAATTTAGAACTTCGAAGACAGGATGCAAAACCATAAACTTAATATTACTTAGACGAACGGACCTCGCTTGACAGCGTGACCGAAAGTGAGATGGGCCTGTCTGTGTAAATTTGTCAATGTCTGTGTGAGTTTTAGAGTTGCCCTCACTGCTAAATATGAGTTGTCGATAATCATAGGTACAGTATCCCCGGTATCCCCGTATATCCGGTATCGTCATATAGGTAGGGTACACAGTACAAATAAATCTTAAGAGCTGTTGCAGTAAAGTTGGTACTAGAAACTTCATAAACATTTCTAAATTAAAAAAAATGCCCGCAAATATCTGTCGCTCCCACTCATGTCACTCGTCAATCTTCTGATCCACTTATCACTGGATTGACAGGAAACCTGGATTTTTTTAAATATTTTTACCTACCTACTCTGTGAAAGTTTTATGTATATCTACCTACTTGCGGTTCCAAAGATACAGCTCTGCGACAGACACTCTGGCAGATAGACAGAGGAGGATTAGTAATAAGGGTCCCGTTTGGCACCAATTGGGTACGGAACCCTAAAAACAAAATACTGAATTTTCGTTTGTAAATAAATAGTTGAAATGAAATGAAATGAAATGAAATTGTTTATTCAAAATAAAATATTTGTGCACAAATAAAAAGTTATTAATATTTTATTTAGTACTTAAAATCATTAAATTCTCAATGTTAAATTATTTTACTTATATTTTCTTAAATCTTCAAATCGGAGAAAAGCAGCTACAAATTTTAGTACAAAACTTTATTGAAAGAATATCGATATAGATATCGATAAAAAATATTCAAACTCTACGCCGTAAGTGCTCAAGTTCACGGATACAATATTTTTTTATTTAACACATAATTATTAGAAATTAAGCCATATTTATGAAGTAGACTGTTTACCGCTTCATATTAGCATATTAATAAGTAAATTTGAGAATACCTTCAATGAAAATAAGAGCTATGAAAATGGTACTTGTAAAATCATATTTACCTGTGAAATGTACGTTTATTTGGGTTAATGCAATGGGTTATATCACAACTCAATACAGAAGACGACACCATTCTGGAATCCTACCGTTTTATGCAAAAAATCGAAAGGATTGGAGAAAAAAACACAAAAGAAATACGACGCAAATTTTGACAGGAGGCTAAAGGAGGCTAACTGATTCAAAACGGGTCACGCTGTCATTTTGATTTTATCTCTTTCGCACACATAGCTTATGCCGTAAGGATCGGTTTCTTCACTCGCACCACTGTTGGTCTATTTACGCTAGTAATATTAAGTTTATGTGCAAAACGCTTAAAAAGTTTTCAGTGACTAACTCGAAACTTTTGGTTGCAGCCTGCCAGTACTACGATGCGCTGAAAAAGTTTAGTTTTTTATGCACAACAAAGTTGCTCCTGACTTACAATCACAGACAAATGTCAAAGTCAAAGTATCTTTATTTCTAAACATAATATATGTACAGGTGGTTACAATATACACAAGGTGTTATAGCGTAAGTATTGGTATCACTATGTTTCGCAAACAGGCATACAAATAATTTGCAAGTTTAAGGGGCTGTTTCACCATCCATTGATTAGTGTTAACTGATGGTTAAATGTGATGCCGTCTCTATTTGTTTTGTTCGAATAGACTGAGATGGCACCACATTTAACCGTCAGTTAACACTAATTAATGGATGGCGAAACAGCCCCTAACTGAAAAATTATAACAATCGACAAAAAAAAAATAGTTCATGCAATACATCTGAAAAAATAAAACATATATCAAACTATTTAATACAATACGTTGTGTGGACCATTTTTTCTTAGTAATTATCTATTCACACTATATTTTGAAAACTGCTTGATTGTAGGTAGGTTCAAGGAGCACAATCCAAGCAAAGAATTCTATTCCTAAGCTTTTTTCGATTGTTGTTCACAGATTCAGGACCAGATAGCTGAAATCAGATAAACATAGAGTCTTGGAATAAACAAAACAAAATGTCACAATTTTTTTTATTGGTGTGTACCTACGTATAAATACGACTTACGACTTCATCAGCCGGCCAGACTTTAGGTGGACGTCGTTGTTCCAATTTCAAATTTTGTAAAAAAAGATTTTTTATAATTTTACCGCGAAGCATTAAATCTACTTTCATGCGTAATATATCGCACTCCGCACCCAGTGTCGCGGAACGCATCCAATACGGACTAACGGAGCGTTCCATTTTCAAAACTTGTGCGATTTATTGCTGCTACATTGACAGTATTGTTTTTTGGATAGCTGGGGTCCGAATTGGGGTGGTTTGAACTGCATGTTTTGTAGTTGGAATTCAATTCACTGATTGAAACGTGGTAGAATTTTGAGTTTTAACTTACAGGGCCGTCAAAAATTATTTTCAGTTGCACTAAAGTGGTAACAGTATCAAGAATTGTACCTAAGTATTTATAATATTCATTAAAACGTTTTAATGCGCATATTATATTCGTATAGATATTTTACAAGAGTGTCACTCTTAGATAAGAAGATCTTTTTCTTTCTAAGAAATCTGCTTCACGGAGGTAGAGTCGAAGGTAGAATCAGTTCTAATTTTAATCCAGAATTTTCCTTGACATTAACCAAACTATTAACTATTACTAAATACAATCTACAAAAAAAATGTAATAGTGTAAAATAAAGGAGTCCAAATTTGTATTTTTCTCCTTTTCATCCCGAATTCACATTTTCATTCCGAATTCATCTTTACTTCGTACAATTCGGACACCAAATAAAATATTATTACGTTAGTAGGCCTGATTCTGGTTGCAATTTTATTTTTAACCCCAACCGTGACTGATTTGTTCTATATTCCTGGATTTGTATTAAAAATGCGCAATAAAATTAATGTTCGTGGACAATGGCGGCGGTCAGGGGCGAATTGATTTATAGTGCCGGAAAAAGTCATTAGGAAAAAAAGGTACTTATTTATTGATAAAGTAAATCCGTTATAGTTTTCAACTTTTAACTATCAAATAGTATTAAGCTAATAAAAATAAATGCCTAATTTTAATTGAGGTGAAAAGGTGTTTAATATTGTCATGCACACTTTTGTTTGCTAAGTAAAGAGCTTTCTTTTACAACGGCCATAGACAATTTATTATCAAATCTCAGTATCAAATCCTCTTGGCTAAAATGCGGGACGTATTTTCAGATACGAAAGAAATAATAAAGAACACTTAAATCGCATTCAAACTCCGAACATCACGGAATTCCATTTTTAAAGTCCAGATTTCTTTTTCGAAAGCCATTTGGAACACTCAACTGCCAGCGCGAGATAACTTTACATTAACGCCTGAAACGGATCTTTCAGTTAATGGGTGATATTTTTTCATGGGTGGGGTTAGAGGTTAAGATCGACCAATGGTGTGGCTGCTTTTGTCTTTGTCTGTTTGGAATAACATGTGCGTGCTAGAGTGAGATAAGTGAAGTTTATTTTTGGTACGTCTGGAAGTTTAGTACAAGTCGGATGGAAATGCTTTATAGAATGTCTTAATTTTAAAACTGTTTGAAGAAGAAGGTACCTATTAAGGTGGATTTGGTTGAAATGTACACCATAAGAAATCAAATTTACTATGGACACCCGCAGCATCAGAAGAATTACGGGTGCTTTGTCGATCATAAAGAATACACTGTCATTATCAGCCGAAAGAACACCAAAATAAAAGCGAACTTGCCACCGGTATCCACTGATTGCCACAACTCTCGCAATGTCGGCAGTCCATCTACTGGGAGCTTGATTGATCTCTGATGAATATTTGGATTCATCGTCACCACTGGAGAATTTTGCTTCCTCAACGTGTATCTGTTCTTCAAGCGATGTCGCCTGCTCATTGCCACTTCAACTTTCGTTTCGATCTTAGAGCTATGTCAGTGACTCTAAAGGTAAAGAATCCGCTCATCTCTAAATAGTACTTAATCATTTGGCAATATTATCTCTTCTTCTCAGTCGCTTGCTCTTGGCAGAGCAGTCGTGGTCAGGCGAGACGCTCTGTAGCGCTTCACTACCGTGCGCCATTTATCAATACAATATTCAATCATCAGCATCATCGTCTCAGCCGTAGGACGTCCACTGTTGGACATAGGCCTCCCGCATAGACCTCCAATATTCATATTATATGCAATATTATGCCTTATGAATAGGCTCAGAGTTGCTCAGCGAGCTATGGAGAGAGCTATACTTGGGGTTTCTCTACGGGATCGAATCAGAAATGAAGAGATACGTAGAAGAACAAGGGTCACCGACATAGCCAAGCGAATTAGCTCGTTGAAGTTGTAATGGGCGGGCCATATAGCACGGAAAGCAGATGGCCGTTGGGGCCGAAAAGCCGCCGCGATAAGAGGCCGCGGATCGGCAAGCGCAGCGTGGGACGTCCACCAACGAGATGGACGGATGACCTGGTTAAAGCCGGGGGTTCACGGTGGATGCAGGCCGCTGCCAACCGAAGCAACTGGAGGTCTATGGGGGAGGCCTATGTCCAACAGTGGACGTCCTACGGCTGAGATGATGATGATGATGATGATGATGATGCAGTATTTAATATTCTAGTGCTAAGAAAGGATACCTCGGTGGTAATAAAAAAAAACGTAGGTTTTTCGCTAAAGCCGTCGTTAACTGCCACTGCCACCCAACCATTTAAACTTTAAAGTCATACGAAGTGCTTTCTATAGACATATAGTGCAGTAAATAAAGGTAGTGGACCCAGCAGTAATTCCTCAGCCCGAAAAAACTTGACAGTATGATAAAGTATCAATAAATAAAGAGTATTGTAAAATATAAAAAAAAAAAAAAATAAAAAAAAAAAAATGCTCCGTTCAAACTTTCTTCAACATAGACATACTCATGTAACGTATTGGAACAATATATGAAATATAAAAAAAAATATCCCAGCAGAAATTAAATTAAATTATTAATATAAACAGATTTCAATTTCGTCACTACTTTGAAAAATCTCGTATCTCAAATCAATACGTGAACGAAATTGAACCTTGACGTAATGGTCATAAAGTGCACTCGGAAAAATTATCCATTTCGAGATACGAGTTTTTTAAAAGTAGTGACGATTTTTAGCTTATAAATACCTAACTTAGGTGTTTTTTTTTTTGGATTTTTTATATTTTAGTTACGGCTCATACTATACAATAACCAAGCAAAATTTCATCGACTGAGGAATTAATGCTTGGGTCTCCATACAATAACTTCCTTCATTTACTGCACCAATACCCGCTCAAAAAGTATAATCCTCGTTTCCAGCGACAATCGGATAAAAAACTTTCCTTTTCCAAGCGACAGTACTCTCAAATAGTTTATGCCTGTCCATTTGCGTCAAAATATACTCAGACTGAGCCCGGGATACGCAGTCGGGAAATCATCACAGAAATGCAAACATACATAAACTGGCTAGAAAAAAAAGCTTGAATTATAAAGCAAAAAGCTGAAAAATATTTCCACAGAGAAGCCAAAATTAATTTGTTAAAAAAACACTGGCAGTTACAAAAGGCATAAACATTTAAAAGTAAAACGATTCGCCAAAAATCGCTCCCTAGCGCCACATCACGACACACCTCATTACATTACGCACACTAATGTAGTGACATAGACAATTAGCGATGCAATACTATCGACTATCGAACAGTCGATAGTTTTAATTCAAAACCTTGTTTAATGTCCAAGTATCGAGGACATGGTTTATGGCTCTATGATGTTGATCAATGTTTTATCAATACAGGAAATCAAGTAACTGGAGGTACCTAATTTATCCAGGTTTCGCAGTTAATAAATTAACAATATGACTCAAAAGCATCGACTCGATGGTCCATGGTTTTAGTTTAAGTTTGAGCGAAGGTAGAGTAAAAGGACTTTATCCTTTAAGGTAGTAAAATTTGAAAAAAAAAACAGTGAATTTAAACCTGCGTACATCCCTTAAAAAAAGAAATAAAAACTTTCGATTTTTATTTCCAGTTTGACCATTCATTGAGTAATTTTATGTGACAGATATCTGTCATTCCGTCTCTGTTTGTTTTGCCCGAATAGACGAAGACGGCATCACATTTATGAGTCAAAAATTTATCTATGAGTGGTGAAACAGGCCCGTAACGTAATAAGGGTCAATTAGTTAGCTTGATTAATATCGATATGCTCCAGCTTGATGACATCACTAGTGACAGTTCATTTACTACTTTAAACTACACAAACCCACTAATATTTACCACGAAACAAATCACACGCACGGAAATAAATAAATTCCTCAGAAAAAAGTCATTCCCCGCAATTAAAAAAAACTTCGAGTTATTTAGATTTCCATAAATACCGCGTTTGAGATATATCTTCCTGGTGTTTTTTGGGGGTTAGCGGGGCGTCGAAACTGCGTTGACGCGTTTTCGAAAACAGAATCTTCAGCGAAGCGAATATAAAATATGAAAAATCACACAATACCTACAGAGACGAATGATTCCAATTGGAAAATATAATAAGTCTACATTCAGTTATAGTAGTTTTTGATTGGCATGTCATGCTTGATGAATAAAGTTTTTTATCTATCTATGAGTAAGTATCTACATTATTATACAAGTGAAAGTTTTTTTTTAATCACTGATGGTTTTCACGACTTCTATAATTGCTTTTTGATTATGTTCTATTCAAGCAACAAAAAATAATTAACTGGTAGAGACGATTAAAAGTGCTATTATTTGCAAAATATTCTTAAAATATGCCTGCATATTCAATGTACTATTACAAGCGTACTTACCTAATTTATTATTATTAAGGAGCTGTTTCATAATCCATTGATTAATTTTATTTGACGGATAAATGTGACGCCCTCTCCGTCTATTCGAACAAAACAAACAGAGACAGCATCACATTTTATCTCTAACAAGGGGTAAATATTGTTTTTTTATACCAGCAGTTTTTACCGTTTTATTACATTTGAGTGTCTAACTCTCTGAGAACTTGGCAAATTATCGACACAAGTGGGTTTTAATCCTTCATGGACTTTTAAATAATTGTAGTACAAAACACTGGTTTATAAGCAAGATCCCCGCTAACCTCTCAAGTTTATACTGTCATTGTTTCACAGTTTGACAGCATAAATTGTCAAAACCGTCCCCACCGAACACCGCTCTACTAATAACGTTTTGTACGTCTGCCTGCAATGATTAGCGTAAAAATAGATGTTCGGGGAAAGTAATTTATTGTTTACGTTCCTTTTTTAAGTTTAAGTTAACGCTTGGAATAATAGAACAGGCAGTTATAGTCTCACTTTGTCAGGAAAAGTAATAAATTTTGTAGTCGATGAAATGTTTTATTTAAGTAAAAACATTATTTAATAATTAGTTTCTACTAAAAAACAAGGCAAAATTCAAATAGATGTCATAAAAATGTGCATGTCCTTGTCAGTCCAGAATTGCTCTTCTCATTCACTCAAAGGTAATATTGTAGGGTAAATTCACCTTTATAGATGTATCTGAATATTTGTTGATTGCACTTGTTTCTTTGTTTCGTACAACAAAGATTTTCTGTGCATTAATTATCAGAGTCCGGAATTTTCGCGTCATTTTTGATTTGTCATAGTGACTTCTCACTCATCGACTTTCGATATTCGATATCGATATCGATATACACTGCATGTTAAAAAAGATTAAAAGTAGAGCTCAACAACAGACAGTTTAATCCATAAAGATAGATCTTTTCCAAGTAAACTTTAAGAAGTAAATAAAATAAATAAATAAATAAATATCATGGGACACTTGACACCAATTGACCAAGTCCCAAACTAAGCAAAGCTTGTACTATGGGTCCTAGGCAACGGATAAACATACTTATATAGATAAATAAATACTTAAATACATATTAAACATCCAAGACCCGAGAACAAACATTCGTATTATTCATACAAATATCTGCCCCGGCCGGGATTCGAAAATAGAAAATGTTAAACAGACTTTTAAGTCTCTTTTACAAATATGCATTATGCAATTCAATGTAACAATGATTAGTTAACAATTTCTAATTTAATAATTCATTTCCATAGTCAGTATGTTAGTAATGCTAATGTATTCCCTTAGTATGTTTATAAAAGAAATTACGTTTATTATTTTACGATAACATCATTATCGATAGCTTTTAGGTAGAGTCGATAACTGAAAAGTCACTATGCAGATCAAAAAGCCTCAAAAATTCAGGTCTCTGATAATTATATAATTTTTTTCTTGTAATATTTTTTATCGATACAGCACTAGTATTCTTGCAACTTAAAATAAAACAAACTTATCTAGCAAAATACCAATTTATCCCACTAGCTCACCCCTGGGCATTTTTTCCAAATCCTAAAGAAACTTTTACCATCATGATTGCTTATAAAATTCCCTGCAGGGAATAATCGACTTAGATAAAGGGCAACCCATATGTATATCGTATATATGTATATCGTATATCAGTTATATCGACCTATGATGGATGGGTTTCGGGATAAACGGAATTTCCCTTTTTTCGCCCAATCTATGTCGTTTTTACTTTACTTTAGATCCGTGAGTTTAAAAAGCAGATAATATTTCATTGGAGTCTATGTCTTTGAATTGAGATACTGTTTTATTTACTGTTTTGTTTGTTTTATTTCTGTTTTGTTTTATTTGTTAGGCCTCCCACCAGGTGGACTGACGACATCGTGAGAGTTGCGGGAAACCGGTGGATGCAAGTGGCGAGTTGTCGTTCATTATGGCGTTCTAGGGGGGAGGCCTTTGTCCAGCAGTGGACGTCTTCCGGCTGATGATGATGATGATGATGATGACTGTTTTATTTATCGAACTGGCCATTTTGTAAGTTTATAGGTGGCATTATCATTCATAGAGTAAAATATAACGGATAACTCACGTCTTGAGTCTTGAGTCACGTATGAGTGAGTCTCACGTTAGTTAGTTTCACGTTCAAATTGCTAGAGTTATTATTAAATATGTAGTTCTTTTAAGCTGGCAACGTTGCATTTTTGTAAGTTTTTCTCGATTATTCCATAAAAATTGAATGAAAATTAAAAATGTTGTTTGATAGAACACTTCCTAATATATAAGTTGATGTGTCTACTCCAACAATTATTCGTGATAGACTTTTATATTCTTTAAAAACGAACTAATGTGTATGACCGGTTTTTAAAGAAAATAAAATGACTACACTACACATCAGAAATAATTAGTGGAGTAGATACATTAACGTATATATTAAGAAGTTCTCTAACATTAATTGATGGGACTAAGAGTGCAAGTGACCTACGGAACAGAAAATAATAGCTAAAAGTGGTGAAAAGTTATGCTGGAATGTAAATATGAGTAATTTCGTAGCAATACACATTTATATAACTTTCAAATAATGTTTTCGGGTAGCGTGATTTTAAAAATCGACACCCTGACCGTGACCCTTTTCTATTTTGTCGGATTCTTGATTCGAATAAACGTATAATAAAAAGATTACAAAACAGCCCTGACTAACGATGGTCGCTTGATTAAAACAAAAACAATCGGCCAGATCATATCAAACGGAAGGTCACCCGTTTTTGCACCCACCTGCTTTAAAATTTAAATAATAATACGATGACACTGCATGCGACAGAATAAATTATGTGCACAAAAGACGTGCCCGCTCCAACAAAGACACTATTTTCCTAACGGCTAGCCGCCATTTCGAAGGGGATTCCATATTCAAATTTTGAGGGTCGCGATTTTGAATATCGCAACTTTTTTTCGATAGTGGCCAGTTCTCACGGGTCAAGCGTTGACCTTTTCGGACTGGACAATACACGATAGATCATTGCGTTCAGAATTTATAATTAATGCTCTTGGACTTGTGAGAATTCGCGGTCCTTAGAATTTTGAGAACTAGTTTGTGGAAAGTATGAATATCGATGAATGCCATGTGAACGAACACTTGTCGTATTAAACTTTTGTGTGTGACCTTCTTGCTTTGACCTAACGATGTATTCTTAGCTTTTGAAGCAAACAGATAACCTCAGGCTGTTTGAAGTTAATAATGGAAGTAATAATCGTTAATAAAAGAGGAAATGCTGCGTGTTCTGAGGACTTGTTTTACGAGTCTTTGATTAGATCCTGATATTTTATGTGATAGTTTTAATGCCGATTTCTAAGTATGTTTGAATTTCATTTCATTTGCCAGCTGAATAAAGGTCTTAATAGTAGGTAGTCACAGAGTATTTTCTTAGTGACAACCATCTTTATCAGTAAAGATATTTTTCAAACAATTGCAGATTTTTGTAAGTAAACATTTTTTTTTCTGTAATTTAATCGGTTTACGAGTACATGAATACATGCCATCCTACGTAAGTTCAACCTATTAAAATGTGAAATATTTAGTTGGAATTACGATTTTTGGTAACGCAAGGGACAATTTTGGTAATGCAGGAGACGCCCAAAGTGCCGGTAAAATAGTCGATTGGCCCTAATAATATTATTTCCTTAATTACACTGTACACAGACTGAAAAACTTGGAAGTACGATTTTTTGGTAACGCCAGAGAATTTTCGTACTGCAGGAGATGCCCAAAGTTTGGGTAAAATAGTTGATTGGCCCTGATAATATTACTTTCTTAATTACACTATAGCACAACACCTTATACACACCACACAGATTGAAAAACTTACACAAAAGATATAAAAGGAGAACTGCACACACCTGCAAAGAAAATCAACAGTGCGTGTGTGAAATGTACTATCCGCACTGCCCGCGTGGAAACTACGGACCAAGCTCGCTAATTCCTAGAGGAGGCTTGTGTATTGCAGTGCTATAACATAAGTTGGGTGATAATTGGTCCAGTGTATGCAAACCATCAGAACGGTGGCAATGCCATTCACCGGGTGAAGTGATATTTCAGTTTCAGAGGAGAATTTTATACATTACAAATCATTTTTTTTAAAGTAGCCTGTATAGTGTCCCACTGCTGGGCAAAGGCCTTCCCTCTTGACCACCACAATTCTCGTGCTGACGCGATGCCAGGCCAGTCCTTTGCGTACGTGTCCAGATCGTCCCGCCATCTCCTCGGTCTGCTCGATGTCACTGGCCGTTCTCCGGCACCCACCAAGTAACTGTGTATAAAACAAAAGACCTATGTATAAAACAAAAAAAAACAAAAAAATATAAAAAGCATCTGTACTAAACTAGCTATAAGAATAAACGGCCGTATGCTAAGCTACAGGGTTAGCCTGCTAAGTCTCCGGGCGGCATACATTACGCTGGCAGGGCTTAGGGGATGAGCCGGCAACCCTTTGCGGGTGCGATTTGCGGATGTTGCCATGTATGTAGACGACACGGCATTTGGCTGGTGACATCTTGGACTATGACCTACCCTGTGGTAATGTTGTACAACTCTGTTAAAACTTACATTTTCAACAGTTGGGGCCCATTAGGTACCTACTTGAAATTTTTTAGCCTCAAATCTTTTTACAGTTTTTTTTTTAAGATACCTAGTCGGTTATTTCGTACTTTTTGATGTTTCTGTGAAAATTGTTACCTACTTAAAGGTGTTAGTTATAACATATACATATTTAGAATGTGTTAATTATAAGCTTTAATTTGATACACCGTTGCATTTACAAAATGTACCCCTCGATATATTTCGTGGACACCAATTTCAAATATGTACTAAGTATATTAGGTATTGTTAATCTAATAATATATCATACGTTAAAAACCGTCTAGCTGTCTAGGCTCCAAAGATGATCAAAGAAATAGACATAGATACTGTATGTACGCACAGTCACGTGCATTAATATATACACGATTCCTCACTTGCAAAAGTATACATTTACGTAATTGTTTTCAACTAAGTACACACGCATAACGTTCAAAATGATGTACCTATCATCATCATCATGTCAGCCGAAAGACGTCCACTGCTGGACATAGGCCTCCCCCAAGGCTCTCCACTCAGACCGGTCTTGTGCTTTTCGCATCCACCGCGATCCCGCGATCTCAGCCAGGTCGTCGCTCCATCTTGTTAGAGGCCTACCGACAGCTCGTCTCCCGGTCCGCGGACGCCATTCGAGAACCTTCTCGATGTACCTATGTATCTACAAAACCCACCGAAGTGTCCACAGTATTTTTATTAAAATTAACAACCTGAATCACAATTTTGTATTCGGTATTCGCTCCCATGTTTAAATAAACGTGAAAATTTCTTGCGTCATTAACATGTACTCTGTCTGTATATCCATACTAATATTATAAATACGAAAGTGTGTGTGTTTGTATGTTTGTCCGTCTTTCACGTCGAAACGGAGCGACAGATAGACTTGATTTTTGGCATAGAGATAGTTTATGGGCCAGAGAGTGACATAGGCTACTTTTTATCCCGGACAAACACAGTTCGCGGGCAAAAGCTAGTTATATATATGTTCACAAATAGACACTAGGTACTAGAAATACGTTCGAAAATTTTAACCCTTCTCCAGGTAGCCGGGTAAAAACAGCCAAATCTGAGACTTTCTTTCATCGAGTTAAAAAGAAAGCCATTGGAAACACACCCCTTCTGACTGATACCTCCCACTCTTTACCACGGCTCGTAAAACTTTATCACCCGATCGTTCCCGAAGTGTCCCGAATCCGATATCCTTAATACGCCTCCGGATTTATGCACCTCACTTTTCACAGCGGTGGACACTCTGAATCGTATGTTCTAGATCAGGGGTTTCCTATATGTTATAGCATTTATACCGCATTTATTTTTATTTTTGTTACTTATAAACGCAAATTTTAATCATAAAGGCCAATATCTAATTTTAAAGTTAAAGAATTTACTTTCTTAAAATAAATTTTATATTTCACTTAGTGAGACTCAATAATAACCATGCGTTAAAAAACATTAGTTTGCTCATAGCATAGGTAATATAATAACAAAGAAACTAAACAAAATTATTGCAATGAAAACTTTCATATGTTTCATTAAAATAAATACAAAAAAAAGTCTTACAAAACGCAATGTAGGTATCACTACAATGACACTACATCGCTTGATTATACTTCGTAAAAAAAAAACGCCCGAAAAAAAGACCGCCAAAAAAAGACAACTAAAAAGTAAAAAATCATTATGCACTACCTAGCTGTTGCCTGCGACTTCATCTGCGAACAATTCGTTTATCCCTATCCCGCTGGGACTATGCTGATTTCCCGCAAAATTAGCCTAAGTTAATTTAGTATAAATACCTAGTAATATTTTTTTTATCCAAGCGACGCCGGTGTCGGTGGACTGCTAAGGTTAAACAGGAAACTAAAGTACATATGTTGTATTTTTCAAAGTATTAACCTTAATAAACGGATTAACGAATCGTTCGCAGATGAAGTCGCGGGCAACAGCTAGGTAGTGCATAATTATTTTTTACTTTTTAGTTGTCTTTTTTTGTCGGCCTTTTTTTCGGGCGTTTTTTTTTTTTTGTTTTGCTGGCGTTTTTTTGTCGGAGGTTTTTAAAATTTTTAATTTAAGTTTTTTTATTTCACGATTTTTAAACTTTGGCATATTTTTTTAAAGTGTACTAGTGTGTTGAATATCCTGGCTGCAACATCAGCTCATCGCGTTGCCACCATTGCATTATATGTAGAATTAAATACTGATCAAAAGGAATCAACCACGACATGTCTGCTATTATTTTTTCAAGAGTATACTGGTATGCTGGATATTCTGGCTGTAGCATCAACTCGTCGTGTTGCCACCACTGCATTGTATGTAGAATCAATTACTGATCAAAACGAATCCAAACACGACATATGTGCTATCATTTTTTATAGTGTACTAGTGTGCTGGATATCCTGACTGCAGCATCAGCTCATCTTGTTGCCACCATTGCATTGTATGTAGAATCAAATACTGATCGAAACGAATCCAAACACGATATATCTGCTATGGTTTTATCAAGAGTGTACCGACTAGTGTTCTGAATATCCTGGCTGCAGCATCAGGCCGAAAATTACATAATCTTGCATAGTTATATAGCCTACATGGGTGTTTCAAAATTTAGGTCTCAAATATGTTTCAAAGTAAAGTAAATACCCATTATGCGTCTAAGATTCCTACCGCAGCTAACAAAAGAGCTGATGAGCTTAAAACGGCTGAACCGATTTTGATAAAACATGTCTAAGAACCATTGCCAGAAAACCATTTTTCAAATAAAAAAAAACCGCATTCAAATCGGTCCACCCGTTTAAGAGCTACGGTGCCACAGACAGACACAGATAGACACACATAGCGGTCAAACTTATAACACCCCTTTTTTGCGTCGGGGGTTAACAATGGTTCGGACAAGTGATATTGCTTATATAGGTATGTATACTCTAAGCGCACAGTCGTGTATCGCACAATCACACTACGACCAAACGCGTATCGCATTCTAGTAGTAATAGTAAACCCGACATGATCACTACCACTAATACTATTTTTGTTTTTAATCGGTTCTCTCACGTGTAATTTATTGAATCAGGCGTTACTTTGCGGAGGTCCATATCAATGAACTAAAATAATTTCTTTGCTCACCCGCGACCTTAAGACAGCTAAGTCTATGCAAATTATGCGTGTTCATGCAGTTCCACTACCTCCACACTGTAAGAACACACACAAATTACACAAACCCATCTATCACCACCACCACAACACACTGACGCGTTCCGAACTCAACCAGAGCTCATCTTCAGAGTGACACAACCGTACACCATGCTACCAGTTGTTAGTCTAACAACTACTGACTTACTCACTACTTACTCATTACTTGTCTGACTTAGCTATCTTAAGGTCGCGGGTGAGCAAAGAAATTATTTTAGTTCTCTCACGTGTAATTTTTTTTATGATTTTTTAATTTCCAGTAGCCCCAGTCTTTAATTTTAAATCACCTAAACTCTTCTATGACCCTGTTCTGCCGAAAATAAGCGATGCTTATCGCGTTGGATCACCCCAATTCAATCTTGACCATTGTCATCTCCGAGGCAGCCACGATGTTTACAACATTAAAAAAAAAACTTTTGTTCTACCCCAGCTACCACAACAGACGCCAATGTCCGAGATTCTACAGTGTTTTATTTATGACAATATTATACGAAAACCGTGAGATTTTTACCCCAAATGCCCCAAAATGTCCCCTTGGAGACATTGAGATAGTTACAGATTAGCTGTGCTACTTATAGCGGGATACAATTTTTGAATCAAAAATGTTTGATCCAACGACTACCTTTTTTTACATATTTTTTGAATTAAGAATACCTACTCCCGTTCTAATCTGTGCATGAAGCAGATAATTATTGTGAATAAAATTTTAAAATTTAGAACCGTTTATAATCTGTATCAGGGACGGAAAATATCAAAACATGAGTTAGGTACCGTGTTTTTAATATTTTCATAATAATGATTTAAAAAAACAGTCCAGTTGTTAGACTCCATACATGCATGGTGCTAGCATGGTGTACGGTTGTGTCACTCTGAAGATGAGCTCTGGTTGAGTTCGAAACGCGTCAGTGTGTTGTGGTGGTGGTGATAGATGGGTTTGTGTAATTTGCGTGTGTTCTTACAGTGTGGAGGTGGAGGAACTGCATGAACACGCATAATTTGCATCTTTAGCTATCTTAAGGTCGCGGGTGAGCAAAGAAATTCTTTTAGTTCATTGATATGGACCTCCGCAAAGTAACGCCTGATTCAATAAATTATCTAAATCTTTAAGAAATAAAGTCATGAACAATCGCTAAGTCAGAGGATTGTAGAGAACTAAATATAGAATAACTCGTGTGCCAGTATTTTTCACCGACTGTCTTCTACTGCTTGCTACACTTTGGAAATTATGTATTTTGATTGAGTACCTAAATTTGGAAGTTTACATAGATTTGACCATTTTAAACTTATCATCTTCACGCGTTACAAAGAAAAAGTGTCTTGACAGACAGATAGACGGACAAAGGAGTGATCCCTTAAGAGCTACTTTTATCCTTTCACAGAACCCTAAAAAACCATCGAAAAAAATATATTTAGGCTAATACGGTATACAGGCTTATGAATAAAATGCCCACGATATAACGTCAATAGCTACCCCTATCCATCACGGGGGGTTGGCTATTTGACAAAATTTACGAGATTAATATTGACAGAGGGACCCTCTTGGTAGCCGGTATTTACTTGAATACCACAAGGTCCCTACTTAGCTTAGATGACTAAGAAAATACGCGAAAAACTTGTGTATAAAAACATTTTTCGACGGTTTACTGCAACAAGTCACTATTTAACTAACAAACACAAAACGTGGAGAAAAGCAAGCCATTATATACAATACAATACAATACAATAACTCTTTATTGCACACCAACATATAGCAAAAAATTACAGAAAACAGGTATATAGACTTTCTGAGGTAAGCAATAGGCGGCCTTGTCGCTTCAGAGCGATCTCTTCCAGGCAACCTTTACAATGGAATGGAGAAGTGAGGAATAAATTTAAGCAGGTGGTGAATTTACATTACATTACAGCAATATCAAGAAAACATAACATTTTATACAGTACACATACACAACAAATCCAAGTAGATAGGAAGATACATAACAACATACCCATAAATAAACTAATAGTTTTAACATTCACACGCAAGACGACAGATAGTGCTCCCTAAGCATAGTCTTGAAGATAGGCAAGGACTTGCCTATCTTCAAGACTATGACTAAAGAGAATGCCGTAGAGAAGATAGAGTATGTGAGAGTTATAAAGCCACATTTAAACAACTAATGTACCTAATATTATAATAATCTTAAGTGAAGTTAGGTTATAATATACATATAAGCAGTGAAGTAATTAGTAGTAGTTATCTAACACATTATATTAATTGGTCTTATTTTCAACCTGGATCCTGTAACACAGGGACTCCTAGCACTAGACCCAGAGCCGTAGACTCTTGTTTATAAGTTTTTATGCACTAAATTATTTTCATTTTCATTCATTTTTCAGTATTAGTGCGATTAGTGAATTAATTAGTTTTGCTTGAAGAAATAACAATAGTGTTCTTAAAACAATAAATAAAATTTTAGGGGCTGTTTAACCATTCATTGATGTGTGTTAACACAAATCAATGAATGGTTAATATTAGTGTTGAATGTGTTGCCGTCTCTGTCTATTCAAACAAAATAAATAGAGATAGCATCACATTTAACCGTCAGTTCACACTAATCAACAGATGGTGAAACTACCCCTTAATGTTAAATTTGTCTATTGTAAGATTCAAGCAAAAACACAAAATTAAATGCCGAAACTTGAATTTCTTAAATAAGTAAGTATTAAAATTATTTATTGACTTCTAGCAATTTAATTTTTGCTTTTACCGAGATTCGTCAGAAAAGCAATCACGTGCTGGTTAATATTTTTTGCCATTATTCGATTTTTTTGATGATACCTATAAAGTAAACTTTACTGCCCTTAGTAACTGAACACCGTTAAGTACAACATTTTGTAAAAACAAAAAAAAACAACTCAATAGGTACACGGTACGAGTAATCGAACCATTATATTTTTAAAAGTACCTAAACATAACAGAAATAAACCAATTAAATAATATTATTAACGATATCCACAGTCCCCTTAGAATATAAAAAAAGGTAAAAAGTTTACAAAAAATGTTTTCTCAGCACTCAGGGAGAGTGTTGTACAAATTTACCGTCTTTTGTTAAAAAACTGACCACTAACAAGAAGCATACACTTTTTTGGAGTATCTCACGCCCCAGAAATAATGTATGCAAATTGGGGCACTATTGTTTTTTTTATACATAACATAACTTGAGTTACGGATGCGTTGCCAGCTTTTTGAAAAAAGATAAAGTCGTTTTTTGAAGATTCCGAAATTTCACAGTGCGTGGCAGAAAGTTGTTGTTTTTTTCCTTCTTTCTGTAATTAGTTTTGTATTTCGATTTTATTGTTTTTTATCTGTTTAATTTTTTGTCGCCTTCCGTGAAGTCGCCAAGCGGTCGCAGCGGAAGACCAGCGTTGGCCTCTACGGCCAGCACTATGCTGAGCTGCGATCGTTTCGTTCCTTAGCATATTCTTTTTGTTTTTGTTTTTATGTATTTTTATTCTGTTTTTTATTTTATGTGCGAAACGAGAGTAAAATATTTCTATTCTATTCCATTCTATGTATTCTAAAGTTCCAAGAAATTAACTACTACGAAATTCGAAAATCGATGGTCGTATCGTACCATCCCTCTCACTCTCGTATTAAATAATATTAGCATCAGCGGGACAGCAAGATACGAAGTTAGAATTTTGCTCTTCGTAGTATAGGGCCTGTAGACTGCCAGCTATTAAGGTAGTGATAAAAGAAAGAAAATCGGATAAGAATGTTGCGATAGAGAACTATACTAGAACTATGAAACAGTAGGAGCATCCGAAGCATTCTCTAACACAATCGGAATCACGATCGTTTTTTCCACTTCTTCCTGTCATACGGTATAAGACGAAGGTAATAAAAAGAGATAGTGCATGGGATCGCGAGGGCCAAAGCGTTAAAATATTACGGCCACTATAGTTATTATAAAATAGTACAAACTTTATGAATTAAAGTAACGATAAATTTTAGGCCTTGTTGTCATAAATAAGATCATTGTAATAAAATTTGCTATTGTAAAAAAAAAACTTGGCAGGCCTATGTCCAACAGTGGACGGACACCTTACGACTGATTATGAATGTGGTATAAGAATATTTAAGTTAAGATAAAGATCATTGTATTAGCTATTTACGTTTGTTTACTAAATAATTTCAATAATAATTAATAATTATTAGAAATTTATATCGGGCTCTCGTTTATTATTATTTACTTTAAGAAACAGATTTTTTTTAAACGGAATTTCTGTTAAGCTCTACTTTTACTACCTACACGATGCTAGTGTCGGTTTAAATTTTAAAAAATATTAGGCATACATCGTTGCTTTAAAATATGCCTGTGAAAAATATAATTTTATTTCATAGCCTTTTTATCGGACCCCATCTGAGAAAACATCGCTAAACACGTTTAAAAAGATAATCGGCTAGTTTCAATCTCAAAGCAAAACATTCATGTACCATAATAAAGACACACGACTCAAGGTGCAACTCATGCATTGTATGCTTTAGATCCCTAAGCTTTGTCACTGGCCGAAAATATAATTGCTCGGGCCCCTTCGCCAAAAAAAAAATGGGGCAGAAAAAAAATAAGATGACGTTCGGTATTCAAAACACATGTCACTTTCGGCTTCGATTTATCGCGTTGCGAATCGAACTGTCCTTTCAATTCCGTTTTGATTTAAAAGGTATTAAGTGAAACTTTAAAATTTGGAAACTGGGTCTATTCGTTTGGTTTTTAAGTTAATTCTTGTAAAGATAGTTAGAGGTGATTATTTACGTTTGGTTCTTAGTTATTGGACGCGAAATCACTGATTAGCGAGCCAGAGCGTGAATTTGGTGACATTCCCATGACGACTGAATTTAGAATAAATTTTACGATTTTTGGAACACATTGCGAATTTTGTCAAGGAATTTGAATTCGGAAGTGAAACGGATTATTTGCGTCGTTGAGTCCGTGAGAGTTACGTTTGTCCACTTTAGAGGGTTTTGATTTATTGTTGATACGAATTATGAATTTTAGTTCGGTTGGGGTCGGAATTCGGGGTTTATAAATACGTAGTTATTTTTATTCCTGTTGAATTTCTGGTAGATATTATTTTTATAGCCTACCTATTGTAGAAGATTTCTTGAAATAAGTTCGCAATATGGCACCAAGTAAATCAGTTTGATTGAAAATCCCGAAAATTTTTTTTAAAAGGGTAGTTGCAGTAGACAGTCATGTTTTCATACATTAATCCAGGTTCAAAGTGTAGGTGCTGCGGCAAAGATAGAATCTACATACATTTAATCAAAAGTCTCGGTTTAAATCTTTTATTAGGGTTAAAGTTTTTTTTAATGAAAAAGATATTTGAACGTCTGATGGGATTTGAACTCGTACCTCCTGTGGCTTTACACGCCAGGCGTGTCTTTAGACCACCTGCAATACGACTATATAGCCAACTAGCTTTTGCCCGCTGCCCGCTCGGGTGGTATTCGGCTATCGCGAGCTGTTCCCTCGGGAACTGTGCATTTTTCCGGGATAAAAAGCCTATTTCACTCTCGGGCCCATTAACTATCTCTTTGCCAAAAATCAGGTCGATTACGGCTCCGTTTTCGCATTTATAATATTAAGTATGGATACCAAAAATAACAGACAAACACAACAGCGCGTTCACTCTGCAAAAAAAACGCACAAAGACCGAATCCCTGCTAATAACCACTCGATGGCTGATTACGTGGTCTAGATCGCGATAACCCTCCAATGGGGTGGCTTTAGGGTTGAACACGCTTGGATGAATTTGTTATTTTAATCTGTGGTTGATATATCGAAGAATGAAATTGATCAAGATGCTTCCATTTTTTATTCCTTATTTTCATAAATTAATATTAATTGAGATGCCAAACTGCCTTTCCGCATTTCCGTATTTTTTTTATCCGCCTTTTTCTTACGTTGATTCGAAAACAAGTACTTTTAAGTACCAGTCCAAAGTTATCCGATTTTATAATTTTAATTATGTGTTTATTCCTTTTACATGTGGCGTAAATAAAATATTGCTATTTCTTGTTTGTTTTTAATGTAACATTCTCTGACACACTTCATCGATTTTTCTTTTAATATAAAAGCTACATTATTACTTTTTATCGCGAGAAAGAAAGTCACCGCGTGTTATGCCTCGTATATAGTTACTTTAGGTAATTTTTTTTTACTCAAAATACTTTTTTTTTAATTAATTGCACGAGATTTTTTTTTCATGTTGACAACCCTAGTATTAGCTGAAAAGGTGGCTGCAATCCTCCGTCACGAATGACATAATAACCAACGTCCTGATCAACGATACCATATTAATTGGCTCAAGTATCATTCCCAGTAAAAAAAACAAATGTCCAACCCTATTCTAATACCTCTACAGTCGAAACTGTTAGATGAATCTTTTTTTTTTGAAGTGAAATTGATATGGCGCTTTTATGTATGCCCACAATGGTCATATTGTTTTGCGCGGTTGCTTTTGTAATGATGCAAAAGATTAGGGCTGTAATGTTCGAGATTGTTTTTTTTTTAATTTTTCTGACTCGGCGACGGGTTAAATAGAGTTAAAAATTTAGAATTGGAATAAAAATACAAAAAGGTCGGCATAACTTACCTACATATATAGTCGTACAATATTATAGCTTTCTAGCATTGATAGTCTCTGAGCAAAGCCGCGGACGGACGGACAGACAGACATAGTGAAAATTATAAGGGATCCGTTTTTGCCATTTTGGCTACGGAACCCTAAAAACCAATGCAATTTTAAGTTTTGGGAAACATTTCACTTTTCAATATATCAATCAAATATCTTCTTTCCGCGTATTAACCTATAATATTTTATCTTTAAAAAAAACTTTGGCTTGAAGGATTGTCTCGACATATTTACGACACTTTTTGCTGTCGAAACATTTTAAACCACCAAAAGTCTCTTGGATTAAGCAAAAAATAACCTTATATCAATGGCATAAGACTACGACCACTGTCTAATCATTTGGTGCTTAAACCAACTTAATCGTACTGACGGTCAAACTTGAAACTAGAAAAATTACACTATAAATATTTGGCATCAGTTTGCCAGTGGCGCAGATCTCATAAGAAATAATAAGTTTGTGCAAAAAATGTTAGGTTACTTTTTGCGTTGACTTCTTGAAAATGTATGCGGTATTTTGTTTTTTTTTTTCAGGGTAACGGGACCCTTGAGCGTTAGATCAGCGTGTTTTAATCCATATCTTAGTTGTGATGGTTTTACAGATGTTCAGACAATATTTCCGTTATTTGACCAAAAGAAAGTACTTACTGTGTTGTTTTTGGTAACCTTACACCGTGTTGTATTTGGTATCCGTTAACTTTAAAGGAAGAAATATAAAAAACAAAAAAATACATAGCTTAAAAAACCGGCCAAGAGCGTGTCGGACACGCCCAAAATAGGGTTCCGTAGCCATTACGAAAAAATTAAGTAATATTTTTCTAAGGATTTCGTATTTTATACGGAATCTTCCAAGTTTAGGTATATTTTATACCTTACGCTGCTATTTAGTCATAAACTACTAATAATTCTCAAGCAAACTTAGCCGTTATAGTTTTCCTTGGAAGTTTGATATACTGACTACCATTCTGAATTTTTTCAAATTTTTCGACCCACCGGTTTAGATTTTAGAGGGGGGGGACGCTCGATTTTTATGAAAATTTGAACTTTAAAGTTGAATATTTCGCAAACAAATGGCTGAATAGAAAAATCGTTTTAGCAAACCCCTAATGGTTTTACAATACCTATCCAACGATACCCCACACTATAGGGTTAGATGAGAAAAAAAAAATTACCCCCACTTTACGTCTATGGGAGGTACCCTAAAAAAAATTGTTTTTGAATTTTTAATTGTACTGTTTTGTCGGCATAATTTACCTATATATCCGTGCAAAATTACAGCTTTCTAGCATTGATAGTCTCTGAGCAAAGCCGCGGACGGACAGACAGACAGACAGACAGACAGACAGACAGACAGACGGACAGACAGACAGACAGACAGACATGGCGAAACTATAAGGGTTCCGTTTTTGCCATTTTGGCTCCGGAACCCTAAAAACAGAAAATTATACGGAAGAAAGAGGAGAAAAAACATTGAGCGGAAAGAAGTAAAGTAAAGTTTAAGGGGATAAGCTACAGATAAAACGAAATTAGTTTCTCTAAGACACTAATCGCCTAACCCTTACTGCTTAAAAAAAATAGTTAAGAGTTAAGATAATTAATTTTTAGCAGTAGAACAGTGTAAAGTTCCTCAATTTATATATTTTTTTCAAAGTCCATAACTAATTCGTCTTTAATTCATACATATCTAGCAAAATATAGTTAAATTTATGTGTTTTTTTACGCCCCTATTATATGTCACGTCAATGTCACTTGTTATTTATTTAATTTATATGCAAGGTTTTTTTCAAAAAAAAAAAATTTTTTTCATTTTCGTGATTAATTGCGATCGCGAGCTTCAGAAACATTTGAAAATACGGCCTCTGTTTTATGTGATGATATTGTTCGATGTAAGTATGACAATGATTGCGTGCCGATGCATGAAAAAAGGACTACCTGCCCCACTCTGACATTCGAAAACGTGAATGTAATAAATGTCACATAAAGTATCGGTCCTATTTTCTAATTCACTAATTAACAGTCATTTAAACGAACATATAATTAATGTTTTGGGAAGTGAACGGAAATGCTTTTTGTTACTGTTACGCCCTTTTGGTTTCGGTTGGAAATAGCCTGCATCTACCACTCGCGGCTGCAACTAGTGTACAGATTTCCTCACGGTGTCTTCCTTCGCTGTAAAGCTCGTGGTAAATTTCAAATGTAATTTCGCACATGAATTCCAAAAAACTTAGAGGTGCAAGCCGGGGTTTGAACCCACGATCCTCTGCTTGAGAGGCCATAGGTCAAACCACTCGGCTACCACGGCTTTTTGCCACTGCGGCTTTTTATAATAATCGCTGCATCATCATCATCATCATCTCAGCCGTAGGACGTCCACTGTTGGACATAGGCCTCCCCCATAGACCTCCAGTTGCTTCGGATGCTCCAGTTGCAATAATTGAAAGTTGTACTAATTTTCACTAACACTAGAAATTCTTTAATGCCTACTTAGCTGTCTACAATATTCAGAATGGCCGCGTAAGAGAACAAAAATTCAATAAAGCTCGACTACACAATATGGCATTCATATCCAGACCCAAACACTTAGATTTAAGTATCAAATTGGAATAACAATATGTTGGATCTTATTACATTCTGGCATGATACTTAATTTGTATCGTTATTCGTAAATAAGTGGAATCGAACGTACATAAGCTAAAAGTCATAGAAAAATGAATCTTGAACGTTTACAATACAGTTGAAATTAAAATAAATAATAATTTAAACTTATATGCCGTATTTTAAAAACGCTTAGCTTAGCATTGTATGTTAATGAGTAGCGTATTAATTAGGAATTTAAATGCAGGTTACCTGTTTCAAATACGTAAATACGACTGACTTGGCTTATAATGACAAGGTTCTATTTATGCTAGTAATAAAGTATAGTAAAGCGTCTCCGAACTTTGTTGTAGACAGTAATCGTTGCTATGACAAAATATCTTGACGTCATTTCAGTATAATTTTTTCTAGAATGTGTATAGCAATTAAGATCGATTTTTGGAGTCTTTTTGTATTTTATTTCAACTCCAAATTTTGTTACTTTTACGGTTATCCCGTAAAATTCACATCATAAATACAAACTGAAACATAGATGCACAGAAAAACCAGAAAAAGAGACCAGCGTGGGAATCGAACCAAGGTCCTCAGCATTCCGTGCTGCGTGCTATACCGCTACACCACCAATGGTGAGGAGGACAAACACCGTAATTTTTGTCCGAACAATCATCGTTTGTCATAATTTTATTCCCACCAACCTTGAATTTTTCTGAATACTTTTAAGGGTCTATAGAAAATATATAGGTTAGGTTAGGTTTGTTTTATAACACTTCTGAACGATTATTGGATTCAGAGAAAAAAGAATTATGACAAACGATCATTCTGACAAACGATCATTCTGACAAACATTACATTCGGACTTTCAATAATTCGAGCCGCTAACGCTAAAGGAATAGCCAGATAAGCTACTTTTTATCCCGATATCCTTACGGGATTGGAATAAAATCGGATATCCCAAAATTTTAACCGCTAAGATTACAAACATGAAATTTGGCTCAGGTTTTTTTACAACATTAATTTAATCCTCGAAATTGTTTTGGGAATTCCTACGGGAAATTTTACGGGATCTCGGAATTTCAATTCAGCGAGACCTGCTTTATGTGTGCGATGTCGCAGGTGAAGGCTAGTACCTATACTTGGTTTGGATAGGTATTTAACTAAATGTAAACAACTCAACGTCAATTGGTGTCTTATATATTGAAATTCCCCCACTAACCTATACTGAAATTCCCCCACTAACCTATCTAAAAATTTACATTTCTGTATTGAAATACATTAGTCTAGTTTCTGTTACAATGATAGATAAGTAAAAAGTTTAAAATCCTTGTAAGTATGTACCAAATCTGGCAGCTGAAATTTGTTTACATTTAGTTAATCACCTACACGTTTCAAGTATAGTATTAGATAATTTATCGTTCAAAATTATCTACCTGTACTTACTACCACAAATAATATTTAATACTTAAAACTCGTCTGCAGCGGGTTCACGGTGAACTGAAGCAACTGGAGGTCTATGGGGGAGGCCTATGTCCAACAGTGGACGTCCTACGGCTGAGATGATGATGATGATGATGAAAACTCGTCTGGCTTTCCTGTGCCAGAGTTTAAGTACATTCATCAAAGGGCGAAGAAAAGAGATAGACACATTTTTATTTGAATTAAGAACCCGTTGCGCGCGCGCAGCATCCTCGCTCCAAATTCAGAGTTAACCCGTCGCGTGCCGAAGTGGCGAGATCGACCCATTGTTGATCTGAAACCTGTCTGTTTAAATACAGGCGATTATGGAAACATCAACTGTGCCAACCCTTACAAACTAAATTAATTCATATAGGCTAGCGTTTACTAACAGTAATTAGTGAAATTTATGTTTTTTTTGTTTGGTTTTCATCGTTTGAGATGTGGTTAAGGTCATCCAATAAATATAATTCTTGTCCTAAAAAGTTCGATTGGACGATTGACATCAACCGACCTAGTTCCAAACCAATCAAAGCTCGTAATATGGGCAATAGATAAACATGCAGACAATGGATAGCCATGTCTAAATTATTTATTTTCACACAAATATCTGCACTGGCTGGGGACCGAGCTCATCATCATCACCTCAAGATTTACTGCCAGTTTTGTAATTATTAGGTTACCAGGATTGTCATGTGAATGTATAATAAATTTAAGTGGTAATTTAATTATAATTTTTATTTGAGCCTCTTTACTTCAATTTTTTTGTCCTTATTTGCTATCAGACTTTTGCAAAATGTGGCTATCTGAGATGTAATTCTGCAAGATTTTTTTGTCCAATAAGAGTAACAGCATTGATTTACTTACATTCTATAGGTACGTTTATACGTCTCACTGCTGGGCCTCCTCCCAGAATGATTTGAGAATGGGATGAGATACCTAACGTCAGAAGTAATAAAAAAACTACGGAGATAACTTATCTAATGGTGTAGATGCAATAAAAAACCGAAATACATGAAGTAAATGCATGAAAAGAACAATTACTCAATTTAAATCACAGTTAGCCAAATAGTTGACTTGATATACTTATAGTTATTCGAACTTTGAAATAACCAATATTTGGTAGAATAAAGCAAATACCAATTTCGTCTCTTTTTAGCCTCATTTGAATAATGAAACATATTTAAACGCTATGTACTTTGTCATAAATAACCCTTTAAAAAACCAGTAAATCCGAATGGCCAGCGCACGCGCAGCATCCCTTGAAAAAACTTAACCCGTCGCGTGCCGGATCAATAGATCAAGATCTATAGATCTTAAACCCTTCTCGGGATCGAAAGGGTGCGCGAGATTCTGTGCACGTGCTATTTATCTCTTTTTATCTCAGTATGAACCGTATTTGTATTCTTTTGTGATTTTTGTTACATTTGTCAGAGGCTTAGAATTTTTGTGGAAGTATAGGTATGTAAAATTAATTACTTAGGTACCGCCTAACGGTCTTTATTCCTAGAAATCATACTTATGTAAAGTTCGGTACCTAGTGGAACAGTAATTAGTCAATTGGTGAACTAGTTGAGTTTAATTTTAATTCATTATCATTGTAGGTAGGTAACCTACCTATCATTCATACGTATGTATTTGTCATTTTATACCTATGAGTATTTTTACCCTAAAGCAATGTTCACTTGTTTTTTGAAACTAAACTCAGAAACTTTTTTTCACACAGTCTTAGGAACCAGTACCAAATCAAGTTCCGAAAAGAACACGTGGAAACCGTGAGACCATGTGCGATGAATAAACCAAAACCAGATTCCATTCTTCATCAATATTCACGATATTAGCCGAAGCCCCTTTTTTCTTGTATTTTTTTAAGAGGGTTGTAACGTTTTTCTTTAGACGCCTTTAGACGACGGTGACCTGTGACCCGTAGACAACGAGCATAGACAACGAGTTTGAAAAAAGCGTGTCAGCCAGTTCTATATGAATGGAAGTCCGATGCGGTTGGGGCAGTTCCGTTCTATTTTCAAATAGTTCGTTATTTTTTTTGTCGAAGGTTGTAGAACACGACAGTTCTGTTTTCGGGTGTACGTTACTTTTTAAACGGCTGTTTTTTAGGCATATAAGGACTTTGTTCTTTTTTAATACGCTGCTTAATATTTGCCAAAAGAAACATGCTTAAATAATTTGGAAGTAAGACTCGGTATACAATATTTTTATTTAAGGAAGACTTAAAAAAAAACAAATAGCTCTAGTTTAACTTATCTACGACGTTTCCTGCGGCGTAAATATTCATTAATTACTCTATAATTTAATGATAAGTTCTCGAACAGATGACATCATCATCGTCATTAATACTTCGTAATTATGATAATACGTTATCTTTCTAAATATTATTCAGTCGCACCATTTTTTAATCTAAAAAACGCGATTGTTAAAGTAAAAAGGGTGTTTTTTACTACAACTTCTTGCCATCCCTCATGATTTCACACAATGGTGACGTGCTCCCGTTAAGTAACCCAATTTTTGCACCATAAATAAAAAGAAAAAAAATTAAAAGCTAACGGTCTTCCTTTTTCGAAAAAAAAAAAACCTATGAATTAATTTGTATAACGCCCTGATGCTTGCACACAAAGTGGGTATTGAGAGCAAAAATTAGCCCACATTCAAACTTTTTTAGGGTTTTTATCGTTTTTTATGTTTTGTAACAATATTGACAGATTCGTGAAGGAGATTTGACGTCGTCTCGAGGATTTGTAAATAATCTCATTGAAAATTAATACCATTCTGAGTTTTGTGAGCCTGATTGGCGTCTTTGTTGCAAGTTTTTTGTGGAGCGGTTTGATTTTGGAAACAAACGGTGTTTTGATGTTCAATTGTTTGCAGATCGTGACGCAATTTTATAATTATTTTTCGTTGCGTAATTAGTTTTATTGTGTCTTTTTGATTAGGTACTCAGAATTCTCCTAATACATTTAAAATAACAAGACTAAGACTAAATTTAAAGTTTAAATAAGTTTCTAAAAATAATCATTAGCATTGAAGTGATTATTTTCAAAAATACATTACTTTTAAATAGGTACAAAAACTAGTGTTAACGTATTTTATAAAAAATCTTATATTCTTAGTTTTATTAACATTCAGTGAGCTATTCCGAATTTATGATCTGTTAAGTACAAAAACCGCATTTATTTTTATTCCAATATTAAATTAAGCTTACCATTCAACGCCCCTGTTTTTTTCTCAACAAAAAAAGTAAGGGGTTGTCATAACGGCCTACTAATACCTTGAAATGCAGCATCCTTACCTTAACCATTTTAGGGTTAATAATGTCAATCTCAACCCTAAAGATACCACGTGCGCAAGGCGAGGGTTAAAAGGGATAAAAAAGATAAAAAGTGTTAACCAAGTGTTTAATGCTACTTAGATTTTTTTTGTGGTAACCGTTGAAGTGTAAATTTGTCTGTTTTATAGAAACAGTGAGTACATTCAATCGTTCATAGTAAGATAATCTGTCAATTAGACTGAGAGAGATAAAAATGATTAAACTCTTTTGTCTCAAATTTAAAGTTTGTTGGTTTCTCTGTTAGTAGAGCGATCATGATGACGTTTTGCACATTAGTACATGGAATTGGTACTTTTTACCTTGCATCAAATGAGGTAGTTCTAATTTTTATATGGGTTGGTAGTGGTGAAATTGGTTATGTCAAATCCAAGTTTTCCACCTCGAAAGCCTTCCGGATCATTGTCAAATACTTGAAAATTCATTAAAATTTAGTCGTTTTTTCCGTTTTTGTCAATTTTTACCACCAAGGGCTGACGTTACGGCCAAAGTTACTAGGGACAATTTTAAGTAGACTAAATTTCCAATCAAATGAGACTAATTTGATTTTAGTAGGTCAAATAGTTTCTATGATACGGCTATTGAAAATTTTGCCCAATTTCCAAAAAAGGAAATATTACAGTTTTTTCAGTTTTTAACCTTTTACCCCTAAAGAGTGGGCTTATGCGAAAAATTACTTTGTAGTTATTAAAGTCCACTAAATTATTCACAATATGTGACCAATTTTGTCAACTTAAACCTGAGAGTTCCTGAGACACAGCTGTTCAAAGTGGTTGAGGAAAGCAAGCAATTATGTACTATAATCCATTTATTTTAACATTTGAAACTGAATGGTGAAATTTGCACACGTTTTTAAATGAAACCATGAAACTACATAAAATTGTGTTAACTTCTATACTAAACATATAATAAATACCGCTATGGTACGGCTATTGAACAGTTTGCGCAATTTCCAAATAAGGGAAATATTACAGTTTTTTCAGTTTTTAACAATTTTTACCCCTAAAGACTGGGCTTATGCGAAAAGTTACTTTGTAGTTATTAAAGTCCACTAAATTATTAACAAAATCTGACCAATTTTGTCAACTTAGACCTGAGAGTTCCTGAGACACAGCTGTTCAAAGTGGTTGAGGTAAGCAAGCAATTATATACTATACTCCATTTATTTTAACATTTGAAACTGAACGGTGAAATTTGCACACGTTTTTAAATGAAACAATGAAACTACATAAAATTGTGTTAACTTCTATACTAAACATATAATAAATACCGCTATGATACGGCTATTGAACAGTTTGCGCAATTTCCAAATAAAGGAAGTATTACAGTTTTTTTCAGTTTTTAACAATTTTTACCCTTAAAGAGTGGGCTTATGCGAAAAGTTACTTTGTAATTATTAAAGTCCACTAAATTATTAACAAAATGTGACCAGTTTTGTCAACTTAGACCTGAGAGTTCCTGAGACACAGCTGTTTAAAGTGGTTGAGGTAAGTAAACAAGTTTGTACTATACTCCATTTATTTTAACATTTGAAACTAAAGGGTGAAATTTGCACACGTTTTTAAATGAAACGATGAAAGTATTTAAAATTCTGTTAACTTCTATGGTAAAAATATAATAAATACCGCTAATAAATGTACATGTAGGTGTTTTAGTCAATTTGTGTTCGAAATACCGAGAAACGCGTGTTACACTTTGACCGTTAATTCAAATCTTAAATTAAATGGAGTATAGAAGTGTTTGCAAAATGAAGTCCCTACACCCTGTTAGTGAAATAAGCAATATAAGTAATTATAATTTTATGTACAGCACAGTTAAAGAAATGGTTATTACACGCATTCTTTGTGCATTTTTGATGGACCAGAGGCCGTATTGCCTAATGTTTCTGACGCTCGCGATCGCAATCAAATGACATATTTCTCATACAAAAACTGTCATTTGATTGCGATCGCGAGTGTCAGAAACGTTAGGCAATAAGGCCTCAGGTTCGTTAACTTACGAGCCATGTACTTATACATCCTTTCAAAGTGAATTTTTCGAGAAAATGTATTGGTAAATAAAGTATATTGCTTATTTCATTAACAGGGCGTACTTCATTTTGTAAACCCTTATAGTACATAATTGTTTACTTTTCTGAACTACTTTGAACAACTGTGTCTCAGGAACTATCAGGTGTAAGTTGACATAGTTGATCTCATTTTGTTGGGAATTTAATGGACTTTAATACCTGCATAGTAACTTTTCGCATAAGCCCACTCTTTAGGGGTAAAAATGGTCGAAAACTAAAAAAAACTGTAATATAAAAAAATTTGGAATTTTCGCAAACTTTTGAATAGCTGTATCATAGAAACTATTTGAACCACCGAAATAAAATTAGTCTCATTTGATTGAAAATTTAGTCTTCTTAAAATAGTGCTAAGTGACTTTTGCCGTAACATAAGTTCTTGGTGATAAAAATTGTCAAAAACGGAAAAAACTACTAAATTTTAATGAATTTTCAAGTATTTGACAATGATCCGGAAGGCTTTCGAGGTGGAAAACTTGGATTTGACATAACCAATTTCACCACTACCAACTCATATAAAAATTAGAACTACCTCATTTGATGCAAGGCAACACTTCTTTTTCGGTACGATTTCCATGTACTACATCGTTAGATCTTAAACCAAAGTCGAAGATAAAATACATTTATCCTCGAAAAATCAACATACCTAAATATACTATGTGGACAGTTGAACGGTCGTGATGAATAGTGATGATACTTTCGTCATGATTGAATAAAGGATTGAAGAATTATTTTATGTTTTTTTGCTCAAATTTTGCAATAAAACTAGTGATTAATACAATTGCTTGTAATTATAAAAAAAACTATTCAATTGTCAATTTGATAATCTACTGTTTTGCGTCCTGGAAAAATCTCTTTATAAAAATAATTCTGTGCAATTCATATTGTATTAATAAAGGAATTACAATAGAATGGACGAAGGGCTTTTGGCTGACCACTGATTAATCCAACCCGCGGGGAAATGTACTGAAGTCCCTTAAGACATATCGATTTGTAGTCAAATGTTAACCAATTCCATCTATTTCGGTATGTATTTTATTTCATCTGTCAAGTAAGTAATTGGTCCATTTTTTTTAGTGGACCTTATTTGAGATATGTCTTTGGTGGGACCGCCAAAGTTCGCATACTCTTCGCTAGTCATACCGTAATTTTTGTCCGTACCATCATTTGTCCTTTTTTTTTTCGCACTGAAACCTTATATTTTTCAAAAATTTTAACTGGTCATATAGAGAACTGTAGGTTAGGTTAGGTTTATTGTATAAGAATTCTAAACAATCATTGGATTCAGAGAAAAAAGAGTTATGACAAACGATAATTCTGACAAAAGTTACATTCGGACTTTTAATAAGTATGCGGGCCGATATGGATCCATCTTT
This sequence comes from Choristoneura rosaceana, assembly GCA_037349165.1. Taxonomy (NCBI): domain Eukaryota; kingdom Metazoa; phylum Arthropoda; class Insecta; order Lepidoptera; family Tortricidae; genus Choristoneura; species Choristoneura rosaceana. Next base: position 2,104,355 of record JAZBNJ010000002.1, read on the forward strand.
GATAACTATCAGACTTACTTAATTGGCAAATAAGAATTAAAAATTCATATTGGGCAACAAATGAAGCCATTAAATTATTTTTTGCATAAATTAATTAAAAAGTAAGATTAGTTTTTGGAGTCTTTTTGTATTTTTTATTCCAACTCCAAATTTGTTACTTTTACGGTCATTCCGTAAAAATATATATACATACGAGTATACTATCTTATGCCCGCGACTTCGTCTGCGCGAATCAAGGTTATCACGCGGTGGCGCCCTCTAACGGAATAAAAGGTATCCTATGTTGTCCTTTGGGCTCAAACTACCTAAATACCAAATTTCATCAAAATCGGTTGGTTTTGCCTTGAAAGCGTAACAGACAGACAGACAGACAGTTACTTTCACATTTATAATATTAAGTAGGGATATATATTTGAGCAACAGGGTTTCAAAAATGAGATTAACTATCAAACTCGCGCTAAAGCTTCGGCGTAAAAATTACCTCCGCGTAACTCTTACCTCGCAGCGTAACGTAAGCCGACAATCGCGTAGCTCTCAACAAATCTCATTCACGGTGCACTTTAATCCGATATTCATGGATTGCCTTTATTACGCAATAGCGAAGAGCTTCAGTTACGCAGCGTCCATTGCTGGCTATTACTACTAATATTACGAGTTTGTAAGTGCGTGTGTGTAGGTATATGAGTGTGTGTTTATTATTCCTTCACGCTACAATGCATGCACGGCCTTGGATAAAATTTGTTATGTAGACAGCTGGATGTCTGGATTAATCTGTCTAAGTCTGGAAGAGCTAAAGTCATCGACATAGCTGAAAAATTATACAACTTGAAGTGGCAATGGGCAGGTTACATCGTTCGAAGAACAGATAACCGTTGGGAGAGTAATATTCTCGAGTGGCGACCACGAATTGGAAAACGAAGCGTTGGCAAGTCTCCCACTAGGTGGACTGATACCACATCGTGAGAATTACGGGCAACCGGTGGATGCAAGTGGCGAGTTGTCATTCATTGTGACGTTCTAAGGGGGAGGCCTTTGTTCAGACTGGACGTCTTCCGGTTGATGACGATGATGATGAAAATCTTGGAATTTTCATTTAGCAGCCTGTTCTAATGGCTAACGCGGGCGAAGCTGCGCGTAAAGTCTGTAAAATAATAAAAAAGTGGTAATCTACATCGAACTCTGTATTCGCAACGAGGACTCCAAAAACCTCTCGCTCAGTAGTCAATTAAGCAGGCAACGGATCAGCCAGGGGTTCTGCACAATTGGTCGCCTCTCCACAAAGCGACGGTGGCGCCGCGCGGCCCTATTGAGAACCACTTAGGTGACGTTTATTGGGAGGCATTAAATAAGGATTAAGGGATAATATTTGGTAAATACGGTGGAAATTACGCTTTTGTGATGTTTAATATTGGCAGGTGGAATTTTGTAACCGTGCTTGGGTGTTAGGAAGCTTATATATAATTTTATTTTATCAATTGTAAATGTATTCTGTGAATATAATTAATAGGATATCTACTATTACATTGAATATTCCGTGAAAATGATACCCATCTTCCCTTAAAATTTTAAAAGAAGGCTAATAGACAGAAAATCACCCAGAAGGTCAACGTAGGTTTAGTAATAGTGTCCCGTCCTTTGAGCTTGTACCATCAGCCAAATAAGTGGTCTATTAATTTTTAAACAAGTTCCTATCAAATGAGTATGTCGCTAAAGTCGAACTTTCAAGTTGTAAGACACGTCTAATGGCATTATTGTTTTATGACATGCAAACGATTATAAACTTTTTGTGGTAGACCATATATTTGGCTGATGGTACCTACTACTAAAACAGTTAATACTGAATCTGCTACTGCATTAAGCAGTTATCTAATAAACGTCAAATAATATTGCGTTTGTAATAATTAAACCAGTCGAAGCGATTCTTTACAAATAGGACAGTATATTTAGGATTCCGAACTAGTTGACTTAGTAAAGACGGAACCCTTATAGGATCACTTTGCCATCCATCCGATTATTTGCCCATGTAGTCTGACTTCGAATTGTAAAAAAATAATTCTGAGATCCTTAAAACAAGTAATTGAATACACAAAAACTGTTTTTTTTTAGGTTTAAATAGATGTTAGTCAAGCCAAAATTATCTTTATTCAGTTTAGGCAAGCACTTGCGAATGTCAAAAAAAATCTACCACCGGTTCGGAAAACCTCTATTGAGAAGAATTCGGCAAGAAAGTCAACGACGGTACATTTTTTAAGCCGAAATATTTTTGAATAACTTTTTTATTTTTTCAACAATCTTCTTGCGACATTTTTTTGCAATCGTCAAAATGGCGGAGCATCAAAAATGGCTGGCGACACGGCGCGGCCACGCGGAAAATCGCATCACCGCGGCGCTGGACCGAGCAGAAGCTAGGGCTCTTCCACTACAATGTGAAAATCCATGTATACGACATACATTGCGTAAGTTGGCAATAAGCCGCTGAGCGATTAGCATCCTATAGAGCAATGGATAGTGAACTCGCTTTTTACGTCGTCGGTCGCGTGTAACTATGGTGACAGACCGAACCAAAGCTAGGGTTGGCGGTGGATCAGAAGTAATCCTAGATTGCATGATTAGAGCTATTTTTATCAAGGTGTTAATCTCATCTCCCTATCATAATAAGCGCAAAAAACTTGCATGTAAAATCATACCTATATATAACAACTGTATTAAACATGTCCATATATTGTTTTTTTTTTAGTAAATTGGCTTACGTCAGCACCATTTTCAGCCTTTTATTAAACTGTCTTTAACTAAATAAACCTCTATACTACAGTATGCACGAAATTTTAAGTCCTTTCCCCTTCTCAAATTCTGCCCCACTTCAAGCAGTTATGCTTGAAGTGGGGCAGAATTTAATATAATATTTTGAAACAAACGGAATTACTTTGCAGAATATATTAAAATTTATTAATATCGTGATTTCGTATTGTTACACTTAGACCTCGACTGGAAGAGTCGGGGTTTGAAGTGCAGTGATAAAAGAAGAAGGAGTAAATAAAAAGCGGTTTCTGCGGACACAAAAATTTATTTTAAAAAGTTAAATATGGAAACCGGCCTCGGCTTAGCTAGCGATTTTTATTACATTACCATAGAAGTAGGGCGTGGGGGTCAGAGGAGCTAGGAGGTGACTTTTGCTCAGTTTACTGGTTATTTGCTTAAAAAAAGAAAGATGGGCGCCACGGCCATATCGGAGGCCGACCGAAAACAATTAAAAAAAAAACAAGTTTAAAATAAAAGAAAGAATTCACCGGATCGTCCGGAGGCTCTCCAGGCAAAAGGACACTGGAGGGCAGACCGCCGGAGCTGTCTTCGAGGGGACGAGCTCCTCACCAGCAGCAGTAGCAGTAGACCACGTTAAAAATAAAATGAAAAGAAAAGGGGAAGTAAAGGTTGGAATTAGGGATAAAAAAAAACCCCTGCAACAAGGAAATCAGGCATTAGACTCAGGTTAATTTTGGACATCCTCCATACAATAATATTAGGTATTTAAGAGTATTCTTACCGATTGGGAATAGAACCCTTGCTTGCGGGTGACCAGGCCGCGAGTTGAGCTCATGTCGACCAACCGGGGCTTTCAAACGCCTGCGTTACATCTGAAATGGTCGAAAACAGTTAGACCAACGAACAACATTCCGGCGAGCCATCGGGCATTTGAAAATACGGGTCTTACCAGGCTTTTAATACGTAGGACCAGGCATGGAGCCACGTATGTCGAATGGCGAGTTGGCCGGGGATTAATTTTTGGTCTGCAAAAACAACCACACACATGACCAGATGCTTTACAAGCATTACGAAGACAATCATTTTGATAGTTGAGGAGTGAACATGGACTCACCTGTAAATTCTTGGTGAATTGAATATATTACATTAAAACGCAGCCGACACGGCGGAAGATCATAGCGAAAACGCCATCTCACCGGAGGGATACCAGAGCAAACATGACAGGTGAAATAATTAAATGGAAGTTTTGCAAAAAGGAAACAAATTCAACCCAATTTTAAGGATGTTGTAATAGCCAATTTTAGAAGATTAATTCAGGTTTTTACTGAATTTTAGGGACAATCCTGACTGAAATATAAAATAGAAATCCGAACGGCTAATTTATCACCTAGCAACACTCGAAACTTTTTCTTAAACACTGCACTGAAACAAAAGCCAAAGGTCACGACTCCCACACGACCTCAGTCGAACAAAATAAAAAAAATAATGTAATTAAAATAAATGGGGTGGGGGGGTTAAAATTATATACGTAACAGTACCTCCCCACTCGAGAAAAATTTTGAGTCCGCAAAATTTTAAGCTGGCCTCCAGCTTCTTAACTACAGAAGAACACCGCAACCTTGGCGGCACAGCGGAACGTGGTCGGCGCTGGCTGTGCGTCCAAGATTACAGGAACACCTACACCTCCACATCAAAAATAAAAAAACTTATGCAAAAGCACAAGGAATAGTATAAAAGGAAAAAATTGTATAAGTTATAAAACAAGTGTAAAACGAGTTTTCGCCTATAACCTAACCACTCAGTGTTACAACCACCAAGAAACAAACAACACCAAATCAAACTCACGCGACTTACCAGTCAGTCGTTTTTTAAGTAACGGCCGACTTTACGCAAACAACAACATCAAATCGAACCCAAGCGACTTACCAGTCAGTCGTATTAATTAACGGCAGACTGTACGCCAAACAGAGACGATTGACAACACCGTCAAGTAAGTAAAGAAATTACAAAACAGAAATAACCGACAAAACGAACTCACGCGCATTACCAGTCAAGAGCTTCATTAAACAGCTACTGACTGAACGCAAAACACTAAAACAATTGACAACACGGTCAATTGAAGAAATAATGATCATCAAACGTTTTACAAACAACGATGATGTCATTCAAATCCAGTTAAGTTACAACCCTTAACCGGTAGAATAAACAATCACTAACGCTTGCCTGGGAATCAATGGCGGTGGCGATGTAATGGCAATCATCGCAGCCGTCCAAAGCAGCACCCAAAGACAAAACAAATCTTACCTACTTATTCAAAGAGTGCTTAGGTTTAATGCCGTAAGTACTCGAAGAAGTAATCGGACGGTACAGGTTATCTAGTTTTTGTACCAGTACCCGACCCCGAGAGTAGTGAACAAATGGGACAGGAAGTACTTCTTACTCCCTTTTCCGCATATAAAAACAAAGTATAGCTTGCGAACCACAACTACGCAGGCTATGATCGCTAGTCAAAAAAAAAACAAAACAAAAACAAACAACACAAAAAAACACGGACAAAACTGCTTAGGCGAAGCAGCATCTAGTTAAGGTTTTGGAAACGATTTGCAGCATAAATGAGCTTCCAGCGAAATAGAAGAATGTTTAAGCAATGATATTATGATACCTATACGTGAGGCAGGGCTAGCACGCGATTTAAATAAATAAAAAAAAGTCAACGGTTACGAAGTTGCAATAGTCATCCCATCGAGCTCCTTTAACCTTAGAAATTTTTAACAATTCAATTTTATGATTGCCCTTAATAAACATAACCTCGTGAGACGGAATGTCTTTACACAGTTTACATAGTTTGCGGATTTGAGCCCGCATGGCGTTAACATCGCCTGCCGGAGTCTCATTCCTTAATAAAATCTCATACTCCAATTCATCCTTATGTAATAAGTTAAATGCAATGGGGCGTTCCTCCATGTTTACAAACGTTTAGTATAAGTGGTTGACTTCAGAATATAAACTTTAGCGGTTGCAAAAAAAACTCTTATCTGTACTTTCCTACTACGGCGTTAATACAAACCAGCAGTGCCAAAGATCACACTAAGTAAGTAAATTAATTAAGCGAGACACTACGCATTCACAAAAATACTTGGCGGACTGTACTTTTCCAAAACAACCAATATGACGTATCGACAAACCACTGGGGTTATACTTAATACACACTAAGTTAATTAATTTAAAAAAACACAGTGTTCACAAAAGTATGTAGCCGACTGTACCTTTTCCTAAAACAACTCTCAAGATGTTGAGTCAAACCACTAGTGCTATAAAACGATTAGTCAATTAAATTAAAGGAGACACTATCGACAAAGAAAAAATGTAAGCTGAGTGTACTTTAAAAATTAACAAGTAGTTAAGTCAAACCAGTAGTAATAAAACTTTCGGTTGATTAAAGCAAAGTCACTGTTTTGTTAGGCACTGTTTACAAAAAAAAATTGGCTGACTGTACTTCAAAAAAAAAGAATCAATGTGGCGTTACGTCGAGCTACTTGTGACAAAACGTTTAATTCAATAATTTTAATAGGATGCCGTTCACAAAAAATTATGGCTGACTGTACCATAAAAAAAAACCGATAAATATAAGCCAGGTTTCAGTGATGATGCAATAATCCAGGTATGAAAACTGAATCAAAATTATTCACTTTTAGCAAAAAAAAAATATGTGACTAACTGTACTACTGTTTTGAATGAAGTAAACTAAAGGTTCTAACTAATTTCAATGTTATAAGGCCAGCTGGGAAATATACTTAAACAATAATAGTGCTTCAGTCACCAAATAATATGGCCAACTGTACTTTCAAAGTCCTAAGGGAACCATTAAATATTTTTAAGAAAATATACTAAAGGGTGATATGATTATAGCCAAAGTCACCAAATATTACAGTCAACTGTACTAGTTGAACAACAATAAGTGATTACCATAAAAAAGTTAGCTCACTATGGAATTATCGACGAAATAGCTTGTATTTATTTTAAGACAAAATTGTGGGTAAGTACAGTGGGTATCATGAAGTAAATTTATAAGTGCCGCCGATTAATAAAACTGATTAACCATTCCACTCAATACAGATATTTAAAGCATGGATTACAACAAATTTTGAATTGAATATATTATTATACCCTAGTTTATTCACTTAGTGGAGGAAGCAGCAAAATAATTAAATTATAGATTATGAGTTAATTGTATTTACTACACAGACTAATCCAATGAAATGGTATAAAGAGAAAGTAGGAAACAATTTATGTTTTAAATATTTGTGATATTAAATTGGCATAAGACTTATTAGGTATTTAACAAAAATGTTTGCATGAAGATACTCAAGTTGTGCAAAATATAACACTGTTTTCAATACTAAAGTAGATAGGATAAAATTCTATTATTATTAAAAGCGTAGTATTTTGTTTGAAGTAACAATTTTAAATTGAAATATGCAAATTGAAAGTACAATCTGCACCAAAAAACAGCAATAAGTTTTCACCTATGTAACCAACACTGTAATAAGCAATGCTTAAAAATTAAAATAGAACAAAGTTTAACACACAAGTAGATGTGAAATAATTAGCCTCAGCAGATAGACAAAAGTTAAGTCTAGTTTTAAATAGACTTTAAATCAAGTTTTAAATTTTTATTAATTTAGCATAAACAAGCCTAGCAGTTTAAATTATAAATTAAATTAAGCAAAAGCAACCTCCATGCTATAGCAATCTGACATAACAAGCTCTCTGAAAGTAGGCCCCGCGGAGGGCGTCCGCTGTTACACTTAGACCTCGACTGGAAGAGTCGGGGTTTGAAGTGCAGTGATAAAAGAAGAAGGAGTAAATAAAAAGCGGTTTCTGCGGACACAAAAATTTATTTTAAAAAGTTAAATATGGAAACCGGCCTCGGCTTAGCTAGCGATTTTTATTACATTACCATAGAAGTAGGGCGTGGGGGTCAGAGGAGCTAGGAGGTGACTTTTGCTCAGTTTACTGGTTATTTGCTTAAAAAAAGAAAGATGGGCGCCACGGCCATATCGGAGGCCGACCGAAAACAATTAAAAAAAAAACAAGTTTAAAATAAAAGAAAGAATTCACCGGATCGTCCGGAGGCTCTCCAGGCAAAAGGACACTGGAGGGCAGACCGCCGGAGCTGTCTTCGAGGGGACGAGCTCCTCACCAGCAGCAGTAGCAGTAGACCACGTTAAAAATAAAATGAAAAGAAAAGGGGAAGTAAAGGTTGGAATTAGGGATAAAAAAAAACCCCTGCAACAAGGAAATCAGGCATTAGACTCAGGTTAATTTTGGACATCCTCCATACAATAATATTAGGTATTTAAGAGTATTCTTACCGATTGGGAATAGAACCCTTGCTTGCGGGTGACCAGGCCGCGAGTTGAGCTCATGTCGACCAACCGGGGCTTTCAAACGCCTGCGTTACATCTGAAATGGTCGAAAACAGTTAGACCAACGAACAACATTCCGGCGAGCCATCGGGCATTTGAAAATACGGGTCTTACCAGGCTTTTAATACGTAGGACCAGGCATGGAGCCACGTATGTCGAATGGCGAGTTGGCCGGGGATTAATTTTTGGTCTGCAAAAACAACCACACACATGACCAGATGCTTTACAAGCATTACGAAGACAATCATTTTGATAGTTGAGGAGTGAACATGGACTCACCTGTAAATTCTTGGTGAATTGAATATATTACATTAAAACGCAGCCGACACGGCGGAAGATCATAGCGAAAACGCCATCTCACCGGAGGGATACCAGAGCAAACATGACAGGTGAAATAATTAAATGGAAGTTTTGCAAAAAGGAAACAAATTCAACCCAATTTTAAGGATGTTGTAATAGCCAATTTTAGAAGATTAATTCAGGTTTTTACTGAATTTTAGGGACAATCCTGACTGAAATATAAAATAGAAATCCGAACGGCTAATTTATCACCTAGCAACACTCGAAACTTTTTCTTAAACACTGCACTGAAACAAAAGCCAAAGGTCACGACTCCCACACGACCTCAGTCGAACAAAATAAAAAAAATAATGTAATTAAAATAAATGGGGTGGGGGGGTTAAAATTATATACGTAACAGTATATTGTCTATATCTGACATATTTTTAACTACCTACCTACTGTAGCTTTTCATGATGTATTATTTCATTAAATAAATAAGAATATTGGTAGGGCATTGAAAAAAAAAACTGGCACCCAAGTCAAATTTTATTATCAGAACAAACTTAAACTTGATGTCAATCAAGTGTATTATATTGTCTACCCTGAATCTAAGTGTTTAGATTATAAGTTTTTGTACTGATTTGTGGTGTTCAATAAAGATATAATATTTGTAGTGGTGAAGTTGACATTTGCGTAGATACTTTGGTCAACCCTATAATTGCGAGGCGACCAACGATGCGCGCTCCTGACCGACTGAGGATTACGGGGCCATTTTTTCTACGAATCCCCTTTTGAATATTCCGTAGAAGTTTTATAGGGAAGGTTGACGATCTCAGGAATTTTGTGAAACCTTTGGGCAGAAATCCTATATATATTATAAATGCGAGTGTGTGTGTTTGTCCGTATTTCACGTCGAAACGAACGTCCGTCGCGACGAAATCTTATCTTATCTAAAAATCTTTTCTTCTTTCTTTCAATTGACCTAATTCCAAACTAAGCAAATGTTGTACTATGAATACTAGGCACACATGAAATGAAGCGATTTCTATTGATTCATGACAAACAAATTACTCGCGACACATCCTCCGTGATTTACGGAAACGCAGTTTAGGCTATCATCATCATCATCATCCCAGCCTATATACGTCCCACTGCTGGGCACAGGCCTTCTTTCAGAACGAGAGGGCTTCGGCCATAGTTCCCACGCGGGCCCAGTGCGGATTGGGAACTTCACACGCACCATTGATTTGCTTCGCAGGTTTGTGCAGGTTTCCTCACGATGTTTTCCTTCACCGCAAAGCTCGTGGTAAATTTAAAATGTAATTCCGCACATGAATTTCGAAAAACTGAGAGGTGCGAGCCGGGGTTTGAACCCACGGTCCTCTGCTTGAGAGGCGATAGGTCAAACCACTAGGCCACCACGGCTTTTTTAGCTTGGGCTAGTGGGATCGAAACCACGGGTAAAGCTAGCAATAAATATTTATCTGACGTCTTGAGGATGTTTTACTTATCGGTAATTAAGCACGTGATACGCGCATGTTGACAACGTACTTGTTATAAATAGATGACGCAATCTTTGTCTCCGTACTAAATCCATATATTTATACTTATATACTAATATTATCAATGCAAAAGTGTGTTTGAGTGTTTGTATGTTTGTCCGTCTTTCACGTCGTAACGGAGCGAGGGATCGACGTGATTTTTGGCATAGAGATATTTTATGGGCCCGAGAGTGACATAGACTACTTTTATCCCGGAAAAATGCACAGTTCCCGAGGGAACAGCGCGCGATAACCGAATACAACGCGGGCGGAGCCGCGGGCAAAAGCTAGTTATACATAAGTTTGTCTGTTTATACTCTTTATTATACAAAAATGAAATATTTTTTTTTATGTTAGAGAGGCCAGACAAACGAACTAGTGGGTCACCTGATGTTAAGTGATCACCACTGTTCATAGACACCCGCACCATACAGCGCTTTCCGTGATGCCAAAAAAAACACAAAAACACACAAAGAAACACAAAAAGAAAGAAAATTTTGTTAAAAAAAATATTTTTAATTCATCTCTTTTGTTAATTGTACAGTCACTTGCCTATATCTGTCTAAGCGGAACGTGCAGAAATATCTGCCCGGTATCCTAGAAATAGAGTCGTAGATCGGATATTAGTGCACGCTTGTCTATGTCAGATATTATAGTGCCGGTGACGTATTTGCATTGTCATCCAAACTGCATTTCCGTGCCAAATTTCAAACCGATACCATTAACCATTGAGGAGTTCTCTGTTATTGAGATGATCCTGGCTGGACCACCAGAATTACACTACCAGATTAATGCATTGACTTATATAAGTACCTTCGCTAAAATTTCAAGCCAATCGGACCACTAAAATGGGTCAAAATGATCTTGCAAATTACATCCAACAAAAAAGGAAAGTTAAATAAAAGCTCTTAGAACATAGAGTAAACACTCAAGGGCTGTTTCACCATCCATTGATTACATTGTGATGCCGTCTCTTTTTATTTTGTTCAAATAGACGGAGACGGCATCACATTTAACCGTCAGTTAACACTAATCAATGGATGGTAAAACATCCCCCAAGTCTTAGTATGCTTTTACTCAGTTTCACCTGTCCCGTTGTCTGTCTGTCTGTAGTCAAATCTTGCAAGTTAAATTTGACCAACTTCCAGTAGTCAGATTAACTTGAAATATGGAATACTTATGTAAATCGCGTGACAATACAATAATCTGTAGTGACATCCTGCTAGTCTAGCCAGGATCGTCTTCACAGGACGGAACTCTTCAACGGTTGATAGCATCGACTTGAAATTGGTTTGTTTGTTTGAAAAATGTAGTTTGCGTGACAATGCAAGTACAGTCAACAAAAAGTACAATCAGCAAAAAAGCTTGCATTAAAAATTTTTTTTTTTAGGATAGGTTTTTTAGTTTTTTTGAAGCAGTGCTAGCAATGGTTTGACCTATGGCCTCGCGCTTGAGTGATCAGGAGGAGTAATGCACACCGTGGGTACAAATCCGTTCTCACTTTGAGTTTTCCCAAAATTCATATCCGACATGCTCTTGGCCGATTTTTAAAATAATGCTCCATTATCAGAACATAAACGACGAACTAGTTACGATAAATACCTATATTATAAGTTATAAGTATTTCGTCCGGGCAAATGGTTGATAACCCCTGCCCTCTTTCCCTCTGGTATCCGTTATCTTGAAATATAGGTCTGTCATCGTATCAACTTGTGTTGTAGGCTGTAGCCACAGAACTAGGAATAAGGAATAGAAGTGGCATAAGGCACCCAATGATTTTTATTTTAATACCCAACGCAAAAAGAGGGTTGTTATAAGTTTGACCGCTATGTGTGTCTGTGGCACCGTAGCTCTAAAACAGGTGAACCGATTTGAATGCGGATTTTTTTATTTGAAAACAGGGTTTGCAGGTGGTAGGACCTTGTGTAAGGCCCGCCCGGATTGCTAACATCATCTTGCTCGCTAATCCTGCCGTGAAGCATCAGCGCTTGCACTGTTGTGTTTCGTCGTGGAGAGTAAGACAGCCAGTGAAATTATTGGCACTTGAGGTATCCCATCTTAAGTCTCTAGGTTGGCAATGCATCTGCAATACCCCTGGTGTTGCAGATGTTTATGGGCGGTGGTATAAACAATTAAGGATTACGAATATGAATCTATTCGATTATATTAAGGATTAATTCATTTTTAGCATACCTAGTCCAATGTCCAATCAGCTTTAAAATAGTTTTTAATTCTGAAACGGTTGATCATGAAACTACCGTGAGACTCACTCATATTAAATGACATGAAACATGTCGAGCTAAACTCGATTTAAGACGTGAGTTATCTGAAACTGTTGTTTAAATATGTAAGCTTTTAAAGCGTCGCTTCCTAAAAAATAAAAGCAAAGAAAAAAAAACGCGCATGATTTTTTTTTTTTGCTATTTCATTTTTGAAGAGATAGTGTCCAGTCCATTAGTCGAGCGTACGTTTTAAAAACGTAATATCGTAATTTGAAACAGAAGATTGTTTATTTCTTCCTCGCATTCAAAATGAAAAGTAGAGTTTTTAACGTGAGACTAAACAACCATAATGTCACTCTAACTACAGCGATCCTCGCTCTGCTCGGGTGGCTTAACGTCTCGTGTCATTATGGCTTGTTTTAGTCCCTTGTTGAACAATCTACTATTATATCTACGCAATAAGATCGAAAAAGGGCGATTATTTGAGCGTTTCAACCGTCCTATTTTTCTGGACACTATTCTTTAAAAATGACCAAATATTCTGATACGTTTTTTAGTTATCTTTTTTTAGTTTTAGTCAATAAATAATATCAATTATTAATAATAATCAATTAATTGTAATCTAGAGTAAGTATTTAAAAGATTGCTGTGCCCTAGCAGGGTTCATGTTCCTGGATTTTTTTATAATGTAAGACCTTATGTACAACATGAAACGCAATAAATGAATTATGAATTATGAATTATGAAATACAGGAACTCTAACAAATAATAGAAAACGACATCAAAATGTACAGCCAATTCGTAAAAAATTTAGCCAGAAAAATGAGGCGGTTGAAACGCTCGAATAATCGCCCAAAAGACGTCGGTCGACCTGTTTACTGACGGGAAGACGTCTTTTTCGTTCTTACTCGTATTGCGTAGACATAAAGCGTTTTTTGGTCGGCCTAAGCTGATTCCTCGTCAATAGATGTGGGGAGACCCTAAAACGGCTGAAGATGAAATTTGGTATGTAGATAAAAGGTATGAAGATAGCATAAGTCCTAGGGAAGGGAAAAGGATAGTTAAGTTATCGTAGGATAGCGTAATTGAACCATACACTACTCTGAAAAAATCTCGTATCTCAAATCAATACGTCAACAAAATCGACCCTTCAAATAATGAACATACAGTTCACTTAGAAAAATTATCTATTTTAAGTTACGAGCTTTTTTAAAAGTAATGACGATATGCAGGCAAAATCGCGGACAACAGTAAATTTTCGCGCGTGAAAATTCACCGCATTCCCCATCGGTGATGTCTTTTCTTAAATACATTAACCACTAAGGAAGATCCCGGGATCCCGCATGTCGGGATTCGTTTTCCACATTAAATGTTTTCTATATTCAGTATCGATATTAATAATAAATAAATAAATAAATAAATAAATAAATAAATAAATAAATATCATGGGACACTTGACACCAATTGACCTAGTCCCAAACTAAGCAAAGCTTGTATTATGGGTACTAGGCAACGGATAAACATACTTATATAGATAAATAAATACTTAAATACATATTAAACATCCAAGACCCGAGAACAAACATTCGTATTATTACTTTGATAACATTAAAAATTTAACCACGAATCGCTCAAAAAATGTGTCTTTGGTGTTAGGTACGATACGGGACTGGGAATAGTCTCCATGACAAGAGAAAAAAAGAAAAAATATGTGTTCAATTTATTTTTTTTGCTTCTCTAAGTGAAGAATTATATTTTTATAGAAATCTAGCCTAATAGGTGGTGTGCGAGTCCAATATGAGCACTATGAGTCTCTGGTTACTTTAACAGCACATAACTATCAGATACTGACCGAAAGTTGCTCTACCTACCTATCACATATAGGCTGCCAGTTTCTCTACCTACAAATTCCGAACACATAAACAACAAGCTGTGCGCTGCCAATTTCTCTACCTGCGAATTTTCTTGTTTCAAAGATTATCTGTTCCAAATCCCGGATACGGGATTAGATATAAATTCTGAATAAAGCTGCACTCCCTACACTTATTGCACAGGACAAAGAAACGACAAAACAAGAGTGATTTAAACGTGACAGTTCTCTCCGTACGCGTGGTTTAGTTTATTTAGCCTTACTTTGGTTGAATTCTTGTTAGAACAAAGAATTTTCAGGAGATGGTAACCCGTTACTTGCACTTTCCCCTTTGTATGGTCGGCTCCCTAACGTATGTATCCACTTTTTCATACTAGTTGTATAGAAAAGTGGATACTTATGTTAGGACATACAGTCACGTGCTACATGGAGCGTTCAAAAATATCTGAAAAGTCCTACCCGCCCATGAAATGACTGTCTGTGTCTGTACATTGGTCGAGTTGATCTGAAAGTGTGTTACGTCTCTCGATGAGAGAGAAACATAGATATCGCTAGTGCTGTTGCTTAAGTAGCGTAGAAAAAATAAGCAACCTGAGATATGGGTGCATAGGAGAAATTGGTGTCTGTACTCTTGTCCAGTCCTCCAGTCCTCCAAAAATACATACAATAAAAAGACTCAAAACAACCAATCATAACGAGTTGACGAAGATAAACTTAGGGCAACTCCCTTAATTAAGTGCTTCGTTTTTCGGGATCGATCTCTTAGTAAATTGTGATGCCTTGATTGATTTAGTTGCACTTGGTGGCTAAATTTAACCGGATGCCGGTCGGTTGTGATTACTTTTGTGGTATTTAATGGAGTACAAAGAAGATCTTCGTAAGTACTCGACGCATTCATGTCGTATGTTTCATATAGGTTTGTTAATTCGCCTCCCTCTCCGTAACTATCATTATCATCATCATACCACCCGTACGCAGTACACGTAGTAGTAGTAACCTCTACACGGTCCTTAAGGGGGTCTCAGTACCGCGCAGTACCGCGAGACCCCCTTCGAGGCCGTGTAGAGCCCTCTGGCCACGTGGTCCTACTGCCTTTGTCCTACCGATCGGACCACATGAACTTTTTTTTCCGGTTGGTTCGATTAACTAATCGGACTATTGAATCTATCATTTTCGTAGACCCCGTGGTCCTACCAATCGAACCACGTGAACTTTGAATTTCCTGTTGGTTCGATTAACTAATCGGACTATAGAAACTTGCGTTTTCTTAGACCACATGGTCCTACTAATCGGACCACGCGTTCTAGACATGAGTAACGTGACTTGCATACTGCGTATTAGGTGACCTTCTTAAGAAATAATATAATAAAGACAATGTCAAATGTTAATGTCAATAGATATCTGTCACGGACATTATTCCTGCTTTTCTCGAGGCGAGAGATTGAAAGATTTGTATTATCCATATTACTATTTATCGTCTGGTCGGACAAAGCATGGATGCAGATATCGTGCAAATCTACAAAAGTGTCCTGCAGTTGGCACAAGTGACTGTAGCTTCTGCCTTAGAGTAATGAATATTATATATATCTATTTACAATGAAATTTTATTTTATTTTACAATCCTAACTTACGTTATTCCGACATGTCTTACTAAGGTTAGGCCTAGGCGGTATTTTCCACCGAATATTAATTTGTTTGTCTTTACTAATATTTCATTGCAATAACTGTTCTAATGCCAACTAGCCGAAGAACACATCCGGGCCAGGCCGCAAGAGAGAGAGATATATGTTCTGTAAAACGTTCTACGCTATAGATGCGAAATGTCATAAATGTTGATGTATGAAAAATGTAAGTGGCAGCTGACGTAAGTGGAATAAGACCGTCATGGGACTCATGGGTACTTCAAATGAAAATAGATTGTACATCGTACTACGGATAAATACTACTTATGATTTATGATGACTAGCTAATGTCACATTATTATGACATACAATTGAAATATCTGTTAGTTAATTTATATCTTAAGAAAAAGAGTTCATGTGGTCCGATCGGTAGGACGAAGCGGAATTACAATTCCTTGTAATCCGATTAATCGAACTAATTGGAAAAAAAAGTTCATGTAGTCCGATCGGTAGGACGAAGCGGAATTACAAATCCTTGTAATCCGATTAATCGAACCAACCGGAAAAAAAAGTTCATGTGGTCCGATCGGTAGGACAAAGGCAGTAGGACCACGTGGCCAGAGGGGTGTAGAGCGCGCGTCTGAGTGAGTGTGTTCGTTTCGATTGATTGTTCGTAGCTTCCATACTGCTTTTTAGCTTATATATACTGTGACCCGTAGGATGTCCAATTGTCCATGCACTGTTAGACATATGCCTCCCCCATAGACCTCCAGTTGCTTCGGTTGGAAGCAGCCTGCATCCACTATGAATCTGCAGATTCAACCAGGTCATTTGTCTATCTCGTTGGTGGAACTCCTACGCTGCGCTTACCGATCCATGGTTTCGCTTCGAGAACTTTTCGCCCCAATGGCCATCTGATCTTCAGTGCTATATAGCCTGCCCATCGCTTCAACAAGCTAATCTGTTATAGGTTAGGGTCGTTCTAGTATATTTATTTTACTAAAGGTTGTTCGTTAATTTCATCATCATCATCCCAGCCTTTATACGTCCCACTGCTGGGCACAGGCCTCCTCTCAGAATGAGAGAGCTTGGGCCATAGTTCCCACGCGGGCCCAGTGTGGATTAGGAACTTCACACGCACCATTGAATTGCTTCGCAGGTTTGTGCAGGTTTCCTCACGATGTTTTCCTTCACCGCAAAGCTCGTGGTAAATTTCAAATGTACTAATTCCGCACATGAATTTCGAAAAACTCAGAGGTGCGAGCCGGGGTTTGAACCCACGACTCTCTGCTTGAGAGGCGATAGGTCAAACCACTAGGCCACCACGGCTTTTTAATTCGTCGTGGGCGTTCGTTAATTTATTTAAGTACTTACTACAAAAATACGCATGAACACTGCTTTACAGAATTAATGATTATGTCTTAAATTTAGCACCTACAGACTGAATTTAGTACAGTCTGAATGGAGACATTTCCGACGCTCTGTCGATGGACTAACGATTGTACTTTTGCGTCTTATTGTATTTTCTTCTGTCTGTCTTATTGTACACTTAGCAGCTATTAATATCTCAAAGGATAAGTGATACAAATGTCCCTGCAATTTTGGTCGCGTTAAGGAACTTTTGGTTTATAAAGGCGTCTAAAATTCACGTTCTAAAACTATGACTTTAGTACATCGTTTATTTAAGAAACGGCCAAAAGGATTTTGTACCTACCTATTTTGTACGGAATATTCAAAGTATACTTTACAACCCCACAATGACTTTAAAAGGCCTATCCAACGATACCTCGCACACTATAAGATTAGGCGAGAAAATAAAAATCACCCCCACTTTACGTCTATTAAACCTTAAAAAAATTAAGATTATATCAGGTAGGTACAATCTAACTAGTTCCGGTTTTTGAGAAAGACCTTTTTAAATGAGTGCATTCATAGATTAGACTAAAGCCGCATTCACATTAGTCTGTCGTGTTGTGTTGCGATTTGTGATATTATTCTTGTGTTGTTTGAACGAAATCTAGTAAGTAGTTTTTTTTAACATATCATAAATCGTAAACAGCAAACAAGAACTTTTATATTATGTTACTTGCTGCTACGGAAAGCTGCTACTTTTTTTTTAATTAGGGTTTTGTTCCACGTATCTTGATTTAAGAGCAGCAGTCGTCTAGTGATCATGCAGGTGGTAGGACCTTGTGTAAGATCCGCCCGGAATGCTACCACCATCTTGCTCGCTAATCCTGCCGTGAAGCAGCAGTGCTTCCACTGTTGTGTTTCGGCGCGGAGAGCAAGACAGCTGGTGAAATTACTGGCACTTGAGGTACCTATTCCAACTTTGGCCTCTAGGTTAGCAACGCATCTGCAATACCCCTGGTGTTGCAGATGTTCATGGGCGGTGGTGATCTCTTACCACCAGGAGATCCACTTGCTCGTTTGCCTTCCAGTCGTATAAAAAAAAACTATGCCGAAATATCGAGCTGCTCTAAAATCAAGGTACGAGGAACAAAACCCGAGTTTAATACATAAAATCCTGAAAACTTGTTAAAACGTCGCGCAAGGCTGAGAACTTGTGAAAGGCCAAACAAGGTTGGGAACCTCGTAAGTTCGTCTAATGGGAGGGGGAGGGGGTCATCGATTCGGAACGATGGTGAAGGAATTCTATGTTAAATTTTCAGGACATGGGAAAGAAGTTCTGGAACAATGTTCTAAAGCTAAAAATTTGGACTTGAACATGAAACTATCGTGTTTTCTGTATCGCTTACTAGTTACTATGTCTGGTGTAAACTAAAGATTAATTGTATTGTATTGTACCGAGTCTCACTCGTACACGTACTTATATTAAATACTAGCTTATGTTCGCGACTTCGTCTGCGCGGATCTAGGTTAACGCGCGGCGGCGCACCTGAATAAAAGGTGTCCTATGTTGATCCGTGGGGTCTCCAAACTACCTATATACCAAATTTCATCAAAATCGGTTCAGTGGTTTTGACGTGAAAGCGTAACAGACAGACAGACAAAGTTACTTTTGCATTTATAATATTAGTAGGGATATTGACCCGGTACCTCCGAGTGTGTGAACGCACCTTTACAGAGCGACGTTGTTAGTGTTGTGTACGTGTTACCCTACTTTGACAGTTATAATGAAAATTATGATGAAAACGCGGGTAGTTGTGTGCCGGTGTCAGTTTCGTCGGGTAGTTTAGGCGAGCAGGGCGGCGGCGCGCAGTGCGCGTGTTGCAGCAGCCGCCGAGTCGCGTTGCTCCGAACAGGAAGGGCTACGGATTAGCTCGAAACGTGTCGGACTAAACTCGATTTAAGATGTGAGTTATCCGGGTCAATATATTTAATCTGGAGTTGCTTTCAGCATATTTTTATGCTAAAGCTATTTGGTAATCACCGTGGCCTTTGGAAAATCGCAATGATCTTGCCGTTCTCCCGAGGAAACCCTCAAGCCCTCTAACTCTGAGGGGAGGCACAGGCCTCCTCTGGCTGATTGTAGTTAAAACTTACACTAGAAATTCGGCAACCAACTTACCTGAAACATTGCTTGTTAGCATTCTAATTAACTACCTATAGACACCTGCAACACCAGGGGGATTGCAGACGCGTTGCAAACCTAGAGGCCTAAGATGGGATACCTCAAGTGCCAGTAATTTCACGGGCTGTCTTACTCTTCACGCCGAAACACAACAGTGCAAGCACTGCTGCTTCACGGCAGGATTAGCGAGCAAGATGGTGACCTGCAATATTTTCCCATTTTGCCCTTTAGCTGCCTGAAATTGACCAAAACTTTGCTTCGCTACAATTCTTGAAACGATCATAATAAGCACACTCATTATCACGTTTATAATAACAGAGACAATATTTCAAAACCATAACCTTATTAAAAGAAAATATAGGTATACTAGCTTTTGCCCGCGGCTCCGCCCGCGTGGTATTCGGTTATCGCGCTGTTCCCTCGGGATCTGTGCATTTTTCCGGGATAAAAAGTAGCCTACAGTAGGGCCTCGATAATCCGTACACAGGCTAATCCGAACGTCGCTGTAATCCGAACTGCTGACCCTGTCCCCTTCCACCCCCGCCGTAACACCTGAGCTTTGATTTGTTTGTGGTTTGTCATTAGTCTTTGCAAAATTACAGTGTGCATTGCGTGCCACGTGTAATTTGAGGTTATAAATATGGTTCCTACACCTAAACGTAAACATAAAACTTTGACGATTGCTGAAAAGTGTGCTATATTAGACAGCTTAAAAGATGGAGACATACTATAATCCGAATGCTAGTTCGGATTATCGATGTTTTATTTCTAACATATTATAATCCGAACGCTCCGTGAGTCCGAACAGGGGTTGTTTTTTTGAAGTTCGGATTATCGAGGCCCTACTGTATATTACTCTCGGGCCCATAACCTATCTCCATGCCAAAAATCACGTCGATCCGTCGCTCCGTTACGGCATGAAAGACGGACAAACATACAAACATACAAACACACTTTGACATTTATAATATTAGTATGGATATGGATAGTATATTAAATGCCTAAATGCCAAGTTTCATAGTTTTATCTTCGACAGCGACGAACTTCCACCATAATAAACTTTCACCCCCTATTTTAACCCTTTAAAGCCTCTTTTTCGCAATAAAAAATAGCCTATGTCCTTTCCCAAGGTCTATTCTATCTCTGTACCAAATTTCATCCAAATCGGTTCAGCGGTTTTGGCGTGAAAGCGTAACATACAGACAGACAGACAGACAGACAGACAGAGTTACTTTCGCATTTATAATATTATATAGTATGGATTAAAAGAAAATATATATTTCCCTCTTCGGAATACCCTCAGAGTTTCTCCGTTAAAAGCCCAAAACTGGTCTCCCAGACACTATACATATCTTGCGTCTCCACTGGGCGGGCCAGGAGGCGCGACCTTTGACCCGCCCTACTCCCCCCACCCTTACTCCTTACCCTCTACCCTCTCTCGGTTAATAGCTGGACGTCTCGCTGTTTCTGGCCTGAAGGAATTTTAAATTTGTCACATGCGACTTAGGTTTGTTAGCTTTTTAATTTATAAGTGGGATGTGGTTTGTGGTCTGTTTATTGCCTGCCAGTTGGAATTTTGAATTTGGAACGCGAAGATTTATAAGAATACTTTTTTTTTAAATTTGGAATGAGCTTTGTAAGTTGACAGTATTTTTTTTTATTAAAGTAGCAGTCTATAATATATAGGAGAAAAAATAACGGAATTTTGTTTTCATTTACGATTTAATTAAATTAAAACGGCTTGATTTCATTTTGTATTTGTTTAACAAATGGAAATTCAATATTTTATAAGTCACATCGCGTCCAACAATCAGATTGTTTTCTTAAAATTTGAAATCTGATTGGAAACAACATCTAATAAGAAATGATGTGCCCATAAAATTGGCATCAACATAAATTCGATATCTTGAACAGTGAAGTAAAATTACCTATGCAGACAGTTTTGAACTAACTACAATAAGAGCAAACTACAATACAATACAATAACTTTATTGCACACCAACATATAGCAAACAATTACAGAAAACAGGTATATACACAGAGACTTTCTGAGGTAACTACAAGTAATGTTTACTTGTAGAATTCCGAAAACTCATCTAAAGAAAAACCTTTAGGGTACTAACTGAACATTTCAATACACGACTAAATAGGTAAAGTAAAAAAACGTTACCTACACAACAAAAACAAAATATTATCAGTGGTAGGTAATAATGCTATCAATTATAAGTATGGCGTAACATTACGGCATTTCTTCCAACACTAATATCTAATACTAGCTGTTGCCCGCGGCTTCGCCCCCCTTCCAGTATTTTTTTCCTTCTGTTACGCACAAACCTTGTCCTGACAAAAACGAACACAGAAAAGAAATAATTATCAATATGTGTGCCCTCGTTCGGAAGTTATGCGCGTACATACATACATTTCGACAATCCATTTTGATGACTTAAGACTTTATTTAACTCGACATGTTTTCGCATCATAGATAAAAAATGTGGACGGTAAGTACTAACCTAGTTACGATTTCATGTCATGAAATAACATATTTAAAAAATAAGAATTAAAAAAAAACTACCACAATTTTTTTACTGGCTGTACTTTTTGTTGACTTGATATACTAGCTTCCTTCAACCAACATTGTTAATAGCAAATTTCAAGTCAATCCGTCCACTAAAAGTTGTTCAAAATCGATTTCCAAGATTTGACCCATACCTATTTATATGATACGATAAGTTAAGCTTGTAAAAATTAAGCGGCCGCGTGGCAAAACAACGTAACTACGAATTTGACGGAACGTCGTCACGCGGCCGCGTCACGCAGCCGAGTGCGGGCTGCGCGGGCGCAGGCCACGCCCCGGCGCCGCCCACTCAGATCTAGATCGATCTAGATCAACATTTTCAGATGTTGTATTTTTTGTTATTTAAATTTTCAGCTGGCATTAGTATCTTCCAAATATTGAACATGCAAGTTTTTTTAGTTTGTTGAAAGTATGTTTATTTTTAACAGATGATGGATATATTATGGGGATGAAATGTAATTTTCGATTCATTGGTACAAATTGGACTAAAATATTACATAAAAAAGAAGTTATATTATGAGATAATATAGATAAATTATATCTACTTTACAGTAAGTATGTTTGGGGAAACAAATATAGTTAGTCTAGTACATTATTATTCGTAACTGACTAACTAACAATTAAATACTTATGTCCAATTTCTAATGTCTAAATTGAAACCACCAAAAACCCAAAAGGCATTTATATTTTAAAATGTAATTTTTCCTTGTAAGTGACTAATTAGTTAAGAGAGATGTTATGATAAAGATGATTTGTTACTGTAATATGTCATTTTAACATTTCGTTACAGCCAATAGACATTTGCTCCGGCGTTCTTAATGAAGTGTCAAATTTGTAACGTTATTAGATTACGTTTTTTGTAACGTTATTACTGGTTAATGAGTAATTATGAAAACGATGAAAAACAAGGATGTAACACTCGTACTACCAGAAAATAATTATCTAGTTGTAAGCCTTATGGCACATTATTTTTCACTTACCTAGTCGCAAAATAATGGCTACCGCACCTGTGATTTAAGACTGCATTAACCTACATTTCTTCGGTATCTCTAATATACTCTGCGTAAATAAAATCCCATCTGTTGAAGTTAGGTACCCGCCTATCAGAGAGAAATATGGAGGCGACGGGCGAAGTTTCAGGTAGCGTCTGAAACGGCAATGTTCGCAAAAAAGGCGGAATAAAATGGAAATTTTAGTTGCGTTGTTTTACTTAGAAGTTGGTCAAAGTGGCTTAAGTATCAAAGATATTGAAAATATGTCTAGTTGCCACAGAGCAAAAAACAGTATAAGTATCACTTTTTCCCGAAAAATTAGATAAGTGACAAAGATAAAATATGTCATTTAAGTATGGCATAAACCCTATTTACTGAAAATACACAAATGCTTCGAAATTTTTAGATAATGTAAGAAAAAAAAATTAGTTATTTGTCTAAGTAAAGACTTAATCTTAAAAATACCAAACCACGCAAAACATAGATAGGATAAAAAACGTCGTTAACAAACAAAAGCCCGCGAATCTTCCGACCGTACTGAAACCCCCCGCGGGGGGGGCCCGGTCGAGGTGGCGGGGCCTTCGCTCCCTGCCCTGGGCCACGGGCCAATGGCGGCGAGGCGCGCCCTGGCCCGACCTGAGCTCAGTCGCGTCTCATTCGCGACCCTTGACACACTGCGCGCCGCGCGTGTCTCGCCGCGACGGCAAACGGCACCATCACGCACGGAGCGCTAGTTTACGGCGGGGTCGGAGGCCCGGGGCTTTGCCCTCCGAGAGGTCCCGACCTCCCGCCTTTGGAACTCGGCTTCCGGAGTACCTGGCGGGAAGATGAGCTGCTCCCGTCGACCCCGGCTAGCCAGGCTGCGTCGACTCAGAGCGGCAGCTCCGCGACCGACAAAGGCCAGAATGTGGAGTGCGTCGTCTGCGGCGACAAGTCTTCGGGGAAACACTATGGCCAGTTCACTTGTGAGGGTAAGGTGAAAGTGATGTGAAATTAGTGCACTAGTGTTAGGGTTTAAGTGATTGCGTTCGCGGATTTAGGTCACCGGCGGTTTTTTTAGATTTCGAAATAAGTGTAAAATATTGAGTTTGAAATTATACGTTTCGGTTTTGGGAATATGATTTTAGTTAAAATACGTGATTCTGATATTGAAACGGGCTTTATCTAAAAGTAGTGATGTCGTCGTATTTTTCCGTGCTAGAGTTTAAAATTTGGGTGCCTCAGTACGTGTTTCCTTTTTAAAGCTCAAACTTAATTAGATTGCTATCGGCTTTGTGTTTTTAAAACGTGCATAAAATAAAGTTTTGTTCTTTCAATAACAGATTTTTCCGCCGGTAAAATTCAACTTATTGAAGTTTCTTGGAATTTGATTAACAAAAAAGTGAAATATCGTAAATAGTTTCAAAGATAAAATCCAAATAATTAAATAGAAATGAAGACATTAATAAAAAAAAAATGTTTCCGTGCGATAAAAAACAAGAAACAATTAATCTTCCCCTCTTAACCTTAAAAATGTCAATTAACTCTGGTTTCAAATCAGAATGCAATTAGACCAAGTTTTCATAAACTGCCTGCTTCTGGAGATAAGGGGTGTTCCACTTTTATGCAAATTAAGCAATCATGGCAATTTTGAGTTATGCTGTTTTGTCTTTCGGTGTCGCGACGGTGGGAATAAGCAATTTATTTTAATCTTAATAATTAAACAAACAAATGCTCACACAATGGAGTACGGTTATTGTAAATACATTAATTTTAAATAGTGTTACTTAAAGACGAACAATATCGAACGCACCTTTTGAAATTTTAAATGAAGTTTAGTGTTAAAAAATATTATGTTAATGACAGTGAAAAATCTTTGTGCGTATTTTAATTTAGTTTATGTGTTCATATACTCATAGTGTTTTAGTTTTTTGTCATTTAAGTATCCAAAGCGATACGTTGCAGCGATAGGTACGTCACATCCAGCTCAATTACATATTGTGTATAAAAGTGACTATCGCGTGGTTAAAAAAGTTAACAAAATCACTCCTATCCAATGAAAAAAATTACACAACTGAAAAATAAAATTAATAGCTCCATTATGAGCCATTGACGTCGAAAGGTATAATTAGTTGTCACGTCACCAAATAATTATATAAATGATAGAGATAGCCCGCGATAACTCTATGAATGGGCCTTGGGAATAAAGCCTTGCCGTGTCTTAGCACCGAGACAAAAGGCGAATGTTGTAAGAAAATTCCTGTTAATTAAGATTTTGAAGTTACGATGTTTTGGCACGCGGCCTGCATGAATACAGGAAAATTTTTCTAATTAAAAATGGATCGCAAATAATATTTTTGTCCTTGTTTTAAACAGTTTTTTAGACTGGAGTGTCGAAAATAATGATGGTGACTGATGTTAAAGGGCGTAAAAAGTTGCATTTTGCTTTTAAATTTACCTTAAAGAGCCGTTGTAACCTTCGGCATTGAAGTAGGTAGAAGATTGTGGCATCAAGTTCGGGTTCGCGCTAATGAGTTTTTCAACATTTATGTATGAAATTACATTTAAAATTTATCACAAGCTATAATAGTGTAGGACAATATCGTGGGGAAACCGGGTCGCATCTGCAAAGCAATCAAAGGTGTGCATGAAGTTCCCAATCCATGTTTGAAACAAAAGTATGCTACTAATTGCGCGGTACTTATTATATTGAATGAGATTCCTACTCTTGGCAGTATTTTCCACTTGTTTTTATATGACTTCTTTGTCATAGTCGATATTGTCAAAAAAATAAGCATATAGTATCAATAACAAAAAAAACTATCGGAGAGCAAAATTTCCAATGTTGTGATAATTACTTCTTACGTAGATAACTATGTTTACCAATAATTTATTTACTTATCTGTGGCTTTATGAGCTTGGTCGAAAGTCAAACAATAATCACAGTAGGTATGTAAGGTAGTTAGCTTGTTATGCCATTTTTTCATCTCCCTTGTCCTTGAAATCTGCTTGATGACATCTACCTAGACAGAGTTTAAGAGTCGAATTCTTTGAAATTAATACAACTTTCTATTACCGGTGACTGCGTCTGCCAAGAATTAGGTATGCATTTTTCTAGTATACATTTACTCGTATGCTTTGTTCTTTTCTGGGCCTGAAATTATCTCAATAGTTACCAAATTTTATATTAATCGTTTCCGCGGTTTAAGCGTGAAGTGGTAAGAAAGACAGACTGACAGACGGCGTTACTTTCGCGTTTTATAATATATGTATGTATACATACATACATTGTATACACGATAAAGATACTTCGATATTAGATCAAGTTTTAAGGCGCTATTCTTTTTAATTCCCTGGGGATTTTGGACGATTTCTTTATCACTTTACTTGTTTGGGCGAGTTTGCATTCTCTTTTCGTAAGCTTGCAGTCTGTTCGTAACTTCTTGCTTGTTTTTATGTATCGTAGTACACCAATCTTACTGCGCACAACAACTATACGAGTAGGGACAAAACTTCGCAAAACAATATGAAATCAACTACCGAAATTAAGGATTTAAAAAACACGTTAGTTAAAATTGTTGCTAAAAATCATTTGTGTTTTTAAAAACTCTTTCATTTACAGGATTTTCTTTTGTTTTCGTCATACTTCCAATTGTTTTCCCACAGTAAAATTTTATTTAAAACCTTGTTCTTTGCAGCGAAACATAAGACGCTACACTTATTGATATAACAATTACTTTTTTTTCTTAATTTTGACGGATGTGTCCGGGGTATTTGTCGCACGTTAACATGTTAAATGAAAGTGCCACCATCTACTGCAATCGTTACAAGCTATTATATTTATTTATTTTATTCGACTGGGTGGCAAACGAGCAAACGGGTCTCCTGATGGTAAGAGATCACCACCGCCCATAAACATCTGCAACACCAGGGGTATTACAGATGCGTTGCCAACCTAAGATGGGATACCTCAAGTACCAGTAATTTCGCTATTAGTCGATAGGAAACTATCACCGAATAACTTCATGTCTCCGATTAGACAAGGTATCCTCTACATATTCTTAGTCCATCCCATAGCAATGTTTAATGAAATTAACTATGAATCATTAAAAAAAAATACATACTTAGTTTCGATTGAATATTTATTTTCTTGAAAGATTGCATCAGCTTATTTGATTACTATACATTCGTAATCGTAATTATTTCGGGACTTAATCATGACTATTAGATTTATTGTCAAAATTAACTCAACTCAACTGTACCCACCGTCAACTCGTGACCACGGCCGTTATGTGGTCGAAACTCGAGACTGCAATGAGACTGTTTTAAAAAATGCACCACCAAAATGACAAACAAGCTAAATTAAAAAAAAACTAGTGATGAAAAAAAGTGAGTGAAAAAAACTAACTTTAATGACGATGATAGTCTTAAATAATAAGGTGTCTTTCGTATATTTAGTATCTAATAAGGACATCTTTTAAAAAATACAAATAATATTGCAACTGTTTTTCGCAAAACACAGACATTGACAGATTTAAATGTTCATTGAGATTTACAATTATTTACCCATCTGCTTTTTTAACCCCCGGCGCAAAAAGAGGGGTGTCCTGTCTGTCTATGGTATGGTATTATGATCTTAGTAATTTTTGAGAGCCATTAATAAACTTTAAAACGACAATGAAGGATTTAGAATTTTTCTAAATAATCACTGAAAAAAAAGATATGCTAACAGTAACAAAAAAAAGTTGCTTGTAACATAACTTGAGTGACTACAAAACTAAGGCCTACTAGTAGCTAAAAGTTAAGTAATGTCGTACAAAATCGTTGTGCAATATAAGCATTATTTTGTTTTTTTTTATACGACTGGAAGGCAAACGAGCAAGTGGGTCTCCTGGTGGTAAGAGATCACCACCGCCCATAAACATGGTTCCTAATTAGTAAATTTTGGCTAAACGTCCAGTAGCCAAACTGCTTTAGCTATCTTTTTTTTTCAGAGGTTATATATTGAAGTAAATCACACAAACATTACGCCTGTATTCCCAAATGGGGTAGGTAGAGCACACGAAACGTTACCGCTTCGGAGCCACTTTTAGCAATTTTAGGTTTTAAGCTTGACAAAAACGGTTCAATAGTGACAGATTAAGTAAACCATTTTTAACAAAAAGGGTTAAAAAAGTTACTCGGTTCATGACGAGGGTTAGTTTCATCACAATAATGTTCCGTATGACTACATAATGTAGGTATAGTTGGAACCAGTTATTATTGGACCGCGATGCACACCTTGACCTTCCGACAGGTTGAACTGACCTGAACTCAGTGATGCGCTTTTATACTAAACGTATGACAAACTTGTTCTCAGTGCTTTTGGTTTTAGAATATAAAGTACCAGATTAATGTACTAACAAGTCAGGGCACTTTTGGCTCGTTGAGCTTTTTGCCTCGCAGCTTTCGTTCGTTTATGTTTGTTAATTAATACTTCGTTTTTTTACCAATAGAAATAAGAGAAAATAACCTAGACCTATTTCCGCTATTATTGCTTTTGTTTTTATAATATAAGTAGCAGTATAAATCATGGTGTAACAGACATTCATTCATATTATTATAGTTTCGTACCACTTAATACTTTATAAAAAGATTTTCACTTACAATAAAAGATTGTTTAAGATTTTAAGGGGTCCGTAGTCAACTAGGAACCCTCATAGTTTCGCCATGTCTGTCTAAGCTCAGAAACCGTTAGTGCTAGAAAGCTGTAATTTGGCATGAATACTTATACATATCAGTCACGCTGACATGGCTACGGAACCCTATCCTCTGCGTGTCCGACACGCTCTTAGCCGGTTTTCAACTTTATTTTTGTTACTGAAATACTAATGTGACGCGGTTATGCAAAAACTGGCCAAGTGTGAGTCGGACTCGCGTATACCGAGGGTTCCATACACATAGGTTCTATCTATGAACATGTAGAGCCTTTGTAGAGCACGCAATGTGCGATCATTCTAGATGGCTACCTACAGATATTAACAGACAATCATAAAAAAAAAAAAAACGGAAATTCTTCGAAGAACTAAAGTCACTGACATAGCTGGAAAAATATGCAGGTTGAAGTGGCAATGGGCGGGTCACATCGCTCGAAGAACAGATAACCGTTGGGGGAGAAAAGTTCTCGAGTGGCGACCACGAACCGGAAGACGAAGCGTTGGCAGACCTCCCACCAGGTGGACTGACGATATCGTGAGAGTTGCGGGAAACCGGCGTTCTAAGGGGGAGGCCTTTGTCCAGCAGTGGACGTCTTCCGGCTGATAATGATGATGATAAAAAAATAGTTTAGATTTCCAGACTGTTCTTATTGTTGTGTTATAAGACTTTCATACCGTACTTTAAGTTTTTAAGTCAACCGGAAGTACCCGATTGGTTTTTTTTTATGTTATAGAGGCCAGACAAACGAACTAGTGGGTCACCTGATGTTAAGTGATCACCACTGTCCATAGACACCCGCATCGCTTTCGGGTAGGGCAATTTATATGGAAACATTTTTTTAATGACTTTATTTTGATTAAGCTGAGTTAAAACTTTGATGTCACTGCTTCAAAGGGTAGCAGACTTAAATCGTCATCATCATCATGTCAGCCGAAAGATGTAAACTGCTGGCCATAGGCCTCCCCTAAGGCTCTCCCTCAGACCAGTTTTGTGCTTTCCGCATCCACCGCGATCCCGCGATCTTAACCAGGTTATCGCTCCATCTCGTTGGACCCCTAACCTAACCACCGCCTAAGTATTTCATATTAATTGCTGATTAATAATTCCACGCGTTCCTAAAAAGAATGTCTTAACTGACGGACTCATAGACGGATAAATGATCCAAAAATAAAAAAAAATAAAAAACCCGACTGCCTTAAAAATACTAAAAAGAATTAAACAAGTCTAGTGGGCTAGAACTCTGTTTAGTAGCAAACTTAAATTGCAACAGTCGGGACCCATTAGTAAGAATTTTTGAGCTGGTCAAGATTTGAATGGGTCCCGACTGTTGAACTTTAAGTTTGTTACTAAACAGAGTTCTAGCCCACTAGAGTTGTTTTCTTCTTTTTAGTATTTTTAAGGCGGTCGGGTTTTTATTTTTTTTAATTTATTGTTTTATTTCACACTTTTTAATATTTCTGTGAAAATGGTAGATTAAAACTATTATAATCCATATTATGTTTAGAATGGGATAACTATTACCTTTAATTTGGTACCATACTCGATAGATTTCAATGAAAAACAAAAAACAAACAAACTTACGATTTGGCGCCAAAAATCGGCCATTTTGATTTTTCAACATTTTCATGTACCCAGTGTCACTTGCGTTGTTAAGACGAATGCAATGACGTATTATTTATGAAAAATCGGCTCAGCCGTTGAGTAGTTACGAGCGGACATAGGAATAGACATACATACATACATACGAGGCAAACACATAACCCTCCTTCTTCGCAGTCGGGTAAAAAGGGTTCCGTATATTTTTTTTTGTTTAAAACCCTAAAATACTCAACTTACGCACCATACATACGGCTCGTTCTTAAAAAGCCAGGTAAACATACTTATAAGCAAATTCGCGCTCTTGAGACGAATAGACTACATATTTACGATTGTCTATCACATCACATCATAAGTTCACGAACTTGACCGAACAACACACAAGACCGCTAACACAACGAGGCACACGTACCCGACCTTACACTTACATTTGTCACTTAACGGAAGTGCGAATTCTAATCTTTCGTGAACGGTTTCCACCGAAATGATATCCCCTTTTTGAGTTAACCAATCAGCCAGCAAAAAATGGGTGACGCAGTGGCGCCGTCGGTGCCCAGGAAAAACTTGCTTAATTAATGAAAACTGAATGAACTAGTTAATTAACTTGTAGACAAAACACACCAGTTTTAGGCGTGAATGGCGGTTATCGTTCAGTTTCGAGATATAAGCGGAGACGATAAGAAAAAGGTCGCAACCTCTTTGGCGCCGACGCCAATCTACCTACATAGATAGCGAGGAATTTTAATATTAATAAGACGAGAAAATTGGCTCCGAAAATAAATGGTTAAAGGTTAATATTTGAGAAAAATGTTCAGTAATTTTTGTTGGTGTTTAGAATTTTACTTGTGGTTTGTTTGGTTGATTCCAAAATAAATATGCTGTCTGTCAATCAACGTACGAGTAAATACGATTTTTGAAATTTAGGCATTACCTAATTGCCAATTTTAGTTTTAAAGGCAATTGTGTTTTTCCTAAGATGAATCATAAGCTTGATAAATCTGAAAAATCACGACGGTGGTATATAATTTAATTAATTTAAAAGAAAAACTATCACAGCTTAGTATTTAGGCTTTACAAGATAACGAGCAGTGGATCAAAACTTATCATTGGCCCGACCTGCACTTGGCCGCTATTTAACAATACATATAGTATATCAAACTAACTCAATAAACATTCATACACCTACTAATATTATAAACACGCCGTAACGGAGCGACGGATAGACGTGATTTTTGGCACAGAGATTTTATGGGCCCTAGAGTGAAATAGGCTAATTTTTATCCCGGAAAAAAGCACAGTTCCCGAAGGAACAGCGGGCGATAACCGAATACCACGCGGGCGGAGCCGCGGGCCTAAGCTAGTACTAGATAATTCATTAGAGTGACCACTCTCGCAACATTAACAAAAGCGTCAAATTACCAATTTTAATTCTGACACATATCAAAGACAATGCCACAATAGCTTGCATTACCGAAGTTTCGAAAATACTCCGTTGGACACGACGATAAGGTCACCGTATATTGACGAGTTAACATTCACATTATACTTAAGCCTGCCTTCCACTGCTGGTGGAGTGTCCAGGAGTCCGTATATCTCGCAATGGCAAACTGAAACTCCTCCACTTCGCTGTTTGTTGGCTCTGTTTTGCTTATTACTCATTTTAGTGGCACATTTAGACACGGAAATCAGACTCTGAACACCTGAAAGTAGTTTGTTCAGAATCGAGAGTAAAATCGATTACAGTATACTATAAATTCCTTATTTATTATTATTCCCAGACTAAAAGCAGCGCACCAGTTAAAAGTTTTAGCAAGGTTGCATACTTTGATAATTTAATTAATACTGGCCATTTTTCTGTCAGTTTGATTTTCTTCTGACAAGTACAAACTACGACTGTAGAGTTACAAATCAAGTGTAATTACGCAATTGGGCGTTATCAAAAAAATGTGTACTCTTTCCTTTTTTTTTAAATTTCGGAAAAAATGTGGTTTTTCCAACTCAGAATCGAGAGCACAATGGAATCCGATCGTTTTAAAAATGTTCCCAGTTTTTCATACACAATTTTATGTGTCAGTGTTGTCACGCCCATACTGAGTGTATGAAAAAAACGTCGCAAAACTGTAATTTTTTTGGGGACATTTTTTTAAACTATTGAAATCAATTGTGCTCTTGATTCTGAGTAGGAATAACAATATATTTTCCATAATTTCAAAAATAATGTACGGGTACATTTTTTTTTTAAACGCCAAATTGCTAATTACTTAATTACTTAGCAAAACGTACTAATATTTTTTTAAATACAATACATACCCTACATCTTACTTACAAGGTAGCGGGCAACAGCTAGCATAATTACCAATAAAATATGCCTATACATGTTAAACTACTATTCGTTTACTTAAAATATAGGTATATCTACGAGTATTACTTAAAAATGTTTAAATGTTTTTCATAAAATCTAGTGTAAATAAACACAACTTCTAAAAGTATTAAATTAGATAAACGCGTGAACAAATTCAAGAAATTAGTGATACAAAGTAAATTCTTTACTTATCTCACTAACATCCAGTGAGCGCATACAGTTCCCTCAGACAGCTTATCATAGATATACATATTCTCACACTAAGTGTAATAATCCATATATACGACTAAAACATTACCGTACCTCTAGCCCATCCCTATCTCCAGCATTAGTGAAGCACCATAAACTGTTATTTTGATGTCGACAAATCCACTTTATTAACACTTGGACCTCCCGCTGATTTTATAGAACCCTGTGGTAGCAAAGCTCGATACCGCAGGCGAGGGGAGAAGCCGCAAGTCTTGGTGAGACAAGGTTCTGCGGCGTAAAGCCCTTTTTGACTTAAATGCTCGCGTCTGTGAGCGACAATTGTGATCGCAGTTGACACCTGCGCGTAGTGATTTGGGGAATCGATTGGAAATTATCGACGTGTGTCGATATCGATTTATTTTTTACCTTAATATGTTTTATATGTATTAATTGATCACTGATATGTAGAATCAATGCGAAAAACATATAATATTAAATAAGAAAAGCATTTTAACTCATTATAACAATCATTTTTACTTGCTGTCACTGTCAAATATAATATTTCAAAAAAACGGTGAAATGCAATCTGTCAGATACAAATGGCGAGTGTCCTAAGGAAATAAGTAGAATTAAGGCAGCCTTACACTGCTCGTTAAGCATGCTAGTATCTGAAGTACCAGTATGCCACTAAATGAGTATGCTTAATAGTAAGCACGTGTCCTATACACACATGCTAGTAGATAGCATTTGCTCAATAGTAGCATGCTTTCATTGTAACTAGTAGTAACTAGCATGTAGCATTTTAATTTAGTTTTTTTTCATCGTGGGTTAAAACTATATGCATTTATGGTCATACAGAGAATTTAATACCATAAAATATTCTGAAACACAAACTGACAACATTTATTGACAACAAAAATACACTACATCACAACAAAAACACAGTATAAACATAAATAGGTAGGAAAAAAGAGAAAAATTAGAGACGTACAAGATAAATAGAAAAATGTAGAGTAAAATACTTTAAGCTATTTTTCTAGTACCTACCTTATTAGTAGGTATCGATATCCGCGTTTATCGATATCAGTAGGTACCAAAGCATGGCTACAACCCTACATGCCGCTATAGCTGGCCGGTTTATGGTATGTTTTGTCCAGCGCAGGCAGTTAACCCTATCTTTACGGCCAACTCTAAACATAAGTGTCTTCCCAACTTATTTTTTTTTTCTCATTCCGCTTTTTAAATTGAATCCGCTATCGGCGCGTGTGGCAGCTACCAATAAAACGACTTTTAATGAAAATTTGACACTTTTTTGGCCATATTTCTCCGTATGTCATGTATAAAAGTGCGTTAATAACCAGTATGACTCGCGACGTTAATGGTCTAGTGTAATTTATGACCAATCCCGTTTAGTACGTGCCACGTTATAAATTGTTGTTTATGTATTGTCTAAGTAAATGCTTCCTTGTCACCTGTTTTTTTATTAACGGGATGTAATTTACAATGTAGTTTATTGGTGCTTGATATTCGAAGGAAATTGAATTTGGGTATTTTCGGCCCATTTCGTTTTTGTATGCACACAAAAATATATGTTAATACTTGACCTCGATTGTCCCGTGTTCGTTGTCCTGTCTATATTAATATATTGATATTAATCAGCTAATTGATTTCTGTTATTTTATGCACAACTTACATAAAACTTAGCAGTTCTTTTATGACTTCCTTTAGTCATTTAAATTCTTAGATTAATTTTATGGTCTTAGTATTTATAGATATTTTACATAAAAAAAGAACGAAATAAGCTAGAACTATTTATTATACTCCTAGGTACAGTCAAGGGCAAAAATATGTATACACTTTACCTTGTCACTTTAACCACTGTGACAGTTCATATATGGCAGTTCAAATATGACGAAAATAGACAAGGTACTAAAGTGTATACATATTTTTGCCCTTGACTGTACATCACATCTGTGTCTGTCGTAGTTTATTCAATGCATGAATCGAACTACGCTGTGATTTTTTCACGTATCGTACACAATATGGGATCAATCAAAATTGGTTTCTGACAATTCTGACATACACAAGACGAAAAAAATGTAATATTAAATATTCCGGGTTGATTTCGATATGTTAATGTAACATTGGGTGATTAACTCTACAAAAACTTATTAAACTACAGATGTAGTACTCGTATAATGCTTTTACATCGTATTTTATCGGAAAAGTTCTACCATTCCTGTTTACCGATTTCTACTTTATTACTGTTAGGGCACCTTATTATGTCTTAAATGTTTAAAAAACTATGTAACTGTTTGTACCTTAATAAATTTAAAAAAAAATGAATTATCCATCGTACAACCGTACATTTTTAATTTTGACATTTGACACCTAATAATAAAGTTTCACTTAATAGTGAATTTCAAATGTAATTTCGGACATGAATTTCGAAAAACTCAGAGGCACGAGCCGGGTTTCGAACGCACGATCCTCTACTTGAGAGGCGATAGGTCAAACCACTAGGCCACCACGGCTTGCAAAACCTAATCAAATTTAATTCCCTAGACGATTGGTCCTCATAGTGACTTCCCTTAATTATTTCATTGAGAACAAAAGAGATTAATGAAATATCATCCGCCTAATGACTCCTGCGCAAGCCATAATGATCTAGGTCCTGCCTGGGAGATAATGGAGCATTAAACATAAAATAATTATGGCCGCTTTTTTAACCGACTTCAACAAAGGGAGGTTTTCAATCCAGTTGTATTGTTTTATAATTTAAACCTAGATCAAAACTCTATCATTTAGCATCATTTATCATTTAGATTTTGACCGTGACTTTGTCTGCCAGGAATTTGTTTATCGTTGTCCCGCGGGAACCATGCCATTTTCCGGGATAAAACTATGTTTTGTCTTTCCCGGGGTCTCAGTTTATCTCCGTACTAAATTCTAGGTTGAGGTATTTAAGCGTGTTGGGATAATATTAAAAAAAAAAAAAAAAAATAGACGGACAGAGTTAACGGGACGGGTTTTTTATATTTTGTTTGGCAGAATATACCTTAAGTTTGGTCTCATTTAAGTTTGGAAATACGGCAGATCGATCAGAGCAACGCATTCGTCGATATTCCTAGCTCTATACCGGATACATCGTGATATCCGGAAAAAAAGAAAAAATTAGGTACGACGAGCGAAGCGAGGACTGGTAGTATGAATTGTGACCATAACGCACGAGCCGAGCGAGCGAAGCGAGCGTGCCGCGGCAGCGGCCGGCGAAGTGCCAGAACCGATATGGCGGCATTTCATGATATGCCTAGGAATTTCATGATCTGCCTAAACTGGCCAAATCAAGAAATGGCGGCGTTTCATGATATGCCTAGGAATTTCATGATCTGCCTAAACGTCACTAGGCAAACCGTTAAACGGTGACTTTGAACAATATGGCGGATGTCCATGGCGCCATTTGAAAGAAAGAAAGAAAGAAAATACATTTATTTAACGCCATAAAAAATAAAATAAAAATAAAAAAATAACATAGAACAAATACAGAATTAAATGACGCTAAATAATTTCACGATAATATGCCTAGGAATTTCGTGATCTGGCGGATTTTACTATTGGCCGCCGACATATACCTACAATACGTGTCATTTTGCTTTACCCTGGGGGCTAGTTTTATCCGTGATTATATCTCACCAAGAGCAACAATTAGTCCTCCTACACGCCAATCATTATCTAACGATTTTAGACTTCTTAACGCCATCGATGATTAATGATTGAGCGAATTACAACTAATTGATTTATTTCAAATTAAAGGTTCAACTCACGACTTTATATTTAGAACATGCTGTAGGGTCGGAACAAAAACAAATGTTATATTTTCATTTTAAAAAATATTTTTTGGGTGCCGTTCTATAATTCTGCTTTTCACAGCTATTTTTTAAATTTATTTCAATTTGAATGGTAGAGATCCCTTAAAGGAATAAAGTCAGACTACCCATACTAATATTATAAATGCGAAAATTTGTTTGTATGTTTGTCCGTCTTTCACGCCGCAACGGAGCGACGGATCGACGTGATTTTTGGCATAGAGATAGTTTATGGTCCCGAGGGTGACATAGGCTATTTTTTATCCCGAAAAAATGCACAGTTCCCGAGGGAACAACGTGCGATAACCGAATACCACGCGGGCGGAGCCGCGGGCAAAAGCTAGTTTTAAATTATTTATTGAATCAGGCGTTACTTTGCTGAGGTCCATATCAATGAACTAAAAGAATTTCCTTGCTCACTCGCGACCTTACGATAGCTAAGCGTATGCAAAATATGCGTGTTCATGCAGTTTCTCCACCTCCGCACTGTAAGAACACACAATTAAGTTACACAAACCCATCTATCACCACCACTCTCTCTTACTCTGAAGATGAGGTCTGGTTGAGTTCGAAACGCGTCAGTGTGATTTGGTGGTGGTGATAGATGGGTTTGTGTAATTTGTGTGTGTTCTTACAGTGTGGAGGTGGAGGAACTGCATGAACACACATATTTTGCATAAGCTTAGCTATCGTAAGGTCGCAGGTGAGCAAGGAAATTCTTTTAGCTCAGACTATTTTCACAATTGCATTTTGTTTCTTTTCTTTTGTACAATAAAGAGAGCCGAAAGGGCTTGTAGATCAGCTATACTAACAGCATACAGAACCACAACGCTGATTTTCAGCTGCTGTCAAGAGTACAAAGTACTAAGATCAAGTCAATCTGCTATTGCTGCGGATGTCCACGGATATGGACGGATGACCTGGTTAAAGCAGCGGGTTCACGGTGGATGCAGGCCACTTCCAACTAAAGCAACTACCTAAAAGTCTACGGAGGAGGTATACCAACAGTCCACAGTCCAACGCCTTATATGATGCTGACAATGTTGTATCTTTATAAATGAAAGTGAAATCCACTCGTGTCACTTATTCAGTTTCCGACAAGGTTCATAATATACTAAAAGTGCGCGTAATAAAACGGCTAGAAGCTAACAGCAAGGTCTTTGAAGTAATAAAGAAATACTTGTTTAATTGACCGCAACCATATTGATAATTACTTTACAACTTGTTATTGTGTTCACGAAATTTGTTACCTCTTTATAGTGCATAAACGGTTACGGTTGTAACCATCTGTTGTTTTACGTTGATGTAACGGAATGTATTTCTTAGATTTATTCACGGACCATCGTTCTTCTGAGTATTTAATGTTGGATTTTTTACAAAGAAATCGTTCTGCCAACAATCTCTGCCTCCTGTTCGTTATTCTGCGGGATTTATGCAATTTTCCGGGATAAAAACTATCCTAAGTCCTTTCCAGGGTCTCAAACTATCTACACCAATTTTCATTTAAATAAATTTTGCCGTTTACAGGAAATTTAATAAATTAAGAATGATTTAGTGTCGAATTTTGCCCAAATAAAAAACCAAACGACGGGACAGAAGGGAGGAGAAATTCGAAGTTCTTTTCGTACCATCCCTCTCACTCTCGTATTAAATTAAATAACATAAGCGTAGGCGGGACGGTACGATACGAACTTCGATTTTCGAATTTCGTGCTAGCCTTGCAGGTGAAAAAAGCGTAGCGTCTCTAATTGTTCTCTCTTCTCCTATTTATGTTTTTACTGTGTTTTTGTTGTGATGTGCGTACTTTGTACGGTTAAGACCCGCCGAGTTCTGAAGTGAACGTTGTATTTGTCCAATTTTCTTTTTACCGCGTGCCATTAAACACCTGTGAGTTAATGGTCTCTCCGCCATTACTGCACTGTGAATTATCACATGCATAAAGTTCTTGGATCATGGTTGCGTAAAATGCAAGGACGCGTTGTACAACTACGGTTTTTACTCAAATGGAATGTTTGTGTATATTAGCCACAGAAATAATGATTTTCGAAGTGATTAAAATTGCTCTGCCGTCGTCAAAAATTATCTACTTAACTTCATTTGTACATTTAGAGTAAAAGTTGTGTGTGACTGAGTGCGTCAACTCCTACTGGTTCCGACAGAATATCAGCGCCGTGCCATGCTGAGTCGGCGCCTTTCCGCGGCTGTGCCGTGACAACTTAATTTATAATGTAACAACTTGAATTATTTGTTAGAAAAAAAAATATTTAATAAATAAAAATGCAATTAAATTAACACACAAAAAAAGAAACAAAATAAAATAGACTTAAAACTATGGTAAAAGTACAATCATTTGTTTTATACAATTGTCATGGCATGTTCGTGAGTAAAGTTTTTTATCTATCTAACTTTTTGTGTCGTCACACTGAAAAAAAGGATAGCTGCAGTAGTTTGGCTACTTGACGTTTAGCCAAAATTTACTAATTAGAAACCAAAATAATGCTAATATTGCAGAACTGATTTTGTAAGACATCACCTAACTTTTAGCTATTATAGGCATTAGTTTTGGACTCATTCAAGTTATGTTACAAGAAACATTTTTTTTGTAACTGTTTTAACAAATCTTTTTTTATCATTATTATGCCCTTGGTACTTAATTGTTACATATTTGCTGTGACTTATTTTTCAAAAGTGTTTTTCAATCAAAAGGCACGTTAAAATCTTACCTTTATGGAATGAAAAAAAAAACGAAGTGTAAGTTTGTTGAAAGTTACCTATACTCCTATGAATAGTTAAAACCTATCTTTGAAGTTGTATTTAACAATAGGAAAAGTGAACGATGACCTGCGTTTGAACTTTATTTAATTTTAAATAAGAAAAATATTTTTTTCCTTTATTTTGTCATTTGTATAGGGTCAAGCTGAACAAAAGGAGGGGTCAAGGTTATTTTAAATTTTAGGGGTCTTTTCTTATTAAATATAAAGTAGAAAACGAAGCGAATTTAATCCTGCCATTGAATATTTCCAGTTTTATTCATCATCATCTCAACCTATGTACGTGCCGGAGCCAGGCACTGGACTCCTCTCAGAATGAGAGGGCTTGGGCCATAGTTCGCACGCGGGCCCAGTGCTGATTGGGAACACACACCATTGAATTTGTTACCCCGTGTGGTGTCGGGTTTGAATTACACCTCTCCATTTCTTACGTGGATGTCGTAAGAGGCGATTGAGGATATAGATTAGTATACCGTAGGCGACAGGCTAGCAACCTGTCACTATTGTACCATTTTTGCCAAACTTAAAACCTAAAATTGCTAAAAGTGGCTCCGAAGCGGTAACATTTCGTGTGCTCTGCCTACCCTATTCGTCTTCTTCTTCTTCTTCTTCTCTTTTAAAATATGGCTTTCTGTCCTAATTAATACGACAATTTCGCCAGTATCAAAGTACTCTCTTTGAGAGGGACGTTGTACGGTGATTCTAGTTTTTGCAACTTGATAGTAAAATTCCAGAAACCACGTGGAAACAACTTGCGCATTAAAAAATGTCAAACACGAGAGCAATATAGAATTTTTTGATCACTGTTCACTAGTAAGGTTAACCGTTCAAATAGCCAAAGAAACAGAAATAGCAAAATTAGATATTGTCTCCATCCGCCATTGATTGCTACAAATCGAATCCCCATTTGGGTATACAGGCGTGATGTTTGTGTGTGTGTATTCTCCAAGGTTATGTCAGTTTAAATGATGCCACGAAGCGAATGGAAATTAACATTTTTGCTCTCAAGAAAGGAATAAATCAAAATCAATATATTTTATAAGTTGGCCGCAAATGCTTTTTTACCAGTACTTTCGGAAAGACCGCCATTGCCAAAAAGAATGCGCCGCAAGAAACTTTAAGCACCCTGTATCCCAAACCCAGGTGTATCTTTAAAATACAATTTTAACCATCACGATCAGGAGGCATTGTTAGCGACATCCGAGGTCGTTGAACCCTTTATCATCGCGGAATACAATTTGCTGCTGATATTCCCAACGATAGTGGTAATTGGGTGGGTACAGTTTGCAGCGTGTAGCTACGGTACTACATGATATATTACATGTTGGGGTAGCTTTGTAGCTGTTGCAGAATGTTCTCAAAAATGCAGGATAGTTTTAGGAAGTTTCGAGAAACTTTATCGAAAGTTTAAAGTTTCTGTTCAGTAAGTTTCCTGTGTGAATATTATCTATTTTTTATTTTATTCTATTGGATGGGAAACGAGCAAGTGGGTTTCCTGTTGGTCAGAGATTACCACTGCCCATAGACACCTGCAACACCAGGGGGATTGCAGATGCCTTGCCAACCTAAAGGGTTAAGATGGGATACCTCAAGTGCCAGTAATTAATTAATAGTAATTTATGAATAATGTTATGTATTACTTATTTATAAAGGCACAATATTGACTGACACCAATGCGCTAAGTAAGTATAAGTTCCCAATCCGCACTGGGCCCGCGTGCGAACTATGGCCCAAGCCCTCTCATTCTGAGAGGAGGCCTGTGACCAGCAGTGGGACATATATAGGCTGGAATGATGGAATGCGCTGTAAGTGAAAAAAAATACATGGAAAGAAATTAAAATTACAGTAACAAAAAAATTTTTTTTTCGTCTAACTATTTACCTAGTTAGCCAGATTACTAAATTAAACTGTTCAACTCACTATTATTCAGCGGTTTAACTAGTTAACTTATAAAGTGGGTTAAACCATTTAATGTACCAGTAGTAAGTTTATCAAATATGTTTCACGAGGGCTTAAATAAATAAGTAACATAATATACGTAGTTTTCCAATTTGAAAACAAAAAAAATATATTTTTAGGTTGGTACCATCAGCCAAATACTCGTATGTGGATGTGGTCTACCACCCTAAAGTTGATAATCGTTTGCATATCATAACACAATAATGCCAATAGACGTCTCTGTCAACTTGAAAGTTCTACTTCAGCGACATATTCATTTGATAGGAACTTGTTTAAAAATTGATATAACACTTATTTGGTTGATGGTACTTCACCTTACACCTTCATTGCATTTAAACCCACCATGTTCTTCACAAGCCCTAACCACAGACAAAACAAATATTTCTAACAAAAGCATAGACAAACAAGCCGAAATGCATTTTCCCTTTTGTCGCGTTATCATCGCGTGCTTCTCGCGTTATCGAACCGCTGCCTTTGTCACCGAATTGCATCTTGTACTGTAAAACGTGTTTTAAAGCTTATTCGAGAATTTTATACTTACGTCTTGGAATACAATGCTTTTTAATATTTCGTGTAACACAAATATGTTTGGATATCATTAATTTTGCGTACTTCCGATTATTATATTTATTTATGGAGAGCATTTCATCCAAATCCATTCAACTTGTGATAGTTACATTATTCGATGACAAAGTAATAATCTTTCAAATCAACTTTAAAAATTTGCGCACGTGTTTTTACCATAAATATTTACCTAAAATACGACTTACTATAAAATTTAAGAAGCTTGAAAAAGTAGGCATATTTTCTAACAGGTGTTACATATGTAAGATATTCTCAGAAATCCACGTATTTATGAGAAAAATATTTGTATTTTCAAAGATACTAAAGCAACAAACACAGAAGTAACAAATGGCTGTTAAACAAACATTGTAATAAGTTAACAACTTAATTTACAAAACGTTATCATCCCATTCGGAATCCGATATTTCAAACACATCCAATTACATTAAAATTAATAACAATTCTAATGGTACAGAATCACGCAAGAATCCAAGTAAAAGCTTATAAAATCATTCGTTGTCGGTGGTCAAAATTGGAATTAAAAATATTACGTACTATCTTCCTATTTACGGTTAGACAGTAGCGACGCTGACCCCTGGCTTGATAAGTTTGTGTTTCTATTATCTAAATTATAAAGAATCCAGTCATATAAATTAGAACCCATTTATAGCTACTTCGCGACGCCGTGTCACCAAAAGGCAATACTGAACATAATCATGTCAATTTTAACGATGAAATGTCACATCACGACATTCATGAGGTTTTCTTTCTAATTTACTGCGTCCCGCATAAGCATAATTTTTGATGAAAATCAAATTATATCCGCACCAAAAAATTTACTTGTAGTTTTCTTCCATTTTGATCCGTAAAACCGTAGAAAAAAGTCTCTAAATAGATAGTAATTTTCGATTGAATTTTTCAAGTTTGTCTTTGTATCGATCTCGTTGTTAAAGTAAATTATTTCTTATTCTAATTTTTACGCATAACAATATTCATGAGATTGGCCTTAACTGTCTTTAGCTCGTTAAGTCGGTATTTTAACTGTTTCATCGATTCGTTTCGAGTCGATTCTTCCATACGAATAGTCGAATTATGTACCGAGTAGCGATTGATTTATAGGTTATGATGATTTTACTAATAACATTATATCTACATAGTAACAAGTGATTATTGACGAGAAGTTTTCATCAGTAAATATTGTAATCGCATTGATTGGTTTAAGAACTTGTTTGAAAGATATTTCTGTATATTTTAGTTAAAAATTAAAATATTACTAACACGTGCCACTAATAGGTACTTAACC
Source organism: Choristoneura rosaceana (assembly GCA_037349165.1). Taxonomy (NCBI): domain Eukaryota; kingdom Metazoa; phylum Arthropoda; class Insecta; order Lepidoptera; family Tortricidae; genus Choristoneura; species Choristoneura rosaceana. The sequence continues at coordinate 2,147,469 of JAZBNJ010000002.1, forward strand.
CTTTTTTCAGGCATAGAGCATAGCGACCACATAAATGTAGACAAATATTCTACTTTACTAAATTTACAAAATGGTACAAAATCAATTGAAGTAATTATAAATATTAATCATTTTTAAATTAATCCCTCATAGGTAAAGAATATAAAACAAAAAAATAATTCTGTGTAGCATAACTAAATTCGTAGAGCCGAGAAAAGGGCTAAGTTTAAATCTGTGCCTCCTGTGATCAGTGATATAACTCGACTTATACCCTTTTGTGTGTTTTTATTTAGAAATAATCAGAAAAAAATTACGAATTTTTGAGTCTATCTCACATACCGTTAGGTGCTATAGTTTCGGAGATAATTTTGTGAAAAGTGATACAACTCGCATAATAAAATCGTGCACATTGATATATATCAAGTTACAACCCCTTTATGTAATTGCTCTAAAGACTATTTTCGTGCTTTGTGGTTTAAGTGGAATTGAATTTATTTTCACATTTTATTTTTCGTTATTTTTTTCGGAAAAATTGATATATCTACAGTTATACCACTTTTGACCAACTTTTCTAAAACCAGACCAGGGTACAACTCAACATGTACACCAATGCGGGAGAAATTTGATACATTTTTTTGGGATACAAGTTAGGTAAATTTTATTTGTGAAGTCAAAATAAATGAGCTGGGAACATACAACGCTGAGTTATAGGATTTTACAAGTTCATGTATATCATATCAGTTTACACCAAGAGATATTATGGGTGCTGAAGAGGTGCACCATGATATAACTGAACTTGTATCATCTAACACATACTATTTACTCATATTAGACTTTTCAATAGGTACAACTCACAGGTTTTTCGCGATTTTCTTCGAACTTACAATATTTACCGAAAAACACTAAATGCACGTTTATAGAACATATTTTTATGAATAAAAAAAAGTGCTTCGATAAATGCTAGCCCCCTTGGCTCACAAACTAGAATTTTTTTAATCTTGTTTTCGCTCTCCTGTAAAATGACGATTTTGCACTTGTATCACTTATCACAGGAGGCACAGAAATTGTGTACCAAATTTGTCAAATTTACTAGTCTAATTAAATCCACTTGACACTTTATCAAACAAACCAAATTTAAATATGTACTAAGATTATTTACATATCAAAATACCTAAGTTAATACGTCATGTACCTATTTTTAGTCGAAAATATAACAAAATACTATCAAAACCCAAAAAAATGTTACACATCGACTTATTACAACATCACAAAAATAATCCCGCACAATTTCTTTAGAAAACAAAAATTTTGCTGCCCCAGAAATCTAACAAGAGTTTCTTCTTCCGCAGGATGCAAATCTTTCTTCAAAAGGTCCGTAAGAAGAAACCTAACGTACTCCTGCCGGGGTAACAGGAATTGCCCCATCGACCAGCACCATAGGAACCAGTGCCAGTACTGCAGACTAAGAAAATGCCTCAAGATGGGCATGAGACGAGAAGGTGAGTTGAGGAAATTTTGAAATTACTAACTTTTACGTTCGGAACTCGAAACAAAAGATCGGTTTTCTTTATCTTTCTCATTTGAATCTTCAGGAAAACAAAGGAAACCGACAAGTCCCGAGTGACATTAACATTCTGGTTGTACTGTATGTACACAAGGACAAAATGCTCGATTCTAATTCCTTTGTTTTTCAATATATTTAAAACAAAAAATATATTTCTGTCTACTCCAAGAGCCAAGAGCCTTAAACGACGATTCGATTGGGCAGCTCTTTCGATGGGGCTGCCCAAAAACATTTTTTTGCGCCCTTGAATGGGACTTTCCCTTTAAAGTATTGATAAATGTTTTATGGTATGTCTTTGGGTCAGCAACATTGTTTGTAATGTAAAAAATGTTTTTTCTTTGTATGTTTGTTAGTTTTATACCCGATTTATATTTTATTATTGGGAACTAATAACCTGTGGTAACTGTGTTGGTCAATGTTATATGTCATTGTTTATAATGTAAGTTTTATTGTATCATTTGTGCCCAAATACATAAATAAATAAATAAAAAAAATTAAAAATGAGACTAGGCTGTAAACGTTTCGCCGTACAATCTTTGTGACAGACGAACAGACGGACGGACCCATGAGTGACACCAATAGGGTTCCGTTTGGACGCTTTGGATACGGAATCCTAAAAAGCTTGTACCTACGTACAAACGCTAACTCCGCCATTGCAAATTATCAATATACAATACACGTAGCTGCTCTATTCACTTTTATAGAAATTTTCAGTTTTAACTAAAACCGTGCAATCAGTTTCCACGCACCATCCTAACGAACTACTAATTTGACTATCGTAGCATCCATAAGATGGTTTAACTATCTCAATTTTAACTAAAAACCGCATATTTTTAACCCTTGACGCAAAAATAGGGGTGTCATAAGTTTAACCGCTATGTGCGTCTGTCTGTGGCACCGTGGCTCTTAAACGGTTGACCCGATTTGAATGAAGTTTTTTTTTATTTGAAATCAGGTTTTTTAGTGATGGTTCTTAGACATGTTTCATCAAAATCGGTTCAGCCGTTTTTGAGATATTGGACTATGACGTGACAAAGTCGGAGGTTTCCGACTTTTTGTTGGTAAGGTTATGTTTATTAAGACGAATATCCATGTCATTGAAGATCGTTTTTGTTCACCGGTACTTTACCTTACTCTGTAAGTACTATGTAAATAACTTGACATTTTATTGCCATCAATAGACACGCCGGAGGTCCATCATTGTAATTTAATTGCTTCTAGAAATAACCATATTCGCTTATTTATGACACAATTTAACTATATACTTGGCACTTAAGTGCTTCCTAAAAACATTCGGTCGTAAAAAAATGTCAAGGAATCTCTTTTGAGTTTAGTGACAAAATTGATGTTTCTAAAGTTTTTAAGTAATTTTTGAATGAAAAATCGAATTCATGATATGAATACATTGAAAAATAAGCAAATAGCTTACTCGATGATACATTGATTGTCGCCAACGTAATTAGTGAAATCATCAATCTTACCGAGTCATTAGTCGATCTGCCCAAGGGCAAGTCTAAGTAACTGTTGACGATCAATGTTAATATAAAGTTATGAGCCGTAATAGGTTATTATTACGATAGAATTATACAGAGGGTTATTGTTTTAAAGACAGCGATTTGATTAATGATGAAGGTGGCAAAGAATCTGAAGATATTAATACAGGAACGGATTTTAATGAAGCAATGAACCAACCGTTTCGACGTACACTTACCGTCTAAATTGTTGGTACTCTTATAATTTTAAAGGGTTTAAATATTATTTTTTGTTTAATTTTCAAATTTAAAGAAATGAAAAAATATAGGACTAACATTTCAGGGGTATTCAATATTTTAAGTGTTGTACTTTAAGTAAGACTGAAACTTACAAGAACATAAATACAGTAAGATAAGTACATAGTAAATAAATAAACGAAACTAAAGAACATAAAATCCATGCCAAAATAGTTGACGATTTTGTACATTGTTGCATAACATGACATAAGTAACAACAAGGTACAAAAACAGGCTTCTTCAAACCATTGCTTTACTAAGAACATATTCATACAGAATGTATTCATACAGTTTTCCTGCTAACTATACCAAAATGCGTAAATAGTAAGCAGAAGTTGTCAGGTCAAGGGCACACTAGAATGGACTGTGACAGCTTCTGACATTGCTCATGACTTTAACAATCCATTGATCAACTTTGTCCGTACATTTGACAGGTCAGACGAAGACATTCTTTTGTTGCCCGAAGAAGTTAATAAGCGTAAAGTAACAGATTCGTTTTAGGAAGTTGAGATCGTTTCTTTCAAATACAAAACCATAAGGGATGAGAGCTTATTAAGTCTAGTAGTAACTTTTCATGCAGGAAATCTTGTGTTTGAGCCCGGACTCATATCTACGAGTTTTAGGAATTCGTGTGCAAAATCGCATTTGAAACTTACAATGACGTTTTTGATAAACGAAATATCATAGGGCCTCTTATACACCTGAAAAGTTCAACTGTGTGTTTGATCCACATACTGATCCTCCAACCATCATGAACAACCACCCAACCATCTATACAAACCCTTTAATTGTAAAAAGAGGCGTGTTCAGTGGTCGTATATAGACCGGATATGATGATGAAGAGTGGGGTTGTTAGGACATCTCCTGAAATTAAATAATTTAAGCCCGGTGGCTAACATTAAGCAGTATCTTTACATTTTAATTATTTCATAATCTTAAGTTCACCGTTGGACAACGTTACTTTTACTGTCTCATGTAACGCTATAAAATCTGATAGGAATGACGATACACCTTTTACTACTCATTAAACACGCGTAACAAATAGCCAATAAAAAAATAAAGAAGCAAAGAAGCAAGAGATAAAAGTGAGGATTTTTAAATAGAGAAGCTTTATGAAATTGACTATGATTTAGAACTAAGAATAAATAAGTTTGATACGACTTGATTGTAAGTCAACTTAGATTATAATCTGTTTTATATATGCATAAGATCAAATTGAGACTTCGTAGAAGATTTTTTTATGTGTAGTTTAAAGTACCTATAATCAAACACATAAATAGTTTTAGATAAACAGTGAAATTGGCAGTTTATGTTGAAGAAGCAATGCAATATCTAATCGACATCCGCTCGTATCGTAAATCCTTTACGATACGATACTATAGGAAAGATTTAACACTCTCTGTTGAAAGCTTTCGTGCTGTACTGTTATTAGCGAAAGGATTGCTATACGAATATACGAACAGAGGATATACGAACTAAGAAAAACAGCTAAATAACACTTTTTTGCATGGTCTCCTTGAATGTTTTACCATTTGTCTGTGAAATTTTCAACCTGCTACGATTCAAAAAACAGTATTGTGACAAAAAAAGTCGAACGAACGGACGACAAAGCATGTCCGTTTCGACTAAACTAAAGAAACGCACATTGACAAAAGCGATCTAACGTCACAGCGGTTTATTAATCCAACCAAACGTTCCATCACGGTCGGTTTTCCAGTGTTTATAATATTTTCAATGAGCGTAACGCAGCCGTTAATGTCCAAGATACGCCAGGTGTCCGCATTAATGCACTGCCCACTATTGGGTGGGCAATGGTCTCCCCAGTAACCTTCGTGCCCTTCAGGGCTTCCTTAATAGCGGGTCACGTTATCTTCGACATTGTGTATATTACTGTTGCTGTCCCTAATTTTACTAACGAGGTTTCTGATAGCCTCACGGATGTTTCTTTATGCAAAGAGAAAGGTTTTAAAAAGGTCATATAACAAGGTGTTGTGAAATAAATTCGGAATGTTACAACAAATGGTTTGATAAGTTCAACTTATTAAATTCAAAAATATTCCAATTTTTTGTCGGAAGTATGTTTTTCAGTGGTTTATAAAAAAACGGACGCATTGAATGGAAAAATTTGTAGGTATACAAGAATATCCACTGATAAGAGAGACCCTCTTCTAAGCGAAATGTACGCAGTGTGGGGTCAGTTGAAATTATTACTGATAATGGTTTTATGTATGTCTGTCAATGTGAAAATATATTATTATACTATTCAGTGAAGGAAACTTTTTGTTGTTTTCGATCAGGAGACATTTTTGGGCGTTTTTCAACAACGAGCAGCATTGTCATTTTTAAGTTCCATTGTTTCGAATAACCGCAATTTTAAGACTAAACATACTTATCACTATCAGTCTTGTTTATAAGATATAGTCTTTTTTCTATGTTGTTAGCAGAGAATGTCAGACTGAATACAAATACGGCTGTAAGGTCATTGACTCTAATAACGTTTGTTTTGGTAACGTCTTCTTTTATAAGAAACACAATAACATTATTGTTTTCTCTGAAAAATACCTAGAAGACGAATTTTAGAAGATTACAAATTTCAGATGTAAGCAATTAAAAAAAAACAGTGCGTCAAACGAAAGAGTATTTCTAAAACCAAGCATCGCAGGTAACTGGAGACCTTTTATGACACCCGTAAGGCCCCACATTCACACTTCCTACTTAACCCGGAAAGGACGAGTAACCCGCTGCTCTCCATTCCACACAAGCACCCTTTCGACCCCTAAAAGTATTTTGCCCAAACGATTTGTTTGCTGTCAACAAACAAAGATGCAGACTCCTTTTTATAATAGTAAAAAGTGTGTCTCATTGTACCCCTTAATCGTCTTAGATATCAAACTTGAACAGAGTATTAACGCTTTCGTGTTTTTGTTATCTTTGTTTTGGACACAGTTGTGCGTTTTAGACGCTCAGATATCCCATTGAAATGTGCTACTAATATTTTTAATTGTGATCTTGATCCGTTACTTTTGATATGGTCAGTCTATTGTCGGACCAGATAATGCTCACAGAAATGACTTGGCTGTAATCTTTATAGTAAATTAAACTTTTGTTTGCGATGAAAATAAAACGCGTTAGTTCTTTTTAGTAACACGATCAGATCGAGATAAAGACAATGTAATAGAGAAGATTAAAAATGCTGATAATTTTGCAAAACTTGCATGTTTGAAACACTAGCGCGATCACTTCCCGTGTAATATGCAAACAGAATACACACACGGATTGATTAATTAAAAACATTACGTGGACCGGTTTGTTAATATTAGAGTGCATAAAATTTTATCTATTACAAAGCCCTTTGGGTACTGTCAGTTTGCTATGAACAATGGCTGTTGTACCTTTTGTCTAGAACGCATCAATCATGGGCCACATTGTTTGGAATATCTTAATAAGTTTTTGTGTTGGACCGGTCATTTGGAAAGATTCCTCCTATCGCTTCCGATTTTTTCTCCCGAGTTCGCGAATTTTAATAGAAACGTGATTTATGAGGAAATTGGAAATGTATCAGTACGATCTTTGTTTTTGACGTGCCGTGTTCTTTTAACTTTCGCATCGTGTAATTCTAACAAACGCAACGATATTTTATATTTGTCTAAAGTCTAATAATTTTACTACCTATAAAAGGTCCCTTTTGATCCCACATCTTTTGTGAACATTTACCGTTACTTATTAATAGTTTGACCAAGTGAAACCTCTGTCCCATGCGCAGTCTTTTCGAATATTTCTTTAATCCGAGCGTAAACTCCTAGTTTTGTGCAACGGAAACCATGCACAATGCATTTACACAGTAAGCCCACAAGACCTGTCAAAAACGTCATAGTATTCCCAAGGGCGGGCGTCTTTCAGACCACAACGTCGTAAGTCACTACGGAAACTCGCAAGGGTACGTTCTTTTGTAAAGTGCAAAAATGGCAATGTTTGCATCAATTTACGCGAGCACACCTCTGTTCGACAAAGGTCGTCAAAGGGCTCGGCGATGCGTCTCGAGGGTGTCAGATCGCGCCCTCAACCAGGTGCGGCTTTTGTTGACCATTGTTGACCAACTGACCGACCCATTAGACCAGTCCATCAAACATTGGTTCCTTAACCGTGAGAAACATAACGTGCTTTGATAACACTTGACCAATGTCCTTACAAATTAAAAAGCGTCTTCCCGATCCACGCCATCAATTTAATGAGTTAATCGTGTCACAATCACTACATTCAGATACGAGAATAACTCGAGGCGTAGCCACTTTGTTTGCCGCGTCACAGCCAAAAGATATTATCTTTTCCGAGCATAATAACTGTGACATGTTTCGTATGACGCTCCAGGGCCGGATTTTATGGCTCACATTCTGGGAAAACTGAGTCTTACTAGCCGCGGCTGACATAAAGATAGAATCTCACGTGAGGCTCGCCGCGGGTTCCCACGGCGCGAAATACCCCAATACTGCACTTACACTGACCCCTTGGTCAGAAGTTACCGGCCAGTGCAAAACATTAATTACTGTAGAAGACAACAAATAGACCGGTTTCGATTCTGCATGGTCAAGGTACGCGACCCCCGTTCGGGAAGCGTCGTAAGCTAATTATACTTCCGCACGTTTTGTCAAACAATTTGCATATGAATCGGGGTCCGACTACAATAGAAAATAGCGCTAATCTGCCAAGGTTCAGGTAGTGCTCAAATATGGGAACAGGGCCGCTTGAATGCCCGCTGGAAACCTGATAAGTTTTCTCTGTAAACATCGAGCGCGGATAGAATGGAAGTAAATATTCAATTTCACTTAATGTTGAATAGAGATTTCATCAGGTCCGCATCCATTGTGGATTTATGCGAGAAAATGGCACAGAAACCTTTGATCCGTTTAAGCGAAATATATTATACGTTGAGTATAGAATTGTAGAGCTACTGCTATGGTATATCAACGTAGAACCATTAAATTTGTTACTTGCATCCGCAAACTTGGACTTACTGATTTAGTATGTTTGCTAATCGTGACGATTTCTACAAGTAGTTTGCTTACAGGCATTTTATTTGCAACATCGTAATTATATACAGCATTTTGAAGAAACTTGTAAAAAATCTTTCCAACGCAATAGATATACATTGGTATGTAGAAAGATGTTTAAAACGAGATCCCAATTCGAATGCCTCGTAAACTCAAAGCGAAATGGCGTCACAAAAAGGAATCAAAGTGTAAAATCATTTGTGTCGGATTAAAAAAGGAGCTAGCGAACGACCGTGAGATATACACCACTATCAATCACACTATGATTTATATTCTCTCAGCGAGATGATGTATCGTCCTGGACTGTAGTCCACTGTAAAAATATTCGATAATTAACTTTTTAAAACTTGAGTGACGCCTTCATCTTCGGTGCGGAATCGAAAACACCAACACAAGCGATACTAACCGCTACAACGATTCCAACTGAGCTTATACTCCCTTGTTCACTTCAAAACCTGTTGCTTACGGAATGTCTATAGTTCCTAATGCCACAAAAGATTCTGTACCATTATTTAAATTCTCGCATATTTTACTGCGAATGACGTGATTTTCTTTGGCTACGATTATTTCCTTCAGTTGTTCACGGCACCCTACCGTTGGGAACTCCGAAGTAACGGTACCATCAAAATATTCAGTGATAACTATAAAAAGTCAACTCGACCGATTTGGGAGTGAATTAGAAATCATGTGGGTCCACAATTTATCAGCCGTTGTACGACACTATAGGCACGTCAAAATAATCACCTGCACCTATAGGCTCGCGGCTGGCTTCGAACTCAAGACCCCCGCGGTGCGCAGGCGGCTAACGAACTATGCATGTGATTTATCTGGCCGCAGCGTCTGATGCTAATTTCTTTACGACGTGTGATGTTAATGAAATATTGGGTATCTTTTAACTTGTTCTGAGGCTGTTAATGCGTGTTTTGTCGTCGGTGTCGTCCTTTTAATGTGTTTCTTTGTTGTTCGTACTCACCGTTTCTATAGCCACATCACACAACTGTGTAACTTGTAGATGTAAGTTTATAAACATTACGTTGCCTAGTCTTGTATTAACCAAGGCCGTCAAGCATATTTTGAGGGCAAAGGAATATAATATTTTTTAGCTATCATCTCAATGTCATTGAGTTTCACATTCAATTCTTACAGCCTCGTTCATACTATTAGGATTCAAGGCATCGATATTTTCAAATTTTCATTTGCGTGCGTTTTTAAGTGTTAAACACTATCATTTATCTCTTTTACGTCATTTGAAAAACAAAACGTCCAATCAAAATAATGAAGAACAACAACATTATAATTACTAACCGAAAAAAATAACTTCACAATTAACACAGCTGTAATCTAAACAAAGCTTTTACTCCCTGCTTGTTTCACGTAAACCATGATGATGATGATGATGGCGGTTGAATTGGAATTCCGATATTTTATTAAAATGCCGAAAATTCCCAAAACTTATATCGTGAGCTTCGAAGCTCACGATATAAGTTTTGGGAATTTTCGTCAACACCTATATAAACTTTCATGTCTCTAAACTAAAATCTCCAGGTTTTACAAGTATACATCCTGATCCTGTGGGAACATCGAAATAAATATAGGTTTATTCTTCAAATCTTGCTTCAATTGCTGCATACTATTGAGCCACACACACTCATAAATATTTTTTGTAAGTAGTTTTGAAACTGAATACAAAACATCAAGCTTTTGTAGGGGCACAGTGTCCGTTTGTCGCAGAGCATAATTATTTACCTATTTATAAAATAAAGTTCTGTTTTTAAATAAATTATTGTAAAAAATTCTCTTGAAATAAGTTTTATTTTGTTGTCAAAATCCCACTTTTGGACTTTCGCATTTATAATTTTAGTACTAATGCGTTCTGAAGGTGAAATTTTCTCATAGAGCCAACGTATAAACTCGAACGCGGAGAGTAATGCACAACCATGTATATTGGTTACTAGTACATGCAAACCTGTTCGAGACCAAGTCGTGCCCTCTGCTCCAAGCTATTCCACTATAGTTTCACTTTACATTTGAGATCTTGGTTTTAATACGTTTTTGCCGCAGAAATAATGATAAAACAAATAGAAATATTACGCGAGCTTAAGTGCAGCCGCTTGTGTTATTGAAAAGCTATATGTTTATTTTCCCTGGTCAGTAACGGAGTCGAAAAAGTGTGATAAGTTTGCTATTGTATGTATCTTTGAAGGATTGCATTTCATTGATGTGTCTATGGTAGTGATTTCTATGAAAATACGAAAAAAAACGTATGTACATTATTACCAGGAGAGGCGAACAAATAGTAAGGAAACATGAATGATGATATTCCTATTCCTATTGTAATTCGTTTTGAAGTTTTCGCACTACAATTTTCAATTCACATAAATACGATTGTCATATGCTGATGGCGCAGTTATCTCGTTGATTTAGAATGACGATGATGAAATTTGAAATGCGAGGAATTTAGTACAAATCGTAAACAAATACTAATTCGGTATGCTAATGTGAATGATGGAATAATAAAAGTAATAAAAACGAGTCGAAAGCTTTTATTGTGCCGCTTTGTCTGGCTTTGGGATTTTTCGGATGGAAAAAGTGCAATTTTTATTGGCATTTAATACTAATCTTATGCTAAATTATAGTGAAAATATAGGTAAACTCTAGATTTTACTTAAAACAAACAGGCTATAAAGATACGCGTGTTCCAAAATACTGAATAATAGTTTCTTAGTTTTTATTTCGAAATGTAATGTATCAAATTTAACGTGTTTTAAAATTTTTAGTTTATTTACATAGAGATGCATTAATAGTATTTTTTTATTATTCGTGATACCTAATATATGGCAAACTTCTAAAAACGGTGGGATTTACTGCTGGCTGTTTTTAACCTTCGGCGTAATAAGAGGGGTGTTCAAAGTTTGACGTGTATGTCTGTCGGTGGCATCAAGATCCTAAACGGATAGAATGATTCTGAAGCGTTTTTTTAGTCGAAAGCTAGTGTTATCAAGATGGATCTTAGCTAAGTTTCATTAAAATCGGTTCCGTGGCGGATACTTTTATAAATATGTAGTTTTAAATCACTTTTTTGTTAAACTTATATTAAATTTCATGTCAACCTGTTTTCACTTTTAACTTAACGCGTATTTACACTTTGACGCATTAATTTTGTAATCCTTCAGTTTCTTATTCATGTACCTAAATACCGCAATCAATTTCATTGAAGTAGACAAGACAAAAAAAGGAAGTACCTATAATATTAAACGCAACAGCCACTTTTAGTTGTAAAACATTGTTTATGGCATCATTTACTACTCAAGCCGAGTTACCACCTGTAGTTTTACGTCTTGCAAAAATAGTATCAACCTCATCCACTATATCAAAAATGTATTTAGCAAGTTCTAAAAATGATATGCACACGTTTTTTGCTGTTAGATTTCGTCTGTCAGTCTGTACGTCTATTTGTAGTGAATCATCGGATCGTGCGCATATTTCGTGAGGTCACAGTTTACTATAGCGGTCGAACAGCCCATGATCGTACGCGAGACCAGGACGGTGATATACAAAACTATTTGAGCTAAAACAGCGCGGCGGATATTCTCTCTGTCTAACACCGACCGTTCCGTGACCCCGTGGGTCTTTCTATTACAAAAAGTCGTAAGTGCCTTCAATTTCTACGTGTTCATACGCTGTTTTAAAGTGAAAGGAAGGTAATCATATATCTGCAGTATTATGATTATCGCAAGGCTTCGTTTCTTTGGCTGTGGTCAGTGACTTGTATCGCATCTTCATTATATGTTATGAATATTGTTTTGCATCTGCTTTAGAATATCAAGCATTTATTGGGTTGCGTAACTGAATTCGTATTATATTATTAATATTATTATTATTATTCTTTCACGTCGAAATGGAGCGACGGATCGACGTGATTTTTGCATAGAGATAGTTTATGAGCCAGAGAGTGCCATAGGCTACAGGCCAGGCCATACTTTTATCCCGGAAAATGCACAGTTCCCGAGGGAACAGCGCGCGACAACCGAATTCCACGCGGGCGAAGCCACGGGCAAAACCTAGTAATTAATTAATTTATTTATTTATTTATGACTTTAATTTATATCTAGTTATCTAACTATTGTGTACTTAGCATGTTTTTATCATACGTAATTACAGCACCCAGGATTTATCACACCTAGCAAAATTAGTAATAGTTACCTCGACTTTTCAACCACATTTCAATGCAAAAATCTGATTCAATGCAGAAATCTGAGCAAAAATCACGAAAGCCTACATTTTAACATGTATGGCTATTGCCATCACTGTCAAATATTTCGTGGCTTGTAAAATATTTTATCAAACTGTAAACAACATTGTTCCTATTAAAATATAGTTTCTTTTTCGTCTGTCTCAACTAAATGGTATTTAGCCTCCAGTTGATCTTTTATCCTTGTATCTGTATTCTGTACAATTCCAAAAGCTCATCTCATCCAACAACAACATATTCAATCCTTTTCGTAGTAACCAAGCGTTTACCTTCCGATCTTCAAGTATCAAGTTCGTCTCATCTGCCTCTCCTCTAATTGCCGAAGTTACAAATACCGCTCGTGCCCAAATCTACCAGTTCGTAATAAATCTCCTCACCATTTAATAAGTCGATAATTACAAAATCCGGCCAAGCTAATGGATCGGACGGTATGCGTCGTGGCACGCGCTCGATCACTTTATTATACAATCTTTACCATATTTCCAAGATTTTTATCTCCTCTATAAATTTAATTAGGTTTTGGTACTATTTTGATGTCTTCCGTGTCCGGTTCGTTTTATTTTAGGTAATTTAGATATACAACTCCGAGGTGGGCGATTGTTGGCTTTCCAAATTCAAGTTTAACAGTATTGTGTTTATTGGTACGATTGCGTAAACAAAATGGCTACGCATTCCTGAGTGTTGATTGGCAGATGCGATGGTGAATTATGGTGTGAGTTACGTAAAGGCTAAAGAATGTATTTTCTATAGTTCAAGGGATTTATAGCTAAGCCTATGGCTACTATGAATGTCAATGTTTACTGATATAAAAGTACTGATGCGACTGGTGTTGTTTAATAAATGAATAGCGCTTGTAAACAACAACTGTCACCAATAAAAGGGGCAAAGAGTTACGAACTTGTTGACGTAATGAAATGAAATGGTTTATTTGCTAGATAATGGGTTGGATGTAATATTACAGAATATATTTTTGAGTATATTTTTGAGTAGGCAAATAATGGGATAATATATTTGATTCAATCCTTTTATAATAATAATATAATGATATAAATTGTTTATTGTCAGGTAAAAAGCCGATAGCCAAATAACGAAATAGGGATGACGACTGGGTTAAATAAATATTTCGTCCGACAGTTAGATTATGGAAAAATATAGGACACGTTTTTTTGGTATATCTTTTTATTAAAAATCGACAAAGGTATAGATCATCAAACTTCCGGAGTGGGGGTTTATGACGTCACTGTAAGGTAAAAATCGTACCATATAGTGACGTCACTCGAAACTTCTAGGCACTGTATCCTCGTCATTTTTTGTTTGTCAAACAAAAGAAAAAATATGTGCACAATATTTTTAAATTATCCACCTGACGGACTAAACAGTTTTTTTAGTAGTCTAGCCTATTATTGAAATTACAAAAGGAAATAGAAAAATACATAAATTAAAAATGATAAATACTACTCCCAAAGCCGACATACTAGGGGCCATACATGATTTATATTCTGGTTATACATTGGATTGACATATAATGGTTTCTCTGCAAAAACACTGGAAAGAAAACTTACCTACTAGGCACCCGATGCTTACAACGTTAATCGCGAGCAAACTACACTCTAAGCAGTCTTGCACTCCAGTATTTGAGCATTATTGTTGACATTAACGCTCTTGTCTATCGGTAGATCATATGGTTATACTCTTAGTTGATAAAATTATCAGCTTACGTGCGCGCAGCAGTTTCATATACCGTGAGAATTTTGTAAATCTGTCTTTATTCCTAGGGTAACTAGATCGAAATCGTCAAGGACTTAATTTCTTATTCAATATTCTCTATCAGGACAACGTCTCTTATGTGTCCTATGCACTGGTGTGATTTGAGGGTGTAATGGAACTATTATTATTTAATTAGGTACTTAGGTTCTGCCTTTAGGTCTTCATATTGTTTTTGGTTTACCTGCATACTCATTATTGTATGACTGTTTGTGTTCTTAAAATAAATAAATAATTATTCTCCAATAATCTTGGATATTGAGAGGAACGTGAGTTAAGCGGCAATTACACTGTGTTGTTCACCTAATGCGGTCACCGAATTTGTTTGAAACTACTTCGGCGAACAACTGTCGTTTACAATAGTCTGTCCGTCTACTGCGGTGGCAGCTGTCGCTCGCCGAATGCGGCCGACTACCGTGTTCTTTACACTTTTGCGGTCGCCGTATGCAGCATGCGGCGAACGACTCAGTATAATTGCCGCAGAAGTGGATGAGCAGTTAAAATGATCTACACACGACTTCTGCCAAGGCAATATAAGAGTGTGTAGATCGTTTTGAGCACGATAACTGAACATCTACTTCTTCTGCTGATTCTACCTTTACCATACTTTTTATCACTAATGTCTAACAAAAAATCTAGGCTGTCCAATGAGAGTCGAGTTGTTATAACACTACCCCCTGCTATACCGAAGAAAGAAAGAAATGATTTATTCGTAGTGTCATCATGCCAGCCGAAAGACGTCCACTGCTGGACATAGGCCTCCCCAAGGCTCTCCACTCAGACCAGTCTTGTGCTTTCCGCATCCACCATGATCCCGCGATCTTAACCAGGTCGTCGCTCCATCTTGTTGGAGGCCTACCGACAGCTCGTCTCTCGGTCCGCCGACGCCAACTTTCAAACCGCCGTTCGTAACATCACTTAAAATGAAATAAATAAATGAAATGCCGTACGAAGAGCCTTAAAATATTAGATATCTAGGTACAATAATCCAAACATTACCATCTTCATATCCAAAACACCGAATACCGTTATAACACCAACACCAAAGAGTCGCTTATAATGCGAAGGATTAAAGCCTTTGCATAAACCCGTGCCTTGAGGTAACCTCGTGGATTACATTAAAATTTCACTTGGGCTCTGAAAAAGCGTTATCCGTACAAAAACATAATAAGTTATTCATAACAAGCCATAAATTCCGCCATTAACGACGCACCATCTAGCGCAGGGTTGGTGCTATTGAATAAGTTAATCTGGAGGTAGAGTATTGCATTTCTTTTTGTTACTGTACGTTTTGGTATTTAAGGTGTATTTTTAATGAGATAAAAAAAAAGTAAAGCTGGGCCTAGGAATCGAACTCAGGTCCTCGACATTTTGTGAAGTGTGCATCCCAATATACTATTACATAGTTTGAATAACTAATATGTGTTCTAGAATTAGTCGCTTTGGTAGAAATGCAGATTTTTTTACGAAAAGAACATTTTTAATTAAAAGGTTTGAAATTCGAGATTAGACAGAGAAAGACATACTTGCATGTGACTTCACAACAAGTAGCGCCATACCTGCTTCAAAGAGAAAAGCGTTTGAGAAAGACACGGGTATAACGATTTAAAAAAAAAAACACTATAAATCCAACTTTAACTGATTTAAGTTTTTGCTTCGCTAAACACTGTCTGTGTATCTATATTTTCATAATAATATATAAGACATGGGAATTTTGAGGAGTTATGAAATATCCTATTCTAATCATCAGAAATCAACTCATCTGAGTTAGGGTCATACGGTATTTGATAACTCCTGAATTTCCCATGTCTTATTTATTTTATTTAAGAGATCTAAATTTTCGGAATCACCAGGAACGCCAACCCTATTCAAATCCATTCCAACGCTAAGACATGGACCCACAAATACATCACCATTACGTCTTGTCCAGCATCCGACCTAGACGTACAACTTCATTTACCGTTCGCCTATTTATTTTACTTGTATGTTTATTTTATCTCGTTACGTCTTGATAGCAGTTGATAATCCGTTATTTATTTGAACAATTTTATTTATGTGCACGATTCTTTATGCTTAAGGACGGGTTACACTGTGCGGCGCTGCCGCATAAAGTTGTTCTGACGCATGGCTAAAAAGAGCTGTTTTGATTGCGAGATTTTCTTTAGAAATAAATAATGAAAGGAAGAAAACATAACTACTAGCTTTTGCCCGTGGCTCCGCCCGCGTGGTATTCGGTTATCACGCGCTGTTCCCTTGAGAACTGTGCATTTTTTCAGGATAAAAAGTATAGCTATGTCACTCTCGGGCCCATAAACTATCTCTATGCCAAAAATCACGTCAAGCCGTCGCTCCGTTACGGCGTGAGGACAAACACACAAACATACAAACACACTCTCACATTTATAATATTAGTATGGATTTAGGGCATTCCAGGTTTTTTAATAGAAGAAACGGAAACAGAAACAACTGCCACGAAAAGATCTCGCCTCAGTATAAATTCTTCCGACGATACCATTGTTATCGGTCACACACAGCAACTCTGTCGTGCAACACGGGCAACACAGCCTTACGCGACTTAAATCATCACAGTTTTGTGGCATGCGACACTGCCGCACGCAGTCGCACGGCCATATAACGAGCACGCGACACGTCACGGCCCGACAAATGACCACGCGACCATCTTTTGTTACTCTAACGGTTCTGTTTTGATATCATTAAGATTTTTTACTTCTCGAATACGAAGAAATATGGTCTTAGATAAGTTTGTTAATGTGGAAAGCGACTTGTACTCCAGCGGTTTGACAATAGAATGCGTAAGGTGTTTAAGGATGACATATTGAATTTAAATGCCAGAGCCATAAAAATGTATTTTTAAATTTGGTGTAGTAGGTAGTGATATTAAGCATAAGTCGAGCGAATGCTCGTATTCGAGCGTTGTCATTGCTTGGTTGTTTTTTTTTATTTTATTTTTTTTATTTGACTGGATGGCAAACGAGCAATACGTCATTACCATCTCATGTTGCACAAAGGAAGGACAAGTCGCAAAAAATTTGATCACGCTATATGTAGCATGTTTAGTTTTCATACAAATTTAACCCTGAGCATCATCTCTTTCAGTAATACTTGCCGAAATGGTAGTGAGGAAAGAAACGCTGCAAAAACGCTGAATTTACCCCTTGGTAGCCTAGCGTAAAAATAGCGCACACTTTCGAATTTGTCTTAATTTATGTGCAAAAAAAAATATGAAATTCACTATGACTATGAGCTTTAACACTGAAAGAAAGAAAGAAAATACATTTATTTAACGCCATAAATCGAACATAGAAATAAACGTAGAACAAATAAAGACATTGACGCTAAATTGGTCCTCACTCAGCGTAATGCCATGGCAAGCCGTGGCGCTGATATTCAGTGAGGACCACTGCACACACGCACGCCCACTTAAGAGTTAATACAGTGCTAAATTTCCAATTTCCAATGGCATATTGCAAGTTAATAAGTACAAAATCAAAAACGGAAACAAGCAAATAAACTAGGCATTTTAAAGACCAGTATACTTATTTTCTCACCGCTAGTAAATCAAAAGCTATATTTTGCTGTAACCGTTAGTACTATTATATATTCTGTGCTGTAACCACATTCGTACGTGACTAAATCTAGTCCAATTAAGTAAATAAAAGGTTCTAGATTCTGAGTACACTGTCCCAACACGTGTTTCCTTCTTCCGTGGAAACAATTTTCAGCAATTAAAGACGCAATTAGTGTGTGAATTAAAATATCAAGACATATATACAGAGTGTCCCTATAATCGACGCCCCTACAACGTCCCTGGTTTGACTTTTAAATAAATTGAAATATTTTATTGATAAAAGAAACTAAATAATATAAATATTAAACATAACATTCTAACAATAACTTAAAATAAAATAAAAATTTAACCTAAAACTAAAACAAAGTGTCCAAAGAGTACCCCTTAGGCAAGGTCCCGAAGATGCTGGCAGCGTTTCCTCTTTGAATAGCTAGGCTAATTCTTTGTTCGAGGAAGCTGCCAGCTCTTCGGTCACCTGTGACGTCTACTAACCTTTTAGAAATTTCCTTAAAAAGTTTTAAGGCACTAGGACCCCACGGACCAAGGGTCTCGACACCGAATGGGACAAAGTCATATTCGGTGCCTAGACCCCTTGAAATTATTTTTACAATTTAAATTTATGCTACTCTGCTACCAATTTTTGACCTTTCATTGATATTACACATTCATTCATACTAAGCCCTATTACTTAGTCCTTGCTAAAACCAAAATTGCGAAAACGAGTCTGTCTGTCTATTACCTCTTCACGCTTTCATCCCAGCCTATATACGTCCCACTGCTGCGCACAGGCCTCCTCTCAGAACAAGAGGGCTTGGGCCATAATTCCCATGCGGGCCCAGTGCGGATTGGGAACTTCACACGCACCATTGAATTGCTTCGCAGGTTTGTGCAGGTTTCCTCACGATGTTTTCCTTCACCGCGATGTTTATCTTCACGCTTATATACTGCTAAACCGATTGAAATGAAATTTGGTATTAAGATAGCTTGAGACCCTACAAAGGGCATGGCGTAGTTTTTACCCCGAAAAATTGCACAGTTCTCACGGAATCACGGAAAGCAAGAATTGGTTTAGTAACATCCTATATATCAACCGTTTCTAGGTAAGCTAATTAAAATGTATGATTATGCGACAAAGTCAAAGTCATGTAGTGTTGAATAAAAATATTTTGACTTTGACTTTTGACTCCGACATAATCGCATATTAAGCATTACCTAACCTACTTTGTATTTGTTTGTAAATTACCTATGTATCTTAATATTAGCAGCTACTCGTATATTAACACTGTTTCCTGGTAATTGATTAGTCAATAGATCACTAATTATAGAATAGAATAGAATAGAATAGAAATATTTTTATATTATTAATATTTTTTTTTTTTTTTTTTTTTTATTTTTTTTTTTATAGATTCATAAAGATCTAGATCAATTACTGTGATCGCTTCTCGATAAACGAAGGTAATGTAAACAAATTAACTCGATTATTCTGTTATGTAACGTCTATTAACAAACAAAAAATTGTGTCATTTTTTATCATTATTACAATCACACGTACACACTAATACTAAGTGTTTAAAATTTCACTGAAAAGTGAAAAACTCATTCTTTTCGGATTAATATTTTTCGGGGGAGGCATTTGTCCAGCAGTGCACGTCTTCCGGCTGATGATGATGATGATGATGATTTTTGGACAGCTGTGGCAGACTAGTTGTTTGACCTAAGGCCTCTCAAGCAGTCTTAGGTTCGAGTTCCGGTTCATAAGTTTTTCAGACTTTATGTGCGCTGCACACTGGGCCACGTGGACGTCCACAAGTTTGTATTTATAATATTTTACCTATTATTAATGATTCACGAAATGTACACAAAAAAATTATGGAAAATTTGGGAACTTTTTTTTCTTTCATGGTCTCCTTAGAGAACTCAGAATTGCCTAATTGTAATTTTTTTTTAGCGCCATTTAAAGTAAAAATGCTCAGAAATAGATATTGCTGTTGACTGTACTATACTTTGACAGATCTCATGCGAAGATCGTTTCCTCTACAATCTGTGTCAAGTACAATTATCAACCATTGTATCTTGCATCTCACATGTGTCTTAATCTCTCATACACATGGTGTTTAATCCCATAGCAGATCGCTACGAGCGGTTATTAAGTTGGTACGTGTGTGGAATAAAAATACAATTTCAGAAATGGTGGGCTTGATGCATTCGGCATAAATAAGTTGTACGAGACGAGTTTGTTAAACACCATATTTTAACATTATTTAGTGGGTAAAAACCACAGATATAGATCACAATAGATTACGCAAATGCATTTACTTCGCGTGTCCGAACCCCGACCAAACTTGGGATTGACCCCATACAAAGGCGGACCGCTAACTAACTAATCATGACTAGTGACTGACTCGAGCCCCACAGCGCGGGCGGGTGGCGCATTTGAATCGATTTTGCGTGGAGATCGGGGAATTCACATCGCTAATTCGCTCTTAAGACGTCACAGTAGACATAGAAAAGTGACATGGTTGGTTTTCATACAGATTGAGTTGTTTGCGTTATCTTTTGTAATCTATATCTGTGGTAAAAACCTAATCTAACTTAGAAAAATTGTAAGCCCCCGGCATTGTTATTTCAAAGTTTATTATCTCAATAACCTAACCAACAAAAAGTTGGAAAACCCCCGACTTTGTCACTTCAAAGTTCAATATCTCAAAAAGGGTTGAACCGATTTTGATGAAACATGTCTAAGAACCATCGCTAGAAAATTTGACGGTGTAAAATCCCTAAACTTGTATCTTCTAGTTTCTTCGGGATGCGATCTTGAATAAAAAGCGGACTGTAGATTTTGCTGTTTTAATTGGGAATTAAATTGTAAGAACTTTACAATCGTTATGAATTTGAGAATTTTGATGGTAACAAGAATGAGTCAAATTTTCGATTTATGAACATCACACTTTGTCATTTATGATAGAGTTTAATTTAAAAACTACAATAAGTCCTTTATAAAGGACTCTGGGGGTTAGGAAGATAAGTAAATTTCATACAAAACGTGCAATGTTGCTATATATAAAAATATGAACACAAACAATCCATTTAACGTATTTGAAGAAGAATGAGTTTTATATTGACTGTAATTGAATATAACATTTATTTATAATTATTTGATTAACTATATGTAAGTAGTTTATATATATTTTCCAAAACGACCAAAAGTACAGTTTCAAAATGTCGAAACCGGTCATTGTAAAACTATAACTTTAATCCAACAGTCAAGCTCGGGGCGCCAGCAATTTATAACATATAATTTAACACATATACATAATATGTTAATCTGAAACTAACGCCTTGTTAGAAATATTCGCATAAATAAACATAATCTTTATTTACAATATATGACGCATACTATTAGTCACGCGCGTTTACCAAATATTAATTTGGTTTATAATATAAAAAGCGTTAATTTCGTTTAATCCGGTGTGGTATGTGGATAAAGTCTGGCGCAGACAGGTGGACGGTAGATTAGGTAGAAGATAGATATATTATAACGTTTACCCTCAGTTTTATTAAATTTATCTGATGCCGTCTCTTCATCATCATCATGTCAGCCGAAAGACGTCCACTGCTGGACATAGGCCTCCCCAAGGCTCTCCACTAGACCGGTCTTGTGCTTTTCGCATCCACGCGATCCCGCGATCTTAACCAGGTCGTCGCTCCATCTTGTTGGAGGCCTACCGACAGCTCGTCTCCCGGTCCGCGGACGCCATTTGAGAACTTTTAACGAGGTCTTCATCCTTATGGCTCTGTGGTTTAAGCTTTTCTGACTCATTTTTTGTTTTATGTAGATATTTTAAGTTTAGGTTAGTTTGATTTAAATTTAATTTTTATTTGGGTCAATCAAAAAGTTGCGATTTGTGACAGTTTTAAGGCAATTCCTTCCCATTCACTCTTATTTTCCATAAAATTTATAAAATACTGGTTGTTGCTGGCAACACAAGGTTTTGTAAACTAGGTTGGCAGAACTTTTTTCTCTGGCTCTTCCGGTCGCCCATCGGCCATATTAACACAGCTTCTACGTCCTTAAGACAATTTGTTCTATTTTCTCTTTCATACAAAACTGTATAGTTGGTGTTTTGTAGTAATAAATCTTCATACCAGTGAAAACATCTTTTCTTATGAAGAACCAGAAAATTATAAAATACAGTCCACGCTCCCAACACTGGTAGACATTATCTTGCGATTATTCAGTCGCACGTCTGACGGAGAACTTAATCGTTATAGACAAACTTACGAGTGAAATCAGGAATGAGATGTCCCTGTATGCAAATGCCCACTAATGGACGTGGAATGGAAGCCAGCTTTAGTATAATAATATATTAATTTACATTAATTATCCATAAAGGTGCTCCGCCATGAGTCAAAAATCGATTCGAGATAATGGGAAAATGTACAGCGAGCCTAACGAGTTGTTTATTGTACGAATTCATAAGCAATTTGTTCAATTTAAATCAATTAGAAATTTAAATAGTTTGCTTAAGAAATTCATATAATGCAGTTAAGATGAATTTGATTAGAATTAGTAAAAAGAATTAGCTTAGCTTTATTCAAATCGTCTTTTTTTACTTTTCATGATCATTTTGCTGTTACAGTTTTTCATGCGTATGACGATAACGGTTTTTGTACTAATTTTGAC
The DNA here is from genome assembly GCA_037349165.1 of Choristoneura rosaceana. Taxonomy (NCBI): domain Eukaryota; kingdom Metazoa; phylum Arthropoda; class Insecta; order Lepidoptera; family Tortricidae; genus Choristoneura; species Choristoneura rosaceana. The sequence goes on from JAZBNJ010000002.1 coordinate 2,170,118, forward strand.
GAATTCTTATAATTATAATAATGTTCTCAGTCTTGAAATTTGGTACGTAAATGTAGTTTGGATGACAATACAAGTACAGTCAACAAAAAATGCAATCAGCAAAAAGCTTGTATTAATAGTGAAATTTTTACCAAAAACTTATTCACTATATATTATATTTTTACAAAATAATTCTGAAATCAAAATGCAAACGTACAGACAATAATACAACATATAAACTTAGCTGCCAGATGCCTACAGAGCCCAAAAAAAAACATCTATGCTTGTTTTCTATCTCCGAACGTTATTTCATAGACCATAGACATCGAACGTCACATTCTAAACTCGAATGTATCTGACGCGTCGGTATAAATGACAGCAGCTTTGTTGCGCGCGCGCCTCCCATAGACAAGACTAGACGTGGATGGTAAAGCGGACAGTGGTATACAGAAGGTCCATTTGTTCTTATTTGTTAACCGAATTAAGAAAAACAGAGACGTTTGATTTCTTTTTTTCGCGTGATAGAGTTGTAGAGAAGACACCTGTGCTTTGCAAAGAAACGTTAAAATGCGTTAGATTATTCAGATAATTAAATGTTGTGTTGTAATTATCTGATGAAAATGCAATATCTATCCTATATCTTCTTTTTACAGAGTAAGCTCTACTTTGATCGTAATGTTTATCGTCGATTTGATCTTTCTGCGATATTTAAATATAAAAAAACTCAATATTTATTTGGAAAAAATTGTTTAGTTCAATAAAACTCTACATACTTTAATTAGTGAAGTTCAACGCCTCATATAAAATTAAAAAAAAAAACTAAAAACAGTGTATTTAGCCCCTATGCGACTCAACCTTAAAAAAACTAGTGAAGTTCATTGACCTCGGCCAATGACGTTACTGTCAAAAACGACGAAGCCGGCGTACTGTATCATATCTTGTGGCATAGATCGATTAGTGACGTACCTTGGTCCGAGATGTACAGGGAGATATCGTAATGACGTGCTATTAGCCGAGGTGTCGACGCCGTGGGAGCATCGGCGACCCACATCGGTATATCACGAGCGCAATTACTCCAATTCGGACCGCAATAATTGAAATGTTTATTCCCAAAATGTGGGTAATTGCTGTAGTTGCCTGACTGTTTTTTGTTTATTTAAGGAATAAAGATACGCTTCAAAGTACCATCTACATTATTCACTTACTCGTATTGCTTCAAAGATCGTAATGAACGTTGGACGTTTGCAGGAGAGCGCTTTAGTTTATTTTCATTAATAGCTTTTGCCCTTGGCTCCGCCCGCGTGGTATTCGGTTATCGCGCTGTTCCCTCGGGAACTGTGCATTTTTCCGGGATAAAAAGTAGCCTATGTCACGCTCGGGACCATAAGCTATCTCTATGTCAAAAATCACGACGATCCGTCGCTCTATTACGGCGTGAAAGCGTAAAAAACAAACAAACTCACTTTCCCCTTTATAATAGTAAGGATTTAGCTATATAATTATTAGAGCTTTAATTTCAAAATATAAACTAAAAACTGCGATCAAAAGATACAAATACCACGGCGAACTGTAAATTGTAAAGTTTTGCAAGACCGCTATGCTTTATCATAATCAGTGCACACCAATTGATTAGCCAGCATTATTTTAATTGCTTTTTATCAAAACGCATAATATACCTGCAATTTTTATACTTAATCAAATATTTAATCAAAATACTTACGAACACACCCATTTCAGTAAACCTAAACTTAAAACCGCATTCGATGAACCTCTTTTTACTGACTTTATAAATACAACCTGCTTACGATAAAAAACAAAAGCAGAGCGCGTGCGCGCGCATTCGCGCCGCTTCCCGCCAAAAAACGTTCGGATACTTGGGATTCCCCGCGCGCTGCACATTTTTGGGTTTTGTTCCGTCTGGGTTCGTTTTGGACTGAACGGTGTCGATTCGATGCGACATTTTCGAGGTAATTCGTTCCGTATTGTAGTCAGGTGTTGACGCCACGATCTTCAGTCGGTGTTTATTTTTGTTGATTGATGAAAAAATGTTTGATGAATGACCATTTTTAACACTTTTTTTTATTTAGACGATTTCAAATATATTTTATTTTGCAGCAGTCTATTTTATGTACAGGTTGGAATCATGACCGAAAAACTTTTTAATTCACAACTTCGCGATAGCCTAGTAATTTGACTCTAAAGACGAGTTTATACTTGCAAGAGAAATCGTGCAAGTTGCATTACATTGCGGCGCTCGATTGACCACCACAAACTCGTTGGTTTTACGGCCTCGCAGTGTAATGCAACTTGCACGATTTTTCTTGCAAGTCTAAACTCGGCGTAAAAGTTAAATATCTCTGTTTGCACTGGACCCGCGTGAAAACTATGGCTCAACTAGGGTTGCCACCTTTTTTTAGGGCGAATAAAGTATTTTTTTCATTTTGGAAGGACAAAAATAAAGTACACAGAATAAAAAAAGAGTATCGCCAAAATTTGGTGGCTGTGGATACCAGTTTTTAGTCTTAGAAGTACTCATAACCAGTAACGAGCCAGAGCCAGTAAGAATAAGTTTTACGTAAATAGAGTATTTTAGCGTACTTTATTGGTGTCGTAGATTATAAAGTACGCCTACATGAAAAAGAGGACAATACTCTATTTTAGAGTACGGGTGGTAACCCTAGGCTCAACCCGTCATTCCGAGAGGAGGCACAGCCAAGCAATGGGAAGTTTAAGCCGATATGATGATTAATAGATATCCAAAACAAACTTATTACATTAGTCTAACATTCTTCCGTCAGAGGTCAAAAATATTGCCAGTAGTGAGTAAAGCAGGGCATGTAATGCTTGATAAACCACATGCTGTTGACATACAAAGACGTAATAGAGGTAATGGAGGTCAGGAGGCCGATTTAAAACACATTAATACTAACCGCGCTAACTTAAGACCAAACTACTGGTAATTAGGTACTGATTATTACATTAAAGGAGGAAAAAAATGAAAGAAACTGTAAATAGACTGCGCTTAAACCAAAAGTGCTTCAAAAGGAAGACTTCTTAAAAATAATATGAGATGCTTAAAAAAGTTGACTTTGTTCTTCTTTGCACTAACTTTCACGTAGCATGTTTCTTACAAAAATAGATAGAGAACATAGGTTAGATTAGTACTTGTGATGTGATCCATAGATTAAACAAACTAGCCTACCGGGTCATTATTCAACAGTTTCAGGCGATCCGTCTGCTCGTTTGCCCACTATACCATAAAAAAAAAAGTTTCACCCGCTTCAATATTTGTGGTCACATTTTGTTAGGAATGGGCTGTAGACCTGGAAATTGTAACAGAATCTTCTACTAAATATGTCAACAAAAATGTAACCACGTAAATCAAATAATATGTCCATAGTACAAGCTTTGCTTAGTTTGGGACTAGGTCAATTGGTGTCAAGTGTCCCATGATACTTATTTATTTATTTATATAAACGCTCGAATAATGACTCTACCATGGCTCACACAGTCAAGTACAATATTCTTCATTTGATCAAATGAATTAATCTGAACCACAGACAATAACCATAAATTTTACAAGCTTCAAACTAAATGGGTTTTGATCATGATTGACAGACAAAGAATGGTTAGACTAATGCAGCGATGACGTTCTAGTTTTTAATTCGGTTAATTAATTTGAGTTTTTGTTTTATTATTACGAGTTGGCATGTTCATTGTCACATGACATAATGGCTTTCTATCTATATTCATGGTGAATTCCAAGTGCTGTTTTGCAAGTAAGTTCAAAAATACATACTAAGAATAGTAGGCTCCGCCCGCTTGGTATTCGGTTATCGCGCTGTCCCCTCGGCAACTATGCATTTTTCCGAGATAAAAAGTAGCCTATGTCACTTTCGGGACTATAAACTATCTCTATACCAAAAATCATGTCGATCCGTCGGTCCGTTACGACGTGAAAGACGGACAAACATACAAATACACTTTCGCACTTATAATATTACTATGGATTAACAAGCCTGAGTTCGAACACGCGCCCATCTGCTGAGAGCACTAAACTATAAAGCTACTATGTTACTACAATGCAATACACATTACTATCACTGTGCTGTACTGATTAAATTTAAAAAAAAAACACATTTTTTCAAACAAAACAAACTCAAACTCACAATATTGTATAATTAGTTCGCCTAGATTTAAAAAATATCGGACAACTATTTTACTTGCCAACGGAACCCTATTACTTAGACTGTCTGTCTGTTTGTCCGTCTTTCACAGGGCTCTCTCTTGAGCCGTAATAGTTGGACACTTGCAGAATATTTAGTTGTATAATCACTTTAAAAATAAATAATTAAAATAATTAAATAAAATAAAATAAATAGAAGGTGAAGATGATGCCAAAGATGGTGCACGTTTGCCTAGAATGTGTCTGTTCACTTTGACCTTAAAGATGTATTTTTAAACCCATTTTGTCTTCATGACTAAACAAAGGAAAACTTCTCATAAGACCTTAAAATTTCTTTAATGGAAAAGTAAAATTTCATCACTATTTCTACAATACTTTATGCATACCTATCATACAAAATTCATAGCCCTTTCTCACGCCTACAGAATCCCAGTTTACCATAGAGCGATTGCCGAAAACTTTCCAACGTGATTAGATCATCCTAGACACCCCCCTTTATTGTGGGGGTCATAACATGGTTATTACACTGTAACGCAGGCAATCAAGATGCTTGCATGCTAATTGAGACAGCGAATTATGAATATGCTGTAAAGTTTTAAGGGACTCTAAATTAATTGAATTTGAGTGGGTTTTATGTGAAATCCTATTTGTACATGTCGGCATATATTCCTCTTTATGACTGTTATAATATAACGGTCATGTTTCGTGTAAACTGCATCGCTTGATATAATTATATAGCTACAAGCACTCCGTCCGCGTAGTATTCGTTTATCACTATCCTGCGGGAACTTTGCAATTTTTCGAGATAAAAGCTAACCTATGTCCTTCCCCGGGACTCCAACTATCTCTGCACACCGAATTTCTACCGGCTTACTATTTGCTAACCTAACCTTACCTAAACTTACGGAAGCAACTGGAGCCTTATGGACACAATGATGATGATGACGGTTCTTGATGACTGCGTTCAGAAGACTTTTTAATTTCACACTATTGCTTATGCGAAGATTTCGCTATTTTATGTTTATATGCCTATTTCTTTGTTCCAGCTGTGCAGAGAGGCCGCGTGCCACCAACGCAGCCCTCGGGCTTGTCCCTGCCCGGCCAGTTCGCCCTCGCCAACGGCGACCCCGCCGGAGGCCTAAACAGCCACCCCTACCTCTCCTCTTACATCTCTCTGCTGCTCAGAGCAGAGCCCTACCCGACCTCGAGATACGGCCAGTGCGTCCAGCCCACCAACGTTATGGGTATAGACAATATCTGTGAATTAGCAGCGAGGTTACTGTTCTCCGCCGTGGAATGGGCGCGGAATATACCCTTCTTCCCTGACCTACAAGTCACGGATCAAGTCGCCTTGCTCCGGCTAGTCTGGTCTGAGCTGTTCGTCCTGAACGCCTCCCAGTGTTCCATGCCCCTCCACGTAGCTCCCCTACTGGCGGCCGCGGGTCTCCACGCCTCACCCATGGCGGCAGACCGCGTGGTCGCTTTCATGGACCACATAAGGATCTTCCAAGAGCAGGTGGAGAAGCTAAAAGCGCTCCACGTGGACTCCGCGGAGTACTCCTGTCTGAAGGCCATCGTCCTCTTCACGACAGGTAAAATTTTGGATAGTTTATTTGGGGAAGCGCGGCTCCTGCTTTACAGGGTAGCGGGGGCTGGTGGCTCGGTCACCAACTACAGCGAATTAGTAGGGCTAGTGAGGACGCATTTGGATGCGTATACTGAAGTTAGTAGAGTGCAGCCACCAGCTCCCCCGCCGCCATCCGCGGCTTCTTCTGGGTACTATTCTACTCTAGACTCGTCCCTCGGCGTCAACTCCTCATTATCCTATGGTAGCTTCTTATCAACACCTTCTCGATTGCCTCCGAATTACACGAGCAGTCCTCGCGTGCCTGAGGCTAGTACTTCGTCCCCGTTCAAACCGTGGGACGGCGGAGTGAAACTGCATAAGGATCACGGGGGTTGATGCCGAGGGTCGACCATTGCGGGCTTGGACTTGGTGACGGATGATTGCGTCAGGCAGGAATAGGAATAGTTCACTGCTAGGGCTAGAACGTTCCGTGGTTTAACTTAGTAATGAATCGCGTATATTTGTATGTATGAGGGACAATAACTCTCGCTCTCTGATCGGTTCTGAATGGGGAGTAAGAGACTTATTGTGCTCAGACCGCGCTGCCTTCGTTTGTGATATGTATGTAAATGTTTATTGTCAAAGATTAATTTATTTGTACCGGTACTTGCGTCGCGGTATCGTTAGGCTTAAGTTTTATTTATTTCATGTAAATATTAATTACTTTATAATACACGCGCGTAAATTATCCGTAAACGGTTTTGTTTCATTTCTCATTTGTTTTCAAATAATTTCCTTTTATACGGTCGATAATTAAAATTTAGATGTGTCGTATTTTATTGAATACTTCAGATGCTTTTATTTTATTCAAAGTTTTCAACAGTATATTTTTTATCTACCTAAATACGGGTGTCATTAGGTAAATTGAAGTTTATTATGAGTATTAACTTTGTAAGTATATTAGTTAGGAAACGTGCAAGTTCAGTGACATTTCAATGTGATACTTTAAATTGAATTGTTTCTGGCCGATTTTGCATGTAAAGTGGATGAAAGTGTACGGTGGAGGTGCATGCTTTTGTTTTAATTAAGTGATTCATTTCCATTCAAATAGGTACTTTATCCTCGTAAAACTAACGTCAAATTTTGATCATTTGAAATATCGACGAATATCCTAAATTTAGGACGTTGGGCTTTACGAGGTTATAGCGAAGTATCAATAATAATAATTGATATAATAAATCATCGGCACAGTAACATTGTTGCGATTAAAAAAATAATAGAAACCACAAACTTGTCTGACGTGAAGTATCGTGACAAAATTTTGTGATTTCAACCATTTTTATAGACAATTTGCGAACATTTCGACTTCTCAGTTACGAGTAATCCATCCCACTAAAACCAAAACATAAGGACGAGTCGCAAGAAATTTGATCAAATTAGATTAAGAATCTGAATTGTTGTTATTGGTCATTAAGAGTTAACCCATCTCTTTTGATATTAGCTGAGACCGTAAGTACTAAACCCTTACCGCAGTATGTCATCACTATAACATTATTACGAAAACCGTTTTTGACGTATAGACGTAAAACCCTTTGATAATACCATCAAATGATTTTACAGTTGCTTAAGATGACGCTTTGACTCTTTCAATTCCATTTCACAAGTTTGAACAATGTTATGAAATTAAAGCAAACAGTGACTATTTCGTCTGTCCTCCAAAAAAAACCCAATAAGTACCTCTATCCTTACACTGATAAGAAAAATATTAGCACGAAAACACGCCTATATAGTACGTAAAGGTCTATCAATACCTAACTGGTTGATTTCCAGTGGTTGAGTGGCTTAAGTGTAAACACTTTAGCTTAAAAGTCTTTAACCCAACATTGGTTGTACGTGTTTTTGAACGTTGCGTTCGAAGTTTAAATGTGATTATTTTACATTTTTCAATGAGATTTTTGCCAAAAAAAAAACACATTTTTAGGGTTAGTTTTGTGATATTTTGTGTAGAATTTATTTAACCGAATAACTGTTATTAAATCTCAAGTTAAGTATAAGTGGAAATCCTGAAATCGCAACCATAAAATAGAAATGCCCAAATATGATTTCAAATATCGATTCACACATCCCTAGCCCCGCCGTCGCGGAAGTTAGTAAAGTTCTGGCATAGATGGACATGCACTATGGTCCGCAGTCTAGGATTATCTATGACGTGTCCTGTCGTAGAACTTTGTATTGTCTCTGGCGTTTACCAACGGTTTTACGGAATGCGTGTGCAGGGATTATGATTTATGTAAAAGTATGATGGCAATTTTATTGGTAATATCGTAAAGTTTAAATTTTAGTGATAAATTTTTATGTGACATTTCTAGATATTCGGAGAAAAGTAACAAAATATGGTAACGCATTACAACAAACAGCCTTATAATATAAGGCTAGACTTACTTAACTTCGTTACATTAAAGTAAGTATAAAATATATTTTCAAATCAAACATAAATAGCTTGAAGAGCGGAAGAGTACGACGTAAAATAGTAGAATCTAATTAAAAAGGAACTAACATTTTACGATACGAAATTGTTGCCATGTTCAAGAATTTTATGTCAAAAATATGCCAATTTTATTTAATGCCCAGAAAGGGGCTCCTAATTTAATTTCTTCTATGTCATAATTTTTGTTTAGAAGTGTACTTATAATTTACAAAGAACAGAACACACCCAATTGTTTGAACAACGCTGACATCTTTTTAAAACGTTCGAAAATCAAAAATCAAAGTCACCAATTTTATTTTGTCTTAAGGATCCTAGTTTCTTTCCAGCCAGCAACAAAACCCGTACACATACCGTAAAAACCAGACTAAAGACATGACTACACCAACTACAAACGCTGTTACCGCTCCAACCAATGTCGGCTCCAAAGAACCAGTCTACACTGACCTCTTAGTAACGTAAAGTGGTAAACTTCTCAGGTATAACGGGAGATCTAGGTACACTGGTTAAGCCCTAGGGCTCTATGAATATGCAGTAGTAATAAATGTAGTTTTATACTCGGTGGCTAACTTTCTCTGTGGGAACCCAATAGACGGTAGCTATACTAAAGAGTAAGAAATACTTGTTTATTAAAATGATAATTATTACAGTAATTGCGAAATATACTTAATTGGCACGTGGACATTTGATTTGTGATTAAATCTCCTTAAGTTCTGGAGTCAATTTTAAATTAGCCAGTAACAAAACTTTCTTCTTTCGTAATTACACGTGCAATACAACTGTGTTGCTGCGACAAATGTCTTCGTGACATAAAAATATTTTGTTAAATAATTATGTAGGTATTTAAAATATTTCTAAAATTCATGTCCCACTTTTACTGAAGGAAAATACATAATAATTTTCAATTAAAAACAGTACATGTCTGTAAAAAGTCCAACTTGTTCCGGATAGTAGAGTCCTATTCTAAAATTGTTTAGGGAAATGTTCCAATGATGATCCATCGTCGACTCGTCGGGGATGCAACTGAGGAACTACCACCAAAATTTGAATACACTTTATACATATAAGCTATAAAAAAACCAAATAATAAGCAACCACCAAAAAACAAAAAATAGATTTTATACTGAAAACTATCAGAAACCCCAATTCTTTGCTAACCACCAAAATTCAAATAGACTTTATACCTATAAACTATAAAAACCCGGAATATTTTACCAGCCACCAAAACCCAAATAGACTTTATACCCATAAGCTAAAATAACCAACCACCAAAATCCACATAGACTTTATACTATATATTTTATTTTATGCTAGCGCTTTAAGCTTAGAGTATACATACATATAGCTTGCTTATGTATACTCTAAGGCTTTAAGCCTGCGACACAGAGTTTTCTAGTAACTCTAGTGCATGCAAACGTGATTCATAGAATTTTGTAAAACATTATATTTATTGTTATTTTGCACTGCAAATTATTGATTTAATTATCTTAGAACCACCAAAATTCAAATGGACTTTATACGTGTAAACATAAAAAACCCGGAATATTTTACCAGCCACCAAAACCCAAATAGATTTTATACCCATAGTCTATAAAAACCCCAAATAACCAACCACCAAAATCCACATAGACTTTATACTATATATTTTATTTTATGCTAGCGCTTTAAGCCTGCGACACAGAGTTTTCTAGTAACTCTAGTGAGTGCAAACGTGATTCATAGAATTTTGTAAAACATTATATTTATTGTTATTTTGTACTGCAAATTATTGAATAAATGATCTTATCTTATCTTAATTATCTTATCTTATACCTAAGCTATAAGAACCCTAAGTACTTGCCACATACCTTAATACGTTCACACGTCAAAAACAATCAAAGAGCGCCTGCGGCTCCGATCCTTCGGGGTAAACGCTAGAAACATAACTATCTCCCTCGGTCTTATACAAAATCCCGCTAGGGGGAAGAGTGTGTGTAGTAACGGTACACAGTTCGTGACCGCTGGCATGGACGAGTCACGACTTTGAAAAAGTGCCGGACGCCTGCGTCCCTTGGGTTCCGCGGCTGGCCCAAACTATAAAATGTCTGTCTGTCTGTTAGTTTTTAAAAACACCCTAATTACTATGCAAAAAATAAAAAAATATTGATTTATCCGTCACTTTTTTACTATTTTTTTATTCGACTGGATGGCAAACAAGTAAGTGGGTCTCCTGATAGTAAGAGATCACTACCGCCCATAAACATCTGCAACACCAAGGGTATTTTAGATGTGTTGCCAACGTAGATGCCTAATATAGGATACCTTAAGTGTCAGTAAATTCAGCGGCTGTCTTACTCTCCACGCCGAAACACAACAGTGCAAGCACTGCTGCTTCACGGCAGGATTAGCGAGCAAGATGGTGGTAGCAATCCGGGCGGACCTTGTATAAGGTCCTACCACTTGCAACTTGACTCGGTCCACACGAAATAACTATAACATTTTACCTTGCTTTTTCGTTACCAACCGCCGTGCACAAGAACATGCAAACCTCACCATCCACAAAAAAAAAAACATATTATTATATGTGACACAAACGCTACTCATAACAAACTTTTTAACAACAAACAGCTCACAAAATTTTATATGGAAGATGAAGATGAGTTCTGCCTGTCAATATATTACTTATATGTGTCGCACAGACGTAGCTGTGGTGCACGGTTAGTAGCGGAGAAGAAAGGAAAAATTATTGTACCTTGAACCAAGTAAAAAGGTAGGTTGAAAGATATAAACAGCTTAGCAACAGACAGAGGAATGTAGAGCTGTGTATAGTAGTATATTAAAATTAGGAGTTCAAAGTAAAGGGGGGGAGGGGTTGAATTATATTCACCGATAAAAGCAATAATTAAAAAACTATATAAAACTGATTGTTGTTTACAAACACCCAAACAATACACTTGAAGTCCGTTCCAGAACCAAATGGCAATACAGCCTGGCCCGAGCGCGCGTTTGAGAAGAACTGAATAGGGATGACGACTGGGTTACAAATATATCATTCTATTTAGTCCGACATATGGGACACTCATTTTTTGGTTTATCTATTTATTAAAAATGGACAAAGGTATAGATCATCAAACTTCCGGAGTGGGGGCTTGTGACGTTACTATAAGGTAAACAGTTTTTTTTTGTCGTCTAGCCTATACCTGGTGCCACGAAACTCAGTGCGTGCTGTAACAAGCGACGCTCGTCATCCAGTTTGCGATAACTAAGCGACAGTCGCTATTCCCAAACGTTATCATAGTACTTCTCAACTCTCGGTGAGTAGTTTTATTTTCTTTTTCTCTGTTTCCTTTAAGTACTTAATTTTTTGTGGCACTCCTTGGTTACTGAGTATCTCTTATCGCTTATCCCACCGGGCAGCCAACCAGCCCCGTATTATCGCGTGTCTTCAATAACAAACACACAGACATAGCGAAACAAGTTGTACATCCACACTTGTTGCGACGAAACTCCTCGAGTATTAGTTTAAATAGTTTGTCATAGAAAAATTAGGAAAGGTAATTTAGCCATGTAAGTACAAAGTGTGCAATCTTGTCATGTTAAATTCATTGTCATCACATTACCTGACAAGAAAAAGTTCCACAACTATACGGACATTCTAGGGGTGAGGAATGAAAATAGTTCAACTACACTGCTCAAAACTTACTAGGAATCAAAAACGTATAAGAATTTACGCGTGATTATGACATTTATATAATAATTATGACACTTTAGATGCACGAATGTGAGGTTCAAGTAAATACAATATATACCTAAGCTTAACCTTTGTTCGATTTTTATCACAATTTAAAAAAATAAATGTCATATTTCCTAACGAAAAAATACTATAATAATTTGTCAATCGAACATTGCATTTATTTAATTTTACAAGTAATCAATATCTTTAACTGATTAAAACTTACTTCACTGAGTTGCATATGCTTCGTGACGTTGCATTTATCTAAAAAATCAATCTCACATTTAAAAGCAGTTTTTAAACACAATACATAAATTATCAAATCTGCCAGTTCGAATAAGGCACGCACCGTGACAAAATCATTTCGGAATAAGACGCCATTGTATATTCAAAAATATAATTTTAACACACTATTCCACTATAGAGCAATCATCTCCCTATTGTACTAAGATTACTTGCAAATTCAGAAAGTTCTCGAGAATTTTACGTAGATGATACAATGTTACGTCCACTGACGCGTGTGAATGAAAAGTATGCAGTTTTTGTTGCTGACCACCGATGTATCGAGTGGAAGGAAAACAAATTGATGATCTGATATTGGTAACAGAGATACAGTAGGTCAGGTTTTGAATAGGTTAGGTTTTAACGTTCTCTTAACTATGAAAATCGGATACTCGTACGACAGTGGCAGTAATCGCCGTAGTAGCATTCTAATAAAATCGGTTGTATCTACTTTTTCCGTGATTGTCCTCGTATCCACCCGGGTTGTTTCATTCTGATCGAAAATCAGAAAATCGCAAAACATTTGACTTTTTCTTTCAACATCGACTTATTATAGTTTTTTCACACAGGTTTCCTATCTTTTGTCGTTGAAGATTTTTCTTAGCGCGCCAGCACCAAACTAATGTCAAAACCACGTTTTTTTTTTATCATGACCGGTCTGACATTTGACACGCGTTCAGAAATAAATGAAATCAATTAGCATTTTGAAATAAAAAAAGAAATACGACAGAAAGATAACACTACACAAGACACAACAATATTATAAAGTGCGACAGCATAGATAGATAGTAAGATTATGTATGTGTCATTGCGGCTGTAAATCGGACACTGGCTCAGCATAATGCTGAGACGTTAAGAACGCCCCTGCGCTGATTTTCGACCAGCACTTTAATTTTTCAAGTGGCACCTTACTTACTTCCTAAATACTCGTATTGGTTCTGTAGTACCAATAGTACCCACAAGCTTTGCTTAGTTTGAAAGAAAGAAATGAATATTTATTTGGTTACACCAGTGCCAACATTTTATATGCATTTTGTTGGTAACTAAGTATTTATTTTTGTTTATTTTGAATAAAATACCTTCTTTCTGCAAAGTTTCTTGCAGCGCATTCTTCTTCACTGAAAAAAAAAGGATAACCGAACTAGTTCGGCTACTTGATGTTTGGCCAAAATGTACTAATTAGGAACCAAAATTATGCTAATATTACAAAACAATTTTGTAAGACATTACCTAACTTTGAACTACTACGTAATATTCTAGCAGCTACCTAGTCTACTGTAGTTTTTCCCGCTATAGAGGTCGACGTGTGGTTTGCGGTCCAGATGTATGAAGACGATATGACTATGGGTTTTGCAAGATTGAAATGTCGGTTGCATACTCCGACTAATAGAAAATACGTTGGGAAATTGATTTTGTACATCGTAATGGTTACACGATTTTTGTTACTCCTCGGTATTATTGGGTTACTTTAACCCAGAGGGGTAGCTTTGCCCATTAATATTACGTCGTTCTAGGTAGGCATTAAAATTGACCATTGTCATTATTGTTAGTTTTAGCTAACCGCCCACGCTTATTGTTTTTATTAGACCCTTTTATATTTAAGTGGTTTTCATATGGGTCAAAGTTACCCTTCATTGGGTCAAAGTATCCCGAGCTTAAGGTTACTTTACGCTGATAGGTAGTTTGTCTACTCTACTAGCATTTAGCTTTGCTTGCCTCAATCATTAGATTTGGGAGTCAAATTGAAATTTCGGCGTATTACTGAATTTCCACGGAAATACCCGAAACTTACATCGTGGTTTCACGAAAGATGTCAACCCTACTCCCAATCGTTTATTTGCTAACTCAATTGATTTTTTTATCAATTTCAAAGCAATCAATATATTTTTCACTGTTGATCCAATTTTTTCTTCGGAAATGAGAAATATACCACTCACGTCACTCGCGTATCAGTATTTTGAAACAATCCGTTGTTATTTTTAAAGTTCAGATCGAACGATCACAGCAGTTTGAATTTGTAAAATAATTTCATAATAATCTGTCACTTTTTTTGAGGGATAAAAACGTACCATCTCCTGTCATAGTAGCAACAGGACCCTAAAGTGGGTGTCGAGTCGAATTCAGTAATAAATGCACAGATGTGCATCGAATCGTTGCGGGGGTCGCTAAATATTAATAAAACACAAAATGTGACGAAAAACCACATAGATTACCGACATTGTTATATATTCTACGCGCTGTATAGTAGGTAGGTACGCAAGTCGTGAAAAGTCACTTAAGTCTACATGAAAAATAAAATCTCAAATGTATATCGAGGGTATTCTGGCTGTTTGAACTACGACATTTGAATATTGAAAATAATTAGCAAAACCGAATTGGGCAAGATATAGGTTTCACTTACAGTTTGTTCTGGCTCTTTTCCTCAGTCCTTGGGACACATTTAAGACACAATCACAGCACTTTCAGAGTTTTTATGAATAATTTAAAAGAGCGCGCGCCGGCCGGCATTCATTTCGAGCTGTCAAATTTGCGCAACTGACTGGTGGCGCCGCCGTGCGGGAGAAAGCGGAAAGTTCATTCAGCCAGTATGTTTTTGATATGTGCAGGAGGTTTTAATGCACATATTACTAATTATATCTGCCCAATGTAACGTACATAAACCCCCCACCGGGAATCTACCCCAGATTCCCCAGTTTACAAACAAAACCAGGGATGGTATTGAATAAGGTAAGTGGACTGTATAGTGTAAGTATTTGTTGACTTAGTGAACTAAACACGTGTAGCTGTAAATTGAGTAAAATAAATGACTTATTTCGAACCTAAAATTGTCATAAACTTGACACCTTCTTGCGTCAAATTCATGCAAAGAAACAAAGGAAAATAAAAATTATGCTGAATCTAATTCCATTGGAAGTGGACTAAGCTTTACAACGGGTCGCGTGTATTCGCCATTCTGGATTTTTACTTTTACCACCCGTACAACTCCATCAGCTCCTGGATAAAGTTCCGTCACACGACCGAGATGCCATTGAAGCGGAGGAGCGTCAGCATGCATAAGAACGAGTTCATCAACTTGAATATTACGACAATTCCTATGCCATTTTTGTCGCTGCTGCAGCGTGTGCAAATAATCGTTTAATTGCAATGTACGCGGACCGATATGTAAATAAATTTTATGAAAATAGTCGATAAGAATATTTGTAAAGTTGCACTTTTTGGGAAGCAATAATGGATACTTCTTTTGATACGGTAGTTCGGCGAGAGACAACCTACCCCCCACCCTGAGAAAACCGAGGGGGTCGACATAAGGTGCTAACCTTTTGAGTGATGAACTACAGCTGTAACCGTTTGAAATTGCTTCGAGATCAGCTGCAAAATGCTCTCGCTGAACTGATTTGATGAGCGCATCGTGTGCGTTCTTTAAATCTGATAGAGACGAAGGACCCGTGTTCCTATTAGACTTCGTCGATCTACAATTGTTGATAAACTGAAAACAACGAGCTAAGACCTTTTGAAGTTTGCTAAAACTCGAATATTTTTCAGTTAAATCATAAACAAGATTTGAGTCACGTGTTGTGTTTTGCACGCTAGTTTGAGCCAAAGTCGCGCATGGAATTTTGAGTTCTGGCACATTTGCCGATTTAAATTGATCAATTGATTTTACTGGCCAATTCTCTCTTGGTGCGTCTAGCCAGCTCGGTCCTCCGAGCCACTCCGCTGTCGATAACAGCACGGAAGGTAGCGCTCCGCGCGAGCACACGTCAGCGGGGTTGGACGCGCCGCTCACGTGAAACCAACAATCGCTTTGCACGGTCTCCAAAATTTTGGAAACACGCGAAGCCACAAAGGTTTTGAGATTATAACTGGGTGTATTCAACCAACTCAGCACCACAGAGGAATCGGTAAACAAGAGTATTTCATGAACAGGAATTCGTTCAGACAATATTGACTTCGTATATTTGACTAACTTGACTAACAAATGCGCAGCCATTAGCTCGAGACGTGGAATGGTCACTGTCTTCAAGGGTGCAACCTTGGATTTTGCAATGACTAGACTGACCTTCGAATTACCTTGATTGTTAAAACTACGCAAATAGATGACCGCAGCTATTCCTTGAACTGAAGCATCGCAGAATCCTAGTATCTGGTAGTAGCTGTGCTGTTTGACAGTAACCTGGCGCTCGTGGCTAAAATTCGACAACAGCGGGAGCTCTGACATGTAGGTGAGCCACTCCTTTTCCAGTTCCGGAGGCAGCCGCTCATCCCAACCCAGCTGTTGGAGCCAGAGTTTCTGCATGAAGCATTTCGCGTAGAATATGCAAGGAGCCACGAAACCTAAGGGATCATACTGACGACCAATCTGTGACAAAACACTACGCTTGGTGATCGCCTGTGAAGCTGGAAGTGGATGGAATACGAAGGAAAACACATCTTCGGCGGGTCGCCACTGCAGACCTAAAACTTTTATGGATAGGTCCTTGTCATCCTCGAATGCAATGGGCGTTTCGCGGTGATCAGCTGGAACCCGAGCCAGTACCTGGGGACAGTTGCTGGCCCACTTACGAAGCAGAAATCCTCCTCCACTCAGCAACTCTAACAGTTCATCCTGTAGCCTAGCTGCTTCATCATAGCTGCTCACTGACCACAGAAGGTCATCGACGAAGAAACCCTTTTTTAGAACCTTGCTCGCTAAAGGATACTTCTCGCAGTCGTCGTCAGCCAGTTGATGCAGGACTCGGATCGCTAGGTACGGACTGCTAGCAACGCCGTATGTGATCGTGTTTAACTCATACACCTTTAAAGGTTGATCAGGTTGAAACCTCCACAAGATGTGTTGGTAATTGCGTTGAGATTTTTCGATCAAGGTCATTCGAAACATTTTACAAATGTCACTTGACAAGCAAATTTCATGTATACGAAAATTTATTAAAATCTCATTAATATCTGCTTGAAGCTTAGGACCGGCGTAAACGACTGAATTTAAAGAATTATTATTTGTCGTTTTGCATGAGGCGTCAAAAACTACTCGGAGTTTTGTCGTGGTACTTGACGGTCGGAGAATACAAAAGTGAGGAATTATGTACTTAGAATCCACAGTACCAAAATCACCTACGCAAGTCATGTGACCAAGGCTTTCATATTCGGACATGAATTTATTATATTCTTCCTTAAGTTCCGGAAGACGATTCAGCTTTGTTTCTAAATTGTTGAAACGACGTAACGCTTGTGGAGTCGAATCGCCGAGATCAAAACTGGGTTTGAACGGGTACTTCACTGTATAACGTCCCGTAGTATCGCGACTGTGTTCGTTTTGGAACAATGGTTCGACATACAAATCTTCTGGTTTTTTAGTGACGTCATACGGCACGTTTTCAGTCTCCCAGAAAGAGTTCATGATTTTATCGATACTACTAGTTTTATTAGCAGAGAACAAGTTGAGCGAGGCTGTATTTGACTCACAATCGTCACTCAGTACTGTCTGACCAGTAATGACATATCCGAATATGGAATGCATCGCGACGGGCAAACCCGGGTCACGTGGTAGTATATTTTGACCGTCATAAATGTAGGGAAATAAGTCACCTGCGATCAACAAGTCAACTGGAGCCGCCGAAAAGTAGTTCGGGTCAGCTAACTCTAGATTTTTGAAATTATTGATAACTTTGTTTGACAAGGTTACTGTAGGTAAGTTGCTAGTTATATTACTTACGACAACAGTATCAGTGCTAAGCACCGGACCAGATGAGTTTCGTGGTTTAATTGAACATGTAACCAGACCGAAATCTTGCACTGGCGCACCTCCCAGACCCATGGGTTCAAACTGACACTTGCGTCGAGACAAACCCAGGCGCTGGGCACACTCTTTTGTCATATAACCGGACATGGCACCGCTGTCAATGACTGCACGCACGGCGTGGTAAGTTCCCCATCGATCTGCGACGTGCACCATGGCAGTGCCTAACAGCACGGTTGAATTTGACGAACAAGTCAAGCCGACGTTTGGCATTGAACTTTGACTTGGATTTTGACCATTTGAAACGTTTTGAATACTTGAAATGTTTTGACTACTTGAATCGTTTTGATTAATTGACGAATTTTGAACAGTTGGAACTGTATCTAAGTGGATACTGTGATGGTGCGGTTGTTTACACAGCACACAACGTACTTTTGACGTACACTCGGACAACGAATGCTGACGAAAGCAATTTTCGCATAATTGAAGCTGTTTCACTTTGTCAAGACGCTGCAACGGTGTTAAATCGAAAAACTCGAAACATCGATAAGTTGAATGCGGTTTGTCACAAAATAGACATGTATTATTTGATCGTTCGCTATTATTTTTACTCACAGCTGACAAGCACGGCTTTTGGAACTGCTTCGGTGCACTACTGTAATTAGCAGCATTATTATTATTTGTTCGAACAAAATTCGGTTTTGCAGTGGTGTTAGGAACACTCTTAGGCGTAAACTGAATTTTTGATGTACTAATTTTAACCTCAGACATTTCCAAAACACGCGCCTGTTTTTCCACGAAATTAATCAGCTGTTCGTAAGTAGGTATATCTGTTTGATCTACAGATTGTTCGAATTCGCGCCTAGTGACGGGGTCTAAATTTCGCAATCCCATATAAAACAGTATGAAACTCGATAGGTTACCGATTTTTAAAAGTTTCAATGCTTTAACACACTCTTGATAAGTTTGTAAAAATGTATTTAGACCAGTAGCCGACTCAGTTGACAAAGGCTTAAATTGAAACAGCCGATCTAAATAGCTTGTAGCTAAGGCACGAGTGTTCTCAAATTTTTTGACTAGCAAAGCCCATACTATCGGATAATTATCGGCCGTCACTGGCATCCCTTTGACCACAGTCAATGCCGAACCGCTGACTGCGGAGAGCAGGTAATAAAACTTCTCAATGTTCGAAATATCATTGTTATTATGAATTAAACTCGTAAACGTGTCATAGAATGTTTGCCAGTTTTCTAATTTGCTATCGAAATGGAACAATTCTAGTTTAGGCAGCCGTGGCTTAGCCGACCGCGAGTCTGGCCCGGCAGCGCCCGGGCCGCGGCCCGCGGAGCGCGACGAAGGTCCGCTACCGCTGCCGTCACACGATTGCCAAGTTTCGCTATTAGCCTCCGCTACACTCAGAATACGGAAATACATGTCGTCAAAGGTTTGAATTTCCTGATAATTTGGTTTAAATTTTGGGTTTTGTTTCTTATTATAAGAATTTAACTCGAATATGCATTGTTCGAAACATTCCCGAGTCGAATGAAGTTCTTTGAGTCGCAAATTAAATTCGGGCAAACGCTCTGGTGGAGTTGATTTGGATAGTTCAAATAACGTTTGACATCGTATAAAAAGCAGTTCTTTTTTGTTAATAAGTTGTTCGATATCTTTTTCGTCCATTTCGAATTCTAAACAAAAGACGCGCGCGACGCGTTGCAAAGAACGAAAATTGAAAACGTTTGTTTTATACGTATTATTCTAGGTAAATAACTTAGATTAGAAATAAGCCTGTTACCTTAAAACTGCGTGAAATGTGTGTTTTATGTGTATGAATGTGTATTTAGTTTGCAAACTGAGGATCCGGCTCGAAGGACCAAAATGTTTGAACTACGACATTTGAATATTGAAAATAATTAGCAAAACCGAATTGGGCAAGATATAGGTTTCACTTACAGTTTGTTCTGGCTCTTTTCCTCAGTCCTTGGGACACATTTAAGACACAATCACAGCACTTTCAGAGTTTTTATGAATAATTTAAAAGAGCGCGCGCCGGCCGGCATTCATTTCGAGCTGTCAAATTTGCGCAACTGACTGGTGGCGCCGCCGTGCGGGAGAAAGCGGAAAGTTCATTCAGCCAGTATGTTTTTGATATGTGCAGGAGGTTTTAATGCACATATTACTAATTATATCTGCCCAATGTAACGTACACTGGCAAAACAGAATAAGTGCAAAATGAAATTAAAGGTTACATACATAGGCATACTCAATTTTTTCTGCTTTGTTTATTTAGCAAAACCGTATAAGTAAATAAATACTGTGCACTTATCCGGTTCTGCCAGAATACCCTCGATATACAACGTATCTCTACCTTTTGGTCGAAGACAAATAGAACGTTTTGATTAAGTAGTAGGGTATTTTAACTTACGTACAAAGCCTACGACACAGTAGGTATTCACGGAGTAATTACTAATTTACTTAAGAAAACATCTAATTAATCAATTTTCATTATAGATTTTGCAGGTGGTAGGGCCTTGTGCAAGGTCCGCCCGGATTGCTACCCTCATCTTGCTCGCTAATGCTACCGTTTCGGCGTGGAGAATAAGACAACCTGTGAAATTACTGGCACTTGAGGTATCCCATCTTAGGCCTCAAAGTTGGCAACGCATCAGCAATACCCCTGGTGTTGCAGATGTTTATAGGCGGTGGTGATCTCTTACCATCAGGAGACCCACTTGCTCGTTTGCCATCCAGTCGAATAAAAAAAAAAGGAACATTCCTAAGAAGGAACTGTATTCGAAATTTCGGCTGTTCAGAGTGTAGAGACTAGTTGTATATGTTCTAACACTTTTAAGCTAACATTTACACAAGAAAATCAAAAAAGTAAGACTAAAAAAAATTTTAACAAAAAAGTAAAACCGACTCCAAAAAAATAAAAAAATAACAAAAAAATGGAACCGACTACAAAACCCCTGAAAATATTTTTCTAGGTACCTACTAGCTCGAAGTCGGTGACTCAGAAGAATACCCTTTCGAATAAAAAAATAATTTTGAACATCGGTCCACAATTGACTGAGTAATCGGTGAACATACATAAAAAAAAATACAAATAATTTATTGAATCAGGCGTTACTTTGCGGAGGTCCATATCAATGAACTAAAATGATTTCTTTGCTCACCCGCGACCTTAAGATAGCTAAGTCTATGCAAATTATGCGTGTTCATGCAGTTCCTCCACCTCCACACTGTAAGAACACACACAAATTACACAAACCCATCTATCACCACCACCACAACACACTGACGCGTTTCGAACTCAACCAGAGCTCATCTTCAGAGTGACACAACCGTACACCATGCTACCAGTTGTTAGACTAACAAACCACCACCACTGTTTTAATTTGCCAAACAAAACAAAAAACTACCCGCAAAATATTAATAAATTTTAACTATGCTACAAAACTACCTTGATTTTTTAATTTTTATTTATTTTTAGTCAAGGCATGTTTTACTAACTATCGTTGCTAAAATTAGACCCAAGCCGTAGCAAGGGAGATGACACTAAATTTATTTGCTCATTAATAATAGACCCCATACTATTGTACCTAATTATCTCCATACATTCTAACACGTCGAGACGAAACCCCTTATCACAGTAATGCAACACTTCATACGAATCTGAGTCTGATATTGAATGATTTAATTCTAACAGATGCTTGGCAAAATTAGATCTATCAGGATGTTCGTTCCTATATGCCGATACATGCTCTTTAAACCTAGTATTAAAACTGCGCCCGGTCTGACCTATATATACCTTACTGCAGTCATTACAAGTGAGCTTGTATACACC
Source organism: Choristoneura rosaceana (assembly GCA_037349165.1). Lineage (NCBI taxonomy): Eukaryota > Metazoa > Arthropoda > Insecta > Lepidoptera > Tortricidae > Choristoneura > Choristoneura rosaceana. Next base: position 2,191,910 of record JAZBNJ010000002.1, read on the forward strand.
CGATTTAGTTCCTTTATCCACCTTCTCTTTGTGGTTACAAAGTTTAGAGTACAAAGAGTTGTTAGTTTTAAAGGCTACATTAACATTGTTTGATTTTAAAATGTCATAAATTCTATCAGACAAACGACCAACATATGAAATACTGCACCTATATTTGTTTGTAGACTGAGAAGGCAACCCGGCGTGAAGCATGCTATTTACTATCCGTGCCTGCTTCCTCTTAACCAAACCATCTACCATTGATTTTGTATAGCCATTTGACGTTGCTATCTGATAAATAGTATTTAACTCTGAATTAAAATTTTCCCTAGAGAGAGGTACAGTTAATAATCTATGTACATAACAATGAAAGGCTGCTAACTTATGCTGCCACGGATGATTAGATGATGCTGGAATCACAGCATCTGTGTATGTGGTTTTTCGATAAATTTTAAATTGTTGTTTATTATTTATTCTTGTAATTGTTAAATCCAGAAAGTTTAGCGAAAAATTTTCTTCTATTTCTTTTTTAAATTTTATTTTTACATGTTTGCTATTGATACTATCCACAAATAAATCAAGTTGCCTCCTACTTCCCCTCCAACACAGAATTAAATCATCAACATACCTATAATAATACACTATATAGGTAATAATAATATAGTGTATTATTATAGGTATGTTGATGATTTAATTCTGTGTTGGAGGGGAAGTAGGAGGCAACTTGATTTATTTGTGGATAGTATCAATAGCAAACATGTAAAAATAAAATTTAAAAAAGAAATAGAAGAAAATTTTTCGCTAAACTTTCTGGATTTAACAATTACAAGAATAAATAATAAACAACAATTTAAAATTTATCGAAAAACCACATACACAGATGCTGTGATTCCAGCATCATCTAATCATCCGTGGCAGCATAAGTTAGCAGCCTTTCATTGTTATGTACATAGATTATTAACTGTACCTCTCTCTAGGGAAAATTTTAATTCAGAGTTAAATACTATTTATCAGATAGCAACGTCAAATGGCTATACAAAATCAATGGTAGATGGTTTGGTTAAGAGGAAGCAGGCACGGATAGTAAATAGCATGCTTCACGCCGGGTTGCCTTCTCAGTCTACAAACAAATATAGGTGCAGTATTTCATATGTTGGTCGTTTGTCTGATAGAATTTATGACATTTTAAAATCAAACAATGTTAATGTAGCCTTTAAAACTAACAACTCTTTGTACTCTAAACTTTGTAACCACAAAGAGAAGGTGGATAAAGGAACTAAATCGGGTGTATACAAGCTCACTTGTAATGACTGCAGTAAGGTATATATAGGTCAGACCGGGCGCAGTTTTAATACTAGGTTTAAAGAGCATGTATCGGCATATAGGAACGAACATCCTGATAGATCTAATTTTGCCAAGCATCTGTTAGAATTAAATCATTCAATATCAGACTCAGATTCGTATGAAGTGTTGCATTACTGTGATAAGGGGTTTCGTCTCGACGTGTTAGAATGTATGGAGATAATTAGGTACAATAGTATGGGGTCTATTATTAATGAGCAAATAAATTTAGTGTCATCTCCCTTGCTACGGCTTGGGTCTAATTTTAGCAACGATAGTTAGTAAAACATGCCTTGACTAAAAATAAATAAAAATTAAAAAATCAAGGTAGTTTTGTAGCATAGTTAAAATTTATTAATATTTTGCGGGTAGTTTTTTGTTTTGTTTGGCAAATTAAAACAGTGGTGGTGGTTTGTTAGTCTAACAACTGGTAGCATGGTGTACGGTTGTGTCACTCTGAAGATGAGCTCTGGTTGAGTTCGAAACGCGTCAGTGTGTTGTGGTGGTGGTGATAGATGGGTTTGTGTAATTTGTGTGTGTTCTTACAGTGTGGAGGTGGAGGAACTGCATGAACACGCATAATTTGCATAGACTTAGCTATCTTAAGGTCGCGGGTGAGCAAAGAAATCATTTTAGTTCATTAAAAATACAAATATTGGAACATAGAACCTCCTTCTTTTTTTGAAGTCTGTTAAAAGTCATCCTGGTTTTCTTTTTCATAGATCACGTCACAATTATTCACTCGGCTCGTGACTCATCAACAATGCTACAGGCAACCAGGCAAGGTATTCGCAGATGGGGTTGCCAACCCCATCTGCGAATACCTATAGTCTTCAGTATAACAAAAATTGTACAACAGACCGACAGGATCCAGCTTCCCACCTGAGACGTTGTAAAAGTAACCCTTTGATTACGTCATAAAGTCAACATTTAGATGTCAGGGATACCCTAAGTGGTTAATGTATGGAAATATTAATAAGACCGATAAGTGTAAGGATCCTAAGGGTGCGACTGTCCTGTCCTTTTACGCAGTAGATGTTAGGAAAACAGTAATTCTTTTTTAATTTTAGTAGTTATTTATTAGAAATATTTTTTTTAGAAATAGAATAGAAATATTTTTATTCAGGCTTCGCACTTAAAATAGAACTGGCCAAAAATACATGAAAACAAAAAAAAATACAATATGCGAAGGCACGAAACGGTCGCAGCTCAGCATAGTGTTGGCCGTGTAAGCCAACGCTGGTCTTCCGCTGCGACCGCTTGGCGACTTCACGGAAGGCGACAAAAATTAAACAAATAAAAGAAACAAAATCGAAATATAAAACTAATTAGAAAAAAAAACAATATAACAATATCTAAATTATTTGAGCCTTTGTCTCATTTGTGGAACTTGGAAGAGCCCTCTCACTCTGAGATGCCCAGTAGATGATAGTGTGTCGCTATAGGCTGATGGATGATAACTTGCAATAAACATTCGCAAGCCTTCCAAATTCTAAGCTAATTCCAAATTCTAAGCAAGCAGTGAACGTCTCAGCCACGTATTGAATATAATAATAATTAATTAGTAGTAAAAAATGAAATATAGGACAAAAATAATAATAATAGATGCCATTGTGAATAATGTAGAAAACATTCGCCGCGTCACAGCACGCAGTTCTGCCTTGCTAAATTTGTACTTGCAGTTTTTAACACGTTAACTGCGGGGCCATTTTCAATGAACTCTCAGCCAGTGCGTTGGAGAACTATAAGAACTCGTAACCAAGCTTTAATTCAGTGCGTATGAGACCCAATCAGACTCCTAAAAAATAGATTTCGAAAATAACGTAAATCTCGCTCAAAAAGCTATGTATCGATATGTTTTTTGTTTATAATTAAAGACAATCCATTGCTCTATCTTTAGACGAGTTCGCATGCACTTTCGACATAAATATACAAAGTAAATACAAAACAAAAATAGGGTATCGAATGTATCTCAAGCCGCAACTGAAGTAAGTTCAATTTGTGTACGAACTAGTGATGGGATTGAAATAAAACATGAATAGTCGATAACTATTTTTTATTCAAACAATTTTATCAAGGAAAGTGTTTTTCGTTAAAACATGGTATGGAGGACATATTTGAACGTTTTCTAAAATTTTTATGTTACTTGTCGATGGAGTAACACAATTTGGCATTTCAATAACTTTCTTACATTTTAACTTTTTTTTTATTCGACTGGATGGCAAACGAGCAAATGGGTCTCCTGATGGTAAGAGATCACCACCGCTCATAGATACCTGCAACACCAGGGGGATCTAATTAATTAATGAACTCCGGATCTAATTAATTTATTGGATCAAAGTCAAAACAAATGAATTTTTTTCTTTTTATGGCACTCATAACTGCTTCATAAACACTTTATTCTTAACGAGATTTTTTCCTAAATAACGCGCGGCTTTTCACGTCGATACTTGAACAGCACTAAAACAAAATGGTGCGGCGCACGCGCCACTCGCTCTCCTCTCCTTGCGGCTACGAGGCCTGCGATTCAGGAGACTCAAAAGATCGCGTAACGCACCAAATGAATAAAGTTATTACTCAGTGCGTTAGGGACCTAAACGATCTCCAATTTTTATTAATACACTGGTGAATTTAATTTTTAGCAGGAAACAAGTTTCTATATTTGTCTCCGTCATATTTGTAGTAATTCAGCTGCTATTGCCTCCCGCACAGAGGTGCGAAACACGAAATCGGGTGCCGCACTGAATGAAAGACTCACACGAGATGTTTTCGATCTCATAACGCAGTGAACGTGTTAAGATTTACAAGTGGCTAATTTATTCATAAAAAATATTTTTAATGTTTTTTTTACTATAAACCTGTTTTATTTTCAATAAAAACACAGCAGGTTTGCACAAATATAGGTACCTACTACGCTTCTCGCGTTTTTCTGTAAATCACCGTTCGGACAAGGTTCGGACCGAAGCCATTTATTAAGAAAAAAAATCACCGTTTTGGAACTAAGTACCTAAGGCCGCCTATTGTTTACCGTATAATTTTTTTCTCTCTGTATTTGTTTTCTGTATCACTTACTATTTCTGGTGTACAATAAAGAGTCTTTGTATTGTATTGTATTGTATTGTAAGTACCTACTGCGTTTGAAATTAGAAGGACGAAGTTGTGGCCGAGCCGTAAAATCTACTCCATACTTTTCGTACTGTTCTATTATGCCAGCTATACAAGCTTATCAGATGGCTTCGGCCGAGGGTTTGGGTTAGGATAACACGTGCTCGGGAGATATCGGCCAGCATTTAAATTTTAAATTTGTACTTGAAGAGATCGTGTCGGGGGTGAAATGGGGTGCATTTTCGAAGCTGTGCCACTTTTAAGGCTTTACTTGTACTAATAAATACAAATACTGTTTAAACAACGTGTTCTTTTGAAGTCGGCAACGTACCAGTTGTTCTAGCGGCGTTTACCAGAACGGCTTATTTCGCAAAAAAACATTAAATAATGGTCAAATGTTGTCCATTATGAGGTAATAGTAAAAAATTTAAATGTTCTAGTAGGTATCTTATAAATAACTATAGAGTTTTAAAGATATTTTGAGGGCTTTTAATTAAGTATGCCGTTTACTTTTTTTTGGTCATAATTTGGCAATTTTAAGGTCTTCTTAAGTACTCAGAATCACTTCTTTCGTCTTCGTACCTACCTACCTACTTTCATCGTCCAAATCAATATAATGTTAATAATTCTAAATGACTAAATTTAATTAAAACAAAAAGTCAAGGGCATTTAAAACTAAAAACACTGACGCATTAAATACTACTAGATATTCCGTAGTGCATTTATGTCGTTCTTAAAAACCGAAAAACTTAACGGTTAATTTAAGATATAGCTGGAAGCTAGAAACAGGCGTAGCACTGGCCATATATAGGATTCAGTATCCCTCAATGTCTATGTATGCCAAGGAATCCAGCAAAAATACTGCCTTTTGGAATTACAAACTTATGCTTGCAGCTGAAAAAAGTAGCTTCGTTATAAATTTAATTTGAGGAGAGTCCTTGCAAATGCATTTGTATAACATGGTATTTGACTCGATGGTATGCTATAATAATTAGTACCAAGTACCTTGTTTTAATTACGTTGAGTTTATTAATTATTTAATGTTATTTTGATATTTTATCGACCATAGTAAGCGGTGTTTCCGTTTACATTATTTGGTAACCCTTTCGTCGCTTATCAACCTTTTTTTCAATGAAACTGAAATTATACTGACCCGTTTCTGTACTAAAAATAGTATGATTTAATTATTATGTAAACAGTTTATGATGATATAAAAACACAAAACTTAATTAAGCCTTGGGTAAAAAAAACCTAATTGTCTGTCATTATTAAAAAATATTGTTTTTTTTTTCTTTTGTCACGCGAACAATAAATTATGAAAACAAAACCACGTCAAGGCTTAGGAGTGGAGAAGAGAGTGGGAGGCTGTGACGTCACGTCACATGTCACGGCACTTCACGGCTCTGTAAAATTTATGCGACACGAAACTTTTTTTCTTTTACCGTTAGGTAGTGCAGTGATGCGTAGATACATATCTTCGATTAATTTTTATTTAACCTTGTCCCAGCTTTAACCCCCAAAGTTTTAAATTTAGGACATAATACGTCAAAGCAAATGTCAACTTTTACTGAGTGACATTTTCAAATTCTTATAATCGAAATTTGACGTGGATCTTGCGAGGAATAAATGCTCTTAAAACCAGGCCTCTAAAATTTAATAAAAAAGATCCGCAAATTCTATTGCTACTCAAGGCATAAAATATTGCCCTTACAGGGTACTATTTGACGTCATGCTCCAAAAAAGCTTTTTAAAACAGTATTCATATTTTGGGATTAACTTTAATATTTCTTAAACGAACCGCGAAACCATTTTTACGCCTCCTTGTGCAACAAGCGCCCGCCGTGATCAAATTTTATTGTTATGTGTTTTATTTTATAAGCGGATAAAATATAACAAAAGCCTATCGTTACTTATAAAATAAATATGAGCGTTTGTTTGTTATTACAACGATGGAAGTTGAAGAGCTCCGTGAAATCGAAAAATTAAATTATTTTAGGAAATTGCCTAAGTTATAATAACTTCGCAGGAAAAACTTTTTATGAAAAAGATTACATTATTTGTGTGTAAAGTTTTGTTTTGTATCTAAATATTAATTTGTAAAAAGATACAAAAATTATTCAATTAAATATTTAATCAACTCGAAAACAATAGTTATAGTTAGGGCTCTTTTCAATGTGTATTTTTAATTCTTTTATATATTGCTTAAAACGAAGTAAATAACAATTAAATAACAACCCTCTTCCAATAATTCGATTGACTTGAAATTTCGTACATAAAGAGAGCACGTAGCTGCTCTGGTGACAATTTACTAATCAATTAAGTATCGTTATAGTAACCTAACCAACAAAAACTTGGAAAACCCTCTACTTTGTCACTTCAAAGTCCAATATCTCAAAAACCATTGCTAGAAAACTTGCTTTTAAACAAAAAAAACCTTCAATTAAAATCCTCCCGTCCTCCTGTTTAAGAGCTACGGTGCCATAGACAGACAGATACACAGATACACTAGCAGTCAAACTTATGACACCCCTATTTTTGCGACGGTAGTTAAAAAAGGTGCATAAAACTTAATTTTAGGTTTGGTTTTTTATAAAGATTAGCTGATTTCCTAAATCATACCTCATCATGCAAACACAGTCATAATTAAAAGTGTTAAATATCATTAAAAATAAAACTAAAATATCATCAACAAAAATTTCAACCAAATCCCGAGGTGACGACAGTAAACACCCATAACTTGTATTTTATGCATTTCATACAACATAAAATTTTATAATACAAAAAGACCAATAAACAAATTTAATCGCATTCGACATAGTACAACCGTAAAATAAAATATATTGAATTTTTTTATCGCCCATTGTTATACTATCGAGAGTATTAGGCTCAATTTATTTATAACATTTCGTGTTTAATATACTAACCTTTCGCCTCGGTGCTTTCCGTTTTATTTGAATGCTCTCAAAAGTACTGGAAAGCCTTTTACTTTAGCGGGCTGAAATGAAACCTTACTTATATCACTAGTATGCTATTGATGTAGCTAAGCAATTTATGGAACTGTCAAAAATATCAACAGTTTATATTTAAAATTATATTTAAAACTAGCTTTTGCCCGCGGCTCCGCCCGCGTGGTATTCGGTTATCGCGCGCTGTTCCCTCGGGAACTGTCCATTTTTCCGGGATAAAAAGTAGCCTATGTCACTCTCGGGCCCATAAACTATCTCTATGCCAAAAATCACGTCGATCCGTCGCTCCGTTACGGCGTGAAAGACGGACAGACGCACAAACATACAAACACACTTTCACATTTGTAATATTAGTATGGATAGCCTATCAATCTGCCCATTCTTCCTTGAGCTTTTGTACTTATAAAATGTACGTAGTGACAGGTACTAAAGCGTAAAAGTATCTTTGAATTTGGCTGTACCTACGTACCTAAAACCATACGATCAGACATATTGTATAAAGTAACAGATCGATACGGACAATCATTTCAAAGATCGAAATCACGATGAATCTTTAGGACATACTTAATCTAAGTTGCATTGAAAACTTGACATGTATACATATAGTATAGATATGTATACAGGGAGTCTCTGACCATGGGGTTTAAATCCAAGGTTCTATTCTCACATGACTGAGCTACTTTTATTCTACAAATTTTTAAAAATATGATCACTGTTCTTTTTTTTCATACAAATTAAATGTAATTTTCAAATGTATGCGATACAATTAAAAATTGACAGCACTTTGATAAAAAAATATCTAAGAGATGTCAAACAAATGTCAAAAAACATTTTAAGGCCCCCGTACCAAGAGACAGTAATAACACCGCCATATCCGATACACTGATTTAACAATAATACTTTAAGGATCAACAAATTATCTAAATTCAATTTATTTAAGTTACATTGTTTTAAACTTTGAGGATGAATAAAAATGATCTAAGTTTAAATTTTGCTACCACCATCTTGCTCACTAATCTTGCCTTGAAGCAACAGTGCTTGCACTGTTGTTTCGGCGTGGCGAGTAAGACAGCCGGTGAAATTACTGGCACTTGAGGTATCCCATCTTAGGCCTCGTCGAATAAAAAAAAACAAAGTAACTTAGTTCTGCGAGTAGAATCGAAATTTGAATTTAAAGTCCCATGGAGGCACCCCGTATAAGCTACCATCCCCATTGAGTTCGTTTTGGATTGCGCAAACATTGAAAAGGGGTGCCGGAGTTGTTCGAGTAAATAGATGACCACATTAATTAAATTATGTGTCGGTTCGAATTAGCGGCTGCATGTGGAGGTACCCTAATTATTTGCATACCATCAACTGCAATCGGGCAATAAAAACGGTTTGAATGTTACAGAATTATCCAGGAATTCGACTTGTTTTTTATGAACTGCAAATTAGCTCTTCAACAGACACATTTTGCTATAAGTAACACATTTTTATTTTACACAGTTGAAAAGACCAAAAAGTAGATATTTTAGACATAATATTTTGGTACTTTAACGTAAAATAAAAATTTATTTGGTTTGGGTTTTAATTTTGAAACGGGACCCGAGCCGAGTGGCGCTCAGTCGGTTTTTTACAATTCCTAAATACGTAAGGAAAAATCAAAATGGCCGATTATCACTCTGTCACATTGACATATGAATCTTAATGAAAGTATCCATGGTATATAGGTAATTGGGAAGTTGACGCCATTAAAAAATAATTCGAAGGCACGACTCCAGTAAAAAAAACGGTTTATTTTAGCCCTGAAAACCAGATTAATTTTCGATATACTGTAAAATTAGATTTTTTCTTGCTTTAAAACAAAAAATAATTAGTTGATTGAGTGTGCGAACAAATAGCGACTTATAACGTCATAAGTCGCTATTGCCATTGAAACTCTTTGGGAGAATTGTGTTTTGACAACTCATAAAAAGTACGTCAGTTGATTGGTGGTGTCAACATCCCTATTGCTACTCTACTCATCTTTACATTGGCATTGGAACGTGTATATTCAAACTTTAAAAGGCGACATTCGTGCCTCAGCTAATTCCCACCACAAATACAGGGGGATTCAAAACGCGGATTCCGGCGCGCGACCATTTTGCTGTAAGTACATTTACAGCATTCTACGTCGGATACTGCATAAGATTGGAGTAAAAGTGAGACAGGCGTCACTCGCGTCTTGCATTGTCTCGGTCGAGATAAGGGACAATGCGGAGGTCCCAAGTTGGGAGGGTTTCGGACAGTGACGAGGTGAATGGCCTTCCCTTATAGGTTAGGGCTAGGTTAGCTTTCTTGGAGAGCTGAATTTGAATTTAGTTGGGTGCGTTGAGGAGAAGTAATTGCAGTTGAAGTCTCGACTGTGAGTGCAATGAATAAAAGTGATTCGAAAAATTATGAAATAACAATTTGAGTTTTTTTAGTCTGTACCTAATAAGTGAAGATAACTCAATTTGTACTTTAAAAAAATTACACTATTAAAAAGTTATTGCAAAATTCTCTTCATCCCGTGGGAATATTGCATGTAATTTGCCAATGTTGATCAGGGATAAGTGTATAATTCCAGAGGATCGATTCACTGACACTTAATAACTTTTTCCATTAACTAAAGTCAACTGGTCTGCGAAATGACAAATCTTCTATTCTATTAATTCTGCCAAAGCTTCAAAGTTCACAAAATGAAATTTATTCCATGAGATCAATTTAAACGGTTTTTTCATTAAAAACCTGACTATTATGGGACAGAACTGTCGTTCTCTATTAACGACTAATTGTTAATGTATCGCAACGCCCACACTTGACTTAATGGCATCTAATTTTACTAATTTACGAGATCGCTCCCAAAAACCCAATGATTACAAACTTATCGTTACAAGTGGTGAAAGACAAGAACTAACCTTTCCTTATACGAATTAGATTCTATCAATTGACTATGCTGCATCTGTCACACGCATTAATAAATTTGTCGGGATTTAATCGAATATGTCGTAGGTATAACTTTGAAAAAACGCTGTTAAAGTTTTGTCGGAATTAATTATAACGCAAAAGAGTTAAGTGACGAAGTTTTCTGGAATCTTGTTATAACAAGGTGATAATTGGAATTTAATAAGAATTAGATATGTACTAAAAATATTAAATTATAGTAAACCAGTTCATGGGTGGAATTCTTAGACGTATTACTGAATAAAATGAAAGGTTTAAGGTTTAACATAATTTTTATAGTGTTCGTTTAACATAATTTTTAAGGTGACGGTCCTGGCTGAAAATCAGCGCTGGGGTGTTTTAACGCTTCAGCATTAAGGTGAGCCAGTGTCCGATTCACAACCGCAATGACATATACCTACCTTTCTTTTTACTTTTCTTTATGTATTTATTTATACCCTAATAATATTATTGTGTCTTGTGTTGTGAATAAATGTATTTTCTCTCTTTTCTTTCTTTTATAGTCAAAAATGTCAACTAATGTCGTATCATACGTGAAAGAAGAACCCAAGTCTACTGACGTATTTTTTCCACTTGGCGAGTTTTTGACTGTCATTTACGTGCCCAAAGATAACAGAGGACTATAATTATGTCAGTTACAGCATTTTGGCAAACAACGTTGTAACCTGCACCCCTAAACCCCCATGTCACCTCAATCCGTTAGCTTAGCAACGTAAACTAAAGCAATAACAAAATTACTCAGACCTTTGACGGCAATTATTAAGCCTCTAATAGTTCGTAATGACTACGTGATATAGAAACAAGAGGGGTCAAAGATGACTGGTAATACAACTCAGCATTGTTTAGGGTCAGATCCCTAATTGATTTGTGTACACAACCATTATGTTATGATAATGAAATGGTTATTTCTGAGGTAGTGTTTTTGCTGGTGAATAGTTTCATGTACATTTCACAGCAAACACCTATTATATTGCTTTGCGATAAATTTAACTTCAAAAAAAATTTTTTTCGGAATATTGTACATTTGCCACACATCATCCATAGGTGTATATATTAAAGTTAATGCTTACACTAGTGTTAATAAAATAAAATAAAACAATATACCTAACAAATCTAACAATCAAATTATATACGCTAGTGGCCGCGTGTGATACCGCATACTTTAAATAAATCTATCCCTTTTGGTATAAATTCACTTTTTTCACAAAATTTATTGCGATGTTTTTTCTTTAAAAGAGTTCAAGACAACTCCTAAATTACTATTTGCTTCAATGAAAATTTGGCTAAAGATTGTTGAATCAGGTTTCAAAAAAAAAAGGTAGCTTTCACTTGCATTTTTTTTTACTTCGCCCTTTGCTTCGCCCCCATTCCAGTCTTTATTTTTATTTTCTTATAAGAAACTTAGTCCTTAACGATCACAACAAAAAAATAATTGTCTAATTCGGTGCCGTCGTTGCGGAAGTTATGCGCGCATACATTTCAACAATTCATTTTTATTTAAGTAGTATATAGATAGAAGATACAATTAAACTAAGTCATACCATGCTGTTTCTAACACAGTATTGCCCCAAACTTGTCGATAATACCAACCAAACACCATAGACAATGACCATTAGCGGTATCTTTGGTTAACTCGAACAAGAACGGTTACAAATCAACCGAGATATTCAATCTCGGGCCAGAATAGCATTAGAATATCGCATCAGATATAACGCGCAACTAAAGGGGATTAGCGACATTACGCCCCGGGAACGACTTAGTAGTAACCATCTAGATACGACAGTTTGCAATGTTGAAATGTCAAAGCATGGAATTTTGAAGCGTAGACTTTTTTCTGGTGAGTTATGCGCCTTAAATTGTAAGTATATTTAGTACAATCGTATAAAAATACTAATGATGACTAAGTTTCCATAATAATTATAATAAATTAATATCATGGAACACTTGACACCAATTGACCTAGTCCCAAATTTGTACTATGGACTCTAGGTAGCGAATAAACAGACTTGTATAGATAAATACATACTTCAATACACATTAAACAAGACCCGAGAGCAAACATTCGTATTATTCATACAAATATCTGCCCCGGTCGGGGATCGAACCCGGGACCTCAAGCTTCGTAGTCAGGTTCTCTAACCACTTGGTCATCCGGTCATCGATTGACGTCATAATTGTTCTTTGACGCTCTAAACCGTTGGAGGCTTTAGCCCAGCAGTCAGTGAGATGTTTCTATATTGACCTACTAGATACTCCAAGCGAGCTCTTTCCATTGCTCTTTTATTGACCTTGAGTCCTTCTTTTATGGCCTACTGTGAGATAAAAATTAACAAAAAATTAACAAAAATTATCAAAAATTATCAAAAATTTGGAATTGAAATAAAAAATACAAAATGATTCCAAAAAAAAAAACAATCTTACTGTGAGAGACCTCGTCTGTACTGAAATTGTATAAAAATACAAACCACATCTAGCTCCCTTAGCTCTCACTAACGATCCGTAAAGGGATACGGAAAGGATAGGTGAAGGGCTGTGAACAAATTAAGGGATCCTAATGGTTATCGGTGGTATCAGCGCGACCGTCCGGGATGAATTTTAATGTAACTTGCTGTTTTGCTGTAAGTGTACCTTATGCCGTAACCGACGTAACTGCTGTAACTTGAGTTGTCGTAATTTGACTGATCGATCGAAAAAGGCCTACTCCGAAATTCGAAAATCGAAGTTCGTATCACGCTCGTATTGAATAGTATAAGTGTCAGAGGGACGGAACGACACTAACTTCGATTTTCGAATTTCGGAGTAGCCCTGCAGATTTTGAGCCGAAAACGAAACTGAAATAGAAGCTAATTTCTGTATTTTAAAACCGAAATCTATTTTGAATGTGCACTATGTATTGTAATATTTTGAATTTTTATACAATATGGTTGGATTAGGTTAGATTCGTAACATTATATATAATGTCTGTTTATGTTTACGTATATGTTTATGTCAAAGTGGAGGAGGACGAGTATGTATAACTTATTCCGTTACACACACTACACGAGATGCAAAACGTGCCCTGTATAAGAGTTTATTCTATATGATAGCATTTATCATATTTCGAACGTATAACTAAATGCATGTCGTCATATTACCACTAAGCCAGAAATATACCTTTAATACGCATAACTAATAAACTATCAGCGTAAAACTTGCAATTATAAATTTATAATGATTTCTCGTCAAGTTTCTCTTGCCGACCGTACCAGTGCCATAAACCACGACGCCATTTTGTGCAATAAATAACAAAATGTAACCCATAAATAATAACTTTCGTAATAATAAATTCTAAGATGTATTCATCTTCAAAGCAAGTCTGTAGTAATTATTCAAATTACTGCCTTATCAGTCCAAAGCAGTTTTCAAGCCCTCCTTCAAGACTGACAAACATACTTGCGTGCCTCACAAACCTTATTTAGTACACTCTACAGTTCAAAATGCCGTAAGTCAAGTTAATTTAAATTAATGCTTTGTTATCATTATCACTGCTTCGTTCTTGTGCACTTTAATTACATACGTTCAGTTTTTTATTTAAAATATTCTGTTCTTTTAATAAACATTATTCATACACCCTGTATCAAATCAAAATCTATTTATAAATATTTATATTTTAATTTCTAAAACGGTTTGTTAGATTCTAAATTCAAATTTCAAGACGTTCTAAGTGGCCAGTACTGTATCTGCGGCCATAAGTTACATCCCGCGGAGATATCGATCTAATCTATCGATTCACGTTTATCGAGCACAGCTTGTATCGATACTCGCTTATCGCTATAGTATTTGTCACGATTTCGGTACCGTAAGACAAATCGTATTAAGGCGCTGTTTTGTATTAGGTATTTTTTACAAAATATTGTATCTTTTTCTGTCACATACATATCTTGTTGTAACGTACTTACTTGATTCTAAAACGTAACATTATGTTTTTTTATTCTACTCCTCTGACCATCAACTTAGTGAACTACATACGTGACCTCCCATTGTAAAACTGATTTTACCTATTCATATTTTAAAATAATGAACTTGGATCCATAATGCCGTTAATGGCGCCTCTCTGCGTACAGCAGTTAAATTTAACATTCACATTACACTTCTCCTTAATCCTTCTCCAATACAGAGTTCGTTTGCGTACGTAGTCATACCAACAAGAGGATAAGCATTCGATCATCGATTACGATCCATCGTCATCCCATTGTTTGGAGCAATCGATTTATGTACCGAGATATGCGATTAATAACTCGTGATATTGTATATCGATTATTTATCGATAGCGCCGTATTTTGGTGGTTTTCACATTAATTTCACTGTGATAACGATGTTTTAGTAATCTGCCTGTATCGGGTGTTAGATTTGTCAGATTTTTTATTAATGTTCTTGCTAATAAAATATGGGTGGCTCATATCTACGAATTCTGATTTGATGGTTTAGATTTTAACGTGCGTGAAATAGGATTGTTTTTTGAATAATGTTTATTGAGTTAACCAAAAAAAAATTCTTTCAAAAAATTGTCCCTATATTGTGTGATTATTTCACAGTATTAGTCAGTCTAAATTTTAAATCACCCTTTTGTTAGCCTTTAAAACGACGGATATTCCTGTATTAAAAACAGAAGTAATTTGCTGTACTAAATAACTTTAAAACGCAATAGCAAACTATTATTTTCAGTTGCAGATTCAATCGCAATGAAAACCGAGTAGGAGTATTTTTTGTCTACTATCGATTTTAACTTGACATTTATGTAGTAGTACCAAGGTCAAAATATCTTTATTCAATTTAGGCTGTAACAAGCACTTATGAATGTCAAAAAAAATCTACCAATGATTCGGAAAAACCTCTGTTGAGAAGAACCCGGCAAGAAACTCAACGAGGTATTTTTACCGACAGACTTGACTAGCGTTAGTTTTTTCTATATACCCAACGTTATGCGTAGTTGTATGCATCTGACAGTGCGCAGTTGACAGGTGTTAAAACTGTTAAATCGGCCGAGACACGCGCGTGACCATCTGACTCACAGCCTCACGATTGCATAATACAAAAACGTCGTAATTACACTTACAATGATTTAATCGGTTTGGTTGAAAATCTCATGGCTTAAAGCTTATTGATTTTTGTTCCGGTGTTTTTCGGCTAATTGTTTTATGGATGTTTGGTTAAATGTATGTCGCGAGCTTGGCAAGTAACTTAACAACAACTCATCAGTATTGCAACACAGGAACGTTAACGTTGCATCATAAAATGTGACTGTAAGATTCCAATGTTATCCATTGTCTTTTCGTAGTAGAAAACTATGTTAGTGTGAATTGATTACAAAATAGTCTAAACACAAAAAACTACATGTTTTTAGTTTCCTAGCACACGTTCAACATTGCCGCTTTGGCATCTTTTTACATAACAAAATTTGTCTTTAGTCGAAATTACTGTCACCATACAGGGTAACGGTCCATTGCAAAAATATTTAGGCGTTTCAACTCTCGTTAATGTGTTCCCATTATTGTACAAATATGGTAATAGAGGAAAGTCTTTTTGATTGGCTAAATACGTTTAGCTAACATACGTGTTTATATCTGAAGCTGATTGTATCTCGGTGTAAAACATCCATTCACACTAGCTTGTACTAAATCAATGTCCTCTGCATGTTCTTTTATTACCTGCAACAGGTACGAAGAGGCATGTGCAGGGCTCACATACCGCATTTTGCATAGAGTTACAGTGTTTTGTAAACAAATATAAATATCCGCTCAAACTGTAGTATGTTTCTTCAGTCATGCATTTTGTTTACCAACTCGAATAAGTAGACATATGATTTTTTGCATGAGTGGTAGTGCAGGTGGTAGGACCTTGTGCAAAGTCCGCCCGGATTGCTACCACCATCTTGCTCGCAAATCCTGCCGTGAAACAGTGGTGCTTGCACTGTTGTGTTTTGACGTGGAGAGTAAGACAGCCGGTGAAATTACTGGCACTTGAGGTATTCCATCTTAGGCCTCTAGGTTGGCAAGGCAATGCATCTGCAATACTACTGGTGTTGCAGATGTTTATGGGCGGTGGTGATCTCTTACTATCAGGAGACCCACTTGCTCGTTTGCCATCCAGTCGAATAAAAAAAAGAAAAGAGTTTAGCACAATCCTTCTTAATAGCAAGTAAATAGATCAACTACATTTTAATATTAACCCACATAAGAACTACCTATTGTTATTGCAATGTTTAAATATCCATTAAGTTATAGGCTATAGATCAGACAAAGATTCATACTATGAGTCAAAAAACTTAGAACTACATTTTATATCTTCCTTATTAAGTTCAAGATTTATATCACATCGAGAATTAAACGGAAAGTATTTTCTCACTCCATTAAGTGCAATTTAGCCGTCAGTGCGTAATTAAGTACTTGCCCGGGGAAATCACAATTAAATTAATAACATTATAAACCTACCGATTCAGATTGCACACATATCTTATTCCAGTTCATCTTTAGTATATAAACTCTTAGCTACTATAGTTTTTGAAACTTACTACCTAACTTAATCATTTGTTTTTATAAAAGCTAAAATGAGTGAGTACCTACTCCTAGATTTCCAGATCAGAAACCAAAGCCGTGCAAAAATTTATAAATCTATTTATACAAACATCGTAAATCCGGAACTAAAATCGAAACATACTTAAACTCACACCATAACAGTAATAGCCGAGATAAAATATTCCAAAGTGTTTTAATAGATCGACATCAAACAAAAATCATGCGCGCTACAAAAAAACAAACGCCGCACGCCCCGCGTGCCTTACTATCTTAACATCTTAGGTCGATAATTAAAAAAGTCATCAACAAAGAAAGTACGAAGGCACCTGACATGCCTTCTTAACATGGCAGGTTAATGTAGATTCACATGTGAACTTAAAGGTGAGAGCGATCCACCGGCGGCAAGGCCGGCCGGTCCTGCTACTGCAAACCTCGCTTCTCTATCCTGGTAATAAGGTCAATAATCCCACGATGGCCATTAAGAGTACAATTAAGAAAGTATCCGATAAGAAGACCAGGGTGAAGGAGTGAGGAGCTTACGGGTTAGAGTTACGGTTGCTTTTGTTTTGGAATGCGAGCGCAGACCGGTTGGGTCGGTCGCGAACTTTTACCTATAAATTTGTGTCGGCCAGCAGGTACTAGGATCTTCTATGGCCTGTGCCGTAAATAAAAACAATTATGGTATTGAATTTAACTTCATAAAATATAAACTAATTTATAAATACAGGATGATTTAATTTCAGTAATCGTTAACGTGAAATTGTTGCAAAATGCTGTGCTTGAATTAGGTACACCAAAAGTTACATTATTTCTCACACCAAATTATAAAGCTGAATTTAAAACACTTAAATAAGATGATATAAGATAATTTGTTCAATAATTTTCAGACCAAGATAACAAGAGATACAATGTCTTACAAAAAAAGTCTGTATTACACTTATCGTTTAACATGCAAAACAAAAAACCTTAGCGGACAAATACACCATCTGATATGCATCAGCAATCAACCAATTAGAGAAACGGGGGCCGATTGACCGACCAATCAATTCACTTCGTGTAATGTCACTTCTAACTCACTCGCACTCGTTGGTCACAAGTCAAGTTTACCAATAATATTCTCTGATGATGATATTGTTAGTGTTTCTATTTACCGCTTTCGCTTATAATTTAAAACAAGTTCATTTAGCTGGGAATGCATTTCACGACGAGTCAATTAAAGCTGGCATCATTATTGCGATCTGTTTACTCTGTTCACGACTATATTGAGCAGTGTTGATTAAACTACTTCTCACATATTGTATTTAACCCGGAGTACGCTGGTAGGTAGAAGAATGTAACTATGTCTTCCTAAAAGAGACGAAGAACCGAAACTGAGTACTAAAACATTCAAATGCTTAGAAAATTGAAGTAAGTACGTTAAGTTATTACGATCAGTGACTACCGTTTGCAGCAGTTCTCTATCATAATCATCCATTCTATCGTCAACATAGTCAATCGTTCGCGGCGCTCGGTGGAACCCTGTCGTGATCAGCATTTGCTTTATCAAAAAATAAGTCTTTATGAAAGTAGCGCAGGCTCCCTGTGACAGGGTTCCAACGGATGTCGCGTCCGAGCTTGTCTTGGTTTATTTAGCAATGTTAGAAGAATTTTGAAATTATGATCACATTGTTCAGACAAATTATAGAGACTCCTTAACTCAAAACTCTTTTTAATTTAAGATTAGTAGCTAAAGTTAATCAAGTGCAATATTCAATTTTTATTGAAATAAACAGTTTGATTAATTTTGTCCTGAATCAAAGTAACTTAACGTAGGTAGGTATATATACAGACACTCTATTCTTTCATTACATTAACGTGTCGTAAAACATGGACCAGTGTCAACAACATCGTATCTACACTTACCGCATTTACGCCTAAGAGCTTATTACGCATGCACCCTTAGTTTTTTGCGATATATTGGGAGTATTTTACTCTCAGGAAGTGTTTGCTGTTTGCGTTATTTACAGCATAAGTGCAGGGGTCACCGCGAGATATGGCGAAGAAAAACGCCTCTGACGCCTATAATGAATTGAATGAAAGAATGTGTTTTAGCAGAATTTAGGGGTGTTATTTTTTTTAGTGTGACTCATCATCATTTTAGCGGTCGATGTAGTAAAATGCGCAACTAAGCTTTAGACGATTCCATCAAATAATTATAGTTAAATTTAAATAAATAAGCATATCGTCAATTGTGGTTTTCCCAAAGCGGTCGATTAGCGAAATGTCAATACAAAAATAATGCTTTTAGTAACTCGAACGTGCAACTCTAGTTTCATTAACATACAAACCTGCAATAATTATGCTAATCAATAGAAACCCAGTATTACTATATATTTTACGCACAATTAAATCATAGATTAAGATGTCGTTAAAGAAATTTACACGTTTGGAAAATCCATAAAATACATCACAAGATGACCAGATTACTTAGACCTCTGGTAATCTCGGTAATTTTTATTGCGCCATTCATTTTAAAAGGGTCTTTGTTGCCTGGTCATCGGATACCTACCCGAATTTGTGTGAAAGATAACACCTCGTTGAATGCTTTTTTTATGGTATTTAAATTACCTATTTCGAGGTAACATTCCATGGCTCCTATATTAAACGATTGGTTTTTAAACTTCGTCACTAAATTTCTTTTCAAGTATCAAATAAAATGTTAGCACGTGCTCATTGACTTTACGGCACAAATAAATTCTGTAATTTATTGGCCAGCGTTGGTTCAAATGTTTGTGGTTTACGCCTTTAGGTGCTTTGGCCAATACTGATGGCCAACATCGTTGGTATTGGCATGGGCCGAGACCTGATTTATTAGCTCGAACCCCCAGAATGAATAAAGTACTACCAAGGGCCGCCATTTGTCTCTATCCTGTATAGTAAATGGGAGATTTAGGGGGCATTTTAGCTTAAAAAATGTATTATTTCTTATTTATGCGGCCAAAACTACATACATCATTTCTGATTGTTGCTTACGGCTATACAAAAAAAGTATTTTTGTAAGTTGAAGCTGGTAGATTTAGAATTTTTACACATTAAGCTGTGCTAAAAGAAGGGCATCAGAAAGTACGCAATAGGTATTAAGAACAGGTACTTACATAAACTAATCATTTTGTTTTGCAACCTAGCTTATAGTGACGTCAGTTTTAGTATACCTACATCGCGCCGTGCAAGTATAATACAAAACTTAAGATTATAATAAAGTAAAAATCTGTTTTTTAACAAAGCGTATAGTGATAATTCTTTGCACCGGGAATTTTAATCCATGATCATTTCACCAAAAAAATATTAAAAAATAGGAAGGTATTTAATATTTTGTTCAATATATTTTTATATTTTTTCAATGTAACACTAGCATTCATAGCATCCTTATAAAAAGCAGGCCATTAGCATGAAACAAACATTTACGCCACAAGGCATTAGAACTAAGTGAAAATATCTATAATGTCCCCTCACCCCAAACTATTTCCACAAAACAAGAGGAAACTATTTTCGTCGAACAAAAAAATGTTTCCGGTAAAAGATTTATTGGGTAACCTTACTCACAGCGCTGGTATCCTTGGTGAGCGTGAAATGAGGTGTTACCCTCCTCCCCGCTTTTTCATCGCTTTTTTCCGCTGCACTGACAGATTTTTTATTGCTCAATTAATCCTATTTCGCGGAGATTTGCCTGATCTGAAAAGTGAGAGACTTTTGATAATTTAATTACTAAGAAATTTCTGATTCTAACGCTTTCCCAGCTAGATCTTAGATAAAGTCTTAAGTAGTTTCCGTTCACATTTAAGCAAATAATGTATAAAGATTGATGTTTCAAAATTGCTTTAAAATAGGAAGTTTTGCAATGAAGATGAAGCCACGGACGCAAGCAATTCAAGTTATAGAATGATTAGTTTTATGTTGGCCATCATTAAGGTTTCAAACGCGTTTCGCATTCATAGAACCATGGCACACAGCCTCGCTTGCATATAACATAATGCAAAAGGGCCAATCAACTTTTTTAGCGACACTAATCTGTCCGCGAAATTTTGCAAACAGTTGCAAATTTTTGTCAGTAATTTTTTTTCTGTAATTTACTAAATGGTGTACTTGAATACATGCCATCCTACGTAAGTTCAACCTATTAAACCGTGAAATATCTTGATGGAAGTACGATTTTTTGGGAACGCCAGAGACAATTTTGGTAACGCAGGAGACGCCCAAAGTGTCGATAAAAAAGTTGATTGGCCCAAAATGCAGAAATCCTGATCATTCATTCATTCACTGTAGGTATACCTACATACATTCCTAATGTTCACTACCTCATAATACTTTAATTTGCTCTGGTTCATAATATTATAAAATATTTACATAATTACTGAATAACGGCGTAAACTACAGCAAATTGCCGTAACTGTTGCAATCCGGAAGCGTTGCATTTACAGCATTCTTCCTTGAATTTGCGGTCAACAAAAAATACTTACGACAAACATAACCAATAAATCTAACTCGTACGTGTTCACTCAATAACAATAAAAAAGTCGACCAATAGACATTCCCGTCACGCGCCCCTACATGTCGCCGCCGTAGCCATTGCTGAAATTGATATACATTACCTACCACTCCAACCAAACACACCAACCTTCGTTGAGACTGAACAAGACTTACTTCCCTTTGGCCCGAACGCACCGATAAAATTGTCGTATGTGAAACGACCAATAAACTTTGACCTTCCAAGGCATGCAAAGATTCCCTTTTCTTGGCTATACGTTTAGAGCTTGAGACAGGCGAAGTAGGTCTTGTTAGCTTGGTCGTTTTTTGCCTACGGCTTGACCGCACTTTCAGTGGCTCTCTGGACGCCTGGTATCAATTGCCGGGGAAATATTATTAGTATTAGGTTACAAGTGACCAGTCAAAGCGGCTCGGTAAAAATGATAATGCGGCGCCATTTTTTGCTACATAATTCTCTTTATCAAATGAATACAATGTAACATTGAGCTTTGCTAATTTATAAAATAGTACTAACTTACGTATTTTTCATTTAATGGTTATGAACGATGATGAAAGAAACTACACTGAATGAATTGTGGTTAAGAAATTCTTAACTATAAGGTCATTCATTCATAAGAATAATATCTGAACTAGCAAAACAAACTATCAAACATAACAATAACACAATACCCAAAACTTCATCGTTGAATCACAAAGCAAAGGATAACAGATCTATACAATAAAGATCACTTTCCCTGTCAATAAAAATCACAGCATCTAACCTGAATTTACATCGAAGCTAAAACGTAGTAAAAGTTGTAACACTAGATTGTCCAAAGATATGCCCCTAACACGGTGTAGGCGGTGCCGGGGCGTATCCGCGTGATATACGATACGCCGCGATACACAAACGATCCGATCGATTTAATTAATCAAGTATCTTTAGGATCTAGCACTAAAATTGTAGCCTTCAATTTGTAAAACGCTGTTGCGTTTTAAGCTTTAATGAAATGATTGTTCAAATCAATCGTGATTCATCAAGGGCATATCCTCCATTGTGGGCATGATGGGCATGCCCACAACCCTAATAGACTTGTGACAATACCTTTCACGATCTTTACGGTATTGTGATGGATAGGCCAATATCTTGTTACGCGGAAAAAAGGAAAATGAAATAATCAAATCCAAAAATCATCCATGAGTCACGATTGCTAATGAGTGAGTTCGTACACTGACTCGCATTTGGCCGGTGTTCGGGTGACCACAAACTTTTTTGAGAGCTGGATGCCCGCCTATGATTCATTCACTGTATTGATGGATTTCAGTTACTACTAGAATCTCAACTGCATCATAGTTGTGCTCGTTGACAACAGACTGACTCATTCGGTAACAGTACAGGCATTATAGAAGTCATGGTGCCAACGCCAACGTCAATGAACGACAATATCTAGCACCAGGCTCCATGTAATGTATCGATTGTGCAGGTCAACTCACGATTGTCAACCAAGCGCAGCGACTATCCGTGAACGAAGTTCCTTCAGAGAATCAAGCTATCTATGATTAAAGAAACAAATTACACGGTGGCCACATTAATTTTCTCACTACAAACCATCGTAACTGACACAGATGCTATACAGTCGTAAACTTACGCAATTCGACGTATGATCATTTTCAGAATCGATAATGCGGTAATCCGTAACGATGTTCGTGGAAATCGAAGTGTATCGATTCAAATCGAATCGGGTTTCAGTTATCGATACGATGGCTTACTCGTGTCTAATCAGCGGTCACGGTGCTTCACGCCTGACGTAAGATATTTTCAAGAAAATGCGGTCAATGTGAATTGTGAAGCGATTCGGAACGATATTTTGGACGGGGAGGATTCGATAATCGATCGGTGGTGGCGAATGAGAACTGTCAGACTCTGAGATATTAAAGAGGCCTTTTTTGTATAATGTCGTCAACAAATATCTACTTAATAGATTAAATCTTGGAGGTCAACCAGTTTGAGCTCTCGTGGCGCTATTGTTTCTTGTTTGTCGTGTGTCGTCATGTTTGTTGGAAAATGCAGCATTATTTACATTTTAAAGTAAACTGATCTTTTTCTGAACAATACTTCAATGGTGATTAATGCGGAATTTGATTTTGTTTTTATTTCTCAATATTTATGAGCATGGTGTTTTTTTATTAATTGCATTAGCTGTTACTCTCACTTTATGCTTAGTGCAGTTTTCATGATTTTTTATTTATTTATTATCACAAAATGTATGATTTCTGTTTGTATTTTGCATGATTTTGACACTTCTGAGACTGAAATTTTTACATGACAAATATAAACCACATTAACATGCAACTTTGATTAAGGAATGAATGGATGGCACTTAAAACAAATCAATATATAACAACTTTATATATTCGCTAAAACTTACTGATTTTGACAGAGATCATCCTTCGTTCTCAATCATATCTATGCAGAAATCAAAAGCATAATTGATAATCATCAAATCATCAAATTCATTTTAGTCTCAGAAGTGTAGGTACAGTAGAAAATTTTGAATTTTGATTCAAAAAATACTGTAACCAATGGGGTCTGGTGACGGTTACTTGGTGTTGGTTCTTTCACCATTAATGTAACAATCACTAACCTATTTTCTGTTCTGAGTATTCACCTAGTAGATCGTCCACTTATGCACTGTCACTAACAATATCATCGACTGGGGTACATCGGACCATTTTAAAACGTAAGTATTTCTTTTTTTTTTTCATTATTAACGTGATTTGTTATTGTCTGTTTTGTCAAAAATACTCTTACGGTACCCACATTCCATCGTTATTAATTATTTCAGTTAATTTCATAAAATTCAAATAATAATGTTATGTGGTTATGATTGGTATGTTTGCAAAATAGACAGAAACAAACATTTTCAGTAGGTAGACTCTTTAGTTTGATAAAACTAGTTGAAAATGTACTTATTTTGTAGTTTGTTTTGTAATTAATATTTTTTTAGTTATGAACATGCCATAATATCACTATGCTTGACTTACTTTAACATTTTCTACATAAAATGATATCACTTACTTCAATTAATTAAACGAAAAATATATAATGGTTTCTCCGCAATGTAGATATTTCTATAGGTACTACAGTGTGAAATAGTGTAGTAGACCTATTAGTAGTGAGTACCTATTTGAATGATTATTTCAAACTTAATTAATAAATCCTTGAAAACAGACTTACAAAAGTATTGGTTTAACAAAATTAACTTTTACTCCACTTGACCATACTTACATCCTGCAGAAATAAATAAGACTAGGTAAAAATAAACTTAATCAGCTAAACATTAGCAAACTTATCACCCAAACAATGGATCCCAGGACCTGCCTGGAAAATCTAATAAAATATTATTTTTTCAATCACTTAATAACCTCATGCAATCGTCAACGTAACCCTAACCACAAACCATCAACGCCACAAACAAACAAGACACCCCCAAACCCCGATAGCAAAGCGGCTAATAAGTGAAACCGAGATTTATGGCCGCACAGATATGCAAATAGAATACTCCCTACTAAAAAGACGGGCACAAGAACAGTACAAAAACGTCGTATCGTAACCTACGACAATTCCACAGTAAAATTGTTTTTCCTGGGACTGCAGACTCAGTTTTGGGATGTCGTATTGGTAGTTACGGCGTTTTGGCTTAAGTATACGAGATTGGACAACTGACTGTCGGGGACGGTCTAATTATTTTGTATTAATGTAGATGTTGCTAGGTTGTTGGTTTGTGGTAAGAGATCAAAACTGAAATTTGTTCGTTTTGGTTAAAATGCGATGCCCAAAACCAATCCTAATTAAATTTAGTAGGTACTATCGCATTCTAATAAATTAAATTTACAAGCAGGGTTACTTATTTCCGGCTCCTAAAAATTCTACTTTTCACTATTTCTTCTTGGAACAACTTTTATAATTTATAATGTACGCTGTATTTGTTTCTTGAAAACAACTGCAGTAAAACTATTATTGCTGGGTGATTAAAAGTTCTCCCAATCTTATCTGATTTTAATGTAAATTACTTACATACTTAGTTGATCTATTGTACACATGCACGTGCAATTGCAAATTTGTTTCTGAAAATTGCCTATTTAAATTGACGTAAGTACAGTTACTTCAATTCTAAAAAGTTGATTAATCCAATCTTACACATTTCTTAGGAAGATGGTATTTGCTGTTTTGTCGAGATACGTCATTATTGTCATTACAAGGTTTTATTTAATTTTCCCTGTTTGTTGTTATTTTTGTTGTTGAGTCAAAACTTGCATGTTAATTTTGATCATTTTCAGTAGTCAGATTGACTTGAAATTTGGTACACATAATTTAAGTTAAATGAAAATGCAAGTACAGTCAGCAAAAAGCACAGTCATCCAAAGACTTTGTATTTAAAATGGTTTTTCTACAGAAACTTATTTTAATTAAAACTTCACCTCCGCGCGACACTTGAGGGTTCCGTCCTCATTCTGATAACTTGTTAAAGAGTGATTCGTTTATCAGCGGATGGGGAACGCTAATTACTAGCACCGGTGCTGTAACCAGATTACTGTCTAATTCGCAGACGGAAGGACGTAGATTGTTTTTGTTTTATAAAATTTAGGCATTTTGTTTCACAAGCGAATCGAAGAAATGTGATCTTAGGTATGTAGTAGATGACCAATTCTATCCCCGATCTGTCCCAGTCCCAGCTCTGATATAGAGCGTAGTTCCCACGCGGGTGCAGTGTGACTTGGGAACTTTACACACACCATTTAATTAATAGCACACTATCACTTGTCCAATATGTATACTAACATGTTAAGTTAATTACTAATAATGTATGGATCTTTGTTGTCTGAATAAATAAATGAATTATTATTATTATTATTGGATTTCTTCGCAAGTGTATGCGGGTTTACTCACGAACTTTTCCTTCACAATAAAGCTCATGTTAATTTTCAATTGTAATTTCACACATAAATTCCAAAAAACTCAAAGAGGCAGTCCGGGCTCGAAACCATGACCCTCTGCTTGACAAGCCATAGGTCAAACCACTAGGCTATCATAACCATAACTTTTACCCCCTAGGTGGTGACCCATCAATTAAATTTATTTGACGGATTAATGTGATGTCGTCTCTGTTTGTTTTGTTCGAATAGACGGAGACGGCATCACATTTATCCGTCAAATAAAATTAATCAATGCGTGATGAAACAGCCCCTTAGTCTCATATAGTATTGGTAGCTAATTTGTCAACACATATATAACTTAGATAACGTAAGGTTCAAACTTACGAGTACGCCACCCCTACTTTCCACGGGGGGTTGATCATGTCAAAGCGTGATTCACTGTACCATAGCCACGTATGGCATCCATAAACATGCCAGTTAATGAGCAAATAGACAGAATCACATGGTCTACTGCACTGCTTTGATATCACTTTTGTTTGCTTTTCATGGTTTTTAGGGTGGGTTCCAACGGTACTCTAAAAATATAATAGATTGTACTACAAGAGCATAAAACGAGCGATTTTACCCGAGGCGTTCATATAGCCACCCGAGCCGGTGCGGCGAGGGTGGATAGACACGTCGAGGGGAAAATGGGCTTAAAACCTCTAATTTTACACTCTGCTTTTCGCTTCGATTGCGAGGAAATGAAATAGCAACAGTGGAAACAATTGCTAACTTAGCAGGTACCTTTTATTTTTCTAGCTTTGCTATATAATTATACATGTTTAGTTTTATTGTTTTATTTTGATTGATTTTTTTCTTTTACATCAAATAAAACTGATTAAAAAAATAAATAGGAACTTTTTTGTTTGTGGCTGTTGACACCTGATTACCTTGGTCTTAGACGAAGATTTTACTTTATGCACTTAAGCATAAAAAGGAATTTTATGTCGCTTAGATTCAGCATAAATACCAACTTTACAAGCATGAGAAGCGAAAAAGATCTCTTTCATTCTGCCTGGCATCTCGGCCTATATGCGTACTGCATACACAGGCCTCCTATCACAATGAGAGCTTAGGGCTAGGGCCGTAGCTCCCACGAGAGCCCAGCGGATTCAATTCCTTCTCCATAAATTTCATGATGAATTTCAAATATAGTGTAGAACTAGCTTAATTTTTTTTTTAATTACATCAGCTTCATACAACTTTGTCACGTGGCTCCGTATATCGCCTGCGGGTGCAGATTCCAGACTGACCGCCTAACGAGCGTCATGAATATGCAGTCCCAATTAACAACTCCTCGGGTTCTGATGTCATTTGACGCCGTAAAACATAAATAGAAGGTTAATATTAAACTCGGAAACACTTCCCGACTTTCTTATTTTCAAGGAATGACGAGGAACTGGATTCGATTCCAAGTCATAGATAGATTTTGACAGTTAAACGTCATTACCATCCCACGTTTTTTGGAACAACGGAAGGATAAGTCGTAAGAACTTTGATCATGCTAGATTAAGCTCTTTAGATTTCGTAACATTACCCGTAATCATACCTCTTTTTATAAATACTTTCCGAAACGGTAATGACGAAAAAACACTAAATATTTCCCCGAATTTTTTATTTATATGGAATGATGAAGAATATTGTATTTAATTTCCTGTCATAGACACAACGTGTCTCTGCTCTCTGGACAAAGATGAACAGAACGTGTCGATTAAGATGTTTCTAACTTATTTACAGTATTAACGGAGAAATTACTGATTTATAATTACGAAGACACATTAATTTTATTTTGAAAATACTTTTTTATATTTCTGCAATGACATAATAAACAATATTAGAACATTCCTTAGAATTAACTCTAATTGGAAGACACCTTAAGTCAAAAGAACGGTTTGTGTGTTGATGGAAACCGTTCGTTTGACCTAAAATCTTAGATAATTTAGGCAATTCCAAAATATTATACATATAAAGCATAAATGGCCACTTTGTATCTTCGTTAGATATTAGCTTGGTGATGCCCAAACGTAATGCCTTTTATTACAATGCATCGTTGTAGAGACGCGCCGCTGTAAAGACTCTTTATATTTCAAATAACGAACACTATAAAACGAATAAATCCTATTTCCAACAAAGCCTCAATGGACACAAATTGAACGCCACGAACACATGTCCGAGAAAAAAAAACCGCGCAACATTGACGTATCGCTATTTCAATGCAGCAAAGATGAAAACGGTCCGACAATTTTGACAGTTGCTAAACTCGCGCGTCATCCTAATGGTCCGGAATAGCTTTAAATGGCGCGAAAAGAAGTGACAATCGTATTGTGAATTTTAAATAAACACCTTTTGGAGTGGGCGGGCGCGGGAGTATTTGTAAATAGGTTTTTGTGAGCCGCAATGTTTTTTTTGCGATGTCCTGCGGAGTATTTGACAGCATTGTCGCGTGCCCTTAATTCTCGTGTTGTCAAGAAATATGACAATGATGGTGTCAATTTGTAGGCTTTGTCAAAAATTTGGGAGTTTTTGCAAACGTCCTGTTGATAAAATGTATTAACGCTTCATATTGTACAACCTATTCAAAGTAATGATTTTTGATTACGCTATGAAATTTTCTTACATCATTCAACGTCACTCAATAGTCATCATGAAATAAAACATACTCACCTTGCTAATACTTCACACACAAGCAATATTCAGTCAATTTTTGTATTTTACGTCCCTACATTTTATATCAATTATTTAGTCTGTCACGATGCTTAGCTCCTGTCAAACTCTATGAGATCTCCCCCCAAAAATGAAAATTCCGTTTAAATATGACTATGTACATGAAATAACAGTACTTATTCCTACTTGCATATGCATTCAATCGGCCGGTAGAAAAGAATTATACCTCGTATACATGTTGTCTGATCACATTTTCAAGACCTTTCGAAAAGTCTAATCTTTTATTTGTATAATATGTATATAGCAAGGTAAAATAGTGTGAATCCGTAAACATACAAGTACAGTGAGTAAAAAAGGTTGGGTTAAAGTGTGTTTACATCCGCTAACGTAAATATTTTTAAAATACACGTACTTGCATTATCAGATACGCTTTAAATCCTGTGTTGTTTGCCCAGAACACTAAACCAACATTCTTTCATATTGCAAATGATTCTCGTAATAGGCTAGACGACTAAAAAAACTGTTTAGTCCGTCATGTGGATAATTTAAAAATATTGTACACATATTTTTTCTTTTGTTTGACAAACAAAAAATTACGAGAATACAGTACTTAGAAGTTTCAAATGACGTCACTACATGGTAGGATTTTTACCTTATAGTTACTTCGCAAGTCTCCACTCCGGAAGTTTCATGATCTATACCTTTGTCGATTTTTAATAAATAGATAAACCAAAAAATACGTGTCCCATATTTTTCCATAATCTAACTGTTGGACTAAATAGAATGATATATTTTTAACCCAGTCGATATTCCTATTGGAATCAAGCTTCTGTAGATGACGTTCGTCGAACAAGAAGTGAACTTCGAAACAAGTGAACAGCAGCACAATCAGACCCTGCCATTATGTGGCCTGGACCTATCTCTGACACTTGACACTTCGCGACACTTTGTGACACCTCTGACACCTATAACACGGACGCGCGTGACCCAGTTGCTTTGTATGGAGTTCGCGGCACGGTGAGGTGCAATCCTTTTTAGTTTTGTTTGGCCATCTTTGTTCAGGCACGATTAATTATTTAAATGCGGGAATTGACAGTTTTAATTAAGAACTGGGATCAATAAATATGTACGCTACTCGCTAAGAAAACACAAGACGTGCCCCAATATTCAAGAGTTTATATTTTACGGTTGATTCTTATGAATGATCTTTTGTTAAATTTACAAAATAAGCCGATCATTACTAACAACTTTTTAAAATTTAATTTTTTATCTTAAGTCCCATACTTATTAAATTTTGTATCAAATTGAAATAAACTATTATTTGCATAATAAATTCTACTCTTGATCGTGTTCTCCGTATGTTCTTTAATATAAAACAAATATTAGTATTCTATTAAATTTATTTCAAGACGACAATAATTTAGAAACTTAATCGTCATATTTCAATAAATTCTATCTAATCACGATTAGCATTAGAAGAATGTATAAATTATTCATTCGGTACATCACTATCACCAATTACTAAAAATTTATTCATCACTCCTATTAAACGTCAAATCACTTTCTCGATTAAAAAATATTAACGGCCAGTATTAAATTTGGTCGCATAATTGCTACTCAGGTAGCTAGCGGTTTTGTAAAGTCGTAAACACTGCCAAGCGCCCAGTAGCGCCACCCGCCGCGTACTTTATGTTCGATGGCGGAGATAAGCGTTATTGTGCACGCACCTTTAGGTTTTAGGTTTCGCGCCTTTCTGGGAGTGTGAGCTTGGCTTTATTTGGTGAGAAAATTTGTAGAGGTTATGTTTAGGGAATTGCGGTTTGCGTTTTATTGTTAGTTTGTTATTTATTAGTACCTATCCTAGTTACAAGTAACATAAGTAGTAAAAATTGCGTTTGATCGTTTCAAAATTAGATCCGTTTTGAGTGACAAGCTAGAACTGCAGTAACATTGCTTGATATTTAAGTAAATTAATCAAACTAATACTCATTGTATGATCTCTGGATCAACTAAACGGAATTAATTAAATCAATCACTAGCAGAAAGCTACACTCACTGTCCCAAATAATATATTTAGTTACAGCGGTTTTTATTCCGGGGAAGTCTAAAATTTCCGCGGGATGCAGTCAAAATGGCGGGCTACCACTAGTAACATTATACCTATTTAGAGTTAAAATTGTTTCAACCAACTGTGTGGCTCTACAGCTACGGCAACGATGGCCAACGGAGATTCAAGATACTTACAAACCACAAAATAAACGTTTTAATTTAAATTGTGATTGTGTTTTGTTCCTTTTCTTTTGTACAATAAAGAGTTTAAATACATAAATTAAGGTCATTTAATCTTCGAATTTCAAACATTGTTTTTTTTTATTCCGATGTAAAGTCTTGATTTCGCCGCCTCGCCGCAGATGGGCTTGTCAGCTACTCTATAATAGAGGAACCACGATGTTGGCACTTGGCGGCACGCTCTTGCCCTTTGTCCGACCTTTCTGCCATTTTTATGGCCCTTTTAAACTTAGCGGCGGGACAGAGTTTCACACTTTTATAAAGGTCATTCGAGGAGGGAAACTTCAATGAATCCTAATTTTATACGTGTTGAAAAATCGCATTAAATTATTTTGTTTTGTAAACTCTGTATCATCATCATCATCATCATCTCAGCCTATATACGTCCCACTGCTGGGCACAGGCCTCCTCTCGGAATGAGAGGGCTTGGGCCATAGTTCCCACGCGGGCGCAGTGCGGATTGGGAACTTCCAAACTCTGTATCTGTGGGGAAAATAAAATCTTTGGAGATAACTAGTTATACACTGTTAAAAATTTCTGTAGTAATTTTACAACGAAAGTGTTGGAAGTTTTTACGCACAACAATAAAGTAATAATATAATTCCGTTTTGTAAATTTACAATACAATTTATTTCAACTCAATTTCGAAAAATTACAAAACATTTGTTGAAATTTACCAAACGACTATCGGAAATTCGTTTAGCAAAATTACAATACAAATAATGTAATTTTGCCAAACAAATTCTGTTGAAAATGGTTTGCAATTTTAAAATGATGTGTTGTAAATTTACTACACAATTAATTTCAACTCATTATTGAAAAATTACAAAACATTTGTTGAAATTTACCAAACGACTATCGGAAATTCGTTTAGCAAAATTACAATACAAATAATGTAATTTTGCCAAACAAATTCTGATGAAAATTGTTTGCAATTTCAAAATGATGTGTTGTAAATTTACAACTGTAGCGGAGAGGCGGGGGGATGAAGCAAAGACAGGCAAACTAGGTTTAATTAACTTATCGAGATTACAGTTTTACACGCGAAACAATACTGGCCGCGAATACTCCAGCGGGGGGTGGAGAGATTCGGGACCCCGCAATGTATTAACTCAGGGCAATGACACTAAGACGACTCAACTAGGGTGAGAGCGTATAGCGTGCACGTCCGAGTTGACAACAAACATTTCCTTGGGTCCGTATATAAACATTCGCCGGCGGACAAGCGTTAGCGAGTTTGAACCTACAGCCAGCGCCATCTGTTGGTCGCCCGCGCAGGTCGAACTATGGCCGTTCCGTACGGCGCAGTACTGCTAGCGCCATCTGGCGGCGTTTGGTGCTACACAACGTAATTAATTTCAACTCATTATCGAAAAATTACAAAACATTTGTTGAAATTTACAAAAACAAATAAAAAATGACGGTCAATTGAAAAACTTGATTTTTTGAGAACACATGTCAAATATAATATAATATATGTTTAATATGGAAAAAAAATACAAAAGTAAGTAATCGTTATTTGATTTTGTGACTATCTTAATGTCTGGTAAACCGAAAATCTCAAAGATAACGGGAAAAATCTTGAAAGTAAAACGTCTTATATAAAAGTTCTGTCTATTATATAAGTCTCAAAACTCTCAATATTAATATATTTCTATAGAAATTACAAACTACTTTTTTTATTAACGTTTTGTTGATTGGACTGCTAAGAATTCATGTAAAATATCATGTTAAGCTATCGAAAATTTCACTGCGTTCATAGTGCAAACGAAATACATTTAATAATTTTAATTTAGAATTAAATATAAACTCTGTGCAGATGAATTGCGATATATCTAACCCGAGACAAAAAGTTCTACCTCTCACGCAGGTAACGTATCGCTCTGAAAATGATGATCTACAGCTTATTTAAAGACTTGGTTTGAAAATTCAATTTATAGATTACAATATTAAAAATATTTATAGATTTTTAATGACTTCATGGTAATCTCAATACTAATATTTTTCTGTAATTTTACAAAAAAAAAAATTTTAGATCAAATTTCAAACAGATTTCAAGAATTTTAGAACCTTTTGATTCAAAACTAATTAACGGTTTGAAAAATTACTATACGTGTAAGAGAAATACACGTTTTTAGTAGAATTACAATGTATAATGCAATTTCGAACTTGCGTCATAAAATTAATAAAATTATAGGTAAATCTTTAATAATTTCATCTTCTATATTTTTTCATAATTTCACAAAATAATTAACTAACGAACTAGGGATAATAATCTGAAATAAATGACATTATTATTATTATTATAAGTATTGTAAATCAAATTATAAACATTTTTTAAAATATTTTTGCTTGAAATTAATCAAAAATTTGAAAAAATTACAATAAGTGTTAGAGAAGTAAAAACTTTGGGTAGAATTACAATACGTAATGCAATTTTCAAGTTTGTGTCACAAAAATGATAAAATAGTTTGCAGATTCTTAATAATTTCATTCTAATTTGAGTTTCAACATATTTTCAAAATTTTATAAAAATAGTATAGTAAATCAAATTACAAACAATTTTTGTAAATTTTAAATCTTTTTGCCCGAAATTAATCAAAAGTTTAAAAAAATTACAATACATGTTAGAAAAATAAAAACTTACGGTAGAATTATAATACGTATTGTAATTTTCAAATTTGTGTTACAAAAGTAATAAAATTATTTGTAAATTTTTAATGATTTCATACTAATTTGTGTTTCAGCTTTTTTTGTAATTTCATAAAAAAAGTATTGTAAATCAAAATACAAAGAGTTATTCTAAATTTCAAATCATTTTGTTCAGAATTAAGCAACAGTTTTAGAAAATTACAATACGTGTTAGAAAAATAAAAACTTTCGATAGAATTATAATACGTATTGTAATTTTCAAATTTGTGTTACAAAAATAATAAAATTATTTGTAAATTCTTAATGACTTCATAGTAATTTGAGTTTCAACATTTATTCGTAATATCACAAAAAAAGTATTACAAATCGGATTACAAACAATTTTGGTAAATTTACAACCTTTCATTAGAAATTCACCAACAGTTAGGAAAAATTACAATACGTGTAGGGTTATTGCATAAAGCTTCCAAAATTACAACTCATTATAGTAAATTCCTTCACATGTCTTGTAATTTTACTCAAATTGTATTATGATTTGTATTAGTATACGTTGATTTGGAATTTTGCTGATATTTGTTTAGTAAAACAATTGTAATTTTACAAAAATTTTTAACAGTGTACTGGAAGAAAAAAATTCTTCACAGATTACCAGTTATCTGGCCATGGTTATATGTAAGGAACAAGGGGTAATTGCGAGCAGTCGCAGAAAAACAAATTTTTATTTTTTATTTTCTTTGGTCTACCATAACGCACATGTATCAACTGTTTTCGATTGAGAGAACAAGCAGTTGTAGATTTGACAATCGGATAGATTAGCTGTTAATGATAGGAAGGTAAAGGAAGTGGCGGGTTGTTTTTCGCATCTCAACGACTTAGTGGTGTCTATTTTGCGTGATCAGTGGTTAGTGATATAACAGCTTTTAGTGTTTTAGATTATAAAAACATTGGATTTGAATAATCAAACATGATTTTATCCCATTCTTAGGCAGTCTGCCTCGCATGAGAATCGATCGCGCAACTCAAAGTCAGTAGATGTAA
Source organism: Choristoneura rosaceana (assembly GCA_037349165.1). Classification (NCBI taxonomy): domain Eukaryota; kingdom Metazoa; phylum Arthropoda; class Insecta; order Lepidoptera; family Tortricidae; genus Choristoneura; species Choristoneura rosaceana. Next base: position 2,226,948 of record JAZBNJ010000002.1, read on the forward strand.
CTAAAAAAAATCATTAATCAAGATTTTCGGAAAAAACTTAAACGTTTCAATTAGGATTCCGATTTGCAAATTTGCAAGTAGGTTAAAGTGAAAGTGGTCTAAAAACAATTTCCCATATTGTTCTAATTCGTTTGTGTGAAAAATCCTTTTGTCGTACCAGGATTCTTTCGTCTTGTTAAAAAAAAATGAATTCCATAGAGCTGCATTACCTCTTCGGAGACTATTTTTATGTTTTTTTTTTAGCCAGCCGCAACAAGAAGATTTACGGACAGTACATTTCTTAAAGCTTGAAAATAACCGTAGCTAACTATCTCTATCTCGCTAAATTAAAAAAAAACCTTATAAAAGTCTTAACTAGCATATTTCACGAAGCGTGTTATGCTCTAACGGCCCGCCACGACGCGCGATTTAGCGAGCCGACTGATATTCAAATACATTGCGCGTTTTGATCAATTTTACGGCTTGCAACATTGATACTGTCACTTTTGACAGCTGTCATGTCAAGCCTACATCAAACTTAAATCGAAATAGAGCTCTATCGTATTCGGTCAATAGTCGTCACAGTGTCTATCTTTTTGACATTGGCGGAATTTAACATTGATTGGGACGACAAGTAGCTGTCTAAAAATTAATCACTGGCAAGAATCCTAGATGGGAACGTGCTGCCCTGTGTCCATGATTAAGAAAAAAACAGTAATGCATTGATGATACTGGCCTTTGTCTCATATTTTTTTGGAAATAATAGAGTTACTTGATAAGTTTTTGTCAAAAAATTTCGCTGACTTTACTTTTTGTTGCGTTTACCATTACTTGCCCGAATTTCATTTGCCCGAATTTCACTTGCCATTGCAATATATAGAACCGTGCAGTTTTCAGGATTTCTTTAATTGTCACCATATAGAATGCAGTGAGTTAGGTTAGTTTAATAAAATATCAACTATTAAGAAATTACTATTTCAGAACTAATTTACTTTATGGCAAATGAAACTACTAGAAAACGATACTTCGGGCATATGAAATTCGGGCAAACGATAGAGACCCTTTTTCTTGATTGTACCTACATTGTCATCTAAACTACTTATCCGTACCTTACCTACTCATAAAAAAGCTACTACACGCTGAGAGACTTAACCCTGCAATGGACACTGTTCGTTCGCCGCGCAGCCGTGTAAGTTACGTACCTGCGCCCGCGCCGCGGTGATAACATTAATGACGTCGTAAAGTTGCCTCGGTTTGCTAGAGATGCGCCATATTGCTAGTGAAAATTGGCAACATTGGCGATAAATAATGCTTTTTATTTCACAGAATACGAATCTAACGCAACTGTTACAATTCGGTTTTAGCTTGAAATTTGGCCAATATTACCGTTAAATATTGCCGTTCTGATGTTTATCATATTGCATTTTTTCACAACTCTCTAAGTTACTGATATTTAATGTGTCTAACCTATGTGTCCAGCATCTCTTTATTTATTTCTTTCAAATATACAAAGAGATGCCGTCTCTAGTTACAACACATAGGGCCTACTCGTACCGTCTCGCTCGCTCTCGTGTTCGAACTTCGAATTTCGTAGTGACCCTGCTGATATCTATCTATAAAACATTTATTTACTTAGTGTTACCATTTTGCAATTAATTTTGGCAATATTTGCGCTTATATTCGAACATTTCAAGATTAGTAGCTTAGGTAATTAAAATAGAGGCTTATGGTACCATCGACAAAAGACCCGCAAAGTAAGCGCAGCCAGCTACTATGGCATTCGAAAATCGAATTTCATGTCGTTCGGTCCCTCTGACGCTTATACTATTTAATACGAGAATGAGAGGGACGGTATGACACGAACTTCGATTTTCAAATTTCAGTACATATTAGCGTCGATGCAGTTTTAATATTGGCAACGGGACATCATTACCCGTTGCAAGGCTTATCCCAGACTTTAGTCTGAGAGCGTCCTCCGATATGCGGAAATCAGGCTGTAGAATTAGCCGCTCTAACGACGAAGTAAATCACCCTGTACTCGAGATTAGGTTTAAAATGCCCTTAAATCACACGATTTGTATGGGAGAAATTATTTATGGTACGTCGATTTCTTAACAGTTAACTGTACAGGTGTACTAATTGACGTGCAACATACATATACGAGTATGTAGATGTATAGATGGTATGAAATAGACGTTTTGCGTTTCAGAAATAACGGCGTGTGTTCAAAGAATATTGTGTAATGGTGCAGTAAGTACCCAATCAATATTTTTAACCTACTTCAAAAAAGGAGGAGGTTATCTATCCGGTTGTATTTTTTTTGTTTGTTACCTCAGAACCCCGTCATTTATGAACCGACTAGCTTTTGCCCGCGGCTCGGCCCGCGTGGTATTCGGTTATCGCGCGCTGTTCCCTAGGGAACTGTGCATTTTTCCGGGATAAAAAGTAGCCTATGTCACTCTCGGGCCTTTAAAGTATCTCTATGCCAAAAATCACGTCGATCCGTTGCTCCGTTACGGCGTGAAAGACGGACAAACATACAAACATAATTTCGCATTTATATTAGTATGCATGATGCAGTAAGTACTTTTTTCAAATGCAACTGTCTGTTATTTAGTGATTGTTGTATAGTCTGTGGTTCTTGGCGACTGGTTGGAACTCCTCCTTGAAAGCCTCCTTGTTTATACCTAATATTAATACCTAGTTAGTTTTAATTCTATATTCAAACCTGGTAGAATACGTCTGACAGAGCTCATCAAAATCAGTTGCTCTGTCAGATTGATTGCCAGATTCTTTTTGACTTCCTTATTTTCATTATACCGGGTGTGACCTGTACAGAGTGAAATTTAGGACGTAATACAAAATTAGTGTTTCGTGCTCAGTTATTGCTGGGTAATATAATGCATTAACTCTTTTGTTGAAATTAGTCTGATAAAAATTCCGGTTTTCATACATTATTCATGATTTCCTATTTCAAAAATGTATAGAAACCACAATTTTTTTCAGACTCATTTCAACAAAAGAATAAATACACTATATTACCCAGCATTAACTAAGCATGAAACACTAATTTTATATAACGTCACCCTGTATATTCTTATGAGCAAAAAATTAAAACATAGATCCTCCTCGTCAAACTGAACAACATTAGTTCAGCGACTTTTAAAATAACGGAGTCTTTGAATCTTCCTTTTTTCATACAAATTAAATACTGCTATCAATGTACACCATCCTAGAACCCAACTGACTTTCATATCACGCTACAAACATAAAGCATTTTGCTTTACATTTCTTCTTCGCATAAACTTAAAATTAAAAGTGTAATAAAAATTAAAAAAACTACCTAACTATTTTTAAAAGTCGCTGAACTAATGTCGTTCAGTTTGACGAGTATGATCTATGTTTTAATTATTTGCTCGTATTACAGGCCACACCCGGTATACTAGTAGGTAGTTCAAACTATTGCGATCCGGTGTTTTGAATTCAATTCGTCAATGGTGGTGTTACTACAATCTCCTAATATACTCCGCAGAAATCTCACCAAGTTATATCACGGTATAAAGGGCGTATTTTAAATACGCATCAGCTAATTATTCCCTCGTGTAGCAGATGGCATGTTCCATTTAAATAACAAAGAGTTGACCGCGGCCATGGCTCGCTCGGAAAAATGAAAGATTGACACCGAACCGAGGGCGCAGCTCTTGTACACCCTAAACCGACGTATATACGACCATATCGTCAACATATACGGCCTTTTTGAACGGGATTGAATTTAAATGGGATTCGGTGTAAGTGTTTAAAGAGTTGATTAGATTTGGAGGATTTTATTACGATTCAAAAAAGGTTGGTTGTTTTTTTGGTGTCCGTGTCGGCTGTTTGCAACCTTCGATGTGTCTGGTTTCGTAATATCGAGGGATAACAAAATGTCAATCGGGGTTTCAAATTCCGGTAATTTCAATGCTTTTCTTTTGCCTAATCTTGGTAGGTATCGGTTTTTGCGATATCCTTTTCATTAGTATTCGATACTATAGGTACTGGTTCAGAACCTGGTTACCGGTATTAAAGTACCGCTACCAGATAACTGAACTGAAGATAACTAGAAATCGTTGGCGTTAGCGTTAGATTCATTTAGGGCTCTTTTTATTGCACCTCTTTGACCATCAAAGGGCTGTCAAATTTTAAGTCCCTTGCTCCAGTGGCTTGGATTAGACTGTGGTTCTCTATAAGTTAGTCAGTCTATCACGTTACTCTATTACAGATGTAATAGGGATGTTGACACCACCAATAACTGAGGTACTTTTTATGAGCTGTCAAAACACAACTCTCCCATAGAGTTTCAATGGCAATAGCGACTTATGACGTCATTATCCGCCAACTCAATCAAATAACTATTTATTTGTTTTAAAGCAACAAAAAATCTAATTTTACAGTAAATCGAAAATTAATCTGGTTTTCAGGGCTCAAATAAAGCGTTTTTTACTGGAGTTGTGCCTTTGAATATTTTTAATGATGTCGTCGCTATTGTATCGATTTTCTTTCGCACATCATTACTGTATTTTGATGATTTTGTTGTGAACTCCATCATCTTAGACTTGTTCATCTAACGTCAAAACCTCTTTGACGTTCAACCGCAGCTTTATAAATCCCAAGTACTTATTAAACGCAAAGCTTTCCGAAACTATCTAAAATTCACAATATCTGAAACAATACATTCGCTGTACATGTGCTTTTTAATAATACCGCGCCGCCGGCATTTTTGTGATGAATGAACAAGCAGTGCTGCATTGATTGACGGGAGCTACTGACGCCCTTACACTGCAGTTTGGTTGTAAAAAGGCTCCATAAAGGTCGTGTAGTGGTTAGTATAACCAATGGTGTAGGTGTAGCGTTTACGAAATATCGTTTGTTGTTTTTTGAATCAAAATACGTTTTAGATGCGGTGGCGATATTATTGAAATATTTACATAGTAATTCACTGCAATAGCCCGTAATGCTGACCTAATTTTTGTAAATATAATTAAACTGCGCTTTGCCTTTTACTTGACTCGGTAGTCATAAAAGACTTAGACTACCTCCAGTTACAGAATAGTTTTTAGGCGTTTATTCGCTCTGTACTGAGGCCGTATTGCCTAACTTTTCTGACGCTCGCGATCGCAATCAAATGACAGATTTCACATACAAAAACTGTCATCTGATTGCAATCGCGTCAGAAACGTAGGCAATATAATACGAGTAGGTACGCCTTCTGTACTTTGACAAAATATAGCACTATATACGTGTCTCCAATCCCTGGACAGTAACCGGTGCTAAATATTGTAAATTATTTGATTAGATAAAGACTATAAAAAAATATTTTCGTAAATCAGTCACTGCTCCGTTAATAATTTGGTATAAGGCTTTGTACACATATGTTAGAAATACCCTACTCAATACGTTCTGTTCATCTTTTTCCAGAGGGTCGAAACAGTTGTACATAATTCTGCTTGGTTGTAGTCTGCTATCTCGCGCCTTTAGCACACAAAAAAAAGTTAAAATCGATTATCTTTGTAAAAAGGGCCGATCTTTGCACTTTGACATTTCGCTGTTTAATCACGTACTAGAGGCCACAGAGGGCGGTAGCGTCGCAGAGAGATCAGCGCTCTTGACATCGCTCTCGCCACTCGAGAGTCACTCTGGACGGATACCGCCTCTTGAGCACCATTGTCTGCGTGACTTTTTGACGTTATCGTAGATTCTGAGAGATAATCAAATATGGATTGGTGCCGTTTTTTGTGGGGAGTTGTGTAACATGTTACGTATATGTAAAAATAAAAATATGACAACTAACTATCTCATGCCAAAATTACATATTTACCAGTTAACTCCATTTCAATAGAATCTGACAATATTGTAGACACCTCCAGACTACTAATATGAACGCCGGGCTGCCTGGGGCTTTGTGATGTGACTATTATTCTTTTTTGATTCCTTTTAGATGATAATCACAACAACATGCAGGGACATATATAATCAAGTACACCCACGTTAGGGTGTCTGAATGCGTAGGAAATTGTCAGATTCTATTGAAATGCAGTTTAATTGGTCAGATTTTACTTCTTTAAGTTTAAAACTAGGGAATAGCGGTTTCGCTGTCTCTAACCCATTTTACCACACTTCTCTTAGTTTCAATTATTTTATTTTGTATTTTTTAATTGTTTATTTTTGTTGTGTTTTATTATTATCTCACATGCCGAAGAAACAAAAAAAAACAAATAAACCACATTCATCTCACTAATGACCGCTACTAAACGCTCTATCTTAATACTAACCGAGTTGCTTCGTGTTGGTTCTAAAACGTCTCTAGAATCGACCAGTTTTTAAATTCGCGAAACTTAGGCGGCCCCTAGACCTACAATAACATTGTACAATACTTTCTATTGCACAATAAGATTGAAAGGCGCTCTGAATCCAAACGAGCAATTGTATTGCACAATAATACGAACTGCACAATGTTTTCGTGTTCAGTATAGTATTGAATATTGTGCAATACTGACCCTACACGATGCAATATAAAAATATGGTGCAATAAAAATTAAACTCGCTCAAACTTTTGGTCAATCATTGTGCAATCTTCAATATTAACCCTAAACGGTCAATAATATTGCACAATTCGCGATATTGCACAATATAATTGACCGTTTAGGGGCCGCCTTAATCCAAACAACTGCTTAATATAGGCTGTATAAAGTTCCTCTATCCAGCTACGAATGCAGACTGTACCTACATGCTTAGCACATGAGACATTTATTTACGCCGACTATACACGGGACGGGGCGGCCGCTGTCCGAGTTCGAAACTAATGCTTCCGCTAGGGTTGTCATCGCCATTAAAAAAAAAAGTTGACATTGACAGTTACAATGACAGGTGTCCAACGTGTATCAGTCTACAAAGTTGTGGCAGTTAGTTGGATTAATGTGATTTTATTGGATTAAACTGCCTTTTAAGGATAATAGTAGGAGGTAGGTACAGTTTATATCGAAGTCGAGGAAGATGGGTTCCACATGAAAACATATATAGTAGATATAGCTCTTGCACTCGTATACTAGCCGAGGAACAATTTAAAAGTGGAGTTAATAGTAGAGACGACAATTCATCATTTAGATACTATTAGTAGGTAACCTATCTACAGTACAGCAAGAAGCTTAAGGCTTAATAGCGTTCGGGACTTGTACCTTTTTTATTTTTCTGAATATTCAAATGACAAAGAAAAAGAAAACCAATCTTTTGTTTCAAGTTCTGGACATTAGCAAACTAGTCTAGCTTAAGTGTAAAAGTCAAATGAAACTTATCTTTATATAAATGATTGGTTCTCTTTCGCTGTATCTTTCATCATATCGGTGTTCCATAACAGTATGCCTTTGAAAAATAACTAAAAAAGTTCGCCTGTCACCCCTATACCTTGATGGGGTGAAATAAAGCCCGCCTACACGACGAATGGAGTGAAAAAATTCCAGTTCAAAAAGCCACGACTACACAACCGCTGGCAAAAAGTTGCATTGTCTGTGGCGCGTGTGGGGATGTTACCGGCCAGCGTTTTGTCTTCGTCTAGGTTGACTATGGTATTTGGAAGTTAGACAGTGTATGAAGTTATTTTACTCGTAGTTCTGCTAGTTTTAGTGGCCAGTATTAAGTGATTTTGTGTTGTAAAAAGCAATTACTACTGGTAAATATATTTAGGTAAAAAGTATGCTTGTTTTGGTCTTGTTGTTTCTTTATTCAAAATAATTTAAAGCAAATAAGTAACAGAGAACTAAACATAATGTACTTTTTTAACATTGAAGTTGAAGTTTTTGTGAAAGCCTTGTTTTAATCCCAGAAAACAAATCTACTGTCACCTTATTCCGTAAACGAACCTAACATGCAAATAAAGATCAGAAATCCAAATTATTCCCATCGCGACCGCAGTCCATAAACTGGCATAAACCCACAAAACCATACAGTATTAATTTAATAACACGGCAATCGCCTTTTGTTCTGGTTGTAAAACGATATAACACTGATATTTATCAATAGCCATCAAAACGGGGACTGAGCTTTTTGTAAAAGCCCCCGGGACCCGAAGCTCAAAGCTTTTGACGCGTGTCGAAACACGACACTGGCTGGCTTGAACCCTCATTACCGCTGCCTACTTAATTAAATAATAAAAAAGTGAAACGTCAAAAACGCATCGCTTTTTTTTTCATCAAATCAGCGTTCGATTTTTGAATTAATAAAACGTCAAGCGTAACTAACCGTGATGGCGAGCATGCGGGCGCCTACGGCATTTTTTGTTTTGATTAAATATAATTATGTTTTATGGTTTCTTTTTTCGTATAGCAAAAATACTTTAGTAGTTAATCCTTCATAACATTATTTTTTTCTATGTACTGTACGCGCATCCCAATTGCCAAACTATTGATTTACTGGTCTAAACTATTCTCTGGGATGGTAAATTCACGAAATGACGTACGCCATGTACCACAGACAAAAAATCTACATCATAATCCACAGATATCCCATATCATTGCCCAAAAGACGTCAAAAACAAAAAGCCTGTAATAGAATTGCAACACCGTGAAAAAAGAGAATGGCGGCGACGAGGGGTGTCGGCGCGAGTCAGCACTTCTGCGGAATAAGCTCAAACGTTGAAAACCCAATTTGATGGCTCGATTAACACGCCCTGTTCTATATGGGATTGATTTTGGGCATAAATGAAGGTCATCCGCAGGGCGCTTTAAGTCTATTACAGACTGATTTCGGGTTAGCGTTTAACTGTACAAGTCGCGATGCGTGATGGTGAAAGTAGCGGGTGGATGCAAGCGGCGAGTTGTCGTTTATTGTGGCGTTCTAAGAGGGAGGTCTTTGTTCAGCAGTGGACGTCTAGCTGATGGTGATGATGGGTGATCTGTCGAGTCATTGCAAGCATAACTAGGTTTTGTTCTAAAGGCTTTTTCAAAATTAATCTGAAATATTTTGGCGGGTAGTTGAATTACTCTGACTCAACACTCGTAGGCGGGATTTACACACTCAACTTGTGCCTCGCCTCGCGCCTCGTCTCGCGACTCGTAGGTATACAGCCGTTTTTTTTTAATAACCGCAAAAACCTACTCTTCATCTCTCTACTGCTCTTACAAATAATAAACAAATTTTCTTACCAAATGTAACTGACCAAAATAAAAATAAACCTATAGGTATGGAACTTTGAAAATATCTTCCACATGCAATGTTGTATGTAAGTTCTAACTCAAGCTGAACATGCGCGTGTCTGAAACACAATGAATCCATAACAGGGCAGCCAACCGTGAATGGTTACTTATTTTCATTTAGCCATCGTTTTAGACCTACGTATTTAGTTCTTTGCTGCTAAGAATTCGCGGAATAAATGTACCAAATCACAGTTTTTTTTATAGACATCTTGAATTTAACTATGAAAGTCTTTCGACATAATAAGTAATATTGTTTTGAGAATTTTATCAAAAATTGTGTACCAGAACCATTAGCATTATTATTTCATTCATGTGACCTGCTCTCCTACACCACTGATGTACTGGACACCAATACAAATACGGTAATCGATTTTCAAATTTATTTTTTCTTAAATTGAAGTTCACCCGTGTTCAGCCAGAATTATTTTATATCAAATCAAATTGAACATAGCCAGTGCTGCCAACGTACCGGCGCCCATATAGATCGTTACCAACCTTAAGCGAGCAAACGACTTGTAATGCTCCCAAGTCCCATATAGCTCTTGTAAGTCGTGCGCTCAGGACCATTGTACTCCATTCAGTTAGTTAATTGTTTTAATTCGCTGGTATTTAAAGCATTAGGACTCTAGACGTTTTAAAATAAGGTTCCGTTTAGTTTTAGGTTTGCTGGGTATTTTAATTACACCCACGTTCTTGCTAATGGTGGCTTCGATGCGCGGATCACGATTTTTATACCGATGTACAGTTGGGTGCTGATGCGGTTACGATAGGTTTTAGATTGTGGTAATTAGTCGAGTAATTTATTAAGTTGATCGGGAGAAATTTTTTGTACAATTACCTACTTGAGATAGTGTCCAAAAGTTAATAAGGTCCAAGTTTATAATAGAAGTCGCGATTAATTTGGCATAGCCTTTTTTTTATTTTACGAGGATGAAACCGCAGATGCAAGCTAGTTTTAGCATCTAGGATAAAAAACTGTCAACTAACAAAAAAATAATAAGATATATCTAACCGAACCATAAAAAAATCATTTTTAATACAAGCTTTTTGTCGACTGTACTTTTTGCTAACTGTACTTACATTGTCACCCAAACTACTTTGCATACTAAATTTCAAGTCGATGGTATTAACCGTTGAAGAGTTCCGTCCTGCGGAGACGATCCTGGGTGGACTACCAGGATACTACTAGATTATTGTATTGTCACGCGATTTAAATAAGTATTCCAAATTTCAAGTCAACCTGACTACTGGTAGTTGATCAAATTTAACTTGCATGATTTGACTACAGACAGACAGACAACGGGACAGGTGAAACCAAATAAAAGCTTGTAAAAAGTAGCCCACTTCATTAATTACAACACGTAATTTTTATAAAGTGTCTACATATATATTTTTCGCATAGCAAAAAAGTATAAGTTGGGCTAATAAGTACAATCGAATGCAAAAATTATGTATTTATTCGAACCACTCAAAAATACGTTACTGGTCTTATTATTTCGGATTAACAGTTTGCGGTACATATTCTTGAAGCTATGGATAAGTCCATATTTATAAACTAGACTCACGTGCATAAATTTAAACTCTTTGACTTTAAAGCTTGCAAGTTGCACCACAACTCCCAACAGACGCTTGGAAATCAATAAAACATTTTTGCCCCCGACCGTCCGCCCTCATTTGGTTAATTCGCCAGATATCCTCAATTAACCACAGGTAGAAGTTTGCGGAATCACGACGACAACTTTTAAACGCATTTTAATGAGCTCGTTCTGTTCGAAATTTGGATTTTAATTATGGCATTACGGAAGTTGTTTTTTGTTTGACAACGGAGTATTAGTGGCCAGTTTGAAATTTAGATAGCGTTTATGGAGATTGTTATGATTTTGAACATTAAGGTACGTTTCACTTACCTACCTATTTGCGAGAGGTCGCTTTCTATTTCTGCCTGTTTATTGTAATCAAATCACTTAGGTATGTGACTCATGCAGCTCAAACTTAAAAAATGCCAGCTTTAGTAATAAGCGTCTGCAGTACATAAAGTATTTTATTGTTATGTTTAAGTGTTATGTTCTATGTTGTAATAGACATGTCATGTATGTTTATAGATATATATAATATTGTCCGACACAATGTAAATTGTTATGGAAATAAATATACTGAATACTGAATACTATTACTTCTATACGCTTTTGTATACATTTATGTAAATTGAGTAGGTACCAATTTGATATGCTGGCCATTTCTCACCCCAGTATCATCAAGCTATGAGCTCCAGATATAACTACAACAGTCTGATTTTGAAAATAGATTAAAATTAACAAATATAGTTTAACCTTTTTTTACCAAAAAAAAAATTTAATCAAAATATCTCGACGCTGCGGCAAACCGCAATGACCCCACGAACCGGAGAACCCTACAAGGGTGCCGTAGGGGTCGCTCCCCGCAATCTCCAACTACTCTAACAAGCGACTTTTGGCTTGACATGCGACAGCCGGGGTGTTATCTCGGGATAAGTTCGAGGATAGTGAGATTTGACTAACAAAAATGTTTAACCTAATCAGTCTTATAATTTTAGTACCTCTACAGTCATTTCCTATATATCTGGATTATTCGTGCGACTAACATTTATTTCCATACTAGCTTTTGCCCGCGGCTATGCCCGCGTGGAATTCGGTTATCGCGCGCTGTTCCCTTGGTAACTGTGCATTTTTCCGGGATAAAAAGTAGCCTATGTCACTCTCTGGACCATAAACTATCTCTATGCCAAAAATCACGTCGATCCGTCGCTCTGTTTCGACGTGAAAGACGGACAAACATACACACAAACACACGCCAAACACAGTATGGATAACATTCAATAGAATATTTTTTTGTAAAATGTCAGACGACATAGTAATTAATATTTGAAAACAGTAAGTAAGTATAGCGCTAGCTATTTCAATGTGAAAATTCTACGTTTATATTTTAATATTACAGTACTTACATTTGAACGTTCATGTTATGTTTTTTATTCATTGTAACTAATAATGCACATTAATCAATTAGAATTTTTCTCTAAGATTCAAAAGCAAAATTCCCCAAAGTCGTTTCTAGCTCTATCTTCAAATGCGTCCCCATCCGACCTCTCGCGTGGACTTTTTTTTTAAATTCATCCCCCAGGCTTAGATAATCATATCAGCACACGTCACTTGAGCCGACACCCTTTGACCACTAATCAATGGTTTCGAAAGAACCATTATTAAAAAGTGTGTACTGTGACATGACGTTTCTACCGATTTTTTGAATTAGAGGAATTTTAGACCATAAAACGTAAACGGATGATATTTTTAATAAGATGACAGCGTCTAAAAACGTAACATACTATTTTAAATAGGAATTTTTTGGTGACCTGCGCGTATCTAAGCTATAAAAATTAAAAAGAAAAAAATTCAGGAGGCCCACATGCTCGTTTGCCATCCAGTCGAATAAAAAAAAAAAAAAAAAATTAAGCGTAAAATACAGTCGCCATTGCGTTTTATAACGGAACTGTACTATTTTCCCCGCTAAAGTTATAATTTAATAAAGAAAGTACCACATGCTCGAAGGGGAGCATTGTAACGTATAACCAAAACAAAAATGCTGTAATGATTGTTCGACGCGTGCCAAAATGTCAGTGTTGAGATGAAAATTATACCCTTTTACTTTTGATTGTTTAGTGGGAAGGTATTATTATTTAAAACGTCACCTATTATTCAAGAGGTGATTTATATACACCCCTGAGATTATATTTTGTTTAGGTAATCGATTGAACTTTCAGTGCTTATATTCTACTATACACTATTACTAGTAAACTTTAACTGTCAGGTGAAACCTTAGAACAAATTTTTTCGTAACAAACGTCGCGAAAGACTTCCCGTGTCCGTCAAATACAGCTTGTTGCCGTTATGTACCGCTAGTGGCGCTGCTATTTTGCAATAGTAATAAAACAAGTGATTTTTTATACAGCATAGGATGTAAATACGAAAAATTCGTGAATATTTAGTAGATAAAATGACGGCACCCGCGCTAAAAAACAATGAAACGTAACTAGTCATAAATTCCATTATTTTTTAATTTATGTAATTACACGACACCATATTAAAGCTTTTTGTAAAAATTCCATAAAAAAAAATACAGTAATATGTAATTCAACAAACAAAAGTCACGCGTCAAACCATCGTAACGTATAACCAAAACAAAAACGGCACAACTTATTGTTGGACGCGTTCCAAATTGACAGCGTTGAGATGAAAATTACACCCTTTTACCGCTGATTATAAGCAAAAAGGTGTCATTACCTCACGGGTTATTATTTGGTAGGATTAACTTATAAATCCTGAGTAATTATAGGCACAAAACACAGATGACGCTACTGACGCTGTTATTTTTTATTTTGTTTTTTGTCATTGTAAGTGGTGACCTACGGCTTTTTTCACTTATAAGTACTCGTACATTTTATTTTGTGCTACAAGGACTTCAAAATAAGTAAGAATAAGGCGTACCAGCTGTATTAAAAACCTCGCCGCCGTCATATCTCTTCTCGTTCCACTGCTCTTAAAATGAAAACTTGGTTCGCAGAGTCAAAAGCAAACAGAATACTTCCATCTGATACGAAGGGTGCTATTCTCAAGATCGAATCGCGGTGACAAACACCGGGGTCCTATTGTGGGTGCTAAATTTGTTTCGCTATTTCCGATCTCCTTAACGATAATTTCGATGTAAAGACTGCCTGCATTGTGTGTATTGTAGTGATGTAAATTATAGGTTAGGTTGGCGGCCATTTTGTGGGTTAAATCCAAACAAGATGATATAGCGAACTGATACAGGGAATAAGTTATTTGTTTGTATCTAAGGAGCTGTTTAACCATCCATTGATTAGTGTTAACTGACGGTTAAATAGCCCATAAGACTATTTTTATTATTGTAAGAAAAAGACGTATAGTTTAGGCATTTTATTTAGTATTTTTAAAAACCAAAGCGAATAGAATAAGTGTAATATGCAATAAACAATTTTGAATTTGAATACTTAAAGTTTGGCACCTGGTATTTTTTATTTATTTATCATATATTTTGAACCTAAGAAAACTGGTAGTCTAGCATTTATGATATCTAATATGCTGAACATCAAAGCACTTTCTTTCTGCTTCATATATTTAAAAAAAAAAATCTTTTCATGTATAATAAAATTCGATTGTGTTTCCAAACACAAACTTATATTTACCGTCGCCAGAACTCAAAACTATGTTTACCACAAACAAATCCAATTTAAAAGCTTCACCACGGACTGCACTCGTAAGTTTGTTGGATCATCTTTGTTCGCTATTGTATACAGGATCATCCAAATATTTGCAAAGTAAACATCTGTCGTAGTACCAACACAACCAATATTAGTATCTAAAGTTTGTACCGTAGAGTCTCGTGTCTCCAGTGGTATAATCTGTGCCGGCTCCGGTTTGTTTAAGGCACCGCTTTTGACGCATTGTTGGGATTTATTCGGTTGATCGACTTATACATGCCGATATATCCTATGCTTGAACAGCATTTAAACACTTAGCATCAGTCAGTTAAAGTAGTCAACAGTTAAAACCTTTAAATCTAACTCAATGTACGTAATCTTACTAATATTATAAACTTATCGCTATCCCACGGAAACTGTGTATTTTTTATAAGGGATCGTTTGCTAAAATTGTTTTTCAATTTAAGGATCGGTTGCTAAAATGAAAGTGCCACTTCTTTAACCAACTTCTAAGCAGAGAAGGGTACATATAATACATCAATTCGGTTGAATTTTTGACAGTCAAGTCCCCCTTATATAAAAAAAAATAGAAAAATAGCCTTCTCATTCTGAGAGGAAGTCTGTGCCCAGCAGTGGGACGTATATAGGCTGGGATCATGATGACTAAGATAAAAAAAAGTTGGAGAACCACCGACATTATCACTTCAATATTCAATATCTCAAAAACGACTGAACAGATTTTGATAAAACATGTCTAAAAACCATTGCTAAAAACCTGATTTCAAATAAAAAAAACCGCATTCAAATCAGTTTACCCATTTAAGAGCTATGGTGCCACAGACAGACAGACATAGCGGTCAAACTTATAACACCCTGTTTTTGGGTCGTACCCCGACCGGGTACGTGGGTCGGGGTATTAAATATTTAACGCAGGTTAATTATGACTCTATATTACGTATGGCCCGACGCGCACTTGACCGATTTTAAGATGATCTAAAATTATGTATTTTATTAGTTACACTACAAAGTTTAGGGTTATCAAATATCCATAAGTACTAATATTATAAATGCGAAAGTGTGTTTGTGTGTATATATGTTTGTCCGTCTTTCAAGCCGTAACGGAGCGACGGATCAACGTAAGTTTTGGCATAGAGATAGTTTATGGGGCCGAGAGTGACATAGGCTACTTGTTATCCCGGAAAAATGCACAGTTCCCGAGCGAACAGCCGCGATAACCGAATACCACGCGGGCGGAGCCACGGGCAAAAGCTAGCAGCTTTATATATTCTAGTAAAACATTAACTTGAAGACTTTGAATCCATAAAAACATACCCGCATATAGTTTAATAAGCGATAATTATATATTTCTATAAAAGATAGAGCGTGAACGATGACGAATAAACGAATGCGGGTTTCGATTTAACTCGCTCGATTATCACCCTTTACTTTAATGGAGTATAAATACTTAAATAATAGTTAAATAGAACGTAAAGTATTGAGCCCAAAATCAATTGGGCAACGCTGAAAGTTAACTTAGCTGATAGATTGGTTTAGGTAACCTTACTGCTCTGCAACCATACAAATATGAAAATTTCGTCTGTGCGAAACATACCAGGGCGTTTTAAAAAAAAGTGTACCATTTCCGGTTTATTGAAATTTTGGATAAAATACCACGCGGGCGGAGCCGCCAGCAAAAGCTAGTACCTCTATATATCACGAGTTTTTAACACAGTATAGGTTTGCTATTTGAAGGGATCGCTAATGCGGATCGGAATTATTTCCAAATATCCCCTGTCCATAATATAATACATAAAAAATAACTGCATTTTTTTAACCTAAAATAGTCAAATGAGCACTAAGCTTTACAATATTCCAGTGCGTTATTGTGTTACAGTTTGTTATATCTTCCAGTGTGTTATTTTACAATTATTTACGACGTTACCCTTATATACGTTTAGCTTTGGGATAATGCCAACTAAATGAATTGCCCAAATGCCCCGCGATTCAACAAGGGCAACTATCTATGTAACCCTCACCTCCTTGAATCAAAAGTTGTACGCACTGGTCTTACAGACCAAAGGCTAGTCCGATACCAATTAACCCGGCGTCTGCGCAGCAATGTAATAACTCTGATTAGAACGACCCTGGTGAACGAACGGGAATTGATATGAATGAATGGAGTGAATGAATGGAAGACATTGCGGTGACAAGTGTTTTGTTGAGGAATTTAATAAAAGGAAAGATGGTCATTTAGGAGTTTGGGAAACAATGCACCACCAATTGTAATATTCATACGACGCATAAGAGATTAGAAAATAGATAGATCTAAGTAAATCTTCATTCTTGCTCTTGAAAAGTAAATTTACAAATGAAAAACCTTCATTAACTGCTATTAGAGCCATTTTTTATTTTATTGTCGTTTCTTCTTCATTTTGAGTACCTCATTTTATACTAAATTTTCAGTTTGGTTACGAAATTATCATTAATTTTGTGTAACCAAATGGAAAAATTTGTAGGACATAGTGTGAAATTGGACTTACCATAGTAAGAATAAGCAACTTTCCCAATTCACCAAAATACATTGAAATCTGAAAAAATAATGATATTGACAACAAAATAACAAATGGCCTTCTCTGTGTTAGTTATTTTTTAATGCAACTTCATATTACTTCTATATCTTTTGCGCTTTTTCATTTGAAAGAAGGAAAGGAAGAAAATACATTTATTTAACGCTATAAAAACAAACATAGAACTAATACAAGACATACATAACGCTAATGGGTCTCCACTCAGCATAAGCTGCTCTAAAACATATTAACAGTTTAAAAAAAAACTCATTATTAGATCAAATATATTCATTTTCTTTCGTTCCAATCATGTCACTTACACTAAGTTTACAACAACGTTCAACAAAAGTCCTACTTGAGAATGTATTGAAAGAAAAAAGTTTTTCAATTCATCAATATCGTGAGTGGTAAGATCAATTCAAATGCCTGAATCATCTCGGACTTTATCAATCCCAGTAGATACCACTGACGATGCACATCGATGTACCCCAAACCAGGAATGAATCAGATTCCGCAGCCCAAACATTTAGTGGCTTAAATAGTATTGATGGCGAGGTCAAGTAATATGACCCGGTAAATCAGTGTCCCATCAGCAATAATGAAGCCAGAAGCTTGGCGCCAATTCTGTGATCATCACTGAATTACTTGTTAATTTGGGAAGAATTCATACAATGACTTGCAAATTGCGTCGCAGAAACGAGAAGTTTTAACAGCAGTGACTCTCTGCTCGTCAACTTATGGGTAACGTGAAAGTTTTAGAAGCGAAAAAAGCGAAGGGGCTTCTTACCATTCCCCGTCATCATGTTCAGCATTACAGGGTCAAGCCACTTCTTTGTGAACAGTTTATCTCGGAGTTTACCAAATACTTTTATTTGCATTTTTTAAGCACTTTAAACTACCAAACCCATGATCATTCTGACTTGTAGCTATTCTTCGACACTTCTTTGAAAGTCAGCAAATGTTTATCTAGTGTTATTTTAATGTTATTAAAAAACGTCACATTTAAATCACTAGCTTGAGCTCGCGGCTTCTTTGCCATTGCATAATTCCTTATCTCGTGAACATTTTCCTAAACTTAGTGCTTACCTACGTGTAATTTCGGATGTGCCTTCATATATGTATCAATTTTTATCATTGTTTTGTTATAGATTAAAATTACTATATTCTACCATACAATTTCATTCCATTTCAGTCCATTATCTGACTTCATTGAATGCAATGCACCTACTTCCGATTAATACTCGCTTCTTTTTGATTCCTCTTACTCTGCGTCCGGTGGATGCAGTTACTCTTTTTACTCCAGTTACGTTTTAACTTTGTCTTGCCCAACATTTCCATACATCTCGGGAGTCGCCGGGTGCCCATCAATTGCTGGCAGCTGTGACCGTTTAAAAGCATCGCCCGAACAATTAGTACAAGTGATCACAATTGCTGCTTGCGTCATGCTGAGACGTAAGGCGTGGACACACGAATTAGAATTAATAGATTCACGGGGAAAAACTGGGTTAAATTCATTAGAGGCGTTGCACATCTGTCCTAACTTTATTTGAGAAAAGTCGCTACTCATCTTAATCCCTTAAGCTTCGGATGGTACGAGAGATGTCGTGGGAGTTCGTACACTACGCAGCGCGGGCGCATAGCGGAGGATTCATAAGTGATCGATCATTGACAGCAATTAACAGCAACTTGCACAGTATTTCTCGCTGTTATGTTTCAATTCTAAGGTGCCAATATTCATCATCATCATCATGTCAGTTGAAAGACGTTCTCTACTGGATATAGGCCTCCCCCAAGGCTCTCCACTCAGACCGGTCTTGTGCTTTTCGCATCCACCGCGATCCCGCGATCTTAACCAGGTCGTCGCTCCATCTTGTTGGAGGCCTACTGACAGCTCGTCTCCCGGTCCGCGGACGCCATTCGAGAACCTTTTGACCCCATCGGCCATCAACAATATGTGGCAATATTACTTGCTTTCAATTGCTGCTTAGGTAAGGTAGTTAGTACTACCTTAGAAAAATACCAAATTGTGTTTCCGTCTATGTATATTAACGGGAAATTACTTCTAAATTGCACCTCTAAGATCCTCGAGGAATATACCTGCCAAATTTCAAAGTTTAGTTTTTTATACGTATAATGAAACTTGTTTATTCTTGATGCTACGAGTACATAAGACATAATATTCAACGCGACCAAATGTCATCAACATAAACTATCTTCCCACATAAACCATAACAGCATACAGGAACATCTACGAAATAACCATCGCCAGATTTAACATAAACATGAGTTACCCATTTTCCCACATGCTTCGTCAGATTACCATGTTTAAACTATTTGCTTTTCAATACTACCAATACTATTACCTAATTCTATTACCATAAAGAAATATTCATTTCTAATAACTTAAATTGGGTAAATCCCTCGTGAAATATCTAACGTTTGAGTGGTTAATTTTTAATTGCCATGAAATCGTCACTGTGGCTGGAACTAGTAATTACGTTGGTCACTGTCAACGCAGTGTATAATGAATAAATTACCCTCTTCATTTGGTTGAGTTACGTTTTAATTTTCGAATTAACCGTTCCTAGAGCATTCGGATTTTCTGTTTATTTCACTGACGAAATGCCTTTACATTATTTGTGTGCTACACAATTTCATTTTGTTTTAAAGCTTTATTTACTTTTCTAGTTTTACCGAACGAAACAAATGCTCAATTTTAAAATAATACAAATATCCATACTAATATTATAAATGCGAAAGTATGTGTGTTTATATGTTTGTTCGTCTTTCACGTCGAAACGGAGCAATGGATTGTGACGACGTGATTTTTAGCATAGAGATAGTTTATGGGCCAGAGAGTGACATAGGCTACTTTTTATCCCAGGAAAATGCACAGTTCTCAAGAGAACAGCGCGCGCTTACCAAATTTCCACGCGAACGAAGCCGCAGGCAAAACTAATTAGATCATATTAACTACGTAATATAGATTATCTATTATTTCGGAAGCTCATTGTAACCAAGTAACCAAAAGTCCCAAAGTAACCAAAGCTTGTATGGGTACCTAATTACTTCTACTAGGCAACGAATAAACATGCAAAGAAAATAAAAGATAAAAAAGATATTTACGGCCTACATGATTGTCAATAGTATAGTAATTCTAGACTTGGAAACTCTTGGACACGTCCTTGTAATAAAGTTGACACAAACCATCTCAAAATATGATTCAGTCCGGTCCATGATCATAGCACATCACAATCTAATTACATTCCATAACGCTAATTATATCTGCCTTCGCTCCAGACATCTGGTAAATGACCCTTTTGTTTACCGCATCATTTCTCCGCACAATAAAAGTATATTAATGTGTGGCAGTACCGCAAATGTAGCAAGGGTTCCTAATCGCATTAGAGACGTTCACGGGCAATAATCTTCGTTTTTATACCAAGGGTTGGATGGATTACATTTGTCTTCAAGATTTGGCAGCTTAAAGTATCCTTATCGGCATTTGTAGTCACAGCGACAAATGGAAACTCATTTAGAAATAAATTTTAGAAATCTGGATCTGCATTTTTTTAGAATTCACGCAGATGCTTTTCAATAATAGAGAAAGTCAGAATAATTGTGATTTCGGTGGATTTAAGATAAAATATGTATCAATTTAAGAAGTAAATTAAACATCAAAGAGTCAGTAAGGTGTACATTTCCAAATTACAATCACACGATAAAAGCTATAACCTTTTCTACACCATTGAATCCGGTTGTTGTTCGCGAAACGACGTTCCAAATACATTCAGGGGAAAATAAAATAAAACAAATGGCCCTCTTAAATTTAAATCACCGTAATCTCTTTATAACGTCTCCTTCTCTTTCACAGATGCCTGCGGACTCTCCGACGTGCCGCACATAGAGAGTTTACAAGAGAAATCCCAGTGTGCTCTTGAAGAATACTGCAGAAGTCAATACCCGAACCAGCCCACGCGATTCGGGAAGCTCCTACTACGGCTACCTTCACTTCGAACTGTGAGCTCACAAGTCATAGAACAGCTCTTTTTCGTAAGGCTAGTGGGGAAGACACCCATAGAGACCTTGATAAGGGACATGCTGTTGTCAGGGAGCTCGTTCTCATGGCCGTATATGGCGACTATGTGACACACGATGTGGCGCCAGCTGGCGGCCGCCTGATCCTCGCCGTACGGCTTCCCGCCGTACCTGCCCAGCCAACGCTTCGACCCGTTCCAAAGATACCAGCGCGAAGTCCCGCAAGAAGACGCCGTGACGTCTTCCAGCGAGTTCCATGACAGTACAGAAGCTCCTACCGAGGAGTACTTTGAGTCGAGAACGAGCAGAGAAAGCGAGAGAGCCGACCCGTGCCCTACCTTCGACCCCATATCAGCGTTCTACGCTCCCAAAACGACCGAGAGCCAGGACTTCGGAGCGCCCGCGCCAGTTGAAACACAGAAGAATGCTCAAAAGACTTCCATGATGATCGACAACTTACTTAACATTCGCCCCGAGCCGTGCGACATGAAATGAACATTAAGTGGCACTTGTGTCTGTTAGTTCAAGTTTTTTTTGTTCCTCTGTAAAAATATTTAGGCTACTTATATTTAATTATGTAAATAAAATGTTTTATTGTAAATGTATAGTTACGATAAGGTGCGAAAGGCATAACAGTTTTCTACGATGTTTGTGATAGGTTTTCAAGGATATTGTCCTTAGTTTATTATCCATTGGTGCGATGAATGTAATTTGGAATCACAGACGTATTGACGCGGCAATGGATAGGGTCTATATTATTTATGTTTTCATTATAAAGCCAATGAGGTTTTTACAACAGATTTGTATGATAAACGCAATAAGAAATTACATCGGTCGTGCAATGTTGATGTGTAGTAATAGTGTAGATACGTAGACGACATAGTAGTTTTTTGGATACATTTTATTTCACCGTGGTGCTCTCTGGTATTTATTAACAGAAAAAAATATAATAGGGGATTTGTGTAGCTCTACCGAGATGTCTTGCTACATGGAAAGATAGAAATGTTTATTTATTTAAATCGAAAGATGTTTTCTGTATGTTTAACATGTTTCAAAGATGGAATTTGGCCCGCTTATGGATATTACATGACTTTTAAGAGGGCTAAATACCTTGACTCCAAATATGTTAAGAATTCAAAGTCACACGTTTAATACGACGAATTAGTAATAAATTTAAATGTCTGGTCACTCTTTCCGAAACACATAATTTCAAAACATGTTCAATTTTGGTATGACGTTTAAAACTGTATGTAAATAGAACCTTGGTACTTTTCTACTTAAAAATTCCATGACAGCATTTATTGTATCGTTCCTTAACTTTTGTAGAAGTTTTTTTACGTTTTTTTTATATTTAAAGAACTAGCTTTCATAGAAAGAATTATTTACTTTATATTAAGGACACTGCAGTTTATGTTCGTGTGTTTGTTTTAAAAGATTTCTTAGTGAGAAATAAATTATATAACTATATTATATTCAGTACGTAAACATCAATCAGTACTTTCGTATCCATAAAATCTATTTTATCTTGGTTTGTATTGGTGATACCGAACTTATAAGAGTCACAAGAAAGAAACCAAACTAATGTGTTTTAACTGAAATTGATTTGTAATTCTTAATGAATGAGGAATTAAGAATAGTTGAAAAGGGTTCCTGAGAACACAAAAACCAAATTTTTGTGTTGTGTATTTATTTTTTAAATGTACAATTTATTCTTCTTTGTGGATATATCTTAATCAGAGCAAGCCAGTTATAGATTAAACAAAAATAAAAAGCCCAGTGACATTATAAAAATGCTACTATCAAAATTATTTGATTTCAAAAAACATAATCCATACAATAAATTATGGTAGGTATGTGCTAGTGCTGCACTCTGACGGGATAAAATTCCAGTAACATTATATTGAGTTGAATTATAATATTTTGTTAAAAATATTATAGTTTTAAAAAATTCAACTGGATGTGGGACTGTTGCATCATGATGCAATAGGTTCTCATTTAGTTATTAGCCAATTGCAAGAATTACAAGACCGTAACGTCAAAAAACCTCACGATACTAGCGCTATCTAGCGATATTTCACCTATGTATTAGCCCTCATTGGGTAGATCCCTGGGTGAAAAAAATGGTGTACTGCCGTTTCGCCAAATTATTTTTCGCCAAATTTCACTTCCCAAAAAACTTATCGCAATAGTTTCATTTCCCAAACGAATCTTTGGCATATTTACATTTAGCATTTTATTCATTTGGTCAAATTATCATTTGGCATAATTTTAGTTTGTCAAATTTTATTAAGACAAACGTTTATTAAGCAAACGTTTTATATTGGCAAATATTGTATCCCAAAAATATGTTTGTTCAAAATGACATTTCGCACAAACCAACCACAAAAACCAACTGCTACCAGAAAAGTAGCTTATGTTAGAACTGCGTCTTCCACAGAAACGAACTGCTATTAGAAAAGTAGATGAGGTTAGACTGCGTCCCCCACAGAAAACGGACTGCTACCAGAAAAGTAGGTTAGGTTAGGTTAGAACTGCGTCCCTCCACAGAAACGAACTGTTCCCAGAAAAGTAGGTTATTATGTCATGCCATATTTTGGGAAGAGTACATTTTGCCAAACGATACATTTTACCAAATATTACTTGGCAATATGAAACATGACTAAGTAATTATTTGCGAAACAATAATTTGCCAATTAAAAATTTATTAACTGTAAATTTGCGATAAGTTCTTTTGCCAAATGATTTTTTGCCAAATGATAATTTGGGTAAAATTTTTTGGGATGTGATACTTTGGGAAAAGTTTTTTGGCCATACATTAGTAATCCGAAAAAAATAACTCTTTAGTCCATCAGTTTATCAAGGCCGGTGACGTCACTCCTCAATAAAAAGTGTACGTAGGTGTGACGTCACACGAATCTTCAACCTGCCATACCTCCATAATTTTTTGTTAAGAGCGTTTATACCTGTTGAGCTGGCAACGTAGCATTTTTGTTATTTTTTCTCGATTATTCCATAGAAATTTAATGAAAATTAAAAATGTGATCTGATACTGTTTTTAATATATAAGTTAATGTCTACTGCAATAATTATTCGTGATAGACTTTCATATTCTTTTAAAACGAACAAAATGTTTCTTAACGGTTTTTAAAGAAAATAAAAGTCTATCTAGGATTATTATTGGTGTACACACATTAACTTATATATTAAGAACAGGTCTATCAGACCACATTTTTAATTTTCATTCATTTTTTATGGAATAATCGAGAAAAACTAACAAAAATACAACGTTGCCAACTCAGCAGGTACCTACCTACAACAAACGCTTAAGTTGACAAAAGAAACTTGAAAAAAAGTTTTTTTTTTATATTACAGATGAACTAATTAGTTTCATATTTTTAGGAATCTAGCTTATTACTATAGGCAGTTCCACCAGAGTTGAGGTCCACACAAGAACATGTCGTGTAATGACAGCAGAATTGTGACATTTTTACTCATTCATTTCATTCATTATTCTTTTGTGGAATCAGTTCTTTTTGTAGCTTTGTGTGTAATCATTCACTTAAATTCTGGTGGACCTACCTATTCTTTCCGGGCTGACCGTGCTCTATAAGGTGTACTGCAAGGTAGAGTAACCGAACTAGTACTCCAATTAAATTAAAATGTCTCTGACATTGTCTCCTGCCAAATCTGTAATAACATGTAAAGAAAAGCAATTTAGGTATTTATTCGCAATAATTTGTACAGTGACGGTGTAATATAGATCGGTGTGTGAGACTGTATGATATGAAGTTATGTTGAGGAATAAAAATGTCTCTGGATTTCGATATGTTTGTTTTATTGAACTCAAATCAAGGAAAACTTGGATAAACTCTACATAAAATGCCACTTTTTACAAGCTCTTATTTAGTTTCACCTGTCTCGTTGTCTGTCTGTCTGTAGTCAAATCTTGCAAGTATAACTTGACCAACTTCCAGTAGTCAGATTGACTTGAAATTTGAAATATAAAATTGCGTGGCAATACAATAATCTGGTAGTAACATCCTGGTGGTCCAGCCAGGATCGTCTCCGCAGGACGGAATTCTTTAATGGTTAATAGCATCGACTTGAAATTGGTACTTATGCAAATGTAGTTTGTGTAACAACGCAAGTAGTGTCAACAAAAAGTTCAGTCAGCAAAAAAATATTTTATAAAAATGATTTTTTTACCAAAAACTTGCAAGTTATATTTGATCCACTTGCCGTGTAAATCGGAAGACAATGCATTATTATTATGATATGAGGCTGATCTGATGATGAAGCCGGAAGGTGGCCATCCATAGGAAGTCCGTAATGGAACGACACAAACCCATCGAATTTGGGTTCCTTTGATTTGACTTGCCGAGTACTTTGGTGCTAGATGGTAACCAGGGTCTGATGATGGAGCTGGAAGGTGACCATTATCTATTGTGTTACTCTCTTATCCACATCCATAACTCCAGGCCAGTCCAGTATTTATTTATATAGAATAAGAATTAAATCGCTGTTTCACCATCCATTGATTAGTGTTAACTGTCGGCTAAATGTGATGCCGTCTCCGTCTATTCAAACAAAACAAATAGAGACGGCATCACATTTAACCGTCACTTAACACTAATCAATGGATGGTGAAACAGCCCCTTAATAAATACGTCAGTTTGACAAAAAATAAAATATTAACATTGATACGTATACATTTTTTCATAAGGAAATAAACGTATCAATTTTTTTATCTATGATCAAATTTACAAAAATACACATACATGATTAAAAAAAAACATACTTACTAAATAAAAAATACAGACACATACAACTATAAATATATAATTTGGATGCTATAAGTCAATAAAGTTGTGTAGGCAAATACATTATTTTTGGCAAGTTTAGCTGTATCGATCTCTTTGTTCTCAGCCGACTTCTTAGCCGACTGTACTTAGTAAACAGTACGTAGTGTCCACACTGGGTCCGCGTGGGAACTACTGCCCAAGCCCTCTCTTTCTGAGAGGCGGCCTGTGCCCAGCAGTGGGTCATTATAGGCTGGGATGATGATGATGATGATGAGTGTCATTAAAACACACATGATAATGTCATACCCAATATCATTAACCAAGGTCAAAAGCAAGACCAACAGTTACAAATGACCCTAGCAAGTGACAAACATTCCCATACGGTCGCGTGCGGCACCTGCGCGTGCGATTGGACGCCCACGCGTGGGAACCTGCCGCGGGCACGCAGAGCTACTACAAAACTCGAAGTTCGTATCGTACCGTCCTTCTCGCTTTTATATTAAACTAGCTTATGCTCGCGACTTCGTCTGCGCGGACCTAGGTTATCGCGCGGTGGCGCCCTCTACCGGAATAAAAAGTATCCTATGTTGATCCTTGGGGCTTAAACTATCTCTATACCAAATTTCATCAAAATCGGTTCTGCGATTTCGACGTGAAAGCGTAACAGACAGACAGACTTTCGCATTTATAATATAGTAGGGATAGGGATAGTATAAGTGACAGAGGGACCGCACGACACGAACTTCGAGTTTCGAGTTTCGTAGTAGCCCTGTTGATTAGCAGACGGATCTAACGAGGTAGGTACATACAGGTGTGTAGTGAATATGTTTTTGCATCGTTTCTTATGGAATAAGTTCGTAATAACAAAATCTTTATATGACAAACGTAAACAAACAACATTTTGTGATATTTACCGCCGTATACGTTCCTTATTTACCGCCCTTAAGACACAATGTACTATTTCAATTAACTATCCAATCAGGCCCAAGTTCAGCTAATGGTTGTTGGTCATTTATTCTAAATCACACGCTTCTCCCTCTATTAATAAAGCAGCCGCAAAAATCAAATAATTTCATGACACGGACGGCAATTATAATGACAATTTGATAGGAAACACCTGCGTAGGGTTGACACAAAGGAATGTGACCGTGATTGCTTCCCACGGGGCTCGAACCCGTGACCAGGACACCGCTAGGGTTTAAACGGAAACGCTAATATTTCGTAATGATTGTATTTAAAAGGTCAAAGTAACCTCCCCATCCCAGCCTATACGTCCCACTGCTGGGCACAGGCCTCCTTTCAGAATAAGAGGGCTTGGGCCATAGTTCCCAAGCGGGCCCAGTGCGGATTGGGAACTTCACACGCACCATTGAATTGCTTCACAGGTTTGTGCAGGTTTCCTCACGATGTTTTTCTTCACCGCAAAGCTCGTGGTAGATTTCAAATGTAATTCCGCACATGAACTTCTAAAAACTCAGAGGTGCAAGCCGGGGTTTGAACCCACGACCCCCTACTTGAGAGGCGATAGGTCAAACCACTAGGCCACCACAGCTACACTAGGCCACCACGGCCTCACCTGTTGAATATTTTGATGGGTTTGACAAAGAAATAGTCCGAGCAAAACATTGCAAAACAAACACAATTTGAGAATGTGAACATAATCACAACAAACTATGTACTTAGTAATTTTTCTGTCCTATATTTACTTACTACTGGCCACAGGCCTGCTCTTAGAATGGCCGCAGTTTGTAATTAATAAAAAAAAACCGTAGCCATTACGAATAAATCAAGTACCTAGGTAATATTTTTCTCAAGATTTCGTATTTTGGGCGGAATCTTCCAAGTTTAGGTATATTTTATACCTTAGGCTGCTATTTACTCTTAGATAAACTAGGTACTAATAATTCTCATGAAATCTTAGCCGCTATAATTTTTCTTGTAAAGATATATTTACTACCATTCTGAATTTTTTTGATTTGATATTTTTTTTATTTATCTTATACTTTGTAAACTCTACAATATGTGTACGCACTAGAATTTCGAAAACTCAGAAATACGAGCCCGGTTTGAATCCACGATCTTCTGCTTGAGAGGCCAGTGGTGAAACCACTAGACAACGACAGTTTTGATAGAACCCATTTTGCCCAGGGTGCCCGTCAAAATAACTCAACCCTGCTGCATTTTTAAGGCATCTTTCAATCGTTTTTTGTCTTTCTAGATGGCGCCACTGTTGCGTGAGGTTTTACGTGTAGCTTTCAAAGTCTGTTAATACGGGCGTGAAAACAAAGTTCACATTAAAATTATATTATTTAATACACCTTAAAACCATCCCATAAAAATATCGACCAACCACAGTGTTGCGTAGTCCCGTTTTGTTCGGAAAAACAAAAGTTTCCGAAAGACAAAACTGTCTCAAAACCCAGACATTCATTGCCCCGTAACGCATAATTGCCATAATTAATTTTAGGTAATGCAAAATATTCACAAAATTATTCTTATTTTAAATAAACCCGCGTAGCTCACCCAAAAACTATGTGATTTGACATTTCGGAGACCTCTAGCTACACTAGCGCCTCTACCGGCGAATTCATACGCGATAGCCCTCATTCAATCTTCACTGACAATGTCAAGCAAACAAATGTCAACAGTTTGCCCCGGTCAAGCGCGGGTCGCCAACGGCCGGTCACGGGCGCTGCGTCTTGTGCCAATTAGCGGTTTAACGGACGCACTGATTTGAAATCGGAACAACATTTTTTTTAACAATTGAGTGACGGGCAGTCATGTTGTCTGTGATTGCGGTCTTTTTAACGGATACGACATTTGAATTTCGAATTTGGAGGCTTAAGTACTTTATTGGGGAAATGTTAGGTGGATTGAACTTTTTTTATGTCCAGTGGCTGGAAAAGATAAATCTCGATTTACCTATACAGTCATGATCAGTTCAGTAGTGTAAAAATTTATGGAATTATAAAGCTTATTTTGTGTTATGTCAATGATATTGTTTTTAATCAGAGCTTTACTTTACCACTTCAGTATAATTTTAGTTTCCTATTTTTTAGCGGAAGTTCTAATGTTTCCATTCATTACATAAATTCTTGAAAATTATAGTACTAGACTAGGCTATAGAAGTCGGCTAATTATGTCTTAACATGCAGAACCCACCCTCCTTTTCTTCCCTAAAACACAAGTGAAAGAGAAAAGGAACGAAAGAAATACATTTATTCACAACACATCAATAGGCAGCACTATTTACACAAGATACCGATCCAATTATTAAGAAACACCACACAAAAAGAGTTCATCCTTAGAGCTACTTACGCCGAGCACAGATTCTGATCCGTTACCAAACACAACGAATATCCTACAAACTGTCGTGTCGTATGCGTTTTGTTTGACAATATGTATCTCCACAATACAATGTACTATATAGTCCCCGTAGAGCGAAAAGTCACTAAATTGTATTTTGTTGTTTTGAGATTATAACTTTACTAGCTTTTGCCCGCGGCTCCGCCCGCGTGTAATTCGGTTATCGCGCGCTGTTCCCTCGGGAACTATGCATTTTTCCGGGATAAAAAGTATCCTATATCACTCTCGGGCCCATAAACTATCTATAACAAACATCATGTCGATCCGTCGCTCCGTTACGGCGTGAAAGACGGACAAACATACAAACACACTTTCGCATTTAGAATATTAGTAAGTATGGATGGATACTACTCTACTCTATACTTTACACCCAACGTTACGTACGTACGTTACGATACGTTTTCAAAACAGCGAAATACAACTTAGTGACTTTTCGCTTTACGGGGACGATATGCATTTGGATACCAAGGTTTGAACAAGGTAAAAATATGCCTAAATTGATCAAATTATTCACGTCATTTTAATCATACCACACAAAAACCAGCGCACTTAAACTAAATAAACGATAGCAACATTGTATTTACCTCGTAATCATAATTATTACCTACTTTACGATTAAATTGTGCCCTCCATTGGTTCAGGGGTATCCTCATGCTGTCTTTTTCAGTTTCAGCGGGCGATGGGCGTGGCAGAGGTCGTCCAATGGGGTCACAGGTCACGACCCTCCCGACCTCTCGCGCATACTCCGCAATCGATCTGTACGTATAGGTGTACATTGTTGATGGAATAAATAGGTACCGAAGGTTAGACGCCCCTGGTTCGATGGGATAGGCTTAAAGTACCGTCAGAATACCTAATGTTTGTTACTTCTCCTTCGCAGAACTTTGAGTTTTCTAAATAGCCATCATCATCATCGTCATCCAAGCCTTTTTTATTCGACTGGATGGCAAACGAGTAAGGACTCCTGATGGTAAGAGATCACCATCGCCCATAAACTCTCTGTAATCTGTAACACCAGGCGTATTGCAAACGCGTTGCCAACCTAGAGTCCTAAGATGGGATACCTCAAGTGCCAGTAATTTCACCGGCTATCTTACTCTCCACGCCGGAACACAACAGTGCAAGCACTACTGTTTCACGGCAGGATTAGCGAGCAAGATTGTGGTAACAATCCTGGTGGACCTTGCACAAGGTCCTACCACCTGCAATGTTACCAAAAAATGGTACTTCCAACAAGATATTTCACGGGTTAATAGGTTGAACTTACGCAGGATGGCATGTATTCATGTACACCATCTATTAAATTACAGAAAAAAACATGTTTTTGCACATGTTATGTATCGATTAGAAAACACAGGTATAATAGAGACTTTCCATGGTAAGCAATAGGCGGATATATCGCTTCAGAACAATCTCTACCAGATATAGATAAAAAAAATTAAATGCCTTTTATTATAGCGTTTCCTTAATTATTATACCTGTCTTGCACTTGCGTCACAATTAAGAGTGCATGATAACTGCAGTCGTGAGTAAAAATATCATTATTCATCCATCCAACACTCATCCATACATTTCCCTATCACAGCCGACACTTGGAACGCGTCTAACATTGAAACGCACCTTTGAAAGGCTTCGTCCAGGCTCTTGTTAGTTCCCCTCTACCAAACAACACTATTCAACCCACTTTTACACTGAACACAGCTTACATTGCTGAGCTAACATGGACGGCGAGGCTTTAGATTGCTTGTGAGGGGGTAATGGATTCGTGGCTGCGTGGGATTGTCGTATTTTACTGATGAATGGTATGCTGTGACGTGTGGCTGTCAATCACAATCAAGCTCGACCACCCGCGCGATTAGGTGCGGGTTAAGGAAATGGAAAGACATGGACAGGTCTTTGTTAATTATTTTTTTAGATGTTTAGGTAATTAAAAGTGTTAAAAATAACTGTAGTTTGATTGCAGTACTCTATTTTTTTTTGTTAGCAAAATTCCCTAGAGAAAATAGTATGGAAGTTTTTGTTCCATAAAAATAAAACTATCTAAATTTAAAAGACTTATTCACTTCAAGTGAATGCCCAATGTATAATTCGATAAAGCTATGAAGGTACCAACTTTAAATCCATTTTAAAGGTTAAAAATGGCATATCATCCAAAATCGATACATCAAGCAGCACCAAGAGCAGGGCTTATTTAAAATGATCATGAAAAAAAATTATTTTACTTCTGTGTCTTCCGATCAAAAAAACTGGATTCAAGCTGATTCTAACTCACGATAGCAATTTGGGGAATTGCCGACGAAAACTTATCGCATTTAAGTAAATCAAATATTATGTATTTCGGTCGTTTTTAAATATTCTCATATTAACTTAATCATCAATTTTACTAATATTATAATTAATGCGAAAGTTAGGTACTATGTGTATATATATGTTACTTCGTTGAATGCGGTTTTTTATTTGAAAGCAGGTTTTTAGCCGGATATTTCCACGATAGCGGATATATATCGAAATCTCTACCGCAATTAAACATAGAAATAAATTAAAGGCCCGGTGTTTTAATGCAATGCTAACGTAAACGTAATTTCTAGAAATTCTCAGGGAATTTAGTAAAATGCTGGGATTCAAATTCAAATGCTGGATTTAATGGAACGCGTGCGAAGCGTTTAATATTAGAATAATTAAAAAAAATCGTCTCCACAGCTCTCCCTGTCCAATCCTAACAATCGTCTAGGTGTACGCGTCGCCGTTTACCAGAGATCTGTCCGTCCGTCTGTGTTATCGCACCATCTCCTCACACACACGTAACTCACTACGGAGAAAACTGTAGCCGGGCCCGCTCCTGACTAAAAGGCTACACGAGCCTACGCTTGTGTGTGTCTGTGTCACATTTGTGGATTTATGTGTAAGGTGGATGGATTTTCGCATGAAAATACATATGTCGCACATATGTAGTACTAGCTCATGCCCGCGACTTCGTCTGCGCGGATCTACGTTATCGCGCGGTGGCGCCCTCTACCGCAATAAAAGGTATCTTATGTTGAACCTTGGGGTTCAAACTACCTATATACCAAATTTCATCAAAATCGGTTTAGTGGTTTCGACGAGAAAGCGTAACAGACAGACAGACAGAGTTACTTTCACATTTATAATATTAGTAGGGATAGTAAGGATAGCAGTGGTAAGTAGTCGCGGGAAAGCAAGGGCGCAGTGGCGTGGTACAGTCACCAGCATTCATATCTGCCACAGCGGAGCGTGCAAAAATATCTGACACGTCCTTCCGGCCCTAGAAATAGAGTCGTATCAGATATTTATTGCACGCTTGTTGTGTCAGATATTGGTGCTGGTGACCTGCTCGCGGGGCCCTGGTCTAATGTGTCCCCCGAATGTTTGATTTACTGTGAGGTGATGGATGCTAGGCAATCCAGTATCTATAAGTGATTTGTCTGCCTTTACTTATTTTATTACTGTAATGCCGTGCAAATGTATTTTAATAATAAATGAATAAATAAATGACAATTCGATTCCTATACCGGATTGCCAAAATTCTGACGAGACTGAAGATAAATACTGCAAAAGTTGTTATAAATACGTACTAACAGCAAAATGTTGCATCTAAACACATCTAACAAGTCTGGATTCATTATTCGTAGAAAAATGTAATATTTCGACTCAATTGTAATAATATGCTTAGTAAATGCTTGTTATAGCCTAAATTGAATAAAGATATTGTTACTTTGACTTTAACTTTGAGGTTGTGTCTATAGATATTCATGCGATGTGTTCTCCTGTCAAAAAAGGAAAAAACACTTTTCAATTTTGCTTACTTACATCTCCTCCTCAGACTTGCATTATTAACACTTGTATTCAAGACGCGTACCTCATAACCGGCGTAATTCCGCCAATTCTTACGTAAACAAGGTAAAGACACCTGCGACTTCGGACCTCGGCGTAAAACCAATCCGGACGAAATTGAACCAATTTACATAGTCATAAATACATTTGATTCTTGGCGCAATCTTGAGGTGACCACAGATAAGTTAGAACTAAAATGCAGTGGTTCCACACGTTGGGTTGGTTCCATACTTCAGCACCACTACCATGAGTTTACAGTGACCGCGGCGTACTCGATAGTGACGGTGTAAATTATTTGTAGAGGCGCTGTACAATTCTCCATACTAGTGGTACTGGTGATCTAAGGGCGGATTGCTACTTTACTCCACGGCTAAGGGTCTACGCGACGCTAGCTGGCGCGGGGGTGCAGGTAAAATCCGTCGCACGCGGGCAGTTAGCGCTACTCATACTATTTTATATACTTATATACGTATTATATATATTATTATAAATACATTTATTCACAACACAACATAACAATAGTATTAAGAAATTACATGAAATCATAACAAATTGTAGGAACTAAATTAAACTAAACAAAGTCAAAAATAAAAATAAAATCCTACCTAATCACTAATCTTTAATATATTTATTTAATGCAAGAATGATTTATTAATAACAAAATAAAATAAACTTAAAACTATTGAACACTTACAAACTAAGTAAAACCTAACCTAAAACCCACCATTCCGCGTCGTACCCGGCTCAAAGGTGCCCATAATGCCGACCGCATTACCCCGCTGAATGGCCAGCGCTACCTGCTGAACCAGGTACGACCCGGAGCGGGGGTCACAACCCCTGTCCCGCAACCTACGGCCCAGCTCCCACACCAAGGACTTTGCCTCGGCACCCCAAGGACCAGCCGTCTCAACCGCAAAAGGCACGAAGTCATAAGTTGGCTCCAAAGCCGAGTACTTGAGGTGCTTAGACCGCGCGGCATTCTCAGCCGCGGCTCCAGCTGACCTCGACGTGCAACCCAAGTGAGATGGCGCGAAGGTACTCACGCACGTCGCATATATTATTTAAATGTGGGTTTCTTAACGGGCGAAATATCGCTAGATGGCGTTAGTATCGTGAAGTCCGTTTTGATGTTTGGAGACTTGCAGCAATTGGCTCATTTAGTTATCTAACTAACTAATCAGAAATCTGACACAAATATCAAACTTGTCAAACGGACCAAACGATACTAGCGTCTACAAACCTGTCAAAAAAACTTAAAAAACCTCATTTGTCAAATTTGCCTCTTAGACCCGTAGCAATACGTTTTGAAGTTTCAAAAATATTAAAGTTTTTTATTTTTCGCATATAGCTTCCGGAGCATTTGCCCAACCTAATACAAAAAATTGTGTCATTTTGGGTATCTGCATAAGTAGAAATTTAGCATAAGACGAAAATTTTACTTTCTTATTAATATCTGAGCAGTAACTGATGTACATAAGCATTTTGTGTCATATTTGTCCACGGGAATCCTGATTTTTAACAAGTACCTAAAATGTCGCCGAACTAATTCTAAAAGAATATTACAGTTTGTTAAAAAGATGTCAGACGTTTAAGAATAATGATATCTGTTATCCAAAATATTTTGTGTCAAATTCATCCACGGTATTTATAAATATTTTTTTTTTTAATACAATACCCTGTAAAACCCACAAAAGAAAATGCAAGTTTTTAGAGTTTACGTATTTTGATTATTAACGGTGTAAAAAAACACTATTCATAATTTGTGTCATTTTCATCCACGGATTCTCATTATTTGAAAAAAAAACGTACTTTGCACGAATGCCGAGCGCGGGGAAGAGCACATCGGGTGCAGGGGGGGGGGGCGCCGGCTGACAGCGTCCGTTTGTTTATATTACCCGCGGCGTCACACGCGTAATCTATTGAAGAATGTTAATAGGTGTGCAAAATCACTTGAAAGCTTTGTTCTAGTAAACCTTTTATGTTCACAAATACGCTTGTTTTTATTTCATTGTAAAATACCAAGTAGTTATGATTTTATCCGCATTCAAAGTTCGCATAAATATCGCGTCCCGCCAACAGCCACGTGACAGCGTGTGACGTCATTTTCCAACGATCCGCGCTCCGCGTAGTCGAGTACCTAGTTATCAGCCGTACATGCCAGAAGGTCCAACGCGCCGTGTTTTGTTTTGTTTCATCGCTTCCAGACCACCCAGTTGTGTATATTTAGGTCATTTAAAAACCGGTCAAGAGTATGTCGGGCCTTGCTCAGTGTGAGGTTTCCTAGTTCCCGACCGTCAGTCCTGTCACAATAGGTGGAATTAAAATACGATTTTTTTAGTTATAGATAGGTAATAACTTACTTAAGTGTAAGTTTAATCATAAAAATTGAAAACTGTTTACTTCACAATAAAAGTAGGTATAAAAACAGAGAATAAGTAACATAATTAAAACTAACTTAAAATAGCTAATCAAAACTAAAAAAATAAATTGTTTAATTTACAAAAACTTAATACCAGCTCAACTGATTAAGCAGAAATCAATTTAAGTAAAAAAAATATATTAAGCTTGACATCCGTATATTTCACACGAAAACACAAGCCGAAACATGGATGCACAGAAAAACCAGAAAAATAAACCAGCGCTGGGAATCAAACCCAGATGCTCAGCATACCGTCATCATCATCATCATCTCAGCCTATATACGTCCCACTGCTGGGCACAGGCCTCCCCTCGGAATGAGAGGGCTTAGGCCATACCCACACAGGCCCAGTGCGGATTGGGAACTTCACACGCACCATTGAATTGCTTCGCAGGTTTGTGCAGGTTTCCTCACGATGTTTTCCTTCACCGCAAAGCTCGTGGTAAATTGCGCACATGAATTTCGAAAAACTCAGAGGTGCGAGCCGGGATTTGAACCCACGACCCTCAGCTTGAGAGGCGATAGGTCAAACCACTAGGCCACCACGGCAGCATACCGTGCTGGGTGCTATTCCCCTACACCACCGCTGGACAGGAGACTAGACACGAATTTTTCCTATGCACCAATATTTCAACTTGCATTCTTTTCACAGTCACTTTAGCAGCGACACTAACGCCATCTATGTACTAATTACATATCTATGTATCTATATTATCTATGTAAAAGAAACAAAAATATGGAGTTGAAATAAAAAATACAAAAAGACTCCAAATAGTAATCTTGATTTGACATCCGTGTTTTTTTTCATGTTTTTTAGACGTGCGGTTCAAAAGATAGAGGGGCTCACGTGACCCTGGACACATTTTTATGATCTTACGGAGTGAATAACGTAAAACGAGGTGAATAGAAATTGCGGGGTGATTAGAAATATTCTCAGGATTTTCTTTGTATGGCTACACAAAACACCATTACCACCATAGTAAATTACCACTAAAGCCAATTAATTTAGTTTTTAGTATTAAGTTAAATATTTGTTTATTTTGCTTGCAACACTCGATAGTCATGAAGTTAGTCAGAAGTATTAAATATTTCAGTGCAAAGAGAGACGTCACCAAGGTAAGAAATAACAGTTGTAAAAACTTTTTACCCGACTGCGAAGAAGGAGGGTTATGTGTTTGCCTCGTACGTATGTATGTATGTATGTCTATTCCTATGTCCGCCCGTAACTACTCAACGGCTGAACCGATTTTGACAACGCGAGTGATACTGGGTACATGAAATCCTTGACAAATGAAAATGGCGGATTTTTGGCGCCAAATTGTAAATTTAAAAAAAAAAAAATCCTGAAATGTATCGAGTGGGGTATCAAATGAAAGGTACTAATTAGCCCATTCTAAATATATATGGTTTATAATAGTTTAAATCTACCATTTTCACAGAACTATAAAAAAAGTGTGAAATAAAACGATAAATTTAATAAATAAAAAAACCTGACTGCCTGAAAAATACTAAAAAGAAGAAAACAAGTCTAGTAGGCTAGAACTCTGTTTAGTAGCTAACTTAAAGTTCAACAGTCGGGACCCATTTAAATCGTGACGCACAAAAATTCTTACCTTATGGTAATTTATAATACCGATTTTAGTGATAATTATAGTGTGGCATTTTCATCTAGTCACCCGGTGTCTGGACTGTCTAAATAGTGAAAAACTTTATCGAGTTTATTTGTATTGACTTGTAATTGTACAAAAGTAATTTCATAACCATTTCGGGTAGAAATTGAGGTGAATAGACACGGCATACGGTGTAACTAAATGCGCTATATGGGGTGATTAGGCACGCTGTATGAAGTGAGAAGACACGACAGTGGGGGTGAAAAATAACGACGGGAGGGGGTAATAGAAATGGTTCTCAAAATTTCCCGGCCTCTACAGTAATGTATGTACTATTATTCTTTTTATTCCTTTGACAAGGTCCTATCACCCGCATTTTTTTTTCCACAATTATGACAACCCTGACGGAATTTGAGTGAATTCTCTATTTACCCCATATGTCGTGTCTACTGACCCCGTTTTACGGATTTGTAAGAATCTTGTGGTTTTTTTTTTTTAATTTTCGCTATACTTACCAAGAGCAATAAGGCTTATTTTTCTGAAGCAAACTCGGAGAGCTTGTTGGGACTCGCAAAAGAAACACAATCTTAGGTCCTTTACTATTTAAATTAATTCTTAAAAATAGGTTGAAAGTTCAAAATCGTGTCTATTCACCCCGTTTCTCCGTATCCATACCGTATCTCCAAAAATATTCACTTTATCAAAAAATGGTTTTCGCAAACCTGTATTCATTTTCAAATACCTATCGAACAATACCCTACAACATAGGGTGTAAGTGAAAAAAAAAACGTCCTCTCTTTACGTGTAGGTATGGGAGGTACCCTAAAAAATTGTTTTTTATTTATTTTTTATTTACCAATGTCCGCGTGAGTGAATGATGTGTATATTGAATATACAGGGCGTCCCACGGCGATGCCACATGGAGGGAAAGTACCTTAAATATCATAGATAGGATGTTTTGCTGAAAGAAGGCTTTATTTTATTTTTAAAAGTTAGTAAAACTGCATTCAAAGATTTTTGAATAATTACATGGTTTGACTGGGAATCGAACCCGCTCCACTAGAAAAAAAAACACCCTGTAGTTTTCTCATACCGATCGAAAGGGTTTATTATAAGGATTATTTTTTGCTAAATAACCTAGTGCCGGAAATAAACGGAACACCATAAATTTTAACATTTTTAATAAAAAAAATCAATTTATCAAATGCTCAAAATGAGTTCCATTCTGTTCAATACAAAGACGCACTCTTTTGACTATTTCACTTCCTGTCGATTTTTTGATCATTTTGTGGTGGATATTTAAAATAATACGTCTAAGTTCTGCTTGAAGCTCGTGGACACTTTCATACTGTTTCTTATAAACTGAATTTTTTACGTAACCCCATAAAAAAAAGTCTAATGGGGTTAGATCTGGAGATCTCGGCGGCCATTTTATTCGTCCATCTGTCCCGATCCAGGAAGGAAAGTTTTCATTAAGGTAGTTCTTTGTTCTGTGACTGTTATAATACGGAAATGATGCGAACTCCTCAAGTGGGCACTGATTCATTAGTAGGTACTAAAATTACGTTTGGTATAATGTCAGTTGTGTGGCCTTACGGAAATGTCATTTTCCGAACAAAATTTCACATCAAATGTTAAAATTTATGGTGTTCCGTTTATTTCCGGCACTAGGTTATTTAGCAAAAAATAATCCTTATAATAAACCCTTTCGATCGGTATGAGAAAACTACAGGGTGTTTTTTTTTCTAGTGGAGCGGGTTCGATTCCCAGTCAAACCATGTAATTATTCAAAAATCTTTGAATGCAGTTTTACTAACTTTTAAAAATAAAATAAAGCCTTCATTCAGCAAAACATCCTATCTATGATATTTAAGGTACTTTCCCTCCATGTGGCATCGCCGTGGGACGCCCTGTATATACTCATGCCAAAGGCCAAAGTCGGGTTTCCATAATAAGTCGGCCCTTACATCAAATGGGCTTGATTTTTTTTAAAGTACTTCTTATAGTGAAGAATACTTATGTTTAATATGAACACCCTACTTGTGACAGGTGGATTTTTGATATGAATGCCTGGAAAATTTTGATATTTAAGCAAGTAGTAGACCAATACCGTTACCGTATACCGTTCATGTTTTTTTTTTACTTACTTAAATGAATCAGTAAATAGTGATAGCTTTATTGGTTTATGTTAAATGTAATTTCTCTATTTTTAAGAACCATGTACCGTTTGTGCCCAAACAAACATTAAAACATTAAACAATATATGGTCTATTTTGAGAAAAAATCTAGAGGTCATTACTTCACAATCACATGAAAAAAAACTTTTATTATTTGATAACTAATATTAGTTTTTTGATTTTTTGCAAATCTATATACAGAACATCATTTCAAAATGTGAAGTAAATCGCTCGAATATATACAGAAAAAAATACATTAAAAGAAATCTTAAAAATAGTCTTAAATCAAATACTGCCATAAGTAGGATATTCATCTATCTATCTGTATATACAATACAATACAAAGACTCTTTATTGTACACCAGAAATAGTAAGCGATACAGAAAACAAATACACTGATACTTTATTAATATGATTATGCATTAAAGCTTTCAATAAAATGTGAAACTGCCCATAACCGACGTCTAGTACAGGAGCTACGCCTGAATAAAAGTAGGCGGCCGAAAGTTTTTGCAGTAATATGACAAAACCACCAACTTGGGAATGCGAACCTCTTTAAGTCTTTCCGTATTATAATATAATACTGGATACAAAGCTGCAAGTATTTACTAACCTCATCTAGTTTAGGAAC
This sequence comes from Choristoneura rosaceana, assembly GCA_037349165.1. Classification (NCBI taxonomy): domain Eukaryota; kingdom Metazoa; phylum Arthropoda; class Insecta; order Lepidoptera; family Tortricidae; genus Choristoneura; species Choristoneura rosaceana. The sequence continues at coordinate 2,266,864 of JAZBNJ010000002.1, forward strand.
CACACCAGATTTAAAGAAACCGGCGTAACTTTTTTTGTAATAAGATGAGAATAATAACATGTTGGAAATGCAAACCTCTGCAGTTTTTTAACCGACTTCAAAAAAAGGAGGAGGTTATCAATTCGGTTGTGTTTTTTTTTTTTTTTTTTTTTTTTTTATGTTTGTTACCTCAGAACTCCGTCATTTATAAACCGATTTGAAAATTTTTTTTTGCGTTCGTCTAGGAATGCTTTCAATTAGGTCCCATAAGCACCAAATCAGGATATAATGATTGGATCCTAAGGAAATCGAGGGAACTCTTCAAATGTTGTAGGGACACCTATAGTAATTTTGATATATTTAGTAGTAACTCGTGCATTTGCTCTTGAAAATCATCATTTGGTAAAGTGGAACTGATGATGAAGACCACAGTTGACGATCAGAGTTACTACTCGATAATAAGTATTGCATGGGTTGAATTTCAACTGCTTTAACACAGTTGCTAAGCAATTTATGCTCCTCGGAACGCATATGGTGAAACGGAATGGGTGGTGAAGCACCAGGACTCCTCAATAATGAACATCTCTGCATCGGAAAAAGCAATTTTTCGTAAAAGGTGATGAGCAGTTGACATTAAACTATTGTATCTTAGATGTTTTAAACTAAAAAGCGTGAAAAAAAAATTTTGTAACAAAAAATAGAACCGACTACAAAAAAACCATGAAAATAATTTTCTACCAGTCTGAAGTCGGTGCCTCAGCACGAGCCAGCAGGAGTGATTGAAGCCATTTAGTCGCATAGTTGTAGGTGAGGTAGACGATTATAGGTCCACTCCTGCTGGCTCGTGCTGAGGCACCGACTTCAGACTGGTAGAAAATTATTTTCATGGTTTTTTTGTAGTCGGTTCTATTTTTTGTTACAAAATTTTTTGTAGCATATTATTACGCACTACGCCTACTTTTATCAGGGCGTAGCTCCCGTAGTAGATGTTTGTTATGGGCAGTTTCAGATTTGATTGAAAGCTTTGTAAATGCATAATCATCTTACTAAAATATCTGGATGAAACGTGTTTTCAAATTGATTTTTTTTTGTTATGATTTTTTTTCAACCGACAACTTTAATTCTACTATTTCTTCTAAATTAAACGTGCGTAATAAGTAATAACATGCTATAAAAATCTGGAAAGTTTAGAATTTCCAACATGTTGTTTATTATTCTCGTTTTATTTAAAAAAAATACACTGCTTTCTTTAAATCGGGTGTGGCTTCTAAACTAGATGAGGTTAGTAAATTCTTGAAGCTTTTATCAAAAAGCATTTAGTAACTAGTATTGTATTATGGAAAGACAAAGACGTTCGAATAAATTTTCAAGTCGGTCGTTTTGTCTTATTACTGCAAATTTTTTCTGCCGCCTACATATTCATATTCGGGCGTAGCGCCCGTACTAGACGTTAAATAAGATATATTAATAACACGGAAGAAAACTTTAATCCGTGAATTATAAGAGCAATAAATAAATTAATAAAGATAAACGGTGAAACGGTATTATATCTAGGCAATTTAACAGTCTTTCAAAAACAAACCAGTAGTTAGGCACTCCCAAAGCAAAAACAATAAGTAATAAGAAAAATCAACTAAGTACTTAAAACATTAAGGCAACAATGAATAATAACAAAAATCAAACTCGCGACGCAAAAAATAAATAAAATATACTCGCGGCGACTGTACTTTCCACTCCTGAAACGTGTGTTGCGTAGAAGCACTCGGCGCACACAGGCGCACGAATAAACATGGCGAGCGCGGTGAGGCGCAATGTGGGTGTACTCTCCCGTCCCTACCCGCTGCTCACATCCCGCAGATACCGATAACGCGCTACTGGGACGACAATCGTCCTATGTTCAGTCAGAGCGAGCTATAAGTTTGTCGCGGGCGGCGCGGACTATACCTACAGCCAATTCAATCTGGTTATATAGGTATCAGTTATTTTGTTAGAATCTCGGACTTTTTTTAATGTACTCATCATCTTAAATAGTTCTTGGTGTTTTCCCGTGGTGTTTTCGATGGAAAAATACACATGCAGTTTTTTATAAAATTAAATATCGTAATACATTTTGAGAAAATGTTTATATTAGTCTCGGCTGGAATAGCGATTGCTGGCTTTGTATAGTTAAACGGAGTCGCAAGTTCGTTCGTTTAATACTCTCACTTAGCCAGCAAATGTCTACTTCCATACCACGACAATACCTGTATTATCTAATCTAATATGAACGCTTGGCCCCGTCCGCCGCCGCTTGGCCGCCCGTTTGGCTCTGCCCGTTTCGACCACAAACATTTGTTTTTATGTTTTATTCCTTTAAATATCGTGGGCGAAAATGACACAAATTTACAATGTCGATTTATCATGCATTTATGATATAGAATATGTGAACTCTAATGACTGTAATATTTGTTTAAAGCATTTGTAGGTTAAGAAAACAAAATAATTTGAAATCTTAAAATTGCGTGGTCTAATTTGGCACAATTTTCTTTAATGGGCGTATGTAAGTAATCTGAAATAGGAAATAAATATTTCATAAACTGTAATATTTTTTTTCACACTTTTTTTACATACTGATTCTATAACAGTTTGCACTGGACGAAAATGACACAAATTTGGTTTCCACACTCCAAAGGCTATCCTAGATATGATGCCATAATTATTTTTAACTTTAAATTTATTTTGGGAGATTTATTCAAATAAAAAAAAAACAACCAAAAATCTTCGAATTGCTGAAAATGCAGGCGACAAAAATGACACAAAACGCTATAATAAGCTTCATAGGTACAACTGTACCCACAGGCAAAAAATAAGAAACTTTAGAATTCTTAAAACCTGTCACCTCTAAATAACGTAGTCCCGCCGGCCTATCTGTTAGAAGCTGATAGATTCGATTTGTGGCATTCGGACATGGCGGATGTAGACAATATCTAATTTTGCTATTTCTGTTTCTTTCGCTAGTTGAAGTATACCTAATTTTGATAGTGTTTTAAGCGGCGATTAACCTTAACAGTGAACAGTGATCACAAAATTCTATATTGTTTTCGTGTCTGACATTTTTTAATGCGCAAGTTGTCTCCACGTGGTTTCTGGAATTTTACTATCAAGTTACAAAAACTACAATCACCGTACAACGTGCCTCTCGAAGAGAGTATGCTTAGACACTGGCGAAATTGTCTTATTAATTAGTTAGGACAGAAAAGCCATATTTTAAAAGAGAAGAAGAAGCTGATAATTTGATATTACAAATTAACATGATTCAGCTACCAAACCAGCTTTTGTTGTATAACAGAAATGTTTTTCTGCAATAGCTTGCCAAACCAAATGCACCGACACTTCTTGTCTACATCCGCCCCCAGGGTGGATCCTCACCCCAGAGGGTGCATTTTTTACAGAGATAAGACATGTCTCTGCCTGACAGTTGTCACGACATTTACAATTCGCAAAGTGATAGAAACATGTTTTAGGGTGTTGCGTTTTTTGACTTCATTTGTCTTTGGGGTGACAATGGTTTTTTTTTGAGCTGCAGGTGGTAATATCTGGATTGCGCTTTTGATACCAATTATGGTCTATTTTTTTATCGCTGCGGGAGAAAAACCTGCGAGTGGTGTCCACAAACCGGAAGATACGTTGACACTAGACGGCCTGTCGACATCGTGAAAGTGGCGGGCAACCGTTGGATGCAAGTGGCGAGTTGCCGTTCATAGTGGCGTTCTACGGTGTGACGTCACGGGCCACTAGGTACTCTCGAACTTTAAAACACTTTTTTTTTTATTTGACTGAATAAATAAATTATACGTGTTAATTTTTTTCTGATAATCAATATAGCTGACGGGTTATTTTTTTTTAAACCATCCATTTGCTTGCTGTCGGAGTCGCTGGCCTTACTTTCAGCCAAATTTCATTTCATGATTAAGAGAAGTTTCCCTGCCAGCCGTTAGATATTCGTTTGGGATGTTGTTGTATTTATCGCTCGTGACATAAGCGCTCGCAGCCGTCCCCCCCCCCCCCCCCCATGCACTTGTCTTTTTGTGCTTTTTTTTTTTATACGACTGGTAGGCAAACGAGCAAGTGGGTCTCCTGGTGGTAAGAAATCACCACCGCCCATAAACATCTGCAACACCAGGGGTATTGCAGATGCGTTGCCAACAGGCCTAAGTTGGAATACCTCAAGTGCCAGTAATTTCACCGGCTGTCTTACTCTCCGCGCCGAAACACAACAGTGCAAGCACTGCTGTTTCACGGCAGGATTAGCGAACAAGATGGTGGTAGCAATCCGGACGGACCTTGCACAAGGTCCTACCACCTGCTGCTGCTTGTGTCTGTTGCTCTTCGCATCCACCGTGATCCCGCGATCTTAACCAGGTCGTCGCTCCATCTTGTTGGAGGCCTACCGACAGCTCATCTCCCGGTCTGTGGACGCCATTCTAGAACCTTCTGACCCCATCGGCCATCAGTCCTGCGAGCAATGCGCCCCGCCAACTGCCACTTCAGTTTCGCAATTCTTCGGGCTATGTCAATAACCTTAACGAATAAATATCTTTGAATCGGAACTGGAAGTACTAATCATAAGTTTGTCTCCGAAAGCAGTAGGTCAGTTAGCCAGCAGTCCAACCATGAGAAAAGATCAACAATACTATAATTAATGATGTCATGACAGTGGCTATTTGTCGAACGGTCATCTGTTTAAATATCGGCATCCTAGTTCAACAACTTTTTTTTCACAAATTGCAAATGGTTTCTTAACAATTATTCCGCACCATTAGAGACATCATTAGTGTTGTTTTCTTATAGGGTTGATCATTAATCAAAGCGGGTCCTGACAAAAGTCCTTTGGGAACTTAAGCAAATATGGGAGCGGCGACGTTTTGTGTCCCTCCAAATGTGGGGTACCGTGTCATTGTAGACGTTAGAGATACACGGGAAAAGCCGTGGTAGTATAAGCCTAGTGATTTGACCTATGACCATAAATAACTTTTAGACAAATGTCCCGGTTTTGTCCCAATACGTGACACATAAAATATACAAGACTGAAGTGAAGACGACAGACAAAAGAATAGAAATGAAAGAGAAAAGAATAGAATAGTATCGAAAATGGACATTAACCCTTAATAAGGCAGAGGCGATTTAGCGACCACATGCATTTATTTAGAAATTCAACCTTATTGTTTTAGTGATATATAAGTTACAATATTCATTGTGATTATTGAAAATACTACTAGCTTTAAAAATATCCTTTGCCAGACATGTATTCGATAGCTGCTTTTGATTTCGTGGTAGTATGCTCCAATAAATGGGGTTTTATTAAGGGTTAATATTTAACATTTAGACTAAATACACTGGAATCTCGAAAAGTATGTATTCTAAAGCTCCAGTTGCGTACGTGTATAATTTCATCAAAATCCACACTTATACGTCTGTGTGTTTTTTATGCTCACCTACTACTGTTCCCTGATTCTATTAAAGCAGTGGCTCTTAACCGGTGGTCCGCGGACCACTGGTGGTCCCTGGAAGAACTCGAAGTGGTCCGCGAAGCCATCAACAACGAATTGGCAAAACGATGCGCCAGTCAAGTAGCGGTCGTTCATTTACAAATTTCCTTTTACCGTATATTACCTTCAAACAGTTGGTGATCCATGGCGAGACAAAAATTTTTTCAAACGGTCCCTCCTGACTAAAATGTTAAGAACCGCTGTATTAAAGGGTATGCTGATATGAAACACGCACTAGATATCCCCGTAAATACCAGCATCTAAATAAATGCAACTACAGCTGGACAAAATCTAAACTTCAAGTGAAAATACATAATGCAAAACAATGTTAAATACCACCGTTGAAACGGTAATGGCAACTTTTAGCAGTATTCTATGCTAAGCGGCTATTCAAACTGTTTTAAACGTGTCACATATGCTCCGCGCAGGATTTTAAACCTCCGTATTTACATTTGACTGCCGCTCAATTGTTTTGTACATCGCGTGTCCACTACACGCTGGCATGTTGGAGAGTTTGAAGAAGACCATGAAGAGAAAGCATTGGGAGAGGAACAAGTTTAAAATGTCGTTTAATAACGGTCGAATGAAACAACATGCGCCTGCCAGCCCTTATTGTAAAAGCGCGCCAAAACGACGAAAGTTGTCATCAAATACGCATCCTTGGAGGGCGGGAATCAGTTTTAAAAGCCATTAGAGAGGGGGTAGAGGGTTGTAATTAGAGTGCGTTAATATTTAACAAGTGCGGCATAGATTAGCGCCCATCTGCGACAGCTAAAAAAAGCCACTCAAAAATTTACGTTCTGACCACTTTGGCGTCTTTGGCGAAAATTTCACGCAGTGCTAATGGCTTTGTAATCGGGTAGGTGCGTGAGCGTGATGTGTTTTTGTTCCATTACCTTGGGACTTGTGTGGGTGGGTTGCTTTCTTAATTTTGCATTTAGAAGTGACGTCTGTCAATAAACTGAACATGAAAATTTTCTGCAAAATTAAACGCCTTTTGGATTTGAAGGACTACCTATGTAACATGACACATTATCATATTTATAACCTAAACTTTGGCGGGTTACATTCTTTACCTTTTCTTCTCTTTCTTTCTTCTTTTTCTTTTTTTCTGTTTCTTCTTTTCTTTCTTTTTTCTATTCCTCTTTTTTTTCTTTAGCTTTGTATTGTGTATTAAAATTGAAGAGTAATCTTTACTTCTCTTTGGTTCCTTACATACTTTACCTTTCTTTACTTTTAGGATCACGATAATAAGTACATATTGATCGATTTTATCCCTACTATTTCCTGTAGGTAAAAAGTGGTCATTAAATGTACTATCTATATCGTCAAGCCCTTAAAAATTTCTGCAAAGCTAGTCCGCTGCAAATTTATGGAAATCACCACAGCCTTGACATCATCCATCCCTTAATTTTTAAGTGTTAAGTCAAATAGGTAATCCCCTTTCGGGAAGATGGCCGGCATCTGGGGGTTAACTAATGGCGGATGCATTATTAAAGCGGCAGCGAAGGGTTGGGGACAGATTATGTCATAGATTTTGGTTGGCTAATGCACGAAATTTATAATTCGGTGCAATAATTAATTTTAATCGATTGTGACGCTCTGCGGATTCCATGCTACGAGTAATTGCATTTTTAGCTGACGCTACGTAATAATATGAAGGTACGTATTTACGCACCAGTTTTAAATATGTATGTATGCATTATGCTCTTTGCATGTTTTGGTTTGATTCCAATTTCGCTACACTTATAAAATTTCATAAAAAAACATTGTAATAAAAATGTACTTAATATTGTGGTCTATAACCTTATGATCAAAACGGTACACCAGCACCTGCTGTAAAGCCCGCATCTTGCTAAGTTGTGACCATTTGTTTTGAAATAAACCTCTTATAATGCTTTCGATCTTTCTTTAAGCATCTCAGTTTTTATATACAAATTTGTAGCAAAACCTTAAATTGTAATCATACCTTATTTTCCATTACTCTTGCAAGTCGTTGCAAGTTAGTGTTAACGTTCCTCACTTCTGACTCATCCATCTATTACCCTTACCATACTGTCAGATTTCTTGAGAACATTTCACAAAACCTACGACAAAACGTAACATCATCGTAGCCTTATCTGCATAATTGTAATAACTTCCCACATGAAACACAAAAGGTCTACAATCAATCGTCAACCAAAAAACACTCGCAAAATTTCACAAACATAACATACTCTGCCTTCCCATCATTAGATGACCCTACCGGCTAATCAGTCACAGCGTTACCGTAGACCATCACAATGGACTCAAGAAGTTAATGGACATGAATAATTTAAAGTAACAAAGGGTGAGACAAAGGTAAAAAAGATAATGCGACGGTTAGACCGGTCCGGGGATCGCGGATTTGCGAGATTTATAACTTCACGTTCGTTAGAAGTGTGACGAAGCTGTTTATGTGAGAATGATTTTATTGGGAAAGAATGTACTGCTATGATAAGGATATTATTATTATTATTATTAGCCTATTCTGTCCCACTGTTGGGCAAAGGCTTCCCCCTAATGCTTCCACTGCTCTCTGTCCACTCCATACAAGGGCCAGTCCTTCAAGAAGTGCATCCTGCGATTGCCGTCTACGTATGATATATATATATATATATATATATATATATATATTTTGCGAAGGGTGCCTTAGCATTTCAGTTATGCTCAGAAAGATAACAAGGTAGATACAGAAATTACTTAGTCTCGATAAAAAAATGTTATAGAAAAAGTCCTGATTGACAGGTCCAGTGATTTTTTTTGCAAAATGATGAAATGATGAAAAAGATTTCAATGAATAATGACAGATTTTGTGCAATGCCCACGGAATAGAGAATCTTCATTTTTACCTTTTTTTTTGTTAGCTTGTTTTTTATGGTTTTTATATTTTATACTTTTCTAAGCTTATTTCTATTTCTATTTTTTATTGTTTCAGTCATAATAATTGTATGTGTATTGTGGGTGGAATAAACTTTTTCATTTCATCTTTTTTAAAATAATTCCATTTCTTATAAATATTATTTATAAATTACTGTAAGATCAGGTCGAACAGGGCGTCCCCTTCTTGCTCTAATTAATTAAGCAGCTAACGTCAAGTCAAAAGTACCTTAACCGTTACAAAATACCTACAAAATCCAGTTACTTTATCCTTAGGCTGCCAGACGTATCGAGTATCGTTATAATAGGCAATTAGAACTGTGAAATACAACAATAAAACCAGCGCAAGAGACCCATCATTCCCCTTCTTTCATCTAAATTTCGCGAACAACAACGTCTCTCTGTGAAGCAAAAGAGCTCTTTTAAAACTGGTCGTTTGAACCAGTCAAGCTGAGCTTTACCTCTGTCGAAGGTTTTAGTAACTTAGTATGTGTTATCAAAGGTCCTGTTAAAATGGTTTTCTACGCGATGGGGTTGCAATGTTCCACGGTAAAAGAACCTATTTGTTTTGCCGTCACCTCTGTATTAAACAAACAGTATTTGAATAAAGGACGCCATTGTATTCGTCTTCTTTTGTCATTATTGTCACCTTTGTCGACTTGAATAACCTTTTTGCGTCCCACAATGGTATAAGCAACAGTTGGTCTACTGTTTTTTTTATACAAATGTGTGGTTTTAATACTAATTTATGGCTTATTAAAACTTTAGGAAGTTCTTCTTGGTTTAATTCGTTTTGTTTCGCTCTTATGTATAGTAGCATTTTTATATCTTTACCTTTCATAAGTACTTACCTAATATAAAAATATGGTATGTAGTATTGTTTTGTGAATAACTACTTTGACAATACTCTTATACTTAAACTAACATTTATCTCAGAATCATCCATCAAACTTCATCATGTTTGTTAATTTTTCTTAAAATAAAAAGTACCCACTGTACTTCGTCACAATTAGTTCCCAGCGTTTACGTTGCAACAACCATTTTATTTTTTCTGCGATACCTACGTTCTCGACATTATCAGGCTTGATCTACAAATTAACAGTTAGCAAATTGCAACAATCACTCAAGTTGAACATGCAGTGTTGTGGGTTTGACAGGCACCTGTCACGTTTTATCAGTTGCTTTCGATATGCAAGGTTTCCATCGACTTTCATTTGGATATCATGTCTAGTCTGATTAATATTTTCAAGTAAATGTAAAACAATAACTCTTTATTGTACATCACATAACGGCCAGTTCAGAGCAATAAGAGATACTTCACAAAATTTATTTACAAATTCATGGATTTCCTCCAGGCTACCTCAAAAGAAATATTTTTATTTATTAATTTATTTTGTTAATTTATTGATCTTTTGATCAAGTCAAATACAAAAAATGATCTGACATGTAGTGTTCTGGATTTTTCAAAAACTTGGCATTTTAACCATTTTGAATTTGTACCAAAACCATCCATAGTGAATTTTGTTGTGAAAAATATTTACAGCCAAATTTATTATTATGGTAAATTAATTAAGCCCAAATGGAGTATTGTCCAATACAAAGTATGAGCAAAATGAATAAATGAATGATGTCTAAATCAAGTACTTATATTTAGGCCCAATGATTTCATGAAATGATTTCAGGTGGAACATGTTCACAATTCGTCATATTTGTGACTAAATACAAGTGATTGTTTTCTTTTCGGTGTACATCAAATTCGACAATTTTAACATAGAACAAGATTTAATTTTTGATTTATCATTTTTCATTTATATGGACAATACTATCCAATACCTCTTTCATACTTACTAGTAAGTAACATTAAATAAATATTGCATTATAAACAATATTAGGGCGAATACTTTTTCAGAATTTTAATTGACATGTTTTATACTAAAACGAAATTGTCACCATTGGAAGGGACGTCGTACACAACTGCGATTCAAATATAAATTAGCTCGCTAATAAACAATCTGGACGAACTTGACTTATGCTGCAAATTTCTGAAATACACCTAAAATTATTTCAAATCATAGTAACTATGAACCAACTCTTTCAAAGAAATCAATTTGTGTACGAAGATTAGAGATAAACAAACTCGGCAAGAATAACAAAACAACTTCTGAATGGGAGTTAACTAGCAAAGAATCCTTCCGTCTCCGAGATTCCTAAAATTTCTCTCGCTGCGCTTGTCAAACATACGTCAATCACACCAGCCACACAACTGGAGCCAAAGGTCAGCGATCATCGTATACTACGAGAAAAACCACATTGCATAACTCTCCATAAAATTTAAAACCACTGTGAACTATTCTCTACTCCCTTACATTAACGTAAAATTTAACTTCACCAAGCGGAAGAGTAATGTTGGTTCTATCTTCACTACGTCTCCCTTACTTGCCTTTTTTTACATCTAAACATTCACGTCATTCCGTCAAGTAAACAAGTCCCTACAAAGGACTAGTCATCCCTTTTTTATTAATATCAGTGGCTGAATAGCGACAATGGGCTTTGTAGTCATTATGCGTAATCGTAGTCGCTCAGGTGTTATATTATACGGTTGCGGTAATAATGAACTTACCGGCCATGGTTAGGGGAACTTTTTTTAATTACAATAGCTCTCGTTGGTGTCCAATCAAGCACGTTTTATGAGACAATATTAAAAAGAGCTAATTCTTCAGCATTAGCATAATCCATAAAGTCTGTTCAATTTCTATGAAGTTTAAAAAGACAAAATTTTACTAAAACCTTTCAACCCGAACAGGACAGTCTCTCGGAACGTAACGTGTACGTTTTCATCCAAAAATTTCCACTATATTATTACTTCCACATTGTTATGTTTTTATACAAACAAACAAATGTTACAATGATTTCACTATAGCGCAACATACGTATGTAGATACAGACTATGGTTAAATATATTATGTATATCTATTATCATAGGCACAAAGAGTACTATTTAATAGATAAATTCAAAGCTATGTGTTGCATTGTTGATCGAAGACTGCATAGTAGCTGTTATACCTACCTACTTACCTCTAAATCATTTAGAATTTAGAATCACGCAACGATTAATTTTAATAATATAATTAATCTCCTTCAACACTAAGAATTATTAAGCCAATCAAATAATATTAACCTAATTATAAACAAAGATATTAACAAACGACTAACGGTAAAAACCTACACAATGATGGAAACTTTAGCATAAGCCCTCATAATTTATGTAGATTCTAATTTAATAATTCACTTTGATTAAATTAATCATCAAGAACACTTTCATTCTTAACTCAACGGTGATCCGAAACAACAAATGGAAGACCGTTGGACGTCCGTGGATACCATTAATTTTCATGAGGTCCGGGGACAAAGCGCGTGAACCGTTTGCAAGGTTAAATTGAAATGATTAATGAAACCATACGATATAACACCCGCTTTGAGAATCGTTTTATTGCTGGGTTATAAGATTACAAGAGTTTTGATACCCGAGCAAGCAACACGGAGAGAAACACGAGTTAAGTGAAACTGCAGATGAACATAAAACATGGATGAAACAGTAAGTGTACACATTGTACTTGTTATCACTGACGTCACATGAAAAATGTAGGCAGGACAGTTTATTTAGGTAAACTCAGACGCCAGTAGAAGGATCAGTATTATTTTCAGGCTTGACTTAGACTAAGTAAGTATGTGTTGATCTAGGTATTCGCAAATGTTGTCAAGGTAAAAAAAGAAGATAAAATTGTATGTATCGGAAAAATTAACACTCTTAGTTACATAGGTACTTTAATTAAATAATTATTTCTTCTTACTTCAAGTATGTAAGCAGATCTTCATCATCACATCACAGGGTCGAAACACAAGGAGATATCATTTAATGTTAGGGATTAAAATTCAATTGAAATATCTACGAATAGATCATCACACCTCTAATCTTCAACTAATATCAATCATCACACGTGCCTACATTTAATCTTCCAGCATCCCCTATTCATAAAAGATACACCATTCTTCCATCACCTGTTTCCACGTGACCACCACGCGCCAAATGAATAAAAAATAAAATATCATCTCCCTTAACAATGATATTCTCATCTGCATCATAAAAAGATACAGAAAGTGTGTTAGACTCGTGCACTGAAATGATAAAGTGACCCTCTGCTGACCTCAAGGGATGCTGCGTCAAGTCTAACCGTATAATAATGGTCAAGATACTGGTTACGTTGGACAAGTTTAACGCGTGCTCGATGATATAGTTAATTATTTTGAGGGAGATGGTATGACCCCGCTTTGATGTATGATTAATGCAAATTCGGGTTTTTGGAATTATAAAATAAAGTTGACAAGAGAAACAATGAAAACAACTGCTAAAAAGGAAAATAGGTACACAATAGAAAAAGACACAGGACAAGAGGCGAGGAGATGGTAAATAATGCTCATGGAAAACAAGAAGACTTTATAGATGAAAAATTTGACACCGCTACCCATTTTTGCCGTAGCTTGACCAACCAACTTTTCCGTCTAAGTATTTGATTGTTATGAATCCAAAACTAGTTCGAGTAGTATTTATACTCATACTGTAAATAACTGCCTCAAATTTATCACCAGTTGCAATAGAACTGGAAACTGACCCCAAAGCACTCAAACAAACATGGGAACCGGCGGACACTGGGCAGTCGGCAGTAATTCATAAAATTCGGACATCGGACAAAATCAAACCCGTTGGGTCATTACCGGCCACCGACAAAAGGCCACGTCCCTTGGCTAGACATGGCTAAGAATAGTAGTTCTCGTTTAAGAATGATAAATTACCCAAATAGAGTCGGTATGTCCATTCCCACAGATATTAAAGTGGGTAACAAAGGAACCCTCACGGACCCATGCTGCGGTATTGAAAATATTGCGAAATACAAGCTCTTTGTTGGCATGCAAATCCTTTTGAGGGTTTTGGGCAGAAATTGGAAAAGTTGCGTGCTTTGATGTGGATTGCGATTTGTTCTAGGTCCCTTAGGCCAGCGGGGTTTTTTTAATCAGGGGTGTATGTAATATGGATTGGTTATTGGAGTTCCTAATTACTTAAGCCTTTCTCGTGAAGTTCCAAATCAACAAAGTTCAACCCATAGCTTACTTGACTCAGTCACCGAGCAAAACGGCTGTTATATAACTAACTAAGTACCTACAGTCACAGTGCGTGTGCACCAATATCTGGATACGAGTCTATTTCTAGGACTGAAAGTTACTAATCAGATAATTTTGCTGTATATTTTTATTTCGAATTTTAATATGATATTTCCGCTGTGGCAGATATTAATGTAGGTGACTGTACTTAAAATATTTGCAAGCTCAGTTGCTACTTGGTTATGACTATAAATATATTTGGTTAAATAAAGTGATCAAATAATAAGACCAACTCAGAAGTATACTATTTCGGATTAAATAAATTGAAATTAGCTAATCCATAATTGACGGAGAAATCGATTAATATAGGTAGGTACTTACATTGAAAACAATCAGCTCTGAATACATAACCTCCTAAAATAAATAAATAAATAATAATAATATCATGGGACACAATAACAAGCTAGTGAATAGTAAATGGCATTTTAACTCTACTTACTTCACAATGAGCAGTAGGTACATAATTAAATGATAAATATAATCCAGATAATTATTATTTTTATTTTTACCATATCGAATGTAGCGCGGCTGGTACAGGCTTTTAAAAAGTAAATAATGCAATATAAGAAGGATATTTGAGACGCATTAACATTCGTCTGAGCATGATTTAGAAAAAGAAACTGATGCACGTTATTGTGTAGTTTCTATAGATTGATTATCTTAGATCTATTGGACAGATGTTAAAGTTTTTGCAAATAACCTTCAACAACTTTAACGTTTATTGGGGGTGAAGAATATTTTCTTTCGAAACTAATGTAAAATAAGATGGGCAAAAGCGCCTGGCCGACACAACTTGAGACAAAAGGGATAGCAACTACATACATATTTCTTTTAACAAATTAACATCGCTATTCAACAAGGATAATGCCAGCCTGCTGGGCACCAGCCCACGGGAGCCTTTTTAGGGTTCCGTAGTCGAACGACAAAACGGAATCCTTATAGTTTCGTCGGCAAGCGTGGCGTGGGATGCCCTCAGACTTGGTGGAGCGATGATCTTCGCAAGGTGGCTGGTAAGAACTAGACGAGAGTGACTGAGGATCGTGCATAGTGGCGTGCAATGAGGGCTATCGTTTTTTCTCTCACCAGATGGCGCCACTGTTGCGTAAGGTTTTTAAAAGTCTGTTATAACGGCCGTGAAAACAAAGTTTAGATTAAAATCATATTTAATACATTGTAAAACAGTGCCATAAACATATCGAGCAACCACAGTATTGCATAATCCCGTTTTGTTCGGAAAAAAGGGAGGACAAAAGTTTTCGAAAGACAAAACTGTCTCAAATTACAGACGTTCATTGCCCCTTATCGCATAATTGCCATAATTAATTTCAGATAATGCAAAATATTCACAAAATTATTCTAATTATAAATAAACCCGCGTAGCTCACCCAAAAACTATGAGATTTGACAATTCGTTGACCTCACGCTACACTAGCGCCTCTAGCGGAAAATTCATTCGCGATAGCCCCCATTGGATGATGATGATGATGATGATTTACCTATACTCGCTCAGCACAGCTCTAGTGGAAACAGCTCAGCGAAGCAAACACAGGAAACACAGGTCTAGTGGAAACACAGGTTAACGACAAACATCAGCACTTCAACAGTCAAACCCTCTTCCCGAAACCCACAGATCGTTAATGATATCAATCCCTGATAAGCATCTCATGCATCTCATACAATATGAATGTTGCATAAACGCGTCATTAGCTATCCGACGGTGACAGTTGACGGCTGCAGTCATTTGTCACGTCACGTGTGGCTGCTGAGGTAGAGTGAGATGTGAGACCGCCGGCGGAGATCGGCTGTGATTCGCCAAATTGTCCGTTGCCTAATAGGGAATCAGTACCTGTCCAGCTGACCTAATTAGGCAGACAATCCGATGACTTCTACAGGAAGTAAGACAACGTGTCAAACGAATGTCAGAAGACTCAAACAAAAATCGATAAAAAAAAAAAAAAAATTGTTTCTCGAATCGAATTAAACCCTTACAGCGGTTAGACGCTTAGCGGTAGAGCGGCGGAAAATACAGACCGAAGTAGCTGAAGAACTATTAGTATGGTGAAATCAAATACTTAATAAAAATCAAATATAGTGCCTAAATTACCATACAAAATAGTTCTGCAACTACTCCTTAAGCTGCACATTCACTGCATCGGAACGCACGGAGCGGACGGATTTGTTGCTTTGTATCTACGAACCTTTATATAGAGTTCTATAATAATTATTATTATACCTAATAAACATCAAGGGACAAATCACACCAATTGACCTAGTCCCAAAGTAAGCTTAGCAAATAAATAATAATCGCAATGATGAACCTTTGTGTTGTTTATTTGTACCAAATGATATTGTTGTCTTGTGTTGTGAATAAATGTATTTTCTTTCTTTCTTTCTTTCTTTCTTTCAAAACTTGTGTTATGGGTACTAAGCAACGGATAAATATAATTATATTTACATAAATATAATTGTATTTTTCATACAAATATCTGCCCCGACACGGGAATCGCACCCGGGACCTCAAGCTTCGTAATAAGATTCTCTAACCACTAGACCATCTGGTCGTCATATCTATCTATGGTACTGCGTGCACTGGATCGGCATTTCTGCGCCATAGAAATCTATACAAAAACAAATTAGTTCGCTCCGATGCAAATTAGTACGTATTCCGATGCAGTGAACGCGTAGCTTTTCTGTATTTACACAACTTTACACAGTCTCAAATTTATAATCTAAAATTTTACAACAACCCTTTACCTTGCTACATCGCTACCCCACAGGCAAGAGAGCAACTTCTGTATGGCACACGCACACATGAGTAGTTTCGTAACTGTGGGTAGCAAACTAGGGTTTACGTATGTAGGTGGCATTAATATCTGCCACAGTGGAGTGTGCAAAAATATCTGACACATACTTACTGGCCCTAGAAATAAAGTCGTATCAGATTCTGGCCAAAAATTTTTCTTCGCTGAGATGTAAAAATAACGCCATAAATTAAGAATCATTTACCCTGCTTTGCTGTTCATTATTAATTCTCTTAATTTATAATTATCTTTTATTCATTAGGTCTCTAGTGTCTTGCGGAAAATAACTTCATTAGCGACCTGATGAATGTTCGCTTGTAGTGGCAGTTTTATGTATATTCTAAACCAAGAGAACGATATTAGAATTGATTTCTCTCGAAGTCAGACAATGAAATCATCTACATAACGATACCTAACTTTTTTGTATATGGAAGAGAAAAAACGCAAAAAGAACGTAATTGCTAATGACAAGGACCAAGTAAGCTCCCGACGCAATCCGACCAATATTGAATCGGCCTTAAACATAAAATTCAAGCAGCTTCCAGACTAAATCGCGTTAGATTTTATCCTCAGATTGTCAGAGGGTTATCCGCACATCGGCACCTTTACCACTGACACACGAAACGACAAACATGACAGGACCCAACCAACTAAGCTTATATACATTTCCGGCGACAAAAGCATCTTTCTCAGTGATATGTGATTACAAGGGGCAGTGGATGCGAAATGAAGTGGATTTCCGTTGAAAGGTTTTGTCAAGGATTAGTAGAAGAAGCGTGACCATGGTTACATAAGGTATTTATGTAAAATGTTCCGGAGTTATCGACTGAGCTTATCTGTCTGTTCGTCCTGATATAGGGAACAGATGAGGAAGTGAAATATGGGAATTGCGGAATTGGTTTTCTAGGAATTTGGCTTTCTAACCGGTGGTTAACTGATTCATTTGTTTGTTTTAGTTATAAATTGGGATCGAGATGTTCGCGAATTGAGACCACGGATCGGCAACTAACTAGATGGAAGGATGACTTCTTAAAGCTACGGGTTCACGGTGGATGCAAGCCGCTGCCAACCGAAGGAACTGGAGATCTATAGGGGAGGCATATGTCCAACAGTGGACGTCCCTGCCTGCAGTGGCTGACGATGATTGTTTTGTTGTATAGACTAGTAAATACTAAATTCAAAGTCACAAAGAACAAAAACCGGCCAAAAGCGTGTCGGACACGCCCAAAATAGGGTTCCGTAGCTGGGGTTTATGGGGGAAGCCTTATGTCCAACAGCGGAAACCCTATAGCTGATATGATGATGATGATAATAGTTATAAATTGCTAGCATAGGGCGCTTTTCCACTAGAGACGTGATAAAGGGTAAAAAGTTACCTATTTGACAGACAACCTCAAAATAATCACAAAGAAATGAATAATTAAGTAATTAAGAAGCTTTCAAGAAATTAAAACAATAAACTGCACTGTTCAACGTATTATATAATGATTTTAATTTTTAACCCTTCAAATAATGGACTTGATTATTGTAGTACAGTACTCAAGTTTATGAATTTAAATCCTATAAAGAAGTGTTTATAAATGCTTCAAGATACTTCTATATTTCCAATAGGGATGATGACGCCATTAAAAATAATTCGAAGGCACAACTCCAGTAAAAAAACGCTTTATTTTAGCCCTGAAAACCAGATTAATTTTCGATTTACTGTAAAATTAGATTTTTTGTTGCTTTAAAACAAATAAATTGTTAGTTGATTGAGTTTCCTGATAATGACGTCATAATTCGCTATTGCCATTGAAACTCTATGGGATAATTGTGTTTTGACAGCTCATAAAAAGTACGTCAGTTGATTTGTGGTGTCAACATCCATATTATTAATCTTTACTCGTTATATTAGCCGATTTGAAATTCTGGAATTTTACAAAATTATATTGTGGTTTTCCTTCACGTTGTCTAGAGAATGTACAAAGTTTCATTTCACTAGATTTATCTGTTAGTTTTCTAAAAATAAAATGTACCCTATGTGTTATTCCACGTTCCAGATACACATGGTAGACTGTATAGTAGCTTGCACTATTTTTGACCCTTTTTGGTTACTCCTTTCATCTACTCAAAGGTTGGCTGGTCCCTTAAAGGGATAAGCTCTCCTTAGTTTAAGTATCTCAAAGTTTGTCAATTGTATTTTGTCTTTTTCCTTTTGTACAATAAAGAGTTTAGGTAATGTGTACCTTTCATCCAAATTTTGCACAACCACAGAAAAACCTTCGCGCTTACTACGATAATAGAAAGATTGGAAGTAGGATAAGATACATCAAAATTTCATCAAGAATCTCGATTCGAGAAGACGATATGTTTCCGGTTCTAACGGGATATTATACAACACGCGATGGTAGGTATTGGAACCCGTACAAAAAACCAATTTACCATATCACAAGAACCCAGTGGCGTGATATGACGAAGGTTTGTACTGAACAAACAATAGCAACGAGTGAAGGGCTGGAAAAAGAAAAACTCAAATTTGTCCGTGCATCCATCTCAATCAATCCCCACGTCCAGGGATCTGCATCCCCGGAGGACCAACCCTTTGTCCTCGCCCTCAGCTAACCCAATTAATGCGGGGGTAGTGTTACCACCGCAAAAAGTGTAAATTGAAAATGTATAATTAGAAAGATCAATGACCTGATGACAGCTGTGGTGGGTAGTGGTTAATTTGATTGTGGAATAGTGAGTAATTTAATAATGTGTTGCGTAGGGAAAAGTGTTAGTTCACACCGTCCACAGTATTATAATTTGCACAAATGATCATCATTATCATCATCACGGCAGCCGTAGGCCGTCTAATATTGGACATAACCACCCCTATACACGCATGTGCAAAAAAGTTTATTTAAGTTTAGACTAAATTTAGGCCTATCTACTATTTACTTAATAAGTCCTAAGTGCTCAGCTTGTTTTTTTTTTAACATAAAACACTTCGTAGACATATCTTACTAACGTTCTTTTTTACTTGTCCCAAAATGTCAGCTAGTCAATTGGTTATTTTATTAGACAAATTTAAACAATACGTAATTTATTACGTGCTTAGTTCCTAGGAAAGCGACAGGGTTCGCACACTTTTCGCTAGTCATAACGTAATTTTTGTCCGAATCATTGTTTGCCATAATTGTTTTCCGGATTCAGAGTAAAAGAGTTAAGACAAACGATCATTCTGACAAACATTTTACATTCGGACTTCCAATAAATAGGTAAGTATTCGATCTCTGGTAGTAAGTAGTAGGTACAGTCGAGTTCATAACCTTGTGAGCAAAATTTCGATCAAAAATATCTGAACACGACTCTATTGGTAACGGCGTAGAAGCGTGGTCAGATATTTTTGATAAAATTTTTGCTCACAAGCTTATGAATTCGACTGTACCTTAAACCTAAGTCAGTGAACTATTTTACTATTGTTAAAAAAAACGTAACAGATAGAAATTAATCCTAAATGTTTAATAAGGATTTGGAACTATATTTAGATATCGTCATTAGAGATAACAGACTACAGACTTGCATGTAAGGTATTCTTGCGGAAGGAATCTCCAAAGTAAATACTAAACTATTGAATCTCTCTTATTAATCACAAGACTTACCCGCGGCTTCGCACGCGAAAGACCACCACCATAAAATCCAGTAACTAAATTAAAAAAAAATCTGAGCTTTTACTTAATTCCCAAAAATTACATGGTGGTTTTCATTAACGTTGCGTTAAAACAACTCTGCCACATTGAACTCTGCGGTTCAGTTTTTCAGATTTTATCCCCATTCTATGGGAATATATGGATAAAAAGCCGAATTTAATCGTTTTTCCAGCCGTTTCAGGGTAAAAAAATAACAAACAGACACACACATATTCACAAATTGTCACATTTATAATATTAGTAGGATTTGGTACCAATACCTCAGTCTTAAAGCTCTTAATACTCTATTCTAGCACCAATTTGTTCTAACCGCAATTATAATTACAAAACAGAGCATTAAGAAACATTACCGGCTAATACAAAAAGTAAACCGGTGCCTCAAAGTGCTTACATTATTTGTACCGGACAAATAAATATATCCGCGGTACAACAGATTAATACCACACTCACCAATATCACAGCCAACTTCAAAACCAAAGAGGCTTGCCTAATACAAACAGACCATTGCTGCTTTAGATCAGCTTTGGACCCACCGCGTTCGTTCACGCTCTAAGCTGAACAGTAATGGATGCAGTGAATGGCGGTAGTTTCATAAGGAGGTTTGTATGATGAGGTGTGAGTTATATTAGGTGTCAAAGCGCTGAGTGTGGTCGCACTCGCACCTAGCAATGACAGCGGCGTTTGACAGAAGAAATGATAACGTACAAGGTAGTGTTCGATTTTTGTGTCTATTGTGTTACAAGGATTAACGAGGCCAAAGTGGCGTTGACGTCATATAAGTACTTGTAGAAAGTGACAGGGAGTTCCCTAGATTGGGAGAAATGTCAACTGCAAAAGCTGCCTATGTGTTTCGAAAGAACCAGAGGTTCTTTTTGGAGGTTATCTTTCCGTCTCATTTTTTACGTCACCTACTTGAACGTACCTGAATAGGACAAACGACATGTTAGAACACTGGTCAACTCCTAATACCATTTTCGTTTAGCTACTCCATGACGTAATTTTGACAAAAAAAAACCCAGTTGGCTATATCCATCAACCCCGTCAAACGCCCTATAATTGCCCCATGTGGTAGGTACTCGGTGAGGTAAGTAAACTTGCAATCAGATCCCGTACTATTTCTCTTCGACTAATAAGGTAATCCACCTCTTTAACAAGTCTACTTAGGAGATTGACAATTGGTTGAAAGGTATCTACAACTTCTGTGGCAGTACGGATGTCTTAGTCAGATAACCCAGCTGTTCCTTAAAAACTGTTTTAAAGCAAGATCAACTGGTTCAAAGATTGGGCGCGAGCGGACTTTAAAAAGGCCCACTCTCAATAGACCTTGATGAGCCTGATTGGCCCAAAAGAGGGGGGAGAGTGACCCTTCCATGATATTAATTATTCAAAGTATGTCGTCGGACTCCGGAAGCTTCGAGATGGCTTGTTATGGGTCATTGTTTGTGGGATTCGCGGTGAAGATTTCGTAAGATTTTTGGGCCGCCAAGTTCTGACTGAATGATAGTTGAATGTGTTTAAAAAGGGAAATAATGGAACTCTTACAAAATTTTCGTTCGGCTGTCAGTTTGTTAATTTTCGTCATTATCAAACCTACTTATACTATTATGAGAGAGAAAGAGAGAGAGAGAGAAACATTTATTTATACATAATATCACATAAAAATACATTAGATGGAAATAATTAAAAATAACATCGAACAGTATAAAGTGGGCCCCACTCAGCATAATATATTACGGCAAGCCGCAACGCTGTTTTTCACAGTGGGACCCATACTAGACTAGTCATGAAATTTTACAAAATTCAAAGATTTCTAGTATTAGTAAAAGAATTCAGAGCATTGTTAATTTGGTGAGACATGACACATTTGACACATCTTGGTTGCTTTTTCATCGTTTAAAAAGCCTGCCAATTTTCCGTATTATTCCGTTTCCGTATTATTCCGTATTATTCCGCAAGATTCCGTACAAATCTTTAGGTACATTGAAATTGAATATGTTTTAATCAATCGCATATATATACATCCAGTATAGCAGAGTCCTGCTTTAAAGCAACGCAGTTGCGAAGTGTAGAGTCATTTTAACTGACCTAAAAAAATACATATACCCTCGAAAAACATAAATAACCCTTCTTCCAACAGTCGGTTAAAAGGAGAGAATTACCAAGAAAATATATTATTTATCAATACTTTGATATTTCTTCGCACCATAATATGCAATAATAAACATTAGCGCCAAATTTCAAGTTCATAGGCCAAACCGAAATTAAAGAAAAAAGCACTATATCCACATAGCTACCTGAAACCGTAAAATTGCCTTCTAAACCCAGGTCTTAAAATCATACCCAGCCTCCACAAAAGATCTAATATCTAAGAGAAAGCAGCCCATATTAAAATTTCCTTCACAGTAATCCGAACACAACACAATATCAAAATTTAATATCATTTTAATCTTAATTCTACTTATTAAGGCACCCAAAGGACCCTCTTAAATCTGCACCTCTAATAAGGGGGGAAATTCAATTCTAAGGGGTATGTTGGTAAGATTGATTTTGTACTGCTGGTTAGGAGTTTTTGTATGGAAAATGTGAGGGATTGAAGAAAGGCAGGTAAGTTCAAAGACAACTTTTGTCTATTGCTGGTCTTGGGGTTATTAGCATTTTGGTGGTTTAATCTTATTGACTTTTGCGAATTTGTTTGCAATATTTTCTCAGTCATACATATATATTTTGACTTTGACAGAAAAACTAGCCTGTTTCCCGCGACTCCGTTCGCGTGGAATTCGCTTATCGCCATCCCACGAGAACTATGTGAAGGTACTAACCACCTGTGAAGACACTAATGACAAGAAAAAACGCTCGAATAAGTCTGAATATTTGCCCACATTTATAAACATGCAATACCCGAGAACAAACATTCATATTCGTACGAACATCTGCCCCGGCCGGGAATCGAACCCGGGACCTCAAGCTTTGTAGTCAGGCTCTCTAACCCTTGGCCATTCGGTCGTCAAACCCGTTGTGTCAAAACCAGTGTCTGACCGCTGTAAAATACACTACACTAATACACCATTAACCATACATATAAAACTACATGAATTTATAAACTACGAAAAAATAACATACCTATTTATATTGTGATTTTCAGGGATAAAAACCATTGCATCCTATGTAATTCATAGAACAGCTTTTATCCCGGAAAATGGCATAGTTCCCGCGAATAACGATAAACGAATTTTAGGCAGACGAAATCGCGGGCAACAACTAGTTTTGTATATTTTTACGCAGCTAATACGGCTGCTATTCGTTTTAAAAACGTGCGTATGAGTATTTTTTAATTAAAGCATCGGAAAATCGTGATGAATGGAGGGCCTAATTGATGGGTCGAAACGAGTTAATTGACTTTTTGCTCATTCAATGGATTATTCATGTTAAATTAAAACACTGTACTTACAGCACGTATGCTCCATCTCTGTCTATACTAGAGTTAAGGTTGTGATTGTATCAATGATATTAGGTAAGTAATAACTCTTTAGGTCACATCAACTTTAACATTTTTAAAAACGCAAAAAACTGACTCTTATGGGTGAAAACCAAAAAGTTGCACAGCGTTAAAACTCCGTAGTAACGTAGTTTTAATTTCCATTAACTTTTACTATTGTGACACGAAACTTATCCATATAAATACATATGATTACGTGCTAAACTCAGTTTTAACGCTGTGCAACTTTTTGGTCTTCACCCTTATACTAAAATTGAAGAGTGGTAATTTTTCTGCGCGTCTTAAATCAAGGTAAGGAATGCCACAACCGAATAGCCTGGACAGTATAAGAATAGACAAAATTTGGAGTTAGAAATAGGCACCACAGTATATCTATAATATAAAAATGAATCGCAAAGTGTGTTGGTAAGGGCATAACTCGGGAACGACTGGTCCTATTTCGCTAATTCTTTTTTTGTTGTGTTCGCTACTGTCAGGAGAAGGTTTTCATGGAAGAAAATTAAAAAAAATACAACGGAGGCGAAGCCGCGGGCAACAGCTAGTATAAGATAAAACTTTAGCTTATATAGGTACTTATATACTGTGGAGGCACTGTATGGAGAAAGTTCTGAGAGCATCGAATAAAAGTTACAATAGCTCTTTGAGATAGCGTGGAGTTGCAGAGTTAATAGCATAGAGAGGCTAGTTAATTTTTAGGGTTCCATAATGTCTGTCTGTCTGTATGTCTGTCCATCTGTCGAAGGGCTCTATCTCTTGAGTCGTAATAGTTAGACACTTGACATTTTCACAAGTTATGTATTAATGTGTCCGCTGTAACAAATACAAGAACAGAACAAAATAAATATAAGGGGCTCCTATACAGTAAATGTGATTGTTTTGACGTTTTGTGATTGATATAATAACGGTAACAGGTAGACGCTAGAAAATAAATATTTATAGAATACTTAGTTGTATAATCAAATCGAGCCGTGGTGGCCTAGTGGTTTGACCTATCGCCTCTCAAGCAGAGGGTCGTGGGTTCAAATCCCGGCATACACCTCTGAGTTTTTCGAAATTCATGTGCGCAATTTACCACGAGCTTTGCGGTGAAGGAAAACGTCGTGAGGAAACCTGCACAAACCTGCGAAACAATTCAATGGTGCGTGTGAAGTTCCCAATCCGCACTGGGCCCGCGTGGGAACTATGGCCCAAGCCCTCTATTCCGAGAGGAGGCCTGTGCCCAGCAGTGGGACGTATATAGCCTGAGATGATGATGATGATAATCAAATCACTTTAAAAATAAATAGTTGAATTAAAATAAAATATTTTTTTAAGGGAGGCTCCCATGCAGCAAACTTGATTTTTTTGCGGTTTTTTTGCTAATGTCTAGTGTTGTATAGATGCAACTCGCAATTAGCCGGTTTTTATTCTTCCACTGAAGTCAATACTGCGGGATTGCCAGTTCCAGACATTTCCAAGCAGTAACCTGCATGCACTGCCCTAATCATATTCGCATGCGAACTAAAACTACAGCGAGGGGACGATAAAAAAATTGATATTTTATAGCGTCCGGGGTCCACTTTTCCGCCATATTTTATTCCTTTTCTTTTTCTGTCTTCTTTACAACGTTACAAACTACACTCGAAAACTCTAAAAATCCCAACCCTAACTCTAATCACGAAGCTATAAAATGTATTTTTGCACAAGCGATATGTTTCGTGCAGTTTTTTGACGGCAATGTTAAGTTTGCGTGAAGCTACATGTTGTCACACGCACGGATGAGTAGTATATCATTTTCTTTGAACAAATGTGTTCGTCTATCTCTTCCAACGGCCTAATCTACTAAGAAAATAAACAGTGGGGCTGCGGCTTCGACTATTGTCTGAAAGACGCCATTTGCATTTGAGATATTTTCGGGAAATTGTTTGCGTTTTGTGAACTTGGGAGAGCGATATACCTAATCATAAGATAGAGTTATAAGAAAATAATAATATGTAACATTTGCGGTTTTTGTAAATTTAGCTCAAATGTTTTGCATGTATTGTAATAAGTTAAACGTATAATAATAACTAGCTTTTGCCCGCGTGGTATTCGGTTATGCGGCGCGCTGTTCCCTCGGTAACTGTGCATTTTTCCGAGATAAAAAGTAGCCTATGTCACTCTCGGGCCCATAAACTATCTCTACGCCAAAAATCACGTCGATCCGTCGCTCCGTTACGGCTTGAAAGACGGACAAACATACAAACACACTTTCCCATTTATAATATTAGTATGGATTTTATAGATAGATACATACTTAAATACACATTAAACACCCAAGACCCAAGAACAAACATTCGTATTTTTCATACAAATATCTGCCCCGAAACGGGAATCGAACCCGGGACCTCAAGCTTCGTAGTCAGGTTCTCTAACCAGTAGGCCATCTGGTCGTCAAATGTTTCGAAAATAAATTACCGTTACAAAATCAAATACATCAACGAACCCAATCCTTACGAATTACTTCTGGGGTTGTATTGTCCTGTAGCTGGCATAAACAACATCAAAAATTCAATTCAACTTAAACTTTGAACTTACGATTTCTCACGATATTTAACATTAAACGATCTGTAAATAACTGGTGATACAAAACCTATTCGAACTTAATCCATGTCACCCACACTGTTACTTTTGATGAATTGGTTAAAAAAATTGACCCCAAGCTTTTGAGAATGTCCGAATCTCAAGATTGCAACCGCAAACTTTGACAAAGATAAAATTGCTAATGATAAACGGAAAATATATCTAACTTCACTCCTATTGCCAAAGGCTTAAGAGTTTTTCAAAATATTCGAACAGCAACTGTTATTTTGGTACACAAATTTAAAATGTGCATTTGTTGAACAGAAGTCAAACGAAATTGTACTCTAATACAGAGGATTAGAAGCTGCGAGTTATTTGTTCAACGTTTTTGGTTGAGGTCAAAATATATGACATTTCGTTTGTTTTGAACACAATGTCGTGGGAATTTGTTGTTTCGGGATATTTTGAAAAGAATATTGACCGCGGTGTATTGTTGGTCAGTTCATAACAAGGCACTTAGGATCCTTGCTTATAGTAAATGGGAACGGTTTTGATACTTTATGCTTGTTTGTTACTACGTACGAGTGACACGCTCCGGTGACATCGGGTTGGATCTCTCTATCTTTTGCAATGAGAATAACCTAACCTAACCAACTTAGAAATGTTGAAAAACTTTTGTAAATTATTAATTTAAGAGTTCAATATCTCTAAAATGACTGAACCTATTTAACCAAGAGTATACCCGCAGCTTCGCACGCGTAAATCATTAGATACAGCAGCTGACTTGAAATTCCGGGATATTACAAAATTCCCATGAGAATTCCCAAAAATTTCATCGTGTTTTTTATTGACGTTGCATTAAACAAAACCATCCCAAATTTAATTACTCTAAGCCAGACAGTTGTTATTTCGAGATTTTATACTTATCTCGTGGGGAATGTCGGGATTAAATTGATGAAAAGAAAAAATATGTGTCAAATATTTTGTCATAATAAAACTACCGCACTAAATAGAATAATATTTATTTTACCCAGGAAACTAAATAAACTTCCCAATGGAGCTTCGGTGTTTCTGAAAATATGTAACAAATTAGTTTATTTATCTCAACAAGTATCAAAGCCTCTCGGTCCGCGTACGCCGGCTGCGCCGTTGTCCAATGATGTACCACAAACACGTATTGTTCCTATTGTCTGTGGACTCCAAATAAAAAAAAATCATAGTCCAAAGTTCGCGGTGACAGTTCAGGAGAGCAATTTTTGGGTTGTTCTTTTGCTATGCTACGACAGAAATTCGTAACCAGTTTAAAATGAATAAAAAAAGAAAACACCGCTCACAAACTGCCAGTATTCAAATTTCGAACATGACTGACTTGTAACCTGCCAGTACGTAACATGCGAAACACTTGAACACCTTTTAAAACACAGTGGAAACATCAAAAGTCAGGCAGCTGATGAGACGAGGGCATTTTCATTACCCCCCTCCCTCTCCCTCTCCCTTGTGTCGAACGAACGAGACCACCCTTTGTCTTTTAACCACTGCGGTTGGTAGTTCCGTTGGTGATGGAGTATTTGATACACTTAATATCTACATTCTATTTGAGAACTAAGACTCACCCCCTTATTCATAAAACTTAACAAGCCTTTGTTAACTAACAAATGCTTTGTCCCTTTCTAACAAATACAAATGTCGAAGTGACAGATAAGGACAAACGAATTTTAGCGGTATTTTACCTAAAATAGGTTTGATTGTCGTTTATGAATAAGGAGGTCAATCTTTTGGTTTCAATACTTTATTGAGGGGGTGACCGATTTTTTTAATCATACCATTACATAACTATGTTAGTATATTATTTTTCACAGTTGACAAGTTTAATTAGAGCTGTAAATTTAAACTATTATACTTAATTGTATTTCATGCACAGAACTATTTTTCATAACTTTAAAAATATTTTTCGAGTGATGCGATATCAAAAATTGGTCCCAGACGAGAATTTCATTTTATATTGGTTCAAAACATTCGAATCAATCCTTCAATAAATACTAGCTGTTGCTCGCGACTGCGTCCGCATAGAATTCGTTTATCGCTATCCCACGAGAACTACGCAATTATCCGGCATATATAAAAACTATCCTGATGTTCTTCCCTGGAACTCAAACTATCTGTATTCCGAATTTCATCTAAATTTAGTTCAGAGTAGGTATATATAAAAATAAATAAAAAATAAATTAGATAAATAAATAAATAAGATTTAAATATTTTATTATCAATATGTATGTTAGTCTGTAAGGTACATACATATTTATTGTATACGCCTAAGTTGCCCGAAATAAATGAATTTATTATTATTATTATTATTGTATAATATATTAGTGGGACGATCAAGAATGGAATATGAACTAGTTTTGCGAATTTTCCGCGGAATAGGTAGTGCTGACTACAACTAACTACTCAAACAAACAATATTTAAAAACAATTTCTTGAAATGATTAAAGTAGTATTAAATCTGCTGACATCAACGCGACTAACAGGCCTCCAGAAAATAAAGTTTTCCCTACGATTAGAACGAGTTCAAAGAGGTTTGTCATCGAGGCATTGTGCCGTGATGGGTTCTTTAATATCGCGCATTCGCTTGCAATTCCTATATATCAAGACAATACCCTATGTTAGAATACCTAATACGCTTTCATTGTTTTAAACTCTATTGGGATATAAATAGAGTGGTTTATTGCTCTTGAGGCAAGATTTGTGGTTTTGCTTTTTTGTTTTCAATGTTTTGTCGACGGCTGATTGACTTTTTGTTCGAATTTTAAATTGGAAAGGGGTAAATTGGGAAATGGTAGTCGATTGGAAACCGTAATTAAATTAAGAATGGAATTAAACTTTTTATCTTGGGCTACGGAGCGATCGAAAGACGTTTGGTTTGGCATCTGGTAATTTGGACGTCTATAAAATGGATAGTATAGAACCTGATTTCAAAGTTCATTATCTCAAAAACGGCTGAACCTATTTAAGTGAAATACAGCTAAGAACCACTGCATGGAAACTCGCTTTCACGTCAAACAGCATCAAAATCGGTCCATTCGTTTGAGAGCTACGATGCCACAGACAGATAGACAGACATTAGCGTCAAACTTATAACTCCCCTCTTCTTCCGTCGGGGGTAATTTTACACCTTAACCCTTAAACACCCACGTGGTCAATTTCGGCCATTAAAAAAGCGCAGCTCGCTTTAACACTTTCAGCGCCCAACATGAATAATTCAAGTGCCAAAGAGGGGCAAACAGAAATCAATTAACTCGACTATTGACTTATTATGCTGTTTGCATGATCGTGGGGCCTGTTCGACCACTAGGAGATATGATATGCTATCTACTGTATAGGTACAGTTGAAGGCAAAAATATCTTTACATTTTAGTACCTTGTCGCTGTCACTTCATGTTTGAACCTTAGTATAACATTAGCTGTTGTCCTCGACTCCGCCCATGTAGAATTCGTTTATCGCTATCCCACGGGAACTATGCAATTTTCCGGGATAAAAATCCGAATTTAGACGTGATAGGTAATAAACAAACAAACAGACTTAAGTACAAACTTTCACATTTTTAATATTAGAAGGATTAACACCTTATGGTATAAAGTGAAGCAGAATTCTGTTTTAGATATTCCACGGGAAAAACGACATTTTCTGGAAAACACAAACTGAAATATATGCACATAAAAACCAGAAAAATAATACCAGCGCTGGGAATCGAACCCAGGTCGTCGGCATTCCGTGCTGCGTGCTATACTGCTACACCACCGCTGGATAAAGGTACAGACACGAATTTCTCAGCTTATCTCAGCTTGTTTGTTTCTTATTTAGCCACTTAAGCAGCGACACTAGCGACTAGTTCTTTATTATGTTTTTTTTTTATATAAACTTATAATTGTACAAAAGAATTTAAATTATTTATTAAATTTGATGACATTAATATCTACCACAGCGAAGAGTGCAAAAATATCTGACACAAATATCTTAATGTGTCAAATAACATTGCTAGTGACTGTAACCCAAACTGTCAAAATATTTCTTCTTCTTCTCTTTTAAAATATGGCTTCTGTCATCTGTCCTAATTAATAGGACAATTTCGCCAGTGTCTAAGTATTCTCTTTCGAGAGGCAACGTTGTACGGTTATTGTAGTTTTTGTAACTTGATAGTAAAATTCCAGAAACCACGTGGAAACAACTTGCGCATTAGGTAAAAAATGTCAGACACGAGAGCGACATAGAATTTTGTGATCACCGTTCGCTGCTAAGGTCAATCGCCGCATGTTTTATTGTACTATCAAAATTATACTTCAACTAGCCAAAGAAACAGAAATAGCAAAAATAGATATTGTCTACATCTGCCATGTTCGAATGCCACAAATCGAAATCTCAAAATATTTCGGAATAATTTAAAAGCACCACATAGTATATCTCTCAGTACACTCAGCCCTATAAAGCTCGGTTAAAGGACAGATGTGAAGAGTGGTAGCTATTGATTCCCGTGTACAGTCCCCAATTTAAATTGCTAATGCGGCGCCCTTGGCCTAGTGGGTGGAATATAAATACAATCCTAGATTTTATAATTTTATCGCCTACTATCCTACATTTATTATGAATTATTATTTTGTTGTATTGTCACTCAATCTCTTTCTCTCTTCTCAGAGTTTGTCTTGCGCAGTGCCTTAGTGTTAAACTGTTATACAGTTTAAATTTCTTTGATTAAATAAATAAATAATTTTATAGCAAGTGTTACTTTGTGGGCCCGAGTAGCCAACGGGTTATGAGTAAGAAATATCGAAAATACAAACTGAGACCAAAAAAAAAACCAGCGCTGGTCTCTTTTTCTGGTTTTTCTATGCATCTATGTTTCAGTTTGCATTTTACGGGATGACCGTAAAAATAACAAAATTTGGAGTTGAAATAATAACTACAAAAAGACTCAAAAAAAAAAAACAATCTTAATGGGGGCTATCGCGAATGAATTTTCCGCTAGAGGCGCTAGTGTAGCGTGAGGTCAACGAAATGTCAAATCTCATAGTTTTTGGGTGAGCTACGCGGGTTTATTTATAATTAGAATAATTTTATGAATATTTTGCATTACCTGAAATTAATTATGGCAATTATGCGATAAGGGGCAATGAACGTCTGTAATTTGAGACAGTTTTGTCTTTCGAAAACTTTTGCCCTCCCTTTTTTCCGAACAAAACGGGATTGTGCAATACTGTGGTTGCTCAATATGTTTATGGTACTGTTTTACGATGTCTTAAATATGATTTTAATCTAAACTTTGTTTTCACGGCCGTTATAACAGACTTTTAAAAACCTCACGCAACAGTGGCGCCATCTAGTGAGAGAAAAAACGATAGCCCTCATTGGATAGATTCGTGTTTGTTTTATAGGGTTGCCATTCCTTAAATCAGGGAATAGGTAAGGACGAGAATCATGGAGCCACCGGATCTTGGAGCATAGAATCCTGGGGGCTGCTACGAACTTACGGTCTAACGTAAAACCTAAATTGAAAATACAAACTAGATAGATGCACAGAAAACAATAAGACCAGCGCTGGGAATCGAACCCAGGTCCTCGGCATTCCGTGCCGCGTGGTATACTGCTACACCACTGCTGGACAACGGTACAGACTCGAATTTCCCCTATACACCACATATCTCAGCTTGTTTGTTTCTTATATAGCCACTTAAGCAGTGACGCTAGCGACATCTATACCATAGCCCTCATCGAGAAACTTCGGCATTCCATTGGAAATGGATTCCCAGTGCTGGTCTTACTTTTCTGGTTTTTCTGTGCATCTATAATTTCAGTTTGTATTTTCAATTTACGAATCTATCCCAAAAGATTTACACCGACAAGGTCCCAGGAACTGGCAAATGTCACGACACGATATCCTATAACGAAAGCCATTTCGCGAGAACGATTCCCGAAACATAATTTCGGTCGCATTAAAGATGGCGACGGCGCGTGAAATTTGTTGCAACTACAACGTTAGGACTTGATTTATGGGTTGCGAGGTTCGATTCCGGCCCGTGTTATTGGAGTTGTAAATAGTGTTTAGGAACAATCGAGAACGATGAAAACTTGGCATCTCGGCTTGTACACGTAGCGGTAGCGCTAATAAATTACTTCCCAGATGTGTGCAATCTGAGTGTGCAGTTTTCTTCACTGTGCTTAATTTCACTCATAAATTAATACCATAATCGGGACTAATCCATACTAATATTATAAATTCGAAAGTGTTTTTGTGTGTTTGTCCGTCTTTCACGCCGTAACGGAGCGACGGATCGACGTGAATTTCGGCATAGAGATAGTTTATGGGCCCGAGAGTGACATAGGCTACTTTATGTAGCCTGCCATTGGCACTCCAACTAAGTTATACATATTTTCAAAATCTTAGGTTTATCGTACGGAAATGCGATATTTTCTCAGGTCTTCTCGATTAAGTTAGTAAAGTATTATTTCAATAATATAGAGCATTTAGCGTCTCCCCGCAAGGGATCGCATGGACTAGGTAGGTACTTTTTTTGCTTTCAAATACTTAGCAGTTACCTATTGGCCACAAATTACTTTGTAAATGGAGAACTGGATTGAAACTAACCTCCTGAGCCCCGACGTGTCTGTTTTCACAAATTTGAACTGAACACCAATCAAGTAAACTTCAAATTATTATCTTTTATGTCTTCAAGTGAAGACTAGGGAACCCAGAAGGCTAAGAGAATAGGCAAGAAATCATTGCAAGAAACATAAATAATCTTCCTCTATCGTTCTTATTAAATATTGTATTTTGTCATCACTCTCTCCTTGATTTGGATACCAGCCCCCAAGCACGACCAAAGTCCGTGTTCCAAATTCAAAAGCTATTCCAAATTCAAAACAGCCTCGGGCGAAGTCGCATCACTACGCCGTTTATTCGGAAACCAGTACCTTAACATCTCACCCGAGAGCGTTCACCCCTGACCCCGACTGGTCATCTCGAAGTCGCTGTTCCTCTCACACACATAGGTACCCGTGTTAGTCTATCCCTGTCGTCGACCGTGCACGATTCGATCGCGGCGTTTGGATCCGTGTGTCCTCAGAATTGCAGGGAATTTTGGAAGGATGTTCAAGAATTGTGGAATTTGAAAAAAAAAACTGTTTTTTATTCATAACCAGCCTTTAGATTTCGCAAAAATGCATTCCCGTGCATTTTTTATTATACTGTTTTGTCGGTATAGTTTACATACCTTATTATATATTCGTGCAAAATTACAGCTTTCTAGCATTGATAGTCTTTGAGAAAAGCCGCGAACGGACGGACAGACAGACAGACAGGCATGGCGAAACTATATCCGTAGCCAAAGGCAAAAACGGAACCCTAAAAAGACAATCTTCTATCAGTTACAGAACATACTAAACGAGTTTCTTATTAACGTGTATGCGTGTGTGTCGCGTATATGTTACAAAAAACTATTTTTTTTTATTCTTAAAAATGATTAATAACCTGTAAGAATTTATTATTAAGTAAGCGATACAGAATACAGGTACACAGAAAATTACAAGGTAAGCAATAGGCACACATACAATGATTAATTAAATATTTATGTAGGCATAAATATTTTTGAGACGAAGTTTTGATTTTGAGTTAACGCGTAGGTAAGCTAAAAAAAAAAACAACAAAAAAAATGGAAATCCCCCGACTTGGTCACTTCAAAGTTCAACATCTCAAAAACGGCTCAACCGATTTTGATGAAACATGTCTAAGAACCATTGCTAGAAAACTTACTATCAAAAAAAAACCGCATTCAAATCAGTCCACCCGTTTAAGAGCTACTGTGTCACAGAGAGACACACATAGCGGTAAAACTTTTTTTGCGATGGGGATTAAAAATGGGTGTCCTCATTTCGTGAGCCGCGTCGCGGAAGACGCTCCTAAAGTTGCGCGGGAGCATGCCGCGCTGCACTCCGGCTGCCCTAGAGCTTGCACGCGTATGTTGTACGAGCACAGTACCGGTAGGTACATTATCCGTTGCTGTACAGACATAGATACATAGATATGTATAGGGAGCGGCAAAGTTCGGATTGCTAATGTATGGCCAAAAAACTTTTCCCAAAGTATCACATCCCAAAAAATTTTACTGAAATTATCATGCGGCAAAAAAACTTATCATAATTTTACAGTTAACATTTTTTTTTGGCAAATTCTTGTTTCACATTGCCAAGTATTTATTAAAATGTATCGCTTGGCATAACGTACTCTTCCCAAAATATCGCATGACATATAACGTACTTTTCTGGGAACAGTTCGTTTCTGTGGGGGGCGCAGTTCTAACCTAACCTAACCTACTTTTCTGTTAGCAGTTCGTTTTTGCGGAGAACGCAGTTTTAACCTAACTTAACCTACTTTTCTGGTAGCAGCTCGTTTCTGTGGAGGACGCAGTCTAACCTCAACTACTTTTCTGACAGCAGTTCGTTTCTGTGGAAGACGCAGTTCTAACCTAACCTACTTTTCTGGTAGCAGTTGGTTTTTGTGGTTGGTTTGTGCGAAATGTCATTTTGAACAAACATTTTTTTGGGATACAATATTAGCCAAAACAAAACCTTTGCTTAATAAAAGTTTGTCATAATAAAATTTGACAAAGTAAAATTATGCCAAATGATAATTTGACCAAATAAATAAAATGCGAAATGTAAATATGCTAAAGATTCGTTTGGGAAATGAAACTACATAGTGCGATAAGTTTTTTAGGAAGTGAAATTTGGCGAAAAATATGTTGCCGAAACGGCTGTATACCTACCTCAAAGTTCGCACTCTCTACTCTTCGCTACTCATACCATAATTTTTGTCCGAATCATCGTTTGTCAGAATTTTTTGCACTCAAACCTTAATTTTTTATGAAAATTTTAAATGGTCATCCTATAGAAAACAGGTTAGGTTAGGTTTATTTTATAAGAATTCTAAACAATCATTGGATTCAGAGAAAAAAGAGTTATGACAATCGATCATTCTGACAAATTACATTCGGACTTTCAATAAGTATACGAGCCGATTTAAGGACCGCTATAATGTATATATATGTGACATTAGATCATACTCGTAGAATGTCCAAAAGAATTTTCGTACTTTGCTGAAATTTTAACACAAAATTTAACGAATCGAGAGCATGCCCCTTTTTTGAAGTCGGTTAGAAACGCATACATTAAAAGCAACTCACGCTTTACACATTGATATCCAAAAATAATTACATAAAAGTACTGTAAAAGAAACAGAGGGTCAACAAAAGAGGCAGTCATTTGACGCGCAACGCCGCGCCGCGCAGTGATGCGTGGCCGAAGGGTTGTTTTGCTGACTGTATCAAAAAGTAGTAGATTTAAAACTAAACATTCGAGTCGAAGTCGCCCTCTGAGGGTTCCTTTGAAATTAAATTCGGCAAGAATATTTTCCTACTTTATGATTAATCTACGAGCAACAAAGTTTTTTTGCGATTTCGTTTTTCACTCATGATCTTCAAATTGCAAGTTAGATTCATTTCTTATATGAAAAATTAAAAAAAATTATAAATTTTTTCAACCTTCACTTTATTATAAAACTAGCTTATGCCCGCGACTTCGTCTGCGCGGATCTAGTTTATGGCGCAGTGGCGCCCTCTACCGGAATAAAAGGTATCCTATGTTGATCCTTGAGGTCCAAACTACCTATGCAAATTTCATCAAAATCGGTTCTGTGGTTTAGACGTGAAAGCGTAACAAACAGACAGACGCCTACGAAGAAAAGCGCCTACGAACAGAGAACCTGACTGGCGGATTAAAATTAAATAAGTTTTTTTTTTCTACCTTTATTAATTTTTCGTAAAATGTCCCGGTCTGAATCTCCACACTTATGGCAACCCTACCGTACGAAGCTTAAAAAAAATAAACAAACTATGTACACCGCTCGGATTTAAATAGTAATAAATTAATCAAGCCAAATATTTTCACGAGTTAATTAAAAGGGGAAACTGGCATAACACGCATGAAATGATCTGTGTTATCTCAAACCAATCGAGTTGTTTTATAAGGCTATCAGCGCCATTATGTTTTAACGCCATCTAGTGAGCTTTGTTGGCAAGTTTTGTTTGAAGCGGGTTGACCGCGAAGCTCGCTGTGTCGTTTATGCTACATTAATTTTTGTTTCTTGTTTTATATTATTAGTAAATTAGTAGTTGTTTGGTTCAATTATGTTTTACATTTATTTAAAAGCAAATTTTTTGAGTAATCAAGACTAAAGTGTATTGAAATGAGTTTTGTTTTAGTATACCGCGTGCTTAAGTTGAGCTGTAACTCGATGAAACAAAGTTTAAAGTTGCGCTTTCGACTTTCTTTGTTGAGCCGGAATGACGTCATCGCCAGTAGTAAGCGATGTTGTATTTCGTCTCCATAATCAAGCGGGGATGTAACTCAGTGGTAGAGTGTCTGCTTCGCATGCTGAAAGTCCTGGGTTCAAATCCCAGCATCTCCAAAGTCATCTTTTTGTCTTTTTTTAAATTTTATTTATAGAACCCATTTAATTAATTAGAAAAAGCCATTATTTTATGTTCATTGTTCCTACGCAGACTTAACGCAGGCATATTGCAAATCAATTTATGGACTTTGATTTGGTATATTGTGTTATTGATTCCTAGCCCGCCGTCAGAATCACAGAGTGAACTGAGGTAAAACCTTGTCATAATAATATTTAAATTGCGTAATGCGAAAAAAAGATACTTGAATAATATTATTTACAACGATTTAATGTTCTATGGTCAATTGTTATTCAACAAAAATTGGGCTAGCAAAAAAAAAGTTTATAAATGCTGTTGTTTTGTTTTTATAAATGTTGTTCTTCTACAAACGCTGATTTTATTTCTTAAAAATTATCATACATTCGAATACATTCAATCAGCATAAATGCTGATTTTTTTATACACCATCATTGCATTACCAGGCAGGTGTCTCAAATAAAAATTATCAAGTTTTAAAGGTATAGTTGATTTTATAATCGGTGAGTGAATTATTCGAGTCAATAGAGCGGGAAACCACACGCGTGGCTGACTGTAACGACAAAATCATTAATGATCAACTTTTAATAATTGTAGATGATTGACACACAGCTGCTGCGATTTGAGGACGATTGGAAAAATTTTGCTAAGACTATTTTTGTAGGCTCCTAAGTCTTTGAAGCAAGACTAAACAAAAATAACCTAACCATAAAAAGTCGTTTCTAATAAAAGCTTTTTTGTTGGCTATACTTGCATTATCACCCAAATTAGATTTGCATATCAAATTTCAAGTCGATGATATTAACCGTTGAAGAGTTCCGTCCTGCGGAGACGATCCTGGCTGGACTACCAGGATGTCACTACTAGATTATTGTATTGTCACGCGATATGCATAAGCATTCCAAATTTCAAGTCAATCTGACTACTGGAAGTTGGTTAAATTAACTTGCAAGATTTGAGTACAGACAGACAGACAGACAGACAACGGGACAGGTAAATAAAATCTTGTAAAATATAGGCAGATAAGTAAACTTATGCTCCAGAGGCCGTATTGCCTAACGTTTCTGACATTCGCAATCACAATCAAATGACAGTTTTTGTATGCGAAAAGTGTCATTTGATTGTGATCGCGAGTGTCAGAAAGGTTAGGCAATACGGCCTCAATAATTAAGTTTAGGTTATTATTCAATGGCTAAACGAATCATTTTATTATCATCATAAACAATTTATACCCACAGCATCGATATATACTTATAAGTCAATGACCCACAGAGTGTATTTTTGATACTACCTCAAACTTTAAGGGTACCTAGTTAGTGAAGGCCCTAATAATCATGTTTTAATAATGTTTTAGTTAAAAAAAAATGCACATTGGGAGGGGCACATTGCACGCAGGACTGATGGCCGATGGGGTCAGAAGGTTCTCGAATGGCGTCCGCGGACCGGGAGACGAGCTGTCGGTAGGCCTCCAACAAGATGGAGCGACGACCTGGCTAAGATCGTAGGATCGCGGTGGATGCGAAAAGCACAAGACCGGTCTGAGTGTAGAGCCTATTGGGCCTATGTCCAGCAGTGGACGTCTTTCGGCTGACATGATATGAAAAAAAAAATCCTTACAAAATTAATAAGCACGCAATGTACATAATCACTACGTGATACTGCTTTGTTTTTATTCAAAACGTTAACTGTCACAGAACGTTTCTCTCACATATCAAATTAGTCCAGTAACTTTATACATCGGCAGTATGCGTCAAATCCGGTAGTTCTGAATTTTTGCACACTTGTTTATGATGTTGTCCTAATGAATAATACAAGTTTGTGACCTCGAGCGCCGAACGCAACTTTGTCAAAAATCGAAAAAACCGCGAAAAAAACGTATTTTTTTCAAATTTTGGCGATTATAATACTAAAGAACTAGTGTTTGAAAAAATTTTCTCAAAACGTTTTAAAGAAGACTAAATTTGCTACAATATGATAAAAGAATTGTCTCTGTGGACCCAATAGTTTCCAAGATTAAGCCTTTCAAAGTTTATCATTTTTACGAACTTCGCAATTTTTTGCGATTCTGTCGTTCTGAATGAATTTTGACCCTGATTATACTATCGAAGCCCTGTACTTTTATGATAGGATGTTAAAAAAGATAATGAGGAGTGTGAACGATGATGTTAAAGCTAAGCTACGAATAATGAAATAAATAAAAAAGAAAAGTACAACAGAAGTTAATAAGTTTATTTGTTAGGAAATTGAGTAATATTCAAAATCAAAAAATCAAATTAATTTGGCCCTTTTGGAAG
The DNA here is from genome assembly GCA_037349165.1 of Choristoneura rosaceana. Lineage (NCBI taxonomy): Eukaryota > Metazoa > Arthropoda > Insecta > Lepidoptera > Tortricidae > Choristoneura > Choristoneura rosaceana. Next base: position 2,305,828 of record JAZBNJ010000002.1, read on the forward strand.
GTCCCGGTTGAGGTTCGTCCGTATCTGGATCGACGTATTGGGATGGCATATCCCCATCAGGGGATGGTAATGAATCGTCGACGTTTTGTGCCGTCAAGTCATCCTCCATTTCGACATCGGACAGATCGTCGCCTTCTAGGATTTTACTACTGCAACATCAGGTATATTGTCACAAGAGGCCTCGCTGCAGTGCCTACAGACTGATGAGTATTTTAATCCTGTCTTCCTGCAGCTGCACGCGATCCCACAACCCTTCATGCAGCCGCAAGTAATCATCTGCAAGAGGTGTTGTGGGGCTGCATCTCTGGTCATCGTTTTGGGATTGAGGCTTTGTGGTGTGTATATAGCCACCCCCAGGGTTAAGTGTGACTCCCAACCACGCCTGTACATGTAAGAAGATTGTACATGAGAATTGAAAATGATGAATGATATGTTATGTGAATTACTGATGCAAGGACAAATTTTTACCTGATGGTATGTCCGCAAGGAGTGAAATCGAGCAGAGTCTCTTGTGGGAGGTAACCTGGCTAGATTGAAGCTGGTTTTCGTCGCAGCCCTAGCGAATAGTCGGTACCGCAGCTCGTCAAGGTTATAGGTGTTGTGGTTGCCTAAATTGCGAAGTTCGAAAAAATGATAAACTTTGAAAGGCTTAATTTTAGAAACTATTGGGTCCACAGAGACAATTCTAGTATCATGTTGTAGCAAATTTAGTCTTCTTTAAAACGTTCTAAGAAAGTTTTTTCAAACACTAGTCCTTTAGGGTTATAATCGCCAAAATTTGAAGAAAATATCGATTTTTTCGCGGTTTTTTCGATTTTTACATAGTTGCGTTCGGCGCTCGAGGTCACAAACTTGGATTATTCATTAGGCCAACATCATAAACAAGTCTGCAAAATTTCAGAACTACCGGATTTGACGCATACTGCCCCCATACTTTCAGGCGACAAAGTTACTGGATTAAATTATTGCACGCATTATATTGCTACTCGAAAATATTTAAAAAATGAATTACGCTCTGGTAGTTAATTTTAAAATTAACAATTTGTTTTGATATCGGTTCACTGCAGCACTTAAAAGTCTTCGTCTGGACAGTTTGAGGTTGTATCGTAAATACCGTTGTATTAATTATGTAGGTACTTATTACAATATTGGGAACTAAAACTGAGCCTGATTCCATGGAAGATGGGTCGTGTGCTTGTGTGGGACGCCACTTGTTCTGACAAGCTGGCTCCTTCCCATCTCCATGGAACCTGCAACAGAGCCGGTGCAGCATCCGAAGCGGCTGAAAAGGCAAAAGTATCCAAATACAGGGGTCTAGGCACCGAATATGACTTTGTCCCATTCGGTGTCGAGTCCCTTGGTCCGTGGGGTCCTAGTGCTTTAAAACTTTTTAAGGAAATTTCTAAAAGGTTAGTAGACGTCACAGGTGACCGAAGAGCTGGCAGCTTCCTCGGACAAAGAATTAGCCTAGCTATTCAAAGGGGAAACGCTGCCAGCATCTTCGGGACCTTGCCTAAGGGGTACTCTTTGGACACTTTGTTTTAGTTTTAGGTTAAATTTTTATTTTATTTTAAGTTATTGTTAGAAAGTTATGTTTAATATTTATATTATTTAGTTTCTTTTATCAATAAAGTTAATTTTAAAACTCAAATACTTTATGTCTAATATAATAATGTCTGTATATTAGAAGCGAAAAAATTTTTTTATACTTTATTTGGTAACTTCTACACCCAAAATCAGCACAAACTTATCTACCATTTAGTCATTTTCATCTTACTCGTACAAATTTTTATCTAAAATTTTTAGCGTCTTAAAAATTCAGTGTTTGTCTGTGACAAAACTGAAAAAAATTCGCATTAAAATTGCAACCATAGATAAACTGTCATGGTTTCTGCTAACAAAAAGGCAAAGGGTGTAGATAGGAAGATATCCGCCGGCTGCGTGGAAATCGAGCCGCGCCGCAATTTCCTGCAAGCCGGGGCTTTACCTGGCTCTGGAATTTAAAAATATGTTTTGACTGTGAATATGTTTTCAAGTCTTAGTTTTTAGGGTTCCGTAGTCAACTAAGAACCTTTATAGTTTCGCAATTTCCTGCAAGCCGGCTTTACCTGGCTCTGGAATTTAAAAATGTATTTTGACTATGAATATGTTTTCGTGTCTTGGTTTTTAGTTTTGAGGGTTCCGTAGTCAACTAAGAACCTTTATAGTTTCGCAATTTCCTGCAAGCCGAGGCTTTACCTGGCTCTGGAATTTAAAAATATGTTTTGACTGTGAATATGTTTTCAAGTCTTAGTTTTTAAGGTTCCGTAGTCAACTAAGAACCTTTATAGTTTCGCAATTTTCTGCAAGCCGGCTTTACCTGGCTCTGGAATTTAAAAATGTATTTTGACTATGAATATGTTTTCGTGTCTTGGTTTTTAGTTTTGAGGGTTCCGTAGTCAACTAAGAACCTTTATAGTTTCGCAATTTCCTGCAAGCCGAGGCTTTACCTGGCTCTGGAATTTAAAAAAATATTTTGACTATGAATATGTTTTCAAGTCTTAGTTTTTAGGATTCCGTTGTCAACTAAGAACCTTTACAGTTTCGCCATGTCTGTCCATCTGTGACTGTCTGTCCGCGGCAGGTACCTAACCTATACACGTAAAGTGGGGGTAATTTTTTTTTCTCGACTAACTCTATTAGGTATAGCGTGGGGTATCGTTGGATAGGTCTTTTAAAACCATTGGGGGGTTGCCAGGACAATTTTTCGATTCAGTGATCTGTTTGCAAAATATTCAAGTTTAAAGTGCAATTTTTTATTAAAATCGAGCGAGAAAAAATTTTGGTAGTAAGTATACCAAATTTAAAACGAAAATTGTAACGGCTGAGATTGCTTGAGAATTAGTAGTCTAATTAGCAGCCTAAGGCATGAAATATACCTAAACTTGGAAGTTTCCGTACACAATACGAAATCCTTAGAAAAATATTACTTAATTTTTTCCTTGTGGCTACGGAACTCTGTCTTGGGCGTGTTCAACACGCTCTTGGCCGGTTTTTTTATACAGCCAAAGTTACAGTGAAACCATAAATAAATAAAAAAAACCCCGACTGCCAAAAATACTCATCATCATCATAATATCATCCATAGGACATCCACTGTTGGACATAGGCCTCCCCCGTAGACCTGCAGTTACCTCGTTGTGTGTGTATGTGTGTTTTGTGCGTGCGAACGTTGTCCTTTCACCGTAACCTTTTTGGGGCCAAACTCTAAGAAATGCGTTTATTGCGTTGCCATGGTAACAAGAATCATCAGGGGCGTACCCATCTTCTGGCCTTTGGGGGCCAAGTCAGATTTTTTAGTTCAGATCACCCGCGTTTGTATTGTCATAGACACTACACAAAGACACCTAGGTACATGAAACACAAGGTATATGTAGTGTGTAGGGTCAACACCCGCAAGGGATCCTGCTTCATAGGTAAACGGGGCATAATATATTGTAGAACATACAATTTCTAGAGGGGAGGGGGGCAGCTGCCCTCCCCTGCCCCCCCTTGCGCACGCCCATGAGAATCATGTAAGTCTAAGTAAACTATCGCTGTATTTTTCAAAAATCGATGGCCCAATCGAATAAACGTGCAAAGGCCTTTACACAAAAAAATTTTTTTTTGCTTTTCTAGCTTACATATGGCCCAAAGTATGTCGTCAATTTTTTTTACACTGATCCGATTAACCGTTTTTGAGATAAAATGTTTTAATTGTTTATTCGTTGGTAATTATTCCATACAAAGTTAAAGTTGGTTTTATTTTTCCTGTAAAATTGCTGTTTTACGATTACACGTTTATTCGTTTGGGCCATCGAAATTGCATGAGCATATACAACAGTTCAGTTAAAACGGCACTAAGCTATTTCCAAAGCGGGTGAAGCCGCGGATTAAAACTACTGTATAAAGAAACAGACCTGTAAATAAATACAGGCCTGACCTTCCAAACCCTTTTCAGTCAGGATTTATAAATAAACCCAAAAAATATCATGAACTGATACTCGAAAGGGCACCGTCTAGCACAAATAAAACCAAAATAAACTTTAAAAACAATCACACAATGTTTAACTGTATGTCAAAGTAATAGAAGTTAAAACGAGTGCTTGTTGTGAGGGTCTGTGGCAACATTACTGGTCAAAATGAATTGTTGATAGACGCCCAAATGTCAGGCTAAATGGAATAGGAAATGAGCATAGCTTCATAAGACGGGGCTGATCAATATTTAAGGCTTTTTTAGGGTTCCGTGGCCAAAATGGCAAAAACGGAACCCTTATAGTTTTGCCATGTCTGTCTGTCTGTCCGTCCGCGGATTTGCTCAGAGACTATCAATGCTAGAAAGCTGTAATTTTGCACGAATGTACATACATGTAAACTATTCCGACAAAATGGTACAATAAAAAAATTAAATATTTTTTTAGGGTACCTACCTACCTCCCATAGACGTAAAGTGGAGGTGATTTTTTTTCTGATTCAATCTTGTAGTGCGGGGTATTGTTGGATTTGATGGTTTTAACTTTTGGTTAAGTCTTTGGGTTTGATGGTTTTAACCATCGGGGGGTTGCTAATTTTTGATCGAAGGTCACCGGCAGCAAAGTTTCGCTCCCTGAAGATTATGGCTATCTGCATAAGGTAGATAATGAGTACACATAATATTACTTGTATCTATCAAATTTTAGACGCAAAAAAACGAAACGATGTTGATGGGCGACGGTGTTTTTGTCAAATAATAAAGTCGGTGTTTTGCGGCGTTTTCCAATCATTTGATTTTATTTTGTCTAATTATTTCCAGTTCTTTCTTCGTTCAAATTACAGAAACCGACAAAAGTCGCGGCAAATCTTAGGGATCGCTGGTGTCCCCACTGCCGAGGGTTGGCGGGACAAATTTCGGGATCCCGCGGGAAATCTACGGTTATTAACTGTCAATCATACACACCCTATTGAGCGTGATTTTTTGACGATAGTAATAACTAGCGTATACGCCTACGGTACAGAAATGTTAGGTGTGAGTTTTTTGAAAATTTAAGCCTGTTTACCTGCACCTGATACGCAGTTTGCTAAAAATACCAAAACATAAAAATCATACCTGTCACAAAAAAATGTTACAGATAAAACGTTGGGAACTTTTTAGATAATGATCAAATAGACACTAAAAAGTCATTACTTTTTTTCTACATAATAGTCGAATAAGTATTAGTAGAGGCTGAAAAAAAAAGCAATAAAAGAAACCGACTGCCTTAAAAATACTAAAAAGAAGAACACAAGTCTAGTGGACTAGAACTCAGTTTAGTAGCCAACTTAAAGTTCAACATGTCGGGACCCATTAGGTACTAAAGATTTTTGAGCTGGTCAAGATTTGGAAGAGTCCCGAACTCGAAAAACCGAACTTCGTATGTTGCCGTCCCCCGATGCTTATGTCATTTAAAATGCGAGTGAAAGGGACGGTGCAATACAAACTTCGATTAGCGAGTTTCGTGGTAGCCTATCTGTTAGGTAGCTCGCTGTTACATACAACCTGAGGGCTGCTCTAAAATTTATAACCTAACCAACAAAAAGTTGGAAAACCCCCGACTTTGTCACTTTAAAGTTCAATATCTCAAAAACGGCTGAACCGATTTTGATGAAACATGTCTAAGAACTATCGCTAGAAAACCTGCTACCAAATAAAAAAAACCGCATTTAAATCGATCCACCCGTTTAAGAGCTACGGTGCCACAGACAGACACACAGACAGACACACATAGCGGTCAAACTTATAACACCCCTCTTTTTGCGTCGGGGTTTAAAAATAGAAATTCGAACTTGGAATTGGCCTGTTGTGTGTCTTGATTCTAGAGTTTTTACCTTTACGAACTCCAAACACATCGCCGTTGGCCGTATTTTGATAAATAGCTTGAAAGGTGGCTCGGTAGAGTGTGAGACCAACAAATAAAAATAAAAATGCTCTTCTGATCTGAAAGTCTTTATTCCAGCAAAGGTGGTTTTGAACACTGGTTCTTACATTGGTGATTTGTATTGACGTAAGGTCAGACTCCCAAGACAGAAGAGTAACAGGGTCGCGTTACGGTTCGCGTTGTTTGGACAATTTGTTGCTTCTTATTTTATGATTAAACTACAGCATTTATGGTTGCTGAGAGATTTAAAGATGACTTACAGGAGGGCTCTTCTCAAACCTGACAGGTCACACTCACTCCGTGCTTCTACTGTCTGGCTGTCCTGTACTTTGTCTCCTATCTCTCGGCTTCCATGTGATATTGATGAGTGCTTCAATATAGCAACATAGCATGAAGATGACAGCGACAGAGATGAAAATGAGTACAGTACGGTGCTTTCAGAACAGATAGAAAGAATAAATGTATCTTGAAAGAACAAAAGTATAAACAAACCCTGAAACAAAACATTATTTGTTACAACCATCATTGACACAACTGGTTTAAGAGCATGTGGAAGGGCATCATCAATATTTACCTCGAAGGATTGATCTATTTTCCTTCTCCCACCCCTAGATCCAGTACTGTACTACTTCAAGATTTCTGTAACAAAATGTCAGCATTGAATATCAACTTTTACAGCACTGTTGACTGAAATTGCCAGTCTTTATGATACTCACCAGTGCAGTGTTGATGGCTGAAGGAAATTATATGTTCCAGGCGACAGAAAATATTAGGGTTCCATATCCTGAAAGAGTTAACCATTGTTACTATCAAAAAATCCAGAAAAAACACTGAACTAACCTCAGAAATGAAAAACTTACTATGATTAAAGTTGTTCCATTAAAAAACGTTCAGCCATTTGGCTTAAGAAATCTATGATGCCTCAGGATTCGTAGGTGGAGGCCTATTTGCCACGCAGCTCTCATTTGTATGCGCACATCCGCCGACATCATTGATGACGATGAAGCATCAAGCTGTCAAACTCGAATTGAAAACAAATGTCACTGTCAATGTCACTCGCTGTTTAAGCTACAGCAAAAACTACAAGATATTGATGCTTCCAACGAAGTGACTTTTAATCCCGACAGATGCCGCCAAACGTTCCGTTACAATACTCCCCCCCTTACGGAAAGTTTCGAAAGAAATGAGAAACTGCGCTGTCCCCAGCGTCTGGAAAAGAAATGATGATAGAGCTTCAAACTTAGACTCTGAAATACTGGAACGGAACTTCCTGAAAATAATAGAAATTAAGAGCAATAACAACCAGAAAAGCTCCTAACCTAAACTAACTAAAATGTCATCCGACCATAAGTAAACCATGCTAACCTAGGACAACTTGCTACTCAGGACTTGTCTTCTTCCTTCCTTGCTGAATTTCCTGCAGTCCGGAGAACCTATGCACAAAATCCCCACAATTTCATTCATCTCCTTTCATTCAAAAGCTTCCAATGTAAGGCATCAGCTTTAGTTCTGCTGAATGCCGCCTCCTGACAAACTAACCCTGAGTCACTCCTGTAATCCCAGTGCGACTCGATATTTTTCCCCAAGATACTTTGAGTAACTATTTTAACATCAAATGCTACTCTATAGTTATGGTCTTACACTATTTGTGTAAGTACCCTTTGCGTGCAAAAGACCTAAAAACATCTTAGAACCTACTAAGAAACTTATAATAACCTAACCTATTCTACTTCTATAACCTTGGCATCGTTGGTGAAACACAAGTGGTACCACCAACACGTGAAACACGTCCTACGGCTGACAAAAGAGAACATACAAAGGTAAGCGTTCCTCGACGATGACCCAAGCTAGATATTAGGAGGAGTAAATCTTGATATCTTTGATATGCCATGTACCAAGATCCTTGCCATCATAACCAACCAGTTCGTAAACCAACGGTGACAGTACCTTTTTTACAATACACTTCATGTATTTGGGTGCTAGTTTGGATGCTTTGTGCTTATCTGCATCGCTCTGAATATAAGTTTTACGCCAGACTTCTTGACCTTCTGATAGTTTTACATCGCGCCTCCTTAAGTTATAATACTTAGTATTCGTCGCGTGGGCCTTCTCTAAGTTTGATCGTACTTTTGTAAATATTTGTTCCAAAGCACCAAATTCACCCGCATACTCTTCCCTAGGCATTGCCACCATATATTCTGAGTCACCTGAGTCTCTATAAAAATCGCCATTAATTATGGGTTCTCTGCCGTGGACCAAGAAAAACGGAGAAAAGCCAGTAGTTTCATTTACCGCACTATTTAGGGCAAATTGAATTTTAAAAATATTCTGATCCCAGGACCTATGATCATCTTTTACATATGATGCAATCATTGTTGTTACGGTTTTATTGTATCTCTCCACCATGTTAATTTGCGGGGCATACCGTGGACCATAATGAATACGCGGAACCCTATATGTCTTCATCAGATTACGGAACTCTGATCCAGTGAATTGAACCCCATTATCGGTAACCACTGTTTCAGGAATGCCGTGTGCTAAAAACACATAGTTCTCCATACTTTTAGCCACATTCGCACTTGTAGCCCGCCTCAAAGGAAATAACATCGTATATTTGGAGAAACAACAAGAAACTACTAAAAGATGTACAAAACCTGATCGCGACTTCGGAAGCGGTCCTACTAAATCCACGGAAATCACTTGAAATGGTCTATAACATTGTTTAGGTTTACCCATTTGACCTGGAGTGAGCGTCGTTTTATGTTTGTAGGCTGAGCATGTTGGACACTTTTTAATAAAATTTAGCACATCGCGGTACATCCCGGGCCAGAAGAATCTTAAACTTAGTCTTCGGTGCGTTTTAAAAACTCCCATGTGACCTGATGTTGGTGGTTCATGATTCTCTGCAATGACCTTCGTGCGATTCGACTCAGCTACAACTTGTTTCCACTCAAACTCGTCAGTCAAAGAATATTTCCCCTTACTATATCGGTAAAGTACACCATTTTCTATGCGATAGTTCGGGTAGTTCTTTGGGTATGAAATACAACCTTGGTAAACTTTGTTATACCACACATCTGCCGCGGTCGCTGACGGTAGGGTATTAACAACCTCTACTTTCACCAATCGTGATAGAGCGTCAGGTATGACATTGTCTTTACCCTTCCTGTGCTCTATATTAAAATTAAATTGCGACAGGCGACATCCCCATCGGGCAAGACGTCCCGTTGGGTTTTCTAAATTCATAAACCATTTCAACGACGCGTGGTCAGTGACGACAGTAAACGGCCTAGTACCTAGGTATGGTTCAAATTTTTCAACAGCATACACAACCGCTAGTGCCTCTCTCTCTGTCGCACTATAATTACGCTCATTTTTATTTAAAGACCTACTTATATAGGCTATCGGATGGTCGGCTCCCTCAACGTTTTGCGTCAAGACGCCACCGATGCCATAACTAGAAGCGTCACAATGAACTGTGAACGGTTTATTAAAATCTGGACATAATAAAATGGGTGCCGATACTAAACGATTTTTTAAATTCATGACTGCGTTTTCTGCATCTGTGGACCAAACAAACTTTGTTTTCGTACTAGTAAGTGCGTTCAAAGGTGCAGCTATTGTTGAGAAGTTTTTTATAAAACGTCGGTACCAGGAACACGTACCTAAAAACATTTTTACCTCTTTTGCATTCTTTGGTGTTGGAAAATCTATAACCGCACGCACCTTACTAGGATCAGTCCGTAAACCGCACTCGTCTACTATGTATCCTAAATACTTGAGTGACTTGCGAAAGAAATTACTCTTCTCAAAATTTATTGTTAGATTTGCTTCCTTAATACGCTGATATACTCTATTCAGTAATAATAAGTGTGTATCATAATCTTCTGACACTATGATTACGTCATCAACGTAGCAAAATACCAGTCCCTTGGTCACTTCACTACAAAAGGGTGTACCAAAAAGCATGTCCATAAGCCTTTGCTGACGCGCGGGCGCTCCAGTAAGACCGAATGGCATGACATTAAATTTAAACAGACCCTTTCCCGGTACAATGAAGCTAGTTTTTTCTTGTGACTGAGCATCTAACTTAATTTGCCAAAAACTTGATTTAAAATCGACTGAGCTAATAAATTTCGCGTTTCGAAGACTATCCAGTATTTGGGGTATATAAGGTATTGCATAAGCGTCCCCTTTAGTAACTGCATTTAATTTGCGACAATCCAGACAAAATCGCCATGTACCATCCGACTTGGGAACCATAAGGACCGGATTAGACCACGGACTTTCACTGTGGGTTATTACATCCAAGCTAAGCATTTTATCCACTTCCTTATGTAATTCCCTAAGCTTTTCCGGTGACATGGGGTATGGTCTGCACTTAATCGGTGGTGAATCGCCGGTATCTATTTTGTGTTCAATTAAATGAGTTCTACCCAGACCCTTAGTCTCGAAAGAAATTCCGTGAAACTTTTTAATTACCATTTCTGCCAATGCTTTTTGTTCCGATGTCAAATTGTCATAATAAGATAAATTATTTAATTGTTGATCAATTTGAGACGCATTTTTAATAAATTCTTTTGGTTTTTTAATATAAGCAATTTTATCAAAAATTTCTGGTAATAACGAGAATTCTTTCCAAAAGTCTACTCCTAAGATAACATTCGATACTATAGTAGGTATAACGTGAAATTTTATCAATTTAGTAACCCCTTTAAAAGATAGTGGCAGTGTAATAAATCCTATTGTATTACATACTGAACCATCTGCCACAGTGACAGTAGTAGCGGATTCTACCATTTGGTAACCTAAATTGACAAAACGCTCGTGTGCACCATTCCCTATAATAGAGATCGCTGCGCCAGAATCTAACAATGCACAGATAGTCAAATCTAGAATATTAACATGTAAATAAGGCCGAATGTCGTTGTCGTCGGGTTGAAAAAGGACCGTGGTGACGGCATTGTTTTTAAAATATTCTGATACCATTTTTAACCATTTTGTACTATCAGTAGTTACGGCTTTTCCTACTGAAGTGCCGCCACGACCTTCGCCAATTAGTTTTTTGGCTGTAAATTAAGTCTACACTTCGGGCACGATCGCGTCGTATACCCAAGTTGACCGCACTTAAAACACATAATACGCTTGTCAGTACACGCCTTAGTATGATGTGTATCTACCTTGCATCTATAACAATACATCTTGCCGGTATGTGACGGCTTTTGATTGTGAAACTGTGACGGTGGTTTGTACTGTGGCCGTTGGTCAACGAACTGTCGTTGGTGTTGTGACGGTATATTTCGACTACGAGCACCATGACTAAAAGTGTTGAACGACCTCTGCTGTTGTCCAGATGTAGATGCGACGGCAGCAAAGTCCTGTTTTGCGGTTTTACCTTTATAAACAAAATCAGGATTTAATGAAGACTGTTTTGGCGGTTCTGCGAATAATTTGCTTTTTTGACGTGCAGCCTCAATTATCCTACAACAACGACGCAAATCTTCGACGGAGTTAATCTGCTGCAACGCGAGCTGCTCCGAAAACGATGGCCTAATATTATGAAACAGGATTTCTAATTGCTCCTTATCACTTTTTGGATTCGCAAGACGTGAAAACATACCACTCATAACCGCGAAGTAAATATGAGTCGGCTCGTCTTGTCCTTGTGTTCGTGAATGGATTTCCTGCAAAAGTCTATAATCAAAATCCGTAGGTGCAAACTCCTCGAGTAACAAAGTGCTCAACCCCTTCCAAGACTGAAACCTGTGTTTATTTCCTCTATACCATAAAAGACCTTGATCGATAAATAAACAACATGCTGAATTATATAACTGCTCATCAGATATACCGAACGCTTGGGCACGCTCGTTTACTGCTTCTAAAAACGAATGAACACTTGACAAACCGTTGAACCTGTTGTTGACATATTTTAGAATATTAAAACTTGTAGACTCCTTTGTAACGTCACATAAATCAGCACAGACACCAACACGGGTACTTCCAGGATCGCTTTGCTTTGTTATGAACCTATTAATAACAACTGAACATTGCTCCAACTTTGACTTTAAATTAGCACTCATTTCCTTTTCTACCTGTAACTCAAATACAGTTAACCTGTACAGTCGAAAATAAAGGTGACAGTACAAAGCTTTGGCACGGACTAACAAACAACTGTCTTTAGTTTTTTCCAAAGAACTGAGCTTAGACTGTAACTCCTTTATTTTCTCTGTAATTACAGGCAACTCCTCACTAGCTCGCAAATCTTCACCTATAATTTCTTCAGGCAGAAATTCTGTGCATAATTTTTTAAGTTGTTTTCTCATAATCGAAACTGTGTCTCCCGGTGTCTCTGCTCTAACACTAATCTCATATGCCAACTCATCTCGAAGCAACGAATGATAATTTATTTTCTTTAAATCCATTTTGTAGATAAGAAACAACAAAGTCCAAGTGTTATTCTATATAAGTTTGTTTTGTTTATGTATATAATTGTTAAACACTCAACACTATTTCTCTTCTATCCCAGGGGTTGACCTAACAAAATGAGTAACAAAATACTGTTTACCAGTAAAAGTTTACACCAAACTCAATAAATGTTAATTTATTGTATTTTATAACAAGTAGTTTAGTTTAAAGTAACTGCAATACACAGTATATACAAGGTATATTGGGTACTAGAACTCCAGTATCACAATGTAGTAAGTAACTAAGTTTTTTATTAGTAAAAGTTCTTACTCAAATGTACACCCTAGGTAGGTAGGTTGTACTTCAAAATAGCTCTTAACCTAACATGCAGTTTAATAAAAAGATATTTAGATATTATTTGAGAAGTAATTTAGCAGAAATACTGCTAAGCAAAACACTAACAACTTAGTTTAGTATTTGCTAACAACTAAGTTAATTTGTAACCCGGAGGTCTGTACCACAAATTTATCACAAATTATTATGTTTCTAAGTTAAAACTAACCTCTTGGCTAGTATACCTAGATATGATTATAATTAACACAGTACCCTATAATAGATACCATAAGAAAGAAATATTTGTTTTAATTATTTCCTCAGAAATACTACACTTATATAAACAAGAATCTGCTAGCATTTATGCTAGTAGCATTCTAAAAAAAAATGTTTATAATAATTGCTAGCTTTTGCTAGACAAATTAATAATGAAAATAATTGCTAGCTTTTGCTAGGCAAAAGAACAATGAAAAATAATTGCTAACTTTATATTAAGAAGCAATAATAAAATAAATCCCCCCGGAACAACTTTCAAAGTATATGGAACCCCGCTTAACCTAATGTGTATTAAAATTGTCACCTAGAACACCACAAGCACATCAAATACACTGTATATAATGTAAATAAATAGTTCATAAAACGTTTAGATGTTTTAGTCACTATGTCTTAAAGTTGACCTTTATGACAAGTTTGTTTGTTATGCTGTTTATTCACACATTACCAGTTGGCATTTATTCTTATGTACTTAAATATGTACTCACACAAGTTTGTTTGACTATGTTCAACAATTATAGCAAGATTTTGTTTGATTACTGATTAATTCACCATGATTACTAAAAGAAAGGTGTTTCTGTAATTAAACCAAATGTTTTATCTATAAATTTTGAAAACAAATTAAATTATATTATGGAAATTGGTTTTGAAATGTAATATCAAGTAATTTAAGCACTTATGTTTATTGCATGTTAGCCAAATAAGCAAGCACAAGATTTGCATAAAACAAGTTTATATGACATGTAAGTTGTTTAAGAATTGTTTTGTTTTCAAATGTTGTTTTAAATAGTATTGTTTTAATAAGATAATTTCACTGAATTTAACCTTGTTTTATTGTTGTTTGACAGAATATAACACTGAAAGCAATAGCTATTATGAATATTGCAATTAAATATTTGCTTATGTATCAGTACACTGATTTTAAAGTATATAAAATTACCTGTTGAACATGTCTTGTGAGAAAAAACACAATATTTACTTTTATACACTGTGGCCAAGTAAGGGTAACAAAATGAAAGTCTCTAACAGCTACAACATCACAATACAGTCACTACTATGAAATTGGACTATTTAAGAAAGGAAATGCCAGCGTGTCTCACGCTTCTTTTATTGACATCCAGTCTTAAATATTATCCATAAGAAAGCAACAATTATCCAAACCTAGTGGGCGCCAGCTGAAAGGTGGCTCGGTAGAGTGTGAGACCAACAAATAAAAATAAAAATGCTCTTCTGATCTGAAAGTCTTTATTCCAGCAAAGGTGGTTTTGAACACTGGTTCTTACATTGGTGATTTGTATTGACGTAAGGTCAGACTCCCAAGACAGAAGAGTAACAGGGTCGCGTTACGGTTCGCGTTGTTTGGACAATTTGTTGCTTCTTATTTTATGATTAAACTACAGCATTTATGGTTGCTGAGAGATTTAAAGATGACTTACAGGAGGGCTCTTCTCAAACCTGACAGGTCACACTCACTCCGTGCTTCTACTGTCTGGCTGTCCTGTACTTTGTCTCCTATCTCTCGGCTTCCATGTGATATTGATGAGTGCTTCAATATAGCAACATAGCATGAAGATGACAGCGACAGAGATGAAAATGAGTACAGTACGGTGCTTTCAGAACAGATAGAAAGAATAAATGTATCTTGAAAGAACAAAAGTATAAACAAACCCTGAAACAAAACATTATTTGTTACAACCATCATTGACACAACTGGTTTAAGAGCATGTGGAAGGGCATCATCAATATTTACCTCGAAGGATTGATCTATTTTCCTTCTCCCACCCCTAGATCCAGTACTGTACTACTTCAAGATTTCTGTAACAAAATGTCAGCATTGAATATCAACTTTTACAGCACTGTTGACTGAAATTGCCAGTCTTTATGATACTCACCAGTGCAGTGTTGATGGCTGAAGGAAATTATATGTTCCAGGCGACAGAAAATATTAGGGTTCCATATCCTGAAAGAGTTAACCATTGTTACTATCAAAAAATCCAGAAAAAACACTGAACTAACCTCAGAAATGAAAAACTTACTATGATTAAAGTTGTTCCATTAAAAAACGTTCAGCCATTTGGCTTAAGAAATCTATGATGCCTCAGGATTCGTAGGTGGAGGCCTATTTGCCACGCAGCTCTCATTTGTATGCGCACATCCGCCGACATCATTGATGACGATGAAGCATCAAGCTGTCAAACTCGAATTGAAAACAAATGTCACTGTCAATGTCACTCGCTGTTTAAGCTACAGCAAAAACTACAAGATATTGATGCTTCCAACGAAGTGACTTTTAATCCCGACAGATGCCGCCAAACGTTCCGTTACAAGCTGTAAGTAATAAATTTTCAAAATTTAAAAGCAACGTTAACTATCAAATTATTTATGACTAATTCTGACACGCGGCACGAGCCAAGAGCTAAATAAAGCCATAAATTCGTAGAGACGGTTTATAAATATAGACGAATTATCTCGTGTAAAATATTAATGATCACCCCCATTAGTGGAGAGCTTTTTACACGGCACACAAAGTTGGATGATGTAGAGATGCTCTGGAAGAGACGGACTGATCTACTGGCTCTGTGCACGAACATCAGCGCCACCTGGCGTCCGCAACTTTTTGGCTTTGGGGCGTCCGCAACGTTTTGAAATTTCATCGCGACATTGTGACAAAAATCAAACCTATCACGTATTAATTTATAATACAAAATTACTGTGATACCGTGATTTGGGTTGTCAAAAGGTTGTGAATTCATTTTTGGTCATTAAAATTAAATGAGGTAAGTAAAATTTATTCAAAAAGTGTGATTTATTTTCGTTATGTCAATACGCGCCCATAGAAACTGACATGAGCTATGGGCGTATACATGGAAAAGAGGATCGTTGTTTCCATGTCGGTATTATCTGGGCCGGCAAAGAGTGTCACTTTGCCGCTTCATCCTTGACGTTTTTAGTTTGATTGACAAAAGAAAAAAATTCATGTCCTATATTTTTGAATAATAGGAGTAACTGACACACTAAATAGAATGTTTTTTTTTGCCCAGGGAACTATTGAATAAAAAACTGCCTAAAAGTAATTTATCGAATCAGGCGTTACTTTGCGGAGATCCATATCAATGAACTAAAAGAATTACCTTGCTCACCCGTAACCTTACGATAGCTAAGCTTATGCAAAATATGCGTGTTCATGCAGTTCCTCCACCTCCACACTGTAAGGACACACACAAATTACACAAACCCATCTATCACCACCACCACAACACACTGACGCGTTTCGAACTCAACCAGAGCTCATCTTCAGAGTAACACAACCGTACACCATGCTACCAGTTGTTATTTTGCATAAACTGAGCTATCGTAAGGTCGCGGGTAAGCAAGGAAATTCTTTTAGCTCATTGCCTAAAAGTAATCAACGACGCCGTTTCCGCCACTTCCAGCGTCTTTAGCTCCAAGCATTTGTAATCATAAGGCAGATTGGGTAAAAGGCGATAAATCTCCGCGCGGCAACCTGCGCGGGAGTGGGGGACTGTAATTAGTAAAACAACTTCCTTATTGCCTAGGTACTTGTTCCATATCTGGTACCTGATATAACGTAGTATCTTTACTAGCACTTTTACGAATGATTTTACAAATATCAGAAACTAGCTTTTGCCCGCGGCTTTGCCCGCGTGGTATTCGAAAATCACGCGCTGTCCCCTCGGGAACTGTGCATTTTCCGGGATAAAAAGTAGCCTATGTCACTCTCGGGCCCATAAACTATCTCTATGCCAAAAATCACGTCGATCCGTCGCTCCGTTACGGCGTGAAAGACGGACAAACAAACATACAAACACTCTTTCGCATTTATAATATTAAGTATGGATTCATACATACTTAACCGAAGTCTTAGAATAGCGTTCGAATTTCAAAAACCAGTTTCCATGCAAGAGAAAAAGCACTTCTCCTCGCAGATTTCGAAGGAAGACCGCAGCCATTTTGAACTAGTGTAGTGAGGTGAAAAATATATTGGCCAGCCTTGCTCTAGCCTACATCGTAGCCTATAATGTGTTAACTACTTAATTGTCGTCGGTAACGAATCGATACCAAAGACCGCTCGTGGAGGCAAAACCCTTTCATTAAGCTTTAATGACGTGCGTAATGCAATACGCTTGTGGTGAATATGGGAAAGGCGGCGTTCACAATGTCGTAGTTATTTTTCGTTTAGTTCATCGTAAAATCTAACCCTGAACGATACAGCGTATATTTTTAATACTACCTCAAACCGTAACCAGACGAAGATTTAAGTGATGAGAACCGATATCAAAACAAATTCTTAATTTAGAATTAACTAACAGAGCGTAATTAATTTTTGAAATATTTTCGAGCAGCAATGTAATGCGTACAAAAGAGAGAAGCGATCTGTGACAGCTGTCACGTCAACAAGTGCGACGTTTTGAATAAAAACAAAGTAGTATCGCGTAACGATACATTGCGTGCTAATTAATTTTGTAATGAAAATAATAAGTCTAAATTTTTTACTAAAACATAATAAAATGTGATTATTAGGGCCTTCACTAACTGCCCTTAAAGTTTGAGTTAGTATTAAAAATACACGCTGTATATTTGAGGTGTATGTTTACCTAAGTATAAGCTCTATTATAAATTTACTAGCTTTTCGGTTATCGCGCGCTATTCCCTCGGGAATCGTGCATTTTTCCGGATAAAAAGTAGCCTATGTCACTCTCGGGCCCATAAATTATTTCTATGCCAAAAATCACGTCGATCGGTCGCTCCGTTACGGCGTGAAAGAGGGACAAACATACAAACATGCAAACACACAAACACATAAACACACTTTTGCATTTATAATATTAAGTATGGATAAGTAAGCCATGTATGAAGCTTGTCGGGGCAGTCTGTAAGATTTGTTTTACTAATATACACATCTACACTTAATTCATCATCGTATTTTATTTATAAATACTTTCATCCATAGGTACGTTATTTACCATACTTTTTCACTACGGCAAAAAATATAGCTTTTTAGATTTAAATATGCAATATCTTGATAAATTACCGAGAGTGTGGAATGAGGGCTAAAAGACAGGTGAAATATCTCTAGGTGGCGCTAGTGTCGTCAGGTTTTTTTGACGTTACGATCTTGCTTGCAATGAGGGCTATCGTTTTTTATTTCTTCAAAAACAATTCAATGGTGCGTGTGAAGTTACCAATCTGCACTGAAAATGCGTGGGAACTATGGCCCAAGCCTTCTTGTTCTGAGAGGAGGCCTGTGCCCAGCAGTCGGACCTATATAAGCTGGGATGATGATGATTATGATGACCCCTTTGGCATGCTAAGTAAATAACCCACTTGCTGAGCAGCCCATCTGGCAGCTCGCCCTCTCTCCGGTAAGCTGTAAAGGCCGTCTGATGACTGACGTCTAACGTCTGATGAAATTATTATAATGACAATGATGATCGATAAACGAATTCTAGACGGACGGAGTCGCGGGTGACACCTAGTTCAATATAACATTTGTTAACTTAGACCTACCCACTATCTCAACCCAAATAACCATTTTACCGCACAGTATACACTCGACCTAAGGGCCGTATTATATCAGTGGTATCAATCAGTCATATAATAGTGGTATAACGACGCTACACGACCGCTAAACAATTACTGTAGCACATGACAAGCTATTAAACAGCGGTGTTGATGTTTTCATGACAACTTTAATTAGATGGGGTTGCGCTGCTATTTGTCAAGAGGTGATTAGTGTTAGATCGGATTTGGAGGTATTTTGTTTATTAAATTACTGTTCTACAGTTACTACAACTCCAATATGACAGAACAAAGCGTGCATAAATATCTGATACGACTCTATTTCTAGGTCCGATGAGACGTGTCAGATATTAATGGGTGATTGACTGTACCTACGTCTATCATGTAGCTAGTCGTTATGGCTTAGTAGTTGGCCTATGGTCTCTCAAGCAGAGGGCCGTGGATTCGAGCCCAGGCTCACACCTCTTGAGTTTTTCGGAAGTTAAGTGCGAAATTTCATTAAGTTTGCTTTGCTTTTTGCTGAGGAGAGCATCTTGAGAAAGCCTGAACATACTTATGACGAAATTCAATGATGTGTGTCCAATCCGCACCGGGCCCGTGTGGGAACCACGACCCAAGCCCTCTCATTCTAAGCGGAGGCCTGTACCCTGCAATGAGACGTAGGTACTTTGTTTTGCTAGCTTTAATAGTTGAAAGAATTGTAACATAATTGTTTTGAAAAAATTACTTTCTGTGAAGTTTCTTGCGGCGCATTTCATTTTGGCAATGATGGGCTTTCCGAAATCGCTGATAGTACAGTCAGCTGCAGGGAAAAGGTACACCCCTATAACGGCGGTATCCATACTACCGTCATTACAGGGGGGTACCCTTTATCTGCAGCTGACTGTACAAAACATGGCACGAAAAAGAGCCTTTTGCGGCCTACTTTCAGTTCCAGAATTGAAGTTTTTTTTAATGCCACATTCTCTTCGCCTTATATCAAATTTTACACCGATACATACCTTCACCGAAAAAGAAAAAGCTACAAATTGTTAAATTAATACAAGTGGTTAAGTACTCGATAGCGTGACAACACGTGACGTGTTAATTAGCGTGTCGATGGCGTGTTCCTATTACGATGACGAACGAGCCCGTACTATACGAATTTTAGGACATTGTCACTTGGCTTTTCGATCAACTGGTTAAGTATAAGTAATGCCCTCCGGCCACTGCGATTGAAGCTGGAGGGCTACTCCGAAACACACAATTCGAATTTCGTATCGTACCATCCCTCTCACTCTCGTATTGAATAACGTGAGCGTAGGCGGGACGGTACGATACGAACTTCGATTTTCGAATTTCGTGGTAGCCTTGCAGACGTACGGGGCCGCCCGTTAAGAGAAGTCTCTTCGTTCCATTCTCCATACAAAAGTAGTCCCGGTCTCATTTGAAAACTAGGCAACAGATGTAGATGAAATTTAATAAGTATGGACTAGACGTAATTATCTATGCCTGTGGTTTTTCAGATTTTCATATAAATGTATAATATCAGAATTACAGGAGCTCAAAAGTCGACAAAAGAAAGATGCCAACTTTGTAGGAGAATTACAGACTATTAAAGCATTTTTACAAAAATCTAAAAAACTACAGGCATATAAAATATAATGAAGATCTTGATTGTAAAATATCATTGATTTCTGTGTAATAGTTTTCGTACAATATGAGGACAACGAAACCCAAAATTCAACCACCCAAACTTGAAAAGCCTACAGCTTTCTCGATATAAATTAGCAGGAAGCGGGGAAGCGGGAGGGGATGTGCATGGGGGGCTGCGAGCGCTTATGTCACGAGCGATAAAGACAGCAATATCCCAAACGAATTAACTATCGCGGCCGCGCGACCGGCAGGGAAACTTCCCTTAACCATGGGGTTTATAGTTTGCAGGGTAGATTTATTCGAGCATCTTCAATGCTCGAATAAAACAAAAGTGCATCTGTACGCGCGTAAATCGCTTTCAAAATCGATTTTATAGAGCGCAAATAAAACGCTAGGCTGAGTTTCTACCAGGAATGTGTGTGTAAGGATGTGATGAAGAATATATTATTAATATGTATATTATTATTTTATGAAAAACACATTCCTTGCAAAACGTCCACGCACATCTCTTATGGAAACGCAGCCTTACATTGTTACAAACCCAAAAAAAGCACTCTACTTTCTTTATACACGTCCACAATGTTTAAGCATGCAACGTACCTACCTCCGCGTCACCTCCTTACAAACTGATTGACATAGCTTTCAAAACCTCCTGTCATTTTGTGCCCTGTATTTTGTAAGCTTATTTTATAATAGATTTATAACGATGTATATTTTTATAATAACATTGCATGTTATGTTACTGAGCATTGGTACAATCGGAACGCGGAATGTCGGAACAGTATTGTTTACTAAGGATGACGTGCAGAACAGAAAGTGGAGTAAGGATACCCTAGCGCTCCTCAAAGCTAGGATGTACTTCCAGAGGGTCGTACCCCCCTTTTCCTCCCCCCGCGCAGACGTACCTGAATACGTCACCGCCTTACTAAGATATCTCCGAAACAGCTACGCAACAATACGCAAAGAGTCAGTTGACAAAGAAACTGATAGAATCCTCACGATCGCCTTTACTGATGTCATAGGCGGATACTTGAAAATGTTTGCCCTCCCCATTGCCAAATACGCTTACTACGGAGGAACGCTACCCAAAGAAGATACCCTAAAACTGTTCCTTTTCTACGAAGACGCTAAGAGGTACTTACATCATAATGGATCCACCTGGGCAAGACCTGACGTAACCCTGTTAAATTCTGTCACCATTAACGTCGCGAACACACCTTTTGCTTTCATCAACACAAGACACAAGCAAACACCAGACCCATGCGTTTTTCTGTCGTATTTCGAAAAGACCCCAACTGGTCTCACTATACCAACGCCTAGAATAGACTGGTCTTCCTGTACCATGTTCATACCGCTTGCTAATCATTCCTTCGTTAACCTTTACTCTGCGAAACGCGCTACGGATTTACACAAGTATTACAACATCGCGACGAACTGTGTCCGCATGAAGCGGCCCAGCAGCTTGGACAAGTTCACGGAGAGATTCCAATCGTGGCTGCAAGGTGACGTGGTTCCGCACCTCAACGATGATCACTTGTATCCAGCTCTCCAAGGCATCCTCAGCCTCATCAACAACACGGCAAGCGTAGCACCCTACAGCGTCTTAAACAACGTGATGAATGAAATCAACAACGACGCAGATCAAATTGGGTTAGACTTACGGATCACCTCTAAGAAAATGGCAATAATAATAATCATAGTGCTACTCGAATTAGCGTGGTGCATACCGACATTGCTGTTCGTGCTGTACAAGAATGTGAAGAGAGAGAGGAGCAGGGGTACCACCAGAACGTCGTATATTTTCCGCAGCCAGAGCAGCAGTAACGGTTGTCATGGATCCGATGGCACCGACTTTACACCAAAATGGCACGTTAAAAAGAGACGCGGAGGTTTAAGATTAAAGCAGAAACCATACACCATGATGGAAGTAGGTGAAGTATATTCGTCCCTTTCTGTTCTGTCTGTGGTAGAGCAGATAAAAGAGCCACGATCTTCAGCTCGCTCTACGGATGTGGCTACCATGGTAGACGAAGCTGCAACCAAAAAGAGAATCAAAAAAATATTGAAAGATTCAGAGACCCAGCCAGACCGTATTATACATTCTAAGAAAATACACAAAAAAAATGCGAGTAATGAAACATGGACAAAGCACCAATCATCCGATGATACGGGTAAAACTGTCACACTGTCGTCGCACGTTACATCAAAAAATACAAAGATTCAACTGCGCCGCGCAAACAGAAAAGGGGCACAGGACAGCTCTACGTCAAATTTCGTTGACGATAAGATAGGTTTACTTTGTGCTTCACGGCCACCTATAACTGAAATTACTGATTCTATAAAAATTGTACCGGATATCAAAACTGAAGCGACAAGGTTTGAAGGTACAGCCTCTTTGCAACAAAAATTTAGTACACCGGGGTCAGCAAGTACACCAGCGCCCTGTAGTGATGACAAGATTCTCAAAACCAAACGAATTAGTAAGGCCAGAGCTTCGAAGTGTACAGCAGAAGAAAACGCTCTCAAATATAAGACTGGAGATAAGCCTTATTTAGAGATACGTATAGATCGCCCTAAGCAGGGAATAAGCGTAGGTGTATCAAGAAAAGAGGAAAAGAAAGATTTACCTAAAACAGATATTAAATCTTTTAATAGATTGGATAGTAAAGCGGAGAACAAAATGTTATTGAAACCAATTGCTAAAACAGAGACTGGAGCACATTCAAAAACAGATAATGCAGCACCTAACAAAACGAATAATGCTGCAAGCATAAAAATTGATATTACATCGGATAACGAAGTGAAAAACTTTGATAAAATAGTGATACCAAAAACAGATTGTAAAGTAAGTAAGATTCCAAAAAGAGCTACAAGTCCTCAAACAATACCCTGTAGTGTCCCTGGACATTCGGCTATAGGTACTAGTCCTAGATATAATGTGCCAAAGGAAGGGGCTAAGTTCAAAAAGAGCATGATACCTAAACTGAAGAGGGCAAAGGATGACTGCGCTCTAAGACGCGAAAAGAGCGCTAAATTCGACAAACTTAATATTACACTGTAGTTTGTTATGGTAGATTTTGTGTAAATATATGTAAGAAAGTGATTTGTGATGGTTCTTTTATTTTTAATGTTCCCTGTCTTCTACTAACATTCATTTGGTGCATCAACACGCATTACAAGCGTTTTCGGGACTTTTTTCTAGTGCGGCTGTCATAATTTGGTCATAGTTTTGTTTTTATATCGAAAATACAAACTGAAATATAGATGCACAGAAAAACCAGAAAAATAAGACCAGCGCTGGGAATCGAACCCAGGTCCTCGGCATTCCGTGCCGCGTGCTAACCGCTACACTACCGCTGTCCAGCAGGACAGCGGGGGATCGGACCTGGGTTCGATTCCCAGTGCTGGTCTTATTTTTCTGGTTTTTCTCAAAGGTTTTTCTGTGCATCTATATTTCAGTTGAGTTGACGGTGAAAGTAACAAATTTTGGAGTTGAAATAAAAAATACAAAAGGATTCCAAAAATCAAACTTAATAGTTTTTAGTTATAGAATGTAGGTTTACTAAAATTTGTAGATGCCTCTCATTGCTCAAAGAAGTTGACTCCACACTGCTCTAACGTGCGCTGGTCACTGATTAATTTATAGCCCGAAATCCCATCCGGATGAAGAATCACGCCATCACCCTGACTTATAGCGCTTATAACAACTATAGAAGCTTTTACCCTCATCTTCGGACAATAATATTAAGCTTTGATTTATTTTCTCCAGAAATTACAATAAGTGTGTACTTAAAGTTTAGAAAGAGAGAGAGAAAGAGAGAGAGAGAGAGATTTATTTAATTAGTTTTGGTCCGTGATCGACATTTTTTCAAGCAAAGTAATAATCTAAATAGTTTTATATCTTTAAGTAACAGTAGGTTCTACAGTGGAGTAAAGGAAGTAACAGGGTGGGTCCTTTTCACACATAATTTCTTGATGATTTTTCTAGCCAGTGCATATGGAATGTCATCATGATATTTGAAGCGAAAAGATTCCATTCGCGATTCCGTTTCTTCGACTGCAATCCCAATATATGAAATAAACGGGTGACACTCTTTTCCGGCCCGGATAACACCGACATGGAAACACCGGCCCTGTTTTTTGTGTACACGCCCATAGAAACTGACAGGAGCTTCTATGGGCGTGTACATGAAAAACAGGGTCGATATTTCCATGTCGGTATTATCCGTCCGGGACAGAATGTCACCCAAATAAACGAGATCCAACTAAACTACATAAGTACCTACCAAATTTTCAATAATAGAATTTTCAATATAAAAATAGGTAAGATTAACGATTACATTTATTTGCACTGTCTAAGCCATACCTACATATAAGTACCTTTAAATGTCATTGGTAGCACTTATTAGGGTTTTGCGATAGTTCGCCCTGTGTATCTTACGCACACATTGACACGTGTACAGACGTCGTCGTGCCTATGTAGATTCAAGAACGCGTATTTTGCACGGCGTGACCGCCCTGTGCTAAGATCTAAAAGGGTATAGGCTTATTAATAAATACTACATCGTACAAAGCTCCTGCACTAATCACTGACGAATTTATTGGGCGGGTCCGGATACACCGCGCCCGGGCAACGGTCCGGTGAGTTATGGCATATTCCGGCTCTCAGGTGCCGCGGTGCTAATCTGTCATTACTCCATTGCCACTTAGTAAATTGGCCTCGGACTTTTGGAGGTATGAATAAATAACGGATCGATTTGTTGGTACAGTGTGGAATAGAACTGTGGTTTGTATTGAGTATTGACGAGAAGAAAATATTGTTTATTTACAAACACCTGCAGTACGATGAGTCATTGGACACTACAATAAATATTAAGTGATACGAAAATCAGAGATGAATTCATCATGTCAGCCGAAAGACGTCCACTGCTGGACATAGGCCTCCCCCAAGGCTCTCCACTCAGACCGGTGTCTTCTGCTTTCCGCATCCACCGCGATCCCGCGATCTTAACCAGCAGGGCTACTACCACTACGAAACTCGAAACTCGAAGTTAAGACGAAGTTTCGACACGAACTTTAAGTTTCGAGTTTCATAGTAGCCCTGCAGGATGTCTGTCCATCTAGTTGGAAGCCTACCGACAGCTCGTCTCCCGGTCCGCGGACGCCATTCGAGAATCTCAGATGCATTATATAGAGAGAAATTTACAAGATAAGCAATAAATATAAATAAATATAAATATAAATATCACGGGACAATATACACCAATTGAGCTAGTCCCAAAGTAAGCTTAGCAAAGCTTGTGTTATGGGTACTAAGCAACGGATAAACATAATTATATAGATAGATATACTTAAATACATATTAAACACCCAAGACCCGAGAACAAACATTCGTATTTTTCATACAAACATCTGCCCCGACACGGGAATTGAACCCGGGACCTCAAGCTTCGTGGTCAGGGTCTCTAACCACTAGGCCATCTGGTCGAATAGGCGGCCTTATCGCTTCAGAGCGATCTCTTCCAGGCAGTCAAATGTTTATTTGTTCGAGTCAAGTCAAAGACAATAGGTAACATCTTGTAAGAATTTAGAATTATGAATACGTAAACAAATAAGTAAAATTAGCAAAAAACTTCTATGTAGGTTTTTTTGAGCGTATGGTTATACATCCTGTATATTACATTTATTTCTTTAATCATCTCTGTGGCCTAAACGGCTAGAATGGGCACAGCTATGAACAGAGACGAACCCTAAAACGTTTTTTTCCTACGTATTGTAATATTGACATTTCAGGCTCTTAATTAATAATTAATTAAGATTACTTTTTGGGAGTCTTTTTGTATTTTTTATTTCAACTCCAAATTTTTAGTCTCTATATTTCACACGAAAACACAAGCTGAAACATGGATGCACAGAAAATCCAGAAAAATAGACCAGGTCACAGAACACGGATTGCTGAGGACCTGGGTTCGATTCCCCGCGCTGGTCTATTTTTCTGGATTTTCTGTGCATCAATGTTTCAGCTTGTGTTTTCGTGTGAATATATTATTATATACTTAACTAGCTTATGCCCGCGACTTCGTCTGCGCGGACCTAGGTTATCGCGCGGTGGCGCCCTCTACCGGAATAAAAAGTATCCTATGTTGATCCTTGGGGCTTAAACTATCTCTATACCAAATTTCATCAAAATCGGTTCAGCAGTTTCGACGTGAAAGCGTAATAGACTGACAGACAGACAGACAAAGTTACTTTTGCATTTATAATATTAGTAGGGATTAACTGCCTAAATGCCAAGTTTCATGGTTTTATCTTAAAAATGACGAACTTCCATATATAATTTCATCCCCTATTTCAACCCCTTCAAGCCTTTTTTCGGAATAAAAAGTAGCCTATGTTCTTTCCCAAGGTCTATTCTATCTCTGTACCAAATTTCATCTAAATCCGTTCAGCGGTTTTGGCGTGAAAGCGTAACAGACAGACAGACAGACAGACAGAGTTACTTTCGCATTTATAATATTAAAGTATGGATTAATTATTTCAGCCTTTTTTTAGTCGACCCAGATCGAAACGAAATCGCTCCAGAATCCAGCTATATCATTCAATTCAAGACCCTATAACAATTAAATCTCAACTCCTATCTATTATCCAGCCAGACGCGATTAACAAGGGTGTCCATGCCCGCCCGTAAATTAAGGAATCTGCGTGGACTATTTGTCCGATAATCCCGTGTCAATCGAGTATTAGCGCGGACAATTGCTCGTAATCCCACAACATTGCCCTGTTCGAGACTGTCCGCTATTTATTGCGGACTGGCCACCCTATTAGTGTAATGTCGGTAGCCAATAATTGGCTGTAAAAGTGCGGAGGTAATTCTTAAGCGTCATAATATATTATCTGTGCCATTTGTTGTGCGCGAGAGAGGCATATATAACCCGCTATAGTGGGTAGCCCGTTCAGATGGATCACTATGGATAATTGTCTTATTAAATACGTATGTAGAAAGATTTGTTCTAAGTCTAAACCAATTTTTTCTTTCCCACATTTTTCCTATTATTTAGAGATGTATGGAACAGTATGCCAAAAATATTCAGGATTTATTTCAAGTCTCCTATCATAATTCTAGAACCCTCTCATGTTTAGGTTAGTTTAGTTTTATCGAATTCCTGAAAGACAGTTTGCGAGACAAATCGTTTGTAAAAAAATGTTTTGGTGAGACATTACTGGACCGTAAGGATCACTTGATAAGCAAGTCTGACTCACTAGTCCGATATTTGCTTTGTACCCTTTGATGAATTATACCTGTAGATTCACAATCGCGCGCCCAAATATGTCCGAGCCAAATGAGCGCCACTTTGGTAATCACTGGCCTAAAATCACTGGTTCATCACCGGCATAGGTTAGGTCGATAGGTTGGTCGATAGGTCGATCGGTAGGTCGATAGTAGGTAGATAGGTTGGTAGAATGCTCGCCTGCCACTTTGGTAAAACTGGCCTTCTTTTTTATCAGTACGTTGTTGTCAAGTGTCAAGCGTTGGTGTCAAGCGAAATTCGCCCGTAATAGAGTAAAGACTAGGTTCAAATTTCGTCTCGTATTATTCTAATTATTTTGTGTGAGATGATTTTATTTGTCACGCAAACAAATCAATAGTTCTGACATTCTTTGAAGGGGATTTTGTTCGGCAATGTGCGTCCTGGTTTAAATGTCATTGTTTGTACGTACAAGTTACTCGAACCTATAACTGGCATTGGCAATTAGTCCCACACAAATTGATACACTCCACCAATAATCCCACAAAATTAAATAAACATAAACCACCGTGGGTCGGAGTTCGCTGATTTATCGCCGGGTCCGGTACCGGGTACGGCCGGATTACATTGTCCGGGACAAATCCTCGTGACAAAGTGTTGTGGGGACACATTAGCATTTTTACGCGGACATATGGAAAATGTGGACCTTTGGAAAATAAAGGAATATTGGCGTTTTACGTGGGATTATTCGCTTTTGTCCCTGAGTGCTTCCACTGTGGTCCGGTAATGGATCATAGCTCTCAGCGCCATGGAGCATAATCACTTTTTGGTAAAGGCATAAGCTAACCAACAAAAAGTTGGAAAACCCCCGACTTTGTTACTTCAAAGAACCGATTTTGATAAAACATATCTAAGAACCATCGCTCGAAAACCAGCTTTCAAATAAAAAACCGCATTCAGATCGGTCCACCCAGACACACAGACAGACACACAGACAAACAGACACATAGAAACACAGACAGACATACAGAGACCCATACCCCTCTTTTGGCGTTAGGGGTTAAAAAGTTGCAAAAGGCAAAACGCTTCATCCAAAAACCCAACTACCTTAGGTATAAACTCGAAAGTTTATCTATACGACAAAGTAATATCCTAACTAATATATTTTTGCACTTAATAACGATTTATATATTTATTATTAAAATTACCTGAACGTTTTGACCACATCGAGAGTCAAGTCGTGACCACGGCCTCTGCAATGTGGTCGAAACATTGAGGTAATTTTTGCAATAAATTTAGTAGTTCTGATTAAGCTTCTCAGTTATGTGTGAGAATCTATTTTTTAAATTTAAAACATTTATTTAAGAGTGAGGTATTTTGTAAACTACCGAATTGTTTATTAGGAATTGTTTGATGTTTATCTTATTACTCGCCCTTCTACCTATTTTCATTAAATGATGCATCAGGAGTTCTATAATTGCATCTTAAAGTGATTATTATCTAGTGCAAAAATCTTAACGCTCTTCATTTTAAAAACGAAAAACCCTCCTTTTTCAATTAACCCCCAGAAAGATAAATAAAAGTCGTGACTTCAATTCGAGCTACTTTTTAAAGCTTGACTTGTTTTTACACGTTATCTCAACAACTTAACTAACCCGTTGACAACCCCCAACGTTATAATTTAACCAACCCCTGTTTGCTTAAAATCTCAAGATTTCCCGTGATATTCACTTTAACACCCTGTCATAGTAACTCCTCTGGACAAGTCGAAATTGTGGAGAGACGGTACTTATTATACCTACTTGAAAACGTAATAGTTTCACTAACGTAAACAATTTATTGAAAAATAAATATTAAAGACGTACATAAATATAATAAAGTCATGCTTTAATTAAAAATAAAACGAATTTAATAGTAATCATTTTTTTTTATTTAATCGTTACGAAATCATCATCTTCATCTCAGCCGTAGGACGTCCACTGTTGGACATAGGCCTCCCCCATAGACCTCCACCAGTTGCTTCGGTTACTAAGTCTTTCATTTTAATGTGATATATTTTTGGAAATAATAATGAGCGCTTCAATTCAATTCAAATTCAGGAAAAGGGCTTCATTGGCTTTTAAAAAAATGTAAACTTCAATTTTAATTTTAATATAAAGAAAGTAACACGTAAAAACCAAGTCAATACGCATTTATGAAAATTGAGTCTGCTATCACCAACTGTCAAACTGCATCATCCCGCCATTTTTTTTTAAACGCAAGCGTGCCCTGGCTCCCCGGCCTTACAGCCACAAGGTTTCAAGTGTTTTACGCAAATAATTCCACGTTTCTAATTGAGGCAGATAGGTGTGGCGTAATTAAGGAGTAACAAGCTCCCCCGGGATAGATATCGAGATACCCTCGCAGATGGCGAGTGAAAAACGACCGTCTGATAAACGGGAATTGTGGAAAAGTCAGTTATTTATCGCTTCTTAGGTGGAATTGTAGAATGTATTCAACGGTATTGTTTTTAGTTAATAATTTCATCATCTCGGCCTATACACGTCCCACTGCTGGGCACAGGTCTCCTTTGAGAATTAGAGGGGGTACGTATCTGAATATGGAATGTTAAAATATCGAATGGGTCATAATATCGAAAAGATATTTTTCTTTAGACTGTATTTTTTTTAGATTGTTATAAATCTAACCTAACCTAAGGTTGCCGTTTTAATTAATCCTAAGAAGTTTACTTTACCCTTTAATAAATCTTTCGATATTATGACCCATTCGATAATTTAATATATTCGATATTTTAACATTGGATATTCAGATGCGTTCCCATCTTGGGCTGTAGTTCTCGTGCGAGTCCAGTACCCTTAGTGTAAGTTTTCGGTTACAAAATACGTCTCGATCGCGTTCGCGTTAAATTCTCAATTTGTATAGAAACACGAACAGCGCCTCTAGCGGAACGTTTGCGACATTCGTGTTTCCATACAAATTGAAATTTTAACGCGAACGCGATCGAGACGTATTTTGCAACCGAAAACTTACACTAAGGGTACAGTGCGCTATGTCGTCCCCTACTCCGGAATACTTCCCGAATCGCAGCAACACCCAAATGTTTTGAGTGTACCATTCCTCCCCGGAATACTCGTGTAAGGGTACAAATCTAACAATAAGCGAGTGTAAACAACCGAGCGTATTGCAAACATCTCGAGATTCACTATTGACTACGTCACTAACCATATAAAAGCAAAGGAATTTGGGTGATACGCCAGGACCACTAGACCTCTTAAGCGGGGTCTCCCACAGATAGAGATAGTTATAGAGTATACATTTTTTTTTATTCGACTGGATGGCCAACGAGCAAGTGGGTCTCCTGATGGTGAGAGATCACCACCACCCATAGACACCTGCAACACCAGGGGGATTGCAGATGCGTTGCCAACCTAGAGGCCTAAGATGGGATACCTCAAGTGCCAGTAATTTCACCGGCTGTCTTACTGTCTACACCGAAACACAACAGTGCAAGCACTGCTGCTTCACGGCAGGATTAGCGAGCAGGAAAGTGGTAGGTAGATGGTGGTGCACAAGGTTGTCATATCGGCGCCTTAAGACACTGATCGGTATCACACCTTTTAGGGTTCCGTAGTCAAAGGGTGCCAACGGGACTCTATTACTAAAACTCCTCTGTCTGTCCCGTCCGTCTGTCACAGAGGACGGACTCTTGACTCGTAGTAGTTAGAAACTTGAAATTTTCACAGATTATGTATACTGCGGGCGCTTTAACAAGAAATACTAAGAACAGAAAAAAAATATATTTAAAGGGGGCTCTCACACAACAAACTTGATTTTTTGCCATTCTTTTGCACTTGGCTGGTTTTTCATTATTATTATCCTGGTTGGATTGGTAAGAAAGAAAGAAAGAAAAAGAAAGAAAGAAAGAAAGAAATCATTTATTCGTGACAAGTATATACAAAGCATAACAAAAAAAAAGATATTGAAAAGAACAAGATTGTTGTCACGATTGGTGTGCAACTGCTGAGCAAAGGCTTCCCCCCATGTCCTCCATTCCTCTCGATCCAAAGTAGCCTAAGGGAAATTGTCGAGGAATACATCCAGGTCGTTCCGCCATCTCCGTCTGGTCATCCGTCCTGTGACAACACCCACTGTGTGGCATTTTAAGTCCACCACAGTAGATGCATTCGACTGACGTGTCCCACTTCAACGAAGCCATATTGCCTAATGTTTTTGACACTCATGATCGCAATCAAATGACATATTTCTCATACAAAAGCTGTCATTTTATTGCGATCGCGAGTGTCAAAAACGTTAGGCAATAAGGCCTCTGGTAGTCTGTGCACCCACCTAGGTACATCGACAATGCGTGTTTTAGAATTCAGCACGTGTTCCTGATTCAGTCAATCCCTCTCTCTGCGAGCACACCTACTGCGCACTTTGGCAAACCTTCAGTTTGGTTTTTATTTTTTTATGGTGTGATAATGGTGTGGTTTTAAAATAAGATTCACTTTTTCTCAAAAATATTCGTATTAACAGACACACAGACAGTTTTGCTTGGTAGAGAACTTTTTATATTGGTTGTGGTGTGGAAAAAAAAACCTTTATACCAAATTTCAAGTTTCTAGGACAACTGGAGTATACTATAGGTTGGTTTTCATTATTGAAAACATCTATTTAATGACGGTATTTTTTGATTGTTTTGACCACGAAAGTGGATTTTTTCACTGCTCTAAGAAAATATATGTATCTAATTTCTGCTTGATACCTTCACGCGTTCCTAAAAAAAATGGATGGACAATACAGTAGTCCTATAAGAGTTCCCTTTTGCCGATTGAAGTATGGAATGGAAACCTAAAACACAACTCCAAAAATGCGGCACATCTTTATACTATATGTCTGTACAAACTACCCTTTCTATGTATAGTTCAGTAGACAGTTCAGGCTTCGGTGGTCGGCGACAAATTGCACGAAAGGGGAGTTAAACAAATTAATCACACCGTCCAATTTCTTGGAAACAATGCGGGGTAGGGTAGTACGTAAATAGATGGGCGCAAATATAGCGAGTTGAAGAAATAAGTATTACTACTAGTAGCTCCGTTTGACAACTTTGACATATTGCGTCACGTTTATCCGTTTATCCGAACACGAACCCTTGAAAATACTTCAGGAAAAACGGTCTGGAATAGTCGTATTGTTTGGTAGTTAACGCACTTGATCCAATTTCTGTCATCCGATTTCCCGATGCGCATAGTTCTCTCACTACTATTCTCACAGAGTCGGATCGGATTCTGATCGAAATTTTGGCTTATTGTCTGACGCACTCGGAATCACGAACATTTCCACCACCTCTTTCTGTCATACAGTATAGCCTCGTGCCTACATCCTTCCTTTGGAAGATAAGAAATAATTATAAGTAGACACTGATGGCCTTTGTAAAGTAAATTCGAGCGTTTTCGCTCTTTCTTTATCAACCGCACAGCAAAAGAGTGGAATTCCCTGCCTGCGACTGTTTCCTGAACACTACAATTTGGTTGGCCGCTTTCAAGTCTGGGGTGAATGAGCATTTACTAGGCAAGCGTGCTCCATCGTAGGCCTCATCCTCGCTTCCCATCAGGCGTGATTGTGACCAAACGCAAAACTAGTAGGAAAATCCGGATATTTTTTCCTCTATTTTTCCTGAACATCTTAAATTATTCCAAAAAAAAAAACTTTTGGTAGGCAGGAGGATAGGATGAAGGTAAAAAGAGATGGTGAATACTTTCGCGAGCGTCAGAGCGAGAAAAAATGTGCAAGTTGCTTTACATTGTGAGGCCGTAAAGCCAACGAGTTGGTAGTGGTCATTCGAGCGCCGCAATGTAATGCAACTTGCAAGATTAGTCTTGCAAGTCCAAACTCGGCTACAATACGGCCACTGCGCTAATAACTTTATCAGAAATCCGGACTACCTACTAGGTAATCATAAAGCTGAACGCACGGATGTAGACTTTTTACAATTTGATAGGAAACATTCATAAAAACAAAATGATTCATAGTGTACAACAAGATAGTTGAAGACGTGCCCGGTTAAATTGGATAATCGTCTGCATCCGGCAAGACGCCATATTTTACACGATCACAATGCCAGCAATGGATAAGTTTACTTGCGCTAATCTTAATGTAGGGTTACTGATTTACGTATAAACAGAAACAAACATAATAAAACTTCAACTAAACTATTATTACTTATTAAAAAAATCTTTATCCCGTGGAAATTTTAATACAATGACCCTCAAGGTACCTACGTGTGCCTAATTTCAAGGTTTGGGTTGTGTGTTGAAATATCAGTCAGTCAGGATATTGTTTTTTTTTTTAGATATAAGTAGATGTTACTCCATCAGCGCTTTAATGAACCTAATGATACCTCATATGTTGAAATCCATCCAGCGTTTAGGCTATGAGAGGACCAAAAATCGATACTAATATTATAAATGCGAAAGTGTGTTTTTGTGTGTACCTATGTTTGTCCGTCTTTCACGTCGAAACTGAGCGACGGATCGACGTGATTTTTGGCATAGAGATAGTTTATGGGCCTGAGAGTGACATAGGCTACTTTTTATCCCGGAAAAATGCACAGTTCCCGAGAGAACAGGGCGCGGCAACCAAATTGCAGTTGGGTAAAATGTGGTCTCGTTAAGAGAATTAGTTCCCTGCCGGTCGCGCGGCCGCGTTCGGTATTCGTTTAGGATATTGCTGTCTTTATCGCATAACACATACACATAAGCATACATACATTGACATAAGCGCTCGTAGCCCCCCCCCCCCCCCCCTCCATTCATATTGCGTCCCGCTTCTCCGCTTCCCGCTAATGTATATCGAGATAGCTGTAGGCTTTTCAAGATTTGGGAAGTTGAATTTTGGGTTTCGTTGTCCTCATATTATACGAAAAGTATAGTACAGAAATCAATGATATTTCACAATCAAGATTTTCATTATATTTTCTATGCCTGTGGTTTTTTTCTATTTTTGTAAAAATGCTTTGATAGTCTGTAATTCCCGTAAAGATCACAATCACATCTTGTTTTTGTCGACTTTTGAGCTCCTGAGATTCTGATATTATACATTTATAATGAAAATCTGAAAAACCACAGGCATAGATAATTACGTCTAGTCCATACTCACAAAATTTCATTTACTTCTGTTGCCTCGTTTTCAAATGAGACCGGGACTACGTTTGTATGGAGAATGGAACGAAGAGACTTCTCTTAAGTAACATACAACTTGAATTGACATCGGCAGCTAACCCTAACGTTGAAGCTTTGTTAATTTGTATTTCCTCCGACGTCTCGTGTCGCACGCATTCAACTGTACCCCGCCATATTAATCACAACCTTCAAGTTAATGGCTCTATCACTTGCTAAAATAAATAAGTTTAAATTAAAACAATTTTCGTAAAAGTTTCTTTACTGTATTTTTTGCTTCAAAACTCTTCTAGGACCACTCGTGTCTTTATGTGTCTGTCTGATAATTCGAAGGTACGACTCCAGTAAAAAAACGCTTTATTTTAGCCCTGAAAACCAGATCGACTTTCGATTTACTGTAAAATTAGATTTTTTGTTGCTTTAAAACAAATAAATGTTAGTTGATTGAGTTGGCGAACAAAGAGCGATTTATGACATCTTAAGTCGCTATTGCCATTGAAACTATGGGACAATTGTGTTTCGACAGCTCATAAAAAGTACGTCAGTTGATTGGTGGTGTCAAC
Organism: Choristoneura rosaceana; assembly: GCA_037349165.1. Taxonomy (NCBI): domain Eukaryota; kingdom Metazoa; phylum Arthropoda; class Insecta; order Lepidoptera; family Tortricidae; genus Choristoneura; species Choristoneura rosaceana. The sequence continues at coordinate 2,340,915 of JAZBNJ010000002.1, forward strand.
ATTCCTATTGGATTCGCTAGATGGCGCTGTTGCTGGTAGTTATCATAATTTTAATGTAGTCTTTTTTCGGGCCGGACAACGTCCGCCAGTCTGCTAGTATTATCATAAAAATCTCATCCGTTCCACTCACATCAACTGTCACTTTATAAACCAGTCCAACCCCTAGCACCTGGCAATTCCCTTTGTCTACAATAATTAAAAAAAAACACCGGAAGTAGTTCCGCACTGCTTCCCCGCTTCCTGTGTGCGATTGGTCGATCACCTTTGACCCCTCCCCACCTGTATATACAATATATAGATTGGTATATAAGCCACCCTTTACCATCCCGTGTGGGTGGTTCACCCTTTCGGGGTTTTTTCGTGGGAACCAAGGTGTGCGAATGTAATTAGTTACGGTGGAGTCAAATACTTATATACTTTTATAATGCATTGTTTGAATTAATTTAAAATTTCGGTTCTTTTATCTTTTCATTGTATTCTTGTGTCTGATATCCTGGCGATCGTTCTAAGGTTAACTGGAAGAGATCCCTATAAGAGATAACTTCTTCTTTGTACGTCTTATTATCCTGTGTTCAGCTATTACTTTTTTTTTATTCGACTGGATGGAAAACGAGCTAGTGGTCTCCTGATGGTAAGAGCTCACCACCGCCCATAAACATCTGCAACACCAGGAGTATTGCAGATGCGTAGCCAACCTAGAGGCCTAAATACCTCTAGTGCCAGTAATTTCACCGCCCGTCTTACTCTCCACGCCGAAACACAACAGTGCAAGCACTGCTGCTTCACGGCAGGATTAGCGAGCAAGATGGTGGTAGCAATCCGGGCGGACCTTGCACAAGCTCCTACCACCTGCAAAACCTGCTTTTCATGTGTTTTTATATACAACAAAGAGTTTTACAATACAATATTTGAGTTACCTATCGTAGAGCAGTTGTAGCTCCATAAAACCAACCCTTCTGTCCCATACACGCACATTGATCATACTATCACCAGCAATGAATAACCCATTATCCGAATTTTATGACCCCATTATCGGTGAAACTATTCAGTCGCATACTTCGGGCAATTAGTCGCGACCAATCTGCACCCGCGGTCAACGTCGCGGGAAACTGCGGAATAGGCGAACCTCTGAAGATACCGGAATCACATCGACAGCGACTACAGCCAACACCGTGTTTGAGTAGTTCTATGTAGAACTAAGTACAAAGTATGACCAGAGTATATATACCTATACCTACAAGCTAAAGAAGTATAGAAGCTTCGAAGCTACGATCGAAACTGCGATCGGTACTGCAGTACCGCGAAACCCCCTGAGAGGCCGTGTAGAGCGCGCGTCTGTGTGAGTGTGTTCGTTTCAATCGATTTGTTCGTAGCTTCCATACTGCTTTAGCTTATACATATACTGTGTGGCCTCATCCTCATGGTCCCCCGGAAGACCAGCGCTGGCTCTCGAGCCGGCATTATGCTCAGGTGGGTCAGTTTCGTGATACTCTTTTTCTCATCTGTCTGTCATTTTTGTAATTGTCTGTGCAAAAATACGAGTTTTTATACGAGGTGTTAATTAAACAACTGAAAACTGAAAGTATTTTTTTCAGAAATCGAATCCATAAAGTATTCTTTAAAGCAGGCTGTGTTTTATTTCAGTCCCTTTTTTACTGCACCCGGTCTAAAAATTAAAAATAGATCATACTTATGCCAAATATATGTCTTGTAGAAGATGCATTTTAGTTAATTTGAGACTGGCCATTTCATACTCTGTCATAATCATAATATTTTTTTTATTAGCCTATTTTTGTGTCCCACTGCTGGGCAAAGGCCTCTCTTGCTCCACTCCTGCCTATTTAAGGCATATAATCATAACATACTATTTTTTATGATAACAGGTGTAAAATTATGATTATGGTTAGCTTTGATAAACAAAATATTTCCCTTTTAAAGTATCGGCTGGAAGTTAAACGTCGTCAGAAAAAGTGTAAAGGCCACTTTAAAGTACCTCAGTGAATCTATGGAACTGGACACTTCGTAGAACACTTCGGCGACCCCTGACAGCACCAGTCCCTCCATAATTCAACGCACAATGGCATTCTGACCGCGTAATGAAATTCCCCACGTCGCGCCCTGGACACTGTTAGATTAGTCTGATGTTAGTTATTACTGCAGCCGTGGTGGTGTTGCCGCAAGCAAATTCGATTGGTTTTGACTAACAAACCAAACATAGGGTCTGTCTAGGCTAAAGCAAAGCGTACTCATGACCAGCTGCTTGAGAGATAGTAGATTAAACCTACAGATGTACTAATAATAATAATATTTGACCTAGTCCCAAATTAAGCAAAGCTTGTACTATGGATACTATACAAGGGATAAAAATACTTATACATAGATAAATAAATTAAAAACATTCTCTAACCACTAGTCCGTTGCGGAAAGTTTCCGAAAAGTTGGAAAAATTCACGGAAATTTCTGGAAATTTCCATGAGAAACACAGGAGATTTAAATTTTAAGAAATAATAAGTTTCGATTTGCATCGCAAATTGTGAGAAGATTCCGAAGTTTTCCTATATGAAAATTTCCGCAATTTTGGAAAGTTTCCTTTGGCACAACACCACAGGCTCTAGCTAACACCTCTTCGGAGCAAAATACACAAAACGCTTATTTAATCAGTGATAAAAACTACAATACGAAAAATGTACACAACGCATGTAACAATATTTTAAGTAATTGCACGTATTTAAAATATTGTTTCTCCTCAGCGCCTAGTAAAATTAAATAGCTATTTACTTAGAACCCGATTTAGGCACACAAAATTGCGACGGCACATTCGCGATTCGAAGACAACGTGAAGTCAAAGTGTAACAAATGTATGATTAATTTTCGTGTCACAGTGGAAAAATATAATTGTAATTATAAATACCTGCTAACGCAGTTTTAACGGTGTGCAATTTTTTGGTCTTCACCCATAACGTACAATATTTGATTGATTGAGGAAAAATATTTATTCCCGACGACGACAAGTACTGACAATAATAAAAAAACTAATTATTTTTAAAAGTTGCTGAACTAAATATCGTTCAGTTTGTTGACGTACGATCGATGTTAAACTATTTGCTCCTGTTATAGAACCCACCCGGTGTAATTGCATACTTACCAGAAATTATTCATTTTTCAGTAAGTACCCAAAAAAGGAACTTAAAAAACTCCTCTCCGGTCCACTAATGACTTTATTTCTGTGTTTGACTTAAAACAGGGATATTTAAAGCGCTATCTTCCATGAAATATGGCCCTTATCAGCACTAATTTGTTATCAGACTCAACGTTATTTATTACCACTTACAGACATACCGCCATATTGTTTCTTTGATGTTGATTGTTTCAGGGCGGTTTGACTTAGAGTACTTTAGATGATTGCGACATGAACTTGCGCATTGATCATCAATATCGTCATCATCAGAGTAAACTCCATTTTAATGGAATCTGGCAATTCTGTAGATACTTCCAGCCTACTGATATGAACACCGGGCTGCCTAAGGCTTTGTGATGTGATTATTATTCTTTTTTCATCATCATCACCGTCATCAGCCTATGTTCGTCCACTGCTGGACATAGGCCTCTCCCATGGCACGCCACTGAGCACGATCCTCGGCCACTCTCATCCAGCTCTTGCCAGCCACCCTGCGAAGATCATCGCACCACCGAGTCTGAGGGCGTCCTACGCTACATTTGCCTATCCGTGGTCTCCACTCAAGAACTCGATACTCTCTATTCTTTTTTGATTCCTTTTAATAGATGATAATCACAACAACAGGGACATATATAATCAAGTGCACCCACGTTAGGGTGTCTGAAATGTGTAGAAAATTGTCAGATTCTATTGAAATGTACTTTAAATAAGACCACTGCTGGACATGCCGTGCAAATCTGACAAATTGCCGACATAGTCCAAAGCAGTGAGTGAGCTTCTACATACGATAAGATTACGATAGTAACATATAATAATATTGGTCCAAAGAAAGGGCAATTACGTATTTTATTTGTTCAAATATTTCATTGTTTTTAGAGTTCCGTAGCCAAATGGCAAAATACGAAACCCTTATGGATTCGTCATGTCCGTCCGTATGTCACAGCCATTTTTTTCCGAAACTAGAAGAACTACTACTATTGAAACTTGGTAAGTAGATGTATTCTGTGAACCCCATTAAGATTTACACACATAAATAGAAAAAAAAAACAATAAGTTTTGGGGGTTCTCCAATACTTAGAACTGAAACTCAAATTTTTTTTTCATCAATTCCATACGTGTGGGGTACTTATGGATAGGTCTTCAAAAATTATATTGAGGTTTCTAATATCATTTCTTTCTAAACTGAATATTTTACGCGAGAGGCACTTCCAAAGGGGTACTACAAAATCCGAAAATCGAAATTCGTATCGTACCATCCCGCTCATTTTCGCAATATTAGCGTGAGCGTGACGGCAAGATACGAAGTTCGAAGTTTGAACATCGTAGTTAGTATAAGTATAGGGCCAGCCTTCCCATCGGTTTTATTATTTCCGCGATCGGATGGCGACTAATCGACGACTAATCGTACCCAGTGACATTAGCTGAGCCCATAGAACTAACAAGCAGAATAGAAATGTCATCTTTGATTATTTTCATCCACTAAAATTGACTAGTATGGGATATGTTCGCGGTTGTCAATTGTGTTGTTTCTTTAATTTTTTTACAATTTTGAGTTCACAGCATAGTGGTTTGACCTATCGCCTCTCAAGCAGAGGTTCGTGGGTTCAAGCCCCGGCTCACACCTCTGAGTTTTTCGAAATTCATATAATGGAGTTACATTTGAAATTTACCACGAGCTTTGCGGTGGAGGAAAACATCGGGAGGAAACCTGCACAAACCTAAGCAATTCAATGGTGCGTGTGAAGTTCCCAATCCGCACTGGGCCCGCGTGAGAACTATGGCCCAAGCCCTCTTGTTCTGAGAGGAGGCCTGTGCCCAGCAGTGGGACGTATATAGGCTGGGATGGATGGGAAATAGAGTTCACATGTATACATATTTTCATTAAGAACCGAAGTCGTCACTTTTTCGCTTCTCCTAAGCTGCTTTTAATGCGCACAAGTTTTTTTTCTATTTTAGTGATATTTACGAGATATGTACAGTCACCAGCATTAATATCTGCCACAGCGGAGCGTGCAAAAATATCTGACACGTCCTTCCGGCCCTAGAAATAGAGTCGTATCAGATATTTATCCACGCTTATTGTGTCAGATATTGGTGCTGGTGACTTTACTCACCAGTGAATGTTATCTATTTTGAACCAAAATCTCTGCGTAATCACCCATATTTTTTTAATGTAAGCTGTGCTTGATAAGCACCAAATTTAAGGCTACTTTTTGTTTTTTTTTTTTATTTAAATCAGCAAAATTTGTACTTATTAAAACAAAAGAGACTAGAATGCAGTATTTTTTAGTTTCCGCAGACGAAGAGTTAATTAAATATTGACTGTAGAACTTCAATTGTCATCCAACTTACGATTTTAGGGCAGACAACCCGGAATAAAAAAAAACACGTACATACTTTTAAAGCAGCGAATAAAGGGAAGATTAGCGTGATTTTGGTATGAAATTAATTCATCCAAATCAAAATTTATTTCTCTTATTTAGTTCTCTGGCTAATCCATGGCTAATATACTAATTACGAACTTACCATACAAAGCCATAAGGCGCCTCGCATACGAACCGTAAACACAGCAATCACACGACTCATAAATTTTGAAGATGTCTAACTACAGGTTACATCATAATTACCGATCTCTCGCTCTAACTAGGGGTGCTAGTGATTAGTGCGAGTGAGAGGGTGACTGTTTGACAACGATGAAGAAGATTTATGCTCTCATTTGTAAATAATGAAGGCGCCACTCATTGTAATGAGAGGGCATTGAGGACGACCTAACCGCGCCCTGAGGCGTAGGGTTGGCGATTCTTGAAATTTTTTACTATTTTTATTTATTCGACTGGATGACAAACGAGCAAGTGGATCTCCTGATGGTAAGAGCAACTGCAGAGGTATTTCAAATGCGTTGCTAACCTTGAGGCCTGAAATGAAATTATTTATTTCTAAGATGGGATACCTCAAGTGCCAGTAATTTCACCGGCTGTCTTACTCTCCACGCCGAAACACAACAGTGCAAGCACTGCCGAATGTATCAAAATATCGAATGGGTCATAATATCGAAAAGGTATTTTTGTTACGACTGTATTTTTTTTAGATAGTTATAAATCTAACATATAGTTGTGTAATGATGCCATTTTAAGCAATCCTGAAAAGTTTTCAGTTTCAGAAAATAAACCTTTCGATAGGTATTATGACCCATTCGATATTTTAATATATTCAATATTTTAATATTCGATATTCAGATGCGTACCCTTTAGAACCGTACGGGATCGCGGTGGATGCGAAAAGCACAAGACCGGTCTGAGTGGAGAGCCTTGGGGGAGGCCTATGTCCAGCAGTGGACTTCTTTCGGCTGACATGATGACCCGTTAGAAATCGTGTTACAAAATTTTATTACAGTATTACTACAAGTAGCGGCACGAGAGTTTAGCGCTGACGGTTATTGCGCAGAAGTCAAAAGTAAGGTATCACACGGGGAAGGGCGGGCGTGCGTAGCGCCGATTGGCTTTCCAGTTGCATTACGTCCCCCGCGCCCATGCCCCCATGCGCAGCTATCCCTTCCACGGTTCACTCAGCGCTAAACTCTCGTGCCGCTACTTGTAGTTACAAATGAAACAGATACGAATAAGTATTTAAACACTCATCGCCAACCCTAGCGCCAGGCCAATTACTTAAGGCACTACGCAGATTCATCGTACACCTGCCATTGTCGTGTATCACTTAATTCTGGCGCCTAGTGTGCGGTGGTCTTCATGGAGTTAGGCAGAACGCACAAACTTTTATAGGAAATAACGTGGAAATGGAATTCAAATTCAAATTCAAATCATTTATTCAGCAAGTAGGCCGCAATGGGCACTTTTACACGTCATTTTTTTAATCTACCACCGGTTCGGAAAAAAACCTCTGTTGAGAAGAATCCGGCAAGAAACTCAACGAGGTATTTTTTTTTTAAAACAGATTCACAATATTTATAAATGATATCTATGTACTATACATTATAAGTATTTAACACAATTTTATTTTTAACACAGTAAGAAAATACCTAAACTATGTACCTACTCGTATATAATACTAATATGTTTGGTAGGCTGGCGGGAAAGTCATGTGCGGAATCATATTTGAAATTTACCACCAGCTTTGCGGTGAAGCAAAACATCGTGAGGAAACCTGCACAAATCTGCGAAGCAATTCAATGGTGCGTGCGAAGTTCCCAATCCGCACTGGGGCCGCATGGGAGCTATGGCCTAAGCCCTCTTGTCCTGAGAGGAGGCCTGTGCCCAGCAGTGGGACGTCTATAGGCTGGGATGGATGGCATAATAGACAATAATAGCGATAGTTTTGAAGCAAGAGGTACAAATATTTAAACGATTCTTCGAATATTTTCATGGACTCGAAACGGATCAAATCAAACGAAAAAAAAAGATTAAGTAATCGGGGAAAGCGGGCAAAATCGGCACGCAACTCTAACCGCCTCTCCGTCTCAACAAATCCTTAAAAACCAAATAAAGAAACCACTGACAAGTCTTAAAACGATTACTGAGGGAGTGCGACACGTAAACCGCATTAGATATGTTAAATCTGGGCCCCCGGGGGGCGGGGGGACAAAGAGGCGGGAAGGAGCGTTATTTTTATGCGTATCGCTTACTTTTGCGATTATTGCTCGGTAGCTATTTGCATCGGGGATAGATGGCCGTGGTGTATTTGATCCTTGATTGAGAGGAATTATTTGATAGTTAAAGGTAAGTGAAATCAGAATGAAATAAGCATTTTTACAACTAAAGCAAAGCTTTGTAATAAAATAGGTTTAGTAATTTAATTTCCAAAAAAAACATGGTTATAATAAAAAAATCAGCGCTGTAATTTCACACGATAATAAGTACAGATGAGACCAACTGGTTTAATTATAAGCCTATTCAATAAACATCGAAGAGCCATAGGTTGTGTATAAGGTGTTAATTAAATAACTGAAAACCCCTAAAATAATTTTGTCATTTTGAGTTAGTTTATTGCATTTATTTTTAAATTCCTTCATTATTTTAAAAGATATTCTCGTGTGATTTTCTAAGTCAGTAATTCTACACTCATGATTTGTATTTGTCTGTTGCACTTTGACGTTTTTAGAAGAAAATCACACATTGGCAGCTAAACAGCCAGTATTGAATTATTGAAGTTATATGCAACCTCGCTAAAATATTTAACTGGGGCCTGTTGTAGTCATTACTCTTAGACTGGACACAAAAAAAGAGATTTAAAAACAAGAACACTAGTTAACCTATTTGAAACACAGTGTAATAATTAAAAATGAAGCGAACTTCTTCATACGGACCAATGAAATACAATATGGGTAAAGTGAAGACACTCCCACCACCTGGATATAATTAGAAATAATCTCCATTCACATTAAAATGTAAAAAAGGAAAATCTTTCAAGTATCAAACCCCTTTTCCACTCTATACAGGTGACATTTCTTGAAAAAAAAAAACTCCGAAAAAGACTCAGCGCCAGTCAAGAGTGCCATAACTAATGTCACAAGTGTATCCGTTTACAGGAAAGCCACTTTAACTCGGCATCCCCCAAAGCTCTTCCAGCGTTAACTTAAGGCATTCTTTTGCACAATTTGATGTTTAATGTTTTGGTGTCATATCTCCCCCACTTCCCCTGTCACTCTTCATTGTCGGACAACTCTCTTTTACTTACAGCAATTGTGTTTTGAGAGCATTCTATTTATTGGTTTAATGGTTTTTTAAGAGGTATCTTTAAGATGTCTTTTTTTTGGAAAATCATCATCATCATCATATCAGCCGTAGGACGTCCACTGTTGGACATAGACCTGTCCCATAGACCTCCAGTTGCTTCGGTTGGAAGGGGCCTACGTTCACCGCAAGTCTGCGGCCTTAACCAGGTCATCCGTCCATCTCGTTGATCCGCGTCCTACGCTGCGCTTGCCGATCCGCGGTTTTTATTTGACAACTTTTTAAAAGATATCGAAATCCATTAAAAATTCTGTGAGTGAGCGAGACGAAATGCTTCCAGTGTAGATTTAGTCTTCTTTTCGTCATTCCTAACTCCACAGAATATATAATAGTACTTACTTAGGGCTATGCTAACTCATACGAAGTGGGATGGGTGGTCACTTTCTGAATAAAAATTCCGTTAAAAAACGTATACCTACCTAATGAAACTTACTTGCCCATTCAAATTCAAATCATTTATTCAGTAAATAGGCCGCAATGGGCACTTTTACACGTCATTTTTTAAACTATCAGCGCTTTCGGAAAGACCATCATTGATTGCCAAGAAGAATGCGCCGCAAGAAACTTGGTAGTAAGTCATTTTTTCAAAATAAATTAATTACAAATAAAATACTTAGTTAAAAACTACAGTATACAATCAAAGAATAAATTACGAATTTGTTAAAATAACCTTTTTTTATTAATTTATTATCTTTTTTTTATTCGACTGGAAGGCAAACGAGCAAGTGGGTTTCCTGGTGGTAAGAGATAACCACCGCCCATAAACATCTGCAACACCAGGGGTATTGCAGATGCGTTGCCAACCTAGAGGCCTAAGTTGGAATACCTCAAGTGCCAGTAATTTCACCGGCTGTCTTACTCTCCGCGCCGAAACACAACAGTGCAAGCACTGCTGCTTCACGGCAGGATTAGCGAGCAAGATGGTGGTAGCAATCCGGGCGGACCTTGCACAAGGTCCTACCACCTGCAAAAATTATCTGCCAAGCGGAGCGTGTAAAAATATCTGCAAGGCTACCACGAAATTCGAAAATCGAAGTTCGTATCGTACCGTCCCGCCTACGCTTATGTTATTTAATACGAGTGAGAGGGACGGTACGATACGAACCTCGAATTTTGTGTTTCGGAGTAGCCCTTCTGACACTTCCGACCCTTGAAATGGAGTCGTATCAGATATTTATGCACGCTTTGTTGTGTCAGATATTGGTCCTGGTAAATGTACAGCCAAGGGCAAAAATATGTATACACTTTAGTACCTTGTCTATTTTCGTCATATTTGAACTGCCATATATGATCGTACTCTATGGAAAGCTTTAGGGGAGGCCTATGCTGGGAAAGCAACTTAATCTTCTCGGAACCGGTATCCAGTGAAACTTAATATGTAAGAAAATGTTTAATGTAAGATTAATGAATAAAGGCTTTTATTATTATTATTATTATTATTATTATTATATGAACTGTCACAGTGGTTAAAGTGACAAGGTACTAAAGTGTACATCCTATAAATATGAGACGAGTTGATTTCGCAGACCACTGTAGCGCCACCCCAGGGGTGACCAAGTCGCAGGTGTCTCATTACGGCAGGCCGCGGGCCACAACTTTTTGTTGCGGCCCACTCGGAAGCCACCCTGCTACCTTTATGATTATGAGGGTATGAAACTTTTTACTGTGGGTACATTTAGGCATGGCTCAAATGCTTTAAGGACGGCGAAAGATACAGTTGTGCATAGGCAGTAGCGTGGCGCTGTAACATTAACAAGACCAAACAGTTATTTAATTTTTTGGGCGTAGTTTTATCACTACCACTCCTGCAAAACAGCCATCTAGTGTGACGGCACTCACGCACCGAGGGTTCCGTACATATTTATTTATTTTATTTTTAAAAATAAAATAATGCTAATATTGCAAAACTGATTTTGTAAGACATCACCTAACCTTTACCTACTAGTAGACCTTAGTTTGTAGCCACTCAGGTTTGTTACAAGCAATATTTTTTTTTGTTACTGTCAGCAAATCTTTTTTTTTTTCAATGCACACAACCCCGTCACCGTTCCAATAACCCCAGAAAACCCGGAGGGTCCTCAAAAATTAACAAATAATGTTTGTTAAACTCTAACCCTACATTTATTGCGGCAACTTCGGCAATCTTCGACTGTTTCTTAATCAATTAAGAGGGGAGAGGTTTTAATACCGCAAACAGTAACTCCGCTTAATTTACAAACTTTCCAATTACTTTTGTCTGAAGGATTGTAATATTGAATGTTTCTATCTCCTTTCAGTCTTTTGAGTAGGTACCAATACAATAATTTATTCGTATCACTCAATATATATAAAAAAAAATAACTTTTTTTAACATGAAACTACCGTGAGACTCTCTCGCTATTTTTGTCGCGCGAGCAGAGCGGTGGCGCGTAGTGCGCATGTTGCGGCAGTCGCCGAGCCGCGTGCTCCCTTGAAGAAGGGCTACTAAATATCCCGAAACAAGTCGAGCTAAACTCGATGTAAGACGTGAGTTTTCCGTTACAATATCATTTCAAATAACTTTTAAATTGTAATAAGTAAACTAAACCGAACAAAATTAGAAAAAATAAAAATGAAAACATTTATGTGACCTACTGAAGCCATATATTGTTGCCTAATGTTTCTGTCGCTCGCGATCGCCATCAAATGACAGAGAGGCTAGATACTACAGAAACTCTCGTATGAAATAATGTTAACGTCAGCGAGACGGTACAACACGAACTTCGATTTTCGAATTTCGTAGTAGCCTCTGTCATTTGATTGCGATCGCGAGCGTCAGAAACGTTAGGCGATTCGGCCTCTTACCACTATCATGAGTTTACAGTGACCGTACTCGATAGCGACGGCGTAAATTATTTGTATGGAGAATTGTACAGTACCCCTAGTGTATTTTTTCGCTTACAAAATACGTCTCGATCGCGTTTGCGTTAAAATCTCAATTTGTATGGAAACACGAACAGCGCCGCTAGCGGCACGTTTGCGCAACAACTTTTGCGAGTGTAGGTTTGCTTGTCAAATTAACGAAAACTATATCGTCCGCGTATCGTGACGTTAACGTAAACCCGATCGACTCGACTAAAGAAAACGAATGGGGATGCCAGATAATTCGGGTTTGGCAGATTTTTCCCGAATTTTAGTATGTCCTCCCGACTCCCAACAAACAAAAAAAAATTCTTGTAAACAACTTCATTTTATAAAACAATAATTATAAGTTTCAAGTGCTTGCACCGAATGACAGCAAATCTCTTTTCTTGGCAAGTTCTACACTCAGTAACAGCCGCGATGCAAAGAATTTTAAAAAATCACGGCATTTTTTTTTACTTTTTACTTAGTGTTTCCTGGCTATAGTAAATGCTTTGATGAATTAACTACTACTAGCAGTTATAATTCATCAGAGTAAATACAAAAAAATACTTTATTTAAGAATTATTTGATCTATAGCGGATAAATGGCGAAAAGGGACAAAAAAATATAATATATGTCGGAGTTAGTTGTCAATTGAATGTGAGGTAGACAGAATTTGACCTCCTTATTTTGATTAAACAATTGAAAATGTCATATATCTGGCTGATACGAGTTACATAATTAATGTTCTTAATTAAAAAGATTGACTTAGCATTAAGAATTAGAATCGACAACTTATTCCGGTAATAAACATTCTTAAATACGGTGTAGCCAACCAAAGGTTGTTATTTTGTTATTGTAATATGAAACTAGCTGTTAAATCGCTGTAATTTGATAATGATAATTAATGTTGGATTATTTCGTTATGTTTAAGGCATATAGCACTAAGATAATGTTGTTTATTATGATTTAAGTTCTGAGTGAACAGATGGCGCTTCGAACGCGCCATTGGACGGGGTTGTCGGTAGCGAATGAGAGTGGGGATGCCCTATAAAACGGCCTGCAGCCGTCATATCGTCAGTCTTGCTTAGTCTCGACTCAAGAGCACTCGCTCCCGACAAACCAGTCGGTTTACTCTAAGGGTTTAATACACCCTCATACAGGTTGATGCACGGTACTTTGGAAACCAAGTACATTGTTACTCTGCCTCCCTGTACTTACACCCTTAGTGGTGTTACTTCGTTTCTAATTAAAATAACATGAGTGATTATGATTAATTATTAGGTCACCTACCTTCTGTTTAATAAATTGCCGTTGTGTCTACCGTCAATACTTTGATCTTTTATTTGGTTTACTACGAATTATGGGCTTGGATACCCCTATCCAGATCATATACCGCCCTCCTGACACATCCATGATCCTACATCAGAAGTGGGATAGTGGACGTGATACACCACAAGAAAATAGCAAAGTTAAGTAAACAATTATGGCCGAGTGGCGTGACCAAGAGTTTATCCAAAGATGGAATGGATGGATAGATGATTGATTCTGCAACAAGCAACAACTGCGTCCTGCTGCGCCTCATTTGTGGTTTCTCGTGCGGGAAGCTAAGACATTACAATACCTGCTCCGATAACTCCGAAGATATTGGTTATTGAGTCAACGAACGTCTTCGTGTCCTGAACTTCAGTCCGAGCAAACAGAGACTGGGGCCCGACACAGCGTCGTATAGTCCTGTGTTCTATCGGGAACAGGATTGGATGGAAAACAAAGGAAAATCCGGTGAGTCATTCTCATTTTGTTGCGATTTTGTGATTTCGGGCGATAACAGTTAAGACGTCAAAGAGTAATTCCGTTTTAATTTAAATTTTGTTACGAAGATCAGGTAATTTGGATATAAGAATGAATTAATTTGGCTAAAACAATAAGTAAGTAGTCCATTTTTTGATTCGATTCTAACGTAGTGAAACATTTTTCTTCTTGAAAAGTATGAGTTGATGATTTTGTGATAATAACGAACTGGAAGCGGTACGAGTACGTGAGGTAATTCTAGTATGTCTGCTGCATAGACTATCTAGCCTTTCGGTTTGAGTTGTTTAATTAACGGATATTTGTTTCGAATGAAGGTAGTTTGACTACCCGCATTAAATTCTCAATTTTTGCTACATGACGAAAAACATGATCAAATGGCAATAAAAAAGGGGTTTACAAATGACTTTGAAGTACAAATTACTATTTACAAGCTTGGTTTTTCAGAGTTTTCTAAAATATGTTTGCGCTCAAATATCGTCGAAAAAATGCTTGGTAGTGATTCTCACATAAATGATAACAACGACATCAGCGACGACTATGTAACGACAGCAGTTAAATTAATTTTTAATTAAGTTTGTGTCATAGTTTCAATTTTTGATTACCATTTGTGAATCATGTGTCTTCGGCTTAGGCTGTATGCATGTTGAACCATCCGTAGACGCAAGCGTAAAATTCCGGGCTTCGATTTTTCCGGTTGCTGTGCTTCTACGACTGAGTGACGTGCGTTTGGTAAACGGTCGCTAATATTACTGAATAGATGCGATGGTTTTGTGTTGTGTGTGAACAGTGGATATTTCTCTTTAAGCAGAGTCAACAGATAAAAATAGTGAAAATGTATTTTTTACACCTAAACTTCTGATTTTTAATTAAATTCGGACGTTGAGATTTTAATTTTGTTTTTGTTTGGAAATGTTTTGACTAATCTTTGACAGACCATTATTAACTTAGTTGTTCTAGTAATACGACTTACAAGTAGACACTAACTTCTTCCGTTAAAAATTAACAAAAAAAAATTAAGGATTTGAAGAAGGACCTCCCTACATGCTGAAAATTGGTAAAATAGTTTTGTGTTGTGAGGCTACTAGTATGTATGAGTCTTTGTGTATGTGATATAATGACTGCACTGATGTGACGATGATTGGGAAAAACAAAATCATATTGACCTTCAATCGAGCCGCCAAGGACGTTGTCAAGGAACTGCCCCAAGTTTCGCCTGTTGTTATAATACTTACGGAGTGCCCATTATGATCTATTCTGATTTTTTAAATCAGCCCAAAGTTCCAGTTTCAAAAAAAAGAGTAGACCGCATCCCACGACATCAGAAATTATTTCAAATTGGGGTGATGGTTTCCGTGAAGTAGCCTGGGAAATTTGATTTTATGGAGGATGTTGTCACGGTGTGGAACAGCTGGATTAATAGTCATATTAGTTTTATTATTATTTTTGTCATGGTTGTCCGGAAACACTGCTGACGGAAGTTGATTTCACGATTATTTTCTATTCGACAATTAAATGAAAGCGACAAATATTTTGTGTTACATTCATTAGGGATGTAGGGTTTTGTGAATAATTGTTAAGGCTTTGGAAATGGTTTTATGACCATTGATTAGTATTCACAGTAATTGGGTCAAATTACTCATCTTACGTTTAATCACAATTGGCCGAACCGAGACTGTGCTGCTTTTTTTTTACGTTACAGATGTACCCACACATGAGGACGTGTGTCGCGCAGGTTGGCTGCGTCGAAGCATTACGCCTGTAGCACTGGTGACAGTTGGAAGAGTAGTTCATTGCAGTTTAAATCTTATTGCTTAATAACATTCTGTTTAACGTCCCTTCATTTGTTATTGCCTTTACGAAATTTCAAGCGGTTTCAACTTTCTATTCTGTTAATTCCTCGGGTACCGTTGTAAGACAGAACGACATTGATAACAATATTAATGATGAAAATGTTGATAATTAAGTACCGCCCCAAACATGTCGTAGCCTTTTAGATGACTAAGTTCTTTAAGATTGCCTGGAAGAGATAGCTCTTAACTGATGAGGCCACTAAATTAATAATCTTTTAATTTTTCTCTGTTTAGCTTACTATTTCTGGTGTACAATAAAGAGTCATTATCTATGTTGACGCCTCGGTTGTCTATTTTGACGCCTCGGTTGTCTATGTTGACGCCACGGTTGTCTATGTTGACGCCACGGTTGTCTATGTTGACGCCACGGTTGTCTATGTTGACGCCACGGTTGTCTATGTTGACGCCACGGTTGTCTATGTTGACGCCACGGTTGTCTATCTTGACGCCTCGTTTGTCTATCTTGACGCCTCGGTTGTCTATCTTGACGCCTCGGTTGTCTATCTTGACGCCTCGGTTGTCTATCTTGACGCCTCGGTTGTCTATCTTGACGCCTCGGTTGTCTATCTTGACGCCTCGGTTGTCTATCTTGACGCCTCGGTTGTCTATCTTGACGCCTCGGTTGTCTATCTTGACGCCTCGGTTGTCTATCTTGACGCCTCGGTTGTCTATCTTGACGCCTCGGTTGTCTATCTTGACGCCTCGGTTGTCTATCTTGACGCCTCGGTTGTCTATCTTGACGCCTCGGTTGTCTATTTTGACGCCTTGATTGTTTCTGTGATATTACAACTGTTTTTTTTTAAATGCTGTATTACCTAAATTGAATCATTGTTTTTTTTTGTAATTTGTGTGTTGTTTCTGTGATATACCAACTGTTTTATTGAATGCTGTATTACCTAAATTGAATATCATTGTTTTTTTGTACTATTTTTAGATATCATGGGTCAGAAAGGCCGAACGTTGCTTATTTCATAGCATTATTTTGTAGTTCCACATGAGGACATGTGATTGTCAGTTCTGGCCGTGTCGGAGTTAGTTGTCAATTGAATGTGAGGTAGACAGAATTTGACCTCCTTATTTTGATTAAACAATTGAAAATGTCATATATCTGGCTGATACGAGTTACATAATTAATGTTCTTAATTAAAAAGATTGACTTAGCATTAAGAATTAGAATCGACAACTTATTCCGGTAATAAACATTCTTAAATACGGTGTAGCCAACCAAAGGTTGTTATTTTGTTATTGTAATATGAAACTAGCTGTTAAATCGCTGTAATTTGATAATGATAATTAATGTTGGATTATTTCGTTATGTTTAAGGCATATAGCACTAAGATAATGTTGTTTATTATGATTTAAGTTCTGAGTGAACAGATGGCGCTTCGAACGCGCCATTGGACGGGGTTGTCGGTAGCGAATGAGAGTGGGGATGCCCTATAAAACGGCCTGCAGCCGTCATATCGTCAGTCTTGCTTAGTCTCGACTCAAGAGCACTCGCTCCCGACAAACCAGTCGGTTTACTCTAAGGGTTTAATACACCCTCATACAGGTTGATGCACGGTACTTTGGAAACCAAGTACATTGTTACTCTGCCTCCCTGTACTTACACCCTTAGTGGTGTTACTTCGTTTCTAATTAAAATAACATGAGTGATTATGATTAATTATTAGGTCACCTACCTTCTGTTTAATAAATTGCCGTTGTGTCTACCGTCAATACTTTGATCTTTTATTTGGTTTACTACGAATTATGGGCTTGGATACCCCTATCCAGATCATATACCGCCCTCCTGACACATCCAGGATCCTACATATATATTGTAGTGTATGTTTAAAGGCACACATACACCGTCTCGTGTGTTCGTGTGTGACCACACAGCGTCAGTGTTGCCTGAGCCATGGGCGAGTGTAGAGACTGTGCAGTGTGCTCATGCGGGCATTGTCAAGCCGTGATACGAATAAAGAACCCTAGCTTCTACATATATATATATATATGAACAGTAACACGAAATTACAGTTACGGTACCAAGAAAACCGTTTTCTGATTTTTTATTTATTTATGTAAGCATTAGCTGTTGTCCGCGACTCCGTCTGCGTAGAATTTGTTTAGCACTATCCCGCGGAAATTATACAATTTTCGACATAAAATGTATCCCATGTTCTTTTCCGGGACTCAAACTATTTTTATTCCGAATTTCATCTTAATCGGTTCACTGGTTTAGACGTGACGAGGTAACAAAAAAACCGACTTACAATCTTTCGCATTTATAATATTGGTGGTATTTCTCTCGGCAGCAGACAAAATGTTAAATGGTTTGTTTCTAATATACTTATACGTTTTATTTGAATTTATTATTGTTTCTCCCGTCCAAAGTACCAAAATCCCGATATATCTTAATTTTTATCAATAATAGGGTCATTCGATCTGGCAACTCTACCACAAATGTCAGACTGACACCGCCTATCGCCTACCTAATTTACATTGGCAAAACTTAAATGTAAAGCTTAAATATTATTATGTGAATTATTCTGATCCGATATTTAGCACTGAATATGAAATCAAGTTATGTAAAGCCACCAAAGTAAGGCTGGTGTGAGCACCGATAATCCTCATTTTTCTTTTAGTGTAGCTGGAGGAAGATGCTAATTGTGATATCATGGACATCATTCCGCACCAAAGTGCCCATACTCCAGGAGTTTGGCATCATGCAGCGTCTACCCTATCCGACCATAGTATAGTATACAGTCGCACATACTGCAGTATGTACTTTGAACACGTCTTCAGGCGGGATGGCGACTCCATAGAACCTGGTCGTGCAGAGAAGACTGGAAGGAATCAGGTTGCACGTCAGGTCACCTATGCGCTGGACTGACCAAGCGGAGGCCACTGTAGAAAACCAAAAAGACTGTCTGCCAACAAAGAGATATGGTGGGAGATAGTACAGAGAGCTCTCCGCCTCTACCCATAACGCGGATGCCTCAATGTGCCTACAAAGAGCGAAACGACAAAGAATAAAGTTTCATATTAATGGATTCATTAAATACAATAATGGTTGACACTTGAGTGGCATGGTTTTTTAATTGAGATCTGATTTTCTCAGATACATGTTTCACTATTGAGACCAGGCAAAAACTATGGGCTTGGATTTTATTAGACATATTGTGTCACAACTGTCCAGTGAGAAGTAAGTAAACATTGTTTGGTCGAACAAATTGGATCATGACCCAGGGTGGCACCTTTTAATAATCAATTTCACCATTATTTCCTTGACAAAAGTATGGGATGTCAACAAGACATTAGTAGCACAAAGCACCCTGGGTCATGATTCAATTTGTTCGACTGTACCTAATAATTTCACTGAAATCTGAATAAGGTAAGCCTATTGCTTACCTTGTAATTTTCTCTGTGTACCTGTTTTCTGTATCGTTTACTATTTCTGGTGTACAATAAAGAATATTTGTATTGTATTGTATTGTAAGTATTTGTATATTTGTTAGACAATTCTGGATGATGATTTTAATTATTATTTGGCCACCATGCCTTTGGAAATCTGTAGAATTTGCAATCAGTATTCTTGCTTGTGTTTTTGTAATTCATAAGAACACACCATGTTATGACCATATTTATATGTGTCTGTCTGTGGCACCGTAGCTCTTAAGAGGGTGGACTGATTTGAATGCGGTTTTTTTTATTTGAAAGCTAGTGTAACATGTATTGTTATTCACACAATTTGACTAGGTACCGGGTGTCAGATGTGGTTGACCTTTAAATACCAGAGAATTTTTACCCCATGCAATAACAGGAGCAAAAAATAAAATCATTTTTATATAAATAGATTATACAAATTTTCTACTATCATGGAACTCAGAGTAACACAATATGTTAATCAATCAGACATTCCTTCTAGATTAACAAATAAAAGTTGTCAATTTAACAATTTATTTTGTTCCAGTTAATTTTAAATGCTCACCTATTCTCAAGATACTGAAAACCTCAGGAGGACTTGAAGGCATGGAAAATAATTATTAAGAAATGCACTGAGAAACGTTAAAGAGATGCAGCGGCAGCCTTAGGGGGTGACGAACAGGGCAATCGCCCGGGTCCTCGCTCTTGCAGGGGCCTCGTGCAGTTACCCAACCAAATTAAAAAATATATAGATTATTTTTACTATATTTTCGCATCGCACGAAGGACAAAAAGCCTCGGCATAGACCTGCTGCCCGGAGCCTTGCATTGGGTGAGGCCATTGCTGAAGAGATTTTATTGAATAATTCATTTACTTACTGATGATGCTTAGATTAAAATTTGTTTGAAATCTTGCCTTCTTTGTTTTATTTACATTCCATATCTATAAAAAAGATATATTGAACCAGCTTTCTGAGACAGCATACCCGGAGCGATTCACCAAGATCCCTAATCTTTAAAACACGAGCCTATCAGTCTCTAAGGACTGACAACGCACCTGTGTGTGTGCCACCAGAGTTGAGGTCACACACAAGAACATTTTGTCTATGTATTGACATCAGATTTCATTTTATTTTCTGATTTTCCATGTATGAAATGTGAGACTACCTAACTAAAGTACAATTCAATAGAATCTGTCAATTTTCTACACATTTAACACACCCTAACGTGGGCACGCTTGATTATATATCCCTGTTGTTGCAATTATCATCTAAAAGGAATCAAAACAATAATAGTCACATCACAAAGCCTTAGGCAGCCTGGGTTCATATTAGTAGGCTGGAAGTGTCTACAGGATTGTTAAGATTCTATTGAATTGGAGTATAGTTTTATTGGCCACTTTTTATCCCGATATTCCCTTGGAGAAGGGATTAAGACCCACTTGCAGGTAAAAATAAATCTAGATTTAGTTGTTAAACCTGGCTTAAGCTTGACAGTTCCATACATTTTGACACTACTAAACTAAGCTTACGCTAACTCTAGATTTATGTGTTTCCAGCAAGTGGCCATTAATCTTGAAAACCACTGAACATGAAATTTATTTATATTTGCTTATTTATCTTTAAAAAATAATTTATTTTAGATAAAAATATCCTTAAAAATTAAGACCATAGGTATGGCAGCCACTGGCTGGCACAGACCTGTGCTTCACCTTGCTGTTTCACCCTGAGTGAAGCAAGGGGATATAACCTAGCCCTGTGTTTTACCCAGGTGAAGCACGGATATTCACTAGTCATTTGTCAGTTGGAGCACAGGGACTAGTGCATAACCCATGCTTCACTCAGGTGAACAGCGAGGTAAAGTATGAGTCTGTACCCCTGCTGGCTAATAGATTGGTTCTTCTTTCAGAATAATGGTTAACTTGTACCTACTTTATTACAGTAGAAAGTTTTATAATTCCCTAAATAGTAACTTTTTCTTTCCCATTACATAGGATATATATATTACGTAGGATATTTTTTTTGTATAGGTAATTTTAATTTTACAGCACATTGGTTTTACTGTAATGCTATACTTAATTCTTTCTTGGCAAATAAATAAATAAATATTATTAAAGTCATATTCATCCTAGAATAGAGTATGCATTTAGGAATAAACAGTGAAACATTTTACTGATGTTTTATTAAGTATAGGTTTACTAATATGTTGCATAAAATCTAATCTCATAATTTTGTTTCTCATAACAACCTTTAGCAGAATCAACATTGAAGGCACAAAATCAGAGTTTTTATTACACTTATCAAATTTAAGTTTTTGTTAGGTATGTAATCCACACTTATATTATAAATGCGAAAGTGTGTGTCTGTTTGATAACTCTTTATACACTTGAACTGCTAAACTTGGTTAGGTGATTAATTCAAGATAGTTCGAGTACCAGGGATGAAGATTTTTATCCTGGAAAATACACATTACCTGTACGAGAGTGATAAACAAATTCTGGTCAGACAAAATCATGGGTGAAAACTAGTTTAAAACGAACTACCTTAACTAATTTCAAACAAATAAAATTAAGAGGTGGGAAAATTAGACTTAAAGATTTTATACACCAAAGATATATTCTTTAATAGGCATTTGTATATTAACAAGGATAATTTATATAATGAGATTAAAGTTGAGCACAGTGCAGACATTTGGTGTAGCTTTGTAAATAGAATATAATAAATAATATGAAGGATTTGAAGAACAGATCGCAACCACAAACTTGAAGATACTGCATTTATAAGCAGCCCTCCCACTAGGTAGACCAATGATTTTAGGTAAATTTTGTTGTTTTACAATCTTCATTTAATAGTGGACCTCTTCTGTTTTTGGTAATGATCCAGATCATGCAGTCTCATCCTAAAAAAATATCAATTGACAATATTAGATTATAGGCAGTTACTGACCGAGTCTGTAATTTTTGAAGGTAACATCATTTAATTGCATTCCTGCATTGCAGTTAGTCTGTCAAAAATAATGGTTACATGAGTGAAGCTATGTGTAAAGGCAAGTTCATAATTCCATACTATTATTTAATTTTAAAATGCGATTCCTTTATGTCTGTTCCTGCTGAACCAATATACTTAAATGAAATTTTTTAACTACAGAGATAAATAGGTACATATGCCTATCAGGGCTATCTGCCGTGTGGGGCCCTGGCCTGGAACACACAACAACTTGGGGCACTTTTGAAAATTAAATAAAGTTTTTCTTAAAACCACAATTATGGTACAGACAGAATTTGTGAAGTGAGAAGAGCTAAGGATAGTTTTTATCAAGGAGCGATAAACGAATTGCTGCGACCAAGTCGCAGGCAACGGACAATAAGTATTATGTACATTTATATTACCATCTTTTCAAGAGATAAAGAACCGTTTTTCGAAATCTGTCAACATAGTATGTAGGTAAAATTGAGAAATTATTGAATTCTAGAGAACTATTATTACTAATGCAGTCGCAATATTTAGTTTTAAGCCAGATACGGAACAGGAAAATATGAAAAAAAAAATGCATCAACAGTACGATTGGTAAATAAACAAAATTCTTACCTACCAGTCAATAAAACTGGGAACATTGGTCCCAGCCTCACCCAACAAACAGTTGCAGGAAACTTCCATTCCTACAATTTTGGTACTTAATAAATAAACATTGATCATCTTCAATTCAATGATTTCGTCCTTTAGGAAAGGTAGTACGCATCATTATTACTCTTTTTCTGCGGCCCGTCGTTGATGTTATGAATTTCACGTTTTTCTACATACAATTAGAAGTAAATTTCACTTTACTTTTATTTATTTTAGTTTTATTAATTAGAGCAGCTGATCTTGTTTACGCACAATATTGCCTCCATCTTGAATTTACGTTACTTTGATCGAATCATCGAAATAGTAAGTACTATTTCGATGGATCGAATCGAGCACACGCAAACGGAATAGTCTCAAACGAAAGGCGCGAATGTTTAGTTTCAAATTCGTACGACTAACGCAAACGAGCGCTCACCGCGCCAATAGTTGCGTTCAAAAATGATCGACGGAATTATGTACGTCAACTTAGAGCTACCTCTTTGCTTGAAGTTGTTTTGGCCAATGATCACCATTCATTCTTTTATAGGATTTTCGCGATTACCAAGTATTTATTTTAGTGTTTGGGGCTTAATGGCCACTTGCTGGAAACACATAAATCTCGAGTTAGCGTTAAGCTTAGTTTAGTAGTGTCAAAATGTATGGAACTGTCAAGCTTAAGCCAGGTTTAACAACTAAATCTAGATTTATTTTTACCTGCAAGTGGGTCTTAATCCCTTCTCCAAGGGAATATCGGGATAAAAAGTAGCGCGTTCAGCGCGGGGCCTGTAACAAATTCTGTCAAGAGGCCTTTGGTTTGCTATAGTTTCTCAGTTAAAGGCTCTTAAATAAAACAAAACTATTACAAATGAACTTTTTTTTACGGTCAGACAGGTATTAGACCGCGGGGCCCCCCGAGTCGCGGGGCCCGTAGCATTTGCTACTCTTGCTACGTGGCTAATCCGGTACTGGTCTATGCGCGCCTCTGCGCACACGCCTGACGCGCTGCAGTACCGGGGCAGCCCCAGCAGCATCCTCAACTCTTTGTTATATTGGACACGCAGGGCGTTGAGAGCAGGGTTGTTGCTGATGCAGGTTTTTACTATATCAGCGGATGCTGATGCTGATGCTGATTTTCTTAGACCAATATCAGCGGATGCTGATGCTGATGCTGATTTTCTTAGACCAATATCAGCGGATGCTGATGCTGATGCTGATATTAATAAATTACTTCAATAAATCATATCCTACTAGGAAATTATAATAGTAAAACAATAAAAGGCTATTTTATTTTTATTTCTTATTCTTCTGGATGTTTAAATTTTAAGTGATTTTTTAACGAGGTATTTGTACGTCCTTTACGAGAATAATCTTTTTTACAAATATTACACTGCGGTATCCTTGTCCACCAATGTAAAATATTTTCATATTACACTTTTCATCGGAAGAGGGATTATAAATTAATTTCACTTTGAATAAGAACTGTTTTCACTTCTCATGCTCTAAAAATGGGTCAATATAGCCTTACGAGACGGGAGTAAAGTGAGCACTTTACTCCCTAGGGAGTAAAAGTAATTAATTTTTTAATTTACTTCGAGCGACTTAGATAAACTCAAACAGCCAGTTACTTGCAAAAAATAAGTTTGTGTGTGGACCATTTTAATGACGAAAATGTTACGTTCTTAGTCTACGTGGTCTTAGTTCTATGCTTTTTCCGCATAGAAGGTGGCGCCACTCTATTTTTCCGTTTGTGTATGGACCATTTTGCCGGTGCTATTTTGTTAGTATCTGTATTGGTAGTATCTGTGTTGGGATGGAAAAAAATACTTACCGTGAAAACTTTGAAATTGTTGTAGAGCGTAAATCGTAAACGATTAAAATAAATTGATTATTCTCACAATGCCATCAAGTGATAGTGAAAATTATGATGTTGACCAAAGAGTAATAGACATAATTGATAATCTTTTACCGCCGAAATCTAGAAAGATTTATTTTTATTTTTTGTTAAATCTTTTTGTACTTAATTGACTATTTTTTCTCGCAAACGAAGTGAAAAATAGAGTTTTCACCGCGAGACTAAAAGTCAATATAAACCCTCGGATACATAGACACCCTCGCTAAAGCTCGGGTGGCTAACCACCTCGGGTATATATTGGCTTATTTTAGTCTCTCGATAAAAAATATACTATTATGGATTACTTATTTATAATTATAATTATTACATTACGTACGCACGTCATACATAAAGAAAACACTTTCAACTAATTGTTGACAAAACAATCAAATGAGGGAACAAGTGACAGCTTTTATTGTATAACTGTCTGTGATTCTACGAATAAATGCTGTGATTGGTCGAAACTTCCACGTGCCTCGCGGTAAGTCCTGCTTTCAACAAACACGTTACGACTTGAATATCAGCATTAAAAATCAGCATCAATTGTTGCTGATGCTGATGCGGATGCTGATATTAAAAACCATGCTGATTATCCGCGGATGCTGATGCTGATGCTGATATTCGCAACAACCCTGGTTGAGAGCTGCAAGCTCTCTGAGTACACTTGGTCCACAGACTGCACGTATAAAAAGTTTGACAATATACCTTAAAAAGAGTTTTCTTGACATCTTTTGTGCATTATGACTTGTACCTAATATTTTTTGGAATTTCTGTTTACTGAGGTAAGTACTAGGTACCTATACACCAGTGGGGACACGTCCAAATTAATAGGTCGATTCTCATCAGATTGGTTATTTTAAATACTTTATCCTACGCTTTATCCTAAGTTTATATTTAATTTAAAACAATACTAGACGTACAGATTTTTTTTTACATACATTACAGTTGAACAATTTATAGTTACCGTGGGAAAATTCGACTTCCAATAGCAAGGACACAAAAACACACGGTTTGATTATCCGAACTTTTATTGTCCGATTTGTCCGATCTATTCTCGGTCTCACTCAATTACTTTGGATAAACGAGGTACGTGCTAACTTGACGCACATTGCTTTCACATGAGAAATTAAATCCTACAGTGTGTACCTGAAGGGCTACTCCAAAACACATCGTTCGAAGTTCGTGTCGTGCGGTCCCTCTCACACTTATACTATTTAATACGAGAGCGAGAGGGATCGCACGACACGAACTTCGAACGTTGTGTTTCGGAGTAGCCCTTCTGTGTGCACTTGTGGTTGTTTGAGCCCGTGTATATGTAGGCACAATAAAAGTTGTGTGTATTGAGATGTAGGTATTATATGTTCAGGACTTAGATTATAGTCTAAGTTTCAGGAATGGTGATCGTTGTGAATGGAAAGTTAATAAATTATTACACATAATGTTCTGGGGGCACGGCAGTGCCCCCGCCAAGTCGAGCAAAAAAAAACAAAGGCACGGCCGTACCATACTTTTCTCGAAGCCATTCAGGCTCTTTTTTTTGTCTGTAAGTAAGTATTTAATTAATTAGGAACTTTGTAAGAAGAATTAAAGCTTATTCGATATAAATGCTTGTTTTTTTGTTCCGAAACCTCGCAACTTCCGGTTGCTTTTTTTTATTACTAGATATAACTGTATTTAAGATTTTGAACTATTCGATCCCTCATAACCATGGATAAAGCATGGAACATCTTTCACGCAAAAAATTTCTTCTTCCTATTCTCCACATCACTTTTTACAATATATGAATTATGACACAGGATACGCATGGCCTCAACTCACTAGTCGGAAGGCACGTGACAATTTTACTTTAAAATTCGCGGTCGCAATAGTTTGCGTTAGCGAGCTCCACGCAAACTATTGCGAACGTGAAAGACTGAACTCACACTCGCAATTGTTCGTCTCAAACGTTACGCAGTCGAAGTGAGTTGCTATTCTATTCGAAAAGTGAACCGTACTCACTGTTTTTGTTAGGAAACGTATCGACGATCGAGCGTTACGTATCGACGATCGAAACTTACGTATCGACGATCGAATGCTCGATTTACGTCGTTGTATAGTTAACGACTGTTTTGTGAAAACGCTACACTAGAGGTACAGTGCCTCTACAAATAATTTACGCAGTCGTTATTGAGTGCGGTCACTGTAAACTCATGGTACCTAGTGGTACTGTTCTGTGCATGAGAACGTAGAAAAAATGCGCATGTCTCGAATTGGTCCCAAATTAATAACAAACTATCGGTCTTGTAAACGGAGCTGATCTTTTTTTGGGACCAGTTAAAAAAAATATTATTTTGATATTATAAAGTTAAATGACATTCATCATCATCATCATGTGAGTCATAGGACCTCCACAGTAGGACGCCCACCAACGAGGTGGAAGAACTTCGCTAACGCCGAGGGTTCATGGTTCAGGCCGCTTCCAACCAAAGATACTGGATATCTAAAAAGGCTTTTTTGAGAAAAGGCTTTTGCCCTGCAGTGGGATGATGACTTAATTCGCACGTTCATGTCAACAATATGTTCAAATATCGGACTGTCACAAGACGTCAACGCTATATAGATTATACACCGCAGACGTGACACAGCTATTTTACCTACGAAACGTAATCATTTTGCATCTGGCAAAATAGATATTTTCGAAAAAAAAAAACTTTTTAACTGCATTTTTTTAATCAATTGAAAGAAATTATCTTAATAAATAGGCAGATAGTGAATGAGGTTTTGAAAAAAAGCTGAAGCACTAAAAATGTGATTGAAACCTGTAATTCAACGGTTCTTAAGCCTTTATCGCAATGGAACCCCTTATTGGAAATTTAAAATTTGCCGGAGCCCCAAAATAGTCAAAAATGGTGTACTGAGTAATATTATATTATTATTATTTTTTTGTTTTTTTAGTAGCAATGTATGCTTGCTCAACGAAATTTCAGATTTTTTAAAAGCGAAAAAGATTTTCGGAATGCCGGAGGGGATTTGAATGTTATTAGTTACTAAAATGCGTATCGCGTGACATATTGACGTTCATAAAAATTAGTACATGGAAAAAGAATGACAGGTAGGTATAAATAAAGCAATTAAACGAATTGTCATGCTTGTTCAGTCACAATTTTTTACCTACAACCAATTCTGAATGGGATCGTCTGCACGTTTTAGTCTATGATTGTAAGATGGCGTAATGTCAACGACTTTCTAACCTTCGATGCGTTACGTCTTATTTTAAAAATGTTTTTATTGTGGTATTACAATATTATTAGTTGCTTAATCACTTGTACAAGATGTAATTTTACTTACTTGAGTAGTGAATTGTTACTTACGTGCAGGTTCACGCCTATATTCGCAGTCTCAATCAAAAACTAGTTCGTCCGCCGCTCATGAATGTCAAAGTCATACTAAAGTCCTTTGCACAGTGCAAGGTGCAAAGCAGTGGAACACAATGAGTGTTCGGATGGCGTAATCTAGTAAGTACATATACATCAATGGTACTGGTGATGTAACAAATGTAATTTTTTGAACATTCGCTAATGCGAATGTTCAGTTTTTCGTTCTGGCGCCAAATCGTCCATGGCAGGTTCGTTCGAACGGTTCGAACGAAGTGCGTTCTATTTGTATTAATTTGTTCAGAGAATTACTGAGTTTATACGAAAGCATCGCGAAGTAAATAAATAAATACGTATTTAATACCAAATGATTAAGTGAATACTGATAATGTGACAAGGTTGTTATTTTTTTTTATAAAACATGAGAAATTAATGTTTTTTTGATTTTATTAACCTACTATTATCTAATAATTGTATTTTTTCTGATATTCATATTCGCAAAACATTCGCAGAAATTTTGCGAATGCGAATATTCGTTACATCGCTAGTCTGTAATTTTTATTCGGTTTTAGGCATGGGCTACCAACTCATACAAGATATATTTAGTACTAAAAAACGGCAATAGATGGCACTACCATGAACATCTGTAAAGTATAAAATGTAAATAAGCCGAATTAAGTAGAAATATTGATATTAAAATAAAGAATAGCATATTTTATAAACACAACTTCACATCAACTTTATTTCAACTCCTTAATTTGAAGATAAGAAACATCATAAATAATAAATTGAGAATACGAAAGTATAGGCTACATGTGACTACGTTTCAGCTATGAGGTTTTCGTAGTAGTTTGCAAAAGTAACGCTAGATGGCGTAAAACCGGTATGCGCATGCAGCGGGCTACTATGTAATTCGAAACACGAAGTTCGTGTCGTGCGGTCTCTTTCGCTCTCGTAATAAATAGTATAAGTGTCAGAGGGACCGCACGACACGAACTTCGAGTTTCGATTTTCAGAGTAGCCTGCCTACTGTGCTGAAGGGCTACTCCGAAACACGACGTTCGAAGTTCGTATCGTGCGATCTCTCTCACACTTATACTATTTAATACGTGAGCGAGAGGGATCGCACGACACGAACTTCGAACGTTGTGTTTCGGAGTAGCCCCGTTCCGGAGCTATAGGCCCTGGAAGTTTTTGCTACCCTTGGATCAGGGGTCTGGTTAGGCTGGTCAATGTGCTAAAAGTGGGGGGGGGGGGATGAAATTTTGGGGTTGGGTCCGGGGTAGTCCCGTAGGGGGTGGGCTTGGGAGGGGGTTGAAAATTTGGCTATTTTTGAGCTAGGACGCACCGTTTCTGAGATATTAGAGGATTTTGAAAAACACCAAACCAAGTATATACACTACACAACACTTATATTTATATACTATAATTGCATAATCGCATAATAGCAGGTGGTAGGACCTTGTGCAAGGTCCGCCCGGATTGCTACCACCATCTTGCTCGCTAATCCTGCCGGGAAGCAGCAGTGCTTGCACTGTTGTGTTTCGGCGCGGAGAGTAAGACAGCCGGTGAAATTACTGGCACTTGAGGTATTCCAACTTAGGCCTCTAGGTTGGCAACGCATCTGCAATACCCCTGATGTTGCAGATGTTTACGGGCGTCGGTGATCTCTTACCACCAGGAGACCCACTTGCTCGTTTGCCTTCCAGTCGAATAAAAAAAAAATTAAAACTACATTATCGTCACTACTCTACTACGAAACTTGAAGTTCGTGTCGTGCGGTCCCTCTGACACTTAAACTATTTAATACGAGAGCGAGAGGGACGGTACGATACGAACTTTGAGTTTCGTAGTATAGCCCTAAGCTGTAGATAATCTATAAACTAAAATGGCTGACAGCGTTTTCAGCAGATTACGAATAGGTTTGGATCTACGAAACCTCGATTGCTTACGCACTGACCAGCGGCCGTGAGTAGGTTATATAACGTAGCGCCATCTACCAACCCTGTCATGTCCTAGTCAAGCTATATATTGGGCTAACAAGCGACACCCGTATCATTAGTGTCTCGCTAGATGGCATATAGGTATCGTGTTATTTGTGTTCTCAGTGGTGCCTTCTATTGTAAAATAAAGAAAAGAAAAATAGCCAGTTGTATAGCCAGTATTAGGGTGATACCGTTTGCTTGTACTAGGTGGTGTCTCTGTATATTATGTTCTCTGTGGTTTTAGGTATGATAATTGCCGAAGTTTAAGATAGTAAAAGAAGATGAGATTCAGACGGTTTTTTATTTTGCAAAGATTTTTTTGCCAAATTTCCGTGTTTCAAAATAGGCTCTATGTTAAAGTAACCTATCACTGTCAAATGATAATAAAACAAAACAATAACACCTAAATGCCGCTCCAGTGCGTCAGGTGTCAATAATTGTCCCACCGCAGCCAAAGGGTTATTCCATCCCCTGCAAAAGAGTCTATTTACAACCCTATTTCACCACCAACGTAACCCTTCACTTACTAACAATAGGGTACAATTTCCTTTATTCCGAGGGTATGTGACAGATTTTACCCGCCATATTACGGTGACCTGTGTATAGTTGTCAGTGCTAAAGAAAGACAGGTCAGCTTAGGTTGGTAGTTAGCTTTCTTAATACAAATTAAAGTTAATGGCTAGAAATTATAGCGCTGTAACAGCATCGCGATTTATGAAGATAATCCCGGTTTGTGTTTAATAAAAGCTTTAACAATGGAACATTTTTAATGGCTTCTTATCTCCACAGATAGCACTTAAGTATACATACTTAAAGTACTGGTTTAAATAGTATTTAGGTACACGAACTTTTAAGCAAAAAAAAAATATTAAAAAATCAAAGACTCCAATTTTTTTAAAAATCGCTGCTGAATTAATGTTGTTCAGTTTGACGAGGACATCTCTTATGTTTTTATTTTTTGCCCGTATTACAGGCCACACCCGGTATATACTTAATAATTAAGTTATATAATTTAAGCGTTCTAGGTTGAAAAAAATTACATCTTTTATTGCTACAGCTAACTTTCATTATATCTTGTGAACGTTATTAATGTGAAATTAGATATTTTGTCATTAAAACTCGCGGGACGCACCCGCACTAAAGTGGTGAAGCGATGCGGAACCTCAACTAAGTATATTATCTTCATTTTTTTTATTGACAAAAGCCACGAAGCCGCAGACAGACAGACATTGGCGTCAAACTTATAACACCCCTTTTTGCGTAGGGGGTTAAAAATGTCGCTCAACCGATGGAATTTATCATCAACTATAAAAGCGCTCGTTAATTCCCGAAACTGTTGCGACCACACAGTTTACGAGGCTGTCCTTTATCGCAAAGGTCGGGCAAATGTCGCGGCCTTTAGGTCCCAAGGGACGACATACTGTGCTACACACAGTGCTGCTTGCAATGTTTAGTGTTGTCTCTAATAGTGGCACTTCACTTGGCATTGCGTATTCGCGTTGCGCTGTTGACATCTCCATCACTCATTGTACAAATTAAATAATTTATCTTTTTCGTACACGCAAATATATCGGCGAATATGCTAAGTGAAGTGCCAGCGTTAAGCAATAACTGTGTTTAATGACCCAATAGCTTAGTGGTTAGAACCTGACTACAATTTTTGAGGTACCGGAATCAATCCCAGTCGGCAGATAATTATCTATTAGTGATGTCGAATGTCAGTTTTTGAACATTCGCGAATGCCAAGCAAATATCTGCTACCGACATTCGCAAATGCGAATGCGAATATTAAATTTTTCGTTCTGGCGCCAAATTATCTATAGCAGTCTTGTTCGAACGAAGGCGTTCCGTTTGTATTTTGTACTGAGTTTATTCGAACGCATCAAATGAAGTTTTTTTTATAAGAAACATAAGAAATGAATGTACCTACCTATTATGATTTTATTAACCTACTATGATCTAATAAGTATTTTTATTTTTTCCGATATTCATATTCGCAGAAATTTTGCGAATGCATATGCAAATACATATTCGCTACATCACTATTGTGTATTTATACGTAAAACACTATGTTATCGACTCTTGGGTTTTTAATGCGCATTAAAGTTCGCAACCATCTATTTTTTTTAGTAAGTTTATAATTTATCCGTTGTCTAATATCCATCTATAACACAAATATTGCTTAGGTTACATTAAAGAATAATTCCAAAAGTCAGTTTGAAGGAAAAAAGAAATGTTGTTGTGGTTTTTTTTTAATATTGGCCAATTTTCTAATTAGTCATAATAATATCCAGGAATTATTGGTTAGGTAATAGTGTGATCTACCCTAATCCAGACCTGTCATCACTACACTGAGGCCGTATTGTCTAACGTTTTTGATACTCGCGATTGCAATCAAATGACAGTTTTTGTATGCAAAAACTGTCATTTAACTGTGATCGCGAGTGTCAGTAACTTTATGTACTTAACGCAATAGACCATCTCTGGACTGAGTTATAAAAAAAGAAAACAAGATGCAATTTTTTAAATCCACCTCCGTTCTAATGAACAAGCGTATTTTGAAAATGGATTGTGTTCGAAATTTAAACTGTCCGACCGCGTCCCCCGAGCTCCGATGACGTATGACACCCGCGAGGGTGATCAACTTGCAACTTCCCGCCAAATTCTCTTACACGTCGTTCAGGGGAAATTACCCTGTATTCGACGAGCACTAGGGTACCCGGGTAAAATTTCGCGGATAAAAATAAAGTTGTATTGCAGAAAAGATGACGAATTTGTTGTCATAGCATAGGGCTGTGGTATTTATGGAGTGTGTGGGTGTTATGGCGTTTGTAATGGAAACACCATACCTGTATTATCCTGAGAAATGGGTGCTGTACGGTAAATTTTAGTTTGAGTGTAACTAATTCAAGTTGCAGAGGCAGTGACAAACCTACATTTAAGGGACCAAAACACCTGTGATGCGTCCGTCCATGGAACGAAGGCAGGTTTTTGCATACTTTGGAACCGCGCCTAACATTACGTGTTTTCCCACAAATTTGAAAAAAAAATTGGGTTCAGTGATTTTCAGATTTTTAGGGTAGCGTAGATTAGTATCTACTCAAGGTGTCAAACGGAAACCTATACTGTCACGCACGTTTCTGTCTGTCTGTCGTCTACTACTTGGATTTTTAAATTTTCACTGTATGTTTATACATCTTATTGATCCAAGGCCAGACCCTTGGCTTTACGCAAACCACGTAAGCCAAAAAAAAAGAAACAAAACGCAGCAAAGAGTAGAGTAAGGCCACAAGACATGCCCTAATTACAATTAGGGCAATCATCGGATGGGTCGGAGCCGGGGCGCTAACGCAATAACGGTGATGGATCGCGCCTGCCCCCGCGACGGTCGTGTCAAAAATATGAAAAACAACAAGAACAGTCGCAGTTAACACCATATAACAAATATCCCATGACGCAACTCTAATCAAATTAAGTATTTTTGGCGCTGGAAACCGTTAATAGGGATGATGACGCCATTAAAAAATTATTCTAATTCACAACTCCAGTAAAAAAACGCTTTATTTTAGCCTAGCCAATTTTCAATTTACTGTAAAATTATATTTTTGTTGCTTTAAAGCAAATAAATAGTTAGTTGATTGAGTTGCCAGATAATGACGCCATACTTCGCAATTGCCATTGAAACTCTATGGAAGAATTGTGTTTTGACAGCTCTTAAAAAGTACGTCAGTTGATTGGTGGTGTCATCATCCCTATTTACCAATTAACTGTCAAATTTAATTATAAGATGCTTATGCCTAGTTATAGTTCTTTTAAAGTCAGTCGAGTTTGCGGAAAGTGACATCATGGCTGTCATAGGTGTGTCATACAAAAATAATAAGGGTGTCTTAAGTTGGAAGTTCTGCAATAGAGGAGTTCCTTATGTACTGAGTCGAGTCTCGTCATTTGAGTCGTAATAAAAAGAACTCCCAGAACTCGAGTCTTTTACAACACTAGGTCTGTCCCTAACCATGAGGCTTTAAATGCAAGATTCGATTTGACTCGCGTAAATGCTTCTTTTATTCTGCAACTTTTAAAAACATGACCGGTGTTCTTTTTATTTATTTTTTTCATACAGATTAAATATAAAATTCATTACAATATTAAATTAACAGATATTATTGACAGATTGTTAAATGTTTATCACAGAGATGTCAAGTCATTTAAAAACCCTCGTATCAAGCAAAATCCCTGCACCAGTGAGGCAGCGATAACAGCGCCATTATGCCCGATTCGCTGATATAACGATAAACTCTGAGGGCCAATAAATTATCGAAATTTAAGTTATTTAAAAATGTTACAAAAATAGCTCAGTTATGTGAGTAGAATCGGACCACTGAAAGTAGAACTAACTGTTACCAAAATATTTCAAACGAAAATTATTTTCCCAAATTTACTCACATTCTAACAACTGGCCATGAAAACATGAGAAAAAATAAATTCTGAGTTTTTTATCGTGACAACATCGGCTTCCGCAAATGTCAAATTTTAAAAACGATAAAGCGTTCGGATTCACGCACGGGGCTCCATTGTCGTCACAACTAAAGGGTTTTTCGAGTGTACTTTTCAATTTGCCATCACTGCCGACGTGTGGGGCGTGGGTAGAGCCGCTTCAATTATATAATTTTATATACGTAATTTAAAGTGCTGAAACAGTCGGTGCTTGAGCGATTAAAATGTTTGTCCGCATTCGTGCATGCGTGATTTCATCAGACTAGCAGGGCCGCAAATAAAATCGAAAACTTGACTGGAGTTTTTACTTTAAACTCTGCTTAAATTAAAACTATAATTGGTAATTAAGCATTAGTGTCTACAAATTATTGGACGACCGTATGGCCAAGTGGTTAGAGAACCTGACTACGAAGCTTGAGATCCAGCAGCGCTACTGCGAAGTTCGTATCGTACCGTCCCTCTCGCTCTCGTGACATGAATCATACATTAACTACTCCAAAGTAATACTACTCCAAAGCTTCCACTGTTCTTGGTCAAATCAAGTTCGTGTAATAGTAGGACTTTTTTTTCAATGGTCTGTTCAAAAACCGTACAGGGCGCAGCGGAAATGAAACCGAGCATGTCGCGATGGAATCGTCCGAACTATTGTGGTGGGCGAAACTACGTGAAACGAAACGCATCTGTCAAACGAGGCGGGAATTTAGAAAAAAATAATCTGCGCGAGAAAAAAATGTAATGTAAGCTAATGTCCTCGCAGCCAGTATTAAAAATAAGGCGATATAAATTCTTTAAATAGGTACTCAAGGCATCTTAATTAAAAAGTAAAATTATTCAGACTTGTTTGGCGTCAACTTGTTTTTGTGACAGGTTTTTTAATATAAAACTTAATTTCCGAATAAAAATACCAAGACATCGCCTACATCGCTACTATTATTGACAAGGACTCGTATAGAACCCTCGAAACGCA
Organism: Choristoneura rosaceana; assembly: GCA_037349165.1. NCBI lineage: Eukaryota > Metazoa > Arthropoda > Insecta > Lepidoptera > Tortricidae > Choristoneura > Choristoneura rosaceana. Next base: position 2,376,060 of record JAZBNJ010000002.1, read on the forward strand.
GGGACACGGATCATAAAAATATGACACGTACACAGAACAAAATTGGTAAAAGGATTTCGCAGTTCCACAAGGGAGTGTATTGGGCCCATAACAATATGTGTAGTAGAGTAGGTAGTTGTTACCATACCATACCATAACTTTTTGTTGTTAGATTTGGAACTTTGTGCTAAGCGTTTTAACGTGGCGTTTTGCTTGGGAAGTTTTTCAATCGGTTTCTCGCTCACGTGCATACGTCAGATGAAATGAATAAATTTATTGTTAGATCGTTCTTGCTTAAACTTTTATATTATTTTAGTTCATAACAGTATATTTTTATTTTAATATTTTTTTTGACTGGGTGATAAATTCAGAAAGGGTGTATATACAATACAATACACATCGTAGAATATTTACTTAATGCATAAATATTTTTTGTGGTTCCTCATACTACAAAGCTCTATGATAAACATACGTCGTTTGCGCTTAAAAATAAGCCTTCTCTATAGGCCTTATGGCAGATGCTCCCTGCATTTTTCCATAACAAACATTTTATAATCCGATTAAAAAGCATAAAGTATTCTTGTTTCGTTGTAATTAAGGCCATTAGGTGCCGGAACATGGCCGCCCGGTTTCCGTTTCCGGGAACTTTTTAATTTTTCATTTACGCTCTGCGATTTCAATTTTTCCTTTTAATTCCTCATTAAACTTGGTCACGGTTTGCTCCCGGCGTTTTAGGAAATAGGAAAAATTGCGACAATTATCATGTTGATTGATGATTGTTTTTAGGGTGTTTATTGTTGTATGAAGTAGAGTAGTAAGATGTATAAAGTCATACCATGTCTTCGGTTCTTCGCTAATATGTGGTACAGTCACGGTTTATGGTACAATCGAGTTCATATACTTATGAGCAAAATTTTCGATCAAAAATATCTGAACACGCACGCCGTTAACAAATAGTCGTATATTCAAATATTTTTGATCAACTTTTTGGTCACACTTTATGAAATTAACTGTACAGTAGGGTTCCACGTCATTTATCGCACAAAAAGTATTTGTAAAAAAAAAATTTTTTTCCACATTTTTTTGTCCTGACTGTACTTACATTTTGTTGGCTCTACAGTCACCAGCGCGAATATCTAATCTATCATAACGAATCGTGCATAAATATCTGATACGACTCTATTTCTAGGGCCGGAAGGACGTGTCACATATTTTTGCATCTGAAGGATATGGAAGTGTTCTTTGTCCAACAGTGGACATCCTATGGCTGATATGATTGGTGATGATCAGTGATCGGATAATCGGATGCATATTTACGTAAAAAAAAAATTAAAATTAAAACTGTTTATTTCAATAAAAAATACACGTACATTTAATTAATTAACCACTAATCCTTAATTAATAGGATTGTTGTAGTCAATATTTATAATATAACTTGATTATTTGGAATGAATGGATACAATAATTATAATTTAAAGTTGAGGTGTTGCCTAATGCACTTTTGAATCTAAAAAATCCCGGGATTTCATAATTGCCATTTTTTTACTATAGAATCAAATCGTGTATGGGTATATTTACTTATTTTAAGGTGTAGGCTAAAATGAAATCCGGGATTTTGGAATTTTCAAACAACAATTTTAGTGTTTTCCTTATAGAATCAAACAGTCGTTTCCTCACCATGTTACAGACTAGTTTCGCATTCCCGATTTTTTTTTTAAATATTATGTTTTAAGAAGCCTCTTCCATAATATCCTAGCCAAAAATGAACTTTATGTGATGATGATGATTATGGTGATATTTACTAATAAAAGTTCTACTAAAAAGGCTAAACTATTTTCTTGGCCTAGTTTATTCTGTATCCGATCACTCACTAAAACTGAATCGGAACTGCGATTGAACCACTTGTGCAGTCTACAGCAATTACATTGCAGTCGGTTTGCAGTCCTGTGACATTTTAGCGAAACGTTTTGCAAATGCTTTTGCAGTGTTCTCACTGTCTGACACTAAACGAGGCCCAGTTGCGATAGGGCTGCCACACGCGAAAAAACATTTTAATACTTTACTAGCTGTTGCCCGCGACTCCGTCCGCGTAAAATTAATTTATCGTTATCCCGCGGAAAATATGTATTTTTCTGGGATAAAACTAATGTTTCCCTGGAACTCAAAACAACACACAATACAATACAATAACTCTTTATTGCACACCACCGTATTATAGCAAGTAATTACAGAAAACAGGTATATAATACACAGAGAATTTCTGAGGTAAGCAATAGGCGGCCTTATCGCTTCAGAGCGATCTCTTCCAGGCAACCTTTAAAATGGAATGGATAGAGATATGTAAGGAATAAATTTAAACACGTGGTGAATTTACATTATATTACAGCAATATAAAGAATACAATACAATCCGCGAGCTTTTAGAAAACCCTTCGGGCTTCGGGGGAAATCGGAAGGATTCGTTAGTAGAAAATGACAATTGTCTTTTTGACTCAGTAGCAATCCATCACGCGTAGAGTGCACTCGTTTTGTTTTCTTTGATTTATATAGAGCAGTTAAAACCACCACTTACATATAATTATTTAGGTAGTTTGTTACTTTTCGGAAATTGATTTCTATGGCGAGTCAACTTAAGCAGGATATTTCTCTAAATAGCCAATCACTGGAAATTGTTTACAATGTATTTATAAATATTTTGTATATAAGTTGAAATTTTTAAGAAAAAAAGTTGGTCGTAAATATTTTAATAAGGTATAAGATTTTTTGTAGGTATTTTGCAGGTGGTAGGACCTTGTGCAAGGTCCGCCCGGATTGCTACCACCATCTTGCTCGCTAATCCTGCCGTGAAGCAGCAGTGCTTGCACTATTGTGTTTCGGTGTGGAGAGTAAGACAGCCGGTGAAATTACTGGCACTTGAGGTATTCCAACGTAGGCCTCTAGGTTGGCAACGCATCTGCAATATCCCTGGTGTTGCAGATGTTTATGGGCGGTGGTGATCTCTTACCACCAGGAGATCCACTTACTCGTTTGCCTTCCAGTCGAATAAAAAAAAAAAAAAAATAATAAGATCGAGTTATAGAAGCAACGGGGATTTCTAAAAGTACATTAAAAAAATTTAAAAGGAAAGCAGACCAAAAAAATTCATTTGACATACCCAAGAGAAGTAGATATACAGTATAACAACAGCTCTATATACTTCCAAACACAAGTAGTGTGTAGAGGCGGGGTGTTCTCAATTTAAATTGACGATGGAAGAATTCGAAAATGCTGATTTTGTTTTATTTGTATCATGACAAAAAGTCATATTGTATTAAACTTAGAAAAAGATAAAGAAGCGTAATATTATTACAGTAAGGTTTATTTTGTGCTGATGGTTATTCTTTACATAACTTTTTACGGTAACTTTGAAAAGTTTTGCAAGTTGATAATAGAATAGATCCGCATATCACGATCGCGTGTCATCGTCTATACCCGAAGCATGCTTCTAAAATCCGAAGGTTTTTTTAAGATCTCACGGAGTGTATATACATACACAACAAATCCAAATAGATAGGAAGATACATAACAACATACAATCCGTGAGCTTTTAGAAAACCCTTCGGGTTTCGGGGGAAATCGGAAGGATTCGTGAGTAAAAAATGACAATTGTCTTTTTGACTCAGTAGCAATCCATCACGCGTAGAGTGCACTCGTTTTGTTTTCACTGATTTATATAGAGCAGTTAAAACCACCACTTACATATATTTATTTAGTTAGTTTGTTATTTTTCGGAAATTGATTTCAATGGCGAGTCAACTTAAGCAGGGTATTTCTGTTAATAGCCAATCACTGGAAATTGTTTACAATGTATTTATAAATATTTTGTATGTAAGTTGAAAGTTTTAAGAAAAAAGTTGGTCGTAAATATTTTAATAAGGTACAAGATCGAGTTATAGAAGCAACGGGGATTTCGAAAAGTACATTAAAAAAATATAAAAGAAAAGCAGACCAAAAAAATTCATTTGACGTACCCAAGAGAAGTAGATACAGTATAACAACAGCTCTATATACTTCCAAATAAAAGTAGTGTGTTGAGGCGGGGTGTTCTCAATTTAAATTGGCGACGGAAGAATTCGAAAATGCTGATTTTGTTTTATTTGTATCATGACAAAAAGTCATATTGTATTAAAATTAGAAAAAGATAAAGAAGCGTAATATTATTACAGTAAGATTTATTTTGTGCTGATGGTTATTCTTTACATAACTTTTTACGGTAACTTTGAAAAGTTTTGCAAGTTGATAACAGAACAGAACCGCATATCAGGATCGCGTGTCATCGTCTATACCCGAAGCACAGAGAACATAATATCCCGAAGCATGCTTCTAAAATCCGAAGGTTTTTTTAAGATCTCACGGAGTGTACTCATCTGAATATGTACTTGTTCTATACCTAATTATCTCAATGCCATCTAAATTGGTTTAGCGGTTTGGGCGTGAAGAGGTAACAAACAAACAACCAGACTAACAAACTTTCGAATTAATAATATAAGTGGAATCAAAGCACCAAACACTCATCATCATGATATCAGCTGTAGTAGGACGTCCACTGTTGGACATAGTAGGACCTCCCCCACCGACCTCCAGTTGCTTCGGTTGAAACCGGCCTGCATCCAACCGTGACCCCGCAGCTTTTACCAGGTCATCCTTCCATCTCGTTGGTGGACGTCCCACGCTGCACTTGCCGACTCACGGTCTCCATTCGAGAATTTTTTGGCCCCAACGACCATTTGTTCTCCGCACATTGCCATTTCAACGAGCTAACTCGCTTTGTTATGTCGGTGACCCTCGTTCTTCTGCGTATCTCTTCATTTTTGTACCCTTAGTGTAAGTTTTTCCTTAGTATAAGTTTTCCCTTAGTATTATTGTAAGTTGGCCTGGTGGTTTGACCTATCCCCTCTCAAGCAGAGGCTCGTGGGTTCAAACCCCGGGCCGCACATCTGAGTTTTTCTAAATTCATGTACGAAATTTACCACGAGCTTTACGGTGAAGGAAAACATCGTGAGGACACTTACACACACCTGTGAAGTAATTCAATGGTATGTGTGAAGTTCCCAATCCACACTGGATCGGCGTGGGAACTACGGCCCAAGTCCTCTCATTCTGAAACCAGTGCCCAGCAGCAATGGGACAATAGTTATGCGTTCACGATATCCTTGCCGCAGTAATTTTTATGAAGATACTTCTCTTGTACCGATTATAATTATGTAAAATTTGCTAGTTAACAGTAAATATTACTTTAACTTTAAGATTACATTATTATTGACTTTAAGTGAAACAAAAATTCCATTCGTGAAAATCTTGCCACGCTGACGCTGACACACCCCTAAAACAAAGACATCATTATTGTAATGGATGTCACAGGCTGCAACTCAAGTGCTCTTAGCTCTAGAAACTAGTAGGCCTACTAGCTCGCCAACTACCCAGCCGTTCCAATATCACCCTTATATCAAACCGTTTAGAGTTTCCCAGAAATACCAACATAAGTTAGCGTTTGCAAAGACTAGATGGCGCGACGATCGGGCACATTAGCGACATCTCTCGGGGGAGTGAGAAAATTGCTCTGGAATTATGTCGAGAGTGTGACGCTTTTAACGCGTGCACTTGAGTTTAGATGTCATGAATTATCTACGTGACAACCCTAGCCGGTTAAGTTTTAGAAAATCCTTTTTGTTTTGCTCTTGACTTGTAGTGACTAAAGTAAGTTTTATAAACCATACTAGCTTTCCCCAGCGGCTCCGCCCGCGTGGTATTCGGTTCTCGCGCGTTGTTCCCTCGGGAACAGTGCATTTTTCGAGATAAAAAGTAGCCTATGTCACTCTCGGGCCCATAAACTGTCTCTATGCCAAAAATCACGTCGATCCGTCGCTCCGTTACGGCGTGAAAGACAGACAAACATACAAACACACTTTTACATTTATAATATTATACTAGCTTTTCCCGCGGCTCCGCCCGCGTGGTATTCGGCTATCGCGCGCGCTGTTCCCTCGGGAACAGTGCATTTTTCCGGGATAAAAGGTAGCCTATGTCACTATGGCCCATACACTACCATACTTTACCTTACTACGTTAAGGTGTGAAAGACGGACAAACACACAAACACACTTACGCATTTATAATATTAGTATAGATATTGCCTTAAGAAAGCAGCATACGTATACATACCTATAAAAAGAACGCCTATAGTTATAGGTAAGCACAGGCATATAGGCAAGAGCTAGTCGAGGCGCCAAACATGATTTATGCATTTTATGCAACACCTAAACAGCGATTAGCATTAAATACCTGAGCTAAATGCAGACACCTACGTGACAAGATTCCATACCTACAGGAAAAAGCTGTATTTTATGCTCTATTCCCGTTCTCTAGCTACTTGGACTTAATGCATTTAGTTTGGTAATCTGTCGATGGTCTGTTTAATAGATTTAAATAGTATTGATTATAAATATGTATGTTAGTCTGTAAGGTATTTATTGTATGGGCCTAAGTTGCCCGAAATAAATAAATTTATTATTATTATTATTATTATTATTAATAAACCTACAGCACAGCATATAAAAGTAAAAATAGAAAATTAAAATTAAATTTCGTACCGACATATTAATTTTTACCATGGATGAAATAGAGTATGGATTGTTATTCTCCATACTAAAAAACGTTCACCGGAACAAAGCCAAAATCCAGGGTTAATGCTAGATGGCGCTGAGATTTTTACTACATTATATCTAGATGGCACTAAACGCAAAATAATAACGCATTTAATCCACGGAAACGGCGCTGAGGTTTTTTCCGACATTATTACTAGATGGCACTATTCACGTAAATACTTTAGCTGTCAAAAAAACACTTATCTAAGCAGTCAACCAAAGAGGTCAACACATCAAAATATATTATTATCTGAACAACATAGAAAAATAGGTCGAACATTGATAAAAAAAATAGCTATGCTAATTTCAGGTAAGCGATGTGACAATCATCGAAAACAGTACAGTATTGTCATCACATACATCTGTCTCACGTTTTTCTCTTCAATAATTTGACAGATGCATCTCTAGCTATAGCATTAATACGCTAAATAAATAATAATACGGTAAATGCCCTAATGAAAAGAAAGAAAGAAAGAAAAAAATCAATGGGCATTTCTATCTACCGTTGTACCATGAGTTTATCTCTCCGATTTCAACAAAATTTGAAAGATAGACTCAGTCCATGATTGCGACTTGGACGGAGCAAAAACGGAACCGACTGACTATCGGAGCAGTGTTTGGTCGTGTTCAAACGTAACCCGAAAGAGTTTCTGCGTCGTTTCGTGACCGTGGACGAAACGTGGGTTCACCACTACACCCTCGAAATGAAAAAGCAGTCGAAGCAGTGGATTTTACCGGGTGAACCTGCTCCAAAGAAAGCAAAAACCGTCCCATCGGCTGGAAAGGTCTGTTTTTTGGGATTCGCAGAGTATTATACATATTGACTACATGGAAAAGGTAAAAACGATAACAGGGCAGTACTATACCAATTTATTGGCTGAATTTGACGCCGTGTTGAAGGACAAACGACCCCATTTAAAAAAGAAAAACCGGCCAAGAGCGTGTCGGACACGCCCAAAATAGGGTTCCGTAGCCATTACGAAAAAATTAAGTACTATTTTTCTAAGGATTTCGTATTTTATACGGAATCTTCCAAGTTTAGGTATATTTTATAGCTTACGCTGCTATTTACTCATAAACTACTAATAATTCTCAAGCAAACTTAACCGTTATAGTTTTCCTTGAAAGTTTGATATACTGACTACCATCCTGAATTTTTTAAAATTTTTCCACCCACCGGTTTAGATTTTAGAGGGGGGGGGACGCTCGATTTTAATGAAAATTATCACTTTAAAGTTGAATATTTCCCAAACGCTTTACTGAATCGAAAAATTATGTTAGCAAACCCCTAATGGTTTTAAAATACCTATCCAACGATACCCCACACTATAGGGTTGGATGAGAAAAAAAAAAATCACCGCCACTTTACGTCTATGGGAGGAACCCTAAAAAAAATTGTTTTTGAATTTTTAATTATACTATTTTGTCGGCATAGTTTACCTATATATCCGTGCAAAATTACAGCTTTCTAGCATTGATAGTCTCTGAGCAAAGCCGCGGACGGACAGACAGACAGACAGACAGACAGACGGACAGACAGACAGACAGACAGACATGGCGAAACTATAAGGGTTCCGTTTTTGCCATTTTGGCTCCGGAACCCTAAAAAGGACTGTTTCATCACGACAACGCCCCGGCTCATTCGTCCAGAGTTGTGACGGCTAAATTAGCACAGTTACGCTAAGAACTATTGCCTCACCCCCGTATTCTCCAGATTTGGCCCTATGCGATTTCTTTTTGTTTCCCAACCTAAAAAAATGGCTCGGTGGTAAGCGATTTGGATCAAATGTCGAAGTCTTTGCCGCCACAGAGGCCTATTTTAATGACTTTCCAAAATCATACTTTTTAGTTGGTATAATAAAGCTTGAGTATAGGTGGAACAAATGTATAGAGTTAAAAGGTGACTACGTAGAAAAATAAATGGATAAATACAAAAAAAAATGTGTTTTCTTTCCATAACCGGGTACTTTTCAAACAGCCCTCGTAATATGTCAGATTGCGGATTCAAATCAAACTCCATAGTTTACTTCACACGTAAATCGTGAACAATTCTGTAATTGCTGCGAAAAAAATTCAAAACTTGGCGCTCGAAGGAATATAACGCCATCTAGATGTTACCTTCTACAACATAACGAAGTTTAGTAAACTCACAGAGGTAGGTACTTTAAAGAGTTGAACATTATTGCCACCATGCTAAATAGAGCAATGTCGCCACTAAAATTATGTATTATACCGGTTCAATACATCTGGCGACATCTAGTTCGTTTTTTCGTACTAAGCAACGAGGAACTATCTTATGTATGGAGGCTGTACGTCCATACTATACTTCATCCATGTTTTTACCGACATATATTTTTTGTACTGATATTGTTATAACAATTCAAGTATAGTCAACAAAATGTGCAATAGAAAGGTAATCTTACAATAAAAAAAAATGGTTTACATAAACTAATTGTGCCTAAACCACAGAATATATAATAGTACCATGGACGAAGTATAGTATGGACGTACAGCCTCCATACATAAGATAGTTCCTCGTTGCTTAGTACGAAAAAACGAACTAGATGTCGCCAGATGTATTGAACCGGTATAATACATAATTTTAGTGGCGACATTGCTCTATTTAGCATGGTGGCAATAATGTTCAACTCTTTAAAGTACCTACCTCTGTGAGTTTACTAAACTTCGTTATGTTGTAGAAGGTAACATCTAGATGGCGTTATATTCCTTCGAGCGCCAAGTTTTGAATTTTTTTCGCAGCAATTACAGAATTGTTCACGATTTACGTGTGAAGTAACTATGGAGTTTGATTTGAATCCGCAATCTGACATATTACGAGGGCTGTTTGAAAAGTACCCGGTTATGGAAAGAAAACACATTTTTTTTGTATTTATCCATTTATTTTTCTACGTAGTCACCTTTTAACTCTATACATTTGTTCCACCTATACTCAAGCTTTATTATACCAACTAAAAAGTATGATTTTGGAAAGTCATTAAAATAGGCCTCTGTGGCGGCAAAGACTTCGACATTTGATCCAAATCGCTTACCACCGAGCCATTTTTTTAGGTTGGGAAACAAAAAGAAATCGCATAGGGCCAAATCTGGAGAATACGGGGGTGAGGCAATAGTTTTTAGCGTAACTGTGCTAATTTAGCCGTCACAACTCTGGACGAATGAGCCGGGGCGTTGTCGTGATGAAACAGTCCTTTTTAGGGTTCCGGAGCCAAAATGGCAAAAACGGAACCCTTATAGTTTCGCCATGTCTGTCTGTCTGTCTGTCTGTCCGTCTGTCTGTCTGTCTGTCTGTCTGTCCGTCCGCGGCTTTGCTCAGAGACTATCAATGCTAGAAAGCTGTAATTTTGCACGGATATATAGGTAAACTATGCCGACAAAATAGTATAATTAAAAATTCAAAAACAATTTTTTTTAGGGTTCCTCCCATAGACGTAAAGTGGCGGTGATTTTTTTTTTTCTCATCCAACCCTATAGTGTGGGGTATCGTTGGATAGGTATTTTAAAACCATTAGGGGTTTGCTAACATAATTTTTCGATTCAGTAAAGCGTTTGGGAAATATTCAACTTTAAAGTGATAATTTTCATTAAAATCGAGCGTCCCCCCCCCTCTAAAATCTAAACCGGTGGGTGGAAAAATTTGAAAAAATTCAGGATGGTGGTCAGTATATCAAACTTCCAAGGAAAACTATAACGGCAAAGTTTTCTTGATAATTATTAGTAGTTTACGAGTAAATAGCAGCGTAAGCTATAAAATATACCTAAACTTGGAAGATTCCGTATAAAATACGAAATCCTTAGAAAAATAGTACTTAATTTTTTCGTAATGGCTACGGAACTCTATTTTGGGCGTGTCCGACACGCTCTTGGCCGGTTTTTCTTTTTTAAATGGGGTCGTTTGTCCTTCAACACGGCGTCAAATTCAGCCAATAAATTGGTATAGTACTGCCCTGTTATCGTTTTTACCTTTTCCATGTAGTCAATATGTATAATACTCTGCGAATCCCAAAAAACAGACCTTTCCAGCCGATGGGACGGTTTTTGCTTTCTTTGGAGCAGGTTCACCCGGTAAAATCCACTGCTTCGACTGCTTTTTCATTTCGAGGGTGTAGTGGTGAACCCACGTTTCGTCCACGGTCACGAAACGACGCAGAAACTCTTTCGGGTTACGTTTGAACACGACCAAACACTGCTCCGATAGTCAGTCGGTTCCGTTTTTGCTCCGTCCAAGTCGCAATCATGGACTGAGTCTATCTTTCAAATTTTGTTGAAATCGGAGAGATAAACTCATGGTACAACGGTAGATAGAAATGCCCATTGATTTTTTTCTTTCTTTCTTTCTTTTCATTAGGGCATTTACCGTATTATTATTTATTTAGCGTATTAATGCTATAGCTAGAGATGCATCTGTCAAATTATTGAAGAGAAAAACGTGAGACAGATGTATGTGATGACAATACTGTACTGTTTTCGATGATTGTCACATCGCTTACCTGAAATTAGCATAGCTATTTTTTTTATCAATGTTCGACCTATTTTTCTATGTTGTTCAGATAATAATATATTTTGATGTGTTGACCTCTTTGGTTGACTGCTTAGATAAGTGTTTTTTTGACAGCTAAAGTATTTACGTGAATAGTGCCATCTAGTAATAATGTCGGAAAAAACCTCAGCGCCGTTTCCGTGGATTAAATGCGTTATTATTTTGCGTTTAGTGCCATCTAGATATAATGTAGTAAAAATCTCAGCGCCATCTAGCATTAACCCTGGATTTTGGCTTTGTTCCGGTGAACGTTTTTTAGTATGGAGAATAACAATCCATACTCTATTTCATCCATGATAGTACTAACGTACCTAAACTAAAATATGTCTCATCTTGTCAGTTGTTTGTGCGCTGATAACAAGCGTTGCATCAAATCAGAGTTCAAAACACTGCTATCAATCAAAGTTTTATAAATAATTTATTATGAACAATGTTCGAGATAAGAATGGAAAATAATTAACAAAAACCTCCTATCTGTTAACTTCGTTTTTTTTAAGTCTGGTTGCCTTGAACTCCAGTACAGTAAGTAGCAGAAATGGATGAGCGGTTACGGTGCTCAAAATTATCTACAGAAGGGCTACTCCGAAACACAACAAACCGAACTTCGTGTCGTGCGATTCCTCTTGCTCTCGTATTAAATAGTATAAGTGTGAGAGAGACCGCACGACACGAACTTCGAACGTTGTGTTTCGGAGTAGCCCTTCAGATGACTCTACTGGCAAGGTTTATTGGCATAGTTTTAAGGTCCGCCCGGATTGCTACCATCATCTTGCTCGCTAATCCTGCCGTGAAGCAGCAGTGCTTGCACTGTTGTGTTTCGGCGCGGAGAGTAAGACAGCCGGTGAAATTACTGGCACTTGAGGTATTCCAACTTAAGCCTCTAGGTTGGCAACGCATCTGCAATACCCATGGTGTTGCAGATGTTTATGGGCAGTGGTTATCTCTTACCACTAGGAGACCCACTTGCTCGTTTGCCTTCCAGTCGAATTAAAAAAAAAAAAGAAAAGGAAAGAGTTTAAATCACAACAGCTCATCCACTTTTGCTGCTGACTGTACCTACCGACCTACACAGAAAGAGGGGTGTTATAAGTTTGACGCCGATATCTGGCTGTGGCATCGTAGCTCACACAAAAGGATGAACCAATTTTAATAAGTGGATGCAGTTTTTAACGTGAAAGCTAGCTACCCCCAACGCAAAGAGGTAATTAGGTACATTATCGTAATTAAGAAGGTTCTTAACTATAAAACTGATAAAATAAGATCAAACCTTGATTTTCTTCATTGCTTTTCCTCAACATCGTGCAGGCATAACTAATAGGTTATTGTTGTTTAGAAAACGAGATAAGAATGTTTACTAACGAGGTTTTACAGTCATAACTAAGTTAATTAAAATCAAATCAATCATACTTAACATAGGTACAACACTGCGTGTGGCATTTATTATTATTTACTAGTTAACGTTGTAGTCAAGCGCGTATCGTAAGTAACTTTATAGAGATGAATAGAGATATATAATAGACTAGCTTATGCCCGCGACTTCGTCTGCGCTGACCTAGGTTATAGCGCGGTGGCGCCCTCTACCTGAATAAAAAGTATCCTATGTTGATCCTTGGGGCTTAAACTATCTCTATACCAAATTTCATCAAAATCGGTTCAGCGGTTTCGACGTGAAAGCGTAACAGACAGACAGACAGAGTTACTTTCACATTTATAATATTAGTAGGGATAAGCTTATAATTTACTTTAATTTAATTGAAAATTAAAAATAGTTTACGTCGTATTCTTAGACCTACCGGAAACAACAAAAAAATTCATAAAAAACCGGCCAAGAGCGTGTCGGACACGCCCAGAATAGGGTTCCGTAGCCATTACGAAAAAATTAAGTAATATTTTTCTAAGTATTTCGTATTTTATACGGAATCTTCCAAGTTTAGGTATATTTTATACCTTACGCTGCTATTTACTCGTAAACTACTAATAATTATCAAGAAAACTTTGCCGTTATAGTTTTCCTTGGAAGTTTGATATACTGACCACCATCCTGAATTTTTTCAAATTTTTCCATCCACCGGCTTAGATTTTAGAGGGGGGGGGGGGACGCTCGATTTTAATGAAAATTTGCACTTTAAAGTTGAATATTTCGCAAACATATGACTAAATCGAAAAATCGTTTTAGCAAACCCCTAATGGTTTTAAAATACCTATCCAACGATACCCCACACTATAGGGTTGGATGAGAAAAAAAAATCACCACCACTTTACGTCTATGGGAGGTACCCTAAAAAAAATTGTTTTTGAATTTTTAATTGTACTGTTTTGTCGGCATGGTTTACCTATATATCCGTGCAAAATTACAGCTTTCTAGCATTGATAGTCTCTGAGCAAAGCCGCGGACGGACAGACAGACAGACAGACAGACAGACGGACAGACAGACAGACATGGCGAAACTATAAGGGTTCCGTTTTTGCCATTTTGGCTCCGGAACCCTAAAAATCGGTCAAGCCGTTTTGGGGAAGTTTGGTCACAAACTGTGACACGAGAATTTTATATATTAGATTGGAAAGAAAAGATACTACGAGCACTCAAAAAAGGTTAAGTAGAGAAAATTGATACCCTCCTCCTTGACACTCTTACTAATTATTATTAAACAAATTCAAGTTTTTTTTTGCATATGAATGAATATCATAAAAATGGAGGAAAATAAAAACAATTACGTAGGTATTTATATCTTAGAATATTAGGCATTTCAGATTATTTTCAAATATTAATTTAAAAATTATACACTAGCTTTTGCCCGCGACTTCGCCTGCATGGAATTCGGTTATCGCGCGCTGTGCCCTCGAGAACTGTGTATTTTTCTGGGATAAAAAGTAGCCTGTGTCACTCTCAGGCCCATAAACTATCTCTATGCCAAAAATCACATCGATCGGTCGCTCGCTCCGTTTCGACGTGAAAGACGGACAAACATACAAACACACACACTTCCGCATTTATAATAATGAGTATGGACGGAAATTACCTAATATGAATTTCTGGTAAGGGCAAATGATGTAATGTACTAGAATGTCACATAGTAGTAATAGAGATGTGTGGCAATATATAGGTATTGTGAACTAGGGTATTGAAATATAACTTTCGTTATAACTTAACCAATAAAGCTAAAAGCCTCCGACATTTTCTCTTTAAAGTATATCTTTGGCTGAACCGATTTGAAAGAAACATAAACGTGTGTGTCGAATTAAACTTAACTGTAGTTTAGAATTTAGACAAATTATATATTATAACTGCCTACTAAAATTTTAATAAGTATAAGCTTTTTAGTTATCTGACAACAATAAAAAACAAAATGCGATCAACACATTTATTTCAAAAAACCGTTACGAAAAGCAGTATATAATCAATTTACTTCTCCGAATCATGCTCGTGGACAACTTGGGGCTTGAAATCCAGGTCCAAAACCTTGCTCAAGCTGTTGACATACATATCTAGCCGCTGGGTCATGTAGTAGCAACGACGGTCCTTGATCTGCCTGTTCTGATTCAAATCCATCACGCCGATGAGCAGCCCATCCCTGGTCCTCGACAGCCCAGGGCATCTCACTCCATCAGGCCCAGTAAAGTAGCTAGAGCCGTAGAACAACCCCAAGTCTTTATGCGCTGGCTTACCATCAGCAGAAGTGAACTCGTTAGGGAACTCCTCGTACCCAACCCTGTTAATCGCAGCAGTGAAGTAGCAGTTTGTAATAGCGGCGTTTCTTGCTTCAATGTTCCACATGTACTCGCTTCCGGCTTCAGCAGCGATGGTAGCAGAGGGGTTGAAGACGATTTCAGCACCGTTCTGTCCGAACATCATCCAGTTCAAGACGTGGTGGCGTCCGAAGCAGATGTTAATGGCGATTTTGCCGTAACGCGTCGCGAAAACGGGATGGCCTGTGTTACCTTCCATGTAGTAGTTAGACTCGTTGAAGTCTCCGACTCTTGGAATGTGGTTCTTTCTTTGCTTGCCGATGACATTGCCAGTGTCGCTGATGACAACAGCAGTGTTCCAGAGAATGTCGGCGTGTTTCTCATCTCTTTCAAGGATAGAAGATACGATTACCATTGAGTACTTTATGGCCAGTTCGCGAAGGAATCTCGTTGTCTGTCCATTTTCAGCCGACTCCGCGAATTCGCACCACGGCTGCTTCTCTCGGGTGCAAAAAGCGAACGGCATATTCCATAACTCTTGGAAACATATGATGTTAACACCTTCTGCGCCGGCGACGTCGATGATCTTCTTCACTTTATCAAAGATTGCTTTTTTCTGCTCATTGATCGGACGGTCAGTGGGTACAGCGATGGAGTGTTGGATGACACCGACTTTGACGATCCTTGGGGGACGTGTTTGTTCTTTCTTGGCTGGGAAGGCATAGGCGGCGATTTCGAAGTCTGCTTCCTTGGCAGCGGCGAGTGAGGAGTCCTTGATTTTTACCTCATGGTGGTCTTTTCTGCCGTAATAGATCCGGTTGAACTCGTCGAGGTCGCGACCGCTGAGGTTGTTGTTGATAATAGCTTCTAAGCTGGGAGTTTCGCCGTCCATGATGCCGTGGGTAGTGATCGGTTGATAGTGCGGGGTCCTCGCGCCGGCCTGCCGTTAAATAGGGTGTAGCGGAGGTACCGACTCGTGTGCATAGGAACGTATCTGTGTGGTCCGACTGTTTCTTGACGACCTTCGACCTGATGTGATAAAGCTTGAGACAATAACGGAATGAAAAATATTTGAGTTATCAATAGAGCTTGAATACGTGACTGGATGTTCGTAATCCCTGTTTATTATTCTGTCTGTTTGTGCGAGGGACAGTTAATCTGAATATTTTTCTCTTATCTTAACTTATGAGGGTAGTTATTTATTTATTTTTAAATGTCGAGCGGAGAAAGGGTTTAAGAGCATAAAGCATGCCATAATAAATAGTGAGAAATAACATTCATAAATAAAATTTAGTATAACTTATTGTTTTTTTTTTAAGAACGCGCGTATATACGTAGGTACCTATTTCGTTTGTATTTGTATCGATATAAACGCGCGTGGACGGCACATCACATTTAAATAAAAAACACACGTTATATAGTTAGCTTAGACGCAGACGATGCGCGTTTACGGCGCAGAAAAGTCTCAAAAAGCTAGTACTTACCTGCAACTGTACTGGGTACCAAATTAATGATAGCTAAATACCTAAGAATCTAAAAATAGCGGTATGCATTAGCAAGGTTTGATCTACTTATATAATGATAAAAGTTTAGAAAGAACAGAGACATACTTACAAATTTCATTCTAAAATAGGCAATGATTTAATCTGCAATGTTCCTGTAGATTTAATTACCTAGGTACTTATTTGTGCTTTGGTATCGGCAAGAGAAATCAAAATAGTACCTAAATAAAACATCAAGGCATTAGGTAAATCAATCAAGTATCCAGTAAATATGGATATCGCATCGCGACATCGCGAGCCGGTATGTTAAATACAAACCTCCATCAACATAGACGAAACTTGTGAAATATTAACAACCTTATTCTGAGACATCTAGAGACAACAATCCAATGACCAGCATCGCAATCCATTCTTAAACAAGCATAGTTTACTGCGTAAACGATTACGTAATATAACAAAGTTATCTTTGCGGTCAAATATGGAACTACAATGGTCACATTATTAGACTACGTACGTTGGCAGCGCCACGATTGAAGAGTTCAATAACTTGGTCACAGTTTGACAAAATATTTACTTGCTAAACTAAAGATATATTCTCGTACTATATCAAAAACATGGAGGCACGGACTATCGACAGTATAATAAAGGATAATTTATCGCCAGAGCAGCTGAAGGAGTTCAATAGAATTTACTATGGCAGAGAAGATCATTGTGAACTGAGTTTAAAGGAATCAACTACACTTGCTTGCAGTAAGGATGACTTTGAAGTCGCTGCGTACAGTTTTCCTGCTGCGAAAGAAGAAACGAGAACACCGAGGTTAGTTAAATTAGGATTGGTTCAAAATTCTATTGTTTTATTAACTGATCAACCGATAAAACTACAACGGGAGGCCATTTTCCGTAAAATAGAAAAGTTCATACAAACAGCTGCAGAAGAAGGAGTGCAAATTCTTTGCTTGGAAGAAACATGGTCGATGCCTTTCTTTTTGGGAACAAGAGAAAAGGATAGATGGTCAGAGTTTGCTGAATCAGCCGAAAACGGACCAAGCGTCTCGTTTCTTAGCAAATTAGCTAAGAAGCATGGAATGGTAATCATTTCACCGATTTTAGAAAGAGAAAGTAGCAGCGTGTGGTGGAACACAGCAGTGGTTATCGATGAAAATGGTAAAGTGATGGGAAAACATCGTAAAAATCACTTGCCAAGCGTAGGAAGCTTCAGTGAGACGTCGTTTTACTCCCCAGGTAACACAGGTCACCCAGTTTTTGAGACTAGATTTGGAAAAATCGCAATTAATATCTGCTACGGACGTCACCAAGCCTTAAACTGGTTGATGTTCGCGCTGAATGGTGCCGAGATCGTATTCAATCCGGCTGCTACTATATCAGAATTTGGTGAATCTTTTTGGGGAATTGAAGCCCGAAATGCTGCTATTGCCAATAGTTATTTCACTTGCAGCATAAATAGAGTCGGGACAGAAGAATTCAGTCTTCAGAATGGAATTGATAAAATCACTAGGTCCTATTATGGATCCAGTTACATAACCGCCCCTAATGGATGCAGAACTCCTAGTCTTTCGAGAACAAGAGACGGTCTTTTGATTGCTGAAGTGGATTTGAATTTGTGCAGACAGGTTAAAGATCATTGGGGTTTTATTATGACTGCCAGGTTGGAAATGTATGCTAATGAGTTAAATAAAATAAAATAACATAGAAATTGAAATGATTTACTTATTGTTTTATTATTTGCTTTGCTTAGTTTGGGACTTGGGAAATGGTCTCATGATTTTTATTTATTTATTTTATATATTTATTTACTAGCTGTTGCCCGCGACTCCGACTAGCTATATACCGAATTTCATCAAAATCAGTTCAGTAGTTTAGACGTGACATGGTAACAAACAAACAGTCTTTATAAACTCGCATTTTATTAGTGGGTCTATAATAGAATAAGAATAAAGAATAAAGAATTTATTTGAAATATAAAAATGTAACAATTAACATTCATCGGCGGACTCCGCACTAGGCTCTCGGCCTGTATCGCGGAGACCAGAGACAATTTACAATATATGGCAGTTACTTCTTAAGTAATACTAACTAATACTTAAATACTAGATTGACAAGTTCTTAACCTAAATTGGTTGTACGTGTGTGCGTATGTGTGTGTGTGTGTGTGTGTGTGTGTGTGTGTGTGTGTGTGTGTGTGTGTGTGTGTGTGTGTGCGCGCGTGTGTATATGTGTATATGTGTGTAAATTTAATATTACAGGCTGCCTGCAATAACCTCCTCAGTTTCATCGTAGTTAAGAGTCATCAACCAAGTTTCAATAACTTTTTTGAGATTTTTTTGGGATAACTTTATCATATTTCTTATGTGCTTACATGCTTTATTGTAGATGTATGTATGAGAGTAGGGTGGCAATCGCCTCGCAAATGTTGTTCTTATGGTCGGTGTCGATATTTTATATTTTCGTTGTTTGGTAAGGTTTGCAAAATCTTTGGATGAGACAGTTAACTTGTGAATTACTGTAGTTACTTTTGAAATAAATAATTGACGTACACGTAAGACTTTAGCTATACAATAAAGTTCATTAGTGGGGAATCTGCGAGGTTTATTTAGCATGACCTTAAGCACTGCTCGTTGAGCAGTCTCCAGTTCTCGCAAAGTAGTTTTAGCGATGCCACCCCATGCTAACAGGCAGTACGTGAGGGCAGACTGGCATAAGGCTTTATAAACTAATGTTAATATATATTTAGGTGCAGATTTACGTAGGGACTTGACGATAAAAATAGTTTTTCTGATTTTACCAGCTAATGAGGAGACATGTTCTTTGAAAGAAAGATTTTTATCAACTATTACTCCAAGATATTTAATCATATCAACATTTTCTGTGGATGGACAGTTACAGTACAAAGATGGATTAGGATTCGGTGAGCATGAGTGTATTCTAAGTTTAATCGTTTCAGGTGGGCTAGAAGAGCGTGTTTTGTAAAAGGTGAGAAATTTTGTCTTTTTTACGTTTAATGTTAAAAGGTTTTTACTTAACCAAAGGGCAATTTTGGACATTTCCTTTTCAGCTGTTTGCAAGACAGCGTCCCAGGAATTTTCGTGGAATAAAATAACTGTGTCATCAGCGTAGCATATTAGGTCTGATTCTTGAATTGGGATGTTAAATATGTCATTTATGTAAATGGCAAATAGAGTTGGACCTAGTATGCTTCCCTGAGGCACTCCATAGTTTACAGGGAGCTGTTCACTAACCAAAGATCCGACTTTTACACACTGCCTACGATTCGTAAGATAACTGCGGAACCATTCAAGTGACGAACCTCTAATACCCATGCTGGCGAGTTTTTGTAGCAGTATTGGAATCGATGGCAAGCAGTATTGGGTGATAATGAATAACAACAAGTCAAATAACAGCTTAAGTAAGATCCAAACTTAAATCGAACTTCACCGGTGACCGGTGAAGATAATTTTCGTGAACCTTATATTTTTCGTTTAATTCGTAACGAATGAGCGCGGAAACGAAACGCAAAACATACATCACTGGTCTATTCTATTGCTATCTGTGGTCGTTTGTTTCGCCGACGGCCGAATGATATGTCATTTTTGATTCCCGTAATTCGCATAGTTTGAACAAAACAATTTATTAAAAAAGCATAAATTAGTACAGAAAAAATCATAAAATGGTAAGTAAACCTAATTGACACGGCATAATCATCTTACGAATAAAACATTCCATTGGATATTTAACCGGTTGTGGTTATGTTAGCGTCATTACAGTGCAGTATTGGATCAAAATATTTTTCAAACTAAATAAAATCTAATATAATATAGTAAAACGAACATTTTACAGTTACACTCCTAATACATCTTGTTTATTCTTACAAAAAAAAATTACCCTGCTATTTACTTGTAAGTGCAAATTTTTTATAGATAATTTGTCGTTGTTTTCAGTCGATTTTAGCGTACAACGGTGGTGCAGTGGTCGCGATGAAGGGCCAGGATTGCGTGGCGATCGCGACGGACAAGCGCTTCGGTATCCAGGCGCAGACAGTATCCACAAACTTTCCAAAAGTGTACCGAATGGGACCCTCGTTGTACGTCGGCCTGCCAGGCCTCGCCACTGACACACAGACTGTATTCCAGAGACTCCAGTTTAGGTATTAAAATTCTAATCAATTAAATTTTCCGCAAAACTCGAAATTCAATTGAAATATCTGAATTCACTGTACCGGACCATTCTGAGGCATTTAGCTTGCACGTTTTTCCAGTTTTCAGAGTATTATTAATCACTCTACCTACTTTAATTAACGGTCTATTCCAACTAGTTCCATTAATGGAACTAGTTGGTTTTTTTTTCAGTAGTTACATTCAATGAAGAGGGTAAAAGTCCAACTAGTTCCATCAATGGAACTAATAATGGAGCTAGTCGGAATAGGCCCAATTAACATAATCAAAGATAACATCAATCAAATCAAGCGTAACTTCGATGTCTAACAACAAGACGTGTGGATGATCTGAGGCCTTATTGCCTAATGTTTCTGACACTCGCGATCACATTAAAATGACAGCTTTTGTATGCGAAATATATCATTTGATTGCAATTGTCAAAAACATTAGGCAATACGGCCTCTGGTTAAATAAAACCACTTTTTTTAACATTTAATTTAATGTATAAAAGAAACCATGCAGACTGCTATGAAACCTAAACACACTTTCTCTAGTGATATCTGACAGATAAATGTGATGCCGTCTCTGTTTTGTTTGAATAGACAGAGATGGCATCACATTTATCAGTCAAATAAAATGAATAAATGGATGGTGAAACAGCCTCTTAAGTTTTTACTGTGTTATCCAGGATGAACTTGTACGAGCTGAAAGAGAACCGTGTGATGAGCCCCAAGACATTCTCGGCAATGCTGTCCAACCTCTTGTATGAGAGGCGATTTGGGCCGTACTTCATCGAGCCCGTCATTGCTGGGCTGGACCCATACACCTCAAAACCTTATGTGTGCAATATGGATGTTGTAAGTTTGCAAATTCATTTAATACTCTATTAAGTTGTTTTTCGAACACATGCATTTTTATTTTGTTGGTTGTCACTAGCCTAAACAGCTGCAATTTTTAACATCTGAGATATCATTAGATTTGTCAAAATTGCATTGTCAAAGGGACATAATATATTGTCACTACTTTGAAAAAATCTCATACTTATCTCAAATCAATATGGCAAATTGACCCTTGACATTATGAACATAAGTTCATTCAGAAAATTATTGATTTTGAGGTAAGTACAAGCTTTTCTAAAAGTAGTGTTAGACCCCGTACGCACTATGCGGCTAGCCGCGCGGTTTTAGCGTGCCGTCCCTCTTCAAAATATCGCCTGAGAAAGAGACGGTGCGCTAAAACCGCGCGGTTCGCCGCATAGTGCGTACTCGGCCTTAGTATAATATTTTGAAATGGCATCTGCATAAAAAATATGGAGCAAGGATTAAAAAATTTCAATGTGTGTGTTGTAACTAATGCAACTTATAAGCCCACATTTTAATCCTTGAGTCATTCCTAAATCGCGAACGCGATCGAGACGTATTTTGTATCCGAAAACTTACACTAAGGGCACTGTAACATCTTTTCTTCCTTTTCACAAGTTACCATGTAGCTATGGCCTTCCGTTTCAGATTGGCTGCCCGAATGAGCCAGAAGACTTTGCTGTGTCCGGTACCTGTGCGGAACAGCTTTACGGCATGTGTGAAGCTCTGTGGGAGCCCAACCTGAAGCCGGATGAGCTATTCGAAACTATCTCACAGGTATGACTGCAAATTACTCTTCAGACATGATTGTTTAGCAATCGCCAACATAACACTTGAACACTTTCAAAAACATGCAAAAAATATTTTTTTAAATACCTGAGGGGTTTCTAAAATAGGTAGATAATCAATTATCACTACATAACCACGAGCCACGAGAAGTTTTTCGAGTCATAATACGCCATGCATGGGACCTTAGTATTTATTAATAATAAAATGAAATTAAAAGTTCAGGACACAAATATAAATAATAGATACAACAAAAAAGTTAAAAAAAAATATGGTGAACCATCACCAGTAGGATCACTAAATTTGGATGGGGCGTGAGAGCAACACTTTAGGTGAAGTATGGTTGCCCACCATGTTAAGGTCGTCTGGGAAAAAATCTAGTTAATATAAATAAATATCTGGAGTTGCCAAAGTCTTCCTTCAGGTGACAATTTAGGTGATGGCAACCCTATATCTATGTATTGTTACTTCCAGGCGCTAGTGAACGCAGCGGACCGCGACGCCATTTCCGGCTGGGGCGCCGTTGTTTACATCATCGAAAAGGATAAGATCACCGAGAAACATGTCAAGACGAGGATGGATTAGTTAAGAACTTTCGGTATTCATTGCTTTCAATAAAATAAAATTAATCTCGTCTTGTGTTTTATTTCGTTTCACAGAAGAAATAGGTAAATTTCAGTGCTCGAAACAGTAATGCCCAATGAGGACTTACGGGCTGGACTACGAAAATTATTAAGAAAAAATCGTTACTAAACGGACATCCATACAACGTTTTGGGGACACATCTGGAGACCCTGTTTTTCCAGCTCGCAATCATGGACCGAGTCAACCTTCCAAATTTTGTTAAAATCGGAGAGATAAACTCAGGGTACAATGGTAGATAGCAATTCCCGAATAACTAAAATATTGGTTATTTACAAGGAAGTATATAAGATTTTTAGAATCAAGAGGGAATGAAAAGAAAAAAGAGCCTCGATTTTTGCAGAAACTTTATAAACCGAATAATTAAAAAATTAAGTTTTTAATTTTTCATACACATTTGTTTTTACAAGAGACTAGAGAATTAACATTTCAATCGTGTCGCTTACATGTCGATAATCGTACGGTAGAGAAGCTATCTTATAAATATATGCCTTCGCGGCATGGCGTCCGTCACCGTAACAAAATAGAACTTATGAGCGGGCGCACCAACCGCATAGGTCGTGGCTCAGCCGAGGCGAGCGGTTGGTGCGGACGCTGTACTAAAACATTACCAACCTAAACAATGGCAACACATATGACATTCAATTTTCATCATTTCATGACTAACGCATTGTTCAGGAATCTACGTTCACAACAATGATATTATAAGAAAATATTTTCATTGGTATTTTGTATGTAAACCAGCTTTTACGAGATCCCGTAATTTAATATCGCGTTTCTAACAAATTTGACAATACATACAGTCTCTGTCATAAACCATGGAGTTGTGTGGTATAAAATATGTATAGAAAACCGTAATGTTCATCGCATAAATGCGTGTCCAGATATTTTTAAGCAGCTTGACAGCTCCGATGTTTATGATGGCGCTTGTACCTTGAATCCATAAACAGATAAGGATTACAAATCAAGTTAGATATAATTTAGAATAATTTGTTATGGGTGCCGCTCAGCCAATCAATTTAATGTACGTCAAATTAGAGTTTCTTGAATTTAAAATAAATTTAAATTATCAAAATTACGACTTTTACGTGCATCATTTTTTCACAACGATTATCGAGGATTGAACGATTCAAACCTCACTTTGCGAAGAATCATATACAAGTAAACTGCAACCTTTTACCTGGCTGCTACGCAACCAAGGCAAGGTCGATTGAACTGATCACACAAGTACTGAAAATACCGGTACTAAACCGTTACATACCGGTATTATTGGTACCGATTTCAATCCCTGTTCACAAACAATAATACGGTAATAGTCCTCCGGTGGTCACAGAGTAGATAGATAAAAAGTTGTATTTATAGTTCAATGATTATCTGTTCTCTTTTAATATCATTGATTCACAGAAAACCATCGTTCCATCACTAAATAGGAAAAATCATTTACAATTAAATTTGTAAATTATTAAATTGGGACAGTAACGTCCCACTCGTGAATTACACATCTAAATCATATTTAAAACTATGTGTAAAGTAAACGACGTCTATCACAAAGTATTTGACAACAAATCATTACAAATTTGATGGTCTAACCTAACAGAAATACTGACTACGCGTTACAATCATGGGGGAGTTAAGTAGTAAAATGTTAAAAAATGTGAAAAACAATTTGCAGCCGAATCGTCGGCCTGTGCCACAGACAACGCCACAGCTTTAAAAAAACCCGCATCTCGAATCATAAGTAACCCAAATGAAGATTAAGACACTTGGGAAAGTTTACTTGATCCCCACATGCACTCTATTATCAAGGCGTTAGAGTTCAAGTTTCGATACTTTGCCGCTCCGAAATATCTGATGGCGTTTGTAGTGTCTTCAAATATAACGTCTTAAACTTTCGTGATTTTCACTCATAGTCAAAATACTCATGTGTTAGAGTGATAAGTCCTGTGTGGTAATTTATCTTCAAATATTACGGAATACTCCAGCAGATGGTCGATCTACTTTAACTGTAAACTCTGTAACTATTCAGATTTTTTATCGATGATCAAAGTGTACAGCGTCAAAGGTGTGATTACACTTTGACTTTGAACCGAAAATATCGATGAAAAACCTTTAAAGCGGAATTCAATTAAACTAACCCTGTATTTATCTATATAAGTATGTTTATCCGTTGCCTAGTACCCATAGTACAAGCTTTGCTTAGTTTGGGACTAGCTCAATTGATGTCAATGAGGGTTTTCACAGTGGCGAAATATTGCTGGATGTCTTTAGTATCGTGAAGTCCGTTTGACGTTTGCTCGTGATTGGTTAACTAAATGAGCCAATCGCAAGCAAAGGTCAAACGGACCTCACGACACTGACGCCATCTAGCGATATTTCGCCTTCGTGAATACCCTCATTGTCCCAGGACATTTATTTATTTATACTTCCCACTGCTAGCCTTCATCTTAGAACGAGGTGTGGGCTCTAGTACCACTCGGGCCCAATGCGGGTTTAGAACTTCGGATTATAAAGATGCGAGCATTTTTAAAAGTAGTGACGACATACCATCGAAAAAGACTTGCCGTGTTTCACCATCCATTGATTAAATTTATTTGACAGATAAATTGGATACCGTCTCTGTTTGTTTTATTCGAATAGACGGAGACGGCAACACATTCATCCGCCAAATAAAATTAATCAATGGGTGGTGAAGCAGCCCCTTAGCGTCAAAGTCTGAACACGAAACGTTACATTTTTTACGCCACGAGTATTTTTAGCGATGGAAACCATAAGGAACTATTTCCAAACGTGGATTTCCAGAGAATAGGGCAGTTGAAAGATAATCATAAATTCCAAACCAACTGTAGTAAAAAACATATAATTTCAAAATTACAGGGAAATCAGATTTCTAGTAACTTTGAAATAAATAGTTAGCTGAGTTAACAACGCCAGCAATCATACAAAATGAATGGAGGAAATAGTCTTTTGACAGATTTTAAGACGTGTGACAATTGATTAATGGTGTCCAGCAAGGCTACTACGAAAATCGAAGTTCGTATCGTTCCGTCCCACTCACTCTCGTATTAAATAATATAAGAGTCAGCGGGACGGTACCATAGAAACTTCAATTTTCGTGTTTCGTAATAGCCCAGCAGATTTGTAATAACTCAGGACCCACAGACCTCTCGGCACGCGAAATTATCTATCTCGATGGTACGTCAGAGAATACATAGTCAATTCAGAATATAAAGACGTGTTCATTATCCTGAATAAATCACAATTTTCCATAACAATCCAAGTATTTAGAATAATAAATAACAAAAACTTACACCATAATATTAAATACTACGCTAGACAGAAACTAAGCGATCTAATTATTGGCAAAGTGACAAACGTTTATTTTTATTTTGCTTAGCAAAACTTTTCAAATCCAGATATTAGTCGGTTAATATGTTTCGTTACAATTTTTTACATTCTTAATATCAATATTACAAAATACAGATAACATCGGAGCGGGTAATGTTCAGTAAATGTGAGGAATCAAAAAAATCTGTTGAAATCCAATGACTACACACATAATAATTAACAAGTCCTATATTTGCCGTATTCTGTTTATTACTATGAAGATATAGAAATACAGCCAATGTTTGGCGAAGAAAAAACTTTTTAAAATTGAATTGATAGTTCTTTTTAGATAGGTACAAGAATCAAAGTACCCGTCTTGTTTTTTTTTATACGTCTTTTAGAATGATGAAGACCCTTGAAGGTGTTCATTTTCAACGCTGTTATACAATAATGTGTCAAACGTGATTAACTCTGCAATAAAATGTCAACCCTTAGAAAATAATTTTAACATTGTATTGCAAAATGACAATGAGTTGACTCAGTATTGCAAAACAGCGTCCAATATTCATAACAACAATGTCCTTATAAGGGTGGTATACCACGCCAAAAGTAAACAAAATGAAATTCACATTACATGAACACTATCCGCTCTGACCACAGATATAGATAATACTAGATAACGCAAACACCTCAATTTGTATGGAAACCAACGCAACCGTGTCCTTTTTTCTATATCTACTGTGACGTCTCAAGAACGAATTAGCGATGTGAATTCCTCGATATCCGCGCAATATCGATTCAAATGCGCCGCCCGCCCGTTCCGTGGGGCTAGAGTCAGTCACTAGTCATGATTAGTCAGTTAGCGGTCAATTGTATGGGGCCAACCCCGACGTTTGGTCGGAGTTCGGACACGCGAAGTAGATGCATTTGCGTAATCTAGTATAATCTATATCTGTGGCTCTGACATTAAATACCGACTAATAGAGCGGGTCAGTTTACGTACAGTCGCCATCAGATATTTCAGACTTGCCAAGGTGATCAAAAATATCGGCACAAGCACTCTATTATTAAGGTATTGAGCATTTCTATCTACCGTTGTACCCTGAGTTTATCTCTCCGATTTCAACAAAATTTGGAAGTTCTCAGTCCATGATTCCGAACTGTAAAAACAGGGTCTCCAGATGTGTCCCCAAAACATTCAATGGATGTGTCCGTTTTGTTACGAATTTTGCGTAATACTTTTTCGTAACAAAACGGACACCATACAATATTTTGGGGACACATCTGGAGACCCTGTTTTTCCAGCTCGCAATCATGGACTTAACCTTCCAAACTTTGTTGAAAATTGTACTTAAAATTGTACAAAATTCGAAAAAATTATCTGTTTTGAGTTACGAGTTTTTTTTTTAAGTAGTGACGATTTGCTTTGGCGGTAATCGTTAAAAAATTGATTCATCGTTCATTTTCATTTTATTTGTGCTATGTACCTACGAACGTTTGCGCGGAAGTGTGTGCACATGTAACGTATTTGACACTGATATTTTTTAACTGTGTAATGTGTCACCAATCTTTATTTTTAATTTGCCGCCATTATTTGGCCACGTGTCGCTGGCCAGAATCATTTGTATCCGATGTATTCGAGCCCTGAGTTTATGTCGCAACAAGCTTTTGTTTTGTCACATACCAATTAACCACGTAAACTGACCCAGCCCTCTACAACCAACGGCCAAGGCGGCCTTACAAAACCTTACCTATTCAAATTTGAGATTAAAAATTTACTCAGCCAATTTTAACACGAGAACATTACTAATTTCAACTCCAATGATATTTTTTTTAACAATATACTTTAATAATTTGTCAGTTCTAAACTACGCGATAGCGGAACATTATAAAAGCTAATAACGAGTCACACGAAATATTATTGCAATATGTGCTAAGGCCAGTTGATCGTGAAACGTATTGCTAACTTTATAGCACAGTTTAAAACCCAGTAGCTAATCTACAAACAATGCACAGCGTCTTCACACGTCCAGGCACGTTCTTCAGTTCTCGAGAAAATTTGCAGTGACTGGATCCGAAGCGTTTTAGTAGATCACTTACTGGTTTTGTACTGTGGTTACGGTCATTAACCTCCTTCGGGGATAACGTCGGGTCGTAGGTGTAGAATATAAAAAGAGAAGTCTTACGTGTTTGATCTCGAACTTGTCGAGATTGCGGGCAGCATCCGTCTTCTTTTAACTGCTCAAGAGTGAAAGTGACAGATTGTCACTAATACGTATTAAAATATTTATGTAGAGTTGGAAACACGAGCTAATCTCAAGATCGAAATTTTCGCAGCACTTTTGAGCTGTGATAAACCTTCTGATTCTGAATGTCAATATAAGTAACAATATACTAAACTTCTAAATAGATATTTAGCATTCGTGTAATGTAGATGTGACGACAAGTAAAACTCGTCAGTCTTTACAATTAAAACATTTTAACATTGCATTTCGTAGTGACTATTGGATTGAAGCGAGAAGACCGATGCCATCCTACTCTCTCTGACTTTTGTTTCCTTAGTAGAGCCTTGACTTTACAAGTACCACACAGCGTACAGATATAAGAACATCAAGTTTTTTTATAACTGACCAGCAACCACAACCTCACGAGATAGTAACAGCAGATGAGACCAAAGCTCGGATACCGGTTAAATTTCCAAACCGTTATCATGTACTTGGCGCAAAACCTTTTCATTTTGGTTTCCTTCGCGAAACCGTTATTTTTAAAACGGTTTTTAAGGGAACATTTCCATAAAGCTCGTCAGTTTAACCGGTTTAGAACAATAAAAATCGTTTTATTCCGGCGCAGGATAAACGTCGCCGCCCGCCGCCGGCCGGCCAGCTGTCACTCGTCGAATAAACCGGTTTATTTAGGTTATAGTGAAGTTCTTAAAAACGTACGCGTTCTTATGAAAGCTGGGAGTTAAACCGAAATAAACTGGTATTTACCGCTACTTCATAAACCGGTTCCGAGCCTTGGACGAGACTCACTGGTTAACCCTTAATAACCCATTTATTGGAGCACACTACCTCACAAATACTTTTAAAGCTAGTCGTATTTTCAATAATTACAATGGAAATTGTGACGTATCATGAAATTAATAAGGTTCAGTTTCCAACTCAATGCAAGTGGTCGCTAAATCGCCTCTATATACATATTCACTCAAAACCAAGGTTTTACTAAGAAAACAAATTATTCGAGATCATATAAGTGATTAAAAAACCGAAGTGAATATCAAACTTCACCGCTAGGGTACCGTAATAATTAACTTTGCATTAACTTTCGTTTAACTTAGCGTTAGTTGTTCGATGCTTCCTTTAGTACTATGAACTAAAAATACCCTAACTATGTCACCCTGTTAATTCCATAGTAAAATTAAATAGATATCCGTCTCTGTCGTTTTAGACCAGTTGGAAAGGGATATATTAATGTCAGATTGTCAGTGTATTAAAAAAAGTTGGCTTTGATTTCAGTTATAAAAATACTAAAATGAAAATGGAATTGACAGATATTTTTGAAACGTTAAAATTTGATTACACATTTTTTTGAGCAAGATTTGAATTGAAAATACAATTTTATTGATGTTCAAATTTAGGTTCTTGTGGCTTTAGTTAACGCGCTATTAAGGCCTTACTGAGGGACTGAATAGCTGGGTTTAGTGAATTAGATCCCTTGTTGGAATCGGAATTACCCATGTCATACTAAAGTACAATAGGGACGATGACGCCATTTAAAAAATAATTAGAAGGCACAACTCCAGTAAAAAAACGCTTTTTCGCCCTAAAAACCAAATTAATTTTCGATTTACTGTAAAATTTGATTTTTTGTTGCTTTAAAACAAATAAATGGTTAGTTGATTGAGTTGCCAAATAATGACGTCATAATTCGCTATTGCCATTGAAACTTTGGGAGAATTGTGTTTTGACAGCTCATAAAAAGTACGTCAGTTGATTGGTGGTGTCAACATCCCTTTTGATACAAATAATCAGCCCCTTAGCGTACATTTCGGTTTTTAAGTCAGGTTGGAACTTAAGTAAGGTACTAAAAGAAGCATCACGCCGGGCGCCTAGTTGCCCTCGATGGCTTTGGCGACGAACTCTATGAACCGCTTGCCGTACTGCTCGGGGTCGCACGTGGATATCCCGTCCACGTTGCTGCCGTATTTGACGGTTTTCGCTGCTTTCGCCGCCTGCAAACGTTGATAGCATTTTAGTATTAAAGTAAAATTCGATAGAATCTGACAATTTTCTACACATTTAACACATCCTAACGTGGGCGCGCTTGGTTATATGTCCCTATTGTTGCAATTATCATCTAAAAGGAAACAAAAAAGAATAATTGTCACATCACGAAGCCTTAGGCAGCCCGGTGTTCATATTAGTAGGCTGGAAGTGGCTATGGGATTGTCAAATTCTATTGAATTGGAGTATAATGCCGCGAGTGTTGAAAGTACAGTCGCCATCAGATATATCGAAGCGGCCAAGGTGTCCAAATATTTCTGAGCAAGACCAAATTTCAATAAATTCTGCACACTATAAATACCATTTACATCATAGCTATTGCAATTCCAAAAATATGTGAGCACTCTGTTTTCAATAATTTCTATACATACGACCAGCCAAAAATATCTGATCACACAAAACATCAAATTAATCTAAGCAATAAAGGCGTCCATAAATATCTGCACATTTAAGCAAAATATACCTTGTGCCATTGTCATATGGATCATAATAGATTAGCTAATAGTTTAAATATGTTCATTTCAGGTAAGCGATATCGATTTGACAATCATCGAAAACAGTACAGACTTGTCATCGCATACATCTGTCTCACGTTTTTCTCTTCAATCAAATTTGACAGAATATGCCTCTAACTGTTATTTTACTTTTCAGCAGAATCGTTAAAACGTCTGACATTATAACAAAAACTAAATGAAGGCAAATTTCGAACCCTTAGTCAAGGCACGTCGTGGCACCAATAACATTCGTTTGCTTTTCAAAGTAGAAATCCAAGGTTCAAATCTCAGTCGACACTTAATTAGACTTAGTTTTTTTTTAGGTTTTATTATTGTTTTATGGCTTTTTACCCGACTGCAAGGAGAGGTATTGTTTTTATTTCTTTTGAGTTTGGATCGCATTCGTTTTTACGATTTTTCGCAATTTTTAACATAATATAAGTAGCATTTGCTTTTTAAGAAATTGGTAATTTTTTATCGACAAATTAGTTTTTATTCTAGGTATACCTTTTTCCTATCTTTGGGGTATGAGAAAAAAAAATCACCCCCATTTTACGTCTATGGGAGGTACTCTAAAAAAATTATTTTAGATTCTTTTATTGTACTGTTTTGTCGGCATAGTTTACATTATATTCGTGCAAAATTACAGTTTTCTAGCATTGATAGTCTCTGAGCAAAGCCGCGAACGGACAGACAGACAGACATAGCGAAAGCCGGTGAAATTACTGGCACTTGAGGTATTCCAACTTAGGCCTCTAGGTTGGCAACGCATCTGCAATACCCCTGGTGTTGCAGATGTTTATGGGCGGTGGTGATCTCTTAACATCAGAAGACCCAGTTGCTCGTTTGCCTTCCAGTCGAATAAAAAAAAACTAAGAGTTCCGTTTTTGCCATGTTGGCTACAGAACCCTAAAAACACGGTGTATAGTTGAGTTATTTTGCGGAAAACGTTTCGTAATGTATTTTTTTGATTTTTTTCAAATAACATAAAACTTCTTCACGTAAAATCTTTGCCGTGCCTTTGTTTTGTTTTGCTCGACTTGGCGGGGGCACTGCCGTGCCCCCAGATATTAGGCAAAGCTCTGTGCAGGGAGCGACACTAGAAAACCCATGATTACGTCAGTTCTCTTTATTATTTTGTCGCCATGACAGATCATGACCAAAGAGTATTAGTACCTTTAAAAATCATGATAACATTTTATTACTTATTAGTAACAAAATAACTTGATATTTACATCGATAGTTAAGCAGCGTTTCCACCAGATGTGTGAGGATGTGTTGCGAGGAATATGTTTTCCATTAACCAATAGAAACACTTCATTTACTTACCTCGCTTCGCTCCGCTTAGCTGTTTCCATCAGAGGTGTGCTGTGCGAGGATGTGTAAATAAAGCGTTTCTATTGGTTAATAAAAAACACATCCCTCGCACATTACTGGTGCAAACGCTGCTTAACGATAGAGCTCCTCCTGAGTCCTGACATTTTTTAACAAACTTAGTGCTTAAGACCTGACGTGGTTGACCTGCTTTACTGTTTTGGATTCTTTATTCAATGAAAAATTTGTACTTTATAAACTGTTGTTATTCTTAGTGTTAATTGGTCCTTTATAAGGTATGCAAGGACTTGGAGGATATTTCCAAAAAAAGAATTGAAATAATATGATATTATGCTATTTGATACTCAAAAAACTGTTTACGGTTTTGTGCTAAAATTGCAGTAATATTCCCTATTACTAACCAGTAAGCTTGACATCCAAAGTCATAGATAGTTGTCTGACTTCAGGATTCCATTTATACCTGACGCTGCCACTCGGTATAAAGACAGACATGCATTGAAACATTCAACCTTAACGCAAAGACTAAAGGTATATTTTGCTTAAATGTGCAGATATTTATGGACGCCTTTATTGCTTAGATTAATTTGATGTTTTGTGTGATCAGATATTTTTGGCTGGTCGTATGTATAGAAATTATTGAAAACAGAGTGCTCACATATTTTTGGAATTGCAATAGCTATGATATAAATGGTATTTATAGTGTGCAGAACTTATTGAAATTTGGTCTTGCTCAGAAATATTTGGACACCTTGGCCGCTTCGATATATCTGATGGCGACTGTACAGTCAGAGTAAAAAAAGGTTCGTCACCCTAAGTTCTATTTTCCTTTGCTCAGTATGAGCGCTCATCTGCTTTACCGATTGAGTAGGACATACTGCGTCAACCTGTCAACCTGCTAAATATAATCAGGTGACCATAGCAACCCAATAACTACACACCTTGGCACTGACAATTAAATAAAGTTTTGTATTGATATGAAACTAGACATATGTTATAGGTGTATACTATTTTGATCCTTGTTGGCATGCCAAGTACAATTTGATATGCACTTGTCTACTTAGTACTTTGGCTTCAAAACGTACTAAGAGTCTATGACTTTGTAAAGGAATCAATTTAATATGACAAAGGTTTTTCTACCCCCCACTTCTTCTTTTTCATTTCATTCATTCACCTTTTGTGCAATCAGTTCTTTTTGT
Organism: Choristoneura rosaceana; assembly: GCA_037349165.1. Taxonomy (NCBI): domain Eukaryota; kingdom Metazoa; phylum Arthropoda; class Insecta; order Lepidoptera; family Tortricidae; genus Choristoneura; species Choristoneura rosaceana. The sequence goes on from JAZBNJ010000002.1 coordinate 2,409,559, forward strand.
TAGCTGTGCGTGTAATCATTCACTTCAACTCTCATGGCACTACCTATAAGACCGCGATAGTGTCAATCGCGCGTAGGTACATATCGACTCGCGTAATGAGGGTTTCTTGATAGGCGAAAAATTGATTTATTTGAATTTTCGTCATACTCGGTGTAAAAATTGTATGAGGGAGCAAAATTATTTGGGTACGCATCTGAATATCGAATGTTAAAATATCGAATATATTAAAATATCCAATGGGTCAATATCGAAACGTTTATTTCCTGAAACCGAACATTTTTCGGAATTGATTAAAACAGCATCGTATAGAACCCCTTAGGTTAGGTTAGATTTATATTTATAACAATACCTATTCGATTATTTTCATCTTGGGCGTTAAAACTTAAATCTCTCATTACGCTCAGGATTCTAATTTAGAACCCCTCGCTCCGCTCAGGATTCTATTGTAGAGTCCTTCGCTACATTCTGGACAATGTCTCGCCGTAAATACACCATTTTGCTGCCTTGTGGTACAAATAACTATTGACTTTTGACTTTGAAATGTCAGTCTGTCAGAAAGCATCATTGTTGAAAGTCATGAAGTAATGCCTAATGCTCTTTTTAGAGTTATATAGAACCAATCAAAAACTTCTGAAAAAATTACGGTTACGGCGGCAAAAAAGTTATGACTTTTATGAGACTAGATATGCACCCTAGTGCACGCTAATAAAATCGACAAATATATCTATTAACTAAATCCAATTAATTACCATTCTAAGAAAGACTAAGATAAATATTCCAAGACAGATATTCCAATAAGATAATATAAGATAGATATTCCATTGTAGTGTCTACTCTTGTTTCTGTTGTCCTTTCAATCGTTCAAAGGTTAACTGGAAGAGATCCCTTTAAGGGATAAGTTCGCCTTTGTACATGTCTTTCTCTTCTAAATTGTAAATTTAATATGTTTTATATGTACAATAAAGAGTTACAATACAATACAATAAGACTTTTATTTACCTGTTTTTTAACACCATAATGCGTCAGCACATCGATGAGGGCCACGAAATAAATCTCCTTTTTAGGCGCACCTGAAAATACGTTATAAAGAGCCCATCATCACAGTATATATATAAGCTAAAGGAGTATGGAAGCTACGAACAAATCGATCGAAACGAAAACACTCACACAGACGCGCGCTCTACACGGCCTCTAAGGGGGTCTGACGACTGCATGCTATTTTACCATAAATAGCTTTCAAAGTTTAAATTGCAAAAAAAACCTAAAACACCCCTGTATAGTATTGTCTATTGCTTACCGTCCTGGCTGGGTATGGCGTAGATGTCCAGTTCCGGTATAATGCCTTCGTAGCGTAGATCGCGCCGCGCCGCGCCGCGCGGGCTGTCCGGCGGCGTGTTGTAGCCCCATCTGCTGGCAACACGCTAACTTAAAGTTGTTGTCACTAATACAGTGCACCTTACGGTAATTTACCCTAAATTTAGGGTATTTTTACGCGTTTAGGGTATTTTTTGGGGTAGGAAATTATTTAGTGTATTTTTAGGTTAAAAGTTTTCGAACAAAATGTACGGTTTTAAGACAAAAAATACTGAAGATGACATAGAAGCCAAGACTAATTATGGATGTATTCCAAGAATTTTCCAAAACTGTAGTAGTTCAGCTATTATTTTATTTATTAATAAATCGCATTTATTTGCTGTTTTTATTGTGTTTAAAAATATCTGAGGTGGCAACACTGCACTAATAAGGCATTAATTTCAGAAAAAACCTGCAACCCCTACCTACCCCCTGAGTTGGCATGAATAGTGCTTACAGCCAATCACGCAAAATAGGGGCACTTAGACGTCGAGTTACGGAAAACATCCCGCTACTGCCTACGAATGCAAAATTCGAAGTCTTGCCGTCCCGTTGATGCTTATATGCATGCCTGTACCTGTCCCCGTGGTGCCGGTTGTCGGTGTCGCTGTCGCTGTCGCTGTCGGCGTCGCTGTCGGCGTCAGCCTGCGCGCGCGCCGCCTCCGCCTCGCCGCGCCCGCACCGCGCATGCCTGTACCTGTCCCCGTGGTGCCGGTTGTCGGTGTCGCTGTCGCTGTCGCTGTCGGCGTCGCTGTCGGCGTCAGCCTGCGCGCGCGCCGCCTCCGCCTCCGCCTCGCCGCGCCCGCACTCGTGCATGCCCAGCAACAGCGAATAATCCATCAGGTGCAGCTTCGTTAGGAACTGGAACATACAATAGACAATAGGTGATACTTTAAGGGGCTGTGATACCGTCTCCATCTATTCGAACAAAAAAAATAGAGACGGCATCATATCGATACCTTGGGGCTCAAAGGGCGTAAAGGCCATTTGGGCATATGGGCTGTACGCCCTTAAAGTCCCAAGGTATCGATATTTAACCGTCAATAACCACTAATAATGGATGGTGAAACAGCCCCTAAGACTTTTCCAAAGTGGACGACAATGCCCCCTTGTGGGCGCTGAAGGCTTATTGGGGGCGGTAAGGGCCCAGAAAAAATCTTTACCTTCATGCCTTCATTAGGCGAGGCTAATAGTTATTGAGGTTTTTAAAATGAAAAAAAAAATGGGGGGCGCTAAAAAACAACTGATTTTCAAAGAGGGCTTTAGACGAAATAAGTCTGGGAACCTCTGGTTATAACGCCCTTGTAATATTATGCAAAAAACGGATCTTCGCTCTTCCCGTTTTCTATTTGTAATTAATACTATTGTCGCGTCCTTGTGTTGCGAAGAAATGTATTTTCTTTCTTTATTTAGAAGGTTGGAGCGAAATTCGACTGCATGTTAGAGCTGGGTCCCACTTGTCGGATGTCGGACGCGGATTTTAATCGGATATTTCAGTGGCAGAACATTCTATATGAAACTGTTCACACTATCCCGACACGATATCTATAGAAATGACTGACATTCTACACGACACGGATCCGACACCCGACAAGTGGGAACGGGCTCTCATGACACTATTAATGCGTATTGTGTTACTTTTACTACTACTACGTGATAAGTGATAAGTGATCTCTTATGTTATGTAACGAACCTGGCTGACACACTGGACATGGACACCGCTTAATTCCTACAAGTACCTACCACCTAAGCAAAGGAAGAGCGGGACGTCCTAACACAGGCACTGTAAGCCTGAAGGGAGGTCCCGGAAACTGTCATTTATAAACCTACTTGTAAAAAGAAATAGTTTTTTTTTTTTAATTAATTACTAGCTTTATGCCCGCGACTTCGTCTGCGCGGATCTAGGTTATCGCGCGGTAGCGCCCTCTACCGGAATAAAAGATATCCTATGTTGATCCTTGGGGTTCAAACTATCTATATATACCAAATTTCATCAAAATCGGTTCAATGGTTTCGGCGTGGAAGCGTAACAGACAGACAGACAGACAGAGTTAATTTCGCATTTATAACATTAGTAGAGATTAACGAGCAAGTGTGATGAAAAAAAAAAGGTTTCATACCTCGACATCGGCCGTGAGTGTCTCAAGCAGCTTGTCTTTGGCGGCGTCCCCGATGTCGATGCGGACGCCCTGCTTGATGAAATCATTGTCTTTGAGGGTCGGCAGTTCCTTCTCCAACTCCTTGTCGGACGCCTCGCGGTCCACCGTCGACCCCTTGAGATCATACTTTCTGGGAGACAGAGAATACTTCATTTAGGCGTTACTTTGCAGAGGTCCATGAACCAAAAATTATTTTGCTCACCCGCGACCTTATGATAGCTACATGTGTCCACTACAAACCCTAAAAAAAGTCCCTGACTTTTCCCGGACTTTCCCTGACCACATTTCGAAGTTTCTTTATGTACAAAAGCAGGTTATATGACACTTATATGATTTTTTTTACTGCTCGAGTTGCACGCCAAATTAAGGTAGAACATAAGAACATTTTATAGCACTAAGACTTCTGGCAATACTGGTGTCAAGTGTCCCATGATATTTATTTATTTATTTATTTATTATTTAATAAACACATTTGAATTTGCCAGACCCGATGATGGGAATTCATTGCACACCAAACATGCTCACTTTTTCGTTGAATGTTTTTATGGTGCCAGTGCCACTCTTTAATACGTCGCCCAGAACTGGAACGACTAATGTCAAAATTAAAATCAAAATATCGAGCTGTTTTAGAAAATCACAAGTTTTTTCCCTGACTTTTTGTATTTGTAGCAAATTCCCCTGATTTTCCCAGACTTTTCCTGACCACTTTGAGCTTCCCTAACTTTTCCCCGACTTTCCAGAAAGTGGACATCCTGTATATGCAAACAAATGTGTGTTCTCCATCTCCACACTATAAGAACACACACAAACCCAACTGTCACCACCACCACACTACACTGACGCTTTTCGAACTCGACCAAAGTTCATCCTCAGACTAGATTATTGAATCTAAAATCTAGTAAATTCTGGTAGCATGGTGACCATGGTGTTGCTTTGGCGATTTAAAAAAATAATATACAATCTGTTCTAATCTTTATTCTGAGCACCTTGTATAGGGGCAATCAACTTTTTTACCGACACTAATCTGCCCGCGACATTTTTCAAACAATTGCAGATTTTTATAAGTAAACATGTTTTTTCTGTAATTTAATAGATGGTGTACATGAATACTTGCCATCCTACGTAAATGCGAACTATTAAACAATGAAATATCTTATTGGAATGGAAGTACGATTTTTTGGTAACGCCACAGACAATTTTGGTAACGCAGGAGACTCCCAAAGTGTCGGTAAAATAGTTGATTGGCCTATAAATTGAATACATAACAGTTCTACAAGACTGACCTGTGTATATTGAGATGGTTGGAGAAGACGTTCCGTGTGGCGACGAGGTAGTGCTCTATCCCGTCTACTGTCAATCTGTACATGCCCAGGTACTGTGGCAACAGGGTCTTGCCGTGCCTCTCCACTATGTACTGCAAATAGAAAATATTCGAGATCATCATCATCATCGTATCAGCTGTAGGACGTCCACTGTTGCAGATACGCGTCTTCCATAGACCTCTGGTTGCTTTGATTAGAAGCGGCCTGCATCCACCGTGAACCAGTTTGAGGCAGTTGTCTCACCGCCGGCCGGGAAACGATTGGCTATCTACTATTGGACCTCTTCCGGCTGATGAAGATGGATGATTCCATTTTGGTTTAATTTTTTCTTGTCTGAATTATTTTTGATTTAATTTAGTACATGTGTACTGTTTTAAGATATACACGTGATGTATGCGAATATTATGAAACTACATTGTGTAGTATGGTTTACTATCCAGTTTGTAGATCAAATAAAAAAAAACTTAAGCGGGAAATTCATGAGAGTTTCAACCTGAAAAAATCCATCCTAGCATGATCCGCTACAAGAGTACCAAGAAGCAGACGTCAAAGGATTACATGCAATAGATTATCCATGTACCCTAGTACCGCGCGATTAGATAACATAAAATTATCCATTTATCACGCATTTACATGGAAAACGATAACTATCGTATCACATAAATTATACCATTTTTAAGGAAATATTCATTTTCTGAATTATGAACCTATTTTTTTTGTCATTTATATTAATTGGAGAATTTGTAATCTTTATCATCATCATCATCTCAGCCGTAGGACATCCTCTGTTGGACATAGGCCTCCCCCATAGACCTCCAGTTGTTTCGGTTGGCAGCGGCCTGCATCCACCGTGAACCCGTGGCTTTTACCAGGTCATCGGAATGACCATCCGAATAGTCATCTGAAGGTACAGTTTTGGCTACAATTTTCAGAACCAGTACATGACCCTTTTCAAAGACTGCTCGCGACGATTCCCGATGAGGGTTTTTCGACAAGCAAAATATCTAGAAATATATATATATTTTATTTTAGGAATATAATTTCTATCACGCTTTTGAGTGGCTAAATATATATCTAAATGAGTCAATCGCAAGATTCGCAAGCAAGACTAAAACTTCAAACGGACCTCACGATACTAACGCCATCTAGTGATATTTCATTAAACCATTTCCTTGAAATTTTTAAATTGCTATAAAATCTTTGACATCTAGGCTAAAGGAAGATCGATGCAAACGTAAATAAAGGCGAGTGGATTCGTCGTCAAACTCCTTTTTTTTATGTCATCCCGGTAAATCAGTACCATACTTAACTTTGTCATTTCAGGAAATTGACATTTTGAGACGTAGTTCATTTCAAGAACTGGTCATTTCAACATGTGGTCGTATCAAGAAGTGATCCTTTTTAATTGTTGTAATTTTCCAAGTGGCCCTAAACCGACGAAATGTGTATATTTTCTTTTTCTTTCTTTACTTTACAAAACACGAGAGAAAAAAAACAACTTTTACAAGTTGTTGTTGGTTTACATCAGTGATTCATCCATCATTAAAATGACTCTTTTACAATACGAAACGCTAGTAAAATAAAGACAATCGTTTAACTGATTTTGATTTATTATTAAGCCAGGGTAAATGATTTATGATCGCTGATTAGATTGCATATTAATTTCCTTTGTTTACTGATTACTATCAACATTCATAGTATCGTCAATAATACATAAATGTTTTACAACTGGTTTTTAGTGATATACAAAAGGATACGGAGATTTAAAAAACTGGTATGGAATTAAGTGGTTGAAATTAAGTGTCCAAACAGGGATTTGTGTACGGTCAAGGACTCTCTTTACTGCATGAGCCACCATGGAACCATTTCACAGTAAACGTCATAGTGACATTGCATTAACTAACAAGGAAAATCGTAATGAATTTTCCTTTGAAAAGGTTCCATTGTGGCTCATGAATTAGGCCTAAAATACCTCAAGTATGTCTATCGGCATTATTGTTTTATGCCATGTAAACGAAAGGTGGTAGACCACATATTTAGCTGATAGACATTGCTACTAGTAGCAGGTTTTACTCTTACTTCAGTAAGGGTCTCCCCAAACCTATCGACGTGGAAACGTCTTTAGCCGATCAAAAAACTCTTTATGTCCACACAATAAGAGCGAAAAAGACGTCAATCGGCTCAGTCGACGCAAAACGACGTTTACCGGTGGAAAGACGACTTTTTCGCTCTTATAGCGTAGACATAAAGCATTTTTAGGTCGGCTAAATCCTATTCCACGTCGATACATGTGTGGGGAAACCTTAATATTTCGAAATCTCTTACCGGATGGTAGTGCTTAAGGAATGAGTGCATCCGTTCCACCTCTTCCGAAGTCAGGGTCTTGAGGATGAATAACCGGTCATAGCTCTGGTAGAACTTTGCACCGGATTTACCGGAAGAATCATCTGGGATAGGTTGTGACCTGGGGACAAAATAGTAACGTTTTTTTCCTTTTAACAGTATCAGAATGTTAGCAATAGGTATTATCGCAACAAACCTTTCTTTATGTGCATAATGGATGAAGGGTTGAAGTGGATAAGATGCCCAAAATTAAAGAAACTCAACCATACAGCAGAGTGTCATAGTGTTTAAAATGAATCTCGTACGAAAACAGACCGCTCGCCATTTTAACGTACCCTAACCTAAAATTTTCCGCTATCTACTGACAAACCAAACAATATTGTCCGTGTCAAAATTCATATCAGATTTTTGTGACAACATAATTTGTATCTTTAATGTTTAAAATACGTTCTCGAAATGATCTGAAATACACAAATTCTCAAGCAAACGTGTATGTGTATACCAGCATTAATATCTGCTACAGCGGACCGTGCAAAAATATCTGACACGTCCTTCCGGCCCTAGAAATAGTCGTATCAGATATTTATGCACGCTTGTTGTGTCAGATATTGGTGCTGGTGACTGTACCAACATGTGCAACGTGTACTTTCCTAAAACATAGTCAATTGACATCTATGAGAGCAACATTAACTCTTACATCCTGAAATGTACGATAAGATTTACTTTCACAACAATTCAGTTGATCGATCGGCTGGTGATTACAATTCGTGATATCAAGTCATAATATTTTGTTACGCGATATATTACAGTGCATTTCCCTGGGAAAAAATGTTAATTTGAACGTATGTATTTAACTCTGGGATTTATTCGTGTAGGTAATAATTAAGTACTTATACCGTTTTGTTTTGTCGACATAGCCAAGCGAATTAGCTCGCTGAAGTGGCAATGGGCAGGACAGCACGGAGAACAGATGGCCGTTGGGGCTGAAAAGTTCTCGAGTGGAGACCGCGGATCGGCAAGCGCGACTTAGGACGTCCACCAACGAGATGGACAGATCTGGTTAAAGCCGCGGGTTCACGGTGGATGCAAGCCGCTGCCAACGAAGCAACTGGAGGTCTATGGGGGAGGCCTATGTCCAACAGCGGACGTCCTACGGCTGAAATGATGATGATGACAATTTTGTCAACTAGGGGTTACAGTTATAGTATTCAGCCTAACTAAGAACTATTCCGATAAAATACAGTGGAAAACTATTTATGGAATGGACTACATCTATCTGTAAGTACAGTCAAGTTCATAAGCTTGTGAGCAAAAATATACACACAAACGATTATTTTAAGGAAATTTTATAACAATCTGAGTCACCTATTTAATTAAATCAACGCGGATGACATAACGCTTTACTGGCATAATATGGCCGAGCCTTTTTGGTGGTGATAAAACGAATTACCATGACGATGTTAATTTAATTAAAATACGGGAAACACCAATAAGCGGTCCAGCAGGGCTACTTCGAAACTCGAAGTTCGTGTCGTGCGGTCCCTCTGACACCTTATACTATTTAATACGAGAGCGAGAGGGACCGCACGACACGAACCGCGAGTTTCGAGTTTCGGAGTAGCCCTGCAGTTTGGTAACTTGGTTGCTTTATGGTAACCATAATTTATTGATTCAGGCGTTATTTTGCGGAGGTCCATAACAATGAACTAATCTGGTAGCGTGTATACTGTGGTATTTGTATATACTGTGGTATGGTTGTGTTGCTCTGATGATGAAATCTGGTTGAGTACGAAACGCGTCAGCGTAGTTAGATGGTGGTGTTAGTTGGATTTGTACGTGTGTGTTCTTACAGCGTAGAGGACCTTTGTTGCATAGACGAGGCTGTCTTAAGGTCGCGGGAGAGCAAAGTAATTATTTATAGTAACCTATACTAATCCTACCTACTTACGTCGTCGAACCATGTCGAGGTGTGATGTTGGAAACCTCTTCAAAAGCGAGCGTCTAGTCGTGGACTAATATCAGACTGGTTTGAAGAGGTGAGGTTTGCTCAACGAAATGTAATTTTTATTTTAAACGAAACATTTTTCTGGCTTATTGGTCGGTCGGGAAACCCGTGTTGCAGTTGGTACACTTGACACAGACAACCAGGAGATGCTGTTTCATATCTCATACACAGTACTTTCAATAATTGCCAATCTACCTTCAGCTTCCACATTAAATCGCCTACTCACACATTGCCAGCCAAAAGATCCATTCGTTAGTTCAGTTGGCAGTTGCCAACACAAATATATTTCATATTACACCTGACATATATTTAAATAGCAAGTGCATTTAAATATTTATTCTGACTCACGAACGACATAACATCTCCCGCCGGCAACAATGCGATTTCTCTGCAAACAATGACACCTCGTATTTGCCAAGTGCTTTGAGTGCAAACTATTACTTATCATTTATCAGACAACATTATCACTCTATCTAAACTAAAGTGTTCTCGATCGATTTCAACTGGGAGGTTTTTTTTGGAGCCAAAACTAAAGACACTAGTGATTTATGACTGGTGTGTGTTGCCAGTAACATATGGATCCGAGACGTAGAGTTTCAGTATAGGCCTTATAAATAGGGTCAGAGTTGCTTACCGAGCTATGGAGAGAGCTATGCTCGGGGTATGTCTACGGGATCGAATCAGAAACGAGGAGACTCGTAGAAGAACGATCACAGACATAGCCAAGCGAATTATCTCGTTGAAGTGGCAATGGGCAGGCCATATAGCATGGAGAACGGATGGCCGTTGAGGCCAAAAAGATCTCAAATGGAGACCCGGATCGGCAATCAGAAGCGGACTGTGGTGCGACAGATCTGTCGGATTTAGTAACTCCTCGGAGATAGTTTTGCAAGGAGCAGAGCAAGCAAGAGATTCTGATTCGCTTGAGGATCTGATTCTTTTCAATCTTAAGATCCGGATTTACCCATCTTTACATTGAAGCTTAAAGTAATTAAGGAATTTGCTCGAATATACACAATTGGACAAAAAATATTACACGAAATCAACAAAATAGTATGAAATGAAATCTTATATTTTGATACTGTAAACGGCTCGTATTATTAAAATAGTCTAAAGTACAACGCGTAAATAATACGTCTATTGTTGCCGCCTTTTAGCGCCGAGTTGCTGACATTCATTGGAAAAACAATACGTACTTACCTTTGTCTAGTTCTATGTGCATTTTTTATGGTCTAAGTGTTTTGAATCGAATGTCACCCGTTGTTTTTGACGTGTTATGATCGTTAATTTTCATAACAAATGGAAATGTGAATGATATTTGTGATTGTTATTGTGCTAATTATGCACTATAAGGTATCGCTTGCGATCGTGCAATGTGATGCAAAATAATTTATATTTATATCATAAATAAATTTTGTTGCATTTTTAAGTGTCGTGTATACACAAATGAATGAGCCTTACTTTTATGAAGGAAAGGAATTCAGAGGTCTCAAAAATAAATACTTAAAATGGACCAGGATCACAAAGTTACAGCTTGCAAATATTTCACTTTAAGTTTTAAGAAAAAAATAGATGGTAGATGGTAGAACTTGTAATTAAACTTCCAAATATTAGAATCAACATTCATAGTTACAACCATATCAAAAATAATAACGGCCATATCAGCTGAAATTACCATTTCAGCGAAAAATTCTGAAACGATATATACCTAGCCAAAATTAACGAGAATCCGTATATTATATCTATATTTATCTATTGAGTTTGAGTATGTACCTTAGCGTCGAAAATGTCCACGATAAATAACTTGCCAATAATTGACTAGGATAGCAAACGGAAAAAAATCACAAAATATCTGTCAAGTCCTACCGGCCCTAGAAATAGAGTCGTATCAGATATTTATATTTAGGCACGCTTTGTTGTGTCAGATATTGCTGCTGGTGACTGTACATCATACATAAGTATTTGTTTTTAACCCCCGACGCAAAAAGAGGGGTGTTATAAGTTTGACCGCTATGTGTGTCTGCGTGTCTGTCTGTGTGTCTGTCTGTGGCACAGTAGCTCTTAAACAGGTGGACCGAATTGAATGCGGTTTTTTTATTTGATAGCAGGCTTTCTAGCGATGGCTCTTAGACATGTTTCATCAAAATCGGTTCAGCTGTTTTTGAGATATTGAACTTTTAACTATGATCAGTCACGAATTTGGACAAGACCAAAGTGATGGTCAACAGTCATGTCATTCTAAGACCAGTTACCGTCTGTGGCGCCACACTCGAAGTTGTGCCTGAGTATATCTTAGTCAGACTATACATCTCTGTAGAAACAGCTGCGAGAAAGAGGCTAATAGGCGAATTCAGTTGCGCTGGGCTGCTTTCGGGGAACTTCGGCATATCTTGCTTGACGTCAGACATCCCTCAGTCCCTAAGAACGAAAGTCTTCAACCAGTTAGTCCCAGTTTTAACCTACGGAGCCGAAACGTGGACCTTAACTGCGAGGCTAATCCACAAATTCTAGGTCGCTCAGCGAGCTATGGAAAGAGCGATGCTAGGGGTTTCTTTGAAGGATAAAATCCGAAATCACATTATCAGACAAAGAACGAAAGTCACCGACGTTGCTCAGAGAATTAGTTCGATGAAGTGGCATTCGGCTGGCCAAGTCTGTCGCATGACCGATGAACGGTGGAGTAGAAGAGTCCTCAAATGGAGACCACGGACGGGAAAACGTAGTGTATGGCGTCCTGAGGCACGCACGGTGGACGGACGACCTTAAGAGGGCCACTGGCAGTGGATGGATGGGAGAGGCCTATGTCCAGCAGTGGACTGCTTTGGGCTGATGATGATGATGATGGTCAGATTTTTTGCGGAGCTAACTAGACTCGGATTGAAACACACTAAGAAAATGGCTATCGCAGCTAAATCCTAGCTTAATAGTGCTAAAAATCTCGATATTAAACAGGAGTGGTGACTCAAATAGAGGTTAAAACACACAGATTGGGGTCACGGACTGATGACGTTGACGCAAGATGATGATTACTGATTAATGGACTGGTCAAGTAAGACACTTTAACTAATTTTTTTTAGGGTTCCGTACCTCAAAAGGAAAAAAAGGCAACCCTTATAAGATCACTTTGTTGTTCGTCCGTCCATCTGTCGGTTTGTCAAGACCCGTTTTTTCGGATTCTTACTTACAGATTGCTCTTCGATAGATGATGAGTGGCAATGGGCGAGCCACATCGCTCAAAAAAGAGATAACCGTTGGGGGAGAATAATCCGCGAATGGTGACCACGAACCGGAAGACGAAGCGTTGGAAGACCTCCCAACCAGGTGGACTGACGACATTGTGAGAGTTGCGGGAAACCGGTGGATGCAAGTAGGGAGTTGTCGTTCATTGTGGCGTTGTAAGGGGGAGGCCTTTGTTCAGCAGTGGACGTCTTCTGGCTGATGATGATGATGAGATGAGAGGAAAGCCTTAACTGACCATTGGGGATTGAAATGAGGGTTTTCACAGAGGTGAAATATCGCTAGATGGCGTTAGTATCGTGAGGTCCGTTTGACGTTTGCTCGTGATTGGTTAATAAACTAAATAAGCCAATCGCAAGCAACAGTGTTGCCACTTTAGCCACTTTTTAGCTAGATCTAGCCACATTTTGCTGTATATGTGTGTCTTTTGTGTTAGTGAATAAATGTCTTCTTTCTTTCTTTCTTTCTTTCATTTACGAAATAGTTAGCTACCAAAGAAAATTTTAGTGGCCAACTTTTTTAGCCACACTTTCTAGCTACTTTCAGCAACTAAGTAACCACTGTTTCAATCAATTTAATTTGTAATGTAAAACGTATTTCCGTGCGCTACCTTTTTTTTATTATTTTTTTTTTTTTTATTCTACTGGAAGGCAAACCTACGTAATTCTTGAGAATATCTTTCAAGAAACAAGTAGGAAAACTAAGAAACCCGAAAAAAATGAAGAAGCCGGACCTTCAACATCACAAGATGACATAAATTTTGAATAAATTTTTCCGTAAATAATAATGTAAGAGAAAGAAATATAAAAATTTAAGACTTATAAGTTATCTGTTGCCTTTTTTTTGTTTAGCCACTTTTAGCTACTTCTAACAGAGTATTTTTTTTTTCAAAACTAGCCACTTTTTACCATACGTCTAGCTACTTTTTCTTTGGGCAAGGTGGCAACACTGGCAAGCAAACGTCAAACGTCAAATGGACCTCACGATAGTTCGCCTCTGTGAAAACCCTCATTACTGAACAGTTTTAGGGCCAGTACAGACGGACTGGCCTAACTGTAATGTAACCGCAAATGGTCAGCGTACATTTTGGATATTGTTGTGTAGACTTTTTTTCGTTCACGTTCACATTTGATACACACGTTCGATAAATCTGCGCAAACTACATAAATCGCTGCAATAAATCGTTACACAGTGTACCGCGGGATTATAGATTACGTAGGCATCTGGTTCTATATGTTAAGTATGGGTCCAGGCATAGAATTCAGAAAAGTGGTAGCACTCGGGGCGAATAAATCGTATAATCAGCGGATAGGGTCGATTTCTATACGGTTACACAATTACTCGCTGCAGGTCAATCCTGGCGAGAGGTTAAACCAAACCACGCAAATTACTAACGACATGGAAAATTAAGAATATCAACTTTTATTTACACAAGCTGTTTCCAGAATAAAATTAAAACCTTCTTTAATACGAATAAAAATAATATACTAGTCAATTTCCCTTTCATTATTAATAGGGAAGTAACGCTCGTTAAAAATTATCGCTAAGTTCGTAATGATCTCACTCGATTGCTTCACAACTGGAGTGAATTAATAAATGATTTATTCACAAAATGAAATAAACATGATAAGGATGGGTTCAGGGTAACTTCCACACGTCAAAAAACTCAAAAACAAAAAACGCTCTCCAATCAAAAAAATCACGTCCACTGATTTGTCAAGCGGTTAGGATGACGATACAGATGACCGTTTGCGCGTACACCACGCCGTGCCATGTTGAAAGAGTGCCGAATGCTACATTTGTCACGGGCTAGTCAATCCCTGCAATCTTTGTCATAAATCATAACTAAACTATCTATAACTATTGCGTGCATTCAGTACGCAGCCAGGTAGGCAGCTAGGTAGGCTGCTGCAGCAGAAACTACCAGTTGGTAGCAAGGCTCGGAACCGGTTTATAAAATAGCGGTAAGTACCGGTTTATTTCGGTTTAACTCCGAACATTCATAAGAACGCGAACGTTTTTAAGAACTTAACTATAACCTAAATAAACCGGTTTATTCGACTAGTCGAGTGACAGCTGGCCGGCCGGCGGCGGGCGGCGACATTTATCCTGCGCAGGAATAAACCGGTTTTTATTGTTCTAAACCGGTAAATCTGACATGAACTTTTCGAAAATGTTCCCTTAAAAACCGGTTCAAAAATAACGGTTTCGCGAACGAAACCAAAATGAAAAGGTTTTGCGCCAAGTACATGATAACGGTTTGGAAATTTAACCGGTATCCGAGCCTTGGTAGGCAGTTGCCCTGGAATGGACCCAATGCACGCCGATGCCATTTTTTACGAGATGTATCGACTAACTAAATCAGTAATAGTGTTCTTTAACCGTCGTTTCTTCATCAAAAGTGCCCCATAACGTGACTGGATTCGTCACAAATTGTTGTGATTTAGAAATTTATTTCGTCCACAACTGTAGATTAAAAATTATGATTTCCATGAGGATGAAAGGGGATAAAAAAAGCTGTGAAGTTGCTCTTTAAATCAGATTTTATTTGAGAGGACCTTAATTGTTTAAAGATAAAGCAAAAGGACTATATTTTGTCATACTTCATTACATTACTATTTTTAAAAAATATGACCAACATCAAATAATCACTCCATTTAAAGTCAGCTATCTAAATCACACAGCTCCTTAATTTTTTTTTAATCCAAATTTATGACAGAGAGAAGAAAAGTTACGAAACGTAGCAATCAGTGAATTAGTTTGCCGCAGCTACATCACTCTAACATGGCACGCCGTCTCCCCACAAACGAGCCTTTGGTGTCGCTAGTGAACGCTTTACCGTGTCAGTACAGCACACTAAATACTGTTAATAAAAAAATAAATGAAAAAATCGTACGGTTGCTTAGCAATCCGCTGACCTCAGGCGTTTTATAGTCAGGCCGCGTTTGACAAAGGCCGTGGCGTCTTGGAGGATACTGTCGTGGTCGCAGATGTCCGCGACGCCAGTCGGCGCAGTCGCGGACCGTCGCAGCTTACTGACCGGTTTCCGCTGCCCGCGAGGACAGAGGTAGTTATCTGGCTTTCTAAACCTAGGAAGGAGCGGGACGGGGGCGCCAGTAAAAATCAAGGGGAAAAATAAATAAATAAATATCATGAAATCAGTTTAAGTAAGATAGAAGTGATAGAACGTTCGCACATGTGCTGTCTAGCTCATGGGATATAATTTATAGGGACGAGTTAAAAGTATTTTCAATGTAGACAGACGTTAGCATGTTGCGTCAATGAGTTATCGCGGTTGGGCGAAAAAGGCTAGCAGATGTTGATCCGACATTAAAATTAATATTTATATACAGGTATCATCAAATTCTTCTGGAATATTTCAGGTTTACTATAACTAAACGCTACTGTAAATGTTTTGTTAACATCACTTTTGTTCAAAGTATACACACGAGGCACACGAGATACACTTTTAACATGGATTAATGTAAAGAAAAAATTGTCAGCCACAATTAAAAAAAAATCAATAAACATTTACAGTTCTCCTAGTTTCTTAACGCCCTTTGACAGTTGCCGTGTTCTGGATATATATGGATGGAATAGGAGATTGATAACCAAGGGTGGAAAGTGACCCATTTCACCCGAGATATTTCTGGCGCTCGAACGACATTGTCAAAATGTCATTGACGTAACTCAATTATCTTCGATGTCGTGGCTGCCCGAAAATTTTTAAAAAAAATACTTTGCACCCTAGAGGAAAACGCAATTTTCCACCCGGCTATCTAACCATGAAAATTAAACTTTCCGAACAGGAGAGATGAAAAAGAATTTTGTTACGATAGAGAGCACGTACAACATCTGCATCGACCATCACTGTCCAAATCACATGCTCTTATTCCCAATATGTTTTTTTCATTCATGTCGAAACAAGGCAACTGTCAAAGGCATTAAACTAGAAGCACTGTACAGGGATATCCAATCAAACGAACGCAACCATCTGCTAAATTTTTTAGGAACAATTTGAAGACACCATGTATAATATTATTCACATTATTCACATTCAGCTTGGCACAGTATAACTCATTAAGTATGTAATATATATAAACAATGTGTTGTTTTGAGATACTTTACTCATTTTTGCCATGTTCTTAGAATCCTTTTAACTCGTCCTTGACTTGGCATAAGCTTTGTTAGAGTACTTACCTCGTGAGGGACTCTTTGTAGTCTAAGTCATCGATTCCGAATCGCTCCCGCAAGTTCCTGAACACTAAGGGACAGTATTCCTTAACTTTGAAGTGAGACGGCATGTTTTCCCTGAGAAGAAAAATAAACTTAGGTAATAATGTTTAAATAAACATCATAAATAATATTAAATGATATTGTAACAGATAACTCATGTCTTAAATCTAGTTTAGCTCGACTGTTTCGTGCTATTTCGTAGCCCTTCTTCACAGGAGCACGCGACTCAGCCCATGTAAATTTTTTGTTTTATGATCATGAATCTATGTTGTGTGTCACTTATGAGAGTTCTATGTATGTCAAATTACAATACAATAAGTACTATACAGGGTGGCCCATTTATATCGGTCAGTATGGGAAAGTCTGAAACTATACGACATACGAAAATTTCTTCTTAGGAACTATGACATCGATTTTAATAACAAGAAAAACTGCATTCATGCATTTAAAAAAAACCTGTACTCAGCTCGGGAATCGAACCCAGTTATTTAAAAAAAAAACTTACACTTTTCTATTTAGATATCGATTGTGTACGTCTTAAGCAGTAAATGTCTCCATGAAACATTATGTCTAAAATGAATAAAATGCATTGTTTTCACATACTTTAATTTATTTTAGTAGGTGTTCCAAGTGTCCACCGTTACAATATTCAACAAATTCTGGCATGTAAAAATTGTCTCTATGGTTGTTTGTAACTCTTTACTGGTAAAATTGATGTCATGGTTCCTAAGAAGAAATTTTCGTATGTTGTATAGTTTCAGACTTTCCATACTGACCGATATAAATGGGCCACCCTGTATAGAGGACACTGATGGGCCTTAACTGTTTCACTTGAAATAAGGCTGCAGGTTAGTTAACAGTCATTATGTGGAAGCTGTTAGGGGAAAAACCGGACAAACGCGCGGGGAGTGGATTTCACAAAGGACTAAGCAACATTTTTTTTTTAAGTCAGTGAGTTATATACATATTTGGAATCAGTAAATTGTACTGATTCAAAATACGTACCTTAAAAAAAATGTTGCTTAGTCAATTTATGACACAATATTTCCAGTCATATTTAAACTACACATTTTTACTGGTTTTTCTATAATACATTATATTACCCAGCATTAACTGAGCACAAAACACTAATTTTGTATTACATCCTAGATTTTACCCTGTATAGAGATGATTTTTCTTAAAAATTTTAAGTAAGGTTTGACTTCATCCATAGCAAACAAACACAATCTTTCCTCTTATAAAATTGGCTTAAATATACTTAGACATGTTAAAAGCATTATTAGAAAAACCTGACTAGAATTAAAATTGCATACAATGATAAATTATCCATGCACTATAATGTTGATAACTCCTCATAGAGACAGCCAGTTTCCCATTGACAATTAGAACAATTATGGCTGCCAACAGCCATTGTCTACACTTGAATATGAGTGGGAACTAACAAAAAACCTGACTTGATTACTTTGATCTGCTGCACATTAGTAGGGCTAACATCATTGTATTAACCGCTACTATCCATACTAATATTATACATGCAAAAGTGTGTTTGTATGTTTGTCCATCTTTCACTCTGTAACGGAGCGATGGATCAACGTGATTTTGGCATAGAGATAGTTTATGGGCCCGGGAGTGACATAGGCTACTTTTATCCCAGAAAAATGCACAGTTCCCGAGGGAGATCTGATTATGCCCTTGGTTGTATACACACATACAATACGGTTACTCAACATCAAATAATGACCATTTGGGATAATTGGTCTTCAGACACAGATTTCTGCATCTTTATGGTCTAACACACTTGGAATTACAAACATCACAATCATTTTCACCACTTCCAGTGTTCCTTCTTGAGACGGCATAAGCCTAGGCAAGAGAGATGATGAATGTGATCCTGAACATCAGCAGGTTAGACAATACAGCTTCGATAATAGATGTTAGATAATAGTTTATTCCTTACTTGTTAAATAAATGATTATCAACTTTGAGCTTTGAGTATGCTCTGAAGTCATCTGGAAGCAGCATGACAGGTATTGAGACATGGCTCAGTTCATTTATCTGAAAAAAAGATAGCTTTTACTATTTGCTGCTGCAAACTCGGTACAATAAAGTTGTAAACAATAAAAACTAATTTAAAGGTCCTCGTAACTTTAGCAACTCCAAAAATGACCCTGACTCGACGCATAAAACATGTTATCATCTATTTATAGAGGCCTACATGCAACCGTAATGTCGCGACAAAAACATTTCAGATATTGATCAAGTGCCAGAAATTAAACCAGTATAAACTAAGCAGCGCGTCGATTTAAAAGTAAACAGTTCTAAACCATAACAATCCGGTCACGAAGGAAATGACATAATGCTATTGCGAGACCGCGAACCCTAACATAATCGACTTAAATCAGATTAGGCGTACATTGCCTTATTTTAATTAGCAATAAACACCTAAATAAAATTACTTACCGTATGGTTCACACCCCACATAAACACCGACAACAGAGGCTCATTAGCACGAAACAATTTAACTTTCTGATGTTTAACACGAATGTGTTTCTTCTTCAACTTGCTCAATCCAGTGCTTGGAACGGACATTTTGGATTTGTTTACACTAAAACAGTTAAACACCTGAACTTATTTTGAACGCGGCCCTGCCTAAACCATTTTCAATTGACGGGAAGGATATCCAAATGTAACTGAAGAAGATTAATTTGGAAATTATTTCAGAAATACGACACCCATCAATAAAGAGCAAACGGCTTTTTGACAGACAGACGACGGCGGATAAAAAATGGTCATAGACAAAACACGATTATTTATAGGTTTAGAGGTGACCATAACCTTCATAGGTGCATAAAATCCGTTATTATTTTTCAAGTAACAATACACCACTATCTACCAAATTACTTTTGTTGATTTATATGGGGGCAGATATATGCTAAGCGTAAAATCCCTGTACGAGAAATTTTTTATGCAATGTAAAAAAATTATCCACTAGTAGCCGGACACATTTTTAATGTGTGTGGGTCAATCAAAGTGACAGCACAGAAGTGTCAAATGTGTCAAGTAAACTGACAGATTTTTTATTCTATATATTTGATCGGAATTGTTGGAGTCGTCGTCCTCGATTTTAGCCGAAAAATTGAGAAAATTCTGATACCTCTTTTTCTCAAATGAATTGCTAGTAGCTCTTTTAGTAAAACAAAATAATTACGAGACTTACAACATGGTAATTCCGAGTCCATTCGTTTACTGGGCGCAGACAGAAAAAGAAGTTTCATTGAAGATTGATTTAAAAAATGTTATTAAACCCGATGTGAATGTTCTGGAAAGCAAGATTAAGTTCTCCGCCGAGGGCATAGGCGCTCACGGCAAGACACAGTACGAGTTTAGCTTGGACCTATTTTCGTCTATCAAATCCGTGAGTATCTGATTTATGATTTTATGAAAATTAACTTTTTTATACCGGCACTTTTTCGATGAAACGAAACGAATACGCTTACAACACAGGTGACAGGGTCGTGTTTACATATTTATGAGCGTTTCGTGCGTACTGATTTCTATATAAACTCTTTATCATCTCAGGCTTACTATGCAGGTACCTACTTTGTTCTTTATCTTTAAATTCGATAAAGACTACTTTAAACCTTTGATAGTACATTTTGAATAAATTATTACATATGAAACCTAGAGTTTGAAAGTGAAGAAGACCTTACTCCACAAAGACACAATAAGACTAGATTTACTTTTTATGCTAGATTTTTTTAATAATATTTAAACTTTTTAAAATTTAATTACTGGTACAGAGTAATATACAATACACAATACAATACAAATATTCTTTATTGCACACCATAAAGCAGTACAAAAAAATAAATAAACTACCCTATGGCCTTCCCGGAGACTCAAACTATCTGTAAACAACAATGTAAAAAATTAGTTCAGTAGTTTAGATGTGATTAAGTAAAAACATGTTCACAAACTTTCACACTTATAACATTAAGTAGGATAAGTAGGATGTATGTCAAAACATAATTTTAGTTACATAGTGTCACTTGAAAAAATTGAATAAATTATTATTTGATCTTTGAAATTGGCAAAATATATCTTACCAAAACAGCAAGAGTGAAAGCCGTCAAAAAAGGTTAGACCTTGTCGAAGGAATTTTATTTTCCTTTTTTTAAGTGTTTATTCTATTCTAACCTGTAGTTATATTTATTACAGTCACCTTCACCAATATCTGACACACTAAATCGTTCATAAATATTTGGTACAGTCAAGGGCAAAAATATTAGAGATGCAACGGATATCCGGCCAGTATCCGGTATCCGGCCGTTATTTTACTATTCGGCCGAATACCGGATGTTAAAAAACTTATAGTTATGACTAAAAACTGGTATTCAACTATGAATTTATCAATTTACTATTCTAAGGGGCGGTTTCACCACCCGTTGATTAATTTTAACTGACGGATAAATGTGATGCCATCTCGTGTCTATTCAAACAAAATAAACAGAAACAACATCATATTTATCAGTCAGTTAAAATTAATCAATGGGTTTTGAATCAGCCCCTAAGTTAATTAATTATACTCTACAGGTTGTAAACTGCATGGAGTGTCATATGCATGTTCGAATTAGCTTATTAATTGTGCGTAAAACTAGGCGAATATCCGGCGGTCGGATATCCGGCTATCCGGCCAACGGTCCCGCCGAATATCCAGTATCTGGCCAAATCACTATCCGTTTCATCTCTAAAAAATATGTGTACACTTTAGTACCCTGTCACTTTAACCACTGTAACAGTTCAAATATGATGAAAATAGACAAGGTACTAAAGTGTATACATATTTTTGCCCTTGACTGCACCACTCTGTTTATGGGCCCAGTAGGATTTGTCAGATATTTTTGCATGCTCCACTGGCGCAAATAATAATGCAGGTGACTGTACGTAAGCCCGTACGTAAACAGTATGTAATTGTTTATGTTTGTATTTTAGAATGAATCAGACAGCGAGTACCCAACAACAGTGCGTATTTTTGAAAACCGAGTGGATGTGATACTGGTAAAGGAGACACCGGCATGGTGGCCTCGACTCACTGCCCAGCCACAGAAGCCGGCGTGGGTGAAGGTATGTTCAGTAGAGTTCATAATCTTGTGAGCAAAAATTTTATCAAAAATATCTGAACACGCTTCTACCACAGTATGTATATATATAAGCTAAAGCAGTATTGAAGCTACGAAGCTACGATCGAAAAGAAACGCACTCACACAGACGCGCGCTCTGCACTGCCTCGCGGTACTGCTGTACCGAGGGACCCCCTCAGAGGCCGTGTAGAGTGCGCGTCTGTGTGAGTGTGTTCGTTTCGATCGTAGCTTCGTAGCTTCCATACTGCTTTAGCTCATATACTCTTATATACCTACTGTGCTTCTACGCCGTCAACAATATAGACTCGTGTTCAGATATTTTTAACAAAATTTTTGCTCACAGGTTTATGAACTCGACTGTACCACATTTAAATTAAGAAAAGAAGCCATTTTTTTTATTTAACTTTTGCCATAAACCATTTAACTTTTATTTAATTAAATCCATTTTGTGCACCTGAAACCAGAGGCGGCCTTAGGGGGTGGCGAACAGGGCAAACGCAACAACCCAAGCAAATTTAAAAAAAAAAAATTTTTAAAGTATATTTTCGCATCACATACTTTTCACGAGGACAAAGGGCCTCGCTAAGACCTGCTGCCCGGAGCCTCGTAATGGGTAAAGCCGCCGCTGCCTGAAACATTTACATTCGTCAAATCTTAGATGTTGTTGAGAAAATGTTCTGCTAATAGAAAAACAGGCTGGCTACTCTGAAACTCGAAACACGAAGTTCGTGTCGTGCGGTCCCTCTGACACTTATACTATTTAATACGAGAGCGAGAGGGACCGCATGAAACGAACTTCGAGTTTCGAAGTAGCCCTACTGACCCGGAAAATGAAAATAGCCATTTCATTTATATTATGTTGTTAATTTTCTGGCCTGGCTAAGATCGCGGGATCGCGGTGAATGCGAAAAGCACAAGACCGGTCTGAGTGGAGAGCCTTGGGGGAGGCCTATGTCCAGCAGTGGACGTCTTTTGGCTGACATGATGATGTTGTTAATTTCAGATAAACTTTGACCTCTGGAAATCTGAAGATGGGCAGGACAGTGAAGAAGAAACGCGTGACGTCATGAAAGACTATCCAGGGATGTATGATAAATTGCAGAAGGAAGAGATGGGCTATAGGAAAGGTAGGGTCCTTTTGTCGTTACCACAGTATACAGGGTGTCCCAAGGCTATGCCACATGGAGGGAAAGTAGTATTGTACATGGAACATTTTACTGAAAGAAGACATTCTTTTTTTAATTTAAAAAAACAATTTAAACTGCATTCATACATTTTTAAATAATTACATGGTTGAACCGGGAATCGAACCTGCTACATGAGAAAAAAATTACCTTGTAGATTTATCATACCGATCGAAAGGCTTACACTGTTAAAATTTTTTGTAAAATTACAATTGTTTTACAAAACAAATATCAGCAAAATTCCAAATCAACGTATACTAATACAAAACATAACACAATTTGAGTAAAATTACAAGACATGTGAAGGAACTTACTACAATGAGTTGTAATTTTGGAAGCTTTATGCAATAACCCTACACGTATTGTAATTTTTCCTAACTGTTGGTGAATTTCTAATGAAAGGTTGTAAATTTACCAAAATTCTTTGTAATCCGATTTACAATACTTTTTTGTGATATTACGAATAAATGTTGAAACTCAAATTACTATGAAGTCATTAAGAATTTAAAAATAATTTTATTATTTTTGTAACACAAATTTGAAAATTACAATACGTATTATAATTCTATCGAAAGTTTTTATTTTTCTAACACGTATTGTTATTTTCTAAAACTGTTGATTAATTCTGAACAAAATGATTTGAAAATAAGAATAACTCTTTGTATTTTGATTTACAATACTTTTTTTATGAAATTGCAAAAAAAGTTGAAACACAAATTAGTATGAAATCATTAAGAATTTACAAATAATTTTATTATTTTTGTAACTTAAATTTGAAAATTACAATACGTATTATAATTCTACCATAAGTTTTTATTTTTCTGACACGTATTGTAATTTTGTTAAACTTTTCATTAATTTCGGGCAAAAAGATTTAAAATTTACAAAAATTGTTTGTAATTTGATTTACTGTACTATTTTTATAAAATTTTGAAAATATGTTTAAATTAAACTCAAATTATAATGAAATTATTAAGAATCTGCAAACTATTTTATCATTTTTGTAACACAAATTTGAAAATTGCATTACGTATTGTAATTCTACCCAAAGTTTGCTACCATTCAACAAATGTTTTGTAATTTTTCGATAATGAGTTGAAATTAATTACGTTGTGTAGTACGGGAGTGCACCGATAGATGGCGCTGCTCCCTAAATAAACTCGCTAACGATGTGTAACCTTAGAATTGTGACTACCGCGGCTTACTTAACGTTTGTTGTCTTTTGTTAGGGACAGCATTATACTTGGTTGGCTGCATTCAAGTTATTGAACACCTTCCAATATAATTCTGAACATAGTACGATTCTGATTGCAGTACGGTGTCTCGCTCGAAACGCCTGCTGTTTTCCGAGTGAATACTATAAAACCACTCAGTTGTAAGTGAAGTTTGCCTAATAAACCGTATAATTATATTTGTCGTTTCCGTCGCATCGTCAACCCCGTTCTAGTTGTAAATTTACAACACATCATTTTGAAATTGCAAACCATTTTCAAAAGAATTTGTTTGGCAAAATTACATTATTTGTATTGTAATTTTGCTAAACGAATTTCCGATAGTCGTTTGGTAAATTTCAACAAATGTTTTGTAATTTTTCAATAATGAGTTGAAAATTTACAACACATCATTTTAAAATTGCAAACCATTTTCAACAGAATTTGTTTGGTAAAATTACATTGTTTGTATTGTAATTTTGCTAAACGAATTTTCGATAGTCGTTTGGTAAATTTCAACAAATGTTTTGTAATTTTTCGAAATTGAGTTGAAATAAATTGTATTGTAAATTTACAAAACGGAATTATATTTTTACTTTATTGTTGTGCGTAAAAACTTCCAACACTTTCTTTGTAAAATTACTACAGAAATTTTTAACAGTGTATTTTTTGCTAAATAACATAGTGCCAGAAATAAAAGGAAGGTAATCCTGTCCAGTGTTGGTGTAGCGGTATAGCAAGCAGCACGGAATGCTGAGGACCTGGGTTCGATTCCCAGCGCTGGTCTCTTTTCCTCATTTTCAGTGCATCTTAGTTCCAGTTTGTATTTTCCATGTGGATTTTATGGGATGACTGTAAAAGTAACAAAATTTGGAGCTTAAATCAAAAATACAAAAAGATCATGAAATTACCGTGAGACTCACTCATATTAAATGATATTGTAACGGAATACTCACGTCTTAAATCGAGTTATTTCGTAGCCCTTCTTCTAAGGAGCACGGGACTCGGCGGCTGCCGCAACACGCGCACGGTTTCGAAATAGCCCGAAACATGTCGAGCTTAACTCGTTTTAAGTTCGTTCGAGCTTTACTCGTGTATGTATGTCTTTTGTTTTATGTTTGTTTTATGGCGTTAAATAAATGTATTTTCTTTCTTTATTTCTTTCTTTCTTTTAATCCAAAAACCAATCCTAACAAAATTCCTCGAAATTCCAGAAGACTACAAAAAGGTGTACCTCATAATCTACAACCTGTTCCAATTCGTGGGTTTCGCCTACGTGCTGGCGGTTATACTGGTCCGCTACATAAAGTTGGAGGAGCAGTCCATCGCGGACACTTACGAGCACGTCGGCTCGGCCATGAAGTTCCTCCAGCTGATGCAGTATCTGGAAGTCATGCATCCTATGTTCGGGTACACTAAGGTGAGCATTTGGTGACTGATTTTGTTCAGAGAGCGGGTAGGTTCTCTATTGGATGGCATAAATTTTTAGAAACGCTTGAAAGTTTTTTTATCGATAGGAATAACCTTCCTAATAAACAGAAAAAAATAACAGATATTTAAGTAGCATCAATTAATTTTAAGAAATGAAAGTTTTCTTTACCAACAAATTACAAGTAGCGGCACGAGAGTTTAGCGCTGAGTGAACCGTGGAAGGGATAGCTGCGCAGGGGGGCATGGGCGCGGGGGACGTAATGCGACTGGAAAGCCAATCGGCGCTACGCACGCCCGCCCTTCCCCGTGTAATACCTTACTTTTGACTTCTGCGCAATAACCGTCAGCGCTAAACTGTCGTGCCGCTACTTGTACGATAGACCGGTTGGCTATGGGTTGTTCCATAGCCCAGAACAAAAAATTAAAAATGTGTCTTTGACTCGTTTGTTTTGACAGGTGACACTCTTTAGCGGTCCGGATAATACCAACATGGAAATACCGACCTTGTTTTTCATCTACACACCCATAGAAGCTCATGTCAGTTTCTATGGGCGTGTACATGAAAAACAGGGTCGGTATTTCCGTGTTAGTATTATTCGGCCCGGTAAAGAGTGTCACCTGTCAAAACTATCGAGTCAAAGATACATAAATTCTTTTTTAACGTTTTTTTTATTCTGGACTATGGAACAACCTGTAACCGACCGGACTGTCGTAATTTGGCGGTAAAGAAAACTCTTTCATTAGAAAGGGTTATTCCTATTAATATTTATAAAAAGTTTCAAGCGTTTCTAGATTTTTCAGACATTCCCCATTAGCCAATTAGCGATGTGCATACTCATCATTACGCATATTTTTTGGCGCATAAAATTAAAAAGCATAAATACAAAAAATATGTAATTGCAGGGCGGCGTGCTGGTCCCGTTTCTTCAAGTGAGCGGGCGCGCCATGGTGCTGTTCGCGATGATTGAGGCCGAGCCGCGGATGCAGACGAAACCCGTCGTGTTCTACCTGTTCCTGGTGTGGAGTCTCATCGAGGTCGTCAGGTAACAGATACAGTACCTTGACAAGTTTATGCGTGACACTCGGTAGAACCGTGTTACAGTCAATTGACAACATTTCATATTTCTAAGACTATAATTTGATTCGTTCTCTGTATTCTGCTTGGAAATAGAAAGACGCTGACATTTTAAAAATTTCGCTACGATTATTAATTAATTTATTACAATTTTTTTAAGATGTGCTTATTCGAAAAGGGCTTAACTCCGAAACTACGATATACGAGGGTCAAACTGAAAGTTCTTAGAAAATCAAAAACTGAGCAAACTAGCAACTTATTAGTTTTATTATATCTTTTCAAAATAGTGTCCATTCACATCAATACACCGCTGCATCCGATGGAACCACTGAGAAAAGCACTTAGCCCAGTCGTCCTTAGGGGTCTCTTCGACGGCCTTTTGAAACGCACCCACTGCTTCCTCGGTGTTCATAAAAAGTTTTCCTCGAAGTTTTTCTTTTATTTTCGGGAATAAATAAAAATCGCAAGGTGCGAGGTCGGGGCTATACGGCGGGTGACCCAGTAATTCCACGTTTGACGTCACTAAATAGTCGATCGTTCGCCTGGCGGTGTGCGACGAGGCGTTGTCGTGGTGAAGAAGGATCCTACTTCGAGGTCGCTTCTCCCGAACTTTTTCCAATACAAGTGGCAAACAATTGTTAGTGTACCACTCTGCAGTAACTGTTTTTTGATCCTCTAAAGCAATTGTCGCATAGTGACCTGTCCTTCCGAAGAACGAGGCCACCATCTTTTTTCCCACGCTTCGACCTCTCTTCACTTTATTTGGCAACTCCTCGAAAGGAAACACCCATTGAGCAGACTGTCTCTTGGTTTCTGGATCATAACAGTAAACCCAGCTTTCGTCACCCGTAAGTATGTCGAAAACAGCATTTGAGTCACCTCCGTTAAATCTTTCAATCATTTCACGGCACCAATCAACCCGACGGAGTTTTTGGGCCTCGGTCAAATTATGAGGTATCCACCTCGCACAAAGCTTCCTGACCGCTAAATGTTCATGGAGGATTTTATGCACTTGACTCATACCGATGCCTAAGCTTGTCCGAATCTGCTGATATGTCACTCTTTTGTCAGTCTCTATCATACGCTGCACAACACTGATGTTATTTTCAGTCGTCGCCGTAGAAGGCCGTCCCTCACGCAGATCGTCGGTGAGATTAGTGCGACCACGTTTAAACTCATTAAACCAGTTGTAAACGGTCGCACGAGATGGAGCTTCATCATGAAAGGCCAATCGAAGTCTATCATAGCTTTCTTGTTGACTTAAATGACATCGAAAGTCATAAAAAATCATTGCACGAAAATTTTCGCGAGTTAAATTCATGTTGACGTGACACAGACAATTTTCAATTTGCCGCCAAA
Organism: Choristoneura rosaceana; assembly: GCA_037349165.1. NCBI lineage: Eukaryota > Metazoa > Arthropoda > Insecta > Lepidoptera > Tortricidae > Choristoneura > Choristoneura rosaceana. The sequence goes on from JAZBNJ010000002.1 coordinate 2,437,615, forward strand.
TCGTAAAACTAATGACAAATGAATGAAATATATACTCAATAATATTGGCAAAGAGTTCCATTTTCAAAATTTAAACTTACTTTTTTATTATATTGTTTACAAGTGGCCAGTTCTAAAAACTTTCAGTGTCGCCCTCGTAATAGATCCATTACTTTTGTCTAGTCTCTATTAAAAAAAGGTCACGTAAATCATGCGTAAATCTGAAGTAGACGTTGTCATAAGTATGACAGCTCCTTTTTCTGGTGCAAAAGGCAAAGGAAACATATCTATTCTGTCGTAGTATTGGCAAATTCAGATACATTTTTTAATTATTTTATATTTCTTTAAATATGGAGAAATAAATTATAATAAGTATTTTGCCATGTTCAGGAGGCAAAATACTTTCGATTCCTGTAGTAATTTACATGTGTTGAAAAAATGAAATCTTGTCAATTTGCCGCACTTATAAAAAAATATGAGTAAAGCTAGCAGAAAATCCCTGTAACAGGATTCTACTGAGTGTTAAGTACATACGAACTTAAAAAGATTTAATTTTAATAACTTTTATTTCGGTAAAAAGTACAGTCGGCAAAAAAGGTTGTATTACAAATGAAATCGGCCTCCAAAATTAGAATTGCCATGATGTTGTCCAACCTCCGATAGGAGAGGAATGAGAAGAAGAAGAAGACCAGTTTATTTATTTATTATATTATTATTTATTGATTAGTGTTAACTGACGGTTAATTATGATGCCGTATCTATTTGTTTTATTCGAATAGACAGAGACGGCATCACATTTAACCGTCAGTTAACGCTAAGCAATGGATGGTGAAACAGCCTTTAAGAGCTAGGCTACTAATCTGGAGAAATTTCATTAGTTTAATGTTCCTTTAAAGTTAACGAAAATCAAAAATAACCACGTATATAAAAAAGGTAAAAAAAAACTATACATATAACGAATTCGCTCTAAAGCTGGGTACTGACCAACGTTACGAGGTGTAATGTACATTCGCATCGAGCATGTTACACATTGAGCATGTTTGCTGTGTTCTAAAAATTGGCGTAATGTTGCTCGTGAAAACTTGTGCTCCATATTCGCCAGCCACTCTTAGTCAAGATGGCCGACTTGTTACAGCGTACTGACTGAGCCGCATCATAATCAAAGGATTCGCCAAAAAACACTCCAAGCGAGCAACGAGCGGCTTGTTGCTCGCTGGCTTCCCCGTAACACTACGTACTGACTGCATGAATGCTCGCTGTGTAACATGTTACATTACACTTCGTAACATTTTTTTTTTTTTATTCGACTGGAAGGCAAACGAGCAAGTGGGTCTCCTGGTTGGTCAGTACCCATCTTAAGAACGTTTTTTTATTGATTCAGCGGAACGCAACTCTTCATACACGAAACGGAGTCCAACTAGTATTTTTACCAATTTTCTTAAACTTATTTTATTGTGCAGATATCCGTTCTACATCACTCAACTATACAAGAAAGAAGTATACATTCTAACCTGGCTACGATACACCATGTGGATCCCCCTCTACCCGCTAGGAATTGTCTGCGAAGCCATCGTCCTGCTCCGGAACATTCCTTACTTCGAGGAGACCCAACGGTTCACTGTATCCCTGCCGAACGCTTGGAATTTCACTTTCCATATGCCAACGTTCCTTCGAGTATATTTGTTAGTATTAATGTGCCCGGGGATGTACTTTGTTATGAGCCATATGCATAAGCTCAGGACGATTAAGCTAAAGCCCAAAGTGGTAATCAAGAAATCCAAATAGTTCCCACTGTCGCGATAGGACAATATGTTTATTTTAGTTTTAGTACGCATTTATAATTTCACGTAAAGAGCAGGTAAGAATAGGGAATATTACTGCAATTTTCGGCCGTCAGAGTGCAGTACTAGCACAAACCGTAGTTTATTTTAGTATCTTTAATGTCCGTAGGATGCCATAATCATAATTATTTCAATGAAATTTTTTGCAATATTCGACAAAAGTATGTAATAGTCCACTTTTCTTGCTGACGGTTTAGTTAAATGAAGGTTGGTTTGTTGGGTGCAGTTCGTACCGGATCAACATTTACAGGCCGTACATTAACCGCACCTCGCAAAAATAGTTTATAGTAAATCAGTGCAAATTTCTGACATTGAGTTGCATTGAGTTGAATTCTCACAGAGGCGAAATATCGCTAGATGGCGTTAGTGTCGAGAGATTCGTTTGACGTTTGCGCGTGATTGGTTAAATAACGAAATAGATTCGATTTGTAGCATTCGAACATGGCGGATGTAGACGATGTCTAATTTTGATATTTCTGCTTCTTTGGCTAGTTGAAGTATAATTTTGATAGTGTTTTATGCGGCGATTATCCTTAACACTGAACAGTGATCACAAAATTCGATATTGCTCTCGTGTCTGCATTTTTAATGCGCAAGTTGTCTCCGCGTGGTTTTTGGAATTTTGCTATCAAGTTGCAAAAACTACAATCACCGTACTACGTGAAGAAGAATAAGGATATTTATCTTTATTTAACTGACATTGGCCCAAGCCTTAAAGGCCGCCATTGAAGAGAATAATAATAAATAACTAAATAAGCCAATCGCAAGCAAACGTCAAACGTCAAATGGAGCTCACAATACTAACGCCATCTAGCGATACTTCACCTCTGTGAAAACCCTCTTTATTAATTATTTAAAGCAATGTTGTAGAATGTAGAGTAAATGGGCCAGGGATAGCGTTGATTTTATTGAGCGAGTAAGTCTGCAACTGGTATACAAAGAGTAACAAAAATCCAGTACGATAATAGGGTACTTGAAAACTCCTTAAATTGCCATATCGTCACTACTTTAAAAAGATCGTATCTTTAAATAGTAAATTTTTCTTAGTGAACTTTATGAACACTATATCAAGGTTAAATTTTGCTGACATATTGATTTTAGATACGAGATTTTTTCAGAGTAGTGTCGATATATTACTATGAAAATATAGATATGAATCCAGGCAATGTGTGGCGATGAAATTAATTTAGCTAAAAACCACATAATTACATAACATGCTGAGCTGAGTCCTTTTAGCATTCTTATATTTATACTTTTACTGTTTTTGTTGCGATAAAGTGTTTTTTTACGTCAATAAATGTTGTGAGTTTGAGTTATATGTAAAGGAATCCGTTTTAGAAAGAGACATATATAAGTATCTCTTTCTAAAACACTTTTCTTTATGCACAAAGTATGGCGCATTACATGTGACGACATTGCAAGTATGTCTTTAATTACAAACCCTTAAAACTCTGTTATATGTAAAGTTAGCTTAAAAATTGTTTTTCTGTTCGATAACTGCTTTAATTAATAAAATAAATAAAAAATATTCAATCACCACATTAAGTACCTACTTAAAGGTATTTAGGTTCACATTTAACTCGCTCAATAAAGTCGACGAATTAATTAGGTATTATTAGAATCAGGTTTGTGTCTAAATAATGGAATTAAATATTTGGTATTATGTGGTATGGTGTATGTATTTTTATTTAGATGTTACACAAGGCTACACTCCCTTGTAGTCTGTATTATAAGACTTGTTGTACTTGATAAGGTGCAATTTTCTTTTATACGTTTTTGGTGGTAGATGCATTTATTTTACAAATGACCTGAAATTAAATGCCATAAAAATGTTTTGTCTCTCTTATTTACATGAAATGTTTTATGGAGCTAAATGGATAAATTTATTTTGCTAACGCATATCGTCACTACTTTGAAAAAAGCTCGTATCTTAAAATCGATAATTTTACTGAGTGAACTTTATGGACATTATTTTAAGAGTCAATTTTGTTTGTTTTGAGATACGAGATTTTTTCAAAGTAGTGACGATATAACGTTTAACTCTATTTATTATGAATATTCATGTGCCTGTTCTTGAATGTTAATTATCAGTTTCTGTTCAAAATACTAAGATAATAAGTAATAAGTTTGGGGATGATATCCGTACTCAGAGACGTCAGTCAATTACATAATTAAACGGTTCAGCTCACGATTGTAAGTCAAGAACGGTCCGACTAGTTTCGATCTCTTTGGAAGATCTTTTTCAAGGTGTGTGCGATAGTGGCGCCCCCACACTGCCTCGCGGCGCGTGAGTTGGACCCATCAATTTTGCATTTTTTTTTCAAATACTTTTCAAGAGAGCTTAAATAATACTATGTCAATTTATATTTTTGTAACAACCTGTTGTTACAAAAATATCCGTAAAGCGATTACCATTGGATTATTGTCAAATGGTCCCTTGTATATCCATTCATTTTGACCTTGGCCTATATACGTCCCACTGCTGGGCACAGGCCTCTCACAATGAGAGGGCCACGCGGACCTAATGCGGATCGAGATCTTCACGCACACCATTGAGTTTCTTCCCCAAGTGTGTGATAAGCTTGTGGTAAATTTCACATGTAATTTCGCACCTAAATTCCGCAAACTCAGAACTTTTCACATGGTACAGGCAAGTACAAAGATATCGACAAGACCAAAGTTAAAGAATTTAATATTAATAAAGGATTAACTGACATTATTCAATGGATGAAACTAAATAATTTACATATTAATATAAAAAAAACTAAATTTATACAATTTACTTCCTACAATTCAAATTCTGTACCTTTAAAAATTGAGTTTGATAGCGAGAAAGTTAACGAGGAAGACACAGTTAAATTTTTAGGTATAATGATTGATAAGAACCTTAACTGGAAAGCCCAAATTGATTATGTTTGTAACAGACTGAATCGTTTTGTGTTTGCCCTTAAAAGAGTGAGAGTAAATGTTTCTGCAGAGGCTGCGTTGATGGCGTACCATGGCTATGTCTCCTCAGTGCTCAGTTATGGCTTAATATTGTGGGGAAACTCTGTAGAGATTGACAGAGTATTTAAAATCCAAAAAAAGTGCATAAGGGTGTTATGTAACGCGCGGGTGAGGGACAGTTGTGTACCATTGTTTGAAAACTTAAAAATTTTACCACTGCCATGTTTGTACATTAGGGATGTATGTGTTTTTGTTAACTCGCACCCTGAATATTCTAAAAAAACGCAGCGACGTCATACCGAGGAGGACACGGGCACATGTTATGTCTCTTTTGTGCAAGCCTCCTTGTCACAAAGATATGTATAAGAGAAATATATATAATATGAGTATAACCATTTTTAATCATTTACCACAACATTTAAAAACTCTGTCGGGAAACATGTTTAAATGTAAATTAACAAAATGGCTAATGGAGGAATGTTTTTATAGTGTTAAGGATTATTTAAATAAAAAGAATTTTTAAATTTTCAAATACTAATTAAATGACATAATGTAATAATAATCTAGCAAATTTATAATTAAATGTCCTATGAGTTAATAAAATGTAGATAGATAAAATAATATTGACGAAAATTACAACCTAGATTTTTAGTGACCTAGAACTAAATATTTGTACGCTTGCTTGCATGCTGAATACATGTGCTAAACCTATTTTAAGATCATTTTACTGTATTCTTACAAATAAATGTTTTTGAATTTTGAATTTGAAAGAAATATGTGTACATGACCTTAAAAGCCAACAAAGTAGTGTATACATATTTCAGTAACTTAGGTAGTATCTTTTTGTGAATACGGGATTAGGACATTTAATTGGCGTCTCTAAGTGCGGTGAGTTATATAAGAGTTTTGCACGAGGCGTCCACCCGCCTGTTGAAACATTGTATATTACGGAAATTATATAACTTTAATAATTTAAGTTCTCAGACAGGGCAAAAAGCAATTCATATACGACTTTGTTTTATAGTTTTGTACCAGTTGAAAAAATAAAAATATTCGTTAAAAAAAAGTTCTTTCAAATTTACCTACACAAACCTGTGAACGGTGGCTCTTTCTAATGCACTTACAAGTGGAATGGAGTCCGCTGAACCTACAATGACGAACTGAATAAGAAGTTGGAGCGACTCCTAGTGTCACCTAGTGAGCAAATATCAGAAGCTCCAACATCATGCATCCAGAGATGGGACATTTTCAAAATACTAGTATTTAAAATACAAAATACGTATTTCCATTTTGTATTTAAATACTTTTTTTAGAAAAGCATTTTGTATTTTATTTGAAATACATTTAAGGACATATTTTGTATTTGCAAAATACAAAATACTTTATAATAAGTTTAATTCTTACTATGGCAACACTGAACTATATCTTGTTTTCGGGCCACTATAATAAAAAACTAGTTTGTATAAATAAATAGTAATGAATCATCCGTGAGTAATTGTGTGTGTTTGTGTTCTATATAATTTCCTGGCACATCTCTGATGGATGCAGCCTAATCCGCTTGGCTGATTTTGGTGAATAGGACATACGCTACTCTTATGCTGGAATTATGAAAATAGTCCGCGTAGAAGTATGAAAAATAGTTTACTTAAGTCCATTCTCAGACCTACCGAATATATTACTAGTCACCAGCACCAATATCTGATGCAACAAGCGTGCAAAAATGTCTGACACGTCAATCCGGCCTTACAAATAAGAGTCATATCAGATATTTATGCACGCTTGTTGCATCAGATAATGGTGCTGGTGACTGTACACAAAAAAAAACCGGCCAAGAGCGTGTCGGACACGCCCAAAATAGGGTTCCGTAGCCATTTCGACAAAATTAAGTAATATTTTCTAAGGATTTCGTATTTTATACGGAATCTTCCAAGTTTAGGTATATTTTATACCTTACGCTGCTATTTACTCATAAACTACTAATAATTCTCAAGCAAACTTAGCCGTTATAGTTTTCCTTGGAAGTTTGATATACTGACTACCATCCTGAATTTTTTAAATTTTTTCCACCCACCGGTATAGATTTTAGAGGGGGGGACGCTCGATTTTAACGAAAATTTGCACTTTAAAGTTGAATATTTCGCAAACAAATTACTGAATCGAAAAATCGTTTTAGCAAATCCCTAATGGTTTTAAAATACCTATCCAACGATACCCCACACTATAGGGTTGGATGAGAAAAAAGAAATCACCGCCACTTTACGTCTATGGGAGGTACCCTAAAAAAAATTTTTAATTGTACTGTTTTGTCGGCATACTTTACTTATATATCCGTGCAAAATTGCAGCTTTCTAGCATTGATAGTCCCTGAGCAAAGCCGCGGACGGACAGACAGACGGACAGACAGACAGACAGACATGGCGAAACTATAAGGGTTCTGTTTTTGCCATTTTGGCTCCGGAACCCTAAAAACAAGCCGTCTTGGACGAGTTTGGTCACAAACACTGTGTCACGAGAATTTCATATAAGTATTACGTAGAAGATTGTGTTTCGCGCAAACAAATATTTCAACGCCGACGAAGTCGCGGACGGAAAGCTAGTAAATAATCAATAAAGAACTTATCCTACTAATATTATATATGCTATTATGAAATTTGGTACGGTTGTTTTTAAATGCAACGTCTATGAAAAACACGATGTAATTTTCGGAAATTCCCACGGAAAAATTTGTTTTATACTTCTTCACGCCAGAATGACTAGACGGATTTGGATGAAATTTGGTATGTAGGTAGCTGGATGTCTGGAATAACACATTGGCTACTTTTTAATCCGATATTCTCACGGGATAGGGATAAAATCTAATAATTTCAACCGCTGGGTAAACCCAAAGATCAGTCATTAAATTTTGGATAGGTTATTCTTGTTACAACGTCAATGAAGATCATGATAAAAATTTTGGGAATAGGGAATATTACTGCAATTTTCTGCCGTCAGAGTGCAGCACTAGCACAAAACCGTAAACAGTTTTTCGAGTATTTTGTACGAAGGATGCCATAAGCCGTAATATCATAATTATTTCAATGAAATTTTTGGACATATAGCTCTATCGTGACAAACGATGTAAATTTCATTTTATTTTGCCACTAATAAATGGATGAAGACCAAAGAGTTGCACGCCGTTAAAGCTGCGTCAGCAGGTATTTATAATTACAATTATTTTTTTCCATTGTGACACGAAAATTAATCATACATTTGAAAAAGTTAATGGAAATTTAAACTACCTGCTAACGCAGCTTTAACGGTGTGCAACTTTTTGGTTTTCACCTAAGTACCTATGTCATAATTTCTATAGGTATTAATACTCTTTTGTTTGTCGCAGAGCTTTGCCTTATATGCCCTATTCCCAGAGAAATTTTGTAAAATCCCGGAATTTGAATTGCAACACTAACTACCAGATCGAATAGTTTACGCGTGCTAAGTCGCGCGCAAAATCTTGTTTCATATAAAAGTATTTTATTTGAATAAAGTATTTTGAAAATACCTATTTTGTATTTTGTATTTAAAATACTTAAAGCAAAAATATTTTGTATTTTGCATTTCAAATACCAAAATTAGAAAAGTATTTGCATTTTATATTTAAATACTTTTTTAAAAGTATTTTGCACATCTCTGCATGCATCGCGCCATCGAAGTTTCTCAACTCGGACGCGTGTTTCTATAGAACTTCGGATTTCAATCGGCAAAATGTCGGCCTAAATCGGAACTTTATTGTTATTCTTGTCACAAAGACATGAGCTAAGTCTTTCGAGAACAAGAAATACAACAGAGATCTATCTCCAGGCAGGTGTTGATACGGACCGAAGTCCGAAGGAAGAGCATCTGAGGTTGTATATATGCGTTCGAGTTGAGAAACTTCGATAGCGCGATGTAGGATAAGGTCGGAGTTTCTATATTTGCTCACTAGATGGCGCTAGGAGCCACTAAATCAGAAGTCCCTTGTTAATACAGGTTGTATTAACTGCAGCATGCTATTTTATTATAAGTTTCCTTTTTACTTATTATTTTTATGTTAGCATGCCTATCATGTCAGCTATTTCCCTGATTAAAAAAAGGGTAGTATTTAAACGCACATCAAAAAAAGTCCTTTTTGTATAAAAAAAAATATCCGAATTCACAACAAAATTATTGATTGCACAGCAAAATACTCCACTCAAAATATTACGTAATAAACTGCAAGTTATATTCGTGGCGTACCGCTATTTATCTTAAAGTAAAGCATTTTGCACAGAACGACTAACGCACGTCATACCTTGTAACCTTTTTTTAAAATATAGCTTCTATTTTTGCACATCAAATAGGTATGTGTATAGAATTACCTATCAATTTATTTTCAACATGTATATACTTTTTACATAATCAGCACTAGTAGGGGCCAAATTATTTCCTAAATAAATAAGGTCCTGGCGCTTCGCCGGCCGCTGCCGCGGCGCGCTCGCTTTGCTCGCTCGGCTCGCGCGTTGTGGTCGCATTTGTACCTGACGCTCCTCGCTCCGCTCGTCGTCTTACCTAATTTTCCGGTGCCAAATTGACAGTAAAAGTTATTTTGCTATGAGAATGAGTATCATCTTCTCACACTCTAGTTAATTTGCTGTGCAGTATTTTTGATGTGATTTTAGTATTTTTGTATAGTTTGTATTGATGTACAAAAGTATATAAATGATGAGAATAAATTGATAGGCCAAAAAAAAAAGTTTTTTGTTGTATTTGGTTCTCGACTGTTCCTCCTAAAAAATCAAATAAAATTATCATAAACCGTAGTCTCCTCATGTGTGTAATGTCTTTATGTCAACATTGGCAAAATACGTCTTGCTAAAACAGCAAGAGTGAAAGCTATTAAAGAAATTAAACCGGAGGTTGGCGTGAAGTGTGGTGCAGTTTGTGCGTCATTTAGGCATCGGAGTTTTCATTGCACGGTAAGATGTTAGCGAACCATAGAGTCGACATTAGCAATAAAATCCAACTCCTATTCCTTCGCACGAGGTCTGAAATGGAGGTGGGCGGGCCACGTGGTACGCTACACTAACAACAGGTGGACGAAGACTGTAACTATGTGGAAAGGACCTCATGGGCACAGCAGCAGGGGTCGACCAAAAGCAAGGTGGAAGGACGAAATAGAGCCCATCGAAACAAGCGATTGGTTTAACCTGGCAAAAAACCGCAATGAATGGCAATCTATAGAGGAGGCCTTCACCCCTAAGAGGTCCAGATGGCATGCATATAATTTAGGATTAATATTATAACAACTTTAATTCATACTGGTACATGTCATTTATTTATTTATTTATTTATTGATACAAAACCTTGTTTATTATTCATGTTTGTATGAATGGGAACCACTTTAGAAACTCTCGACTTTTTTGACCTTGACTTTGATTGAAACTTCAAGTGACTGCTTACATTGATTTATTTTTAAAATTAATAACTACAATAAAATAAAGATTATAAAACGGAAATTCAGTTTGCAGCCAATCTACCACATCCTCATTCAATTAACTAAATGGTGATTCATTCAAATTCAAATGTTGAACGTTGATTTAAAATTCACACATATCACCACCTTGCTGTTACAAGGTTCTATGTCTGCATTTCAAACACCAACAACGAATACAAAAGTCACTGTCCAAACATGATGCAGAATGTTATAGTACAGTTGACATTGATTGTCATACAGTTATTACCACCAGCAGTTATAAGTTCGTATTTGTCAATGGCATACTTACAAAGGGTTGTGAATTCACTCACAATTCTGCAGGCATTGCAACAAACACCAGTTTGAAAATCTTTTCTTTACAGCCAGTAGCAAATGCCTCAGTTTGACATTAAGATTATGTGACACGCAACTTCTGTATTTGTCATTGGCATTGAAAAGATCAGCTCTTCAGGATATAGAGGTTTATGACATCAGTTTGATGTAGGCACGCTTGTACCACTCCTTGGGGTCTGTGTGGGCATAGTATTCGTGGAAGATGGGCTCCACAAGAGTATCGTTGGGCAGAAGCTTGTATACCTTCTCACCATAATACGTGCCGACCTGAAAAAATAAAATAAAAAATGTGGTAAAAACCTAGCAAAGGAATATGTAGCCCTCTCATTCTGATAGGTCTGTGCTCAGCAGTGGGATGTATGTGGTATGTCATGTCTCTGGACTAACAATTAATAAAAAAATATAAAAGTCAACAATTAATTGGATCACTTAATCAATTCTTAACTCATAACAAATTATTATTATTATTATTAAAGCTTCATGTATCCATACAGTACAATAAGTTTATATATAAATTATTTTAGTGACAAGTAGTTTACTGTTATGGCCCCTATTGGGTAAAAGCCTCCTCCATACCAAATGCGGCACACTAATTATTTTGACCAATAATATAGGAATTAACTACATAAAACAGAATACAGTGCGCAACATCAAACAATCAATTTTGCCCGTGATTCTTAGTCATGTTTCATTAATATTAGTTTAGCCATTTTTGAGATATTGAATTTTGAAATGACAATATCAGGGGGTTTTTCATATTTCCAAAGTTAGTTAAGTTACAACCGACTCTAATCTATTTAACCTTTAGAGTTATATTAGTTTTTAATTATTATTATTAAGTTTTTATAGTTTAAATCATTTCTAAATGTACCTATATTCTGGATGATATTGATCTGTTTAATGGAAGTGTAAATGTGATTCTGAGTCATCCACTTTCAGAGGAAGCGATGCAGATTTACAGGTTCATTGGACGGGCCTTTGCATCCAGAGACTAGGTTTCGGCACATAAGAGTGTAACATGTATCTGAGGCCCCCCATGAGGCTGGCATAGTCACATTTAGTGTACTAAAGCCTCGTTAAAATATAAGATAAAAAAAAAAAAAATGTACCTATTATTTGTTCCTCAATAAATTTTAACCTTTTAACTGCCTATATGTTTTGTTCATACGTGCCCGTATCGCCACCTACACCGAAACTAAATGACATTTTGTCTTAATTATAGACTGCGGCGAAATGAGCCAGATAATTTGTGTCTTATAATTCAGACAATGCTGGTTAAGGGTTAGTATGATCGCATTCCAGGAGGAAATAAAGAAAAAGTTTCGATTTCATTAATAACAAATAATGGCACTGAAGTGGTGAAATACTTACTTCCCATCCGGGCACATCTTTCATGAGCTCTGCCTCGGCGTCACGATTCCTACGCAGCTGTTTAAGGTACTCCCGGTCGCGCTCTGCAAGCAGCATGGGATAAATAGCCATCTTGGCCGAGCGCATCTCAATCTCGTGCTTCTTTATCTGCTTGTAGGTAAGATATTGCAGGTATAAGGCTCCAGTGGTCATGCCGATAAAGCCCGCAAACATGGCGTATCCTGGAATCAAAAACAACTAGAATGATTCAAGTCTAGAATCATATGAAAATACTAAGTAATTAGATTTCGACCAACAATAATGCATGTTATGATTTTATCAAGTTTGAGAGCGACATTTGGAAAATTGAGCTAGAATGAATTAGGCCAGAAACACCTGAATATAGTCATTATTTTTATGAAAATAACAAACTGACCTAACCTACACAAAGTTACATAATAAATTTTATAAACAATTGTAAACGTTTACCGCTAAAATATTGTTTGGCAGGGATCCGTTTGTATGGAATGGGCCTGTAGCCCCCCGGAGGGGGCAAGTCCTGTTTACGAGCTACAGCACAATCCATTAGGAATTTTGTGGGATCGCACTGACTGAACCGACTCTATAAATCCACAAAAATGTCAGTCAACTGACTTTGACTTTTCGTTGACAGCTGCTTGCACAGCATAGATTATAAAATTTGGGTTTTCGTTTAGTTACTGCAGAACTTCAAATAAAATAAAAACAATCGTTTCCACGGCGACAACAATATTGATTAAATAAAAAATTTAGAGCTTGTTTCGAAAGTAGTGTATTTTTAAACAGTAAATTGTAAATCATGAATATTCCAGAGCCAACTAGCTCTGATGCTGAGGCTCAGGCCGATATCCCTGAACCAGAGCACGAAGATGACGCCGTAAAAATAAAGGGCCTAGAACGGATCAAGTTGTATCCGAAAGTCCCTCCGGAACGCTCGGCTTATGGGAAAGGAAAGAATTTCAGCCGTCCTTGGATTTTACAGGATGGAAGGCCACCTCCAGAGATAGGCAGTGAGATGAGACGCGAATATAAAATTCCAAAAAAAGCTCCACATTCCGAAGGTAAAGCATGATGGATTGAAAATTTTTAAACATTAAAAAGTTGTATTTGAAGAATACTCGTAAAATACGAAATCTATATACATATAATAAAGCTGAAGAGGGTCGAAAGTCTGTACATGGAAGATATTCGAAAAAAAGTTGGCTGGGGATACTTAGAATCGATAACAGAACACGTTCCAACAGTTTTTAGAATTTTTGTCTGTTTATCTGTTTGTCTGTTTATCTGTTTATCTGTTTGTCGTTTATTTCACCGGGCATCACGTGGGAACGGCTGAACGGATTTTGATGCAAACTATACTAAGCTGTCGAGAAAATTCCCGGCCAAATTATAGGCTATAAAATTCAACCCTTAGGCTATAAAAATTCAACTCTTAAAAGGGGAGGTAGCTACTACACTCGATTGAATTCGCACCTTCAAGTTTTCAAATAATACGTGCTATGACTATCGAGTACCCCGCTATACTAACAGATGGCGCTGAAATTAATAACGTTGTGACATGGTTAAGCCGCTGAGTAAGGATTTTGCTAAATTAAGAAATTTAGAAGAGGGGGTACGGATATCAACACATTTAAATTGAATATTTTAAATGATGATGAACCAAATCAAGCGATGAGTAGTTAAATTAATTGCCACACATTGCAGCGCCATCTTTTGGAGAACTGAGTAAACATTAAGTAATGAAGAATGAATGAGTTTACATAGTTACGTAATGTATATCAACACACATATAACTGCGTACTTATTTAATATTATTATAAAATTATGAATTCAGTATGTCATGAATTATACGTAATCGTAATTATATTATCGTATATTTTAAGCACCTAATAATGGCTCTGGAGGGTGGGTACTTTGAAAAAAAAATTCTTTGTCGTTTGCGGAGTAAATGTCAAACGATTTGGGGCTCGCCTTTAAGTACGTAAAATTTTATTCCTTGAGTATATGATACATATTAATTCAATCAAATATTGATTGGCATAGGTACCTTAACTTAGCAACATGTTGAGTGTCATTAAAGCTACTTTCCCACTGACAGGTTATACTGGCTGATAAAAAAAAACCTAACATCGAAGGCTAAGGTGGCATCGAAGCCTTAGCCTTCTGAACCTAAACTATCCAAGTCGCTTCTGCTCCGAACGGTCTTGCTCGCTCGCACAAATTTTGAAATAATACTTTGTAACATAAAAATTGGCCAAATTTTATTTACTTAACAATTTGTTATTTGTCTAAGCGAATCATTTGCTACTTAATTATTTGCCACATAAAAGTGTGACGAAGTAAAATTTTGCAATATAAAAATGTTGCGAAATAAGAAAAATGCGAAGTAAAGTTATGCCAACGATTGGTTTGTCAAATGAAGCTTCGGCGAAAGATTGGTTGCTAAGTGAAATTTGGCGAAACATATTTCGCCGAAAAGGCAGTACGTATACCCAATCTACCGCTATACCCTGAGTTTATCTCTCCGATTTCAACAAATTTTGGGATGTAGACTCAGTCCATGATTCTGAGCTGTAAAACAGAGTCTCCAGATGTGAATGTGAATCTTAGTGAACAGGTTTTTCAGTTGATATTTATCCGCAGTTTGAAAGAAGTTTTCGAAAATCCTTATGAATCGGAAAATGTGGGACATTGAAGTTTGTGAGAAAAATCTGATTAGGTACTCTCGAACCAACTGTATCGTAACTCACTGTGAAGCATTTTCGTAGAAAAAGTCATAGTGACATCGCATTGCTTTACAATGGAATTTATTATGACTCTTTGATAAAATTCGACGGTGCGTCCGGACTCAAAGGTTTACAATACAATACAATACAAATGCTCTTTATTGTACACCAGAAACTACACAACTTTGTTTTTTACTAACGTTTCGGCGAAAAACGTTTGGTAACCTCATGATTTTTATAAAACTAATCTACACGATGGCCCTGAAATAAATCCTGAAATATTTTCAGTTGTGTAGTATGTAAAGTTGCGAAATGAAAAGTTGCGAAAAGGCAGTAGGTACCCGGAACTCAAATGGTTCGACTAAAGGTTCCCCTGTACTATGAAGTATTTTGTAAATATCGAAATCTACGCAGACGAAGTCGCGGGCAAAAGCTAGTACAGTATAAAGTTTGAAATTTTTAGATCTAATTGACCGCTTTCTATTTTAGGAATCCGCAAGCGAATGCTCACGGACTTCTTCTGGGAACAGATGCTGGAGGAAGTGATTGAGGAGCTGGGTTCCTCCCAACCGGTCACAGAATACTGCACTGAATACGAAGCGAATTATGTCAAAGACAATTTCGAACCCCGCAATCTGGAAATCACTGCTAATAAATATGTAAGTTATATTGTTGTACCCACGGAGTTTCAAACTGCCCGCGGTGTCGCAAGTGGGCAGTGCGCACTGGGTTTAAATCCATAGGTATAGGAATTACCAGACCAGAACTATTTTTTTATTTCAAGAACGCAGTGCTCTTCCCAGGATGTTGGGCTACAGATTCAAAATACAAATTCAAAAATTTGAATTCAAATCATTTATTCAGTAAATAGGGCGCAGTGGACACTTTTACACGTCTTTAAACTACCAGTGCTTTGGGAACGACCATGATTTCCAAGAATAAGTCTACAATACTTGATATCTTCACATAAAAATCCAGGCCAGTCCCCCCCCCTCCCCTGAAAAATAACCCTATGTACGCCATGCCTAGCACTTATCTGTCTGACCGTCTATTTTGGTTTTACTCGGCGAAAACAATAATTTAAGCAACTTTCAAACCACCAGCGCCACCATCATCTTTTGCAAAGGACAATTCGCTAGATGGCGTTAGTGTCGTGAGGTCTGTTTGACGTTTGCTTGCGATTGGCTCATTTAGTTACCAATCACGAGCAAACGTCAAACGGACCTCACGATATACTAACGCCATCTAGCGATATTTCGCCTCTGTGAAATGAAAACACTCTTATGGCAATGTTTCATCAGGTATGTTTTTTCTAGATGCATTTAAAATACCCGTTATATGGAACCGGATCCAGTGCTATCACTTATTACAGCGAGTGCATCAACAAGACTGGACCGGTAAGTAGTTAAGCAGTTACTGACTTTTGCTTGTCAACTGACGTTACTAAATATTTCACGTTATTCTTACAGGGTGAAATACTTGAAAAGTTCCGAAGATGCCAATATTTTACGAAGCCTATGGAAGAGCGGCTGGACAACGGCTGGGTGCTGTAATGAGTTTTTAAATTATTATACCTAATGCTTTTTCAATTTTACATTTAAAATAAAACTTTGGTTGGTACATTACATTTTTTTTTATTGAAACGCAACATAACCCATTCTGGGTAACTAATAATAGGACAAATTGAAATAATTGGCTTATTCCGTTTACGCGTTTCTTTAGGGTGGATAAAAGGAATAAGCCAAATAATTAAGCCGTTACAGTACAGTAATAATTGGTAACACTATGAACTAAGCATGAATATTTTTCCATAAGAGACATTTTAATCGCAAGGGTAGCCCCTTACGAAATTCAAAGTTCATATCGTACCGTCCCTTTCACTCTTGCTGTAAATAATATAAGCGTGAGCGGGATGGCAAAACACGAAGTTCGAATTTCGTAGTAGCCCATCATGGCCTGGTAGTGCAACATAAAGCTCGGCGCACATTGTCAAGTAACAATCTCAAAAGCCAAGGAATAAACTGTGCCCCTTAAAGTTAAAACAGTAGATCCTCATCGTCCCAGCCCGGGGGACAGCAGGTCGGCTTGTAACTGCTGTAGTCGCCAGCAGAGTCCGTGGTGGAGGAAAGCGGCGAGTTGCAGGTGTAAAGGATGCTGGTAAGGCACTCTATGGAGCGGATGCGAGAAGCCGATCGAGAACTTGCGACTTCTGCAACAAATATAAAAATATATACATTTACAACTATAAAACCTTGACCCGCGGGACAAGAATTCAAAGCAAATATAATAAGGTAATAGTACAAGTATTGAAAGTGTGCATCGGGTTTAACGCTTTTTACAGTTGGCAATATTTCATACTACGACTAGGGGCTTTGCAAGTTGGCGGGGAATTAGAATTACTTGTAGCTGCATTCGGCAGTTAAATGTGAAACTTACTAAAAAAGAAAATAGCGTCGTAGGCAAAATATTTGTATACCTAATTAGTTGTGTTAATCACTTGTCACCACTTGACTAAAGAATAAATAAAAAAGGTAAAAATAAAGGGTAATGGAGGCCTATAGAAATACGTCTAATTTAAACCGTGAATCATTAAATATAATTACTTACCACTTGATTCCCCACTGCCTCCCGACTCCGGGTGCTCAAGACGTAATTTCGCCAAAGCCTTGGCTCTAATTTTCTTCGCCTTTACCATTTTTAATCTGTGTAACTCTTCTCTCTCCTGTAAAAGGCAAAAGGTGTATCGGGTAAGACATTTCATAACTTCATTGTTAGGTAAGTACGAGTATGTATATTAAATTCAAGTTTCATGGTGCATTGGATTTTGGATGGTCATGTAAACATACCATAATTTCAAATAAATAAATAATCAATTTCGTTATGACTTCTTCGCCAGATGTATGGAATGTTTATTAAACATCAGTAGCGCGAAGGTTCTACCCTATTGGGCGATTCAGTTTCTCTGACAGCACACATAATCCATATGCTTGTTCAGTCGAGACTTCGACAGCCACCATCTTTTTTTTATCCGCCTACATGTAGGCCAACATAAATGAGAAGCAGAAACGTACCCTTTCAGCCATTTCCATTTGAATGTAATTCTCGGTGTTGTGTAACTTTGGCATTATGACCTTTTCAATGCCGTTCACTTTTCTGCAATTATAAGGCTAATTTATTCATAATTACAACTTCGGTAGTTAGTGTTCGCTTAATTTCATCTGAATTTGTCCAGCTGTTTTAGTGCGAAGGAGTAACAAACATACACACACATACTCAATTTGTGTTTATAATATTAGTATTTTGGGAGAGACTATAATAGATATTCTCTCTCCAGGCGTCGGAAGTTTTGTATACGTAACTTAAAATACCTATGCGTCCAATCTGTCCGAGTTGAGAAACGTCCATGACGCGGCGAACGATTTTATTTTTTTATTTGCTCACTAGATGGCGCTACGGGTAGGATTAGTTCATCTTGTACACTCGTACCTCAAAGTCGACCTTATAGCCGTATCCAGCAGTATACAAGTGTTCCTTAGCGAGGCGAACTTGATCAGTATGCGGACGGCTTCCCTGAAGGCCTTCTTAGCCTCGCCGGTGCGGTGTCCCCCGGCGCCGAGCCCCGCGTACCGCAGAGAGTCGCTGATGCCGGACTCCTCGATGGCTTGGAGCGAGACCGTGGCCACGCCCGAGATGTTTTCGGGGATGCGGCGGACGCGGACTTGCGCCTGAGCGGACAGGATTAAGTAGATTGGTTTTTGGAATCTTTTTGTATTTTTTATTTCAATTCTAAAATGTTTTCCAATCTTAATTTGATTGCTTAATAACGATATCTCTTGTCCAATACTCAATACTCAATATTTTATTGCTTTTCCACAATGTATGGTTACAGATGTTACAAGGAAATTATGTGATCATCATGGACCCTGTTGGGCACAGCAACATTTATAAGTACAAGAGGGCGGCTTTTATATAATCAATAAATTTTATCTTATAGCTAAATACTTTGACTATATAATCAAAGGCTAAATATTACAATCACATTAAACTGACTTACTTTTATGACATTCTTAATAAATTAATATTACATCATGTCCCTTGTTATTTATCAACATTATGTTAAATTTATTATCTATCATCTAGGTATTCATTTATTGAGTAGTAGCATTTTTCTATCATGAATTCTTTAAGTTTTTTTATAAACATTTTTTCGTTATTTTCGTTTTGTATGGTGTTTGGTAGTTTATTATATATTTTTACAGACATACTATGTGCACTATTGGAAGTCCAGGTGAGCGGTTAATTCCAATGGAGTGCCGAAAGTTTCTCGATGAGGGCTACGACATAGATGTCGCTAGTGTCACTGCCTAAGTGGCTAAATAAGAAACAAGCTGCTTCGACATACGTGGTGCATAGGGGAAAGTCGTGTCTGTACTGTACCGTTGTCCAGCGGTGGTGTTGCATAGCATGCGGCACGGAATGCCGAGGACCTGGGTTCGATTCCCAGCGCTGGTATTATTTTTCTGGTTTTTCTGTGCATCTATATTTCAGTTTGTATTTTCAATTTAGGATTAAGTAGGTAAGATTCCCACTGAGCGCATCGGGCCGGACGGCGCCCTAGCCCTCTTTACCCCCAACATCGAAATAAATTTGTTACTGGTGCCAGAGCTAACTTCCATTTCAAGATAGGTACATACCTACTTCGATATTTAGTGTGCTGACGAATGTGGCTTCAGGATACTTAGAGATTTAAAATAAAGTACAGTACATGGGTCAATCAGGTATTAGAGCAGTAGTTTGAGTACATAACTAGGTATTGACGACCGGATGGCCCAGTGGTTAGAGCACCTGACTACGAAGCTTGAGGTCCCGGGTTCGAATCCCGGCCGGGGCAGATATTTGTATGAATAATACGAATGTTTGTTCTCGGGTCTTGGATGTTTAATATGTATTTAAGTATGTATTTATCTACATAAGTATGTTTATCCGTTGCCTAGTGTCCATAACACAAGCTTTGCTAAGCTTACTTTGGGACTAGGTCAATTGGTGTGAATTGTCCCATGATATTTATTTATTTATTTTATCTCATTGCCCTAGTGCCTCGACAGCGTAACCCTGCTTAAACCTATATACCTGTCCAATATTTTCAAGAACCAGCGCATTAGATTCTCCATTAGTAAACTTTATAGCCGCCAGCGATATATACGCCTCTCTCAGCGTGTGTCCAAGGAGGCCCTGCGTGATTGACAAGTCGGAGGCAGTCTGACGCCCCCTGAACCTCAAAGCTTCGGTCTTCCGCTTTAGAAGCTCATGTCCTCTGTGCACTAACTCCTGGCGGCGTTTGATCTCCCGTAGCATGAACAGGGACGCCGTGGCGGGGTAACGATCGGTTGTGTTCATTTTGGAGTTTAACTTCGTGATGTATCTAAGTTTTTTCGTGTTTATGACAAGTGACAGCAGATACATCTTATGTCATGATCATGAAGTGTTTTTGGGGCCTGTACAAAGAATATCTTGTAGAGGTTGGTTTGGTTTAAAAACATATTATAAGATAATATGATAAGTATAATACCTAAATAAAATACAGCTACGCGACAGTTGTTAAAACAAAGCTTGTGTGTGTAGTGTATACTTAGTATTAAAAATACAACAGAATTGATAACCTCCTCCTTTTTTGAAGTCGGTTAATTATAGTTACTAACTCGTTACCTAGTAATTAGTACGAATAAGGTACGAATAGACCAGACGGTTTCTACAGCGTATCTCTGACCAATGGGGCTTTAAATTCAAGGTTCGATCCTACTCACAAAACTAAGCTAGTGTGGGAAAAGGCTCTAATAGAGAGATCTCTCTCCAGGCAGGTGTTGCCTGGGGACCGAAGACCGAAGGAAGAGCGTCGAAACTGGTATATTGAGAATCCCCATCTCAACTTTCCACCTGTATAGGGCTATACAGGCTTGTCAAAGTTGATGCGATTTACATTAAATAAAATTAAAACAATTATTTAGGAAATATAATGTAGTTTTATTATTATTCTATTTATAATTATTTTCACATTTCATAAATGTACTCTTTATTCTTAAAGCAGTCTGTTATCCTAAATAAAGTTTCGACCACACCACTACTCTAAATACGCTGCCGCACGGTAAACGCAGTGACATGACGCGCGTCGCGTTTTTGTCGCGTATCCACACTGCTGCTAAAAAAAGCTAACGCACCTTTAATTATGTTGCATCAAAATCATAACAGTAATCACGTGTTTATAACTAAATAGCGTTTCTATGGACGCGACCACACCGGTTGACGCTAAAAAAATAAAACTTTCTTGTAAAAGCAGTTTTTTTTAAGAAAGATGTACTATTATAAGTAGCCATGAATATAATTTTTAGTAAATTAAATAGTTGCCAATAAATAGGATTGTCATTTGTATTTTAAGCACATGTCTGGAATGTTTCAACAAAGTTACGCATGAGCCACGTCACTGCATTAACGATGCGTTAGTGTATTTTAAACAGTGGTGTGGTCAAACCTCAACCAATCCTTATACTACCGTCATATTAATTACATATCTATACAATCGGTGGAAACGCACAACGTTAAGGCCGAGCTAAGTCAGAGCCATACTACGGAATACTTGCTGGAAGCAATTATCACAGTAGGGATTGGCCTTCCTCGGACCAAACGTTGTTATCTAGTTCTCAACTATCCTGCCAGTAGTTATAGTTGCCAGTGGGGGGAGGGACAGGCATGGGGGGCCCATTAGGGGGCGGTACCGCTCCTGACCCATACGGCGACCCCTGTGGGGATCCATAACGAGGTCTGAACCACGGTCTACTCGTGTACTGGTACTGGTTATTCGCGTAAGCTGCCATATTCTGTCCTGTGGCGTTTGGGTAAGGATTTTGAGGGGTCTGAGTAGGAGGGAAAGCCACATTAGGCATGTTCGGTAGGTTGGCTGCAGGGTATGACTGATTGGGTGCTGGTGTTGTTGAAGGTGAGTAGTTAGTTTGGGCAGTTTGAGGCGTCGTCGCGGGCGCGTAGGTTTGCGCGGTGGATTGGGGGTTAGAACCATTTGCAGGCTGGTATGTCGCTGGGGGCTGCGAAGTGGCCGTCTGGTTCACGTTGTAAGTAGGGGTTTGAGGGTTACTACCGTTTGTGGTGTAACTTTGCTGCGTCTGTTGATTCGCTGCGGTGAAAGTCACGGTTTGTGTCCCCGTGCCGTCGGTTGAATAGCTCTGATTTTGAACTGTTGCACCAGTTAATGTGTAACTGTCTTGTGAGGATGACGTTATGTAATTCGTCTGGTTGGTAGTTCCATTGCCTTCATTTTCAGCGGGGGCTGTTGATTGGCCATTCCCGGTGTTCGCTGGAGGATTCGCGCTCGGATTGGGCGGAACTGTATATTGCACTGGATTATTAGTCGGTACGGTTATGGCACCTGAATTCGTTTGCATCATGTACTGAGCCGGCATTCCGGCGTACTGCGAAGTGGGGGTTAGGAAGGTGGAGTTTTGGGGCATTATTTGGTGCACGGGTGGTTGAGTTTGTTGGTTGGTTATTGGTGAAGCCGGGGGAGGAGCTTGGACCAGCGGAATTGTCCCGGAGACATTTGTTAACTGCTGGCTAGCTAGAGCTGCGTTCAACTGTTGTGCTGACAGCTGTGTGTTCAAATTGATCCCTGCCGGCATGTAATGGGAGTTCTGGGGTAAATTCATCTGCATCAGCGGCATGTTGTATTGGACGCCATTTGGCATGGTCAGCTGGTTTGGTTGCATAACGGTTACGTTTTGCCCAGACTGTAGCACTTGCTGGCCTATGAACCCTGGGGGTAGACCACTCTGCACTAAGTTTTGCTGGTTTGCGGGTATCATGTACACTTGGCTGTTAGGCTGGCCTATCATGGTGGGCATTTGGCTGATGTTCAGAGGATTCTGTAGGACAGTCATGCCGGGTGGTACCGTTATCATTTGGACGTTCTGCGTCGCGCTTTGTATCTTGTTGCCTGTTAAGTCCTGCTTGTCTTTACTCTGGATCTGTATGGCATTCCTGTCTATCTGCCGTATGTACATGCCGGTGCCGTCTTGCGTCACTCCGGATCCCGATACGCTGGAAAGAGAAGAGTTAAATTAAAGTGCATTACCGAAGAGAAGAGAATGCCATGGTTTTTACCGTACACACACACACACACAAACATTACGCCTGTATTCCCAAATGGGGTAGTCAGAGCACACGAAACGTTACCGCTTCGGAGCCACTTTTAGCAATTTTCGGTTTAAAGTTTGATAAAAACGGTACAATAGTGACAAGTTGCTAGCCTGTCGCCTACGGTATACCTTAAGCTATATCCTCAGTCGCCTCTTACGACATCCACGGAAGAAGTGGAGAGGTGTAATTCTAACCCGACACTACACCACACGGGGGGGGGGGGGGGGGGGTTTACCATGTTAGTCGGAAAAGCACAAAATCAAATACCTTTGATGAAACTTCCAACAATATTTTGTCAAACAAAAAGGACTCAAAACGTTGAAAATTAAAAAGTACCTATAGTCTACAAAAAGTCTTAAGTATGGTACTACTCCCTCTGGGACATCACAGTTTACAAATTAGTTCGTGTCAAGTTGTCAACTCGTGTGACTCGTGAAACTTCAAAGTAACTTAAAATGTACAGGCAAATACAAAGATATCGACACGGCCACATTTATAGAGAGGTACAATACAATACAATACAATAACTCTTTATTGCACACCAAAATATAGCAAAAAATTACAGAAAACAGGTATACACACAGAGACTTTCTGAGGTAAGCAATAGGCGGCCTTATCGCTTCAGAGCGATCTCTTCCAGGCAACCTTTACAATGGTACTTTTAGTACCTATGAATATTTATGAACCTCGAGGTCTTTATATTGTTTTTGGTTTACCTGCATACTCATTAATACGACTGTTTGTGTTCTTAAAATAAATAAATAAATAAAAATATGTATACAAGACCTTAATGTTAAGTGCATAAAGTTGTGTATACATATTTTTGTAACTTTGGCCGTGTCGATATCTTTGCACTTGACTGTACCTACCTATTAAAATACGTATTTTAGTTCTGGGAATAGTATACCAGTTATGAATAGAAATCGCGAATACAAATTTCATAAAGACAAAGGAATATTATGAAAGCAATACTTGCAGAGAATTTGCTTAATTATTAAAAAGAAAATGAACGGTAACAAGCGGACTTAAGTATCTAAGGATTAATAGCCGAACACACGGTTGGCTTTCTGTTTGTGCTCTCCTTGAAAATGAACCACAGATTGGGTCGAAACATGTCATACCTTGGCTATTAATACTACTAACCGTGTGTTTTATTTTGATAATTGTCTATTTCAAGGTAGTTTATTAAAAGATAATTTCCTTACTTCGTCTGTTGGCCCGAAGACACATGTATTATAGTCCCGTGGGCTGGATTGATTTTCATCCCCATGCTAACCACAGTGTTGTCTCTAGCTACAAAAAGAACAAGCTGTTTTAACCTTAAAATCAATACGCTATGCTTCACTACGCAAAATGCTACTATGCTATCCACAGGTGTTCTCGTGGGCTGCGGTTAAAACAATAAATTAGATTAAAAAATCAGCTGACGCCAATTACGTGTACCACTACCATGAGTTTACAGTGACCGTACTCAATAGCGACGGCGTAAATTATTTGTAAAGGCGCTGTACAATTCTCCATACAAATTCTCCATACAAAAAAAAGGCGACGGCGGTAAGGCTAAAAAAGCTAAACCTATGGAAAAGCGTAAGAGTTCCACACGCTAAACTGCTTGATGAACTGGTACACAGGGAACCACTCTTTGAGGCGGTCACCGACAGGATACCCAAACAGTACGTATTTGACAAAAAATACAAGATACAACTGCACGAAGACCCGGGTGAGGGACTCAACTTGAAAGAGCTAAGGATCTTCACGGACGGGTCAAAGACATCAACTGGTACAGGCTCTGGAACACATTCAGAGGATCTGAATATCAACATATCAACGCCACTAGGAGCCCATAATACCGTCTTCCAAGCGGAGTGTATGGGAATCATAATGGCAACTGCAGCGATTGACTCCAGAAAGGTACAGGATTTTCCTATCCGTATACTGTCTGACAGCAAATCGGTCTTGCAAGCCCTGCAGAGCGACACAATGACATCAGGGCTAATCTACGAGTGCCATCGAGCTCTGACGTTGGTAAGTGAGACAAACACCATAACACTACAATGGATAAAAGGACACAGTGGATCGCGAGGTAATGATGCGGCCGACCGATTGGCTAGAGGGGGGTCGGAAATGAAGAGCTTCGGACCCGAACCCATCCTACCTCTGCCCTTTGGATGGCTGCGTAGCAAACTGCGACACAATACCAAGGTAATGCACCAACAATATTGGACAAACCTAGACACATGCAGGCAAACCAGAGAAGCCCTCCCGACGATCAACCCCGGATTGTCCCGCAAGCTTCGCGGACTTAGGAGGGATCAACTCCGACTGCTGGTCGGTGCTCTTACTGGACACGCCTTGCTAAACAAGCACTTACATAATTTAGGTGTTACAGACAGCCCCCTGTGCAGAGCATGTATGGAGGCAGAAGAAACAGCCACCCACATCCTCCTGGAATGCTCTGGTGTGGCGAACTACAGGGCACTACACCTCGGGTCACCGAGGTCACTGCAGGAAGTCACCGGCAACGTGAAGGGTCTGCTAGGCTTCCTTCAGGAGCTAGGCTGGCATGAATAGTGCCACACAGCCTAAACACGCAAAAAAGGCGCACTAAGACGTCGAGTTGCGGAAAATAGCCCGCAAATACCTATACCTATACCTACAAATAATTTACGCCGTCGCTATCGAGTACGGTCACTGTAAACTCATGGTGGTGGTACTGATGCTCCATTCGCAAATCTGTGGACAAATATATTATTAAACTTCCCGTCCGCCATCTGCTGTAAAATCTTATCTAAAAAGTAAACGCATGCTTTTGTCGCATCCACTTTTTTTATCGACTGTAATATCACCAGGAGCGATATTTGACACAGCAAAACTTGCATAAATATCCGATAAGCTGGGTAGGAAGTGTCAGATATTTTTGAAGGCTCCGCTAGTGCAGATATTTATGGGGGTGACTATTCTACGCTTTGCTCATTCACGCATTTTACGCTTGGCACATCTGAAACAGCAGGGCTATAACGAAATTCGAAAATCGAAGTTCGTATCGTACCGTCTCGCCGACAGTTATATTATTTAACACGAGAGTGAGAGAGACTGTTACGAACTTCGATTTTCGAATTTTGTAGTAGAGTAGCCCCTCAGATTTTTGATCAACGCGTCGCAATCGCATTCATTTCTTTCTGCAGCCTTTTTTAACGTTTTGAAGATCAGAAATAGAGATAAGTTAGACAGCTCAGATGGATACCTGAAAAAATATTGTATCCTATACTAGAATTAATTAATTTATATTATTATATTTTAAAAAAGTACGGTACTTCCTTGTAAGTGATTGATACCAACATTTCTTTCCCCCACAAAATGAAAATGTAAATGCAATATTTAATGAAACTTTTTTGTCTGTTACCACAGAGAAATGTCAGGATTCCACGGAATTATTAATTCGAGTATAGCACGCTTTTAAAAGTAAATAAACGCAAAGCAGTACGAAGAAGAAAGACATTTACATTAGCTTAAAAAAGTAAAAAAAAAATTAACAGGTAACATACGACATTCTGGATAGAGTCGACAGCCTGAGCGAAGAACAAAAACCTAATAACAACCTGGATGTTCAATATTGAAAAATACTTGGGACGTTTTTTGAGCGAGTTCCATTGCTAATTTTAAAGTTTACGTACAGTCAAAGACACTGAATTGCGTACCTTTGTGCTACTGATGTCATATTGACATCCCATACATCTTACCAAGAGTTTCCTCGATTGTACCGTTAGCCAAATATGTGGCCTACAGCCTAAAGTTGAGAATCGTTATAAAACAATGCCAATAGACGTGTCTGTCAACTTGAAAGTTCGACTTTAGCGACATATTTATTTGGTAGAAACTTGTTTAAAAATTGATGGACCACTTATTTGGATCATGGTGCATACTGAGTCCGAACTTTTTCAATGTGGATGTCACATTGACATGGCATACACCCTGTCAAAGAAATCATCCTGAACTGTATGTATTGTACAAAAGTTCCACCTTGATTCGCGTTCAATTTCTTCAACAAAGTGTGCCGTGCCGGGACATTTCTCGTTAATAATTCTGGATTCGCAGCAGTAAGCTACATGACAAGAGCAAGAGATCTTCGTAAATAAAAGTCCTTTGTTCCGACGCTGGTGTTAATTCCAAACCAAAGATAACCGTTTTGACACCAATTTCGCAGATGTCCTAATATAGGTACATGCAAAAAGCAAGTGCCGCAAACGGAAGCTCTGGAGATCTGGAAGAAATGGCTGAAGAGTTAATCAAGAGTTCTTGAAAATGATGACGCTGCTGCTTCCAGGCGAGACTAAATAAAAAATAACGCTGCCGGAAACAAACCTACGCATCGCTTCAAGACAAACGCCAAAGTAGGAATGATTTACGCAACAAGCTAATGAAATAAGGAAAGAACGTTCATCATCATATCAGCCATAGGACATTCATTGTTGAACATAGGCCTCCCCCATAGACCTCGGCAGTTGCTTCGGGGAAGCGACTTGCATCTAACGTAATCCCGTGGCTTTAACCCGGTCATGAGTTCGTAAAGAACATTCATGACAAGGAACCAAGAGCTTCGCCCGCTGATAATTGAAACAAGGTCCGACAACTTATGTATCCTAGTAACCGGATTCATTTCGCAAACTCTAAAACTTAACTATTTCAGGATTTATTTTAGGGCCATCATGTAGTAACCCTTTAAGTTGGGTTAGTTTTATAAAAATCCTGAAATATTTAGTTTCAGAAATATGAAACAGTTGGAAATTAATCAGGTTGCCAAACGTTAGTGAACAGACAAGATGATATATATGGATGATATCGGTGCTTAGTGGCCTGATCAAGGTACGAGATTCTTTAGGCCAAAAATCATTCGACAATCGCATGCAAAACTCGACGCTTATTCTGTTATGGTGATAACGGCACTAGGCCTCGCTTCTTTAATAGACGCCAATTCTTTAATTAAATGAACTAATATCTAAACATATTAGAGAACCATAGGGGGAGGCATTTTTTCTGAAGTTTATAGACGCGACGCGCATTGCATTTTGCAAAACAGTCAAAGAATTGAAGGGTTATTGTTTCTCTAATCAGTGGCACCAACGCTTTCTGATCGTAAAAAAATATAAATTTAGATAGAAGCAATAAATTATTTTTCAAATCAATGTCAGCACAAGAAAGCTATAGAAAGAGATGGTATAAAAAGTCGGAGCTTTGTTTTATTTAAAACCATAAACCGGAGGTACATCATGGGCCGAAGAAAAACCCAATGGAAAGTAAACAACATGCAAGCTTTTCCAGTATCAGATACCAACAGTTCCAGCCAGGAAAATTCCGCTCAATTTCTACAACCTGTAAAAGAAGATTCTTAATAAATACATGATTCAAAGTTGTTAAATGGTTTGATGCAAAATAAAGTAACACCGCAGCCCGTTGAAATGCAGGAAATATTTTTCGACGCTCCACACTCCTATGTTGAAGGCAGATTTATGAAGGAAATGCTTAAATTAGAAAAAGTTTTTTTTTTTAATCTGCTGAAGAGTTCTCTGCTGAAGACTTCCAAACTCTAAATTAGTAGACAACTAAATTTAAAAGTAAAAGTAAAATTACACAAATACACTTACGCCATTATGGTTAGTTACGCAAATCTTTTAAGTACTTTTAACGTTAAAATTAGTCAAGCAGAAGCAAATAAATTACAAGTTTTTTTTAAATAACAATAAAATTGATACTACATAAAAAAAGAATGCTACGCCAATTGCAACGTTATTCGTAAGTAGAAATTCGCCACTAATCTTAAATTATTAAATAAATGAAATTAAACAATAGCGTTCAACATTTTATACCTAAGGCTGATGTTCCATTTCAAGGGTAAATAAATGTAAAGTAAGATGAAGTTTTGAAATCGGTTAATGAAAAGACGTGAAATGGTGCCTTTTTTTAGAGCGCTATAAACACAGCTCTTAATTTCGAAACTAAGTACCTAGCTCCATTTGGCTTTGTCTATCAGTGTCACAAGAGAGAGAACAGCTATAAATTAAACGTGCTGGTTATTTGCCAAAATTGATGTGTTGGTCTTCCCATCTCTATCGAAACACGGAATCAGCAGGGCTACTCCGAAACTCGAAACTCGAAGTTCGTGTCGTGCGGTCCCTCTTGCTCTCGTATTAAATAGTATAAGTGTCAGAGGGACCGCACGACACGAACTTCGAGTTTCTTGAGCTTTAGCGGATAAGCGCGAAAATGACGTCGATCGGTTCGGCCGACGCGAAACAATGTTTACCGACGGGAAGACGTCGTTTCGCGCATTTTTTGATCAGCTAAAGACGGTTCCGCGTCGATAGGTATGCGGAGAGGCTCTGAGTTTGCGAAACTATTGAATCGGTTCGAAAGTCTTGTTTTAGTTTAGCGAAAGAATAAATACTAATGAGAGAAAGAAGATTCGGTTTCGACCAAAATATTTAATTTCGGCGTTCGTGAATTGTCGCAAGTATTTTCGCTAACTTAGGGTGAGTTCTTATAGTATTTTTATTTTATATCTATTAAAGTGCTTCTATAATACATGTCTAAATAAGTTTCGGTTTCCGCCTACACTATGGCCGAGTTGAAAGATTCGGTTTTGATTTAAGAATAAATTCTATTGCAATCAGACAATAATAAATACGAAGTAGACTATTGTCGCTAATTTATTCGCTCATTAATCAATTGAGGCCAGTTAATTACATCAGTTAGATATAAAAAGAAAACGCTATTGCCACAACATCAAATCGTCAATATACCTGCGGCCGCCGTCCAAGAGCGGGAGTCTCTCGTCGAGCTTTTGTCCTGGCTTACATGTGACCTGCGCGTTACATAACACTTTCAATACACACAAAAATTCAATAAAAAACACATGCAAACCCCCAAAAAAAGCCCATCCAAAAATATTGAAGTGCGGTCCCATCGTGTTTTAAAAGTGCTTCTGAAGAATTTAACCAGGCGCCCCGACCTCTTTTTAGATGCATCTGCAGTCTTTTGCTTTTCGGAGGCTAAAGCTGGACAGGAGTGGAATTTGGAAACAGTTTTCTTTCCCTAACCGGAACGGAAGAAATAATTCAAGTGATTTTCCCAAGATCTGGCAACCCTTGGGTTTTTGTGGCGTTGTCCGCTGCCGTCGTTGTATGTTTTAGTGATATTTGTAGAAATAACATTTGAAATTTCAATTTATTAACGCCAATTGCTTACGTCAGATAGGTCGAACAAGTAAAATAATTTGAAGTAATCTGTGTCATTTTCCACAATTTTTATTTTCTTTATAAACAATTCATATAGGATATATCGTAGTTATTTCTGCAAATATATGTTTACCAAAGACTAATCGATCTTAACATTGTATCCGACAGAGAATGGCTATGGCTTAATACTCATTAACATTAAATAGCAAAATTTTAGGTTTTCCGTAACATCTGAAAAAGAACATTATTCCATACAAATTGTTCATTATTGTATTTATTTTAGTACTTACCCCGCAGGAGCAATAGGCCTCAATTGCAGTTGGCTCGGAGTACCATCGGACAGTCTTTTTTGACCGCGACTTTCTTGGCCTATATTTTTCGTTGGCGTGGATGCATTCTGAAAATATTTTAGAATCTTAAAAGTTTATTTCCAAAATTATACACATTTATCACTTTCCTGAGAAGGTTACTGTCATTTTAATATTAACTGTTAATGAAGTTTGAAATTAAACACATCGCAGTAATCACCAAAGCGACGCCTCATAATTTATTTTCAAACAACATTTTTTTTATTTACATTCCATATCGTAATAAGCGTCCATCTCATTCGCACTCGCTTGTTTGTTAGAAAAGAAACCTAGCTTCATGTGCCAGAATTCTCTGATCAGAGTTCAGGGTGCAATGGTTTAAGAAAGTACAGAACAGGAAATTAGTAAAGTAACCTTCTCAGTCGTGTATAATGCTAGTGTGGCGGTGGTAACAGCGTTAAAAATACAGCTAAAGAACGACCACCATGATTTAGGGGTTAATAAATTAATCTAAAACAGTGAGAGACGACTAGTGATGCGACACAGAGAACAAGCAAACCTATGACCTAGAAAGAAAAATAATTATTGAAAGAAAACCTATGAACCATTGCAAATAACCTTAACCGTGAAGCATGAACTGAGTTAAAAGAAAAAATAGTTGTTATAGTAGCCTAGGATATCTTAGACGCGTGAAGGAGACATTTAGAGACAGTGATTTTAGAGCCAAACCAACAGTTTGGTTTCATTTCAACCTGTTTTAGGTAACTATTTTAGGACAGATTCGATTATCGTTTTATATTTCTTAAATTCTGTCTGTGTCTATGAAAAAATGTATTAGATATCAAAATATACAAATTTTTGGTCTTTACATTGTTAATTTCTGTTTTTGTTATGGCCGAAAGTGAGCTGAGACTGACGCCAAAGATTCGGTATCGGTTTCGGCCAAAAATAATTTAGTGGTAAGAGACAGTAGTTTCTCGCACGTGAGATGAAATGAGCAAAAGGCGTAGAAATATCACGCGCATTAGTTCTGTTAGGGTCTACGCAGCTAATGCGGTTTGTACGGAGCGGGTGGACGCCTATTGAAACATAGTATGAGCACTTGAGCAGAACTAACTGCACGCGCTACGATGTATTTTACCTGCACCCACAGATTTATAAATATAAAGATAACATCAGACCCAGGTATTGGTATTGGTATTAGTGATGTAACGAATGTAATTTTTTGAATATTCGCGAACGCGAATGCGTATATTCAGTGTTTCGTTCTGGCGCCAAATTGTCTGTGGCAGTTTCGTTCGTGCGTTCCGTTTGTATTTTGTTCAGAGAATTATCGAGTTCATACGAACGCATCGTGTAGTAAATAAATAAATACTTAATACCAAATGATTAAGTGAATACTGATAATGTGATTACAAGGTTAAGTTATTTTTTTCTATAAAAAACATAAGAAATGAATGTATTTTGGTTTTATTAACCTATTATTATCTAATAATTGTATTTTTCACTGCAGGTGGTAGGACCTTGTGCAAGGTCCGCCCGGATTGCTACCACCATCTTGCTCGCTAATCCTGCCGTGAAGCAGCAGTGCTTGCACTGTTGTGTTTCGGCGCGGAGA
The DNA here is from genome assembly GCA_037349165.1 of Choristoneura rosaceana. Taxonomy (NCBI): domain Eukaryota; kingdom Metazoa; phylum Arthropoda; class Insecta; order Lepidoptera; family Tortricidae; genus Choristoneura; species Choristoneura rosaceana. Next base: position 2,469,677 of record JAZBNJ010000002.1, read on the forward strand.
GTAAGACAGCCGGTGAAATTACTGGCACTTGAGGTATTCCAACTTAGGCCTCTAGGTTGGCAACGCATCTGCAATACCCCTGGTGTTGCAGATGTTTATAGGCGGTGGTGATCTCTTACCACCAGGAGACCCACTTGCTTGTTTGCCTTCCAGTCGTATAAAAAAAAAATCTGATATTTATATTTGCAAAACATTCGTAGAATTTTTGCGAATGCGAATATTCGTTACATCACTAAATGGTATTAAACTGGTGGCCTGAAAATGTTTCAAATGTCATCCTTCACACGTTTAAGCTTCTGTACTTGTAGGGCTTATGTTGGATCTATGAGTAAAGCCAGGTGTAAGGTGATTGCACGACATAAAGTATTGTAATGCTCACGGATAGAACCTGCGGTGCCGACGCCTGTCCGGTCGATATTATATTAATCAAAGAACCACTGCTCACTATGGGCTGTTGGCAATACGTAAAAACGTGTATGTAGATGACATTGTAACTTGCGACTCTTTAGTAGATATTATAGCTTGCAAATCTATTTTAAAATTCAAATTGAATAAGTTTTCTAGTTAAGGCACACAAAATTATTTATATAGGACCATTTTGGTCAATAGAAATAAAACATAAATTCTTTCTTCAGAATACTGTTTCTAGTGAAATAATGCAGAATTGCACATAATTCAGTCATAAAATGACCTACAATTGGGTATTTCTCAAAGAGGTTTTATATTTCATTCTCGGACTTAAATTTGCAAAAAAAAATGCCAACAGAAATGAAATATGAAATACGAAACTAAACCTAAATGAAAAACTCTTTTTTATTAATATAATACTTTGGTATTAAAAGTATAAATTTCCATACAGAAGAATTTCAGGAAACTTTGTTAGTTACATACAGTTTAATTCAATACCTATGTTTTTTTGCAAATCCCGAGTCGAAAATGCGATATTTTGATAAATGCCCATTCAGATTTTGAGCGGACAATTTGATAGGCTGGTTTTAGTGTCACGCGTACCGTCAGCGCGGATCGCTCCGCACAGGCTGATCAGCCAATGGCTAATGAGCTTCATATCCGCGCGGACGGGAAGCTCATTAGCCATTGGCTGATCAGCCCGCGCGGAGCGATCCGCACCGATGTACGCGTGACACTAAAACCAGCCTTAGTTGTCCATGACTACATCTTGTATTGTTTTACCTTTTGATTGAGCTGCATGATTGTGCCTGTTGCCTGTAGCTGCTGGAACTGCGCTGCTGACAGGGGCAAGGAGGTTTGAGGCAGGCCACCGGCCGGAGCAATCTGGTAGCAAGAGATTTGGTTTAGTTATGTATTGGAATAAAACTATCATTGCAATCCTTATGTGTTTATCTAATTAGTTTGGAATCAGAAACATATTTCTCTCTTCTCACATCTTTAAGCAAAAGAGAATTCAATGAGTATAAACAGAGGTTCCGATTATGAACTGTGAATGTGTTGGTTAGATTAGAGTATTGGTCTGAATAGTTGGATTTTTCCACCAGATTTATGGTTTTTGGCATTATAAGATTGTACATATCGACGGTTTCCGGGCTATTTGTTTTAAGCGACATAGGAATATGTTGTCGCTTAACAAATAGCCCGGCAACCATCGATATGTAATTACAAGGTCTATGGGGGAGGCCTGTGTCCAACAGTGGATGTCTTATCATTGATATGATGATGATGAATCATCACAAAATTATAATTTCTAATAACTGTTGGTTAGAGTTTTCAGGTTACAACATAGATTCTTATGGGCTGTTCCACCATACATTTATTAATTTTATTTGATGGAGAAATTTTATACCGTCTCTGTCTATTTGAACAAAACAAACAGAGATGGCATTACATTTATCCATCAGATAATTTTTATCAGTGGATGGTGAAACAGGGGGTATATCTTAGAAAGTTCTTATTTAGAAACAATTGATTTACTGCTTAATTTTCAAAAACCACAAAGTTAGAAGGTTTAATCCATTAGTTGTTATAATCTTTCTCTTTCATTAAATAAACAAAATATTAAGTTAATTGGCTGCTATTTCAATTTAACTTTAGATAAACCCCCTTGCAAAAAAAACAGGCACCTATGGTTTTTCATATTTCTTGGCATTAAAGCTTAGAAAGTAAGCTTTCATGCACATAAAATACAAAAACCATAGGTGCCTGTTTTTTTGCAAGGGGGTTTATTATCCTAGAACCATTTTCTTACCGAAACATATTGCTGTGGCTGTAAGTTCTGTAGTCCTTGGTTGGCTGTCAAGTCCTGCAGCTGCTGATAAGGTATCAACATTGTCTGTGACCCAGGCATGGCCCATTGCACCGTATCCGCTCCTTGTATGTGATATTTCACATCTTTATCCCCTTTATCTGTACTGTACAGTATCTTCTGAGAAGAATTTGTTCCTTGCGCTGCGCATACTACTGGTGTTGCTGTGGCAGAGCTCACCGTAGTTGTATCCGAAGAAGTCAAACTAGCTTGAGGAAATGAATAGCCATTCGGCAATATCATTGACATGGAAGACGGCACACCACTCAGCCGCAACTGTGTCACATTAACCGGCTGCATACTAGATAAATCTACAATCTGCGTCCCTCCAAAATTATGTTGCTGCAAATGTCCGAGGTGCTGGGCGATCGGCAAGTGTGAAAAATTGGCATTTGATACTTGAACTCCTGGTTGGACTATAGGTATTAATTGACCGTTTTCTTGGTTCAGGACGTACTGTTGCTGAGGTTGAAGAAGTTGTAGTACCGTTGGTTGACGAACTGTCATTAGCGGTGTAGTGGCCGAGGCAACACTAACTACAGGAGGGATGACTGATTGGTGTGCTGGGGATGTCAATGTTGTGGGAGTAGACAGCGCCACGGTGGCGACAGGGGGTGGAACGGGCGGGGGCGCCGTTGTTGTCGTCAAAGTTGGCGGAGGCACATTCAATGGCGGCGGCGGACCCCCCGCCTGCGCTGCACTCCACTGCGCCAATTCAGCTCGTATAGTCTCAATTAGATTCAACGCCAACGATCGCGCAGCCGCCAAAGCTTCCGATCTTGTGTGATGCAAAGCTAAATGCAAAGGCTCGAATTTCTCACTTTTCAACACAGCTAACACTCCAGTTTCCGACCGGATGTATTCTATATTTGTTCCATTCTGAAACACAAAAGACTTAATAGAATTTGGCCTCATTTAAAACAAGAAATCTAACGAGACGAAAACAGTAACATACTGGTCCAAGAATACGCCCTTTGATGTCGAAAGCGGCCGGTGCGTGGTCCAGACCTATGTACACTTTTTCAATTAATCCTCCAGACATAGTTTCCGTCGATTAACGTTAGATTTTACTTCAGAATCATTAATATCAAGAGAGAAAGCATCTTTCAAGATGAAGCGGACGCAACTCGATGCAAATTTGACATTTCGTTAGTTTTTTTAAATATTATTCAACAGTGTTGCAGGAGGGCACAGACGACGTGATTATTCATCTTTAAATATAAAATTGACCAAGACAAAACGTTTGCAATTTTTGCAAAATCGTAGGTAAAATGAGAATTAAGAGTTTTTGGCCAAATGGGCCAGATGATAATAAAAATAAACCCGAATTAAAAAAGTACAAACAATTTTGGGTGACACTCTTTTCCGGCCCGGATAATACCGTCATGGAAATTGTTGGAGTTGTAAATAGTTATTTTATAAAATTGATATTGTCTATGACTGTGATTTGAACTTGCTTTTTTAAGAATCTTTTTGTATGTCTGTCAGTGTCTTGTATTGCTTTTGGTATTGCTAAAAAACTGGTGCTTATTATAAATGTTTATGTCAGCTGCTTTGATCCTTTACTTTCTTTCCACTTCTTCTACCCCTTTCCTGTTTTAGCTATCGTTTCCGCTTCATTTTTTGGTCCTTCTCCCGTTTTTTTGCGTAATAATGAACACGCGATCCAAATCAAAGCAGTTGGCGACGCCAGCAAAGAGCGTCCAGGAGACACGCTCGAGATTGGGTAAGTCCATTACGGGTGGGCTCAGTCGGTCCTCAAAATCGGACCTCGTAATGACTGATGCCTCCGAAACACCCGCGACTTCCGACCCTAAAGTTTCCGGGACGTTTCAGCAGTGCCCCGCTACCAGCACGAACGCCGAATATGTTAATACTCCACAGAGTTACAGGTCACGCACTTCCGGTTCTACGCGTTCATCGGCCACTATAAAGGCACAGCGACTGATCGCGGAAGCCCAGCTGGCCCGTAGGAGCATAGAAAGAGAACAAAAGCTCTTTGAGAAAGAGAAAGAACGTGAACGGACACTCCTTGATCAGGTAAAAAAGGTAGAGCAATTAGAATTAGAGGCGGCACTCGCCGCTCAAAAAGCCGAAGAACATTCAGGACAGTCGGTCAGTATGTCACGTACTACTTCATGGGTTCGGGATGTGAACCAGTACAGGCATTGCAAAGAGCCTGAACCAGGTGCTACTGGTGCCCCGGTCACAAACACCCTGTCCCAAGCTTTGGACGCTGTTGCCCCAGTTCCGCTTATTGATCACATAAGTGATCACAATAAACAGGATAACTCTTTTACCGTTCGTCTGTCACGTGAAAACGTCAACCTTGGTAGCACAAACGCAGACGTTGATTTTCTTCTTCGTCCTGGAAATCCGACACGTCACTTAGATCAGCCGTTAAACGACTCTACTTTACTTCTGAAAGCGATCGCTGATACCGCCACTGCAGCCAAAGCGCTCGCTACTGCGCAGGATAAGCCAATTAGAGCGAAAATTGAGCTGCCGAAATTCTTTGGCGATACATCAGAGTGGTTACAGTTTAAGTATTTATTTGACAGCACTAAAAATGCTTATTCTCCTGCAGAAAACACGGTGCGCCTCCATAACGCGCTCCGCGGGCCCGCCCGTGAGGCAGTCACCTCTTTGCTCCATACTGCAGCAGCTGCGAACGAAGTCATGGCCGCTCTCGAACGGACATTTGCGTGCCCTGAAATGATTGTCTTTCGTGAGGTACAGGTGTTGAAATCACTGCCTCGGCTCAGCGCCGACATAAAGGAGATCGGTATTTTTGCCAATAAGGTACGAAATAGCCTGTCTACTATGAAATTACTAGGCCTTCGAGAATATATACATTCACCCGAATTATTTCATAGTATTTTAGGCAAATTTAACCCTATAATGAAAATGAGATGGTCTGATTTTGCGGCGGAAACGTTAAACTCTCCCGCCTCAAAATTAGAGCTTCTGTCAGATTTTCTAACACGTGAACATGAGCGTTTTGTGAAATTTTCCTTGTCGCCTGAAACGGGACTTTCTTCACACACACAACAACCCGCTACTAGGGAACTTGCACCGATGATAAAATCTTTTAAACGTGAAAATATTCATTCATTGACTCACGACAAAAATAAAGAACACAACAAAAATGAATGCATTTTTTGTCAGAAAATTCACAACATAAAAAATTGTACCGAGTTCACAAAATTGGCAGTTGATGATAGGTGGCGTTGGTTGCGCGAGCACAAAATTTGTTACAAATGCCTAAAGCGCAATCAACATCAGTGGAAATCTTGCAAAGTGAACCCTTGTGGGGTCGACGGTTGCACGTTTAGGCACCATCCTCTTTTACACGGAAGGCAGGATACGTTTTCGTCACCGCAAACACCCGATACACAGTGTAACAATGCTGTGTGTGTATCTGCGTCACCAAGTGATGTTCAGCAAACGTCGCACTCCTCGCCGGCCGTCCACGAGTCACCGAAAGATAATTTGATGGTGTCTAATACAGGTATTAAGCGTGAAAAAGACACAACCCCAATTAATTCACACACTTTGCTAAAGGTAGTACCAATAACAGTTTTTGGACCAGCTGGCAGCTGCCCAACCTACGGACTCCTCGATGATGGTAGTACTGCAACATTGATTGACGCCGACATAGCTGCCCGTATTGGGTTGTCAGGGCCTGAAGAGTGTATAACTGTCAATGGTGTAGGTGGCTTACAAAAAACTACCAAGATCTCATATGTTGATTTTTACATACAAGGAAAACATGAGTCTAACAGGTTCCTAGTTAAGCGTGCCAGGGCTATGCCATCACTAAACTTGAACACCCAAACACTGTCCAAACAGACCGTGGAGTCCTACGAACACTTGCACGACATAGCCGATTTTTTGACGTATTCTGATGCCACACCAACCGTACTCATTGGTGCCGAGCACTGGCATCTGTCAATATCTCGGGATGTTCGTGCTGGTGGACGTAATGACCCTGTGGGCTGCCACACTTGGCTAGGTTGGACGTTGTATGGGGTTGTGTGTGGTAAAACCAAGCCCGTCGAGTTTGTAAATCACTGTCAGATGGATCGTGCTCAGTTATCTGAACATGAGCATTTGGAATCCCTTATAAAGGAACATTACAAACTTGACTCGCTAGGTATTACGAAGCGTGAAACTCTGCATAGCAAGCTCGACACTCGAGCCATTGAGATTTTGGATAGTACTACCACACGTTTACCAACTGGTAGGTACGAAGTAGGGCTCCCGTGGCGTGATAATATTCAATGTGTTCCCGATAGTTATCCACAAGCCTTATCACGATTTTTGAGCCTGGAGAGACGAATGATAAGAGAACCCGACTTTGCCAATGCGTACAAAAAGTTTATTGACAATATGATCGCGAAGGGTTATGCTGAAGAGTGTGATCCTGTCACTTATTATTGTAGTTCTGCCAACACCGGTACTAACTTTATTTCCCAAAATAATTTACACAATTGTTCTAGTACAGTCAGCCTGAATAAATTGCAACCAAAAGTTGACAGTCACCTGTCAAAGGAAAATAATAACAAAATTAAACGAATAAGGTGGTATTTGCCCCATTTTGGCGTGTACCATCCCCAAAAGCGTAAACTTCGTGTGGTTCATGATGCGGCAGCAACGAATCAGGGCGTTTCGCTGAACTCGTTGCTTCTGCAAGGCCCCGATCTTTTGGAAAATTTATTAGGAATTTTGTTTCGATTCAGAGAGGGCGCTGTTGCCATAACTGCCGACATCAAGGAAATGTTTCCTCAAATTCGGATTCGTGACCAAGATAGGGATGCGCTTCGTTTTTTATGGCGCGATGTTCAGTCAAGAGATACTACGCCTCTAAAAGAGTATCGTATGACAGCCGTCATCTTCGGAGCCTCATCCAGTCCATTCACAGCGCTGTACATAAAACATAAAAATGCGATGTTGCATCAAAATTCGTACCCAGATGCAGCAAACGCAAGCATTCACAGTTCTTACATGGACGATTTTTTGGATAGTCTGGATGATGTTGCCGAAGCCGCACGGCTAGCATCCGATGTAGTAACTATCCATCGTGACGCTTGCTTCGAAATGTGTGGCTGGATCTCAAATGAGCAGGAAGCGTTGCGTCTTGTACCCGTTGAATTGCACGCTACCCAGCCTACTGAAGTTCCACTTGGTAGTGAACCGAGTTGCATCCGAGTTTTAGGTGTCTCTTGGGATCCTATAACAGATACCATTGGTTTTAGGACCGGATTAGAAGGTGTTAGCTTACAAGGCAGTTTAAATAAGCGTAAAGTGTTGTCCCACCTTATGAAGGTATACGACCCCTTAAATTTACTTGCACCAATAGTGGTCAAAGGTCGTATACTACTCCAGGAAGCATGGCGGTCAAATATTGACTGGGACACTCCGTTTTCACCATCACAAGTTTTAAAATGGAACGAATGGTTTAAGGAATTGTCTGACGTATCAAGTATTAAGATCCCTCGTTGGTATGCTAAATTAAACGGAGAGCCTACGCATAGAGAGCTGCATATTTTTGCAGATGCGAGCGAGCTTGCCTATGCCGCCGTTGCCTATTGGCGCCTTTTATATGCGGATGGTACAGTCAAGCTTGCACTTATCACCAGTAAGGCTAGAGTCTCGCCATTACGACCCTGTTCCATTCCGCGTTTAGAGTTGCAGGGCGCTTTAATTGCCTCTCGCCTTGCTGTCACGATTAAAGAATTTCACAAGAAAAAGCCTATCCGAACGTTCCTTTGGACAGATTCGAGGACTGTCCTCGGTTGGCTTAGAAGCGACGCACGAGCTTTCAAGCCCTTTGTGGCCCATCGAGTCGGCGAAATTACCGAAAATACGTGCGTACATGATTGGAGATGGGTCCCAACGGACTTGAACGTTGCGGACGACGCCACTCGAATCAAACCACTTCACCTCCATCCTAACCATCGTTGGTTCACGGGCCCCTCATTTCTTCTGGATCCTCCGGAGGATTGGCCTGTGCCTGTGGAACCAGCTGGCCAGCCTACAACTCTTCCTGAATGCAAGCAGTCTTCTACATTTGTGGTTGGTCATCTGGTTCTCACCGCAGATTTTAGTCGTTTCAATGACTGGCTACGCCTTCTCCGTGCTACTGCTCGCGTTTTGCAGGCTGCGGCCAAATTTCGCTCGGTATTGGACCGCGTTAATGTTACTGTCCCTAACACCGATGTTAGGACTCGTCGTAGTACGAACGCGCCTACGTCCACCACTCTCATACCTCTGACAGCGGAATTAATGGAAGCCGCAGAAAGGCACGTCCTAGAGAAAGTACAGTCAGAAACATTTGGAGAAGAGATACAACTACTTAAACGAGGAGAATTACTACCCAAAAGTAGTCGCTTAGCGAAACTATCACCCAAGATGGGACCGAATAATTTGTTACGCCTAGCTGGTCGGATCGCTGCTGTACAGGATGTTGGTACGGAGATTAAGTCACCCATTATTTTAGACGGTCGCCACCCAGTCGTGCGCATGTTGGTTCATTTTTATCATCGTAAGGCTGGACATGCAAACAATGAAATGGTCGTTAATGAAATCCGACAAAAGTTTTGGCTTCTACCATTGCGCAGTACCGTACGAAACGTGGCTAGTAAGTGCCTGTTTTGCCGCATTGAAAAAGCGCCGAACCCGGAAGTCTTAGTGACACTCTTGTAAGAAGCTGAGGCAATAGTGAATTCTCGACCTCTAACTCACGTCCCAGTTGGCACCGACGACGACGAGACCTTGACTCCTTTCCACTTTTTAATTGGTTCGTCATCCAATCAAGTTTTGCCTGCATGTCTAAACGATCGAGATCTCCTGCGACGCGCAGATTGGAGAAAAGCTCTGCGACTGGCTGACCATTTTTGGAACCGCTGGGTAAAGGAGATTCTTCCGACAATGCAGCCCCGTCAAATAGGCGAGAACAGGGAGCGTAATTTGGAAATCGGCGACTTAGTACTGATCGTAGACGAGAATCTACCCAGAGGGGTATGGCCACGAGGCCGCGTTACTGCAACCTTCCCTGGAAGAGATGGTATTGTTAGAGTGGTGGACGTAGCCACATCAGGTGGCCTCCTTCGTCGACCCTCCAAAAAACTAGTCAGGCTGGACATGTAAGATAATTTGCAAGATCTTGCTTAGCCTAGCTAGTTTGTGTTTGTGTGCTTTCTCACACAAGGGGGTGGAATGTTGGAGTTGTAAATAGTTATTTTATAAAATTGATATTGTCTATGACTGTGATTTGAACTTGCTTTTTTAAGAATCTTTTTGTATGTCTGTCAGTGTCTTGTATTGCTTTTGGTATTGCTAAAAAACTGGTGCTTATTATAAATGTTTATGTCAGCTGCTTTGATCCTTTACTTTCTTTCCACTTCTTCTACCCCTTTCCTGTTTTAGCTATCGTTTCCGCTTCAGAAATACTGGCCTTGTTTTTTGCGTACATGCTTATTCTTATTCCCCTTGATGGCGGCCTGTATGTTATGTACATGCTTTGGAAGCTCCCGAAGCTCCTGTCAGTTTCTAAGGGCGTGTGTTCAAAAAACAGCGCCGGTATTTCCAAATCGGTGTTATCCGAGCCGGGAAAGAGTGTCACCCGATTATTTGACTGTCCTGTCAGTCAGTACGTGACAGATTACTTGAAAACAAATAATATTTCAAAATATTGATGAAAAAGTGTTTTTATCCGGCAATACAACCATAATCGACAATGCAAGCAGCAAGTCGTGCTACGGCGATTAGAAGATTTACCACCGCGACACAAGCTAGCAATGCTTTTGCGGAGGAAATGCAGAAAAACTTTATACGAACCAATCAATTTCAGAAAACGCTTCTTTCGGCTGGATCTGCAGCAATTTCGCTGTTCAATCCTTGGCGAGGGGACATGATCGCATGTTTAGGAGAAGTAACCGGCGGCAGCGCTATGAAACACATGAGAGAAAAAATGCTGCAAACATCGGAAGGGTCGGAAATCCTAAAAGAAATGCCGCGTATCAATTCTGAGACGGTTTCCTTTGAACAGCTGTCTAATATGCCAGAAAATACGTTAGGGCGGGTGTATGCGGAGTTTATGAAGGAGAACAACATTACAGCAGACTCCAGGCTGCCGGTGCAGTTCGTAGAAGACCCGGAGTTGGCTTATGTAATGCAACGCTATAGAGAAGTGCATGATTTAGTTCACGCTTCGTTATTTATGAAGACGAATATGCTGGGAGAAGTAAGTTTGATCAGTACTCTACCTGAGAACTAGGTAATTTTATTAAATAATGGATCATGAATAGGATGGACTTGAAATTATTGTAATTCATGTCAAAGTTAGTAAAATTAAAAAAAAAACCCTTCTCTCAGCTAAGTGTAGTATCTAAACACAGTGGCATAGCTATTGTAGGGCCAAATGGTGCCAGTGCAGTTCAGGTTGGGGCCCTGGGCTGCAACCCAAAAAGCCATTAAGTAGCTCTGGCCCTGAACAGGGATGACGACTGGGTTAAAAATATAACATTCTATTTAGTCCGACAGTTAGATTATGGGAATGACGTCACTCGAAACTTCTAAGCACAGTATCCTCGTCATTTTTTGTTTGTCAAACAAAAGAAAAAATATGTGCACAATATTTTAAATTATCCACCTGACAAACTAAAAAGTGTTTTTTAGTAGTCTAGCCTATTGGGAGTTAAACAAAACAGTTTTATGGTATTGCTAAGAATATTAAACATTGCAGGTTGCAGTAAAATGGATAGAAGGCATCCAAACAAAGCTCCCGATGTGCATAAGTGGGGGGATTTTTGGTGCAGCTCGACTTAAGCCAAAGCACCGACAGCTATATCTTAAGTGTTACTTGCCCTGGGCCATTCGGACTGGACACAATGCTCATTTCATGCAGGGTAAGTCAATAGTAGTAAGTGGGTCAATGAACTTTTTAGTGTAGCTAGTTGCTATGGTAACGTCTCTTGAGTTACTTTTTAAAAGTATCATTTTATTATTATTATTATCATTTATAATGCACAGGCAGCTTATAGCTGATGCGTGCATATCATTGTTCACTTGTTGTTTTTATTGTTGTTGTGTTGTTGTTTTATGGGTACAATCAATTGAGTCAGAAGTTTTGAAGGTTTTAAGATAATTTCTTCATGTGTAGTATACATTGCAATCAGTAGCGGCTTTAGGGTGGATTACAGCAATCACCAAATAAGCTGGAGTCCGGATTACCGAGGCCCTACTGTGCATGACTACTGCTGCACTCAGATATGTAAATAAACTGTATTGAATCTTGAACTTATAGGTACAGTTATGATCTTTAAATTTGTAATCTAAAAACTGTGAAGCCAAGCCGTCTCATTCTGAGAAAGCCTGTGCTTTGCATTGGAGATATTTAGGCTGTGGTGATGATAACTCTTGTGCTCTTGTTTCCAGGTATCTACTTTGAAAAGAGATGGGATCAGGATATCGATGATTTCCATAAAGAAATGAACATTGTTCCCTTGCTGAAGAAGTAACGTTTTTAACAGCAGTGTAGTCTGTAAACAGGGTGAGGCTCCGAAGTGTTTCAACTGCTGTATCATATGAAAATTTTGCAAATATATCCATTAACTGTAACCAATACCAATGCTACTCCTGTAGTGATCAAAGTGCCACTTAGTCATCGAATGGAATAAATTTTATATAGCATTATCAAAGTTTCTCAACATGAATGCTGAAAGTCTTTTCCTGTGGACAATACTTGGCCATATTCGTAAATTTTTGTAACACTATAATATAGGCAGGAGTGGAGCAAGACAGGAGAGGCCTTTGCTCAGCAGTGGGACACAAAAATAGACTAAAAAAATGTATATATGTATATTGGCTGATATACTTGGCAGTCTTACTAAATTTTTAGTTACTTAGGTTGTTGTGTTTGTGACTGACATCTATAAATTTTAATAAATAGTTATTCTTTGAAAGTTGATGTTGAATTTTAATTTTGTAATTTGAATGCCATCATGCTATCATTTAAATAGAAAAACCTCATATTGTACTGATAGACAGGATAGTATACTTGATATCAACAATATGTTCAAGGGCAACTTTTCTGGGATTTTGAAATTTTTGTTATATCTACTCTGAATCAGGAGTACCATCGAATTTAATAGGTGAAAAAAGTTTCCCAAAATTTTGTATTCCATTACCTTTCCCATATTACACTTGTATGAAAGTAACGGAACGGAATTACAAAAAATTTCAAATTTTGGGACACTTTTTTTTACATATTAAAATAGATAGTTCGCCTGTTTCCAAGTAGATATAACATAAAAATTTCAAAATCCCAGAAAAAAAGTTTGGGTACAACTTTTAAGAGAATAGCCAACACAACACACACCCCAGGCCAGTACTAAACAAGCCCAGTTAAAATTATCAGTTCGAGTATTATTTATTACACTAACCACACTCAAGCAAAAAAAAAAACGCACAAGTAAAAATTAATCATTATATTTTTAGGTCACATTGCCTTAAACCTTACTGCATTCACTGTAACAAGATCACAATATTTCCATCGCTTATTTTAAGCTATTTAACGGTGGTAAAGTAGAAATTAAACTAAGGCCTACCGTCCACTGCAGCATACCTACTATATGTATAAATACAAACTTGTCCTGCAGCCTAAGTCAATTTTTTGTTGGTTGAATGGAGTGAAATGTTGAATGTGATATAATTATCCAAGTTCACCACAAACTCAATGTATAGAACTGCAAATTTTATCAGACTAATTTCAACAAAAGAGTTCATGCATTATATTGTCCACCAATTGGGGATGTCTATTTTTTTGCAATGTACAGTAAATCGAAAACCATTTCGAGATAAATGCTTTTTAACTCGGTTTCTGTAGTTATTTAATTTTAATATAACGTAATGAATTTATTATTTAACAAATAAGCAATGACCTTCATTTGACATTGGTGTAAATTACGTGACCGGTCCAAATCGTACTTTATTATGTGTGGTTAGAATTCTTCACAATTTACGCATGGATTGTACTACGGAGTTTGATTTAGACCGGCCGGCTATACATCTGGCACTGACAGTGCCGGTAAAGTGTCATTACTGTCAATGTCATTCTTGCTTGTTTTGCGACGAATATTGTATTGAGATGAATCAAGTAAAATACCCTGGCTGTGTTTATACCGGATTCTGATAAGCTTCTCTGAATGAATTGTACCTTTCTTTAACCCGGACGCCGATCATTCTGCACTTACGACAACCTTTCAATAATTAATTTTGATAAAAGTAGCGAACTAAATGAAAAAATATTGAAATTAGTTTCTTATAATAGACTATTCTATACAAAAAAAATATAAAAACCATGGGTAATTTTTTTTAGACATCCCCAATTCCAGCATACAGAGCTTGAAACACTAATGCTATGTCATATTCAAAATTTCACCCTGTATCTATGTCATTTAATATTAGTGATCTACCCGAGCCTACATATTATATATTGTATTGTATTGTATTGTAAAACTCTTTATTGTACATAAAAACACATGATAATAACAGAACACAGGATAATAAGATGTACAAAGGCGAACTTATCCCTTAAAGGGATCTCTTCCAGTTAACCTTTGAACGTTTGACAGGATATCAGACATAAGAGTAGACACTACAAGTACAATGAAAAGGTCAAAGAACACAAATTTAAATTAACTCAAAAATTCATTATAAATACACATAAATATATAGGTACACACTAATACATAATAATAAAGTCAATAAACTAATACATATCAACACAAATGAACTACATGCAAAGTTCATAATATACATATACACCACATATACACAAAAAAGAGCATACAACACTGCCTCCTTAAGATTATATTTAAATATATATATATTTTAATAAATGACAAATTGCTATGGTTTCAGAAAAATCCCGTTGAACTCTATAGGTAAGGTTCATTTTATAACAATTCTGAAGTTCTTAGAGTTCAAAAAAAAGTTCGTCTATCTATAGAAACGATTTTGGGAAAAATATTTTCGCCAAAAAATTAGAGAACCTCTGGATAGATACAAGTTGTTATATGCTTCGAGTACGCTGTGCGTTCATGGACATCTAACCTTACTCTTTGTCATACTTTGTAATCAGTTATGCTAAATCTTACATTAAGATGTAACAGGATCACATATTTATCACTATCACTACTTACATACTATTATAAGGACTTGTTCCATCACTCCCTGATAGATACAGGGTATTTTTTTTTTGAGAAACTTAATGTCCGAAACTCCTACTCGCAGAAGATATTTAGGCACGTTTTGTCGTGTCACATTATGGTGCTGGTGACTGTACATTTGTATACATAGCCTTCGCGTATCCCATCTTCTCTATGGATACAGAGCTTTATGGTTAAATACTCTCAACACAAACCGCATCATCTTAGCCGTTAGCCTTAGTAAAAGCCGATAGAAAAAAACGTTTATATCCACGCAATAAGAATGAGGGTAGTTCGTCAGGCGAAACATCTCCAGATGGCGTTAGTATCGTGAGGTCCGTTTGACGTTTCAGTCTTGCTTGCGATTGGCTCATTTAGCTATTTATCCAATCACTAGCTTGAAAATACAAACCGAAATATAGATGCACAGAAAAACCAGAAAAATAAGACCAACACTGGGAATCGAACCCAGGTCCTCGGCATTCCGTACCGCGTGCTATACCGCTACACCACTGCTGGTCCACGGCATAGACACGAATTTTCCCTATGCATCACATATCTCAGCTTGTCTACTTCGTCCCTTAAGCAGTGACCTAGCGCCATCTATATTGTCTAACTCTCAACGAGAAGCCTTCAAAAAAAAGAGTAAAAGTAAAAAATTTGGAATTGAAATAAAAAATACAAAAAGATTCCAAAAAACCAATCCAATTACTAGCGTGTGCCCGCGGCTCCGCCCGCGTGGTATTCGGTTCTCGCGCGCTGTTCCCTCGGGAACTGCATTTTTCCGGGATAAAAAGTAGGCTATGTCACTCTCGGCCCCATAAACTATGTCTATGCCAAAAATCACGTCGATCCGTCGCTCCGTTACGACGTGAAACACGGACAAACGTGACAATAAGCGTGACAAAAATGTCAAACGGACCTTACGATACTAACGCCATCTGGCGATATTTCGCGTGTGGAAAAACCCTCATTAAAAAGGCACGGATTGACTCAGTGGACGCCTGCCGACGCATTGACGTTTTTCCCGCTCTTATTTCGTAGACAAAGCTTTTTTCTATCAGCTATTGCAGATTCCGCGTCGATAGATGTGGTGTGGAGAGACCCTTAAACTCTGACTTTACACAATAATAATAATAAATTCATTTATTTCTGGCAACCTGGCCCATACAAGAACTTTTTGTTGTATATTAACAACTTTGAACATAAAGTACTAAGAGACTCGCTCATATTTAATGAAATAAACCCGGTTAGCTCAATTTGAAATTGAGTTTAGTTCTTAGAGGAAGGGCTACGAATTACCTTGAAACATGTCGAGCTAAAGTCGATTTAAGACGTGAGTTATCAGTTTATTTCATTTAATGGGTCAATCAACTTTTTAGTGGTGTTGTCTATTCTGTAACTCAGGAGACAACAGTAAGACGCTTTGTTAGAAAAATGTTTGCAATGTATACTACTAGCATGCTTAGGAGATGAGCCACGAAGTAATTGCCTTAAAACTGTCACAACACCTAATTTTAGTGCAATTTGTACTGCTTAAAAACATTATTTTTATGAAGTGACCCAAGAGACATTACCATGGCAACCAACTGTACTAAAAAGTTGATTGATACAAACATGAATACGCACTGGCACTATTATAACAACATCTCGGAGCTCTTGCCGTTGCAATTGTGCAGGTCGGTGCATCGGCCGCCCACTTCGACGAGCCACTCGTACCACACGCGGTGGGAGTCCACGCAGCGCCAAAACGTCGCCGATATCGTCTCGCCTTTCGTTACACGAATCGGAGTCTAGAACGAAAAGATGAAGATTTAGAAAGAATACATTAAGTGCCACAAAAAAGCAGCTCTAGCAGTTCCATTTAATTTAAGATTTGAATTAACGGTCAAAGTTTAACACACGTTTCTCGGTATTTCGAACACAAATTGGCTAAAAACAAGTACATCTAGGTACATTTATTAGCGGTATTTATTATACTTTAGTATAGAAGTTAACACAATTTTAAATAGTTTCATTGTTTCATTTAAAAACGTGTACAAATTTCACCGTTAAGTTTCAAATGTTAAAATAAATGGTGTATATGGAAAGTCCCTAGGGAAAAATTAGGCTCAAATTTTGTCTTAGACGGATGACTTGGTTAAAACCGCAGGTTCACAGTGGATGCAAGCTGCTTCCAACCGAAGCAACTGGAAGTGTTTGAGGGAGACCAATTTATTTCCTACGACTGAGATGATGATGATGAAATTTTAGTTTTGTTTTATTTTCAAGCAAATCACTTGTATTAGTTTCGACCAATAAGTGCCATACTCAAATTCAAATCGTACTCGTCCAGAATGGCTTACTCACAGGTCCCTTCAGGAATGAATTATTTCAATTAGGGCGAAAACCCTTATTTTCTTTCTTTTGAGGTCGGTCCCCAGGCATAACAAGTCTGGGGAGAGATCTCTCTATTGTGGCCTATCCGTACACCTAACAGATGGGCGTTGGTGCCGAAAGGCTCTCCAATGGAGACCGTGGATCGGCAAGCGCAGCGTAGGCCGTCCACCAACAAAATGGACGGATAACCTGGTTAAAGCTCGGGTGTAGTGGATGCAGGCCGCTTTCAACCGAAGCAACAGTGGACTTACGGCTGATGATGTTGATGAGGACTGTATGTACTCACTTTAATCGGTATAAAGACTGGAAACCACGATATCATCCCGACGCTATGAGTGGCCGGCACTATGCTGATCATTTCCTCCCCATACAGCGTGCAGTCGAAGTACCCTCCGAAGCCGTGCATCACGTTGTCCTGCTCTACCGTCCACGTGATTGTCTCCTGTCGACGGTTGTCAGTCTTCGGCAGGCCCTGGTGGTCTGTTGCTTCTTGGCCTTCGTAGTCTCTCACTGGTTTCGCTGGGTGGTCGAAGGTGAATAGGGGCTGGAATTAACGTGGGTAAAATTGAAATTCATAAATGGAAAAAAAAAATTTTTTTTAAATATATCGATGAGCTAATTCACCATGGCGACCATGGCACAACATTTTAACAATTAAAATTCCTTACCCTCAACCTTACATATGTTTATGCAACAAGTTCCTCCACCTCTACACTGTAAGAACACACACAAATCACACAAATCCAACTATCATCATCACCACATTACATTGACCTGTTTCGAACTTAACCAGAATTCATTCTCAGAGCAATACAACATAGTAATTCACCATGCTATCAGAACGTCTAAGTGGTAATGCATAGTTGAGTTTGTGTGATTTGTGTATTCTGTTACAGTGTCGAGGCGGAGAAGCTGCGTAAACACACATTTGTTGCGTAAACGTAGCTATCATAAGATCGCGTGTGAGCAAAGTATCGTTCATTGATATGGAGGTCCGCAAAGTAACGCCCGATTTAATTAAATTAAAATAACCAAAATACCGTATACGGGACTTATCACGCTATTTTTACACGAGTAATATTTACCTAGACGTTTCGGCAACGTTACAGTTGCCATGGTCACGAGTAGACTATGAGTGAGAATCACGAAAGTTTAAAACGTTAAATTAAAATAACATTTGCATTAAACATCAAAAACTTTGAAGAACTAACATACAATAAAAACATAAATGTTCATGATAACTTGAACTAGAAGCATACCTTAGTCTCGGCGATATCATGCTTATTCTGCATGTAGACGACCCATAGAGTCTCGTGATTCTTTTCCTTCTGGTTGGCGGGTCCGACGGTGGCGACGCGGGCCGCGGCCCACAGCCGCGCCGAGGATATCGGCGCCACGTACGACGTGTAGCGGCAGGGGATCGACACGCCGTCCGACTTGAGAAGCCCTGCCGCGCCGTCGAGGCATTCGGGCGAGAGCTCGTTGTCGCCCCACGAGCCTGGAATGGCAAATGTTTATGAGAAACCGGCCTCTGGCCCGCGACTACGTAAAATCTGTTTATCGCTATCACGCAGGAACTGTGCAATTTTTCGGGATAAAACTATCCTATGTATACCGAATTTCATATAAAATCCTTTCAGCGGTTTAGACGTGATGAGGTAATAAACAAATTTACAATCGGACTCACAAAATTTCGTATTTATTAGATTAGTTTTTTTTTTATATTCATCATCATCATGTCGGCTGCATCTGTAGTAGGACGTCCATTGTTAGACAATAGGTCTCCCCCATAGACCTCCAGTAGCTTTAGTTGGAAGCGGTCTGCATCCACCGTGAACCCGCGGCTTTAACCTTTACATCAATCCATCTCGTTGGTGCTGAGCTTGCCGATCCGATTGTTATTCTGTCTCGTTGTCCAAGGGACAACAGTGACAGAGTTTGTCAAAAAAAAACTGTTGTAATTTGCTATTTGCTTAGGAGACAGTTCATAAAACAATGGGCATGAATTTTAATTACAGATAGAGGCTGTCCTAGGGATTGCAAATCCGGACGTATTTTGGAAAATCCGGATTTTCGGATTTCCTGCAACTTAAATCCGGATTCCGGATAAAATCCGGATTTTCTATACAAAATTTATGTAACTTATTTCAGGTGTAAATATTTAGTTTTAAAAAAGGTTAAGTACTTCTATAGTTGCTTTACTAGTAAAATAAGTTTGTTTTATTACTGGTCTTGGCATGTGTTTGTTAAAAATGACAGAAATTCAAAATTTAAGACTTCTTTATTGTAAATAAAACAACAATCCAATAGCAACCAACAAACAAAAATTTTAACAAAAAATAGAACCGTCTACAGTCACCGAAACGTAACCGATAAAAAACCAAAAGGCAAGCCACTCGTCGACGATGTTCGAGGCTCAGAAGATTTTCCCCCACGAGTGAGTCACTGCCTATAATCCTCATCGCTCGGCGCTCCAACGAGTCCAAAGCATCCAGCTGATATCTAGCAGACCCATCCCAGAGATGGGAACAGTGTTTATTGAATCAGGCGTTACTTTGCGGAGGTCCATATCACCCGCGACCTTATGATAGCTGAGCTTATGCAAAATATGCGTGTTCATGCAGTTCCTCCACCTCCACACTGTAAGAACACACACAAATTACACAAACTCATCTATCATCACAGTATTATATGCAAGAGCGTACTTGAGCTCTGTAAAGATTTAAGAGCTGCTCCGAGGTGAGTCTCACCCTCCCTCACCCTGGAAAAGATACCTATTTTTTTAATAATAAGAGCTCAAGACGGTCGTTAATCGGGACGGGGACATTCCGGAAAGTCGGAGTCAGTTGGAATGGACTCCGTTTCGCCGAAAAAAGACAAGCCTGTGTTTTTGAGGGGTTGAATTCGACCAAATTGGCATCACTCCTGTAGTGTTTATATCTATTTAGTAGATATAGTACATTGTCTCATGCACACAAGTATGGTGACAGTTGTCAATCGTCAGTCGGTTGCTAGACCTTGACGGTGACAGACGTGTGATACTTGGTGTGACAGTGAGCCAGTGTTATACATAAAGGTAACGACAGAGACGGATCCTACAAGTGGCGACGAGATAAAAGGCCAGTAAAAGTTGATTTAAGTATACAAAATATCAAAATTACTTATTTTTATTTATATGGTGGGTAGGAAGGTACATTAAATTTATGCATGAATGTTTGCATTTATGAGTATTATTGCATTTTGATGAAAGAACAGGAATCATTGTTATAGTGAATAATAGGTTTGAATATTCAGAATGTACCTAAGTAATTTCATTTATTTTTTATTTATTTATTCTCAAAAAAGGTACATAATTTTAATTACATCACTAATTTCGCCAAACTATGATGTTTATTGTTTGTTGATTGTTTGTTTAAAGCTTGACTTACCTACTACTCAAAACGAATAGCAATTAGTAAATTCAGATAAATTATAATTTGTACAAAATAGTCTACCTAGCATGGTTAAATACCTTGGTAACAAATTTGGTTTACGATGACACGTCAAGAAAAGAACAAAGTTGTCAAGCAAAAAGTACCTACCTACATACTTATATCAATTCTTAATTTATTATCATATTTCAAAGATAAATGCGTATTATATCGGTAAATTAACTAATGATGCGTGGGGTAGTCTTTGTGCGAGTGGAATGTTAATTGAATTACTGTATAAAATACAGGTTTACAGGGTCTAGTCCTAATTGATATTATAAATACACTTGTTATGAATTCAAAAAATTGAGCTGTTTTATAAAATTAGAGCAATATCTGCATAACGTGACTGTATGGTCGGGGTAACTAAAGTAATCATCATAAATAGAAATATGATTTGGATACAGTTTAAAAATACCAGGTAAATAAGACGTACAAAGACGCAGACTGCGCTCGCTAAGGCACAAATTAATAATATTCGTTAAAATACGAATACAGCGTAGTTATACAAATATATGTACATAAATTGGTGTGTTAATGATTGAACTATTTGTGACAAAATTGAACGAGAAAAAACCTTCTGTTTCAAATTATTTACTTTGAAATTAATAAAATGAACATTTACTTTGCGACTTCATTTATCTTGCAAATAATCGGTTCTATAAAGATTAAATTCTGTACTTAATGGAAATTTCATACCAACAATAATAATAAGCTTAAGCGTCAATATATCATAGGTACCTTATACCTACATACAAAAAAAAAAATGAAAAAAAAAGAGAAAAAGCATGTATTTTGTTTCCATTTAATTGGAGGCATACATCGATTTCCATTCAATTGGAGATATCCACGGGTTTCCATTTAATTGGAGGCATACATTGATTTCCATTCAATTGGAGATATCCACGGGTTTCCATTTAATTGGAGGCATACATTGATTTCCATTCAATTGGAGATATCCACGGGTTTCCATTTAATTGGAGGCATACATCGATTTCCATTCAATTGGAGATATCCACGGGTTTCCATTTAATTGGAGGCATACATTGATTTCCATTCAATTGGAGATATCCACGGGTTTCCATTTAATTGGAGGCATACATCGATTTCCATTCAATTGGAGATATCCACGGGTTTCCATTTAATTGGAGGCATACATTGATTTCCATTCAATTGGAGATATTCACGGGTTTCCATTTAATTGGAGGCATATATTGATTTCCATTCAATTGGAGATATCAACGGGTTTCCATTTAATTGGAGGCATACATCGATTTCCATTCAATTGGAGATACGTGCTGGACACCATTGCAGCAGTAATAGTTCATAGATATGCATTCAATTGAATGTGTTCCTCTTAATTATAAATAGCAGTTTTCATTTAATTGAAAACATAATTTCGACTTAAGTAGGCATTTCTTTCCAGGATGCCCTAATTGACCCCATGATGTCAAATTAATTGCCAACACCTGAAAAATTAGACCTTGAAGGCGACAGTGCCTCAGTAGGATTGAGATGAGAACAATGGATGCGGTCATTTCGTATATATGTAGAAGCTGGCGATATTACATGTCAGAAAAAGAAACGAGCAACATTATTCCTGTTAGGTAGAGTAGGCTTACAAGAAATATTTTATAATTTGCCAGGGGCTAATGCAGAAGATACGAGTGATGGTGATATTTTTGAAGTGGCTCTCAAAAAATTGGATGATTACTTCCTCCCCAAACAAAATAAGACATATTTTCCGGCTAATTAAACAGGATAAAGGAAAAAGTTTCGAAAAGTTCTTAGTAAAACTTATAGACCAGGCTGCGAAATGTAAGTTCGATAAACCTGATGAATACATAATAGATCAAATAATGGAAAGATGTGTTTCTTCAGAATTACGTAAAAAGATCCTAATCATGGGCGAAGGGGTACATTGGATAAAGTAATTACAGAAGCCGACACACTCGAAGTGGTCAGCCGTCAGTTAGAAAGCTATGAACAAAAATACATAAGTAGTAAAAATGACATCAATAACATTGTGAGCAGGAATAAAGGAGGCGCGACGTCAAAGTGGGAAAAAATCAGAAACAGGGCTAATGAAGAAAGAGAACCAGAAAAAAAATGCGGAAGATGTGGCAGAGCTATATACAACAATTCCCATGATCTGAATTGTCCTGCGAAAGACAAAAAGTGTCATAACTGTGGGAAGTTGGGACACTTTCAGCGATGTTGTAAAACAAAAGCTAACGCACAAAAAAGAAAGTTTGAAAATAAACAAAACGGAAATAAAAGTTATTACAAAAGAACACGGAGTGGAAATTCAGTAAATTCATTGAAAGAAAAAGACAGAGAAGAAGAAGAAGTAAAATACATATTTAATACGAATGATGACGCTACGATAGAATGTAAAATAGGTGGAGTGAAGCTAAAAATGTTGATTGATTCAGGGTGTAAATTGAATTTAATTTCAGATGCTAGCTGGGAATATCTAAAACAATCACAAGGTTATTTTCTGTAATCAAATCAAGGAACCTAATAAAAAACTGTTGGCTTATGGTAGCAAAAAAAAAAAAACCTTTGGATGTCGCAGGTTCTTTTGAAACAACTTTAGAAGTAAATGGAAGAACAACTCGCAATACCATTTACGTTAGAAAGAATGGATCACGTGATCTGTTGGGAAAAGATACCGCGGTCTGTTTAGGAGTCTTAAAGTTGGGTATCGGAGTAAATCATATTGGTAATCAGAAAATTACACCATTCCCAAAATTTAAAGACGTGTTGGATGAAATACCAATTAATGACTCAGTTAAACCGGTAATGCAAACTTACCGGAGAATACCCATACCGATTGAAGAAAAAATAAATAAGAAGATCAAAGAGTCACTGGATTTAGACATAATTGAAGAAGTACGTGGACCATCTTCGAGGGTTTCCCCAATCGTGCCAATTATTAAATACGACAAAGAAGTTCGTTTGTGCGTAGATATGCGGCGCGCTAATACAGCGACATTAAGAGAAAACCACTCGCTACCTTGTATGGAGCAATTGCTGCCCAAGATAAAAAAAGGCCAAATATTTCTTAAAGCTAGAGATAGAAAATGCTTTCCACCAAATAGGTAGAGCTTCACACAAATTCCCGACATTTGACAACCTTTATTACATCGAGTGGTCTTTACAGACACAAAAGACTCATGTTTGGAGTTAAAGTACAATTCAATAGAATCTGTCAATTTTCTACACATTTAACATACCCTAACGTGGGCAAGCTTGATTATATATGTCACTGTTGTTGCAATTATCATCTAAAAGGAATCAAAAATAATAGTCAAATCACAAAGCCTTAGGCAGCGCGGTGTTCATATTAGCAGGGTGGAAGTGTCTACAGGATTGTTAGATTCTATTGAATTGGAGTATATTTTATGTGCCCACCTGAATTGTTTCAGAAAATTTTAGAAAAAAATGCTTATTACGTACGAAGGTGTCGTAAACTTTATAGACGATATATTAATTTGAGGAAATTGTGAACAAGAACATGATTCCAGGCTAGCAAAAGTATTAGATGTTTTAAAAGAAAATCATGTTTTGCTCAATAAAGAAAAGTGCATTTATAAAGTCTCAAAAGTAAGCTTTTTAGGTCATGAACTGACATCAGTAGGAGTAAAGCCGTTACCTAGATATATCTAAAATATAAAAAAGTTCAGGACGTCAAAGATAAAACACAAGTTATAGCCGATGCAAGTCCTGTTGGCTTTGTGCAATCGATGCGGATGGGTCTCGAATTATTGTGTATGGTAATAGAACATTAACGGATTGTGAGCGCAAAGTACAGCCAAATAGAAAAAGAAGCACTTGCTCTTGTATGGGCTACTGAGCACTTCAATACGTTTCTATTCGGGAATTTTATTTAATAACTGACCATAAGCCTTTAGAATTTATATTTTGTCCGAAATCGAAACCTTGTGCTCGGGTAGAAAGTTGGGTCCTAAGACTACAAGCGTATCGCTATAATATTAAATATAAACTCGGTAAAACGAATATTGCTGACCCATTGTCCCGACTATGCAAAGATCACAATGTCCAACAAAGAATCGACTATGTGCATCGAGCTAATAAAACCCCATGACATATCCATGCAAGACATCATAGAAAATTCAAGGAAGGATGCAGAAATCATACACGTAAAAGAAGGAGTATATAATAACCGATGGGACGATTAGGTAAAAAATTATAAAATATATGAAGACGAATTGTGCTTTTATGGAAACGTGCTTTTAAAAGGAACAAAGATTGTCATTCCAGAAAAACTTCGCAAATCGGTATTAGATGCGGCACACGAAGGTCACCCAGTGATCGTAGCGATGAAAGGGCAGCTACGAGCTAAGGTCTGGTGGCCAAGAATCGATAGTGATGTCGAGAAGTTAGTAAAAAGTTGCAAAAGGTGTACCTTGGTTACACTTCCAAATGCTCCGACACCGTCGAGAACATCCCGCGGAACCCTGGATAGACATTGCAATGGATCTGCTAGGGCCATTACCGAGTAACGATTATTTATTGGTTATAGTCTATTACTATAGCCGATACAAGGAGGTAAAAAATTACCCAAGTAATCACAAGTTCTCAAATAATAAAAATTTTGAAAGAAATGTTCAGTCGTTTAGGTTTTCCTGCCTCTATTATCTATTATATAGAAACGAATATACTGGTCAAAAGTTACGAAGAAATGTGATTCATTTGAAGAAAATAGAGGGGCAATGGAGACCAGTTCAGGATGAGATAATAAATAAGGATGATCCGACCTCTCCAGTTGATCAATCGAACAATTCAGCATGTACTGATTAGGTGATTAGCATAAAAATAATTTTACATGACTTGTATGTATGTATGTATCTAAAACACAATTGACAAAAGGCAAATATGTACAAAGGCGAACTTGTCCCTTTAGGGGATCCCTTCCAGTCAACCTTTCTGATTGAGAGTTGATTTGATGCTATTATTAAAGATTTTGATAAGGAAGGGATGTAGTGTTTATATCTATTTAGTAGATATAGTACATTGTCTCATGCACACAAGTATGGTGACAGTTGTCAATCGTCAGTCGGTTGCTAGACCTTGACGGTGACAGACGTGTGATACTTGGTGTGACAGTGAGCCAGTGTTATACATAAAGGTAACGACAGAGACGGATCCTACAACTCCATTGGAAAACAGCCTCCAAGGTCGAGTTCACCCCCTCGATCATCGACTCCCTGAAACATTGGAACTTTGATCCAGACTTCGCATCGGACAAGTATCTCACCAAGACTGTGCTGTCATCTGCATACCCAAGGATACCGGGTGCTACCAGCAGGTCGTTGATGTGCAGCAAAAAAAGAGTCGCGGAGAGCACAGACCCCTGAGGGACACCGGCATTAATACCAAGGAGATCGGACGAGGAGCCATTAACGACAACCCGAATCAATCCGTTCCTCAGGAAATCTTCGATCCAGGTGCAAAGACCAGGAGCAATACCGTATACCGGAATCTTGCCAATGAGACTTGCGTACCAGATCTTGTCGAAAGCCTTAGAGAAATCAACAGACACGACAAGACCCTCACCATGTCTCTCATCAGACTGGTAGAAAATTATTTTCATGGTTTTTTTGTAGTCGGTTTTATTTTTTATTCATTTTTTTTCACGCTTTTTAGTGTAAAAGATCTAAGATACAATAGTTTAATGTCAACTGCTCGTCACCTTTTACGAAAAATTGCTTTTTCCGATGCAGAGACGTTCATTATTGAGGAGTCCTGGTGCTTCATCACATCACCCGTTCGATTTCATCATATGAATTACGATGAGCTTAAATTGCTTAGCAACTGCGTTAAAGTAATTGAAATTCAACCCTTGAAGTACTTGTTAGTGTTGTTATTGAGTAGTGTCGCTCCATTGGTCAAATTTGGTCTTTATCATCAGTTCCACTTCACTAAATGATGATTTTAAGAGCAAATGCACGAATTATTCCTAAATATATCGACATTGCCATAAACAGAACTCTTCAAATATTGTAGGAACAATATTTGAGGAGTTTCCTTCCCTCGTTTGGCCTAGGATCCAATCATCAGAACCTGATTTGGTGCTTATGGGACCTAATTGAAAGCATTCCTAGACGAACATAAACAAAATCAAATCGATTCATAAATGACGGAGTTGTGAGGTAACGAACATGAAAAAATTAAGGTTGATAAGTAGGTAAATAAAAAAATCCGATTATCCGGATTTTTTAATCGAAAATCCGGATTTAAAATTCACGCTCAAAATCCGAAAAATCCGGATTTTCGGACTTCGGATTATCCGGATTGCAATCTCTAGGCTGTCCATACTATTCTACGTGGAAATGCCGCGAGCGTTTTGGCACTTTTGCGCCGGAAACAGCAAGGGGCGGTTGTTTGACTTCGTTGTTTTCGTAATAATTGCTTATTGATACTTTGTGAAATAAATAATTAATAATTGTTCATTATGTAGAAAAATAAAAACTTGTTGATTACGGATAAAATTAAATTCATGGTTTTAAAGAGTTGTCCAGGGGACGTAACAATGTCAAGGATATACAAGAAAAAGTTGATCGAACCAATAGCGCATAACGTACCTAGGAGTTCCGAGACTATAATGTCGGCTTTAGGCGACAGTTTGAGGTGCCGCATGTCGCCGGCCACCACGGCCACGTCGCGGCCGCGCCACACCTCGCGCGCCTGCGCCGCGAGCACCACCACCGCGCAGGGGTTCTTCTCCACCGCTATCACCTGAGAAAACCACCAAAATACATCCCACTAATACATATAAATCCAGGATGACATGGATACGAGACGTGGTGCTTCACTGTCTGCCTTATAAATAGGCTCAAAGTTACTCAGCGAGCTATGGAGAGTTTGGGGTTTCTCAACGGCATCGAATCAGAAATGAGGTGATACGTAGAAAAACGAGGATAAAAAACAGCGAAGCGAATTAGCTTGTCGAAGTGGCAATGAGCAGGGCATGTAACACGGAGAACAGATGGCCGTTAATACTTAAAAATTGTTCTCGAATAGAGTCCGTGGATGGGCAAGCGCAGCATAAGACGTCTACCAACGAGATAGACGGATGACCTGGTTAAAGCCGCGAGTTCAGTGGATGCAGACCGCTTCCAACCGAAGTTTTTTTTTATTCGACTGGATGGCAAAATTGGCAAACGAGCATTTGGGTCTCCTGATGGTAAGAGATCACCACCGCCTATAAACGTCTGCAACACCAGGGGTATTGCAGATGCGTTGCCAACCTAGAGGCCTAAGTTGGAATACCTCAAGTGCCAGTAATTTCACCGGCTGTCTTACTCTCCGCGTCGAAACACAACAGTGCAAGCACTGCTGCTTCACGGCAGGATTAGCGAGCAAGATGGTGGTAGCAATCCGGGCGGACCTTGCACAAGGTCTTACCACCTGCAAATATAGTATATAGCATAGTATAGTATAGTATAGTATATGGGGAAAGCCTATGCCGACGATGAAACTCACCTTA
Organism: Choristoneura rosaceana; assembly: GCA_037349165.1. Classification (NCBI taxonomy): domain Eukaryota; kingdom Metazoa; phylum Arthropoda; class Insecta; order Lepidoptera; family Tortricidae; genus Choristoneura; species Choristoneura rosaceana. The sequence goes on from JAZBNJ010000002.1 coordinate 2,497,535, forward strand.
ACTTTAGCCCCCGTGATATCCGCAGCGTTCAAAGTGGCCCTGACGAGCGGGCCCCTGCCGGCCCCCAGCACCATTACTGTGATAGGCTTGTCCTTTTCCTCCGCCTTCTGATCGCCCTGGCCCATCTGCAGCCGCTCCATAACAGCCGATATGTCTTTCGGCGGGCTCTGAAATTAAACTTAGACCATGTTGTAAAAGTTTTCTTAAAAAACTATATCCCTGTTGTCTCTTGGACAACGGCGGGCTCTGAAATTAAACTTAGACCATGTTGTAAAAGTTTTCTTAAAAAACTATATCCCTGTTGTCTCTTGGACAACGGAACAGAATAACAAACAGAAAAAAGTTGTTGAAAAATCCTGTACTTGGTTATCATTGTTATCAAGTCAAATCGACCCAAACATCTGTACGAATATTTCAAAAAACTTTAATGCTATTACAAAAAACTGCAAGTTCATATGAATCAATTTTCCTTTGTTACCTGTTCTACGGCACTATCGCCTTCCCGCTTCCTCTTCAAGTCGGTAAGCGCCTGCGTGATAGCCTTCTGGTACTGGTCGTACTTTATGGGGTCTTTCTCGAACACATTGTATGTGTGGGTGTCTAAGTTATCTGCTAAAGGCTGCAACGGCGTTTGGAGGTAGTCCTCCCAACTGGAATAAACAAAATGGCCTTAAACTTTACTTTATCTAACGATCTTCTTTTTGGTTTTGGTGTTGAGTCGCCTTAAGGGCCAAATACCCTTGCTTTTTTTATTTGTTTTAGTATTTATAATTTTACATGGTGCTTTATATTATAGTTAACACATGAAGTCAACGACCAGAAGTGAGGGCCCAGACAGTGCCGAACTGAACTCTCATGGCTAAAAAATCCAATTGCACATCCTAATTCCCTGGAAGAGGGTTAGAAAGGATATTAGATAGTGATATTAAAAATAATTAATAAGTAACTAATTTTTTTAATAGACTTGAAATAAATATATCTCGTTCAGGGAGAGGTTAAAAAAATTATGGCTGGACACCGACACCTGAGGCGAGACTGTTTAATGTTTATTGTTCTGTGTCCGCTTTTGTAATGTGTATTAATGTTGTTTTAATGTAAATAATTTAGTATGTATTTTCTTTGTATTTTGAGTATTTCTGTTTTTCTTTTTTCTTATCTCTACAGCACGTAATTGTAATTCTATGTCTATCCTCTATTATAATACATTGTCTTCTCGTAACTAGGTTAGCTGGAAGAGATCCCTTCTTAGGGATAAGCTCGCCTTTGTTCTCCTCTCTGTGTTTACATATTTTTATTTTTATGTGCAATAAAGAGTTTACATACATACATACATATCTGTCAGTATCCTAGGTTTACTAATGATTCGGTGAATAACGTTTGGCAACCTGTTTTATTTCGCAACCTTTCATTTCCCAACTGTTTAATATTTCAGAAACTGTAAATATTTCAGGATTTTAATAAAACTAAGCAAACGTAACCTAAGGGGTTCTTATACGATGACCCTGAAACAAATCCTGAAATATTTACAGTTATAGTTTGCGAAATGAAACAGGTGGCCAAACGTTATGTTGCGAAAACGTAGTACCCGGTATCTTCGAGCGGAATCCCACCCATGTGCTCCCTTTGAATTTCTTCAGCGTCAGAAAACCCATCTTAACAGAAACCTTACCCTCTAGCATAGCTCATCATGGGGTCATCGTTAGGGTTGGGCCGGCGCGCCCACACGCGTTGCAAGTACTGCAGGTAGTGTTCGACGGTGGCGCGCCGCGCGCCGCGCACCACCACTTGGGCGTCGCGCTGCACCAGGCTCGTCAGGGCTTGCTGGTGTGCTCGGGACAGCACCGGGTACCTGCGTGATTGAGCTGGCTGTTAAGTTTTACAACATCAACCAACTTTTCTTGTTTGTTATTCTGTTGCGTTGTTGTCCAAGAGACAACAGTGACAAAAATTCTTAAAAAAATATTATAAATAAAATAAATAAATATCATGGGACAATTAACACCGATTGACCTTGGGACTAGGTACTTGGGACTAGGTACTTGGGACTAGGTCGGGACTTGGAACTAGGCAAAGCTTGTCCACTTGGTAACAGATAAACATACTATAGTGTTATTTTTGATTTCCGTTATCCACAGGTCAAATGTAGTTAATTTCTCTAAGACACTAGTGGCCTAACTCTTACTGTTTAAAAATAAAAAATAATCAAGAGTTAAGATAATTAATTTTTAGCAGTCATCATCATCATCATCATGTCAGCCGAAAGACGTCGACTTCTGGACATAGGCCTCCCGCAAGGCTCTCCACTCAGACCGGTCTTGTGCTTTTCGCATCCACCGCGATCCCGCGATCTTAGCCAGATATTATTAGCAGTAAACTGTTTTAATACAGTAATAAAGATATTTCCTTGTTGCATGTTGCTGTTTTTGTTGTTTTTGTCTTGCAGGTGGAAACTAGAAAAAATCATAATAGTAGTTAGATTAAGTCAAACTAACAACATATGTGTTTAAGAAACATGAAATAAATGGATTTTAATTTAATTTAGTTTATTTAAAAGCAATAAAACATACCCTCTTTTATTATTCTGAAAAATAGAAGTGGGTACTATAACAGCCTTCACGGGTTCTCCAAGCCACCTCTGAAATATCTCGTGGGGCGGTAGATCAGCAGACATCTCCAGTATGACACCGACACGCTTGTCCCACTGTAACCGTTGATGGAACTTGGACCACCAGCTCCATGGCTCGTTAAACGAGTCCTCGTCTTCATCTTGGTCTTCGGTGTTTGCTTGTCTTTTGGTGCGGCTGCACTGCATTGGTACTTGTGTCCATATTACAGAGGGGTGGTGGCTGAAAAGGTTAATTTATACTTTATAAAGGACTAATTAATTAACACTAAAAATAGCGGCTGAATCTACTTTATAAGTACAAATTGTTCATTGAATAAAGAATTCTAAGAATTTTGAAATAAAATATCCACAATAATAAAGCAGATCAACCATGTCTAGGTCTCAAACGCTAAGTTTGTTAAAAAATCAGTCCTGAATCAGGAGGCTATAGTCTTGACAGGAACATTCATAAAAATCCATGTTGATGGTTGAATGGAGAAATTGACCAAGCAACGTTTTTGTGAAAATTTTGAGACAGCTCAAATGACAGAGAAAAATTACTGATTCCGAACTCTGTCCGATAATCTGTCCTGTCATAAGGACCCTTTGGCTACAGATTGTCACAAATAAATAAATCCATAACCCTATACCTAGACCTAGTGCATTAGATAGGGAATGGTGGAAGTCAAGAAAGGAGCCTATGTCCTTGGGATACTACAATAGACTAATAAAAAAAGTTCATTATTTACTTGTTATCTTAGTTAATTTTTTTTTTTTTTTTTTTTTTTTATATAAGAGGGGGCAAACGAGCTTACGGGTCACCTGATGGAGAGCGATCACCGTCGCCCATGGACACCCGCAACCAGGGGAATCACAGGTGCGTTGCCGACCCTTTAAGGAATTAATAAAGCAAAAACTAATCAATACCTGCTCTCAAAATAGCTTAGCAATATCCTTGCCAAGTTGTGGTTATCCTTGCCTTGCAGTGCAATCATAATAGCGGGGAGCCCGAGACCCTTACAATACGATAGCTCTTCATTTAAGCAGTCTTCTTGCCGTTGCCGCACTTCCGCACAAGGGCTGTCTACGTTCAAATAATGCGACAACCGCCCAACTAATCTGCTCGTCCAATCCTGAGGGGACAAGATCATGTCTGATCTTGTAAAACCCGCAACCCTGTCGCCGTCAGCTCCGTGGTGCCTCCTAAAACGAGGGTGAACCACCGGCGTTACTATGAACGAGTAGTTCGCATGAAACGCCTCCGTTAAACACCCCTGCAAATCAGGGGCGATTGTGTACTCTAAGCCACATGACATCTCTTGTTGCGACATTTTCTAATATCTAATTTAGAGCTTTATCTAAGTATCCTAAATTCTACGGTACAGTAAAGAAATTAACAACACACGCGCGCGAGTAAACTAACCAAACAAATTTTATATGTCAAATTTTGACATATTTTTTTTTTACACTACACATGAGTGTAGAGAAACATTAATCATACAGTCTGTGCTAAGGTTCTTATCAACCAAATTATACCATACCAAACAAAGAAAAAAATACTTTAGCAAGTGTGATCAGGTTTTTTAGTTGATATTTATCCGCAGTTTGAAAAAATTTTTCGAAAATCCCGAATCGGAAAATGTGGGACACTGAAGTTTGTGAGAAAATCTGATTAGGTACTCTCGAACCAACTGTATCGTAACCAATGATATTATATGTTACTATCGTAACGTATGTAGAAGCTCACTGATCGTAACCCACTGTGAAGCCTTTTCGTAGAAAAAGTCATAGTGACATCGCATTGCTTTACAAGGGAATTTATTATGACACTGATAAAATTCAACTGTGCGTCAGGACTCAAAGGTTTACAATACAATACAATACAAATACTCTTTATTGTACACCAGAAACTACACAACTTTGTTGTTTACCTACTAATGTTTCGGGGAAAAACGTTTGGCAACCTGATTCATTTCGCCACTTTTCATTTCCCAACTGTTTAATATTTCTGAAACTGTAAATATTTCATGATTTTTAGGGTTCCGGAGCCAAAATGGCAAAAACGGAACCCTTATAGTTTCGCCATGTCTGTCTGTCTGTCTGTCCGTCCGCGGCTTTGCTCAGGGACTATCAATGTTAGAAAGCTGTAATTTTGCGCGGATATATAGGTAAACTAGGCCGACAAAATAGTACAATTAAAAATTAAAAACCGGCCAAGAGCGTGTTGGACATGCCCAAAATAGGGTTCCGTAGCCATTACGAAAAAATTAAGTAATATTTTTCTAAGGATTTCGTATTTTATACGGAATCTTCCAAGTTTAGGTATATTTTATACCTTACGCTGCTATTTACTCATAAACTACTAATAATTCTCAAGCAAACTTAGCCGTTATAGTTTTTCATGGAAGTTTGATATACTGACTACCTATCCTACCTACCTATGCTGAATTTTTTCAAATTTTTCCACCCACCGGTTTAGTTTTTGGAGGGGGGGGGGGACGCTCGATTTAAATGAAAATTTGCACTTTAAAGTTGAATATTTCGCAAACACATTACTGAATCGAAAAATCGTTTTAGCAAACCCTTAATAGTTTTAAATCCTGAAAAAAATGAAAGCGGCTGCGCCGCTTTATGTTATTTTGATAGTTAGGCTTTACACATGGGCGCCGCAGGCGCCCAATAGTCAAAGCGGCTACGCTGCTGTGAATTATATCCTTCTAAAGACTCTAATATGGGCGCCGCAGGTGCCCAATAATGAAAGCGGCTGCGCCGCTTTATATTACTTTGATAGTTAGGCTTTAGGTACACATGGGCGCCGCAGGCGCCCAATATTGAAAGCGACTGCGCCGCTTTATATTACTTTGATAGTTAGGCTTTACACATGGGCGCCGCAGGCGCCCTATATTGAAAGCGGCTGCGCCGCTTTATATTACTTTGATAGTCAGGCTTTACACATGGGCGCCGCAGGCGCCCTATATTGAAAGCGGCTGCGCCGCTTTATATTACTTTGATAGTCAGGCTTTACACATGGGCGCCGCAGGCGCCCTATATTGAAAGCGGCTGCGCCGCTTTATATTACTTTGATAGTCAGGCTTTACACATGGGCGCCGCAGGCGCCCTATATTGAAAGCGGCTGCGCCGCTTTATATTACTTTGATAGTCAGGCTTTACACATGGGCGCCGCAGGCGCCCTATATTGAAAGCGGCTGCGCCGCTTTATATTACTTTGATAGTCAGGCTTTACACATGGGCGCCGCAGGCGCCCTATATTGAAAGCGGCTGCGCCGCTTTATATTACTTTGATAGTCAGGCTTTACACATGGGCGCCGCAGGCGCCCTATATTGAAAGCGGCTGCGCCGCTTTATATTACTTTGATAGTCAGGCTTTACACATGGGCGCCGCAGGCGCCCAATATTGAAAGCGGCTGCGCCGCTTTATATTACTTTGATAGTTAGGCTTTACACATGGGCGCCGCAGGCGCCCAATATTTGAAAGCGGCTGCGCCGCTTTATATTACTATGACAGTCCCGTGCTATTTCGAGGGCACATCAGGTGCCCATTGTTCAAAGCGGCTCCGCCGCTTTGAATTAGTATCTCGTCACAGCTGCCATAAGATTTTAAATTACTAGGGGCCATTAGGTAAGTAAAGGCGGCTGCGCCGCCCTATCTCTGCTCCTAGATCTAGCTAAAGCTGCACTGTTGCCGTTCCCCCACCTCCCCGACCAACCTCCCTGCAAAATACTCGGGGTATATATAGCCTCGGTTAAAAATTTCGTTGGCGCGATGCAGAACTTCGAAATTCAAAATATCGGAACACAATTTTTTATGAACACTAGTGGCCAGTATCATTGAGCCACGTAGATTATAGTCCCAAATGCTGGTACTTACGTGGTCTGAATTTACTACTGGCTGGTTAGATCGCTGATTCCCGACAAAGTAGTTTTAAATAATATAATGTATTCCTAATTGGTGTCAATACATTTTTAAAATTGATTTTCTATGGACGGCTTTTATCTAAATCAGTTATTTGTTAATATGACGTATAGGTAGGTTTACTTATATTTTTGTTTTGTGTTTGTAAAATTCGTTCCGATCCGATCCGATGCGAGCCGTTTAGTGGAAGTGGAAGAAGAGAGAAGCAATGTTATTACGTCTACCTACTAATATTATAAATAGGAAAGTTTGTGACTGTGTGCGTGCGTGATTGCATGTGTGTATGAAAGAAAGAAAAAACCGGCCAAGAGCGTGTCAGACTCGTCCAAAATAGGGTTCCGTAGCCATTACGAAAAAATTAAGTAATATTTTTCTAAGGATTTCGTATTTTATACGGAATCTACCAAGTTTAGGTATATTTTATACCTTACGCTGCTATTTACTCATAAACTACCAATAATTCTCAAGCAAACATAGCCGTTATAGTTTTCCTTGAAAGTTTGATATACTGACTACCATCCTGAATTTTTTCAAATTTTTCCACCCACCGGTTTAGATTTTAGAGGGGGGGGGGGGACGCTCGATTTTAATGAAAATTTGCACTTTAAAGTTGAATATTTCGCAAACGCTTTACTGAATCGAAAAATCGTTTCAGCAAACCCCTAATGGTTTTAAAATAACTATCCAACAATACCCCACACTATAGGGTTGGATGAGAAAAAAAAAATCACTGCCACTTTATGTCTATGGGAGGTACCCTAAAAAAAATTGTTTTTGAATTTTTAATTGTATTATTTTGTCGGCATAGTTTACCCATATATCCGTGCAAAATTAGAGCTTTCTAGCATTGATAGTCCCTGAGCAAAGCCGCGGGCGGACAGACAGACAGACAGACAGACATGGCGAAACTATAAGGGTTCCGTTTTTGCCATTTTGGCTCCGGAACCCTAAAAACAATTTTTTTAGGGTACCTCCCATAGACGTAGGGTGGTGGTGATTTTTTTTTTCTCATCCAACCCTATAGTGTGGGCTATCGTTGGATAGGTATTTTAAAACCATTAGGGGTGTGCTAAAACGATTTTTCGATTCAGTAATTTGTTTGTGCAATATTCAACTTTAAAGTGCAAATTTTCATTTAAATCGAGCGTCCCCCCCCCCCCCCTCCAAAAACTAAACCGGTAGGTGGAAAAATTTGAAAAAATTCAGGATGGTAGTCAGTAAATCAAACTTTCAAGGAAAACTATAACGGCTATGTTTGCTTGAGAATTATTAGTAGTTTATGAGTAAATAGCAGCGTAAGGTATAAAATATACCTAAACTTGGAAGATTCCGTATAAAATACGAAATCCTTAGAAAAATATTACTTAATTTTTTCGTAATGGCTACGGAACTCTATTTTGGGCGTGTCCGACACGCTCTTGGCCGGTTTTATAAAACTAATCTACACGATGGCCCTGAAATAAGTCCTGAAATATTTACAGTTTTAGAGTTGCGAAATGAAAAGTTGCGAAAAGGCAGTACCCGGAACTCAAATGGTTCGACTAAAGGTTCCACTGCACTATGGAGAACTTTCTAAACATCGAAATCTACGCAGACGAAGTCGCGGGCAAAAGCTAGTAATGTAATATAAATATTTTTTTCACTTCTCATGCTCGTAAAGTTCGTGTTTATGCTGTATCTAGGCGACATAAAATGACTTTTTATGCTCTAGGGCATAAAATAAAATCTTCGTCTAATACCAACTAAAGACCAAGGTAATCAGGTGTCAACAGCCACAAACAAAAAAGTTTCCATATATTTTTTAAATAATTTTTAATTTATATAAAACTTAAAATCATTCAAATCCATCATAATAAATCAGTGAAATTAAAAAATGGATAATGTATAAAATATTATAATAATGCATAAAAATAAAAGGTACAGTCAGCTGCAGAGAAAGGGTACCCCCCTGTAATGGCGGTAGTATGGATACCGCCGTTATAGGGGGGTACCTTTTCTCTGCAGCTGACTGTACATAGAAAGTGAATCATTGTTTCCACTGATGCTATTTCATTTCCTCGCCATCGAAGTGAAAAGCAGAGTGTAAAACCTCGCCGTGCCGGCTCGGGTGGCTATATGAACGCTTCGGGTAAAATGGCTCGTTTTATGCTCTTGTTGTACAATCTACTATTTTAAGAAGCTGAATGATTCAAGAAAAGAGTTGATTGTAAATATTTTAATAAGGTTTGAGACCGAGTCACACAAGCAACGGGGATTTTGAAAAGTACATTAAAAAATATTAAACGAGCAGACCAAAAAAATTCATTTGACATACCCAAGAGAAGTAAACACGGTATAACAACTCTATATACTTCCAAACAAAATCACTGTGTTAAGTCGGGGTGTTCTCTATTTAAATTAACGATGGAAGAATTCGAAAATGCTGATTTTGTTTTCTTTGTATCATGACAAAAAGTCATATTGTATTAATGTTAGAAAAACATAAACAAGCTTAAAGTAATCAAAATAAGGTTTATTTTGTACTGGTGGTTATTCTTTACATAACTTTTTACGGTAACTTCAAAAAGTTTTGCAAGTTGATAACAGAACAGAACCGCGTATCACGATCGCGTGTCATCGTCAATATCCGAAGTATGCTTCTAAAATACGAAGGTTTTTTTAAGATCTCACGGAGTGTAATCTGGCTGAAATTAAATAATATTGGGTTTGGGTTGGGTTAGCTAAAAAAACTTCAAATAATCATAAATTGTATGTATTTCTACAAAACATGATATGCTGTATTTCCACGGTGGGACTATTCGGCACCAGTTTTTCCACCTTTACGAGATGACAAGAATAATTAATCTGTATCTAGACAAATACTTACTACTTAATACTTTTTTCTCAATGTGACTTTGAAAATGGTAGGCGTAAGAATTTGTACTAGAAAATACAAATTAAAATGTAACTGACTTCAATTTTACTAATTTGTGTTGAGCCGATGCCATAGTCCCAAACCTAAGGTTACATGAAAAAATAGACTTTGAATGTTATTAGATAGATTAGTATAGTATACATTTGAATGAAGTAACCAATAACTATTAGTTAAAGGCATTATGTCATGTTTTCTCACTTTCAAGTCCTTTATTAACAGATCTTTAAGACTATTTAATGTAAGAATAGACTTTTTATTTCTACAACAATGCAACACGATAACAAAACATGGATGATATTATAAAACAATAAAATTGAGATGATAAAAACAATTCTAAAATCTTTGTTAAATACGCCTTATACTGTCAGTTTGGTAGAAGACGGGTAATGTGATACACGTTTAAAAAAGTACTGACCACAAATAATTTAGCTGCTCTGTTTTTTTATACAAATAATAATAGTTTTTTGTTTTCTCTATTACCGGTAGTAAGGCGGCCCCTAAACGATCAATTATATTGTGCAATATCGCGAATTGTGCAATATTATTGACCGTTTAGGGTTAATATTGAAGATTACACAATGATTGACCAAAAGTTTGAGCGAGTTTAATTTTTATTGCACCATATTTTTATATTGCATCGTGTAGGGTCAGTATTGCACAATATTCAATACTATACTGAACACGAAAACATTGTGCAATACATTGTGTGTCGTATTATTGTGCAATACAATTGCTCGTTTGGATTCAGAGCGCCTTTCAATCTTATTGTGCAATAATAAGTATTGTACAATGTTATTGTTGGTCTAGGGGCCGCCTAAGAGTGAGATCATAACACATTTCAGTTACTGGCAACCTAAAAATATCCACTTCTTACGCTTAGACTATATACAACACTGTGTTGTATATAATCTAAGTTCTTACGTATACACCGGCTTGAGTGCAGTTAACAGAGAACTGTTGCCCCAGAACAGTACGACAGTAATACACGTCCTTATAACTCATGTACTTTGTACAAATTACGGCACGAATTTTCAGGGCGTGCGTTCTGGGACGACAGTTTCTCGGACGTAAATTAACTGCATCCACCCGATCTCAGGCCCAAACTGACTGGATAACGCGCAATAATGTTAACACGTCCATACCTGTATTGAATCTTAATACTTTTAAAACTTATTCTAAATCACTCACATATTTTAACACTATACTAAGAATACAAGACTAGAAGATCAAATATTATGTTTCACTTGAATCTAAGGCTTATTCACTCACTGTTAAATTATAGGTTTCATTTTTAGGACATTCACTTTTTAAGATTTTGAATGCTCTAATAATAAGACCTAACTTTAGAGCTAGTGTATTGAACAACACACGCAATACACTTCAATCCAATTCTTAATGAAACTCAATGAGGGTTTCGAATTATCGCTAGATGGCTACGAATAAATAAGTCAGGAAGCGTAACTCAGAACAAATTCTACACAAAACGTGACCATACATTAAACCAAAACTTATGATTCAAATACGAATCATTTTCGAGGTTGCAAATAGACATGCTTGTTAATTGGTTAAAATTCAGAAACAAAGCAGGGATTGGTTTGTGCGCGTGATGATATCAGATGCACGACTAATGACGCGGAGAACACGGTTTTTAAGCCCCGCCTACTAGGACACGCAAGGCCATTTTTCTGACGCAGTTACAATTCCTGACTTATTATTTATTCGTAGCTAGATGGCGTTGATATCATGAGGTCCGTTTGACATTAGTTAGTCTGGCGTGCGATTGGCACATTCATTAAACAATCTGGATGACACTCTTTCCTGGCCCGGATAACACAGACATGGAAATACCGGTCCTGTTTTTTGCGTACACGCCCATAGAAGCTCCTGTCATTTTCTATGGGCGAGTAAACAAAAAACAGGGCCGGTATTTCCATATCGGTGCTTTCCGAGCCGGGAAAGAGTGTCACCCACCAATCACATGCGTGATGAAAGTGTCAAAGTTGTACCAGCCTGTAATAAAAGCCCTCATTCCGAGAACGGATTGAATACTAATAATAAATTATTTTTCTAGAGGCAATCTGTCGCCGATTGCATGATAATTACATTAATATGAGAGTATTTTAGCCGGTGTTTAAGTGAATGAAAATGATTGTGATTACGTGTGTGGCGCAATAACCTTACGGGCAAAACAAGGACGGGGCTACTCAAGCTCGTTGGTCTTAACATTAGGGAATACAAGTAGAAACTAGTAATACATGACATGAAAAGGCTGCCGAAGCCGAATGGCTTATTATACACATATTTTATGAAAATCGTTCGAAGCTTTTAAATTATCCAACGAATCCATAAATATTTTATTGCTGAAAGAACTGTGTTCAGAAAAAATCGCTTTCAGTCAATTTTTTTATGCCGAATGCGTCTACAAGACAGGTCGTCTTGTGATTTAAGTCAAAGTAGTTACATAAATTTAATCTTGAATACATCAAGCTTAGTCATAAATAGTTATCACATGTAACAAGCAAAAAAAAATTAGTTGCCAACTCAAATATCCACAAATTGTTTTAGAACAATAAGAGAATATTTATACAGATCCAAAGCGATACTTTTCCAAACACAATTGTAATACTTCAAATCCATTAGGGTTGAACAATGTAAAAATTTATAGATAAAATAAAAAGTACCTAATTTATTAGCTGCGGCCCGAGGAATAATATTTTTAAGTTAAATTTATAAATATTTATAAGCATGCCAAAACATCGCTCAAAAACGTTTAGTGATGAAACACTTGTGATCCGTTGTCAAAGCGACGCTGCTACTTATTAAACAAGTTTTTGTTACAAGCTTTTTGCAGACTGTACTTATATTATGATCCAAATAAAAATCAATATAATTTCATGTAATACGATCACTAAAAGTGGATATAATTTGAATACGTGCAAGTTAAATACATGCTTGTAAAAACAGCAAACTTTACGCGACAATGTAGTAAAGTACAGTTGCTATTTGTCACTTTCACAACGTGCTGCAGCGTTCGTCGCTAGCGCAGGACAACGGATGAGGATGACGAGGGCTTCTTAACAGGCAATATCGATAGATGGCGTTAGTGTCGAGAAGCCTTTTGACGTTACATTCTTGCTTGCGATTGGCTCACTTAGTTAACCAATCACAGACGTGACACAGACTACGCGACACTAGCGCCAACTAATCTGTCACAGAATCCCTTATTGGCCTAGTAAAGTTGTTTGAACAGGTACAGTTTACATTTCTTGCGATAGTCCAGAGGTATTGATATTGATATGAAATGACAGTTTTTGTATGCGAAATGTATCATTGATTGCGATCGCAAGCGTCAGAAACGTTAGGCAATACGGCCTCTGATCCTAAAAGAGCGAGGAAAGACAGCCACTTAATTTTTGTTCCTTATAATATATAGTTTAATGATTTTTTTTATCGCGTCTATTTTCTTCTTAAGCATGAAAGCTTAGTAGCGTGTCAGTTGTATGCCATTACCGCTGCAAATGTCATCTCAATATAAAAAAAAGATGAGGAAATATGCCGTTCCTCGATCTAGGACCGACTAAAATGTAACAACTTTACCAGGCCAAGGTCATGTGATTCATCCTTACAATTTCGGTGCATAATTACCACTTGAAGCTTAAGACCACATGAACTATGCTTATACCTGTGTTGCCATATTGTCTTGCAATTAGAACACATTTTAAACGTTCACCCTCAGATTTAATACCGTTTCATACAAAAGTATATTATTATATGAAAAGTTTTGATACCCCTTAACATTAAGCCACTTTTGGCACTTGTTACCTTACCAGTCGCTTTAATATTGCATGTTATATGAATAAAAGAAATATAAAACTTTTGGTTAGTATGGTACACTGACCGCCAGTTATTTATAAACCTTATTACAACGTATTAATTAGTTTATAACTTCGGCCATTAAGTATTATGATGGTGGGGAAATGGTACATAATATCAACTAGAAAACACGATTTATCACGAAAATATTAATTTCTTACGCTACTAGAATCTTAAGCCTTAATTTTAAGATCAATTCTTCAATGTATGAAAAATAGCTTGCCTCACAAAAATATAACCACTCTGTGTCACTACAGAAATACTATCTAAATAGATAATGCGAGTAATTCCACTTTTAAATATCAAAAAAGTGGTGGAATAGACTTGATTTTTCAAGTCACGAATTTCGGTTCCACATTAACATATTGATTCAAAATGTATTTCCGCGAGGTGGCGATTCTGAAACGATTTCGCGTGGCTTTTACTATCAGATAACTACTCTCGACTTTGAATAGTTTACTCGAAACGTTCTACGAATATAATATCAAGAAAAACTTTTTAGTTCACTTATATGGACCTCCGCAAAGTAACGCACGATTCAATAAATTATATAAATACACAATTCAATACACTTGCAAAGTCTATTATGATAGTGTGTCTGCAGTTATTTCGAATCTTATTCGGAGTTATTGATTGGATTGAATACTAATGAGTAAACGATGGCAGACACTCAAATAAAATAAAAATACTACAAAAATTAGTAGGTTCGTCATCGTGGATTAAATTAATTAGCATATTTTTTTTATTAAAAAGATGTCATAGCTAATAAAAACTATTTTATTACGATGTCGGACCACCTTATTGCTTTCAAAAACTCCTAATATGATCCCGTCTCACTCTTAACCTAATAATTAACTAACGGAACTAGAAAACTTTGATATTTGGAAGCAGTGTTGCGATACAGTTACTTATTATGTTATTATACAACATAAGATTTCACAAAAAGAATAAATACTAAAATGTACACATCGTGACTCTTCCGTACCAAATGTAGGTACCTACAGCAATGCAATTTTATTCTGTACTGGTCAAAATCTAACGTTTTATTTGATTCTGATGTAATTTGGTCAGTTAAAAATATTCGCAACACCGACTAAAGGCGATTAAGAAAGGCAGCAAATGGCGTCGGTCACGGTGTTGTAGAGTATCGATCAGAGAAAAATAAGATATACCAGGTGCACTTGAAGCTTGGTAGGATGTATTCAGCCTGCGGACCGCTGGTTGAGTATGCTCTCCACATAGGCACGAGTCAAGCTGACAAGGGCCATTTTAAAAAAGAATTATTGGTGCTTGATCACTCCACACAATGTACCTTCCTATTATCGAAAAATTTGTGATTGTATGCTCTTTGACAGTTGTCACTCGAACATGTACTCTGTGAGTGCTACGAACACATGTAGGTAGGTATAGCTATAGATAGGTGGTAGTGACTATCAAACGAGTGTCGCATCTGTTACGTAGTTAGTTACCCGAACAAAATATATACACAATCGGTTCGCTTTCGGCTGCTCTACCGGGGCGGGGCTTGGTGATAGAGGTCTTCCTAGTACGTGCAAGCTCTCACACCGCCCGGTTCAATTTCACCCGGATTTCCGAATATTGTAATATATAAGTCTGTGTGAGAGTATTTTATTATTATTATCTATGTGCCGATTGCTGCCTTAACTTACAATACCTTACTGCAGCCTCGCACACCGCGAGCAGTAATCATTATTCGCTGGGCTGCCATAATACATACAAAGTGGAGCCTTACAAGGTTTCGGTGAGGGCGGGCGATCATCATAGAACGTAGACTTTGATAGATACAGCGTGCGGTCTTGCGCAGGCTTCGCTGGCTTGTTCGCGAGTCCTCGGGCCACTTCGTGCGACGTGCGGTCGGCTTCGGCGTAGAACTGGGAGCGGCCCGTGCCGTAGCGAGGCTGGGTTGGACCGGTTTGCTCTTTGCGGTTCTTTTCCGCTGTGTAACTGAAATTTTGAAGGACTTAGTTATTATAGGCTGTGTAAAAATGTTGGCGGATGAGAAGTCATACGAGTGATTAAACCCTATACTCGAGTCCAGAAATAGACGAACAAACTTGACAGTTCATTGCACACAAATGTTGCTATAGTTTCACCAGTGCTGTAATATCAATATTAAAAAAAAAACTTAATATCGATATAATAAAAACTTAATACGTAAAAATAATCAAATTTTATAAATATTTTATTTGAAGGATTTAGAAAAAAACCTGTTGAAAAAGAAAAAGGACGCCGTCCGCCATTTTGTTTTGTTGACGTTTTATATATGTGACATATAATATGTCGCTCGACTCAACTGCCATCAGTTTGCTGGGAACTATGTCCCGTTACTGTAAAATGTTTCTTATGTTGTTAATCTAGTTCGCCTAATTCTGGACTCGAGTATACACAAATACGTGTATTTACACTTATTAATTATATATTATAAATGACACATTCCTTTTTTGTTTCATGTGCTCTGCCTACCCCATTTGGGAATACAGGCGTAATGTTTGTGTGTGTTGTCTATTTGTACTTAATACTATTGTTGTGTCTTATGTTGTGAATAAATGTATTTTCTTTCTTTCTTTCAAATTCTAAATTTAAACTCACCCAATCCACGCCTCATTCAAATAGTTCTTCACCATTTCCTCTTGCACGGGCGCCCTCGCCGCCAGAACCCTGCAGCAGAGCACCTCACAAGTAGACTGTCTTCTCATCAAACTCTCCTCAGGATTACTCTGACTCCCACTCTTCCCAGTCAACTTCGCCATCGATCCAAAATTCTTCTTCAACTTACTGCTCATCGACCTGCCTATACTACCGAACTGTTTCGCCACTGAGTTTAACTGTTTCGAGCTCTTCGTTGACAGTGCGTCTAGGGATCTTCTTAGTTCTTCTGGAGGTTGGCTTTGGGATAAGCATTCTACTCTTTCGAGGTCTAGGTAGGCGTCTAGCATGGCCGCTCGTTGGTTTTCGTCCGGTAGGAGGTTGTTTATCGTCTTTTGTTCGGGTTCTGTGTCCCAACAGAAGTCTTCGCCGGGGTCTACGTTGAATCTGGAAAAAATAGATTTCGATGAGGGTAATGCTAGGAAAATCTTAGGCACGTGGAGACATTATCGACATTGAAGCCAAGTTACACTCGAATAAATGGAAAAATTTGAGGTATCCCATCTTAGGCCTCTTGGTTGGCAACGCATCTGCGATCCTCCTGTTGTTGCAGGTGTCTTTGGGCTGTGGTGATCTCTGACCATCAGGAGACCCACTTGCTCGTTTGCCACCCAATTAAATAAATAAAAAAAAACTTAGCAGTAAACCCTACAAAAACACCAACCGCATGAAGTTTATAGGGGAGGCCTGGAGGCCTATGTCTAACAGTGGACGTCGATGATGTAACGGTATGGCATGGCCCAGGAGTTTTGCTGCTAAATCAATTAAGTTACCTGATAGGCATGGCGTTTCCAGCTTGGTCTTCCAATGGCACTCTGGCACCGTCTGTTGGCAATGGCTCGCAAGGTACGAGCGCAGAGAAGTGTCCCGCGTCGTATGCCAAAAGAATCGGCGCTTTACTGCATACTTCTGGTGCTAACTCTAGAGGTAGATAGATGCCTCCGAATGGGATAGGAGCGATTGGGTCGCCACGGAAATCCTGGAATTAAATGGTATTTGTTAGTTAATAACATGGATATTATGCTTAAGCTTTAGTTCGGAAATTATCAGCCTACATCTAAATTTCAACCACGATATGAATACGCACAATCACCTATTCTTCAGCCCGTAGAAAACAAGGGTAGAGCGCGTTGACAGAGTCACAGAGGCCTAAGTTGGCTTATTTTTATACTAGCTTATGCCTGCGACTTCGTCTGCGCGGATCTAAGTTATCGCGCGGTGGCGTCCTCTACCGGAATAAAAGGTATCCTATGTTGATCCTCGGGGTTCAAACTACTTATATACCAAATTTCATCCAAATCGGTTCAGTAGTTTCGACGCGACAGACAGACAGACAAGAGTTACTATCGCATTTATAATATTAGTAGGGATTGAGCTTCTTTGATTGACAAAAATGCTATAGAGCATTACATGATTCATTCACAGACCTCATTCGATGTGCCAGAGCAGTGAGGGGCGATGGAGTTCCGAGGGCACGTTTTTCCAGTCACCCTCATAACCAAACACAATCGCAAGTCAATCATAAATATCTGATATACTAAGCTCTTTTTCAGCCCGTTAAGAACGGAATGGTAGAGCGCGCTGTCAAAACTCTTATAGTGGCTAGTCTCTATTATTTCGCCCATTAAGCATAGCTTACCCGGAGCGCGACATCAGCGAACACTATCACTGGCCTTCTCATCACATGTGCCAAGGCGAAGACATGTAACTGTTCCAAGCCAGAGTAGTGGGGAGCGGCTGAGGGCGCGGGGCGCGGGCGCGGTTCTGCGGAGGCGGCGCGGACGGCGTCCTCCCAATCTGCCTCCCACTCCGCTTCCGTGGGGGTGAGGCCGGCGCTCCTGAGGGAAACGCTTTCTGACCAGCGCCAGCGGCGTTTTATGGCGTCTGGAAAGAAATGGAAGATCAATAAGTTTTCGTCGGAAAAAATGTTGCTGTGAGACCATTATTTTCTAAATCGCTACACTTTTAAGAGTGGTTGTTGGTTAAGGACCCGTAGTGAAGCTTCATGACGACTTTCTTGGGAAAATAGTGTAGTAGTTTCCTGTTCCCTCCCACACCACACAGCTGAAGTCTGGACAAACCTTTAATGGAGTTTAAATCCTGAGCAAGTTATCAAACGTTTGTCTTTTACGGACTAAAATTCTCTGGTATAAATAAGTGATTTGGTGTATTACAGTCAAGGTCAAAGACATGCTTACACTTTACTACCTTGTCCCTGTCACTTCATGTTTGAACTTTGGTACGAAATAGTCAGGAGGCAAATTTTTGCCATCTTGTTGTTTCGACTGTATTTAAGTGAAAAAGTAGTGGATCTGAGAAACCACCAACTTCCATTTTTCTCAGTTTGTTGATTACAATGCTCGTTTTAGCTTCTGATATTAAAGCAGTAGCTTACTTGTGAGAACATCCCCTCCTTCGCCGCACAACAGCGCTTGCACCTTGGTCCTCAAAGCCAACAGCCTATCATGAAACCCGTAAGCAGCTAACGAGGCGGCATGAGGCAGGCAGTTCCCGTCCCCAGACGTAGCTAGTGGTAAGAGCCTCGGAGCGCCAGGGACGCGGCCCTGACGCCACCAGTTCAGTATGCTGGAAGACTCGAGAGTCACTAGGGTTGCTGTTTCGAGGAGATCTTTTTCGATGAACGTTCTGTGAATAAAAAGGTTTTTGTTAGGAGACAGTTAAACTGTTAAAGGATAGAATGGAGAATTCGTTAACCGGTAAATGGCCATTCAGATTTCAGACTGTGTGCAAGAATTATCGTGCCAGTTTCATTATATTGTAGGCGTTTGTTATTTTGTGGGTGGATTGGACTTTGTACATATTTTCCTTGTTAACTGTTAATTTAATGAGTTTTATGTGCAAGTAAGAGTTAAAACAATTTAAATACGAAACCAAGCAGCTCGTAAGATATTTCTCATAGCGCCTGAATGGCCTTTTAAACGGATGCCGATATTGCCTCATAAATACCTGAAAAAAGGAAAATAAATGTTTTTTGACCGTGTTGCGTCTGAAATGTTGTAATGAGTAGCTTTATATGAAATATTTGTATGAACAAGGGTGTTCAGTTGAAAGACATTAAATGGCAGCTGTGTTATCATTGAGGTCAGTCTCACGTCAAACCGCAAAAAAAAACCGTGCTTGACGCAACTAAATAACTGCGTTTTAATTTGAATCATGCCCCGATAAAGTTTAGAATTTAATATAATGTCAGTACATTTTATTTTTAAAATAAAACAATGCCGATGTCCTGAATTGCTAGTACATAAAGATCTCTTTGTTTACGGGTAGAAAAAACAAAAACACTGAGGTCAACGGCAGACGTTGCGTGCGAGCGAAATTGATTTTATGCCAAACTATATTTTAGAACATGGCGGCCTTTTGCGGATGGTTTACCGTTGCAACGGGCTTTGTACGGGGCCAATATGGAACATTTATACTGAAACGGTGGTACCGCCGTTCTGCCGTGAAGCAGCAGTAAGCACTTATTTTTCGGCGTGAAGAGTAAGACAGCCGGTGAAATTACGGCACTTGAGCTATCTCATCTTAGGCCTCTAGGTTGGCATCTGTAATACCCCTGGTGTTGCAGATGTTTTTGGGCGGTGGTAATCTCTTACCATCAGGAGACCACTTGCTCTTTTGCCATCCAGTCGAATAAAAAAATATATATATAACCCGAGGTGATGTATCGTAGCACCTTGGTAATACGTAGTACAAATAGTACTATTACTGAGGCAGTAGTAGAATAGACATTTTTTAGGGTTGAAAATACAAACTGAGCCATGGATTTACTATTTGCCTTCAATTTTTCGAAAAAAAAGTGTCTAAATTGATTTCTGGGTTAAACAATAATAGCAACCATGCCAAACTCAAAGTCACTGGTGGGTCAAACAAAAGCATGAAGATCACAGACTTGGTGGACCGCAAAACCTAATATCAAAGAAGACAAACTAGTGAAAATCTTAATCAACTGTCCTATTTTCAACATTGATTTCGAGCCATGACCGTCCGCGTATGTTTGACATGGCTGCAATAGCCTCTGACTCAATGAAAAATTAGGTGAAACTTGCCTGAATTCCGGTGGATACACAGATATGTCCGGAAGCAGGAGTATGTGTTCTGAGCTGAGAGTCTGCAGGTCTGGCTCAGTGTTACTCCGCAGCGCCCAGACGAGCCCCTCGTTGTCCGTCGCGCGGGAAATGCCGCGGGACAACTTGCGACCTGAAACATGAAAGAAAGAAAGAAAGAAAGAAAGAAAGAAAGAAAAACATTTATTCGTGACATTTTACAAATTAAAGAGGAAGACAAGTAAAAGGAAATCATTATAGCAATAAAGAGTTTATTTATTTATTTATTTATTTGGAGAACAAACAGAAATAAGTGTACAAAAGATAATACAGGTATTCTTAGTGCTATGACTAAAATTAGCATGCACTTACTCCCTAAAAAGATCTCACTAAGGCACATGTGTTACAATACAATACAATACAATACAAATTTTGTCACGAAATGGTCCCAACTCAGCATGGTGTCAACCTTGCGGCCGACGCTGGTCTTCCGTTGGAACCATTTGGAGTTTGTAATGATAACCAGAGTTCGAAAAGATGGGCTATTTTTATGTCATTACTGTCATGTGTAGATAAATATTAATATGGAATGGATACACCCCGAAAATAAATAGTAAACCAAAATAATACTTTACTGATGACGATTAAATTATTTAAAATGAAATTATATTGCAAAACGAGTACTGACTGAACGTCTTAAAAGTTTCTGTATAATTGTAATAAAGGACTATCAGTTTTCTATTTTCAATGCATTTCATTTCTGGTGTCATTATTTCTGGTGTAAGAGTATTTGTATTGTACTTATTGTATTGTAACCAATAAATGGTTTGAACTTAGTATGACCTGTGGTATGACTGACTTACGACGAACATATTTCACTTGCTATTTCGTCTTTTCGTATTTGAAATTCTTGGATTTCGCTAAAAACGCATTGCTACTGGGAAACAATTAATATTAGAAAAGGATTTGGTCTTGAGCGATTAATTTATATCGGACAAAGTACCGAGTGGATTTACGTTGATGCAGAAGGCCAGCTACAGCGACTAAGCTGCGGGACTACTACGAAATTGAAGTTCGTATCGTTCGGTCCCACTCACTCTCATATTAAATAATATAAGCGTCAGCGGGACGGCAAGAAACGAATTTCGCATTTGGACTTCGTAGTACAGGACAGGCAGAGCCTGAGTACTGTGGCCTGAGGCCATATTGCCTAACGTTTCTGACGCTCGTGATCGCAAATGACAGATTTCGCATACAAACACTGTCATTTGATTGCGATCGCGAGCGTTAGAAACGTTAGGCAATACGGCCTCTGATCTTTGTGGAGCTTCTTGAAGGTTGCTCTAACAATGCTTTTTAATCTTTCGGCTGAAGACGGCGATGAATGGTTTATTATGATTATGAATGAGCCGACTGCTCGCACGTTTTTGCCCGTTTTCTAACTCAAGATGTTATAGGTTTAAATATAATATATTAAAACTATAGCACTCAGGGCAGTGAACTGTTATATTGCGTGCGAACCACTGATTCTACCTGGCGGGTTGATTGCCGTTTTCCTAATCTGCTTCGTAAATTGAATCTTTATTTACGAGTACCAAGTGACTTAAGTAATAAAGCCAACTACTTATCTTATTCTTTGTGTCGCTTTCAGGAAACTGTTGTGTTCTCATTTAATCTTTACTGGGTGGACAAGTATTTTTACAAGCTGTTATTTAAGTTGCAATGGTGATGTTTAAGGTCAGATCTGGCTAGACAAACGGCCGCTTCTAGCGAACCGACTATCTTGAAATGTGGTAAGTAGGTGGAATTAAATGAGGCACTGATTTTCGGTCGTGAAATAAAAGTACTTATAATGACACGCATAGACAGTAAAAAATACTTTAAAAGTGAAAAGTTTTAAAAAGTTGCCAATTTGCCATCCAGTCGAATAAAAAAAAAAAGTTGTGGAATCTACAGTTAAAAATAAAATAATCGCCCACATTGCCAGAGTTGACAGTCACCCCGTGTCCACGGCCGCTGTAACTGCAATGTGGTCGAAACGTCGAGGTATTTTAAAAAAATAAGTAAAATATACTAGTATTAAAAAAGTTCATTTTACAAAAATAAAATAAAGTTTTTATGTAGGTACTCAAGTTTATAACTTTCAGACCCGACCAGGTTTTTCGCAACCTTGTTTATTCACGGAGGCATAAAACATGCTAAGTCTAATTTTGCAGAAAAGCCTAAAATTAAATATGTTTGTCAGACTGTTTGGCCAGCGTCCAAACTGCGGGAGTTCAAATAAAGTGTGAATATGCCAAAATTCGTTGACTCTAACGGCGGCAAAGTGCGAGTAAATCATTTTAAAAACTCCTAAAACTGTCTGCATTTAGCCGCGAACCGATTTAGACTCAACTTATTCTAACCACAGTTTTAAATTCTATGAAAAAGGAATTAAGGTACATATTTCTACGTTAATCGGCGATTATTTCCAAAGAAAAGCACACATTACATCGTAAACTAAATTTAAAATGAAGTATGTATAAAGAATGCCGCCGCAAATCATCTGAATTTTAAAAACTTGGCCGTTTTCTCTCTATTGTATTCAATGCGGTACCTTTTAAACTGCGTAAGGTCAAAGAACTCCATTAATCCGCAATACTACACATTGAAAATGAGACTAAGGTTAGGCTCAAACCCAAAGTCACCACGCGTTTAGCAGCAAAACCTTCAATAGCTTTTTTTGATTAGATTGTTGTGAGTAATTAATTGCATGGTAGTGCCATTTTACGAGTATGATCACAAGGATTCGAATGTTAATGTTAATTATGATATGGGCATAACACCGGGACTGTGACCGCAACTGTAATTTGATAATGTCACTGCTAAAAAGCTGTGGCAGCCTAGTGGTTTGACCCATGGCCTTTCAAGAAGAGGATCACGGGTTCAAACATGGTCTCAGTCTCAGCTCTTCGTGTTTTTACACGCTTTTATTAAATTCTACCTCGTCTAATTATTAGTATTTGCTTCAAATCCAGGAATTTATCCACTTCTACCGATGATAGAGGTAATGAAAGTATTATAGTCAACAAAAAAGCTCGTATTAAAAATGAACTTGAAACTAAGGATTGCCTTTATTTTGCTCTCCGATGGAAGGGTGTATCGGAGATCTCTTTAGATTACTGGTGTGGTGTGGCTGTGCCATCTTTTGGGTGGGACTACCCTTGTGCCTGCTTCTTTTGGCATGCTATGGCTTTTGGAATTTTGACTGTCTCCTAGCGCTGCCCTCTTTTCATCTCCGCTTCCATCGGAAGTTTAGGAGGGAGGAATACTTACATTCCGGTGCTGGAGTGAGCACCAGGTTGGAGGGTGCGGAGTACGGCATGGTGAGGTCGAGCGAGCTCACCGATCGCTCGGGGATGACGTCGCCGCCCGCACGCGGCCTCAACGTTTGACCCAGGACTCTTTCTGCAACAAAGTCAATGTCACCTTTGTCAATGTTACCCTTGGAATTTACTTTTACTTTACTTCAAGTCTGACTTTCGAGTGAAACAGCAATACGTAACGACGCCTTGTAGTTTATGAGGTGTAACGTTGGTTAAAGACGCGTTGTACATATTAGTTCGTTGAAGTGACAATGAACAGGCCATACAGCACGTAGAAAAGATGACAGTCGGGGTCGAAAAGTTCTCGAATGGAGACCGCGGATCAGCAAGTGCAGCGTAGGACGTCCACCGATGAGATGGACGGATGACCTGGTTAAGCCGTGGGTTTATGGTGGATTTACGCCGCTTCCAACCAAGGCAACTGAAGGTATATGGGGGAAGCCCATGTCCAACAGTGGACGTCCTACGGTTGATATAATGATGATAATGATCTGATGAGCCTTTAAAGCGGCACGCGGCGTATTTTTTACGCGTATAAGACGTGGATTGACGCGCGGGAGAGAAGCTTGAGTTTGGTTATTGTCGGATATAACACCTTGCAGAGTAGGTAGCGTTTGTAATGATACTTGTAATTATTGACATTACGTCATTTAGACAACCCGGTAGGAATCGAGTTGTTACGGCGCACGCCACTGATGGGTAAGTCTTAACTACTGGACACAGGACTCAGAATGAGGGCTTGAGACGCAGTTCTCATGCGAACCCTGCGGATTGGAAACGTCACGCACACGGCATTACTTTACAGAATGTTTTCCTTCGTCATTATCATCATCATGTCAGCCGAAAGACGTCCACTGCTGGACATAGGCATCCCTCAAGGTTCTCCACTCAGACGAGTCTTGTGCTTTCCACATTCACAGGTTGTCGCTGCATCTTGTTGGATGCCTACCAACTGCTCATCGTCATTCCTTCGTCATAGCTCGTTAAATTTTAAATGTAATTTCACACATTAGTTTCGAAAACTCAGAGATGCGAGCTTGGGTTCGAAGACACGGCCTTCTGCTAAGAGGCTACCTACCACGACTTATTGGTGCTCGTAATCATAGAGAACGTTCTGATCTCGCCTCTGATATGACTACAGTCTCTCCTGACGTGCGCTTTTTATGATTGTATATTATTTATAAACCCAGTTATTTTTAATCGAGATGTTTTTATTTCATATCAGTGATTCACGTTCTATTTCAATTCGAGATAGCATTATTTTGCTGTGACTGTATCTTTTTGGAGAGATTACGTATCTAGTTTAGCGTGTCGTCTGGGAGTCTGTTACTTCAATTTGTAAAGTAAACATTGGATATTTGTTGATGATTATATAATGGACAGCGATGTTTGAAAAAGATTTGAACTGGACTATGTGTGTTATTTGTCCTTTTTAATGTATACACGTTACAAACGAAAAGTGATTAAAAGAAAACAGTTCAAAATTAAAACTAGCTGTTGGCTCAACTTTGGCGGTTTTTTTAAAACTTCCTTCTACTATAATTATACAAGTTAACTTATTTTGAGAAATAAGGTTGTTTTGATATGTAGAGGAATGTGTATCTGACATATATCTGTACAAAGAAATAAATACTTAAGGCGTTGAGAGTGAGGTCTCCAGCCATTGTGTAGTATTCGTATTCCCAGTCTCTACATTGTAGACATTCCTAATATTTTTCACATTTTGTCTGTCGAATACTGAGGAGGCAGTTTAGATAAGTCAGTTCATTTCAGATGTGCTGGAGTGAGTGAAATCGTCGAGAGAGGAATAACGCCGCCATTTGCCTTTACCCATTCACGCGATTCAAAAAATACGAATGTCCACGTACTTACACTAAACGGTGAAATATAAAACAATAAGTGACGCAAACGCTGTAAAACAATCCCTACGGCCTGACGAACTGTGTCGCGAACAATGACTTGGCATTAGTCAAGGAGTCTGTTTTAGTTTGCCTTCTGTTATGACGACAATGATGTCCTTACTGACAGATTTTAGGGTCTGCTTCCGTAGAGGCAGAGGGAAACGGAAATATGGGGAATCGAGTATGGTTATATTGTATTCGTGTTGCGAAATGTACGACCTAATATGCACAGATCAAATCATGTACTGCATATACGAAATGATTTTTCTAAGTGACTAAATACACTCTTGGCCGAGTGGTCGTGGGTCGAGGCCAGTGACAACTTTCTTCTGAAAATAGTGCGGTGGTTTCCCCTTTGCTTTCCACACCGCGGTGCTGAAGTCTAGAATTCGTATTTGGCAATAGATAGCGCTCTGTCCACTCTCTCATTGGAAGAAATAAATGGGGGTCGTAAATTATCAGGGCGTTCATTTGATTACGAATTTTCTAGGTAGGTACAATAATAACCGTACCAATCGGCGATATTCTACACGTCCCTGCCCCATAAATACTAACTAAATTGAATTGGATATTTAAGACTGATTCCTTGTTGCATTAATAATTCGCTGCTTATCTAAAATAAGTCACTATTGCAAAATACTACGTTTTCGTACTAACTGTAAAACTGCGTAGAGAATAAGCTAAACTTTGTCGTGAATAAGACACCCAAGTCGCTACTTCAAAAAATGACCCCGTGGCAGCTTTGTGCCGTTATGTGATTGGTTGTAACTTGACACTATTTTATCGTTAAGAGCGGCCGAATGCCAGTTGCGCCGCGGCTTATGGCAACTTCACTGGTGAACAACGGCACATCGCGAAATAACCCGCGGGTCGTTGCTTATTGTTTATGCAATAATGCTACATCGCAAAATACAGCCACACTGAAAAAAATAATTTCTTACTGTTTACTGTTTTAGCACAGTAAGAGATTTTACAGTTGAATTTACTTATTTTTCATTAAAAATAACCTATTTCAAACAGTACGTGCAACTGTTTGAAAACAGTAACGAGTAAAACAGTTATTTTAATTCATGAAACAGTAGTTCTTACATATTGAAACAGTAACTCTAACGTTTTACGCAAAACAGCTATTTTTAATGATTTAAAACAGTTATTTCTACTCACCGAAACATTAGTTATTACTGACTGACTCAGTAGTTCTTACGTTTTAGCGTAACTAACAGCAGAACAGTTATTTTAAATGATTAGATACAGTTATTTCTACTTATTAAAACCTTAATTGTTACTGACTGACTCAGTATTTCTAACGATTTACCGTAACTAACAGCAAAACAGCTATTTTTAATGATTCAATACAGTTATTTCTACTCACCGAAACATTAGTTGTTACTGACTGACTCAGTATTTTTAACGTTTTACCGTAACTAACAGAAAAACAGTTATTTCAAATGATTAGATACAGTTATTTCTACTTATTGAAACATTTATTGTTACTGACTGACTCAGTATTTGTAACGTTTTACAATAACTAACAGCAAAACAGCTATTTTAAATGATTCAATACAGTTATTTCTACTTATTGAAACATTAATTGTTACTGACCGGCTCAGTATTTCTGACGTTTTACCGTAACTAACAGCAAAACAGCTATTTCTAATGATTCAATACAGTTATTTCTACTCACCGAAACATTAATTGTTACTGACTGACTCAGTATTTTTAACGTTTTACCGTAACTAACAGCAAAACAGTTATTTCAAATGATTAGATACAGTTATTTCTACTTATTGAAACATTTATTGTTACTGACTGACTCAGTATTTCTAACGTTTTACAGTAACTAACAGAAAAACGGTAATTTCAAATGATGAGATACAGTTATTTCTACTTATTGAAACATTAACCGTTACTGACTAACTTAGTGTATCTAACGTTTTATGTCAATGAATAGCAAAACAGTTACTGTTAATTAGAAGATACAGTAATATCTACTTATCGAAAGTTTAACTGTTACTGACCGACTCAGTATGAATATTAGAATAGAAAAACTGTTACTTTTAATGATAAATACAGTTATTTCTACGCACTGAAACATTGACCCTTACTGACTAAGTATATGTAACGTTTTATCCTAACGCCTAGCAAAACTGTTATTTTTAATGATTAAATGCAGTTATTTCTACTCATAGGAACATTAATAGCTACTGAGACACTCAGTTTCTTTTACGTTTTTCAGTAATGAATGGCAAGACATTTACTTTCAATGATTAAACAGTTATTTCTACTTACCCAAACATTAACCCTTACTGACCGACTCAGTATCTATAACGTGTTTTATTAAACAATAGGGATTAGCAAAACAGTTACTTTAAATGATTATCAACAAAATATTTTTACTCATCGGCACATTGTCTGTTATTGTCTGACTCAGTGTCTCTAACGTTTTAAAACAGTTAATTCTACTCACCCAAACGTTAGATGTCATTGATTAGATAGTTATTTCACCTCATTAAAACATTAACCTTTACTGTCTAACTCAGTATCTCTAACGTGTTGCAGTAAGTAATAGGAATTAGCAAAACAGTTACTTTAAATGTTTAGCACCACATATTTTTACTAATCAACACATTGTCTTTTATTGTCTGACTCAGTGTCTCTAACGTTTTAAAACAGTTAATTCTACTCACCCAAACGTTAGATGTCATTGATTAGATAGTTATTTCACCTCATTAAAACATTAACCTTTACTGTCTAACTCAGTATCTCTAACGTGTTGCAGTAAGTAATAGGAATTAGCAAAACAGTTACTTTAAATGTTTAGCACCACATATTTTTACTAATCAACACATTGTCTTTTATTGTCTGACTCAGTGTCTCTAACGTTTTAAAACAGTTAATTCTACTCACCCAAACGTTAGATGTCATTGATTAGATAGTTATTTCACCTCATTAAAACATTAACCTTTACTGTCTAACTCAGTATCTCTAACGTGTTGCAGTAAGTAATAGGAATTAGCAAAACAGTTACTTTAAATGTTTAGCACCACATATTTTTACTAATCAACACATTGTCTTTTATTGTCTGACTCAGTGTCTCTAACGTTTTAAAACAGTTAATTCTACTCACCCAAACGTTAGATGTCATTGAATAGCAAAACAGTTACGTTTAATGATAAGATAGTTATTTCACCTCATTAAAACATTAACCTTTACTGTCTTACTCAGTATCTCTAACGTGTTGCAGTAAGTAATAGGAATTAGCAAAACAGTTAATTTAAATGTTTAGCACCACATATTTTTACTAATCAACACATTGTCTTTTATTGTCTGACTCAGTGTCTCTAACGTTTTAAAACAGTTAATTCTACTCACCCAAACGTTAGATGTCATTGAATAGAAAAAAAAGTTACTTTTAATGATTAGATAGTTATTTCCACTCATTAAAACATTAATCTTTACTGTCTGACTCAGTATTTCTAACGTTTTAAAACAGTTATTTCTACTCACTCTAACGTTAGATGTCATTGAATAGCAAAACGGTTACTTTTAATGATTAGATAGTTATTTCCACTCATTAAAACATTAGTATTTACTGTCTGACTCAGTATCTCTAACGTTTTAAAACAGTTATTTCTACTCACCCAAACGTTAGACGCTACTGAGTTACAGATTCTCTAGCGTATTTTAAAAATTAATAAAAAATTACTTAATAGATGTATTATGTCCGTGAAAACTACTAAAATAACGATATGAATCACTGAAAGCGTATGTAATCGTAGTATGAACAACTAGCTTTTAGAATTCGGTTATCGCGCGTTGTTCTCTCGGGAACTATGCATTTTTCCGGGATAAAAACCTCGCTCCGTTACGGCGTGAAAGAGGGTCAAACATACAAACACACTTTCGCATTTATAATATTAGTATGGAAGTATGGATTCACCTATCTAGTTAGGAAGAAAGCGCCATCTATTAAAAAAGGTTTGTATCTTTAGGATGTCGATAGATGCCTGAGAGCGTATACCGTGTAGTTAGCCGTATGACCGCAAGATGGCGCGTTAAGTAAAATATAGCGCTAAGTAATATAATTTTCTTCAATATGCTTGGAAATGTTCGCCAAACTGTGGCAAGCCACTTTGTGACTGCCACAAATTAAAAAAAAAATTCCCGTATAAAATTCTATTACTATGCAGGTTTTTTACTTTTTAAATTCACGTTTTGACTACGGCAAGTCAATTTAAACAGCCTGACGATCAAATGAGACCTATTGCGTATGAATTCGCCGCTAGTGGCGCTAGTGTAGCGTGAGGTCAAATCTCATAGTTTTTGGGTGAGCTACGCGGGTTTATTCATAAATAGATTTTTTTTTGTGAATATTTTTGCATTACCTGAAATTCATTATTGCAATAATCGTTACGAGGCAATGAATGTCTGTGTTTTGAGACAGTTTTGTCTTTCGGAAACTTTTGTCCTCCCTTTTTTTCCGAACAAAACACTGCGGTTGTTCGATATTTTTATATATGATTTTAATCTAAACTTTGTTTTCACGCCCGTAATAACAGACTTTGAATGCCACACTTAAAAACCCCACGCAACAGTGGCGCCATCTAGAAAGACAAAAAATGACAGCCCTCGTTCTTTCTACCTTTTTTCTTTTTAAATCCAGACTCCAGAGGCTGTATTGCCTAACGTTTCTGTCGCTCGCTATCGCAATCAAATGACAGTTTTTGTATGCGAAATCTGTCATTTTATTGCAATCGCGAATGTCAGAAATATTAGGCAATACTTAAAAATTGGTTAATTGATTGACTTAATTAATTGATTATGTTACTTATAAAATATTTTTTTCTTATTCTTATTCTTATTCAGTACTGCCTCTGGTCTGATTTAATTTAGTAAGAAACAGCGTCTTTAAACTTGTCTCGAACAGTGCCATTGTTTTTATTTTTATTTTGAGTTCAAGCACAATTTAAGATACCGAATAAATGGTAATAAGTAAAAGAAAATGGATTAAGTACCTTAAAAGCACTAAGAAGCGCTTTAAACTGTAATTTAGCTTAACTAAGCTTCGTTGGATTTTACTTCTTTTTTATTAAATTATTTAGGACTAGTAGGATATTCGCAATATCATTTATTGTGTCATACAAGACTGAAATCCTGTATCAGATGATTCTTAGCTCTTACAGGATTAAAAGCAAAATGGGAAATTAATTGCTCTTATATAAAGCAAAAAGTTCTGAACCAACCTTTGTTTGCTTTTTCAAGATCTTGTTTTTTAACAATATGGCGTCAGCGCCATAGGTATTGTTAATAACGATGTTTAATATAATATTAGCTACGAAAAAATTGTAAGTAGGTACCTACGATTTTACTGGATTTAACCATCATGGACACAATAAATATTTAAATGGAAACAGGTCGCACGGAGCGGCATTTAAATTACTTATTTTCAGTTTATAATTTAAATCAGAGAGCTAAAGTTTCACAAAAGCATATTGTGTCAGATATCAGATCTTGTAACAGCAGGCACGAGAAATTGTAATATTCGCGTATATTTTAAACATAGGAAAATATAGGGGGCCATTAAAAACATACCACAAATCCATACTTCCATACTTCCATACTAATATTATAAATGCGAAAGTGTGTTTGTATGTTTGTATGTTTGTCCCTCTTTCACGCCGTAACGGAGCAATGGATCGACGTGATTTTTTTTTGGCATAGAGATAGTTTATGGACCCGAGAGTGACATAGGCTACTTTTTATCCTGGAAAAATGCATAGTTCCCGAGGGAACAGCGCGCGATAACCGAATTCCACGCGGACGGAGCCGCGGGCAAAAGCTAGTATACATATATACTTAACAACGAAGTAATCATCTTCGCACATAAAAATGGTCATAGCTACCTAGTCACAATTAGTCCGCATAAATAACTCATGAGTCCTGCATTTTTTGTGTTGTCAAATACTTATTAGGTATTAATTAAACTTAAATTCACACGAACTAGACGAACACGTCCAAATTTATTTTTAAACTGGCTGATAGTCTCATATTGATTCTAGATTAGCAGTGTGCAAGATTTGTAGCACAATACAGTGCGTTTTGAAGGTCAACATGGGAGCAAGTAGCATTTTCCATGACCTGTACAGAACAAATTCAAGAACAAAGATCCTGAATTTTGTGCCCAAAACCGGTCTTAAAGAGTATTACAAAACTATTCTAAGACTATATCAAAATGCTTTAAGCTTTATTAAAAACGCATCGGTGGCTTATTCAAGACCACATTTTGCTAGTTGGGTAGTAACGATAGGTAAATCTAACAGCAAGAGTCGTCATAGTTGTGACACGTCATCAGTCTCATTCCACCATTTCAAAAAGCGACAACATGCATTTTGATATGCAGTGGACTACGCTCATTCCAAAGATACCACTTGTCGGTATAAGTAAATAAACCTTTTCAGTCCTACGAAAATTTCTCTCTTCAGCTTGGTTTCTCTACCTACTTTTACCTAGCTACAGTAGCCAGCAACAAAGTACTTACGTCCTAGATTCAAGGCCGCGCGCGGCTCGCGGGGGACACACAACGTCGCAACGTCGCATAAAACTTACGTACCTACAACGTCGCGTCGGACTAATCTATGAATCTTGTGTTCGAAATAATAGTACATGGAAATCGTACCGAAAAAGAAGTGTTGCCTTGCATCAAATGAGGTAGTTCTAATTTTTATATGAGTTGGTAGTGGTGAAATTGGTTATGTCAAATCCAAGTTTTCCACCTCGAAAGCCTTCCGGATCATTGTCAAATACTTTAAAATTCATTAAAATTTAGTAGTTTTTTTCCGTTTTTGACAATTTTTATCACCAAGGGCTTACGTTACGGCTAAAATCACTGAAGACAATTTTAAGTAGACTAAATTTCCAATCAAACGAGACTAATTTGGTTTTGGTAGGTCAAATAGTTTCTATGATACGCCTATTCAAAAGTTTGCGAAAATGTAATATTACAGTTTTTTTTAGTTTTCGACCATTTTTACCCCTAAAAAGTGGGCTTATGTGAAAAGTTACTGTGCATGTATTAAAGTCCATTAAATTCCCAACAAAATGAGATCAACTATGTCTACTTACACCTGATAGTTCCTGAGACACAGTTGTTTAAAGTAGTTCAGATAAGTAAACAATTACATTATGTACTATAAGGGTTTACGAAACAATTTTCTACACATTTAACACACCCTGACGTGGGTACGCTTGATTATATATGTCCCTATTGTTGCAATTATCATCTAAAAGGAATCAAAAAATAATAATAGTGACATCACAAAGCCTTAGGCAGCTCAGTGTTCATATTAGTAGGCTGGAAGTGTCTACAGGATTGTTAGATTCTATTGAATTGGAGTATACATAAAATTATAATTACTTATATTGCTTATTTCACTAACAGGGTGTAGGTACTTCATTTTGCAAACCCTTCTATACTCCATTTCATTTAGGATTTGAATTAACGGTCAAAGTATAACACGCGTTTCTCGGTATTTCGAACACAATTTATTAAATACACCTACATGTACATTTATTAGCGGTATTTATTATATTTTTAGTATAGAAGTTAACACAATTTTATGTAGTTTCATTGTTTCATTTAAAAACATGTGCCAATTTCACCGTTAAGTTTCAAATGTTAAAATAAATGGAGTATAGTACATACTTGTTTACTTACCTCAACCACTTTGAAGAGCTGTATCTCAGGAACTCTCAGGTCTAAGTTGACAAAATTGGTAACATTTTGTTAATAATTTAGTGGACTTTAATAACTACACAGTAACTTTTCGCATAAGCCCACTCTTTGAGGGTAAAAATTGTTAAAAACTGAAAAAAACTGTAATATTTCCTTTATTTGGAAATTGGGCAAACTGTTCAATAGCCGTATCATAGCGGTATTTATTATATGTTTAGTATAGAAGTGAACAGTATTTTATGTAGTTTCATCGTTTCATTTAAAAACGTGTGCAAATTTCACCGTTCAGTTTCAAATGTTAAAATAAATGGAGTATAGTACATAATTGCTTGCTTACCTCAACCACTTTGAACAGCTGTGTCTCAGGAACTCTCAGGTTTAAGTTGACAAAATTGGTCATATTTTGTTAATAATTTAGTGGACTTTAATAACTATGAGTAACTTGTCGCATAAGCCTACTCTTTAGGGGTAAAAATGGTTAAAAACTGAAAAAAACTGTAATATTTCCTTTTTTTGGAAATTGCGCAAACTTTTCAATAGCCGTATCATAGAAACTATTTGACCTACCAAAACCAAATTAGTCTCATTTGATTGGAAATTTAGTTTACTTAAAATTGTCCTTAGTGACTTTGGCCGTAACGTAAGCCCTTGGTGATTAAAATTGACAAAAACGGAAAAAACTACTAAATTTTAATGAATTTTAAAGTATTAGACAATGATCCGGAAGGCTTTCCAGGTGGAAAACTTGGAGTTGACATAACGAATTTCACCACTATCAATTCATATAAAAATTAGAACTACCTCATTTGATGTAAGGTAAAAAGTACCAATTCCATGTACTATAAATTAATTTATTATTATTTACCTATGATTAAACCGATCGAGTATGAATTTGATAAATTTCGCCCGCCCAAGCATTTTCCATGAGCCATAGAGGTTGAAAACGTAAAAAATATAATGCCTATGTACTCGCGAAGTCTAATTATTTAGGTACAGTACAGCTACAAAAGTATATATATATACAAGTACCATAGTGTTCTCATAGGTTTTCCTGTACCTAACTAATCTATACTTTATAGAACTACTAGCTTTTGCCCGCGGCTCCGCCCGCGTGGGATTCGGTTATCGCGCGCTGTTCCCTCGGGAACTCTGCATTTTTCCGGGATAAAAAGTAGCCTATGTCACTCTCGGGCCCATAAACTATCTCTTTGCCAAAAATCACGTCGATCCATCGCTCCGTTCCGGCGTGAAAGAGGGACAAACATACAAACACACAAACACACAATCACACTTTCGCATTTATAATATTAGTATGATATTAGTGTTAATTATGAGATAAATAAATAAATAATAAATAAATTAGTATGGATTTTCTGAAGGTATTTTTCAAAAATTTTGGCCGCGTAATTATGTACCTACTTACCTTACTTACCTACTTAAGTACCTACTTTGTTCGGTCTGAGCGAAAAAGCGCTGATGAACGTGACTTGGCTATGTTATTTTATGTATGTATGTTATTTTAGAGATGTATGTATGTAAACTATTTATTGTAAAGACTTACAAAAAAAAAGACTTTCAAAAAGCGACAACATGCATTTTGATATGCAGTGGACTACGCTGATTCCAAAGATACCACTTGTCGGTATAAGTAAATAAACCTTTTCAGTCCTACGAAAATTTGTATTTCTCTACCTACTTTTACCTAGCAACAGTAGCCAGCAACGAAGTACTTACGTCCTAGGTACCTAAATGGCCACGGCGGCGCGGCTCCGGCTAAGCAACTTCGCGCTCCTTAACAACGTGGCAACCTGGCAACCATTGGTTGCAAAGCTGGCAACGTCGCCTGCGTTAACGTAATAGGTACAATATGAATCTTGTGTTCGAAATAAATTAATTTAAGTATTATTATTACCTATATTAAACCGATCGAGTATGAATTTGATAAATTTCGCCCGCCCAAGCATTTTCCATGAGCCATAGAGGTTGAAAACGTAAAAAATATAATATCTACCTACTCGCCAGGCCTAGGTGTAAAAGCCACTAGTAAAACTTTGACTTCGACTCATTAAAATACAATAATTGACTGACACACTGACAATTCCGGTACCGTCGTATTCCAAGTTTTTACTTACTTAGATATATATAATAGGCTGATAAATACAATATGTAGGTATATAAGTAAAAAATATATATGTAAGTAGGTACCATAGTGTTCTCATAGGTTTACCTGTATCTAATCTATACTTATTTATAGAACTATTTTCTGTATTTTTCAAAGTTTTTGGCCGCGTAATTATGTACCTTACTTACCTACCTACTTACTTTGTTCCGTCTGAGCGAAAAAGCGCTAACTCACAACGTACAAACTAATTTCAATCTTTTAGCTCACTGTTAAATTAGTTTGCATGAGTTGAGCATTGTATGTATGTATGTATGTAAAAAAAAAAGCAGTGGTGCCCTAGTGGTTTAACCTATCGCCTCTCAAGTAGAGGGTCGTGGGTTCAAACCCCGGCTCGCACCAGTCGCACCTCTGAGTTTTTCGAAACTCATGTGCGGAATTAGGTACATTTGAAATTTACCACGAGCTTTGTGGTGAAGGAAAACATCGTGAGGAAACCTGCACAAACCTGAGAAGCAATTCAATGGTGCGTGTGAAGTTCCCAATCCGCACTGGGCCCGCGTGGGAAGTATGGCCCAAGCCCTCTCATTCTGAGAGGAGGCCTGTGCCCAGCAGTGGGACGTATATAGGTTGGGATGATGATGATGATGTTAGTATGTTATATTTTATGTATGTATGTAAACTCTTCAAAAAAAAGAAACAAATAATTTTGACAAACGTTGAGAGTTGAGACTAGAGTTGCCGCGAATATTCGCTATTAAGTATTCGTTATTCGGCATTATTTCTCATTTTTTTGCTATTCGTCGAATACCGAATAATAATGTCTATTATTCGACATTTGGCGAATAGTTGTCTAAAATAAACTTTTAGTGAAAAAAACTATAAGCTTAAATAGGTAATCAGTTTATTTTTTATTAAAAAAAAACACACTTAGTTTAGTACTAATTATAATTATTATCATTAATATTAAATGTCATATAAAAATCAATCATGTTAAAGTTTAGTTTAATTAATATTTAAAATCCAAAAGGGGCAGATTGTGGTAGGTACAAAAAAACTTGTTTTTCTGCACGATTGAGATCAAGTCGGTTGCGCTTTTTTTCATACATCAAACCTGCCTCAGAAAATAGTCTTTCTGAATCAACAGAATGTGAGTGATTTCCTAACTTCGTTTTCTTTTCTCATAACCTTCGATAAAATTTAGGTTACAGTAGGTAAAAAAATAAACGAGCGACAAGCGTGACAGGTACATTCGATAGCAAAGCAAATAATCTATTTTTTATTCCTTTGTCCATGTCGAATAATAATAAGTAGCGAATGATTCGAGTATTCGCCATAGGGAATGGCGATTAATCGGTATTCGACTATTCGCTATTACAACTATTCGCGGCAACTCTAGTTGAGACACATATGTACTTAAGCACAAAGTAAGTAAGTACTAACTACCTAGGTATTG
This sequence comes from Choristoneura rosaceana, assembly GCA_037349165.1. Classification (NCBI taxonomy): domain Eukaryota; kingdom Metazoa; phylum Arthropoda; class Insecta; order Lepidoptera; family Tortricidae; genus Choristoneura; species Choristoneura rosaceana. Next base: position 2,534,165 of record JAZBNJ010000002.1, read on the forward strand.
TCCGGCTGGCCGACCAACGCGTTGCCGGGCAAATTCAAATGTGGCCCGCAGACCTGGGTTTGGCCACCCTTGAACTAAGCTAGACCCCGCATCTAAAATTTTGTATTTTAGGATTCAATAAGTAGGTAAAAAAAATTATTATAAAAAAAATAAGTAGGTAATAAATAATACGTATTAATGGTAGTTGCCTACCAAAAGTTACGATCTGGGACTCGTCGAGATAGGTAGGGCAGATACGAGGGCAGATTCTCTAATTTTTCGCAGCTAACTGTTTAGCCGAATTAGTTCCCAATCAACTTTTCGCAGAATTTAATTTCGCCGAATGATCACTCGCCAACTTATTAACATGTTTAGTTTTATTTCCCAACTTCACAGTTACCAACTGTACGTTTGGTCTGTTTGTTATAAAGTCACTTTTCAAAATGCCAACTTTACGCTAATAGAATGTTATGGTTGGCGTAATATTCATTTCGTTGTACAATGTTTCCCAAATGTTTTATTGAATAAGGATTTCGTTTAGTAACTATGTATTTAATAGAATAAGTAATGTAGGTAAGCGCAACATTTCCGTTGTGTTTTTGTTTGTGCATTATATAGGTAATAATGCGTTTGTGACAAACGCTCATTCGCTCATATGACAATGTTTGACTTTTTGATACAATAAGTAGGTACGGCAATGATCACGGTATCAATCTTGTACCAAATGTGTGTGTTATGATTTCGAAAAACCGGAAATTACTGAGCCTTTGGTTAAATTTTGAAAAAAATATTACAAAGATGCAATTTTCAGTTCAATATTATTTTCCATTAGACTCATGTTTTTTCATTTAAAAAATTAAAATACATTCTGGCAGCGCTGTTTGCTCACCGTTAACATAAAACGCTTCTCCTCGCTTCGCTCGTCGTCACACCTAACTGGACTTTGCCACACATTAGTTTTCTGTTGCTATACTTACCTACTTATTACAAAACTCAAAAGCAGCAGTGCTTGCACTGTTGTGTTTCGGCGTGGAGAGTAAGACAGCCGCTGAAATTACTGGCACTTGAGGCATCCCATCTTAGGCCTCTAGGTTGGCAACGCATCTGCAATACCCCTGGTGTTGCAGGTGTCTATGGGCGGTGGTGATCTCTTACCATCAGGGGGCCCACATGCTCGTTTGCCATCCAGTCGAATAAAATAAAATAAAAAACTCTTATTTGTAATTAATATTGCCAATTGAAAAAATGGTATCTCTTACTAGTTTACTTTAAGTAAAAAGTTGGCTTATGTTACACTGACGAAACGTTTTTCGTTTAATAGTTGTTTGACTTAGTGAAAGATTTGACAAATGATAAGTTTTCCAACGTTTTGAGTTTTGACTGATTATGATATTCTGCTATTTGCCATACCTACAAAAATTTGGTAAGTAATGGTTAGTTGTCAAAGTGAATCTTCGGCGAAACGTTAGTTGGCAAGTGATATTCGGCCAAACGAATTTCTGCGAAAAGGCAGAATACCATTTAAGTAGCATTTAAGTATGTCTATCCGTTGTTGAGCATCCATAGAACAAGCTCTGCTGGGATTGGTGTAATTTGTGAGAAGATTGATTATTAATATTACCTATTTCATTCATTGTATATCATGTCGTCAAATTTCAGTTCAATATTGTTTTCCAGCGATTAAGTATACTTAATACATTTTTAGGTAGCCATTTCTTTATTGTTTGGTGATTCAGTTTTAGTACTTAACACATTTATTAGTTTGGAACCCAATATAATTATTTGATGATCAATATTATTTCTAAGTAAGTATTTTTTTGATTAATAATATAAAGGTAAAGGTTTTAATACATATTACATATTTGGTGATTCAAGATCTACTATTTAAGGAATAATATTATTTATTAGCGCATTAAAATGCGTTTATTAGGTGATCAATAAAATCATACCAATAAAAAATTGCCTATGTGTTAAAAGTAGTTATCTACATAAGTACCAAATTTCATTCATGTTTATTTTTATGATGTCATCTGATCTGAAGACAAATGACTGGTCACAGTTTACGCTGTTACTGAGGGCCTACTCCGAAATTCGAAAATCAAAGTTCGTATCGTGCGGTTACTCTGACCTATACTATTTGATACGAGAGCGAGAGGGACCGCACGACACGAACTTCGAGTTTCGAGTTTCGGAGTAGCCCTGCTGCGCAGCCGCGATATGCGCATGCGCGGAGGACGCGGGGAGCGGGGGACGCTCGCCCGACCGGCGCGGCCGCCGCCCCGCCAGCCCGCCACGCCACACCGAGCGAGTACCGACATGAACACGCACGACACTGGCGAACGACTCTCGCGCGCGTATAATAAATTAAATTGAGATACAGTTTTGTACCGCATTACAATCGGTGGAGTAGCAGCCACCGAAAACTTCCTGAAGAAATTCCCGTCCGATGGAAGTGGAAAATTCTAGTCTAGAACCTGGGAAAGGTCGATACGAACACGAACTCCATGGATGTACCTATTGAAGACTGCCACATGCAGTTGCCTGACGACATCGTCCCGTGCTTCACTTCCATGCTAGGTATGCTAACCAGGTACGTGCCGTGAGCCAGTCCTACCTACTTCCTAATAATATCGTCCGTATTCTCTGACTGGACTCAGGTGAGCGCTTCGAGTGTCGTGTTTTTTCCTGTGCTATGAAAGCAGCAAAACAGTCAGGTACTTACTATCATAACGTAACTTTCGCAGTTAAGACCCATTGTGTGTTTCTCATTTAAAAACCTTCGTTTTATTTGTCTCATTGACTTAGGTAAGTACCTAACTCATTGCATTGTATTGTGTTGTGCTCGCCTCGCACGCATTTCTATTATAACGATTTAATTAAAATATTGCCTACGCCTTACTAGCTGTTCCAAGTTTTAAATACTTCCCGGCGTAGGCATAAAGTCATTAAACCTGATTTAACTCATACCTACTTACTCGCATTTAAACATTTCTTATCCGAATTTTGCGTGACTATTCATACTAAAACCATTTACTTCGTGCATCGTTTGCAAATATTGCACAGAATTCTTTCACTTTGCTGGCCGCCATTTGCATTAAAATTTGTTCATCGCTTCTTGCAGCGTGGCGGCGTCGTGAGCGCCGAGCGGCAGGGCACCGCCATCTTGTTTATACATATCATGCAGCCACAAGTAAGGAGCCAATTTATTAATTATTTAACCTCGTATTTTTGCCTATTTGATCTAAAAATGTCTCAAGCAGATTTGGAGGCTCAAGCCGCAGAATATAAAACTAAGAGAAGTTCCGTGAAAGGCCAATTAACTTAATTCTCTAATTATTTGAATAAATTTGATGTGAATGAACCACGAATAACATAGAGGTTAAATATAAATGTTGAGTTATCTTCAAAATTCGATGAGTTGAAAACATTAATAGCAAAACAGTTACTTTCAATGATTGGATACAGTAACTTGTACTCATTGAATCATTAACTGTTACTTTAGTTATTTTTATGACTTAGTATAAAATTTCTACTTTTTTAATTCAATAAATAGCAATTTGTTATTAGGTGCTGTATTTTTCAAAGGTGCATCAATAAACGAGAGTTTAATGTGTATACCGTCTGCGTATTTTAAATTGTTTACTCACTCTTTCAGATATACCATGGTACAGAAAAGATAGGAGTATATGCAGAAGATGATGTTTCCAGTCAAACTTCACCGATCAACTGGATTATCTTCGCCGAGTTCAGCTATATCAAGCTTGCAAGAATTAAACGTAAGTGTACCTTTTTTAAAGTAAACCACCTGTAGTTATGGGTGCTTTAAATAAAGCAGGTTATTTGTATGTAAAGCACTTTTGACTGCTTTATTGAGTAAGAGGAGGACATAAAATACATTACAAAAAGGCACATTGATGTATTGGACTTAAGTCTGAGCACTGTAATAGTACATTGTGTTTTAAGTGCGGTAAATAAGGAATTACGAACGAGTCTATTAGAAGCCCGAAGTCGAAGACTGCGGGCTTTAATGAGTCGATGTTCTTAATTCTAGTACCGCCCGTGCAACATACAATGCTTTTCATCACATTTGCGAGTAAAATTGTATATTTGTAAAAGAAAAACTAATATTTTTTTCAAAAATTGCCGATACCGCTGACTGCGCGCTGCAGGCGCTGCAGCACACCATGCAGTAACAAACTCATTTACCGACCTTGGGCTTCATGACAAGAAAATTAGTACGGGCAATGACTCATTTACCGACCACGGGTTTCATGCCAAGCACATTAGGGTCTAGGGTTTTATTTGGGGGGTTTCAAGCAAGGTAGCCTGCATGTTACGACACTTTTTACGAGCAAGTGTGATGAAAAAACATTTATACAAGAAATATATTTTTTTACATTTACTATTTCTTCTTCCACATTGACATTTCTACTTAATAATACATAACATTTGTTACTTTCCAGAACAAATGCACGGACTTTACTACTTCATAGTACGCATGAAGACAAGCTGCTTCTGAACAATTACGAAGAACTTTAACCAGAGTTATTGCGTCAGAAATAGTACAAAATGATCCAAAAGCACCAATAACAACTATCATATTATTATGTGCATTGGATTCAGGATATTTAGTAAGTTTTAAAATTAACCTTTTTGTGAAAACTCCCTGTGATAAAGAACAAACACCTATATATTTAGTTCCCAATCCGCACTGGGCCCGTGTGGGAACTATGGCCCAAGTTCTCTCATTCCGAGAGGAGGCCTGTGCCCAGCAGTGGGACGTATATAGGCTGAGATGATGATGATGATGACCTATATAAATACATCCATGCTAATAGTCTCTGTTTGTTACATTTTTAAGCTTAAACTGCTGAACCGATTTTGATGACAGTACAATGGACAATAATTTATTAAATAAATTCAGATTAAAATCTACATAACCTATTAAAATTGTGGTAAATTTTCGAAAAAGGGGGCAAAAGAGGGAGTAAAGCTTAAATAGGAAGGATGTGCTGTGTGCGCGCGCGCGCGTGTGTGTGTGTGTGTGTGTGTGTGTGTGTGTGTGCGTGTGGGTGTGGGTGTGTGTCTGTGTCGGTGGGTGTGTGTGTGTCTGTGTGTGAACAACACATCCCCTATTTAAGCTTTACCCCCTACTTTTGCCCCCTTTTAAAATTTTCTATAGCCTAGCTGGACTATAGAATTATAGGAAAATTTTGGAAGGGCACACACACAGCACATCCCCCTATTTAAGCTTTACCCCCTCTTTTTGGCCCTTCCAAAATTTTTAAAAAATTTATATAGCCGAGCTAGATTGTAATCTGAATTTATTTAAAAAGTATCGGTTCAGCAGTTTAAGCATACAAATGTAACAGACAGACATAGCGTCGGTGATACTGCAATACCGCGTAACCAACATTTTCCATAAGGTCTAATTTTCACCGTCAGAAAAGTACGATGGTAGCTGTGGTTGCTATTTAGAGTTAGTTTTGCTATTACGGTAATTAGTACAAATTTGGCCTGGGAGGAATGGGGGAATCAATTGTACGATTTGGTCATTGTCCAATAAAGGCAATGAAATTTAAGTCCACTTCATTTTCTAGAAAAAACTAAGGGTGCCATTCCGTTCTTAGCGACCGCGACGCGCGTCCGCGACTGGGTCGCACGACCTACTGCTTAGTATGAATTTATATGGAGCACTAAACAAACTGGGTGGTGCGACGCGGTCGCGGCATTTGTTTAGTGCTCCGTATAAATTAATACTAAGGAGTCGGTCACGCGACCCAGTCGCGGACGCGCGTTGCGGTCTCTAAGAACGGAATGCTACCTTCAGAAAACATTATTAGGTAGGTACTTCTGAGAGCTAGCTAAGACAAATTGTTAATTTTATTCGACATAAGAAAATGTTATTTGTTACTGGTCTCTTTGAATCATTTTGTATTATTTCTGTCGCAACTTTGACTGAATCTCTACTGCTTTTGTATTGCATTGTTGAAACTGCATGTATTAAAAATAATTTTCGTAGTCCAGTCAAAACATAAATAATTTTAAGAGAGTACTCTACTGTATAAAATCATTAGAAGTAACTGTTTTGCTGTTAGTTACGGTAAATAGAATAGAGCTGGCAACGTTGCATTTTTGTTAGTTTTCTCGATTATTCCATAAAAATTGAATGAAAATTAAAAATTCTGATAGAACACTTCTTAAAAACGAATTAATGTTTATGACCGGTTCAGATACTTATTATTATTTTACCGGAATAGGTCTATAACAAATAATTATTGGTGTAGACACATTATTTTATATATTAAGAAGTGTTCTATCAGTGTTTTTAATTTTCATTCAATTTTTATAGAATAATCAAGAAAAACTATCAAAAATGCAACGTCGCCAGCTTAGCAGGAATAAACGCTCTAAAAGTTTATTCGAAGAAGCAATGTAAAGCCAAATGTTTGATTAAATGTTTGTAGCATGACAGGCGACGTCAGTTGTGTTCTGGGATGGCGTACATTGATAAGTAGCAGTATTTAATTTGTGTGAAAAAAGGAAAATTCAATGACTCCATTATTTCACTAAAAGTCGCTGAAGTAAAATTGTTTAGTTTGACGAGGACGATCTGTTTTAATTTTTTGCTCATATTACATTACAGGCCACACTGTATAATATTTTGTAATTCAATTGTTCCTTTACTGATTGAGAGTTCTTGTCAACTTCCCTACAGATAAATACTTAAAAATTGTTTTATTACCCAAGAGCTCAGTTGCCGGCGGGTCTAGGTATAGTGATTTATTAGTTTGACTTGTTGTACTTAATCTATTTTCCGCACAAAACTTTAAGTTCCCTCTGAAGTTAGGTATGCCTGTGCACACCCAACTTTATACCCACTTATCGCTTCAATGCCGTCCTGTTGACGCCTATTTTTCGACAACTGCGCGGTGCTATTCTTCGGCGCAAAGTACGCTAACTTCAAAGGGAACCAGAAGTTTTGTGCCAAGTCTAACGTTTAACGAAAGGTTATAGTTTATGGAGCGTAATTAAAAACAGTATAACTCGGTTACAATATTTAATTCTGTATTGAGTCTTACAAGAGTTTGACCGAATCTCTCTACAGCATTTTGCTTTAAATTGTTGAAATTGCATTTAGATTAGGTTGGTACATAGTAATTCGCCGTAGGTAATCATTACCTGTGAATGGAACTAAATCCATTGTAATCAGATCACAATCCCACCTGCTAGAAAAGTATTAAAAATGTAGTCTACTTCGATAATATTTTAAGAGCGTTTATAGCTGCTGAGCTGGCAACGTTGCATTTTTGTTAGTTTTTCTCGATTATTCCATAAAAATTTAATAAAAATTAAAAATGTGGTCGGATAGAACTGTTCTTAATGTGTCTACTGCAATAATTATTCGTAGACTTTTATTTTCTTTATTGCTCTTAATAAATATTTGTTAGTTTTTAAAGAATATACAAGTATCACGAATAATTATTGCAGTAGACATTAACTTAAGTATTTCTAACAGTTCTATCAGACCACATTTTTAATTTTCATTGAATTTTTATGGAATAATCAAGAAAACTAACAAAAATGCAACGTTGCCAGCTCAGCAGGTATTCATGAATAGGGCGTGCAAAACCGGACAGTTGTCAAAACCGGTTTTGAATTGCGGTTTTGAGAGCCCAAAACCGGAAACCGGTTTTTTCCCCGGTTTTGGCAATATTTTTAAATATTTTTTTATTACGGTAGTAATGGTAGAATTTGAACAATTAAATCATATTTGTAGATAGTTTTGTATACCCACAATAAAAATAAAAATTAATTATTATAATTACAATATTGAAAAAATGAAAAAATATTTATTTTATGAAAAACATTCTTACAAAATTAAGGGTTGGGGCTTCCTACTAAGTAAATATTATACTTGTATCAGGAAGCCCCGCAATATAATCAGAACATTACAAACTGCATTTAAAAAAATAATCAGTTATGTTGAGCATTATTAATAATTATTATTTTCAATTACTTTATTACTTTAATCTGAAATTAACGCGATTAATACATGAAATAACTACCTACCGAATAATTCGTTTAAGTTTGTATCCGTATATCTATTGTTAATCTTACCTATTTCGAGGGTATTCTGGCAAAACAGAATAAGTGCAATTTTTTTTAAAGTCACAATAGTAGTAGTTATAGAGTAGTTACAGTTGTTTTCTGCTTTATTTATCTAGCAAAACCGTATAAAAAATAAACCACTGTCTTATCCGGTTCTGCCAGAATATCCTCGATTTATTTAAACCTACTTAAAATGTGTCTGTTTGCGCATTTTAAGCATTATTATTTTCAATTACAATAGATTTGAATAGATATACTATACGGCTACAAACTTAAACAAATTATTCGGTAGGTAATTATTTCATTTAAAGGAATTTATATATGGTATGGCTTAGAAGCCATTGGTAGTAAATGTCATTGGGAGCACTTATAGTACTACTAGCTTTTGCCCGCGGCTCCGTCCGCGTAGTATTCGATTATCACGCGCTGTTTCCTCGGGAACTGTGCATTTTTCCGGGATAAAAAGTAGCCTATGTCACTTTCGGGCCCATAAACTATCTCTGTGCCAAAAATCACGTCGATCCGTCGCTCCGTTACGGTGTGACAGACGCAAACATACAAACACACTTTCGCATTTATATTATTAGTATGGATGGATAGGGTTTTGCATTCGAAAAAAGTTGATTTAAATCAAAATGTAGGTACTTCAATCAATAACAGAAAAACCGGAGGTAACTCCGGTTTTGTGTTTCAAAACCGGTTTTGAAAAATCGATAAATATTGTCCGGTTTCCCGGTTTTCACCGAAACCGGAAAACCGGTTTTGCACGCCCTATTCATGAACGCTCGTAAATAAGTACCTTGCTAGCAGACGAGCAGGCGCAATGGTGATTGCAATGGATTTAGTTTCATTACATAATCTATATTAAAAAAATGTTATCCATACATAATAAATGATGTTTACTTTGTAATTGTAACACTTGTTTATTTCTTAACTATTCCTCAACAATAGCAACAGCTGCATTTGCTGCTACTGTTGGGCAACAGTATCCGGTACTGTGTTGTGTTCGTTAGTTATGTAGATGCTACTTTTCCACTACAGTAAGAGCTACTGTAGTGAAACAGTAGCAACTACATAACTAACGTACACAACACGGTAGCGGGTACTGTTTCCAAACAGTAGAAGCAACTTCAGTAAATCAGTAAGAACTACTGTAGTGAAACAGTAGCAGCTACGTATTGAACAGTAGCTGATACTGTTCCCAAACAGTAGTAGCAACTGCAGTAAACCAGTAAGAACTACTGTGGTGAAACAGTAGCAGCTACGTACCGAACAGTAGCTGATACTGTTCCCAAACAGTAGTAGCAACTGCAGTAAATCAGTAAGAACTACTGTAGTGAAACAGTAGCAGCTACGTACCGAACAGTAGCTGATACTGTTTCCAAACAGTAGTAGCAACTGCAGTAAATCAGTAAGAACTACTGTAGTGAAACAGTAGCAGCTACGTACCGAACAGTAGCTGATACTGTTTCCAAACAGTAGTAGCAACTGCAGTAAATCAGTAAGAACTACTGTAGTGAAACAGTAGCAGCTACGTACCGAACAGTAGCTGATACTGTTCTCAAACAGTAGTAGCAACTGCAGTAAACCAGTAAGAACTACTGTAGTAAAACAGTAGCAGCTACGTACCGAACAGTAGCTGATACTGTTCCCAAACAGTAGTAGCAACTGCAGTAAACCAGTAAGAACTACTGTAGTAAAACAGTAGCAGCTACGTACCGAACAGTAGCTGATACTGTTCCCAAACAGTAGTAGCAACTGCAGTAAATCAGTAAGAATTACTGTAGTGAAACAGTAGAAGCTACGTACCGAATAGTAGCTGATACTGTTCCCAAACAGTAGTAGCAACTGCAGCAAATCAGTAAGAACTACTGTAGTAAAACAGTAGCAGCTACGTACCGAACAGTAGCTGATACTGTTCCCAAACAGTAGTAGCAACTGCAGTAAATCAGTAAGAATTACTGTAGTGAAACAGTAGAAGCTACGTACCGAATAGTAGCTGATACTGTTCCAAAACAGTAGTAGCAACTGCAGCAAATCAGTAAGAACTACTGTAGTGAAACAGTAGCAGCTACGTACCGAACAGTATCTGATACTGTTCCCAAACAGTAGTAACAACTGCAGCAAATCAGTAAGAACTACTATAGTGAAACAGTAGTAGCTACGTACCGAACAGTAGCTGATACTGTTCCCAAACAGTAGTAGCAACTGCAGTAAATCAGTAAGAACTACTGTAGTGAATCAGTAGCAGCTACGTATTGAACAGTAGCTGATACTGTTCTCAAACAGTAGTAGCAACTGCAGTAAATCAGTAAAAACTACTGTAGTGAAACAGTAGCAGCTACGTACCGAACAGTAGCTGATACTGTTCCCAAACAGTTGACGTTAACTGATTTATTCAGTTACATTACCTGTGGTATGTTACTGTTTCCCTCTACTGTTTTCTTTAACTGTTTTCCTTAACTGTTTTCACTAACTGACTTGTTAAGTTAAATTTACTGTGTCAAGTTACTGTTTCCCTTTACTGTTTTCTTTAACTGTTTTCCTTTACTGTTTTCCTTTACTGTTTTATTTTTACTGTTTCCCTTAACTGTTTCGACAGTAAAATTTACTGTTTTACCTTTACTGTTTTTAAACAGTTAATGTTACTGGATATCACGGTTGGCTCCATTTTAACTGATTTTATCAGTTAAATTTAATGAAATTTCAGTAAATTTTACCGATTATTTTTTTCAGTGCATATTTACGATAAGGGAAGCTAATTATTTGTGCTTTTTTTTCTGCAATAGTGTAACATTACGAAGTGAAACATTCTTCATGAAAAAAGTAAGTATACTACTTATGTCATATGTAGAATTTAGCCTATATTTACGAAACGGAAAACGATTTTTTATTGGTAACATTTAGAAATATGCCATATTGTTAGTTGGTTTCAGAGATGATTAGCAATAAAAACTTCAAGTGGCAGAGCAAAAGAAGAAAGGTCTTCTCGGATTTATTAATGAGAATCCTGGACATCAGCCTGTAAGAGATAAGGATGGCCCAGAAACAGCTTAAGAACAATAAGAGCTTCTGAAGGCGGGGAGATCCCCGGTCATTAAAATCCTTCAAAGGATCTTTAAGGCCGTTCCCTGAGCCAAATACGCAAAACTAGCCCAAGAATAATGCTACTTTTCTACGAAACGTTGATATTTGTAGACTTGGGAAAAATATATATCATTCTTGATTATATTATCTTGTCAAAGACAGCTTTCGATACACGATTCATCACACTTCGCTCGATACAATTAATTCCCAAAGTAACCTCCAACGCGAATTTTTAAAAGAACTTTACTTGTTTTTTTACTACGTGACACTATGAAACAAAAAATAGAGAAAAATCTATCATAACTTAAATAGTCCTTTGACAGCTTCCGAATTTCAATAATTTGAGGCAATATTTTTAAATTAAATAAAAATCGACAAATTCTATCGTAAAAAGAAATTGACTTACGGCCTGCAGTGTCTATCTCCGTCATTCTTTCGAAATGTGACAGTGACCGCTGAGCGCTCGTGCTAGACGGACATGTACTAAGTTTCCCCAAAAAAATACAAGATTTTATTTCATTTGCCTTGCAAATATATTATTGTAGTGTTACTAGTAAAAACTGTGTTGAGTGTCCTACTGATATACCACCGTGTGCGTGTGTATTATGGGTAACAAACAATTGAATAAGAAGGAAAAATCTCGAAAGACAACTCATAAGATTCTAAAAAACGATGGAACTAACGTAAGTAAAAAATATATTTATTAAACAGTGACAATAGTATTTATTTCGTTATTTATAATAAAACTATTAATTTGAAAGCCTCGGTGGCGTAGTGGTTTCACCGATAGGATATATAAGTAGTAGGCGACCTTGATCAGTCAAATGTGGCGAGAGTTCGAATCACAACTGATAACTAAGCTTTTTGCTTTTTTATTTTTAGGTAAAAGAGAAAATTTGATATTTTTGAAGCCGAACAAAATACAAAATCTTCGGACTACATCGAGTGAGTATAATTAAATTACTTGATTTATGCTGTTTTATCCCTAGCTACGTAAAACAATACAAAACAATTTAGGTATCTTTATTTACAGACTGCAAACGGTGCAAATTTTTGCAGGTGGTAGGACCTTGTGCAAGGTACGCCCGGATTGCTACCACCATCTTGATCGCTAATCCTGCCGTGAAGCAGCAGTGCTTGCACTGTTGTGTTTCGGCGCGGAGAGTAAGACAGCCGGTGAAATTACTGGCACTTGAGGTATTCCAACTTAGGCCTCTAGCACAGAATATATAATAGTACTAACGTACCTCTAGGTTGGCAACGCATCTGCAATACCCCTGATGTTGCAGATGTTTATGGGCGGTGGTGATCTCTTACCACCAGGAGACCCACTTCCTCGTTTGCCTTCCAGTCGAATAAAAAAAAAATGGTAACTTAATCTCCGATTTTATAAACCGCTGGCACCTGTAGCGAGTAAGTTCTAATCTCCAATAGACTTTATTTATCCTTATAAATATAAAAATACCAACCTACCTAGGTCGCATGTAAATTCGTGCGTTGCGATAAATACCTTACTACCCACAGCGGCGCGTACCTATGAAAAGAATGGTCGCGTGACCTTAGTTTTTTTTTATTCGACTAGAAGGCAAACGAGCAAGTGGGTCTCCCGGTGGTAAGAGATCACCACCGCCCATAAACATCTGCAACATCAGGGGTATTGCAGATGCGTTGCCAACCTGGAGGCCTAAGTTGGAATACCTCAAGTGCCAGTAATTTCACCGGCTGTCTTACTCTCCGCGCTGAAACACAACAGTGCAAGCACTGCTGCTTTACGGCAGGAGTAGCGATCAAGATGGTGGTAGCAATCCGGGTGGCCCTTGCACAAGGTCCTACTACCTGCAAGTTAGATATAGGGAATTAAAAAACCGGTGAGAACTAAAAACTGGTTAATAACTACATCGACGGATACAAAACCGGTTAACCGGTTTTTTGCAAACTGTTTAAAATTGAAGTATTAGATGATAATTTTACTATTATTGGTTGTTATTGATGTTAACGGCGTATTTTGTGAGATTTAAATATACTCTCTACTAATAAGGGAAGGTGGGTTACAGTGGATCATGGGTAACAGTGGTCCAGTTGAATGAAGTTTTAACTCATTTATTTATTAAATTGTTTAATAGTCTTTTATCACAAGTAAAAAACAAAGCTAGCCCACTAATATAAAATCACGATGTAAAACAAAAATCGGTTAAAATTCAGTGTAATCAAGTGTAATCAGTTAAAATCAGTGAAATCGTAAAATTATATGATAGAGTTTCATATCCATTATGCCATTGACTCTCACGAGATCACCAACTTTATCACCCGAAAAACATCCCCAGACCATAACTGATCAGTGACCCAGTCCGCCACTGTTGGCACACGCGTAGCTTTGCCTTTCGTTCGCCTTCTTGTCGTCGAATATATTTGACGATGTCTCCCCCCAAAAATGCAATTTCGATTCGTCGTAAAATAAAACTTTTGACCACTGCTCAGGCGTCCAATCTTTGTATTTTTGTATCTTTGTCCTATTATTCAGAGAATAATATTATCCTTTATATTAAATACATAGCTAGAATAACATTGTTTTAACTTCGCGTACCAGATTTGTGTCTAGGGAATGCAAACCGGGTAACAAACCGGTCAAAACCGGTTTTTTATAATTTTCGGCAGTTATTAACCAAATTAGAAATAGTCCTTAAGTATGTGTAAATTGCCTAAAATAGATACCCCAGAATAATCTTCAGACTAGAAAACGACGAATATAGCGTGGGAACGTTTTTTTTTTAAACAAGAATACACACTCGTATTTCTTCGTGTAGTGGACAACAAGAAGTTGGTTCATCTTTTTAATTAAATTTCGTCATCAATATGCTGATAAAACATACGAGCCAAAAGGAAAAATTACATTGCTGAAGCTACAATACCGGTCAAAAGTTTAAGTTCATTCTGTGAAATAAGGTTTTCATATTAAATTATACTGATATTAAAATATAGCATATACTTTGAATTTATACGTTTCATTAGGCCCATGACTACCTAGTAAGAAAATAAATACTTATTCGAGGAATTGTTCTATTGTAAATATAATATTTTCTCTTTTTCCTATGAAATTTTATAAATTCCGCAATTATTAAAAATAGGTCCTCAAAGTTGATCTGAGTGTCGAAACTCGTGCTCTTAATGTAGGTCTGTCCAATGAAGGCTTCACGAGTTCACGACACGAAAAATTGTTGAAAAATGAAGGTTTCCCAAACTGCTGTCATAAGTGCTTTGAAACGAAAACGTGATTTTAATTCCAGTCGATTTCGTTTAGGTACGCCAAGTCACGTCAAAAAGCGAAAACAATTTTATTTAAGCCCAGAGCAAACGCCAACAAACTCGAACTGCTAAAGAAATTCGCGAAGAACTCAACGCCATAATCAGTCAGTATCCGTTTCGATGGTGGTGGAAGTATGTTACGTAAACAGAATATGGGTAAAAGATTGTAATGGGCTCAAAAATACAGAGATTGAACGCCTGAGCAGTGGTCTAAAGTTTTATTTTACGACGAATCGAAATTGCAATTTTTCGGGGGAGACATCGTCAAATATATTCGACGACAAGAAGGCGAACCAAAGGCAAAACTATGCGTGATGCCAACAGTGGAGGACTGGATCACTGATCAATTATAGTCTGGAGATGTTTTGCGGGTGATAAGGTTGGTGATTTCGTGAGAGTCAATGGCATAATGGATATGAAACTCTATCATAACATTTTGCAACTTCACGCTTTTCCATCCGAAAAACGAATTTTAACTGATATTTTTTTTACATTGTGATGTTTTATACAGGTTAGGTTTGTTTTTACTTACTTGTAATAAGAGGCTATTAAATAATTTTGTAAATAAATGAGTTAAAACTTCATTCAACCGGAATCACAAAAATTTCATTTATTTAGAACTTAAATATGTACTTTTTTACTTACTAGGTGCCCGATGGGAACACACAAATACTCCCAAAATATTAAATTCCGAATTCGCTAATTCCGATTTTCACAATTCCTAAGACATATAATTCCGATTACTTAAAAACATGTATATCATTTTTCCGAATTTCAAAATATCGATTTTTTATATCCAATTTTTAAAACTCCGAAGAATTAAAAACACGAAATGTTATTGGCCTGAAGTACAGTATTCCGATTACCAAATTTCCGAAATGACATCGCCAATTCGGAAATATGACATTCGGCAAAATAAACTGCGTGGTTTTAATAAGCGGAAACTTGAATTTCGAATCTTGAATAAATATCAATTAATTTAGGTAACTTGAACTGCATAGGATAGGTTAGGTTAGAATTGCGTCAAAGCGCGAAGCGCCTTAACTGCGCGGAATAGGAGCTCCGTGATGCAGAAATCCATCGAACTTGTAACACATTGCTGAAAATGAATAACAGTTATTACTTTTTTAGACCAATCTAACCTACCTAACCTATTCATAGCTTACGTTTAGAAGTCGGGATTTATTATTGATCGGTGTAATGTTACTCGGAATTTTTAAAATCGGTATTTTAGTAATTGGAATTCGTATTTTTGACATTTCGGATTATTATTGAGTCGAACTTCTTATTGTTAAATTCGATGTATTAAAATTCGGAAATTTGAAAATCGTAATTTAAAAAATGACGATATGTTTAAGTTTCGGATTTATAAAAAATCGGAATAGTCATAGTAGGACTTTAAAAACATTCGGAATTATAAAAATCGGTATTTTGAAGTTCGTGATTCCGACTTTCGGAATTTCTTAATTCTTCTTTTTCTGAATTTCTTTCGGTATTTATGTAGTGTACCCGTGCCCTATACACCGCAACATTACCTCTCGTTTCGATGCTGAGACGATGACTAGTTTGGCAAGCGGGGGCGTAAGAGCAACAACTTCGAATCCACTCACGGGCATGCTTGTAATACACATAAAATTATACCAAAAGATCCACTGTTACCCATGATCCACTGTAACCCACCTTCCTCTATTAATACAGAGTATATTTAAATAATTATTTAAATCTCACAAAATACGCCGTTAACACCAATAGCAACCAAGAATAGTAAAATTATCGTTTTCAAATAGTTTGCAAAAAAACTGCTAAAAACCGGTTAACCAGTTTCGAATCCCTCAATACGGTTATTAACCGATTTTTGGTTTTTACTGGTTTTTTCATTCTCTATTTGCGTCGTAAATTGATTAATCACAAAGTTCTTATAATCTATCGTGCAGGGCTTACTTCTGTTTCTCTCGTTAGTTCTTTGCCACCGGTGCTTTATACATATGTCCATAACAAATTGTAAATGCTAACACATTTAATATATTTTCAGTTACAAATATCGTTCGATGTGGAAGAAGAGGTTCCAGACAAAACAGTTGATCGAAGAATTGTCGCAGTTATTAGTATTTTTTTTTACAAAATTACAATTTATTTGCAATCATGGACCCTTAGAATGCGGTATTCAAAAGAATGCAGTTCGTTGGAGAAGTACCTAAAAACATGGGCTAACATCAAAATTTATGTTTCGGTGTATAAACAATATTGTTTTTGAAATAAGAGTTGACTTCATTAAAATGAATATTTAATTTACACTGTGCTCTATTTTATTACTTCAATTTAACTTTAACGCCATCTATGCGATCCAGCATGCTTTTTTCGGTCTAGTAATACGTTTTACAAATCAGTGTCCTGTTAGTTCAGTTGAGTCGCCACTTCTTACGTGGCGCTGTTGTATCGGCAATAATCGGCATTGTATCGAGGGGCGGGACGGCTGGCGCGGGGGAGGGGCTCGATTTTAGAATTCGTTTGGGTACGGGAACGGCCTTAATTCCGTCTTTTCAAAGCGTTGTACACGCCAAAAGCATGGAACAAGATCGTTGTGGTGTTGTTCTTCAAGTAGGGCGATAACACCTTATTGAAGAACTACAGGCCAATCTCGCTGTTGAGTCATGTTTATAAGCTGTTTTCCAGGGTCATAGTAAATCGTCTTCCAACCACCCGAACAAGCCGGGTTGTGGAAAGGCTGTAGTACTGTAGATCACATAAGTACACGCTGCAGCAGGTCAATCAGAAGAAAGAAGAGTAAAACTTGTCTAGACATTAGTGGACTATGATATGACTGATTCGATCGAAACATGGGCAGTGCTTGAGTCTCTCCAGTGATGCCATATGACTATCGGTATATCGAAGTGTTGAAGTATTTGTATAGAAACGCTACTTACTGTGTCGGTCGGAGCACAGGAATAGAGTTTCAAGGCGATTCCCTTGAAAATCTCCAAAACTGTTTACTGCCGCTCTGAAAAACGCCTTCAAGCTGGCTGGCTGGAATCGAAAGAACTAGGCATCAATGTCAACGGCGAATACATTATGCACCTTCGGTTTGCCGAAGATATTCTGGTCACGGCAAAGTCGATGGAAGAACTCAGCACGATATTCGATGGCTTCAATCGAGTCTCCCAATGGGTAGGCCTCAAAATGAACATGGACAAGATAAGGTCATGTTGAATCTCCGTGTGGTGACTGCCCCTGTTATGGTTGAGAGTTCGGTTCTTGAAGTTGTCGACGCGTATATCTAGAACAAACTGCCCAATTAAGTAGGTTCAACTTCGAAAAGGTGCTCAATCGTCGCATCCAACTCGGATGGGCAGCGTTTGTGAAACCCTCAGATCCTTAAGACGAAAGTTTTTAACCCCAGTGTGAGATGGCATATTGGCCTTTTAAATAGGCTCAGAGTTGCTTAGCGAGCTATGGAAAGAGCTATGCTCGGAGCTTCTTTACGGGATTGAATCAGAAATGAGGAGATACTTAGAAGAACGAGGGTAATCAACATAGCCAAGTGAATTAGCTTGTTGAAGTGGCAATGGGCCGGCCATATAACACGGAGAACAGATGGTCTTTGGCACTGAAAAGTTCTCGAATGAAGATAGCGAATCGATAAGCGCAGCATAGAACGTCCACCAACGAGATAGACGGATGACCTGGTTAAGGCCGCGGGTTCACGGTGGAATCGGATGCAGGTCACTTCCAACCGAAGCAACTGGAAATCTATAGGGGAGGCCTATGTCCAACAGTGGACCTCCTACGGCTGATATGATAATAATATTTCAGTCAATGTTATCCCACAGGAACACTACCGGTATTAAAGGTATTATCCTATGTCCTAGAAGATTTTGTTCATATGAGGATAATTTGATTTTGATAGGTAACAAGTTTTACAATTATTATGTTTTGTTTTTGAAGTACTAAATTTTTTGTTCTGAATTCTGAAGTGTATAAAATACATTAAAAACTCTTTGGTACGGTACATAATTATAAATCTCGTGATAATAATGTGATTTAATATGCTTGAATAGATGTTGTATTATGATAAAGGGACATTAATTAAGATAATTGAAAGTATCGCAAACGTTAATGTGCAATTAAAAACAAAATGTATGATCTTCTCCGACGTCGGAAGTCGTGTTCAGACCTTGTTGACAATAATTTTAATAAAAATTTTGTGCACAATACAAGATGGGCCGTTGTTAAAGATAAATTTATGTTATATTTTGTCTGATACGACATTATTCGTGATAAAATTTACTTAATCACATGACTTAAACACAAATAGGTCGTTATTTGTCATACATTCTTGTATTATTGTGTAAGTATTACGACTTGTGACTTTCTTGCTCATAATAAAATTAAAAATATTAAGACTTAACTCGAAGTGGTCACTGTTTTTATTATTTTATTGATATAAAGATGTGCCATTTCATTATAATTTTATACTACAGCTATTCTCGATTAACCAAGGGACTGAATAGCACATAGAAGAATGTATTTAAGTTTATTTTAATACGAGATATTTTGAAATTAAATTTGTTTTATTTTCAAATCGCTCTACTGAAAAAAGTTCGATTTTGAGTTGGGCCGTTTTAATTGATAAGCAGCGAATTGTTCTAAACACAAAGTAAGTACTTACTTAGGAAAATGGACTTCTAAGTCACGGTTCGAAAGTGCTATGGTCGCCCTTTTGTTTTGAGAACTTGGTTGGCACACTTCTGTATCATGTGAAAACTAATTTTACCATTTATTTGGAAGCACTACGCAGTAGAAGCATGTTTGCGTGACTCCACACGGCCCCAAAAGCTAGTTTTTTCTTACTGTTAGTTACTATAGACATAAAGCTTTTATACGGAAGGGACTACATCCACTACACTTCCTATATATTCATGCAAGATGTGAATACACTTTTTGTGCTAACGGTCTTCAATGACAAATACTGAATCGCTCCTTAGCCTTACATGTGTGCGTGTTTCCCGCCTTTAGAACGATTTAAATCAAAGAAAATATATATGTTTATACTATTATAGGTTTGTAGTGTGTACACAATAGGTCTAGTGAAGCGCATCGCCGGATTGACAATAAATGGCCGCCGGGCGGAGCGTATTACATTACGGCCTTTTGTGTTATCCAAGCGAGCAAAGATTGTATAGGCAACATATTTTGTAGACTTAAACGAGTGAAAATCATCCGAAGGTCCGAAGAAAATAATAGAGAGATGATAAGTAACTAATTTCCGAAGGCTAGCCGCATTAGGGTCGCTAATCGACCTGTTTTCCAGGACCTGATTTAGGGGTGACCTGGGGCGTTATGAATATTTTTTAAGAAGCGTCCTGGGATTTTTAAAGTCCTCTGGTACTGGTAATATGGGTATTTTAAAATTGGTACGCTACTTTATAACCTTTATGTGCATGCTGCCCGAATTTAAAAGGTCTTGTATTTAAAACGTTACGTTACTAAAGGTTTCATCACAATTTTGAGCACAGGCCCAGAACGAGCGTTTGAGCGGAAGTTTCCACACAGCTCCATTGAGGATAGGGATGTTGACGTACTTTTTATGAGCTGTCAAAACACAATTTTTCCATAGAGTTTCAATGGCAATAGCGACTTATGACGTCATTATCCGCCAACTCAATCAACTAACTATTTATTTGTTTTAAAGCAACAAAAAATCTAATTTTACAGTAAATCGAAAATTAATCTGGTTTTCAGGGCTAAAATAAAGCGTTTTTTTACTGGAGTTGTGCCTTCGAATTATTTTTTAATGGCTTCAACATCCCTATTGGGAATATCAAACACACCATTGAATTAAACGGCAGATGTCTGCCGACTGATGATGAAGTGGTGACTTAGCACAACATTTGTTATCTCCTTGTTATTCCTGCACTTTGATTCAGTCTATGTGATTGCAATTGTCGGTCTGCCTATTCGAACGCCACCTCTAAATAACACAACCCACTAGCAAATTTGCGTATCCAACTGAATAAAAGGTGACCATTATTCATTCATTGTACCGACAGAAACAAAAGAACAACAAATTGTAAACGGCCTATACAAACTCTATTAACCTCAAAAGGTCTCGACACAAATCTTAACAACGTTCTACATATACTACCTACCTACCTATACTATTATTGTATTTTACTTTTATCAACCCCAATAGAAAAATTTCAGAAAAATTTCATATTTTCGAATCTGCTCTTTTGCTCGGCGAAATCTAAGATTATTTAAAACGAGAAAGTTATTCTGTTGCTCCAGACGAGTTTCGAACCCACACCTCTTGGCTATAAGCAACGAGTAACTACCAACTGTACCACATCGTCCGCAACTCCTGCAACCAACCCATCCGAAAACTTTCATCGCTTACATACAGACAGTCATAGTGCGGTGTAGTGTATTGTATTGCAGTTACCATACCTCAAGCCATAATGACGCTATTTGCTAGACAATACGTGTTATTTTTGGTTATTTTCCCTTAGATCTGAGGCCGTAGATACAGTCGAAGAAACTGAACCGCGTGCCAGGGAGCCTTTTCGTTGCAAATGTCATGTCAACATTCCATACGTCTGCCAAAGAAATGAAAGTGAAAATTTGCAGAAAGATTCCTCGTTGGTACACGAAACAGTTTCTTGGACTGTATGAGTACTTTCCTTTTCCAACTAACATACTAAAACAATAAACATTTAACTACTTAGTGGAATTTGATGTTTAAACTACATATCGTAACTAGAGCGCGCCAAGGTCAATAAAAAAAGGTAGTATACTAATTATGAGTCATTAAGCCCTTAAACAGCTGTAATGTTAATTAACTTTAATGGAAATTCCGACAACACATTCCATACTTATGCGCAAAAAACACGACTTTAATAACGAAGTATATAATGCAGGTACCTACAATTGTCCATCGACCCGTCCCTAATATATAAATCAGTGGAGGAGTGGCGTTGCGACAGCTCGATTCTGATCGAGTAACCTAAAAAAAAACATTCGCGATTCTAACTTATATTATTAGTATGTAATTAATATCACACATAAATTAAGAACTTTACACTGTTTTACACTGTCTAAATTATGTTCATTTTTGATTATCTTTTAAACTTTTTTTTGTAGTTAGGCTACGAGTGTCTTGGACAAATTTTCAATTGACCTGTTGAATGTTTCTTTATGATGACGCGTGCCGCACTGGGTATAGTTAGAATTACTATTATTTATTTCCATTGTGACACGCGAATTAGTTATACATTTGTGTGAATAATTTTCGTGTCACAATAAAAAAACTTTAATTAAGGTAATTTTAATTATCTACGTTAAGGTATGCAAATTTTTGGTTTTAACTGATCTACGAGCTATAGAAAAAAATCACGCAAACAAAAGTGCAAACTTACCGTTTGTTTATAAATAAACAATAATTTCACCAAAACAGTTTCACTTATAAGGATTGAATGCTATATATCCCTTATAGAAATCCTATGTCAACAATATAAAGTCTCAGTCTATATTATTGTTAAACACATCACATTTTACACAACAACACTCTCGTGTTGTTTACTAAAGACTGAAAAACGATGAAACGCGTCTAAAAAGATTAGCCGTCGTGTCGTCATCATGACGTAGGGTGCTACGTACTAAGATAAATGGATGAGAGGTGCCGTCTTAAGGAAAAAGGACATGGTGACGTTTTTAGGAAGTGGCATTGTGATGATTATTCCAGTAGAGTTCGAAGGACGATTTACCAGCTGTTAAAGTTAAATCTTCTTCTGTGTACATAATTGTATAAACAAAAATGATTCACCGAAATGCATAACTTCCGAATAATGGCACCAAATTGGATATTTGTTTTTTGTGTTCGTTATTGTCAGGACGGGGTTTTTGTGAAGAAAAAAAAAAGAAACGCGGGCGGGCAACAGTTTAGTATAGATAAATTTTAATCATGATTCACAAAGATCTTGACTTAGTAAGAAATTAAGCAAAGCTTGCGTACATAGTATACTACACCCGTGAGGTGTCGGGTTAGAATTACACCTCTCTGTTTCTTCCGTGGATGTCGTAAGAGGCGACTGAGGATATCGGTTAAGTTATACAGTAAGCGACAGGCTAGTAGCCTGTCACTATAGTATCTTTTTTTTTGTCAAACTTAAAACTAAAATTGCTAAA
Source organism: Choristoneura rosaceana (assembly GCA_037349165.1). Taxonomy (NCBI): domain Eukaryota; kingdom Metazoa; phylum Arthropoda; class Insecta; order Lepidoptera; family Tortricidae; genus Choristoneura; species Choristoneura rosaceana. The sequence continues at coordinate 2,556,827 of JAZBNJ010000002.1, forward strand.
AGTGGCTCCGAAGCGGTAACGTAACGTGTGCTCTGCCTACCCCGTTTGGGAATACAGGCGTGATGTTTGTGTGCCTATGTGTGTGTACTTTATAGTAGTTACTAGGTAACGGGCTCGCTCTCTTGATTAATGAGGGTTGAAAACGTAAGATAGACTGGCGATAGCGCCAGATAGCCCTTGATTGATCAAGGTAGAGAGGCGCCTCTCAAAAGATGCCGTCATAATTCATTATGAACTGGAAATTAGAAAAAGACGCCCTTTGCTATCTGGCGATTCTGGCGCCTGGAGCGAACGCTCCTGCTTTACCACAGGGCCGGCGCTGACTCGCAAGGTCTACAGCTACAGAACCACTGCTACATTCGTTGTGACGACTATTCTAAACTAAAACAGCTTTGCTACAAATAATTAAGTAGGTTAGTAGACATTGACATGCGTAACGTATATTAGATTGGTTAATAGATCAAAGGATTCATATTTGACTTGACTCGCGTCTAGGTCTCGGTGTCGGGCGGGGTCGGATTTGTCTTCGTAGATTACGGTCAAAACGGTTTGGTGCAAGTTATGAGTGAGGCTTGTCGCCCGAGGAGTCCTCGGGTACACGTGAAAGACAGAGCTACGTTTTTGTGTTATGCATAATTCGCCATCCATGTTGCAAATGAACTCAACATTTAGCTTTAGCGTCTTGCCTAGTAGGTATTTTACATACTGTATAATATATTGAATATTTTTGTGTTTTTAGATATTACTTATAAGATTTTTTTTTGTTCTTGTGTAAATGAATGTCTTTCTCCCCCTCTCTCAGACAAAAAAAATAAATACTCGTACTAAGGGGAAACCGGTGGATGCAGATAGGAAGCTATCGTTGATTGTGGGGTTCTATGGAGGCATTTATTCAAGAGTGGACGTCTTCCGACTTATTAGAAAACTACAAATTCTTGTGACTTGATCCACATATGAAATAAAGCAGACACGGCCGGTATTTATAGCCCAGCATCACATGTCTTAGATTTGGGGCAACGACACTCCGTGGGCGAGTACCTATATACGGGTGAGTAAATAGATTTGCATCCAATTTCGCGATGACGAACCTGTCGGGGACCCGGTAAAAGTATAACGTTCACATAGCAACAGTGAGAAGTATTGCCACAAGGGCCGCAAATAATTAGGGTAGACTGGAAGAAATTATAGTTAGGACATTTAGTAATTAGGGTAGATTGTGGTTAATATATACGAGGGCTGCACTGAAAGTTTCGGGAATTCAAAACTTAGAAACTTAATTTTGGCACATATTATACCATTTTATAATCTCTAAAGTTTCAGTATCTTAACCCACTAGCCACATAGAAAAAAAAAGTAATGGTTCGATTTCAATTGTTTTTTGAAGTCGTCGAGTCGCTGATGAAAATGGAATTGTCCCGTGAAAACTTAAGAGCTATGATTTATTACGATTTTAAAAGTGGATTAATACAAAAAAAATCTGGAGACCGGATGATTGCTGCTTTTGGTAATGAAGCATCTTCAAAGACTACAATATACAGGTGGTATTCAGATTTTAAACGCAACCGTGTATCACTCACGGACGATGTGCGTGAGGGTCGACCAAAATCGGCCGTCACTCAAGAAAACATTGATGCTGTGCGTCAAAAGATAAAAGATGACCGGCATGTGACATACTGGGAAATTCAAGAGTGCTTGGTTATTAGAATGAGTCAGATACAAATTATTTTATGGGAAGAATTGGGCGTGCAAAAGTTGTTTTCTCGCTGGATCCCTCATTTATTATCTGACGAGCAAAAAGCGACTCGTGTCAATTGGTGCCGCAAAACTTTGAATAAATTCAACGGAGGAGGCTCAAATGCAGTTTTTTGTGTCGTATCGGGTGACGAGTCGTAGATATATGCATATGAGCCTGAATCTAAAAACCAGTCTCGAATATGGGTCTACGAAGATGAGCTCAAGCCGACAAAAGTTATTCGCTCTCGCAGCACAGCCAAGAACATGGTGGCCACGTTTGTCTCCAAATCGGGTCATGTAGGTACTATACCTTTCGAAGATCGTAGAACGGTTAATGCCAATTGGTACACAACTATTTGTTTGCCGAGTATCTTTGATTAACTCCGAAAAAATAACCCTAATCGCCGCATCGTCCTTCACCACGAAAATTCCAGCTCCCACACCGCTCGGAAAACAAATGAGTATCTGAACGATAAAAACGTCGAACTCCTGGACCATCCTCCATACAGCTCCGACTTAAGCCCCAATGACTTTTTCACATTCCCCAAAATCAAGGATAAGTTGCCTGGTCAGCGGTTTCAGACGCTGGAAGAAGCAGTGGACGCCTTTAAAAGGCCATTTTATCGACCCCTACTTAAGCGTTCAATAAGTGCTTTAAAGACTGGTTTAAACGCATGGAAAAGTGCATAAAATATAAGGGCGAATACTTTGAGAAACAATAAAAATACTTTTATCCAATTTAACTGCATACTTTTATCTATTCCCGAAACTTTCAGTGTGACCCTCGTATGTAAAGCCATCAGCGCTGCAGGCGTCTAACGCCTCAGCATTATGCTGAGTCAGCGGCCGTTTCACTTTTGCGGGGGACACACAAAATCGTGTATTTTTATTTTCGTATTTCTTTATTGTTTTGTTTGTGCTTGCTGTCTATTGTTTTTTTTGTTGTATTTGTGTGTCTTTGTGAATGTGAATAAATGTCTTTCTTTCTTCACTTTCTTTCTTTCCATGGTATTTGGGCTGGTATAATTGGTCATCAGGGTAGACTGAAAATTAGGGCTAGGGCATTTGGTAATTAGGGTAGATTACATAAAATAGGGCTGTGGTATTTGGTAATTAGGGTAGATTATAGAAGATAGTGCTATGGCAATTGGGAATTAGGGTAGACTGGTAATTAAGGCTACATTTGTTTAGCAAGTCGCACGTGGTTGCAAATCAAATTTTAGCCACTTCCTGTTGTCTGTCGCATTAAACAAACTTGATTTATTAATGATAGTGTGACAGTAGTCTAGAAGGCTTAATTTTGAACAAAAACTGACTTTCATAAAAAAAATAGCACATGCATTGTTTTCAGTCAGATTTTAGAAAAGTAAAAAAATTATATTTACCATCCGTATGCTTTTCAGCAATAGGATTAGCTTCCATAACCATTACGAGAACCTGTAACAAGAAAATAGTTCATATCAATTATTGAACCAGGCGTTGGTTGAGGTCCAGTATTTATGAATCGTAGGACCCCCTATAAATGCAATTAAAAAGCCAATTAATTAAATAAATTGATTTAAATCATATTCAACATATTTTATAAAAATGATTAAAATATAGTCCATTCAAGTTCCAGGTACACGCCGCTGGTATTTTTAAAATTTCGCTACGATTATTAATTAATTTATCACAATTTTTTTAAGATGTGCTTATTCTAAAAGGGCTTAACTCCAAAACTACGATATAATAGATCCATTACTTTTGTCTAGTCTCTTTAAAAAAAAAAATCACGTAAATCATGCCTAAATCTGAAGTAGACGTTGTCAAAATTTTGACAGCTCTTTTTTCTGTTGAAAAAGGCAAAGGAAACATATCTATTCTGTCGTAGTATTGGCAAATTCAGATACTTTTTTTAAATTTTTTGTATTTTTTTAAATATGGGGAAATAAATTATAATAAATATTTTGCCATGTTCAGGAGGCAAAACTCTTTCGATTCCTGTAGTAATTTACAAGTGTTGAAAAAATGAAATCTTGTCAATTGTATTTTTTTCTGATATTCATATTCGCAAAACATTCACAGAAATTTTGCGAATGCGAATATGTAAAAATATGCGAATACAGTAGGGCCTCGATAATCCGTACACAGGCTAATCCGAACGTCGCTGTAATCCGAACTGCTGACCCTGTCCCCTTCCACCCCCGCCGTAACACCTGAGCTTTGATTTGTTTGTGGTTTGTCATTAGTCTTTGCAAAATTACAGTGTGCATTGCGTGCCACGTGTAATTTGAGGTTATAAATATGGTTCCTACACCTAAACGTAAACATAAAACTTTGACGATTGCTGAAAAGTGTGCTATATTAGACAGCTTAAAAGATGGAGACATACTATAATCCGAATGCTAGTTCGGATTATCGATGTTTTATTTCTAACATATTATAATCCGAACGCTCCGTGAGTCCGAACAGGGGTTGTTTTTTTGAAGTTCGGATTATCGAGGCCCTACTGTATTCTCGAATGCGAATATTCGTTACATCACTACTAGGTACACTTTAAACTAGGAAGTGACGTCACGGCTCCCATATTCAAACGTCATCTTTTTTGTTTGATTGGCAAAAGAAATAATCCGTGCCCTGCCCATTATTTTCCACCTGACGGACTAACCATAGAAACAATTAAATGGCTAAATTTTCATGCATGATATATCACTTATGTTAATGTAATGACTAATAAAAGCATCCTACATCGCATTGACATAGAATGCAACTCACTCCGGCAGTGACCATGCAATTCTGACACACGTCATAAGCTTGTATTCCATCAACGTAAATGGCATACAGGGCTCTTACTACACTGGTGATTCGTGTTTACGACACCTCTGCCCACTTACGAATACGTATCTAATTATGATATTTAAATTTGGACTGGGACAACGCGTATGCGACTTGTCTAATTGAATGCGCTAAAGTATCTACGACGGGAGATGGTATCGCTAAATATGACGGGGAACGACAGACGTATATTTGGCCGATGGCCGAGTTTCTTGTGATGCTTTCTTATTGGCAGTGATTGTCTTTCCGGAAGCGCTGATGTACTCGGAAAAGACAAAGAGCCTGCGGCTTATTTGCAAGACAAACTTTTGATTTCATTTGATTTTGGCCGACATCTAGAAATTTGAAAGAAAGAAAGAAAATACATTTATTTAACGCCATAAAACAAACATAGAAATAAACATAAAACAAATAAAGACATACATGACGCTAAATAGGTCCCCGCTCAGCATAATGTAATGGCGCTGATTTTCAGTGAAGACCTTATCTAAAAACTAACTTAAAAATAAACATTAAAAATAAAATAAGTAAAAAAGAATTTCACGGTTCACTTAATTAGTATATTGGTTAGCAAACGTCACGGAATGAGGAGGATCTAGGTTCCACTCGATCTCCAGCCCGAGCCATATAAAACAGTTCAGGTGTTTACTGCGTATTCTAGTCTCAGTAGAAATGGAAAATAATTGTGAACGGGTAATCCGTAAAAATAATAAAATTCGGAAACGTATCCCGTTGTTAAAAAATCCCACGTCATGGGCAATCTTTGGCTGCGTACGTGTATTGCATTTGAGTTATTGTTATATGCATTTCGGTTGGAGATTATACCGTGAAAGTACACCTTGCCTCCCACGAAAATTGGCATAAAAATGTAGATTAGTACAAAGATAGGCTAGTGAACAACTCCAGTCATAAGTGTTTTGTGTGTACACTAAAGATTCCTATTGTGTTTGTCGAGGAGATATTTCGCACCTTGGGAATCGTCAGATCACGTCACTGAAATAAATAGATAACCGTTCGATATGTGATATCGATATGATTCTGATGATAAATAGTTGTATCATTTTTGAACTGTTCATTTCTATTGTAGTTGGTAGATAAAGTGGAACATATCGCAATCATGACGTCTCTTTGTCTTTGGAAATGAATGTGAAGGGAAAAGTGTATTAAATTGTTAAATTTTCTTAGATAGATGTTTTTTTAAAAGCTCAGGTGCATATTACAATTCAGGATTTCAATAAAAGCGTACCAAAGATATCAGAAAGGAGTAAAGAATGCGACTGCGATTCAGGGTGCCTTAGACAACTTTTAAAAGTGACAAGTCGAGATAAGTTGTCTTGCCTTCGGTCGGACCAAATTAAAAATTTCGGGGTAATTTATTAGTTCTATTTAAATGAGTTAACCTTCAACATTCGCAAATCAACTCTACTAAACCATATAATATACCTACATAGTAGAATACGATTATGGTTCTCTATCGTTTGCCCGAATGTATCGTTTTCTAAAATTTTCGTTTGCCATAAAGTAATTTATTTTTGAAATTGTCATTTCTTCAGAGTTAACCTAACCTACTGCATTCTATATGACATGTAAAAAAATCCTGAAAACGGCACGGTTCTATATATTTTATGGCAAAGGTTGATATGGCAAGTGAAATTTGGGCAAGTAAAGGTAAACGATACTATTATACATATGTAGATGCGTTATAGAATAAAGATGGACCCTAACATTTTTAGGGCCTTGCTTGCTAAAAAAAGAGGTGCATAGCTGTATTACTACTCTCCAATACAGACGGATGGCACCGAATTTTGGCAGTATTTTACACGGTTCAAAATTGTGCCAAAATTGGCGAATCAGTACGTGAATAGCTTGTATTACAATATGGGATCCATACAAGCTATCAAATACAGACGGATGGCACCGAGTTTTGGCAGTGTTTAACACGGTTCAAAATAGTGCCAAAATTGGCGAATACGCGCGTACGTGCATTGCATAGCTTGTATTACAGTATGGGATCCATGCAAGCCATCGAATACAGACGGATGGCACCGAGTTTTGGCACAGAATAGATAATTGGTTTTGGTGGTATTTTACACGGTTTAAAGTTCAAAATTGTGCCAAAAATGGCGAATAGTACCGGGTCTATTATGGCTCTTTACAAAAAGCAATTTCCCTTTGTTAATTAGGTAGGCGTGGGTTGCACAGGCGAAAGTTTACTTCCTGTGTTGTTTGAGATTTTCCTTGCTACGCGGACTTGAGATCAAGTCGTTAGTAGGCGTTAATTAAGACTGTTGTTGGGCTAATTTTGTTACCCAGTAACGGTGACAAAAGAGATATTTATTGAACGTTAATTGTATTGTAACATCTCTCTTTAGGGAATAAACGGAAATTGCCACGGCCTTCGCTGCTTAGAAGCTCGCTGATGATACACGAGTAATATTGACCTCGACGTTTCGGCCACGTTACTGGCAGTGGTCACGAGTAGACTGAAGTGTGGGGTGTTAAGTTTGCCTAGTGTGTTTGTGGTTGACTATGAGTGAAAATCATGAAAGTTTAAAATGTTATCCACAAACAATAATCCGTACTACAGAATATATAGTAGTACTAACGTACAGAATGGCCACGCTCCGCCCCGCACCGGTTCGAATTACCCCACGCCTCAAGCGCAGATTGCAGGAAAACCGCAGGAAAGCAGGGTAGTGATAAACGAATTCTTTGCGGATTGAGTCGCAAGCAAGATGAGTAAAGCTATCTAAAAACATTTTAAAGAAATATGGCCTGCTGGTTTGCGCGAAACCTTGGCAGTAACTAACTACAAAAAATATTGGATTTTTTTTTCTGAATTATTTGATCATCATCCAAAGCTAATAAACACAAGTTGCCCAACTTTAATTCTTGGTGATCTATCAATTCTCCCTTATCATATTTCTTCTATGTTTTTTCACAAGGCCTCCAAGAAAATATCCGATAACCCATTAATAAACCGTTTGTTTCCTTTCATCAGGTACTCAGATGAGTAACTTGTTTATCTAAATGTCCCAATGTCGCATTCTACTACGCGATAAGACATACCTACTATGAGTAATGAGTCATAGCCATAGCAGACTTCATCCATTCGGAGGCTTGTTAATTAAATATGCGTCGTTGGAATAATTGTCACATAATCATATTACAAAAATTACGGGTGATCGTTGATATATGTTGATGACATACTCGTGTTATCATAACGTCTTGTTACTTACTTCAGTGAAGTACTTATATACTTATACTTCAGAACTTAAGTCTTTTTTGAGTAGCTCATTGATGGGAATTTCTCATAGATAGAAGTAGATAAACAATTTAGTATACAATGATTGAACTAATGGGTTGATTTGGGTTACTAGCTGTTTATTGCCCGCGACTTCATCCGTAACTATTTTTTTTTACTTATCATTATCCCGCAAAAGAACTGCCTATGCAATTTCTGGGGATAAAAGTATCGTGTCTTAAGCCAGATTATAAGGTATCTCTGTAAATGTGAAGTCATATTTATAATACTAGCTTTAACTGCGACTTCTCACCTCTAAGCCAGCGATGAAACTCCTGGAGGTTTATTGTATTTTCTAAATTTACGTCGTGGTCTTTTTAGGAATACACTTGCACCCACACGCATCCCCACGCACATACTCACAGACTTTCGTATTAGGCATACAAGTAGGATTAGTAAGATAATAATATACGTAGATGATTTGATAGGCAGCTAAGTCCTTTTAGATCATCTCTAAATGTTCATATTTAAACAATTCACTTAAGCTCTTGTATAAATATCATGAGGCACTTGACACTAATTAACCTAGTACCAAAAACTAAGCGAAGCTTGTACTACCTGTGGATACTAGTATGATACTAGGCAACGGATAAACATACTTGAGTATATAAATAAATACATACTAAACATCCAAGACCCGAAAACAAACATTCGTATATTCATACAAATATCTGCCCCGGCCGGGAATCGAACCCGGGACCTCAAGCTTCGTAGTTAGGTTCTCTAACCACATGACCATCCGGTCGTCAAGACATACCTGTTTGCAAAATTAGACAAATTAAACGGTTCAACTCACGACTATAAGTCAGGAACGGTCCGACTAGTTTCGATATTTTCAGAAGATCTTTTTCAAAGATGCATTCACGACAGTGGTGCTCACTCGTATTGAATAACAAAAGCGTCAGAATTTTGCACTTCGTAGTAAAGGACCTGACCCGTTTCTATATTTGTAGTGCGCGTCCCGTGGCTGCTGATGGAAACCATCGCGAGTGATGCCTTCTGGCTGAAAGACGTGTTCCGCGGCACCATGCTGCAGATGAATTGCGCGTCAGGGACGGTGACTCAACGGGGTCACGACGTTTTGTCACCTAATTAGTTTTCAAATATTGTGTTTTTATTGATTTAATATGTAATTTATTGTTTTGGCCATGTTGCTCGAAATAAATGGTTTTATTATAATCATGACTTATGTTTAATTTATGATTTTTTAAACAACTTACTTCACAAACAATGGGACGAACTAAACATAAGTACTAAGCTGATAATAACCATAATAAGTGTTATACCTACCTAGCTTGTTACTTAAACATTTCGCACTAGTCTGCTACAGATTAGCAAGTTAGTGCTAAGTTAGATTCGTGTGGTTAACACAGCGAAGACTTACAAATACTGTTTCCCAATGACGATACATGTTACTTATACGGGTTACTAATTTACTAACACCGATAACTGATTCCAATTAAAGGCATATGACGTTATTTGACGAAGGTATGAAGGTACTTTGAAATGGGATTTGATAGGTACGTAGAAAAAAAAGTTTTCGTGACTTTTACACGTTATAATGTGACTGTGGGACGTCCCTGAAAAATTTAGATGTTTAACTTATGTAATTTGTGTATAAGTACATACATATTTTTATGTATTTCAAGTTGACTTTCTTTTGCTAGCTTCAATAGTTAAGAGAATGTAATGTTTTGTTCTAAGTTTCTTGCAGTGCATTGTTCTTGGCAACCATTGATGGTCTTACCCAGTAATTTTCTCTGTGTACCTGTTTTCTGTATCGCTTACTATTTCTGGTGTACAATAAAGAGTATTTGTATTGTATTGTCTTACTCTTACCGTCTCGTCTTACCGAAAGCGTTGGTTGTATAAAAAAATACTTGTAATTTAAGGAGGCCTTTGCGGACTACTTACAGAATAAACGCAACATGATCAATAAAAGAAAAAAAAATATCATGGAGAACTATCGGGAGCTCGTTAAAAATAATTGGATGTAGTTATGCAAACAGGAGCCAACCCACACCTCCCCCCCAAAATTTAGATTAGTATGCAACAAGTTACTAAAATGCACCTTATATCACCTCGATAGAGTGCATTTTAGTAACTTGTTGCATACTTATTTCAATTTTGGGGGAAGGTTTCGTTTTGTCCCTGTTTGCAGAACTAGGTCCTTGTAGTCTATATGCCGAAGAAAATATGTCTACTATAATTAATTGTTAATCAATTAAAATAGTTACAATAAAAATGTAAATACAAATAAGTGTTAAATAGAACGCCAAAATACTTATTTTTGGTGGGTAGAAAGCCACCTGGAAAGCTTTTTAAACCGGCTTCAAAACAGGAGGAGGTTCTCAATTCGACTCTGTTTTTTTGTGGGATCCAAAATTCACACCAATTCGAATTTCAGATAGCGTAAAATTGAACGCAAGCGACGCGATTTCGAGTCGAGTAGGAAGGAATTTCAAGCAAGGTTGGTCAGAATTTGCGAAGGTCGAATTGATCTTGTTAAGAGCGCTGGACGCGTGCGCATGTCTTAATAAGGCCAGGCTAAAGCACCGAACACTCTTATGGATTGCGATTACTTGGGTATGTTTAAATCGTAGAGAACAGTGTGGGCTGATTTACTCACTCACACATACACTACCATGAGTTTACAGTGACCGTACTCGATAGCGACAGCGTAAATTATTTGCATGGAGAATTGTACAGCGCATCTACAAATAATTTAAGTCGTCGCTATCGAGTACGGTCACTATAAACTCATGGTAGTGGTACTGATCTCCAGAGATGTGCAAAATACTTTTAAAAAAGTATTTAAATACAAAATGCAAATACTTTTCTAATTTTGGTATTTGAAATGCAAAATACAAAATATTTTTGCTTTAAGTATTTTAAATACAAAATACAAAATAGGTATTTTCAAAATACTTTATTCAAATAAAATACTTTTATATTAAACAAGATTTTGCGCGCGACTTAGCACGCGTAAACTATTCGATCTGGTAGTTAGTGTTGCAATTAAAATTCCGGGATTTTACAAAATTTCTCTGGGAATAGGGCATATAAGGCAAAGCTCTGCGACAGACAAAAGAGTATTAATACCTATAGAAATTATGACATAGGTACTTAGGTGAAAACCAAAAAGTTGCACACCGTTAAAGCTGCGTTAGCAGGTAGTTAAAATTTCCATTAACTTTTTCAAATGTATGATTAATTTTCGTGTCACAATGGAAAAAATAATTGTAATTATAAATACCTGCTGACGCAGCTTTAACGGCGTGCAATTCTTTGGTCTTCATCCTTTTATTAGTAGCAAAATAACATGAAATTTACATCGTTTGTCACGATAGAGCTATATGTCCAAAAATTTAATTGAAATAATTATGATATTATGGCTTATGGCATCCTTCGTACAAAATACTCGAAAAACTGTTTACGGTTTTGTGCTAGTGCTGCACTGTGACGGCAGAAAATTGCAGTAATATTCCCTATTCCCAAAATTTTTATCATGATCTTCATTGACGTTGTAACAAGAACAACCTATCCAAAATTTAATGACTGATCTTTGGGTTTACCCAGTGGTTGAAATTATTAGATTTTATCCTTATCCCGTAAGAATATCGGAGTAAAAAGTAGCCAATGTGTTATTCCAGACATCCAGCTACCTACATACCAAATTTCATCCAAATCCGTCTAGTCATTCTGGCGTGAAGAAGTATAAAACAAAATTTTCCGTGGGAATTTCCGAAAATTACATCGTGTTTTTCATAGACGTTGCATTTAAAAACAACCGTACCGAATTTCATAATAGCATATATAATATTAGTAGGGTAAGTTCTTTATTGATTATTTACTAGCTTTCCGTCCGCGACTTCGTCGGCGTTGAACTATTTGTTTGCGCGAAACACAATCTTCTACCTAATACTTATATGAAATTCTCGTGACACAGTGTTTGTGACCAAACTCGTCCAAGACGGCTTGTTTTTAGAGTTCCGGAGCCAAAATGGCAAAAACAGAACCCTTATAGTTTCGCCATGTCTGTCTGTCTGTCTATCCGTCCGCGGCTTTGCTCAGGGACTATCAATGCTAGAAAGCTGCAATTTTGCCCGGATATATAAGTAAACTATGCCGACAAAACAGTACAATTAAAAATTCAAAAAAAAATACTAAAAAACTACTAAAAACTACTAAGTGACATCTTATTGTAATGAACATGACTTGACAATAAATAAATAAATAATTTTTTTTAGGGTACCTCCCATAGACGTTAAGTGGCGGTGATTTCTTTTTTCTCATCCAACCCTATAGTGTGGGGTATCGTTGGATAGGTTTTTAAAACCATTAGGGGTTTGCTAAAACGATTTTTCGATTCAGTAATTTGTTTGCGAAATATTCAACTTTAAAGTGCAAATTTTCGTTAAAATCGAGCGTCCCCCTCCCCCCTCTAAAATCTAAGGCACTGGTCCCACCGGCGGCTACAAACTATTAGCGAGTAAAACTATAAACTACAAACGAGTGGGCGAGAGGCGAGAAGCGAGTATAGTTTTGCTAGTTTAGACGCTCGGCTATAAGCGAGTGTTTGCGTGCGACGGGCGATTACTCGCTGCACTAGCTCAGCCGGGGGGCTATTCGCCAATGACCTATACGATGTACAGTCGAGGTCGAATATAGTTAGTGTGTAAGTGTTTAATTTTGTAACTAAGGGACCCCATACATCACTGTATTATTATTTAATTTTTTTTGTTGTAATTTTTTGTTAAATTGTTTACTGTAGTTTTTAAGTATTTTATTTATAATTATTTTATTTTGAAAAAATGACTTTCTGCCAAGTTCCTTTCGGCGCATTCTTCTTGGCAATGATGGTCTTTCCGAAAGCGCTGGTAGTTTAAAAAAAAAAAGCCGCCAAAAAAGGACAACTAAAAAGTAAAAAATAATTATGCACTACCTAGCTGTTGCCCGCGACTTCATCTGCGAACAATTCGTTTATCCCTATCCCGCTGGGACTATGCTGATTTCCCGCAAAATTAGCCTAAGTTAATTTAGTATAAGTACCTAGTAATATTTTTTTTATCTAAGCGTCGTCGGTGTCGGGGGACCGCTAAGGTTAACAGGAAACTAAAGTACATTATGTTGTATTTTTTAAAGTATTAACCTTAGCGGTCCCCCGACACCGACGACGCTTAGATAAAAAAAATATTACTAGGTACTTATACTAAATTAACTTAGGTTAATTTTGCGGGAAATCAGCATAGTCCCAGCGGGATAGGGATAAACGAATTGTTCGCAGATGAAGTCGCGGGCAACAGCTAGGTAGTGCATAATTATTTTTTACTTTTTAGTTGTCCTTTTTTGGCGGCTTTTTTTGTCGGGGGTTTTAAAAATTTTTAATTTAAGTTTTTTTATTTCATGTTTTTTAAACAGCTCGTCGTGTTGTCACCACTGCATTGTATGTAGAATCAATTACTGATCAAAACGAATCCAAACACGACATATGTGCTATAATTTTTTATAATGTACTAATCTGCTGGATATCCTGGCTGCAGCATCAGCTCATCCTGTTGCCAACACTGCATTGTATGTAAAATCAAATACTGTTTTAAACGAATCCAAACACGATATATCTGCTATGGTTTTATCAAGAGTGTATCTACGAGTGTTCTGGATATCCTGGCTGCAGCATCAGGCCGAAAACTGCATAATCTTACATAGTTATATAGCATACATCGGTGTTTCAAATTTTAGGCCCCAAATATGCTTGAAAGTAAAGTAAATACCCATAATGCGTCTAAGATTCCTACCGCAGCGAACAAAAGAGCTGATGATCTTGAAACGGCTGAACCGATTTTGATAAAACATGTCTAAGAACCATCGCTAGAAAACCAGCTTTCAAATAAAAAAAAACCGCATTCAAATCGGTCCACCCGCTTAAGAGCTACGGTGCCACAGACAGACACACAGACACACAGACACACAGACACACAGACATACAGACACACAGACACACATAGCGGTCAAACTTATAACACCCCGCTTTTTGCGTCGGGGGTTAAAAAATGACGTGTAAAAGTGCCCATTGCGGCCTATTTACTGAATAAATGATTTGAATTTAAATTTGAAAATTCATTTTCACCACACTAGCTAGTTTGAACTCACTGTATTCTTTTCTGAAATAATTAATTTTTTGCATCCAAATTTTTCTTGTCATTATTTTTAAAATATTCCTTTTTTTCTTCCGTCTCTTCAAAATTGCCACTGCCACTACACACACGCTTTTATAAAATACATCATCATCGTCATCCGAACTTGACAACAAAGATAGTTCGTATGATTGTTTTAAATTCATTGTATATACGTGCACTCGCATCCACTTTGAAAGGTAGAATGATCGCTCTGATCGCCAAGCAGGCTTCGGCGAGTACCGTTGAGCTAGTTTTATAGTCGATAGCTTATCGCTGCGGTCAACTAGTAAACAGTGGTCCCACCGCCAGCTATCGGCGAGCTCGGCGGTCAACTAGTAAAATTCTGTACTGGAAACAGATGACAATCGGCGGGCGGCTAGTAAACAATTGTATGGAATTATCGCTTACTCGCCGGGCGGTGGGAGAGTATCCTCGCCGGCAGTGTGAACAGCCAGCTATGAACTATAAAAATATAACTCTCTCTTTTATGTACACGGAAGCGATTATCTTTTGTTCGTTTCTTGGGCTAGAAAATAGCCGATAGCTCATAGCTTACTAGCTCGCGGTGGGACCAGTGCCTAAACCGGTGGGTGGAAAAAATTCAGGATGGTAGTCAGTATATCACACTTCCAAGGAAAACTATAACGGCTAAGTTTGCTTGAGAATTATTAGTAGTTTATGAGTAAATAGCAGCGTAAGGTATAAAATATACCTAAACTTGGAAGATTCCGTATAAAATACGAAATCCTTAGAAAATATTACTTAATTTTGTCGAAATGGCTACGGAACCCTATTTTGGGCGTGTCCGACACGCTCTTGGCCGGTTTTTTTTTGTGTACAGTCACCAGCACCATTATCTGATGCAACAAGCGTGCATAAATATCTGATATGACTCTTATTTGTAAGGCCGGATTGACGTGTCAGATATTTTTGCACGCTTGTTGCATCAGATATTGGTGCTGGTGACTAGTATATATATTCGGTAGGTCTGAGAATGGATGTAAGTAAACTATTTGTCATCATACTTCTACGCGGACTATTTTCATAATTCCAGCATAAAAGTAGCGTATGTCGTATTCACCAAAATCAGCCAAGCGGATTAGGCTGCTTCCATCAGAGATGTGCGAGGAAATTAGATAGAACACAAACACACACAATTAGTCAGGGACGATTCATTACTTATTTATTTATACAAACTATTTTTTTATTATAGTGGCCCGAAAACAAGATATAGTTCAGTGTTGCCATAGTAAGAATTAAACTTATTAAAAAAGTATTTTGTATTTTGCAAATACAAAATATGTCCTTAAATGTATTTCAAATAAAATACAAAATGCTTTTCTAAAAAAAGTATTTAAATACAAAATGGAAATACGTATTTTGTATTTTGGATTTTGTATTTTAAATACTAGTATTTTGAAAATGTCCCATCTCTGCTGATCTCATAGACTTACGACTTATTTACTTACTTTACAAACTAACTTTAAAAATATAAAAGTAAAAATGCCTCGAAAAAATGTTTACCTACGATTTTTCAAAAGATAAAACTATTATTTCTCCTATTCTCCCATTTAGTTTTGAAGCAGGACTATTTTTTCACTCGTGTGCTCTTCCGACACGTTTGCAAAATTAGGCGATACACGAGCTAGCGTCGTTTCGAACCAGAGTTCTATAGCCGAAGATACGCGGCGCAAGAAACGATGCCAATCCATACTAATATTATAAATGCGAAAATATGTGTATTTGTATGTTTATCCGTCTTTCACGTCGAAACGGAGCGACGGATCGACATGATTTTTGGCATAAAGATAGTTTATGGGCCAGAGAGTGACATAGGCTACTTTTAATCTCGGAAAAATACACAGTTTCCGAGGGAACAGCGCACGATATCCGAATTACACGCGGGCGAAGCCGCGGGCAAAAGCTAGTATGACAAACGCGAACGCGTTCGTTAAAATTATTTGTGCCTTAGTCATAATAAAAACTGAGATTTCTTGAAAATTAATTATATTTCGCTAGCTTGGCCAAATGTCATTCAGGCTTCCTACACCACACCTACCTGTACCACGCCATAATAAAGGTCAAAAATGAACATTAGGCATCCAGTTTGACCATAGTTTAACCTCTTGTACAGTCGGTGCCCTAACATAAGTATCCACTTTTCCATACAACTAGTATGAAAAAGTCATCGATATAAGTCAATGGAAAAAGTGGATACATAAATTAGGGAACCGACCGTACATCGCACATCGCTCGTATCGCTATTATTCCTACCGTCCCACGACTAGATATTTCGTTGAATTATAAAGTGTCAACAAAAGTTAACATTTGTTTAAGTCGGGCGGGCTGGAGTTATGTGATTATGTCTACTGAATGTCTGCGCCACGGGTTCGTCGACCTCACACAGCCAGACATAATATTGCTAGTCACTAGCTCTAGATTTTTAATTGTAAAACCTACTATAATACAGTAAAATGGTACGGTTAACGCGTTTCTTGTTCGGGAGCCCTCAATGATGTGATGAGGCATGGCATGCTATCCAAGGGGCCGATGATATAATAAGTCGATAATCCATACTAATATTATAAATGCGAAAGTGTGTTTGTGTGTTTGTGTGTTTGTATGTTTGTATGTTTGTCCCTCTTTCACGCCGTAACGGAGCGACGGATCGACGTGATTTTTGGCATAGAGATAGTTTATGGGCCCGAGAGTGACATAGGCTACTTTTTATCCCGGAAAAATGCACGCGATAACCGAATACCGCGCGGGCGGAGCCGCGGGCAAAAGCTAGTAATACGATACATCAATGAACTATCTAGCGAGCATGACAGTTAACAGCTATATAATAACCAACTATCACCATCACCACACCACACACATTCCTTTCGAACTCAACCGTTCATCCTCAGAACAAAACCGTTTACTATGCTACCAGATGTTCAAACTCATCTAACTGTCTACGGACCCTTGGGGCTCCGCGGAACTTTGAGAATGAAAGAAAGAGAAACATTTATTCGTGACATTTTACAAATTAAAGAGGAAGAAAAAAAAGGAAATCATCATAACAAATTTTGTGACGAAATGGTCCCAACTCAGCATGATGTCAACCTTGCGGCCGACGCTGGTCTTCCGTTGGAACCATGACTGATTTAATCCCCTCTTAAGCTGGAGGTTGCCGTGCTAACAAGCCATTGGTGCCAGCTGCATTTTGACACGAATGCCAAAAAAGAGAGTATTGTTTCTATACTTAACAATCGCAACTTGGAAAGAAATCAAACGAATCACTATTCCCGACATGTCTGCAGTGAAAGTCGCATGCCGTAATTGTTTTATTGAACCCTGTGAACTGTACGAGTACAGGGTTCTATATCTGCCTGTGTTTTGACACAGTAAACGTAATTAATATGATTAGTAATAATTGGGGTATTTTTAATATCTCAGATCAAATTACGCACATGAGTAGGTACATAAAATTTAGGCGCAGCGCAACCCGGCCGGGGTTTGAATTTTTGACCTTCGCTAGGTCCCTTCGGTTTTTAATTAACCCCTGACGCAAAAGAGGGGTGTTATAAGTTTGACCGCTATGTGTGTGTCTCTGTCTGTCTGTGGCACCGTAGCTCTTAAACGGGTGGACCGATTTGAATGCGGTTTTTTTATTTGAAAACAGGTTTCCTAGCGATGGTTCTTAGACATGTTTTTATCAAAATCGGTTCAGCCGTTTTTGTGCTATTGGACTTTGAAGTGTCGTAACTCTTGCATTTGAATTATGAACTTGACATGGATTGTACATAATGTCCATTGTCGTAATTCTTTTCTTACTCAGGGGCGGATCTTGAATTTGTGGGGCCCTGGGCTAGTTAATACTGCTTAGGGTGATCAGATTTTTTTTAGTTCTAGATAATTTTTATTATTGACATTATCGTCTATGGTTTTCAGTTCAGGTTGGGGGCCCTCTGTATCCACGGGGCCCTGGGCTGCAGGCTGCAGTCTGCTGCCTGTTCTTACTTCAGGTTCAAAAGGGATATGAAGATGTCCACTGCTGGACATAGGCGTCCCCAACTTATGTAGCAAACAATAATAATATAGCATAATATTTAATAATATAGTATAGCCTATGTAACATTTACTCAGCACTTGTCCAGTGACTAATATACATAGATTGATATGTGACACATCACTAACTGAACAATATCCGACTGATTGCTGTTATCACACTATTTGCCAAGATTGTGGTAATTTGTTGTTATGACAAATTGATAAGATTAATTTGTAGTTTCCTATGCTCTAGTTTGAAGTGCTGCAATGTTTGAACCATGGGGAAATTATAAGAAAATCTAATGAAATAGTGGACATAAAATTTCAGTCAACATTCTCCAAAAATTATTCAAAAACAATAATTTTTTAAAGAGATTTTTGATCCAGGCCAGAGTCCGGTCCCCCGAGAACACTGTTTATTAGTTTTTTGTTAATATACAGAAACTAACACAATTAGCACCATCAAAACTTGATAGTCTATATAAATTTGCTATTCACACATATAACATCAAAGTACTATCAATATAATTGAGATTTACTCAATAGCTCAATATAGTTGGAATACAGCCAGCTTGAAGCCCTGAATTTTTTATGTTCTTTCTCATCATCATCATCATCTCAGCCTATATACGTCCCACTGCTGGGCACAGGCCTCCTCTCCGAATGAGAGGGCTTGGGCCATAGTTCCCACGCGGGCCCAGTGCGGATTGGGAACTTCACACGCACCATTGAATTGCTTCGCAGGTTTGTGCAGGTTTTCTCACGATGTTTTCCATCACCGCAAAGCTCGTGGTAAATTGCGCACATAAATTTCGAAAAACTCAGAGGTGCGAGCCGGGATTTGAACCCACGACCCTCTGCTTGAGAGGCGATAGGTCAAACCACTAGACCACCACGGCTTCTGTTCTTTCTAGCATATTATGTTTATCTTGACTTATATATTGACGGATGAAAGGAGACATTGACTAAGCAACATTTTTGTGAAAATTTTGGGACATAGCTGAAACGATTCTGAACATTTAAGTAACTGTTCTTCTTCTTTGCCCCATCCCACTTTAAGTGGGGTGGTTTAAGTGGGTTCCTAATCTTGAGGCAAACATTTAAGTAACTCACTATCTTAAAAAAAATGTTGCTTAGTCAATTTCTTCTTCTTTTTTTTCATCCGTCAACATGTTCCACTGTAGTGCATAGGACCCTCTCAGAGTGAGAAGACTGGGGTCATAGTTCCCTCCCATGAGGACTCTGCGCAGAGCTTCACACTTCATTCTTTGCAAGTGAAGGTTTCATTGTAACATTTTTCAGTTTTCTTTGCCGTTAAGTTGAAAGTGTACCTAATTTGATTTCGCACATAAATTCTAAAGTCAGAGGTGAGAGTGAGAACTATAATACTAGTTTTTTTTTAT
Source organism: Choristoneura rosaceana (assembly GCA_037349165.1). NCBI lineage: Eukaryota > Metazoa > Arthropoda > Insecta > Lepidoptera > Tortricidae > Choristoneura > Choristoneura rosaceana. The sequence goes on from JAZBNJ010000002.1 coordinate 2,576,296, forward strand.
AAGTTAAGAGAGCAGTATTTCCTTCCAAATTGAAGCTGCAGTGTATTCAGAATTCACATGCCTGAGAACTGTTTCCGAAGTCCTTCCAAAAGACTTGCCAAATGACAAAATCTGGGCTCATTTTTTTAAAGCAAGCAATTTTGAATTGAATTTGATGATTTGGTTTTGAGCTTGTTTTTTTATATAAAAAGGGGGCAAAGGAGCATGCGAGTCACCTGGATGTATAGGTATTTATCTACCAATACCAACCCCATTTGTAACCCTTGAATTGTCCCAGAAATGAAATGCCCGTATCTGGCAACCTTAGGTAAGAGCCTGGGTTCAAGTCCACAGTGCTCTGCTTGAGAGGGCATAGACTAAATCACTAGGCTACCTTGGACATAATATATGTATTTGATTTAGATCTGTGGTAAACTTACGACTGGGATGATTATTGAGCACAAAACCACAGAGTATCTTTTACACATACATAGCATATTAAATTTCATTATAGTTACTTGAGACTGTTAGAATGTTCTTTGGCAGGCATGGGAGTAGGGTTACCAGATGGCCACAATTCTCTTAACATATTTTATGTGATGTTCAGATAAAAAACAAAACTCAAAACAAAAAATCTTCAAAATACTCTGTTCGTCCATTTTAAAAATCACAAAAACCTAAATATTTTACCTTTTTGTATCTGTCAGTCCTCCAATCAAGATAACATAGGTGTAATTGGAATATATTTTTACCATTGATGGTCTTTTAGAAATGAAAATGTGTTTCAGAATAACGTTGTGAAGTTGATTTACAAAATTTAAATCTTGTAAAATGCACTTGTTGAAACAGTGACTTGTTTAAGAATACAATAGAATGTAATTGTGCCACTAAATGTTACAAATTAGAGGATTGCTTAATTCACTTAGGCAAACAGAGGTTAATGTCCCATTAATTAACCCTATTAGAAGTAAAACAAAAAAAGAGTATTACTAATACTTTGCTGATAAGGTACCTGTCAGAAAACTTGGATGTCCTTAGCTTGGACTTTAGATTATGGAATAAAAAAAGTAAAAAAAAGAGTTTTAGAATAAAACAACCAAGCTATAGAAAAAAAGACAACATGTTTGCAATAAGTAAAAACATGATTTCTGGTATTTTTTTCTTAGATTGTCTATAAATGGCAGTCACACAGTCACACAACAACTTATTGCAAATCAATGCTCCAAACTAATAATACCTAGTAAGCTATAAAAAAAATATTTGAGTATTCTCAAAAAAAAAAAACAAATACATATCAGAATGCAGTAAACAAACAGTCCAATACATACACTGTTTTCAGTAGACTAGTGAATTTTTTTATAAACAGCCATTATTTTTAAACGCATGCTAACGTCCTAATAAGGCCACTTTTGTATTTCGAACAAGAATGTAGTCCGTATTACCGATTTTAGACGATGACACTCCTCAACTTCGTGGGCTCAAGGTTACGAGGATTTCGCGCAAGTAGATCAGCGGAAACGTTCCAGAACGCAATTCGAAATAACTACTCATTACGAAATGGCTAATTTTATTCTGCAATTGAATGCAATTGGATGAATACTTGGATAGCCGCTGCAACGAAAAAAAACGACAGGTGTTATTTTTGAATACGTACGTAATAAATTACTTACGTTAACAAATAATTAACGATCCTCCTCCTTCACATCCATTAAACACTTTCACGAATATTAAAATATGTAAATTAATATTTTGAAAACATGAAACTCAGATTATTTACAATTTTACAATATTTACAAATAGACAGACCACTTTCTAGTCTGCGAAGTACTTGTGAAAAAACCATAGACTAAACTGAAGATAAAGGTAATGCCAGAAAGAGATGGATACTATAGTGATGTCAGTATCATAACTTATCGACAACAAATGTCAACATTGTACACAACGTGTTATGCGACTGAAATTTTGTCAACACAATATTTTTTTAAATTTAACTTTAACTGATAATTCACAAACTGGATGCATTAATGATCAAATGTGATTTAATTACAGTTGTATTCACATACGAGTATAAAATCATTTACTTAAATAATTACTAGTCGAAAAAACGTCATGATTATAACTGGCAATGCCAAACAGAGCATCAAAAAAAAAAAAACAAGAAAAAATACGATTGGAAAACTCGTCACATATGATGTTAAATTCATCGATAAAAATATTATGTACTCTTTTTATCCCCACAGCACTATTATTGTCTATGGAAAATGATACCAGCATCATCTGAATTACCCGTTGTGGTGGAACTTGTAACGTATACATAAACCAATAGACACACTGAGCATTCACTGGTCTATGTTTTTTTGAAATAGTTTTTTGATTTTCTTATCAGATTCTTAACACAATTTTTCCGAACCGGTAGTAAATTTTTGACATTTGTAAGTTCTTGTCATTGTTTTTTTTTTTCGACTTTAATTATATAAAAGCAGGCTGAAGTGGAGATGGCAAAATAAACTGGATAAGGAATTAAAGAATTAAATAAAAGTGTGGAGGTAATGTGGAGAGGTCTGTGCCCAGCTATAGAAACAATAGAAAGGGCACAACTGGGTCTGGCCGCCAAAAGTTGTACTTTTCGTTTGAAGCTCGCACTTTAACCCTCATAAAAAAATAATACAAAGGTATAATGACAAACAACTTAAAACATTACGTTCTAAAACGTTTTTCCCATACGACAAAATAATTAAATATTACAAAACAGTATTGATTAAGCACCAAAAACCTGACGAAACACTAAAAAGTTGGCAAAAAACGTGAATTTTAGTGTTACCTTGCAGAACTTGAACACCTACAATTTTTTAACGGAAATAAGTATACAAATAAAACCAGGCTCAACAAACTTGGTAAAAAATTGCCCTTAAACTAGTTAAGCTAACAATCTATTATCTGAATATTTCAGGATGTTAAACGTGTTTAAGTACGTGTTCCCGAAAATGGTTCCAAACGTAACACACACTTTTTATATGCATGGGAAATTATTGTTTCTTATTGTAGCAACAATGTCTCAGGTTTTTAAAGACGGCCAATACTATTAGTATGCTGGTAGAAATTTTGAATCAGGTGACGTGTCATTTGTCTACACAATTCTAGGTTTTTGGTACAGGGACAGGTGAAATTTGGAACGATAAAACATTTAGTGGAACTTTTTCGCGAGATTATGTATTGAAACTAATCGTAATTATTGTTCTATTCGAAGTATGGATTGTTTTCCCTTATTTACTATGAAGACTCACGGCAGTAGCTTCAAAAATATCAGCTGTAGAGCGATTTATATTTTTTCTATTTAGTGTGTTACGGTTTGTGCATTACGTGTGTTATGTTGTGTGTTATGCGTGTTACGCTGTGCGTTATGTCTGTTACGCTGTGCGTTGCGTGTGTTATTTTGGAACATTGTAAAGGCAAATTCACAACGCTTTATTATTTAAATATATTATGCAGCAAGAAAAAATTCAAATTTATAAAAGTGAATCTTACTTAATCAATAGAGACATGTTAGTGGCTAGATAAACTGCGTTAATAGGCGTCATAATTCTTTTAGGGTCGCCGTCATCAAAACCGACGAGGAGAATTATATATACTGAGATAAACTATTTGTTATTAATACTTAATTAAACCAATTTTTGCCACAAGCATTTCAGTTAAGGCAAATATCACGAGGAAACCTGCACATAAACAACGCATATATAGTGAGTTAAAGTTTCGCAAAATGGCATTGAACAAATTAAAAAAAGTTACTGACAAATTACCGAGCTGTCAGTAGGCCTCTGACAAGATGGAGCGACGAGTTGGTTTAGATCTCGGGATCGCGGTGGATGCGAAAAGCACAAGACCGGTCTGAGTGGAGAGCCTTGGGGGAGGCATATGTCCAGCGCAGCAGTGGACGTCTTTCGGCTTTTTTTTATTCGACTAGATGGAAAACGAGCAAGTGGGTCTCCTCGTGATAAGAGATCACCCCCGCCCATAAACATCTGCAACACCAGGGGTATCGCAGATGCGTTGCCAACCTAGAGGCCTAAGTTAGAATACTTCAAGTGCCAGTAATTTCACCGGCTATCTTACTCTCCACGCCGAAACACAACAGTGCAAGCACTGCTGCTTCACGGCAGGATTAGCGAGCAAGATGGTGGAAGCAATTCGGGCGGACCTTGCACAAGATCCTACCACCTGTAATGGCTGACATGATGATGATGATGATGATGATGATGATGATGATGAACTGACAAATTTGAGTCGGTTAAAAAATCACATGTGAACGTACCTTATGTGTGTTCGTGTGTTATGTGTGTTATTTTTTCTAGTGTGTTAAGGTACAACTTTTGGCGGCCAGACCCAACTATATTATTTCATCATCATCATCATCTTCAGTCTTTAGCATTTATTATTTATTTATAACAATACTAGCTTTTGCCCGCGGTTACGCCCGCGTGAAAGTCAGTTATTACGCGCTGTTCCCTTGGAAACTGTACATTTTTCCAGGGTAAAAAGTAGCCTTCATCGGCGAGATTGCCAATTCCGTTATGTATTTTTTTTTAATATATTGATTTTGGCATATGGCTTTTAAATTAAATGCCAAAATCCATATATCCAAAAAATGCATGTAACGTAATTGGCAATCTCACCGAAGCTATGTCACTCTCTGGCCCATAAACTATCTCTTTATCATATATTAACGGTGGAGAGGGCGTTCAAGTAATACTTACGTAACGCAATTTTCAGAGAATTTTGATCCCCACTCCCCCATGTAACGCGCTGTAAAATTTTTCTGTGCAACATTTTTTTGCCTTTCTTTAAGCCGTTTTCCGAATTAAGTAGGTATTTTTTTGGCACAGTCACACTGGCAAATAAGAGAATTAATAGGGCAATAAAAACAACTGATGGTGCAAATTTCCCACTTTTGAGGACATTGTAGTATGTACTTGTGACAAAAAAAAAACTGTGGCCTAAAGCGTTGTTTGAATTCTCCTCCCGCCCTTATAACGCATCGTAACGTTTTACAAGCCCATCAACCCCCTCCCCCCATACTGCGTTATACTTGACCGGTCCCGGAGATGCTCAAGCTAAAAGAGACTTCGTGAATTCAATCAAAGAGCCACCCCACTTGTCGACGACAAGGCCGGACATATTCGCATTTTGCGGAACTAGGTAGTATAGGTAGTGCCACCGTGCCACGAGAGTTCAAGTGAATTCTTATTAGGTACACACGGCCACGAATAGAATAGATTGCACAAAAGGAGAATGAATGAAAAGAATAAGTAAATTATAAAATCCTGCTGTTATTACAGGACATATTTTTTGTACGTGACCGCAATCTTAGTATCACTACCTATACTAAACAGATTTTATTATTTGTGGTCATGGGAATGTTAATTTGTGAATGGCAACATCAGTAAAATCTCCCTGACTGCCACAGATACCGTCAACTGAGCAGAGTTCTGTCTGTTCATTTCATAGTACGAGCACCACAACCGCTCGAATCGAAAGCACAAGTACGCAAAGCGCTTCGGTATTGGACGTGGGCGATTCCAAAACATTGCGTTACTCATGTTTCGCGTACTATTTACAATATATGATAACGCTGACTGAAATTCAACGGCTTTCAATACTTTTAATTTATATATAGTGTTCAGTGAATAAATTTCGTGATATTGTGCGAGACGTTTGATTTTCACTTATTGACTGGTGTTTAATTACTGATAATATTGGATTTTTGTATCAAAAATGACTGCTTCAACGATGATCGAGCTGGAATCCTGGATTATCTACCAGTGTGTCCTGAATGAGTGCCATGTCTCTAGCTGTAAGTAAAAAAAAAAACAAATTACCTATTATATTAAAAAAAAAAATAGTTTAGGCCACCACAGAGAAACGAACGAAGTTCTATCCATAATAATATTTTTGAAAAAGGGGTCTATCCGTATAATAATTTAAAATATTCTTTCCATATAATATATTCCATATAATAATTAAACTATAAACTAATAATTAAAGAATAAAATATTTAAAGGCTAATTGCCTTATCCTTGTGAATTAAGTTATATTTAGGTACTTTACTCGTATTACGAATTTTTAATGTGACTTTGACACGGGCATGTGAAGTTCCTCGTTAGGAGACATTTTTATAATAAGTAGTTAATGACAAACACGTTAGACTGGTCTCGTGTTTAGGTAGATATTTTTGATAAGTTATAAGAGCTAAGGCGACTAATATTTACCTATAGCTTGTTATTTCCTGATATGGTAGGTAGGCAAGACCACTGGTAAGCCATACCTATATACATAAACATAACCAACGTATTAATGAACCAACCACCTTACGTATAAATAAATACATACCATTAATGGTCGGTAGGTAGGTATTTTTTATTCTCATTTAGCGATAGGACCTGGGAAACCTACCTGGGACCTGGGTCTGGCCGCCAAAAGTTGTACTTTTCGTTTGAAGCTCGCACTTTAACCCTCATAAAAAAATAATACAAAGGTATAATGACAAACAACTTAAAACATTACGTTCTAAAACGTTTTTCCCATACGACAAAATAATTAAATATTACAAAACAGTATTGATTAAGCACCAAAAACCTGACGAAACACTAAAAAGTTGGCAAAAAACGTGAATTTTAGTGTTACCTTGCAGAACTTGAACACCTACATAGGGATACGCAAAAAGTATCGATACCCAGAGGTATCGATACTTTTTTTTCGATACTGAGTACTTTTGGAATCGATACTTTTTTTCCGATACTCTTGCAGTATCGATACTTTCAAAAAGTATCGATACTTTCCAATTTTAATGAAGTAGTAAAAAGAAACAATATTATGATATTCGATATTTTAAACACAGCATATGTCACAGCACTACTAAACCTCAGACACAATTCGGGGAATTCCCACTCGTTGCCAAATACGCATGTGTGTTACCATTAATTTTTTATTAAACCATATTAGCAGTTTTTGTACGATTAAACTTTAAAGGTTAAATAATCAGTGTAGTGGTTTTGATGTTTTAAGATATTTTATTTATTATTTTTCTGAAAATCGCAGCTCTTAATGGCATTTTTGTGGATTAAAAGTATCGATACGATACCGTATCGTATCGATACTTTTAATCCGATACTTTTTTGGTATCGATACTTTTCATACGATACTGGTATCGAGTAAAGTATCGATACCTTTGAAGATTTTGCGTATCCCTACACCTACAATTTTTTAACGGAAATAAGTATACAAATAAAACCAGGCTCAACAAACTTGGTAAAAAATTGCCCTTAAACTAGTTAAGCTAACAATCTATTATCTGAATATTTCAGGATGTTAAACGTGTTTAAGTACGTGTTCCCGAAAATGGTTCCAAACGTAACACACACTTTTTATATGCATGGGAAATTATTGTTTCTTATTGTAGCAACAATGTCTCAGGTTTTTAAAGACGGCCAATACTATTAGTATGCTGGTAGAAATTTTGAATCAGGTGACGTGTCATTTGTCTACACAATTCTAGGTTTTTGGTACAGGGACAGGTGAAATTTGGAACGATAAAACATTTAGTGGAACTTTTTCGCGAGATTATGTATTGAAACTAATCGTAATTATTGTTCTATTCGAAGTATGGATTGTTTTCCCTTATTTACTATGAAGACTCACGGCAGTAGCTTCAAAAATATCAGCTGTAGAGCGATTTATATTTTTTCTATTTAGTGTGTTACGGTTTGTGCATTACGTGTGTTATGTTGTGTGTTATGCGTGTTACGCTGTGCGTTATGTCTGTTACGCTGTGCGTTGCGTGTGTTATTTTGGAACATTGTAAAGGCAAATTCACAACGCTTTATTATTTAAATATATTATGCAGCAAGAAAAAAATCAAATTTATAAAAGTGAATCTTACTTAATCAATAGAGACATGTTAGTGGCTAGATAAACTGCGTTAATAGGCGTCATAATTCTTTTAGGGTCGCCGTCATCAAAACCGACGAGGAGAATTATATATACTGAGATAAACTATTTGTTATTAATACTTAATTAAACCAATTTTTGCCACAAGCATTTCAGTTAAGGCAAATATCACGAGGAAACCTGCACATAAACAACGCATATATAGTGAGTTAAAGTTTCGCAAAATGGCATTGAACAAATTAAAAAAAGTTACTGACAAATTACCGAGCTGTCAGTAGGCCTCTGACAAGATGGAGCGACGAGTTGGTTTAGATCTCGGGATCGCGGTGGATGCGAAAAGCACAAGACCGGTCTGAGTGGAGAGCCTTGGGGGAGGCATATGTCCAGCGCAGCAGTGGACGTCTTTCGGCTTTTTTTTATTCGACTAGATGGAAAACGAGCAAGTGGGTCTCCTCGTGATAAGAGATCACCCCCGCCCATAAACATCTGCAACACCAGGGGTATCGCAGATGCGTTGCCAACCTAGAGGCCTAAGTTAGAATACTTCAAGTGCCAGTAATTTCACCGGCTATCTTACTCTCCACGCCGAAACACAACAGTGCAAGCACTGCTGCTTCACGGCAGGATTAGCGAGCAAGATGGTGGAAGCAATTCGGGCGGACCTTGCACAAGATCCTACCACCTGTAATGGCTGACATGATGATGATGATGATGATGATGATGATGATGATGAACTGACAAATTTGAGTCGGTTAAAAAATCACATGTGAACGTACCTTATGTGTGTTCGTGTGTTATGTGTGTTATTTTTTCTAGTGTGTTAAGGTACAACTTTTGGCGGCCAGACCCACCTAGGAAAAATGCCATTTCAATAGACAAAATGTTGCCCATTAAAACAGTTCTAATCAAAACGGTCAAAAAAATGGCGGAAGACCTAAGTAGGTACTTGGGATTTTTTTATTTGAAATTTGCCGGTATCGCTGTTCCTTTTCTAAACGTAGTTAAGTACCTATTTAACGACAATACGCGCGTTAATTATTGAATAGGTATAATAACATCAGGTTATGAATGTAATAGTCCTGTTTGCATACAATTATGAAATGAATAAATAAATAAGATTATTGGAATTATAAAAAAAATGAAAACATCAATATAAAACTGACTTGGGCCTTATTTCAAAAACATCAGACAGACAATAAACAAGTGATTATGACAATTTGAAATAGGTCACTGAATTCCGGAGTTACGTGTTTCTTTGAATATGCACGATATGAACACCCAAATATCAAAGTCACATGTCTGTCAAGTACCTACATAAAAAAATAGGGGACTGTTAACCGATATCGACAGTGTTGTCTAAATCCTTAATTATGTAAGTAACTACTTAAATATTACCAAAGCTATAATTTTCTACCATCCGTGGATTAATACTGCGACCTTTGAATTAAGATATCAAATAAATTTACTTACGTACCTACCTAGTAAGATAATTTAAGAAGTACTAAATAAAATAATATTTAGATAAATCATTTCAATTCATGTTCCTACCCATCGACATCTATGCATAGACTGCATTGCATGTTTCCTACATCAAAACGGCGCACAAAATTGTTTTTTTTTATTAGTTTCGAAGGACCATTTCTGTCATTGGTAGTTAGTCACTAAGACATTTATTTGGCGTATTTTTTAAACTTATCTACACACGTACGTACAATACAAACGTATCGTACAATTATATTTAAAGGAAAGTACATACATCCAATACCTTTATACAGTTATGAATAGATAAGTTTTCCTTCCCTTTTCTAACAATAAAAAAAAAGCAAAGGAAAGGAAGGAATGGAAACAAAACAAAGGAGAAGTGTTGCCTGTTGAGTTTTAAAATATACTTACGTACACCGATCAAATGCACATACCATGACCAGTGTTTATATATTACTTTTAAAGAGAATTGCGCCCATTAAAAACTCCATCTTTCACGGTCCACCAGCGATCAGCGCTCTACTTTAATTAACATTAATGAAGCGTTCTTCATTTTATAAACCACATGTGCTTTGATGTCTGTTCTTTGTCAAGGGAGAAGACTTAAGGCTGCCATCTTTAAAATCGCTGACCACGAAAAAGTTACGCAACGTTGGCTTTAAGGCGTAAAAGCTTGATACGAAAGTTCTGGGTTTTTTATCGTGTTGGAAGCTTGAATTGATTTACACAAGTACCGAATAGGTACCGTACCGAGTATCCCTGCCTGATCATAAATATGAATAATGATTCACCTTGTGTCTAAAAAAGAACAAATGTTAAAAAACTTAGGTACTTAACATAGACACGGCTTAAATTAAAACGAGCAGGAATCGAAATTGCTTTTACCATAACATTGTGTAGATAAAGACAAACATTGGCAATTAGATTATGTTAGAGTAGCAATAAAGTCTATGGTCTTTTGAGTTTATGTCATGTCAATACTGTGTTTTGTCTCTCGGAAAAAAGATGGCTACCTAATAGTGTATGTTTTTCATTCGTTTGTCAATAAAGCAGCTCAACTGTGCTAAACCCTGTTTTACTCAAGAATATCATCAGGTTATGGGCCCAGAAGGCTTCAGGAGCTGCTGTAAGTGAAGGCGAATGAAGAGCTGTTGATCTGCGGGGTTATCGGCGTCTGGGTGTGAAAGCGGAGCTGGGGATAGAGGCACTGCATCAGACGTTCGCAGATTCAAAGTTTTTGTGGTGGTAAACTGCACTTGATACCGGGGAAATGGATCAAGGAGTCATCAAACTCGAGGGCCCGCGGAACTGGGGTGTGTGGAAGTTCCAAGTGAAAGTGCTGCTAAGGGCACAGAATGTGCTGGGTTTAGTAGAAGGCACGGATGTCAAGACCACTGTAAATGCGGAAGATTGGGCTAAGAGGGATGCAAAAGCCCAGAGTCTGTTGGTTACAAGGCTCAGTGAGAGTGCCATGATTCATGTTTTGACATGTGATACCGCTGCTCAGATGTGGAGTAAGCTTCTGAGTGTGTATGAGCAGAAGTCAAGTACTAGCATACACCTACTTCAGCAGCGTTTCTTCAGTTTTAAATACGAAGAGGGTATGGAGATGTCAGTTTTCTTGTCGAAGCTGCAGGAAGTTAAAAGCTTATTGAAACAGGCTGGTGAAGATATTTCCGATAAGCTCATCATCACAAAAGTCCTGATGTCGTTGCCTGACAAGTATAGTCATTTTGTTTCAGCTTGGGAATCGGTGGACCCAGAAAAACAAAATTATGATGACTTAGTTGCAAGACTTTTAGTGGAAGAGGAGAGGATGCAGTCGAAGAGTAATGAGGGTGAAAATGTGGCTCTTTACGTGCAAAAACAGAACAGAGACAGTGGTGGATATTTAAAATGTTTTAAGTGTGGTCGTGTTGGACATTTTATACAGCAGTGCAAGAGTAGTACAGACATTAGAAAGTGCTTTATTTGTCAGAAGGCTGGACATTTAAAATATCAGTGCCCAAAGCGTGAAAAGTTTGTTGTGCGGCAGGACATTCGTGGGGAAAATTCGAACAAACACAACAATCATAAAAATAACGCTTTTTCAACAGTGACAGTAAGTCAAGCAATGTCACTCAGTCTCGACGGTTGTAATAGACAACAGCTGTTAAACTCGTCAAAGTGGGTGGTTGACAGTGGCGCAAGTGAACATATGACTTTTGAACGCGACTTATTTACGTCAACGTCATTTCGTCAAACTTCCGAACGGTTTGTTGTTGTTGGTGACGGACGTCGTTTGCCGGTTTTAGGTGTTGGGGAAATACAATTTATTAATAATAAACTATGCGAAGTTCTTTATGTGCCGGACTTAAAAATAAATCTGTTTTCTGTGTTGAGTGCTACAAATAAGGGTTATACGGTGGACCTTACTAAGGACAAATGTCAAATTTTCAAAAATAACGTTTTGTGCAAAACTGGTGTGAGGGAAGAGAACTTTTATGTTATGAACTTTATGCGGGATGTTCAAAGCGCACTAACCGTGAGTTTGGGTGAGTGGCATGAGAGATTGTGCCATCAAAATATGGAGCATGTAAAGTCAATTCTAAGACGTAATAACATACAATTCAGCGATGACAACGAAAAATGCGTGCCATGCATAAAGGGGAAGGCGCATCGGCAACCTTTTAGTGAAAGCGACAGTTGCGCGACGCAGCCTTTGGAGCTGGTCCATGCTGATGTCTGTGGTCCGTTTGAAGTTGCATCTCTGGGAGGAGCTAGATATTTTTTACTTATTAAAGATGATTTTACGAGATTTCGCACTGTTTACTTCCTAAAGCAAAAGTCTGAAGTACCTGAGAAAGTGAAAATGTTCATCACCACTGCCGAAAACCAGTTAAACTTAAGACTAAAGAAGTTTCGGTCCGACAATGGAACAGAGTTCATAAATAGAGAAATGGCGGTACTGTTTAATGCTAAAGGGGTTATCCACGAAACATCAATAGTATACACGCCTGAACAAAATGGCCGCGCAGAAAGGGAAATGAGAACTTTGGTGGAAGCGGCCAGAACGATGTTGCATTCGAGTGAGAAGTTAAGCAAAGAGCTGTGGGCAGAGGCCATCAATACCGCTGTTTATGTTCTGAACAGGACGAGTAAAAGTAACACTGAGGGTGAGACTCCATATCAAGCATGGACAGGAAAGTGTTACGACATTTCTAAATTAAACAAGATTTTTGGTACAAAGGTTTGGACACATATCCCAAAAGTAAAGAGGCTGAAATTAGATTCAAAGGCGCAGGAAGGAGTATTTACGGGATATGAGGATTCTAAAGGTTACAGAATTTATTTAGAGAAGGAGAAGACAGTAGTGATTCAAAGGGATGTTGTATTTATAAATGAGAAAACAGAAGTAACAAGAGTTGACAGAGAAGGAGAGGTTATTTTACTAGATTTTTTAGAGAGTGATGAAGTGGAGCAGGAATCTGAAAAGAAAGATGAAGAAGAAAAATCAGAAGATGAAGTTCCTCCAGATTTTCAAGAGGAAGAACAAGTAAGGACTCGTAGTGGCAGGATAGTAAGAAGGCCACATTGGTTAGATTCTTGTGACACTGCTTTCTTGTGTGTTTTGAATGAGCCCGCAACATATGAGGAAGCTGTACACTGTGAACATAGCGAGAAGTGGCATGAAGCCAGGGAAAACGAGTTGAAGGTGTTGGTAGAGAATAATACTTGGACTGAGGTAGAAATTCCAGAAGGCAAGAAGATCATTGACACCAAGTGGGTGACTAAACTTAGTCAGTCAAATTATTTGACAAAGATTGTTGAAAAGTTTCATATGTCAAATTCTAAACCACATTCGACTCCAATGGAGTGTAAGTTGAGCTTAAGTAAAAGTAAGGATTGTGATAAAAATTTAGAGAACAGGTGTAGGCAAATTATCGGCTCAATAATGTATGCAGCTTTATGTACTAGGCCGGATTTATGCACAAGCATTTCATATTTAAGCAGATTTCAAAGTTATGCTGATGAACCTTTGTATAAAGCTCTGAAACGTGTCTTAAGGTACATCAATGCAACATTAAACTTGAAGCTTATCTATAAGGCGGATGACCAAACTGATTTGTGTGGTTATGTTGATATAGATTGGGGAGGGAATATTAATGATCGTAAGTCAACAACAGGTTTTGCTTTTAAACTATCTGGCTGTACTATATCTTGGTCGTTCAGAAAGCAGAGTACAGTGAGTTTGTCTTCAACAGAAGCAGAATTCTTAGCTCTGAGCTCGTGTATAACTGAAACATGTTGGCTTAAAGTCCAAGGTTCTTATATTTTAGAGAATAGTTAGGGCTGTCTCTCTAATTTGTATTGTGTTGTTCTTTTGTTATTTTTTGAAGGGGCGGGTTAATTACTTTTTATGTCTACTGTAGTAGGGTTAGCATATTTTTTTGTTGAGGTAATGTTGCAGGTGGTACCTAGATGCTTTTTTTGTTTTTATGTGGACTTTATTGAAGGGGCGTGTTAGAGTAGCAATAAAGTCTATGGTCTTTTGAGTTTATGTCATGTCAATACTGTGTTTTGTCTCTCGGAAAAAAGATGGCTACCTAATAGTGTATGTTTTTCATTCGTTTCTCAATAAAGCAGCTCAACTGTGCTAAACCCTGTTTTACTCAAGAATATCATCAGATTAAGACATGCCTACCTACCTACATAATCCCTTGTCAATCTGGATCTCATATAAATTCCAGTTATTGTTAATCGTTAAAACAAAAGTACCTTCATATTTCAGGCTAACTCAAGATTATTAAACTGCAAGGACATTATGTAAATTCTTTATCAAGGCAACAGCGGTCAAGGTTGCCAACCTAACCAACTTTGACTTAGTACAGTCCCACAACACAAATTATGTACAAGCTGTGCCTTCGCTTTTACCGAAGTTCTGATTTAGTTTTCCAAGTCTCAACTTCCTCTAAAAGACAACGTTAGTAAAATATTGTGCAATTTTTAAACTTCTGTGGTCAAGGAACTTCTCTTCCAGAAGTATAATATCATAGGACAGCTGGAAAGTGTCCAGTTGAAATTGAGACCTGCTAACATCTGGAAAGATTTAAATGTATCCAATGATCCTTTGCAGGAAGATTGTTGAGTTATCGCACTCGAATCACCGTTTAGCTTAGTACGTGTAAATAAATTTCCAAGAGTTTAAAAAATAATCAAATCCATTGTCATTGTCACCTTTGACAGAGCCGCAAAATTCGAGTGCGACCTAGTTTAACTCTGAAAGAAGACCGAACCATTTCATTGTTAAATTTAACCATGAAAATGTAACCCTCATGGACAAAACATTTAGTTTTCTTAGGCCCCAGGTTGTTAGCTTGCCTGGCCAGATTGAAGGTAGTGGAATCGATTGGCACGCACCGCACGAAGGACGCGTCCTCGCTGTGTCAAGGCTCTTCTAAAACAGTCTTAAATCTTAAAGGCTGTCTTTTCCGATCGTAACAAGGTCGTTCCTTGAAGTTATGAAAATATTCATGTACCCATAGACTATTAAGAAATTACTCTACAAATTACTATGACGCCAGCAGTTATTTACAGTTAGAACAGTCGAAACCTCAATAATTTTTCATTACGTAACATGCCAACGTAAGTTATGAGAATCTCAGCACATGATAATATTCGCGCAGAGAAATGGCTCAGAATTGAGAATGTTCCATGGCGTTGTACAAACATTCTAGGTGATATGTAACATGTTGCGTGTTTTGATATCCAAAACTACATTAACTCAAATACTCCTGACTAAAATTAACATAAAATGAATATAAGGGAGGTAATAAAACCTTTGGAAGATCTCCGTTTCCACCTGTAAAGTGAAACGAATTATTGTGAGGCATTAGTGTAAGACTCATTTGCAGGCAAAGCCGGCCGCGGTAGCAGCTTGTGCTCTGTTCACAAACCTACTTAGTCATTCCCGACCCGTTGAATCTCTTCGCAAGGATAATTTACACAACTGCAAATAAGCCGCACAATTTTATTCGCAAATACGTTTATATTTCACTCTGAATTATCCTTCCGCATTTGTTCTCCCTTTCAAGAGGGCATCTGTTTACAACGAATAAATTTACTCGAGATTTTAATCAGGTTCACCCCGGATCTTACAACTGTCTGCGGCGGTCTCTTCTTCAATACAAAGGAAGGTTTTGGTGTGTGTTGCAACAGTAATAAAGAGAAAATCTGATCTGTGTACCCCATAACGTGTATTTTTAAGGAAATTGCCTTTTCAAATTACAACTTTTTCAACATCAAGTTCAATATTAAATAACTGATGGTCTCAAACGCAAACACTTGCCGGGTATCAATTCTCGCTGAATCTACAGCCAGGAGCCAGGAATTTCCGTCCAACTCGGAACCGTCGAAATGTTCCATCAATGTTACGTTCTATCGTTCCACCAATCCATTCGCGAGCGGTGCCTGAGTGTTTGCTACCCTCTTAGCCCTTGAAACGTCGGCGACAAGAAAGGTCGCAAATAATCCGAAAATCGATCAGTTTTCGCATAAAAATGCTTCAGATAAGACTTAATATTTAAGAAATACTGGAACCTTGATAAATATTTCGGTCTTTGTTTATCCTTTTGCACGGTTTCGAAATGTGGTTCAAAATAGGTTTGTCGTCATATTTACTTAATATAAAAAGTACGTGCATAATTAAACTAATTATGTATTACTTTTTCTACAGTTCTGACTTTATAGGGAAGGCGACCTGGATGAAAAAGAAATAACCCTTTAAAATACTTAGGAAATAACCCATAACTAACACTATCTATCTGTTATTTTATCTACATATTCCGGTCTACTCAGACTAGACAATTTAATATAAATTTAGAGAAGCAAATTTAATTCTTTTATCATTTTTCTTGCAATCTCTACTCCACACCAGTAATTCCCTAGCAACCACCCGAAATAGACCAACAAATTCTGAATTCCGTTCGTGTAGGTAATGAAGGAACGAATTCCAATATGCGCTCGTGAAAGGGTTAGGATCGGGATCACGTTTATTGAAATATGTTCTTGTCACATAACGTTACAAGATTATTGTTTGACGTAACCACTAACATATTAAAGAAAATAATTAGGTGGGTTAAGGGTGTGTTCCCATCCCACTAGTTCTATTGACAGTACCGGAATAAAATAGTACTGTCATTAGAACTAGTGGGAACACACCGGGTTAAGTAGAATAGAATAGACTATATTGTGTGGGGTTGTCCACGGATCGGATCGTTGCTCTTAACTCTTTACCATTATTTCGCTTATCGCTTTCCTACTCGGAAGTTAACACAGTCACGCTCACTGTTGTGGCCGTTATCTAGACTAGACTATACTCATATTATAGACGTGACCTTTGTTTGTGGATGAAGGGGAAGAAATCTGGAATAACTGACCTCAATTTTAAAAATCTTTCACAGGAACATGGTAAAGTAGTTCACTTTTACTATGGTCAGGAAGCTACACAATCCCAGATTTACGTAAGCTACTTTTTATTCCGAAAAAGGTAAAGTGCAAATACGCGGGATGCAGATAAAGTTTTGGGCAAGTTAGTTGTTATTTATAACAATAGAAACGTGTACTCTGTCTGATTGTTTGTCGAGACTTTTAAAGAGGCTCTTATAGTAAAAAGAAAAACATATCTTTACACAATACTGAGTTCGCGTTTATATTTTTAATGATTACTCATAACGAATTATGCCCCTTGTTCTGGAAGGTTCCACAAATATGTGAATGCATGAATTGCGTGGTGCTTTTAACATTACACCTGCCTTTTGGAAGTAAATTGGGCTGTGTCCAAACAAGGATAATAATAATAATAAATTTATTTCAGACCAATGATCCATATTATTGTTAGTATAGTTCGTACAGACTTAAAACTATATAGTGTTAGTGGTAAACAATTAATACACGTAAAGCAAAAAAAGAACACAAACGTATTTAACGTCTATTACTGGAATGTCGTGTACTCTGTTTAATTTTACGTACTTTTATTCTGTAATGTAAAGATATTACGATACGTACAACTAACCAGTAACACCGTAGTTTATTATTATAGTCGATGATGATGTTTCTGATGTAATGCGAGTTTACGTGCGCTTGTGCCCCACTTTTGTTAAATTCGAATCATAACCACTTGATTCATTCGGTTTGATGGTATCAATCAATCAGCAATGTCTATGCAGTATGCACCTGTATTCAATCATGATAGTTTAGAACCTGTGAGCGTTATTTAACCTCTGACGTCTGAAAATCCATATCTTAGGAACATAATGTTCAAAAAAACATACATACATAGACTGCTAAAATCATTACTCTTCCTTTGGCTTTGCCGTAGTCGAGTAATTAGCTTGAGAATAATATTTACGAAAATAGAATATATTGGGGGGTGATTCAAGTACTCACAGTCAAAGCAAGCATGTCAAACAATTTTCGGACCGACGTTTCGGATACCGATGTGGTAGTCACTCTTTGTCAATCCGGATTGGTCCGAAATGTCGGGCATATCTCGACTATAAGTGAGTGTATCAATGTATTTTAGTCAGAACTAATTTCACAGTAGCTGCAATGTAAAAAAATCCTTTAGAGTGAACCCAGACGAGCGTTATCATATAGTCGCGTATTTTCGGTCGCGCAGTTAATTTTGGTTTTATACAAAAGTACCATATACTTATGCGTACAACTCATTTTGATTTTTTGACCGAGACAAAGACAACCGAAAGCAGCATTAATTACGCAACCGAAATTACGCCCTTTAATAGATCCAACGATGCCACTACACAAAGGCAAATCTTGAAATTTAGTACACCCCTCTCTTCGTCGAAATTTGAAACTCTTTGTAAATCTTGCCTCGTTGTACCGCTCAGTCCACTCGCTGCATGCGTAGGTACCAGGAAAACGCTCATTTGTATACAAAGCCTTTGGGGAAATCGTTTCATTATTAAAAGTATGTCACCCCCAGCTCTCAGAAGCGGGATTATGCGGGATTCCGTATGTGGAATGTAGATTATGAATGGACGGCCAAGGTCGAGTCGTATTCGGTGGAATATGCGTGGCACGCGGGGTGCGGCCTTGCTTTCCCCACTTTAGGGTGTTATTTAATGGGACTTCATTAGACGAATGCATAATCAAGGGCTTAACCTTTGGGGTGGTATGTGGACGTGGATCTGTGCAATGTCAAACCTTATAACCGTAATTAAAAAGTAAATGCTGGCGGTTGGTGGCATTGAGAAATGTATGATTTTTTGCTGGCTGACGTGCAATCTTCTCAAGATTGGAAGAGGACTGGAGGAATTTAACATCTGTAATGGACAGTATAGATAAAATTGTTTAATCTGAAACATCGTCTGAGAGATAATGACCAGAATACAGAACTGAGGTCTGTAAATTAAAAAAAATGCACGCACTAATTATTGATCAGTTTGAAATCTGTACTAAATCACAGGTACAGGTTGTGGAAAGATGGGCTAGTTCCATTCCTGTCACTCAATGCGATGAAACGTATGAACTCTATGAACCGAGGCACCGACTTGAACTGATCAGTTGATAACACATTTTTTTATCTTCTATACATCTATTTCAGTTATTTTTCTCTGTTTTAGGTACTTCTTTTGTTTATCTAGATTGTTTAAAATTAAAGTTTTTTTGTCCTAACTTCTTCACCTAATATTTAGCACTAGCTAACTTATCAAGTCTCCAGAAAGGATGGCATGTAATGTCATGCATTCGTCTTTAGTTTACAATGGATCCCCTTGCATAAAAACTTAGACTGGTTCCTTCGCGACAGGCGCGCGCGCAGGCAGGTGTGCGCACAGCTGTTCTCTGCCATATTTGTAACGGTCACGGCGATCTTTCAAATGCACGCGGCTTAGAATAAAGTGGGCATTCTTATACGAAAATAAACTTCATATACTAAATATAATCAGTGGTATAAAATTTGGCCCACTCTACATACAAAATAGGGATGATGACACCACCAATCAACTGACGTACTTTTTATGAGCTGTCAAAACATAATTCCCCCATAGAGTTTCAATGGCAATAGCGAATTATGTCGTCACTATCCGGCAACTCGATCAACTAACTATTTATTTATTTTAAATTAAAGCAACAAAAAATCAAATTCTACTGTAAATCGTAAATTAATCTGGTTTTAATGAAGCGAAATGAAGCGTTTTTTTACTGGAGTTGTGCCTTCGAATTATCTTTTAATGGCGTCATGGCGTCTCCCAATTAACTATTACTGCATATATTTGAGGGCCAGAATTTTGCCGCTCAGTATATTTTTAGTTTTACTCTATTCTGCATAATGTAGTTTCTTGGTGAGATGAGGTTTAAAGTTGTAATTTTAATGGCAAGCGCAGCGCAGGATGTCCACCAATGAGATGGACGGATGACCTGGTAATGCCGCGGGTTAACGGTGTGGATGCAACCAAATCGGATCAACCGAACTAACTGGGGGGGGGGGGGGGGGGTCTATATCAAACAGTGGACGTCCTACGGCTAATGATAAATTTTAATTGAGAATAGTGACCAAATGCTCTTGCTAAAAATGCCTTTGATTTTTTTGAATGAATCATCATTCCGGAAAGGTGACTAAGGTAAGGAATTAATGGTAGGTAGGTACGGGAGATATAAAATTCAACCGAACTGATAACCTCCTTTTTTCAAGTCGGTTAAAAAGGTGAATGACCGACTGACTGCAGAGCCTACTCCTATTAATAAGAAAAGGGGCGTGGATGCGATAGTAATTATAATATTATGTAAGTATTCAAAATTAAGCAAAGTTAGTTTTTTTAACCTATTGTATTGGCTAAACGTCTACCTGCGTCAAGAGATTATATTTTAAACCGAATGAAAAACGGGCTAAGTGCGAGTCGGATTCGCACACAAAAGGTTCCATACCGCCGTACTAAAATGAACATTTAAGTACTCCTTTTCTATACAGGCACTAATAACTTACTAGAAAAAAAAAATCGGAGTTCACGAATTCTATGATTTTGTAAAACGGTAACGCAGTAAACGCAGTGCACGTTTTAGTGCAAAACCCGAAAACACTAACGTTCCCTGTCTTACCTGATATACAGCATATATCATACATAGTGTAAAGGTAGGTAGGTACCTACTACAGTGGCTCCATGCACAAATTCAACTCGATAGTATATGTCATATTTTACATTTAGAACCTGACAAGACCTCCATTGTTTTGTCCTCTAGCTGAAACATGTTCAAGTGTCAAGTCAGTCGAGTATTAAATTACCATAAATGTTATATAACATTTATTTATATAACGTTAAATCCCTGAGGGATAACGCCTTGCTATTTTATTTTAATAAATACACTGTCAGTCATTTGAATAATACATTCGTTGGCATGGCTCAGGCCATTGTGCAGAGAATTATTAATAGTTTGACTATTAACAATAGCAATAGGAGCTAATGAGTTAACGAACCGATAATTTACTTTAAATGATTGTACATTGATCTTAATCTTAGCATCATTACAAGACAATTTAACCTTATTGAATTTTGAGTGTTGTGGAGTATTTTAAAACAGAAAAGGAATTAACAAATTTTAATGATGTGGGAATGAGACATAATGGGGCATTTCCACTATTATTAAACAATATTTTTGTGACACAGCTCTATTAAAAAATCATTTAATTTTAAACCGGAATTGATTTTATCTAGTGTTCGAGCGGAACGGCATTTATGAAGTATTGCTGGCTCTCTTTAGCGTTCAAATTGTGTTACGTTATTTGTTAGGTAATTCAACATTATTTGTTTGGGAATTCAACATTATTTTAATTAATATAAATTTACTAGGGCAAAGCCTCGCGTCTTCAAAATCACAGAGCGTACGTTGACAGCATTCATATTTCTTCAGACATTTTCGAGATCGACGACCCACAAACTTTCGTGAATTTTTTGCTGGTTTGAGAGCTTATTTATCTTCCTTTGTCATTTGGAATAAGTTTTACAGTATTAAATTCAAGCCAATGGCGACGCGTAAGCGGGAAACAAAATTCAGACAAAAAATTAAGTTATTTGAAGCTGCCTAGTTTTTACTCTCGTATAGCCGACCAAATAAATGACACTTCTTACATCACAAAATAATAACTAAAGTTTAACTGAACTAAGAAAAACACGCTTTAATGGATTGCCATCAATGTATTACCTAATTGCCAAGTTTTGTGTCAAGGCATAACAATAAGAAGTGGATGAAAATCAAGTTGAGAGATTGAAAGGTAAGTATACATAATATTACAAACTCAATATTAAGATATTTGTAATTTATTATTTTATTTTTATTTATTTTTTTGTAACTAAATTGTTTTCTGTATTGCGCATTTGCTATTTCTAATATGAAGTATACATGAAGTTTGATGTAGGGACAAAGTAATTTATGGATGACGTACGTAAGTCACGCAAGGGAAACTAATAAATTTTGTAATATGTCCGTCCACTTCATAGACGTTCTGTATTATTATTGGACATTTGAGTTAACAATATTTTCTTTCGAGTCAAGGTTAAATGGAAATACTTTGTTGAATTTATTATTTAAATGGTTTTTTTAAGATTATTTTTAAAGAAAGAGTGAAATTTAATCATAAATCTAATGATAAAATAGAAAAAAAAACGCGCGTGTCACGAAATAGTCCCAAGTCAGCAAACGGCCGGTCTCGCGACCGGCGTTGATCTTCCTTATGGTTAGTCTTAGACGAAAAATACTTCCCATTTGTACCTAATAATTTTGTATACTTCCTACGTAGACGACTTATTTGACGGCCAACACCTTCCTCGTAATCTAGACAACTTTTTGCAGCAAATTACAATTCTGCTCTTATCGTTATTTAACCTTTATAAAGCTTTAAAACCTGTTCCAAGGACTTGCTTCGATAATCGTCTGATAGGCAGTCGGTAATTGCATATAGAATCTCATTAAGATATCGCTTAAGAGGCAGATAAAACGGGCCGCAACGCTTGTTAAGTTCTCATTAAACTCTACTAGTTAACGATGAACCGGTAAAATGAAGCAGTTGATATTTTCGATGGCGTGTCAGTCAACCAGGCATTGCCGTTAACCGAGAGCACAGATTGTCTGATGTCCGCTGTACAGGTTCGCAATCTTCGTCAACTGAGATCAGCATCTTCACTTGGTATATTCACCGAAGTATTTTCGTGTTCGAACGAGATGAACTATTTAATTTCTAGAATGAGCGAAGGAGATGTCAATAGCGCAACGCGAATACACAACGCCAAATGAAGTGCCACCAATAGACATACTTGCTTGACAAAAGTAGAATGGTGAGCAGTTTAAGTATGAGACAGTGGTACACCTTCATTGTGGAATCAGTTCATTCCATCATTATGGTCAGACAGAATGACGACAGAATTACCGTGTACCTCTCAGACTGATGGATTGATCTGATAGTGCAGCCCAGACTGAGGGAAATTAAATGTTTTCAATAATATTTGTCAATCCAATGTTAATGACAGAAAACTAGAATGATAGAATGGAATGAACTGATGCCAGAATGAGCTTGTATGTAACCGAAGTCTAACGCACACAGGAATTACAGTATTAGGATTAATACAAATACAAATAATTTTATTTCGCTTAAAATCTGTCATTGGTATTAGGGATTAACTTTGTCTCACCATTTCAACCGGAAGATGTTAACTGCTGGATAAGCTTTCTTCAATCACGATAGCGATCAGTGTGCTACTATCTGCAGCCAATGACTTTTCGTAATGTTTGTCAGACACCGTTCGTTCTTGCTTACCAACCAACACTTCATGTCTCCCGGTATACGGTTGCCACTCTAACCTTATGAGCAATAGTTCTACGAGCAATGTGCACCTCTAAGATTGCAGCACAGATTAGAGTACAGCAGTCTAGCAGCAGATGCCTTCCTGTAATATCGTCAGTGTCACCTCACCTGTATTAAGCTTGTTTGAGCAAAAAAAAAAAAACATTCTATTCTATTCTGTTTGCTATTAAAAGTGTGCAATTTTCTAATTTGCTATATGTCCTGATTTCTGATTTCATTTGACTGGAGCAAATTTTTCCAGTAGAAAATCACGGTCCAGAATTTTCAGGCCCTTAAGAATGATAACAACTATTGTTGGATATGTCTATAATTCACAATTGGCAAAGAAACGTTCCTTGTTACACTTGGTATGATTAGAATTCAGCAATAACCTGGTCGAGACCAACAATACTAGATTACCTTGAAGCTAGATGCATTGCCAGTGATTTATTCACTAATATGATCGTCTCTCTGCCTGTCTAGACTATAACCTTGCGCATACCACAAAATGCAATCCAATGCAAATCGAATAGTTCTGTCTTTCAATAGCGGTTTTTACTTGCATACTTTGATCACTTATCTTCTTTTATTTTTAATGTTTTTGTTTTATTGCCGTTTTAGTTTTATCTATCTCATAAGAAAAAAACAAAAAAAAGATTCGTTGGTGCTAGTGTCGTGAGGTCCGTTTGACAACTTTGACATGTGTCACGTTTGTCATTGGTTAAATTTAATAACTAGTAAATGGGGGATTCGGTTTGTAGCATTCGAACATGGCGGATGAAGTCAACATCTAATTTTGCTATTTCTGTTTCTTTGGTTAGTTGAAGTATAATTTTGATAGTGTTTTATGCGGCGATTAACCTTAACAGTGAACAGTGATCACAAAATTCTATATTGCTCTCGTGTCTGACATTTTTTAATGCGCAAGTTGTCTCCACGTGGTTTCTGGAATTTTACTATCAAGTTGCAAAAACTACAACTACCGAACAACGTCCCTCTCAAAGAGAGTACCTTGACACTGGCGAAATTGTCCTAATAAGGACAGAAAGCCATATTTTAAAAGAGAAGAGTCAATCGCAAGCAAGACTGAAACGTCAAACGGACCTCTCGATATTAACGCCATCTAGCGATATTTCGCCTGTACCAAAAAAAAATCACGCAAATAAACAACACACATCTACTTACATATTAGTGAGGTTCCCGTTATAAAAGGTACCTACTTTATTATAATTACTTGAGGTCAACAACCAAAGCTTGGATCCAAAATATTTGCATGGCAATTTTAAACCATAATGAGAATTTTAAGTGCGGCATTAAGTTACAACATTTGACCATTTTGAACTTGCATTGAAGGTCCTAAAACTTGGTTTTATCATGCATTTAGGAATGCGCATTGCTGCCCCAGACCTCTGACTCATCGACTTCAAGTGATCTCCAGCATTCTTGTGCTTGTTTTACTTATACCTTATTCATCCTGCTTCCATTATTATTGCTGTTACTGTACTTATTACATATTGTTTTGTACATAAATATATACTCTAACTAGAACAGGAATCTTCTCTGATGATGCTCCATCTTTTCTGTTTTTTTTTTCAGTATACAAACAAATATAAATTCCGTATTCATTAGGACTGTTTATTGAATCCAGCAAGTTCTTCTTTTGTCCAGTCGCCATCATAAATATCGAAGCTTTCTAGTGCTTAAACATTGTGAACAGACCATACTCCCAATCACCTAAGCCTGTGTTCAATGATTTCAGTACCTAGGCAACTCCTGTTTTAACTGTTGTAAGTCTGTACTAACTCACCATTCTACTAGGAATGTTGATGTGATGTCCAACGTAATCTATTGTCAATAACTTAAAATGCATGTAATTCTTATCAGTCAACGCGTTCTAGTTTAATCTAATTGGTGTTATAATTTTATTCATTTTATTTTCGAATCGCACAAGCAATACAGTTGCAACCACTCAGCAAAACCATAACGAAATATTGGGATCCATTAGATGGGCATCAATTTAAACAGCTAATTTATCTATTTAAACCGTATTTTTTTATTATGAACCCACGTAATCTAAGAAATTATGTTAATTTATAGCTTCTATTACTGGCAACACCATACGGCGATGTTATTTCATAGTAGTATTAGTTTACGACCGCAAGTGTGTACCGCGAACGATTGAATTACGTACGTCGAAGGTCCGTCCGACCTGTCCGTGACACAATTTTGCACAATAGGGATGATACGAGTTTTGGGGACGTCAATTTATAGGGCAATATTGTGGATGATATTGGTTGTTATATTTTTATACTCGCGAGAAAAGGGGTGTTTGTTTATGAGTTGATACAGTCGGCAGCAGAAGAGGATAAGCTGTTGGGAGGTCAAAATTATTTACACAACTTCTTAATAAGTAATCGTGTGTGTTTTCTGAGCATCTTTACCTCTTTTAGCTCGGATTGGATAAAGATTTGGTACGTAGCTAGTTCTTGGTACGTAGGTCGTGGTGACGATTTTCGAAAGGCTGCTGGTAGAGGCTGGATGCGTCTAGCCGAGAGCAGGGCGCAATGGCGCTAATTGGGGAGGCCTATGTCCAACCGTGGACTGCTATAGGCTGATGATGATGATGGCGTAGATAGTTGGATTACGGAAATAATACCAAGGCTATTTATTCCCATATTTCTACGGGATCAGGATTTTTGGGATATACGCAAGTATCCCGAAATTCCAATCGCTCTGGGTCTATCTATATTGCACGGATGTGCTTACAACGTTTAAGATCACAGTATCATTTTTGAACATTTAGTACAATTTCCGAATTTCAACTCCACTGCCACACCTAGGGCTAGGGCTTGTTTCACCACCACTCATTCATACATTTTATCTGACAGATATCTGTGATGGGACCATATCGGCTGGCATACTCAAGTCCTTGAAAGTCCGAATGTAATGTTTGTCAGAATTATCGTTTGTCATAAGTAACTCTTTTTTTCTCTGATTCCAATAATTATTCAAAATTATTATAAAACAAACCTAACTTAACCTATAGTTTTCTATAGGATGATCATTTAAAAATTTCAGATATATTTTAGGTTTCAGTGGGAAAGAAAATTATGGCAAACGATGATTCGGACAAAAATCAAGGTATGACTAGCGAAAAGTATTCGAACGGCGCTCCCATCTGTGATACCATCTCTTTTCTTTTCATCGTATAAACAGAGACTTCATCACATTTTATCCCACAGTAGGCCCCTAATGTTCACGCGAGCGAAGCCACGTTTAAACGCTAATTGTAGTATAAAATCATTTAAAATATTAATTACAACTGAAACACCAATAAATGGTCGTTAACTTAAATTAGAAAATGTTTTAAAATAGCTCACTTCGACGTCAAACTTCGCGCTGCGTAATTACATCGATGAGTCCCCAACTCCGTAATTAATATTTATTTTCATAATGTCCTCCTTTTATCAATTTAATATTGTTCACTTTCCTGTTTATTAGTTTAGGACGCGCATTAAAGCTGAGGATTCAATTTGCTCGAATTTAATTCAGTGCTGTTTATATTCACGGTGCTCCGGGTTGTTTTTGTAAACATTTACCTGCTGCATTCTTGGTTGACTTTGCGATGGAACCTTTTTAGGCGTTGGGTTGCAAAAGGTTGCGTTAACATACTGACACTAGTCTTATGTTGTAGTCATCATCCAAATTGCCATGATTTACTCTTACCTATTAGGTATCTAAAGTATTCTAACAACGCCAATTTAATGATTATGCTAATGGACGCGATGTTAAGGTAGGTATTCTAAACCTAAGGATCTATTGCGTATATAACGTTTCTGACACTCACAATCACAACACAATCAAATTTTAATGATAGTTTCGCATACAAAAACTGTCATAAGATTGTGATCGCGAGTGTCAGAAACGTCACATAATTATCCTTCTATTTGTTTTTAATGTACGCCGCTCATGTCCAGTCGCCGGTAAGCATTGACATCCGATATAACTTCCATTTCAAAAGTAACGGAACCGGAACCGAAACGGATGTTTAATATCAAACGGAAGTTCCGACTTCACGGAAACGGAATCGGAGTTCCGTAACATCCCTGATTTAAATGTAGAAACATGAATGAATTTCTATACTACAACTACCAACTCATAACTGTAGCTGCAGAAACACTGACTCATGTTTTCGCTGAAGTAGTAAGGAACCAAGGCTTATGCATTTGTGGGCAGGTGGGTTTGTTTAACACGTCATGCTTGTATAAAATATTGTATGAAGCATCATATATTGTCATTTTATTAACATTGTAAAAATCTCAAACTACGGTTTAAATATTACTGAACTAGCCCCTAATTCCGCACATGTATTTCGTAAAACTTAGAGGTGCGAGCCGGGGTTTGAACCCACAATCCTCTGCTTGAGAGACGATAGGTCAAACCACTCGCTCGGCCACCACGGCTTTTTACCTACCCAACCCTACATATAAAATTACCCTATAAATAAATAAAATAAAAAACAGTACCTCGTTAAGTTTCTTGCCGGATTCTTCTCAACAGAGGTTTTTTCCGAACCGGTGGTAGATTTATTTCACGTTCATAAGTGCTTGTTATAGCCTAAATTGAATAAAGAGATTTTGACTTTGACCTATTACTGCATACATTTGAGGACCAGATTTTTTGCCGCTCAGATATTACTTTAGTAAGATTAGTGTGATGTGATTATGTTCAGGTTACCAAAACCCTACTCGTCATGTCACTCATCGTTGTATGAAGTCTGGTTTCATCGCACGCGCGTGCGCTCGTTATTGTTTTATTGCTCTCACGATTTTACTTTGAAAGTGACGGGAAATTATTTATATTCGCTCTAAGTTTGTCTCTAACTTAATTAACTGGTTTCCGTTCTTAATTGACGACATCCGGAATTTATGTTTCCTTATGGAACGATTCTGAGTGTTAATGAAGAAATATCGTTACGTACTTTAGGTTTTAAATGCGTCATAATAGGCGTCTTATTCATAGAGGATAGTTGTGAGGTCGCCGTCATCGAAACCGATGAGGAGGACTATATATCCATACTTCCATACTAATATTATAAATGCGAAAGTGTGTTTGTGTGTTTGTATGTTTGTCCCTCTTTCACGCCGAAACGGAGCGACGGATCGACATGATTTTTGGCATAGGGATAGTTTATAAGCCCAAGAGTGACATAGGCTACTTTTATTCCCGGATAAATACACAGTTCCTGAGGGAACAGCGCGCGATAACCGAATACCACGCGGGCGGAGCCGCGGGCAAAAGCTAGTACATATATATTGTTTCGGGAATTATGACTATAGTGGCCGTGGGAAAGAGTTAAATGTGTGAATATAACGGCTGATATTATTAGAGCTTGTCTGAGCTAAAATGACGCGTACCTCACTCAACAAAATCGTTAAAATAAACGCCTGAGTCTTAAGCCGCCTAAGGTTGCAAACATGTCGGAAGAGCACACGAGTGAAAAAATAGTTCTACCTACTTCAAAACTAAATTGGAGAATAGAGGAAATAATCTATACTAATGTTTGTAAGTTTGAGTGTTTGTCCGTCTTTCACGCCGTAACGGAGCGACGGATCGACGTGATTTTTGGCATAGAGATAGTTTATGGGCCCGAGAGTGACATAGGCTACTTTTTATCCCGGAAAAATGCACGGTTCCCGAGGGAACAGCGCGCGATAACCGAATACCACTTTTTAAATATTTATTTATGCCAAGGATTTCGGAAATTACTGTAACGATTTCGATGAAATTTGCTGTAGGGGTTTTCGATGTAGCTTGGCCTTATCTCTGGAGAAACGTGTTTTGGAGTTAAAATGTAAAGCTCGGTTGCCCAGGTACTTGTAACATAATTGGATTTCTTTGTTTACCTTTAATTGAGAGCGGTAAACAACTCGCTCCTCGCACGTGCATTAACCTGCCATAAAAATGAAAAATGGCTACTTGCTTTTACCCTTATGCTGGCATGGTTGCATAATTATAGACTCACCTTTGTTTGTGTGATAAGACTTGGGGGGTGGCCGACGGTCGATGGCTTGGTCCAGTTGATCGTAAAGCAGAAAAAAAGCATGTTTGTGTAGCAATTCATAGGCAAAGGCACAGTATATATTATTATCATATAAGCCAAAGCAGTATGGAAGCTACGAACAAATGATCGAAACGAACACACTCACACAGACTGCAGTACCGCGAGACTCATCATTTGTTCGTAGCTTCCATACTGCTTTAGCTTATGGTGGCACTTCACTTGGCATTGCGTATTCGCGTTGTGTTAATGACATCTTCACTCACGCTAGCAGCGATATAGTGGATCTCTTTCACACACGCAAATATTTCTGCGAATATGCCAAGTGAAGTGTCAACATTATATATATACTGTGGCAAAGGCCTCTCCTTTCTCCTTGCACTACTCTGGTTTCGACAGAATATCGCACGTCCGGCTGCAATCGCTCCAAGTAGTCCCGCCACCTCCTATCTAGGCTTACTTCTGCTCCGGTGACCGTCGCATTTGGGTTCCCCCAATCACTGGTAATACAGATGCATCAGACCGAAAAAGAAAAAAACTTAAAATAAAACTTCTTTATGGATAGTATTCTTTCTTCAATTTTAAATGAGACTAAACGGGAAGCGTGTCCTCCCTAACAATTTTTTCGAATTCGCACGTGAGTGGATCTAATCAGAGATAATAGAAAAAAACAGGTAATCCAATTGAAACCTCATTTTATGAAGTCGGTTAAAAATTCTTCGAATGGAACTATAGATATTCCTTATTTAGTGAACCAACACAACCAGTTCATAAATTCGAATGAACATGACCGCTAATTACCTACCAGACATACTAATAAGTTCTTGGGCAATTCGACAGACCACGAAATAATGATTTAATTATTAAAAGTATTGTAAAAAAGCCAAGTGAGGATCGGATTCACGTACGAAGAGTTACATATATACTTACATGCCATTATTAGAAATATTATTTCATATTATTTGTCTATTTTTTACTTTATTATTAAAGATAAAGATAAAATATAATTTATTGCCACAACACATAGTACAACGAAGATTTATTACAGATAATAACAAGTTATAATACAGAAGACATTACATTACTAAATAATATTTAAAAAAAAAACCAGACGTAAACACAAACTTTTATTAAATTTTTGTTGCTACAGCGGCCACAGTGATATAAGTACAACTATACCACTGAAAATTTCAAAATGTAGTTGTTACGATTCTAAAGATTCAGAAACCAGACCGATGGATAGACAATGGTACCCTAGGAATATCTATAATACGAGTACATCCCACTGCTGGGCACACATGCATCCTTGACATGAGACGGCTTCAGCTGTATTTGTCACGCAGGTCAATTACGAATAAAGATTTTCTATTTTTGTCTAGTTTCTTCATTGATTCAGATTTTGGTCACCGAAAAGTTAATAATAAAAAAAAACCGTACATAAATTCAAGTCCGGGCTCAAACCTACGCTGTACAGGAGAGACCATAGCTTAATAAACCTCTAAACTACCACGACCTAATACCCTTTGCAGCTTTGGTTAAACCATAAATGAGTAAAAAAAATTGGATTCGATTTGTGGCATTCGAACATGGCGGATGTAGACAATATCAAATTTTGCTATTTCTGTTTCTTTGGCTAGTTGAAGTATAATTTTGATAGTGTTTTATGCGGCGATTAACCTTAACAGTGAACAGTGATCACAAAATTCTATAAATTCTATATTGCTCTCGTGTCTGAGATTTTTTAATGCGCAAGTTGTCTCCACGTGGTTTTTGGAATTTAACTATCAAGTTACAAAAACTACAATCACCGTACAACGTTGCCTCTCGAAAGAGAATACTTTGACACTGGCGAAACTGTCCTATTAATTAGGACAGAAGCCATATTTTAAAAGAGAAGAAGAAGTAAAAATTTGAGACGAATAATTCTGTAAAAATACTCATGACGTTATGTTATGAAGTCATCAGAACCGGAACGGTGTGAATGACGGACGCTAAGAATATTCTCATGCATATTAAAATCCTCATTTAATTAAATAATTATTAACTCTTGGAGGCAAATGCTAAATATAGAACTAATAAAAAGAATAGAAGTGTTATCGTGAGTGTGTGCTTCCAGAATCGATATTACAATTTGACCTCTTGCATTTATAATGAGCATATATACGTAATGTTGTGGTTTCATAAGTACAGTACGTATTACAGATTTATCAATGAAATAAATATTAGTCTTGAAGTAAATGCAATACGGCGCTTGACTATTTCTATATATTTATAAAAAAACACCTTTACACATATAAAATATATCATTTAATAATATTTTTAATCTGTTTAAAAAATATATAAGTACTCGTACCTCGTTGAATTTATTTTCTTGTCGGATTCTTCTCAACAGAGGTTTTTCCGAACCAAATTTTTCAGACATTCCCCATTGTTGGTGAAACTGTTAACAAATCGCTTTTTTAAATGTCTAATACACGATATTGGTTTAGGTTAGATTTATTCAAACAATCCTGTAAAGTTGACTATGTAGGTAGATCAAATGACCATGAGGTGAAACAACATAACAACCCAAAAAATACTTAAATATGCTTTCATATTTTTTTTTTTTTTTTTTTTAATAAATATTTATTTATTCATGCATTCAATTTAGAATTCAAAACAACGCAATATCCGCAACAGGCTTCGTCAACAGAACAACTTGTAGATCCGCAACAGGCTTCGTCAACAAAACAAATTGTAAATCCGCAACATGCTTCGTCATTAGTCTAACCTAACTTAATCTAAACCCCAAAGCAATCCCCAGACCGATGCAAACCAGACCCAAAAGTACCATAAATACTTGCCGCATTGCCCCGCTGAATCGCTAAAGATATATGCTGCACCAGATAAGAACCGGACCGCGGGTCGCCGCCCCTGTCCCTCATACGCCGCCCCAGATCCCTAACGAAACGCTTTGCTTCGACACACCAAGGCCCCGCAGTCTCGACTGCAATAGGTACAAAGTCGTAATTGTTCTTAAGCTCCGAATATTTGCCGTGCTTAAGCCTCGCTGCACTCTCCGCAGCAGCACCCGCGACCCGCGCTGTACTACCAAGATGCGAGGCCGCAAATGTGCTCACACAAGTCGCGTCCCATAACAGGCTACGCCCCCTCACCCAAGGGACCAGAGTCAGTCCATCTGGTCTTTTCCCATCAGTGCGGCACAAACCCTATATATATATGCATATTATGAATTATGAACAGTCTTAAATATAAAATATGTTCTCCATTACAGTCCTTTGATGTGCGTCGTTCAATCAAACTTGCGTTCGTTTGAAATACGCTTTTATCTTTACCTTTCTCTTTCATTTGATGTTTCACTTCGTTTTACGGTTTCCTTCGTCAAGGATACCTCCTAGTTCATTTCCGTTGGAGAACAAGGGTTCCATTGTATAATCATTGGCCACAATGTAACTATATACTCCAATTCAATAGAATCTAACAATCCTGTAGACACTTCCAGCCTACTAATATGAACACCGGGCTGCCTAAGGCTTTGTGATGTGACTATTATTCTTTTTTGATTAATTTTAGATGATAATTGCAACAACAAGGACATTATAATCAAGCGTGCCCACGTTAGGGTGTGTTAAATGTGTAGAAAATTGTTAGATTCTATTGAATTGTACTTTAGCTGCCTGCGGCTTTGCTCACGTTATTTGGCGGTTTAGGCTGGGCTCTGATGAGTCAGTGAGCCAGGTCTTCTCTTTTTATATAGTACTCATCCCTCTAATATTATAAATGCGAAAGTTTGTAAGTCTGTTTGTTTGTTTGTTTGTTACTTCCTCACGTCTAAACCACTAAACCGGTTTAGATGAAATTCGGTATACAGAGAGTTTGAATCCCGAAGAATGACATATTATTAGTCTTTGAATGTTGGAGAGATAAGAGAACTGTTACGTGTCTGTTACTTGTTGTAAGTAATTTGTGTACTAAATAGGTATTCTTCATGGAATCTTATACGACAGTCGAGAGTAAGACCAAATGTTTGTTAGAGAAATGTTATCCTGAATAATAATCCTATCGATTAGTTTATATATAAAATAGCAAGTTTTCGTCTTTTTAATTTTAGTTGGTTCGAGTCCCGGGTAAATCTTTGAATGCATTTTTGTTTCTTTTTAAAAATAAAGGTATTCCTTTAAGTAAAAGTACCTGGGCGACCGAGTATTGCTCGGGCTAAAACTTGTTAATAAGCGTTTTCAAAGAGATAAGACCAAGCTAGATCGATTTGTCATCCCCGAAAACCCCTATATACAAAATTTCATCGAAATTGTTGGAGCCGTTTTCGAGATTCCCGAAATATATTTATAATATAATATACGTAGTATACAAGAATAGCTCGTTTAAAGGCATTACATGCGCCAACTTAGGATCTCCGGGTCCCGACTTATTTTTCCACACTGTAATATACTTATTTATCATCATCCCAGTCTATATACGTCCCACTGTTGGGCACAGGCCTCCTTTCAGAATGAGAGGGCTTGGGCCATAGTTCCCACGCGGGCCCAGTGCGGATTGGGAACTTCACACGCACCATTGAATTGATTCACAGGCTTGTGTTTTCCTTCACCGCAAAGCTCGTGGTAAATT
Source organism: Choristoneura rosaceana (assembly GCA_037349165.1). NCBI lineage: Eukaryota > Metazoa > Arthropoda > Insecta > Lepidoptera > Tortricidae > Choristoneura > Choristoneura rosaceana. The sequence goes on from JAZBNJ010000002.1 coordinate 2,610,222, forward strand.
TCAAATGTAATTCCGCACATGAATTTCGCAAAACTCAGAGGTGCGAGCCGGGGTTTGAACCCACGACCCTCTACTTGAGAGGCGATAGGTCAAACCACTAGGCCACCACGGCTTCACGCTTCGACTTCACCTACTTATTTATACCTATACCTATGTGCGTATATGCGTGCCTTGCCTGCTTGTCTATGTCTGTGCTTGTGAATCGAATGCAAAAAATGTGACAGCATAAAAGTCCCGTCATGTTATGACTAATTATGACAATACGTTCGCTGTCAATGTTTGCGATTAAACTACGACCGGGAGCCGCAGTTAACTCTAACACAAACAAGTGCCTGAGTGTTGTCAAACATTCATAGGTACATTTTTTGTAATCGTTCGATGATTCACGTCTCAGACACCGCGGCGGGTTGAATGAAACGGATGTCAGTGTATGAGGAGTTTTTATAAGCGTTTATTTTTAACCCCCGACGCAAAAAGGGGTGTTATAAGTTTGACCGCTGTGTGTCTGTGTGTGTGTCTGTGGCACCGTAGCTCTTAAACGGATGGACCGATTTGAATGCGATTTTTTTTATTTGAAATCAGGTTTTTGTACTAGCGTTTATCCGCGCCTTAAACGAGCGCACGCGTAAATGAGCTTTTGTATTATATAAAAAAGTAAAAAGCTCGTACCTATCTGTACAATTTGATAATGTAAACTATACTAAAGTTCGGTGCGTATTGGGTAGAATTCACTTTACAATAAGCTATAAAATATAACCTCTTTTAAAAGCTGACAATTTTTCATACTGACATCCTCTCATACATTTTGCGACCTATATCTCGAGCGACCAGTTACAACCGTCGCAATAACTGATGACTGGGAAAAGGAAGGAAAAAGCAAGGAAACCGACGTCATCACCAGTGGTTGTGCGGTCAAATAATTGTAAGAGGTCCCTTGAGGACTATTCGTAGAAGACGGATGGGGACGGTACAGCTCTACATGGCTCTACTAAGGGCTCTTCATAATAATAAGTGGAATAGAAATGGCAAGCGAGCGGGAAAAAGCCAGTTATTAATAACAATACTATCACTAACTGTTCTCTCTCACATCATGCGATTATCTTTTCATGCATTCACTGACAGTCATTATTGCGTAAAGTTTCCATGCATGCGTCGCATCTGTCCCAGCTTTGCTTTTTCTTTTTTTTTCCCACATCCGGGCTCATGGTTGCGGCAAGCGACTGCGTGCAAGATAAAAGGAATTTAAATATAGAATCAGGAAAATAACAGCCAGTATTTTGTTGTAATTATGGTTAATATTCTTCCGGTATAGCGTTTAAGGAGACTACAACATTGAAGGACAATTTAACTTTTATTCGTCTTTTTGTTGACTTGTTTCTTACTTTATTTTCTTATTTCGTTCTTTTTTATGATTTTTATTTTTCTTTCTTTACAGGAGCTGAAGCTAAACCACGATTGTTTCACCGAAGTTTAACTTTAATTATCCTCATGGTTTCCTGTAAGTTTTTATTTTTCTTTTATGTTTGATTTATTTTATTTTACTTTGTGTATTTTTTTTTTATATGAAGTGTCTGTCTTATTGTGTTAGAAATATGAGAAGCTGTGTTTTGTAGTTATCGCGTCTGTCATACGGCTAATGAAAATTGCGTATATTTTTGAAGTCCGTTAAAATATCTTAGAAGATCAGCTGTTCCCCACTGTCCTATAAAAGCGTTAGTAACGTTCTATAAAAGCGTAAACATCGCAATTCCATAAACCGGCTCGTGCAATATCAGAGCACTTTAGTGCCTTAGTGTAAGTTCAGTCCGATTCCGTCTAGAAAAATTCATTATCGTCATCCCGCGTGACCTATCCAGCTTCCTAGTTTCTCAAATTGTTTCCATACCGAATGCCATCCATATAGATTCAGCGGTTTAAGCGTAAAGTGACAGATAGATAAAGAGAATATAGAGATAATTTCGTATTTATAATGTTACTAGCTTTTGCCCGCGACTTCGCCCGCGTGGAATTTGGTTATCGCGCGTTGTTCCCTCGGGAATTGTGCATTTTTCCGGGAAAAAAGTAACCTAATGTCACTCTCTGGCCTGTATGTAAACTATCTCTATGCCAAAAATCACGTCGATCCGTCTCTCCGTTTCGACGTGAAAGATGGACAAACATACAAACACACACACTTTCGCATAAGATTAGACGTTGTATGTGGGGTTCAGGATGCAGGTATCTCGGAGAGTCGGAACACGTGTCCGGATATTATTTTTTGTGGTGGTGGTTCTGATTGCGGTTAAGGGGTAATTGCGTCCCTTTTCTACTGAGTCAATTAGAAAAGGCCGCAGCTACTCACGTATTACTCAGTCGCAGAACGCGGCGTCAGGGTCGTTATCTAGCACTTTTAGATAAACCGTTAACAGTAACATTAATAGTTTTTTAATTTCATGAGACTTGCAGTATATTAAAACCATTAGACAAGAATGCCGCTTCCTCTTCAGCAGGGCTACTACGAAACTCGAAGTTCGTGCCGTGCGGTCCCTCTTGACACTTATACTATTTAACACGAGAGCGAGAGGGACGGTACGATACGAACTTCGAGTTTCGTAGTAGCCCTGTTGCCTGACTCTGTAACAACGGGACAACCTTGAAAGTATGTTCATTAATATAAAAAAAATAATTTTGAAAATCTGTACAAATTGATGAAGTAATCGGTGATTATTATATATTAAAAAAAACTTCTTTTTTGAAGTTCGCTGAAAATAACGCTACTTCTAAGAAGGGGCTTTGGCATACAGATACGTTAACTATAAATAAGGGTTCCGTTTTTGCTATTTTGTCTACGGAACCTTAAAAAGGCTCGCAGGACTAAATTGGGTTTTGATTTAAACAGCTTAGTACAGCACGTCGCGCAGTCGCTGGAAAATTAAAACCGTCTAAGCTCCTTTATCTCTCATTACATCCATCTTATAAGGTTGTCTGTTGTAAGACAGATCCAAATTAAATGATTATTTGCCTGTTTTAATGCAGATTAACTATTAAAGTACCTACTGGTTAAATACTTTGAACATGAAACTACAATACAATACAATAGAAATATTCTTCATTGCACACCAGATATCGGACCACCTACCGTGAGACTCACTTATATTATTTAATGAAACAAACCTGGATCACGTCTTAAATCGCGCTTAGCTCGACATGTTTCGGGCTATTGTAGCCCTTCTTCACAGGAGCACGCGAAATAGCCCGAAACAGTCGAGCTAAACTCGATTTAAGACGTGAGTTACTTATTCGTTACAATATCATTTAATAGGTATGAGGGGCATTTTCATTAAAACAAGTACCTAGCAACGCCGTTGTGACGATTTTCCCCTATAGATACATAATATGGATTAAAACATCACAAAACTGACAATATTTAACTTTTCCCTAACTATGCCGTAACTAGGTTCATGGTTTTCATGACAATACCCGAGTAAGTCCCACGGTACACATGCACAGTTCCCGAGGGAACAGCGCGCGATAACCGAATACCACGCGGGCGGAGCCGCGGGCAAAAGCTAGTATAAAAATGATTAAGTACATGACGTAATATTCATGGTGTACAATATGCAGAAAGATTAAATACTACATTTCGGCTATTATTTCATACTAAATGACAATATCAGAAATTACAATAATTATATTAGCAATACATTAACCGCAGGAAGCGTAGATTTAAATTAAAACTAAATGGTATTCATTTTTTTTTTATTGGACTGGATGGAAAACGAGCAAGTGGGTCTCCTGATGGTAAGAGATCACCAGGGGTATTGCAGATGCGTTGGCAACCTAGAGGCCTAAGATGGGATACCTCAAGTGCCAGTAATTTCACCGGCTGTTTTACTCTCCACGCCGAAACACAACAGTGCAAGCACTGCTGCTTCACGGCAGGATTAGCGAGCAAGATGGTGGTAGCTAATATAACTAAAATCAGCATTAGATATGATTAAAATATTCATTGATCGTGTAAGAAGTTGTCGAGTGAGTTGTCGTTCATTATGGCGTTCTAAGCCACGCGTTCAACGCCTTTGTCCAGCAGTGGACGTCTTCCGGCTGATGATGATGATGATGTGTAAGAACAGTTATTTAGTAAATATAAATCCTCGAGAAGGTCCTGCAAGGAGTCAGCGGTTGCCATAGCAACTGCCACCGCTCGCAGCGCGAAGGAAGGCCGATGGATACGGCAGTGCCCTATGGCATTTGTATGTTAGTATTCTTTATTATGCATCCAGGATTTAGCTAGGTCAATGCAAAGCAATTCAATGGTGTGTCAAGTTTCCAATCCGCACTGGACCCGCGTGGGAACTATGGCCCAAGCCCTCTTGTTCTGAGAGGAGGCCTGTGCCCAGCAGTGGGACGTATATTTTAGTGTGTTTTAATTATTTATTCTGAAATTCTAATAGTTATTTAGCTGTAGGTTTTAACATAATTTATTTCATTGTGTAAATTTAGGCGTAGCGGTAAAATAATCGTAATTAAACTATTGTTAATTGGTTTTCACACTCGTAGACTACCAAGTTACAGGCTCGGCCTAGTTTGGAGTCTGACGGAAAATTGTAACATTATGTATTAAGTATTTTTGCCAAATAAATAAATATAAATGTATGTAAATATGTATGTAAATATTTTATTGTACATAAAACACAAAGTAATACAAAAAGAAAACAACAGATCAAAAGAGTACAAAGGCGAACTTATCCCTAAAAGGGATCTTTTCAAGCTAACCTAAACTAGAAAGGAAAACTCAAAGATAGGCGAAATAAATATAGGCTGGTATGGATATTAGTGGGATAGTGGGATATTATTAGTCTTAAGCTGTATTTTATAAAAATTGAAATATTTAAGTAGACAAAATATCGTACTGTGATAGACTGCCTACCCCTAGCAAGGTGTAAGCAATCAGAGACAATGAACTCACTATGACAAGGTCCGATTGCCGGGCTCGGTTCGGCAGAAATGTAAAGAATGTCTATTGTACATGGTGTTGGTTGATGACGATAGAACGATGTTATTGTGATTCCAATATATGTTTTATTGTGAAAAAGACATACACAAAATAGTTTACTAGCGAGTCAAGTCAACGATTATGAACCAGACACTTCAATATAACGTTGAAAGGATATAATGTTTAGTGATATAATAACACAGGTATATTTATAATTGATATACAATAGTCAATTGTTCTAATAACTATCATCTTCGCACAACTGCTTTACTTTCATTTCATATTACTTATGTAATATTTAAAATACATATTGTATAATATTTTCATATATTAAACCCAATATTAATTATCCTGTATGTCGTAGCTTCATTAATACATTATACTTATTTGTATTCATTCAAGTTATACTAGTTGATGTTGTGGTAAACGTAAATTATATCACGTAAAATTATACGGAGAACATCAATTGCTAATTCAATAACCAACAATTGGAAATAAAACGTTTCAATTCTTATATATTGGTTATTAAGTCGATTCCATAATCTCTGGCTTCTTATTCTCCATCAAATTATGAATCCACAAGATTAATGTTACTTAATAAAGAACTGTATTCAAAACAAAACGTTCTAGTATCAACATTTTTTCTTACATTTATTGTTGATAGAGACGTTAAAATGGATGTCACAAGCACTTGAGAGGCGATAGGTCAAACCACTAGGCCACCACGGCTTCTTACGGCTTATACTAGTGCTTTAATGTAAAAAAAATGAACTAACAGCGACTGATACAAACAGCGACATTTAGGCGAATCGTAAAAAGTGAAGTTTTGCGTTTCAACGAGAGATCTGCTAGGATGTGCGGTTGCGAAATGTGTTTTTCATGAACGGAGTTCATACAGTGGTAGCTAAAATTGTCATTTCTTTAGTTATAAGTACGTATGTGTATAAGTTACTAACCCCTTCTTTAAGTGTATTTACTAATATATTATGTGTCTTTTGCTGCATGAAATAAATGATTTTAATTGAATTGAATTGAATTACAAGCAGTATTTAAAGCTAGGATAAAGAAAAGCCTTAAAATTTGTCGTCAACAGACAAAACACTTCCCAGAATTTTCCACGTTAACAACTTGTAAAAATACTTTTTCTTCCCTAACTCCAAATCCCCATATGAAGGGCGTTTGAATATTATTCTTGGAAAAGCTTTGAACGTTCTCGAAGGTCGTTGACATCATATGTAGCCTATGTTTGGTCCCAAAAATACGTGATAACAGGGCAAACGAGGTCCCAAATGATCCCGCTGACGCACGGGAAATCATTATTTTCAACACGCCACGCGTAAACGAAATATTTACTATATCTACTCGTAATATGCGAAAGTCTGTTAGATGTTTTGCCTTTTGCTCGGCAACGGGAAATCGGATTTTGTTGTTTTGCGTATAGACATGAGCCTTTAGGCTGTGTAGGTACGATACGAATGAAGAAAAGTATAAGCTTTTACTTTCAATATTTGAAGTTAACGTTTCACGATAACAGTATGATAATTAATTAGGGATTTTTATAGTTCCTGCCAAAAAATAAACGAATTGTATGAAACGGAGTCGTGGGCAACAGCTAGTTTATTATATTAGTAGCATTAGATTTACTTACGCAACACGTCTTCTCACAGATATAGATTACACTAGATTGCGCAAATGCATCTACTTCGCGTGTCTGAACCCCGACTAGACGTCGGGGTTGGCCCCATACAAAGACTGACCGCTAATTGACAAATCATGACTAATAACCGACTCGAGCCCCAAGGCGCGGGCGGGCGGCGCATTTGAATCGATTTTGCGCGGACATCGGGGAATTTATATCACTAATTCGCTCTTGAGGCATCACATTAGATATAAAAAAGTGACACGGTTGGTTTTTATACAGATTGAGGTGTTTGCGTTATCTAGTGTAATCTATATCTGTAGGTCTTCTGAATAATTAAATAATTAACTTGACTAATTTTCACGTAAATTAAATGCCGCCGGGAATATAAAATAAGTTTAAATAGATCATTGTCTGAGGTAATGAGGTGTGATTTAAAGTAATGAGCAGTTTTGCACCTTATTGCTACTGTATAGAGTCTCAATTCATAGCTGTGTCTGGAGTAGAATGTTTAAATAGCTGTCACTTCCGTTTATTTATTGCTGTGTTAGAATAAACTCGCTCATTACCATGTTCATTGTTTCTTTAGGATGTTGTTTTAGAATCGAGCTTACCCCACACTGAATCAATAATAAGAGAAAGTACAGTCTAGTGCAGAAATGTGGACTTAATCTAACCCTTCAAATATATGGACCGCAGACTCTCCGGCGTAATAAGGCCGTGGTAATATATTTTTGAGTGGTTCGAATACATACATATTTTCGCAGTAGACTGTACATACAGTCAAACTAACCTAATTCAAGTACCAGGGTTGGAACCTTTTAATGATCAATTTCACTATGGTTTCCTTGACAAAAGTATGGGAAGGCAACTTGCCATTAGGTTGTAGTACAAAATGTTCCATCTTGGTACTTGATTGAGTTTGCTTGACTGTACCTGGGTGGTTGCTCGGAGTTCCTTGTAATCGACTTAAAAAAGGAGACGCTTATCACACCAGGTTGATTTTTTATAGGCTTGTTACCTCAGAACTCAATCATCTAAAACCGCTGCCAAAAAATCGTTTTTCATTGTGATGGGATTTTCAATAATGTCCAATTGTCACCAAAATAAGATCTGATTTATTTATTTTTTTGTCAATGAAAATTTACAGCATTATAGTTGATACGAATGCGCTGTAAACTTCAAAATATTAATAGAATCACATATCGACAGCGGAAAAGAAAAGCTATATATACCAAAGCGCCAAATGCATTTTGGGTAGGTTATGAAATTTAAAAAAAAATCCCAAAAGTAGCCTTTTGGCCCTTTTACTGTTTTTCCTTTCCAATGTCGATATAATCAAACTAGCAAATAGTCACAATACAATAAATAAGTTACGGAACACCAAACCAGAAGACCGAGAGCTAAAAAATTCACGAGGTCTACAGAACACACCGCCTATGTACATAGATTGTTTATTGTTTTATATTATTTCTTCCTTTCGATGTGAAGATACTGTGATATCAATTGAAGAGTATTTCCGTCGTCCGATTCGATGTCTGCCCACTTGATATGATTGTTTCGGATCCGATGTCGGGATCGGATGTTAAAGAACACAAAGCGAAGCATTTTTATTTCTCTATGAAATCAGACTCAGATGAAAATCTGGTAAGGCCACCAATTAATTACATATAATACATCCTATTGTCACTAACATGAGTTTACAATGACCGTACTCGATAGCGACGGCGTAAATTATTTGTAGAGGCGCTGTACAATTTTCCATACAAATAATTTACTCCGTTTCTATCGAGTACGGTCACTGTAAACTCATGGTAGTGGTACTGGACTAATAGTGATGTCTTGTTAGAGTTTTAGCTATGTTAGGTTGGGTTAAATTTTGTTATATTTAAGGTACGTGTTAATGCTAAGTTTCATGATAATACCAATTAGAAGTGGATGATACGGTCATTTGGTTAAATTAAAAATTTAGTTACTTAGATAAAGGAAAATAGTTGGTCTACCAATCCACTTTTTTTTCTTTGGGCAGTCGTGTAAAAATTATCTGTATGGTTGAATAACATATACATTTTAATAAATAGGATACTGTAATTACAATAAGTTTAGTATTTTTCGTTTACTTTTCCGACATACATAGGATAGCAATAGAAATCTATTTCAGTTCACGGAAAAATCGATTTTGTTACCGCTTGGCGGTTACGCTGTTTTACATTTGACGTACAAAAAGCGTAATCACCAGGTGGCTCAAGGTAGCTTTTTCCATGGACAATCATTTATTCTTTTAAGTTAACGAACACCATTAGTTTGAACGGCTAAGGCAATTTGTTTTCATGATTCATGGTGTCGCGCATCACATGACTTTCATGTGTTTTTGAACATGACTCATGACTTAGAAGTTGTGTTAAATGAGCGCAAACACCTGGTGTCATGAAAGTTTTTACGAGGTGGCTTTTGTAGCGTCTGTTTTTGAAGATAAGTAATTGACACCGATGATTGTTTTCAGTAATATGTAATAGACCACAGCCAGTTACAAGTTAGGCCTATACATCCTTTTAGTTTCACCATCCATTGATTAGTGTTAACAACTGACGGTTAAATGTGATGCCGTCTCCGTCTATTCGAACAAAACAAATAGAGACGGCATCACATTTAACCGTCAGTTAACACTAATCAATGGATGGTGGAACAGCCTTTTAATGTTGTAAATGCCAATGCCGATATAATATGGTCTGTGCTTTAACGCGATTTGAATGACGTTTTGGTATATTTTGCGAAAATAACATATATACAGGATGCATTTTATCTATGTATACATGTACAATCTTTATTGTACAAAATAGTTAAACAAACACAATTGATAAACAATGAGATATACGTACATAGGCGTGTACATCCCTTTAGTCAACCTTTGTCGATGTTTACAGCGGGATTGGCAAAAAATCCAAAAATCATCTGCTAAATTTAGAGACATGTAATTTGGTACGAAGGTTTTTCATGCAATAATAACTACGGCCACATTTGTCAAATACGAAACTCTTAAAAAAGCAAAAGGATCTACTAAACAGGGTGTAGCGTGATACATCCAAAAGTATGACCTCGTAATCGTATTACCTGGGGTAACCTCATGCCGTCTAGTGCACTCAGGCCTTGTGCTATTAAATATAATATAGTGCAAGGCAATATAATGCAATTAGCAATATTTCCACGTCTAGCAAGCAGGTCAAGTTTCAAGGATAGGTACAGAGTGGGGAAAAATCTGTGGGAAAAGGTTCAGGTTGTTAGTGTATGGTTATATGTTATCTAGTCTTATAGGGTTAATTCATATTACTTGTGTAGGTTTTTACTTCGAGTTTCCAAAAATTCGAGTGAATAAATTATAATCAATATTCTATTTCTAATCTTGTTTTCTAGCACGATATAAAAATCATAGAACAGTAGTAAGGTTTAAGTAAATTACAAGTCAATGTCCCAGTACTCAGTAGTTACCATTCTATATTGATGTTATTAGCAATAGAGGTGACAAAGGTTGTAGAGCTTCTATTGGGTATTAGTATGGCGACACTAGGAAATTTACCTTACTTGTCACAATTTAACTTTAAATTTAACGTGTCACGTTAAATATAGTTTTAACGTAGCGTGCAATTACTTACCGTACTTTATTTCTCCTTTTTTTTTAAACATCCTGTACCTCGCTCCACTATTCAAGGACTTATGAAACTAGGCGATAGCTTGGTCTAGTGTTTCACTCTGCTGTTATTAATTGTACTAAGTTATATTAGTTCTTGTTGGTAGGTAAATTATACGCCTTTGTTCAAACAAAATAACAGGCAGGTGATTTTGTACAACCATCAAATGGCGCTTTGGAAATGATATTAAATTGAGGAAAATTGAAAAACTCCCGCCACTGTTATTTTATTTTCAAGTTATATCCATACTAATATTATAAATGCGAAAGTGTACCTATGTTTGTGTGTATGTTTGTTGGTCTTTCACGTCGAAACGGAGCGACGGATCGACGTGATTTTTGGCATAGAGATAGTTAATGGGCCAGAGAGTGACATAGGCTAGGCATAGGCGGAAAAATGCACAGTTCTCGAGGGAATAGCGCGCGATAACCTAACTTCACGCTAGTATAATTAAAAACGGCTAAACTGATTTTAATGAGACTTAGTCCAGGACCATCACGAGTATACTAGCTTTCGATTTAAAAAAAAACATATCGATTTCGGTCCATCTTTTTGTGATCTTTGATGTTACAGACTTGATAAGTAGTAAAGATATCCATTTCATTTGTCTGCTTAGTTATATTTATAGTCGTTAACATATTATTAGTTACATGGTAAGGTAGCTTATTTTTTTTCCGTTCTTTAACGCGCATCGACAAGCTTTGATTCAAAAATATTCAAAAACAGAATTGTTATGAAAAGTATCACAAAGCTAAACATAATTGCTTCCGATATGATTCTTAGCGACAGGGACTGCATTCTTGAGATCACAAGGCAGCCGTCCCTTTGTCCCCCACAAGTGAGGCAGCGCAGGTAAATGTCAAGTCGCTCGTTATTTAGTCGCACGCGACATTAATGAGGTCGCAGGCTACTGGCAGTCAGAACGGCGATGGGATCGCACCCCCGGTTTTACGATATTTAGAATAGACAGACCATGGGAAATGTTCTTGTGATTTTTTTTATTCAACTGAAAGGAAAACGAGCAAGTGAGTCTCTTGGTGGTAAGAGATCACCACCGCTCATAAAGATCTGCAACACCAGGGGTATTGCAGATGCGTCGCCAACCTTGTGGCCTAAGTTGGAATACCTTAAGTGCCAGTAATTTCACCGGCTGTCTTGCTCCCCACGCCGAAACATAACAGTGCAAGCACTGGTGCTTCACGGCAGGATTAGCGAGCAAGATGGTGGTAGCAATCCGGGTGGACATTGCACAAGGTCCTACCACCTGCAAGTGCTATTGTGCTGCTAGCTGTCTGTAGTAGGTATAATTATATCAGCAGATGAAATTGGAGATTAATGACAAGTGTAAATTCCTGTAGGGAATTTACTAAAATAATCTATGGAGAGAGCTGTAAACCTACCAAACCTACAATCCTAACGCCTACTACCCTAAACAACCCTAAAGCCCTAATTCCCTAGCCCTACCATAGATTCAATACAAATAAATAAATAAATAAAGTCGGGATGTCTGCACCATGAGACCTACGGGTTACAGACGGATAAGGGTAATGGGATAATCACTGCTAGTTACACAGACTCATGCAACTAATTAAGGCTGAAGGTGTCTTATGCCACAGTGATGGAAACCTGGTAAATGATACAGCGTCGACTTCCAAACTCAAAGAGACTTTATTTACAAATTTACAAGGTTTTTATATTGATTTCTGCTTATGTGTGAGTACGTAAATACACTCGTCGTTTAATATGTATTTTGTTAACTAAATGAAATCTAGCTTTAGCACTTTGCCCGTGCTAGATGCGATTCTGCAGTTTCTTGTCCCAAATTGTGGTGCTGATGTCGCAGTGGTATGTTCACTGCACGTGAACATTCTGGCGCCTCTCAGAAGGACTAGGAGTAGTCCTCAGTTCATAAAGTTGCAGTGCTGGCTGTATGGGGGGCCGAGGCAAGCCGCTGGCGGGCTGCTGGTCTGGTGAGCTGCTGTTTTCTGCATCTGACTCCCTGGTTCGTCTTGCTTTCAGCTCCCGTATTTTCTGCGCTATCTGTGGACCGACATAATATATTAATAATGCTAATATTACACATGCGATTATTGTCGAAAAACTAGCTACATAGGTTTGTGTAGTTATGCTACTCCAAACAGTATTGTCTAGGGTTGTTTGAAGGGCATGTTCGTTATTAATTACATGAGTAAATATATCACTAGAACTATCTATAACCTGTTCTTTAGATATGTCTTTATGGTAACTAACTAAGGACTTATTATCTAACTTAAACTCTACTGATTTACTATAAGATGCTAAAACATTTGTTACAACTATTCGTTTTGCAGCTAAACTAGTGGTAATGGTCTTTATTATACAGTTCTCTGATATCTGAATAATTCCAATATCATGAATCGTTATTTCTTGTCTCTCACCATCACACACAATGGACACAGTTTCTGGTCGCTTAGTTAAATATATCCAAGTGTTTGTCATTTGGACTTGTTTCCAGATAATATTGTTTGTAGGATTGTACTTTCGAATTGGACATTCTGTCATATTTTCGTTTTTGGTTATTAATCTAACAATGCAATTCTGGTTCAATTGCATGTTCTTCACCGCAACAGGAAAACAAATGAAACTGTTTAGTCTGTGTAAACAATGTTTGAACTCGTCATGTGTAAGCTCAAAATAATGTTCGTTATTGTAGTCTATTCCTAGAAATGTCTCTTGAATGTCGACACCTTGGAATCCATCTTCAATTTTCTCTGGTATGGGAGTAATATGAACTAAGGTATACTTGGCTTTTTCTGCTATTGGAAAGTATGCCGATACTTGAATATGGGTTTCGTTTTCGGACAGTTTTGTGTCAATAATCTGGGTTTGTATTATATTGATATTTGAAGGCAACTTTCTATTTGCGTTTTTTATGATGTCAGCTACATTTTTAGGAGTCAGTATGGTGTACACGGAAGCCTTAGATATGTATATTTGCACTATTCCAGAGTAATAATCAATAATTTCTTCAATATAATTGTACGCTAGTTGGTAAGATTGGAGCACTTGTATTTGAATAATGTTAGTATTAATTGCTTTGTACCATCTGTTGTTGTCATTTATATATGTCATCACTTGGTTCAGTTTTGTCTGGAACCTTTCTAACTTATTACGTATGCGCTCTTCAGTTTCATTAACTGCTGAAATAGTCGAAATCATGAACTTCGTTTGATGATTTGCGGAGTCTATTAGTTTTTGTTGGTTTTCTTGCAAGGTATTAATGTCTTTGTAAACTTCATCGTTGACCCCGAAAATAGATGTCATTAATTGACCCATCAATCCTCTCTTTTTTCTTGTGTGGTCGATTTCTGTTAAATATTCGTGAGTTTTTTGAAACTTAAGCACTTCTTCTTTCAAGTGATGATAGTACTGAGTACAATGAGTTTGCGTATTCACCGATGTAGCGTAATCACATAGTGATTGTATCTGGGTTAATACTTGTTTTGTTGTTACTAGTTTTTGGTCTAATATACATTTTTCAAAATACGTGTCTATTCTGAACGTTCCTCGGTCGAGAGTGGCGTTTCCTATTTGTTCAATATACAACCCTGGTTTCAATTGCTTAGTCGTGAATGTTGCTGTGGTTGATGTACATAATTGGAATATAGTTATTAAACTTAACATTAATTTTACTGGTGAAAGTTTGCTTGAACGTTTTGTCTTTACATTAGCTGTTGCTATGTTACTTTGTTCAGGCGTCTTAATTTGATTTGTTTCCAATGTTTCATTGATTGGAAGTGGTATTAATGTATGAATAGCTCTTTTTTGGTCGGCACCGTGTGGCCTTTCAAGTGTAACCACCCTCGTGGCCCCATCATGACCAGGGTGGACCTTTTTTATTTTCGCCAAAGGCCATTTACTTGGACTAATGTTGGAGTCTTTAACCAGAACGACTGTACCGATCTTCAAATTTTCCTCGTTTGTTTTCCATTTATAACGCTGCTGTAACTGATGCAAATACTCCTTAGTCCATGTATTCCAGAAATATTTTTTTATTCTTTGTATGTGCTTCCAGCGGTTTATGAGGTCGGTGTTGGTCTCTGTCAAAGGGTCTGGAATTCCTACTGCCTCGCGTCCAATCAGGAAGTGGCTTGGAGTCAACACGATATTGTCATTTATGTCATCTGTTTGAATACATAACGGTCTTGAATTCAAACATGATTCGATTTGGTACAAACATGTCGATAGCTCTTCATAGGTCAATGTGCTGTCTCCAATGACACGTCTTAAATGATGTTTCATTGATTTAACTCCAGCTTCCCAAATTCCACCCATGTGTGGTGTCGCTGGCGGTATGAAATGCCATTGAATACCGATATTTGTTAGTGTATTTTGAAAATGCGGTGACTGTGTTATTTGTAGTATCTCGTTGTGCAAGAAATTTGCTGCACCTTGGTAGTTTGTCGCGTTGTCAGTGTATATATGACTAACTGGGCCTCTTCTAGCAATGAATCTTCGTAGCGCTGCAATGAAAGTCTCTGTTGATAAGTCTCCCACTAATTCCAAATGGATTGCTTTTGTTGCGAGACAAACAAATACGGCTATATATCCTTTGTAAGACTTGTGACCTCTTCCCTTCATTGCTCGTACTTGCACTGGGCCGGCGTAATCGCAACCTGAATGGCTAAATGGAAATGATTGTGTTACGCGTGGTTTTGGTAGTATCCCCATTTTTTGTTTAGCCGCTTCAGCCTTGTATCTAATGCACCTTACGCATTTTCGTATGTGAAACTTTGTCTTCCGTTTTCCACTTAATATCCAGTATTTTTGGCGTACGTATGATAAAGTTAGTCGGTTTCCACCATGCAATGTTTTTTCATGAGCTTCCTGTATTATTGTTGTAGTAACGTGATGATCATATGGTAATATAACCGGGTGTTTCTGATCATATGGCAGATTTGACAAGTGTAGTCTTCCCCCGACTCTGATGAGCCCGTCTTTGTCAATAAATGGGTCTAAACTCGATAATTGGTTTCCTTTTGATAATGATAGTCCTTTTTTGAGCACTTTGTATTCTTCTTGAAATGCATCTCTTTGTACTTGTGAAATGATTTGTTTTCTTGTTTGGTCAATTTCCTCACATGTCAATATTTCTGTGCTTTTCTTTCGACGTATAAATCTTATACAATAAGAAATTACGCGGGTCATTCTTTGAAAACTTGAAAATCTCTCTAATGTATCGTTTTTGTTTTTAATCAAAACTTCTGTCTGATGACATAGTTTCACTTCCTCATTCGGCACTGGTATGATTTCTGTATGTTTTAAGTCTTCGTTTTGTAACCATGCTGGGCCATTCCACCATAGAACGTTTTCTTGAAGTTTGCTGGGTTCTATTCCTCTTGAAATTATGTCTGCAGGGTTGTCTGCGGAAGCCACGTGATTCCAGGCTGCCTGAGGTATTGTTTTTTGAATCTGTAACACTCTGTTAGCAACGAACGCTTTCCATCTGTCAGCTTCTCCTTTTATCCACCCGAGCGTAATCATGGAGTCAGTCCAGCAATATATTTTTATGTCTTTGCAGTCAAGGGCTGTTATTATTTTCTTCATTAACTTGGTCAATAGTCCTGCCCCACATAATTCGAGTCTTGGTAAAGTTATTCTTTGTTTCTTTGGAGCTACTTTTGTTTTTGCTTGTAGTAACGAAATCTTGTATTCACCATTTACTTTTGTCCGACTGTACACAACTGCGCCGAACGCTTTTTCCGATGAGTCGCAGTACCCGTGTAACTCGATAGGTGATTCATTGAAGTTTATCGATCGTGGTATCCTAATTTTTTCTAGGCAGTTCAGTTGTTGTTGAATTGTTGTCCATTTGTTATTTATTTCATCTGGTACGTTATCGTTCCAATTTATTCCAGAAAGCCAAAGTTCCTGTACCAAAAGTTTCATAGTGATAGTCACCGGTTGTAGCCATCCAAGCGGGTCAAACACTTTAGCTACTTCTGATAAAATGAATCTTTTTGTTGGTTTGTCAGTCATCGTTATTTTTATTTTAAAACGAAAATTGTCTTCTTCTGGTGACCATATTACTCCCAATGATTTTCTAGTTTCGTCTAAGGGTAATTTAATCATTTTGTCATCTGAATTTCCGTTGGGAATTTTCGCTAACAGCTCTTCACTATTCGATGACCATTTTCTTAAATTAAATCCACCGGCGCGTAACATATTTGCTAATTGAGTCTGCAAGATTAACGTTTCTTCTACATTCTTGCCTCCAGAAAGAATGTCATCTACGTAAAAGTCTTGTAATGTAACTTTACTTGCCAATGGAAATTGTTGCTGCTCGTCTTTTGCAATCTGTTGTAAAGTTTTCACGGCTAAGTATGGGGCTGACGTCGTCCCATATGTTACTGTAGTAAGCTCGTATTCCTGTATTGGTTGTTCTGGACCCCATCTCCATAGAATTCTCTGATAATTCATGTCATCTTCATGCATTTTTATACATCGAAACATTTTTTCTACGTCCGCTACTATTACTATGTTATGTTTACGCCACCTTAATAATATTGCGCTCATGTCTTGCTGTAAACGAGGGCCTTTATGTAAATTGTCGTTAAGGCTTAAATTTGTGTTCGATTTACTACTTGCATCGAACACACAACGAATTTTCGTAGTCAACGCATCTTCTCGAATTACCGGCTGGTGCGGAATATAAAATTTTCCTTCATAAAATCTACTTTTGTTTACTTTTCTCATATGACCCATATCTAGGTATTCTTTCATAAAATCATTGTATTGTTGTCGTAGGTCGTCATGTTTACTCAACTTCTTTTCTAACTGTATGAGTCTAGCTACTGCTTTTGTTCGTGTTTCCCCGTACTCGAGGTTTGAGTCCTTAAAAGGAAGTCTTACTGTATAAGTTCCATCTGAATTTCGTCGCGTTGTTTGTTCATAGTAATTTTCACATTCTTGATCGTAATTATTCATTTGATAGTCGTCTGGAATTTCCTCTAATTCCCAATATTTTGTCAATTGAGCGTCGTCAATGCGCGTTATCAAGCTTGTGGTTTTTATTAATCGTGATTCTCCTGTAGCTGAAAGCCCTGAAAATATCCATCCAAATTCCGAATTTTGAGTGATAATACCATTTTCCAAGTTTTGAAATCCTTGCAATAATAATTTACTGTAGTCTTCAGCGCCTAAAATAATGTCAATCGGGCCTCGTTTGTAGTAGGTAGGGTCAGCAGTAACCTTATTGTCTATTTTTTGCGGGTCAATCTGCTGTATTTCTTGTTTTGGTATTGCTGCGGTCAATTTTGGTAACACAATTAGCGATGTGTGTAATTTAAATTGGCTGGGAAACCTTGGTTTTAGCGTAACGTCAATCATGTAGGTCGATGTTTTTGGTGTTTCATCCGCGATACCTTTAATTTCGGCTTTTATTTTCCTCTTTGGGAGTCCCAATAGTTGAGCTGTTTCTCCTGTACACAATGAAACCTCAGATCCCTGGTCGCAAAGTATTCGTAATAATTGCGATGTACCATCGTATGCTGTTGCCTGTACTAAGGCCGTGGCCAGGAGTACAGATTTTTGGGTCTGATTTTGTTGTGTAGATGCGTTAGAACTATGTCGTTGAACAATATTTTCTTGTTGGTCTGTTCTGTATGGTGGTTTTTTGTATACACTCGGCTTCGTATTATATGTACTTTGTGCGATGTTATTTTTCCCATTAGATTTTGTTGTCAAATACTCATTGAAATTGCGATGCAACAGTGTAGCATGGCCTTTATTGCATATTTCACATTTCTTATACTTGTTGCTAACACATTCTATATTGGCATTATGCATCAAACACTGCTGACACATTTGCTTCTCTTGCACCTTTTTAATGCGGTCATTTACCTGCAAGGCTTGAAACGCTTGACATTGATGTATATTATGCTCGTTATTACAATACCAACATATGCCCTTCTTATGTTGCCAAAGTATAGACCTTTCTTTGTTTTGATTCGATGGTGTAAAGGTCGGTTTACATGATGTTTTACTCGACTCTAAACTTTTAAAACGTTTTTCCAAAAACTTCATCATATGTTGGAATTTCTGTAACTTATTTGGCTCTTCTAATTGATCTTCATATTTCATGTTAGTCTCTGGATCCCATTTCCGACTTACTACACGGCTTAATATCGGATCCCAAGTAGAAATGTCTATGTTTTGATTTTTGAGCGCCTCTAGACTCTCGTTAATACAGTCATGCATGTTACGTAACATTTTTGCTTCCGAATGTTGAATTTTTGGTAGATCTAATATCTTGTCTATAAATGTCTGGGCCACCAGTCGTTCATCTTTATAGCGATTCGTCAATAATGTGAGCGCGGCTTTATAGTTGACCTCGTTCACGGTCAGATGCTTTATCAGCTTTTCTGCGTCGCCTCGAACATGTGTTTTTAAGTACTGCATTTTTTCCGTAGTTGAAATAGTACAGTCTTCGTCAATAATTTTCTTAAATAAGTCATAAAATGTAGTCCATGATTCGTAATTTCCCGTAAAAAACGGTATCGTTATTCGAGGGAGTTTAGTTGATGACATTTTATTTGTCTGTTTGTCTTTGTCGTTGATTTTTTCTTGCAGATTTTCCATTACTGCGTCGAATTCGTCTTGCGCGTCTGTAAATAAGTCGTCTATAAAATATTCGTCGCTGACTGTACCTTGCTCTGATAGCAATAATAATTGCACGTGATTGTCGTCTATTTCTTGAAATTGTTTTTCGAGGGTTCTGGTCAAACTTAGTAAGTGCCATGTCGGTTTATTTTCGGCCATGGCGGTCTGCGCAGTCAATATTCTTTTCTTAAGCTGATTTAACCTATATTTTTGGATAAATAGCTTAGGCGTTATGTCGGAGTCATGTTCCGCTAATTGATAGCTGAACTTGGGTTCTGTTGTCTTTTCTTGAGTACCCGTTGAGGTTTTTTTGCTGTCAAATATTTCTTTTTGTCGTTTTAAATCGTTCTCAATCGTTATTAAATGAGATATTGCTTCTTCATAGCGTTTTTTTATATTAACGTCAAAGTAATTAAGAGTTATGTATTTATGTGTCGATAATAGCTCTTGGTCTTGTAGTATTCTATGGTTTTGTAACGCTCTTTGATATATGCTGTATAAAACCATTTTCCGGTCGTTTACATATTCTTGCGTCTTTCTAACTGTCGAGTCTTTTTTTATGTTTCCCCATATCCTTCTGATTTCTTCATTGTCGTCTTCCTGGCTTTTGATAAGTTTGTTAATCTCGTCGATGTCCATTGTGTCTTCTGGTCTTCTTTCTTGATGTCCCTACTTGCCCTAACCTACACCTATCACCTTATAGATACGTCAGTACGTATGCTCTCGGCGCCCTCGCACACAGTATCTGCAGCCTCTCAATTAACTGGTGGAACCCGCTTGTGGGAAGCCAGCAACCGATCTGCTACTGTACGGGTACTTTCTCCGAGAACAATACGTACTATGTACTTTGAAACGCTACAACACACTGATGCTTATTTGAGTACACCAGCATGCAACTTTCCAAAGTGTCAGTCAGTCAAAGTTATGTACGGGACAAGAGGACCGCGGTATTACAAAAAAATAAATAAAAATAATAATAATAATAGTTCAAAATCGTTCGAAGGACCAAATGTAAATTCCTATAGGGAATTTACTAAAATAATCTATGGAGAGAGCTGTAAACCTACCAAACCTACAATCCTAACGCCTACTACCCTAAACAACCCTAGAAAATATTTGATAACTTTAATTTTATGATTTTCAGTAAGTACTGAATTTTACCGACTTTTAATATTGACTGTATTTTTAAAATCTGAAAAAAAGTGTATTTCATTCCCTGTAGTTCACACTCTCGTATTATAGTTTCTTATTTTATTGGTACAAATGTGAAAAATAAAAATCTTAAAAATAACAACTAAAATACTAAATATTACAAACTAAATTAAAACTATATTAAAAACTAAACTATATCTAAAAAAGGCCCCTGCGGCATTGTGCCGAAAATGCTGGCAGCATTTCCTCGTTGAATCGCTATGCTGATTCTTTGAGCGAGGTAGCTGCCAGCTCTCGTATTTGTTTTGTATTCTAATGGTTTTTGGAAACATAACTTCTATTCATGATTGATTACATTCGCATACTCCGGAATAAACTATTTAAAAAATGTATTTCTTGCTATTATATTTTACACGGATAAAGTGTAGCTAAGTTAAACGTCCGAGTATTGATCACTGTCCCATTCGTTGTCATTTTATATTTTAAAATTTTATGTTTTGATATCGGTTCACATCACTTAAATTTGACTTGACCTTGACTCTCCAGACGGAATAAGTGTGACAAAGGGGAGTATAAAATGAATGATCGACATTATTGATGTGACGTAATTTATGAACGACTTTGAGGTCCATAGTGAGCAACACAATTTATTGATTATCTAGCCTGGGTTATTGTCCCACTGCTGGGCAAAGGCCTCCCTCCATGTCCTCCATTCCTTCCGACCCAAACTGTCTGATGCCACACAAAGAAAAGGTAAATAAATAAATAATATCACGGGACAATTGACACCAATTGACCTAGTCCCAAACTAAGCGAAGCTTGTACTATGGATACTAGGCAACGGATAAACATAGGTACTTATGTAGATAAATACATACTTCACAAAGGTGACAGCGGGGTATCGGGGGCAGGCCTATCAGGCATTAGCATGTCGAGCACTGGTACATATCCATACTAATATTATAAATGCGAGTGTGTGTGTGTGTGTGTGTGTGTGTGTGTGTGTGTGTGTGTGTGTGTGTTTGTATGTTTGTCCGTCTTTCACGTCGAAACGGAGTAACGGATCAACGTGATTTTTGGCATTGAGATAGTTTATGGGTCAGAAAGTTACATAGGCTACTTTTATTTACGTACCGAAAAAGTGAACTGTAAAGTCAACCTTATTACTAAAATAAAAAATAAAAAAAGATTTTGTGTCTGTACTGTCTGTCGTACGCTGTGGTCGGCGTCGCGTTACTTATTGTTTGTCCCCTTTTGTCGCAACGCTCAGTAGCCTGTAATATAACGTTACGGTATTCTTTCACTGGTATCAAGTGCTTTTATGGACTTAATCGCTCTATAAACACGATATTATCACGCCTCTTTTGTGAACAGCGACTTGAATGAAGTGTTCATGATATAGTTGGGAAGCAAAGGAAACAAGGCCCCTTAGAAGGGGCCTATACCGGGTGTGGCCTGAAATATATGAGCAAATAATTAAAACGGAGGCGCTAGTCCTTCGTAATTGGGGCGTCCGGCCTTTTTGCCCAAAAGTCCGGACACACTGTTTGGTCTGTCCGGCTGTTACGTTTGAGGACCTGGCAACCCTACCTATCCATATCTTAGCGTTTTACAGAAAACCGACGAGTGCGAGTGTGCGTGGATGGGACTCCTAGAAGGTGGACTGATGAGCTGGTGATGTTCGCACGAGTCCGTTGGAAAGGGCGGTGCAAGACCGCTCATTGTGGCGTTCTTTATAAAGGCCCGTCTTCAAGGGCGGGTCCAGACTCCAGAGATGGCTTGAGTTTAGGATGACACTACATATATTTCTAAACTCATTGATTTTAAAAGGGAATTATTTTTGTTATTTGATTAATGTCACTTCTCAATAGGTTTCAAACTTATTTGGGAAAAAGTAACTAGAATTTTTACATGTGACCCACCTCTGGCTATAAAGCTGGATCCGCCACTGCCTGACTGACTGATGATGATGATGATGATGCCTGTGGTGTTGGCTGCAGTCAAACATGTTTAAACATGCACAGGCGTTCAACCCAACATTGTCGGTTCAGTGCTGGTCAAGCAAATATCGCTACACACCTGGATCGTAACTCGTTTACTACGTTTCTTCGCTACAGACCAGTGATGGGTCTGGCTCTTGATGTATCGACTATCGACTGTTGCAAATAGTGCAATATGTGGGTTTGACCAATTTTGTGTAAGTCATAAAAAGAGGGGTAACACTACACAGGCTTACTTATTTTGTGAAGTTATTTTATAAGTTAAATATAAGCATTTTGCAGGTGGTAAGACCTTCTGCGAGATCCGCCCGGATTGCTACCACCATCTTACTCACTGTCCTACCCTGAAGCAGCAGTGATTGTACTGTTGTGTTTCGGTGTGGAGAGTAAGACAGCCGGTGAAATTACTGGCACTTGTGAGGTATCCCATCTCCATCTCCAGGCCTCTAGGTTGGCAACGTATCTGCAATTCCCCTGGTATTGCAGGTGTCTAGGTATGGTCGGTGGTGACCTCTTATCATCAGAACACCCACTTGCTCGTTTGCCATCATGTCGAAAAAAAATAAATAAATAAATAAGATATAATTTTATTAATTAAATGGATCACCTAGTCGGTGAATCCATATTCTTTAACACTATATATTTTTATGTCAGGGTCAGCGCTACTTTGCTAAATCAATTATTTTTTTGTGGATCCATAGTAAAGAAGTTAGGTTTAGAACTCCTAGTTCAAAAAAAATCAAATAGTAAAATTTGTGAGTATGTGCGTGCGGTGCGGGTGTATGTGGCTGTTTTTCAAATGAAACAAAAATATGTCATTTTCGAGAATTCATTTGGAAATTCATAAAACTTTATTAATAAAACATATTATACCGTGTTAGGTACAAATCGAAAAAAGGTAACTAAAACTACATACTAAAAGAGGGGTGTTATAAGTTTGACCGTTATGTGTTTCTGTGTATCTGTATGTCTGTGTGTCTTGAAGTGACAATGTCGGGGGTTTTCCAACTTTTTGTTGGTTAGGTTAGTTTTCTAGTTCTTTCTAGTTTTTTTTTTTTAATTTCCTTTGCAACTCACGATACCATAATCCCGCGTGAGTGGTCTAAATTTTTAATTAAGACACCTGCGCTCTTTTCTACTTATAAAATACCTATGTCAGGATTCAATTTGGATACGCGCTCGCGTGGCGTAGACACTGCTACGGCGTAGGCGTCTTATATTTCGTAGCACGCTCTACGACACAATGTGAGTTCGCTTTGCGCAGATTTGTTATTTCGCAGCGAGTAGCTTTTGTTTTTACCCACGACGGAACGGAGAAGGTATATGCGTTTAGGGTGAGAGGTTGTTTGTTTGTTTGTTTGTTTGTTTGTTTGTTTGTGCGCAAACGAATGTTCACGTTTATCTCCAGAACGGTTTGACTGATTTAGATGCGGTTTTCTGTAATGGCTTCGTAATTTATCAAAGGTGGTTTTTAGATAGGTTTTATAGCGTTTGTCCGCTAGGGGGCGCTACAGTAATCATTTTTCACTCGAAAAAAGACCATCGAATGTTCCCAATTATCTTCAGAATGGATTGACTGATTTTAATGTGGTTTTCCGTAATGGATTTGATGTTTATCTAAGATGGTTCTTAGATAGGTGTTGTAGTATTAACCCGCAAGGGGGCGCTATAGTAAACATTTTCCACTTAGCTCTAGAAAGATTTGACTGTCTTTGATATGGGTCTCTTTAAGGGGTTTGATGACTGTCTGTAATAGTTTTAGAAAGGCGTTCATATGTATATCAAGGAGGGTGCACGGCAGTGCCCCCGCCAAGATAAACAAAAAAAAAGACGGAGCACTAACTAACTATTTTCACACCGTTTCGTCTTAACACTAGCTTTTATTTGACCTGCAATTTATGTAGGAACCTATGTAAATAATATACATATGTGTGTTTGTATGCATGTTTGGGTCTTGCAAGTTAAATTTGCCACACTTTTAGTTATCGTATTGTCTTGAATTTTGGCACACTAATGTAAATCTTGTAATAATACAATAATCTAGTAGTGACATCCTGGTTATGCAGCCAGGATCGTCTCCACAGAAAGAAACTCTTCAATAGTTTACGGCACAGGTGCGGAACTTAACAGAATTACCTATTAAACTTTATTGGCACTGTGTTTGTACGATTGAATAGACACAACTTGATATTGCAGCTAGGGTCATCTTCCCACAAAGGAACTCCTTGATGGTTAATAGCACAAATACATAAAACTTTGCACGATTATTCAATTGCAATGACAATACATTATATGCCTATACAACACCTGATGCTGTAGCTAGGGTTGTCTCCTCTTCCCTAGAGTTTCAAGAAAGCTAAAGTTTTGTATGACTTGGCCGTTTCATATTTAAATCTGTTCGTATGACATGTCAATTAAGACCCGTGAAGTAATTTCATACCGTAAGTAGGTCTATCAGAAAGTCTGACCGATACGAGTATGGTAAAAAATTGAGTGTTAGATAATGTCATGGAATAGATCTATGAACGGCCAAGCTGTACTTTTTAAATCAAGATGTAAGGCTAATAAAGTCAGGGCTCAGGCTCTGTTTCCACCAGGGATGTGCGAGGATTTGTTGCGAGGAATGTATTTTTATGAACCAATACAAACATAACATTTACCTACCTCGCTTCACTCCGCTCAGCTTCCACCAGAGATGAGTGCAAGAATAAGGAAATGAAGCGTTTCTACTGGTTCATGAAAAACACATTCCTCGCAACACAACCTCGCACATCTCTGATGGAAATGCAGCCTCATGCAGCCACTTGGCTTTTCGTAGCGTTTGAAAACCTTTTTAAAATTTAAGCGTTATTTATGAGCTTGTTAGGTAAGTGTTGTGAATATTAGCCTCTGATTTTACATAAAATGTTTTGGTGAGATGAATTATTTCTTTAAAAATTTTAAAATAAAAAGCAAAATTAAAAATTTTGAAAAAACCCACGACGGTTCCTAATAGAAAAAGGGTTAAATAATTTCTATGAACATCCCCCGACTAAAAGTGATTACAAACGCAAAAACATCCGTCGGGGGCTGCCATTACCATCTCTCTGTTATATTTAAATTAAAATGTTAAGAAAAGCTACTACAAACTTAACTATCCAATTTTAATTAATCACGAATTCATACAACTACATCTAATGTTATTTCAGTTATAATGTTAAGAAAACTACCATGACTATCTTTCCCTCATAAAGTAGTACATTCCCCACACAATTATAATTCATCACAAATTCATACTACTGCAAAATATAAGTTCATTTCGGTGCAGGTAATGGCAGCCCCCGACGGATGTTTTTGCGTTTGTAATCACTTTTAGTCGGGGGATGTTCATAGAAATTATTTAACCCTTTTTCTATTAGGAACCGTCGTGGGTTTTTTCAAAATTTTTAATTTTGCTTTTTATTAATCCGAATTAAATTTCACTGTCGCTTGTTTACAGCACAACACTTTTTAGGGTTCCGTAGCTTTAATGGCAAAACGAGAACCTTATAATTTTTCTATGGTCGTCCTTTTGTCGATCCTCGGCTTAGCTTAGCGACATTCAGTACTAGAAAGCTTAGGGTACCACCAATTTAGATAGCACAAATATTATGTAGCGGATTGCCACTGACTTTGGAAATTGTTATGAAAGTATCGTCTTACAATACTACTCGTAGTTATTATATTATGTTGAGCACAATATATATTGTACTTTTCCCGCCTCAAGTAGGTAGTATCCAGCCAACCGCATCGCAACTATGATAATCCATTCCAGACCTTAATATCAGTTTTAGGGTTCCGTACACGGGTGCCGTGAGTGGTTTTAAAACAGGCTCATTGATTCCCCTGGGTTTCGTAAAAGGTGACTAAAAGAGGCAATTGAGAGTGGGCTACAGCACTGGCTAATGTGAACTATACTCGAGTCCCGAATTAAGCGAACTAACTTGACAGCTCATTACACACAAACGTGGCCACAGTTATACCAGTGTTGTCAGATCGATTTAAAAGAAAACTTAATATCGATGTTAGAAAAAAAACTTAATACGAAATAATAATAAAATAAATCTTTTATTTGAATTTAATTGTTGAACATCGGGAAGGGGAACATCCACCATTTCGTTTTATTGACATTCATATATATGTCATTCGACTTAACTGCCATCGGCTTGCTTGAAACTATTTCCGTTATTGTGAAATTTTTGTTAATTTATAATTTGTATCCTTTTTGTCGTTTTCAGGCCTAAAGCTATGAAAATAAAGCCCAAAAGTAACAAACATTTTCATCCTGCGTCTACACAAAGTTATATCGACAAATTCGTGTCGACATATTCCCATGCCTATTTTTTTTTGCTATGTTGGTAACATTTTCAGTTGTCAGTCTAGTTCGCCTAATTTTGGACTGGAGTATAAGAACTCCGGACTCCAGCACTGCGGTGTGGCAGGCAAGGGGAATCCGCCACACTATTTTCCCAAGAATGTCGTCATAAAGGTTCACTACCGATCTTCAACAACGAGCACTCTGTCAATATAGCACGTAGCATAAATTATGGAGTTTTGTGGTAAAAACGTAAAATGCCGAATTTAGAACGTTCCTTGTTTGCAGTCTATTAAAAATTGTCTACAAAAACGTGTTTTTCAGTACGGTGGCACGGAACCCGTCGTGTGCGAATGCGACTCGCACTTTGCCGGTTTTTAATAGATTTCGACGTATTGTAAGAATATATCGAAAATCAATAGTATCGGGGTCACCTTCAAATACCCTTATCAACGGAGCGAAATGTATGGATTTTATGAAATATAACGCGTGATACCCAGATCCCGTATCAAATACCTTTTCTATTGTTATAGGAATGTGATACTGCTGTATCCTCATCTGTTTTTATTAGCTGCCTGACAGAAATCGATGTAACTTTAAGTTTATTAAAATATTTTTTACTTCTCATGCTCGTAAAGTTTGTATTTATGGTAGATCTAGGCGACATAAAATTACTTTTTAAACTTTTTATGCTCTAGTGCATAAAATAGAATCTTTGTCTAAGACGAAGGCAATCAGGTATAAACAGCCACAAATAAAGAGGTTTGTACACATTTTTTTTTAGTAATTTTTAATCTATACATATCAACCAAATCAATCGAAATGGATCAATAAAATTAAAAATTTATAATGCTGTAGGTACTAATGCATGAACAATAAAAGGTACATACCTAGTAAGTGAACAATTGTTTCTACTGTTGCTATTACATTTCCTCGCCATCGAAGTGACAAGTAGAGTGCAGAACTCAAGCAGTAAACCCATTTTCCCCTCGACGTGTCTATCCACCCTGGCCTAAATGCCGCCTGTGGCTATACAGCGTGTATTTTTAATACTACCTCAAACTTTAAGGGCAGTTAGTGAAGGCCCTAATAATCACATTTTATTATGTTTTAGTAAAAAATTTAGACTTATTATTTTCCTTACAAAATTAATTAGCACACAATGTATCGTTACGCGATACTACTTTGTTTTTATTCAAAACGTCGCACTTGTTGACGTGACAGCTGTCACAGAACGCTTTTCTCTTCTTGTACGCATTACATTGCTGCTCGAAAATATTTCAAAAATTAATTACGCTCTGTTAGTTAATTCTAAATTAACAATTTGTTTTGATATCGGTTCACATCACTTATTATAAATTTGACTTGACCTTGACTCTCCAGACGGAATAAGTGTGACAAAGGGGAGTATAAAATGAATGATCGACATTATTGATGTGACGTAATTTATGAACGACTTTGAGGTCCATAGTGAGCAACACAATTTATTGATTATCTAGCCTGGGTTATTGTCCCACTGCTGGGCAAAGGCCTCTCTCCATTTCCTCCATTCCTTCCGACCCAAACTGTCTGATGCCACACAAAGAAAAGGTAAATAAATAAATAATATCACGGAACAATTCACACCAATTGACCTAGTCCCAAAGTAAGATGAATGAGGGTTTTCACAGAGGCGAAATATCGCTAGATGGCGTTAGTATCGTGAGGTCCGTTTGACGTTTGCTCGTGATTGGTTAAATAACTAAATGTTTAATGTTTATTTGGGCAAAAAAACGGTACAATATAGAAAAAAAAACTTAAGAAAATAAGACTTAAACGAAACATAGACCAGCAAATATGCCACTATTAATTTACACAGTAGAGTAACACGTACAAAGAATAAAAATTACCAATTAAACAATAATTTAGTTAAACAAAACGAAACTAATGTTTTAACAGTGCAGCTTTAAACCTGTTAAGAGAAAGGTTGAATATATCTAATTCCGAAAATGAACCAATCGCAAGCAAACGTCAAACGGACCTCACGATACTGACGATATCTGGCGATATTTCCCGAAAATCCTCATTGACAAGCAAAATACATCATTCATTTGTGTTTTTTTTGGGAATTTACTAGAGCCAAAGGCACTAGGTTCTTGCTTTTGTTTACTTGTTAATTTTTTCACACACATTCGTGTTAAAAAGCAATAAGTATAAGGACAAAAGCACTGAATGTCCGTACCAATTTAAACCACTACTGTTTATCGATCGATAGCGGCTACACGCAACTTTTAGGGCTACTACGAAATTCGAAGTTCGTGTCGTTTGGTCCCTCTGTTACTTATACTTTTTAATACGAGAGCGAGAGGGACGGTACGACACGAACTTCGGAGTAGGTTCTCGGTGTTTCGTGTTTTTGGGTTATGCCCACCGCACTAATAACAGATACAGAAAAGTCACGAGAGGCGACTATGTGGCTAAATAGCTAATTATTTTCCAGTACAGTTTTCTAATTCGAGCGGCGGTTCGTACCTAACATTACAATAAATTGCAAGTACAGTCAACAGTTTGTATTTTTTGAAACATTGCGAATAATGTGCCGAGAGAGATTACTTTAGGTACGAGTATGTTGAAAAAGTTAAAGGTTCTCATTAGATGGTATAAGTAAATTCAAACAAAGTTGGGGTTAGCTTTTATTGCAATTATTAATTAGTTTTCGTTTCATAAGCTAGTTGTCAGTATTCCCAAAATCCGCAGAAAGCGTTTTCGGGCGAATATTCAGCGTTTTTGCAGCGTTTGTTTTTGTCATTAGTGTCTTCACAGGTGCTATTAAAAGAGCTAATGCTTAGGGTTGCTTTTTTATGAAAATTTAAGACAATGCCGATGCTGAATTTAGCGTGATTAAAATTCTTGTGACTTGTCTTTCCGTTGTAGTAAACGTGGGACGCTGATGACGTTTGACCGCGCGGTCAAAACGCTCGAATATTCGCGCTTTCGCTCTGCCTTCATCAACCGCACAGCAAAAGAGTGGAATTCCCTGCCTGCGACTGTGTTTCTTGAACACTACAATTTGGCCGCTTTCAAGTCTAGGGTGAATGAGCATTTACTAGGCAAGCGTGCTCCATCGTAGGCCTCATCCTCGCTTTCCATCAGGCGCGATTGTATGGCTAAACGCAAGCCTATATTGTTTAAAAAAAAAGCTAGTTTAGTATTAATTTCGGTTTTTACGAATCATCTAATACAAAAGAGGAGATCCTATAATTCTACCTGTTTATTCTTCTTACTTATATAATCGTGTTTAGCAAACTCCTACAAAACGGCGTGACCGATTTTTATGTTTTTTTTTGTGTATGTTCGATAGCTCTGAGAATATAACGTAAACTACTCGTATTTTTCATACTTCTACGCGGACGGAGTTGCGGGCAACAGCAAGTTTACTATAAAACCAATGGTTATTACAAGTTTCATAATGAATTTTCAATGCAATGAGACTTTTTCTGTGAAAAACTTCCACAATGGGTCACGAATAGTCACGATACAGTCTGTTCGATGGCTCTCAACTAAAAAATTTAATGCCTTGAATGAAAAATACGCTAACTTTCAAAACCGTCTATTAATAGGAACACAATTTATTAAACCATATTGTGTTCACGTCATAGAATCTTAATTAAATATTGAAGAAGCCTCGAATACTTCTGAATGTCAGGGACACGCACTCCGTCAATTATTCAGTCTTGAAGTTCTGTTCTTTAATAAAGCTTTTTTTTATCGGAAATACTAGGCAATGGTCACTATGAAGTTTAAAATTGACGTAAAGTTCATTCCTTCATTAAAATAGTTTTTAAAAGATGCGACAATATCGCATTAGGTCGTTTCATTACGGGGCAGCGTGGCAGTAATTTTTTATGTGATCATGCATCGACGGCAATGTACCGCAAATCACTCGATATCTGTCGCAACGTCTTAATGACCCTTGGTGCTTACGGCCACTGCACGTATTATGATATATAATAATTTAATTTATACTAGCTTATGCCCGCGACTTCGTCTGCGCGGACCTAGGTTATCGCGCGGTGGCGCCCTATACCGGAATGAAAAGTATCCTATGTTGATCCTTGGGGCTTAAACTATCTCTATACCAAATTTCATCAAAATCGGTTCAGCGGTTTCGACGTGAAAGCGTAACAGACAGACAGACAGAGTTACTTTCGCATTTATAATATTAGTAGGGATACATACAGTCGAACATAGAACTTCTTTGTTAGTGCTTCTCGGTTGTGCAAGGTCCGCCCGGATTGCTACCACCATCTTGCTCGCTAATCCTGCCGTGAAGCAGCAGTGCTTGCACTGTTGTGTTTCGGCATGGAGAGTAAGACAGCTGGTGAAATTACTGGCACTTGAGGTATCCCATCTTAAGCCTCTAGGTTGGCAACGCATCTGCAATCTCCCTGGTGTTGCGGATGTTTATGGGCGGTGGTGATCTCTTACCATCAGGAGACCCTCATGCTCGTTTGCCATCCATTCAAATAAAAAAAAAAATATCGATTTAGTATAATTTTAAAAGCCTCATAGGCCTTACCACAACCAAAACTAAAATAGAATTATGGTGCTCATTTTTTACTAAATTTTCATTGTCAGATTCATTCTGAAACGCTACTACCTATTATGACTGCGCTGCACAAACTCAGTGTGTGCTTAGTGTTCGGCATTTTGTTGGTGAAAACAGTTTTTTTTTAATTCATTTTTTATTCAACAGTAAAAAGTGTAATGTAATAAAAAACAGTATATTTGGCAACCCTACGCGAGTGTGTGCCTACTTGTAGTACTGTACACCTTACACGCCCTTAAAAATGTCAAAGTTTCATGGCTGGAGCTTTTTAGAACGGTGTCCTACAGTTTAATCAAGAATTGAAATGGTCCGTTGTAGCAGTGGTGTTAATAATAAATGGGGTCAATTCGGAATTGTTTAAGTGCCGTGCCTTGGATGCTTTGTGTTGGTTTGTTAGACGGTTAAGTAGTGGTTAGAAACTCGGGTCGTTTAACGAACTGAATAAGTGTTAATAAACTAGGCTATTTTGAGTTCAAATTAAGTTTTAACTATAAATATTTAAGTTTATAGATTACTTGAAAATATTAATAGAAGCTGGTATCAAATGTTTTCCATTTTTTAGGGTTCCGTAGCCAAAACGGCAAAAACCCATTCAAGTCGTGATCAGCTCGAAAATTGTTGTACATACTGGGTCCCGAGTGTTGTTGAATTTTAAGCTACTTGACAGAGTTCTAGACCACTAGACTTATTTTCTTCCTTTTAGTTCTTAAGGCAGTCGGGATTTTAGATTAAAAAAAAAACAGTTTATGATACCAAAAGAATGTAAATGATCTTTGTCATTATTATTGCTAAATGTTGGGTACATATTTGCTGTAGCTGTGACTTATTTTCAAAAGTGTCTTTCTATAAAAATACACGTCAAGATCATTACCTTCTAGAAATCTAATGCAAAAAAACTAAGTATAACTCTTTAGGATTGTGATCCCGCAATGCATAGCTTAATGCAAATACCTCAGCTGTTTCCACTACAGCTGTGCTGTGCGAGGTTAGGTAAATGAAAAGTTTCCATTGGTTCATAAAAACACAGTCATCGCAACACTTCCTCGCACATCTCAGGTGGAAACGCAGCTTTCGTGTATAAAAAATGTAAGGTTCCGCGGGGAAATCGACTGCTCTAAATTTAATACGCGGTGTAACTTTGTTTGTTCTTGGTTCTTTTGTGTTGTATGGCTTACACACACACACAAAACACTCATATTTAATGCAGGCACTTACTTATATAACAGCAATTAGTTCAATTAGTAAAGGTGGTTGTTCTTACAAGCACAACCTACATATATCGGACGTTTTCAACCGATGTGACGCGGCACATCGGTGTGCCGCGTATACTTTCAGGTGTGCCGCGATTGCCGTGAAGGTGTATGCTGCATTGAAATCATGAATAGCTACTTTAATAAGAAAATAGTACGAAAACAACTGACGCGTTGCGTGTATGATTCACGTTGTCAGTACCACTACCATGAGTTTACAGGGACCGTACTAGATAGCGACGGCGTAATTATTTGTAGAGGCGCTACAATCCATGCAAATAATTTACGCCGTTGCTATCGAGTACGGTCACTGTAAATCTACGAATAAAAGAATATTTATTCGTAGCTGTAAACTCATGGTAGTGGTACAGGTTGTTATGGTAACGGAGCGGAAGGAATGTCGGGGCGGGTCGAACCTTCTACGCGCCAGTCCGACTCCCACTTGGCTATTTACCCTACTGCAAGGAAAGGTATATGTTTTTTACTGGTGTGCCGTGAAACTATCACAAAAAATGTACCGTTAAAACCAAAAGGTTGAAAAGGCCTGGCCTATATAATACTTACTTGTGTTAGTAGCTAACAGAAATCCATTTATCACACTTAGTTAGCACTTAGTTATAATTATATGTTATAGTTATAACTTTAATGTAGAAAATATCTTCCGTTTATTAATAATGTTTATGTTGCTCTAAGTGTGTTAATAAAGGCTTATTCTATACTATCAGAGTACAGTCAAGTTCTTAAACTTCTAGACACTCGATCAAAATATCTAAACACGCTTCTTCGCCTTTAAACCTATAAAACCGCACTTTTCACGTAAGGGGTTAAAAAATAAGCTGGCAAGTACTCAATAATCCCATTAAGATAACTAGATAAGCCGTGATTCGAATTACTATAAATCTCAGCACGTCACTTAGCGCTAAGGACGACAAGCCGTCAGACCCTCTTTATACCACTTAAGAATAACTAGCCGAAAGACTAAGTTTGTAACAAGTGTCATTGATGTTTTAGAAAATATAAAAACAAAACTCATTAAAAAAAACTAGTCTTTATCCGCATATACAGCGTGTATTTTTAATACTACCTCAAACTGTAACCAGACGAAGATTTAAGTGATGTGAACCGATATCAAAACAAATTGTTAATTTAGAATAACTAACAGAGCGTAATTAATTTTTGAAATATTTTCGAGCAGCAATGTAATGCGTACAAGAAGAGAGAAGCGTTCTGTGACAGCTGTCACGTCAACAAGTGCGACGTTTTTATTCAAAACGTCGCACAGAGTCGCGTAACGATACATTGCGTGCTAATTAATTTTGTAAGGAAAATAATAAGTCTAAATTTTTTACTAAAACATAATAAAATGTGATTATTAGGGCCTTCACTAACTGCCCTTTAAGTTTGAGGTAGTATTAAAAATACACGCTGTAGAAGCAAAGTCAGCAACATCCAATTCAACTGAAAGACGTAGACAAGTTTTGCATTTACACTTCTTACAGGAACTCCTGAAGTACAATACCAGCATTAATATCTGCCACAGCGGAGCGTGCAAAAATATCTGACGTCCTTCCGGCCCTTGAAAGAGTAGTATCAGATATTTATGCATGCTTGTATTTGGGCATTTTCACAAAAAAGTGTAATTTTTTTTTTCAATTTTGGAAAAAATATGGTTGTTCCTACTCAGAATCAAGAGCACAATCGATGTACGAGTAGACAGTTTAAAAAAAATATCTAAAAAAATGTCAGTTTTGTGACGTTTTTTTCTTACATCAGTATGGGTGCGGGTGTCATGAAACTGACTCAGAAAATTTTGTATGAAAAAAATTAAATACATTTTGAAAGAAAAGGGTACACTTTTTTTAAAAACGCTCATTTAAGTATGTACTCGTATCTATCTATTTAAGTAAGTTTATCCGTGGCTTACAAACCCATACTACCCATAATACAATCGTTGTTTACTTGGGACTTGGTCAATTGGTGTCAAGTGTCCCGAGATATTTATTGTTATTATTATTACTAATATCTCAATTCCGACCATTTCGATTCATTCATTCGGGATTCATTCCGATTAGAGTCAGCCCACGACCTGTCCAACCAAGCGATATAGGTCGACAATTCCCGGGTACACCATAACCCTCCCAGGATCACGGCCCTTATCAAAACCCTTGTAGGTACATCGCGTCTGCTCGCTGAGATATCGTGCTGGAGTTAAACGAGACGGGGTCGACGGCCTCCCCAATTAAAAACAATCTTTTGTTAATTGAGAACTGCTCTGAATTGAGCGGGCTCGTGGTCTAAGAGACAGTTGACATTTTAAACATTTAGACCCACTTGCAGGTAAAAATAAATCTAGATTTAGTTGTTAAGCCTGGCTTAAGCTTGACAGTTCCATACATTTTGACACTACTAAACTAAGCTTACCGCTAACTCGAGATTTATGTGTTTCCAGCAAGTGGCCATTAAACCTCTTATTCATTCCTAATTATTTAAGTAATGTTACAACTCATTATGTAGATGATGTCCTTTAAAGTTTCAAGGTGTGTCATTAATTTTAAATATATTTAGCTATATTTTGAAATACTTGGCTGAGTTATAAACATTAAAATACAAAAAAAAAACTCTTAACGACTAGAGCAAATATCGATATGTAGTGATGTGTAATTTTTTGTTACATAAAAAAATGTATGTTCACAATTCTGATAATCTTTCGATGGCTTTCTTTTCTTTATTTAGATTTTATCCCGATCCTGTAGGAATATCACGATAAAAAGTAAGTGTATGTATGTATATATCGGCAGCCGATCGTTTGGCGCCATTTCACAATATGCTTGGGAATTTATTGATCTTGCGGATTTTATATAACAAAATTTGGGAGTTTATCCCGATCTTGTAGAAATATCACACCAAATATACCAAACTTCATCCAAATCCGTCTATTCGTGTTAGCGTGAATGAGTTATAGACAATAAACACTTTCGCATAATAAATAAGTATTAGCAGTAGGTACCTACGTTCTGCGGAATTAAACAGTCCGTATTCTGTATTAGTTAACCCCTATGACCTGACCTGGGTGACATGATAATTCTGCAAGGCACAGGAAGGTGTGTAATGTAGCTATTATTCGCTCCCCTCGGCAGTTTGCCCAGGAAATGGTTCCCCGGGGCGGCCATTAACCCCTTAAAACCACTATCTGCCGAATGGCCAGCTTTAATGACGCGGCATGCGGAATGATTGAGCTGAAAAAAAGAACGCCGGAATTTATGGGATATTATTATGACGTTGAACAGATGGTGGTTTTGTATGGTATAGATAGATTATTTTACCTGTGCACCATTGTTATCTTAAAAAATAAAACCAGAACGCAAGGTATGTGGGTAATTGGGTATTTGATAACTCTTGAATTTGTCATATCCTATATGGCTCTGGGACGTGGACCTTGGCTGTAATCTCTTGGAGAGGCTCAGAGTGACGCAACGAACTGGAGCTACGGAACTGCACGGAATTTCTTTTTACGCAAATGCGCCACAGAACTAAAGTCATACTACTACATAGCTCGAAGATTATACAGGTTGAAATAGCAATGGGCGGGCCACATCGCTCGAAGAACAGTTTTCCGTTAGGGGAGAAAGGTCCTAGAGTGGCAAACACGAACAGTAGGGCCTACCTACTCCGAAGTTCAAAAATCGAAGTTCGTATCGTACCGTCCCTCTGACAAGAGCGAGAGGGATGGTACAATACGAACTCCGATTTTCGAACTTCGGAGTAGACCCTCTGGAAGACGAAATTGGCCTCCTATTAGGTGGAGAGACGACATCGCGACCTGTTTTTATGGAATAATGGGCAAACGAGCAAACGGATCGCCTGATGGTAGCGATTACCGTCGTCCATGGACACCTGCAACACCAGAAGAGTCACAAGCGCGGGCAACCGGTGTATGCAAGTGGCGATTTGTGGTGTTCACTAAGGGGGAGGCCTTTGTTTGGTCTACTGACTAACCGCTGGTATAAATGACTGTCGATGCCATAATCCGAGTAAATCAATATCAAGTATTATGAGGACAGTGGATTAGATAAGATTATCGCAGTCGAGTATATTTTTTCGTTGTTCCCTGATTATTACTAATGAATGCAGATGTACATTGTATTAGTACATTCCTACGTCATAGTACATGTGTACGTATAGTCGAACCGTTCAATTCCCGATTCAACGTATTCTACGTTGAATCAAAATCATGTCCTCACTGTGTCATTTACAACAATTTTCCTTGACAGGCAATGGTACACGTAACATTTGCTGTGAAAAGGTTTCACAGCAGCTCATGATTGAACTAGTTTTTTTACAAGCTTTTGTTTAGTTTGTTGTTGCTTGTTTAGATGGACTCGACATTTGGAATACTTATGTTCTTAAATCGCGTGACAATAGCATAATCTAGTAGTGACATCCTGGTAGTCCAGCCTGGATTGTCTCCGCAGGACGGAACTCTTCAACGGTTAACAGCATCGAATTAAAATTTGAAATGGAAATGTAGTTTCGGTGACAATAGGTACAAGTACAGTCAACAAAGGGTACAGTCAGCAAAAAGCTAGTATTAAATTTTTATGGTTAGGTTATTTCTTTTTATTTCGTCGGCCGCCCCGGTAGTATGTTTGAATCGCGCTAGCAACTGTTGTTATGTTAGGATTGTGAGACAATATGGTGATTTATATGAAATTCATACGAGCAAAGTCGCTGACACTAGCTAGCCTACAATAATTCCTGTTACAGCGTTAGTCAGTAAAGTTATTCAAATAAAACGCAGCCGTGACGCATGTTGATAAAATGCGGTACGTTGTTACGATTCAATGAAATGTGTTTAATAACTCTCTTTGTTATACTTGTAAGATGACATAATACACATACATATAATGCTCCTCTGTGAGGAGCTCTGTTGCCCTATTTCACGAAGCTACAAGCTACAATTTATAAGCGGTAGTCTCTCTTCAATGCACACTGTCAAACAAAGATTACTGCTTGAAAATTGTAACTTGTAGCCTCGTGAAATAGGGCACTGGTCTTCTGAGAGAAGGCCTGTGCCCAGCAGTGGGACGTATATAGGCTGAGATGATGATGATGATAATGCTCCGAGGACACGAACTATTTCATACTAGGCACCAATTATAAACATACCCTTACATTTACCATTACACTTTTCTTGGTAACTATGCCTTTTTATTACCGAAGGTATTAAGGAAGCCGTGGTTGCCTAGTGGGTGACCAAGCAGAGGGTCGTGGGTTCAAACCCCGGCTCGGCCCGAGTTTTTCGAAATTCATGTGCGGAATTACATTTGAAATTTACCACCACCTTTGCGGTGAAGGAAAACATCGTGAGGAAACCTGCACAAACCTGGGAAGCATTTCACTGGTGCGTGTGAAGTTCCCAATCCGCACTGGGCCCGCGTGGGAACTATGGCACAAGCTCTCTCATTCTGAGAGGAGGCTTGTGCCCACCAGTGGGACGTACATAGGCTGGGATGATGATGATTATCGAAGGTACAAGTTGAGCTTCTCTTCCACAAGCTTTTGTTATGCGCCAGCTAAGGAGTCATTGGACATCAACAGGACAAACTAGTCAAGGCTAGGCGTAGAGTCAAGGATATTTCTCTTTACGAGTAC
The DNA here is from genome assembly GCA_037349165.1 of Choristoneura rosaceana. NCBI lineage: Eukaryota > Metazoa > Arthropoda > Insecta > Lepidoptera > Tortricidae > Choristoneura > Choristoneura rosaceana. Next base: position 2,648,137 of record JAZBNJ010000002.1, read on the forward strand.
CTTACCTACTTTACTTGGTGGCTTTATTTCTAACTAAATTTATCGATCGGTCATTCCACCCTCGGAAACCCAAACTGACCCCACGTTCATCAAGATCCAAGATTACAGGGACCTTGGTCGAAACATTGACATTGTGGCTACAAAAACTTGACATTGTACTACCCATTTTGGCAGCCCTCCAGACTTCAAGGCGTGTTTAGCACGCGATATGGTAATACACTGCTATCAGGGCCCCGGCTCGTGCGAGGAAATTTGCTTCGGTGACTCATCAACTTTCTTGCGGCATGTTAAAAGCTGATGTTAGATAGCTTTTGCGCTAGTGTAAGTGCTATGCGCATTTTTGATGGCTGATGTAGAGTTATTATGTTCGAAAAAAGTTAATTTGTTTGAAATCTGTTGCCAGCGACTCCATTGTGCGCAGAGTTCGGGAATTTTCGGAGATAAAAAACTATTTGTTCTTGCTTAGGTTATCAAACGGTTTTCGTACTAAATTTTATCCAAATCTTTTCAGTGCTTTAAGCGTGAAGAGTTAAGACAGACAAATAGTAAGGTTAGCGTATAAATTAGTCATGTAAATATTTAAAGCAACTTTTAAGGGGCTTGCTGTAGCAATACGCTGCATGAGTATGACCGATTACCCTATCGTTGACTATCATTTAATATGCATGGTATTTTAGTAAAGTCGAAATTCTAAATCAAACAAATCGAAAAGCACAAAAACATTTTTCTATATGATACAACGTACATATTCAATCTCTGTAAGGTTTCCGATCAAATCAGAGTATCAACTTATAATAAAAGTTCATGTGACTCAAGCCAAATGTCAACGACCTACCCAAACTTAATACACCTTACACGTGGAATCGCTCAGCATTTGTGACAGCCAAGAGGTTCTGATATCCGAGCAAATATTCTTTATCGTGATTGTGCATTTACCTTTGATCGATGTTCTAGCGAAAAAGCCGAGGTCCTTGAACTTGGGTTAATATGTAGAAGGATTCAATTTGGTTGATAAGAAAACTTTACGCAAGGCATTATGTTTCTAAGTGAGGGGCACAGGGGATTGGCTAAAGCGTACGCTTCGGTAATAGGTCTGTAGAGGTCAAACGATTTTTCGGTCTCGGTTTCGATGAGTATCGGTTACGGTAGAAAATACGTCGAAACTGGAGCTGAAAGCAAAACTGGATTGCTACTATGTGAGACTGAATAAAAATGGTCTTAAGAAACAAACCGACATGCCAAACTCCCCTTCCCTCTTCCCCGCCCTCCCCACGCACCCGCAAATAACGCTGTAGGTGTCCATAGGCGGCGGTTATCACTTACCATCAGGTGACCCGCATGCTCATTTGCTGGCTATTGGACATAAAAAAGGCAGATGGATATGGATAACAAAGTGATTTTATAAAGATTCCGTTTTTGCCAACTGAGGTTAGGAGACACCCTAAAAAGCTAAGTGGAACACTAGTTTAAAAAAGTGACAGTTTGTTTCTGAATAAATAAATAAAAAACCATACTCTAGAAATCGACTTCGAAATATGTTTGATCTCAGATTCGGCCCCAACTAAAGCAGAAACCGAAATTTTGGTTCCGCTTTCGGTTGCACTAATTTCGGTCGAACACTACGGAGCTAGAGCTTCTTTGTTTTAAAGAATCACTTGAACAAGGGAGATGTTATTTTAATCAAGTCAGAACGGTTCTTTTTAAATAAGGCTCATGGGGAGCACTCAACGTAAAAGAATCTATCACCCTTTCGAAAAAAATCAGTATCGAAAGATCTGAGAAGAAATTCGACGTACCTGGTACAGGTCATCTGCGTTAATATCTGCCACAGCGAAGCGAGCAAAGATATCTGACATGTCCGACCGGCCCTAGATAGTAGTCAACCAGATATATCTGCACGCTTTGTTGTGTCAGATATTAGAGCTGGTGACTGTACACGTTTTTTTTTTATTCGACTGGATGACAAACAAGCAAGTGGGTCTCTTGATGGTAAGAGATCACCACCGCCCATAAACATCTGCCACACCAGGGGTATTGCAGATGCGTTGCCAACCTAGAGGCCTGAGATGGTATATACCTCAGGTGCCAGTAATTTCACCGGCTGTCTTACTCTCCACGCCGAAACAGAACAGTGAAAGCACTGCTGCTTTACGGCAGTATTAGCGAGCAAGATGGTGGTAGCAATCCGGGCGGACCTTGCACAAGGTCCAGCTGCAAAACATGAATCAATCAGTTGAAATCCACGCCTCGCCCAGTTGTCTCCTTGTAACGTGACAATGTAATAGTCAACAAGTGTAATTGGCTGAATTTACCCCGGTGAAGCTTTTTAGGGTTAGGTGCCCTTTACGCCACTTACGGGAAGAGATGGGTCGATCCTATTCCAAAACCAGGCACGGCACAGACACGGAAGTGTAACTAATTACATGTTATTTAACTCCCCCCCTCCCTCCCCGTTCGGCTCGACCCAAAAATCTTTGCCCAACCCACTTGTAGCATTCCGAGTCGGCCTTACACAGGTTTTCATTAGCTTAAACTAGGGCGGAGAAAAGTACAATATCGATAACAAAAGATGAGATTTGCACGGCGATATTGTCGATACTTTTCAAATGATTGAAAATCAGTTGTTAGACCTCTCTCGAACTAATTTACAACGTATTACGAAAAAAAAGGAACTAAACTTAGTATATTTACAAGGAAATCATATTTTATGTGATAATGTATTGATCAAAAGGAAGTAAATAATTACGAGGAAGTAAACAATTAATTTTTCAACCGGCGTGTGTTGCCAGTGATGAGTGATGAGATGACATATTGGTTCGAGACGTGATGATTCACTATGGGCCTTATAAATAGACTCAGAGTTATTTAGCGAACTATGGTGGGGGGCTATAGGTACTTGGGGTTTCTCTACGGGATCAAATTAGAAATGAGAAGATTAGTAGAAGAACAGGGGCACTAAATATCCAAGCGAATTAGCTTGTTGAAACACGCATTTTCCAGAAATAAGACCAAGCTAGATCGATTGTTCATCCCCAATAACCCCTACATACTAAATTTCATTGAAATCGATATAAATAAATATATAAGTACCTATTACTCGTTTAAAGATATTAAGATAAACAATGATTTCGCGTTTTTATTTATTTCAACAAATCCAACGCAGACAACGTATACTTCATCATTTAATATCGATAATTGCATGTCAGTTTTATCGATGTGTCGTCGCAGGCCTAGCTAAAACGAATTTCATATCTTCCGGGACATTAACGTTGAAATTTGTGCCGTTTTCATTACACGCCACAATGTTATCTGACCCGTGGGTTATTACGGCGAGATGAGAATTAACTTTTGCTTGAAAAATGAAGTTAATCTAGATTTATATCAGTAAAACATTTTTGCAATTACCAGGCAGTTTTTTTATTAAACCACGCACTATTTGTTTAAAACTTATTTAATTGGATTAAAAGAAAGAAATTTACACAAGATACTAAATTGATTCGATTTGTGGCATTCGAACATGGCGGATGTAGACAATATCTAATTTTGCTATTTCTGTTTCATTGGCTAGTTGAAGTATAATTTTGATAGTGTTTTACGAGTATGCGGCGATTAGCCTTAACAGTGAACAGTGATCACAAAATTCTATATTGCTCTCGTGTCTGACATTTTTTGATGTGCAAGTTGTCTCCACGTGGTTTCTGGAATTTTACTATCAAGTTACAAAAACTACAACTACCGAACAACGTCCCTCTCAAAGAGAGTACTTTGACACTGGCGAAATTGTCCTAATAAGGACAGAAAGCCATATCTTAAAAGAGAAGAAGATACTAAATTAAACCAGAAAGTGTAGCCTTTTTTTATACATTGTGGTATGTTGCACTTAAACAAATACTGCTTATATGTTTAAGTAGGTACAAAATTATTCAAACTACATACGCAAACTCCGTGTCTCAAAACTTTTCATTACGTTCTGCGTCTGAATACATTTTCAGAAAAAATTACTTGGTATTAAAATTAATATCGTCAATTAAAGGTTCAGCGACACCGAGAAATGTACCGAAATTAGAATGCGACGGCGGAATTTACGATCAACGATTAATCCAGGAAAAAGCTGATGAAATAATAATGGGATGATTTATTACAATTCTCAAATAATGCCATTTATTCTAGTTGTCGTCAGACGATGATTCATAGTAGGTATTTAAGTATAATTATTGGCCGGAAAACTTGAAATAATGTCAAACAAAAAAAAAACTAACCGAGTAACGGATCAATGTATGTATTTTTAGATTTTTTAGTCATTAGTAACCATTAAATTAGTTAGGCATATTGGCATGAAACTAATATTTGAAAGGTTATTTGTTCGTAAATAATGTTTGTGTGGTTTTAATATATGTACGTGCGTATTATTACCATGTTTCCTTTCCTTTCCTTTTCCTTTCGTTGTCCCTTTTGTGTAAAATGTGTTTGCGAAAATTTATCACATATAAATTTTGCTTTCCTAAAGGTTTTGCTTTCCTTCCTTGACATTTGTTTTCGTTGAATTCGACACCCACAAAATAAACGTAACCAAAATACAAACTAAATCATTGTAGCTTATTGTAATTGGCTCACCAATAAACTGTAATATCTATGATGTCATGTTGTATATCCAATCTGTACTCGACTAACCGTTAGCTGTGCCCCAGTTCAACACGCTAAACATTCAATTGAAAGTGCAATTGCCTATGGTCATGAAATTGATACGAATTAAGCAGACATCAAACAATAGAGACACGCGTCCATTTCGGACATTAATATGTACGGCCTTGTTCACAATTTGTGGTTCGAAATGGGACGAATGTGGATTTGTAATTGACGAAATTTCTGGCTGGAAATAATTTCTGGCGTCGGAACGGGATTAAAAAATAATTGCGATGAATTTTTTTTTGTTTGGACGGTACTTCAGCAGTCACGAACGAAGAATAAATGGTGTTACATAAAGGAATAATGGATTCATTTGATGTTCGATGTTTGGAGGGAAAATTGAGCAGAGCGAGCGTTATTTATGTAGATTTTTTTGTCACCTTTGTGTTATGAATCATGTTGATATCCCGTAGATCTACCAAAGAAATACCAAAAAAATTATTACGAAAAGGTTTCATCTTGGTACTTACGCGATTCAGTTTCCTCAACTGATACAGTACTTATATTTAGTTTTTTTTGCAATAGAAATTACTAAACAATACCTACTCAGCGGCACAAAATTTGGCCCACTATACATACAAAATAACCTATTTTTGCATACATTTGAGGGTCAGATTTTTTGCCGCTAAATATATATTTTTTGCCAATGAATAACACAAACAAAAAATATACTAAAGTACAATTCAATAGAATCTGACAATTTTCTACACACCCTAACGTGGGCACGCTTGATTATATATTTCCCTGTTGTTGCAATTATCATCTAAAAGGAACCAGAAAAAGAATAATAGTCACACTAGTAGGTGGTCATATTAGTAGGCTGGAAGTGTCTACAGGATTGTCAGATTCTATTGAATTGGAGTATACACCATGTTGTTTCTGATTTCTGTTAACTTTAAGGGAACATTCAACATTAATAATTTGCAAACGGACTCCTTAATTGAAAAATTATCTCGGCAAACATTTATAAAAAGAGTATCTATAGTTAAAAATGTTGCTATAAAATTTCACTCTTTGCTTACTCATGAAAAATTACAGCTTTCTAGCCTTAAGTGAAAACCGCGGATGAACAAACGGACATCGCGGAAGATTTCTACAAGAACCCCTAGAAGAAGGACTATGAAACTCTAAAATAGGTCGAAATTTACGAAAATTTATGAACTGGCAACATTTTTGACATTGAAGGCGATTGAAGTCGGCCAATTCAATTTTAATGCTATCTGAAAACACTCGCGTACTTTATAAAGAACAAATTAACACAAGAATAAAGGCCGAAAGTACTGGAACTGTATGTAATGTAAAACACAAATTGAAAGCTGATAACCCACGTCATAGTAAAATCTAGGTCTACTGCATCTACATCTTAAAAAAAACAAAAGGTAGGATTCAGGAGGTATTTATGATAAAACTAAAGTATCAGATACACGAGCAAGTTACGTGCAGCGCGCTATAAAGCCATCAATACACGTTATGGTGTCGATTATCTGACACTGAGCGCCGGAGAAATGAAATCGCAATGTGGAGGTACTGAAACGGAACGCGAGATGCTCCACTAACAACTCGGTATTGCATTTATCGTGCATTTATATGTATCACTGTATCGTAACATTTCCATGTAATCCTGCTTTGTGGATTGGATTAGAGATTACACGTTTAAAAAATACAGATAATAATAGTATGGATTTATCAGCAATAGTTATTTATTCATTCATTCATTAGCAGCCTGTTTTGGAAGGACTAATTTTTAACCATAGATGCAAAAAATGCTAAATAATGCTATGTCAGTCTGTGGCATCATAGCTCCCAAAGGGATGAACCGATTTTGATGCGGTTTTTTAATCGAAAGCTAGTTTAATCGATAGATTTTAGCTAAGTTTCAGTAAAATTGGTTACCCGTTTTTAGGGTTCCGGAGCCAAAATGGCAAAAACGGAACCCTTATAGTTTCGCCATGTCTGTCTGTCTGTCCGTCCGCGGCTTTTCTCAGGGACTATCAATGCTAGAAAGCTGTAATTTTGCACGGATATATAGGTAAACTATGCCGACAAAATAGTACAATTAAAAATTAAAAAACAATTATTTTTTTTCTCATCCAACCCTATAGTGTGGGGTATCGTTGGATAGCTCTAGGTATTTTAAAACCATTAGGGGTTTGCTTAAACGATTTTTCAATTCAGTTGTTTGTTTACGAAATATTCAACTTTAAAGTGCAAATTTTCATTAAAATCGAGCGTCCCCCCCCCCCCCCCCCCGTCTAAAAGCTAAACCGGTGGGTGGAAAAATATGAAAAAATTCAGGATGGTAGACAGTATATCAAACTTCCAAGGAAAACTATAACGGCTAAGTTTGCTTGAGAATTATTAGTAGTTTATTAGTAAATCGCAGCATAAGGTATAAAATATACCTAAACTTGGAAGATTCCGTATAAAATACGAAATCCGTAGAAAAATATTACTTAAATTTTTCGTAATGGCTACGGAACCCTATTTTGGGCGTGTCCGACACGCTCTTGGCCGTTTTTTTTTTAAATTTAGCTTAGAAATGACATTATCGGGATTTACAACTTTTCTCATTTGTAAAGTTTATTGTTCCAATGTTTCAAAGGAATGAGAATTTACGATCGAAGAAACTGATCCGCTTACCACAATCTTTTTACAATCAATTTAAAGGTTAGTTCTTTGGGCGATCGGGATGTCAACTCCACAGTTGCAGCGAAAAGGGTCCACGCGGATCAGATTCCTAAAATCTTAACAGCTAGATGAGTATCTAGGGGCGAATCAACTTTTTTACCGACACTAATCTGTCCGCGACATTTATCAAACAATTGCATGCAGATTTTTGTGAGTAAATATATTTCTTCTGTAATTTAATAGATGGTGTACATGAATACATACCATCCTACGTAAGTTCAAACTATTAAACCGTGAAATATCTGGTTGGAAGTATTTACGATTTTTTGGTAACGCCAGAGACAATTTTGGTAACGAGAAGACGCCCAAAGTGTCGGTAAAATAGTTGATTGGCCCTGGATATGAAATTGCGCACGGGTATTTTCATGAAACTTACTAAAATGTAGAACCATTATGTAATTGGTAGGAGTTCTAATGCAAGTTCAGTAAAATCCCAGAACGGGACTTTAGTGAGCAAAGCCACGGGCAAAACCTAGTATTTGCATAATTGCGGTGTTTAAAACATTACTGGCAACTCTTTAACTAAAGAGTTCATAATTACAGGCTATAATCAGAGCATCCTGTAATTCCACTGCACATTGCAATAACATTCTAAGGTCAATTACCAAATGACGACCAAATGTCATTGTAATAAGTAACCTATGGTCGTTGTTCTTAATTTTAAGATCTTAATTACAACATTTGACACAATAAAAAGTTTCATGTTTGAATAATGTGTGTGATGCGTAATGCTGAGTCAGAGACCGTTTCGCTTTTGCGAGTACATAGAAAATTGTGCATAGGTAAATGAAATGAAATGAAATTCTTTATTTGCATTGAACGGGTTACATCATGTCAAGGTCTTATTATTTATGTCATAGTACAGCCGCTCAGCCCTTAGGGGCATACAAATATTAGTCCTTAAAACTAAATTACTTAAATAATCAAATATAATTTGTCAAATTACGGTAATTTCTAATGTTAATTTTTTTTTCTAAAAACTCGTATGTATGTATGTACTATTTTCATGTGTGTGCAATTTTTTAGTTTATTTGTATGTGATTGTGTAAATGTTGTTGTATTTGTGTGTCTCCTGTAATAGTGAGTATTGGTTGCTTTCTTTCTTAATGTCAATGCAAAATAATAATGTCTCATTACACATTAGGCACATTATTATTATACACTGCATTGTTTGCTTCACGATTTTTCTAGCAAATCTAAACATTTTAATGCTATAATTGAAATAAGTCTTAAAAAAACAATAAGTGCCTTTATTTGTTTGCGAGTGACGTTCCATTTATTCTCCAGTCACCTGCAGCCCCGGGAGACGTCCTACGACTTGGATTATTTACGCCAACACATTTATTTTATTTTCAAATAGTTGTATGTTGTATTCTACTAGCGTCTCGCGCCATTACTGGTAAATTTTCCACGTTGATTTTATACCACCTACGGAATTGTCTCGAAATTATATACGTACTAGCTTTATCCCCGCGACTTCGACTGCGCGGACCTAGGTTATCGCGCGGTGGCGCCCTCTACCGGAATAAAAAGTACCCTATGTTCCTCCTTGGGGATTAAGCTATCTCTATACCAAATTTCATCAAAATCGGTTTAGCCGTTTTGACGTGAAAGCGTTATAGACAGACAGACAGACAGACAGAATTACTTTCGGATTTATAATATTAGTAGGGATAGGGATTAATAACTACACAAAGCATATTAAAATTAGTTATTAATATTTCAAAACGTAGTTGAGTTATCGTGACAGAATTTCACTGTAAACGATTTTGAATAAAAAGGCCCTTTTCTAGTAGCCTATGCTATCAGGCCTGCAAAAGACATTCAGGTCTTGCGAATATGGTCCTTCACGTCACGAGTAAAAGCCTGGTCATCCGCTGATCAAGTAGGTATAGTTTGCGTTTCTGGCAGTAAGCATCGAAAAGAGAAAAAGTGTGTTTTCATCTCACTACAATTCAGAAAAAATGGAACGTAAAAACGGGAAAAAACAGCAGAAAATATCTCCATCGTGTTATAGGTAATTTAATGTTACTTGTTTCCAATGAACTATTGAAAAAAATTGTGCGGGATAAAATCAGAAATGATGATATCCGCAGTAGAACTAAGGTTACTGACATAGCCCGAAGAATTGCGAAACTGAAGTGGCAGTGGGCGGGGCACATTGCTCGCAGGACTGATGGCCGATGGGGTCAATAGGTTCTCGAATGGCGTCCGCGGACCGGGAGAAGAGCTGTCTGTATTCCTCCAACAGGATGGAGCGACGACCTGGTTAAGATCGCAGGATCGCGGAGGATGCGAAAAGCACAAGACCGGTCTGAGTGGAGAGCCTTGGGGGAGACCTATGTCCAGCGGTGGACGTAGGCAGACATGATGATGATGATGATTTCAAAAAAATACTTTGCTCACCTTATGAAAGCTTTAACAAATGTGTTTTTGTGTTGGTGTGTGCGTGCCTGATAGTATGGTGAACGTTCGTGGTGATAGTTGGGTTTGTGTGATTTGTGTATGTTCTTACAGTATGCAAGTGGAGGAGCTGAACAAACATTTCTCACACAGATGTAGCTATCAGCTATTTCTATTCTATTCTATCATAAGGGGTGAGCAAAGTAACTGTTCTGTTTTAGTTCATTGATATGAACTTCCACAAAGTAAGACCTGATTCAATAAATAACTAGTTTTCTTACTTCAACGTGGTCTCCTTGTTCCAGCGATGGACAGCGGCGCGTGGTGCGCGCGCGACATCTCGATGCGCGCGCAGAAGAAGTTCCTGTCGCGCGTGGGCGGCTCCGCGTCGGCGCGCGCGCTGGTGCTGGACGATCACGCCGCCAAACTGCTCGACCAGGTCAGTTCCTTAATCTTTAAAATTTTTTTTTATTATTATTATTATTATTATTTTTTTAGTAAGACCAGCGCCGTTCGCAAGTACGGCAGATGCAGATTTGGGACCATTTCGTGACATACATACCCTTATTTTGTTTTTTTTCTTTATTTTATTTTTTATTCATTGTTTGTCACGAATAAATGCTTTCTTTCTTTCTTTCTAAATTGGTAGTGTTCGCCACAGTGGATACATGATCAAGACCATCTTTTAGTCATCATGTCAGCCGAAAGGCGTTAATATCTAAGGCTTATTATAAAGTCAATGATTATATCATGGACAGGGATATTTGAAAATAATTCCGATTTGGAAATACCGGATAACTCACGCTGTAAATCGCTTTTAGCTCCACATGTTTCGGGCTAATTCGCAACCCTTCTTCTTAGGATCAACGCGACCGGCGGCTGCTTCAATACGCGCACTCGATTAGTCGAAACTCGATTTAAGACGTGAATTATTCGGTACAATATCATTTAATTTTTTTAATGTCTGTAGAACTTTTTGGAGTAAGGCAACGACGAGGCAAACCTAGATTTTCCTAATAAATCCTAATATTTTTTTCAAGCGTTTTAACGGCTGTAGCATGTTTTGCTTTGATTGCTTGGCAAGCTTCATCAGATGCAAGGTCGTGGGTGAGCAAAGTACATAATTGTTTCAGTTTAATTACATAGATGCAATTGCGCCACGTTGGTTCCAACCTTATTTCTTACGCCGTACTATTTTATCCTGAGAATATCTATATCAAGCCAGTTTCTCCAATTCAAGTTCCTCTGCGTGCTGCGGTCGCGCGTGGAGAAGCGCGAAGCGGAGAAGATGGTGAAGCACGTGATCAAAGCGGCGGTGAAGCTCGGCGTGCTGCGGCGACACTCGCAGCTGTCTCCCGCCGATGACCGCGCGCTCGCCGCCTTCCGTTCCAAGTTCCATGTAAGTTCGTTAACAAAGCGATACACTCGTTGCCTGTGGTATCATTGTTGCTCAAGGTGAAGCGAATGAGGCATAATAGGGATGTTGACACCACCAATCAACTGACGTACTTTTTATGAGCTGTCAAAACACAATTCTCCCATAGTTTTAATGGAATTATGACGTCACTATCCGGCAACTAACTATTTATTTGTTTTAAAGCAACAAACAATCTAATTTTACAGTAAATCGAAAATGAATCTGGTTTTCAGGGCTAAAATAAAGCGATTTTTTACTGGAGTTGTGCCTTCTAATTATTTTTTAATGGCGTCATCATCCCTATTACAAATCAAAATATTATATAAACACCACAAATCAAATACAATAACCTTGCAAAAAGACATAATGTACGTCGCCAATACCCGCTTACCGATCTCTGTACTGAAGGATAGTGTGTTATTCCCGATTTTATAATAAGACTGCCGTTTTCTCGGGAATCTCTTCCCGTGGGTGGCGTAAAAAGCGACTAAGATACCACATGAGAATGGGTAGCAGGGTTCTCTATTGCGCTAGGAAGGCAAAGCGAAACCATCATACTATTATTATGGCTATTGCTGTCGATTCCCATATTTTCCGAACCAAAGTCTTCTTTCTGCTCCTAGCACGTCTCCATAGGAGCAGAAAGTAGACTGTTAAATTTAAACCTTCGAATAGTGACTGTTACCAAGGCCGTGGCTTATTTGCTCTTCTGTGCAGCATTATGTCTAGAGAACAATTAATGAATAACATACCTCAATGAAGCCGACTTCGATGTATGACGCTCGCTAAAGTCCGTAAAGCCGCAATAGTTCGCACCGTCACATAACTAGCTAGTATTAAGGCGTACAAAGTTTTTTATTATTTACACACAAAAATATTTACAATGTCTATAATCACAATCAATATTTATTTTACAAAACCGAGCACAACCGCACCAATATATGTCCGCCGAGAGTTATATTTTTTAATAATTCGAGTGCCGCCTTTTTTACGGTCGAAGGCACGCGGCAAAGGCTTTGCGCCAATCGGCCACCGACAGCAAAAAGGATGAAAATTCAAAAAAATTTTCGCCATACAAAATACTTGCACACAGACTTTGGTTCGGAAAATATGGGAATCGACAGCAATAGCCAGCGTTGAAGAGCTATTTCGTTTTGCTAGCGACCGTAAACAGTTTGCAGAGATGACGGCAGATGTCCAGTAATGGAGGGAGAGACTTAAGAAGAAAACGATTAAGTAGTTCATAATAATTGTTTTTTGCAGACTGTGCTGATGGCCGTAGTCTCGTTCTCCGAAGTGGACTTCTCTTACGACCGCGAATTCCTGCAGGACGCGCTACGTGAATCACATCAGTCGTTGAAGTAAGTGTTTTTAAACTACAAAACTGTTTGATAAATATTAGTCAGTCAGGTTGCTAAGTAAGTAACACCCGTATTTATAAACGAGTCATTGCTTGTTGCTTAGTAAATGCTCAAGTAAAGAAAATGGTGACTATGACTTGGCTAAGAAATCTAACATTTGACAGTTAAATTTTCAAGCAAAAGCTCAACTATAGAATAGAAATCTTTACTTGAGTAATTACTTTTACTCAAGTAATGGCCTTTACTTCTCTATAAATACAGGTGTACGACGCAACTGTTACGAAACTGATGTGTTGTGTGTTGATTTAACAAATTAACCTTGTTTTTAACTAAACGATGTCTTAAGTCTGTCTTTCACCAGAACAATTTTCTCAAATTACTGCTAATGTATAATTATCGTCAGGATCAACAAACCAAATTTCATTCAAATCCGTCCAGCCGTTTTAGCGTGAAGGAGTACCTAACGAACATAAATTCTCGTGGGAATTCCCAAAAATTACATCGTGGTCTTCAATGTATGACTGACGTTTTTAACAGATATTTGATTGAATCTTCCAGGTCCGTGGTGGAACGCCACCTCTCCGACAAGTCAGTCTCTCGCCTCGCCGGCGTCTTCGCATTGGTATCCCGCGCCGACCTGCTCGACTCCTTGTTCGCCGACAAAATCGACGAGGACGTCCTCAAACTGACCCGGATGCTCCGCAAAGAACTCGACCGGGGCCTCCTATAATCCGCCAGGAAACAGCGTGAATACCGTCCTACCTAAGGTCTGTGTCCAGAGTCAATCTCTTGGCGATAGAGGGGCGGAGGCCTCCCCTTCAGCGTGAACCTTCGGTCAGACCGCTGTGGTCGCATGACCTCTTCGGAATGCTTCGACTATGGGATCACTTACAATATTGTTATCCTCACAAATGGGGATTTGGTTTTCTATAAGACTTCGGAAATTAGGATTTTTTTTGCACTGTGTAGTTTAGGTATTGACGGACTAAATGACTGTTGTGTGAGGACTATGTACACTTTATTTTAGCCAATGAACACGTGTCCCAATCACTCTATCCAATCACGGGGCGCTAAATTGTGATCAATTGCGTGAGTTAATGATTCTAGTCTTACTTCACACCAATCAGCCATTTAGTTCCTGTACACGGTAGATCTTGCTTAAGCCTAATCTCACTAGTTTGTACGTTGTTTTTACACTTATTTGGGTATTGGATTTTTTATACTCACTGCTTGGATGAGGTATATTTAATGTTTGAATGGGGGTGAAGATTGAATAACTCGGGTAAATAAAAACTCTGGCTCTAATTTTCATGACTTTACATTATTTTTAATAGTTCGAAAGTATTTTTTTCTTCTTAACGGTGGATGCATTTACTATCCGAGCTTAAAATATTCATCCACTTTTTATTTATTAAGTAACAATACGTACTCTGATAAAAATCCACATAGGAATATAGTTGAAATCTCTGTCTGTATGTATTTAATTATAACTATCGTTTTTGTCTATTAAAAGCCACAGTACACAGACGTATGTTACTGGTTTTGTATGTATTTACTAAACCTATATACATGTACAAGGTGTTATTTAATGTACTTACTGAAAACTTCGACTTCTAATGAATATAATATTCACATGTTTTATTGATTCAGTAATTCTATTTGATGTCTGACTCTAGACTTATAATCAGTACTAATGTAAGTTTCTCAGTTGCGCTTCGTCGTTTTTAGAAGAAAATGAGTGTGAAAAAGCGGTCAGTATTAAATAAATCCAACTACTACGCAACTTCGCTAAAACGTTTAATTGGTATGATAACTTGTAGACTGGGCACAGTAAAAAAAGATTTCTTAAAACGCACAATCGTTTTTATTCGATTTCGTGCAAACTACTTTCAGATTTTCAGTTATTTAATTAACACCTTGTATAATTGTAATATTTCATTTATTTTTATGCGCCTCAAAAACCCATCCAGTCTGCCGTATCCTTTGCCACTATTTAATATACTATCGAACATGACGTAGTATTAAGATTATAAAATGACATTATGTTAAGTTATAAATGTTTTAAATGATGTATAATTTATTACTTATATGTTGTGATGGCTTGCCTGGACTGTGAGCGGGTTGATGTATAGTTAAGGTTAGAATGCATTTAATAGATGTACCTAAATGTGATTTTAATGTTTATCGGCATATTTTGTATATTTTAATGGTTTTATGTTAGTTCTAAGAGCAGTTACCATATAGCCTAAACATGACATAAGGAACTGAAATTGATCTAACGAAGTTTAGTTAGGGTAACCAAAAATAATTAAGCGTTTTTTTAATGATTTTTATTTAACTTTTACACACATCTAATAGAACTGATTAATTATTGTATTTATGAATTTACTAATTATCAATAGCTTCTTGTATGATACTCATTATATCAACTTGTATATCTTAAATACTATCGGACCAAAATTATATATCCACGCAGTTGACATATCTGAACAAACATTCATATCTCAATTTTGTATTAGCAATAATTATTTATTTTCACTAATTTAAATTAGTGCTCGTAAGTAACAAGTTAAGAATGGATTGTTCTTTCTTAGAAAGGAAACTCTGGTAAACATGTCACGCAACTAACTTTTCTTATGCTTTTAAAATGTTAAATGCTGTAAGGCCATTTTGTTGCCGATTCGCGCCACTAGAGGCGCTGCCTATTTGCCCATAGTAACTGTAACTAAGGCGATTAAGTCAAAACAACTTACTGTCTGAAAAAATACAAGGGGTACTAAATATTTTAATGCCACCCGATTAACTTCAGAGTATTAATGTTATTTATCCATTTAAAGCATGTACCTACATAATTTGTGCAAGAATATAATTATACTTTATCGAGCAACAATCGAAATGTTACTACCCACTGTAAGTAATGAAAATATGTACCTTATATTTTCATACCGGAAGGTTGCTTAGTAGGTTCAGTTCAGTCATGATAGTTTATTTATGACTGTAACACAAAGTGGCAAATAATCAACCTTTAGTGGATCCCGAACTTTACATATATCTGTATTTTTGCATCAGAATACGACTGTCTTTTCAATATAATAGTATTTTTAACCTTTTCAACGTCATGACAAATACACACATGCTCTATTCACGAAAGTAACAAACCTGTTAAAGCAAAATTTACGCAGTCATCATAAACTAGTCTAAAGTAGAATTCAATGGAATTAAGCAATCGTGTAAACAAAGCAATGTTTCACGATTACTCCGTAGCTACTTACATTTGAACGCCAATCCTGATCATATTCGCATCTCAATGAACCCACCACTGTTTTTAACAATCATTGTATCATTAAATAATTGTGTAAATATGTTTATTTTATAGAATTATTTGGAAGACGAAAATTCGTTATTTTGTCAAATTGACATGATAATTTTTTCCTCACCGAAGTCTGTCTAGTCTCTGGAAATTTAGTGCTGTACCTACAAAATTAATTATTTGATTGAACCAACCTTACCTACCGATAATTATGGCTGGCTCTGCAAATTGGGTAACGTTATAGGTACTGGCAGTTAATAATAAAGAGGTTGCAATGTGTATAATCTCTTTTGCGACTAAATTACCTTGTATGGGGACACCATATTATCCTTTATTTTTCCATTTTCTAGTATGAAGTACCAACTGGATTATTTAAAAAAAATATATATTGTAGGCCTTTATATAAGCAATTACCTAACAAAAAACTGTTGGTGTCGCTCTTCTAGAAAGCAAGAAAAAAAAATACTGAAGTTTTATTTCCTACATTTGTCCAAGTCTTTTTTTGGAAAAATAAAATATTATTTAATTAATATGTGAGTCTCTATACATAAATTACTGTACTAAAAGATTACGTAGCTCCAGTGGCGTAGCGTGCCTTGGAGGGGCCCCGTATAAAATTTTGTTTGGGGACCCTTATTAAGGGTAAAAATTTAACACAAATAGAAAAAAAAAGGTTCGCATAAAATTAAAAGAAATATTTATTCATCATAATGGTCTATCTGTTACTTTTTCCACAATTTTTACGCACGTCGGGGGCCCCCGTCACCCGGGGGCCCCGTATAATTGATACGGCAGATACGGCGGTAGCTACGCCCCTGCGTAGCTCGCATTATCCAATGAAGAAAAAAAACATTTTTATGAAAAGTTAAAAAAAATCATATCTCAGAAAATAACAAAGATAGGAAGCTGAAACTTACAGGAAATAATACTTGTCATGAGGGCTCTTATTAAAAAAATTACAGTGAACATTTGGTGAAAGGGCCGCTTTTCCATGCAAACACGGCTACGCTCTTTAACCATGATTGATTTAATTTTTGGGAATTCCATCGGGAATTTTTTTTTAATCCCGGAATTTCAATTCAGCTGCTGGACCTAATAATTTACGTGTCCGAAGCCGCGGGTAAACACTAGTTGGACGATAAAATGGTATTATAGTACAAATTATGTAGAATTCTATTTTTCATAAAAAAAAAATTCTATTTACTAATATCATATTTACTGTGGAGTTCATTTTTGGACCAAAAAATAGTTTTAACTACTTCACTGTGTCTACTCTCATTTCCCTGTCTTACGTAAATTTAAAAATGCCTCTTCTAAATTAATAAATATTTTGACTGACCCTTTCAATTATAGAATACTCCATCATAAACTTGGGGGAAATATTCGCCAAATAATGCAAGTGAATTAGCCATTCTAAATATATATGGGATATAGTACTTTTAATCTATTATTTTCACAGAAATATAAAGGGTCGAAGTGTATCCGCAAGGACCCCTAACTTTAAGATAAGATAAGATAACCCGGGGCTACTGTAGCCGGGGGGGATATTGTATCTGAGCCGCCTAGTGGTGTCCATATGACGCCAAGCTCGCCATGTTCATATGTGTTGTGTGAAGACAGTCTTCTGGCGAACACAACGTACATAGAATGGCCGAGAAGAACATGGTGTCGTAAGGACGCCATCAGATGGCTCAGATACAATATCCTGCTCAATAGCCTGCCACACCCCGCCATTCTGACTCTTTGCCCCATTGGACAGAAGCTATTTATTAAAAAAAATAAGGCGGTTATAATAAATAAACTTGTATTTTTATTTAGCTACTATTTTATCATAACTATAAACATGCAAATAATAAATTCAAAATAATTATTTACTGCTGATTGAAGTATCTTAAAGAGCATTCACATCACTAGAGCCAACGTCAATCAGTCAGTCAGCCAGTCGTCAGTCAAGTGACAATGTCACTCACCACACTTGTTTACCAGATTGCTTGATTCCATTGAATTCTACTATAGATGGTCAAAATTTTTTTGCCGATTTGCCGCCACTTTATTCCCTTTCTTGCCTTTTAACGCACACACGCTACTTGTCAGTAAAATGTAATCCTTATTGACGCAATATCGCAACCCTTATTTGACCAGTTAACTCTAGCAGCTTTTCATTACAGACCAGTCTGGATAATCCGAACTCCACGTCACCAACCCCTCTTCGGACTCCCAAAGCGTTCGAATAGGGCTGTTGACACCATCAATCAACTGACGTACTTTTTATGAGCTGTCAAAACACAATTCTCCCATAGTTTCAATGGCAAAAGCGACTTATGACGTCATTATCCGCCAAACTCAAACAACTATTTATTTGTTTTAAAGCAACAAAAAATCTTATTTTACAGTAAATCGAAAATTAATCTGGTTTTCAGGGCTAAAATTACTGGAGTTGTGGCTTCGAATTATTTTTAATGGCGTCAACATCCCTATTAATTACTACGTTAGAAATAAAACGAGCTCATTCACACTCAAAAGGGCTGAATGGAAAATACATATAAAGGTCCAATGTCACGTTGAGGGAGTGAGGGCCACTCGGCAGTTCGACGTTTGGGTCATCCCGAGGACGGATTATCGAGGCTCTTTGTAGATTCTTAGTCAGATAAGCGTCTCGCGCCTACAGCTCGCGTCGCATTTATATGCGTCTTATTATTTAGTTAAATGGTACATTGCAATAAAATATTGACGTTGAAGAGGTTAAAATAATTGTTTAAGTCACGCACACTCTCGCACATCGACACTGATGACACCGTAGTCTAGCCTGGTCACTATGTCAATTATTGTGTACAGGCATTTTAGGAAAATAAACGTCCAAACTTGAATTTATATGCTTTGACGCCGAATTATGTAAGCAAAGAGTGGACTTATTCGTATCTATACAATACGGTGTTTTTGCATTGTACTAAGGTCATATAAGATCTAGGTTTTATGACTCTTGATACGACTGCGCGCGATCGTTATTAAATTTTGTAATACATAGCTTGTTTTATCAGTTAGCACCTTTGCTGTGAGGGTCTCGAACGTTCAATAAACGGTCAAATGGCTCGCGATTGCGTGTAGTCGTAGTAGGGTCTTGCTACCCGGTAGAGGTAACAAAACCACACTCGAATCTTGTACTTTCTTGCCTATTTCAGCCGACTAAACATTGCCTACATAGTGGCCTGTGCCTATTGGTAAACCGTACTAGTCGAGTTTTGCGATGTGTTTTGTTTCTTTCTAGCTAGACTAGTTAGAAGAAGATGCACTGATCGATTATAAAACAAGCATATGCTGGTCTAATAGCCTCTACAATAAATTATCTAGCGAGAAAACCTTGCGCAATTTTAGAATCAATTAACTATTAGCACTCAAATTCTTCGCTAATGTTACGTTTGTTATTTTTAAGTGCTTTGTCATGTCACATATTATTTCATACAAAAGTCGTAATAGTAAGTGGTTTGATCCACGTCATTCGCAAGCAGAAGCTTGGTTTCGTATTTGGTCTTGCATCTCTGAATTTTTCGGGTTTTACTCGTGAAATTACACAAGCACTAGAGTCCGTAAAACGCCAACAAACTGTACAGTAAATACAGACGAAACAACTTACATTAAAGGCTCAGATGTGGCTTTTTGTTCTCGTTCAGTGCACTTCTTTCATGTAAGACTGGTTAAAAAGAGACGCAGATATCGCCGCTCGCTCTAGTTTTGTCATAGCTAGATGAAATCAAAGATACGTCCAAGTAGGGATTGTAATTAAATGACAATATAAGTGTGTAGTAATACTTAATTTAGTTTCGTTACTCTCTACGTGGTATCTTTAGTGGATTCGATGGTCATACTTGGAAATTTGATATTTTAAGACTCTAATGTAATTTTAATGTTTATTAAATATTTTACACGAAGTTGCTTCTTTTATTTTCTGCAACATTGAACCCGTGATATCCCAGAACTTACTACTCTATCCCGCGGGAATTTATATAAATAGTTTCGTGCACCTCTATGATCCTCAAGGAATGTCTGCCAAATTGAAATATTTAACTCTCTTACTCTCTCTCTCTCTATGATCTCAGTGAAACCACAGTGTATCTGTTCATCCCGTTTATTCTTTTCTAAATAGGTAGAAACTTTTCTAATCACCAAATCTGTTTTTCTTTAGGACAAATCTTCCATGCGAATTGTATTTTGGTTTATTCTCACCTTTTTCATAAACTAGAGGTACTAGCATTATTTACACTACTTCCTAAGGGAACTAAAATAAAACGAACAATTATTGTGAAAGCACCAGTCAATAATTTATTCACTAAAATTTCTTAGTATACAAACATGGTAGGTATCCGTGAGGTGACATCGATACTAGTACAATAGTGCTAAATTGAGGACACATACTTTGTAAGAAATGTTCGGGCACAGGCAACTTACAAAACAAAGCGTGGAAGTCTTTCGTTTTATATAAAATACATAAACAGCAATTTTAAATTAAATATTATGTTTAAGAATGAAATAAACTACTAATTTTAAGCACATAATGCGTCAATTGATACCATTGGAGCAATAACCCTAAATATTTCGCCTGTATCGAAATATTTTAGTTAGTTTCATTACACAGTTCACCCGGGTGTGATAATTGTGTCAATAAATAAAATGCAATGTAAAAGATGGCGTAAAATGTAAGGTCGCGGGAAAACTTGGACGCATGTCAGGTCAGTAGAGTGGCAGGAGCGTGCTCTCGACAGGGACGAATGGCAAAAAAATAAATGAAAAGGGGACCAATACTTTCTATGCGCGCCTCATGGCGTACCTAAGCGAGAAAGCACGCATATGGTGCTACCTATTTTGTTTTAAGTAAGTAACAGGATAGTTACGTAATCGGCGTGGACGTATTATTCTGTAGGTATTTTTTATCTTCTTTTATTTTACGTCATGATGGTTCTTTCCCACAGTTCTCAGCTCGTATTCTAAGTTGCCAGCACCCCAACATTTGAAACTTATTTACTTAATTTTACAAAGATGCGTTTACTCTTTTTAAGAGCGACATCCTCTACACACTCGACATTTATATTACGAATACGAATGAAACAGTCGTTACAATAAATAATGCGACTAACTTAACGGTTCAAATAATGCATGACTTCAATGGTTTAAAGTCATCTTTTATTTCATATAAATTATTATAAATTAAAGTAACACCTACTTCGTTAATTTTAGGTACTTAGGTTCTGAGATGTTTACTTACAATTAAGAATTGAATGAAACGGCTATTTAACACTAAAGCAATGACTATTTACATATACATCCAGGAATGTTGAAGTATGGAGCGTTTTAATTATACAAGTAGAATAGTTCGTTATTATTTATAAGTATTAGGTATAAGTTCACTTAACGATACACAGAAACAAGTTTTGATTACTTAATGTATTTTTGCAGGTACACACAATCAAGCTCAAATTTAAGACCGCGTAATACTTATTTCCAAACAACAATTAGAAATCTCCACTATGCTTTTCGTTTTAATTTACATACTTTTCGTAGCATATTGTGGCTCTCATCATCATCATCATGTCAGCCGAAAGACGTCCACTGCTGGAGAAAGGCCTCCCCCAAGGCTCTCCAATCAGACAGATCTTGTGCTTTTCGCATCCACCGCGATCCCGCGGCGTGGGCGGGGCACATTGCTCGCAGGACTGATGGCCGATGGGGTCAAAAGGTTTTCGAATGGCGTCCGCGGACCGGGAGACGAGCTGTCGGTAGGCCTCCAACAAGATGGAGCGACGACCTGGTTAAGATCGCGGGATCGCGGTGGATTGTGGCTGTTTTATGGATTTATAAGGAAATAGAATGATAAAGTATTGGTTTTGTGGTATGATATTGTTCAACTTAACTTTATTGTCACAATATGAAAAGTACGTAGAAAACAAAAGAAGTCAGAGCGCTAAATATTCTATCAAACTTTCTTCCATGAACTGTTCAATCATCAGGTAACAGTTTGTTTGTTTGTGTTGTCTGTAGTAGTACCTACAACGTGTTCTTAATTCCGTCCGTACTTAAATACCTAACCTCAGAAAGAACTAAACTTGGCCATGAATCTTTTTTTTAAGCAACGCTTAGTTTCAGATGTCATTATACCTATTTATGTAGGTACGATTTTTCTTCATACGTACATACTTATGTATGTTATGTATGATAATCGGAATATTTTTAACCACTTAAATACTCTGATTTATGTTGACCGATTATTATTATTACACATTTTATGATTAAATAGCTTGCGGATGAGCTGACATGTACACTTACATTGTGCAATTTAAAGAACCATTCTACATCCACGAACTACATATTTTTAGTATAAAATAGATTGATTTCCCTATCCTAGCACTATGGTTCTAAATATACATAAGTTCTATGTATACATAGGTAGTTTTCTATAAATTAATCGTGAGTATTCAAATTGAACTTAATGTTATGTTAAAATAGTAAATTAAATACCTTTCAATTGTCTGTACAAATAGTAAAACTGCCGTTTCTGCAACTGATGCCAAAATGACATATTATGTGGGTTATCCTTTGTTTTTTTACTTGCTGTAAGATAAATATTGTTAAGAAAAAGTTCCTTTGCCACACCATTAATTAATTTAAAGGGCATTACGTCGTTAATCGATAATTTCTGATAAATGTCACTACGTTATTACAATTACCTGTATTATCTGATTACAAAGCCTTAAATATAGGTGTAGGTAGTTACTAAAATTACAATTTAATGGCCATTTGAGGGTATAATTGAATGAAGATCTTCAGGGATTCTTATAAACGTAAATGCATTGTTTACGTTGCTGACTTCGTACAAAATACTCTCTTCACAGATATACCATCGAGCTAGAATGTTCGTCGTGTCTTTCAAAAAATGACTTTCGTTTTCACTCGTTTTTTTTTCCCAATTTACTTTTGTTTTCTTTTTGTGTAAGTTTTTGACATGAAAAATATTTCGCACGCTGAGTTCATCTCGATAATATGTCTGTGTGATTCCTATTCCAATATCAAGATCTTTACTATCAAGTGTTTATATAGATATGTAGAGGTTAGAAGACAAAAGCAGGACCAAGGTTCTACTGGCTCCTTCACAATATCTTTGGCGCTATTTGAATGTTTCAATTGTATGTTTCCTACAGTTCTAAGCCTCTTCGAGATCCATCTCGATTGCCAGATACCTAGTTTTAAATAAAACCAGTGTTTATTTAAAACTACCTACCTACCTAGTTTTAAATAAAATCAGTGTTTATTTAAAACTAGGTATCTATAACCAGGTTCTAAGTCTTAGCAATAATCCGACTCTATATAGAGCTTGTAATTTATTTGCAATACCCCTGCGAGAATAGTGCGACGCACAGTGGGAATTCTTGAATTTGATCCAATTTCACGAATAAAACGTTATTTCGTAAACAAGAAACAATTGAAACAGCCCAATAATCCGCTCTTCTAAATACAATATACATATTAATATATTAAACACGAGATTCCGCTGTGTCTACGTACAATTCCACTACACATAAAAGTATGAAAACCGTACTCTATTCATAGAAAACAGAAGAAGTCAAAACAAGTACAAAACTGTGTGCGTTATAAAGTAAATCGTTCCATTAGTTTGGTCTTGAAACAATGTCAAAATTTACTAACTACGTATTATAACTACAAATTATAGCTAAATCCAAGTATGTTTGGACCTTGGCTCAGCCACTGGTTTTTAGCAAACTTTGAGTGCATGAATAATAAGTGAATTTAATGTAAGTAACTAAAAAAATTTAATAGAAATATTTCGGCAACGGTGTCAATTGAAATATAAATATAAATTAATTGGGATTACCTTTGAATTAAAAGTGCAATAAAATGTAATAAGTAATAGGGATAACGACTGGGTTAAAAATATCATTCTATTTAGTCTGTCAGTTAGATTATGGAAAAATATGGGACACGTTTTCTGGTTAATCTATTTATTAAAAATCGATAGAGGTATAGATCATAAACTTCCGGAGTGGGGGCTTGTGACGTCACTGATGTAAAGTAAAAATCGTGCGATATAGTGACGTTACTCGAAACTTCTAAGCACTGTATCCTCGTCATTTTTTGTTTGTTAAACAAAAGAAAAAATATGTGCACAATATTTTAAAATTATCCACCTGAGGGACTAAACAGTTTTTAGGGTTCCGGAGCCAAAATGGCAAAAACGGAACCCTTATAGTTTCGCCATGTCTGTCTGTCTGTCTGTCTGTCCGTCTGTCTGTCTGTCTGTCTGTCTGTCTGTCTGTCTGTCTGTCTGTCTGTCCGTCCGCGGCTTTGCTCAGAGACTATCAATGTTAGAAAGCTGTAATTTTGCACGAATATATAAGTAAACTATGCCGACAAAACAGTACAATTAAAAATTCAAAAACAATTTTTTTTAGGGTACCTCCCATAGACGTAAAGTGGCGGTGATTTTTTTTTTCTCATCCAACCCTATAGTGTGGGGTATCGTTGGATAGGTATTTTAAAACCATTAGGGGTTTGCTAAAACGATTTTTCGATTCAGTTATTTGTTTGCGAAATATTAAACTTTAAAGTGAAAATTTTCATTAAAATCGAGCGTCCCCCCCCCTCTAAAATCTAAACCGGTGGGTGGAAAAATTTGAAAAAATTCAGGATGGTAGTCAGTATATTAAACTTCCAAGGAAAACTATAGCGGCTAAGTTTGCTTGAGAATTATTAGTAGTTTATGAGTAAATAGCAGCGTAAGGTATAAAATATACCTATACTTCGAAGATTCCGTATAAAGTACGAAATCCTTAGAAAAATATTACTTAATTTTTTCGTAATGGCTCCGGAACCCTATTTTGGGCGTGTCCGACACGCTCTTGGCCGGTTTTTTTTTGTCGTCTAGCCTATTAATGCCCTTTTAAAAGTCAATTAATTGAGATCTTGGGACGTCAGATTTTATTGCACACATAAAACATGTATCCTTTTCTGGCCAGTAAACAGTGAAAGAAACCAATAGTTGTCTCCCCTTTATATCATTGCACGCACATTGACATGCCAGTGTGTGTTTCCTTTTTTAAAACAATAATACATATTTCACAAACTAGTTTCATTTGGCGCACACAGGGAAAATAAGTTTCAGTGGACAGGTAACTCATTTTTAATTACACTTTAACAGCAAGGAATGTGACTTGAGAAGCTTTTGCAAACTTTGTATCAGTTTACTTCGGTATAAAGTAGAAAACCAAAAGAGCGTGTTAACCTGGGGCCACCTATTAAGTACGTCACACCCTTTTGACCATTTTTAGCCTTCTCCCCCCTTGTCACACATATATATGTCTATGAAAATTGCAATTAGCAAAATTTGAACTTCGTATCTTGCCATCCGCTCACGCTTATATTTTTTAATACGAGAGTAAGAGGGACGGTGCGATACGAACTTCGATTTTCGAAGCCCCCTTGTGTTACTAAAGCAGAGCAGCGTTTCCACCCAAAGATGCGCGAAGATGTATTGCGAGGAATGTGTTTTTCATTTTAACCATTAGTGAGCGAAACTTTGATGCCGGTGACGTCCGTCTGCAGGGCTACTACGAAACTCGAAATTCGAAGTTCGCGTCGTGCGGTCCCTCTGACACTTATACTTTTTAATACGAGAGCGAGAGGGATCGCACGACCCGAACTTCGAGTTTCGAGTTTTGTAGTAGCCCTGCTGTTCCTTTCCACCCCTAGATGTGACGTAGTTCACGGATGAGCCCTGTTAAGATGAACGTGAAGAATGGTTGTGGCTTACTCCTTGAGCTTGTGCCAGTCGGCGATCTGCCGGCGCGGCGCGGCCTGCACCTCGCGCCAGTGGTGCCGCGCCGAGCCCGCGCCGTTCGCGCCCAGCTCCAGCCGCCCGATCACCTGATAACGTTGCCAAATTTACATTGTAACGTTACGTAACGGTAAAATCGTAAAAATACTTTGTACTGGTATTTGTACGCGTACCAGTAACGTTACTTGATAAATTAACATTACGGTCATCATCATCGTCATCCCAGCCTATATACGTCACACTGCTGGGCACAGGCCTCTCAGAATGACTTATAACGTAAAAATTTTTACACCAGTAAAAATTGTAAAAGTAACGGTACATCGTTTAACGTTAATTACGATTTAACGTTAAATCTGTTCGACAGAGGTAACTTTACCAACTTCTTACCGGTATTTCAAGCCCTGCCTGATAGAGAAACGGTTAAAATCCTAGTGTCAGATGCCCGTTGGCGTCCAGTTCGTATAGTGAGCGGAGCGGACAGTTAACTTGCAACAATTAGGCTCCCGTTTGAAACTTAGGAAAGTCTGGACAAAAGCGTAAAATAAGTCCTTACTTCATATTGTTTATTGGGCTAACAACGATGTAATAAAAAGGGGAGAGGGTACCTAAATCACTGTTGGCGACGCGGTGGCAGTGAGAACTCCCGTCCCCGTCCGTGACCTCGTTCTTGGTGGCAGGGTAGCAATGAAGGCGAGGTTACCTCGTTCTTAGTAACGCGGTGTTGGGGATGGAGCGACCACGTTCTTAGTGACCCCGTAGCTGGTCAGGTTACCACATTCTTGGTGACGCGCTGGCAGTAAGGACGGGGTTAACACGTTCTTTGTGACACAGTGGCTGTAAGTTTAACTTACCACATTCTTAGTGACGCATGTAGCCGTGAGTTTGGGTTACCGCATTCTTAGTGACGCAAGTCTAGGGTTTAGGTTACCACATTCTCAGTGACGCATGTAGCTGTGAGTTTGGGCTACCACGTTCTCAGGCATGGATGTAGCTGTGGGTTTGTGTTAGGTCGTTGTTAGTGACGCAAGTAGGACCGAGTTTTGTGTTACCTCGTTCTTGGTGACGCGGTCCCAGTCGAGCACGAGCAGCTCGAGCGCGACGTGGTCGAGCGCGGCCTGCGCGGCGGCGGCCGGCAGCTCGAACACGAACGACTCGTTGAACACCGGGTTTAGGGTGCGCTTCTTTACGTGCGTCTTCTTCTTGGCGATGCGCTGACCGTTGTACAGCAGGTACATCTTTACGTATCTGTTGGAGAAGAGAGATGATTGCTATAAGGAAGGCTTTAAACACATGTCTGTTGTAGAAGAGACGAGTGGAAAAATATGTATCTTGTTCGAACTACTTTGAAAAAAATATATTACCACAACCTTGTTGCGTCAGAATAAGGGTTTGTGGTACATATTTTTACCGGGCATGTATCTAATAAGAAAGCCCGGAAGATCATGAGATGGAACAAGTCCTAAACTTAGATACTGGTTTGAGGAAGCGAGGAAGATTCTGCTTAACTCGGTTACATGTCAAAATATCGTTACGGGCTTACAGTGGCTGGCGCAGGGGCACTTTTAGAGCGCACGCCTGCAGGCGTGGGTGCTGCAGGGCTCCCTCTCGCTCTCGTATCAAATAGTATAAGTGTCAGAGGGACCGCACGAAACGAACTTCGAGTTTCGAGTTTCAGAGTAGCCCTGCAGTACAGTACATCCGTTACAGGGCGCGTGCACTTACCGCTGCTCATACTATTTCGGAACAGGCGTCCAACCGCTCCATGGAAACTGAGTCAGTTAGCGTAAGCTTAGTTAGTAGTATCCCCACAATGGCCGAGAGGCCAATCCAAACTCCAAAATCCAAACAAAGGGAATTATCCTCAGAGAGTAAAGTCGTTTGGATTTTTTCAGTATGCTCCTTGGGGGTGAGCCCGAAAGAGCCTGCTTCGAGTGGGGATATCATCATCATCATCATCTCAAGCCCTCTCAACCAATTTGGTGCAGGCCTCCTTCAGCTTTCTCCAGGTTGCTCTATTCTGAGCCGTCTGCATCCAGTTACTGCTTGCAACTCTCCCGATATCATCCCTGCAACGCATTTGGGGTCTTCCAACCCGTCTCTTGCACCCCCACGGCCTCCATTCCAGTAAAGCCTTGCATCACGAGTCTTTGTTTTTGCAGGTGGTAGGACCATGTGCAAGGTCCGCCCGGATTGCTACCACCATCTTGCTCGCTAATCCTGCCGTGAAGCAGCAGTGCTTGCACTGTTGTGTTTTGGCGTTGAGAGTAAGAGAGCCGGTGAAATTACTGGTACTTGAGGTATTCCATCTTAGTCCTCTAGGTTGGCAACGCGTCTGCAATAACCCTGGTGTTGCAGATGTTTATGGGCGGTGGTGATCTCTTACCACCAGGAGACCTTGCTCGTTTGCCTTCCAGTAGAATAAAAAAAAAAACACGAGTCTGCGGGCAGGCGGGGTTATACATAAGAGGTATTAGTGTACTCACGGGTCGGCCAGGCCGGTGACGTCCATCTTGGGCAGGTTGCGTGCTTTGAGCAGCACGACGGTGAGGCGCGCGGCGGCCGGCTGCCAGCACAGCGACACCAGCACCTCGCCGCGGCCCACGCGCAGCATCTGTACATGCGAACATTGTAATGTCAAAATCAAAGAGAAGCCGTGGTGGCCTAGTGGTTTGACCTATCGCCTCTCAAGCAGACGGTCGTGGGTTCAAATCTCGGCTCGCACCTCTGAGTTTTTCGAAATTCATGTGCGGAATTACATTTGAAATTTACCACGAGCTTTGCGGTGAAGGAAAATATCGTGAGGCAACCTGCACAAACCTGCGAAGCAATTCAATGGTGCGTGTGAAGTTCCCAATCCGCACTGGGCCTATGTGGGAACTATGGCCCAAGCCCTCTCGTGCTGAGAGGAGGCCTGTGCCCAGCAGTGGGACGTATATAGGCTGGGATGAATGTCAAAATGGAACTGTTATATCCCAAACCTGGGGGTTTACGTTTTTTTTAATCCTGGGCTATGGAATACGTCGTATTCATTTGCAAGAATGTTGTAAATATGTAGTAGGTTTAGAATAAGTTGAATTTAGGTATTTTTTTGCAAAGGCTATTTGTTATTTACTGTATACTTATAATGTATACTTAATAAATATTTTTCGTATCTTAAGAAAATAATTGCAGGAGGTAGGACCTTGTGCAAGGTCCGCCCGGATTGCTACCACCATCTTGCTCGCTAATCCTGCTGTGAAGCAACAGTATTTGTACTGTTGTGTTTCGGCGCGGAGAGTAAGACAGCCGATGAAATTACTGGCACTTGAGGTATCCCATCTTAAGCCTCTAGGTTGGCAACGCACCTGCAAACCCCTTGGAGTTGCAGGTGTCTATGGGCAGTGGTGATCTCTTACCATCAGGAACTTGCTCGTTTGCCATGCAGTCGAATAAAAAAAAGTATTATGTGATGTGGGATCTATTCCGTGGTTAGTATTGCGTGGGGCTGACCTTGAGGCTGCGCGGCTGCACCTCGCGGCACAGCGCCATGGCCTCGCCGCTCTGCAGCTGCAGCGCCGACAGCGGCGCCACCACCTCGCCGATTATCTCGTCGCGGGAGTATCTGCAAGGCGACCGTACGATCATGGCCAAGTGAACGCGAAGAGCTTTCATTTTTAACCCCCGACGCAAAAAGAGGGGTGTTATGAGTTTGACCACTATGTGTGTCTGTGTGTCTGTCTGCGGCACCGTAGCTCTTAAACGGGTGGACCGATTTGAATGCGGTTTTTTTTATTTGATAGCAGGTTTTTCAGTGATGGTTCTTAGATATGTTTCATCAAAATCGGTTCAGCCGTTTTTGAGATATTGAAGTTTAAAGTGACAAAGTCGGGGGTTTTCCAACTTTTTGTTGGTTAGGTTATATATCAACACTAGCTTTTGTGTGGTATTCAGTTATCGCGCGCTGTTCCCTCAGGAACTGTGCATTGTTCCGGGATAAAAAGTGGCCTATGTCACTCTCGGGACCATAAACTATCTCTATGCCAAAAATTATGGCGATCCATCGCTCCGTTACGGCGTGAAAGCGTAACAAACAAACTCACTG
This sequence comes from Choristoneura rosaceana, assembly GCA_037349165.1. Taxonomy (NCBI): domain Eukaryota; kingdom Metazoa; phylum Arthropoda; class Insecta; order Lepidoptera; family Tortricidae; genus Choristoneura; species Choristoneura rosaceana. Next base: position 2,677,921 of record JAZBNJ010000002.1, read on the forward strand.
TCCCCTTTAATAGTAAGGATTATCATCAGCCAGAAGACATCCACTGTTGGACATAGAGATCTCTCCCATAGACCTCCAATTACTTCGGTTGGACCCGGGGCTTTGACCAGGTCATCCATCCATCTCGTTGGTGGATGTCCTACGCTATGCTTACCGTTTAACATAAGCTCCCTTCATAGCTTATTACGTGACTCTAGCATTTCCAAAGGGCCAAAACGTGGCTGAACATACAATCCTGACAACATCAAATACAAACTTTTGCATTGATCCATACCTATCAAAGCTGAGGACCACGAAATGTAGCGTGATAGCACTGAGCTGGTGCGGCGCGAGTCCGTAGAACGTGAAATCCTCGTCGTACACCGGGCAGCGGGTCTTGCGCACCACCCTGCAATTAACATGTTGAAGGATATTAGGTTGGTGTGAACAAGTTCCCTATTAGGTTCGTGTGTAGAAGAAGAAATTTATGTACAAAAGAGGTTCTATAAGGTGTGCCGTAAATAAAAATAATAAAATGATATAGGATACCATTTTGTCGGCATAGTTGCTATATATATCCGTACAAAATCAAAGGTTTTTAGCACCGGTGGTCTCTGAGCAAAGCCGTGGACGGACGAACAGACAGATATATGGATAGACAGAAAGACAAGGTGAATCTGTTGGTTCAGTTTTTGCCATTTTGGCTACCTGCGGAACCCTAAAAACATATAAATAATGCACTTACGCAGCTTACAACAGGGCTTGACTTAGGACTACACTAAAGGGCAAGGGGGAACCTCGTGTGAGAGTCCCTCGAGTTACACCACTGGACAAGAGGAGAACCTCGTATGGGAGTCGATCGAGATACACTAATGTCCAAGAGGGGAACTTCATGTAGGAGTACAGTCGAGCTCATAAACTTGTGAACAAAAATTTTATCAAAAATATCTAAACGCGCTTCTACGCCGTTAACAATAGAGTCGTGTTCATTTTTGATCAGATTTTTGCTCACTAGTTCATGATAATAATAGTAATAATAATAATAAATTCATTTATTACGGACAGGCCCATACAATAATACCTTACAATCAATAATATTTAAATCTAATTAGGTGACAAAACGGCGTGACCCCGTTGAGTCACGGTCCCCGACGAGACGACTAGTTTATGAACTCGACTGTACTTCGAGCTACACTGGCAAGAGGGGAACTTCGTGTGAGAGTCCCTTGAGCTACACTAATGGACGACTGGATTTAGACGACCAGATGGCCCAGTGGTTAGAAACTACAAAGCTTGAGGTTCCGGGTTCGATTCCCGTTTCGGGGCAGATATTTGTATTTGTTTGTATGAAACATTCGTATTTTTCAAATATTCGTATTTTTTCTATCTATATAATTATGTTTATCCGTTGCTTAGTACCCATAACACAAGCTTTGCTAAGGTTACTTTGAGACTAGGTCAATTGGTGTGAATTGTCACGTGATATTTATTTAATGTTAAAGTCAAAGTCAAAATCTCTTTATTCAATTTAGGCTATGATAAGTTCTTATGAACGTCAAAAAATCTACCACCGGTTCGGAAAAAACCTCTGTTGACAAGAATCCGGCAAGAAACTCAACGAGGTATTTTTTTTTAAAACAGATTTACAATATTTATAAATGATATCTTTATACTATACATTACAAGTATTTAACACAATTTTATTTTTAACACAGTAGGTTCACTATTTGAAGGGATCGCTAATGCGGATCGGAATTATTTCTAAATATCCCTGCCCTGTCCATGATATAATGGGCAAGAGGCTCCCCTCATGTGGGAGTCCCTGGAGCTACCGACCTGGTCTTGACCTTGTGCTGCTTGTCGGGCAGCAGCTGCAGCTTGACGTAGGGGTCGGGCCCGGCCGGCTCGCGCCCCGGCAGCCCCTGGCACGACACCACCGACACCACCAGAGCGCTCTTCTCATTCTCGTAGCTGCAAAAGAAAAAAATTGTTAACAATTTTACTTTAAGTTTGTTTTAGGCAATTAGGGCCATCCGCGATCCCCTTCGGATGGTACTTCTTTCAGCAGATAGTTAGCGCTGGCCCATAGCTGGGCACCATTAATAATAATAATAATAAGAATAATAGTAATAACAGTTTATTTCTAAGAATACGGCACAAAGATGGTCGAATTATGTTAAAGTTCGTCATACCCTGCCTCATCGGCGTAGAAATGTTAGGATTACAAATTTGATATTCGTTAATTTAAATTATCCCATTATAGGCAAACGGTTAACTTCGTGAATCGCTAATCCGCTACTAAAAAACTTAACTTCGTTAAACGTTAATGCGTTACATTTTGGAAGATTTAACGCAAGTTAACGTAAATCGTTAATCAGTTAACATTTGATAAAAGTATCAGTTCTCAATAAAAAAACTCTAAACTCTAAACTGTACGATCTACCAATTACATACTCCTTGAAATCTTAAATAAAACAGCATAACCTAGTTCAGTATTTATATTTTTTGCGTTGCCACAATTGACTGTCCTATAGTCGCGATGGACCGGTTGGCCACCCCTGCTCTAAACACATTTAAAACCTGCCTGAATAACATTTATTTGCAAACCGTATTTTTTATCAAAAATTCTAGGATTTATATTCTGTAACATTAAAATATGAACAAAAACTAATTAAAAACATCGTAATGGCTGCTCTCATTACAGTTACAAAAGTTTTGCCGCTTAGTGCTGGCTGCTTGTAAACTACAACGAAACTACATTTTATGAGGACGCGAGCTTGAGAGGGACTCTATCAAGTCTACGACACGCGACGCTAGAGTGCTCTCGCCGAGGTGTCAGTGCCAGTTAGCATGCCGAAAAACCGCCGCCAATGAGCAGTCATTGGCCAAAAAGACTAAAAAAGGGATAGGTAGTTCTTTGTTTGGCACTCTCATCATGAAGGAAGCGAAGTTCACATGGTGGAGGGACTCTACCGCGTGTAATCAAGTATGAGTTTGAAGTATAATTCTGACAAGTACCTACCAATTTTGACAAGTAATTTAATGGAACCTACAAATAGAAGGTAACTTTAAAAAATTCATGAGTCCTTTCTAATGTATCCCAGAAAAGTCTATCCCACCAAAAACATTACATGTAAAAAGCTGCAAGTCTCGCAACGCAATGCAGTTCTTGTAATGCTAAAAAGGTTTGAGATGCAATGTTATACCAAGTCGGTTATTTTTGTCAGTACCGGGGGGTTTCCATAGAACTCGATTTTCACCAACTTGCTTATTTTAAAACCATAGAAAAATACAGTTTATAGTTCTCAAATAAAGAGTAAACCAAATTATTTTTAAACACATAAATGACTTGGCCATCGCAAGGCTACATAATGACATAAGAATTATAATCATCAACGTCAGCTATTTCAAGTAATTATAATTAAAGATAGCGCTAGCTCCAGCCTTGCAGTTTGAGTGATACACATACGAGATACATATACGAGAATGACTAAAGGTTGAGTGCGATGGCCAAGTCATTATGTGTTTAAAAAATAATTTGGTTTACTCTTTATTTGAGAACTATAAACTGTATTTTTCTATGGTTTTAAAATAAGCAAGTTGGTGAAAATCGAGTTCTATGGAAACCCCCCGGTACTGACAAAAATAACCGACTTGGTATAACATTGCATCTCAAACCTTTTTAGCATTACAAGAACTGCATTGCGTTGCGAGACTTGCAGCTTTTTACATGTAATGTTTTTGGTGGGATCTCATCACTTTTTGTAGGCAGTTCTTTTTTTTTCGGGTACTACTTCTTTTAATAACGCACTACTATCTTCATTTGTTTATCATTCCTTGTCCATCGTCCGTCGTCCATCCTCGTCTATCGTCTATCGTCCATTCTCGTCCATCGTCCATTCTCGTTCATCGTTCATCGTCCATCGTCCACTATCATTCATCGTTCATCCTTGTCCACCGTGTGCCATCCATCGTCTATCCTCGTCCACTATCCATCATCCATTCTCGTCTATCGTCCACCGTCCATCGTCTATCCTCGGTTATCGTCCATCGTCCATCCTCGTTCATCGTCTACAGTCCATCGTCCGTACCGACTGTCGTCGTCGTCGTCGTCGTCGTCGTCGTCGTCGTCGTCGATCGTCGGTCGTCATCCGTCGTCCATCGTCGCCCATCGTTGAACTTCCGTCGTCCGTCTACCGTCTGTCGTCCATCGTACATCGTCCATCGTCCACCCTCCATCATCCGTCGTCGATCGTCGGTCATCGTCCGTCATCCGTCGTCCGTTGTCTTGTCCGTCGTCGGTCGTTGTCTTTTGTCCGTCGTCGCCATCGTCTATCGTTCGTTGTCCGTCGTCTGTCGGCGTTCGTCTTCTGTCGTCGTCCGTCGTCTGTCATCGTCCGTTGTCCGTCATCGTCCGTCATCGAACTTCCCTCGTCAGTCATCGTCTGTCGTCCGTCGTCGAACTTCCGTCGTCATCCATCGTCTTTCGTCGGTCGTTCGTCTTTCGCCCGTCTAACTTCCGTCATCCGTCGTTGTCCGTCGTTTTCTGTCGTCCGTCGTCGTCCGTCGTTCATCCTCCACCATCCATCGTCCGCACTGGGCTCGCGTGGGAACTAAGGCCCAAGCCCTTTTATTCTGAGAGGAGGCTTGTGCCCAGCAGTGGGACGCATATAGGCTGGGATGATGATGATGATGATGATGATCCATCGTCCGTCGCCCATCGTCCATCGTCCACACTCCATCGTCCAACGTCCATTTTCTACCCATCGTCCATCGACCATTATCCATTGTCCATCATTCATATTCCAATTTCCATCGTCCATCCTCGCGTCCACTCGCATCGCACACACATTCACAAACAAACGAACTTTGGTACTTATTACATTAGTAAGATAAACAATTTCATTTTAATCCTTAATACTCAGGTATTAAGACTCAACATTAATACGTATACAATACGACTACGTTCAATAAAGTCATTGCTGTGTAACTTTGTAATCGCTAGTATTTATATGGGATTACAAACTTACTTGTGCAGTTTATATAACTTTGAAACGTGACTGAAATTGCAACATTTTGGATTTTTCGGTGACCATGTAGGCTAAAAACTAACTATGTTTAAAATTTGGAGCTTGTGGGTCTGCTAGAAGTACCTTAGAATTATGATGATCAAAAGTCAGTGTATAGGTATGTCAGTGACAAAACTGAGGAACTTTAACATGTGATAGTTCTTAATCTACGTGTTCGAACTGAATGTAATTGATAATATATCTAAGTCCCATTAGGCCCTATAGGTAACTGAAAATTCAGGGTTCTAGCTTTAGCCATAACAAAAATACAGGGTGTTGAAAATAGCCTGAATGGCTTCGAGAAAAGTATGGTACGGCCGTGCCTTTGTTTTTAGGGTTCCGGAGCCAAAATGGCTAAAACGGAACCCTTATAGTTTCGCCATGTCTGTCTGTCTGTCTGTCTGTCTGTCTGTCTGTCTGTCTGTCCGTCTGTCTGTCTGTCTGTCTGTCCGTCCGCGGCTTTGCTCAGAGACTATCAATGCTAGAAAGCTGTAATTTTGCACGGATATATAGGTAAACTATGCCGACAAAATAGTACAATTAAAAATTCAAAAACAATTTTTTTTAGGGTACCTCCCATAGACGTAAAGTGGGGGTGATTTTTTTTTTCTCATCCAACCCTATAGTGTGGGGTATCGTTGGATAGGTATTTTAAAATCATTAGGGGTTTGCTAAAACGATTTTTCGATTCAGTCATCTGTTTGCGAAATATTCAACTTTAAAGTGCAAATTTTCATTAAAATCGAGCGTCCCCCCCCCTCTAAAATCTAACCCGGTGGGTGAAAAAATTTGAAAAAATTCAGGATCGTAGTCATTATATCAAACTTTCAAGGAAAACTATAACGCCTAAGTTTGCTTGAGAACTATAGTAGTTTATGAGTAAATAGCAGCGTAAGGTATAAAATATACCTAAACTTGGAAGATTCCGTATAAAATACGAAATCCTTAGAAAAATATTACTTAATTTTTTCGTAATGGCTACGGAACCCTATTTTGGGCGTGTCCGACACGCTCTTGGCCGGTTTTTTTTGCTCGACTTGGCGGGGGCACTGCCGTGCCCCCAGACATAGTAAATAAAATATAAAAACACCGACGTATGTACTTATACGTATAATCTATATAGGTATGTTTTTTCTAAATCACCACTTATTGTTCGAGAACAATAGGTGCCTGTATGTAACGAAAAATCAATACAAGAGCGAACAAACAACAATGTTCTGTGCTTTAATTAGATGCTTCAGGATCCAATATGACGTGTGTCGAAGTAATAAAGTCGGGAAAATACAATATGGCAGACAGCCGTCTGGTAACTCACCGGTGGTTAGTTTTTATTACAATACTTTCTCATATCCAGTAAGGTTTTTTGCTCAGGATATTTCTCGATCGTAGGTAATGTATAATATAGTAGGTAGGACTATAGGTAGCAAAAGAAGTTGAAGAAACAAAATGCGATTTGTAAAAACTCGCAAGGATTACTTTTATGACTTTCCTGTGTTTTTACATCGAAATAAAGAACGCACGACTCATTGTACCTAATTACGTCCTAATTAGCGGTCATGGTCTCGAGTAGCCTGAAGTGTTGAAGTAGTAGGTATCAAATCGCATTAGAATTGTTTTTTCCTGTTCGCTGAGAACATTTCCCCGATGAAAGTTCCTATCTTGTTTCCAGACTAATACATCACGAAACTAAGGCAGTGGATTGAATCCAAATATTGTGACAATAAACATCTTATTTACTCTATTTGTTCCCCTGCAGGGTGACAGTTTTACGATCTATCGTAAGTAAATAAAGCTTTAGCTTTCTTCTTTCTTGAAACGGAGGCAAAAGTAAGCTCTAATAGTCGGCTTTCTAAGTCCATGTAATTTACAACAGTGAGAAATATTCGTCCAAGTATGTGTGGTGTCAGGTTTACCGAAGGGTTCTGTATAGTCCAAATAATACACAAAAGTTTATCAGCTTGCCTAGGAACATCATAGTGGATATGACCTTTTTACAGAAACTTCTTTTTTATCAATGTCCGTTATTCATAGGTATATTTATAACGAACTGTGATCTTTTTTCATGTATTTATGGTAGCTTAAAAGTTGGAGAGTATTAGAGACGCCTTTATATCATTTTTGAAGACTCGCTTGTATATAGGTACATATATGGTGCGCTTTTCCTCAATTTTGTTTCGTATTTTATTTATTAAAATATGATGTGATTCACGGAAGAATTCTAACTTTAAATTGCCCGTGACATTCGAATAAACAGACAGAGACAACAAAACTAAAAGGGTTGGTTTTCATCATATTGTCTATGGTCTGTCCCATAATTCTAGATAATAAAATGACAGTCTGAAATGTCAAACGTAAAAATAATGTGGCCAGCATAAAACGAACAGTGCGGCTCCATGATTCCGGTTTCGTAAATAACCGATAAAAATGTATATTTTACGATAGCAAAAATAACATTAAAGTATTCAATAATATACTACTTCTCATTTTAAAAATATAAATACACTTTTACGATAAAGTGATAAAATCTAAGCACAGGTACAAAACAGGTAAAATACAGTGTTCATCACTTAGTGCCAACGTAAAAAAATATAATACAGAGGGGCTACTACAAAACTAGAAAAACGAAGTCCGTATGGCAGCGTCCCTTTTACTCGAGTATTGAATGAGAAAAGCGTCAGCGGGACGGCAACATACGAAGTTCGAGCTTTGAAATTCGTAGTTAGGGCCAGAAGAACTCTGTTGTTGTAGTAAATGCGTGTTGATATTAGTTTTAGTTTTATATCTATTTGAAATTTACAACTTACGTAATTGCTGCCGTTACTTTCAAGTCTTATTGTATTTCTTGAATCCATTAATATGAACCAAAATTAATTTCTTTGCTCACCCGCGACCTTAAGATAGCTAAGTCTATGCAAATTATGCGTGTTCATGCAGTTCCTCCACCTCCACACTGTAAGAACACACACAAATTACACAAACCCATCTATCACCACCACCACAACACACTGACGCGTTTCGAACTCAACCAGAGCTCATCTTCAGAGTGACACAAGCGTACACCATGCTACCAGTTGTTGTTGTGTGTGTTTAGTCTAACGCAACTCGCGAAACTGAAGCCACGGCCGAATATTCGGTTTCGGTTTCGGCCGGAAAACCAGTTTCGGTCGGACTACTGATAATTCAATCACATGTCACTTGGAATACTTACACTTCCTCACCTTTACGCATCTGTGGCAAATATCCGAACCGCGCACGCAAGCGCGCGAGCTAAAAGATTTGAAAATAAACTGTTACTGAACCGCCAAATTGCCGCCAATTTGAAGCCAGTTATGCACAAAGCTTCGACAAGTTCATAATTCCATTCAAGTTAATAGTCGTTAAAATAATAATATTCCAAGTAAACATACGAAGAGCCAATATTATATGAAATATTTTCTGCGAAACGAAATTCTACGAAAATTCTGTCTGTGAAAGAAGGGAACACCTATTAAGTGTATTTTCAGCTTCTTATGGCAATGATCTTACTTAGAATTTAATTGAAACTTAAACATCAACATCTATAAAAAGTCGAAATTATCTTCAAAACTGTCGCATTTTTATTAGACCTATTTTGCCTTTTCTAGAATGTCCTAAGTGTCCTACATGTTAGTATACCACGGATCCGTTCCTATCTTAATATTTTATGACATACATATATTGGTACACAGGTACCTAGAAAATCTTTCGGTGATTACCGGTTGCGGCACATCACTATTTATGAGACGCAAAAAACAGGTAACACATGAAACGTCATTTTATTATCTAGAATTATGGGACAGGGTGTACTGGACCCTAAAAACCTGCCCATCAAGTAACCTGTTCATCCTCAAGACGCCCTTTTAACCTTGAGAGTTCCTAAGGTATTTACAATTAAAGGGATTTGCTTTGCCCGCTAAGTTTGTTGAGGGGTTGAAAGCTGGAGGCGTATTTATAGGTACGGTGAATCTCCTACGGGACTTAATTCTAACTCTAAACCAGATTTAATGTCTTACTAATCTATTCGTCAGGTATTGGGCGAGGGAAATTTACTTGTTCTGCATTAAAACATAAAATAAAACCGGCCAAGGGTTCCGTAGCCATTACAAAAAAATTAAATCATATTTTTCTAAGGATTTCGTATTTTGTACAGAATATTCCTGGTTCAGGTAGTTTTAGAAACCTCCTAATTATTTTAAAGGACCTATTCAACGGTAACCCACACTACAAGGTTGGATGTGAAAAATAATCACCCCCACTTTTCGTCTATGGGAGTCGGGTACTCTAAAAATTTTTTTTTTAATTTTTTTATTGTACCTACTGTTTTGTCGGCATAATCGTGCAAAACAGCTTTCTAGCATTGATAGTCCCTGAGCAAAGCCGCGGGCGGACGGAGAGACACACAGACAGACAGACAGACAGGCAAGGCGAAACTATAAAGGTTCCGTTTTTGCCATTTTGGCTACGGAACCCTAAAAAGTAAAATCAGTAATTAATGAAATATTTGAAAATTGCTAAAAAGAACAAAAATTTTGCTGCCACAAAGTAGGTACCTATTCAGTCAGACAGATGACAGCTGTAATAAAAGCACAACACAATAATAATGATAATCTTAATAATAACGCATGCTTAGAATAAATTAAGGTGATACATTCCGACATATTCCCATTTTAAAACTAAACCAGATTTTGTTTAGCATAAAGTTTATTTCGGAAATTCGAATGTTTCAAATTGTGTCAGTTTCATTCTAAGCGTGCAAATAATGTATTAAATCAAAGCGTCTTACAAAAACAATTATTTATTACAGTAAAGTTGTTCTCAGTTTAGCTCAAACGTTTAATACCGATATTATTTGTTACAGCCCAGTTTATTCCTTAATTGCGATGAGTATACAATTAAATAATCAAACTGAATTGCTTAGTTACGATTCGAATAACAAAATACTGGTGATAATTTTCATAATAAGTACGCCCTAATTGGCTCATTAGGTAGTCTTCTATTCCCTTATTGTTAATTCCGCAGTAAAATTAAGAGTACTTCATAAACTTGCCGCAAAAAATAAACGCGTCCAAGACATACCTAAGTATAATAACTTTTTCTAAGTTTTAACGGTAGGTAAATAACACTGTTAGTCTTTAAAACCCAGATAGGTACGTAAATACTTAACTTTTTAGTTTAGTGCCGTTAAGATAGTCGTAACATTTATTTGACCAATTACTGTTTTATTGTACCTAAAAATATATTACGCTGACTAAATACTTGAGCGAGCGAGTGTTATTCCCGTAGGTATTTTAAGTCATATTTTTACGATATCTATAGGTATTAAGAGAAGTTGCCCTGCCTGATATTGATGTCTTTATCGCTCGTGACATAAGCGCTCACAGCCGTCCTCCCCCATGCACATCCCCTCCCGCTTCTCCGCTTCCCGCTAAAATATATCGAGATAGCTGTAGGCTTTTCAAGATTTGGGCGGTTGAATTTTGGGTTTCGTTGTCCTCATATTGAACGAAAACACAGAAACCAATGATATTGTACAATCAAGATCTTCATTATATTTTCTATGCCTGTGGTTTTTCGATTTTTGTCAAAATGCTTTAATAGCCTGTAATTCTCGTGCAAAGTTGACATCTTTTTTTGTCGACTTTTGAGCTCCTGTAATTTTGTAGCGGGAGTTTTTGTTTAAGGTGGCACGACTTCCATACTAACTAATTTTCCCAACCATTTGCGCTTGAAAGATTATTTGAAACTAAAACCACATCTCTTGACGTTTATTTCGTTATCTAGTTGCGTCATTTTTTATTTACTTTAAGAAAGCTTTTGATTAATAGCTTAATCTAAATGATTATTTTGGTTCATTTTTGTCAATATGTGAGTGAACAGCCGACAGTATCGTACACCAACGGCTTGGTTAGTAGTGTGCGTTTCAGCCACGTTGTCAACTCGCCGACAATTCGATGATAAGCGACGTTGCCAGATTTCGTTCGATTTGTCTGATCAAAATTACATAATTACCATTTTGAAGCTCGTTTCCCTATTTTTTTTAAATATTTTTGCTGGCCATAGGTACAAAGTCCGTCAGTCGAAAGACTGAAGCGCAACGAACAAATGCATTGCCAATTCTTTGGATTTTCGACAGAAATTAGGAAGAAAATGACATAACATGAACGAATTAATAAATAAGTACGGAAAATTGCATTAACGGATTATAAATTAGTAGTGATAAAATCAGACAAAAGCTGCATGGCTTGTGGCTTTAGCTTTTTCCAAAAAATAAAAATAAAAAAAGCATCTCAATTGTCAAATGTCAAGTCATAATTTTTTGTTCGTTAGTTGTCATGACATTGTAAAAACTAGAGTAACTTTTTCCTAAATTAAATTATCGTAATTTGTCCTCGAAATTGGCGGAATTATAATTATCTATAATCTATAATGTGAATGAAGTTATATTTTCAAGTATTGACCTGAATTATAATTCACATTGGAAACTATGAAGCCACGAATTTTGCGAATAAAATACATATAAAGCATCAATACTCGATACTCTAGTCTCGGAAAAGACGCATTATAAGGAAATTGAAAAGTAAGTACTGTAGAGACTGAGTACAACATACATATACTGCGCTCACCAACCCGCTTATCAAGCGTGGCGAGTACTTACCTAAGTATTGGCAACTCGGGAAAATATGTATGGAAGAGGCCTAAAGTCCACCGGTGAACGTCCTGAGGCTAATATGAAGATGATGACGGTGATGATAATGTTGAAAACCATATCCCTACTTCCAGGGGCGGTCTTTATGAATAAGCATAAAAGCAGTGCCTACCCTAGCATCTTTACATAAATATTTATATTACTTATTAAATTAATTACTTTCTATTTTACTTGATATTTATTAATGTTACTCGTTCGGTTCGTAATGTAACAACCTTAAAAAAGAGCGCGCTGAGCGTTTGAATTTCCGCGCTTCACGTCACGAACGACGTTACAATTTAAGAAAATCGCCTAATCGCGCTGGTAAAGCACAAATTGGGTTTGCTTTTATCCGCGCACACTAATATACGCTACGCTTGTGTAAAAAGCATCGGTGAACTACGTACTGATAGTCTTCAGACCACTACACTGACATTCACACGCACAAGTATAGCCAAAAAATTTTTCCCTCATACATTTTTGAGTCCGGCCGCTGGACGGGGAACCTATTCTCTAATTCAAACTTCAAATCACAAAATTCGAAGTTCGTGTCGTGCGATCCCTCTCGCTCAAGTATTAAATAGTATAAGTGTCAGAGAAACCGCACGACACGAACCTCGAACCGTGTGCTTCGGAGTAGCCCTTCTGCTACATTTGAAGTCCACATCGCGCGATCGCGCCGCCTCTCTCTCTCGTATTAAATATTGATAGCGTGAGCGAGACAGCCCGACATGACGTTCAGCACGCTGTCTCGCGCACAACCGGACAAATTAAAAAGTCTCGATTTTGCATATTTACCTCAAACGCTCGCACTTTTCAATTTGTCAGGTTTTTTTGGTCTACTTAATATTGAATTTGAATTCGCAAAAACACGAGCGCTATGTTTTGTTTATGTTTTAAAAATGCGAAGAGACCGGCTGGTTATTATAGTGATTTTCTTTTGTTATTAACTTAGATTGTCGCGGAATTTCACCGGGTAAGGATTTAAATAGTGCTTTTGGTGAAATTGAGCTTAAATTGATTAAATATGTGCTTTAGTTGTGAACAGTGTGTTGACCTCGTATGTTTGCGGAAGTTGATTAAAGGCGAATTTAGTAAGTTTTCGTTCGAAAATAAGCTTGCAGTAGTTAAAAAAGGTAGATGTGTTCCCGAGTTAAAACTAAATCAAACTAAGGGAAAGATAATCCGTCAATTTCACGCGAAATATTATGAAACTTTTAGCTGGCTTACGGGCTGTGTACGCACAGAGCGTTTGTATTGTTTTTCGTGCATTTTATTCGGAAATTCTCTAAATGTTTGGAATGACACGGGTTATGTCAATCACTCAGTTAGATAGTCGTGGTGGTCAAAACCATTCGTCGAAATATGTAAAAAATTCTACAGCTACACCACAGACTCGCTTGGCGGAATAACATTGGTAAGTGCTTAAACTACCGATATCATTTATTTTTTCGACTTCTCGACATGTTTCCAAATATGTATCTCTATAGGTTGGCAACACAATCGTTTGTTTTGCGGGTGTCCATGGGTAGTAGGGCTTACTTACTCTCTACTTGCTCGTTTGCCACCCTGTTAAAAAAACTGCTGAACTTAGCTATGTTCTTCAGCCGGTCCTACGTTCAGGAGCACTGCACGCCACTGCCTACTTCCATACTAATATTATAAATGCGGAAGTGTATGTGTTTGTTTATATGTTTGTCCGTTTTTCACGTCGAAACGGAGCGACGGGTCGGCGTGATTTTTGGCATAGAGATAGTTTATTGGTCAGAGATTGATATTAGCTATTTTTTACCCTGGGAAAATGCACAGTTCCAGAACCCTTACCCTTGGCAGCGGATTTAAATTTTGAGCTTAATATCTCGGTAATTTTGGAGTGCAGAGAAAAGTTCATTTGACAAAATATGCTTCTTCAAAATATGTTTTGTTTTCATAACAAAATATTTAATTACAGATGTGTATGAGACTGGCACAAGACTGGAAAAGTGGCGTGAAAATGCAAGAGGCACTCAGCAGTAGTTGTATGTGGGCTAATTTGATTGATTGATGTAAATAAACAAATAAAAACTGACTTAGTGATAGATTTTTTTAATTTGTTGTTCAATAGGGCCTTCGATTACTACCCAACCAATTAAATTTGAAATAAAAATAAACAAGTCTAATTTCATATGGTCACGTTTTTCGTAGAAGGAAAATATCGTGACGAAACGTGCAACCCCCTGTAAAATAATTAATGGTGTGTGCTATATTTCAATTCACACTGGGCCTGCGTTGAAAACAACGCCCAAACCAAGCCCTCATTGTGAGAGGAGGCCTGTATGTATGTATAGGGATAATGATAATGATTATGACTAATTTTCCCATAGTATGTAAACTGTATTGTAAAAAATATATAACCCATATGCAACCCATGTGCTACTAATGTATTGTTGACATCCCATACATCTGCCAAAGAAATCACAGCGTAATTGAATATGAAAAGGTTCCACCCTGGTACGTGATTCGGTTTCCTTGACTTTGTAAAGAGGAACTTATCCCTCGAAGGGATCTCTACCAAGCAACCCTTGAGTAGATGTGAGGAATAAGTCTCATAGTAGGTATTGTAGTTGTGCATAATCATAGATATATTCGCTTAAAATTTTAAAAAAAATGTGCCTAAATTAGGTCTTATTAATTTTTTGCTACACATTTCAATAAACATTAACGTCATTAACAGAGAACTATTAAAAAAAAAAACAAAAAAAGCTTAATTGTTCAACGGGTTTGAACCCGAACTTCCTAAGCTATTCTTAGGGTAAACTCGAGCCTTATACAACTAGGCCATTCTGCTCTTTGATCATGCCAGCGAAATTAACAAAGACTTTTGTTTACATCAAATTGCAAGCATGTGTGCGAAAATATCAGTCGAAACTGCAGCATTCCCAAATGAAAGTATTTTCTGAATTAAAATACATCTGAAACTTGGTAGAATATATTACAAATTTCACTCTACGGGCGTTAGGTACATTATTTTATAAAAATATCCACATTTTCATTCCTAAAAAAAATAAAATACGTGGAATTTGCACACTAACGTCATCTACTGGCGCTGTAGTGCCTAGCTGACCGTGACAAACCACCTTAAAATAAAATATTATACGACGAAACTTTGTGCACTTGCATAGCTTCAATAGTTCAATGGCGTCGTATGAAATTTTAATTATTTCCAAATTTCTCTGGCCCTCTAGCCCCTAGCCTCTCACTCTGAGAGCAGGCCTGTTGCAGTAGGGAGTAGGCCTACGAATATAGGCGTAGGCTGCTGACGGTGAGATATAAGTAGGTACATGTTCCTTGTTTTGCATGGAATTTTTTGTTCGTTAAAAATATTTGTACTTAAGTATATAACTAACATAATATGTAGGTACCAAACCAGTCAATCAGATTGGACTATTAAAAGTGGGCCGAACCTAGTTGCTAGTATTTAAGTATAGGTACCTAAAATCTTTATTTGTAAGGTTACGAGTGATTCTAGATGCTAATACAGTCAAAAACTAAAACAAAACAAAAAAAACGTACACTTAAACTTTTTAGTAAATAATTTCACGAGATTGTGGTCAAAACTCAGGGGTTCGAATTACTTACGCTCCGATCATCACAACAAAACTTAGTTCCTATCGTAAAGATTTACGAATTTGCAGTCCCAACCAACTTACGTATGCTAGTGGCCAAATTAAAAACTAACCTACATGCTTACAGTTTTCCCAGTCACGTACGGACAGTAGCGCCACGGGTATATGTCAAGTTGGCAGACTATTCCTCTCAATGTCGTGGCTATAAAAGTTTTATTGCTGACTCGGGACATGTTGAAGGTTTATTTTAATAAGGGCTTAAATTTTATTTGTCAACTTGAAATTGGTCTGGACTGGAAGAATTATAGAGATATGGACCTAACTTAAACTAAACATTGCATGATGATATTTCGCATACCTAGACTGAACAATTTTTGGGCATTTTAATAAAAAAAATTGGAAAAGTAACCTCGTCGCCTGGATTAACACATAAGCTACTTTTATCCCAATATTCCCACGGGATCGGGTTTCTTCTGCTGAGTATGTATAAAGTCATGGAATGATGGACAAATTGGCATCCATATCCAATACAAATCTCATGCAACGGCTCCAAAGATTTGAAATTTGGTATTTGGTACTGGGTTTTCGGGGATGAAAATTTGATCTAGCTATCTAGGTATTTCTTACCTCTGAGAAAACGCTTGTTATCGAGTTTTAGCCCTAGCGAAGCTCGGTCGCCCGGGTACTTTTCTACTATGGGAACAAACTTTAAAAGCCTCGAAGAAACGAGTCATCAGCTCTCAAATTTATATGAGCTTCCAAGTCAAAAAATATATAAAATATGTAGATTCTCTCAGCCTGCACTGACTAGTGGTCCTAATAACAATTATAGCAAATGCTGTAGTCAATACATCTACATACGTTATAATTGTATTTTTGATGAGGCTAGGTTCCATACCTATAAACCCAGTGAGCTTCTACATACGATACTATATACGATAGTAACATATAATATCATTCTCCTATCCCCTACCTATCGTTCTCTGGGCTGTTGTTTATAACGCAACACCAATAAGGGCTAGAATAGAATTTAGCAGGGGCGTACCCAGCTTCTGATTGTAATCAGGGCCGAATTTAGAGGTGTGAGGCCAATAAGGGTCTTTTGATATTTTACTGATTGCCTTATTGAAGTGAATAAATATACGAATTGTTGTTTCCCAGTATTTACTCGTCGGGATTTGAAAGATTTTTTTTTCCGATGTCTATTGTGGGGGCCCCTATTTTGTGGAGGCCCCGGGCAGTTGCCCCCTTTGCCCTCCCCTAAATTCGGCCCTGATTGTAATCGTCAGATCGCCCGCGCTTGTTTTGTCATACACATTGCACTAACAAAGACACCTACATGAAACACAAGGAATATGGTATATATGGATGAGGATCCAATGATTTGCACGTGTAAAACCAACACTAACGTAAACACTAGTAATAATATAAGTATGGTATCTTCCTACGTTGAATCAGATTGAGACGGCAATAAAACCATCG
This sequence comes from Choristoneura rosaceana, assembly GCA_037349165.1. Lineage (NCBI taxonomy): Eukaryota > Metazoa > Arthropoda > Insecta > Lepidoptera > Tortricidae > Choristoneura > Choristoneura rosaceana. Next base: position 2,694,759 of record JAZBNJ010000002.1, read on the forward strand.
TACCTACAGCACATTTCTTGTTTTCTTGTTTTCCAGTAACTTTACCCTTATTCCAGACAGGTCATTAAAGTAATGAGTGTGACGCACTAGCCCGCGTAGGTTGCGAGTGGGCTTCGATAGATTCCCATCGATAGAATGGAACAGTACCACTACCATGAGTTTACAGTGACCGTACTCGATAGCGACGGCGTAAATTGTTCGTATGGAGAATTGTATAGTGCCCTTAGTGTAAGTTTTCGGTTACAAAATACGTCTAGGTCGCGTTCGCGTTAAAATCTCAATTTAGGTATATGGAAAAACGAACATCGCAAACGTTCCGCTAGAGGCACTGTTCGTGTTTCCATACAAATTGAGATTTTAACGCGAACGCGATCGAGACGTATTTTGTAACCGAAAACTTACACTAAGGGCACAGCGCCTCTACAAATAATTTACGCCGTCGCTATCGAGTACGGTCACTGGAAACTCATGGTAATGGTACTGGAGTCAATAGCTTTTAAAAGCGTAAATACGACTTTAAGCTTTAAATTTGATCTGTTTGTTTGTTTTGCTTGTTTCATTGCGAGGGAATGTTTAGGCATCTATTTCTGGATTGGAATATAATAGGATCCATTGTCTCGTTGTGAATCAGTACCTACATTCCTGTTAAGATAACCCAAATTGGCAGTAAAGCTAGCTATAAACAAGACTTTTTCGTAAAAAGTGTATCGTACGTGGATAATAATTTCCTCGCGCAATTCAATATGTATATTATTTTTCACCTATGATGAGTTCTGTGACGTTTCGAGTTTGACAGTTTTAGAGATGTATCATTGATCGAGTGAACCATAGATTTTTCTAAGAGTTATTAGTACTTATTTTTGAAAAAGTTGCATTATATTAAAAAATATATATTTATTTTCCAGTTTTCCGCCCACCGGGCCACTCGTTCTCGATCGAAATAATCCCTCAAACGAATTACAAACTCCCGACTCTGGGAGTTCAAAACACTCTTTTTTTGGACTGTTTCAGCATTTTGCCAAAAAATAACAACAAACTTAACGAGAAACAGTTACAAAAGTCAACAACAATAATAATAGAAATGAACAATAACAAATACAATGCAAAGAAAATGCAACGGAAACTCAACTCGTATACACGGCAGACGTACTCGTACTTACTGACAATGATACTGACAAGTACTGGCCACAAGAGGCACAAGATGGTTGCGGCCGCGTCGCAAATAGCCGCGTTTATAAAATTTTGCAAGTTTTGTTTAAAAATGTAAAATATCTAAGTTCACTGTTATCGAATAATGAACCGCTGCAATGAGGGCTATCGTTTTTTCTCTCACTAGTTGGCGCCACTGTTGCGTGAGGTTTTTAAAAGTCTGTTATAACGGCCGTGAAAACAAAGTTTAGATTAAAATTATATTTAATACATCGTAAAACAGTACCATAAACATATCGAGCAACCACAGTATTGTATAATCCCGTTTTTTTCGGAAAAAAGGGAGGACAAAAGTTTTCGAATGACAAAACTGTCTCAAATTACAGACGTTCATTGCACCTTATCGCATAATTGCCATAATTAATTTCAGATAATGCAAAATACTCACAAAATTATTATAATTATAAATAAACCCGCGTAGCTCACCCAAAAACTATGAGATTTGACATTTCGTTGACCTCACGCTACACTAGCGCCTCTAGCGGAAAATTCATTCGCGATAGCCCCCATTGCCGATAATGTTGTGTCACGTCACTACTCTGTTCCGTTTCACACATTGCGTTATATAAAAAAATAAATATTTTTGTATCGTATTCAATGGAGGCTATTTAACAGACACTGATATTGCTATATATTTTTAAAAATAACAGTTTTAAATTTTTTTGATTAATTTGTTTCAAAATAGAAATTATTTTTAAAATATATTTTGCGAACATAGTATGCGTAATTCGGAAAATTTTCAAATGTCACAGAACTCATCTTAGGTGAAAAATACAATAAATACTCAATGCTTCGAATACTTATGGTGATAAATAATTGAAGCCAAAAGGGAGGACCTTGGAAAATATTAGTTTCAACATTTTGGCTATACAATTTAAGCACCTTGCTTTTTTACTATATATAACTTAGCTATAAGTATTTGAAGTCAACAAATCAAATACATTACATGGCAAGATACTTAGCAGTATTTTCGTGTTGTTTTCGTGGATAAGTTTAATTTCTTTCAGCAATGTGCGTAAATCGTTTGCTTTTATATTGGTTCTGGTATGGAGGGAATCTATTTTAACTGGAATATACGTTGTGTGTCCCGTGATCCATCTTCGTTGCCGTCAATGATTGATCGGAATGAAATAAAAGCAATCAAGAAGCAGCTGTGTTATTGGAATGGATATAGGATGAGTTGACATAGGTAAAATGACAGCGCTGAATAAAAAAAATAGATAAAAAAGGAATAAAATAAAGTAAATAAACATGGTCGAAAATTATAAAGCTAGTTTTGAAATTAATCACTAGTGTGTATAGGTAGAGACATGATGACGTGTGGCGTTGTTCTTATTACAATGTCATTAATGGGTAATTTTGACAAAATCAAGCGTCTTCGGTGCTAAGTATAAGTTTTATGTGGTTCCTATAAAAAAAAATCTGTAACCAAACCCAATTATAAACATCGTAACGCTGCTCCCATTGTAGTTTCGGATTGCATTTTGATCTGCAGTGCTACGTTTGTATGGGGACGCGAGCGTACTGGGGACTCTTAAGGACTTCACATAACATTAAAATACCTATTTAAAAAAAAACCTTACCCTAAAAAGTTATAGATAATCCCAAAACAGTTTATATCTTTAACTCTAAAATTTCAGTCACTAATTTCAATAAATTGCAATTTGAATTAGTTGTCAATTAGAGACGCTTAACGCGTTACAAGCTAATTTCACAAATTAGGTAAATCACAAGCAATTACTTCATTTAAGCAACGTTCCATATAAGCTCCGATTAAATTCCTCTCTTAATTTATATATACTCCATTTATTTTAACATTTGAAACTTAACGGTGAAATTTGCACACGTTTTGAAATGAAACAATGAAACTATTTAAAATTGTGTTAACTTCTATACTAAAAATATAATAAACACAGCTACTAAATGTACATGTAGGTATTTTTAGTCAATTTGTCTTTGAAATACCGAGAAACGTGTGTTACAATTTGACCGTTAATTCAAGTCTTAAATTAAATGGAGTATCTAAACGTGTATTTCTCTAAACAAAGCTACATAAATGCACGTTTCACTTAACCTTTGAAACGTAACTACCTCTCGTAAATATATAACGGAAAGATACAGTTACCACGCAGTAATACCCGTACGAGATGAAAGTAGGTGACCTTTGACTCTCCGACATGCGTAGAACTTCCGATTTAATGTAAATATGAGAACGACTCGACTACAATTTATCAGGGTATAAGGGTCAAGCAAATATCGTTGTACATGTACTGTACAATAGCCTTCTTCGTATGGTTGCAATGTAGGTTTCAATCGTTGTTACAAATCTGTATCTTTACAGTTATAGTTTCCCACTATTGTAAATTACTCCTCCATTATTATAGGTTATATACTGTACGACGTTAATCATTACCACTATACTTTTTTGGAAACAAAGTTTGGAAATGGCAGATTTAGCTAAAATTTTAATGGATGACGACATGACAGTCAAAAGTGTGCTGGTTATGGCATATATATGGTTATAGCGTTGCCATATTAAGAAATCGGTTCCCCACTTATATAATCTTGGATCAAAAAAAAAGTGTCGGTTATTGGTTCTTGTCGGTCACTGGTGTCAAAGTCAAAGTCAAAATCTCTTTATTCAATTTAGGCTATGACAAGCACTTATGAATTATGAACGTCATAAAATCTACCACCGGTTTGGAAAAAACCTCTGTTGAGAAGAATCTAGCAAGAAACTCAACGCGGTATTTTTTTTTTGTCACTACGTTATGTCTTTATTGCACATGGTAAAAGTTAAGTTAAAGTGATTGTTAGTACTGACCGTAGTTTAAAATGCAGGTCGCCAAGCTTGCCCTCGCTGGTATCGGAGTCGACGGGCTTGATCTTCTCGGTGGCGGTGGCGTCGGCCAGCTCCTTGCTGAGCGGGGCCGGCTCGGGCGCCGTCGGCGAGTGCGGGCTCGTAGCTCCCGACGACTACGGAACATTTATAATACCTATAGTTTCAATCTTAATAGGGATGATGACGCCATTAAAAAATAATTCGAAGGCACGCCTGCAGTAAAAAACGCTTTACTAAAGTAAAAACTGCCCTGAAAACCAGATTAATTTTCGATTTACTGTAAAATTAGATTTTTTGTTGCTTTAAAACAAATAAATAGTTAATTGATTGAGTTGTCGGATAGTGACGTCATAATTCGCTATTGCCATTGAAACTCTATGGAAGAATTGTGTTTTGACAGCTCATTAAAAGTAAGTCAGTTGATTGGTGGTGTCAACATCCCTATTGTTGTAAACGTAACTGTTTTTAACCCCCAACGCAAAAAGAGGACTGTTATAATGTGCATATTTTATCAAAATCGGTCAGCCATTATTGAGATAGTGAACTTACAAGTGACAAAGTCAGGGGTTTTCCAACTTTTTTAAAAATTTTCCACCCACTGGTTTAGATTTTAGAGGGGGGACGCTCGGTTTTAACGAAAATTAGCATTTTAAGTTGAATATTTTGCAAACAAATCACTGAATCTAAAAATCGTTTTAGCAGCCCCCTAATGATTTCAAAAGATCTATCCAACGATACACCACACTACAAGGTTGGATAAGAAAAAAAAACACCCCCCTACTTTACGTCTATGGGAGGTACGCTAAAAAAATTTTTTTTATTTTTTTTGAAAGAAAGAAAGAAAGAGAAATCATTTATTGCCACAAAATATAATTATTAAAAAAATATATAAACATTTTAAAAAGAAGAAACATACATATTAGACCTAGTCAGAAATAAACAGTTTTTTGTGGCAAAAGGAGCGGACTCAGCATTTGCTGCGAGTGCAAGCGTAACGGTACGCGTCCACTTAATCCGTTGTCGTACGAACTGTGTTCGGACGTCGTCTTGTACTGTCGTTTGTACACGTGTCGTCGTTTTGTACTGTTTTGTCGGCATAGTTTACATATATATTCGTGCAAAATTACAGCTTTCTAGCATTGATAGTCTCTGAGCAAAGCCGCGGACGGACAGACAGGCAGACATGGCGAAACTATAAGACCCCGTACGCACTATGCGGCTAGCCGCGCGGTTTTAGCGTGCCGTCCCTCTTCAAAATATCGCTTGAGAAAGAGACGGTGCGCTAAAACCGCGCGGCTAGCCGCATAGTGCGTACGGGGTCTAAGGGTTCCGTTTTTGCCATTTTGGCTACGGAACCCTAAAAACCATGGCTTTACCGGCAGCTGCGGCGGCGCGGGCGCGGGCTGCGGCGAGGCGGCGGGCGGCGCGGGCGCCGGCGCGGTGGGCGACGGCGACTTGCGCAGGTAGTGCGTCGCCGAGCCGGGCGAGCGCACGGCCGTGGCGCGCCGTGGCGGCTGGAACACCAACGCCTTGTCTGGACCGCGCTTGCCTCCTGACACAATAGATACATATCAGCTCAGATAAGGGTAAATCACTGGCTCTATACTTGCTACAAAGTGCGAAATTCGAACTTCGTATCTTGCCGTCCTACGCTTATATTATCTAATACTTGTCTACTACTACTACTAATCTTACACTAATCTTCTGTGTTAGTGAATAAATGTCTTCTTTTCTTTTCTTTTTTCTTTTTAATACGAAAGTTAGAGTTTAGACTAGAGATGCAACGGATATCCGGCCACTATCCGGTATCCGGCCTATCCGGCCACTATTTTACTATTCGGCCGAATACCGGATAGTTGCGTACTATCCGGCCGGATACCTACCGGATAGTAAAAAACTTATAGTTATGATTAAAACCTGGTATTTATTTATGAATTTACCAATTATTGACATCAGTTTATTATTCTAAGGGCATGTTTCGATGAATTTTAAATGACGGATAAATGTGATACCGTCTCGCGTCTATTCAGTCATATTCGTTCGTCAGTTAAAATTAATCAGTGGCTAATGAAACAATCCCTAAGTTAATTAATTATACTCTACAAGTGGCAAGTTGCAACCTGCACGGAGTGTCATGCGCATGTTCGAATCAGCTTAATTTAATTGTACGTAAAACTAGGCCGAATATCCGGCGGCCTGATATCCGGCTATCCGGCCAACGGTCCTGCCGAATATCCGGTATCCGGTATCCGGCCTAACCACTATCCGTTTCATCTCTAGTTTAGACGTAATGAGGTAAGTAATAAACAAACTTACAAACTTTAACATTTATAATACTAGAGAGAGCTCTGGCCAAATCCAGAAGAAAACGACAGCTCTAGAAGTAGCCGGTATTAAATACGTGCATATTTTACTGGGTATTCTTTGAGGAGGCCTGTCCCCAGCAGCTGACCGATCTAAATGGGCCACCCTGTATAGGCTGGGATGATGATGATGCTTACCTAGCTTGTGCGCGAGTGCGCTGCGCCTCTTGGCGAGCCAGCAGGCCACGCCGGCGAGCGCGGCCAGCGCCAAAGCCGCAGCCCCGCACACCACCACCCAGAATGCGGCGCCGTGCCATTCGCCCGCTGCAACAATACGCAAACATTCATAAGGTATAGGCACTGCTATACATGCTCGTTATAAGCATGCTTATGAGCATGCCACTAATGAGCATGCTCATGGACTGATTAAACGCGTTCACACTTCCTTAACAACTTGTCTAACAACTGGTAGCATGGTGTACGGTTGTGTTACTTTAAAGATGAGCTCTGATTGAGTTCCAAACGCGTCAGTGTGATGTGGTGATGGTGATAGATGGGTTTGTGTAATTTGTGTGTGTTCTTACAGTGTGGAGGTGGAGGAACTGCATGAACACGTTATTTTGCATAAGTTTAGCTATCGTAAGGTCGCGGGTGAACAAGGAAAATTCTTTTAGTTCGTTATACCTTTCCCCCTTCCACCCCCGTCTCGAGCATACCACTAATAAGCATACAAGGTAGCAGTTGCTCGATAGTAGCATGCTCTCTTGCTGCTAACGAGCATGTGTAACAGTGGCCTATCTGTCAACAACACCGTGTCATACCATGGCCGGAATACGACCGTGTCAGACAAAAATATATTCTTTGTATTGAAAATTGGGACGTACACGTGCCATACACGGGACCTCAGAAACGTTGCTAAACCGATGGACGAAAGTTTTTCATTGTGGCGTTCTAAGGGGAAGGCCTTTGTTCAGCAGTGGACGTCTTCCAGATGATGATGAGCATTGATGATGAGTCATCTGCACAGGCTATTTTACCGAGAAAATTACCGCGGGATTCCAACAAAGTTTTGACAACAGCTATTATTAATAACACTAAGTATAAAGTTATCAAAGCCATAATATAAACAAATATGAATGAATTCGGTTTATAAAGAAAGTCAACTCTGTGAAAATTGCCACTTTTTCTTACGTAAGTAGCAAAGTTGTCCCATAAACTGACGCCCCTGAAAGCGGGCGTATTTTATTTATTACACTAGCAACATCCCACGTATGATTTTACATATCACAAGTTGTTTCTCGGATTTTCTACCTAAAATAGCTCTAAAAATATTTTTTTTACTGCGCACAGTATCTATTGATACTTCTTCAATAACTTCAGTCACGTACTATTATTCTGTGCTTATATATTCTGTGCTTCAGTAGCAATACATTTCACTTTCGTACTCGTAGGTACGTAAGTTTTAAATATACTTTTAGAACTAATAATGAGAAGAATCGATATGCTCTCGATTGTACTTCTTCTAGAAACCATTTTCTTCTCAACTACGGACGGACTTGTGGAAAAATATATTGTTCAAAAAATGTATTCAAGCTTTTTTTCGACTGATTGTACTTTTTGTTCACTACATATACTTACATGCGTTCTCATCCAATTATTAACTCATATTAAATGAATGTTTTTTACGAGTGAGTCTCACGGGATTAAAATTGACACCGGATTTACAAAAGTAAACCAAATCTCAGTAAAATGGAATACCAGCAACTTGCAAAATATTTCCCAAAATTCCAGAACAAACATAAAAAAGCTTGTAAAAATTAAAATACATGGATTTTTAGTTCGCGTCCCATTTATACTCTTCATAAAAGTTCTATCGTCGGCTACTACATACCATACATATATATATAACCCTTACTTAACTTATTTGCTTAGACGCTGTAAGTAAACTATGCATTGGCTGTATAGTCTACCCCGAAATTATTTGGAAAGGAGTAAAGTCTTACTAGGTACACTTTCTGCTCCTTCAACAAAGGCCCGAGATCAAAACCTGACCCTGTAAAATTACCTAAATAAACGGCAAATTTCAATCTCGTCGGCCTTTCCAGCCTTAAGCGCCCACAATTCATTTCACGACATAAAGATGTTTGCGAGTAAATATAAATACTCCTGGAAAAGGCACTTTACCTCCCTCGGGATGAGAATATGGAATAAGGGAACGTTTCTGACGAATTGGCCGACATGGCAGCGTAGGTGCGCATTAATGTAGGTATGTATTATAATTTGAATTATAAAAGTATACGATAATGTCATTTTTTTGACGCAAAAGTGATACAGGGAAGTGGAAAGTACGTGTTTCTTATTTATAACATTAACTTGGAGTATTCACGTCACGCCAAAGTCTAAAGAACTTTACATTTTCTTACACTGTGCTCACGCTTACCGGTCACTCTCCAGATTCTCGTGCTTACTACTTCTTGTACTAATTAACGCTTTACTTATATGTAGGCGGTGTGCACAAATCTAGCGAATGACAGTAAAACAACTAAACAGATTAGATTGATATAATATATTCATATTCATAAAGATAAATATTATTTATCTTTATGAAAGATACACGTTACATTTCAGATATGTCAAAAATATAACGGATTCACAAAAAATATCGTTAAGTAAATTAAAAATAAAATAAAATAAAAAAGCCTTTATTTCTTCCAGAGTATCGTTAGTAAAAGTTAAATTACAATAAAAATATGATCGCAATAAAAACAACGTCAATTAAAATCACAACAAAATATGTTAATGGGTACTGAATTAATGAATAAGATTTTCATTTGAATAAGGAGACAATAAAATCCACGGATAAAATCAAATTGCGTGTTACAGCACATTACAGTATGGAAGTGGCGAAGCTGTATGTAAGTATGTATACACATTTGTTGCATAGATGTAGAGCTCATAAGGTCGTGGGTGTGAGCAAAATAACTGTTTTTAGTTCACTGCGTTAATACGCTATTATTCCTTTCTCACCATCAATCGACGCACGCTTGCTTCAAATAATAAAAGATCTAAAAATAAACCAAAAAAGGAGCTAGTTTCGTCAACCGTAACAAGAATACCCACATTGGATATTACATTGTTAATACTACGTGCTACGAATTTGCTACGGCGTAGGGGAGCTACGAGTTCCACGTATTCACGTAGCGGGACCCACATTATAATTTAGGCGGGCTTACGCAGACCAGAGTTGACTTTCTTCGAGTTTTTTAACCGATAAACCATAGTTTAGTAGTGTTAAAATGTTACTGTCGACCCGTGGCGTGACGTCAGTTATATCAGTGGTAAAGCCGAAGCAAAGATCTCCACGCCACTGGGAATGTCTTGTGAATAAAAATTGTAGACGCAGCAAAACAAGTCGCATTTTGTCTTACTTCCATCTAAGGATCTAGATATCGCTTTAAAGTGATTGCTTACCTCGATTTTTTTTCTCTATGTACTTGTGTTTTTGTATTGCTTACTCTACCTATTGTGGTATATAATAAAGAGTCATCTTATTGATCCATTCAAACAACAATAGTAGATTACTGTCGTGGCAAGGAGTAGGCAACTGCGGGCAAGCTGAGGACGGACGAAAGGACGAGCTTGCGGGTCCGTTTAACTAATACGGAGGCTATTCCAGCCGAGACTTATATAAAGGTTTTCCTAAAAATGGTGAAGAATTCTATATTAGAATAAAGATTAGAATAAACTTTTTCCCAAACTATATTATGTATGACATTGAATTTTATTCCATTATTTTTTATGCTTTCCCGCCTTTTTTCATAAAAAAAACTGTAGGTGTATTTTTCTACCAAAAACACCACAAGCTGTTTCAGACCCAATAAAAACGTCCGGAGCTCCAACAAAATAACCTATACCGGCCATTTGAGATGGCTGTACTTATACGTATTGTGCCATTTTAACTTTTTTTTTAAAGGTTGAGACTGGACAATCATGGAATTTGCAAATTATTGTCAAGCTAGCGAGCCAGCAATCTTTTTTAACTTTTAAATTTTTCGCTGACCATGAACTGTGCACACCTGGATATGTAAAGAATAATGTCAACTTTTACGGACATTTTTGAGAAAAGTACTTTAAAATCCGACTTCTTTTGGGGCTAACATCAGCAGTTCCATAAATAACATAACAACACAACAAGACAAATAAGACTATTGGCATAACTTTTACCCAAGCACACATTAGTGCGGCATTCCGCGATACAAGTGGTGCTCGATAATCCAATAGCCGCATAACCTTCGTGCACTGTGCTTCTATTGACAGTGAACGTATTATCCTCCACGCCGAATATTTCCCGATATATATTTATAAGATGATAATAAGCATTTGCCCTTGTTCAGAGACCTCGAGAAAGTTTAGGTGAGTACTTTTGAAACATACGTTTTGAAGGTTCTATTCTGCCGCAGGACATCTTGAGATTGAACGAAAGGCGAACTTTATTGCGCTTTCGGATAATATTTCAATAGTGATGCGTATTCCCTTACTGTTATTTTTCTCGATCGTGCTATGCTGTTAGCCTCAAATGGCTTTTACAGCTTACCGGAGAGAGGGCGAGCTGCCAGACAGGCTGCTCGGCAGGGGTTAATTATCCTTCCTACCAAATAAAGCTATGAAAAATTATACTATTGAGCCATCATGGTTTTTAAAATGACTTGCCGTTACCGTGCCGTTACCCTAACACAAAAGACGTAGAACGCCATCTACCGCCAGTAAGTTATTAGTCCCCTCACAACTTATACATGCAGTAACCACTTGAAATTTTCAACAAAATTAAGTTATAATAAAAAGGAGTTCTCAAGCAAGGAAAGTATTATTTTATTTTTAGCTATACCTTAATTAGAAAGCACTACGGACCCTGTACGTGAGAGTTCGGACTCTCATTCTTGTCTGTTGGCTATGTGAAATCTTAATAACTTTCAGTAGCTAGTTAAACCTGTATAAACAATTTTTTTTTCAAGCAATAATAAAGCTAATAAAGAAAACTATCATTTAATATCTACGTGTATTTCCCTAATACGTATACAGGTTCGTCCAGATTTGTAAATTTATTGCTAACGTAGGTACAATTAATGAAATATTCACAAAATACGCAATGAAACTACGTCGGAAATTGGGCTTAACGCTGATTATGTAAGCTTCTATCCCTGGCAGATTCCGTTGTTCGCATTTCGTGAAGTTTCTTTCATTAAATATTCTGATTGTGATTTCGATACAGACTTTGTGATTCTTGGTGAACACTGTTTTTCTTTGTAAGTTTATTTATTTTACGTAAAGGATTTTCCGTGAAACTCGAATAAAGACAAACTGGTTCAGTGGTTCGTTATATATTATTTTAAACAGAGGTTACTAGACGTCGACTTTATTGTTAACGGCGTAAAAGCGTGTTCAGAAATTTTTGTTCAAATTTTTGCTCACATGTTTATGAACTCGACCGTACCTAAATAGTTTTGTGTCCAAAAATTGTTGCAGAACCGGTGAACTAATATGTTTAGCCTGATCTACACTTACCACCATGTCAATCAGAATCAGTTTTATATATATTTATACCTAAAAAAAAGGAAAAACTCAGAGGCGGGATCCGAGATTGAACCCACGAGCCTCTGAGAGACCACAGATCAAACTCAAACTACTAAGAGTAAAAAGGTTTATTCTAGTATTAAAATATAGTCAACCACGAAATTACCACCCCACGGTTCTGTGGCTGTGTGGCTTAAAACATAAAGTCTATTTTCACTTCTCGAGTCAATTTCTCAATGTAGGAAATGTCATAAAAATGATGAAGCACTTGCCTCATCGACTATACCTTTAAGCAAGAAGTTCTTCTCCGTGGGAGGTTTATTCTTAGAGTCTGACGCATAACGCGTGATACCTACGCGTGGTACTGAAAAAAATTATTATTGACAGGGCATCCTACACCGTGGCAAAACAGAAGCAAGAATAGCATGACGTAGAAAACGTATTTAAGACTAGCGTTTACCCGCGGCTTCGCACGCGTAAATCATTAAATACAGAAGTTGAATTTAAATTCCGGAATTTTATTAAATATTCGTGGGAATTCTCTAAAATTACATCGTTGACGTCAAGTTAAAACACGACTCATCCCAAATTTCATGAATCTTATCGGTTGTTATTTCAAAATTGCATCCCTATCCCTTGGGAAAATCGGGATAAAAAGTAACCTATGTGTTATTTCAGACGTCCAGCTACCTACATAACAAATTTCACGACTCTCAGCCCAGCCGTTGTTATTTACAGATTTTATACCTATCCCGTAGGAATACCGGGATAAAATGTATTCAATGTTTTAATGCAAGTTATAAACTAACTTTTTACCAAATTTCATTCAAATCCGTCCAGCCGTTTCGGCATGAAGAAGTAAAGAACATACTCACTCACTCCCAAACTTTCACATTCATAATATTAGTAGGATAGGACGAAAATGCAAGTATTATCATCCAATTTACACATAAATACCATCTAAGAATCATCGAAGTCAAAATAACATCAAAATGACCGTGATCGGTTCGGTATAAATCACTCTAGAGAAGAAATCAGCAAGAAACGAAATGAATTAGTTCATTTTTTCAAAACAACTACAACTACAATATCATTTTTACATTGCTATTATGACTAGTTATTAGGCTAAATGGATGTTTTGTATGTAATTTAACACGTTCAAGAAACAGTTATGCATTTTATTTTCATGCTAAGCTAAGCGTAATAAAATTTAATAAGGTTTTCGTTATTAATCGGATACGTTCCTACGTACATGTAAGAGGAATTCTAATTAAGTTTTTACACATGTATCCGTCTTGCCTTGATTCTTGGAACTGCGCAGTGAACTTGCGTGAGAGTATAGATCAGAGCTTCATGTTGGTAGTCGCTACAATGTTCAGAAGGTAATTGGGCAAACTTGTTTAACGTGTAGACGTGAGGATACAAAGTGTCGAACGTGCCAAATCCAACGTCCTAACTAATATAAAAGAGAATGTGAGTTTGTTTGTACACCTAAGTAACCAAAGTGTTGACGACGCGCTCACACGCTCCTAATCTTTTTCTTTTAGCTTATTTATGTCCGAATTTGAGGGTATAGATTCCTCATTCGTTTTAGTGGTCGATTGCTATGTCCCAGCAATCTGTACAGTCACCAGCACCACTTATCTGACGCAACAAGCGTGCATAAATATCTGATACGACTCTATTTCTAGGGCCGGAAGGACGTGTCAGATATTTTTTCACGCTCTGCTGTGGCATATATTAATGCTAGGACTGTACGCATCTCATACCTATTTATGCGCCAATCAACTTTTCTACCGACACTAATCTGTCCGCGACATATTTCAAACAATTTTAGATATTTGTAAGTAAACGTGTTTTTTCTGTAATTCCATAGATGGTGTACGTGAATAAAGAAAGAAAGAAAGAAAGAAATCATTTATTCGTGACAAAGTAGCATAGCATAACAAAAAAAAAATTGAAAAGTGCGAAATTATTATGTCACGAAATGGAATACATGCCGTCCTACGTAACCGTGAAATATCTTGATGGAAGTACGACTTTTTGGTAACGCCAGAGACAATTTTGGTAACGCAGGAGACGCCCAAAGTGTCGGTTAAATAGTTGATTGGCCCTTATATTCATCTCTACATTGCAACCATGATATTTACAAGATGTTCTCAATTCTACCCTGTACAAACATGGACCCTACAAGGGTATAGCAACATTCATGTTCGGTACTAGATCACGTATATTTTCTGTAACCAATCACTAAACAAAGTTCTCTATGTATTCAAACGGTGCATATTCAATATCACAATCTATTATGTGCTCGTTTCGCTAAGGCGTGTTTTTCTGATAAAGAGCCCCATATGCCTCCATTCAATCTAAACGATTATCAGTCTTTTGTTTTGCTTTCTTTTGTTTTAAAGGTAGTTGTCTCAGTCGAGCAAGGGCACGTGGCTAACCCGGATCCGAGGGCAGAAGGTCAGAACAGATCGATCCCGTCGCTCCGAGTGGCTTGCATTACAGGCATTTTATTTATCATCATCATATCACTTGAAATAAACTAGAGTTGCATGGTAAAACAAGGTTTATAATTTATTTATTTATTATTTATTCATAATTACTTAAATAGGTAGCCAAGAATTAAGTGTGTACAACACAGACAAAAAGAAATATAGAATAATATTAAAGAATAGAAAATATACACAGTATCACAAGTAGCCGGGGTGTTTAAATTAAATTTAAAAATAAACAAGAAGATTTCACAAATATCAGCCGTAGTGCGCCGCCGTAGTGCTTTAGTGCTGTTTGGACATAGGCCTCCCCCATAAACCTCCAGTTGCTTCAGCTGCAAGCAGCTTGCATCCATCGTAAACCTGCGGCTTTAACCAGGTCATGCGTCCATCTCATTGCCGGACGTAATACGCTGCGTTTGCCAATTCGCGGTCTCCATTCGAGAGCTCTTCAACCCGAGGCCGTATTGCCTAATGTTTTTGACACTCGTGATCGCAATCAAATGACATATTTCGCATACAAAAGCTGTCATTTTATTGCGATCGCGAGTGTCAGAAACGTTAGGCAACAAGGCCTCTGAATTACCATCTGTTCTCCGTGCTATATGGCTTTTTATTACAGGCAGATTTTTCAAAAGCACCATGCTTGAGGCGTCTTTAACTTGGATTAAAACTCGATATGGCGCACAGAACGTCAGAACAGATCTATGCGACCTTGATGGATGATGGAGATTTACTTAATGGGAATATTATCTTGGATAAGTCCCTTAAATAGCCATCGTGCTTCGGAGACGTAAATTAATATTAAACCTGGATTAAGACCCAGGACGCGCACAGGCCGGGAAAACAGATCGTCTCTGCTGCTAGAGATGATTGGCTTTAGGTGCAAGAATTTTATGTAAGCCTGGTATTTAAATACGTAAAAAGGCATGTCCTGACTGACTGATCAAAAGCACAGCCAAAGGCCCTTGATTATTGAAACTTGATATTTTAGAAAGGCGTACTTTTAAGATGCACGCATGGAATGATGGATTTACTAATCCCGAAAATATTTAACATACTAGCTTTTGCTCGCGGCTTGGCCCGCGTAGAATTATTATATATTAAATAACTAAATGAGCCAATCGCTAGCAAACTTCAAACGTCAAACCGACCCTATGCTAGACCCCATCTAGCGATTATCGCCTCTGTGAAAACCCTCGTTGGGATACACGTTCGAAAAAGACCCCAAAGTGTTTTGCAGCAAGTACCTAAGTAGTTATATGTATAAACCAAATCTATTGATTGTCGTGGTTACGTTTACAGAATTTGTACACAGGCTTTGCACGCACCTAATCGGCTAGACAGTTTGACCTAAAACGTCTTTGCCGCTAAAAATGGAGGTTAACATAACCAAGTCTCTACGAGAGGGGTATTAAATGTTACTACAACTGGGTCAGCCCCGGTGGTCGCAGCGGGCAGTATTCCACCATTAAAGATACAAAGAAATAAATAAAAGCTTGTAAAAACGGCACCGCTTGTTAACGCTTCCTGTCTTGACGTTTTTCTGAAAGTACGCGTACCTGTGTACCTGTAAACATTTTAATAAACAGTGAACATTGTTTTGTGCCGTGCCTATATAGTTTTTTAAATAAGACTGACCAAATGTCTTCTGCGGAAGTCTTAAAAGGCGGCTAACGGACATACCAGAGTGGACAGTAGCTTTCTTTATTACCAAGCGATTATCAACTACAAACTCCGGACTCCAGTGCTGTGGTGCACAAATCAAGAAGAAACCAGTTCCCTTCCTAAAAAAAACCATGAAAGTTCAGAATAAGATATTCATCGACAGCCAGAGACCTCTAAGATATTTTGTATAGGTACATGTGTGAAGTAACCTCTGAGAGTAGGACAGAACGATTTAAAAAACTTTCACTAAGCAATGGAAAACTGCACTATCCCTGATTAGAATAAGGGCGGTAATTTTAATTGCTATTGTCGTGGTGGTTCAATGATGTAATATTGTATTGTATTGTAATAATAAAAGGCATCACATTTTATCCGTCAAAAAAAAACCATTAATCCATGGACGGTGAAAGAGCCCCTTACAGCCCCCCCCCCCTCCCTATTATAAACGAGACAAACTCTTGTTTTTTTTTTTTAGATCAAATCTTTTGGTTAAAATATATAACCCGTATAATTATTTAAACCGTTGAAGCACAAAGTTACAGCTAAGCACGGGCAAAGTTGCAAGCAATAGCTAGTTAGATGTTAAATTATGTACCTACTTATCACCTATACCTTCTCGTAATATTATTATGTAGGGCATAACTAGCTGGTTTAAAGCTACAAAGCCAATTAGAAACTCATCAGAACAGAAAAAGTAGTTGTACCTTTACGTATATATATCTACAACATCTCAAATCAGTAAGAACAACAAGTTTACAATAAAAACAAAATGCAGGACAAACAATTGGCTGTCTTACCGACAAAAAGCAATCCCTTGTAGAATACCATTAAGATATACCTACTTACGAAGAATCTAATAAAAACACGTCAAAATAAGTGGCGGAAACGAATATGCAGGAGAAAGGAAAACAATAATATGAAAACAAACACAAATGCAATATATATATATGCAGTCTCTGTGTATATACCTGTTTTCTGTAATTTTTTGCTATATGTTGGTGTGCAATAAAGAGTTATTGTATTGTTGTATTGTATAATCCATAGGTATTTACTTATGACACTCAACCAGCAGGTACACATACTACTTGTGCGAAAATATCAATAAGGTCGTTTGCCAGAAAGGGATATAAATTACTACCTATTCCTAAATTATCTCTCTATTTACTAAATTAAATAAAATACATTTGAAATCAGCCTACGCCCCGTTGTGTGCCAGAAATTCCAAGTAATTTATACTTGCGAACTTCGGACTTCTTTAAGGACTTGCTTTCCAAATACGTGCTTCGCTGGAGTCTTCAAACAATTCTAACTTGTTTACAATGTTGAGATAACAACACGGTTTTTAATGGTCATTAAGTTGTAAAAAAATTATTAGATTTTTAAACTCATTTTTTTATTTTCAGTTGCGCTCTAATGCTTGGTATATATACCGGGTGTGGCCTGTAATATGAGCAAATAATTACCTAAAACATAGATCGTACTCGTCAAGCTGAACAACATTAGTTTAGCGACTTTTAAAATAATAAACTCGTTTTTTTAATTTTTATTACACTTATAAGTTTATTCGAAGAAGTAATGAAAAGCAAAATGTTTGATGTTTGTAGCGTGACAGGCGACGTCAGTTGTGTTCTAGGATGGCGTACATTAATAGCAGTATTTAATTTGTATGCAAAAAGGACAATTCAAAGACTCCATTATTTTTAAGTCGAATGTTGTTTAGTTTGACGAGGACGATCTATATTTTAATTTTTTGCTCGTATTACAGGCCACACCCGGTATACAGTGTGACAATTTCAACTTAAGGCTGCGTATGTACGCACCATGCGGCTGACCACATGGGTTTAGCGTGCTTTCTCTTTCTCAAGCGACACTTTGAAGAGGGACAGTGCCGGCGCCTTTGCACTAACGCAACTCACAGAGCTCAGAAACACAGCCTACCTGCGCAATAAAAAAGTTACAAAAAGATGCAGTTTTATGCTGTGTAAGTAAATTCTTCTCCTGATAGATATTATGTTTTTATAGCAATTTCAAAGCTACCAAACAGCCCTTATTTCCTCAAAGCCACCCCGCTGCATGCCGTTGTTTATAAAACAAACTGTTACACAAGTGCGATATTACGTAAAGATTCCAATCTAATTAATTACCCAATTTGTCAACAGCCGCGGCGCCGCGCGGGCTTATCGAATTACGTACAAAATCGCCAGCAGGCATATTTAGTATGAGTTGGAGCGAAATACTAATTAAATTATTTTCTGCTAGCTTTTACCTGCGACTTTGCTCGCGTAAAGCATTAGATCTGGCAGTCCAATAAAGGAAAGTAATTTTATTTTCAACAGAATAAACAAAAACATACATAATAAAACTTAAATTATAGATATAGGAAGAAAATTTGGCCTTAATCGCAAGGTGCCCAGAAGGCTGGCCGTATTTTTCCTCGCTGTATAGCGATACTTATTCGCTGTGCGAAATAGTGGCCAGCCCTCTGGTCGCCCGAGGCCTCTATTTGGCGCGTCAACAAATCTTTGATAGCCGACGCACACTTGGCCCCCATGACCCCAAGGTTTCAACGTCAAATGCCGCAAACATGTGGCTGGTTCCTATGGCGGCATGTTGAATTTCAGTCCAATTGAACTTCAGTGGATTAAGTACGAGTATTAAATTTCCAAGGGGATTCCCAAAATAACATCGTGGTCTTCATTTAAATTGTATGACACACAATTTCATGTCTCTTCATAAGCAGTTAAGATGTCGGGAATATATGGATTCCGAGAATTTCGAAATATGATTCAGACATGTTATTCCAGACGTTTTTGTCCAAATTGACATAGCCGTTTTAGAGTGCATTGAGCAAACACACTCACACACGTTATACTCAAATACTTTCGCATTAGCATCAGCACGCACACTATAGTTACCTACCATTGCCCAGACACACACACACACACAAACACACACACACAGGCACACACACACACACACACACACACACACACACACACACACACACACACACACACACACACACACACACACACACACACGCGCGTGCGTATCAATTCTGCATGCTAATATTTATTTTTTTCTATTTCTAAAATGTTATCGAGGTAAAACCAACCTATGTATTTGTTATAAATCGCACTCACGGACTTCCAAAATTCAGGCTCAGCCTAGTTTGCAGTCTGCTAGATATTCACATTTTGTAATAATCTGTTTTTATGGCAAATAAACATTTATTATTATTATCTTCGTTCGCTTCCGGGTATCTCTAAAGGTGCCATCATAATTTTATTTTGTACTGGAAACTGGAAAATGGCGCCCCATGCCCCTACTCTTGCACCCCAGGGCCGAGTCTCATAAAAACTATCAAAGGTATTGAGAATTATTATTTGCAGGTGGTAGGACCCTGTGCAAGGTTCGCCCGGATTGCTACCACCAACTTGCTCGCTAATCCTGCCGTGAAATAGCAGTGCTTGCACTGTTGTGTTTCGGCGTGGAGAGTAAGACAGCCGGTGAAATTACTGGCACTTGAGGTATCCCATCTTAGGCCTCTGGGTTGGCAACGCATCTGCAATCCCCCTGGTGTTGCAGGTGTCAATGGGCGGTGGTAATCTCTTACCATTAGGAGACCCACTTGCTCGTTCACCCTCCAGTTGAATAAAAAAAAAAATAACATAACGCAACCACTTGACAGTTTGTCTGTATATCCATTTCCTTTTCCTTTTGCACTCTGTACTCTCTCTCTTTATGTCGACATTATCAACCTCCGTATGAACTTTGCCTTGTGAGTACTCCTACTTTGTATGTCAACATGTCGAAAGTTTTTAAGTCCATTTATTTGTTTATTACCTCATCAGGTTTAAATACTGAACCTATTAAGATGAAATTCGGTACACAGATACTATGAGTCCCGGGGAAGGACATAGAATAATTTTTATCTCGGAAAATTTCATAGTTCCCACGGGATAGTGATAAATTAATTCTACACGATCGGAGTCGCGGGCACAAGTTTAAACTATGTTAACAGTTATCTGACGACTGTAAATGGTGGACTTATTATGGTATAGAAGCTGCTATGTTATAGACTCAAACGTGAAGTTTATTTTAAAGATTCCTCAACTTCGTTGGGCCTAACAAGGAGAACGCTATCGATGGCCTCTCCATTAAAGTGATGTCCCTAGCAACAATTTACCGCGTCTCGTAATAGATCTCACTTCATAATTAACGTTAACCCCTTTCAACCTTTACTCTAACAACTGATAACGAGTTCACAGGATGTTTT
Organism: Choristoneura rosaceana; assembly: GCA_037349165.1. Lineage (NCBI taxonomy): Eukaryota > Metazoa > Arthropoda > Insecta > Lepidoptera > Tortricidae > Choristoneura > Choristoneura rosaceana. Next base: position 2,715,129 of record JAZBNJ010000002.1, read on the forward strand.
ACTGACTGTTTCAAACTTGAACTTTTGGAGTTCACGTGACACACGTGATATAGGTACATATCTATCTAATTGCTACTGAGGTTATGATAGTCCGGGTCATAGTATTAATATTCGTATGAAAATTTTGAAATATATACAAGTACAAACTCAAACTCACGAAATTTACTTATTGACATAAAAAAACACTTAAGTCACACACAAAAACACAGTAAAAACCTAAATAGAAGAAGAGAGAAAAATTACAGACGTTGTGCTGTAGTGTGATGCCAGAAGGACTCAGCTCAGTATGTGTCATAGCTCTAGCATCTCAGCCAGCTATCAGCATGTGTGTGGCGTAGTATATCGCGGAGGAAAAACAGAGATTTGAAACAAATCACTAAGGGATGTGACCAAATGATGAAAAAAATTGTCATTTGATCCAATTCCTGAATTTGTTTAAATATGGAAATAATAAATCCTCTCATTCGGAGACGAGGCCTGTGCCATGCCGTAGGACGTATTTAAATATCGAGATGATGACATGATAAATTCAGCAAAAAAGCAACTCGTTTTTTCATTGCACCACATAAGTTTAGTATTTGGTAAAATCCCTGACTTACGTCAGTGAGTTGACAAAAACAACTTTGTGTCATGACTCATGACATAATGTGTGGTTTGTGCGCATTTTACAATTATATTAACAGTGGGTTCCAAAAGGGTATCATTATAATGCATATTGAGGATAAACCCTGAAAGATTTTTCCAATTCATTTTAATCAAGGTTACAACAAGTGAAAAGAAACCTTCCTGTGAATGTCTTTTGTTCAGAAGAACAATATAGTCGTAGTTGGAATCTAAGACTCCCAATCCTAAAAATATAATAACAATGGAAATAGGAGCTTTTAGTGAACTGTATGAAACAATTTGAGCTTATGATTTCTCTTTTTATTACTTTTAGGGAACTGTTACATATTTCTAGTTCTATTTCGAGTCTTTGTTCTGATATTGTGATTTTAATAATACTGTACGATTCTTATAATCATATCAGTGTATTTTTGAGTTAGTCATACTAGCGACGAAATGACTTTGATTTTGAAAAATACAGGTAAGAATATATTTTTTTGACGACCCATGGTGAAATTCTTAAGCACGTTTAAAGTAGGATTCGCAACGAGAAATAACAACATTTGGTATCATGCTACATTTGGTATTTACATACTACCTATTAACCGGGACCGGGGATCGAAGCCGGGACATCACGCTTTGTAGACAGGCTCTTCAACCACTCGGCTACCAAGTTGTCACAATAAGCTAGTTATTTATAATACAGTTAATATCCCAAAAAATAATTACATCAAGCCATTCATAGGCTCGGGAACATAGGGAGTAAGGAACCCTCGGACCACCCCAAGGGATTTAAAATCGAAACGTTGACCTTCCTGAACCCCTGTTAAACGTACTCGTATTAATAGAGAAACTTTCTCTGAGAATGTAATATTTGGAATCCTATTAAGGCATTAATAATAATATTACTGTATCTCAATATCAAAGTTGGAAGTAGTAGTTGAGTAGGTAGCTAGAGAAACAAACATATTATAAACATAAACATTACCTATCGAAATGATCGGATCTATTATATTTTCAAACATAGGCATAACCAAAACGAACATCTCTAGCTTGTTAGATACGACATCGTACCTTCGGTAGGACAAGGAAATAAATAATTTCACTTTTTTTTAATCGACTCATTTTCCGATTTTTAGACAACTATTCCCTTTACTGAAGGTACGATACCATTTTTTGATTTTTAGAAAAATATGCCCTCGTACGGCGAGATGATATATCATTTTTTCGTTTTATATTATTTTTACGCCACGATACAATATTAAAGCAACGTGATATGGATCATATACAACGCGGATTTTATCATGTTAGCGTACACGAAACATAATATAAAATAAATATTGACACGTTCAGGCGAAATATCTTTATTTTTCCAACCTTATCTTACGAACGCGAAAAGTGCCCTACCAAAATGTTACTTTCAACATTTCTATATATGTACATAAGTACACCTCGTCGCTTGTCAAGGAAATATTGTTACTCACTTTGTAGAAGGCTAAAGTTGGTTTTATATTTGTAGTGCTTGCTTAACTTTTTGTTTTGATTGTTTAGAGTTGAAAGAAGAAATATCTTTATTTACACATATTCTATAAACTATACATAGTAATAACAAATAAATAAATAAATTGATTAACTATGAAAAAAAAATGGAAGCCAGCAGCCAAGCTTTGATGGCTTTGATGATGGTGCTGCCCTACCACACTCCGACTGACAGACTGATTTGATTGTTTAGAGTTAGTAATATTAACTTGTCTGGCGAGATACGGACACATTACTATTAATATTAAAGACGAACAGATAGTATAGCCAGGTGGTTAAAGAACCTGACTATGAGCTACATGCCCCGGGTTAGTTCCCTTTGCTCTCTTGTTTGCTCTTGAGTCTTGGGTGTTTAATATATATTTAATTCAAAACTCAAGAGCAAACAAGAGAGCAAAAGGGAACTAACCCGGGGCCTCGTAGTCAGGTTCTTTTTCTTTAACCACATACTATCTGATATCCATACTAATATTATAAATGCGAAAGTGAGTTTGTGTTTGTCCGTCTTTCACGCCGTAACGGAGCGACGGATCAACGAGATTTTTTGGCATAGAGATAGTTTATGGGCCCGAGAGTGACGTATGCTAACTATTTATCCCAATGCACAGTTCCCGAGGGACCAGCGCGCGATAATCGAATACCACGCAGCTAAACGAAGAAACGTATTTATACGAGTATAACGTGTATATATATAATCCATTTTAGTGTGTTTATCCACTGCCTACAACTCGTAACACAAGTGTTGCTTACGGACGTTTCTTCATTTAGCAAGAGAAGTTATCTTAAGTTTTTTAGGTACCTGAATTAGTTTTTATTTACAACACAAGATACAACAGTATGATACGAAACAAAATAAATAGGTACCTATAATTTCTTAGAATCGAAGATTGGCTAAAAATTCCATTACACCAGTCAACCGAGCAGCCCACGCTTGGCAACCTCTGGGAAGCCACAGTCGATACTCGATCAATGTCGGGAAGCACGTGTTTTAATTTTTACTTACCGGGGCACAATGTCGCCGCTAATTGGCTGGGAAACGAAAAGACTGGAACGCTATTGGCTTTTTATTACGTTAGTAACTAACTAATAAAATATTGTAGAGTCGATACTTGTGTTAAGCTATTGCTATTATTTATTTTGCGTTGACATATTTCTACAGCGCAGGCGTTTTCAACCTTTTGGTTTTAACGGTACACTTTTTAAGATTGGTTTTTTGGAATCTTTTTGTATTTTTTATTTCAATTCCAAATTTTTACTTTTACACTTTTTGCTCATCAAATTTCACGGCACACCATTAAAAAATACCCAAGTGGGAATCGGACTGAAGCGTAGAGGGTTCCGTGCTTATACCAGTAATATATAACGTATCGGACAGGGGATACTTATTAAACACAGAAGCCACCGTCAGTTGTTTTTGAACAATTTTGTCATTAAAATAGCTATTCTTGATATCAATGCAGTATTCACATAGCGGCAACTTTTTATAATCTAAGGTGAACGCCAGTGGACGGAAATTCATTAATTAGGCAAGCGTAGTCCATTTTAGTTCCCATGTTCACTTACTGTCAAGCGTAAATAATTGTCGTCAAGTACTATTAATCACACAAGCCACAAAAAAACTTTTTGATTTTGCTGTGGGAAAATATTGACGAAAAACATCTGTTTAAATTATTAAATTTACCTAATCATCGACTAATATTGGTCCGACTATCCCTATCGTAAACTCCTGAATCAGCACACAACGAGGTCGTTAAATAGCGTCTCTATAAGACAAAATGCCCTAGGGCCGTAAAGCAGTGTTTACTCGCCAGTAATGGGTGCTGACCGGGACGCCCTTTACACCCACTGTGGGAATACATTACTATAATTGCTTGCACAGGGTTGTATTTGTATAGTAATATGACTGAGATTGCGATAGTATTATTGCACAGGGCGAAAGGTCAACATGTCATCACTAATTGTTTTACCCTTCTTCAAATGTAATGTGGTATTCTTCAAAATCTTCATCTTTATATTTTCTCTTCTTTTTAGGTAATCCGGAAAAATTAACCCACTAAGAATATACGTAATTGTTTACAAAAGCTACTTTGATGACATACCTATTTATGCTATTTTACATTTTATGTCCTTTTAATAATTACAGTAAGAAGGAAATCAAGTTAAATCTTAAATCATGGTCGGTCCATTATTAACTTTCAGCGTTTGTAATATAAATATTTAAGGGCTGCTTCACCATCCTTTGATCAGTGTTAACTGACGGTTAAATGTGATGACGTCTCCGTCTATTCGAATAAAACAAATACAGACGACATCACATTTAACCGTCAGTTAACACTAATCAATGGATGGTGAAACAGCCCCTTAGTATATTTTATTTGCAGTGAACCGATTTAATTTTGTGGTTGCCATGTGCAGTATTGGCGGTGTGCAGCCTTTCGTTCATTTGAATGATAACTTTTTCATTCATTCCTTAGTAAGCGACTAGGTCAAAGTCTCAACTGAACAAAGAAAAATCTGAACAAAAATATATTTTTTCTCATAAATCCGCGTCTAGGGAAATCCCAGCCGTCACTGCCGCGACCGTAAATAGGAATTCAAATTGTCTGCTCATTTCAGAATCGGATTGTGGAGCCACGACTACGCCACAATACAAGTAATAGACTGCGCGATCGGCGGCGACGCGAGCTTCTACTCAGTTCATTGCGTGATCCAAGTCGTCACTTCATAGCGGCCAATTCACAAAACACGCAATATATTAGAGAAATATAGCATAGACGTGACCATGCTACAGTCTGTGGTAAGATATGAAACGTCGATTGTAATGGATGAATGGAAAATTCGGCGGGTTTTAAGAGGATTGTGATCTATTTTGTCAGGTTGGCAGAATCTCGCGTGGGCGCGTTTTAAAAGGCAGATAATTTTTTATTGAAAAGAAGAATTTTATAAGTTGTTGTATGGTTTAGGTGGCTGTGAAAAAATCATTATCCCACAACATTACTTTCGGGTGTAAAATGACGATAAAGAGACATCTTGCAAATAAAGTCGCTTTTAAAGTAGTTTTTATTGAGTCTTGGTGTGCTATTAATGTATCAAGAAATATGTCCAATACATACGTCGTTAATACATACAAAATGACGTCAAGGGGCTGTTTCACCATCCATTGATTAGTGTTAACTAACGCTTAAATGTGATGCAGTCTCCGTCTATTCGAACAAAACAAATAGAGACGGCATCACATTTAACAGTCAGTTAACACTGTACGTTACATTGGGCAGATATAATTAGTAATATGTGCATTAAAACCTCCTGCACATATCAAAAACATACTGGCTGAATGAACTTTCCGCTTTCTCCCGCACGGCGGCGCCACCAGTCAGTTGCGCAAAATTGACAGCTCGAAATGAATGCCGGCCGGCGCGCGCTCTTTTAAATTATTCATAAAAAACTCTGAAAGTGCTGTGATTGTGTCTTAAATGTGTCCCTGGGACTGAGGAATAGAGCCAGAACAAACTGTAAGTGAAACCTATATCTTGCCCAATTCGGTTTTGCTAATTATTTTCAATATTCAAATGTCGTAGTTCAAACATTTTGGTCCTTCGAACCGGATCCTCAGTTTGCAAACTAAATACACATTCATACACATAAAACACACATTTCACGCAGTTTTAAGGTAACAGGCTTATTTCTAATCTAAGTTATTTACCTAGAATAATACGTATAAAATAAACGTTTTCAATTTTCGTTCTTTGCAACGCGTCGCGCGCGTCTTTTGTTTTTTAATTCGAAATGGACGAAAAAGAATTCGATGTCGAACAACTTATTAACAAAAAAGAACTGCTTTTTATACGATGTCAAACGTTATTTGAACTATCCAAATCAACTCCACCAGAGCGTTTAACCGAATTTAATTTGCGACTTAAAGAACTTCATTCGACTCGGGAATGTTTCGAACAATGCATATTCGAGTTAAATTCTTATAATAAGAAACAAAACCCGAAATTTAAACCAAATTATCAAGAAATTCAAACCTTTGACGACATGTATTTCCGTATTCTGAGTGTAGCGGAGGCTAATAGCGACACTTGGCAATCGTGTGACGGCAGCGGTAGCGGACCTTCGTCGCGCTCCGCGGGCCGCGGCCCGGGCGCTGCCGGGCCAGACTCGCGGTCGGCTAAGCCGCGGCTGCCTAAACTAGAATTGTTCCATTTCAATAGCAAATTAGAAAACTGGCAAACATTCTATGACACGTTTACGAGTTTAATTCATAACAACAATGATATTACGAACATTGAGAAGTTTTATTACCTGCTCTCCGCAGTCAGCGGTTCGGCATTGACTGTGGTCAAAGGGATGCCAGTGACGGCCGATAATTATCCGATAGTATGGGCTTTGCTAGTCAAAAAATTTGAGAACACTCGTGCCTTAGCTACGAGCTATTTAGATCGGCTGTTTCAATTTAAGCCTTTGTCAACTGAGTCGGCTACTGGTCTAAACACATTTTTACAAACGTATCAAGAGTGTGTTAAAGCATTGAAACTTTTGAAAATCAGTAACCTATCGAGTTTCATACTGTTTTATATGGGATTGCGAAATTTAGACCCCGTCACTAGGCGCGAATTCGAACAATCTGTAGATCAAACCGATATACCTACTTACGAACAGCTGATTAATTTCGTGGAGAAACAGGCGCGTGTTTTGGAAATGTCTGAGGTTAAAATTAGTACATCAAAAATTCAGTTTACGCCTAAGAGTGTTCCTAACACCTCTGCAAAGCCGAATTTTGTTCGAACAAATAATAATAATGCTGCTAATTACAGTAGTGCACCGAAGCAGTTCCAAAAGCCGTGCTTGTCAGCTGTGAGTAAGAATAATAGCGAACGATCAAATAGATGTCTATTTTGCGACAAACCGCATTCAACTTATCGATGTTTCGAGTTTTTTGATTTAACACCGGTGCAGCGTCTTGACAAAGTGAAACAGCTTCAATTATGCGAAAATTGCTTTCGTCAGCATTCGTTGTCCGAGTGTACGTCAAAAGTGCGTTGTGTGCTGTGTAAACAACCGCACCATCACAGTATTCACTTAGATACAGTTCCAACTGTTCAAAATTCATCAATTAATCAAAACGGTTCAAATAGTCAAAACATTTCAAGTATTCAAAACGTTTCAAATGGTCAAAATCAAAGTCAAAGGTCAATGCCAAACGTCGGCTTGACTTGTTCGTCAAATTCAACCGTGCTGTTAGGCACTGCCATGGTGCACGTCGCAGATCGATGGGGAACTTACCACGCCGTACGTGCAGTCATTGACAGCGGTGCCATGTCCGGTTATATGACAAAAGAGTGTGCCCAGCGCCTGGGTTTGTCTCGACGCAAGTGTCAGTTTGAACCCATGGGTCTGGGAGGTGCGCCAGTGCAAGATTTCGGTCTGGTTACATGTTCAATTAAACCACGAAACTCATTTGGTCCGGTGCTTAGCACTGATACTGTTGTCGTAAGTAATATAACTAGCAACTTACCTACAGTAACCTTGTCAAACAAAGTTATCAATAATTTCAAAAATCTCGAGTTAGCTGACCCGAACTACTTTTCGGCGGCTCCAGTTGACTTGTTGATCGCAGGTGACTTATTTCCCTACATTTATGACGGTCAAAATATACTACCACGTGACCCGGGTTTGCCCGTCGCGATGCATTCCATATTCGGATATGTCATTACTGGTCAGACAGTACTGAGTGACGATTGTGAGTCAAATACAGCCTCGCTCAACTTGTTCTCTGCTAATAAAACTAGTAGTATCGATAAAATCATGAACTCTTTCTGGGAGACTGAAAAAGTGCCGTATGACGTCACTAAAAAACCAGAAGATTTGTATGTCGAACAATTGTTCCAAAACGAACACAGTCGCGATACTACGGGACGTTATACAGTGAAGTACCCGTTCAAACCCAGTTTTGATCTCGGCGATTCGACTCCACAAGCGTTACGTCGTTTCAACAATTTAGAAACAAAGCTGAATCGTCTTCCGGAACTTAAGGAAGAATATAATAAATTCATGTCCGAATATGAAAGCCTTGGTCACATGACTTGCGTAGGTGATTTTGGTACTGTGGATTCTAAGTACATAATTCCTCACTTTTGTATCCTCCGACCGTCAAGTACCACGACAAAACTTCGAGTAGTTTTTGACGCCTCATGCAAAACGACAAATAATAATTCTTTAAATTCAGTCGTTTACGCCGGTCCTAAGCTTCAAGCAGATATTAACGAGATTTTAATAAATTTTCGTATACATGAAATCTGCTTGTCAAGTGACATTTGTAAAATGTTTCGAATGACCTTGATCGAAAAATCTCAACGCAATTACCAACACATCTTGTGGAGGTTTCAACCTGATCAACCTTTAAAAGTGTATGAGTTAAACACGATCACATACGGCGTTGCTAGCAGTCCGTACCTAGCGATCAGAGTCCTGCATCAGCTGGCTGACGACGACTGCAAGAAGTATCCTTTAGCGAGCAAGGTTCTAAAAAAGGGTTTCTTCGTCGATGACCTTCTGTGGTCAGTGAGCAGCTATGATGAAGCAGCTAGGCTACAGGATGAACTGTTAGAGTTGCTGAGTGGAGGAGGATTTCTGCTTCGTAAGTGGGCCAGCAACTGTCCCCAGGTACTGGCTCGGGTTCCAGCTGATCACCGCGAAACGCCCATTGCATTCGAGGATGACAAGGACCTATCCATAAAAGTTTTAGGTCTGCAGTGGCGACCCGCCGAAGATGTGTTTTCCTTCGTATTCCATCCACTTCCAGCTTCACAGGCGATCACCAAGCGTAGTGTCTTGTCACAGATAGGTCGTCAGTATGATCCCTTAGGTTTCGTGGCTCCTTGCATATTCTACGCGAAATGCTTCATGCAGAAACTCTGGCTCCAACAGCTGGGTTGGGATGAGCGGCTGCCTCCGGAACTGGAAAAGGAGTGGCTCACCTACATGTCAGAGCTCCCGCTGTTGTCGAATTTTAGCCACGAGCGCCAGGTTACTGTCAAACAGCACAGCTACTACCAGATACTAGGATTCTGCGATGCTTCAGTTCAAGGAATAGCTGCGGTCATCTATTTGCGTAGTTTTAACAATCAAGGTAATTCGAAGGTCAGTCTAGTCATTGCAAAATCCAAGGTTGCACCCTTGAAGACAGTGACCATTCCACGTCTCGAGCTAATGGCTGCGCATTTGTTAGTCAAGTTAGTCAAATATACGAAGTCAATATTGTCTGAACGAATTCCTGTTCATGAAATACTCTTGTTTACCGATTCCTCTGTGGTGCTGAGTTGGTTGAATACACCCAGTTATAATCTCAAAACCTTTGTGGCTTCGCGTGTTTCCAAAATTTTGGAGACCGTGCAAAGCGATTGTTGGTTTCACGTGAGCGGCGCGTCCAACCCCGCTGACGTGTGCTCGCGCGGAGCGCTACCTTCCGTGCTGTTATCGACAGCGGAGTGGCTCGGAGGACCGAACTGGCTAGACGCACCAAGAGAGAATTGGCCAGTAAAATCAATAGATCAATTTAAATCGGCAAATGTGCCAGAACTCAAAATTCCATGCGCGACTTTGGCTCAAACTAGCGTGCAAGACACAACACGTGATTCAAACCTTGTTTATGATTTAACCGAAAAATATTCGAGTTTTAGCAAGCTTCAAAAGGTCTTAGCGCGTTGTTTTCAGTTTATTAACAATTGTAGATCGACGAAGTCTAATAGGAACACAGGTCCTTCGTCTCTATCAGATTTAAAGAACGCACACGATGTGCTCATTAAATCCGTTCAGCGAGAGCATTTTGCAGCTGATATCCAAGCAATTTCCAATGGTTACAGCTGTAGTTCTTCACTTAAAAGGTTAGCACCTTATGTCGACCCCCTCGGTTTTCTCAGGGTGGGGGGTAGGTTGTCTTTCGCCGAACTACCGTATCAAAAGAAGTATCCATTATTGCTTCCTAAAAAGTGCAACTTTACAAAAATTCTTATCGACTATTTCCATAAAATTTATTTACATATCGGTCCGCGTACATTGCAATTAAACGATTATTTGCACACGCTGCAGCAGCGACAAAAATGGCATAGGAATTGTCGTAATATTCAAGTTGATGAACTCGTTCTTATGCATGCTGACGCTCCTCCGCTTCAATGGCCTCTCGGTCGCGTGACGGAACTTTATCCAGGAGCTGATGGAGTTGTACGGGTGGTAAAAGTAAAAACCCAGAATGGCGAATACACGCGACCCGTTGTAAAGCTTAGTCCACTTCCCATGGAATTGGATTCAGCATAATTTTTATTTTTCTTTGTTTCTTTGCATGAATTTGACGCAAGAAGGTGTCAAATTTATGACAATTTTAGGTTCGAAATAAGTCATTTATTTTACTCAATTAACAGCTACACGTGTTTAGTTCACTAAGTCAACAAATACTTACACTATACAGTCCACTTACCTTATTCAATACCATCCCTGGTTTGGTTTGTAAACTGGGGAATCTGGGGTAGATTCCCGGTGGGGGGTTTATGTACGTTACATTGGGCAGATATAATTAGTAATATGTGCATTAAAACCTCCTGCACATATCAAAAACATACTGGCTGAATGAACTTTCCGCTTTCTCCCGCACGGCGGCGCCACCAGTCAGTTGCGCAAAATTGACAGCTCGAAATGAATGCCGGCCGGCGCGCGCTCTTTTAAATTATTCATAAAAAACTCTGAAAGTGCTGTGATTGTGTCTTAAATGTGTCCCTGGGACTGAGGAATAGAGCCAGAACAAACTGTAAGTGAAACCTATATCTTGCCCAATTCGGTTTTGCTAATTATTTTCAATATTCAAATGTCGTAGTTCAAACAAACACTAATCAATGGATGGTGAAACAGCCCCTAAATATCTTTTCTATAGTATGTAGATCACGATTAGTTATCTTTAATGATTTCAAATATTTTATTAAATCAAGCTTAATTTATGCAAGAAATCTGTGTTCATGAAGTTCTACCCAAATCACACAAAACTCCACAGAGTCTAACATCTGGTAGCTCGGTAAGCCGTTGTGTGAGGATGAACTCTGTTTAGGTTCGAAACGTATCAGTGAACTGTGGTGGTGGTAGTTGGCTTTTTGTGATTTGTGTGTGTGTGTGTGTTCTTACAGTGTGGACGTGAAGCACCCGCATACACACTTTTTTGCACAGGCAGACGTAGCTAACATAAAGTCGTGGGTGAACTAAGTAATTGTTTTTAGTTCACCTGAGTCTATACTAGTCTACTATGCTGCCATTTATCGTATAACACTCCGTGGCAACATCATACCTAGTGTCATCCACAAAGACGCGTGATTTTGTCAAAATTAGCCATTAATGACATTGTAATAAGAACCACGGCACGCGTCATCGTGAATGACTCTACCTGTACAGACCATGGTGACCGTGTCATGAAATTACCTACATCTATGCCATGCCTATGCCTAAGGCCATATTGCCTAACGCTTCTGGCGCTCGCGATCGCAATAAAATGACAGATTTTCCATAAACAATCTGTCATTTAATTGCGATCGCGAGTATCAGAAACGTTAGGCAATACGGTATCGGATCTGAATTCTAAATTTAGTTTAGGTAGAGTTTAGGCTTTATCAAATATTTAGAAGACTAAGTATTTGTCGGGTGGTATAATTGAACGGGATACTGTGACGAGGGTTTATGCATAAAGTCCTCAAATTCACTACAGTTTTATTCTTTCCAGCGGTGTGCTGGTAAACAACTCGATATCGATTCCCACCGAGTTACCCAATTTTTTTACGCGATGTAATGAATTTCGAAAACTCGGATCGAACCATCGTATCGAAGACGTATGTAGACAGAAATGTCTTCTGTCTCTGTTTAACTTTTGCAATCGCCATATCCATCCCAGACAGTTTTATTTGTAGAATATCTTTATCCAGATAGACTTTTTCCATAAAATGTGGATATTTTTAAAAAGTCGGAGTAAAGTAAACAGATTGAAGCATAATGGAGCTGGATTACGAGAAGAATGTTTTCAGACTAGGTATTATTTTACTACGCTTACGCTTTTGGCGTACAAATGGAGTAATGCTGGTAAAATGTTTTCGTTTTGAGAACCAAGCTAAAGTATTAAGCGTTAATAAAATATACCAAGAAAAGAAATTGCATTATCAACTTAAGTTTGAATGCTCTTTAAAGATCATTATTAAAGATTATGAAGTAGTTGGGAGACTGAATTTTGTTTGGAGTATTTTGGATATTTTTTTTAAAGATACGTACAAAATTAAAAAAAAGTAAAATGTAAAGAAAAAAATACTTATAAAGATAAAGAAAAGAAAATTATTATTATTAAAACTAAACCAAAAAAATACTAATAAAGATAAAGAAAAGAAAATTAGCCGCATTGAACTAGCCCCCTATTTTAAAAGTCCGACACGATACTGCCGACTCCCTACAATGATGACAAACCTGTTGAAATTACTGATCTTACTATTACGGGTAAGATTTTCACGGAAAAAAACCATTGTACGACAATATTTTTATACCTAGTGCCATCCACGAAGACGCATGATTTTGTCAATATTAGACATTAATGACATTTACATTTACACCGACATTTATTTATTTATTTACATTTATTTATTTTTGTTGTGCCAAATTCAGGTAAATAAATTTATTCTTTTCTTTTCTTTTCTTTTACATTGTAATAAGAACCACGGCACGCGTCATCGTGAATAACTTTTTTTTTATTCGACTGGAAGGCAAACGAGCAAGTGGTCTCCTGGTGGTAAGAGATCACCACCGCCCATGAACATCTGCAACACCAGGGGTATTGCAGATGCGTTGCCAACCTAGAGGCCTAAGTTGGAATACCTCAAGTGCCAGTAATTTCACCGGCTGTCTTACTCTCCGCGCCGAAACACAACAGTGCAAGCACTGCTGCTTTACGGCAGGATTAGCGAGCAAGATGGTGGTAGCAATCCGGGCGGACCTTGCACAAGGTCCTACCACCTGCAAAACTCTACCTATACCTCTAATTGGTTCTGCGAAACAAACCCATACAAAAGCCGCTTCGCTAAGTAAATAACGGAATTGCTGTTTTTTCAACCATAAACAAACACGAGTAAAACAAAATGGAACCGAAATTAGATTTACGAGGTTTCTGATGATTAATCTTCTTTCCCTTTCTATCCTGCGGGCGAGAGGGAGACAGATGTCCACTTAATTAATTAATTAGCTAGAGTTGGATTACCGTAATGAAAAATGCTTTCCACATTTTTTGTGGAGAGTGGGAGCGAACTTTTTTTAGGGTTCCATTGGAGGAAAAAAGGTTTCAATAAAATTGATAAATGATTATTGATCTCTTTTTCAGAATGAGTTTATTTTAATTGGATGAATTCTGCTTAAATAGAGTACCTATTCTTAGTCATATTTTGAATGCGAATATAAGTTTATTTGGTGCTGCTCATACTTAAAGTACTTAACCGATCGTGGTGATTTGGTATGGAAAAAGACATAACTGTTAATATACCTTCCATCTTGAAAAATTCTATAGTTCCCACATAGTTCCCACAATAAACGAATACTTCACAGATAAAGTCGACAACAGCTGCTATAAAATAAATGCAAAAGTATACGTGTACGTGTTTTTGTTACTCTTTCACATTAAAACAGGACGGAATTCATAATGTAAGTACGTCCTCGAGCCGAAAGTATGGAAATAAAGTTATTTTTCTTAAGTTTATGTTTCCATTTTATTGTGTATTGGTAACGCAAAAACTTACTTTAGGCAGACTCAAAAGATTAATACTACACCCACCCAGTGCACTAAAGCATCAGAATAATATATTGTAAAAGAGTAAAACAATATATAAATTTGGGAGAAGTTACAAATCGACCTTTTTAATTATCTTTCTACGAATGGTGAATTTATAATTATACTAAAGATATTTTGAGTTATAAAATTTTGAAAAATTAAATTTTTAGTTTTGCTCTTTTGTTTTCGAATGGCAAATAAAATAAAATAACGGTTTTCTAATGGAAAGCTAACAACATTATAAAGCTTGTTTCCAAACTTTTGGCCTAGGGTGTAAGGTAAAATTTCAGGTTACGTAGGCTACGAGACTCCTACGGGGTTCTAATCCAGGTCTAAACCTATCACTAAACTGAAACAAACTTATAATTTAGTGAACACCGCGATGTAGTTGGAGATTACCACGAGAATAGGCGAGGCGATAAAAAAAAAACTGTTTAGTCCGTCAATTAGACAATTAAAAAATATTGTGCACGTATTTTTTCTTTTGTATGACAAACAAAGAATGACGAGGATACAGTGCTTAGAAGTTTCGAGTGAAGTCACTATATGGTACGATTTTTACCTTATAGTGACGTCACAAGCCCCACTCCGGAAGTTTGATGAAACTTTTGTCGATTTTTAAAAAATTTAATTTGGTAAACCAAAAAATACGTGTCCCATATTTTTCCATAATTTAACTGTCGGACTAAATAGAACGATATATTTTTAACCCAGTCGTCATCCCTAGTATAAAAAATCCCAAAATTAAAAAAAAATGCTAAACATAATACACGCGAGCCAAACCGCGGGTAAAGACTAGTATCTAACTAAAACAAAACAATAACAGCAAAGGTAGCAAAAACTTTTTCTTATTAAGGTCCCTTTATAGCCTGCCTGGATGAACGAGGCTATGGAATTAAGAAAATATCAGGCTACGCCGTAGCATCTGCTACGAGTGGCGTAGACCTGGCCCATTACATAAGATTGCCGTCTACGACCGGTTCATAAAAGTTATGACCTAAGGAATCGTTACTAGGAAGGTCCTCTAGGTTATTTCTTTGGAGAGTTACGTGGTCCTATAGTGCAGAGTAACTATTTTAGAATAGTAGTTATAGGCTGTTATGGGGTCTCTTGTTTATCATTTATTATTCTTGATGTTTCATTTCAGTGTTAAAGTTAATGATCAGTTTTCGTAGTAAAAGCCCTTCTTAGCGAAGGTGGACAGGTGACGAGTTCAACCAGACGCGGTATTGTTTTATCATTACCGTGTCTATAACATACGAGCAAAATATAAATATTTTCACTATAGTAGTTTCACATAAATTTTTTTAAAAGGGTCTAAATTTTATAAGAGTTTGGTATAGTCTATTAATAAAAAATATAGGTAAATCTGGCAAAACATTATTTAACCGTGAACTTAATACTGTAGCGTCACGCGAGCCAGCACTCGATGTTACTTACACGGAGTTATTGCAATATGCCGGTCTGTTATTTATGGGATACAACACGTTTGACATTATTTGCTTGTTTGTAACCCCCGACGCAAATGAGCGGTGTTATATTTGACCGCTATGTGTGTCTGTTTGTGGCACCAAAGCTCCCAAAATGGATGGGCTGATTTTAATGCAGACTTTTTTAATCGAAAGTTAATAATTTAATTGTATTGGTTCTTCACAAAGTTTCATTAAAGTCTGTTCAGCTTTTTTTTACTACAGAGTAGCATGGCAAACAGGTTGTAGTTTATAAATAAATAGGGCTACGTCCAGCCAGGGCGGAAACTTTGCTTTAGCGTCCCGTTGATATCCCATACATATATCAAAGAAGTCATCTTGAAATTTATTGTGAAAAAGTTCCACACAGCCACTAAGCTGCACGTAGGCACGTAGGAAACTAAATTAGCCAAGACAGGAACTGTCTCGGCAATCGAATTAGCAGCCGCACTATCTCATTCCCGTGCCGTAATCGGATTTGCGGAGTTTATTCGGAAATAAGGGTACCGACCGCGTAGGAAGAATTAGGGGTTTATAAGGAGCAGGCCAGTAGGGGAAGTGACGGCAATACGAGTATGTATTTTCAATGTAGACTATGGCATAGGGCGGCCACGCTGTACAAAATACACGTTCTTGAATCTACATAGGCACGACGACGACTGTACACGCTTCAATGTGTGCGTGAGATACACAGGGCTGACTATCGAAAACCCTATAGTACTATAAGTGCTACCAATGACATTTTAAAGGTACTTATGTGCAAATAAATGTAATCGTTAACCTTACCTATTTACTTAAACCGACTTAAAATGTGTCCGTCTGTGTATTTAAGCACTATTATTTTCAATTACAAAAGATATACGACTACAAACTTAAAATAATTATTCGGTAGGTAGTTTTTTCATGTATTAATCGCGATAATTTCAGAAATCATTATTTATTTAGAAAAAGGAAGTAGGTAGGGTACCGTTACCATTTCGCAAAATTATTACTCCCGAACTTAGTGCCGTGCGGCCGACATACATAGCGTTGCGCACCTGACTGCTTTCCTGCTGTTTTCCTGCAATCTGCGTTTGAGGGGTGGGGTAACTCGAACCGGTGCGGGGCGGAACGTGGCCATTCTGTACGTTAGCACTATTCTATATTCTGTGCTATAGGTTCTCTACGTAGGTGACCGCATAATCGTTTATGGCTGAATGAGGTTCACCCTTACCTTCACTGCTTATCGGAATGTCTGGTCGATGCTGACAGAGAAAGCACAGCATAAACCGCTTAGGGTCTCTACCAGTTATACCGAGTCACGTCGCGTATACACTTGACATTACGTTTCTGACACGTTAATATTACGATCATGACAATAGAGATCTTTATTAAACATGAAGCTACCGTGAGACTCGCTCATATTAAATGATATTATAACGGATAACACGGCTGAAATCGACTTTAGCTCGACATGTTTCGGGTTAATCCGTAACATTTCGTCTAGAGCAACGCGGCTGAGCGGTGGCGCGCGTGTTGAAGGGTTACGGATTAGCCCGAAACATGTCGAACTAAACTCGATTTCAGATGTGAGTTATTCGTTATATATATTATCATTTAATAGAGACCTTTTCTTTTGTTTATATAAAGTTATTCGTAACTACGAGTATTAATAATAATATCATAATGTTATTTCCCAAGCCTGAGGGTGCCGGGCGTAACAACACACCTCCACATTCACTCGTCCTTTGATCCAGAAGGGCTACTCGGAAACACGAAATTCGAAGTTCGTATCGTGCCGTCCCTCTCACTCTCGTATTAAATGAGATAAGCGTAGGCGGGACGGTACGATACGAACTTCGATTTTCGAATTTCGTGGTAGCCTTGCAGAAATGAGATGGAAGTAACTTCGAACTTTCAAAGAGATGCCTATTTCGATGATACATTAATATTTCTTAACTAATAAGTGTCGATTTATTTCCTAAATTAGTAATTTTAATATACTTACCAAAGCAAGATAAATGTCCTAGTGTTCGACATGCTGACCCAATAGGTGACATCAGACATCCCTGCAGTCATCTTTATTGCTATGACATCGACAGTGACCACAAGCCTTTTGCCTAACTCATTTGGATTTTTTTTTCTTATCCAACTTTGTAGTGTGGAGTATTAGATAGGTCTTTTTAAACTACTCGTATTAGGAGATTGCTAGAACGATTTTTCGATTCAGTGATTTTTTTGCAAAATATTCAACTATAAAGTGCAAATTTTCTTTAAAATTGAGAGTCCCCTCTAAAATCTAAACCGGTGAGTGGAAAATTTTGAAAAAATTCAGGATGGTTGTAAGTATATCAAACTTACAAGGAAAACTATAACGGTTAATTTTTCTTGAGAATTATTCGTAGTTTATGAGTAAATAGCAGCCTATGGTATAAAATATACCTAAACTTGGAATATTCCGTACAAAATACGAAATCCTTAGCAAAATATTACTTATTTTTTTCGTAATGACCGCGGAACTCTATTTCAGGCGTGTCCGACACGCTCTTGGCAGTTTTTCTACTTATTCGCTTTAAAATAAGTAATAATAAATCCGACGGTAATCAAATTTTAATATCGCTAGATTAATTAAAACATAATTTAGTCTCAAGAGCCGTTTAATGAGTCAAGGCGTTCGTCGCTTTCTATTAACCAATGAGCGTGAAACAAATTTGTTTTCCAAATATAAATTGGAGCCGACGAGCGTTCCGTTATAAAGTCAAAGGTGCTCGTACAAAAGGGACTTGACATGATTGCATAATTAATATTTAAAAATGTTTGGTGAACGGTAAAACCCACGAGGTTTTTAGGACCGATAATTAAAATGCTGATTTGTATTTTTAATATTTCTACTACTTAAGTCGTTGATAAATTAGGTATAGAAAGTTATGAGTAAAGTCACAATGAGTCAGTCAGTTAGAGATTGAATGTTTGAAAACTTAAAAAAAACAACTAATGTATTACTTGTGTATTTTTAAGGTATTTAGGTGTATCTTCATCGCTGTATTTTCCTGTTTTAACTAATCTCAAAATGAAATACGTTAAAAGTTCTCTTTATTGATCACCTCTCTGTAGAAAACAGGTACCTACCTGCAGAAAAAATCGCAAGATAAGCAATAGATGGCCTTATCGCTTCAATGTTATCTCTTCCAGGCAATCTTAATGATATAGGTAATTGGATGCTTTTTTTTCAGGAGATTCTCCCAACTCAAGTTAGGTTAATAACAAAAAATTTGACTTAAAACTATTTTATTTTGTAAATAAAATTAAAATTGAGAAACAATACGTTAATTGGAATAACAACATAAATTCAGTGTATAATCGGTGCGTATAGCCAAAAGAAGTGGTTTTAAATCCCATCTAGCGCAACGGAAAACTTAATCGTTTTACTAATAAAACAGATATTTATTATTTATAAATTTTCTTTGAAGTAGTCTATAAAATATGAAACACATCACCCTAAATCGTAAGCTCATTATTAGTTTTTCCACCGCTTTACTAAGCTAACATTGCATAACGTTCAAAAGACAATCACACAGATATCCAATCGCACTTTGATAATTTGTATTTCATCGGTTTGTTTGAGTGCATGCGGGCGCAATCATGATAACGTGGAGTGTTCGATTGACCCAGATAACACGACGACTTTAAAAGCTGTTCGAGTAGTGATAATCGGTCGAATTATCAGTATCGGGTTCCACTGTGTCGTGCTAGAGAAGAACCAATGTGGCCGGGATGGAAAAAATGCACGGGAAAGGAAAATACTTTACAAACTTTAAGTAGCGGCGCAAGATCAAAATTTTTCGAGGCTTTATGACGGCATATCACACATTACATGACGAATGTTTAAATCACTAAATGATCAAAAAAAGCAAGAAATTTTCGAGATGCGAGGCGCCATAGGCGGTTGGCCCACGTTGCCTACCCCTAGCGCAGTGGTGGGCAAACTTTATTCCTGGGGGGGCCAAAAAGTTACAGATATTTTACAGGAGGGCCAGGATTACACCGTGATATTTTTTCCAAATAATGAAATAATATACTGTAGGACGATCAAAATAATAACCATCGCCATATAGACAGAGAATATGTAATAGTACTTCCGTGATATAGTACCTACACTATTCACTTGAAAGGAACGTCGGCGGGCCGCATTAAATCCCTTCGCAGGCCGCAATTGACCCGTGGGCCGTACTTTGCCTATCACTGCCCTAGCGTATCCTGTGCCTTTACTGCTCTTCAGAGCTACCACATGCTTTGTTCTTGTGATAAGGTCGAGTTCAAAAAGTTGATAGTTAAATAAAATGGGTATGAAAGTTGTACGTTTTGAAATAAAATTTAACTAACCATAATGGTATGGGTAATTGTCGTGTCATAACGGGACTTTTTCAAGTTGATGGTTTTGTGAGGTTGACTGCCATTTAACGTGGTCCAACATTTTAATCTCCACCTGGTAGAAGTGACGTAAAATATAAGTATAATAAATTAATTGATTCAGACCGGAAAGATTCATAATATTAGCACCTTCCTAGTGAATTTTACGACTAATTCAATATTCGTATTTCAGAACAGACATTTTATTTTAATTAATTTTTAATTAATTAGTAAAAGATAAAGTAACGGCTGAAACATCAATTCCTGCAAAGAAAGGATTTAAAGAAAAATATCTCCAGGCCATCGAAAACGGGTAGCATTCTAATAATTTCTGCCAACATTCTGTTTACATTGCTCTTGGCTACATTTGATTGGTTAGAAATACTCAGTATTGATGTTTTAAATGAAATCAATCCAGCAAGACAGAAAGTTATCTTTTTCCAAAAGAGTTTCTACGCAGTAGCGCTTCATACTTATTGTTTTATTGGTTCCTTGAATGACAAAAACTCCATTTTTCAAATCAGTTTCAAGAATAACGCCACGTGCTTCTTCATGATCATTATCATCGGTCTATCTAAGTCCACTGCTGGACATAAGCCTTTCCAATTGCACGGCACTGAGCACGATCTTCGGCCACGCTCATCCAGTTCTTACCATTCTTACTCGTTTACCCCAGCGGTATCGGTTCTTCGGCTGATATGGCCGGCACGGTAACTTCAGTTAGCTTATCCGGCGAGCTACAATGACTTTAGTTCTCTGTCGGATCTCCTCTCTTGCGCTGTGCTTGTTGCCGTTTGTGAATTCTAATCCACAGTCTCTATGAACTTTCACAATAAATTAAATAAAAGTACTTATTTTATGATTACCTTGCTTTCAATTTCAATGAGTTAGTGACTTATGTTGTTTAAGTCAAGTCTCTAGTCTAGCCAGATAGACGCGGAGCTTCCAGACTTCCCGATAACCGTCGCTTATCTACTAACTAAGTAGTAAGTTAATATATTTTTTACCAATGCATTAAATCATCTGCCAAATTTTGCCGTTTGATAAAATACAGGGTTTTTTATTTAATTCTATAAAACACCTAAATAAATTCAGACCTAGTAGTTCTAGTTCCGAGTCAAAAGATACCTATTGTTACATTGTTAGGAATCTGGGTTAAATACTGCGTCAATAGAAAGATGATGGACCTTCTCAAAAATCGTTAGTCGCTGCCGCTTCCATGTAAGTGAGAATCCTTAAAACACGCGTATGTTTTTAATTTTACAATAGGCATTCTCGGTAATCGTTTAATAGTAAAATAGTCACAACATGGTTTGTTGGTGGTGAAGTTATTATGATTATTTTTGTAATGTCTTTGTAGAAATAATTTGAGGAATTCTTTTCTCGTTCGATATTGAACAGAAGAATATTTTCAGACGGTATTTTCATTACAACGGTGCTACGTATTGAGTATAACATAGTTGATAACATAAACACACGACGAAAATTATCCTAATCTGTAACTCACTCTCAAAGTTAAAAGCTTTATCCATTTTTAAATTACTTGAATATTTACAAAAATAAAAATGCGAATAGTCGACAAAACTATATTATTGCGCATTATTTACGTAATAAAATGAATCCCAGCCATTATTTTCGACTGACGGTCCTAAATGCAAACTAAATCAATTGCTTTATTTTCCATGACTTTCGATTCTTAGCATAAAGGCATAATATTATTTTACTTACAGGACTCGACGGGCGAGATCACAGGACCGTCGGGCGGCGCCAATATCTTCATCGTGATGGCCCCAGGCAAAACGCTACTGGACACCGACACTTTGACGCCTTACGAACACTTTTCAATCCAAAAACTCCTTTTTAAAGTCCAAATACGACGTTGAGCACGCGATAACGTATCGGCCAACAGGCTGTTGTGTCCTGCACTATCGATTGGAGGCGAGGGTAGGCGAGCATGCGCGCGTCTCGGCCGCGCCTGCGCGCTGCGTCCGCCATCTTTGTGCGGAAAGACGTCATTTGCCGCCAATTGTACGGTTTGACAGCTGACAGATACGTTTCCGCTAGCCGGGTGACGTTTTAAAGCCGTTTCCTGCAGCGCTTTTTGCTTTATTTTAATTGAGATTGTATTGCTTTTCAACTAGCTTTTATTTAATTTTTAAGTTGCAAAGTTGGATTGTTCAGGTAAAATCAGTTAATCGTATTTCATCCAGTCAAAGTGACTGACTTGAAATTCGGCACGGATTGTCTGACAATGGATGTCTTGCAAATACAATCAGAAATAAAAGGTTATTACACAAATTAATGTGAATATTAATCCCATGGGAATTTCTAAAAATTATATCGTAGCGTAATAGTTAAGGGTTTGAGATATTTTTTACAAAAACTTATTACAATGTGAGATTTATTTCTTGCAGTTGTATACATTAATAAGTAGCTACATACTTTTACTTGGACCCTATGTGGTCTATGCTCCTAAATTATGTATATACTAGCTTTTGCCCGCGGCTCCGCCCGCGTGGTATTCGGTTATCGCGCGCTGTTCCCTCGGGAATTGTGCATTTATCCGGGATAAAAAGTAGCCTATGGCACTCTCGGGCCCATAAACTATCTCTATGCCAAAAATCACGTCGATCCGTCGCTCCGTTACGGCGTGAAAGAGGGACAAACATACAAACATACAAACACACAAACACACTTTCGCATTTATAATATTAGTATGGATTATGGATATGGATGGATACAGGCGAAATTGACAAGTGAGCTCCATTAAATTTAAATGTAGTGGTTTTGGGTTCGGAACATCGGGTAGCTTTTACTATGAGCTTAAGCTAAGTGCTTAGATTATATAGTCTAAGGCTAAGTGTTTGCTCCGAGTCTCTGGCCACTAATATCATGAGTTTAATATCCTCAGGGGCTGTTTCACTAGCCATTGATTAGTGTTAACTGACGGTTAAATGTGATGTCGTTTGTATTTATTTTGTTCGAATAGACGGAAACGGCATCACATTTAACCGTCAGTTAACACTAATCAATGGATGATGAAACAGCCCCTTAGTGAAATACCTATGCTTCAAGACGTACAATCCCCATCACCAATATCTGCCACAACAAGCGTGCATAAATATCTGATACGACTCTATTTCTAGGGTCGGTAGGACGTGTCAGATATTTTTCCACGCTCCGCTGTGGCAGATATTTATGCGGGTGATTGTATGTTAAATTGAATTTGAATAGGGCGATGTTATGCTGCTCATTTTATGTTAGGGTTACCTTTATTAGCAAGCAACTAACCAACTTCCCATGTAAAATATTTGTAGATTACTTCCAGTGGTCCTGAAATTGCACTGGATTGTCTTGCAATTTCGTACATTTAGGAGCTTCGGTGACAATGTAGGTAATAATCAAATATCGCCAAGGAAAACGGTACAGCTAGGTAGGTAAATACATATTGAATTTCTAATAAAAAAACAGAAGATGTTATAAATTAATTTTATTCAAAATCGTAAATAAATTTACATAAAATAATAAATATCATTACATCACGATAATCGATGTTAACTTGTTTGGCAGCGCGGCTGCGAAGTGGCGTGTGAATGTGTCCACAGCAGCACGAGCCTCTCTCTCTAACAGCGAGTGCGAGAGGGAGAGGATAGCTCGTACAGCTGTAAAGTATGGAGTGCGGGAGTTTAGTATCCGGCAAGCTCGGCGAAGGTGGAGTCCATCTCATCAGCCAGAGACTTGTATCGGTCCTTGTTGATGCCCAACTCATCTGAAACCGAAAAAAAAAACAATTAAAACCAAACTCAAACCCCATTAAGTGTCTGCTACGTATTCTGTGCGTATTACTAAATGCGTGAAATGAAAGACCGGATGTGAAGCAGACTTGAATTTTATAGCTTTAGTAGATAGCGGGAACGGATTAAAATTAATAATGTTACTTTATTCTCATGTTTATTGCGTAAGCGTCAGCTTTATATACTAACTATTTTAATTATCTAAATTATTAAGAAGAACCAGTACCTTGGAAGCATTGGCCCGCCGCAGGTGCAGCAAAGCGAAAGACATGTTAATCACAACACGAAAAGCGGGGCTTAATACTACGCGGTTTTAAGTATTTTGAACAAATAGCATAATGTAACTCAACAACAAATACATACAATGCAAGAACTGAGGCCGTATTCTCTAACGCTCTAAACTCCATTTCAATAGAATCTGACAATCCTGTAGACACTTCCAGCCAACTAATATGAACACCGGATTGCCTAGGTCTTGGTGAGGTGACTATTCTTCTTTTTTGATTCCTTTTAGATTATAATCACATCAACAAGGACATATATAATTAAGTGTGCCTGCGTTGGGGTGTCTTAAATATCTAGGAAATTTTCAGATTCTATTGAACTGTACTTTAGATGACGTTTGCGATCACATTCGCCATCTCTTTCTACCCTATCTTATATCGTTTGACAGAAACAATAAGGCACTCGTCTGAATCACAACAACTTTCGCCATTTCTTTCCGTCAAACGGTATAAGATGAGTGTTGGAACGATATCGGTATGTAGAGATGTGATCGTGAGCACCCGCGCTTCAGATAATACGGCCTCTGAACCTCAGATCATTAAGTATTTCAGTAAAATTTTAAATATAAATTCTAAAATGTTACGCTAACACAATTCGCGCTTTTAACACCAATGTATTAGGATCACAGGCGTCAAAGATCTTAAATTTGTTTTGTAACAGTCACTTGCATGCTTGCCATAATGCCATGGGCTTTGAAACAATTATGGACACAGTGACAGTTACAAATATTATTCATGATTTATACAGAAACTACACTGGACTTGTTGTTAGTCTAGTGTAACTCTGCAAGTCCTTAAATAATTTCTGTACCAACCGCGACTGTCTACGCAAATCCCCATTGCATTGGATTGTCGCCTGACATAATGCGTAGAACTTTATGCTAAATGTTCAATTTATTTTCCTTTATTACGACATGATTTTCAACAGCAACTTCTTTAAATTCGACAATTTCAAAAGCAGAAGAATATCACATCAAAAAATAATATGTAATATTAATACTTTTTACGGTATAGTCACCCACCGTATATTAGCAATTAAAAACCATGTCACTGAAATAAGGTATTTTTGTCTTTTTAGTTAATTCTCTAAAGATAGGATTAGGTTAGCATACAGTAGAAAATGATGGAACGATAGTGATTGAACGCTGATTCGTCGTCAGCATCAATGACCGAGAAGACATAAAGGGCAATTATACAACAGGCTATCTAGATTGGACTAAAGGGTGGGCGTGTGTTGGTATTGTCTTATTCTAAGCTAGGGCGGTTAGTATCCTGTGAGTTCGGCGAAGGTGCCGTCCAAGTCATCGCATATCGCCTTGTATTTCTCCTTCTCGGTGAACAACGCGTCTGGAAAATGTTGTTACGTGATAATAACGGGCCTTTCACACTAAAGGCAAGTCGAGTTAGACTTGCGGAATACGGAGGTTCGAAGCAGAGTTTGCTTGCTAGAATAAGTGCAGTGTAGTTTTAAAACCGGCCAAGAGCGTGTCGGACACGCCTAAAATAGGGTTCCGGAGCCATTACGACAAAATTAAGTAATATTTTTCTAAGGATTTCGTACTTTATACGGAATCTTCGAAGTATAGGTATATTTTATACCTTACGCTGCTATTTACTCATAAACTACTAATAATTCTCAAGCAAACTTAGCCGCTATAGTTTTCCTTGGAAGTTTAATATACTGACTACCATCCTGAATTTTTTCAAATTTTTCCACCCACCGGTTTAGATTTTAGAGGGGGGGGGACGCTCGATTTTAATGAAAATTTGCACTTTAAAGTTGAATATTTCGCAAACAAATGACTGAATCGAAAAATCGTTTTAGCAAACCCCTAATGGTTTTAAAATACCTATCCAACGATACCCCACACTATAGGCAAACCGCTTAACTGAGTCCTCGCCTGCGCGGTATAGGGGCGCGGGGGTAGGACGAGAAAGGGGAGTGAAGGCGGTGCGGGCGGCGAGCGTGAATAACGAGATACACAAGTGGCGAAACGTGCACTAGACAGTTCTAAAGATATGTGACGTCATGTTGGTTAACGAATGGTTTTTTCTGATTGCGGCAGAAGGAGGGTTTTGAGTTATAGTTAAAACTAATTTTCTTGACCGAATCGAGTAAGGTACTGGTAGGAAGTTCCGGACAAGATAAAGAATTTGGACTATACGACACAATACTACAATAATATGTACCTATGTCTATTTTTTGAAAGTCGTTTTTTTTCATTCAACTTAAAATTGCTGTTTTTTTTTCTAAAGTATTCGTATACGTTAAAAACCATTTCTTTGCACTGACTATTAATTTTATGTCCGAAGATATATCGACTCATCTTATCTCGTGTGTACCTCTCACAAAGCGTCCGTAGCCATTAGCACTTGCGATCGCTAGCCGCGGAGCGACCGGTATGAGCTGTGCGCTAAGAAGCGCCTGCCGCTCGCACCTCTTTCACTCCCCTTTCTCGTCCTACCCCCGCGCCCCTGTACCGCGCAGGCGAGGACTCAGTTAGGCGGTTTATCTATATAGGGTTGGATGAGAAAAAAAAAATCACCGCCACTTTACGTCTATGGGAAGTACCCTAAAAAAAATTGTTTTTGAATTTTTAATTGTACTGTTTTGTCGGCATAGTTTACTTATATATTCGTGCAAAATTACAGCTTTCTAACATTGATAGTCTCTGAGCAAAGCCGCGGACGGACAGACAGACAGACAGACAGACAGACAGACAGACAGACAGACAGACAGACGGACAGACAGACAGACAGACAGACATGGCGAAACTATAAGGGTTCCGTTTTTGCCATTTTGGCTCCGGAACCCTAAAAAGTAGGTTGAAATATGCAGCTTGCATTTTTATAACTTATTTATCAAAATGCGTGCCTATATATTATATATGTTTTTTTCGTTTTGTTTGCTTGGAGGCACTAGCTTTGAGCAGGGAAAAATGGAGACTTTATTTGCTGATACGTATAGACAAGAGTTCTTAACCTAATACAAGATTCTTAACAATACAAAGTTTCATTTCAAAAGATGTGTATCAAAATATGGAATAAGTGCACATGTCTTGAAATATTTTCTATTTTTATAAGTTCTTTTCTTATAATAAATCCACGAAAATTTTGTTGTAATGTAATGAATGACAAAGAAAAGTTCCAAGTATAAGTTTGATTAAAAAGCTTCTTCGGAGAAGTCATATGTTTCTCTTTGACTTTGTTAGATTAGGTAGCGTTAAATACTGCTTTGAAAGCATTAATATTTGTTGGTTTAATAATTATATTTTAGTAAAAACATATCTGTCATTTTGCAAGATATAATATTGTGTGATAGCCTTCAAAATTATTCCAGTAAATTCATTGTTGGTTAACCTGGTTTTAGTTTAGTAAAAGACAATATCTGAAATAATCAAGAACCTAGTCCATATCAATAAGAATGGTACCTATATCGAACCTTGACCCAATATCAATACAGTTTTTCATATATATTTATAGCGCAGAGATATTTCTCGATCGCTCTTAGTCAATACTTCTGCAATAATTTAATTTAAATCGACTCAATAAAACAAGAGTATTAAGACTGTATGTTACTTGTACCTACATCCTACACAAATTTAGATAGGAGTAGTTATTTATCCGAAATATAGTCTTAGAAGTGGACTCATAAATTTTTCGTCATAATTGGTAAAGCAAGTACAATTTTACAGTCTAGCGATGGTTCTGTTCAAAAATATAAATTATTATTGATACGGACACAGGTACTTCGAATTCCTTACCTTCAAGCCTGTCGACTTCCTTCTGCAGTTTCTTGACGGTCTTTTCGGCGTATTCGGCGCGCGCCTCAGCCTCCTTCAATTTGCCGGTGAGGGTTTTGAGTTGCTTCTTGAACTCCTCCACGCGCTGGTTGGCCTTCTCTTCGGATACTTCCAGAGATTTCAGGGAGTTACCTACAACCTGGAGGGAGGAGGATGGTGAGTACCATGCAAAGATATCATCTACGTAGCCGTCTCAATTCTACAAATATTTTTTTATTTTTCCACATTGGCTTAAAGTCCCCGATGCTAAATTGTAAGATCCTGCGTGTATCGTTTTACCTTCAACTCCTCCTCAAGCTCAGAGATCTTGGCATCTCCGGACTTGACACGGTCCTCAGCCACTTCCAGCTCGTCTTCAACGAAGGCCAGCTTGCGGGACACCTGGGGCAAAACGAGTCATTAAAATTCAGTTATTGCACCCCGTTCCCACATGCCGTCAAAATGTGGGGCACTCAATGACAAAAAAAAGGGAATGTTCAGTCCCATGGAAGTGAATAAAATGGAAATAGATCGGAATGGGTGATAGGCAGAATTATTTTCGAATTAATGGCCAGTCCAAAAGAGCAATAAATGGAACCTACCTCGTCGGACTTGCCGTCGGCGTCTTCAGCGAGCAGACGGGCCTCCTTGAGCTGGTTGGTGAGCTGGTCCATGCGCTCCTCGTCCTGCTGTGCCCTGTTCTCCAACACTTTGCACATGCTGCGGAACACAAGCTGAATTAGCTACACGTCAGGAACCAGTTACAAATAATATTTAGAGCGGTTAGTTCCGATGGAGTGTCGAAAAGTTTCTCAATGGGGGCTACGGCATAGATGTCGCTAGTGTCGCTGCTTAAGCGGCTAAATAAGAAACAAACAAGCTGAGATATGTGGTGCATAGGAGAAATTCGTGTCTGTACCGTTGTCCAGCGGTGGTGTAGCGGTATAGCACGCGGCACGGAATCCAGGTGGGTTCGATTCCCAGTGCTGGTCTTATTTTTCTGGTTTTTCTGTGCATCTGTATTTCAGTTCGGATTTTCGATATAGATTTTACGGGATGACCGTAAAAGTAACAAAAATTTGGAATTGAAATAAAAAATACAAAAAGATTCCAAAAACCAATCTTAATATTTAGGGCTTAGCAGCTTAAAAAATTACATCATTAATCCTGGATTAGGGATGAAAACTTCATACATTTTGACATTAGGTAAGATACCTACTTATGCTTGATGCGACACATCGCAAGCCAACACAACACACTGTACCCCTCTGACTCCTATGCTATTTTCCACGAGAGCGAGAGGGACGGGACGATACGAACTTTGAGTTTCGTAGTAGTCCTGCTTTTCTGATGCGTCACGACACAACACGATAGATAAATGCGAACCGAGCTTAACTCTGGGCAAGCAGTAAACTTGGCAATAATAGTTAACTATCTGATCCATCTAAGCCCGCCATAGAATTTATAATTAAGTCTTAAAATATGGTACTCTAATTAACTGACTTTAACAGCCCAATATTCAGATTAAAATGGTTCATGGGTCATTACAATAAACATATCTTCTACAGGGTGCAGACCCAGATTGCCCGTGAAGTCAACTCGTGATGACAACCTGACAACGCGGCGCAGGCGTCGAAATATCGGGAAATCATTAAAGATAATGACGATCTACATATCATGGAAAAGATATTATAAACCCTCATTTTGAATGGAAGGTATAAAATACTATTTTGTTCGATAGTGGCTTTAAGGGTCAGACAGCTACGGACGGGTAAAAAGATAAAACCAACTTTTTCTACTGCATACCTATGTAGAGTAAGCTAAATATTCACGGTAAGATATGAACACCACGTTTAGGTCAGTACGTAATTTTGTTACATTTACTAAATGTTACAGATATTATGAGTAACGAAGGGTAAGGGGCTATTTCACCACCCGCTGATTATTATTATTATTATTTTCTTTAACTAAGTGACAGTCGGGGGTTTTCCAGATTTTCAGTTAAAATTAATCAATAGATGTTGAAAACAGCCCCTAAAATTTATATATAAGTTGAAAAGCATTAACCTTTTTTTTTTCTTACCGGTTGTTTTCGTCAGCAGACTGCTGCGCCTCCAACAGTTTCTGCTGGGCGGTGCCGGACCTTTCCTCAGACTTCTCCAGGTCCTCCTCAATCTGCTGGACCTTCCTGTCGTTCAAATGATTGGGTGTTGTAGAAACAGTTAAAATGTCTGCCGATGGTGAAATTAGTTCCAGCTGCAGATGTAGCTTCGCAGTAAATACATCGTCATGCAGATCTACCCACGGATTTTCGAGCTTATCGAGTGTCTTTGACCTTGTTAACCACATTGCATTTAACATCACAGTCACCATTTTTTTCTAACGCACAATATAAGGTGATATTAGAGAAATATAGCTTATCCACTTGAGAAAAATAAGCACTTTTTTAATCACAAAATTTGGTAGGTACTTTAAACGCAAATGCCAAAGATCATTAGCTTTGAGCTATACTTAATGAAAGTAGTTTCTTGCCTGTTCTGAGAGGCGACTTCAGCCTCGGTGGCGGTGAGGGTCTTTTCCTTCTCTTCGAGGTCCTTGTTGGCCTGTTCCAGCTTGTTCTTGTTAACGGTGAGGTCCTCCTCCACCTGGGCGAGCTTCTTCTGGAGATCACGGACTTCCTCGTTGACCTGGGGAAAAAGCGAATTTGGGTAAGACATCCACTATTTCCGTGGTCCACGGACCGGGAGACGAGCTGTCAGTAGGCCTCCAACAAGATGGAGCGACGACTTGGTTTAAGATCGCGAGATCGCGGTGGATGCGGAAAGCACAAGACCAGTCTGAGTGGAGAGCCTTGGGGTTGGCCTATTTAATGTCCAGCAATGGACGTCTTTCGGCTAACATGATGATGATGATGATGATCCACTTTTTCAACCTACCTATATGTAATTAGCACAGGTATCACTAGCTAATGCTAGCACGTCACTTGACATATTCGCAGAATATTTGCGTGTGTGAAAGAGATGCATTATCCATTGTCAACGTAGCGCAACGCGAATACGCAATACAAAATGAAGTGCCACCAGCCGGACTACCACGAAACTCCAAACTCGAAGTTCGTGCCGTGCGGTCCCTCTGTCACTTATACTGTTTAATACGAGAGCAAGAGGGATGGTATGATACGAACTTCGAGTTTCGTAGTAGCCCTGGCTGATCTCTTATCGTTACGTTGCAACTTGAAAAATCAAGCGCTAAACAAATCTAGACGAATATATTTCCCTGTCTGACCAACTGATAATAATAAATTCACTGATGTACATTAGAATGAAATGAAAAATACATGGTGCTCATTCTAATGAATAGTCGTAAGCAGTGCTGTCAAGTGTGCACAATTTAACGGTTGGCGCTACACTTCCTATATCCTGCTGCTATATTCTGCTGTTGAGACAGGAGATATCGTAAGTACCTTGTCGGCGCGGAGGTTGGCGTCGCGGGCCTGCTGTTCGCAGGTATCTGCCTTGTCCATGGCATTGTCCTTCTCCAGCTTCATCGCCTGCATCTTCTTCTTAATCGCGTCCATGGCGGTGGCTTTGTGTCTTTACTTCTTCTAGAGAAAAATACGCCAAGGGGCCTGCAATGAGACATATTGTCAATAAGATAAGAGTATAGAAAATCCGCGGACCGGGAGACGAGCTGTCGGTAGGCCTCCAACAAGATGGAGCGACGACCTGGTTGAGATGGTGGTTGCGAAAAGCACAAGACCGGTCTGAGTGGAGAGCCTTGGGGGAGGCCTATGTCCAGCAGTGGACGTCTTTCGGCTGACATGATGATGTGATGATGATAGAAAATCCTGCCCTCTCACTCCGAGAGGAGGCTTGGCCTCAGCAGGCTTTCAACGTATACCTACATGTATAAGCTAGGATGGGATGCTGATGATAGAAAATCAAAATTCGGACAAAAAGAACGTAAGATATGATGTCAGAGCTTTATTTTAATTTCAATCTAAAATTTTCAAAGAGTAGGTAAAAGGATGTTGAAATTGAAAGGGATGATTAATTGATAAATTTATAAACTTATGCACTCGTATCTACCTAGTTAAATACCATTTCAAAAATCCGAAGGGAAATTCTATTCTGAGTAACTCTCATCATCTCCTCCAGACCATACTTACACACACATATACCTACATAATGATATATTATAAGTACATGTATACCTCGATAGCTGTGTAGATATTAAATTTGGTCCCAGTCAATTCGTGTGTATTCAAAGTTTATTCTAGATATTACTTACACTGAGCTATCATTAAATGTCAATATTATGCCTCCCCTAAGCTCCCCTCCCAGACTTACGTAGAATACTGATCGAAATAAGGTTTTCTAAGACCTTCAGTACGTATTACATCATAACTGCGAAACGTTCTATTTTGTTCCAAAGAGATTTAATTCAGGTTATGTTACAAGCACGCTTAAACTAAGCAGTGCTTGCATGGCTGGCGTTTCGCCAGCAACAGATGTGCGTAATTATGGGCCGCCTAGTATTACCCGTATTATATATGGATGATCTAATCAGAAAGAGATACGTAAAATAAACTTGCACTCGCATTACTCGTACCTATGCCTTGCTGCTATCAACTTCTTGATCAGTTTTATTTGACTGTTAGAAAAGGAATACCTAACTATTAAGAGGGTTTCTGAGCCATCAATTTTCATAAAGTGTAAAAATTTAGAATATTCGCTCTCGCGGAAAAAATTGGCTAGCTCTCTGTTTTTTTTATACAAGAGGGGCCAACGAGCATGCGAGTCACCTAAAATCCAAAAGTCCACGTCCACCACGCTATACAATGTATTTACTAGGTTAGACAAATAGATTAAAAAGCAATATCGCTCAAGTTTCTATCAAACACGGTCCTGTAGTCATAATAATAAAAGTAGCATGGCTATGGCGGCGGCGCGACAAGCGATTTTTCATACTTTGAGTAGGTACTTATGTTGACACATTATACTTATATGTGCTATGCGTGTTTCGAACACGCAATGAAAAAAGAACTGTTTTGTATAACGCCCGAGCACTAGCGATCGCATTCATCATTTTTAGGGTTCCCAAAACGGGACCCTATTACTAAGACGCCGCTGTCCGTCTGTCTGTCCGTGTATCACATACATCCATCCATACATCTCATGAAGTGTGATAGCTAGATAGCTGCGGTGATAATAACAACAAATACTAAAAACAGAATAAAATAAATATTTTTGTGGGGGGCTCCCACCCATATAACAAACAATTTTTTTGCCGTTTTTTGATCGATATTAATAACGGCAATGGGTAAAAATAAATAATTAAATTGAATTAAATAAATATTTATTTTTTCCTTACAACAAACGTGTTTTTTTGCCTTTTTTGCTAATGTCTAATTAATGTTGTATAGATTGTACTGGAACCCTTCGTGCGCGAATCCTACTCGTACTTGGCCGATTGTTAATTCCCTCATCCTAACCGTGTGAAAGAAAGAAATGGTGAAAACGACTGTGATTCCGTAAGGCCTCAGCTAGCTCTACCGCTGATCGCGCGTAGTCGTAGCGGAACAGTCAACCTCCAGGCCCCTCTTCACCACTGGGCACGTGCCCAGGGCCCCGTGATGCATTGGGGCCAGCCCTCTAGTCCATACTCCATTACAAAACAATAACCTATAGCTACTTACTCTACTCTCGCCTGAAAATCAAGCTTAACGAATGCAGCATGTTCTGCCCAGAGCCCCTAATAGCCACTTGACAGTCCGACGATACCATGGTATCCAAAACCAAAATGCTCCAAACCGCCCGTGGATACTTTAGTGTCGTAAAATATGTCGTAAAATTATTGACACACAGCGCGTTTTCGTCCGTCAATAAAAAAACCCCGGACGGTATGAGGCATATTGGTCGCGCGCTCCGGACTGTCAACTGGATAGGTGAAAGACGGCCCTGACTGATTCTACGTTATCAATTATCATAATGTTCTATCCATTTTTAACGTGCTGTAGATAAAGACTTTACAACCACGTTTAAGTCTAGATTTGTCTCAATAAAGACCCCAAATAGACCATAACAGCCCGCCTTAACGTTCGTGGAAGCATAAAAGCGACAGTAAAACAGAACGCGTTGCGAAAATAACGGAACTGGCCGCCATGACGCGCAGATATTTCTGGACGCCGCCAACATTGTTCGATGTTTAGACGAAAGAAATGAGATAGAATTACTTGGATACGATGTGCTTTGTACGAGTATATGAGAACAGTCGACGGAATTTTTAAATCACGTGACTCGAAAATGTAATGCTGAAGTGGTGTATTGCCACAAATTGCCATTGGTATTTTAATGACATCACTCCTCTAATCCGTAGATATAATTAATTATTAGAGTAAAATAGTTTAAGGATTATCATTTTTATACCCTAACAGGGTGTCGTGTACCTACTATTTAATAATATGTCACCTAATGTAATGAACATGACTTATAAATGAATATGAATATGAATATGAAGCTACGGCTTGAATCAAATTTATCGGCTTATGCCCGCTACTTCGTCTGCGCGGACCTAAGTTATCGCACGGTGGCGCCCTCTATCGGAATAAAAAGTATCCTATGTTGATCCTTGGAGTTCAAACTACTTATATACCAAATTTCATCAAAATTGGTTCAGTGGTTTCGACGTGAAAGCGTAACAGACAGACAGACAGAGTTATTTTCGCATTTATAATATGCAGTGGGTACATTCGCATTTATACAGTGCTGCAGTGGGACGTAGACTTATGTACCTATGCATGTTCATGTTGATGTTCATCATAACAAAATTACCTAGGGCTATAATTTACTACTATTTTATTCGTACTTCAAATTCAGCACAATGTTTCACAAGTTACGAATTGATTTTGTAAATTTATCGACGGTTTACTCTTATCTTTCAGTCAGTTCCTTGTTAATTTTTTCAGAACACAAAAAAATACAAAAATAGAGTTTTCCGGGGCTGTATCAAACGCAGTCCTTAATTATTCCATGATATATAACAAAACAACAAAAATGGAAACTAAAAATCCGTTGTTGTGGTTGTTATGTTTGTAGCTGCTTAACAGCAAAAAAAAGCACTTGCAATTTGAAGCAAATGCACGAAGTAAAGTTTAGTAAAAGCTTGTAACTCTTTACAATTATGGGTGGAAGCTGAGATTTATCATGTTTAACCGATTTCAAAAAAAGATGCTATCAACCAATAAATTATTTATGGTTGGCATAATTAAAGTACCTAAGATATTATAGAGTGGAAATTCCATAACAAATTAATTATCCCTAGTTATAAGTAAATTATGTTTTGACGTTTAAAACTTTTTTTTTCGGACGGACTGTTGCTGTTTGTAAGCCTCAGATGGCTTTTACAGCTTACCGGAGAGAGGGCGAGCAAAGATACGAGGCGCTCAGAAAGTGGGAAATTTGTCTTAGCATGCCAAAGGGTGCTCCTGTTGAGCCGACCCCGGACTTTGGACGCTAAGGGAGAGTTATTCAAGCAATCGGAATTTTTGTACTACGTCGTTTCGGAAAAAAAAAACTACGAAAGACTACGTTAATCCTGACTGAGAAGAAACGACAAGAAACTCAGTCCGGTTGAGGGCTGATAAGGGAAAACCTACCTGGGATGTGCCGGTATCGGTTAAAGTACTGGGGTATCTGTGTGGTGTTCTGTGGGGGACGTTCAAAACTATCTACTGTCTAGTCAAAGTAAAAGTCAAAATATCTTTATTCAATTTAGGCTATAACAAGCACTTATGAATGTCAAAAAAATCTACCACCGGTTCGGAAAAACCTCTATTGAGAAGAATCCGGCAAGAAACTATATATATTTTTTTACAGATTTACTATATTACTAAATTATATCTATACATCACAAGTATTTAACACAACTTTATTTTTAACGCAGTAGGTTCACTATTTGGAGGGATCGCTAATGCGGATCGGAATTATTTCCAAATATCCCTGTCCATGATATAATCATTGACTTTATAATACGCCTTAGATATTAATATCTTCTTGACAATACATCTAGGCATAAAAAATATCCCTAGGCACTTTTAATGAGCGTATTTAAGACACAAACAATGAGAGTCCTAGATCACTAATTATCTGTGACAGTATGTCAAACGCATAAATGCTTTGCAAAAAAAGATACTATGTTCCATGTTGTCAGGGAGAGTAGCCAAGAAAATCTCACAACGTCCGGTGTTAGTTAAAACAGCTAATGCCAAAACAATAATCATTTCGCTACGTGAGGTAATTTCAATGCCTGTCTAATTTATCCCAAGTAGAACTATAATATTAGATGAGTTTATACCTAACATTAGCTATGGCAAATGAATTAATTTCGGTTTCGCGCAAAAATCGTCTTGGGAATCACGTCAAAATACAACATTTTTAAATTCAATATTATTTATTGCTAGTTACATACAGGCGTTCGGATGGAAAATTACAAACTTGGTATAGATTTCATTAACTTTGCATAAAACCCCCGACCCAAATTTAATATTTATATCTCTAATCCTAGAGGTTGAAATCTTTTGTTTTGTCATTCTATCTCGTGGCCATAAAAAGACATGTATTAATTACACTGACCGCATTTGATAAAGGACTAAAATGACAGCGGATGGGAAAATCAATTTAATTTCACTATGTAATTAATATTCGCTCGGAATAATTGAAAATATCGTTGAAAACGTAGGCTCGTCCTAAAGAGATTATCCCTAGCAATCCCTTATAACATGTGCTAGAGTTAATTAAATCTGTTAAACCAAACAGAACTCTGTTTGCTTGGGTCGGTAAATTTGAATATGGTCTTACCAGAGTAATTAATTAATTAACAAAGTTGATTTAGCATTTGGTAAATCTATATTTTAATTCAATTACATTGAGGAAATATTATGCTTATTTTTCATTATTTTTATGTGTGGTCGTAAATGTGTAAAAAACTCTATTGTCAAGGTCGTTAGTCCGTATGCAGATTTTTCAGTCGATCTTGACTATTCTGATTTTTCTGAAAGTGATAGATAAGTGATTGCAAACAGTTACCTAAAGATATTTTATTAGGTAACCAAAACAAACTGTTTTTGTGCAGTAGGTAAGTACTCTACCTAATCAGTGGAAAATCAACGGTATTTATAAAGTAAACTAATATATATCTACGCATAAGGAGAAGTTAAGTAATGGTGTTGAACAACTTTTAACCGTATGTCATGACGACCAATGTTTCTTATTTAAGTAAATTGCTTAAATTCTTTGAACTTGATATCTAAGTGAAACTTTGTTTGCCAACGTTTCCTGCTAGGTTCTTAAATATGAGCTACTTATCATGTTCGATACATTAAACGCCTCCTAAATATTGTTTTAAACGTATTTAATAAATAAATAAACGCCTAACATGCTTCATATATTGCTTCATATATACTATTTGGAGTCTTTTTGTATTTTTTTATTTCAACTCCAAATTTTTGTTTTTTTTTACGGTCATCCCGTGAAAGTCTATATATTTCACACGAAAACACAAGCCGAAACATGGATGCCTAACATGCTTGACATCAATATCCTGTCGACAACATCGCAAGTTTTCTAATTCGAAAAGCGTGTAAACCATTCAACGACGTCATCTCTCCGTCTGGCATGTGCCCAACAAGTGGGCGGGTGTCCTAATCTTTCACTGGAGAGTAGCTTTAGTTAGTTGTCAGGCTCACGTCACAGCATACTAAGTAGATATAGTACAGTTACGAGAATCCCTTTCTAGTTACACTAAGTGAAAATAAAAAAATAAAATAAAAAAAAGCTAGTCTGGCCTAGTAAATGCGTATTTAATGTCTGTTATTGATGTCATTTAATCAATAACAGACCCTACATTATATAACACAATTGGAATTACGATCGTTTTCACTACTTTTTTTGTCACACTGCATATAAGATGAGGGTAGAAAGGGGTGGTAGTGCGATCGCAAACGTAAAAGCTTTAGACAATAGGTACGACCACAAGTTGCTTGGAAGAGTATTAGGCATTAAGTCCGTCTCTTATTTGGACATCCAGATGGCTGAGTGGATAGAGAATCTAATTAAAAAGCATCCCGAGTTCAATTTCCAATTGGGGTACTCATTAAGTAAACATAATGTAAAATACGAATGTTTGTTCTCGAACGTCGAGTGTTTAATATCGACCTACGTATTTAACTAAGTATGTTTATCTGATGCCTAGTAGGTAGGCGTAATACAAGTTATTCACTGTACATTTTAGTGTATTTAATGTTGAAAGTAAAGTTTTAATAAACAACAGGCTAAACATAATTAAATAAACGTCAATGCTCACCTATTTTCGATGATTACATTGACTCTACATTTTCCGCCAGGGAATAAGTTTAGCGCTGAAGTTTTTGTTTAAAGAGAAAAGCAATTAAGCCCGAAAACTCCGAGATAGTTAATTAGCAGATATTCGCTCTAAATGGGAAGAACCTTTTGATTTTCACTGGGAGTCTCCTTAGCAATAGGTAGGAACTAACCTACCCACGCACGTGAAATGTTTGCCGTAACACGTAAGTTCCCAGTTCCATAAACTTTGATAGTAATGACAAGTATGTTTGCGAATACTCCAACGTAGTAGGCAAACAATAGACCATTTGTTGAATGGGGTGTCAAACTGTCAAGTGCCGTGTAAGTCAGGTTGTTGACCTTCAACTTGCTACTTCTTCCCCCATAAACATTATGTAGAGTATTTTCTGTACCTAATGTCGAAAAACCGGATTTTTTATGATAAAACTTATGTAGCTATAGTTAGTAACAAGTTTTCTAGTTTATAAATATTTGATTTCATTTGACTCTCTCTTCGATGGACATTGCTATTTTCATCATAATCATCATCATCATATCAGCTGTACCTAGGACGTTGACTGTTGGACATGGCCCCCCATAGACCTCCTGTTGCTTCGGTTGGAAGCTTCAGTTCATCCGTCCATCTCGTTGGTGGCCGTGCTACGCTGCGCTTGCTTGCTGTGCTTGTCTCTATTTGAGCTTTTCAGCCCCAACGACCAACTGTTATGGCTGAACCTAAATTCAAGTCATGTCAATTATTTTCCATAAGTAGGTTTGACTGAATCGAAGGAGTCACTGAGAAATATCGATATCTAGCAGTTCAGCAGTTTAATTTTAAACTTCTACCCCCACCAGCCGCCAATAACGTCATTTTTAATTATTGAACCTCTAGTGGGAAAATAGCTCTAGTGAAATATCTACGGCCTACATATTTCAGAAACGTTAGCTGCGAATCCCGTTTGAAGCCGTGCCAACATTCCCGTGCTGTCACCTGCAGCTGTCAAATATGGCTATAACCGACTATCACTACTTACTTAATTTAAAGAACGCAATATAACACTGTTTCTCTGTTTTTGTGTGTGACTGTATCTGTTTTTGCTGTGTGTTCGTTATTATTAAAATGAACCACGTGAAGTGATTTGATTTTTTGCAAATGTGTATTTTATACGTATAACTTTGGCGCTTGAAGTTACAATTTAAAGAAAAACTCAAGCATTCCAAGCGCCCTAATTACATGATATATGGGCCATGTCAGTTTCAAAAATAAAAGTTGGGACGAGTTTCCTCATATCGCTAAATAAATACTGGTCGTGGATGCCGCAAATAGGTTATCGGGGGCGGCGCGGGAGCGTGGGCGGGAACCACTATTTTCAGCGAGGCCGCGCGCGCGCTGAAACCCGAGTCACTAGCGCCCGCGCACCAATTACGACCGCGCGCGCGAATTTCACTTTCACCACGCAAATAACACTGATATCTCCTCCAGGATACTCCACAAATCCAGCGGCGGCCCTGCAAGAGCAGAACAGCTCCAACCACCGCCAAAATGCCGCGAAAAAGCTCTCAATCACTTCTCGTTGATTCTAATTAAACACAGGGCCGCCACTGCACAAATCTCACAATCACATCCTTCGGGTGTCCTGGAGTATCCGGAGGGACGCGTGCGCACTCACCTCACAAGCTGTCCACGCGGCGGAGCGACACGCACTGCGCCGCCGCCCCTCGGGATCGCGCCAGCGCCCGCCCGACTATTTTCGGTGCCAAAATCCAGGATTCCGATCCATAGCAATCACTAGAGAAGCAGCGACGCCTCGATCGCCGCTCGTCACGCTCTCGCACACTGGACCAGCTGCTGTTATTCTCATTCCAAAATTCCAGCACTTCTTTATTGGGCGTTTTAAAAAAAAAGTCTACTCTTTCGGTTTTTTTTTTATTTTGGAAATAAAAATATGGTTTTTCCTATTCAGAATCAAGACCACAATCGATTCTTTGAAACAATTTTTTTTTAAACTATCGGAATCGATTGTGCTCTTAATTCTGAGTAGGAAAAATTATATTTTTTCCAAAATTTCAAAAAAAAGAAAGGGTACTACTTACACTTTTTTTTAAAAACGCCCTTTTATACTTGGGTAATACAAAGCTATGTTTTCAATTTTTTTCATGTCGCGACCCCCACCTTCCGCGGTTTCTAACCTTTAATTAGTTTATGCCTCAAACTGTCTCCATAACATAAATTCCATCTAAATCGGTTAAGCGATTTAAGCTTGAAGAACTAACAGACAAATTGACAGACAATAATAAAGATAAGGAAACTAAGCAAAGGGCTACAAATCAAGGTTTTTTTGTTGGTTTGTGTACAGCGTTTATACCTGATTTCTCGTTATTCCAGAAAAAAATAATGGAAATTAAAAATGTGGTGTGATAGAACTCTTCTTAATATATGATGTGTCTAGGTACTCCAATAATTATTCGTTATAGACTTTTATTTTCTTTAAGCCGTTAACGTTAGGTACTTACAATGATAAATTATTCATAACGAAAAATTTTATGAAATTCATTGTTTTTTTACTCAAACTTTGCGACCACCCACGTGCCCCTATCAACCCTTTGCGATTATAGAGGATCACAACCCACACGTTAAAAAACACTGTTTTAAAAAGTTAAGTACCTACACACGAAATTTTAATCTCTTGGGCTCTGCCAATCGCTATTTAGCTGACTAAAATGGAGTAGATATGAGAAGACTCAGATTTTTTTATATTAAAAACTGATTTTTAATATAAAAAACTTGAGTCTTCCTAAGGAGTAAGGAGGTCTCTCACAGGTGGACTGGCAATACGACATCGTGAGAGTTGCGGGCAGCCAGAATGGATGTAAGTTTCGAGTTGTTGTTCACTGTGGTGTTCTAAGGGGGAGGCCTTTGTTCAGCGGTGGACGTCTTCCGGCTGATGATGATGATGACAGGTATGGTCAAATTCAACATTTAGGCTGGCACCGTGTCTCTCCGTTGCCACTTGCATCAGACTTATCCTAAACAACACACTATAAATCATCCTGTCAAAATGGCGAAAAGCCAGATCTTATCGTCTCGATAGATCGATGCACTGCAGTCAATGCCAGCTAAATCGAGCACCGTCTGTCCCACTCACTCGTGAATCATACGCGTTGCAGATTTTGTTATTTCCGCTAAACATATTTGTATTCAGTTCTACCGCCGCAGATGTGTTGTTAAAATGTAGCAGTATAAAAATCACTCTTTATTATTTTTGCAGTATAATAGTTGTCACTAAATGTTACGAGGGTGAATTGAAAAGTTTTGAGCCTGAGGTTGATAATGAAATTAAAAAGAAAAAATAATACTGGCACATAAGACTTACATATTTTTTCATCATAATGCGCTATCTTTTGTTTTTCTTCTGTCACATTTGCAAATTTTGTGTTCGATTTACTAACCGAGGTTCGCGATTTCCTTTAAAATGGATAAAATTGAGCACCGTTCTGTGATCAAATACTTACAAAAAAAGGGCTTAACGCCAAAGCAAATTTTCGAAGACATGTGCCATACTTTAGGAGAATCCGCTCCATCATATGCCACTGTAAAACGATGGGTAGCAGATTTTAAACGCGGCAGAGAAGCAGTTGAAGATGAACCTAGGTGTGGTAGACCAATAACGGCTTCTACAGATGAAAATGTCAATAAAATACTAGACATGATTATGGATGACAGGCAGTTGAAAGTTGCAGAGATAGCGGAGACAATTGGCATTTCCTATGAGCGAGTACAAAACGTAATCACCAAGGACCTTGGTTTTCTAAGGTTCCTGCTAGGTGGGTACCAAGACTGCTTTCAGCTGAAAATAAACGCACCCACCACACAGTGTCACAGGATTGTTTGGATCTGTATCAATGCGACCCACAAGATTTTCTTAGTCGTTTCATAACTATGGATGAAACTTGGGTCCACCACAATACACCGGAGTCAAAAGTGCAATCCAAACAATGGAAAAGGTCAGGGTCTCCACCTCCTAAAAAAGCTAAGGCCATTTTATCCGCGAAAAAGGTAAT
The DNA here is from genome assembly GCA_037349165.1 of Choristoneura rosaceana. Classification (NCBI taxonomy): domain Eukaryota; kingdom Metazoa; phylum Arthropoda; class Insecta; order Lepidoptera; family Tortricidae; genus Choristoneura; species Choristoneura rosaceana. The sequence continues at coordinate 2,757,248 of JAZBNJ010000002.1, forward strand.
GGCTTCAGTTTTTTGGGATTGCCAGGGGGTCATCATGGTTGATTATCTCGTAAAGGGTAAAACCATAAATGCTGATTACTACTGCACCCTCCTACAACGTTTGCGTCAAGAAATAAAAATAAAAAGACCTGGTATGATATCCAAAAAAGTGTTGTTCCACCAAGACAATGCACCTGTCCATACTGCAGCGAAATCTATGGCACAAATCCATAGCTGTGGGTTTGAATTGTTGCCGCATCCACCCTATTCGCCGGACTTGGCTCCTTCAGACTACCATCTTTTCCCGTACTTAAAAAAACACTTAGCAGAAAGGAAATTTTCAACGAATTTTGAGTTACAAGAAGCTGTAACCGACTATTTCGATAACCTTGAAGATTCTTTTTTTTTACAAGGAATAATGAAGTTGGAAGCAAGGTGGCAAAAATGTATAGAACGTTTAGGAGACTATGTAGAGAAATAAACTTGTTTTAAAACCTCAAGTCTTTATTTTAAAGGTTAGGCTCAAAACTTTTCAATTCACCCTCGTACATGGGGTTTTTATATTAATCCAGAATATTTCAGCGTATAGTTGACCGTTTGTATTCGCCGTTTTTTTCACTGGAATCAGATCGTTTTTAAGGTTCCATATTTTTACTGCACTCGCAGTGTTAGCTCACCTTTGTGCTCCACAGGAAACCAGCGTTGCTGCACATGTAAGCACATGCTCAGTGGAGGCCCTTTTTGCTGTCCTTTCATTTTACCATTTAATTTAGATACCTATTCATTTATTCAACAACATTGATACATCTAATATTTCGTAGTTAAAAAAATAGCACAAAGAGGACTTATACGCTAAAAGCACACGAGTAATAATTTACCTCTTCGTTTCGACCTCATTACAGTGGCCGTGGTCACGAGTAGAGTGGTATGTTTGTGGCACTTTGACTATGAGTTATTAATTAGGTACTTTATTATAAATATTTCTTACAGAATAATTGTCATAAATAAAAATTCATCTTGTTTAAATATATAATCTACATACTAACACTAAATTTAAGATTAATTAAGTACATATTTATTTTTATTTGTAACTAACCCCAATTCTTTGTAAACTTGAGATTCTGGAAGAAATAAAGGCTTTTTTATTATTTTTATTTTATTTTATTTATTTGTTAAGACTTATTATATACTTATTTAACTGATCCAAATAGGTATTGGTTAGTTTAATAATGTTGTTACGCAAAAACCTTGTCCGGACAATAACGAACACAACAAAAACGTTCAGAAGTTATGCGCTTAGGTAAATACATTTCGGAAATTCATTTTTAATTATGTAGATAGTTATTATTATTTAACCGACAAATCGGTAGTGGATCGCTACTATTCAATGTCAACTATATCGAGCACCGCTTGTCTGACCAGCTAACATGTGTTGCAGATTTTCTCTTTTCCGCTGAGTTTCGGCCAACTCATCTGCCGTAGAAAGAGTCAACTATATTTAGCTCGGTATCGAACCGTGGTATCGCCTGCCTTTCATCGCGGTAACATAATCTACTCGACGCTGTAAATAAAAGTTTGTTTGTGTGATCAACGGAGAGCTTAAAAGCTGAGCGCGGTGAAGCTTTCGGTGAGCTTGAGTGGTATTACGGTAATTAATTTATACCGGAAATATCTCCATATTTTAAAACCCTCCGGTATTAAAGTAAAACCGGCTAAATGCGTGTCCACGCGTAATGTAGAGTTCTAGCGCGGCAAATATTATGACTTTCGTAAACTTTTGAATTTCGTAAACATCATCATCATGTCAGCCGAAAGACGTCCACTGCTGGACATAGGCCTCCCCCAAGGCTCTCCACTCAGACCGGTCGTGTGCTTTTCGCATCCACCGCGATCCCTCGTTCTTAACCAGGTCGTCGCTCCATCTTATTGGAGGCCTACCGACAGCTCGACAAAATACGTACTTAAAAAGTATTGGTCTTTAATTCACCGTACCTATTCGAAAACAATCATTCAGCTTTTTTAGAGGGAAGAGGGACTTGATCCTAACAGGAATTCGTAGACAGTATAATACCTACAATGACTCTAGGTATATTTAACACCACAATATAGTAAGCAGTAGAGAAGCAGTAGAGAAAACAGAGATAACTACAAACAGAATAGGTTACAAGGTAAGCAATAGGTACCTAGGCCGCCTAATCGCTTCAGAGCGATGTCTTCTAGGCGTCCTTTGCATTAGAAAGATGTAGTAAGAAATATTATTCATGGTGCACTGTAATACAGGAAGGTAGGTAGGGAGGTACTTAGTACTTACTCGTATGTAGAGGTATCGCAAACCGGCAAAAGATACTTTTTAAAGGCATGGGGCGGATAACCCACCATGGCTTTTTCTCTGCATCAAAAACTATCAGTAGGAATAAAAGTGATCCGGTTATCAAAATTAAAGAGTGAAAGTATTACAAGAAAATGGACTAAATAAATTTAATTAAAAATAGCCATGAACACTTTTCGATAGGCCAGGCAAGCTGTCAATAGGCGTGTTCGTAAATAAATAAACAGGGCAAGTGCGAGTCGGACTCACGCCCCGAGGGTTCCGTACACATTTATAGGTATGTAAGTAAACGGGAATCGTGTCTTGAAGATATTTCTCGCCTTTTCAGAGTGATTTAATACATCCAGTGCCATACTCGATCTTAAGCAAAATGTACGCAAAATGGGGTCAGATATATATTGGTCATTGTCATTGATATTTACAGACAGACATAAAAAATCAAGATTTTCAGGCTTTTCTAGTTGTTTATATAATAGCTACTTTCATACCAAATTCCAAGATTCTGAGTTCACGAGAAGAACCCTGTAAGTTTTGATTCCCTTGCGAGCTTCGAAAATTTGCACACATTTACAGCATGAGCGGCTGCATCTTTAGATTGAGTTGGCTTAGAAGTTTGATTTTTTTACAGCTCAGGACAGTAGACCTCAGTATTTGATATAAATTAAAACTTGATACCTCCACGCGTTCCCGAGAAAAAGGGTCTTGACAGACGGACAAAAGTGATCCTATAAAGGTTCCGTTTTTCCTTTTTAGATACGGAACTCTAAAAATATGTCTCATCCGGTTATCAGATGGGTGAATCTTCAGGGGCTCAGACCACATCCGTACATTTTACACAAAACATAGAGACAAGAGGTTTTATTTGGCGAAAAAAAACAAATGGCTTTAAAAATTATAGGTACTTTATTGGAATGTAAAGATACAGCAGTTCCTGAAATGGGGACATTAAAAAACTCAGCAGTCACCATCAAGTAGTTTTAAATCCAAAGGCGCTACTAAACTAACTCTACATGCCAAGATACAGTTATTCTTAAGTCGGTTACTGATTGGTCACTACAGAATTACTAGGTATATTATACCGTAATTTAATTACAAATGGCTATCGCGTATGGATTCGCCGCTAGAGGCGCTAGTGTAGCGTAAGGTCTCCAAAATGTCAAATCTCATAGAATAATTTTGTGAATATTTTGCATTACCTGAAATTCATTGTGGCAATTATGCGTGTGTTATGAGATAGTTTTGTCTTTCGGAAACATTTGTCCTCCCTTTTTCTCCGAACAAAACGGGACTACGCAACACTGTGGTTGCTCGATATTTTATGGTACGGTTTTAAGGTGTATTGAATATGATTTTAATGTAAACTTTGTTTTCACGCCCGTAATAACAGACTTTGAAAGCCACACTTAAAACCCTCACGCAACAGTGGCGCCATTTAGAAAGATAAAAAATTTTGCCCTCACTAAGGTAAGTAAGGTACGAGTGCTCGTCGCTGTCCCAACAGTTGGCACCTTTAATCTTATGGCATTAGCAATAGAGATGACAGCAGGGTGTCGGCTATTGGGCATTAGCGAGACGAGCACTCGGACATTTACCTAATCTGTGCCTGGGCCCTATTTACGGCACTGGTTCTTTGGCCTTATGTCAATGATTAGGTACAAATTTTCAGCAACATTTAAGTGTCATGCTTCCTGCCAGTACCCGCCTTAAGAATAACTCGTATCTATAGGCATGTAGAGGATGGAAAATCGAAAGCTTATAACTCTAGGTAGGTAGATAATAGGTACATAAATTAATTGAATCTGCTTAAAACAAAACTAACGCCTGCAGTTTTTTTTTGTGATTTCTTTCTCCGACTCTTGAACTTAGTACAGTATGGACGATATATAAAAGCAAGAAATAGTTAAAATAAGGTTCTTTCCTTTCTTTGACCGTACTATATTTACACTTCGCTATAACTTGCGACACACTTCATATAACTATGGTCTGTCCCATAATTCGAGATAATAAAATGACGTTTCATGTGTTACCTGTTTTTTGCGTCTCATAAATAGTGATGTGCCGCAACCGGTAATCACCGAAAGATTTTGTAGGTACCTGTGTACCAATATATGTACGTCGTAAAATATTACGATATGAACGAATCCGTGATGTACTAACATGTAGGACACTTAGGACATTCTAGAAAAGGCAAAATAGGTCTAATAAAAATGCGACAGTTTTGGAGATATTTCGACTTTTTATAGATGTTGATGTTTAAGTTTCAATTAAATTCTAAGTAAGATCAACCTCAATGCTTACCATAAGAAGCTGAAAATACACTTAATAGGTGTTCCCTTCTTTCACAGACAGAATTTTCGTAGAATTCCGTTTCGCAGAAAATATTTCATATAATATTTGCTCTTCGTATGTTTACTTGGAATATTATTGTTTTAACGACTATTAACTTGAATGGAACATATTTAATAGAAAAACTATTCAATGAATTTTATAATCTCATTCAATTTTTTATCAAACTAATCAAATTGTAGAATTAATTCCATTTCATTCATTCATATATCCATTTATTTATTACAAATTCTGTTCGTTCGGTAAAATATATTAGAATAGGTTACAAATCACTACCAGAAAAGTTGGTTAGGTAGACAGCAGCAGGGCTACTCCGAAACTCGAAATTCGTGTGAGGGACCTCTCGCTCTCGTATTAAATAGTATAAGTGAATGAATGAATGAATGAATGAATAAAATTTATTTTGAAACAACAACAACAACAAAAAAGAAACAGCTTACAAATATCTTAAATCTAAAAATATATTGTGGCAGTTGTCTCAAAAATGGAGTCCACTCAGCATAAGTCGAGGCAGGGGGCCACGACGCTGATTTTCAGTGGGTCCTATATCCTAAAACTAAAAAACTAAAACTAGGTAAAACTAACGGGCTCTTATCTAAATATATTTGACTATACTCCATTTATCCTATCATTCGAAACTTAACGGTGAAATTTGCAAACGTTTTTAAATGAAACAATTAAACTATTTAAAATGTGTTAACTTCTATACTAAAATATAATAAATGCCGCTAATAAATGTACATGTAGGTATTTTTAGTCAATTTGTGTTAAAAATACCGAGAAGCGTGTGTTACAATTTGACCGTTAATCCAAACCCCAAACCAAATGGAGTATAGTATTATGTTTGTGCTCGCACAGTCTAGGTTATAATAATATATCTGCGATTACCAAACCAGAAATCAGACTGACATAATTAAAAAATAATTAGATAACACTAAACAGAGAGACTTATTGAAGATAGGCGTGGTTACACATATGCGTTGTAAGTATGTGTGTATGTATAAATGTATGAATGTGTGAAGATGAGTGTATTGTATGTATTCTCCATTTACCTGTGTTTTATGTTCTGCTTACTATGTGTTGGTGTTCAATAAAGAGTTATTGTATTGTATTGTGCACTACCCTAGAAATTACCAGAATTACAGGCATTGGGATATTGTTACAGACGCAGGTTGCTAGGCATTAGGTAGACTTTTGATTAGTAAGTAGGTGATGTTTCAATTTGCGTTTAAACGTAAATAGTGTATCAGAGAGACCGCACGACACAAACTTCGAGTTCCGTAGTAGCCCTGCAGCGACCCCGTCCGAAACGACTCGCTAAAGTGTATTTATATTTTTTAAATGGGAAGTAGTATATTGAATACTTTAATGTTATTTTTGCTATCGTAAAATATACATTTTTATCGGTTATTTACGAAACCGGAATCATGGAGCCGCACTGTTCGTTTTATGCTGGCCACATTATTTTTACGTTTGACATTTCAGACTGTCATTTTATTATCTCGAATTATGGGACAGACCATACTTACTTGTAAAGAGTCAGTTATATTCTATTTGTTCTACCACGATTCAAAATGACAGATACTTATCAAACTGACGTAACTATCATGTTTCAATAATCATGTTAGAACAAAAATAGAGTAGGTATAACGCAGTTGGTGCCAGATCTTATTCTTTTAAGCGTTGAGAATAGAATACTTACCTAAATATGTTTTCTAGTTTAGAACGCACATGTTGGTTCAAAACATAGCCGTAGAGGACAGCGGGGCTAAAAGTGCCTAATAATCATAAAACACAAAATTAAGTTCTCATCGGAAAGACACGCAGCCCTTTAACCCCGCTCTCCCCTATTTCATGAAAGTACCTACTGAAAACGCACTCTAAGACCCTATCTAAGTCGTGAGTCTTTTATTTTCCTTGTTACGTAAGTTTATGCCAACTTTCAGGAGTTTACAGGTAGGTTTTTCGGGAGCTTGCCTTAGCTATAAGCTTTGCAAGCAGAGTTAACGACTGTACCTACGAGGTAAATAAGGCCGTACGCTTAGAGTCAAGATCACACATCTCATTAGGATGCGACTATACCTAAGGCATATTAACCCATATATGCCCAGTGAGTCGTTTTTGAACTGTGCAAAAAACCCGCGAATTTGTAAACGAAATCGCTTATCTGTGTCGTCTAGCGAATGAAAGATATTGGAGACTAAAAATCTGGGCATATACTTATGGGTTAACAGCGTGGCTCTCACGGTGGTTTGTAGTGTTTAGCTTCTCGTTTTATTATATATAGTATACTTCACAGAGTGAAGCTTTAGCAAAGTGCTTTTCGCTAAGCGTGCCGCCTCGCTCCCGCTCTCACCTTTACCTAATTATGTACGGACAAAGATGAAATCGAAAACAGAATTTTAATAAACAGTAGGGTTTCTTTGGATTCATTTGCTAGAGTAATTTGATCTCCTAAAATATGCCCATACACACGTTACGCATTAATAACTAGCGTCACACAAATCTCATATTTAAAGCGGCATGGAAACTTAAATTATAGGTAGGTATAATTATGTTGTTAAATATAATATCTAATCATTCATGTGACTTATAAGTTATTAAAAATAATTTAAGTACTATTTCATAAGATGTTTGATTGAATTCGCTTTAGTCTTTTCATACTGTACCTACAAAATAAGTAATTTGGTAAAAAAGTATGAAAAATTTGCAACGTATGAAAACTACTCTTAATCAATAATTAAAATTACGTCGGCAGTGGTCTAATAAAATAATCAAAAACTTAGGAAGTACTTACGTTAATTCTGGCCAATCTTTTAGGAAATATTTAGAAAAAATGTTGGTTTTCATTTCAACGTTTACGCTCTATTTCATAATATATTTGTACAAGTATCAAAATTTAAAATGTTAATTTATAGTTGTATCCAACATGAAACTGATCGATCGATAACAATATTTTTATATATTCCAATAATAATTAAGTGAACACTAACATCCAAATATTTCAGGCATTTCGAATTTTTTTCGCTGTCCTTCGAAAGCCACACTTTCTACTTAAATTTGAAATATCAAACATTACTCAATTATTCCAGTAGTTGAAGATTCACAAATGTTTTTATCACGTGCACAGTGCCAACATAAAATAATCAATAAGCAAACATTTTGAGCTCGCGCGCTGTCACTTTTCCCGCCGTTTAGCACAAAATGGCGGCGGCTGTCAAACCCCTGCGTTTCGTTTAGTAGCCCGAAAGATCTGCGAACGTCTGGTCCACTTCCTCAGCAATCGCCTTGTATTTACTGCGTTCTTCCAACACCTCGTCTGTTGTGAATGTTAGGGTTAGTGTCAGGGATTGTATAAAGTACTTTATTTATTCGAGTAGTTGGATAATTAGTACATGTACAGTACATCTACGATAGATGATCTACATAAGCACAGAATATATAATAGTACTAACGTATCATAAGGGAGCTCTAACGATAACTAGAGAACCTACCACGAACAATTAGTCCTACTATAAAGTGGTATCAAAAACTTTACTGCTTTCTACATTCGTATACGTAGGTACCTTTTTCCTTTTCGGCCAACAAGTCGACAAAGTATTTAGCTCAGTGGGCTAGATAGCAGTACCTATTTCTTAGCGGATTGTCTTTCGGACATCTGAAGACCTGAAGTTACCAAGCAAATCCAACTTAATTAATTAGCGTCTTGAATGAATGTCCTCTTTTTACTAGATAGTGGGAAAGTGCAAAGAATCTAAAATTGTCGGATAGCCCGCCATGCACAGCTATACCTACTTATTCGGACTGTAGCTATCCCTCTCTACTATATTTAATACCTATTGCTTGGTTTCGATTCAATGCTAGAACTGAAGTCTTTGAACTTTGTTTTTTCCCTTAATTAAGTGCTAGGTATAGGATAGGTGCATCTGCTTACAAAAATAATAAATATAAAACATCAAGCAACTAACTACTTACCATTAGGTACCAAAACTAAATCTACAAGCCTTACTAATTGAAAAGCAGAATAAATTCAATTATCGTAGATGCTTCTCTATGAGAACTGAATCTATTTCATTTAAATGCCAAGCAAGTAAGTACTGGAATCAATTGTCATTTCTTGCGAAAAGTTCTTTAGCAAAAATGCCTATTTCAGCAATTGAACTTTCAGCTTAATTAAGTTTTATTGTATTTGATGCAGTTAAGTACCTAAAGCTATTCTAGAATAATTTTATCGAAAAGATGAAAAACGCCTGGTGGCAATTTTTTATCGGAGCAAACTTGATAGGTTTTTGCAGACGAAACAATTTTCTTCTTATATGCAAGAGTCAGAGGGAACAAAATACACCAGTAAGTTAATAAATTATTTATTATAAACGAAAATAAATACCGCCATAAACCTATTGGTTTGTAATACTTTAAATCAGGAGTATAAAATATAAATTAAGATACATTTATACAGATAGTGTGAATCGCGGGCAGATGGTGGCGCCTCGGCATGCCGTTCGAACATCTTATTCCTTGAGGATGAGCTCCACGAAGGCTGTGTCCAGGTCGTCTCCGATGTCCTTGTACTTTTCCTTTTCGGCGACAAGTTCGTCTGCACAATTACCAAGCATGTTAGGAATGTACTCCAAACTAAATCTAATAAGTATTTCATAATCCAACTAAGTGAAGTGAACCTAAATTCCTAAACAGTAGCTCCTGTTCATTATCTCTGAGCAACAATATGCTTCTCAATTTTTTTGTGTAATCTTTCTTCCAGTATGTGTAAATTCAGTTCTTTAACCTCCAAGTCAAGTGTTGCAACGATTAGTCTCAGCGTATGAATTATTGTAATTGTAATTAATAATAAAATGCTTACGTGTGATCCTGATTATTCCGAAGCCATGCGCCTTGTCGCGGCTACCTCAAGCTTACGCTCGTCAACAGGGATTAGGAGCTGATCGGTCATGCAGTTTTAGAATTTAAAAGCGTTCTCGGCGAATAAGGATGAAATTGAGAGGCAAAAGATTTACTGGCTTTAAATGCACATGAAAAGCGAATGGGCGTCGTTTGGTTTAGTGGCAGCAGGTGCAGCGGTCGCAGGGTTGAGGGACCGCGTGCAGCGGGCCCGTCACGATGTGGGGAGGCGTCATCGGGAGCCCCAGATCGTTGAACGCGCAGTCCAGCTCCCCTCCGATCTCGTGGAACATCTCCTTGCTCGCGATCAGATCGTCTGCGGAAACCGGCGTAGTGAGCCCACTCGTAAGCATTCTCGGTTAGTCTAGTCGCTCACACGCATGCATTCGTTCCGTTATTCGGTCTGCCTACCACACTACCTCTTCTACGATTGAAATACTATTCCATCAGCTATATTTTTAAGTTTATCATTTATTTAGAAGATAAAAAATAGTAAATCTGTTACATTAGATACATTTGCCGTACCGAATTTGTTTCTATTCGGTCATCGATCCCGAGCACGTGATAAATTTATGATGCATTTGAAATGAGAACGGTGTTGATTTTTTAGGACGGCGGGGCGGCTTCGGCCGGAGGGGCTTCTGTTGGGGGAGCGGCGGGGGCGGGGGCCGCTTCCGCAGGCGGAGCAGCCGGGGCAGCCTCGGCCGGGGCCGCGGCAGCCGGAGCGGCCTCGGCGGGCGCAGCCGGGGCAGCAGCCGGCGCCGGCGCACCCTCCGCCGGCGGCGCCGCTGCAGGAGCCCCCTCGGCGGCCGGAGCAGCAGCGGGGGCTCCTTCAGCGGGCGGGGCCACAGCGGGAGCGCCCTCCGCAGGCGCCGCGGCCGGAGCGCCCTCAGCCGGCGGGGCAGCCGGTACCGCACCGTCCGCAGGCGGAGCGGCCGGTGCTCCCTCGGCCGGGGGCGCGGCTCCCTCCGCAGGCGGTGCGGCGCCGTCCGCAGGCGGAGCGGCACCGTCCGCGGGGGCTCCCTCGGCGGGTGGAGCGGCCCCCTCGGCCGAGGGCGCGACTTCAGGCGCTGGGGGAGGCGCGGGATGAGTCTTCTCGTACTCGATGCGCTCGATCTCGGCGAGCCGTTCGGCTTCGATGCGCGCGGCCTCTGCGACCTTCTCGGCCTCGAGTCGCGCGGCCTCTGCGACGATGCGCTCGGCTTCGGCGATTTTCTCGGCCTCGATGCGCGCGGCCTCGGCGACCTTCTCTGCCTCAACCCGCGCGATCTCGGCGAGCCGCTCGCGCTCCTTGCGCACGACGGCCAGCTGCCGCTCGTTGGGGTCGACGCCCGGGATGAGCTCGACGAAGGAGTCGTCGATGTCGTTCCTGATGTCGTTGAACTTCTCGCTCTCGTTGATGAGATCATCTGCGGCAGGCGCGGGCGTCAGTACCGCAGGTGCGCATGGGGCGGGCTGCGGGCTGCGGGCGGGGCACTCCATGCTCGCTACAAGGGACGAGGGACGAGCCATGCCCCGTGCTTCGAACGATGACAATGAACACCGACTACATTCCATGGCGATGTTGCTAATTTTTTTCATTCCGATTCTTCCGAATTGTTGATGAGCGATTGTACAATGAGAATGATTGATTGTCTGATTTTTTTATAGCTGATAGAATCGATGGTGATTAGTGAACGGGAAAGTTAGAAGGAGCACACGGATTAGTTATCAAAAAAACACAACACCGAGTTAAAAATAATGATAATATATATTTATAAACACTTGTGTTAGAATACTCTTAAATTCATTAATTTATTTCTCACGAACTTATCTACCATTTCATTAATCGATAACATTAAAAAAGACGGATTCCCCTCGGTTTATCGAACGTTTTCGTATGAATTACAGTTTGTATGTATGTATGGCTAGCGGTACTAGACGCGCGCCCGTCTACTAACTCATCGTGACTACTTGTCGTTTATTCATCGATTAATTTAAATAAATAGCAACAAACTCAAATTATGACACAAGAAAAATCATACTCAAAACAAAATAGAATATCAAATACTTCATAGCAAGTATATTCTCATTATAAATATCAATATGTTACCATCACTCATTAAATAAAACATCTAATCTCTTCTCTAATATTAAGTAAATAAGAGTTCATGGAATTGCAAACCAAGCTTTACGTCGCGCGATCCATTTGTGAAATGCACTATCAGAATATCAGAATTACGGTCCCGACACGCGGCAGTTAAGTATATTTGTCTCTATTTTGTTCTATGCTACATTGAAATAAATTTAGAGTATGTAAAGGCAATTATGTGCTGAAATATCTAAACATTTTGGTCCCCCATTTTGGAATGTCAACATTTTCCCTTATTACTAAAGTGCCATAAGAAAGCGGTTACTATCAGCTGCATACAACTGCCGAATAAGTCGGCTTAGACAGACGCTCTCGATAAATAATGACTAAAACGAATGAGGATTTTACGAGTACACTTTCAACCGAAAAATATTAGTAAAATTGTGTATCAAATAAAAAAATTGCACATGGCAGTGGTGTCGTAGCGAACACTCGATCTCGACATTACATTTAAGCGGTTGGCAATTACTCTATAGCTAGTAACATCTAGGCGCCCGCCCGGCTCAACGAGCATCGATTCCGAGTCAAAAGAATAAAAAATATAAGAGTTCTAAAGAAAAGCACATCGACAGAAACAACCAGCGCAATTTCTAAAGTCAGGGCTGATTGAACAGTTCCGCAAGATGGCGAAGCAGAATTTTGACAGTTGCTAGTGTTGGAAAGTGCGCTAGTAAGGTATGAGATAATCGATAGTCGATGAGCAGGCGGGCGCGGGGCGAGGTGTTCACATGTTCTGGATATCGTGGAGCGTGGCCTCCATTTCCTCCTGCAGGAGTTTGCTCTTTTCACGCTCGGCAACCAGGTCGTCTGCAAGGTTGACGCGGCCACGGTCAGTCGCACACAAAACAACACATACTTTCAAATACTAGCTGACGTTACGTCTTGGTCACATTTTCATTAGTCAAATATTGTAAATGCCGACATAAAAAAGATAAAAGCGTGTGAAATGTTGGATGATTAATTCTTTTTTAAACTTTTTTTTTTAACAGTGAAATAAATAAATAAACTTTTTTTTTCTGGGCTATGGAACAACCCGTAACCGACCGGACTATCGTAATTTGTCGGTAAAGAACTCTTTAATTTTTTATTATTATTTGATGCTACTTAAAAATCTGATTTTTTTTCTGTTAATTTACTGCTAATGAGATATACATCAATACTTTTAAGTAGGCCTCAGATGCTAAATACTTTATATATAACCAAGCTAATTTCTGTCTAAGTTATCTATCGCCAGCTAGTATTTGAAATCAAAAAGAAAAACAACAGAAATCAAAAAACATGCAGTCACGATCAACACAAAGGATCGAGCCGTCTAACACAAAAACATGCTTAAATAGAATAAAAGTACATTGAAATCACAGCCCAAATAGAAACGACTTAAAACTAAAACTACGTTAGAAATAAGCCAGTTACGAAAGTCGATTGTAAATGGGCTCTAATTCTACTAATTAAAATCGAATACACAATCGTGTTTAGCACATTCCGATCTTGCAGCTACGTAAAACAGCCAGTCGATTGTAGTCCTTTTGTCTCGGCAAGTTTCGGTAATTCGGACAAAGAAAAGGAACTGATCGATTTAATGCCAGCAACAATTGTGTAACCGATGTATGTTTTAATCGAAATAAATTAATCGAAATAAAAACTAAAAACTGTTACTATGAAATTAAGAATAAGCTAGTAAATAGCGCAATGATAGTAAATAAGCTTTCACATCTATAATACAGCTCTATAAAAAGTCAAGAAGCCAGTTCTAATGGTGGCTGTGCGTTTAATGTTCAAAGCTTTAGCTCAAACATGTTATAACTTGACTTCAGAGATATTTCAAATTAGACTTAACCGTACTGCTGTAGGATAGTATATCTGGAGAACCTTGAAAACTAGCAATTACATAAGTAATTATTATTTCCATTTCATTTTCTTGTTTGCCTACATAAAAAACCTATTATAGGAAATTACGAACTTTGACGAAACAATTGATATGAACACACTTATCATTCCATTTGCAAGAGCCTTGTGCTTATGTAAGAAATACAGTTTAAAGATAACCTTTCAATAAGATATCTAGAAAATGTTTCGTCAAAATTCAACTGGTAGAGTCGATCTTATAAATGTCATAAAGAATTATAATAATTGTAAATTTTACCTTCAAGCCTGTCGACCTCCTTCTGTAGTTTTTGCACGGAACGCTCAGCGAACTCAGCGCGGGCCTCAGCCTGAAATGTTATTAAAAGAATGTGTCAACAACCTGAATAGATGGGAAAACAGTCTAATTTTGCAAAATTCTGTTTATTTTCTATGAGAAACTTTACAGTAAATTCAATTCAAGATTCTTTTAATTTGATTCATATATCTGTTCAAAACAATTAAAAACTTAAAAATTAGAACGCTTTTTGCTATAGGAAAAAACATAATTAGACTGCTTTTAAAATAATATCAAACAACACATGCAAACGTTAATTTATTTTTTTATTTAATTTGATTGTAATTTTGAATGTGAAATCAATAAAATAAAAACATTAATGAAAAATATAAAACATTGTTAGAGATAGCACAAGCCACCACAACTCTCATGCGTTACCTTCACCGCAAGCTGACAAGTGCCGATTGCTGGCACTAAACTATGACAAAATGATACCATTACCCACTACGAAAGTAAAATAAACTACATGAGCATGAGGATATTCTAAAAGATGTGAAGAGATGCTCTGGTTATTTGTGTCTAGACACTTATTGTGAATAAGATTATTTCTTAAAATTTATAGTAAATTGCAATATTATCTTATCTATTTGGGGCATTAAAAACAAAGATTATTTAATATTTTCAAACTTCTTTAACAAGTCTAACCGATTTCAATGCAATTTCAGTGTTCCGAGAGTTCTTAAAATAATTGAAAACCGAACACATTCGTTCTTAAATTATCGAATGGCAAATAAGACTTCTACTCGTAATCAAAGTATAAAATTTTATAAAGTTAGTCAATATCAGTACACCAAATTTTTTTTGTATTACTAAGAATTTCCAGTATTTGATATGGTTTAAAGACACCAGCCCCAGAGCCCTCTACCGTCTACTTACTTGCGAGAGTTTCTGCGAGAGGCCGTGGATCTTATCCTCCACGTGATCGCGGGTCGCCATCGCCTGACACACACTCTGATTACTCACGAGTCGCCAATGCGCCCGTTGCAAATGTACGACAGAAACTTACACAAGGTGAACGCTGCAGATGTTGCCTGCATGCCTTTTTTTACAAAATATGAAACTTCAATTGTTCTGTAAAGCCGTTCTACTGTACCAATATGTCGTGGATTATTTAGAGTTTTCGACTGACATTGTGACCAATTGCACTTTGCAATGGATGCTAATATAAACTTGCAAGTCTGTCACGTCAAAAGTAGAAATCTGTTTTGCATCAAATGCAAATCATGTTTATAAACATGATATTAATCGATAGAGTAAAAGCTAATGGCTATTGGTAATATAACATAGTCGTATTCAATACACAAAGGCTTTCAGTAAGCTACTGAATAAATGTATAACGACCCAAAAACAATGAGAGAGTTTCATTAAAATAGTAATTATTTTTGTAAATCATCTCATTACAAACAATGGGATGTGTGGTGGACGTTTACATAACATTTCGACATATTTTGCTGGCAAAACATTCGTAAAACGCAACATCTGGAGAGCACACTTGCACAAGACTACAAAGACATAAAGCGTACAGTCACAATACAGGCGTAATGTACATTACATACATAGTAGATAAGAAAATTATGCACAGGTAAGAGGGGATAGATCCTGCAAGTAATATAGATGAAGCACCAACCGCCGTCAGCTCTACACGGGCCTACACCAATCGTAGCCTAAAAACGGACGCACTCTGAACTGCATAAAGCTACCATTAATAATATTTAAACCAAAAAGAGAATCATAGTTCGTTCTCTCGTCAACGAGACCGAACGAAGAATTATTACTCTTTTGTTTACAAGTGTTGATGGATTGGCGTGACGGTTCTCGACGTATTCAAGGATATCTTGATACAGTTCAAAGCAAGGACTAATAAGTACCCCAACATGAAATGGCGATGATCATGATCCTATCTACAACCGTAACCGCCTCTATCTACGGTGGTCCGCGGTTTACCTCTCGGAGCTGTGCACTCAGTAGCTTCACCTGCCCCTCGAACGTTTCTTCCCTTTGCGTTGCCTGTGATTATTTGTTGTTAACGAAAAACACAAAACGAAAACGAAACTCCATGCTGTAACTCACAGTGCTGCATTGTTCAATTGGGCAACACTGTGCGATACTCGAGAAAACAACGGATAAGTCTTAGTACAGTAAGTTATAACGTCGCTAAAGAAAGAAAACAACAACAGCCAAATAAAAAAAAATTGAGATTGAAGGAGGGTAACGTAATACGACAAGTTTTAGACGCACTACTTTCCATGTCTGGTTTACAAATTGGTACTCCACAGTTTGGTAGTCTACAGATTGCGATGGCAAAGATTTTTGTCAGCTGCCGTTTTACGCGCATTACGCGCGTAATCTGACATATGACTAAGCCTTGTTAAATGTGTCTTTAAGCCTTGTCACATGTCTTGTGTAAATCAGACATAGAAGGAAACTACAGTGAGGCAGAATGCAGTTAGGCAGGCGTACAACACTCGCGTAAAGACCGTTCCGTTCGCATTCACACCTCCTTTAGGCGGGTGGTGAGGGTTTTGATCTGATTTTTGTACTCCTCCTCGCGTTGGTTGGCCTGTATCAAATTCATAACTTAATCACTGAATCACATAAAACCTCTACTTTGAAAATTCTGGAACTATGTGACATAATTGATTCAATCATTCATGAAAATCATACGCTTATTCACCATTTATTATTATCAACCTTCTTATGTGTAATAATACTACCTCTATTTATAGGGCACGAGATAAGATACCTTAACTGTAGGAATTAAGTTGGTTGGTGCATCATGTACTGAAATTTTATCATATAAACGTTTTTCAATTGGTTACAATTTCTGAAGTAATTTCGCTGAAAGTAGACAATATTGTCTGTACGTTACTTCGGAAAATGTTTTATTTCTGGACCATAACAATGGGCCTTAGCTAATTATACTATTTATACACACAACTTTGACTGGGACTAGCTTACATTTTAAATGGAAAAGATTTATTTAGACGTGTTTTGAACACTCGAGTGTCTCATTAGTTGTTGAAGAAAACTTATCGAAATAATAATTTCAAAATTGTCTTTACTGGACCTTATTGTATAATTATATCCATAATATACGGAGAATACATTTAGCTAGAAATAAAAGACTGTCTCTGAACAATTAAAACATCAAGAACTAATGAGATTTTGCTCGATGTTCAAACGCTGCATTAAGCCACATAATACTTGTAACAATTGTTAAGCACCAAGTAATTCAGCAAGTGCATGTATAGGTAGGTAAGTTGAAAAAAAATCTCCGTTGTAACTCATGAATAACTACCTAATTGGTTTATAGAGCGCATTGGTTTTTACTGAAATGCTAAAAAAATACCCACACAAAAACACCTTGATTGTTGCTCAACAACTGTTTACAGTGAATATGTAGCTCCATTTTGCTTCGAATATTATTGGAATAGGTTTTAGAGAGACATACCTTCTCTTCAGAGACCTCCAGGGACTTCAGGTTGTTACCGACAACACGAAGTTCCTCCTCAAGCTCCACGATTTTGCTGAAAAAATTGAAAAAAAAAAGAACATCAGAAAACATCTTGAACATGTTTTATTGTAAAGGAAAAATGTTTGGAACGTTTTCGAACTAGATTTTAGATTAAATTCCGAGTTAAATTTGGCTGAAAAAATTGAAAAAAAAAGAACATCAGAAAACATCTTGAACATGTTTTATTGTAAAGGAAAAATGTTTGGAACGTTTTCGAACTAGATTTTAGATTAAATTCCGAGTTAAATTTGGCTGAAAAAATTGAAAAAAAAAAGAACATCAGAAAACATCTTGAACATGTTTTATTGTAAAGGAAAAATGTTTGGAACGTTTTCGAACTACATTTTAGATTAAATTCCGAGTTAAATTTGGCGAAAAACTTTTGCATTTAAGTCTTAATTTTTGTTTTATATCACTAAATATATTAATGGTCTGCGCGTATTCAGTTCCGAGAGTTCTCGATATAAAGTTAAAATCCAAAGTATTATCTCAAGCTTTCTATTCTGATAATTTATTATTGTAAAACCAGTTTGATGGAACTGAGACAATGTAAGACGTTGATTACACCATATCAAAGATATTAAGGGCTTGTCAATCAATAACAATTTTAAATGGTTTGCTCTAAATACTTGTATTGTATTTCGTTATCTAGAGCAAACAATTCAAGCTAAGTTAATGAAATTAAGCGTGCTGTCAAATATTGCATTAAATTAAAAGGGTAGGTTGACAGTTGTAGTAAGATATTGAGAAATTTGCAGGTAGAAACAATTATATTTTGCTAATTAGATCTAATTATGAACAACAACTGTCAACGAAGCATGCAATGATTTTATAGCCAAGATAAATACATAAAGCATTTATTTTTTACACTGGAACTTACTGAAGTAAAAGTAAAATAATTACAAGAAATAAACACACACGGAAAGGAACATTACGTATCAATCGATCAACTAAAATGCTTTCTGTTTAATCTTGGTGGTTTAATATCATTATCAATATTATCATTATTCTAAATGCGAAAATGTTTAACAAATAAATTTATATATTACATGAAGAGTTTTAGGGATTTCAAAAATAATTGTATCGTGTAACTTACAGTTAATTTAAACATTTTCACAAAGCTACGCAAGAAAGTACTGTCACATCTCATCTGTTACAATAGAGACAGAAATAGGCTTGCGTGAATCCAGTTCAGTAATGAACAATAATTTATGGCCACTGACACATTCCCTCACGTACGTTCAAGCAGTTTTAAAGAGTATTTTTTTCTTTTGTCAAAATTATTATGGGTAGATATGTAGCATAGAGCTAGCGTACTCTAGGGCACGAGAACACGTCTTTGGCCAGGCCTGGCACTTACCAGTCGCTCTGGTCGGCGCGCTCCTCGGCTCGTTCCAAATCCTGCTCCATCATTACGAGCTTGCGCGCCACCTACAGCCGGCCGCGCGTTAGTACACACGCACACACAACACACACTACGCTACGCTACGCGACGCCGCTCTCGACTCTTTGCTGTGCAGTGCTAAGCGTCTTCACCTAATTTTACTTTTAATTCAGTGCATTGGACGTGTAAGGGATAGGATCAGGTGTGTTGGTTGGTCGGTTTACAACAAGAATTGTATTTTGGACTCATTCTTGTCAGCTAGGACGGAATATTGCAAACCGGAACGTACGTCCGGATGCCGTTGCCTGCTAAAATAGAAACAAAGCAAAGCAAAAAACACAAACATGTTTAAGGTAACACAAGCGGGCAGTCGGGAGCGGCGCCGGAACTCACAATTAAATATAAACGAGGGTTGTCCCAAAACATTTAGTTCTAAAATTTACTTTTTGTAAACAATTATAAAAAAATATTTATGTGCTATCTAGTGCATTATCGTAATCATTATGTGATGTGTGCGCTTGCATATGTGCGGCACGCATACGGCCAGTAATTCTGGTGTAATGCGGTGCATATCTGAAAACGAAAATTGCCCTATACCACACATATTTCCTGGCGACCTAACCTATAGCCACGCTAGTCGGTACACACACGGAAGACGGAAGTTTAGTCGACACATGGACATGATAGTTAACATTGCATAGAAAATATCTATGAGATGGGGCAACCCTTGTTTTAGTTCGAATCTAGGGACAGCGTCACTCACGCCCCACGATGGAACGTGAATGGCCCTGGTCGAGCTTAAAACTAATAGGTGTTGCCACTTCAGAAAATGAATGGAAACGACAACACCAACTATAGTAAATTATGCAAATTAAAATAACACTAAATGTTAACCCCCTTTCGCTGCTCGCCGCTCCGCCGACCTACAAAGGGGACATGCAATAAAAAATAACAGTGAGCGCCAATGTTAGAAATACCAATGTAGGTAAATCGAGTTACGGTGCAGCGATGTTAAGAATGCTAATGAACAATCATGCAGAACGGCAGAAAACGCAAAACAAGGTCTCTGGATCGAGCCGGCTCAGATATGTATATCACACAACTTTAATCGTATACCAGGTACTAGTACAAGAAAAGTTGATGTTATTAGACGAGTGTGATGATACAAAGTTGAGCGCAACGGTGATCCTTGGATGTATTGGAAACCTACGATTCGCCGGCCTCGGCACGCTCCTCCGCGCGCTCCAGATCAGCTTCAACCATGGCCAGCTTACGGGCCACCTAGACACAAAAACCCAAAAATCAACAACACGAAAAAATCTCATTTAAATTATACACATTTTTACAATCTTATCGTTTGGTCTTGAACGACTTCATAAATGGATATAAAACTTATGTAACAACATATGCGACTAGGGGACCTGTCCTGCCTTAAAAGGCGTTGAACGGAGTTCAGACACGATACAGCTCCATCTAGGGCCGTTGGCTTTACGAGCCTTCACCGTGTCAGGGAAATTAGGACATGTTGTAAAGAAACCATCTGGCAACCGCATATGTCTCGAATAACCCCACGTTTCAATGGAAACGCAGTCGGAGATGGGTATCTAATCTCATTCCGATAAAATGACGTGGCGGTATAAAAGAATGCTTGTTTGCAAAGTTTTGTCATGCTTCAACGTTGTGAGAGATAGGCACACGCCAAATAGGGAATGCAACTTGTGTTGCGTTTGTTACGAGGTTGTATTAAGTGTTAGTAACTTGACAAACCAAACTTTTATCTCAATTAGTTGCTGAACGGAGTCAGTTATGTTTAGAAACATCAAACGGGGGAAAGAGGAAGGGCTTTATCTATTTTTGAGAGGAATCAATTACTTAAAATGCAACACATCGGGCGTGACTTTGAATCACGTGCCGCATTTCAAGTGCAAGCCAAACCAAACGACACCGACGCTATAAAGACCTCATCGTATTTCTTGTCGGCCTCCTCAGCAAGGAAACGGGCCTCCTTGAGCTGGTTCTCCAGGGCGTCCATACGTTCTTCATCGGCCAAGGACCTGTTCTCCAGAACCTTGCGGGCGCTGCACCCAACAATACAACATAAGTCACCCTGTACGTATTATTCACTGACCAGGGGCGGCTCTATTAAGGGTTATCCTGGGTACCAAGAAGCCTAAAACATTGGCTTGAGAGCATTAGACTTCCAGTTCGGCAGAGGAAGTATATAGCCTTTACCCCATTGCCAGAAAGGCTAGAGCCACCACTGTTACGAACACAGAACCAGACCGGCGTTTTTTTTTCATTACAGTCATGTTTCTGAGAATGTTGATTGTGATGAAGTGAATCCCTAACGTTTGCCTGTCAAGGGTGACCCAAAGTTAAACATGCAAGGAACACGGAAGGAACACAAAAAGCGACGCGTACGGCTGGATACAGCTGTGAAAGAAATACTTCATAACGAGCATTAACACGCAAAACATTTGAAAAAATGAATGATATAAAAGATGATAGAGTAAAGGACTCTGCCAAGTTAAACTTCATTAATGCTCATTATAGATCCTTAATAAGTAATGATAATTCAATATGCTATTTATCATGATAAACATGAATGCTGCACGTAACCTAATACGGTATGTTATGCAACATTAAAACGTTATTTGACATTCAAAAACTTAAAAATCCAGTTTCACGTTCTGTTTACCATATTCGTCGTTTTCTATATAAGCAGAGAGCAAAACATGGACATAAGATTTTGAACAGAGCTTTGGAAATACAGACAACATTGACCTCATGGCTGCTGACGAATATGCAAGAAGAATATAAAATGTATGATTATAACGATGTCACGTGTCTTCTGCAGCTATAAGGTGTGCTATCTTTATCTTCATCGTCACAGATTATATTTTTGTGTTACATTACACGGTTTAATGCTAATCAGCCAAAAAACACCGATGAGAAGAATGTTTTCTTTTTTGAGTAATTTAAGAATACGAATGTTTTCTTTTGCTTTAAGCCATCGCGTAATTAAATAACACAAGATTATAATTAATATCTCACGAGAGCTTATTATAATAGTAACACAAGATTCCCATATACACATGATACTAAAACACAGCATGAAGAGTTATAAACAAATGAATGTATCTATGTTTACACTAATTAAAGACAATATTAATGCTGCTCATAATATCTAGTGTCAAGTGTCTAGTATTTGGTGTATATTGGAATAGATAAGCATTATATCTACATGCAATTTGATAACCTGATACTTGCTAAAATGAATAGAAGCAGTTAAGAAATTATTCACGAAGACTGCCTGCAATTTTTTCACAAGTTAGTAAGTTTCGGACAAGTAATTTTGAATTATCAGATTGCATTTTGTAGAGCTCGAAGCTTTGACCTAATTATCCTTAGGATGGATCTGTCGTACAAAATACGACTTGAAAAGAGAAAATTGAGAATGATACCAGAACTTATACTCCTGGCCTACAGAAAGGCAGTTCTCGTCTTTGTAACTCATCAACTTTCTAGGAACAGAGGCATTATTTTCTAACGCAGTTACAATCACAATTCTTTCTTTGACACGGTAGACGTGGGTAGAAAGAGATGGTGAATGCGAGCTCGTCAGAAAATACGCCATCAGTACCAAAGAATTTGTTACGTAGAGTATCTAAGGATTACTAGATCAGTAACACTCGCGCGATCAAGAACCCAATACAATTTTGTATGATCTGTAGGATTCTCAGTTGCGGAAAGTGTCGAGTTAATCTGAGTAATGTCGAGGATGCAGCGGTCACCTCTTCGTATTTCTTGTCGGACTCCTCGGCGATGAGCTTGGCCTGAGCGAGCTGCGCCTCCAAAATGGCCACGCGGTCGTCCTCCATGTTGGTTCTGTTCTCCAACGCCTTGCGTATTCTGGTTAGTGCGGGGCCAAACACATGCGTGTTACAAACATCGATATCGATAAGTGGCTTTTAACACTATTCTATTTTTTCAAAAGGTCTAGAAAATACGGTGGTTACGGGCGAAAATAAAAACGAAAGCACTCATGCACACGAAAATCAAAAATCTTAGTAGACACTAATCCAGTTAGAATTGAACTCGGAAGCCATACAATAGGGTTTATGAGAATACTCGTGCGACCACTATTTGCAGTCGCCAATGGCGTATTAAAACCCTAATGTATGGCTGTTTTAATTCATGTAAATAAATGGGTCTGTAATGTAATGAAAGATGAATGTATTTAAACACCTAAATAGTACTGACGTACATCTCGCAGATGTTAAGTTACTATCACTTTTTCTTGGAGCACCAATGTTAGCAAGCAACACATCAAAATAAATATTGATTTAAAGTCGTTGATAAACTGACACTTCCCGTGACAAAACAACTGCCAAATGCACGCCATTGTTCATATACTTTTGTCTTTTTTCAATAACTTAAAATGTTGTTCTAGGCATTATGGCTACGCTATAAAGCGGAATTAGTCTACTACATAATATTTTGGTGATCAATCTATTTCTAATCACAAGTCTACCAGACTTGAAACTTCGGTGACATACAGGTAATCAAAACGAAACGATTGAAGATCGTATTTTGTAAAAAAAATTGGTGAGATTTCTTTCTGAAAACAATCAGAGATCCCTATGCATAGGGTGCCAAATTTTATTCGATTTAAATCATACAACATACAAGTGGTGGCAAGCTTAAAAAAATATTTTTTCTATAAAACGTATGATTTTGTCATTTCTCTAATAGCGTTTCCTTTCTAGCATTTACCGCTAGGCCCTATTAAAAATTTCGAACCAA
Source organism: Choristoneura rosaceana (assembly GCA_037349165.1). Lineage (NCBI taxonomy): Eukaryota > Metazoa > Arthropoda > Insecta > Lepidoptera > Tortricidae > Choristoneura > Choristoneura rosaceana. The sequence continues at coordinate 2,780,836 of JAZBNJ010000002.1, forward strand.
AGATGGCCAATCTAACCTAGTGGTTTTCCATCTATCTACCAAAATAGGTGTGTGTAAGAGATAAATTCCTCATTTCCGTAATAACAACTAATGTTTTAGAGCATCAACGAGTATGTACTCTCAAATGCTGTTGACCAAGTTGAGGTGTGACTCACCGTTCGGACTCATCGGCGGCCTGGCTGGCCTCCGCGAGCTTGGCGGTGGCGGTGGCGAGACGCTCCTCAGACCTTTCCAGGTCTTCTTCCAGCAGTTGGATGCGTCGGTTCAGGGCGGCCACTTCGGACTCAGCCTGAAAAGAGACGCTGGTTTAAAAAAAAATACCAAAGTGTTTTTTAATACACATACAGACTTCATCTGTAACCCCTTAAATACACAACGAATAACCAATGACCTTGTATTGCGTAGTAAAAAGGACTAGAGTTAGTGTAATGATTAAGGGGTCATAATCATTGATCACTCCTTAGTTCTTACAATCGTTACGAAAAACAATATAATAACTGAGTGGATGTCAGCCAGTTCATTCATTGTGTTCTGTGTTATGTATGAATTACCATTGTCATATCGTAGCACAGGCGCTACACTATTGTAAATAAATATTACTGTAATTATACTATTCAGTATTATACAGTATGCTGGATAATTCTATGACACTGGAGACGATTCCAGGCAAAAATTTTTTTTAATAAATATCAAAAATTAAGAAAATCATTAGGTATTCAAATCAAATAAGCAACGGGTTATTTCATTATTAAGAGATAGCATCACTTGGCCTTTTTTACCCATTACCTATTCTACTTTTAACAACCTTTAAAAACTCTATAGTAAAAACGCGTCGCGGGTAGCTTATATTGTAACTTTACATGTGAACACTGATAAATACAGAAAAATACTCTAATCCGTATAAAAATATTCTAGTAAATTCCACTACAATCCCACCTTTACAAATATCTACACAAGTACAGTACCTATTCGATAAATAGTTTAGCTAACATTTAGCCTAAAAGCCAATTACGCTGGTAAATATTTAATTTCTGCTTCGCAAACAGTTTTCTATTTGGGCCATTGGAGGATTGTCTTTCGAAGAGTGCTAAGTAAGTAAATTATAGTAATGAGAACGTTATATTTGAAAGCACTGAGCGGATTGATTAAAAATATTAAAATAAACTTCGAAAACATCAACCGCGCGATTTTATCACAATTGTGTACCGACTGGCAAATTAGCAATAAATGACCGAGTTTATAATATTTATCTATTTATATAAATTACTCTCCAAACACCCAGAACGTTATAATCATGTAGGATAATATTAATTGCACTAATTACAAGTAAATTAACGCCGCTAGTGATGCAACACCACAACACAATGTATCGATAAACGCCAAAGTCAAACGCGTAAACATGAGAAATGTTATCTTACACTGTTATTAAATGCATCGTGTAGCGAAAGTTTAGCAAAAAATTATGCACTAATGAGTTTAGTGGTAAATGCTAAGTACCTATTAAAGCATGTGAGCGTTCGCAGGTTCGTATATCACGTCCACATTGCCAAAGTAGCATTGTAAAACGTCGACACAATACACGTGTTACGAACTCACGACACGACGTTAGCATACTGATGGACGCAATACTACCGACAGCCGAATTAGGAATAGGAATGGTTGTCAGACCGCCGCTTGTCTGGATTTTTTGAATCATGACTCTTCGGACGGATTTTTCCACTAAAGTACACGGATGACGGTAATTACCAGATTGTTAACAAGAAAAACGTTTTAATAGAAGTAATTGATAATTTCGAATTCATTAAATTGCGTCAATTTAGAAAGAAATTTATAGCCCTACCCTCAACCTACAAGGATCGTTAGAAAGAATTATTAACATATCTGAAATCAGAATCAGAACATGCCTACTTTTGACTTGTCAACAACCGTTCGTTACAAACGAAATATAAAGGTTAAGTTCAATAACATAAAAATACTGTACGGACTTCGGTCCAATGTCAAATTTATCTAGTTGAAATCTTTATCCTCGACTAAAATAAACATTATTTACAAGTGCACCAATATATTCGTGACATCACGCAGCCTTGCCCGCGAGGAAGCGCTAACGAGTCCCAGTTTCTCCTCCTTTTATCCTGTGTCGTCACCGCTCGCCACCGCTATTAATATCACGCTTGTTACCTCGCTATCGTGAATGCTTTCTTTGAACCAATTATCAAAGTCAGTACGTACAACGATCCGATAAAAACCTGATCGGACTCTCAATTGAGTAAAAAACATTTAAGTTACACGCAAGCTCATATGAGGTGTTTATAGCCTCGTGACGTTTGCCTGTCTCGTCACCTTGAACCCGAACATGCTCCTAATTGATGCTTAAGGCTATTTTATAGACATTAGTCAAACAGCCTCAGGTGGGGTCTATGAACTTTTTTCACCTCAAACTAATGGTCGAATTGTTTGAATCAAACCTGCTCCCTTCGATGGTTAGTTCCGCGCGAGTGTTTCTGATTTTTGTATCATTGTTTAATTTTATTTTATCGGTAGAAGGGTCTATGCCTATTGATATAAGCACAATAGCAAGCCCAATGGATTGTAATACAATAGGCGGCGTACGGTCACGCGAAGGGCCGGTACTCCCTTATAAACTGTGCATGAATGTGAAACATAATATTGAAGCCTTCCACGCCAAATTAAATTACATAAATAGGTACATAGTAGGTGATTACGATTATTGAGAACAAAACAATAAAATAATACAGGTTTCGATCAGTGGGGTTAGTAGGTCCACCGTAAGACATGCAACTAATGATGCTTGGGATAATTAACAAGTCATTACTAACCCCAAATTCACTTTAAGAAAAGCTTCATTATGATTATGAGCAATGTCATGATTATGATCCGTCAATCATGCAACAGGTTGCAAGACTAGCAAGGTTGGGTTATTACAATCGGCTTTCTCAAAACTAGTCATTACCGATTTATCAGTTTTGACGGCATTACCTATTCAATTCAAGTGTTTAAACAACACCAATGTTTACGCCTACGTTAACGATCATTACAAATGTCTTAATTTGAATTTGACTCATCCTCACAATTTCACCAATTAGAAGCGATTGTTTGGGTAAATGTACCTACATTGGTAAATGATTACTTTTCTAACTTCCCTGTTGAAGATGTCTTATCGCACGTTTGATATACGTAAGCTGATAAGGCATGCGTTCATGCAAAGGGAATTAAAAACATGAAGAAATAGTGGTTGAAGTTGGTCCGAGTTTAAAGTTTATGGAGATAATTATTTCGCCGTTCATAGGTGTTGGCTGAGCAATGAGCTTCGCTGCCGTGCGTTACGTCATACGCCGATAACGGCTAAGAGGTCGGACACGCCTTTCTGGCGCCAGCGGCCCTCCGAGGACATCCGAACAACAGGAATGCATAAAGGGTGCCGGCTCGCGGACCGTCGACTCGCTCTACATGTGCTACAAAAGACCGGTACCTATGCGACCTCCAACGCAACCAAACCTGTTACATGTAACATAAAAACCGCTGAACATTTTCAACGAGCAATTATGCAAGGTTAATTTCACGGCAACCTTCACCGTTCAAAGATAGATGTCAAATCAGTACAATTGGTCATGTCGATATTTATAAATTTAAGGACATCACTAATTTTGTGAAGAAAGGTTATTCTTTGCCATCTCTTTTTCGTGACATATAAAAGAGAGGGACGGAAACATGCGTACGTCGCCTGCACACCTAAGTATGGCCGGACATTACTCACTATAGGTAGATAGTAACCGAACCAGTGATAACTTCCATATTTCCCGATACGATGGTTTCAACACAAACATTTACACAAACTGAAATACACAATACACTAAGCACGTTAACGTAGCACATTTCTTACTTCTTCTCTCCGCATTATTTCCACTTGTAACCGTTTGTGATACTCCTCGCACTCATCCTTGTATTTCTCCATTTCCTCTTTTGTCTGGCGCATTTTCTTCTTCAAAACGTCCAGAATCGTTCCTTGCTGCATATTTGTCGTCATTTTTATGCACTTTTATGTTTAGATTACACGCCTAAAAGCTATAAACTAGAGACACCTCCGCTCAACTCGCGAAAATGCCAACTGACTGGGCTGCTCGGTACTGCTCCGTATCGGGGAGATGGGCTCGGCACGAATGAACACAGCCGGCGAGTAAAATGGCCGCCACCAACCTAAACGCTCGACTTTATCGCAATCTAGCTAATGACGTGCACTTTTCTACATTAAGCGATGACTGATAATCGGAAATTACGACGATTAACTATTAGCGTGAATCGAATTAGTATTTAATGCAACCGCACATTCTTTACGAAACATGAATTGACTTTGACAGCAACACATAGGCAATGTAAACGTCACGTCATTAACAATCGACCGTACGACACGACAACGACTAGCAGCTCCACCTGTTGGAACTACAGGGAAACAACTTCCTGTAGGGTCAAAAGCGGCTTTTGAAAGAATTACCGAAATTATGGGATGGGTGGAACGCTCCAATGACCACGCAACAAAGAAAACGGAAGTAGGCGATAGCCATGGAAGTAAAAACCCATTATAAGCCGTACCTAAAACATCATATTAATCATGGGAAAAAATGTTGATCGTGGTGATAATTAGATAACGGGTATGGTAGATGAGATGATTCTGATTATTATAATAGATTTTCTTAAGTAAAAATTTAAAATCTGAAAACAATATAAATAATTCCCATGCTAAAACGTACATGTTAGGTAAACTTAACAAATCCCATATAACTTGAAATACTACTAACTAGCGCCATCTAGTATTTCTCTCTGGAACCGTCAAAGCTATGCAAAGCTACTCGAGCGCCACCGAGGCATTAACCGAGAACGACACGAGTTAGCGGCAATGCCCGAATTTCGTGTGTAAGCGATGATGACGTAATTTGGAAAGCATTTGGCTGTTTTATATTCCGCTAAGTAATGCTGCGACAAAGACATTTTTTGCGCTATTTTTTTGGGGCGAAACTATTGCGGTTCTCCTCAAAAGCTGCCTCATAAGAAACATTGGTCATTTGCAACGTTATCCTCTATTCATGCAACAAGCTGTGTTAATGGGCACTAGAGTGTTGCTCTGCACTTGACAACAACAAGTCTGTAAAAGGATGTGTTAATTGTATTTGACCTCAACCAAAATTGAAATTGCACTGTGCACCAATCTGACTTCTTACTGTAGATATTGTACACAGAATAAGAAATAGTACAAGTTTAAATCAACAAAAATCCAAATACCAACAAAAATACTTTCATATCTACCTACTTGATAATTCATTGTATCTATAAGTAAAAGTTATTATTATTTATTAATATAGATAGGTAAAATGTCTTGACAGCATAGTCACAAATAATTGTAATACTCCAGCAATTACTTTTTTTTTTACCTATTTTAGTAAGTACAAATATGTTTGTTAATGATCATACAAATGAACCATACGATTTTGTTTATACTAATTTATTTTTGAATTTGTTGTTTTTCTATGAAGTTTAACAATCATTGATCTATTAATGTAAAACTATAATTCAAAGTCAAAACAGTTATGATATGAATGTAAAAAAAAATCTACCACCAGTAGACGGGTCTATAAACTTAAAGTATTGAAAAATTCAATTTTATAGGTACCAAATCATATAGGTATAAAAATTTGAGATCTGTATTGCATATTCACACCTAAATTGCTCAATCTTTTTCAATATCTTTCTGCAGGATAGTGTTACCTAATTTAAATGGAGGATCTCTCAGGAAATAACTAATAGCCAGATTAAAAAAAAAATAGATAAATTTTGCTTGCTGTTTAGCTGATAAAACCTAACACTATCCCTAAATAACAGTAGCTACTTCTGGACACAAATGAAGCTGTAACAGGTGTTGATTGATCTGGCAAGGATCTTTCACATTAGGGATAGGTATTTTAAAAGCCATATGGTTAACCTTATTACTGCTGGAGTTTAGAGAATCCAAATATAGACATCATTGCTCGAAAGGAGTTCAATGTAAAATGACATCTGTTAGTTTAGTCAACACTACTGAAAAATATTATTTTGTTGTTGCCATCTATAAATTATATTCATTAAAAAGCTGAAATTGCTTAGTTGATTCTGCCAAAATACAGTGACTGCATAGCTATTTATTAGTCTTTGCACAGCCTGATCGATTTTGCATGTTAAAAAGCAAAAGTTCTATCAAGCGTCTATAAATCTATAATTTATTTGGATTATCCATCCAATTTTGTTTTTAATTTAGGTATTATATATTTTCCTAATTCTTAGTTGTGATCAATCATGCAAAGGTTCCAGTTACCTATAGTTTAAATTTACATTTATAATAAGTAAAGTATATTACTCTGATAAAAATGCAAAAATTACCTAATTTTGCTCCCTAAGTTGCAGGCTATTAAAAATAGCTAAAGCTTAATATTTCGTTTCAGTAGTAAAGTATTAAAAACTATAATATGTAATTAACTCATTAATGCTGTTGCGTTGCAAAAAATTCTTGCAAAAATACTACATACCTGGATATTTTGTATGTCAATAAACTACCTACTTATCCTGATACAACTGTAAAAACTTCTTGCGCATAACTAACATGATGTTTATTAATAATCAAAAATATCTAACATACTTGGAATCCCAATCGCTTTCACTAATTCTTTCTGTCGGTAGAAATGAAGGTGGAAAGAGATGGAGAATGTGATTGTGAGTGCCTGCATTGCAATACGGCCTCAGTTTAATAAGTATGAATTGTTCAATTGTGCTTCCTTAACGGCCAGTATGGAAGTGGCATTTGTTACATAGTTCACTGACTATGTAGTAGATGTTGTACACATAATTTAGAAAGTTTTGCGCCCAGTGACTGCCTAACTGGCTTGTCTGTTTAGATACCAAATGGAAATTCATACTTATTCAAAAATTCAAATTCAAATCATTTATTCAGTAAATAGGCAGCAATGGGCACTTTTACACATAATTTTTTAAACTACCAGCGCTTTCGGAAAGACCATCATTGCCAAGAAGAATGTGCCACAAGAAACTTGGCAGAAAGTCATTTTTTCATAATAAAATAATTATAGTTAGTCATCGATTTTTTTTTAATAATATACTTAATTTAATGAGTCAAGTGTTTCAAGTATGTCTTAAATTCAGATGACATATATACTGATAAGGGATCTATCTCAGTATCATAAAAAATAATCTTATCAGTTAGGTTTTCATCTGATTTCCCAAGCGGCCAAGCACTTGTGATAAAATAAAAGTTTATGTTAAAAAGATGAAGAAAGAAATGTGTGTTTGCTTAAAGTTTAAGATTAGATTTTTTTCAAGTTTGTTTATTCGATACAATCAAAAAAAGTTAAAAGGGCCGGAAGCGTGGGCCACGTGGTAAGGGCGATCGCAGCGACATCTGGCGAGGGATAATGCAACGCTCAGCGTAAACATGTCAAACGAAACGAAATGTCAGCGGCTCAGCTGATCGCGCGCGAGCGATGCCCGCCGCGGACCAGCGGCAACATTCCGCCAGATCGCGAGTAAAAATAGTTCTGGCGCAGTTGGCCCACGCCTAACGCGAAGCCCACAACTCAAATAATATAGGACGTTACCCTTTTCAATGCGGTATTCTTGATATTCTGCAATTCATTCTTGATGATGGAGAATTTCATCATCGTGTCTGAAGAGAATATGGAGCTGCCGAAGGCCAGGCCGGGGTAATCCGCGCAGCGCCGCCGCCGCCGGCTCTCGCGCTCCGCCAGCACCTCCGTGCACACGCTGGTGCAGCGCAGCCGCGCCAGCTCCGCCGTCTCCGGGTCTTCGTCCGGCGCCTCCGACAAGGGCCCGGGCCCCTCAGCGCCGTCTCCCGCAGACCTCTCTTCCTTATTCGAGAAATCATCGTCCGAGCTATCGGGCGAACCAGCGCCCATTAATAATTTATCAAATTCGTCATCGTCGTCGTCAACATTCGAAAATTCTTCTATTACGTTCCGATTCGAAAGTGTATCGTCACCGCTCGTCCTTGTCACTTGTTGAGATTCACTAACACTATTGACACAAGGCACAACATCGTCTGTTTGACTGTCTAAGGTCACTTGTGTGGACGGATCGGTGTTTGGGGGTGCCGTGGTGGCGGGCGCGCGGTCCCCGCGGAGCCGCGGGTGGTGTTGGTGCCCCCGGCGCCGCACGGGGGTGCGCCCGTGGGCGTGGGGCGCGGACGCGGACATTTCTGCTCTCGGCGCGCTCCGGCCGCGGTGGCTCAGGCGGCCGCCATGTTGACTGGCGTCTGCGTATTCACGCCGCGCGCGGCGCTGCCGTCGCCACACTCTGCTGCCATCTTTTGTTTGAGTTTACAATCTGCTTTACCGACCGAGCGGAAAGTTTTTGTTTACGATTGCGCGGCAGCGTTGAAACTTCTGTAGTTTATTAAAACTTTCCGTGATTACGTGCGTGTAGAGTGCCGTTTATTTATAGTCCCGGAACTTGTGAATTCAAATTTTGTGTATCTTAAAGAGTTGAATAACTAAATCAAATCAATAGAAGAGTCGCAGAGCATATCTCGTATATTAAAGTAGTACGTCGATGAGTCGGGCGCGTCTATTTTTACCGAAACACCGGGCATCGGGCCGTATTAGGTGTCATGCTGAAAATAGCCGCGTGCGCCGATCTAGCCCCCTGGAGCGCGGCGATTAACCTGCGCTATGCACCGACCGACATACAAACGACGACGTGTACGGGACACATGTTTCCGTCTTCCAGAATATCACTGGCGTAATGTCATCGACCAAAATAGATTGGATATTTATAAAATATATTTTTAGACATGACATTATGGGCCATTGTTTCAGAAACGATCGATTTATAATCATTATAGTACCTACTGATATAAAAGGAAGTTTTTTATTCTTACCCCATTGCGACAAAACTTAAATAGTAACGATAAACAATTGATGTCCCAAACCTTGATAACTCGAACGGTGAACAGTGAATGAAGAATGTCAAGTTCCAACTGAACTAACATTGCTTCATATTAACTTACTGAAGCACAACATTTTATCCTTCCAAGCGATTAAATTTGTTTAACATTATATTTTGTATTTTAGCTATATAAAACTATCTGTTGGCGTGTATTCTGCGATAATTATAGTTTTCCGGGACAAAGACTATCCTATATCGCTTCCTAGGGTCTCAAACTCTCTTCAACCTAATTTCATCTAAATCGGTTCAGTGGTTTCAATCAACTTGAAAAGGTAACAGACAGAGTTATTTTTCATTCACAGTATTAGTAAAAGTAATGAATTTTCCGCACATAATCATTATTATCAGATTAAAATGTGAAAGTAGGTATTCAGTACAGTACAGTAGGTATATATACGGTGACCTACAGCTAGCCCTTATAATTCGTATCTAATACAAGAAGGCGATGACAGTTTTATCAACCAATCAATGTCAACAACAAATGAAACAATGAAAGAAACCAATTATACCTAATTTTGTCTACATTACAACTTTAATGAACTTTCTAAGGAAACAAATAATATGTAACAATAATTAACAGAAATAAATAATTAAAAGAAAAAAAAACTATAACTAACTTACTCTAAACCTAAAAATCATGATATTTTTTTATAGAAAGTTGAAACCAAACCGTAAGTGCATGCCCTCTCTTATAACAAGAATTTTTGAAATCGGTAAAATCCATACTAATATTATAAATGCGAAAGTGTGTTTGTATGTTTGTCCGTCTTTCACGCCTTAACGGAGCGACGGATCGACGTGATTTTTGGCATAAAGGTAGTTTATGGGCCCGAGAGTGACATAGGCTACTTTTTATCCCGGAAAAATACACAGTTCCCGAGGGAATAGCGCGCGATAACCGAATACCACGCGGGCGGAGCCGCGGGCAAAAGCTAGTTGTTTATTAAATGCGAAGCAACGAAGTAGGTACATCCCAATTGAGAAACATTTTTGAAGTCGGTTGAAAAGTTAAATAACACGCATCAGGGCTCAGGTGCATTGTCGCGCAATAATAACTGTCTCTTAAAAACCGGTGTGTCGCCTTCACCATATACCTAAGTACTTTTTAAAACGCACAAATTGCAGGCAGAGCCGGTTGTGGATAAAGTAATGCAAAAAGTTAAATCTGGATGGTTTTTGAATCTACTAAGATAACAGACATTCCCTATTTAAAATAACAATTGCTTTCAAGAACAATTAAGTGATGGGATTAACAAACCTTTAAACTTCCCTTAGTCTTGTGTTCTGTATCATTATCATCGTATTTAATTATTTATTAAGGAACAGTTACAAAGTACAAACAGGTATATAGGTACTACTGTAATTGACACAAGTTTGTAACTTAACTAAACTGTCCACAACAATCATAGGTGCGCAATCTGACAATATTGTGTTTGCGATCTAAAATAATGTTAAACTCAAACAACTGATAAGACAAAACCAATTTGCAATTAACAATAAATAAACGGCCTGAAGCACGCAGCGTTGTTCAGAGTAGCATTAAATTTGTATTTTTGCGATGAGAGTTTCTGTGATATATAAAGCTACTGTTGTTACACATGCTCGTTACCAGCACGAAAGCATAATACTATTGAGCCAATGCTATCTACTGGCATGTGTGTATAGGACACTGATAATATTAAGCATGCTTATTTAGTGGCATACTGGTACTTCGGATACTAGCATGCTTATCCGCAAACTAGAACACTATGGACTTTCAGCTAAAGCACTGAAACTTGTTAAGTCTTATCTCAGCCAAAGAGTTCAAAAAGTGGACATAAATAGAACGCAGTCAGCTGGCTCAGCGGTGAAGCTTGGAGTTCCACAAGGATCCATTTTGGGTCCATTTCTCTTTCTGGTGTATATAAATGACCTGCCCCACTTGCTAGAACAGAAATGCAACATAGTATTGTTTGCAGATGATACTTCTTTGATATTCAAAGTAAACAGGCAACAAGAAGATCCAACACACATCAATGAGACTTTAGCAGAGGCGCTAAACTGGTTCACCGCTAATAATTTATTACTAAATGCAGCTAAAACTAAGTGTATAAAATTTTCGTTGCCTAATGTAAGACAGTTTGAAACAATTATTTCCTTAAACGGAGAGAATCTGAAACTTGTGCATGAGACTGTTTTTCTTGGTCTTACGTTAGATCGTAATTTACAATGGAGCCCGCATATTTCTGGTCTTGCTGGTAGATTGAGTTCTGCCGCCTATGCTTTACGAAGAATCAGGCAATTTACCAACGTAGAAACTGCCCGGCTAGTTTATTTCAGTTATTTTCACAGCATAATGTCCTACGGTATTCTGATTTGGGGCAAGGCAGCCGACATAGAAACTATCTTCATTCTACAGAAGAGGGCAGTCCGGTCTATCTACAACCTTGGCTCCCGAGATTCACTAAGAGAACGCTTTAAGGAGATAAACATCCTCACAGTAGCTTCACAGTACATACATGATGTGATATTGTATACACACAAGAATATCGAGTCCTTTAAGAAAGTGTCAGACGTACATGATATCAATACTCGTAATAAACATAAGCTTGCCGTTCCTAAATTTCGTCTACGGAAAGTAAGCAAATCTTTTGTGGGAAACTGCGTGAGATTTTACAATAAAGTTCCCGTAGAAGCATGGAAATTGCCACACAACTCTTTTAAAGAATACATAAAGAGTGCACTCCTGAAGAAAGCTTACTATAAAGTTGAGGAGTACTTAAGTGATAATATGACATGGCCAAAACTGAAAGCCGATGAAAATTAGCATGTTGATGAGTGATGTGATGTACTCGTGTTTGTGTGTGTGTGCGCGAGTGGGTCTCTGTGTGAGTGTCTGTGTGTGTTTATGTCGGTGTATTTGTATTGTGTAGTGTGACTTGGCAGTGTCCCGGCGCATTTCGTGTATAGTTTCGGGTTCTGTTGCCGTTGTCCGCGTTGCAGAATTTAATTTAAAATCATTTATTAGTTTGACATTTGGAGACCTTATACATCTCCATCTCTGTAGTTTAATAATTATTATTAATTTATGACCTTGGAGGCTTTTTACACCTCTGATGATTGTATAATTTAATTAGTTTAATTATGTAGTTTAATTTGACATTTAGAGACTATATACATCTCTGAATTATTTAGATTAGGAATTTTATTATTAACTCAGGGACTTTATACATCCCCTTGCTATATTTATATTGTATATTGTTAAGCTTATGGATTTTAAACTTGTATATTTTTAGTTTAATTTCTAGTCACAGGCTCGCGACGTCGAAGTTCCCAAGACGATCCCATAGAGCTTATGGGAACGGAAGCAATACCATGCCCTCGGTACCGCTCTGCTTTCAGAGCATGACATGAGTGCGTGTGAGCTAACTTTGGGGGCGGCAGACGTGAGCTTGCCTTCGGAATCCAAAAGCTTAACGGTTACTTGACCTGAAATGTATATTTCAGAATTAAATTATTATTATTTTTAATTTTGACAGTGGAAGCATTCTACACTTCCGCTGAACGTAGATATAGTTAGTGTTTAGTTTTGTAACTAAGGGACCCCATACATCCCTGTATTATCCCTGTATTATTTTGTAAATTTTTTTCTCTTTAATTGTATACTGTAGTTTTTAAGTATTTTATTTGTAATTATTTTATGATGAAAAAATGACTTTCTGCCAAGTTTCTTGCGGCGCATTCTTCTTGGCAATGATGGTCTTTCCGAAAGCGCTGGTAGTTTAAAAAAATGACGTGTAAAAGTGCCCATTGCGGCCTATTTGCTGAATAAATGATTTGAATTTTGAATTTTGAATTTCTTATAATAATGCTAATAACGAGGATGTGTAGGGCGGCTATTTAGTTGGCGTATCGCGAAGTCCGTTTGACAACTTTGCTGTTTGTGCCACGTTCGTAGTTCGTACTTGGCTAATTTAATAAATCAGCCAATCAGAAGCAAGACGTAATATAACGTCCTCGCGATACTAACGCCATCTAACGATAATTCAAGAAACCCTTAGTAATCTACCCGCTCGCTCTTGGTATGCCTGCTCGAACCTAAACCAGCAATAATTTACGGAGATAAGTAGCTTCGCCCTCTCGAGGCATCCTCAGCTGAACACCAGATTCCAGCATTAATTTTAGGCTAAAGTCCAGTGTCTGAGTTCTTAGTCTTTCCAAAATAATGTAGCAGTTTATTTCAATTCCAAACGCACAGGCCACCATGCGGAATTCCGAATCAGAGAAGTTCGAACGGAAAACTAATGTCCGTATGTAGTAGGTCCATAGATTTGAATGGATTTACTGCGTTCGAAATCAATAGCAGCTTCTGTGGCATGTTAAAGCCCTTAGGTAACCCTTGGGTTATATACATATTTTTAGTAACTGCTAAGTGGCCCATGTGGCAGCTGCCCTCTCCCTGTAAGCTGTAACAGCCCCTATCTACGAAGTGTCTGGCCTTATAATACGAAGTGCAATATCCGAACTTCGTATCTTGCCATCCCGCTGACGCCATATTATATAGTACAAGAGTGAGGGGACGGTGTGATACGAACTTCGATTTTCGAATCACATATAAGCCCTGAGGCAAACAGCAACAGTCCGTGAAATAAAAGTGTTTGTGTACTTACATTCTGCAGGGCCTTTTCTTTCTCCTCCAGCTTGCCGTTGACGGTCATGAGGGACTCCTGGGTCTGGTCAAGGTCGTTCTCGATCGCCTGGATCTTCTTCTGCAGCTGGCGCGCCTCCTCCTCGGCCTGCATCAGAACAACCGAGTTAGAAATGCATCAACCAACACTGGGAGGGGGAACTCGAGAGTTTGTACAAAGCGGACCCTGGGCGTGTTGTGGAAGTGACTAGGAATCCGAAAAGCAAAAAAGGCTTGACAAAGCGTTTTAAAGATCCTTCAGCAACCAACGTTTAGGATCTTCTCTTTAAAATTTACAAAAATAAACACTTAAATCTTGCTGCTCAACAGAAAATGTAAACTCGTCAGTCTTGTTGAATCAAACTTGGCTCTTATGATTATTTTTCTCAATAGTCTTCTCGATACGATTACGATTTAGTGTCCTAGACTGACGTGAGACATGAGAGCATATCAATTTCGAAAAACTCGGAGGACACATGCTTGAATCCACGACCCATAGGGTTGAGAGGCCATAGGTTAAACCATGATTACAACTTCTTACAGTAGTAACCAAGTAGTTAAATTTCGGCCGACGTCAGCCTAGCTTCTCAGCCCAGAGGCTGGCGTATATCATTAATATCACTAACTTTCACGACGTATACTGTATCTACTTACTCTACAGTGTCAGTAACGTCCACGACATACTTATCTGCAGTGTGCATACATACGGCGAAGGTAGCATCCTTTCTGAGTTCAGCAGGGTATGTCAGTACAGCAGGGCTACTCCGAAACTCGAAACTCGAAGTTCGTGTCGTGCGGTCCCTCTCGCTCTCGTATTCAATAGGTAGTATAACCACGACACGAACTTCGAGTTTCGGAGTTGCCCAGCTGTCGTTCACATGTAGGCTACACAACGTCCTAGCTTCTCAGCGGTGGTATACTTCCTTTGTCAGTTTAGCAGATATTTAGTCAGTAAATCACGTATATATCCACTCTCCGTAAGACCCTGTTTGCATTAATCTAGTAAAATTGGCTTTATTGATACTATAAAATAAGTTTACTCTGTAAATTATAGCTGTTGGTTCTCCGAAAATAAATAAATAAATAAATAAAATCGCTCCAGTGTACACTCAGATCGATCGAGCACCGCGATGTCATGCTATTTAGAAGGATTTTACTGGAATAATGTTAACAGTGATTAAAAGCTTGCACACTTTTTCAGTGCGGATGTGGCTCATATGTTAGCGGTCCATTGTCAGTTCCAAAGCATGGGTATAGTCAGCAATGTCAGGAACGTTCAGCATGTCCGCCACGCATACCTTCTCGGCACGAAGGTTGGCATCCTTTGCCTCCTGCTCGCACTGGAGCGCGCGGTCCAGCGCGTTGTCCTTCTCCAGCTTCATCGCCTGCATCTTCTTCTTGATCGCGTCCATGGCGGCGGCTGTGTTTGTTTACTCCCTGGCTCAAAAACTGGAGAAAAAAAGTTAGGTTAAGTTACGTTTATGTCAAAGTTAGGTTAGATTATCCGTGAGAATTATTCTGGCTGTTAATTATAAATAGGTTAATTGCACTGATTGCCACAACTATTGGCAATCATTTCTACGTTTGATACGAAATGTAAAAGCCAGCTGGGCTACGACAAAAATCGAAGTTCGTATCGTCCGCCCCTCTCACTCTCGTATTAAATAATAAAGTGTCGACGGGACGGTACGATACGAACTTTTATTTTCGAATTTCGTAGTAGCCCTGCAGGTCTTCATCCATAGCAAGCTAGAAACAAGATCTCAGTTGAGTAACCCCGCCTACTAAGCAATCCATCCCGTCCAAAAAAACAATTACTACGTTCTCGCCCTCTCATTCTGAGAGAAGGCCTGTGCGCAGCAGTGGGACGTATACATTATATACATATATATATCCCACCACGTATACGGATGGATGATGAAATTAATACGAGTAGTTACCTAATCTAAATACAATACAAAATCTCCGTTAAATTTATTTACGACGAGAAGCTTATAAACAACTTAAAACATTGACAATGCTACATAATTTTGAGTTTAGTAAGTTGCAGTGACTATGTACCTAACTTACATATCCTAAAGCATAGAAAGTATTACACTAAGCACAAAAAACTATTCAAGTTTGAACTATTTTATCTCAGTAACCAACGGCACTTAAGTTAAAAATAAAGCTGCTATGGAATGCTAAAGCTCATTTACAATAATACCCGCTTAGAGGCCATGGCATGAGTTCATTTTAAACCATGTTGCTGAGACACTACCCTTTAATAATATACTAAATCTTTTAGTTCATTTATTTATACTTCGTATCGTTTGATGAGCAATTAAGCATATTTCCCTACACTTAAAATTCCAAATTCTGTAAGAAAGTCCAAGAGCACAGCACACCTACCTTTACCTACATCCTGAAGAAATTGAAGTGTCATTTTTAGAAGATTTTGTTTAAATATTTGAACTGATTTTGTTTTGTCGTCATCTCGGAAGTTAAGTTTGACCATGTTTGACTCACTTCCAATGGTCGGATTGATTTGAAATTTACGACAGAGTCAACAGATAATAAGTGTACTTAGGTATAGTTACCGATATTTTGTCTCGTATGCTGTATTGCGTTGCGTCCGTTCAGTAGATGCAAATGACTTGACTTGCACTCTGTTGTGCTGTGATACTTATCTCTAGTTGTTTGATATCAATCACTAATAAAATCGAAAAAATGTCCTAGTTTTTGTTCTGTTTTTCGTCACATTAAAGTTTCCGATAGTTGAAAGAGTCATCTGCATATTATTACGGACATCAAATAGACATTATTTTCAATCCGCATACCTTTCCGGCAAAGCAGATGCCAAGCCATATCGTAAGTTAGTGACGCTATATTTAGACGCGAGAGCATTGATCTTGTAAACAGGGGTTTAAGGGTAGACCAGGCGGTATAAATCAACATAAAGACAAGGAAAAAATATAATATAAATAAATAAACAACATAAAACACTGAGGCCGTATTTACATGAAACAAACTAAGTTAGCACTGGCTAATAAAAATCCTTAGCATAAGGACGGAACGTACTCGTTTTTTTTCCTGGAATGGAATGAATGATCGAAACGAAATAAAGGCGCGAAGACGGACGGATTAAGTTTTTTTTTAATTGCAGGCAAAGGTTAAAAACCTCGCCTGCCAGTAATTTACAGTACGGGAACAGTACTGCCTTCGCGGCAATTAGCTAACGTATTGTTTTATACGGAATACATTCTTTTGTTCTAAACTTTTTACTTATAACTTCAAGGTTTTTTCACTCTATCAGGATGGCATACTCGGAAATGACAATTAAGTAAATATTAATATCATTAAATATGATTAAAATTCCTCAATATTGGCAGAATCATTATCCTTTAATAGGTATGCATAAGCGTACTTACCTATATTACGGATTTATATCTACATTGCGCTCTATTACACGGAGCCCTCGGTGTGCGATTCTGACTCGCATTTGACCGGATTTATTATATATACCGGATATATTATGGTGGTGATCTCTTACCATCAGGAGACCCACTTGCTCGTTTTCCTTCCAGTTGAATAAAAAAAAATACTTACTTAAATTCAACTTTTATTATTTTTCTAAAAGTATAAAAGCGCTTTACTTTTAAGATTTGTAGTGTACACTAACACCCGTATTTATAAACGAGGGGCACGTATTTGAATATCGAAATTTAAAATATCTAAGGTTAAAACGTCGACGGTCAAAATATCGAAAATCAGAATGTCGAACGATCATAAGGTCGAAAATCAAAATGTCGAAAGTATAAATTATCGAACGGTACAATTATCGAATGCTAAAATTTCGAAAATCCTAATATCGATGGATAAAATATCGAAAATTGAAATTTCGAACGATTCTAAGGTCGAAATTCTAAGTATCGAATGTCTATAATACCGAAGGGTACAATAGTCGATTATTGATACGAAATTTAACTTTGGCACTCGCCGGCCGCTGCCGCGGCACGCTCGCTTCGCTCGCTCGGCTCGCGCTTGTTTTGGCCACAGT
Source organism: Choristoneura rosaceana (assembly GCA_037349165.1). Taxonomy (NCBI): domain Eukaryota; kingdom Metazoa; phylum Arthropoda; class Insecta; order Lepidoptera; family Tortricidae; genus Choristoneura; species Choristoneura rosaceana. The sequence continues at coordinate 2,798,562 of JAZBNJ010000002.1, forward strand.
TGAACCTAACACGCTCCTCCTCGCTACGCTCGTCGTCGCACCTAAACTTTACGGTTGAATTAATCAGACTTCAGTTTTAAACTGTAAATACTAAGCAATCTAATCTAAAAATTAGGTGCGACGACGAGCGCAGCGAGGAGGAGCGGTTAGGTTCAACCGTGACCAAAACAAGCACGAGCCGAGCCAGCGAAGCGAGCGTGCCGCGGTAGCGGCCGGCGAGTGCCAGAATCGAGTTCTATGCATTTTTCTTGATATTAAAATAGTTCGCTATTTAAATTTTCGATTTGGTTTTTTGACGGTTGATATTTTGTGTTTCGATATTAACATATATCGATCATTCGGTTGTAGACATTTTGAACTTTCGATATTTTAACCGTTCGATATTTCGGTTTTAGGAATTCTAGACGTCGATAAAATCATAGTAGATATTTAGATCATTCGATATTTTGATTTTCGATATTTTGACCGTCGACTTTTTAACTTTAGATATTTTAAATTTCGATATTCAAATACGTTACTCACCTACTTACGCTGAGTAAAAAATTAAATAAAAAAACTTAAATCAAGAATCTGTCATGTAAGCATTATGCACCTAAAGCCGGTCTTGGATGAATCAGAAGAAAGCGATTTTGTGGCATGAGTCACATACCTACAGCCTACAAAAAGGAAAAAAGCAGGATGGCCAACACACGGGCACTCATTTCCGATTTCTTCACACCTCGGCCATTTAGGTTACGGACTGTGTTTTGTCAATGAATCACATTTTACTTATGTAAAACACCTACTTACCCTATTTTCTCACGTAGAGGTAGAAATATCCTTATTTCTACGCTACATGTGGAAAAGTGCGTTTATACGATATGTACATAGTTAAGATACTTAAGTACCTGAGGTACCTACTTATTCTAACATCTATCTAATCTATGTAATACCTTTAAACGACTAATTCTTGTATACTTATACATATTATTTCGGGGATCACGGAAACGGCTCCAACAATTTCGATGAAATATATGGTATGTAGGGGTTTTCGGGGATGAAAAATTGATCTAGTTTGATCTTAACTCTGGGAAAACACTGGTTACCGAGTTTTAGCCAGAGCGGAGCTCCGTCGCCCAGGTACTTGTTATAAAACATGTAAAATGGACGTAATGTCTTCACCCAACAAACATTTTTTATAATTTATTTTTTACAATACCGTAGCCGGCCTATATGTGTCGCACAGGCTTAGCTGTGGTTCATGATTAGTAGCGGACCAGAAAGGTAAAAATATTGTAAATAGTTCATTGATATGGACCTCCACAAACCAAGTTTTCCGCAAAGTAAATAAATCAACTCAATCGATTTGTCAAGCCAGTGTAGAGTTCTTTCGGTGTAGGTAATTCATGGGAATAATTAAATTAACTAGCAATAAAAATTATTCTATGACATTTTTTTGTGAGTTGTATTGAGCTAGATTTTTTTGGCAATAAAGATTTTTTTACTTTTACTTTTACTTTACTTTGTGTCAACTAAAAAGGGTCGGAAATTTAATTTCATCATCACCATCAACGTTTTTTTGTTGTTGTTGTTTTGAAATACATTTAAAAATTAAAGATCACAAGCCTCCTCTCAGAATGAGAGGGAGAAATTTAACTTACTTAGTATTAATTAAAAAATCTTGTAAACCCTGAATTTTATCCATAACACCGAAATCTTTTTCGTTTTTGCACCTAAGTATACAAATATTTTCTGCATAGGTACTTAATCCTTCTTATAAAGGCTGCATTAATAATAAAAAACAAATGAAAATTTTAAAACATTTTGACTAAACCATCAGACTTTAAAATGCTTACAAATAAAATGCGTTTTATTAAATTGTTATTCTGAAGCTATTCTAAACAACAGGTAAACGAACAGCGACGGTTTCACCACCATTTTAATTTAGAGATAAGCTATATTGTATGTATAATGAATGACATTACAGAGCACGTTCCTAACGTGATGATTGCATCTTCTGCATTCCACAACCGCTATGAACATAACTAGTATCACAATGCTTATCGTAGATAACTTTTCCTATTTAATAGCACCGTTTATTACGCATTCAATTAATTTAATTATTTATTGTATGCATATTTTAGTTGTTGTCATTGTTTCTTTAGTTGCGCTGACGTAGGAATCTTTATTGGCGGTGTTCCAAGAAAAATAGGTAACCTATACCTATAGTTTAGTTTATGACTCTGGCATTGCGTGTGTAATGTATAATTGGCCAAGAAATTCAATAATAAAAGGTTCAATATCAGCTGTGCCACTTTAAGTAATATACTATCCAGAGATCCCTTCAAGATAAGTCCGCTTTTGTACTTTGCACTTTATCTTAAAATGGTACATTGGTGCCTAAAGTAAAACCCGTAAACTCGAAGGATAAACTTGGTAAAGAGTAATTTAATGACAGCGCACTGGCTTAGTTAGTAAATAGATTACTGTCACATTCTTGACGTAGGTAAAATACTTGCAATATTTAAATACGATTTAAGCGAATTTAAATTTAGTTGAGAAATCTCGGCCAGATTAATATTTGATGCCCTAAGCAATTCACGCCTGTGGGAAACCCCCCTCCCCCCTATCCATAACCTCCTAACGCCCAGAATCCTATAGCCGTAACCAGCCTTACCTTTTATGTGCTAGCAAATTTTTTTTGGTGCTTTTTATGGTGCCCCCCAAGACGTGACGCCCTAAGCAATTGTTTAATTTGCTTAAGGGCTAATCCGTCACTGTTCTTTGGTCAATCAAACAAAACCGGCCAAGAGCGTGTCGGACACGCCCAAAATAGGGTTCCGTAGCCATTACGAAAAATTTAAGTAATATTTTTCAAAGGATTTCGTATTTTATAAGGAATCTGCCAAGTTTAGGTATATTTTATACCTTACGCTGCTATTTACTCATAAACTACTAATATTTCTCAAGCAAACTTAGCCGTTATAGTTTTCCTTGGAAGTTTGATATACTGCCTACCATCCTGAATTTTTGCAAATTTTTCCACCCACCGGTTTAGATTTTAGAGGGGGGGGGACGCTCGATTTTAATGAAAATTTGCACTTTAAAGTTGAATATTTCGCAAACAAATGACTGAATCGAAAAATCGTTTTAGTAAACCCCTAATGGTTTTAAAATACCTATCCAACGATACCCCACACTATAGGGTTGGATGAGAAAAAAAAAATCACCGCCACTTTACGTCTATGGGAGGTACCCTAAAAAAAATTATTTTTGAATTTTTAATTGTACTGTTTTGTCAGCATAGTTTATTTTTATATCCGTGCAAAATTACAGCTTTCTAGCATTGATAGTCCATGAGCAAAGCCGCGGACGGACAGACAGACAGACAGACAGACAGACAGACATGGCGAAACTATAAGGGTTCCGTTTTTGCCATTTTGGCTCCGGAACCCTAAAAATGACAAAGACAGAAAGGCGTCAAAGTTCGGGATTGGGGGTTCCGACGCCACGCCTGCTGAAAAGTGTCACAAGGTGTGACGTCACGTGGAAATTTAAGGCGCCTATCTCCATAACTTTTTGTTTAAATGACAAAAGAAAAAATACCAGCAAAAATTTTGGATAACTAATCTAACTAACGTACTAAGTAATTAGATTTTTTAGGATTCTAATCTTTTCTGTTATTTTTTTTATTTAATATGCTATCTATAACTGCGTACCTAAAGCAAATGCTTTATGAACTCGCTCGCTTGAAGTTTTTTGATTTAGTTTTTACCTACTTCAGTTATTCTCAGACTTTTAAATATTGCTCTATGTCCCTTGCCTTGAATCAGGCAAGCAAAGGTTGACCCATTCTTAAATAAATAATAAAATGGTTTGTAAAAGCGTTAAAAGTGATCAATGAATCTTGATTGTCACTCTTTCTCAACCGATTGACCAAAAGATCAAAAGTTACAACCAGCAATCCCAATTTTAGTCCGATTCCGTTAAGTAGGTTTAAGTCCATTTCGCCACTGACATTCCATTAAATTTTGTTATCGATGTAAATTAATGTAACCGATGTAATTTTTATTGATGTTTATTTAGATGAATGATTGGTCTCGCGCGCTCGCGAGCGCGAGACCAATCATTCATCTAAGGATGTTTAGTTGTCATTTGAATAGTATTTATTTATAACAGTATAAAATATTTTTTAAAAAACAGATTTACAATATTATCATTTGAATTGAACAGGTGATTGAACAGGTTCTTTAAAAACTTTTCAACAAGCAACAGATAATTAATTTAAACAATGAATTTAATTCCAATCATTAATGTCGAAAGCGGCTCGTCACAGCCTTGGCTGATTAAACTCGCTTCGGTCCCCAGGTGTAAATTTTACGCTAAGTATTGCAAGTGTTTTACGCAGCAAATACCTAATTGTTTTCATGCTATTTATTACAGCATTCATTAAACTGTTTCAAAGTTGGCAAGTGATGTTATCGCATACACCACAAGTTGATAAAACGTGAGGACTGAGGACCCAAATTAGGAAAGTTATCGTACCTGTCGACTTTTATGTCAAGGTCTATTTAATTTATTCAAGTCAACTAAGTATTTTATTTTAACCTAAAAAGTATTCGTAAGTTAGTCTTGTAAGGTGTCCTAATTTACTGGATGTAAAATAATCTAAATATATCGCGGCAGAAAAAAAGTTTATCTTTGCCAGTGTTTTAAGCGCATGCGCCCCCGCTTCCCGCGCTCGCTCGCCATTGGCTAACTAAACTGGCAGGCTGCCAAAAGCGCGGGCAAACTTCAGCATAGACGATTCCTATTGGCCGCCCAAAATGTAACCGAGCACCGCGTTATTCAAAAATAGAACTAGCCGCTATTACAAAATCTCATCCGCTCTCCCGGGATTATTATTGGAATGCGATTAATATTTCGACAAATTACTTTTCAATACACAGCATAACATCTATTTAAATTTAATAACTAAAATAATGCTGATATAAACTTATTGATACCAAAAATCTCCTATCTATAACTTTTTAATTACGCACGTCTTATTTAATTTTTATTCGATTTAACGCAATTCGAAAACCATACGCATACGATCCGTAAATCCTCGACCTTTTAATTCCATAGTCACTGCACTTACCAACTGACACGTTAAATTAAAAAAAAAAACACTTCTCACAACACTGGCACTACTTACATGTCGAGTCGACGCGAGCTGTGGTGCGACTAACGCTGTTAGCCCGCGCGCGGCCAGTATCGCCTTACCGCCGCGAAAGGAGATGCGACCCCGCTCCAAGAATACGAAGGAATACGAAGACACGGCGTAAAGCCTTGCGGGTTCAAGTTGACGCTTGATTACTTTGACAGGGGTGTTTTGGGTTTCTAGAAAGTTCTACAGAATTACAAGCAAGACAATTAAGTAGCCAGTAGGGTTGATCTTTTCCACTCGCTGTTAGCTCTAGTTCGTGCTTAGAAGCGAAAAAAGTCGAGCCGATAAGCTTGCTCGTACGTCATTTGGCGCTTAAAGCTTGCATTGCTGAACTTGAGAGTGGTATTTGCACTACTCCAACGTCTTATCCAAGGCCGAATTAACAATGTCGGGCCCCAGGCAATGCAAATTCTAGGAGCCCCTTTTCAGACATTTGAACATGAGTCGGAAGACTGCAATATTCTACAAAAAAAAATACTTTACCGAAACATTATCAATTTCTTTAGTGCGCACGCAGGGCCCTTAGCTGAAGCGGGGCCCCTAGGCATTTGCCTATTCTGACTAAGTATATAATGGTTAATCCGGCCCTGGTCTTATCTTAGTCAAAGAGTTGACTAAGATAAGATATTTATTTAATTTTAATATATATAAATGCATACTTACTGGTAAAAAAATCCTGGATAAATTAAATTCCTTTTCTCAATGATGTTAGAATCAGCCGTAGAAGCTGAAGAGTTCGACATGTCAATGTGTCAAAGATCGATAGAAAGGGCGATAGAGTCGATAATTTTATTGTTTTATATTTCTATCCATGACTATGAAATATACGTCTAATACTTTTAAGTAAACATTTTCGTAGTTTGGGTAATCTCGGAGGCTCTTAACGGTTTCGATGAAATTTGCTCTACATATGGGGTATGGGGGTCTTTGGGAGCAAACAATCATCAAAACAATCCAGCTTTATCTTATCTCTGGGAAAACGGTTTTTTTTTTAATTGGCCATAAACTTAAAAAATTGCCACGTAGTTTCTATAGATGAACTAAGCCCTCTTTCAAAGTTAACGTACGATAAAACACAGTGTATAAAGGTGAGGCCAAAGATGATGAAAGAAACAAAAAGGTTACATGGTCCAAATTAAAAAACACAGTAAGTACAGTTCCGCATAAGAAAAACAAACTAAATCACAGCTTCGGAGTTGCGGCGCCAGTTACAGCATTTAGGTACAGCTTAGGTACAGTCAGCATCAAAAGTAGCTGTACACTTTCGTACTTTGTCGTTTTAAAGTCACGTACTGTATACACGCCATGCAAAATTGTCTATGTGTCAATGCGAAAGAGTAAAAAAGTGATCCGCTACTTTTGATGCTGACTGTACAACACTGATTTGCAGCTGCGGCCCTTAAAAGTAAGTAGTAACTAGGAAGTAGGTAATTTTATTCACGGCTACGACACAGGATACAGTAGCCTTAACCAAGCTACTTTAAAACTAGGTAAGGTATACTACTTTATTACTTTAAAGAAAGAAAAAAAAAACTTATTAATTTTTCCACGTTATCTGCACAACACCAAAAAATAATATTAGGACAACGTTAGAGGTAGGTACATAATCTTAAATTTTAATAAGTTTTTGTTAAAATTTTCATTTTTAATACAAGCTTTTTTTGCTGACTGTACTTTTTGTTGTTTGTCCTTGCATTGTCATCCAAACAACAATTTCGTACCAAATTTCAAGTCGCTGCCAATAACTGTTTCAGGAGTTCCGTCCTGCAGAGACGATCCCGGCCGGACTATCGTGAAGGAAAACATCGTGAGGAAACTGCACAAACCTGTGAAGCAATTGAATGGTGCGTGTGAAGTTCCCAATGCGCACTGGGCCTGCGTGGGAACTGTGCCCAGCAGTGGGACATATATAAGCTAGGATGATGATGATGATGAAACAAACAAATGAATAAATGAACAAACAAACAGGGCAAGCTGAAGAAAAGCTTGTAAAAGTAAAATAAAGAAAAGGAAATTTAGTTACGTTGTGGTTGATTTGGTTTTGATAACGTTTCCAAAATCGTTGTCTTCGTCGCCTTTGTGTTTTTTTAACCCCATTGAAGCGCCCAGCGCTAGGCAAAAGCTTTCCTTCATTCAGCCCCGTCAAGGCCATCAACTCTTATTCTACCTCCTCCTCTCCAAGTCCTCTTAATCAATACTGACCCAATTCAGTGGAACAACCGCGACGGCAACCTCGTCACATTTCGATACGTATTCCCATAATTTATTCTATTTACGCCTTAGCTTAGTCGTACCAATTAAAGGAAATACAGTTAATCATTTTCCTCAGAAACATCTGTTGCTAACAATAACAAATATTTATGACGTGTTTCAAAATAAGTATGAAGTGACTACGAGTAACTAAGGTTGTTAAAAATAATGGAACAGGTGATATTAAGAATAATAAAATCATGGGACACTTGACACCAATCTAAGGCTTATTATAAAGTCAATGATTATTATCATGGACAGGGATATTTGAAAATAATTCCGATTCACATTAGCGATCCCTTCAAATAGCGAACCTAGTGTGTTAAAAATAAAGTTGTGTTACGAGGGTCAAACTGAAAGTTCTTAGAAAATCAAAAACTGAGCAAACTAGCAAGTTATTAGTTTTATTATATCTTTTCAAAATAGTGTCCATTCACATCAATACACCGCTGCATCCGATGGAACCACTGAGAAAAGCACTTAGCCCAGTCGTCCTTAGGGGTCTCTTCGACGGCCTTTTGAAACGCACCCACTGCTTCCTCGGTGTTCATAAAAAGTTTTCCTCGAAGTTTTTCTTTTATTTTCGGGAATAAATAAAAATCGCATGGTGCGTGGTCGGTGCTTTTCGGCGGGTGACCCAGTAATTCCACGTTTGACGTCACTAAATAGTCGATTGTTCGCCTGGCGGTGTGCGACGAGGCGTTGTCGTGGTGAAGAAGGATCCTACTTCGAGGTCGCTTCTCCCGAACTTTTTCCAATACAAGTGGCAAACAATTGTTAGTGTACCACTCTGCAGTAACTGTTTTTTGATCCTCTAAAGCAATTGTCGCATAGTGACCTGTCCTTCCGAAGAACGAGGCCACCATCTTTTTTCCCACGCTTCGACCTCTCTTCACTTTAGTTGGCAACTCCTCGAAAGGAAACACCCATTGAGCAGACTGTCTCTTGGTTTCTGGATCATAACAGTAAACCCAGCTTTCGTCACCCGTAAGTATGTCGAAAACAGCATTTGAGTCACCTCCGTTAAATCTTTCAATCATTTCACGGCACCAATCAACCCGACGGAGTTTTTGGGCCTCGGTCAAATTATGAGGTATCCACCTCGCACAAAGCTTCCTGACCGCTAAATGTTCATGGAGGATTTTATGCACTTGACTCATACCAATGCCTAAGCTTGTCCGAATCTGCTGATACGTCACTCTTTTGTCAGTCTCTATCATACGCTGCACAACACTGATGTTATTTTCAGTCGTCGCCGTAGAAGGCCGTCCCTCACGCAGATCGTCGGTGAGATTAGTGCGACCACGTTTAAACTCATTAAACCAGTTGTAAATGGTCGCACGAGATGGAGCTTCATCATGAAAGGCCAATCGAAGTCTATCATAGCTTTCTTGTTGACTTAAATGACATCGAAAGTCATAAAAAATCATTGCACGAAAATTTTCGCGAGTTAAATTCATGTTGACGTGACACAGACAATTTTCAATTTGCCGCCAAATCGTAAAACTAATGACAAATGAATGAAATACATACTCAATAATATTGGCAAAGAGTTCCATTTTCAAAATTTAAACTTACTTTTTTATTATATTGTTTACAAGTGGCCAGTTCTAAAAACTTTCAGTGTCGCCCTCGTAAATAGTTGTGATAGTATATAGATATCATTTATTGTAATTGTAAATCTGTTTAAAAATATATATATACCTCGTTGTGTTTCTTGCCGGATTCTTCTCAACAGAGGTTTTTCTGAACCGGTGGCATATTTTTTTGACATTCATAAGTGCTTGTTATAGCCTAAATTGAATGGAGATATTTTGACTTTGACTTTATTGACATAGTCCCAAACCAATAAATAAAGCTTGTAAGTATTACTCGTATGGGTATACCTAATTAAGTAGAGCTATTATTGACCCTAATTAAGAAAAGCTGGAGGCTGATTTTGAAGCTTGTTGGGGGCGGACATTCCTGTAAATAATATATGAATATCCTGTCTATAGGTAGGTATCAACTCTTGGGTTATCCATACTAATATTATAAATGCGAAAGTAACTCTGTCTGCCTGTCTGTCTGTAACGCTTTCACGCCAAAACCGCTGAACCGATTTTGATGAAATTTGGTACAGATATAGACTAGACTTTGGGAAAGAACATAGGCTACCTTTTATTCTGAAAAAAAGGCTTGAAGGGGTTGAAATAGGGGATGAAAGTTTATATGGAAGTTCGTCATTTTTAAAGATAAAACCATGAAACTTGGCATTTAGGCAGTTAATAAGAAATAAGTAGATATTTGTTCGAACTTTTTTGAAAATTCGACCTGTGAGGGGGTGAAATAGGGGATGAAAGTTTATATGGGAGTTCGTAATTTTTAAAGATAAAACCATGAAACTTGAAATTTAGGCAGTTAATAAGAAGTAATTAGATATTAGTTCGAGCATTTTTGAAAAATCGGCCTGAGAGGGGATGAAATAGGGGATCAAATTTTATATGGAAGGAAGGAAAAATACTTCCCAAAATAACTATTCAACGCGGACGGAGTCGCGGGCAAAAGCTAATAGTATACCTATAAGTTTTGAACTTTCATTAACGTTCGTTAACTACAAAGCCGTAGCAGCAATACTTAAAATCAGTACATAATAAAAAGGATCAGATTCTGGGTTACTCTCATATAATATTTTACACGCATTCCTTTAAAATTACGACTATCATATCACGAAATTCCTCAATGATGACACGGTGACTCAGCGCGCTGCGACTTCAACTGACCCAGAATCTTTTTACGACTCTTGCGACCTGTCTTACCTAAGATCAATATCAATGCTGCCAATTACGATCTCACATGTCATGTCGTTATGGTAGGTTACCTCTACCTGACCAGACTTGGTCATTACTAAGTAAAACTTGCTCTGCTTACTTGCTGCGGATACTTAGTTCAATCATTACCGAATAACCACCTATCTACTGCAACTGCAGGGCTACAATGAAACTCGAAACTCGAAGTTCGGATCGTACCGTCCCTCTCGCTCTCGTATTCAATAGTATAAGAGTCAGAGGGACCGCACGACACGAACTTCGAGTTTCGTAGCAGCCCTGCTGTATTATCGGTTTCAGGGGTGATCTTGTGTTGATTTTTTAAATAGCTACACTGCAATCAAATGGTTGTATGGAATGACTATATTGAACATTTTTTTGTCAAAATGAACGTCCGCCTGCCACAGTAAAGAAAAAATAAGTTGTCTTACATGTTTATTATTAGAAGGATTAATAATATACAAGGTCAAATTTTGTGGGTGATACAAGATAGATTAGTGTTTTAAGCTTAGTTAATGCTGAAACACTTTGGATTTTTAATACTTTGTTCAAATTAAATCACGACTTTACGTCCACTTGCAGGCTTTTTAATTTAGATTTAAGTGGTCTTAAGTCCTGTCAGATCCATTCAAGAACATTCAGTTTAAGCCTTAAAACGAGATTTAAAAAGTCCTAAAAAAGTCCTTAATGTATCGAAACCGCAAATAAAACTTATTTGAATAAATAGAATAGCATTATTTTTTACCCAGAAAAGTACTCAATACGAGTACTAAAGCTATGGCACCGAAAATTAGGGGTCTGAGGACCAATATGAACAAAATACTCGTTTGGAAGTCAATATAAGACCTACTAAAGCAGGCATAAATATAAGTAAGTACGTCTTGGGTAAAACAAGTTTTTATTTCGTTTTTGTGTTACCGTTACTACAGTATTTGTTTTTAAGTAGGTATGCAGTCGAGACATTTGAACAGCTGTTTCGCTATGTACGTAAAACTGTGACTAACTAAGTATCTCAATTAGGGTAATGGATGGCCCAGACTCAGTTATTCTAGCTCTAGCGACACACATATCTAGTCGAATATACCGCATTTAAGGCACTGGGAGTTGGGAGTTCCACTTGATCTTTATGTGGTAGAGCTTTACTGTAACCACTTTGCTGACTGCAGTACAAGTGGGCCGGCTCGACCACAGTATATATATATATATATATATATATATATATATATATATATAAGCTAAAACAGTTTAGAAGCTACGAAGCTACTATCGAAACGAACACACTCACACAGACGCGCGCTCTACACAGCCTCTAAGGGGGTCTCGCGGTACTGCAGTGAGTGGGTTCGTTTCGATCGATTTGTTCGTAGCTTCGATACTGCTTTAGCTTATATATATTATTATATTATACATATACGTGGCTCGACCGAGTTAGTACCACACACCAAACACTCCCACAGAATACCGGCGTGAAATAATAGTTTTGCTACTGTGTTTCGTACGGTGAGTAGGAGATCCGGAGCCCAACTCCCCTCCCCCCTTCCCCCTCTCCTCCCACCCCCCTTTAGCCCCCCTTTTAGGTCAGCAACGCACCCGCAATCCTAATAATGCTGTAGGTGTCCATGGGCGGCGGTTATCACATGACTCACTGACCTAATAAATGTTATGACGAGGGATCTTTTCTATTAATACAACATAAGTAACATCATTCAAAACATGCATTACTACTTAAACGTAAATAAGCAATATTTTTCTTCACGGTACACCGCAAAACCTAACATTATAACGCCGTGCTTGAACTATAGTTAGTACTTAACCTCACAAAAACCTTAAAAAGACAGTTCCTTTACACTTTTACTATGGTTCCTTCCCTCTAGCTGTAAGCTGACATTTGCTATACACAATACATATTCGACGCTGGTCTACATCTTAAGGCAATTAAGAATAATTTTAATGTTGCCAAATTTCTTCGAATAACAATTTATCTTGGCATAGTTATTCCCAGCTGGCCGAGTCCAGGAATAACCGCATGTCGTCAACACTACGACTCGACCCCGACTGCGCAGGCGACGACGCAGCAAACATTACTGTTCATTGCGCGGTCAATACACTCACCGCGCAGTGGTTCATTGGAAATACTCTCAATGTATAGAATACCAGTCGTTACATCGTCGTCTACGCATCGGCATGGCCCAGGCGCGTGACGTAGACGACTCGTTAGTCGCGTCGCCTAAACAAGGGTCGCGAAAAACGATATGAACGTTAAGTTAACTGCGAAGTTTTTCGAAAATACAAACCGAAATATAGTTGCTTCGCTACATCGCTAATCCTGTCGCTGAATAGCAATATTTCGCTAGTTGTTCCGGAGGGAAAGACTACCTATAGGTACGAATTAGGTACTGACACAAAAGAAAAAGCCTTTTTTAGGGTTCCGGAGCCAAAATGGCAAAAACGGAACCCTTATAGTTTCGCCATGTCTGTCTGTCTGTCTGTCTGTCTGTCTGTCTGTCCGTCTGTCTGTCTGTCTGTCTGTCTGTCCGTCCGCGGCTTTGCTCAGAGACTATCAATGCTAGAAAGCTGTAATTTTGCACGGATATATAAGTAAACTATGCCGACAAAACAGTACAATTAAAAATTCAAAAACATTTTTTTTTAGGGTACCTCCCATAGACGTAAAGTGGCGATGATTTTTTTTTTCTCATCCAACCCTATAGTGTGGGGTATCGTTGGATAGGTATTTTAAAACCATTAGGGGTTTGCTAAAACGATTTTTCGATTCAGTCATTTGTTTGCGAAATATTCAACTTTAAAGTGCAAATTTTCATTAAAATCGAGCGTCCCCCCCCCTCTAAAATCTAAACCGGTGGGTAGAAAAATTTCAAAAAATTCAGGATGGTAGTCAGTATATCAAACTTCCAAGGAAAACTATAGCGGCTAAGTTTGCTTGAGAATTATTAGTAGTTTATGAGTAAATAGCAGCGTAAGGTATAAAATATACCTAAACTTGGAAGATTCCGTATAAAATTCGAAATCCTTAGAAAAATATTACTTATTTTTTTCGTAATGGCTACGGAACCCTATTTTGGGCGTGTCCGACACGCTCTTGGCCGGTTTTTTTTAATTCGACTGGAAGGCAACGAGCAAGTGGGTCTCCTGATGGTAAAAGATCACCACCGCCCATAAACAGCTGCAACACTAGGGGTATTGCAGATGCGTTGCCAAACTAGCGTGGGACGTCCACCAGCGAGATGGACGGATGACCTGGTTAAAGCCGCGGGTTCACGGTGGATGCAGGCTGCTGCGAACTGAAGCAACTGGAGGTCTATGGGGGAGGCCTATGTCCAACAGTGGACGTCCTACGGCTGAGATGATGATGATGATGATGATGCCAAACTAGAGGCCCAAGTTGGAATACCTCAAGTGCCAGTAATTTCACCGGCTGTCTTACTCTCCGCGCCGAAACAACAGTGCAAGCACTGCTGCTTTACGACAGAATTAGCGAGCAAGATGGTGGCCTTCCATCTAAAAGTCGGTCGGCGCGGCAACTTACGCTACGCGTCCACTAAAACCGATTTATCGGCCGATTTCGGATCGGAGCTGTTCGGACGACTGTCTCGGACGTTCGTCTGTGTAAACTGCTTCCGACGTCGGACGTTGCCGCTCTTCTTTAGTTTGACTGAAAGCTTTAAAGAGTGAGGACGCGGTTTTAAAATGGACAATTTAGAAGAAATGTATCTTTTAGAAAATTCGTACCGTCATTTAATTCGTGTCTGGGTTAATGAAATATTTATGAGCAGAAGACAACTGGGTGAATTTCACCACCATTATAGACACTACTAATTAGCTTTTCGATATCCATAGTAATTTTTCGAAAGAGTCGCTTTATTTTAACTAAATATACAATTTATTTTAAGTAAACAAACACACAACTTTGCAGTAGCCGGTACAATACTGACGACAAATCCAAACAAGTTCGGATTCGGCAGTTGATCGGCCGTTTTCGGACGTCAACGGAAGATGGCGGTTGTAGCAGTGAACGCGCTCTCGTTCATTTACATACGTTTGATTCGATCGGCCGAGTTCGCACGACGACGTCCGAACATAGTTCGTACGACAACGGATTAAGTGGACGCGTACCGTAGGTACTAATCACGGGTACTAATAATATAAGTAAGTACGAAAGTAACTCTATCTGCCTGCTTCTTTGTTATCTATTCATGTTTAATTTATTAGTTTAATAACTATATGGCTCATGCTAAGGTACTTTAAACTGGCAGAAAAATAAGTCAACCGGTGGTAAATCGAGTTGTGGCCGCGCCACGCCACTACCGCTGTCATATGGCAGATGTCATAAACCAAACGAAACCTTGTGAACGCGAAACCTTTAACTACATGTGTCCGAATTGCATATTACAATGCTTATTGACCAGCTGTCGGGAGACCTCGGTGGCGCAAGGCTCGGCCTCGGCGCGCCATTTCTACCTTATACGGTAGTCGTGTAACCTGGCTGGTTGCTATTGAATAACAGTTACGTACGACAAATGATTGGTGAAAAGTATGTGTTAATGGGAAAGCTTTATTTGCAAACGGGCTACAATTAATTTCACGCGTTAGAGCTTTTAGAGTTAGTTAGAATTTCTAAGTTAGAAAAGTTTAAAACCCCGGACATTGTCGTTTCAAAGTTCGACAACTCAAAGAGAGTGCAAGGTCCGCCCGGATTGCTACCACCATCTTGCTCGCTAATCCTGCCGTGAAGCATCAGTGCTTGCACTGTTGTGTTTCGGCGTGGAGAGTAGATAAGACAGACGGTGAAATTACTGGCACTTGAGGTATCTCATCTTAGACCTCTAGGTTGGCAACGCATCTGCAATACCCCTGGTGTTGCAGATGTTTATGGGCGGTGGTGATCTCTTACCATCAGGACACCCACTTGCTCGTTGCCATCCAGTGGAATAAAAAAAATAAAAAAAAATAATGAATGTAGCCAAGAACTACTGCAGGGAAAACTCGCTTTCGTATGAAAAGACCGCATCAAAATCGGTCCATCCGTTTGATAGACAGACAGACGATCATGCCGCTCCATAAGTTCTGAGGGATACGATCAGAAGTATTGAACTAAATTTGGCTTCATCTGATGATGGATCAGCCAAGACAGGTTACAAGATCGTATGTCGTAGGAAGGTCACAGGTATGGTCAGCGGCAGCGCCAGCTTTAACCCTAGGTCGAAGTGGAGTGTTTTTTTTTTATTTATTTTTTTATTCGACTGGATGGCAAACGATCACCTCCGCCCATACACCTGCAACTCCAGGGGGATTGCAGATGCGTTGCCAACCTAGAGGCCTAAAATGGGATACCTCAAGTGCCAGTAATTTCACCGGCTGTCTTACTCTCCACGCCGAAACACAACAGAGCAAGCACTGCTGCTTCACGGCAGGATTAGCGAGCAAGATGGTGGTAGCAATCCGGGCGGACCTTGCACAAGGTCCTACCACCTGCAGTGTGATTTGTCTACACCGCTTCCTTCCGCGCCTCGCAAAAGGCGCCACCATCAGTCTTATTTTGCGTTGGAAACTGGAAAATGGCGTCCCTAGCCATCTGGCGGCTGGAGCGATCGCACCTCTTGCGGTCTACCCCAGGCCCCAGTACCGAAAGGTAAACTTCGAACTTCGCACCTTACCATCCCGCTGGCGCTAATATTATTTAACACGAGTGAGAAGTACGGTTCAATTTGAACTTCGATTTTCGAATTTCGTAGTAGTACGGTCGGTTCCCTAACTTATGTATTCACTTTTTCATACTAGTTGTATAGAAAAGTGGATACTTATGTTAGGGCACCGACTGTACCCCAGGCCCGGCCCGGGAATGGCGGTGAAGCCCACTCCGAACAAATTCCGTCAACACCATGGTAAAGTTGAAGGGTCCACGGAAAGAACATGTCTGTCACTTAAGCAACTTTTTGAGTTATAACGGTTTGAAAGTTAGTCATCACATCACGAACTATGGTTGCAATTTCTTCAAAATTGAAAAAAATATATACTCTTTTCAGATATCCGTATTTAATTCAATGGTAAGTCATATTAATTTGCGAGCTCCACATTTTGAGATTAAAATCTCAATATACCTAAATATAAAAAAAGGTGACTAGACATGTTCTTTCCGTGGACCTTTCAGTTGTTTTTGGCTGCCTTATCAATATCTAGATATGAAGGGATGTGATGCAAAGCTCCAGAACATTCTTTGCAAATGCCGTGTACCTATAAATTCCAGCATAAAGCCACCCCTGGATTGAACTGGCGACATCAATCTTGCATGCTGGTCCTTAACAACAAGGCCACGACCATTTATGTCATTGTTGCATGTTTTTTCCTGTTTATTATTTTATTATTATGCACATTCTGTTGGCAGTTGGGCCTTATTTAGAAATGTCAGGTCAGACCGTTCATGATTGCATATAAATTTTTCTAGATGTTGATTGAATCTTACAGATATAAATGCGAGACTCGGTATGTTATTTTTTTCACAGATTTCTGAATTAAATGGCATGGAAATTACCTATGTATGTATGTAAACTCTTTAATTAATGTACAAGAGAGAAGATACAAAACACAATAGGGATGACGACTGGGTTAAAAATATATCATTCTATTTAGTCAGACAGTTAGATTATGGAAAAATATGGGACACGTATTTTTTGGTTTATCTATTTATTAAAAATTGATAAAGGTATACATCATAAACTTCCGGAGTGGGGGCTTGTGACGTCACTATAAGGTAAAATCGTACCATTATAGTGACGTCACTCGAAACTTCTAAGTACGTATCCTCGTCATTTTTTTTAACAAACAAAAGAAAAAATTTTTGCTCAATATTTTTTAATTATCCACCTGACGGGCTAAGCAGTTTTTTTTCGTCGTCTAGTCTATTGACAGACTTAAAAAAATTGAATGAATAGTTAATGTAAATAACAGAATACCTTGCTCGCGAAGGATGTTAAGTAAATTGTTACCTATTATTCGATAGATTAATTCAAAATTTAGTAAATGTCTGTAATGTAGCTGCACCAATTACAAGAATTAAGGAGGTACCTTCGAAGAAAAGGGCTCACTCATTCATTTTGTTCAAAAACCATTTTCTTTACGAACAACTCCCTAGAAATAGAAACAAAAAAAAATAATTCTGAAATAGTTACCTACATTTTCAGGGTAGTCAACGCCATCTATCTCGATTTTTGTAAAACTATATATTTTTCAGAGAGCGTTCGATAGGTACTTATACTTGATTCGGATAGGTATTTCACTAAATGTTAAAAATACAACGTCAATTGGTGTCTTAAATATTGAAATTCCCCTAATTAACTATCAAAACATTTACATTTCTGTATTGAAATACACTAATCTAGTTTGTATTACAATGATAGATAAGTAAGCAGCTGAAATTTTTAATTTTGTTAACATCTCTCCAACCCAAGTATCGGGGCTGTTTCACCACCCATTGATGAATTTTATTTGACGGAAATTGTGATGTGATGACGTCTATTCGAAGAACAGCATCACATTTATCCGTCAGTGGATGGTGAAACGTGGTTAGTCTGTGGTTGAATTGGTATTTTGTTTTGGCCGTACACAGATTACCCCCTCTGGCTGTATTATGAACGAGCGAAAAAAGCCGCAGTTGTGAACTACGTTTGCATCACGTTTTCAAGTTTGGTTTGACCACGACTTGACCTAAGGTCTCTCAAGCAGAGAGTCGTGTGTTTAAGCCCGGGCACCTCTTGGGTTTTTCGGGATTTGCATGCAGACATTTAAAAATTACCATTAGCTTTACGGTGAAAGAAAAAATCGTGAGGAACCTGCACAAAAGTGAAAATAAACCAAAGTATGTGTATGAGCCTAGATCTAATGGTAAGGGTTAGTATGAACAAATCGTCTTTTTAAACTTAGAAATGTAATACAAACCACAATATATTTGATAAGAGATTTATTAAATGATCAGTATCTCTAAGGCAGTCTTAATTCTAGCTTATTATATTATACATACACAAACAAGTTCATCATAGAATTATGTGCTATAAGACCCAGAGTGGACCACATGCTATAGTAGTGTTTTCGCATTAGCAATTCCAATTCAGTGTCGAAGCAATCGAGGGTTCTTGTAACAGCAGGGCTACTACGAAATTCGAAGTTCGTGTTATACCGTCCCGCCGACGCTTATATAATTTAATATATATATATAAAAGGCAAACCTGACTGGGTTATATATCAACGCACAGCCCAAACCGCTGGGCCTAGAAACTTGAAATTTGGTACAGAGGTTCTTTTTATGATGTAAGTGCGCACTAAGAAAGGATTTTTAGAAATTCATCCCCTAAGGGGGTGAAATGGGGGGGTGAAGCTTATATGGAACTTTCTCATTTCTGGACTTAGAAGTATGAAAATAGGTGTTTAAGTTTTCGATTACCATTAAAAATTATCTGTGTAGGTGAAATGGATAAAATTTTCCCCTAAAGGGGTAAAAGGGGGGGTAAAGTTTGTATGGAAATTTTCTATTTTCTGGACTTAGAAGTATGAAAATAGGTGTATAAGTTCTCGATTACAATTAAAAATTATCTGTGTAGGTGAAATGGATAAAATTTCCCTCTAAAGGGGTAAAATAGCGCGCGATAACCGAATCCCACGCGGGCGAAACCGCAGGCAAAAGCTAGTAATTTAATACGAGAGTGATAGGGACGGTATGATACAAAAAAAACTACACCAGGGACGAAGCCGCGGGCACCAGATAGTAAGTAATACAAACATTGAATAATTACACGATAACGGTGAGAGTAGAATAACTTGGATGCATACGGCCAAAGACAGAGAAAGGTGGACAAGAATGGAGGAGGCTTTTACCCATAAGGGGGGCCACCCACATAACAAAAATAAATAAAAAAAGTAATTAAGAAAGTGGAAGGTAATGATAATAATAATAACGGTGAGAGTATTTTAAAGACACTGCGAACCTGTTAAGGGGCATCCGGTTCCCTCTGGGGAACCCACAGATTGAAAAACACTGATCTAATGGTGATTTTCCACCTGCGAGGCGAGAAGAATTTGTATGCATTCTCACGTGCCCGCAGCGGGCGCCGCCATACAAATTTCACTTATTGTCTCGTTTCACCTCGCCGGTGGAAAATCACCTTAACGCGCTGACGTTCGCGATCCTATTCACCATCTCTTTCTATCTTCGTCTCATACCGTGTGACAGAAAGAAGTGATGAAAACAAATTGTGATTCTCGCTTCGAGACTGTGCGAAGTGTGCGAGCCGGAATGTGTCGGACATGAACCAGCAAATGTCATACATTTTACTTGCTATAAAATCGTATTGTCTTCCGTCACTGATATTGGATTTGATAGTGTTA
Source organism: Choristoneura rosaceana (assembly GCA_037349165.1). Taxonomy (NCBI): domain Eukaryota; kingdom Metazoa; phylum Arthropoda; class Insecta; order Lepidoptera; family Tortricidae; genus Choristoneura; species Choristoneura rosaceana. The sequence goes on from JAZBNJ010000002.1 coordinate 2,818,203, forward strand.
AGAATCCTACAAGAACCAGACCACATTAACCACATTATAATGGTTTTGAGCACGTCCACTCTTAGATCAAATGCGACTCTTAAGTTTGGCGTCAGAAACAACATCTTCTTCAACCTATCAGCATGCAAAATAGCAACTTTTATCTAAAAAGGAAAAATTACCGTTAATTTATTACTATAGAACAAATATAAATAGATAAAAGTGTCCAGACTTCAGTCAAAAATAAGAGGCACTATTTTGCCAACTATAAATCATTAGGCTTTTAAACGTCATTTTAACATCACATAGCGGTTTCTAAACATTATTGCCAATGTAAACCTACTGGAAAAAGTAAATATTTGTCGGAACCTTAAAATTGACAAAAATATTTAATTTAAATGGAGCTTGTACTCTGAAACTCTATGGTTCAACTAAATTATTTATTTTAATTAACATCAGTATTTCTTAGAATACCTAAAGCAAGGGGGGAAATGTCAATTATTTGATTTGACCCTCACAAGACTTATTTACGTTTTATACGCGCGTTAAAAATAGCAGATCGCCGGTCATACGGTGGTGATGGCCCTCAACTGAAAGCTCCCCTCAGGGGCGCCTAGCGGTTCGTAGACCGCGACGAACTCTGCCCAGTGCTACTGCCCTGGTTCAATATCAAATGTACGACTTAAACATTAAAGACTACCCGGTCACAAATCCATGTGACACGATCACACGTAGCGAACTGTTATAAAAAAGATAAATCACTTACTTCGTCGACTATACATTTCTAGAGATCCAATGACAAAGCAATCGAGTTACAGAAACGAAATAGGTGTTAAAATTGGTATTTTACACAAAAAGCTTATTAGGTACCATAAATATTTCTTTAGACAAAGCAGACACTATCCTCATCCTAAATCTGACGCCAAAACTATTACAATCGTAATAGACTTCAACAACATTATTACTAATCAAATACTTCCACAAACATTCAGTCAAAATTAATTCTATTGAACCTTTCTATGATACTCCGGCGTTGCGTTGCCATAGTCTTGCAAATTGAAGAGCGTCGATCTATTAGTGACCATATATTTGAGAAAATCTTGTATATGCGTCAACACATGTTGTAAAGACTTCTCATCTAAAGCCGTATAGGCTAACATGGGTCCCATTTTGGAAAACAGTCGCAGCAGATGTATAGAACCGTAGATTTGTGCCATTGGTGTGTCAGGGTATTCTTGAAGTATTTCACTGTACTGGGGCCTTTCAAACTTGTAGAGAAGTTGGGACCCCAGAGTCGCATTGAAATACTCTTTGATTCCTTCGGTGATGTCGACAAGGACCGACTCTTTTGCTTGGTTATGTGCTTTGCTGGATTTCTTGAAGGCTAGATAGTTATCGACGATTTGGTCGACGCTGAGTTTGGCGGGCAGGATGGCCAGTTTCTGTTGTCTAGTTATGACGTCCCAATCGTCGACCAGCCAGACTTTTAGCTCTTCAGGTATCTTGATTTTTACCTCGACTTTTGCTAAGTATTGTTCCTCGGATTCAATGGATAAGTCCAAACGCCCGCGTTTTTTCCTGTAAAATAATCGCATTACAAATTAGTATATTAAATTTTTCTGCATTCAAGATAGCAGACTCAGCATTCTGAGATGGATATTGGATAAGAAGTAACTAACGCCCTTATAGGTTTCATTCTTCTAATCTGGATTTTTCCTTGCATCACTGTTCAACAGTCAAATCGTCACTACTTTAAATAAATCGTAGCTCAAAATAGATAATTTTTCTGAGTTAACTTTAGATTAAATCAAGGTTCAATTTCGTTAACATATTGATTTTAGATACGAGATTTTTTCAAAGTAGTGATGATATTATATATACTGAGCGGCAAAAAATCTAGTCCTCAAATGTATGCAGAATCGGCAATTTTGTATGAAGGGTGGGCCAAATTGTGTGCCGTTGAATATATAATCAGAACCTCGGAAACGGCAACGATTTCGATGAAATTTGGTATGTGGGGGTTTTCGAGGATCACAAATATCTAGCTTGGTCTTATCTCTGGGAAAACGCTTATTATCGCCCAGGTACACAGGGCCGGATTTAGGGGAGGGCAAAGGGGGCAACTGCCCGGGGCCTCCATAAAATAGGGGCCCCCACAATAGAGACATCTGAAAAAAAAATCTTTCAAATTCCGACGAGTAAATACTGGGAAACAACAATTCATAAATTTCTTCACTTCAATCAGGCAATCACTAAAATATCAAAAGACCCTTATTGGCCTCCACTCCTTTGTTGCCCCAAGGCCTCCACACCTCTAAATTCGGCCCTGCAGGTACACATTAAAATACGGCAAGCTTGGAATAAAACGAATTGAGCAACAGTTAATCTGTTCATCTAATTGCTTGGCTGGCCTAATAGACATTCATGCCAAGTTCGCGTTCGACAGATCGTCGATGTTCACAACAACAACGATTCTACATAAAATATTCTAGTCTGCGAAAGAGTGCCAATTTTTTAGTTTCGCAATTAGAAAGTGACATAGCTTAAAATAGGACATTTGAACATTAAAACTGAGGAAGTTAATAAAAAGAATAAAGTTTTAACAAAATGCAAGCAACATAAAAACATAGCAATTAAACATTTCGCAACGTTTAAACTCGTCTGTAGCCGATTTGGATAGAAGACTCTAAGAGCACATAAACTGCTTTTGACATATTATTAGGCGTCATTGGTGTTCATTCATACCTACAAAGGACTAGGTATAATAAACGACACAAAAGCAGAACCTTAAATCATATTAGTTACTCTCCTGCTCACATTTGTCTCAAAAGAAGGAGAGGAAAATATAATTTAAGGTCCTACTTCTGTGTACAACAGACAAGGCAAACCACTGTAGCTGAAACTGACCAAGCTGAACTTAAAATTTTGCTGACATTACTTCAGGATCAAACATGTACACTAAGAAGACATTATTCCGTATTCAAAATTGTCACGGAATAGAAAGCTTTATTCTTCCATTGGATGGATAAAGCCAGTAAGATTAAATAATTATCACATACTTGGGTTGGTCGGAGCCCGAATCAGCAGGGGTGTCCTTGCTAGAAGTCTTGCTAGCCTTGCCTGCCACTGGTGTGCTTTCCCCGTCTTTACCTTTAAGAACAAAAAATAATAACAAAAATAAATATCATGGGACACTTGACACAATTGACCTAGTCCCAAACTAAGCAAACCTTTTACTATGGATAAACATACTTATATAGATAAATACATACTTAAATATAATATGTGTGTGTGTATACATACAAAACACATATATATAAAACATGAAACTTGTGGTTTAATTTGCAGTATTGTCAATTGATTTCACAAGATGCTCAAAAATAACAGTTTTTTTACTATTGTTTCACTTATATTTTTTACGGGATGCAGACCGCCATTACCTTCAATGAACTTTCGATATTTCAACGCAGTTGCGTGCATCATGATCACTGATTGACTGAAAAATTTGCGGGTAGATGTTAATATTGTGTAGAAAAATGTTGTTTGAATCGAATGATACAGAACGCGTCCGATGGTAGTGAAGGGAGTGCACATAATCGACTCGCAAGAATGAGGGTAGGCCGTGCTCAGTCTAAAAACATCTACCCGCAAATTCTGCCCGTGCTGTGTAATCTACCTGTGATTATGAGTCCACGCAACTGCGTCATATTATCGGCACCTATCGTTATGCTGCTTGTAGACGTCCGTTGTTTTCACCGGACAACAAACGGAACACTAGAAACACTACATTATACCTCAGAAAACAAAAAAAAAACAACTAACTGTAAAAATTAGTAGTCACTTTAATATTAACAAATAAAATATTGTGGAGTTTTTATAGTTCAGGCCTTTTGGAACTGACATGTTCATTATCTTTAGATCAAAGTTCCATAATAAATAAAGAATAAAAAAAAAAGTGTAAACAAATGTGTTATAGTGTCCTAAATATTAATGGTTGTTTAACATGCAAACTATGTGGTAAACCAAAATGCATATTACAATTTTGCCACACATGCGATTAATTTTCCAGTATTTGTCATGGCATGGGTAAAGGGATTATATAGAAAGAAATGACTGTTTTTTCTCGTGTCGCAAAATACCTATATGAACATATTTTGATAGTTGCAAGTGATTATATTAGGTATGTCTGTTGTATGTACGGGGCAGCGACTACAGAGCCGCTCAATCAAATAGTCGCATTGTACTTTTTTTGCTCGTTAATACATTTTCTGTCATCATCATCCCAGCCTATTTTCGTCCCACTGCTGGGCGCAGACCTCCACTCAGAATGAGAGGGCTTAAGCCATTGTTCCCACGCGGGAACATCCAAGCGCGGGTTTCATTTTCTCAGTACACATTTTCTGTACTACAGCAAAATACTGTTTTCGTAACCTGATAATAAAAACTAAGTTTTTTTTTTATGGTATAGGGGGCAAACGAGCAGACGGATCGCCTGATGGTGAGCGATTACCGACGCCCATGGACACCTGCAACACCAGAAGAGTCACAAGTGCGTTGCCGGCCTTTAAGGTAGAAGTACGCTCTTTCTCAACATCAAAAAAATAAAACACTGTTTACTTACGAGTAATACATATTTTAAAACTATTGACCTTAGCATACTTTATTACTCGTACAAAAAGTTGAAAACCTAGACCAGTGGTCGGAAGTTTTGCTTGTATATACCAGATAATATGAGATGTGTGTATTATGTGTATATGTGTCAGTACCGGCGGGCGTGGAGGCGCGAGACTCGTCGCGGGCGGCCTCCGACTTGCGCCCCTTGCCTGTCGCTGTGAACACATTGCCACCTTAATATTCTGCGGGTGTATATTACCACCACTTGCAGTGACTAGTTCACTAAGCAATGCACAAAAAAAATGCATCTGATACTCAGTATGGTCAATTGTCTAGCTCATGGATTTTAAACCTTTTTTTAGTGCGAGCATTTGCATGTAGTAATTTTTTGTGGCTCCCTTGTGATAGAAATATCGAATGTAGCTCTAGATAAGTAGTTCAAAATGTTATCAACATTAAATTTGCATCTTAGTTTTCTGAATACCATAGTTTAAATAATGTACAACATGTTTATCTGATTAGTGCAACAGTTACTGGCTATGGTTACTTTAACTTATGTATTAATCAAAAATGGTTAAGATTAGAAACTCTACACATCATCACTACTTTGAAAAAATCTCGTATCTAAAATCAATATGTCAATAAAATTGAACCTTGATCTAATGGCTATAAAGTTCACTCAGAAAATTTTTCTATTTTGAGCTATGAGTTTTTTTAAAGTAGTGACGATATAACACTTGCATAAATTGTGAAAGTACAGCCTCAGGGACATGCTCAAACAGCAATATGCTAATGATACTGCAGCACATTGTAATCAATAAAACAGTACCAAAGGACTTAAAAGTTGGAATACGCCCTTACCATACTTTGACAGCGCTTAAATGTGTCAAAGAACTCCGAAATGAGTGAGCTCACTCATTTGGAATCATGACAGAGAAAAACGTCGGCATTGCCGTAAGACTGAAAGCGATGACACTACTTTCTCAGTACAGCACAGCGTTTCATGTAACTACACTTTTTTGTTGCAAAGGCAGATTTCAACTTTTAAATCTTTATCAGTACCTTACTTATTGCAATAATAAACAATATTGGCAAGTTCAGATTAGCTTTAGTTGTCAAATGCATTATAGATCATATAAGGCACCTGCCAAACAGCTCGACTAAGTTGCAGAAATTATCAGGTTTTCTGACTGGTGAATCACAAATAAGTTATGAACCTCTCTAGTCATAACACCTACATTCATGAATCAACATAAATATGATCAAAGGAAGGCAGGATAATTCGCCTAATGACTAATAAGGACAAGCAATATGTCACTGGATAGCTTATTCTAAGTTCTAAAACTTTTACTCTGGCAGGTAGTCCCAAATCTTTGTGTGATAAAATAAATAAATAAAAAAATAACCGCTGCATAAAAGTAAGTTTTTTCGATACTAAGTAAGTTCCTGCATGTTGATGATTTTGTTTTATATGCGTTTTCATATTTTTTTACACAGCAGTTCGAGATTACCCTCCATACAAAAAGATGTAGAATATAAAAAACCTTTCCAATGATGTAAGGCTTGTCATTATTGGTTCCTAGGCCTGAGTCTGGAATGAAATGGAAATAAAGTATGCATCTCTTTCACACATAATGGTTAAGGTAATTTAAAAGAAAATCATAAATCACACTCCTAGATCAGGAGTAAATCAACTCAAAATAATACATCATTTTGATCTAGACTTAATTCAATTTCTGGAAGGTCTAAATTAAAACAGTGGATTATTGTGAGTTGACTTACTCTTGATGTAGGAGTGTCAAATTTTCGTCTGCAACAAAGCCCGGCTGCTAGATCCATAGACCAATATTCATGGACAATATTCACTATACTACAATATGGCAGTATCACTAACAAAGCAGAAGTTAATAGTAAAGATGAAAACCATGGCAGTATCCAATATTTACCAGCAGGAGTGGATGTCTCCTCTCGACCAGGTGTTGTGTTGGCAGCCGATTCTGACTTACGACCTTTTGCAGGTGCTGGAAAATATATTTTTAAAAATATTATGAATTTCATACTGGACATTTTAAATAAATAAACATCAAGAATAAAATAAGAATAAGAATAAGAAATCTTACATCACAGGACAATTCACACCATTTGACCTAGTCACAAAGTGAATTCAAATTCAAATCATTTATTCAGTAAATAGGCCGCAATGGGCACTTTTACACAACATTTTTTTTAAACTACCAGCGCTTTCGGAAAGACCATCATTGCCAAGAAGAATGCGCCGCAAGAAACTTGGCTTAACAAAGCTTAAAGCTTTGTGTTATTGATACTAAGCAATGGATAAATATAATTATATAGATAGATACATATTAAACGCCCAAGACCTGATAACAAACATTCATTTTTTTTTTCATACAAATATCCGCCCCCACACGGGAATCAAACCTGGGACCTCAACCTTCATAGACAGGTTCTCTAACCACTAGGCCACCTGGTCGTCTAAACATTTTAATTCTAAACTCTAGTTATCTTATCTAGTTATGTGATTATCAAATGAATGAACGGCCAACCTTAAATCATAATGGAGTGGCTTTTTAAGAAGAAATCAACATATCTATTGAAAACAAATGACTACCTGCTTTCATGTTATACTTGTATGCAGGTCTATCTATGAAAAATCTCTATGAACTCATCAGTTATTGGGATCAAATTACTCTATCTAAATTTGGAGAGTTACCTAAATTTGCATGAAGAAATGTATTACTAATTTAATAAATAAGATTGTGAAATAATTTCAAATATAATAATTTCTTACCATTATTTGCTTCATTCAAGACAGTCAAACAATTTAAAGGTAAGCCCATATTGTTACTAAGAACCACAGCTGACTCCCAAAAAGCAAGGCAAACACTAAAGACTAGAACTAAGATAGGTAACTGATTACCAAACCAGTATCCAAGTCAAGCAATTAGTATAATGACAATCACATTACTTAATGACAAGTTAACACAAATACACCTTAATATAATTACTGATTAATGTGTCAAACAATTAGCAGTAAATCTGAGTAGCCATTGCCATAAGTGGATTTGTCTACAAAACAAATGAATGTCCAAGCTCCTCTCGAATACCAAAGATATTTATGTTAATTAAAAAAAAATACTCAGAATTCAAACATCATTCTTTCAATTGGATGTAGTTACGCCGAAAAGTATCCAACCTCCACGTGTCAGTTTTGAATTTCGATTTTGGAACAGGAGATGCGTGGGTCGCATTTTTTAGCAGAACTACATCCAGCTATGGTCAGAAACATACTTTTTTTAGTTTTTGCTGGCTGCGCCGAGTGTGCTCGCTGCACCTCCTTCTGCCTTTGCACGTTGGCTTCGTTATACTTAAGCACTCGGCTTTCAGGGACCCATTCGTCCCAGCTGAAGACAGTTGCAAAATTTAGGTTATATTGCTTCCTCGTCAAAAAACTCCCACAGTTGTTTCACGACAAGTTAAATACATACTTTTTGTTCCATCCAGCGTAGTGAATGAGGTATCGAACGTGTTTATCTTTTGTTACATTACTTTTTAGACATTTTGCCTCGTATATTAGGGGACCGTGAAAACACAACACTTTCTCGCCTGAAAGTAATAAATAAACATCCAGTTATTCGTAAAGGCTCGAAATCGTTTATTTATCTCATGATTGAAGTTATTACAGTAGAAATCAAGAACATTACCTTCAGCGAACTTTTGCTTCGGAGCCATATTTATTTACTTCAATCTAAGTCTGACAAGTCAGTCTGTATCCTGTATCAATAGAATACCGGGACACAACTTTTCCAAGAACCTTCGGTTTATAGTAGGATAAATAATATTTAAATGAGATTTTATTACGGCTGTTTCTGTATTGTTAATTTTGAGAAGTTTTGTTAGTTGAAAAATAAAGTAATAATAATACAAGTTTTAACAATTACATCGATTTCATGAACGAAACGAACGAGCGCTATTTTTTTTAATATTTAGTGACGTGTGACATTGACGTTTAGTTAGCCTTTGGAGTGTTTCACTCACTGTTAAAAATGTCGAAAGAAGGCCTGGCCAAGACAGCAGCATTCATATCGTGAGAAATTAAAGCTATCAGCTACGAATAAATATTTATCCGTAGGTTATTCGTAGGCTATTAGCTATATTGGTCACGTATATTTTTGTACTAGTAGCCAGTAGGGCTACTACGAAATTTGAAAATCGAAGTGCGTATCGTACCGTCCTGCTGACGCTAATATTAATTCATACGAGAGCGAGAGGGACTGTACTATTCGAACTTCGATTTTCGAATTCTACAGACGTTTATTAGCTACAGAAGGGCTACTCCGAAACACAACGTTCGAAGTTCGTGTCGTGCGGTCCCTCTCACACTTAAACTATTTAATACGAGAGCGAGAGGGATCGCACGACACGAACTTCGAACGTTGTGTTTCGGAGTAGCCCTTCAGGCCTGATTGTGTGTAATCGCAAGCCTGCTTCTGTGCTGTGTAAAAAAAACTACAGGATTTTTAAGTAATGTAACTACTCGGCAAAAGATGGCACCACTTTACGCATCTAAGCCGATCTAGGCGGCCTTTTAGGCGGCAAACCAGGTGCTAACTTGAAAGGAATTTAGAGGCGCCAAAAAATCATAATATTTACTAATACATAACTTTTGATTTGCTTAAAAGCGATAGCTCTTCTAATAAGTATATAAAATTCTCGTGTCAGTGTGTGTGATCAGATCACACTCCTCCGAAACAGCTTTTTTTTTTATACTACTGGAAGGCAAACGAGCAAGTGGGTCTCCTGGTGGTAAGAGATCACCACCGCCCATAAACATCTGCAACACCAGGGGTATTGCAGATGCGTTGCCAACCTAGAGGCCTAAGTTAGAATACCTCAAGTGCCAGTAATTTCATCGGCTGTCTTACTCTCCGCGCCGAAACACAACAGTGCAAGCACTATTGCTTCACGGCAGGATTAGCGAGCAAGATGGTGGTAGCTTGAACGATGTTTATGTTTTTTTTAGGTATATTCGGTAAGTAGGTTTTAGAATAGGACGTAAACTATTTTTCATACCTACTTCTACGCGGACGGACTCGCGGGCAACAGGTAGTTCAAAATAAAATAACCTACTAAATATGAAATAAATACTTAGATAATGATGGAAATACTTTTGTATCAAAACTATGAAACAGGAACAAATGAAATTTATTATTACAGTAAGTATTAAAAAAAAAAAACTAAAGAATATAAACCTACGTTTTGTGTTGACTGGCAATTTATTAAACGGTTGCTGTCCATTGGTAAATACCAAAAAAGCTATTATAATCTTTTAAATAGGAAGCTCAAAATATTAAGTATCTGTTGCTATTTATATGAAAAGTCTTAACTCGAGTCGTACCTAGTTAATGGCTTACACCTTTGATTATAATAGCCGAAGGGGCTATGCAGCAAGTAGCTATAATTAATTTCCATTAACTTTTTCCATTGTGATGTGACACGTAAACTAATCATACATGTGTATGGATAATTTTCGTGTCACAATGGAAAAAGTTAGTGGAAAATATAACTACCTGCTATCGCAGCTGTGCAACTTTTTGGTCTTCACCCATATATACCTACCTCCTTTTATTCTGAGAGGAGGCTGTGCCCAGCAGTGTGACATATAGGTACATATAGGCTTGAATGATCATGATGACGAAGCAGATATAAACATATAGGTACAGGCTTGGATGATCATAATGACGAAGCAGATATACCTAAACAAAATAACGACAGATTGAAGATACAAAGTCAATTTAACACTATCAGTATTATGTTCTCTGTGCTATCAGCAACAGAAACAGTTACGTTGTTTTGAAGCCAGATCCAGTTTAGTTTTACGACTCGATAAAGGCAAGTCAAAGGGTATATAACTGATAATTTTTAATAGCTTTAATAACATTAATGTGGATTTAAAAGCCATGGCTGCACCATAAAACCATCATTTAGTGGCTATACGTACTGTGGTAGAATCAAGAGGACTCAACACTTTAACTGAAGGTATTTTTTTAAACTAATTTCCAATTTAATAACGAAATTTGAAATTTAATGCTACCGTAAATTTAATTGTGGCTATAATGTTGTAGTGTAGCAATTACTTAACAGTTTTTTTTTTTCACTTTCGAAGAGCATTTTCACAAAGGAAATGTAAAGAATCACATCCCAAATCTATCTTTTGCTTCAGTATTTATTTAAGTACCTATAAGTTCCGGATTTTTGAATTTTTAAGGTACTTGAATTGGAACTTTTTTTTTATTCTAATGGATGGCAAACGTGCAAGTGGGTCTCCTGATGGTAAGAGATAACCACCGCCCATAAACATCTGCAACACCAGGGGTATTGCAGATGCGTTGCCAACCTAGAAGCCTAAGATGGGATACCTCAAGTGCCAGTAATTTGACCAGCCACGCTGAAATACAACAACTTTATAAAAATAAGTAATTTTATATTAAAATGCTTAAAATGCATTAAAGCATCTATCTGTTCTCATTTGCAAAGAAATTCTGTATATATAAGTACTTATATAGTAGGTATATAGGTTCCTACCGGTACCTATTTAATGTAAGCTAGGCTAGATGACGAAAATATTACTTATTAGCAATATAATTATAGCAAAATGGTGAAGCTAACTCCGGAGCAAGTGCAGTTCTATAAAGACAATGGCTACATTAAGCTCAGCAATATCTTCACGGAAACGGAAATGGACGAATACTCCGCCGAATACACTAGATTATTTAAACTGAAGAACAACCCTGAACTGGAAACGTCTTGGATAACGAATCACGTCAAAAAGCTAGCAAATGATGAGGAGTTTTCTGTAAGTACATTATAAAAGCGTTTACTTTTACTTGCACGAATTTCACTTTCCATACCAACGTTTGCCATAAAATACATATAAAGAAACGTGCTGCTTTCATAATTTATTTAATGTCATCATGTATAATGCAGTTGGTTAGACGAACCTTTAAAAATAATCATCATCATCGCCATCATCTCGGCCTACATAATACACGTCCACTGCACGGCACAATCCTCTTCTCAGCATGAGAAGACTATAGTACATTGTGCATTAAGGGGCGTAAGTAAGAGATTACTAACGTTAGTGTATTATAAGCTCCACGCCGGAGGCGGAAGGCTTTTAATGACTCGACTTGTAATCCCCTTACGGCCTGTGATACACACAATGATTTTCATCACAATGCGAGGAAAAAAAAAACAAAACCGGCCAAGAGCGTGTCGGACACGCCCAAAATAGGGTTCCGTAGCCATTACGAAAAAATAAGTAATGTTTTACTTTGTATTTTATACGAAATCTTCCAAGTTTAGGTATATTTTATACCTTACGCTGCTATTTACTCATAAACTACTATAGTTCTCAAGCAAACTTAGTCGTTATAGTTTTCCTTGAAAGTTTGATATAATGACTACCATCCTGAATTTTTTCAAATTTTTCCACCCACCGGGTTAGATTTTAGAGGGGGGGGGGACGCTCGATTTTAATGAAAATTTGCACTTTAAAGTTGAATATTTCGCAAACAGATGACTGAATCGAAAAATCGTTTTAGCAAACCCCTAATAAAATACCTATCCAACGATACCCCACACTATAGGGTTGGATGAGAAAAAAAAAATCACCCCCACTTTACGTCTATGGGAGGTACCCTAAAAAAAATTGTTTTTGAATTTTTAATTGTACTATTTTGTCGGCATAGTTTACCTATATATTCGTGCAAAATTACAGCTTTCTAGCATTGATAGTCTCTGAGCAAAGCCGCGGACGGACAGACAGACAGACAGACAGACGGACAGACAGACAGACAGACAGACATGGCGAAACTATAAGGGTTCCGTTTTAGCCATTTTGGCTCCGGAACCCTAAAAAATGTAATAATTTTGTGCCTAAACACTTCGGCAAACACAGCTCGGCAAAAGAAAGACTCTATAAAAACAAATGAATGAAAAAATGGCTACCCACCAATACAGAAGACTACTACAAAATTCGAAAATCGAAGTTCGTATCGTCGGTACGTGTTAGAACATGGTGTGATAGATGGGTTTGTGTGATTTGTGTGTATTCTTACAATGTGGAGGCGAAGGAACCGAATGAACACGCATATTTTGCATAAGCTTAGTTATCATAAGGTCGCGGGTGAGCAAAGAAATTATTTTAGTTCATTGATATGGACCTCCGCAAAGTGATGCCTGATTCAAGAAATTAATAGTATTTCAATTGCAGGTCCAATCAATCCACAACCTCCAGTTTCACAGCGCGTCCTTCACCCGCATGCTGCTAAACGAGAATTTGTTGGACGCGCTGGAGAGCGTCATGGGAACGTCAGACATCCTGCTGCATCACAACAAAGCCCATATGAAGCCGCCCGGCATCGGCGCGCCGTACGTCATGCACCAGGTTTGGAAAAGACTTCCGTTCTAAGGCTTCCCACAGTAATAGGGCAATAAGTGTACACAGATGTAGTGCCTATGGTTTTCTATCGTATTTTATCGGAAAAGTCCGTATTTATCGTGCTCTCTCAATTAAGTAGTTTCAGTATCCTGCCCATCGTACAGTCGGTCATTTTTCGCTTTGACATTTGACACTAAATAATAGAGTTCCTTATTAATGGTTATTAAAATATTATTATCATTCATTTAATATAAGAGGTAGGTAGAGTCATTCACGATGACGCGTACCGTGGTTCTTATTACAATGCGATTAATGTCTAATTTTTAACCGACTTCAAAAAAAGGAGGAGGTTATCAATTCGGTTGTATGTTTTTTTTTTTTTTTTTTTTTTTTTTATTTTTTTTTATGTTTGTTACCTCAGAACTCCGTCGTTTGTGAACCGATTTGAAAATTTTTTTTTGCGTTCGTCTAGGAATGCTTTCAATTAGGTCCCATAAGCACCAAATCAGGATCTGATGATTGGATCCTAAGGAAATCGAGGGAACTCTTCAAATGTTGTAGGGACACCTGTGGTAATTTGGATATATTTTGCAGTAACTCGTGCATTTGCTCTTGAAAATCATAATTTGGTGAAGTGGAACTGATGATGAAGACCACATTTGACCAACAGAGCTACTACTCAATAACAAGTACTTCACGGGTTGAATTTCAATTACTTTAACACAGTTGATAAGCAATTTATGCTCATCGTAATGCATATGGTAAAATGGAATGGGTGGTGAAGCACCAGGACTCCTCAATAATGAAGGTCTCTGCAACAGAAAAAGCAATCTTTCGTAAAAGGTGTCAAGCAGTTGACTTTAAGCTATTGTATTTTAGATTATTAACACTAAAAAGCGTGAAAAAAAATTTTTATAACAAAAAATTGAACCGACTACAAAAAAACATGAAAATAATTTTCTACCAGTCTGAAGAGGGAACTATGGCCCAAGCCCTCTCATTCTGAGTGGAGGCCTGTGCCCAGCAGTGGGACGTATATAGGCTGGGACGAAACTGAAGTCGGTGCCTCAGTACGAGACAGCAGGAGTGATTGAAGTCTAATATATAAAGTATGGGTATGTATATGGGTATGTATAAGGTATGTAGGTGAAGAAGACGACTATAGGTCCACTCCTGCTGGCTCGTGCTGAGGCACCGACTTCAGTTTCGTCCCAGCCTATATACGTCCCACTGCTGGGCACAGGCCTCCACTCAGAATGAGAGGGCTTGGGCCATAGTTCCCTCTTCAGACTGGTAGAAAATTATTTTCATGTTTTTTTGTAGTCGGTTCAATTTTTTGTTATAAAATTTTTTACAAAATCACGCGTCTTCGTAGAAGGCAGTAGGTAGGTATAATTAATTACCTAACACTTCGTTTACCACGTTATTCCAATTAAGTCCGATTTTTCCAATGAAAAACATGCTTTGCTCTATGTACGCCTTTGTAGCAAAACGTCCTCTTCCGCAGAGGACTATTGCGCATGTACAGTCACCAGCATTAATATCTGCCACAGCGGAGCGTGCAAAAATATCTGACACGTCCTTCCGGCCCTAGAAATAGAGTCGTATATATTTATGCACGCTTGTTGTGTCAGCCAAACCGATGCTGGACCATATGGATAAATATCCCATATGGTACTTACAGCATTATCCCGTGGTTATATGTCGTAGAAGTGTACCCACGATTATTTTTTACACGTTTTTTATGAGTAGAGACACAAAAAAATAACCAGACCTTAGTGCTGTTAGTTAAGCGAAATTGCAATAAATTTTAAGTTTCTCATTAACTAACATATCAAATTATTTTTTTAATTTTTTTTTTCGAGGTACTTGGATACAAAAATTTGACACAAGAAAGAAGTACACACAAACCAGCACTTGATTTCTAGACCTGTTAAGGTGCCGACTGACTTGTAACCTTTGCTTGTAATGTATCGTTCACGGCGATCGTGTTACATTACAGTTACATTACAGCTACGCGGCGAACGCTCGCCTTGAGCGCTCTGTTCGTTTATGCTCCATTCTGTTTCAAAATGCGAACCTGTACTGACTTGTAATGTAACACTCAAAGGGATTCGCGTAAAAACCGACAGCCGAGTGGAGCACGCGGTGCTCTCGTCGAGCGGCTCGGCTCGCTGCACTGACTGTTGTAATGCTCGGGTTGTATCACGTTACATTACACCGAAATGTTACTAGTCAGTCGCCACCTTTACATTTCCCCACAGGACTACCACTACTTCCCGTTCAAGAACGACTCTATGGTGGCGGCGTTCATCCACATGAACAAGATCGACCCGGAGAATGGCGGTCTCTGCATCTACCCCGGCTCGCACAAAAACGGCCCGCTCGAGGACATCGGAGTGCTTCAGGAGAAGGATCACTATGGAGGCTCAATCCACTACATGGATCCCGTAAGCTTAACCGATTCCCATTTCGAATTAGCTTTACTAATTCTCTCTTACCTATACAGGGTGGAAAGTTGAGATGGGGCAGCAATACTGGGTTAAGACACTTACTTTAATTAAAGTGTTCAGTTTCTAGTTGTCTACAAACTGTTTAATTTTCTTTAAGCATAAAGGATGCATATTAAAAAACAACATGCGAAAGTTTCACTTTGCAAATTAGTACCCTACGAACTGTACGGAAAAAGTTTTCTTTGATTTGTGGGTGTTCTAGTACTCTAACCTTAGTTGGTCTCAAAGAGTTTTTTAATCCTTGATAGAAATGGGACCGATTGGCATTAAAAAAAGACAAATCTGTCGATTTTCTGACTGTAAATTTTATCAAAAATCTATAAATGTCGATTGACATCACTCAAAAAGTTAGTAAAGGTCTCCTAAGAGCATTTTCACGTAGCAGCAAGGGATTTAGTAGCTGCACTTGCTGCCCCATCTCAACTTTCCACCCTGTAGATACAGTAAACCATAGGTAAGGTTAACCTGACCTAACCAACCGCGAGCAAACAGTTTGACAAAACGCTATTTTTACCATCATTCGATACGAACCTTTTCAATGTGTGTTCTACATAGGAAAAACGATTCGATTCTCAGTCGAAGCAAACGTTTTTAAAAAAATACGAATGTTTGCTTGAGTTTTGGTTGTTTAATATATATTCTATCTAGTACTTACCTACCCATAACCCAAGCTTTGCTTACTTAGTGACTAGGTCAATAGGGATGATGACGCCATTAAAAAATAATTCGAAGGCACTAATCCAGTAAAAAAACGCTTTATTTTAAGCCCTTCAAACTAGATCAATTTTCGATTTACTGTAAAATAAATAGTTAATTGATTGAGTTGCCGGATAATGACGTCATAATTCGCTATTGCAATTGAAACTCTATGGGAGAATTGTTTTGACTTGACAGCTCATAAAAAGTACGTCAGTTAATTGGTGGTGTCAGCATCCCTATTGATGTTAACTGGCCCGTGATTTTTAAACCCACAGGAGAAATACCCCATCGACAAAGCAACCCCAGTGTACGCGGAGCGCGGCGACGTAGTCATCTTCTCGTACCTGACTCTGCACGGCAGCTACCGCAACCTGTCGGACCGCCCGCGGTGCATGTTCCTCATCCAAGCCAGGGCTGCCGACGACGAACCGATCTCTGAGATCCATCAGAGCGAGGGCCAGGGTATGGTGCTCCGAGGAAAGAATGATTACAAAAAAGCTTCCATGAACGAGCGCTTTGCGCACTGATTGACCGAGTGTTTAGTTTAGGTTATTGAATAAATAAATAATATACTTATTGTTGCCATTGTGCGAGTTTATTTATAATACATTAGCTTTTGCCCGCGACTCCGCCCGCGTGGTATTCGGTTATGGCGCGCTGTTCCCTCGGGAACTGTGCATTTTTCCGGGATAAAAAGTAGCCTATGTGACTCTCGGGCCCATAAACTATCTCTATCACATCGATCCGTCGCTCCGTCCAAACATACAAACACACTTTCGCATTTATAATATTAGTATGGATTTCCATAAAAGTACAGAGCTATTTCTGTTAGTTTGCTTGGATTTTAATGAATTGATTTTATTTACCTACCGAAGATTGTCGCCATGTGCAAATCGTGCGAGACTTATATTTGCCATGTCGTTAAGGTCAACCATGTCAGGTACCTACTCTATGCTGAATCATCCCATAATTCAAAGTAATATAAAGTCTTTGTAGCAAAATCGTTGTTCGTGAAAAAAGTCTATCCAATAGGAAAGCTGTGGGCCAGTCTAGGAAGATGGAGTAAGTACTTAATCGGATTGGGTTGGGTAGGTATAAACTATATTATTGGCGTATTTTTTCTCACACAACGGCACATTGCTTAGCTACCTACCTGACACAGCTCTTGTGGTTTCACACTTTTTTTTTCTGGAAAGGGGGTCGTCATTTTTTATTACAAAAAAAATCTAATGGAGAAGTAAGAACTTACAAAAAAAAATGGTTTTATTTGTGCTAAAAATAAATTTTATCTTATTCAAAACTCAAAAACAAATTAAGAAAAGAAACTATTATAATATACGTATATTTTCAGTATTCAACAATTTAAGTAACCGTTTAATCATGACAAGAAGCTGACTAGCCGTAAATCCAAGATCATTTCAAGTGCTGCAGGAGTTCTTCCACATCCTTCTTCGAGCCCAGGTAGCACGGCGCTCTTTGGTGAATAGACGTAGGTTGGATGTCCAAGATTGGTATCTTTCCATTGCTAGCGATGCCACCTGCTTCGGTGACGATGAAAGCCATCGGGTTGCATTCGTAGAGTAGACGGAGCTGAAAGTGGAATGTTTCGATCAACGATACTTTGAAAGTGCTAAAGTTTTACCTGGTGTAGCACAAGGGACAGTTTTAGGTTCTCCTTTGTTGAATACTCACAATAAATTTTGGGGTAGCATTAGATTTACTTTCTACGGTCCTTTTTTAGTGTTTTCATTAATTTTTTAGAGGATTTAAGAATTCAAAAATCAACATAACCCTTCGGGTGTTAGCGCCTTATTTTAAAACTTGCTGTCAAGTGCCGCGGCCATTTTGAAAAAAACTCCGTTGAGTATCTGGCGATGGGCTCCCGATATTAGGTAGGTGTCTTTTTCACTAGTAAATATAAACCATTAAGAATTAAATAGGATGGTAAACAATCAAAAGGGCCACCAGATGGTAAATAAGTACCGTTGCCGATGCGTTGCGAGCTAGAAGTTCCCGTATCTAAATTCATTATGCCTCCTCTACATATCGACGGATGCGTCGGCAAATGGATCCGCAACCATATCTTCGGATAAATTGCGATCCGTCCACACATCGGCAGACGTGGGGACAGGCGCGTTGCGTTCGCGCTATCACCCTTTGATCCGTGTCGAAAAACCGACACCAAACGGATGAGTGGCAGATGCATCGGCCGACGTTAAATACCTACCACAGACAAGCAAAAACCACCCTCTACACCTCGGCGGACGCATCCGCAGATACAATCTGCCGACGCATCCGTCGATATGTACCTAGAGGAGGCATTATGCTATCACCAGACCCTAAACACATCTACTACGAAAAGCAAAATTCGAACTTCGTATCTTGCCGTCCCGCTAACCCTAATACTAATATTTAATAAGAGGGTGAGAGGGACGGTACGATACGAACTTCGATTTGTGCTGATTGTGGCCATTGTGGGCAAACGCAAGCCTGTTTCAGTGTAAAAAAAACTACAGGGTTTTTAAGTAATGTCACTACTCGGCAAAAGACGGCACAGAAAGAGTGACGTAGTTAACAAAAGATAAAGTATCTAAGTACGAAATCATAATGCAAAACAGCCACACCCCCATTTGCCATGAGTGAACGTTATCTTAAATTATCATCAAATCAATATGAACAGCATATTTATCTATTTTGATACGAGTATCGTGATTTACATGATCAAAAGTCGTTTGTTATCAGACAACTCCACAAATCAAGTGAATTTATATGAATCCAAATCTGCAATTCATATGCCTTATACGTTCTAGTAATATTAATATAATATTTTATTTCTTGACTGTATATACTTAATCAGTATAAGTTATAACATGCTATAAAAATAACATTAGGTAAGGTACAGTCACCTGCATTAATATCTGCCACAGCGGAGCGTGCAAAAATATCTGACAAGTCCTTCCGGCCCTAGAAATAGAGTCGTATCAAATATTTATGCACGCTTGTTGTGTCAGATATCGTGTATCGAGCAAATCTGAATCCCTATCGGCTCCTTGCAAATCGTATCGGCTCCCAGGAATTACTAACTCTCTCCAACCAACCTATTACCACTTAATACTTAGATCGAGCGACCCACAACCGACGATTCAGGCTGCACCTAGCTTTCGTTCCTGTGTATCGTAATATCGTTCGCTTAGTTTCATAGAAGTAATTCACAAACTTAAAAGATTCATTATGACGAATCGACTCTTCAGTACCTCGGTACCGATTCTATCGGGACGGGACGGATTTGTAACGGAACGGAATCGCTTAGCCTTCGCTGTAGATACAAATTAATGATCGCTCGAGAGAACCCTACTAAAAAAGTTGGAGCCGATAAGCGGCTTTGTTTCCGCTATTGGAGCTGGATTTAGTGAACCAGACCACTTGTTAGAGTCGAGATGTCCCTTGTCTACAGACAATAATGAATAATCTGGAAAAAGGGTAGTCTTATCATGCCACCTCTAGTGTTAGTTTAGGTAGACTCACTTTTCCATTGGGAGCCGACTTGGTAGCAGGGTACATGAAGATGCCACCGTACTTGATGGTCCTGTGCACGTCAGCCACCATGGAGCCGACGTACCGCGCTCCGTAAGCTTTGCCAGTCTTCGGATGCTTCTTTTCTTGCACATATTTCACCAGGCCAGCTTCCCATTCCGCTGCATAACCTGGAATCAGATTAACAACATCCTCGAGGTGATCACAGTGTCAGTTTCCTTTGTAAATAAATTGAGATCTACCGAATTTTTGGGCAAATGTGAACATCGTTCGATTACTTACTTACCTACTTAATACAGATGGAATTTTTTAACGCCACTTGAAAGTAGCTTATATACTAAAGATAAGAAAAAGTGAAGTAGACGACTATAGGTCCACTCCTGTTGGCTTGTGCTGAGGCACTGACTTTAAACTGGTAGAAAATTATTTTCATGGTTTTTTGTAGTCGGTTCAATTTTTTGTTTAAAATTTTTTTTTTGATATTCGTTGAAAATATATACTTTTATGGCATAAATCGACAAGATTAGGTAATCACAAAGATCAAGTCTCTCTAACAAACGGTAAAAACATAAAGGAAGACCATTTAACGTAAACATTTATTTTTCCGTTATTTTTTTATTAAAATAAATTAAGAAACTTTTCCTACGAGTACATTTTCCTATCTTCATTATTGAGTTTTTCCTTTCAGGTAACTTTAAAATTTTCCAACCATTACATCCAGGCAACCTAACTTACCCTCATTCAGAGAATAAATGTTCCCCTTCTCAGGCACTCTCATGTTAGGGTCTGTGAGGATGAACTCCCCGATGCTAGGATCGTACATGAATCCGTTGACTCCCTTCCCCTTGCCCAAGGCCAACACGACCATAGTAGCAGAGCCGTAGAGGGCATATCCTGCAGCTACCAGATCATGGCCTGGTCGAAGCGCGTCGGCGACGGATGGGGCTCCAGAAGACTGCTTCCTGAAATTTTGAAGTGCACTTGAAAGTCCTGGCTGAAATTAGGGGCAATAGACAGCGGTCTACTGCCCTGCTGTCTGTTGTATAGCTGGTGCTGGATATCACGCGCTGTCTTTAAGTATGGAAGCGAGCGATATAGCACGACATTTACGAGAAAGTATAGATAGCAAAATCACTGGGATGTCTGTGTCTAGAAAATTTGCATTTTAAATCTATTGGTAGCCACACACATTGTGTCATCGTAGTGTACATATACATTATAGTAAACCTGGGCTAAAACTCGGTACCAAGCGTTTTCCCAGAGATAAGACCACTCGTAGTAGTGTATATATGTGTACTCGACTAAGTGCTTTGCCATTTTAGTGACTACATCAGAATAAAACTACTTATAAGGATGATTGTCATATTGGCTTGTAAATGGAAATAGGCTTTCGCGTTTAAAGCTATTCAACTGTCGTTGTCTTATGCTGATTTCAGACGAGGGCAGCACTGTCGGGCAGGACAGTAGGCAGCACAGTACTGCTACAATCTGAACGCACACGCCGCGACAGACCTGTACTGTTCTGTCTCGGCGTGTGCGTTCAATTTGTAGCAGTACTGTGCTACCTACTGTTCTGCCCCACTATTCTGCCCTCGTGTGAAATCGGCATTAGGGTGGTAAATGTTTTGACAGTAAACAGAAAACGTAGTGCAATTATGTCGGCTATAAAGTCTTGTAGGAAGGTGTAGTTACTTGTAAATGGCGAAGATGGAACCAACAGAGACGAGGCAGTCAATGTTGGAGGAGCCGTCGAGCGGGTCGAAGCATACAATGTATTTTCCTTGACGCTCAGTCTCCACCTAGAAAAACAAGCAGTACCTATTTAAGTAATACAAAAAACGCTAGTGTTGTTTAAAGTTCTTAAAAAATACTATCAAACCAACTGAATCGTAACTTGCTGTGGGACCTTTTCCCATGAAAAGTCAAAATAATATTGCTTTGCATGACCTTTGAATTAACTATAAAATTTAATGTGAGAACGTCGTACACCGTGAACCAGGAATCAAACAGTCCCATAGTAAGTACATATCTCATTTCTAGTTCTGGATCTGGACCTGCATTTACCTGTATTACAAATGTAGCACAGTCGGCATTTGCAGTTTAATTGCAGTCCATCTGTGTAGGTAAGTAGTAATGCGGTCTTAGGACCGCACCACTTCTCACGGTCTTAGGAGCTTAGGCTCGAACCACGCTCGAACCCACTACTCTCTGCTTGAGAGTCCTTCCAGGCTATTTTTTTTCTCTGCCTAGATAAGTACTTAAATATAAATCCTTACCTCAATCACTTCCCCGTTTTCCTCCGACACAAGCAGGCAGGTGGTGAATGAGGACTTGAGCATGTTCACAAACAGTTCATTGGACAGCACATCCAACTTCTTCACCTGTTCTCCCTGCACGTTAGTATCGCCGGAGATACCGTGCCTGTAATATTCACCATCATCATCATCACCATCGTCATCATCATCATCACAATTAGGTAATAGTTTAAATTTTAAACAGTCCTATTGATGGATACTCTTTTGATACACATTCATAACACTCCGATTCGTTGCAAAGGTACAGTTACCTGCATTCATATCTGCCACAGTGGAGCGTGCAAAAATATCTGACACGTCCTACCGACCCTAGAAATGGAGTCGTATCAGATATTTACGCACGCTTTGTTGTGTAAGATGTAGAACTAATTATTATAACAAGGCTAATTACTCGTATTAGGTACGAGTATAAAAGGATAATACTTAAAGCAGTTTCAAAACCATTTTTTTTTATTCGACTGGATGGCAAACGAGCAAGTAGGTCTCCTGATGGTAAGAGATCACCACTGCCCATAAACATCTGTAACACCAGGGGTATTGCAGACGCGTTGCCAACCTAGAGGCCTAAGATGGGATATCTCAAGTGCAAGTAATTTCACCGGCTGTCTTACTCTCCACGCCGAAACACAACAGTGCAAGCACTGCTGCTTCACGGCAGGATTAGCGAGCAAGATGGTGGTAGCAATCCGGGCGGACCTTGCACGAGGTCCTACCACCTGCATCAAAACCAATCCTTGACTTAATCATGTACCTAAGTAAATCGAGTTGTTTATTCCATGTGTGAATGAGTTGGCAACATTTAATCAAAGAGTGAATGTGCTAATTTACCTCTATTTATATGTTTCAAGGATAACAGCTTTCTATATATTATACACATCTTAACATCCTGTTTTCTGTTAATTTTATGTACAATAAAGAGTTTTACAATACAATACAACAGCACATGGCGTCTTGGAATAATATATTCGGAACAAAAGATTTTTTTCGTAAACTGGCACTGGCTGTCGCAAGAGCTGGCTAGCACCTAATCAATGAACTAAAACAATTACTTTGCTTACCTACCCGCGGGCCACGACCTAACTTAGCGCGCGTGCGGGTGAGCAAATTGTACTGAATAGTTCAGTCAGGGCCGCATTTAGAGGTGTGGAGGCCTTGGGGCAACAAAGGAGTGGAGGCCAATGAGGGTCTTTTGATATTTTACTGATTGCCTGATTGAAGTGAAGAAATATATGAATTGTTGTTTCCCAGTATTTACTCGTCAGAATTTGAAAGATTTTTTTTGCGATGTCTCTATTGTGGGGGCCCCTATTTTGTGGAGGCCCCGGGCAGTTGCCCCCTCCGCCCTCCTCTAAATCCGGCCCTGAGTTCAGTAGTACCTGAACTAACACAATATTTAGTACCTAATCAACGCGGGCTTCGTATTCTACCCCCTACCCCTGTACGACCTGCCTTGTGTGACCATCACATCTATCGACATCTATCTGCCGTAAGGTAAGTACATAGATATTATGCTCGTGACAATCACCGCAAGTTAGATCAGTGGGATGGGTTACCCACTGATGTGCACGGAATGTGCGGGTGCACATTCTGTGACTTTTGGGTCTAGGGCACGGCTGACTATCGCCCCTCGAATATAATGGCCAATCCTTCGCTGGTTACCTTTACTGAATTAAGTAATATTAAAAAAAATATATTGCACAATCAACTTGAAGCCAAATATAGGTGAAAAACTTAAGTAAAGGACCTGTTGTATGTAGTAGTATCTTGTCCATATAAACAAATTGACGTTCCAAATTCGCAAAATGACTTAGCTCCATATCAATTCTGTGCACCACTACTCATACATACAACAGGTCCTTTACTTAAGTTTTTTACCTATACAATGTTCAATGAGTAGGTAATGGAAAGTTTGTACAGAGAAAAGTCGTGGGAGTGGTCAAATATTCTACCCCCAAACTAGGTACCGTACCTAATTACATAATATTGCGTTATTTATATGGTAATTAAGTTCTGCGAACGATATCAACACGGATGCTGGGGTCATACCTAAATAGATAAATGCTACACCTCAACGCTACAATAACAAATGTTACGTGTAGGTTACGAAACTGTAAACATTATTTATTATGCAAATTCGGTAAGAAAATGAAGGTGGACACTTTAGTTCAGCTGACGTTATTTTGTAGTTACGGTAAATTGGTACCACTACCATGAGTTTATTGTGACCGTACTCGATAGCGACGGCGTAAAATTTGTAGAGGCATGTACAATTCTCCATACAAATAATTTACGCCGTCGCTATTGAGTACGGTCAGTAAACTCATAGCTTAAGAATTTCTTGTAGTTTTGTTGAAATATGTACACTCCAATTGGATGCAAACTGTTCGTGCTCTACGGTTAAAGAGATACACGTGCGCTATACGCCCTGGTGAAAACACAGGGTTATTGAATCAGGCGTTCTTTAAGACCTAGTACATTTGGCTTATTTTGGTTCAAAAGGATTCCTATGTTATTAAAATGTAACGTCATCATCAAAATTTTGCTTTCAATTTCTCGTACCTATAGGAAAGTTTAACTACTTTTTATCCGACTTCGGAAAAGGAGGAGATTCTATGTTGCAATGTTCGTTTTTTATGGTGATAAATTAGGTCGTCTCTTCTTTGATGAAAGTTAAAAGCATTTAAGTAGTTAAACAATTATTTTTTTTGTTCTAAATACCCTAGAATCTAGGGCCTATATTTTGAAAATAAATAAGTATGTTTAGGGATTAGACGCCCTTATTTTTCAAGAAGCACTTACATGACGAGGGTAACTTAAGAAAACAATACTAACAGTTTCGCGATGCCGGCTTTCCTCACTGCCGATTGGATGGCCTTGACGGCCGTCTGTATGGAGTTGAGGAGCTGCGTCAGATCCCCGGTGGCTGACGGAGCTGTCTTCTGCTGCGTCAGCACCCACCGCGTCAGCGTCATCGCGTTCACGTCAAAAGCTGGCCCTTGCTGCGACATTTTTGTATCTCGATTTTCGATTTACGTTCGAAACCAAAATGGCGTCGCGCGCGCTCAGCTGACTGAGAGGCACTGACCGGGCGAAGGTTGCCGCCGCCGGTACCGGTATCAGTAAACAATTTCGTTCGAGTTTTTGAACTAGTGTTTTCCTGCGGCTTTTGCGATGAAACAATCACATATTTAATTATCCTATTGCGTGGTTTTATTTATTAACTTGGTAGGTAGGTAAGTGCTTACCTACAATTTTCAGGTCATTACCGAGCATTTATTCCTTATGATTTTTGTGGCACAGTTTTGTTGGCATGGTAGAAGATTGTTAAAGTTTCCAGGTTATCTAGTAGAAGTACAGGACGTCTAAACTATTAAAACAAATACCACTCCTTGCAGTCGGGTAAATATTCGAAAATAACATAAAATTCTACAGGCCATTCATAAAAAAAATGTAACCAATTAGGCAGTTGAAACGCTCGGATAATGACCCTTCTACCTACGCATGTGATGGTGTAACAACGAAGTGGATCACATATTTGCGATGAGGACCAACTCCTTTTGGCAAAGCTCATTAAAGAAACACCGTAAGATTGAGGGAATCATTATCTACGAGCACTAAGACCAAGTCGTAGATAATGTTAGGGGAGGTCATGATGCTAAATGAGAATTTACGCGAGCGTTGTCGAGATCTATTAGATTTTATAGATTAGTTGATAGGAAGAAAGGTAATACTGTGATGTTTCCGGTTCCAATGGTGTGGGAAGCATCTACGGATTATCAAAAATGTAAAAAAAAAGATTAAGTACATGGAAATGCTTAAAAGTGTCAGATATTTTACTTTGGATGCCCCAGCATGTCTCTGATTGATTCCGAAAGTATGTCTGCCGTCTTGCGTGATGACGGTGGCCATTCAGAAGGGTACTTACAAAATAAAAATTAATTCCAGCGTGTCAGATTTCACAGGGGATGTTAATTAAACCCTAAAAAAGCTCCCGTTCAAAAGAAAAAAAATAGACGTTATCTACATGGACTTATATGGTAGAGGTACTAATACAGTACGTAGAGGGTAGAGGTAGAGGTACTAGTACAGATGCCAATAAGTAAGTACCCTACCCTTCCTTATGTTCATCTGACACGAGTAAACATCAAAATCCCCTCTTGGGCTCCCCTACTATATTTTTTAGCTACGATGTAAGTTGACTGTACAAGCAGACAGAATCAAATTTTTTATTCATAACGAAAATAGATTTCGGAGAGTTGTTATTTTTAAATGATTGCTGACGAAATTTCCTAATCAATGTCATGCCTTATCTATCTCAGTTCGAAAACAACACATTTGATTTTAGAATCAAATGTGTTGCTTTTAGTGTAGCAATAATACTAAGTATTATAGGGATCAAATTTTTTTTTAATTTACTTTGGAAACCCCTAAACAGCCAACGGCTGTCGGATTCTCTCAAATTCATTTAAAAAAAATACACGATTTAATTCATTTTATTATTCTAGACGTGTTTTAGACGACCAGATGGCCTAGTGGTTAGAGACCCTGACTACAAAGCTTGAGGTCCCGGGTTTGATTCCCGTGTCGGGGCAGATATTTGTATGAAAAATACGAATGTTTGTTCTCGGGTCTTGGGTGTTTAGTTTAATATGTATTTAAGTATGTATCTATATCTATATAATTATATTTATCCGTAACACAAGCTTTGTTAAGCTTACTTTGGGACTAGGTCAATGAGGGCTATCGTTTTTTGTCTTACTAGATGGCGCCACTGCAACTGTTGCGTGAGGTTTTTAAGTGTGGCTTTCAAAGTGTGTTATAACGGGCGTGAAAACAAAGTTTAGATTAAAATCATATTTAATACATCTTAAAACAGTACGTACCATAAAAATCGCACCCTTCGTGCAAGAAACGCGTAAGTCTTATTAGGTTTTTATGTGTTTTACGCGTTTCTTGCACGAATGGTGCGAAATATCGAGCAACCACAGTGTTGCGTAATCCGGTTTTGTTCGGGAAAAATGGGACGTCAAAAGTTTTCGAAAGACGGAACTGTCACAAATTACAGACATTCATTGCCCCTTATCGCATAATTGCCATGATTAATTTCAGGTAATGCAAAATATATACAAAACTATTCTAATTACAAATAAACCCTCGTAGCTCACCCGAAAACTATGAGATTTGACATTTCGGAGGCCTCTCGCTACACTAGCGCCTCTAGCGGCGAATTCATACGCGATAGCCCTCAAAGACATCGTACGCAAACTTTGAAATCATTCGATCTAGGAAAATAGTTAGGGAGGATTGGGGAGGATTTAAAATCTTATTCCTTGAGCATTGTTCTTATGAAACTTGGTGATCAGATTTTTCAATTGATTAGTTAGTCCCCCAGAAACGGGCAATGCGGGATATTAACCTGATTCCTATGGAGTATTCTGTAAATATAAAAATCTACGCAGACGAAGTCACGGCTAAAAGCTAGTAAATAAATAAATGGGTAAATCTATCATGTGTCTCTTGACACCAATTGATCTAGTCCCAAACTAATCAAATGACTGTATCTTTTGCATTAGCTTAATGGTTTTCCAGGGGTAGAACGTGGTTAGGCAGGAGACAACGAAGCCAAAGGCAACTCCCATAAGGGTTTGTGAGCTCAACACAAAACTACACATAAAAACAAAGCTATTTACTTAACAAACTTAACAAACATATCACATCAGTACAAAATCGAATATACAACACATCAGTGGAGGAATCGCTCAGCCATGGTCGCTTTCTTCTTGTCATTCTTTCCTCGGAGCACCCAACCCTGGCCCAGGCTCTTGTGGACGTCAGCGAGGGGCTCGTCGTCGGCGGCCATGAGTTGGACGAGGAACATGCGGCGCGGGCGCTCGGAGAGGTTGCGGTAGCTGCCGTGGAGGGTTAAGTAGGAGAAGATGACCACATCACCTCGCTCGGCGTACACTGGGGTCGCCTTCTCCACGGGGTAATCGGCCTGGAGAAAATATGATCAATTAAGAACATAAACTTAATTTTTTTTTTTAAATCCCCGACATAAAAACACGCCGCCAAAAAGACAACTCATCATCATCATCATCTCAGCTGCAGGACGTCCACTGCTGGACATAGGCCTCCCTATAGACCTCCAGTTGCTTCGGTTGGCAGCGGCCTGCATCCACCGTGAACCCGCGGCTTTAACCAGGTCATCCGTCCATCTCGTTGGTGGACGTCCTACGCTGCGCTTGCCGATCCGCGGCCTCCACTCGAGAACTTTTCGGCCCCAACGGCCATCTGCTCTCCGTGCTATATGGCCCGCCCATTGCCACTTCAACGAGCTAAAAAGACAACTAAAAAGTAAAAAATAATTATGCACTACCTACCTAGCTGTTGCCCGCGACTTCATCTGCGAAGAATTCGTTTATCCATGGCCCGCGGGACTATGCTGATTTCCCGCAAAATTAGCTTAAGTTAATTTAGTATAAGTACCTAGTAATATTTTTTTATCTAAGCGTCGTCGGTGTCGAGGGAAAGTTTCTACATTTTTTTTGATAATGTTTAATTTATATAAAACTAAAAATCAATCAAATCAATCAAAATAGATTAATAAAACTAAAATTTTATAATCATATAGTAATGCATGAACAATACAAGGTACCATAGTTTCCACTGTTGATATCTCTTTCCTCGCCATCGAAGTGAAAAGAAGAGTGTAAAACTCGAGCATTTAACCCATTTTCCCCTCGACGTGTCTATTCACCCTCGCCGTACCGGCTCGGGTGGCTATATGAACGTATCGGGTAAAATGTCTCGTTTTATGCTCTTGTTGTACAATCTACTATTTGCCTGATAAATGTGTAATGAGTAGTTAGAGACATAATCAAGTAAAGGTCTTGGATATGACCGTGAACGTTCCATTATCAATTACTAGGAGTGCAGGGTTGGTCCTGCCACGTCCCCCGAATCGCCCAGCTAGGTCGAAATATTGATCGATTCTGTCTAACGGTGTAACATAGTGACAGAAAGAGATGGCAAGAGCCCACGAGTTACAATAATTCCTTTGATTCTTACCGGATTCATGTAATGATACGCGTCTCCCTTCTCGATGGAGCCGAAGTCTTCCAGCGGGCCGAGCTTGTGCGAGCCGGGGTAGATGCAGAGACCGCCGTTCTCGGGGTCGGCTTTGTCGATGTGGATGAAAGCCGCCACCATGGAGTCTTTCTTGAACGGGAAGTAGTGGTAGTCCTGGAAGTTGTCAAGTGAAGAATAACAACATATTTGTAGTGGGATGACCGTAAAAGTAAAAATTTGGAATTGAAATAAAAAATACAAAAAGATTCCAAAAAAAAAAAACAATAATATTTGTAGTAATATCTAGGTCCCAGTGCGAAATATTTCTTCTTAGGAAAACGGTAATGAGGATTTTAAGCGTATCCATTACTTTTTTTTTCCAGTATTAGGTAAGCAATTCTGGGGTCTCCTTACTCAAGAGAAATACTCTCAATTTTCTATATAACTTTTATATGTCCATTTTGTGACGATTTATAAATTGTATGAATAAAAGCAATAAAAGTTACAAAAGTGGTAAATAAAATACGAGTAGGGACACTTTTTTTCTTCGTTCATTAGTGCTAACGAATAATTCTGAGTAAGAAGCAACCAAAAGTTACCTAATTCTGAATAAATGTAAAGGGCTCAATGAAAATGAAACCCTCATTTGGCACTGTTGAATATTCGCATTTACTGGTGATTTTCTGTGTCTCTTTTTAATAACATTTGTTACAAAAAATTTGCTTACCTGGTGCATAAGGTAGGGCGCTCCTACTTTAGGCGGCTTGAAGTGCGCTTTTGTGTGATGCAGCAGGATGTCTTCAGTGCCCATGACACCCTCCAGCGTGTCCAGGAGGTTCGGGTGGTGCAGCAGATGCGAGAAGACCGCGCTGTGGTACTGGAGGTTGTGGATAGAGTGCACCTGGAAATGGGAAAGTTTTTTTTATTATGAGAGGGAGGTGAACGAGCAAGCGGGTCATCTGATGGGAAATGATCACCGCTGCCCATGAGTACCAACTACTAAACATGAACATGATTAAAGCAGATTTAGACACTATACACCTAAATGAATTAAAACAAAGTAATGTTTTAGTCCATTATGCCTGAAACTATACTTAACTTAAGATAACACCAAATCTGAGTTGGTGCCTCTTTTTAAGCATTAATATGCTTGTGTCAAGAGACACCGCTCCTCAACATAGCAAACTATATAATTTTAGGTGTACAAATATGCACCTAAACACCTCATCCAAAAATAATTCAGAATATTTATAGTTAATTTATGTTATGTCTTTTTGTTTTTATTTACTTATTTCGTTTCGATCGTACACGAATTCATATTCAGGATATTATTTCAGGACTATGGGAAATTTATTATCGGCAAAAAATTTGACAACCTTAAACGATACGCGAAATTTTCCTTTGCGCGGTAGAAATTTCGCATCAGAATCCAGAACCAAAGCCATCATCGCTAAATTCCGTTCCGCTAATTTAAGCTGAGCCGTTAATTGCTGCAAATAAATATTCTCGAGATTGACACAGCAATAGCGAAATAAATAGTTATTCCATAATACGTTGATATCCGATAGGATAAAGAACATTTAACATAAAAAATAACGATCAAAACAAGATGTTATGATTACGAGTATGACCATGTTTTGTACGCAGTTGCAAGTGACGTCAGAAGTAATGTTCAGAGTTCAGACCAAGTAAATAGTGCTATCGTATTGGCTATATTTTACGAGCTGTTTCGACCAACAAAAAATAATACGCTGAGGTCCGGCAATTTTTTTTATAGCGTGTCTATACTTTTGACGAAGATGAGTAAGTAGGTAGGTAACGTGTTGATCAGGGTATTTCTAACCTATGGTTAAGCCTTATTTCAAACGCCTCATTATTAATGAAGAAAATAACTGATAGGTATACTTAGGAAAATATTTTTAACATGATCATTGCAGCCAATCAGATAACCCAATAACCAACAAGATGGAGCGACGACCTGGTTAAGATCGCGGGATCGCGATGGATGCGGAAAGCACAAGACCGCTCCGAGTGGAGAGTCTCGGGGGATGCCTATGTCCAGCAGTGGACGTCTTTCGGCTGACATGATAATGAAGAATCTACTTAATAATTTGTAATGTTAGAACATTCCTGACAAGCAACTCTACTTCTATTTTGGTCATTTTCTAAAGAGTAAACACACCTAAAGATATTATTGAGTGGAGGGGGAAGATTGTAACTAATTATTTTACATTAACTTGTGCGTTTAGTTTGCTTTGGTTCTAAAAACGTTGCAGAACCGTTAGATAATCCTGGAGTAAAATCAAACGCAGACAAGCAAGATCTACACATTACTGCTGTATGGGCAAAAAAGTTGTCCCAAAATATCACATTATTAGAAATAGCAGGGGAGCCTAAAATGGGACTTCGGGATTTACTGTCAGATTAACATAAGAAAGAATATTGGCATCCTGCTGGCTGAGTAATACCTCTGCCATGTATGAAAGTCCATTTATGATACAAGTATCACGAATTTCTCTTTAATTTTCAAAAAAATGTTACGAACTTGCGTCACTTCCCAATCGTCAATCTTTTAAATGGGAGTATTGTTAGGGTTCACTTAACACCCCTTTTGAATATCTGGCACGTTATAAATAATTTTCATTGTTTTTAATGAACTAAAAGAATTTCTTTGCTCCCCCGCGACTTTATGATAGTTAAACTACCATAAGTACTACTACTACTACTACTTAACTAGCTTGGTCGCGGGTGAGCAAAGAAATTATTTTAGTTCATTAATATAGAACTCCGCAAAGTAACGCCTAAATTATTTATTCTTTTTATTTTCTACCCTTCGAATGGCCACCCCTAGGTACCACGCAAGTCGGCAAATAAATAGTCTCGGTATCAGAAACTGCTGGGGCATCTAAACTACAATATCTGACACGCTTAAGTAATTTAATGTGTTTTCTTACTTATTTGAAAATCGTAGATCCCCCACCACTGGAACGGGAAACATCTAATATTCTTATCAAATAATTTACAAAATTGAATTGGTCCCTACCAAACGATGCTCGAGTAAATCCCCATTTAGCACCAGGGGCTCCCCTACTAAAAATACTGCATCTGCCGTTTACCAACTGATTGTGATGGGGTGTTTGTGTGTAGGTACTTACGGAATATTCTTGGTTGCCAGTAGCCTTGCTCATGGCAGCTCCGAGCCACGCCGCCTCCATGCCAGGGTTGTTCTTCAGGAAGAACAGCCGGTCGTACTCCTTGGACACGACGTCCATTTCCTGCTCGGTGAACAGTCCCGACACCTTGATGTAGCCATTGTCCTTGTAGAACTGTATTTGCTCCTTAGTTAGCTTCACCATTTTGTTGGGTGGCTTTTTTTCTGAAAAAAATTTAGTCAAGTAGGTAGGTACGGAGATGTAAGAAGTTTACCTACAAAGAAATCAGGAACGATTTTTGAAAACACTTCGCTTGAAAGTGTCATTGAAAAGTGATAAAAATCACAGCAGTGTGTGCATGAAATTATCGCATTTTAGAGATACAAAAACATATATAGACTGCTAAAATCATTACTCTTTGCCGTAGTCGAGTAAAAATTAACCAGAGCTGTAATTTTCTGTAACTCATGAATTCAAAACATAATTTTCGAATATTAATTTAACATTTAAAAAAAAATTAACAGAATGTGATTGAAATTCTATAAAAATTGAATTTTGCATGGAAATAAAGTCTTAAAAAGCTAAACAAATACTCAACTTTAATATCGTTAAATTGAAAGAATTGCAAAATAATCTAGCGTGACCGAATCCAGTAGTACACACAAGAAGATAGTCGTTTTTCTGCTGATTGACTGACCATGACGTTATGGTATAAAATTAAACTACAAAAAGATACTAGATTTCGCTATGTTCCTCGACAAAAGTATGCGGGATATCAACAACATGACATTAGTAGCACAAAAGTTCTACCCTGGTACCTACATTATTCAGTTTATTCTGTTCATAAATAAGTAAACATAATAAGGGGACGGTTACGTCTGTAATATTTAAGATACGCATTTTAATTTTTATTGGTTGTTTTAAAGTTATCTGAGCGACTTATCTTACATTACAAGGTATAATTAGTCGCTCGATGCATGCGGTCTCCGCGGTCAGTTGAATTTGAAGTGATAATAAAATAGTGCGGAAAAAAGCGCACCTAAAATGTTAGTTCAAAATTAGCAAGATTGAAAGTGTTTTGTTAACTCCGAGATTTTTTTTTGTTTTTTTTGGGTTTCCTGGTG
This sequence comes from Choristoneura rosaceana, assembly GCA_037349165.1. Taxonomy (NCBI): domain Eukaryota; kingdom Metazoa; phylum Arthropoda; class Insecta; order Lepidoptera; family Tortricidae; genus Choristoneura; species Choristoneura rosaceana. The sequence continues at coordinate 2,851,662 of JAZBNJ010000002.1, forward strand.
AAATTATTTTAGTTAATAGGTTTTCTATTTCTGTAAAAAACAACTTTACCTATAAAAACAAGAGCGTTTAGCCAGCCTTGAAACCCGAGCTGTATAAAAGGTAGGTCTTACATCTAAAAGTACAGCCAGTAGCTGAAGTGAATAAGCAGTTGCGGAGTTCAAAATAATCTATAGCTATATTCTCATACACTCAAGAATATCAGAACACGTACTAAGTTATCGCACTTGACTAAGTAGAATTTATATTATAACGTTTTAAACTTTCGTGATTTCCACTCATAGTCAAAATACCACAAACGGGACTTATCACGCTAAAACTCACGAGTAATATTTACCACGGCCACTGTAATGTGGTCGAAACGACGAGGTAAATATTACTTGTGTGCTTTAGCATGATAAGTCCCGTTTGTGATATTTTGACTAGAATCTTAATCCCTTGATCTCCGACGCAAAAAAGAGGTGTAATAATTTTGACTCCAATATCCTTCTGTCTGTCTAAGACGTCGTAGCTCTCAAACAGATGGACCTATCTAGACGCGGTTTTTTTACGTGAAAGCGGATTTCCTTGCGGTGGTTTTCAGCTGTTTCGGATCGGAAAAAATCGGTTCTTCGTTTTTAGGGTCCATATCGGCTCGCAAACTTATTCAAAGTCCGAATGTAATTTTTCTCAGAATAACTCTTTATTCTCTGAATCCAATCATTGGTTAGAATTCTTATAAAATAAACCTAACCTAATCTATACTTTTCTATAGGATGCCATTTAAAATTTTTAGAAAAATATAAGGTTACACTGCGAAAAAAATTCGGACAAAAATTACGGTATGACTAGCGAAGAGTAAGCGAACTTTGGCACTCCCCTTTAATCCCCACAAGCTTCTACAGAGTTAAGGCACTGAGCAGTTATTTTGCAAATTCCTCGAATTCAAATAATAAGCTACTAAAGCGCTATGGCATATTTACCTGAGTGCGATCCACGAATCTGCCCCAGCGGCGACCGAATGCCGCAGCTATGGTCATCCCATGAGTTTTATGTCTTCCACATGGCGATGGTTTGCACTTATCAGTGCCCCTTGACTTTACTATCAGTTCTACTTTATCTCCAATTCATAACATCCAATAAATATGTAATGCGACTAACGATCCGCCCCGGTTTGCTCCTGTGCAAAGTGCAATGCGGCTTCAATTCTCGACAATCTTTTTCTTCTTCCCATTCCTCGTCTATCGGAGGTTGGACAACATCATGGCCGCTTCGATTCTCGACAGTAAACATAATCCAATCTTCGAAATTGGAAGACAGACCAGTTGAACATGTTAAATTAGGTGCAAATTTCTGCAATATATGTTTTTAGGATTCTGGAGCCAAAACGGCAAAAACGGAACCCTTATGGTTTCGCCATGTCTGTCTGTCTGTCCGTCCGCGGCTTTGCTCAGGGACTATCAATGCTAGAAAGCTGTAATTTTGCACGAATGTATGTAAATGCAGACAAAATGGTACAATAAAAATATAAAAAAAAATTTTTTTCGGAGTACCTCCCATATACACGTAAAGTGGTGATTTTTTTTCTCATTCAATCTTGTAGTGAGGGGTATTGTTGGATAGGTCTTTTAAAATCACTAGGGGGTTGCTAAAATGATTTTTCGATTGAGTGATATGTTAGCGAAATATTCAACTTTAAAGTGCAAATTGTCATTAAAATCGAGCGACCCCCCCCCCCTCTAAAATCTAAACTGGTGGGTGGAAAATTTTGAAAAAATTCACGATGATGAAAACTATAACGGTTAAGTTTGCTTGAGAATTATTAGTAGTTTATGAGTAAATAGCAGCCTAAGTTATAAAATATACCTAAACTTGGAAGATTCTGTATAAAATACGAAATCCTTAGAAAAATATTACCTATTACCTTTTTCGTAATGGCTACGAAACCCTATTTTGGGCGTGTCCGACACGCTTTTGGCCGGTTTTATTTACTTAATAGCAGACAAAGGAGCAGTCGGTTCACCTGATGTTAAGCGTTTACTAGCCCATAGACATCCTCAGCACCAACAGGACTGCAGATGCGTTGCCGGCCTTGCAAGAAATACTCTACTACTATGCATGCCTCCAGTGTTTTTCCAACCTTTTTCATGACACGAGCGCTTTAGTACGAAGAAATCTATACGTAACCCCCCCCCCCCCCCTAGGCTACTTTTTATCCAGAAAAAAATGCACCGTTCTCGAGGGAACAGCGCGCGATAACTGAAATCTACGAAGGCGAATAGGGGAGAGGGGGGTAACTGCGAACACCTAAGGAAAAGATGAAATAAAGCAAATATAAATGAAGATATTAAAATTAATTATTAATCAACCTTTAGTTAAAGTAATCAACTATATGTTTTTATAATCAACAGTCATATCTGTTTTATTATAATCAAGTTATAGTAAATAAAAAAAACTTCTGGTGTGCGCCATTACCCTACAAGGCGTGGGGTAATCTCGGACATACTAGAGTACGAGTGAGTTGTTAGAATTAGCCCAGAAATCACATAAAAATCCCTTCGAAGTACTTTCCCCATTCGTACACTTATGGCCCATGGCCTATAATTTACATTGATAGCACATTATCTAATCTTCGGTGATGGTTGTAAATATTTTCGTTACAAATTAGATCATAACTCTCCGATACTCTTCTTGACTCTCCGATGTAACTTTTTTTGTTATTTTTCTTTATATTTCGCGTATTATTTTCAGTTGCTTTCCGATTTTCCACACCTTTTTACATATATTTGTTAGGTTCTTTTATTTTTCAATACTTTGGTTGTTTAATTGTTTTTTTAAATTGAATATTAAGCTCAAATATCAATATTTATATTCGATTTTTTATCCTAGTAACACTTATTATTCTTAGTATGATAATACTGAATTCAGGTGATTGGTAGAAATTATGGCGGGAAAGCGAGTATACGCTCAATGATTGGATCACGTGACTGACATCATCCGATGGCGCGGGCCAATCAGGGAGCCCGTCGTTCCCGCCATAATGATTTTTTCCTGACCCAAGAGCTGGTCTCCTGGGGTCATTCTATCTCGGATCGTCAGAAGCAGCATTTGTCTTACTTATATGTAGTACTTAACTTAATAGTAAATAAGTGTGTAATAATTATAGCAGTGTAAATAATTGAATAATAAATTAAATCATCTCTGGAGTGTGAGTATTTCTTCCAAGTCACCGCTGGCTGTTATCTCATACTTCAGAAGTGGGATAAACGACTAAAAACGTAAGTACACGCCTATACTCTTGTTTTTCTGTGTAAGTGAACTTGTAGTTATTATCTTTGCCGACCGACATTACAATGTCTCATTTGAGTACGGTCGTCATTATTAGTGTGGGTTGTTCTTAATTTAAATTTAATAATTAATTTCTGTGTTAATGCTATCTGAATTTAATTTTATACCCTGAGGGTAGACCTCTTTTATCTTTTATGCACTTTTAGCTTGAATTTGTATTTTCACATCATTTTTTTTTTACAATTCTTTTTGAACAAGCGAATACCAAACGGATTCGAATTCCGGTAAATGGTCAAACAAGGTTATTTCACTATCAGGTATGTATTTGGAGTAAACGCCGGTGCCAGCTTATGCTTATAATAAGAACGGTTATCAAGAACAATTTAATATGCTAGCTTTTTGCCTACCCCCTCTTAGCACCTTTATTTTTTACGTTGGGTTTACATATTTTATAAAACAAATTCTATGGTTTCACTAAGTGGTTCGTATTTACTACAGTATTGATCAAATACCGATACCGATATAATGTAGGTTATACAAAGATACTGATTCCTGGTCTTTCAATAATTCGAAACTATTAGGTGAAGATTCTAAGACCTGCCGGTGCGAGTTTCAGGCTATGTCGGAATCGATGGAGCAACGAAGGCTTGCGACCCCGAGGCGGACACACTCGAGCACGCGGAGCCGAAGTCGCTTGCGTAGTCCAAACGCAAGACGCCATCCGCCAGAGGTGGACATCGACCTGGGACGCGAGCGACTGCGAATGCTGGAGGAAGAAGTGCGACGTGAGCGCGAGCGAGTGCGCGCCGCGCAACACTTGCGCGACTCGGCGCGACGCACGGTCGAGCGTCGCGACGGCAGCCGTCATCGCAGCACCTCGGAGGCAACGAGGCGCCGGGATGCTGAGCCGCGTGCAGAGCGGCGGGCCGAGCGCGAGTCACGGCAGCGCGACAAGACGGCGCGACCGCACCACCGGAGCGAAAGGTCACGTAGTCCTTCTTTATCAAAAAGTGATTTATTTACCCTATTTAAGAATTTGAGAGATGGTCTAGCATTGCCACCCATGAACCAAGACGCACCACAGCCCCTTCAGAAAATTGATCATAAAAATATATTGCCAAACTTTGATCCTTCTTCTAAAAATCAGCGAATGGACGTATGGTTGAAAAAAGTCAACGAGTGCGCTTCGGTATACTGGTGGGATCTGAGAACCACCACTCACTTTGCTATGCAAAAACTACAAGGTCTGGCCAAGACGTGGTACGAAAGTTTGAACACCATCTTATTTACGTGGCCGGAATGGCAAGAAAAATTATTAAGTGCGTTTCCATGTGAACAAAATTATGGCCAGACCTTGGAGGATATGATCAGGAGAAAGAGTAAGTACAACGAATCTATAGAGGTATACTATTATGAGAAGTTGAGTTTAGTGAACCAATGCGATATAGTAGGGGCCCGCGCGGCGGAGTGCATAATACACGGTATTTCAGATAAAGTTCTTAAATCAGGGGCTCTGGCACTTCGTTGCACTCATCCCGATCAGCTGCTGCAGTACTTGATTAGAAACAGGGATTATAATCAGTCTAACCACGACCGTCCGCATTTCAGGAGTAGAAATCTCGATAGTAATGTTGGTCCCAATGCATCGAATCCTAAGCCTGGTGCCAGATCGAGCTCGGCTACCGGGTGTTACAATTGCAAGGAAAAGGGGCATAGTTTTTTGCACTGTCCTAAGCCGCTCCTTAAGTGCACTCGTTGCAATAAGATTGGTCACGTGGCGGAGCGGTGTTTCGTTAAGTCAGATGACAACGGAGCAGCGAACACTAAAGGTGTAGTGCCAAAAACTATGAGGGTCGACTCTATAGGCAACAAGGACACGGTTACAGATACCAAACCAGGTTCAAAATTTTTAAAGGACATTAACGTTAATAGTAGCAAACTGAAAGCTTTTGTTGACTTTGGGAGCGACGTTACGCTCATTAAGGATTCTATAGTCAGAGAGTTAGGTTTGTCCCACGATAATATTCCCACGCTTATGAAAGGATTTGGTAATAGTTTGGTCCAGTCACTTGGGAATGTAACTCTTGATATGAGTGTCGATGGAGTAGAGGCCAAGGTAGCTTGCAAAGTTGTCAGTGATTATTTGTTAGAAGTACCCGTACTAATAGGACAAACTTTCACGGAGCAATCGCATATATCAGTCTATAAGGATAAGAGTAAGTTGCAATTCTCCAATGTAGGGAATGAGTTGCCTAGCTCCGAACTAGCTGAAGATTGTGACAGTTTATTGGTGTTCTCACCGGTCAGTTCTATCGAAATCTTTGGTGCTGCCTCTATTAGAGTGAAAACTCAACCCGCCTTTAATGGTGATGTCCTCGTAAAGAATAGTGTAGCAGGAAGGCCGAACGAGCAGTATTATATCAGCGGAGGACTTTATCGAGCAACAGATGGACAGATTAATGTAACGGTCGTACCTTGTTCGGAGTTCTGCCTCATCTCGTCAAAGCTAGTATTCTGCAGAGCTGAGATAGTCGACGTTGTGACTTGTGAGTCGGGTAGTTAGTGAACCTTTCGCAGAGTCAAATATTAGCGCAACATTCGATGAAAGTCAGGTGCGCGTTGGCGAAGGGGTGCCAGATGACGTGAAGCGAAGTCTATTGGCCATGTTATGCAAATACCAACATTGCTTTGCCTCCTCCTTGAAGGACCTAGGATGTACGAGTGTGACCGAGATGAGTATAGAACTTAATAGCCAGCGTCCTGTTGTATATCGTCCGTACAGGTTGTCGCATCACGAGCGGGAAAAAGTCCGAGCGATGGTTGGAGATATGTTGGACGCTGGTGTCATCAGGGAGTCAGTTTCAGACTACGCCAGTCCTATTCTTCTTGTGCGAAAGAAAGATGGTTCCTCTAGGTTATGTGTCGACTACCGTATGCTGAATTCAGTGACGGTTAAGGAAAGATATCCGATGCCCATAATTGAGGACGAAATAGCTCGACTGTCTGGCCAGTCGTGTTTTATAATCCTTGATCTTGCGTCCGGCTATTACCAGGTGCCCATCGCCGAGCAAAGCAAACACCTGACTTCCTTTGTTACGCCGGATGGCCAATACGAATTTAATCGTATGCCGTTCGGCCTAGCAAATGCACCAGCAGTGTTCCAGCGTATGATTAATACGATTTTAGGTTCAGCTCGGTTTAACAAGGCAATGGCGTACATCGACGATGTGTTAATCTTTGGACAGGACTTCTCGCAATGTCTTGAACGCCTTGAGGAGGTGTTGCAGATGTTAGAGAGGGCAAACCTTACTTTGAATCTGTCTAAATGTGAATTTTTGCGCGCCAAGGTAGACTATTTAGGCTACGAGATTAGCGGTGAAGGTATCAGGCCCGGTGAAAAGAAGATTTGTAGCGTCGTAAATTTCCCTCGACCTCAGAATGTGCACAACGTGAGGCAATTCCTGGGCCTTGCCAGTTATTTCAGAAAATTTACAGAGAATTTTGCACAAATATCTTCTCCTCTAAGTCAGCTTCTGAAAAAGGATGCAGCCTGGCAGTGGGGCGATGATCAGGAGCGGGCGTTCGAGAAATTGAAGTCTATTTTAGTCAATAGACCAGTCCTTGCTCTATATACGACCCTGCGGCTGAATTAGAGTTGCACACAGACGCGAGCAGGTTAGGAGTCGGTGGAATTCTTTTGCAACGAAAGCAAGGCAGCAATAACTTTCATCCTGTGGCATTTTACAGTCGGCAGACCTCCCCAGAGGAAAAGAACTTTCACTCTTACGAACTAGAGACTCTGGCAGTGATTTGTTCACTTCGAAAGTTTAGGGTCTATTTATTAGGAAAGGAATTCAAAATTGTGACCGACTGCAGTGCTTTGCGTTCCACGTTTTCGAAGCGCGACCTAATCCCGAGGATAGCGCGATGGTGGCTGACCTTGCAGGAGTTCAACTGTACGGTTGAGTATAGGGCTGGAGTTAAAATGGGCCACGTGGACGCACTGTCTCGAAATCCAGTTGAACCGTCAGAATCTCTCGAGGATCAGTTTCCAGTAGTCATGTCTATTGGCAGCGAGGATTGGCTTCATACACTTCAGTTGGGCGACTCTGAGCTTTGTAGGATAGTTGATGTTTTGAAGAGTAATCTAGACGAGAAGGGCCTAAAATATATTAAAGAAAATTACGTCATCAAAGACAATAGATTGTTTCGCTGTTTAGAAGGAGATAAGAAAAAAATCAGATGGGTAGTACCAAAGGGGGCAAGGTGGCAGGTGTGTAAACTCGATCACGACGACATTGGACATTTTGGGGTTGAGAAAACTCTGGAACGGATAAGGAGTAATTATTGGTTCCCAAAATTGTCCAAGTTCGTCAAGAAGTATGTAGGTGCTTGTATTGAATGTGCCTATGCAAAAAACAATTCCAGTGCACGCGAAGGTTTATTACACCCTATCAAAAAGTCAGAGATTCCGTTTCACACTCTGCATCTGGACCACCTTGGGCCTTTTGTGAAATCCGTCCGAGGTTTTACTCACTTGTTGGTGGTCGTTGACGGTTTTACTAAGTTTTGTTTCCTCAAGCCTGTAAGAAATACCAACACCCAACATGTGATAAGATCTCTCGAAGATATTTTTAGTACTTTTCGCAATCCTGATCGACTCGTAAGCGACCGTGGTAGCTGTTTTACGTCTCATGCATTCAAACGTTTCTGCCTCGATAAGGGAATAAAGCATATTCTAAATGCGGTCGCCTGCCCAAGGTCTAATGGGCAGGTTGAACGATATAATCGTACAATTCTTGACTCTTTGAAAGCATTAAGCGTAAAACACGGAGAAAAGAGCTGGGACAGTCATTTAGGGCGCGTTCAATGGGGTTTAAACAACACCGTTCAGAAAACCATAGGGAGGACGCCGTCGGAGGTGATGTTTGGAACCCCAATGAACAGCGAATTTAATCCCATGCTCAATGATGTTACAGCAGGTACTCGAGATGATAAAAGCGTCGCTGATATACGCCAAAGTGTCAAGGCCAGGATAGATGTAGAGCAAGTTAAGCAAAAAGATAGATACGACGTAGGTAGGAAACCCTCACGAGTTTATAAAGAGGGAGATCTCGTGAAAGTAACGAAGACTTGCTTTAATAACAATGGACAAAGCAAGAAATTAATGCCCTCTTTCATAGGGCCGTACCGCGTAAGCAAGGTTTTGGGCAACGACCGCTATGTAGTAGCGCCGATACCAGGGTTAGTCGATACTGAAAATAAACGGTCTACAACGATTGCCGCAGACCGCATGAAGCCGTGGATTCATGTAGCGGCTCTGGAAGTTGAAGGAAATGATGTCGATGGTAGTGTTGAATCTGATAGCGATAATGATGGTAATGATATCTATTAGAATATGTAATCGTTTTATTGTAGCTGTACCAAAGTAAGTCTCAGTTACTACAGAATGTGCATATTCGTTGTTACAGATCAAGTGCGCGAGAATCGATCGGTTCGCGGCTTGGCATAAAGAGAGCAAGTCCTGCGGCTGCCACTGCGAGCATTAATCGATCGGCTCGGGCGGCGTCGACAGGCATCCTGGCGAATCGATCGTTCAGGAGGTTAGGGACCCTGATTAATCGATCGTTCAGGGAAATAAGGTATTCTGATTAATCGATCGTTCAGAATACTCGTTCGATTAGAATAAATTCTGCCACGCCACGACATTAATAGATCGGTCGTGACTTTACTTTTATGTTTGTTGACTCAATAAATTGATCGTTTGGGTTCACTAGTCTCACTTACGACCAGCATATCGATTGCTGTTCGATTAACTTTATTATATTATATTGTATAGAGACCGGCACTATTTTGCAAAGTGGCCAAATTCAGTTATCGATTTTGTCATAATTTACATAGTATCCTTAATTTAATATTTACTATATCTAATAAGTGTAGTTTTCCGTGTACCTAGAGACTGTCTTAGTACTTAATCACCTTAGTTTCAATCTATAACGATTATGTCAAAATATATTAATTTATAACAAATGTACAAGTAAGTGTAATTGACATTAATTAAAATGTAGCGACTTGAAAACCCATGTTTAGAACAAAAAGAAATCTCAAATATACTTACTTACCATAATTATTTGATATTATATAATATTATATACTAAGCTTAAGTAGGCTGGCCAAGATACCCGATTGTTAGGTTCTTAGGTTCCCACCTGGGGTCGTGTGCAGGGACGCACACGATGTCAGGACGGACGATTGTTAGGTTCTTTTATTTTTCAATACTTTGGTTGTTTAATTGTTTTTTTAAATTGAATATTAAGCTCAAATATCAATATTTATATTCGATTTTTTATCCTAGTAACACTTATTATTCTTAGTATGATAATACTGAATTCAAGTGATTGGTAGAAATTATGGCGGGAAAGCGAGTATACGCTCAATGATTGGATCACGTGACTGACATCATCCGATGGCGCGGGCCAATCAGGGAGCCCGTCGTTCCCGCCATAATGATTTTTTCCTGACCCAAGAGCTGGTCTCCTGGGGTCATTCTATCTCGGATCGTCAGAAGCAGCATTTGTCTTACTTATATGTAGTACTTAACTTAATAGTAAATAAGTGTATAATAATTATAGCAGTGTAAATAATTGAATAATAAATTAAATCATCTCTGGAGTGTGAGTATTTCTTCCAAGTCACCGCTGGCTGTTATCTCATATATTTTTAATTGCAGTCGTTTCGATAACTTTAATCTTATCTTTTTTTCTTAATTTTTTGTTCTTTTTCTTCTTATGCATCTTTAATATGGGTGCTGGTTTTGCTATTTATAACAAACATCTGAATTAAGATATACACATGTAATAATGGTGAAAAAAATCCGGCCTTTAACCATCTTTACACCAACAACACAACTGAATATATTATCTCACCTATATTTTTAAATGTTTAAGCTGTATTGCAACTAAATACAGTTATATATTTGTTTTTAATTTATGTATATATAAGTGAAATACTGTATTTTTATCACATTAACTATTTGGTTACGGTACTTGAATATTAGCCACAAATTTTAAAATAATATTTTACCACTTATGGTTTTGGGGTATCTACGAATGTTCGTAGTTACCCCATTAAAATCATCCGCCATTAGCCGACTCGCCCAAACCCTCAACATAAATATTTTATTTGAGGTTAGAATCACGCGGTGCGTGATACGTGTGGTTCAAATTATTGTTCATTCAGATGTTATTTCACGAAAAAAACACCATATCCATCTGTTTTTCGTGCAGTGAGAAATAAACATTCAAAATTACACAAAAATAAGATGAATTTGTTGAAAAATATTCAAGATAACTTACCGTGAACGGTAAGCGCAACCTCACTAAACCACTTACTGTTTGGCACCGGGTTCAGGGCCGACTTGCGATCGCGCTATTCAAAATATCTCCTGTCCTATTCTAACTTATTTAAAGCTGTGCGTCCGACGTTGCCCGCTGTCCGTGGTTCCCCCACCCTCCCCTACGCGGGAAAAAGCTACTAACTAATAAGATGAATAGAAACGAGAGGTTGAAGATATGGCCGCCCATATGCCTAAATGCCATATGATAGTTTTCTGTGACGATAACTATGAAATATGGATTATCGCAGAAATGGTGGTGCAAAAAGGAGCCAAGGAGAATTAAGTAGTAAGCACTATAGAAACTAGTGCTGATTGACAGCACCAGAGGCGGAAAACTGGCGACATCAAATTATGGAAGAAAATACCTACGATTAAGTATAAGTATTTCTATTTCTCTTATTAAGTATGTTTCATGAGTGTAAGAAAACTAAGCTGTATGTAGGCTGCAGTCTCAGTCTTCTGCATATCAGTACCTTACCCTAATTTTTCTTATTTTTGCGTACTTCAGTATCTAAGTACTTAATAAACAAAGGCGGCCTGTATTCTAAAATTATTTTTCCCGACAAAATTAGTGAACTATCGAATATTTATCGCATGTTTGGCCTAACATCTTAATTGTATAATTGGAGGTCAACGAGCAACTAAAGTATAAATAACAAATTATATCAGTGGGCAGCTAGGAAGTGAGAACTTTTAGAAAAACATTACTTTTGCCTTTGTTCAGACACAAGTCAGCGAATAGTTTTTTAAGAAATAAGTACTTATAGTTTTATAATGACGGTATTTTTGTCGACTACTTATACTTTACATTTTCATCATGATCATGTCTTCTCCTGGGGCTCAATTTATTAAATCACTTTACTTAGCTATTCGAAAATAATATTCGAGAGAAATGAAAAATAAGCTAAAAATAAAAGATTCGTACAAAGTTACAGCTTAATTTAACTATGTAAACAGTCTTTCTTATTTGAGCTGCGTAATTATCTAGTTTTGTAGCGAAATATTTTAATCAATTTCGAATAAAGTCATTTCAAAAATTGGTGCCCAGATCAGATTTTCATATTTGATATGAATACTGAGGTAGGCAGATCAGAAAGATCAGAAAGGCACCAAAGATCAAATCAATCGGAAACCGAGCGATGTACAATAGGTAAGTATAAAAATAAGGCAAATTAAATAAAAAATATGTATTAACAAATTTTATTAAATAACTTAATTAAAGTGCCAGCAGTTTCTTAGTAATAATGACTGCAAAAGATAACCTTGAACTTGTAAAAATATTAACAACCAATAACATTATTGCGTACATCTTTATCACGCGGCCATGTTTATGGAAAAATCATGGGTTCTATGATATGATTACTGTTAAGGTTCTTACATATAACATACATGTTTCCACACCTAAATAACAAAAAAAATCGGTCAAGTGCGAGTCCGAACGACTCGCGCATGTAGGGTTCCGTACGATGCGGTCGTGTCGTTTTATTACAGAGTTCCTATGGCCAACGTCTAATTTCATCGTCAGATCAGCTCTACGTCATAATAATATTGCATTGCCATCGGATTTATACACATGTCATCCTGCAGGTGGTAGGACCTTGTGCAAGGTCCGCCCGGATTGCTACCACCATCTTGCTCGCTAATCCTGCCGTGAAGCAGCAGTGCTTGCACTGTTGTGTTTCGCCAGAGTAAGACAGCCGGTGAAATTCCTGGAACTTGAGGTATTCCAACTTAGGCCTCTAGGTTGGCAACGCATCTGCAATACCCCTGATGTTGCAGATGTTTATGGGCGGTGGTGATCTCTTATCACCAGGAGACCCACTTGCTCGTTTGCCTTCCAGTCGAATAAAAAAAACATGCACGCAAAAATTTCAGCTAAATCGGTTGAAGATAGCCACTTCAAATTTAAGTTGAAATATTAATTCCACCCCAACAAACAACTAGTTACATTACTAGTTAATAAAAACATGTCACCAAAATGTAAGCACTAGGACTAGGTGCAAGTATTTTGAATAAATAATATTTTTAAATTCTCATCCTCTTTGGCTGTCGCCCTGTAGTAGGCTGAATAGCGCTTCAGACTTATGCCATGCTCGCGCCAGAAAAAAATGTACAATTTAAAAAAAATATTAGCGCGGTAATTTCGGCCGACGCACGGCGCGTACTTATTATTATTAGTGAATTAATCATAACCTGATTTAAAATTTTGCCCTTGTAAATAAATATTGTTACTTAGTATAAATTACAACGGACATTTTTTATTTTTTTAGTGTAAAAAACATTAAACATAGTTGCTGTGAGTGCTTTATTGAAATCGGATTTTGTGAAGTGTGAGTAGTGTGTGTCGAAGGTTTGTGGATCATAAATTGTTATTTAGTCTTAATGCTGCACACAAAAATAAACCACGGCCTTAGAGATAATTATTATACTATCGAAGGTTTTATAAAATAGCGCTAATAAAATCACAAATTAATAAGTAGTTAAACATTAAAAACAACATAGGGTCACTCGCGTTGCCCCTAGCAACTGACGGCCGAATCTTAGCAGCCTAGCAACCAAAAACCGCTGAATGAAACACGTTTCTTGTATGAAGACCCCCCTTAATTTTTAACTTTATTTTATTTTTAGTATTTGTTGTTGTAGCGGCCACTGTAATACATAATCTGTGAAAATTTTAAGTGCCTAGCTATTACGGCTCAAGAGATAGAGCCCCGTGACAGACGGACAGACAGACAGACAGACAGACAGACAGACAGACAGACAGACAGACAGCGGAGTCTCAGTAATAGGGTCCCGTTGGCACCCTTTGGGTACGGAACCCTAAAAATCAAAATTTTGTAATACTTAATTACCTAGCTAATAAAATAATTAAACGTTTATTTAAGGCTCCAGTCCTCTAAACAACATGTTAGTTAAGTACAGTATTATAAAAATGTAAAGTTAAAAAACAATCTTACCTGACTGATGACTCGTCAACTGTCGATCTAGGATTTGGACGAGCCTAAGGCCGCCTTTTGAGGGGATGATACTAATACTTAATAAGCTTCCATTATTATAATGAAGACAAGGAATAAGGACGAGTTTACGTAATTTCTCGGGGTTTGAAGAGTTCTTCTCAGTGAAGTAAAAGAATTTCCTTGCTCACCCGCGACCTTACGATAGCTGAGCTTATGCAAAATATGCGTGTTCATGCAGATCCTCCACCTCCACACTGTAAGAACACACACAAATTAAACAAACCCATCTATCACCACCACCACAACACACTGACGCGTTTCAACGCTGGCGTGGGTGATTAAGGAAATTCTTTTAGTTCATTGATATGGACCCTCGGAAAGTAACGCCTATTCAATAAATACTTTTCAGTGCAATCCTCAATTTAGCATATCCTATACTGTGTTCTTTGACCACCCTGTTTCAGTACTAGCGAGTGCGACGCGTGCTCATGCATCTCTTGGCGCTGCCAACCTGAGCTGCACGCCACGGGTTTTGTTATATTTAGCTCCTTCACGTTAAAATGGATGCCGCGGGAATATCGGGATAAAAAGTAGCATGTGTTATTTCAAATGTCCAGCTACCATCCCATCCATCCATCCCAGTCTATGTACATATAACAACTTTTCCGACAAAATACGATGGTAAAACATTTACATCTTACGGTTGTACAATACCCCTTATATGGTTATATAATCCATGGTAATATCTCATGTTTTAATTTTCCATAACAGGCGTCATAGCGTTATCAGGGTCAGATGTTAATTTGGTCCATGACTTTAACAATCGTTCCTGATAACAAGATGATGTTTACATGTGATATTTTATGGAGTTGCCAGATCATTCGACTATCGGCAGGGGAATAGGCCCCATAGAGTACATTGTATATGTATGTATGTTAATCTGTAAAGGTATTTATTGTATGGGCCAAGTTGCCCGAAATAAATGAATTTATTATTATGATTAAGTATGCGCCCGGGCATGCCTTTGGCGCTGTTATAGATACGACAAGCGACAAGACAGGTCGTGTTTGTTATTTGTTAGACAACTCATACTCACTCCTATACGAGGTAAGTCTATAAAAGTAAAGAAATAAAATATAACAAAAAATTTAACAGGCTATAAAAACCATGAAAATAATTTTCTACCAGTTTAAAGTCGGTGCACGAGCCCACAGGAGTGCACCTATAGTCGTCAACCTTACCTATCTACGTAAATATACTCGTGCTGAGACACCGATTTCAGACTGCTAGAAAATAATTTTCGTGGTTTCTTTGTAATCGGTTAAATTTTTGGTTATAAAATTTTGTCTTCACGCTTTTTTGGCAAATAATCCAAGATACTGCTTGTCACCTTTTAGGAAAGATTGCTTTTTCCGATGCGAGACGTTCATTATTGCGGAGTCCTGGTGGTTCACCACTAGTTCCATTTCACCATATACATTATGAGTACGATGACCATAAATTGCTTAGAAACTGTGTATAAGTAATTTAATTTCAACCCGTGAAGTGCTTGTTATTGAGTAGGTAGTAACTGCGTTGGTCAAATGTGGTCTTCTTCATCGGTTCCTCTTCACCAAGTGATGATTTTCAAGAGCAAATGCACGAGTTAGGTAGTACTAAATATATCCAAATTACCATAGGTGCCTGTACAATATTTGAAGAGTTCCCTCGATTTCCTTAGGATCCAATTATCAGATTTGGCGCTTATGGGACATAATCAAAAGCATTTCTATACGCAGGAAAAAAAAAATCCCATCGGTTCATAAACGACCGAGTTCTGAGGTAACAAACATGAAAAAATACAGCCGAATTGATAACCTCCACCTTTCGGAGTCGGAGTCGGTTAAATACGCCAAGTCTGATTTTCCTTAAGATTAAGTTAGCTGGCGCGCGCGACACCGTAATATCTAAGAGGTGGATGAGCGTGGCCGAGGAGAGGCCTATGTCCAGCAGTGGACTAAGATAAACCGAAGATGATAATGCGGACTGCTAGGAATGCAATTCCCCTCCGTCTGTTTTTCCAGTGTAAGAACTTTTTACCAACTTATTTAGACAAAAGGTTAATTAAAAAAAAAAACGGTGTTGAAACTGAGCTTTACTTTTATTTACAAGAAACTAACTGTCTACTTATGCTTATGAAAAAATATTCGTTACATCGTTATCCTAAATAATCACACAAAAATGTTCGGTTATTTAGTGACAGAAATACTGTGTATTGTTGAAAGACATCATTTTAACATCTTGGTTTCAAAATAATGTACGACAATAAAATAGTAAAAATATACTACAGTTTTTCATACATTAATATTGCCATATTCAAGCAGTCTACTTTATGAATATGACAGGAATATGTGACGTTCATTTCATACAGACATTGTATGAGAGTGCAGTTACGTGATAGAACCAACACGTAAGTACTATAGGCCGCAAAAGTGGATGGACAATGGCAAAACATAATCGTCTGACGCCTGAAACGGCGCCATCTATGTGTTCGATGTGTATTAGCGGAATTCACTTATTTACTAACTTGTTAGTTTACCAAAATCCCGCTAGATGGCGCTAGTTTGTTGATTTTTTAAGGGTTCAAAAAATATTTATTTTATCTTCATGTTAGAAAGACAAATTTCAACATCCTACTGCCCATTACACATGTTGTAATTATGTGTATAATCATTCACTTCAACTCTCGTGGCCAGCTAAACATGTGTCCCTGCCAGCTGCCAGGGTGGGACACCGTGGGATGCTACCTTCGTGTAACGACATTTCTGTCTCTTTCGTATTGTGCGAAAGTGTGTGAGAGGGAGAATTTTATTGTTTTCTTTACGGAGACCCATAATATGTTGCTTGTTTTTATCATCGAAACATCAACTTTACTAATCTCCAAGCAGTAAATTTACAAAAACACAAACTCAATATCGTCGCCTAATAGGATTTGAACTCGCGACATACGATTCTGTCGGAGCACTCTCAAACCACTCAGCCACTGATCTGTTATTTGAAGTCATGAAAATTGGATATATAACTCTGGTCGCCTTAAAATTAATCGGTAAGTCATATTTTACGAAACTTAAAGAGGGTAGACTGAAGATCTTCAAACTACCAGGCTGTTTTTATTACTTTGTTTTAAACTTTGCTACCTACTTGTTCAGCTGTTCCTACTTCTCGTTCCATTGTCTCTTTCAAGTTGAATCTGCTTACTATCGTAGTTATTCTTTAAAATGATTAGTTTTCATCGCAATGTTGAAACGATTAAAAGGTGTGATAAAATTAATTTATATAAAGAAGTAAAAAATATTTTAGAAATTTCTAGAGAAACTGGAGTTGATGTGAGTTTTTTTTTTACGTTTATCCTATCATTTTTTTTTACAACAATTATATTTACATTACATTATTTCATGTTTATTTATATTGTTACAGAAAAAAACAGTTATATTATGGATACAACGATATCGAGACGAATACCTTTTCTGCGGTTTTTGCTGCATCGTCAAAGATCGGTTCGACCACGACTCCTAGATACTATTCAAAACAATACCTACGCGAAACGACGGTGATCTCGTAGTGCCCAACATGGAATCTGGTCGTATAACCGTCAACCATGGGGATGGACGAGTGCTGCTGACCCGGGAGAACTTGTTAGAATACCCAGTCGAGCGAACGGTGGTGATTATGCCAGTTTGCTTCAGGAGACCATGTTGCCCACTGTTAGAATTGTTTATCCAGAAGAACAAGTGCCGTGCATAACGTTCGTGCAGATAACTGCTCAATACACCGGTCGCGTATTATGCAAGACTGGTTTGATCAACACAAAAATAGTATTAAAGTAGTTTCTTGTCCTGCCAGATAACCGGATTTTAATCTCATTGAAAATATATGAGGTCTTATTGTCCAACGTTGAGATAACTAAAATGAGCGAACTCCGGAAACGTTAGAAGCTCACTGTGTAAAAATATGGGACAGTATTCGCGGGTCTAATCTGTGTGAAAATCTAGTTGCATCTAAGTGTTCCCGTCTGCAAGCAGTTATCGACAATCATGGTGGTTAAACTAGTTATTAAAATAAAATTGATAGTTTACGTGTAGACCGGGTTATATACTCAAACAATCATGTTATATATAAGTATTATAGAAACCAAAATAATTATCTTTATTTATGATCCTGTAGTATCACTTTGTTACGAAAAGTAATTATTTTATTATTATGAACAAAACATTTAATTACCAATGCCTTAATAGTTTTTTTTCGTGAGATAGTGTGAAAGTTCAATATAATACGACTGTAATCTTATTATAACTGTTAGTAACACACTACAGTGGATCTACGCCATCAATTATTGTTATGTTTAAAACTGGAAACTTCACTGTTTATATATAATTTATAATAAAGCCTACGAGTCTTATGATAACCCGGTCTCACATAATATATACTTTCAAATACATTTTTTTTATTGTGGTCGCTTCAATCCTCTTTCCAGAAACGGAAATGAATACTTAAGCGAATACCTCAATAAAATCTTAAAATACAAATTTTGGTCAAGTGCTAATTAAATAACTAAAAACCTCACACGACACCCCGAAAATTTTTTGTATTTTTTTTAAGTTAGTTGTTTGCGTTTATTTTTGATAACCTTCATTATTTCTTAAAATATGTATCAGTAGTTCTACTTCATTTCTAACTTTACAGTTGTAATTTGTAATACCAGATTTAGAAGAAGGTCAAACTGACAGCCAAACGGCCAGTATTAAATTATCTAAGGGGTATGAAACATTCGTAAAACATTTTTAATTGGCGTATGCATTCGTAATATTTAGACTGGGCACAAACACAACCTGATTTAAAACACCGTGTAATCGATTCTACTCTGGATTCTGAGTAAACTACTTTCTGGTTTTCAGTTATTTAATTAATAATAATATTTAGTATAACATTAATAACAGCACTGCCATATTTAATGAATAGAAATATTGTTTTAGGAATAAATTTTTTTATGTTTTAAACTTCAAAACTTGTATTATTTTTGTTGCAACCTTATCCTTTTTCAGATTGTTTTTTTGTTTCCATGTTAGTCATCTACAAAATTAAAATATAAAGTAATAAACAAAAAAAAAAACAAAAACATAATTCTGAACTGTAGGATACGAACTCGGGTTCATTAAAGAATTTTTCCAAGCAGCCGATCAACTGAGCTATCGGCACATACCAATATGAGGACAAAATATCAATCATATTCATACCGTGCATTAAGCACGCCATCTAGTGCATTTGTGGTGAACAACTAACAAAATCGCCGCCTCTCGTGTGCAAGCGATTATAGAACGTAAGGTGTCCATCCACTTATGCAGGGCCGTGTACATAATAATTTATACATACTTAATAACTAAGACAGGTCTTTGACAAACTCCATTCCCATAAATCATGGTTCGATACAAAAATAAATAGAATTTAAATGATCGTTTAACTCCATTTTTCATAACCATATTATTATTATTCTACACGCTTACCGATACTCATAAATAGTGATCAAGTCAATTTGTTAAACGTTACATAATAAATAGGGCATTTGACGTCACCATTCAATTGGCATACATTTTAGCTGTCAAAATGCAATTACCCTATAGAATTTGTAGGGCCATAGTGTGTGAGATCCCTTATTTGTTATCATTTCTTGATTTTAAAGCATTCAAAAATAAAATTTTATAGTTAATTGAAAATTAATTTGATTTTCAGGGTCATTACCGTTTTTTTGGTTGTATCTTGATATTTTTAGTGAACGTTGTCAACTACCTTATACTTAATTGTCAAGCGCTAGAACAATAAAAAATACATACTACACGAACAGTCCAAAATAGGTATTTACTATACAAAGTGTTTTCAAATTACTCAGGAATATTTCAGTAGATAGATGGCTTAGTTTAACTGAACACCCCTGTGTGTGAATGTTTTCTCGTATTTCTTAATTATAGTAAACAAATCTTTCCACAAATGTATCGATGTTCAAAGTGTCCCCTGTTCACGGCGTGATAACACGTTGAATCAAAAATTCCTATGAAAAACCTTCACAAGGTGCGAAAAATCCTACGATCAGACTGCACCGTTCGATCGCTCTGATCAATCAATAATTTTATTTATCGATTTACCAATTTATCACAAACCTGATAACCCCCGTCCCCTTTCCGTCACTGAACGACTAGGCACGGCGAGCAGTTTCACCCTTATGTTGTAGACAACCATTACGCACGAAGCGGTTTGCCTCTTCTTTCATTATGCGGACGGCTAAGGAGTGGAACTCTCTGCCGAGGTCAGTTTTTCCGGAACGCTATAATCTGGACATCTTTATGGTCAAAGTGAACAGACACCTTCTAGGCAAACGTAACATCGTAGGCCTCATCTTCGCCTTCCATCAAGCAAGATTGAGGGCAAACGTACGCCTATTAATTATAAAAAAATATATACATATATTACAAATTCTTACGCCACAGACACGCTACAGTTTATCGTAGCGATCTTCATTTCAGTTCCGATGGCAGCCGACGACGCAATAGCGGCGGTATGTTCAATTACAGTCTTATTTATCCGTTCCGATTTATCCATTCGAATTTTGATACTGTTCCGTTCAACGTTAAAGACATAAAATCGTACAAAACTGTACATTTTTCTCACACACACGATTCGTTAAACGGTACCGGTCAAAGGATGCAGTCTGATCGTTAGGATTTGTCTTAATGCATGTGGGTCCTATTACAGGGACATTCATGAAGACGCGTGATTTTGTTAAAATGAGACATTAATGATATCGTAATAGGAACCACGGCACGCGTCATATTGGGGAAGATCATACTGAAATATTGGGGAAGAATTTGAAGACATCCTGTACACGATTTGTACATTCAGAATTTCTTCAACCAGTCTTTATTGTATATAGCTTTGTCCGCCAATAATTCGTTATTGCTATTCCACGAGAATAATACAATTTTCCGGGATAGAAGCTATCCTATAACCTTGCCAGGGTATTACGGGGGCAAACATTTTTTTTTTGCGAAAAATTTGAAAACTTTCCTCATACTTGAAAATTTTCCGCATATTTCTCACAACAATTTTAAACTTTTCTATTTTAAACTTTACATCCAAGGTGCCTTTAGCAGTAAAATTTTCTGCCACATGTAGGAGGTATTGCCTTCATACATAGCTCTAAACTAAAAACATAGTTTACATTTTTCTCATACCAAAATCGGTAGCAATATTTATTCTGAGTAGAAATAACACAAAATTAATAAAATTGCTTTACACTCTCGAAATAGGACGAAATGTGACGTTAGTGGTCGTTTTCGAAAAAAGTGTACACTTACATTATTTTCGAAATTTTGGAAAAAATATGGTATTTCCTACCCAGAATAAAGAGCACAATGTATCGATTCCGATAGTTTAAACAAATGTCTTCAAAAAAATATCAGTTTTACGACATTTTCTACATACACTCAGTATGGGCAGGGCATGACAAAACTGAATCATAAAATTTTGTATGAAAAAATGGGGTCATTTTTTTAAACGATTGTAATCGATTGTGCTCTTGATTTTGAGTAGGAAAAACCATATTTTTTTCCCAAATTGCAAAAAAGGGTACACTTTTTTTGACAACGCCCTATAGTGTCAATTTCTCTTTCACTAAAGTAACCATTCCACGGTTAAACACTTCATAATAAAAAATACCCACAATGATCACATATTATAATCCTGCGGACTTTAATTCATGAGGCATGGAACCATTTCATAGTATACGTCATAGTAGTGACATCGCATTAATTAACAATGAAAATCGTAATAACTTTTCCTTTGAAAAGGTTCTATGGTGACTCATGAATTAGTCCTTGTTGTCCGTATCCGATCTGTATACCGACTTTCATCTTAGAAGATTCAGCGGTTCAGACGTGATGAGGTAAAAAACAAACAGACTTACGTTTCGTATTTATAATATAAGTGGGTAGTGGGCTATAGAGAACCGTGAACCATTAAAAACTTAATTTATCACCGTATATGTTGGGCGGTAGTTTAAGCTGTTAGTGCCACGAACTGGTGGAACACGTCCAGGATGTGAGGGTCCAAGTCCTGGGTAAAGAGCAGCGTCTCCAGCGTGCTGCTGTACTTCTGCACTTGTTCGTGATGCTGGAAATAGAAAGCTAAAGTCAGATTATGAAGTCGATATTTCATTTTTTTCAACACCAAGGCACTGATTGTCATCATCAACAATAAAAAATATGTTTAAAAAAAAAACCAACCTAGTGCGTGTTGGAACACGCGCTGTGTAGGGTTTCGATACGAAATATCCATGTGGAATGGAAAATATTTAATACTAGCTTTTGCCCATGGCTCCGCCCGCGTGGTATTCGGTTATCGCGCGCTGTTCCCTCGGGAACTCATTTCTCCGGGATAAAAAGCCTATGTCACTCTCGGGACCATAAACTATCCATATGCCAAAAATCAGGATGATCCGTCGCTCCGTTACGGCGTGAAAGACGGACAAACATATAAACACTTTCACATTTATAATATTAAGTATATAGTATAAGTATATGGATTAACTTTTGCTCGACTATTACTATTCACAGTTTAACTCGTGGAGACGGGGCGGACTTGCCTCTTTAAAAAAATAGCACGTTATTAAAAAATAGCAGTTGGTATGGGAGTGTACACGAAAAATCGGGTCGGTATTTCCATATCGATATTATCCGGGCCAGTAAATAGAATGAATGAATGAATGATTTATTTATTTTGAAAAACATCACAACAATATTTACAGTATTTACAAAGCCTGTCTAAGAAACAAAGGTATACTGAATTTATTGTTGAGGTGATTCCAAAAAAGGATTCCACTCAGCATTTTTCGATACATGAAATGCAAAGACGCTGATTTTCAGTAAATCCGTTTAGACAATTACAAGACATAAAATAGCCAGCAGTACTGACCGCGAGGAAGACCTGCCGCAGCCGGCCGACGGTGCTCCGGTACCAGCCGGTGGCGGGGTCGCGCGCGTCCGTGTCGCAGCGCACCAGGTGCTCCGACAGGATCATGATGAAGCGCTGGAACACGATCAGGAACAGCCGCTTCTGGTCCATGTGGGCTGCTTCCAGACGCTCCTCCATGCGCTCCACCGCCTAAAGAAAACAAATCTACTTCAAACTGGTGGTATTTTGTCAAAAAAGTTTCCAAGGGCAGATAATTGTATGAATAATACGAATGTTTGTTCTCGGGTCTTGGATGTTTAATATGTATTTAAGTATTTATTTATCTATATTTAAGTATGTTTATCCGTTGCCTAGTATCCATAGTACAGGCTTTGCTTAGTTTGGGACTAGGTCAATTGGTGTCAAGTGTCCCATGATAGTGTGTTTTTGTTTTTAAGGAGTCAGGTAGCATATTGTTTTTAATGTAGCATATTGTAATATGCATTGTTCATATTTGCAAAGTATACTTTTGGCGGTGACTTAAAACAATTCAAATGCACGCGATTGAACTGTTTAAGCCGGTGTTGCCATACAATTAAATATTTTTATTTTATTTTTAATTTTTATTTTTAAGTTAGTTTTTAGATAAGGTCCTCACTGAAAATCAGCACCACGGCTTTCCGTGGCATTCTGCTGAGTGGGGACCTATTTAGCGTCATGTATGTCTTTATTTGTTTTATGGCGTTAAATAAATGTATTTTCTTTCTTTAGTTCTTTCCAAATGCGTCAAGTGGTAGGGAATTCAAAACCGGTTTTTGATGTATGGAGAAAACCCGGTTTTCGGTTTTTCTCCATACAATAAATACCGGTTTTGAATTCTCTATTAAGTGGGTTACAAACCCGCATTTCTTGTCTGAATCTGCCACGGGCCGAGATCATAGATTTTCTTAAGCAAACGTGCTGCTAATGAAGACTAATAACATTCGGTATTTTGTCTTCAAATTTTATCGAGGTTAGGCTTAATATTAGCGTACGGGAAGTACAGGTAGATTCACAAGAACGAATGGATTGAACGAAAGTAATGTCACTTAGACATTTTTGTAGGAAAATGATAGATGCATGACATTTTGATATTCGTGTTGTACCTAGTGTAGCCAGTGTCATGTAGTGTATTCAACCAACACACAGATACTTTCATTCAATCACTCAATCCATTCAAGCCAGCTCTCGTGAATCGACCTGTATATTTTGCTAAAGAAAATAAAATCCAAAATCGTTCTATTAATAACACAGTTCTGAGGCGGAGTGAATTGAGAACCTATATTTTTGTTTGATGTTGTTTAAAAATGTATACAGTTACCAGCACCAATATATGACATAGCAAAACGTGCATAAATATCTGACACGACTCTACTTCTAGAGTCGGTAGGACGTGTCAGATATTTTTTAAAATCGTCCCAAAATTATTAACCCCAAATAAAAAATGAAAATCGATATAATTACCTCTTCAGTGGGCTTATCTTGGTCCTTCTTCTTTTTGCTAGTTCCTTCGTCTTCGGAGTCGGAACTAGACGAGTCAGCTCGAGCTAACGCTTCCCTGGCCTCTTGCAGTTCGCGACCTTACGAAACATGAAAATAAACACAAAATTATTATATAAATAGATGCAACCAGCGCCATAGCGTCCCTAGTCAGCAGTATAATTTTCTTTGTCCTTTTCCAAGTGAGATTATGATAAACTAGCTTATGCCCGCGACTTCGTCTGCGCGGATCTAGGTTATCGCGCGGTGGCGCCCTCTACCGGAATGAAAGGTATCCTATGTTGATCCTTGGGGTTCAAACTACCTATATACCAAATTTCATCAAAATCGGGTCAGTGGTTTCGACGTGAAAGCGTAACAGACAGACATACAGACAGAGTTACTTTCGCATTTATAATATTAGTATGTATTATCAGTTAGAAACATTATAGTGACTGACTCATGACGTCCAGCCAAAATCCCTTGACCTTGAAAGCAGTATTTTGCATAGAGATTCCTTTTATGATGTAGATAAGAAACAAGGAAGATTTGGAGGAATAACTACGGGATAAGGATGGAGTTTCCAGCACTTGATCAGGTCATGACGGTGTAAAACATGGCCCTCCTTTTTAGCTCTTCGGCAGTCAATCTCTCCTCTAAGTCGCTCTTGACAAAGCAGTCGTGGACGACGTATAAGGACCAGTAGCGAACCTTCATAACGACTTTCCAGGGGACGTAGTGTGGTGTTTTCCTTCGTCTTCCATACCGCAGTTCTGTAGTCCGGAGTTCGTAGTTGAGAACAGACAGCGCTGCAGCCCGCTCTCATATCAGAGGCCTTATTGTCTAACGCACTCAGAATCACAATCGTTTTCAACACCTCTTTCTATCACACAGTATAGGACGACGGTAAAAAGAGATGGCAAAGCTCGGGTCCCTTAGTCGCCTTTTACGACACCAAAGAAAAGAGATGGGTCCACCCAATCCAATCCTAAAGGTAACCTAACCAACAAAAAGTTTGAAAACCCCCGAATCTGTCACTTCAAATTTCAATATACCAAAAACGGCTAAACCGATCGTTTTTGTTTTTGAAACATGTCTAAGAACCGTCGCTAGAAAACCTGATTTCAAATAAAGAAACACATCCAAATCGGTTCACCCGTTTAAGAGCTACGGTGCCACAGATAGACATATGAAAGAAAGAAAGGAAAATAATTTATTTATAACAGCGGTGGCACATTTCACAGGTTAGAAAAAAATATCGGATACTGTCTTTTCGCAACGTAACGTTTGGCAACCTGTTTCATTTCGCAACCTGTTTCATTTCACAAACTCTAACAGCCTTATTCATAAAAAATCCTTAATTGAGGTTTGATCGATCTGTTAGTTAACAGACTGATTAAGCTTGTTTGACGTTTGTCAAGAAGTATGATTCATAAACGCTTGCTAACAGTCTGCTAGTTGATGAGCTGCTGATAGACTGATTAGACGCGTTATGTTGGCACTCTTGACAAATCAAAGACAAAAAATGGCCTTATCGAGAATTAAAAAAAAAAATGACAGCAGTGACGTTTGTTTTCCCGCCATTTTCGATCCGCGTGTTTTAGTAGACCTAAATTAAGTGCAAAAAGACGTAACTATGTTAATCATCGTAATTTTATTTTTTTTCATATTATTAGAAGATTTTTAAATACAAATGCCTGAAAATAAATTTTCCTGATTTTTTTTTTAATCTTTGCGTAATCCTCCATTTAAATATCTTCGGTATGGTTTTTTGCTCTTGTCAAAGTCAGCTGTTCAAATTTGTGGCGGCCATTTTGTGACTTAGCAGAGAGATAAAGGAGGGTCTACGGTCCACTAACTTTAGCAGAGCCTTGATCGACTGATTAGCGCTAACAGACGTTTATGAATCACGTTTTTTAGCATCGGGACATCAAGGAGCCTTCAAGGAGGCTCTAACTTTTTATGAATAAGGCTGTAAAACTGTAAATATTTCAGGTATGAACTATTTTGTATGGTGCATGATTCTATAAATGTACTGAGCGCCTCATCGCCAACAAACTGGTAACAGTTTGGCGATACCAAAATTTTATGTAATGCATGTGCCGTTTGATTAAATAAATTAAAAAAATAATAATAATTTGAGGGCCATCGTGTGGAACCCTTTAGGTTAGGTTTGGTTAGTTTTATAAAAGTCCTAAAATATATACAGTTTCAGAAATATCAAACAGTTGGGAAATGAAACAGGTTGCCAAACATTATTGTCTTTCTTTCATATGTATATCTCCGACTTATTGCCGAAACATTAGTAAACCAAAAAATATATATGGATACATATTATAGCGGTCAAACTTATAACGCTCATCTTTTTGCGTCGGGGGTTATTAAAACCAGTGCGCGACAGTCAATAACTGGCAGTCACTTAAAACAAAACGTAAAGTACAATTCAATAGAATCTAACAATTTTCTACACATTTAACACACCCTAACGTGGGCACGCTTGATTATATATGTCCCTGTTGTTGCAATTATCATCTAAAAGGAATCAAAAAATAATAATAGTCACATCACAAAGCCTTAGGCAGCCCGGTGTTCATATTAGTAGGCTGGAGTGTCTACAGGATTGTTAGATTCTATTGAATTAGAGTATATACTCACTCAGCTTTGAGACGTGCTTGTTCATCTTATCAATAGTGAGATGCAGGATCTCCCAGAGATGAGAGCTGGTGAAATATGGCGCCATCTCCTTGGAGAACAGCCAAGTGGCGACGGCGCTGCATTCCACTATCTGTGTCTTGAGCATTTTGTCCACGAGCACGGAGACCATTTGGGGGTGCCGCTGCCAGAGCTCCCACACGTTGCGGAGGATGCAGATCTGGGCTTCCTCGGATTCTGCTAGGATCTAGAATTGGAAGGTTTTTGATGGGCTTTTGTTGAGATCTTGTGGACTTAATTCGATATTAGAGTAAACTTTATAGAATGGCTCAAAGAAAAAATGCTTTATTCAACAAATGCCCTCTTCAACACAAACACATAGCTTTGCTACTTTACGTGTTGTGCTTACTATGATGCCTGTGTTTAATTAATCTAATTAGTCTAGTTTTAAGATTACTTTGCATGCTATTATGTAACAAATTATGTTTTTGTATTGGAAATGTTAATTTATCATTATCACCTATTGTAATATTTGAAAACGGGAAAGAAAAATGTTTTTTTTTAGCGACATACCAATTTAATAATATAGGAATGTTCGTTACCAAGTATACCTACTAAAAGAAGTATAAGCTTTTATAAAAATATAAAATTAAATGCAAGGTTTTTTGGGATAAGTAATGATGAAGGACATAGACGTGATAAGGTAAGCTTTCGATCAAAAAATATAGAAACAAATATTTTTAAAAAATTATCACAAAATGTATCTAGAATAAATCAAATAAATAAAGAAGACGGGTAACAACTGAAAAAGTTAGTTAAAATAAGTGGCAACCTTTTATTATAAATAGGTATGCAAGCCCAATGAAGTAATTCTCGTTGTTACAAAATCAAACCCTCCTGTAACCGTCCTGCACTCTAACAATCAAACCCCGCCTTTCTTCCCATACGTTAAAATTCAACGTTCTGCTTCAGCAACCAAACATTTTCCCAACTCACCTTAAAAACATAATGAAACTTGGATATAGCAGCGAAACTATGCGAGATACTCTTGCTGCCAAGATTCAAGAGGGTTTGCACGAACACGTCTATCTTGAGAGGGTTGTGCGGCGCCGCCTGGGCGGCGGACGGCTGGTCGCCCTCCCGCAAGGGGTTGGGCAGTTCCCGGAGCACGTTCAGGGCCTCCTCGGGGGTGCACTTGTTGCGGACGCAGACCACCAGCTGGTGTGCTGCCTCCGTGCCCGGCAGGGACGCTGCAAGAAGTGTACAATGTTAATGACGTGCAGGATTTTTCCTGGGAAAGACACAAGGGACAGATGGGCAAAAATAAGCAACCATAACTGTTAAAATTAAACTTGTACCGTCAAGGCCAAAAATATCGATACGGCCAAAGTTGCAAAAATATGTATACACGGCCTTAATGTCAAGTGCATAAAGTCAGTGTATACATATTTTTGTAACTTTGGCCGTGTATATATCTTTGCCCTTGACTGTACCTAGTTGAATTTGATTTGCTGCACCATTCTTGGCGATAATGGTCTTTCCGAAAGTGATTTTAATTAAAAATTGCGGATGACTTTAGTGTACCTAATGTAGTATAGCTTAGTTTATAGTTTAGATGATTAAGTCTTAGTTTGTAGGTTTAGGGTTAAGTTGTTTTTTTTTCTTTGTAGTTGACGTTAATGAAAGTAAGTGCAAATCTTGTAATTGAATTTATAAAATGTTTTGCTTAATAAATCTAATTTAAAAAAAGGGCATGAGTCCTAAATGAGCCCTTTGCGGCCTACTTACAGAATAAACAGTACAACACAGTTACTATTCAAGCTTCTCCCTACGCCGTCGGTCACTCCTATCCAAACAATCCATCTCTTTCGCTCTCACGAAAATTTCAACGAAAACGCATAAAGTTTCAACCCAAAAGCAATCATAACAGCACTCCACACATTAAAAATATTAAGACGTCCAATGAGACATAATGTAACGCAATGCTTCGTCTAATTAATGTAGATGCGCGATAAGATACGCGTACAATGGCTTGAGCAACGCAGTGAGAACAAGCCGTGGGTTATACTGAGCTAGATCAACTGAAAGAAACAAATCCGATATTTTAACACGTAAACGTATGCGAGCACTTCATTTATGTAGCTCTACGTCCATGCTTCTTTGACACACTGCAGCAATTACGATTTGAAGGGCTTTAATTTCATTATGTGCATATTAAAATTAAAGCCCTTCAAATCGTTAGTTGTTGGGTAAGGCCGTAGATTTTGCCACTTTGTAACGTAGAGTAACGTAGACACTTCTATGTTACGGTAACGTAGAAGTAACGCGAAAGTAACAGATATTTTTTGTAAGGCTGATTTCATATACCACTCTTTTTACTAAGCTTTTATTTTTAACTCACCCTGTTAGTCCGTGTGTACCTATGTGTGGTATAAACCTTACAACCTAATGTTAGAGTATCAGTTATCGTCAACCGATTGAGCTGAAATTGTGTAAGTAACCATGTTTGGTTTGGATCACAAATTCATGGTGACTCAAGTAACATCAATCTAAATCCAATTAAATCTTCACAAAAACTACCGTGAGACTGAAAAAATACTATTATATTTTAAACGGACGACTCGACAATTGTCACACGCACGTACGGAGTATACGTGCGACAGTCGCCGAGTCGTGCGCTTCCAGAGAAAGGACTACGAATTAGTCCGAAACAAGTCGTGTCTATACTCGGCTTATAAATGAACTGATCCGTTTTAAATGTAATACCCCACTCACTGCAATAGCTAATAACTCACCAATCTTGACCAAGTGCTTACTTATAGTACATACCTATCTATTATAAAATTAAACCTTGAGAATATCTTAAGTACTTTCTTGCTTAGGTACATCAAATTTATTTTAAACTTTAATTTTGCAATGCAAATAGAAAAGTACAAATTTACCATTATATACGAACCTTTACAATGTTTCAACGTTACGTAACATACAATTCTACGTTACCAATAACGCAGAAGTTACGTAGAAGTTCCGTAGAAGTTACGTAGACAAGGTTATAAGTACACAAAAAAATTACAATCGGGTCGAATTTCAAATAAAACCATATTCCCAGGCTCTTATTACTCACTTACGCAAAGTACTACATAAAATGTATGTAATAAAAACCGTTATTTGTCTTTTAAATTGTAAATTTTTAATTGAAAATCTTCCCTACGAAACAGACGCGTGCACCTTTGATACGATCCACAGACAACAAGATGGCTTCTTTTTTTTTTCTTTACCTTGCGTGGATACCATAATGTTGCCAACGCCATGTACAAATGACTACCAACGCTATTTTAAATACCAACAACCGAAATTCTGGTAACGTATATAAATAGTTACGTATAAGCAAAAATCTAAGGACAAATGTTTAAATTGAGATAAATCATTGAAAAACGCTTATTTGAAAACATTTGAAATAACGATGCAGTTGCTGAACTTTTAAATATTTGAAAAAGTGTTTAGTAAACAGACTTCCCTTAGAAAAAAAAAAAGTTTTGTGGTGTTAAGTGTTGAGCCGAACCGTAAAGACAGTGTGTTTTTGGCTAATTTTGAGGGATATGTTAAATTAAATTGATTGTATTTTTTAAACTATACAACTTACATTTAGTTAAAAAACACTTCCTAATAGTTAAGTAATTGCATAATACAATAGTCTTACTTAAATTAAAATCTACTTAGAATATTTTTTTTTATAATTCAGTGAAAACTCAGGACATTTTTTTTTTTCAAAAAGTGGCAAAATCTACGGCCTTACCCTGTTAGTGTTGAGGCTAACAACTGGTAGCATGGTGTACGGTTGTGTTACTCTGAAGATGAGCTCTGGTTGAGTTCGAAACGCGCCATTTGTGTGTGTTCTTACTATGTGGAGGTGGAGGAACTGCATGAACACGCATATTTTGCATAAGCTTAGCTATCGTAATTCTTTTAGTTCATGTGGTCTACCACCCCAAAGTTAATAATCGTATGCATGCCGTAAAACAATAACGGCAATAGACGTGTCTGTCAACTTGAATGTTCGATTTTAGAGAGATATTCATTTGATAGGAACTTGTTTAAAAATTGAAAGACGACTAATTTTGTTGATGGTAGCATGTATATATAGCGCGCCATCAATAAATTAAAAAAATATTAAAAGATATTTTGTTCCCAGCTATATATGGCGGCGAGTGCATAAATAAACCAGACACGTATAGCTATATTAAATAATACATGATGAAAGCTAACGACATTATGATTTCATTAAGGAAAGCGGATAAATTACTACTGACCACGCATAACGTCCCACGGCTGTCATACATGCACTCATACATTCGAATATTCACGAATGCATTACTCATCCATCATCGACAACTTGACAATATCGAGTCCAATCACTGTCGGTTTTCAGTTAAAAATTGTTTGTCTTGATAAATGTAGTTGTGAATGTCGCGTTCCGCGTCTGACAGAAAAGTAAAGAAAAAAGTTTCAGTTGTAAACTATTTAAAACGGAAGGGTTCCACTGGTAGTTAGTACAAATTCTTACTGGCGTTTGGGATCATAAATATGGGATAGCTGAAAGGATTTTTTTACAAAATGAATCACAAATTAAAGATTGTGACCATAATTAGGTACCATACTGAACGACTTGATATTTGGGAAGGGATATTTGGAAATAATTCCGATCTGCACTAGCGATCCCTTCAAATAGTGAACCTACTGTATTAAAAATAAAATTGTGTTAAATACTTGTAATGTATAGTACATAGATATCAATTATAAATATTATGAATCTTTTTTAAAATAAAATACCTCGTTGAGTTTCTTGCCGGATTCTTCTCAACAGAGGTTTTTTCCGAACCGGTGGTAGATTCTTTGACGTTCATAAGTGCTTATCATTGCCTAAATTGAATAAAGAGATTTTGACTTTGACTTTGACACTTGTTTCATTCACTTTAAAAGCCTAAATAAGAGCACACGAACGTTGAGTTGTTTTGGCATGGACTCCTCGATGTGTCTGTGTGTGAGTACGCGATTGTACGAGCTTACGTGCGTGTGTGTTTGTTACTCCTTCACGTTCAACAGCTCGACGGATTTGGATGAAATTTGGTATGTAAATATTTGAACGTCTGGATTAACACATAGATTTTTATTCCGATATTCACACGGCATAAGGATAAAATCTCGAAATCTTAACAGCTGAATTTAAATTCATGTATTTGCTACAATTATTTTTAATGATGTTTCATCAACGAGGACAAGGTACGATATAATTTTGGGAATTCACGTGTGTATATCAAGTAAAATCCCGGACTGTCGATTCAATTGCTGAATATTTTACGTGCGCAAAGTTTAGTTAAAATACACTGAGCGGTAAAAATTCTGGCCCTCAATTGTATGCAGCAATAGGTAATTTCGTAGAGTGGGCCAAATTTTTTGCCGCTGAGTATATATTTATATTTATAAAGATTACTAGCTTTTGCCCGCGGCTCCGCCCGCGTAGTATTCGGTTATCGCGGATAAAAAGTAGCCTATGTCACAAACTATCTCTATGCCAAATATCACGTCGATCCGTCGCTCCGTTACGGCGTGAAAGACGGACAAACACACTTTCGCATTTATAATATTAGCATGGATGAAAAAAGGGGTCCACAGCTCAAGCAAGTCAAACAACACAACTGAAACAAAAATGCGCAAGGAACTCCGAATGCAAAAACGGCGAAAAGCTGAGATGGAAAGTGCGCACGCGACGGGTTTCACTCGGCCCGCGGCCGCGTCGCGTGGCCGCCGCTACATACTTCAAGCCTGAAGTTACGAATTTTTGCGCACAAAAGAAATTCAGCAACATTGATAAACATAACTGCTTATATGTATTTTACACATTAAACATCAATGTTTACGATCTAGTGAATAATTAAGATTGTTTTTTTGGAATCTTTTTGTATTTTATTATTTCAATTCCCAATTTAAGTGGCTAAATAAGAAACAAACAAGCTGAGATATGTGGTGCATAGGGGAAATTCGTGTCTGTACCGTTGTCCAGCGGTGGTGTAGCGGTATAGCATGCGGCACGGAATGCCGAGGACCTGGGTTCGATTCCCAGCGCTGGTCTTATTTTTCTGGTTTTTCTGTGCATCTATATTTCAGTTTGTATTTTCAATCTAGTGAATAATGTTTTTACTTCGTATTTTGTCTGTGCAAGGGCTATGGAGAGGTCTATGCTCGGGGTTTATCTGTGGGATAGGATCAGAAATGATGAGTAGAACTAAGGTTACCGACATAGCCCGAAGAATTGCGAAACTGAAGTGGCACTGGGCAAGGCGCATTGCTCGCAAGACTGATGGCCGATGGGGTCAAAAGGTTCTCGAAGGGCGTCCGCGGACCGGGAGACGTGCTGTCGGTAGGCCTCCAACAAGATGGAGCGACGACGCGGTTAAGATTGCGGGATCACGGTGGATGCGGAAAGCACAAGACCGGTCTGAGTGGAGAGCCTTGGGGAGTCCTATGTCCAGCAGTGGATGTCTCTCGTCTGACATGATGATGATGACGATCGTATTTTGTCGGATAAGTTCGGATTGTTGTTTACTCAATTAGCTACAATAAACTTCAGTAGGAGAGTTCAGAAAGTAAGATATGAACTTTTCCGACAAAATACGATAGCAAAACCTTCTTCACTGCATCTGTACTTTAAGTTGACTTAAAATTAGAGATAAAATTTTATAAGTATACCTAAACTTACAAGAAAAAATTATATCGCTATTATGAGGAATCTATACAAAATATTTAAAACTTTAACTACAAGGATTAAAGGAAGATAATTGTATTTCATTGGCAGGTACCTATGCAACGTAATGGTACTAGAGAAAACTACTTATTTTGCCATAGTAACATTAATGGTACACGCCAAAAAAAACACCGTAGTACCATCAAAGGTATGTACTATCTGATGGTACCACGGTAAAGAAGGGCAATTAATGGGGCAAACTACCACAGAATCAAAAACAACTTTCGAACACATACCTGGCACGGAATATTTTTAAAGCTAGTCGTATTTTTAATAACCACAATGGAAATTGTGACGTATTTCAGTTTTCAACTCATTACTCAATGCAAGTGGTCGCTAATTCGCCTCTACCCTTAAGGTTAAAATAGGATAGGAAAATTAAGAAAGATTTTAGGGATTTTTAATTAGCCTTAGGAACCATCTCTATCAAAATTGATCATTCTAAAACCCTCCCCACTCCTTGTCACACTTATCACATGAAATCGCATTTTTTTTCCTGTGTGACGAATCGCGAAGCTATCGCCAGCACACTTATAACTTCGAATTTAAACTTAGTTCAATTTAATTTGGCAACGATTTCGAAACGGTGCATATTTGACTTTATCACAATAAAACCGACAAATCTCGATTGTCGATTAGCCATTGCAACAACCCGTTCGTTGACACAGGAAGCAAAATGCAACAATTTTGTTCCAAACAAAGTTGTCAACGCAGTTTCCTAAGATATTGTCCGCGATGTGGACAGCGATAACTCGGCCATTATTTTAAATTGCCAGTCGTTCACGCTTACAGGGTACAACATGAGGAAGGATGGTCGAGTAACTGGCCGTTTATTGGGCTAAGCTAGTCGGGAAGTAGAGAGTCCATTAACTGTCATCTTGGGTTACGTCATTTGAATTTACATCATGGAGTTTAACCGAGGATCCTATTAAGTCTGCCTCAAATTGCGATAAGTTTTAGAACTACTACTTTTTTGAGTTTTAAAACGGTTTAGAGTCAACTTCCCAACTAAGGGGGCACGCCTCCCTAGGTGGGCATAGAGAAATGACAGGGGGGCTTAAATAGGGACGTTTGCATTTCCGGATAAAACATCTACTTAACTTGCAAAAAACTTGAACTTAAGTGGGCCATGAAAATACTAGTTTTGGTTCGGATAGGCTCGGCGAAGTAAAGGTTGGGTTAGGTTACCTTGTAATTTTCTTTTCTGTGTGCCATTTTTCTGTATCGCTTACTATTTCTGGTGTACAATAAAGAGTCATTGTATTGTATTGTATAACAGACAATTTTTGCATTTCGAAGCTCAGTGTCTCTCGGTTTGTAGGTACAGTCACCAGCACCAATATCTGACATCTGACACAACAAGCGTGCATAAATATCTGATACGACTCTATTTCTAGGGCCTGAAGGACGTGTCAGATATTTTTGCACGCTCCGCTGTGGCAGATATTAATGCTGGTGACTGTACGAGTATGATACCATTATTAATTCGTCGCATGAGTGCCATTGAAACTCTCTGAGAGTTCTTATCCTGATATCAATCAAGTATCATAGGCTGTTAATTTGTTATTTTCTAACTGCTTATTAACTATCGGCATCTCATAATCACAGTTTACTTTCTTGCTAAACAGTTATGAAATACTAACAAAACATAAGTGCAAAAACACTTCGAATATTAAAAGTAAGTTAATTAAATATATCAATGTATTTACCGAAAATTTACAGTCAGTGCCATAAAATTAATAATCACTTTTTTATGCAACTAGTATGGAAAAGTGGATACTTAAGTTAGAAGAAGAAGAAGAAGAAGAAGAAGATTGATTTATTTGCCAACATGAACAATACAGGATAGGCACACAGAATACAAATAGACAATAAACTAATATATTTATGTGTTTGCCAGTCCCTTGCACTGTGACAAAAGGAACAGGCTCAGCTTATGCTGCGCTTGCTCAGAAGCTGCCAGCGCTGGTTTTCAGCCTGCCCCCGTTGACTCAGGCTAGAATGGCTTACATAGCAGGTAGATTGGCATTGGCACGCAAGTAAAAAAAAAAAAAATGAAAAAAAAAATAGAAATTAGAAAAAAAAACAACAATAAAACTAAAATATCAACTCATACTCTCTTTTTGAATATAAACTATTTAATTAACAATTACTTAATTAACTAACACTTGAGAACAACACTGGACTCACCGTACACATAATTATTAAATAGTATGCGGGCGAATATTCAGCGTTTTTGCAGCGTTTTTTTTTCGTCATTAGTGTCTTCACAGTTGTTATTAAAAGAGCCATGCTCAGGGTTGTCTTTTTATTAAAATTTAAGACAATGCCGATGCTGAATTTAGCGTGATTAAAATTCTTGTGACTTGTCTTTCCGTTGTGCTATATACCTAAACGTGGGACGCTAATGACGTTTGACCGCGCGGTCAAAACGCTCGAATATTCGCCCATGGCCTAAGGATGCACCATTAATATTGCACCATATTAAACACAGTATTTAACTAATCAAATTAAAACCAACTTAAAAGTAAAGGCAAACCAGAATAATAAAAAACCTCGCTATATTGCGGAAAACCAATACAACTAATTTCTTGCACTGGTAACAATAAATTCAACTGTCATCTGTCTATTACTGTCAAACTTTAACGTTGTTTGCGCGTCGTATTTTAAAGTGTTATTTTGTTTTTGTACGTTAAAATGCCGAAGATTATCCATAACCTTGGAAGGAAAATAATCCACAATTTATTTGTCATAGAAAAAGTCTGAAGGATTAGAAAATATTGTTTTAAATAACATCACCAACACCGTTGTCAATATGACTGGTAGGTACCGTGTATAGTATGTGTAAAGAATGTTGCAATATAAAACGTAGGAGTGCTGCCCTCGCGTCAGGTTTTTTTATATTCCTGGCCAGCCCCTGCTTTACCACCATAAGGTTTAACGTCATTTGTTTTTTTTTTTTTTAATCTAGTATT
Source organism: Choristoneura rosaceana (assembly GCA_037349165.1). Classification (NCBI taxonomy): domain Eukaryota; kingdom Metazoa; phylum Arthropoda; class Insecta; order Lepidoptera; family Tortricidae; genus Choristoneura; species Choristoneura rosaceana. The sequence continues at coordinate 2,888,206 of JAZBNJ010000002.1, forward strand.
TTAACGAGGCTTTAACGTCATTTGTTGAAAACATCAAAACGCTATGTACACATAAGCCTCAATGTGACAATCAAGCAACTATTATGTAACCTTTAAACGAGCAATCCCTACTTAATATTATAAATGCGAAAGTAACTTTGTCTGTCTGTCTGTTACGCTTTCACGTCGAAACCGCTGAACCGATTTTGATGAAATTTGGTATAGAGATACTTTAAGCCCCAAGGATCAACATAGGATACTTTTTATTCCGGTAGTATAACCTAGGTCCGCGCAGACGAAGTCGCGGGCATAAGCTAGTTCTTGTATATATTTTTCGGGGATCTCGGAAACCGCTCCAACGATATTGATGAAATTTGGTATGTAGGGGTTTTCGGGGATGAAAAATCGATCTAGCTTGGTTTTATGTCTGGGGAAAACGCTTGTTACCGAATTTTAGCCCGAGCAAAGTTCGGTCGCCCAGGCACTTTCTCTTATATAGGAATTGTCACAAAACGTTAAAGCATTTACTTGACTAAATAAACGTGTGAATAAAGAAATGAGATAGCGTTACGACATTTTACCTAAGTATTAAAAACAAATAAACCACGTCGCTTATTGCTTCCACTGACATGAAATGCGATAAATTATAATTTATGAAGCATATCTGGTATACTAAATCATCGGGTAATATAAAGTTAATAAAGTCGCGAACGATTAATTAAACACAGAGTTCTCATTCCGTGAGATTAACCAGGGACTCGGCCAAATAATAAATTAGTATTGTTCATTTTGCAGATACGACCGTGCGACAACTTTGCCAATCTACAATAGTAAATTAAACAAAAAAGTTGTAAAATTAAACAAGCACATGAGTGTCAATTAGTTATTTTTATCAATGGCATTGCATTGGTGGCGTTTTACGTACATAAACATAATTAACATCTAAAGGTTAATATTTTTAATCGTTTAAGATTTTAATAAACAAATATAGGATGTTTTAAAATTATCGTTGAAAGATTTTTCATTTGAAATTTGATGAAAAATAAAGTCAAGCATTGATGCGGTACACTGAGTACTCTACCTATACGTACGTTAAAATTCTGAAGGATAAAACAAAGGCATAGGTTATAGGTTCCGTTTGAGCTAATTTTAACCCCCGACGCAAAAAGAGGGGTGTTATAAGTGTTTCTATGTCTGTGGCACCGTAGCTCTTAATGCGGTTTTATTTGATAGCAGATTTTCTAGCGATGGTTCTTAGCCATGTTTTATCAAAATCGGTTGAGCCGTTTTTGAGATATTGAAATTAAAGTGAGAAAGTCGGGGGTTTTCCAACTTTTTGTTGGTTAGGTTATTAAAGCTAGAATTACGCAATCGCTTAACTTTTTCAGTAAAAGGACGGCAATTTTACTGCAAGACTAGATGTCAGAAAGACATGAACAGAGGCCTTATTGCCTAACGTTTCTGACAGTCGCGATCGCAATGAAATGACAGTTTTTGTATGCGAAATATGTCATTTGATTGCGATCGCGAGTGTCAGAAACATTAGGCAATACGGCCTCTGGACTAAGTAGTTTATTATGGATAACTACCATTTATTGTTATGGAGGAGCGGTGTCTCCTGAGTCCACATACTTTTTGCTTAATACCTATTTATGAGGCTCCAACCTCATTTGTTTAAACCATGTAAAATACCCAAATAAACTTTGTCATTTCATTTTCAAGAATGTACGCCCATAACTAATACCTAATACGATTTTCCGATCAACATAATACAAATCGATTCAATTTCCAATAGTTTCAGCGGGCGGGTTTCCGTACGCCGGCGCGAGTGGGGCCGCGCGCGCGGCCCGCCGTCAGTCACCGAAGCCCGGCGCGCCCGCGGCGCACGCGTAACTTACGATCCATGATCTATCGATCTATGTGCGTGAATCAGTGATCAAAGATGCGGTCCGGGGTCATACGTGTTTTGTTAGTTTTGCTTGTGAGTATTGTCTTGTTTATTGTTGGGAATAGTATCAGCATGATTATGTTTAGTTTAGTTGATTAGTTGAGTGCTGGCTTTAAGTGTAGTCGAAGGAATTCCTTTACCACCCTAACATTGAAGAATATTATTATTTACTAGCATTTTCACACGCGTAAACTGTTAGGCTTCGTAAAAAAAATCCGTGAGAGTTCCGAAAAATTACCTCGTGAATTTCAATAGTTTCCAAAAAAAAAAAAACATTCATTTTCATGTAAATTCTATTGGTTGTAATTTAGCGCGCTAAGGTAAGGTACTTATATGCATTAGAAAAGTTTATAAACAGTCAATAACTTTTCTTAAATATTAAAATTTTCTGCACAATTTTCTCATCTTTTTTTGTTTTTGATTCCTAATTTTGAGCGTAAATTCTTAAGTTATGGAGTGACGAAGGGAGGGGGGGAGGGAGGAAGGGATTATATAGATAGGTCAACATGGCACCTAACCTTATTTCTTGTAACCGGGGTTACTGTGACAATTTTTTGTAATTTTTATATATATTTTTTTAGTACCTACCAAATAAACGATTTATCTACTCGTACCTATCTATCAATTTCGGCCATGGTGACCATTTCGACTTCTAGTTAGATCGATACTCATGACAGTTAAGGTTGCTTAATAGTCGTAGCTCTGCTAGAACCTACGTCCGCATTTACCTATAAAACAGGTGTCTTAAATAAAGTAATTTCAAAGTAATTATGTATAGTTAACGCGTCTTAAACTGAGTATATTAGTTGAGCTACATTAACTTTCATAGGTTTGATTTTATACTAGAGATGTGCCGTGATGATAGTTTTAACAGTTTTTACTGTACCACGGCTATTTACTCTTGATATGATCGGAAACTCATCTTAATGAGTTTGATGAAGACCTACCTTAGTAATCAGTCTTCATCCCGTAACAAACATATCAAATGTTAGTTTTAATTTTTTTAATTTGGTGTATTGTGAGTAATGATGATTTCTCTGAACATACGGTACTTATATTATAAATACGAAAGTTTGTATGTGCGTGCGTGCGTGTTTTTTTTCTTGCTTCTTCACGCTACGTGGCCGGACGGATTTCGATGAAATTTGGTGCACACAACTGAATCTCTGTAGTAACACATAGGTTATTTTTATACGTCTACGAATGTACTTTTAATGAAAGTTTATTGACGATTACAATGTGAAATAATGAAGGAATTCGAAAATAAATGCAATCAACTAACTTAAAATAAAAAAAATATTTTTGGGTTTTCAGGTTTTCAGTTATTTAATGAACACCCTGTATGTATTTTTTAACCCTAGTAGAACTAATGGTTAAAATAATATGGATATTTCCGAAATAAATAACTATAATCTATACATATAAAATGCTTTGTCCTGAATGACTGACTGACGGATCAACGCACAGCCTAAACCGCAGATGGTAGAGAACTGAAACTTGGAGGGTGTGATCTTTGTATGACGTAGGCATCCGATAAGAGAGGATTTTCCGAAATCGTACCCCTGAGGGGGTGAAAAAGGGGGGCAAGATTTGTATGGGACAACGTGATTCCTTTGTCCAATATACCTACTTCAAATTTTGCATAAACATTCATTATTAACACAACTGATGGAAGGTGTGTTTAAAATTTTATTGAAATTCATCACCTAACGTGGTTAAAAGGGGGTAAAGACATTTTGGAGGTGATTTGCTTCGAAGTTGATATCAATAATCCTTAATACTTTTGATTTAAATTACAGAAATTACAATTTATTTTGACACATGTTTGAAAACTCAATCAGATTTTATTCAAAAAAGGATGAACTCACATAAAAAGCTAAAACATTTTGTTTATAAAAAGATGTAAAGTTTGTAAGCTTGTAGGGGGAAATCTCAGGATCTACTGAACCGACTTAGATGTACAAAGATAGATTGAGTCCCGGATAAGGAGTTTCTTAACCCGAAAAATTGCATAGTTCCTGCGGGATGGGGATAAACGAAATTTTCGCGGGCGGAGCCGCGGGTAACAGCTAGTAACTTACTAAAATCTATGCCAGTCATTTAGTTGTGTTTATTTTCATTCGCCTACTTAACTCTATGTATCATACTATCATAACACTAATTCCAATTGGCACATTTACAATATTTGATGCATTAATAAAATAAAATATTTGCTGAGCCGGAACCTTTTTAAATATAGCAGCAACACTTCTTATTTATTTTTTCTAACCTGTGTAATGTGTCACTGCTGTTATAAATTTCTTTCTTTCTTTCAAAATCAATAAGCAACGTATCACGTAGTTTTTTTTTTAGCTTTTAATTAGCTTGCTCTTGACCCAACAGGGTCAAATCTTGCAAGTTCATGTTGACCAACTTCCAGTGGTCGGAATAACTTGAAATTTGGAACACGCGTAAGTTGGATAACAAAAAATTAAATTCTATTGCTGATTACTACCACAGCCAAGTTTAAATAAATAAATAAAATAAAAAGACATTTATTGCTACAAAAAAAAATACTATGAACATAACTGAGAGAAACAACAAATAAACTAATAAGTTTCGGTTAATCTCATGTGATAGACAATGATGACCTTAGCTCGCGTATTGTGGAAAGCTATTTTCCCAGCTAAGTGGAACGACGGATCTCAGCGATGGCGCTTTGCACATCTAAATAGATGTGCTGACACGCTGACAGCAAAAAAAAACAGGAATTTATTACATAGAAGAACAGGTTCGGGCACATTCGGATGCAGAAATATACAAATCCTTTTCTATTGAGAGTAAGACAGCCGGTGAAATTACTGGCACTTGAGGTATCCCATCTTAGGCCTCTAGGTTGGCAACGTATCTGCAATACCCCTGGTGTTGCAGATGTTTATAGGCGGTGGTGAACTCTTACCATCAGGACACCCACTTGCTCGTTTTCCATTCAATCGATTAAAAAATAATCGCCCTACCCCTTCCCCCCACCTCCCAGACATTAACAGAAATTTGGTAAAGGATATATGGATAAAATTACCTTAATTAGGCATTAATTTAAACTACGGATCAAGTTTTCTCATTCTTAGAGTAAGCCTATGCCCTGCATCCGTATTTAGGCCGAGATGAAGGAGTAAACAACACAGTCTGTTTTCTTTTTGACTTATCATACTCGGAATGCCTAGTAAATTTTGACAATAAAATTCATTTAAGAATAAAGTACTAAAAGAACCAATTTTTATTGCCTTTGAGCGTCTTAAATGCACACCTTGAGCGCAAAACGTATAGGAAATTGAATGGAAGTTGTACATAAAAATATTACGATAAATTGCCACGGTGTATGCGCATGTAGGTCTAGATCATAAGCTCGATACAACAGATAATCTATGCCGTAATACGTTCGGTGGAAAAAGAAATCCGTTCAATGAATCTAACCTAAAACAACTGCAATACGAAAATTCGTGGAACACCGGCTCGCAACTAAAACTGCAAGGGGAGTGTCTAGTTATCACATGTTACGAATAAAATGTAGACTATGAACCTATTAATTAACCTAACCTTGACTCATGACACTCAACAAATTTACAACCTGTGAGAGAGTTTCGCAACTAGTCTTTATACGCTACTTTGCACCCAATTATTGTCTATCGGACGAGATTTCCATTGTTAATGCAGATGTTTGCGCAAACAACGTTCCAACACTTCTAACAGTCTTGTTTTAAAGTTAAGAATTCAGTTCAATGCGCGACGGCTAAACATGAAATCCTGTGTTTTCCAGAGATAAGACGATGATAGATCGATTGTTAATTCGTCCCCGAAAACCATTATTATTATCAAATCATTATTATGTATACAATAATTGCTCGTTTAAAGAAATCAGATTATAAACATCGGTTTTCAGTTCAGACAAACAGAATTTTATTGTAATCAGCCAATTGGAAATTGGCGAGCGGTGGATCGGCGCGCGCGGCACGCGATCCCACACGCCAGTGTCCGCACTTTCCCGCCAAGCGTCGTTTTACTTTCAAACGCACGCTGAAATGCTCACATATCTTCGCAGCTAATCACATTTTAATAATAGACAAGTCAATTAGCTGTTGATTAGAGTTTGTGTTTCAAGTTTTTGTTTATGAATTTCAGATACGAAAGGGTGGAGGAGGAGCCGCTTCGGATGATGACTTCAAGCCTATGCCGATACCGCTGAATGAGTGGCGGGAAGTGCGGAGCGCCCGCGACTCGAGCCGGCTTGCAGCCCCCGCCAGCCCCGCCCGATACTGGGAGGATGCCTTACGGCACAGCGTCTACCTCACGCTCGTCAGGGACAAGATAGACCAACTCATAGCGAAGGGCATCTACGAGGACCCACAGTCGGAATTCGACGACCGCGACCTCTGGGAAAAAGTCAAACGAGCGCCGTTTAAAAGAACTAAAACCGAAGAACCAGTAATGTTAGGCGACGTCGCCATAATGGCCAAGGGGAAATTGATGGAGGAGCACCACAGCTTCAGGTTCACCGAGGACGACAAGTTCAAGAACAAATGCACGGACGACAATTGCATGGATGGAGTGAAAGCGCTGTGGACCGTCAAGCGGGAGAGGCAGAGAGACGCGGAGACGTTCCCGGGGCAGTATCATTACGAGCTGACGTTCTCCGTGGTCACGCCGAAGAAGACCAAGCCGTACGAGAAACCGGCGAGGACCTTCACTGTCCGCGAGAGCGTTCCAGAAAAAGTTATTGAAACGCCGAAAGAGAACCGCTACTATCAAATGGCGCCAGTTCAGGCAGTAACGCCGCGCAATGAACGGGCAATCTGGTTCCACAAGAACATAGCGCCGACCGGTCGGAACCAAGCTCGGCAGCATCACAACAGCTTGGACCGACTGTTCAGTTCCCTCTTCACGGATGATGACGAGGAGTTACCTCATCCGCGATACAAGCCGAAGCAGTACATCCCGCAGGCGTATCAGCAGTACTCTAAAGTGGGACACGTCGGAGCACCGAGTGAACACCAGCAGAAAAAACTTAATCCTTATGGAAATAAGCCGATGTCTTACAAGTACAGTCGTCCCATCCCTCCGATCCTTCCCCCGCCACAGCCACACGTCCAGCACCACTACTTGGACATAGATGCCATCGGCGTCGTCAGCAATCCGTACATACAGGACCACAGGTACAGGCCACCGCACAAGCACGGCAAAACACAGCGACCGCCGGTGCTCCCGACTCCGCCTAGTCCGATTTTACCGCAAAAGAACTTTTCCATAGAAACCACAACGAAGCTCAAACCAAATATTACAGAAGAAACTACTCCGCAACCTCCACAACCTGAGCATGTAACTCCGCATAGAACTTATAGCAAGCATAGGCCGACGACAGTTAAAATCAGTTACGCCTCGGACCACGTGAGGCCTCCTGTTTACAACGCACCACCTGGCGTTTTCGTGACCATGGACAAGAAACCTTTCAAACCGATGCCACCGCTTCGACTGGTCCATTCGTCGAAACACCACAAGCCCTCTCGGCCTACAGACTTCCGACCCAGCCCGCAAGTACTAGACATACAGTTCTCTGAACCGGATCCATTATTTGACTCTGCATTTAGGCCAATCACTGTGAACTATGCGAACAGCAACACGACTGAGAAAGCTGTGGTTGCTACCAGTAACAATCATTTCCGAAAATCCAATACGACCGATAAGAAACCACCGAAAAAACACGAGAACATAAAAGCGCAACAAGTGACGACACCCGCACCTGAGATTATAACCGCACACAGCGCCGACGACAGCGACGCAGAATGGACTAACGTACTGGGCGCCTTCGCAAAAACGACGCCAATGGCTGCTGATAAAGAGAAGACTACTCCATACGAAACGACTACTCCCCTCACCACCTCAACGATTTCGACAACTCCGATGAGTACGACGACAACGATTGCACCCTATAAAAAAAGAATAACAACAACAACTACCACCGAAGCACCCACAACTACGCCGAAGCCCAAGAAGCGTACGCGTCCGCCACCAAAATTTAAGAAGCCAGAAAAAATTAAAAAACACAAACGCATTACAACCACAACCTCCACTACTGTGGTTCCTCTAAAACTAAGAAAGCAGGATCTGATTCCTCAAGCGAGCTCCGCCTCCGTAACGGCGGAACTAACATCAAGTACGTCTATAACCGCGACGTCCACGATAACCACAACAACGCAAGCAACAACCACACCCGTCTTGACGACAACAACACCTGTACCCACAACAACCACAACCACAACCACAACCACGACTACGACCACTCAACCTACAACGACAACCACTATTACACAGCCCACGCCCACGCAAAGTGAACACATAAAACGGAATCGGTACAGACAATCCACACTAAAATACAGAAGCACTTCTGGTAAAGATGATAAGAAGGAAGATAAGCCACGGACGATTGTACCCCCGACGGGAAACTTCCCACCGCGAAGAAAGGGCTCCAAATTCCAAGGTAACATCCCATCGTCTACGCCAAAGAACACTGATATGCAATACGACGAAGATGGCCGTGAGGACCACATCGTCAGTCCATACAAATCCAAACATACCTCCACCACAGAATCTCTAACACCTAAGCCAGAATCTACGACCGAAAAGACAACAACGACAGCAGCTTACGAAGAAGTAGCTAATAACATTTATATTACCAATGGGCCACCAGACTATTTCCAAGAGGAAGAGTCTGACGTGAGGTCAGATGAAGGGGGCGGAGAAGAGCAAGAGTCTAGAGATAACTCAGAATTTGTCCCCTCAACGATGGCGATGACAACACCTAGTGATAAAACAAACGAAATCACCGAAGCCGATGACGAATCATTTGAAGTAACAGAAGAAATCGTTGCAACGACGCCAAAAAACAAATCAAAGTGTAAGAAGAAAAATAATAATCTTTTAAATACTAAAGATGAAACCAAGCCAGAGACAACTGAAGCAGTGAGTGCAGAATCAGAAACTTCTACAACAACAAGCTCAACAACAACTGAATCGACTACGACTCCTGATTTTTTCCAAGAAATATTCGGAGGATTTACTTTCGATGACTCTATAGACGACTCTAAAGAGAATGCATCAACGGCTAAATTAGAAGAACAAGAAAGTATTAACCAGGAGCAGTTCATGAAGGCGGAAGATGATATTGAAGATTTCTTCGATGCTTTTGAGAGCAAAGAAAAGCATCCAGACGGGAACTTCGAAGATTCTTATGAATACGATGAGAAGGAGCCAATATTAGACGACCACGAATCGCCATTCCAAAATGAAGACGACCATGTAGCGTCGCGAGACTCCAATGACGAAGAAGCATATGATGACTACGCGGAGCGTCCTTACAGTTTATTAGAACTAATGGCCATGGAATAGACTGAATTTCTTCTATGAAACCTCTTAATACTCATATTGCAGCTTTAACTCTCTCTCACTGATCTCAAACAAAAGGTCACGGTTGTAAGCGTACGTAGGATAATAATAGGTAATAACGATACAAAATATTCAAAAGCATTTATTTGTAAAATCATAGTACCGAATCAAATCGCACTCCTGTCCATAGCTCGCGTTACCAATGTGTAAATATTTCAACATTCTAGATTAGTTTAGAATAAGACGAAATAAATTATTTTTATATGAAAGTAAATTGAAATTAAATCGTTGTTTTCTTACCTGCACCTTCCATGGAGTATTTATAAATGGGTTCGGGCTTGAGCGGCACGAACGAGGCGAAAGCTTCCGGCATCATGTCTTTCAGTCTCTGGTGGTACGACAACCTAGAAAGATGGATATTTTAAGTGGAACTTTGGAATACACACAGTAAAAATGATATATCGTAACTACTTTAAAAAACTCATACCTCAAAATAGATAAAGTTTCTGAGTGAACCTTATGAACATTATGTCAAGGTTCAATTTTGATGACATATTGATTTTAGATACGAGATTTTTTCAAAGTAGTGGCGATATGCAACATAAGGGGCATTCACAAGCCTATCATCATCATCATCATCTCAGCCTATATACGTCCCACTGCTGGGCACAGGCCTCCTCTCGGAATGAGAGGGCTTGGGCCATAGTTCACACGCGGGCCCAGTGCGGATTGGGAACTTCACACGCACCATTGAATTGCTTCGCAGGTTTTCCTTCACCGCAAAGCTCGTGGTAAATTGCGCACATGAATTTCGAAAAACTCAGCTTGAGAGGCGATAGGTCAAACCACTAGGCCACCACGGCTTCCCAAGCCTATACAAGATGTTAATTAAAATTAAATATTACTAAAAACTTGAACGCAGTTTGTGCAAAATCGAGAGGATAATTGATACTCTATTGATACACTATTTCATTTGTTGAATAAGGCGTTAAGCGGCAATTACACTGCGTCGTTCACCTTATGCGGTCGCCGAATTTGTTTCAAACTACTTCGGCGAACGACTGTCGCCTTTACATTAGTCTGTCCGTCTACTGCGGCGGCCATGTTAAGGCGGTGGCAACTGACGGCAAAGGTGGCGACTGATGGCAAGGCGGCTGCCGCAACGCGCGCACTACGCGCCACCGCTCTGCTCGCGCGACTGTACGACGAAACTATAGGTAAACCGCGTAACTGAGTCCTCGCCTGCGCGGTACAGGGGCGCGGGGGTATGACGACAAAGGGGACTGAAGGAGGTGCGGGCGGCAGGCGCTTCTTAACGCGGTTATTCACGCTCGCCGCCCGCACCTCCGTCAGTCCCCTTTGTCGTCCTACCCCCGCGCCCCTGTACCGCGCAGGCGAGGACTCAGTTACGCGGTTTGCCTATAACACAGGCGCACAACTACCCACATTTTTATCGTCGTAGTGAGCGCGTTGCGGGCGCCGCCGAGTCGCGTGCTCCAGAAAAAGGGTTTCGAAATAGCCCGAAACATGTCAAGCTAAACTCGATTTAAGACGTGAGTTATCCGTTACATGTTTAATATAAGAACCAAATAATCACAAACAATAACAAAATAAAATGTTCAAAATCAAAATCAAAATCAAATCAAAAATTATTAACGCATCTCGACGTAGACTTTATGTTGAGTGGACATTGAATTGTGTTAATTAGGTGGTAGGACCCTGTGCAAGGTCCGCCCGGATTGCTACCACCATCTTGCTCGCTAATCCTGCCGTGAAGCAGCAGTGCTTGCACTGTTGTGTTTCGGCGCGGAGAGTAAGACAGCCGGTGAAATTACTGGCACTTGAGGTATTCCAACTTAGGCCTTTAGGTTGGCAACGCATCTGCAATACCCCTGGTGTTGCAGATGTTTATGGGCGGTGGTGATCTCTTACCATCAGGACACCCACTTGCACTTGCAAGTGTGCTCGTTTGCCTCCCAGTCGAATAAGAATAAAAAACTAGCCCTTAAAAAAATTGAGCTGGGTCACTTTAGGGAAACATTAAAATAACCTGACCATTTAAAACAACAGAGCCAGGCCATATTAAAGTAGGCAATAAATCTCACCTCAGGCAGCGTGCCAGCACCTCCCGGATGAACCTCGGCTTGGGGTGGTCGGCGTCCAGCTGTGTGCAGGCCTCCCAGTCGTCCCACGACCAGCGGAACTGGAAGTTGCTCAGGTGGTACGAGAACCAGTTAGTGAACCTGACAGTAAAAAAGGATAAAATTACTGTTTTTCTGTCCATATATCTTAAATTTTCAACAGACGAAAAAAAAACAGGATGTTCTCAAGTGGACCAGTATATATTTTTTTATGTATGACCATCTATTATCTATAATAGATGGACATTACAAACAACGGAGTGGCTTGGTCCTGCTGGAAAAAGACAAAGAGGACGGCAAAAGAAAAGATGGGTTGATGAAATTGTAAAAACAGCTGGAAATAACTGGATGAGCACTGCTCAAAACAAACAAAAGTGGAAAGAGATGGAGGAGGCTTTTACCCAATAGGGACCATAACAGTAACCTACTTGTCACTAAAATAATTTATATATAAACTTATTGTACTGTATGGATACTAGCTTTAATAATATAATAATGTATGACCATGCATAACTTTTTACATAGTAGTCCGGTTTTGATCGTGAAGAGAAAGGGCTACAGACTAGCCCGAAACACGTTGGGCTAAACTCGATTTTAGACAGGAGTTATCCAGGTCAATATATTTAATATAAACTGGGTCTCACGGTATAATTTCATGTCCATCTTTGCCAAGTGTCTCTTATCCCAGCAGTTGAAATGGAAATTTATCCTAATCTCATTGGAATATTTATTTAAGACAATCTTTGTTGGGACATCAGTGCACTTTTAATCAGGCCATTAGTTTTTGAGGGATCTTATTCTAGCAATCTTTATGGAATAACATACAGTGCAATGGTAACAAAAAGACATGAGCCAATCTGGGATAACAAAAACAGTACAAACCTATCAAAGCAGGCAACATTCATTGTATCAATCCTCAAAAACAAGATCTCTGTTGCCTGCGCTAGAACTTGGGGCATAGTTGACGGCTGGAGTTTACACAGCTCAATCAGTATAGATCCGTAGCAAATCTCCAAGTATCTTGGACGGGGCAGGTTGAACAGCTCAGCGAATATCACTTCCACAATACAATACTCCAACGGAATCTTCCCTTTGTAAGGGAAACAGAGTAATTGTGCTGCACATTCTTTCCGTTCCAAATGGTATGCTTCTATGATGTTGTGGAGATGTTCTTCTATGAGGAAGCGTTCAATGGAGTGTGCTCCGGGAAGGACTGGGCCGTCAGGGCAGTCTGTGTAGTCAAACATTCGGAACACTACGCGCGGCATAGGGTACGAGTCGCCGTCGTTGTGAGGTGGTGGCTGAAATCACAAAGAAAATGAATAAAGTGATATAAAATATATATTGATAACTGGGTCTTCTTAATGGATATGATTAATTAAGTTAAATTCAGCTCCTGGTGTTCTCTCATATGATGGTGTATTGTGAGCATCCACTTACACTCTAATCTCAACTTCAGTGCTTGCAATAGAAGTGGGTTTCGAGACACAGTTACTGTGATGTTTTCATTTGCAATTCAAGTTCAGTGTGAGTGTATTGAGTGTGGATGAGGAGTTAAGCTTTTTTTTATTTTACTTGTGAAGCATTCAGCATCAACAAAAACAAGATTTGATTGTCAATAATATTAAGAAAGATTAACTAACAAAATGATGAATAACTGGTAGTAGTTATGACCAACTTAACCCTTTGACTGCCATGGTCAGTAAAATATGACAGCTGAAAAAAGTGCCATAGTGGCCATGTCGGCATTTCATGGCACATATGGAATGATTTTCTGGATTTTATGTTTTTGTCGGCTGTGGCTGACTGTGGCGGTTAAAAGGTTAATGGACATTTTCAAAATACCTGAATAGCTGGCAATGTGTGCTGCAAAGCTTCACAGAGAATAGAGTCAAAAGCCAGATATGGGCGTGGGATATGTTTTTCTGACCAGTTATCCTGTCTCAACTTCTTGATCTGAGCCCATAGGCAGTCCAGGTACTCCTCTTGCAAATGTGGTGAATCTGCCGACCATACTTTTAATGCAGGCCAATGCTTCTTACTGCGCTTATTCAAGAATACTTCAATAGTGACGAGAAGGTGATCCAATTGGGATTCTTTCTTCTCATACAGCTCCCGGCCGACCCACGGTAGAGTTGATAGCACAGCAAAAACAAACCAATCTCTCCTTACTTGAGGTACACCATCTTCGTTAGCACAGTCAACCAGGGTCTCTAACAATGTCAATAAAGACGAGGCAGCTAACACGTGACAGTTGACCAGGTCAGATATGAACCTGAGGCAGTACCTAGCTGCATTCCACTTGCCTGACTTCAAGTTTTCTTTAAAAGTTTTCACTATATAGTCAACAAATTCGCCTCCAAAGTTATAGTTCTTGGCATTCAGGAGACCAACGAGGGTAGCGTAGATAGTGCATTTCTCGGGCATACGGATAGCACATTCTGTTAAAATGCGTAAGATTTTCACACGGAAAGTGTTCAGGTCGGCTTCAAGAACGCTAGCTAAACCTTCTAAATTACTTTCCAAACTTGAGCTACTTTTCTCTCCAACTCTCAAAATAAGGGACTCCAGTCGATCTTCTATTTCTTGGTTCTCCGATACACGGCGTCTTTTGCGGTGTAAGCGTTCTGAAAAGAAAATAATACAAAATAGCATTGTAATTTTTGTCGCAGCGTAAACAATTATAACCTCAAAAGATAAAGAAACACTTACCATAACCGTCTACATCGTCCTCTCCGTGACCTCTCCTGCGATTCATTATTTCTGATATTAATTAAAATCAAGACAAAAGCTCAAAGGATTATATAGAAACTAAGAAAATATGAATTATGTACGATTTGCACTGCAACGTCAAATTTTGTGACAGCCGACCGACCGATGCGACTGACTGAAGCTATTCGCTGGCGCAAACACAGAATAAGACGCTATGGTCAAAATATATAATTATTAAAATTAATAATCACTCGATAAAGGTTTAATGAGACAGTTTTACCACTTTATGGCGTTTATACGTTAAATTAATTCAAATCACTGCAAAAATCTTTTTGGTTTTATTTTTATTTTTGAAGATACTAAAATATATTTTTAAGCAAATCAAGTTTTTAACGTTATCCCGAGTAGCTCGAGTAGGCTTCCATAAAGGCTTAATCACACCATAAAAAATTACAGCGCAGCCACATGAAAGTCGCTCGACGCTCGTTTCCATTCCAGTGTCAAATCTGGTCACGTGACATACAACGATAAAGCCAAAAATCTTAAGCTTTATCGCTAGAAAAAAAACCCTTCAATTTCGGCAAAAACATTTTTTCATTCACTTAAATTTCTTTTATTTGTGCCACTGCCACGACTGCGACTGCGACCCGATTTATCGCTGCAATCGAGCGACGAGTGACTGCATCTGGCTGCGCCTTTTAAGAAACAATTATTTTTCTGTTATTTATTGTGATTGTGAGTCCCCAGCATAGTGTAGTGGGTGTATTGTGTAATGTGTAATCAAGCCTTTAGGTACAGAAATGTCAATCAACTTGTCAAACTGTTGTCAAGCAAGATAGTTTACAATTTACAAAACACTACACGCTTTTGTAATGGTTTTGGAATAGAATTAATGATATATCCTTTAACTATTAAGATTAGCACAAATGTGATTCCAATTACAATATGTCTTGTAATTATGCAGAAGGTTTATCACCGTACGAACACAAAGGCATCCTAGGCGTACCCGAGGTAACCGAACGAAATTTTATTTCCCAATCCAATTAATAGGTATTCATCTAATGAATTTAATTATCTGTAGTCCTGCACTTGATTACATCTGTCTCCCTTTATTAATTTACTAATATTTTTTCAGAAATTTGAGCCAATCGATAAATTTAACAAGAAATGTGATATTTTAGCTCAACTCCTAAACCAAAGTAAACATGTGGTTATTCACACTGGCGCAGGTATCAGCACTTCGGCGGGTATACCAGACTTTAGGTAAATATTTTTATTTCTTAATTTTTAAAATGCCATGAAGTATCTCTTAAAATAAGCATGGCAAGGCTGCAAAATAAATTCTTATAAAAAGTTTACTTTTTTTTTCAGAGGCCCCAATGGCGTGTGGACCTTGGAAAAAAAAGGAAAAAAACCTTCTATTAATGTGTCCTTTGCTGATGCAAAACCTACAAAGACTCATCTAATACTGAAAAAACTGATAGAATGCAAAAAAGTACATTATATTGTGAGTCAGAATATTGATGGTTTGCATCTAAAGTCAGGGTTGGCACGGAAGTATCTTTCTGAGCTCCATGGGAACATGTTCGTGGATGAATGTAATTTATGCAAAAGGTATTGTTAACTCCAACTCTACTTTCTAATTATTATTTTGGAGATGCCTGGGACATAACCCATCTATAAGTAAATGTATTGAATCAGGTTTTACTTTGCATTGTTCACAATTTGTTCACCTGCAACTAAAAATAGTTAATTTGCTCACCCATGACCTTATAATAGCTATATCAATGCAACGAGTGTGTGTTCATGCAGCTCCTCCACCTCCACACTGTAAGAACAAGAACACACACATATCACTCAAACTCAACTATCACCACCACCACCACACTACACTGATGCATTTTGAACTTGACCAGAGTTCTCCTCAGAGTATCAACAGTTCACCACACTACCAGATGCTAGATGTTTGTGTCTTTCAAGTCCTTCATATATAAGTGCCAAATAACTCCAAAAAACAATTAAATTTGGTTTGTTCTTCCTTTTCAGACAGTTTGTCCGTAGCGCTCCTGTTGAAACTGTCGGCAAGAAGTGTAGTGGGGTACCATGTGCTGCAGACCACGTACGCGGGCGCCCCTGCCGCGGCCGCCTGTTTGACGGAGTCCTGGACTGGGAACACAGCCTGCCTGAGAATGACTTGCTGATGGCAGAGTGGCACTCCAGGTTAGGCAAAATGGAAGATGGATAGCAAAAACAGCAGTTTTATTTTAGTCGGGTATTTTAGGTGTGAAGAGGAGGGGGGGCGAAAATAGTCAAAATTTGTGTGACATAATTTATGGATAGCCCCTTGCTTCCAGGTTTTTCATTCAATTTGATCATACATTTTTTTTTTATTCAAGTTGTAATGTTGGAGCCAAGGCACACCATAAAGTCAAAAAATATTTATAACTATGTTTTTTTTTTTATACGACTGGAAGGCAAACGAGTAAGTGGGTCTCCTGATGCTAAGAGATCACCACTGCCCATAAACATCTGCAACACTAGGGGTTTTGCAGATGCGTTGCCAACCTAGAGGCCTAAGTTGGAATACCTCAAGTGCCAGTAATTTTACCGGCTGTCTTACTGTCCGCGCCGAAACACAACAGTGCAAGCACTGCTGCTTCACGGCAGGATTAGCAAGCAAGATGGTGGTAGCAATCCGGGCGGACCTTGCACAAGGTCCTACCACCTGCCAACTGCCTTCTTCATGATATCATATACAATTATCTGTGTCTTTGTTTTCAGTATTGCAGACTTAAGTATATGCTTGGGAACAACACTACAGATCATTCCAAGTGGTAATTTACCTTTAGAAACAATAAAATATGGTGGAAAATTAGTTATCTGTAACCTGCAACCTACAAAACATGTAAGTAACTGATGTTGCTTTCTGTAGTTACTCACATACATTAATTTATTTATTAAGCTTTTTAGTTGTTTAATATTTTATGGGTTACATCCACATCGGTGAACCCTATCCTAGTTTGCAATTTTTCATTTCTCATTTTGTCTACTTCTTCTCATAGTTCTTTGGCCAATTTCCAGTTTCTTTACATTAATAATTTCCAGTTGCTTTTGGGATAAATTTGGGTGAATCCACGAGCGTCTCAGCCGCTGTCAGTTCCTAGCTGTTTATATTAAGAAGTAAATAATTCATATGCATTTATTTTTGTATTGAAATAGATTCTGGCCCGAGTACAGAAGCTATTTACGTCATAATTAAAAAACAATCTGCCTTCCAATTCTTAAAATCTCAGGCAAGGGACTGACAGCGGTTGAGACGCTCGTGGATTCACGCGTTTGCTTTACTTCCTGATTAGGATATTGTTGCCTCTCAACAGAGTAATATTAAACTATGTTTTTTACCAACTAAATATAAAAAAGTTTCTAATTTGACTGTATTTTTGAAGTATGTTAGGGTCTCCAACATCTAGGTATGGGGAGAGCCCTAGTTGACATCTTCACTGGGTGTTAAGTTAAATGGATTCGACAGTACACTTTCAAGAGTTCCATGATTATAATTGGAAGTTGATAAGTACTAAGTTTGTTTAACAAAATGTTATTTTCAGGACAACAAAGCAGACCTCATAATAAACTACTATGTAGACGAAGTATTAGAGAGAGTAATGAACATACTTGGCATTGAAGTACCAGAATACTCGGAAAACGATAACCCTATGAAATTAGCTGCATGTTCTATTGTAGACTGGACAATCGCCAGAAAAGATGTCTTAGCATTAGAAAAGATATTCAAAGCAAAATGCAAAGGAGTTAAGAAAAAACGAATACTTATTAAGAAGAGAAATAGTGATGTTAATGGAATCAATGGTGATAGTAATATTGATGATAAAACAAAAATAATCAAACTGGAAATAAAAGATATTCCAGGAGATAGTGTGACTGAAAATGGAATTGAACAAATCAAAGCTGAAAATGATGTTGACGAACAAAACATTAGCAATGACGTTGTAAAATGATACCACTGCTTGTATCACGTAAAGAGCGCTACAGCGCCGACAATAAAAAGCAGAAATTAAACAAAAAGGTAGAGATGGTGAATGTGATTTTTGCCGAATATCTATCGGTAAAAATAATACCGCCAATTTGTTTGGCCAGATTCTGAAATAGAATCCTACTATCACAGACTTTTATTTGGTATAATCTTCATTTGAAGTAATAATATAAAAGCAGAATACAGTTATAATGCAGCATTTAGCTTTTATTTTCTTTCAATTGTGGTTTTGCTGCTCTTTATTGCTGGTCTGTCTATACCACAAAACTTCCTGGTAGTGCACTACTTCTAATTTGTAAACACCGTCTTACTGCATGTAGATTTAAGTTTTAAATGGACTGAACAATTCGAATCAAACAGCATTTTAATAATAAACATTTTATTTATAAACATTCGTATCTTATTTAATCGTCTTTGGTTTGGAATGTTTCATTTTTTTATAAAAATATATAGAAAAATAATAAAAAAATCTCTTAATGCTCCTATTCCCCAGGAATAATATTATGTACAAATTGTTTTAATTAAGTATTTAACTTTATTCGCCATATTGTAGTCAATGGTATAAATATATGTTCATTAAGACGTCAAAACATCTATACACCTTTTAGGCTACGCACGCACTTTGCTGTTAACATGCCGTCTCTCTTCAAACTATCGCTTCTTATTCTTTTTTAAAATATGGCTTCTGTCCTAATTAATAAGACAATTTCGCCAATGTCAAAGTATTCTCTTTCGAGAGGCAACGTTGTACGGTGATTGTAGTTTTTGCAGCTTGATAGCAAAATTCCAGAAACCACGTGGAGACAACTTGCGCATTAAAAAATGTCAGACACGAGAGCAATATTGAATATTGTGATCACTGTTCACTGTTAAGGTTAATCGCCGCATAAAACACTATCAAAATTATACTTCAACTAGCCAAAGAAACAGAAATAGCAAAATTAAACATTGTCCACATCCTCCATGTTCGAATGCCACAAATCGAACTATCGCTTGAGAAAGAGACTGCGCATTCAAACCGAACGTTAAGACGCATAACGCGTACGTAGGTTGATGTATACACATATTTGACGCTATGGCTGTACAGATGTTTATTCCCTCGACTATACTTACTCTTGTATCATAATTAAAATGACATCGTATTTCAATGAGCGTATTTCAGTTCTAATCTAGATCCATGATCATTCATTCTCATATGCTTACTGCGTTGAAATATAGGAAGCTCATTACGAGCGTTTATATCTGCTGAGTTGGCAACGTTGCATTTTTGTTAGTTTTTCTCGATTATTCCACAAAAATTAAATGAAAATTAATAATGTTGTCTGATAAAACACTTCTTAATAAGTTAATGTGACTACTCCAATAATTATACGTTATAGACTCATTTAAAAACCGGTCATAAACATGAATTCGTTTTTAAGGAATATAAAAGTCTATCACGAATAATCATTGGAGTATACACATTAACTTATATATTAAGAAGTGTTCTATCAGAAAACATTTTTAATTTTCATTCAAATTTTATGGAATAATCGAGAAAAACTAACAAAAATGCAACGTTGCCAGCTCAGCAGATATAAACGCTCTTAAAGCCCGCCTTCCCACTGCTAGCGCAGCAGACTTCGCACTAACTCCATTCCACTTGCTGTGGTAGATAAGCATAAAGGTAATCACAGTCTACATAAGGTTGTTATTCTATTCTTACGGTCATGCATGAGCTTAAAAGGGTTTGTTCCACTACTCTGTTATTTAACGTGGCAGATATGGTGATGCGGTGATGCCATCTGTTATTTGTGAGAAAAAGGGATCACATTACAGCCATTTGTAGTAGAAAATAGTCCCAAATCATTCTACAGTTTGAACATTTTTTACATTCTACAATCAGGTGCAAAGATATCGACACGGCCAGCCACAAAAATATGTATACCGGCTGTGGCCTGTAATATGAGCAAATAATTAAAACATACCTATTCGTCAAACTGAACAACATTAGTTCAGCAACTTCTAAAAATAATTAGTTTTTTTTAATTTTTATTACCTACACTTTAAAAGATTATTCGAAGAAACAATGTAAACCAAAATACTTGATGTTTTTAGCGTGACAGAAAGGTGACAGACGACGTCAGTTGGGTTCTGGGATAGCGTACATTGATTACAGTATTTAATTCGTATGAATAAAGAAAAATCTAAAGACTTATTTTTAAAAGTCGCTGAATTAATACTAATTCTGTTCTGTTCAGTTTGACAAGCACGATCTGTTTTAATTATTTGCTCGTATTACAGGCCACACGCGGTAGACGGCTTTATGCACTAACATCATGGTCGTGTATACATATTTTTGTAACTTTGGCCATGTCGACACATGTCGATATCTTTGCACTTGCACAAGGGCGGCTGACACAAAAATGCAGTTGTCTCTTTCGGACGCCAACGTTAGGAAAATACGTATGTATCTTCGGCACAGAGGCGGCGAATATAACCCTTCAACAAAACAAATACGTGGCCTGGAAGGCGATGAGGGTAACTAGCGGCAATATCAAGTTGTCGACCTGCTCTGTTTTAGCCTCGACTAGACTCGACGCCGTCGCCGCCACTACCGTACGGAACACAGCATGTTCCTGGTCCAGAAAATCTGAAAATAAAAAGTTTCATGCTCCTCTTATGGTACTGTTCTGAGCTTTAAATAGACCAGATCCGGAGGCCGTATTGCCTAACACTCGCGATCGCTTTCACTGTCTCTCTACACACGCACACAACAAACATCACGCCTGTATTCCCAAATGGGGTAGAAGAGGGGTAGAGAAAGCCTTGACAGAGCACACACAACGTTACCGCTTCGGAGCCAATTTAGCAATTTAAGATTTAAGTTTAAAGTTTGACAAAAAGGTACAATAGTGACAGGTTGCTAGCTTGTCGCCTACGGTATACCTCAACCTATAATCCACACTGTTGAATTAGGAGACATAAATCTGTAATGACAGTCGTGTGTATGTAATAAATAAATTAAAAAATATATATATCCTTGGTCGCCTCTGACGACATCCACAGAAGAAATGAAGAGGTGTAATTCTAACCCAACACCACATGGGGTATCTCTTTCTATACTCCTCCTAGAGAAGTGGTAAAAGCGATTGTGATTCAGAGTTTAAAGAGAATAAGGCCTCTGGACAGAGTAAATAGTATGTAGGGACATCTCCCTCGTCCTTGTCTATCCCGTCACATAAGATGAATATAAGGCGAAGGCTAGACGTGCAATAATACTGCGACCCATCCTTATGGTTTTCAATCTTACATTTCTTACTTCATAAACACCTACTCATATTTGTCAATATACAATGCGGTGGACTATGTGATAGATAAATATATGTATACCACAATATTTATTGTACATCTAGCCTTCGCGTATTACGAAAGGAGAGCTAACTTACCAAACGTTACAAGCCCATAGACAGTTACGATTTGTGACAGGATGTTGAATAATGTGCCTTCCATTGTTCTATTACTACCTGAAAAAGAAAGTACGAAATTGGGTTATTCCACAATCATTTAGTAATTTAAATGAACTGAAATTTATTTGCTTGAGACATGGTTATTATTAAGGCGTAACGACATACATACATGAATGTAAAAAAATACGTTTAAAGTTTATTTTATAAATAACTATATCTGATTCTCGTTTTGTAATGTCACCGTATACCGACTGAGAACAGTATACTGACTTGAGCAGGGTACAATGTCACAGTATACCGACTGAAGCACAAATACCGACTGGGCACAGTATACGGACTTGAGCAGGGCATAATGTCACAGTATACCGACTGAGGCACAAATACCGACTGGGTACAGTATACTGACTTGAGCAGGGTACAATGTCACAGTATACCGACTGAGGCACAAATACCGACTGGGCACAGTATACGGACTTGAGCAGGGCATAATGTCACAGTATACCGACTGAGGCACAAATACCGACTGGGTACAGTATACTGACTTGAGCAGGGTACAATGTCACAGTATACCGACTGAGGCACAAATATCGACTGGGCACAGTATACGGACTTGAGCAGGGCATAATGTCACAGTATACCGACAGAGGCACAAATACCAACTGGGCACAGTAAACAGACTTGAGCAGGGCACAATGTCACAGTAAACCGACAGAGACACAAATACCGACTGGGTACAGTATACTGACTTAAGCAGGGTACAATGTCACAGTATACCGACTGAGGGACAAATATCGACTGGGCACAGTATACGGACTTGAGCAGGGCATAATGTCACAGTATACCGACAGAGGCACAAATACCGACTGGGCACAGTAAACAGACTTGAGCAGGGCACAATGTCACAGTATACCGACAAAGGCACAAATACTGACTAGGAACAGTAAACAGCCTTGAGCAGGGCACAATGTCACAGTATACCGACAGAGGCACAAATACCGACTGGGTACAGTATACTGACTTGAGCAGGGTACAATGCCACAGTATACCGACTGAGGCACAAATACCGATTGGGTACAGTATACTGATTTGAGCAAGATACAATGTCACAGTATACCGACAGAGGCACAAATATTGACTGGGCACAGTATACTAACTTGAGCAGGGTACAATGTCACAGTAAACCAATTGTGGCAGAGATACTGACCGAGGCACGGTATACTGACTTGACCAGGGCACAATGTCACAGTAAACCGACTGAGGCACAAGTACTGACCGGGGCTCACTATACTGACTAATTTAAGTCTTGGCACTAGCCACACGAACAGGTGTACACACTGACCGGGCCACAGGCGCTCCCCGTAGCGCGAGCCGAACCAGCTGGCGGCGGAGTCGCCGACGCCGGCCGCCAGCACGCCGGCCAGCCGCTGCAGCGCGGGCGCGCCGCGCGGCACCAGCCACAGCGGGCCCGCCAGCCCCACGTATAGGTAGATCGGCGTCATCGCGAACGCGCCGCAGTCCTGCAAGTATAGTACAACATTTCTACAGATGACCAGATAGCATAGTGGTTACAGAACCTGAAGAAGCTCTCGGATTCGATCTGCGCTCGGGGCAGATATTTGTATGAAAAATAAGAATTTTTGTTCTCGAGTCCACATTGTTTAATACTATATTAAAGTATGCCTATCCATGAGTATCCATTTCTTAAATGGTTCTGGAAAACGTATATGTGTACAGATACGAAATTCTGCACGTGTTTGTTTGTTTGTTTAAACTCTTTATTGTACAAAAAAGAAATACAAAAATAACACACAAAAGAAAGTGCTAAGTACAAATTAGGTGTGTTCTTTATACTTACAACTTAAAAGACAACTACAATATAAATTTTGAGAATTCAAACGGAAATTAAATAAATAAAGTAAATAATAATGGGGGAGGCCTATGTCCAACAGTGGACGTCCTACGGCTGAGATGATGATGATGAAGTAAATAATGTGACTATATGAATGAATGTTACCTTCTCATCACTGTATATGAGGAACGCTGATTGCAGTGCTGATGAAATAGGCTCAATTTTAGATAACCGCAGTGCCTGTAAAACAATGATAAAATTATCCAATAACAGTAACTAACAATTTAATTAGAGGTATAACTATATAAATACATGACATGAAATTTCAATAAAAAGTGTATTCAGTTCTTTCCAAATTTATTCAAAATTATGTTATTTTTTTAACCGAACCAAGCTTTCAATCTTTCCCAATCTCGATCTAAATACCTACCGAAAGCTAACAAGGCTGGCAACCGATAATTACTTTTCTTGAGTTGGTACTACTCATGGGTGGGGTGGTGCTGAACATTTCTCATCAGATAACCCGCATACTCACTTGCCTCCCTGTCATGATAAAAAAAAACTCGATCTAGGCCAAAAAGAGCCGAGATTATCGGTTTGTTCTCTCGACGTGAGTTCTGTCTGTCAAACGAGGACGTTGTATATTTATAGCCCTAGTCGCTGCGACCAACTAGTGCAAAGAGAATTCTCCCCAGCAACAGTGTGAACACACAGGCCAAAATTCCTACAAGAATTTCTCAAGTCTCAGTGTCAGCAGAGTTTGAAAATCATTTTACACACCTCAACAAGAATAAGCAATCCCAGCCCCAGCCCCGCTGCTAACTTCATGAGACTGATGTCATAGAGGACACCCGATGCAAACACAAACGCAGCCATTATGTGGAACGCTTTGCGTGTCGTCGTAGTGGCTTTTACCGCCATGTTGGTACGTATGTATAGTAGGATTACAGCCACAATCACTAGGAACAGCCAAAAACCTATCAGCTGTCTCTGAAACAGAATCATTCACAATAGGTTAATAGATGGATACTATAGAGCACATAAAAGAGCAGAAGGGTCAGCATTTTTTAGGGTTCCGTAGCCAAAATGGCAAAAAAGGAACCCTTATAGTTTCCCCATGTCTGTCCGTCCGCGGCTTTGCTCAGAATATCAATGCTAGAAAGCTGTAATTTTGCACGAATATATATGTCAACTATGCCGACAAAACAGTACAATAAAAAATTCAAAAAACATTTTTTTAGAGTACCTTCCCATAGACGTAAAGTGGGGGGGGTAATTTTTTTTCTCATCCAACCTTGTAGTGTGGGGTATCGTTGGATAGGTCTTTATAAATCATTAATTCGTTCGCAAAATATTCAACTTTAAAGCACAAATTTTCATTAAAACCGAGCGTCCCCCCCCCCCCCTCTAAAATCTAAACCGGTGGGAGGAAAAATTTGAAAAAATTCAGGATGTTAGTAAGTATATCAAACTTACAAGGAAAACTATAAACGTTAAGTTTTCTTGAGAATTATTAGTAGTTTAAGAGTAAATAGCAGCCTAAGGTATAAAATATACCTAAACTTGGAATATTCCATACAAAATGCAAAATCCTTAGAAAAATATGACTTAATTTTTTTTCGTCATGGCTACGGAACCCTATTTCGGGCGTTTCCGACACGCTCTTGGCCGGTTTTGTGGTATTTTCTTCATCATTACCGGTTCAGTTTCAATATTTGTTAAAAACTTTCACCAAATACTCACCCTTTTTTGATTCATAAATATAAAATACAACAATCTCGGTAAGCAGTCCCCTCCTAGTAACACATGTAGTTCCACCAACTCCAGCAGAGCGGCTGCTCCGATAATCTGTCCAAGGACCACTAGGGTTCTTTGCTCTTGTTTCAAATGACAAAGAGCTGTAACAATTAATCCCACTGTTGATAACACTGTCTGAAAACACCCAATGAGTTTCACTGAAATTATGACTAGATTTTACCTCTCAATACGTTTACTCTAAGATTAAACCTCTTCTATTTCCTTTACAACAAAGTTTGGTCCGACAACCACTCTTATTTAATTTTAATGATATTGTTCTTAATATGTCCAGTTAAACGCTTATAGTACAGTCTAGGGCAAAGATATCTACATGGCCAAAGTTGTAAAAATATGTATACACAGCCTTAATGTTAAGTGCATAAAGTCTTCTTTGTTTTTTCTATTTTTTTTTGAGGAGCACCTGTGTGACTATGCCAGCCTCATTGAAAGACTCAATGGCTACATTCATCAAACACTCTATTGCGATGTCCAGATTACCTGGCTGCAAAGGAGTGCTTGATGAACTTGTAAATTCGTACTGCATCTTCCAATACCGGACAACTCAAAATAATATTCACTGCACCATTGGACAGGTCCAAATCACTCAAATCAAATACCTCTCACGGCCATCCTTAGTCACTACACACTCCACCAAAAAATGTATTAAGTCCTCAATCTTATTACAATCCGTGCACATTGGGGATTGGACTACTTTCATCATATTTAAAAATTTATTTAATGGAACATGACCTGACCGAACTCGAAAGCCTACACAAGTAAATCCCTGGGGAGGCTGATACAATTAAACCAGGGCACTCGGAAAATTTTGTTCTGCACTGTGTTGTACCAGATACCTTTTGTTTTAGATATCAAATTGAATGACTCTTGCCACATATCTAAGCATAAAGTCTTGTATACATATTTTTGTAACTTTGGCCATGTCGATATCTTTGCCCTTGACTGTACTTGAATTACACTTTATTCAGTTAGGGA
This sequence comes from Choristoneura rosaceana, assembly GCA_037349165.1. Classification (NCBI taxonomy): domain Eukaryota; kingdom Metazoa; phylum Arthropoda; class Insecta; order Lepidoptera; family Tortricidae; genus Choristoneura; species Choristoneura rosaceana. The sequence goes on from JAZBNJ010000002.1 coordinate 2,914,538, forward strand.
GCTGTGCTTGCATGCATACATGGGAATGCATGTGTCCAGGTGCATACCTAGCTTCTGGCCTAGGGGGGCAAGTCAGATTTTTTAAGTCAGATCGCCCGCTTTTGTTTTGTCATACACACTACACAGACACCTACATGAAACACAAGGTATATGTGTGTAGGGCAAACACCAGCAAGGGATTCTGTCATAGGTAAACAGGGTATAATGTATTGTAGAACATACAATTTCCAGGGGGGGCAGCTGCCCTCCCCTGCCCCCCCTGCATACGCCCATGTGTGCGACTATGCTACATCAATCACTTTTTATTATAAAAAGCAAGAGCATTCTACCCACTTAATTATAATGTGTATGTCAGTTCTCATTAGTTGATTAGTGCTTGTAAACTAACACTATGGATTTTTAGGTCCGAAATAAATTTTTTAATTTGAATTAATTCCATGTAGGTAAGCCCCACTCACATTTGGCTCGAATAATCATCACATTGGGCTGTTTCACCATCCACTAATTAGTTTTAACTGATGGTTAAATGTGATGCTATCTCTGTCTATTCGAACAAAACAAATAGCGATGGCATCACATTTAACTGTCAGTTAACACTAATCAATGGATGGTGAAACAGCGCCTTAAAATTCCGCCATAGGTACTCATTTTTATCATCATCTTACTCCACCTCATCTCACCATTCCAGTGGAAAAGCACCTTTGAGTTTTTAGCGAGTTTCGTTTTAACATTATACTCAGCACAGATTATAAACAGTATGGAAAAAATTAACTTACAACAATCGCAACATTGATTAGGTCCATTTTAACATCTTCACTTAAATACCAAGTGTAATTGGCTACTACCACAGTACTTGATATCACAACGGCTTGTGCAACAATCATCGCTTCCCCTATAGTAAATGTCTTTGGATATGCCAGCGATCTCCGGAGTACTTCATTAAAAATAAATGTAGGGGGCAGTGTGAACATTGCTGCGAAGAGCATATCTAAAAAAAAATATCCTATTAATATCATAAATCGTCACTACTTCGAAAAAATCTCATATCTCAAAACAATATGTCAACAAAATTGATCCTTGAAAAAATCCCTTACAAACCACAAGCTACACTAATATGCAAGGACAATAATATACAAGTTTTGGAAATGGCCAATAAAAATTATCCCATAAAATTTTGGGAAATCCTTAAGTAAGTCTACCAAATTTTAAGTCTATATCTGCAGTTATTCAGTAAAGTTAACTTATTTAAAGTTACCTTCTCTAACATAGCAGTACACCAGCAAAGATCCTATGAGTCCAGATGGTAGGCAACCGCCCCACAAACTATCCCTTAGCACTAAACAACATACAGACATAAACAATATGAACAATATGCAATAACATGATAGGCCTATGGATAAAAAGGTTGCCAGCCTGTAGAGTTGAGGCACATCATACAGCTTGGTGTACAGGAATAAAATTACTGGCAGGAGAATGAAACACCATAGCCCATTGGATTTTGATGGTCTGAAAAAAGTTGAATTTGATTAATAATGTTTCAATGTTCTATGAAAGATGATGTATTTAAGTGTTTAAAGATAACTAAATTACTTATCACTTGTTGCCCCTTGGACTTAATTAAAGATAATCTAGCATAGCACTCACCTCGTTTCTATTGTAGCAGTTCGTAAGTTCGATGTTATAAGTTTGTCTACAGACAGAGATACCTCGTAGATAGTTCTAAAATGCCTTAAGCAGTTCTCGTCTACCTTATTGTATATGTGTCTAATATTGCTACCCATTTTAAATACTTTTGAAAAACTTTATTATTTATTACATTTAGAAGAACCTAATAAAATAACTCGCAAGCACATACATACGTGCGGTAATTTTTTTTTTCTAGTTTTGATTTGACGTACCGTGACAGTGACAGTTTGTAAGCGTTTTGTTGCAGCCACAGCTGATAATTAAATATCGATAGTCGATAAAACACAATAGTTAATCCCTCGTGACAATTGACATTTTATATGCATTTGATTTTTGGGGTGGACATGGTAACACTCTTTCTCGGCCCGGATAATACCGATATGGAAATACCAACCCTGTCTTTCGTGTAAACGCCCATAGAAGCTCATGGCTACCACGAAATTCGAAAATCGAAGTTCGTATCGTAGCATCCCGCCTACGCTTATGTTATTTAATACGAAAGTGAGAGGGATGGTTCGATACAAACTTAGATTTTCGAATTTCGTAGTAGCCCATCAGAAGGGCTACTCCAAAACACAAAATTCGAAGTTCGTATCGTACCATCCCTCTCACTCTCGTATTAAATAACATAAGCGTAGGCGAGACGGTACGATACGAACTTCGATTTTTGAATTTCGTGGTAGCCTTGCAGTTCCTATTGGCGTGTATACAAAAAACAGAGTCTGTATTTCCATATCAGTATTTTCTGGGCCGGGAAAGAGTGTCACCCAATTTTTGCTATGAAAATTCCGCTCCTTGGTAATCGTAAATATTTTTTATTACTTATTTAGTTGCCGGCCGGTGTGTAGTAAGGATAACGCGTATCAATTTAGTACAAAATGCTGCGAAATATTAGTAAAGTGGTTCTTCAAAGAGCGAAATTCTCGACAGCCGCCGCGCCAGCTCCTCAAACTAACCCGGAAATTCTTTATACTGGCGTAAGTAACTTTTTATAAATAAAAGTTTATTCATAGAATTTATGAAGGCCGTTTAGTTTACCAAAGTTTGTGCGAAGTCACCATTATTACCAGAACTAGTTTATAATTATAAGCTTACTAGTCAGTCTGTGATTATAAGCTGGGTGCTAAAGCTAATAACACCGGAGGTGTACGTATTGTATGTATGTGGCTACGAAGAATGTGGTCACGAAAATAACATATTTCATTTGTTGGCCACTATTTAATAAAAGTTACAACTTACAAGGGCTACAATTCTTTTACATAATTTTCTCTTTTTGTATGAGAAACTTGACAATTAATAATTTAAAATTGTAGTACTTCCATGTGGAATTTGGTTTTTTGCTATCTTATCCCGCAGTTTTTTCGCAAAGAAGCGGTATCTTCTGTATTCACCTAATCTCTCTCTCTCTCTAAGATTCTGGCCGATTTCGTCTAAGGCAACAGCTTCAAAGTCAAAAAAATCGAATTTCATATCGCACCATCCCTCTCACTCTCGTATTAAATAATATAAGCATATATAAGTGTCAGAGGGATGGAACAACACGAACTTCGATTTTTGAGTTTTGTAGTAGCCTCACTGAACTCATTTTGATTTTTGATAAAAAATAGGTACTTCTTCATTTCTTCGTAAATATTCTTTATTTATGTTGCTTGGAATCACACTGTTTACACTTTCTGATACTTGCTCCTGATACTTTATTTTACACTGTCAAGGAAAATCAGTAACCGTAAACAATTATTTTACCGGTCTTGATAAATATAATACCTATATATTTTAAAGTTTTGAGCATGTTTAGCAATATACAAATATGTTTATCAACATTTTTTTTTCTGATTAGATTAGTTTTTGGACAGTCATTTTATTATACTTGTGCATACTTTAGATTATTTGTGTATTTTTTTAATTATTTTTTAGGCAAGCTAAATAATGCGCCATATAAATTTGCCTAAAAGTTCATTACTTAATACTCAGTTTTGACGCATTATTGAGATAATTTTTTTTGCCTTATCTTTACGTTACTCCCGTATTGTGTTCGAGTCGCTTAACGGTATAGTGCCTATTCAATTATTGGTATTATACTTTTATAGGTTTTGTGGCAATGAACTTTTAGGCAAAGTTAGGCGGCGGAAGGTATACCTACATATTTTATCCAGTATCTCTTTGTAACAGAGACTTGACTTGTTCTCTTACTGACTTTTAATTGAGTGCATCTATGAATCAGCTTGTGTTTTCGTCTGAAATATATAATTAGGTTCAGTGATATTATCATAAAGAATATTTTGGTTAAATGAAAGCATATTTTTCAGCTGTTCATAAACAATGAGTGGCTGAAATCTTCAGATGGGAAGACCTTCCAGACCTCCAACCCAGCCAACGGCAAGGTGATTGCGGACATCCAACAGGGCAACAAGTCTGACATAGACCAGGCTGTGCAAGCTGCCAACGATGCCTTCAAGTAAGATCAAGTTTTACCTGACTGCTTAAAGGAGGGTTAAGTTTTTCGAGCGTATATATGGACAGAAGCCGATAGAAACAAATAATCCTATCCAAATGTAGACCGCCCGTGGATGACCACAATCCTCAGTCATGAGGGAATGACCGGAATGGATGGATAGCTATATATGTCTATTTTCTTGGTCCTCTGTGTAGCCTTAATGACTGGACTATTTAACATACGAGGTTTCTTATTCATCAATACTGTTGGAGTGACAATATTTAAAAATGATGCATGTGAAAAAAATGAAAAGTTTTTTTATACATCAACATGTGACGTAATTTCAACGAATGTTTTTCTGGCAATTGAAATAGCGATGCAGGTGTTTTCTGAAATTCGGTCGCGTATCTTCAACCATCATTGACCACAAACATAATAAAATAAGTTAAGTTAAAACTCTTCTACGAGCCCTATATCCTAATGAGGGATAACAGGATCACATCATCATCATCATCATCATCATCATCATCAAGTTAATAGTGACATCGATCACTTCATCATAGACTTATTTCTCATACAGGCTCGGTTCCCAATGGAGGAGAATGGACGCGTCGCAACGTGGCGTCCTGCTCAACAGGCTCGCCAATTTGATAGAGAGGGACGCTGTTTACATCGCTGTAAGTTTGTTTTAACTATCATCATCAGCATCGTCTAAAATACACGAGTCTTGGTCGTTTAATATGTATTTAAGTCTGTATTTACATATTGAAACTAATTATTAAATAAATATCTTATTATTATCTATAAAAAGTATGTTTATCCATTGCCTTTAGTATCCATAGTACAAGCTTTGATTAGTTCGTGACTAGGTCACTTGGTGTCCATTGACCCATGATTATTTGGGCGTTTTAAAAAAAAAAGTGTAACCTTTCTTTTCTTTTGAGGCAAACTGAGTGAAAAACTCGGCGTGACAAAACTGACTCATAAAATTTCGTATGAAAAACTGGGGACATTTTTTTAAACGATCCGAATCGATTGTGCTCTTGATTTTGAGTAGGAACCATATTTTTTCCAAAACTTCAAAAAAACGGAAATGGAACACTTTTTTATTGAAAACTTCCATTTATTTATTTATATTATTTTGTTCATGTGGTACAAACCGCCTGACCCGTTTCTCGTTACCACAGAGTCTGGAAACCCTGGACAACGGCAAGCCGTACCAGGCCAGCTATTTCCACGATGTACAAGCTTGCATCAGGAGCCTGCGTTACTACGCCGGATGGGCCGACAAGAACCATGGTTACACGCTACCCGCTGATGGCAATTACTTCGCGTACACCCGCCCTGAGCCTGTCGGTGAGTGGGAATAGTAGATTGATAACCAAGGGTGGAAAGTGACCCATTTCACCGAGATATTTCTGGCGCTCGAACGAAGTGAGAGCGCCAATAGTTCGAGGGGAAATGGGTTATTTCACCCGAGTTAGACACTCTACTTTTCATTTCGACTGTGAGGAAACTAAAATACTACAAAAAAACGAGAATAATAATAAATTGAATTTACTTAAACCTATCCAACCTCCAGCGGTACCTTTTCGACTGGCCACTTGCCATGGCCGACTGTAAAAAAAAAATCGAGTTGGTTACGACGTGCATCTAGATGGCAATGCCGAAACGTGAAAAAAAAACACATTGACGTAACTCAATTATCTTCGATGTCGTGGCTAGTATAAATAAATGTACAAAATTATATAAGTTATAATTACGATATAAATTAATAAGATATAAATAAATTAAATTTATTTATATCCAACCTCCAACCTTTTCATACATTACTTTACTCTTTGCATACTGGCCACTTGCCGCGGCCGACTAGACTGTAATCGAGTTGGCCACGCCACGATATGACCAAAGAGCTTATAATTATACAAAACTGGGGGTTGCACGCCGAACCAAGAAGTTTGACTTTTATTACGGATGTTCGGCGTTCAACCTCCAGTGTTGTAGGTATATAATGTTCTTGGTCACGACTTACATCTAGATGGCCATGCCGAAACGTGAAAAAAATGCCTATCATGGCATTATGGCGGGCAGCAGAATAGAGGAAAAATTTAAAATGTTGATATTTTGTAATTTCGAAAAAAATAGACCAATTGTAGAATGTTTTTAATGTGAACCTGTTAAGATCGTAATAAACATGTCGTTTAATGTATAGCTGAATTTAGATTACTGAAAAGCTTTTATTTTAATAATATGACGTAACTCAATTATCTTCGATGCCGTGGCTAGCCGAAAAATTAAAAAAAATTTACTTTCCACCCTAGAGGAGAAAACGCAATTTTCCACCCGTCTATCTACCCATGAAAATTAAACTTTCCGAACAGGAGAGATGAAAAGAAAATGTTTATTCGGCATATAAACAAAGTAACAAAACAAGATAAAAGATTGATTCAACGTTTTAAACTTTTGTGATTCTCACTCATAGTCAAAATACCACCAACGGGACTTATCACGCTAACACACACAAGTAATATTTACCTCGACGTTTCGGCAACATTGCAGTCGCCGTAGTCACGAGTAGACTGAAGTGTGGGGTGTCAAGTATGTATGTAAACTCTTTATTGCACATAAAAATAAAAATATGTAAACACAGAGAGGAGAACAAAGGCGAGCTTATCCCTAAGAAGGGATCTCTTCCAGCTCTCTTCAAGTCAGCCTAGCAGCGCGAGTTCTTCGAACTACCCGCACTTGATCACTAATAATACCGGCACTCGAACTACCCGCACTTGGTCATTTTTATTTGTCACGGCGACTGCAATGTTGCCGAAACGTCGAGGTAAATATTACTTGTGTGTATTAGCGTGATAAGTCCCGTTGGTGGTATTTTGACTCTGAGATTGATTCAAATCTTTGCTACCCCTCATGGGACACCGTTTTACTCTCGGGTGTAATTACTACTTTCGTGCAATACTTGATTAAGAGACTGCGCTTCTACCTACCATGATTGGGCCGACAACAAACAGGGGACACACTACCTGCTCACGGCAATTATTTACATATAAGTAGCTCATTAACTCTATATTTTTAGGCCCAAGCCCGACTCAAATAGAGGATTGTTATAAGTCTGATACCAATGTCAGTCTGTCCGTCCAGTCTGTGTGTATGTCTTGCTACGTGTGACATCGTAGCTCTCAAATGAATGGACCGATTACGATGCGGGTTTCCTTGCGGCGCATCTTGGTCATGTTTCAATAGAATGGGTTCAACCATTTTTTTTGAGATAAGTTTAAAACTTTGAAATGGGGTTTTTCAACCATTCTACATAAGTTGGTTAGGTTATCGAGACATTAGTTAGTTATTAGTTATCGAGGTCTCCCTTTTTCCCCGCGGACTCCAATAAATACTACATAACTACTTCTTTTTGCTCTTTTTAATACCTTTTTTGGTGGGTGACTCAATAGGTATGTTGTCGTTATCACAAATGAATAAAACTTCTGGTTAATACTCGCCCATGGAATCCCCATAGGTAGGTAGCACAGATATAGATTACACTAGATTACGCAAATGCATCTACTTCGCGTGTCCGAACCCCGACCAAACGTCGGGGTTGGCCCCATACAAAGACTGACCGATAACTGACTAATCATTTGCAGGTGGTAGGACCTTGTGCAAGGTCCGCCCGGATTGCTACCACCATCTTGCTCGCTAATCCTGCTGTGAAGCAGCAGTGCTTGCGCTGTTGCGTTTCGGCGCGGAGAGTGAGACAGCCGGTGAAATTACTGGCACTTGAGGTATTCCAACTTAGGCCTCTAGGTTGGCAACGCATCTGCAATATCCCTGGTGTTGCTTGTTTGCCTTTCCAGTCGAAAAAAAAATCATGACTAGTGACTGACTCGAGACTCACGGCGCGGATGGGCGGCGCATTGGAATCGATTTTGCGCGGCCGTTGAGGAATTCAGATCGGTATTCCGCTCTTGTTTGAGACATCACAGTAGATATAAAAAAGTGACACGGTTGGTTTTCATACAGATTGAGTTGTTTGCGTTTTCTAGTGTAATCTATATCTGTGGCAGGTAGACTAATAAGATATCTACACGATTAACCAGTGTTTAATCAGCCCGTAGGTTTAGTTAGTTCACAGAACGGCTAATTAAATATTTAATGCACTGTTTGAAGAGTCCGCCCGCAGCCTCGTATTGAAATTCGAGAATGTTCTTTTATTAAAATGTGTCCATGTAAAATTGATTATCTTCACTTTACATTACGTTGTGAAATTACTTTATTGTTAAACAATAACATATCGTCACTACTTTTAAAAATAATCGTATCTCAAAATAGATAATTTTCTGAGGAACTTTATGAACATTATGGCAAGGTTCAATTTTGTTGACTTATTATATTAGATACGAGGTTTTTTCAAAGTAGTGACGATATGCAGCTGTTCCACCGTTAACGATATTTCTTGGTATTAGACTGCGTTTCCACCACATTTGCGAGGAATGTGTTCATGAAGCAATAGAAACGCTTAAATTACCTATCCACGCTCTGCTCAGTTTTCCACTAAAGCTGTGCTGTGCAAGGTGAGTTGAATGAAATGTTTCTATTGGTTTTTGAAAAACACATTCCTCGCAACACATCCTCGCACATCCCTGGTGGAAACGCAGCTTTAAGCGTTTTATCGGCGACTTCGTCCGCGTGAATTTCGTTCGAAAAAGATTTAAATTTTGAAACAAATATTTAAATATGTATTCAAATCCACGGCAGAATTAGGCCCAGTACTTCACAATCCTAACTTTTCACAGTTCCAATTCTTCACGATCCCAGTTCTTAACGGTCCCAATTCTATATGAGTAAGACGGTTTTCTTGTATCTCCTATAAATTTAATTTGCCCATAAGGGGCTATGTCTTCTACGGGGCTACGGCACTGGTCCCACCGGCGGCGGCTACAAACTATTAGCGAGTAAAACTGTAAACTACAAACGAGTGGGCGAGAGGCGAGAAGCGAGTATAGTTTTGCTAGTTTAGAGACGCTCGGCTATAAGCGAGTGTTTGCGTGCGACGGGCGATTACTCGCTGCACTAGCTCAGCCGGGGGGCTATTCGCCAATGACCTATACGATGTACAGTCGAGGTCGAATATAGTTAGTGTTTAAATTTGTAACTAAGGGACCCCATACATCCCTGTATTATTTTTTTTTTTTGTTGTAATTTTTTGTTAAATTGTTTACTGTAGTTTTTAAGTATTTTATTTGTAATTATTTTATTTTGAAAAAATGACTTTCTGCCAAGTTTCTTGCGGCGCATTCTTCTTGGCAATGATGGTCTTTCCGAAAGCGCTGGTAGTTAAAAAAAAATGACGTGTAAAAGTGCCCATTGCGGCCTATTTACTGAATAAATGATTTGAATTTAAACTTGAAAATACATTTTCACCACACTAGCTAGTTTGAACTCACTGTATTCATTTCTGAAATAATTAATTTTTTGCATCCAAATTTTTCTTGTATGTTTGTTGTGTTGTTGTTTTTTTGTGTATTTTTAAAATATTCCTTTTTTTCTTCCGTCTCTTCAAAATTGCCACTGCCACTACACACACGCTTTTATAAAATACATCATCATCGTCATCCGAACTTGACAACAAAGATAGTTCGTATGATTGTTTTAAATTCATTGTATATACGTGCACTCGCATCCACTTTGACAGGTAGAATGATCGCTCTGATCGCCAAGCAGGCTTCGGCGAGTACCGTTGAGCTAGTTTTATAGTCGATAGCTTATCGCTGCGGTCAACTAGTAAACAGTGGTCCCACCGCCAGCTATCGGCGAGCTCGGCGGTCAACTAGTAAAATTCTGTACTAGAAACAGATGACAATCGGCGGGCGGCTAGTAAACAATTGTATGGAATTATCGCTTACTCGCCGGGCGGTGGGAGAGTATCCTCGCCGGCAGTGTGAACAGCCAGCTATGAACTATAAAAATATAACTCTCTCTTTTATGTACACGGAAGCGATTATCTTTTGTTCGTTTCTTGGGCTAGAAAATAGCCGATAGCTCATAGCTTACTAGCTCGCGGTGGGACCAGTGCCTAATGCGTACGGCACTGGTCCCACCGCGAGCTAGTAAGCTATGAGCTATCGGCTATTTTCTAGCCCAAGAAACGAACAAAAGATAATCGCTTCCGTGTACATAAAAGAGAGAGTTATATTTTTATAGTTCATAGCTGGCTGTTCACACTGCCGGCGAGGATACTCTCCCACCGCTCGGCGAGTAAGCGATAATTCCATACAATTATTTACTAGCCGCCCGCCGATTGTCATCTGTTTCTAGTACAGAATTTTACTAGTTGACCGCCGAGCTCGCCGATAGCTGGCGGTGGGACCACTGTTTACTAGTTGACCGCAGCGATAAGCTATCGACTATAAAACTAGCTCAACGGTACTCGCCGAAGCCTGCTTGGCGATCAGAGCGATCATTCTACCTTTCAAAGTGGATGCGAGTGCACGTATATACAATGAATTTAAAACAATCATACGAACTATCTTTGTTGTCAAGTTCGGATGACGATGATGATGTATTTTATAAAAGCGTGTGTGTAGTGGCAGTGGCAATTTTGAAGAGACGGAAGAAAAAAAGGAATATTTTAAAAAGAATGACAAGAAAAATTTGGATGCAAAAAAATAATTATTTCAGAAAAGAATACAGTGAGTTCTAACTAGCTAGTGTGGTGAAAATGTATTTTCAAATTTAAATTCAAATCATTTATTCAGTAAATAGGCCGCAATGGGCACTTTTACACGTCATTTTTTTAAACTACCAGCGCTTTCGGAAAGATCATCATTGCCAAGAAGAATGCGCCGCAAGAAACTTGGCAGAAAGTCATTTTTTCAAAATAAAATAATTACAAATAAAATATTTAAAAACTACAGTAAACAATTTAACAAAAAATTACAAAAAAAAATTAAATAATAATACAGGGATGTATGGGGTCCCTTAGTTACAAATTAAACACTAACTATATTCGACCTCGACTGTACATCGTATAGGTCATTGGCGAATAGCCCCCCGGCTGAGCTAGTGCAGCGAGTAATCGCCCGTCGCACGCAAACACTCGCTTATAGCCGAGCGTCTAAACTAGCAAAACTATACTCGCTTCTCGCCTCTCGCCCACTCGTTTGTAGTTTATAGTTTTACTCGCTAATAGCTTGTAGCCGCCGGTGGGACCAGTGCCTACAAGTAAAAGTAAGTTCTTTTTTTAAAGGAATCCGCCAATGAGGTCAATTAGATGCTACAGCCCCGAATATTTTTATTGAACTAATTACTCTAAACCAAGGCTAGAATTTAGCGTATAACATAATAATTAATTTTGGGTTCTACTTTCATCCCGCTTACTATTTTTTTTTTTTTTTACTCTGTAGATAGGCCGCAATGGGCACTTTTACACGTCATTTTTTTAAACTACCAGCGCTTTCGGAAAGACCATCATTGCCAAGAAGAATGCGCAGCAAGAAACTTGGCAGAAAGTCATGAGTTAACTACTCAGAATTGGAACTTAACTCTAGTCCGCGCAAGCCATCCTTTAGGTATTATTATCACGCATGCGCGTTATGTAATGTATTTGTTCAACTGCGGCGATAATTCCGTCGGCGTTATAATGATATCGTGTAAAATGACCGTCAAAATATACATCAGTTTGAAATAAATCTTAGGTGTAGAACTTTTAGGTGTATTTTTACTTGGCGGGATTTTCTGTATTTGCAAATGCTTGCAATATCACTACAATTGATTAATGTTTCAACAGTCATTGCATTTTGCTATGTGACATGAAGGTCGAGTTGCATAGAAATAAATAAAAAAATAATGTATGAAAGTACAACTTAATGAATAAGGTAATAGCGTTAATCTGCCCCGTATATTAATAAATTGTCATAAATGTCATCATTACATCAACTTTTTAGACCTAAAATGCCTAAAATGTCACAACTAACACTGCCATGGTTCCACTATGTGAAAACACGGCGGCCATGCCGTACAAAATACGCGTTCTTGAATCTACATAAGCACGACGACGTCTGTACACGCGTCAATGTGTGCGTAAGATACACAGGGCTGACTATCGCAAAACTCTAGTACAGTACTAACAATGACATTTAAATGTACTTATATGTAGGTATGGCTTAGATAGTGCAAATAAATGTAATCGTTAATCTTACTTATTTATTTAAACCTATTTAAAATGTGTCTGTCTGTGTATTTAAGCATTATTATTTTTAATTACAATAGATATACAAGTGCAAACTTAAACGAATACGGTATTTGATAACTCCTGAATTCGCCATATCTTAATATTGTTATGAAAATATAGATATAAAGATTGTTTAGCGAAGAGAAAACTTAGTCGGTTGAGAATTGGATTAATAGTGATTTTTTGATTTGTTTAAATGTAGAGTTCAGTTGTTTATATTATAATAGCTTTTGCCCGCGGCTTCGCCCGCGTAGAATTTAGTTATCGCCTATTCCCCCGGGAACTATGCATTTTTCCGGGATAAAAAGTAGCCTATGTCACTCTCTGGCCCATAAACTATCTCTATGCCAAAAATCACGTTGATCCGCCGCTCCGTTGCGGCGTGAAAGACGGACAAACATACAAACACACTTTCACATTTATAATATTAGTATGGACAGATCTGCTACACCTTGAAGCAGTGAAAAAACTGGATATTCATAGATAGGGTAACCTACCTACAAATTTGTACGGGACCCTTGATACGCGAGTTCGACCCTCATTTAGGCGGCGTTTAAGGAAATTGAAATTATATGAAACTAGCTTATGCCCGCGACTTCGTCTGCGCGGATCTAGGTTATCGTGCGGTGGCGACATCTACCGGAATAAAAGGTATCGTATATTGATCCTTAGGGTTCAAACTACCTACATACCAAATTTCATCAAAATCGGTTCAGTGGTTTCGACGTGAAAGAGTAACAGACAGACAGACAGACAGAGTTACTTTCGCATTTATAATAATATATATAGTAGGGACTAGTAGGGATTGAAATTCAGCTACCAAACCTAATGTTTATACGAGCGAAGCCGCGAGGGAAGCCTATACATATAGTAACGAATGTTCCGACGACTCGATCTGCAATCTGAAATGATAACAATAAGATAGGGGTCTTGTAAACACGCAGATGTTATCACTTCGACCGTTTATCAGACGATTTGCAAGTTTTGCGAGCGCTACTAGCATTATCTATTACGTAAGTGCTTCAAAGGGCAATGTAACGTGTGAAATTGTAAATTATATTATCTTAGACATCAATGTGATTAAATATATCAGAAAATACTTGTTATGTTAGGTATATCGTATAAGTACATGTCGGTCCTTAACGGAATATTGCTCTCTTCCAATCAGGTTGATTGGTATAGAGAGATCCCTTAAGAATAATAATAAAAATATATGGTTTATGGCCACAAATATAAAATTAAATACTTATTAGATCAGAATAGTCCAGAGAGAAAAAAATTACAAATAACTGAAAAACAATAAAAAGAAAAGTACACTAAGTATGTAAATACTCTCAAAGGATATGTTCGCCTTTGTACATGTTTTTTTTATTTATTTTTGTACTCTTATCAACGTACTAGCGACCCACCCCGGGTTCTCACGGAACCTATAACTTAAAAATATAGGGACGCGGTTATGCTGATTGTCATATAATGCTAATGATACTAATCAAATCACCAAACATAATACTTAAACTTTATTTACTTACGTTCGTGGAAGTGTAAAATGTTTCGACCGTCAAAAATAAATATTGATAAAAAAAAAATTTTATTCGATTGGAAGGCAAACAGCAATTGGGTCTCCTGGTGGTAAGAGATCACCACCGCCCATAAACATCTGCAACACCAAGGGTATTGCAGATGCGTTGCCAACCTAGAAGCCTAAGTTGGAATACCTCAAGTGCCAGTAATTTCACCGGCTGTCTTACTCTCCGCGCCGAAACACAACAGTGCAAGCACTGCTGCTTCACGACAGGATTAGCGAGCAAGATTATTCTGGAATAGCACTACAGGCAATGCGTGCGAAGCCGCAAGTAAACACTAAGTACAGTCGAGTTCCTAAACTTGTGAGCAAAAATTTGATCAAAAATAACTGAACGAACACGACTCTATTGTCAACGACATAGAAGCCTGTTCAGATATTTTTGATCAAACTTTTGTTCACAAGTTTCTAAAGTCGACTGTACCATTAGTCCATCAGCCAAATATGTGATCTGCCACCTTAAAGTTGATAATCGTTTGCATGTAATAATGCCAATAGACGTGTTTGTCTCCAACAAGATGGAGCGACGACCTGGCTAAGATCGCGGGATCGCGGTGGATGCGAAAAGCACAAGACCGGTCTGAGTGGAGAGCCTTGGGGGAGGCCTATGTCCAGCAGTGGACGTCTTTCGGCTGACATGATGATGATGATGATGACGTGTTTGTCAACTTGAAAGTTCTACTTTAGCGACATATACATTTGATAGGAACTCGTTTAAAAATTGATAGACCACTTATTTGGCTGATGAGTGATGAGTATCTAATATAACGCCTGTGAAACTCGAGTGTCAATGAACTAAAAGAATTTCCTTGCTCACCCGCGACCTTACGATAGCTAAGCTTCTTTTAGTTCGTTGTAGTTTTTTCTTTTAGTTCATTCAAAGTCAAAGTCATAGTCAAAATCTCTTTATTCAATTTAGGCTATGATAAGCACTTATGAATGTCAAAAATCTACCACCGGTTCGGAAAAAACCTCTTCTGTTGAGAAGAATCCGGCAAGAAACTCAACGAGGTATTTTTTTTTTAAAACAGATTCACAATATTTATAAATGATATCTATATACTGATATATTGATATGGACCTCCGCAAAGTAACGCCTGATTCGATAAATTAGTCGAGTGTCAATCTGTGTTGCAGGCGTGTGCGGGCAGATCATCCCGTGGAACTTCCCGCTGCTGATGGCCGCGTGGAAGCTCGGGCCAGCGCTGGCGGCCGGCTGCACGCTCGTGCTCAAGCCCGCGGAGCAGACCCCGCTCACGGCGCTCTACGTGGCGCAGCTGGTCAAGGTAACAAGAAAGAAAGAAAGAAAGAAAGAAAGACGTTTATTCACATTCACAAAGACACACAAATACAACAACAACAAAAAAAAACAATAGACAGCAAACACAAACAAAACATAAAGGAAATTCAAAAATAAAAATATACGACTTTGTGTGTCCCCGCAAAAGTGAAACGGCCGCTGACTCAGCATAATGCTGAGGCGTTAGACGCCTGCAGCGCTGGTATTCTGTCAGTACCGTCTGTGACTCACGGAATGATACATAAATATACTAAACTTATGTGTAAATAAAATTAGAATTATTGTATAATAGATTTAATTTTAAGGAAACAAGATATAAATAAATAAATTATAATAAACCATAAGTAAAAAACAAAGGACAGATAAGAAATAATGCGTAATAAAAGGCTGGCGTACTTAAAGTGCTGGTTTAGCGAAATGATTTTTGGAGCGTCAACAAGTATTCCTTCAGCTTGCGCTTGAAGGTGTACTCACTAGACGCTCCTTGGATAGGAGGAGGAATATCATTCCAGCACTTGGACGCCGCAAACTTAAAACAACACGTAATACCTTGACAAGTTCGTATGTGACATATTTAATGAAGTAAATCGATTCTCTCGTTTTAAATCGAGTTTAGCTAGACTTGTTTCGGGCTAGCTCGTACCCCTTCTTGGAGCAAGTTGACCATGACGCCCCAGAGTGCCGCAGCGCACAAAAATTACAAGTGCTAAAATTTGACAAAATTGTAACATTTTTCCGTTCGAACTTTTCTCTGATTTGGAATTCCTCATGCTGGCCTGTGCATTCAGAATGGGGGCTATCGCGTATGAATTCGCCGCTAGAGGCGCTAGTGTAGCGTGAGGTCAACGAAATGTCAAATCTCATAGTTTTTTTGGGTGAGAATATTTTGCATTCTGAAATTAATTATGGCAATTATGCGATATAAGGGGCAATGAACGCCTGTAATTTGAGAAAGTTTTGTCTTTCAAAAACTTTTGTCCTCGTTTTTTACCGAACAAAACGGGATTACGCAGTACTGTGGTTGCTCGATATTTTTATGGTACTGTTTTAAGATGTATTAGATATGATTTTAATCTAAAAATTGTTTTCACGCGCGTTATAACAGACTTAAAAACCTCACGCAACAGTGGCGCCATCTAGTGAGATAAAAAACGATAGCCCTCATTGACATAAACGCGTGTGTATGTAGGTATTTACGGAATCCCGAATCGAAATTCCGAAACGGTATTCAGAGTATATGTGGGACAATACGGCAACAGGGTGTAATCTGTGATGTTGTTCCAGGAAGCAGGGTTCCCCGCGGGCGTGGTGAATGTAGTCCCCGGGTTCGGAGACGCGGGCGCCGCGCTCGTCGCGCACCCTAACGTCGATAAGGTCGCGTTCACTGGTAAAAACTTCGACTTAAACTTTTAAAAACTTCTATTTGTTTTTGGGTTTGGTGGTGGTACTGTTGGGACCGTCAATAAATCATTTTTCTTTCTTTCTTTCTTTATTTTCACATTGATGGAGTTGGAACGAGCTTTGGAGGCACTAAAAGTACTTGTTATATATCGTCACTACTTTGAAAAAATCTCGTATCTAAAATCAATATGTCAACAAAATTTAACCTTGTATGTAATGTCTGTAAAGTTCACTCAGAAAAATTATCTATTTTGAGCCATGAGTTTTTTTAAAGTAGTGACGATATACAATTATCTTGAAATCCATGTTGTAAATTCGATTTACATCTTTATGGATGTAAGTAAATTTAAAAATCGAATGATGCTCCTTTGTATTCACGAATTGGCAAACAAGGAGATTGTTATGCGTAATACTTACTCCAGTGCTAGGTGAATGTGTGAAAGCAAAAGAGCGCGAGGTCATTAAAAAAAAAACAAAAGACGGCTTGGCGCGACAAATTTTCTTCCGCTCTGTTACAAATTACGTATTCATTTATAACGGTTTTTCTTTATTTCCTCGCATTTGTGATGAAAAGTAGAGTGTTCAACTTAAGTGTAAGTGATCAATTACACCCGCGAACTATAAGCACCTTCGCTCGCTTTTCTCGCTCGTGCGCCTAAATATCTTGGGTGTAATTGAGCACTTACAACCCTTGTTTATCAATCTACTATAACTGGTCAAGTACAGGGTCCCCACTGCATGCCTTTCCTCTTTATCTCCACAAATTTTTGCTAATTTAAAAATCCATCATATCATGCAATGTTTTACACCCGTATTTATAGAGAAGTAAAGGCCATTACTTGAGTAAAAGTAATTACTCAAGTACCGATTTTTATTCTATAGTTGAGCTTTTGCTTGAAATTTAGTTGAAATTTGAACTGTCAAATGTTAGATTGCTTAGCCAAGTCATAGTCACCATTTTCTTTACTTAAGCATTTACTTAGCAACAAGTAATGACTCGTTTATAATACGGGTGTTAGACTATCGTATATTGTGGTCATTACTAATTGTATGGTTTAAATTCGGGTTTTTTTCTCGTGATCACGACGCATGCAGTCAGCAAAAAAGCTTGTATTTAAAATGATTTTTTTAACAAAAAATTAATCCTTCATCATCATGTCAGTCGAAAGACGTCCGCTGCTGGACATAGGTCTCTAAGGCTCTCCACTCAGACCGGTCTTGTGCTTTACGCATCCACCGCTCTTAAAACTTATTTAGTGTATGATTGGTTTTTTGGAATCTTTTTGTATTTTTTATTTCAATTCCAAATTTTTACTTTTACGGTCATCCCGTGAAACCTAAATTGAAAATACAAACCGAAACATAGATGCACAGAAAAACCAGAAAAATAAGACCAACACTGGAAATCGAACCCAGGTCCTCGGCATTCCGTGCCGCGTGCTATACCGCTACACCACTGCTGGTCAACGGCACAGACACGAATTTCCCCATGCATCACATAATATCTCAGCTTGTTTTCACTTTACTTTGTAACTTAAGCAGTTACCTAGCGCCATCTATAATGTCTAACTCATAGATGCATAGGGAAATTCGTGTCTGTGCCGTTGACCAGCAGTGGTGTAGCGGTATAGCACGCGGCACGGAATGCCGAGGACCTGGGTTCGATTCCCAGTGTTGGTCTTATTTTTCTGGTTTTTCTGTGCATCTATGTTTCTGTTTGTATTTTCAATTTTATTTAGTGTAACGAAATGTTTTCCCAGGCTCGACGGAGGTCGGCAAGCTGATCCAACGCGGGGCCGCGGACACGATGAAGCGCATCACGCTGGAGCTGGGCGGGAAGTCGCCCAACATCATCTTCGCGGACGCCGACGTGGCCGCCGCCGTCGAGCAGGCGCACCACGCGCTCTTCTACAACATGGGACAGTGCTGTACCGCCGGTCTGTTATACATCATCATCATGTCAGCCGAAAGACGTCCACTGCTGGACATAGGCCTCCCCCAAGGCTCTCCACTCAGACCGGTCTTGTGCTTTTCGCATCCACCGCGATCCCGCGATCTTAGCCAGGTCGTCGCGTCTGTTATACATAGACATAACTTTATTTCGACATCATCAAACTTAAAATAATAGGTACATAATTTACAGAAAAGAAAAACATTTCATGATGTCGAAAAGGTATTGACTCAGCATTACGATACACATATATAAATAAAATCCATACTAATATTATAAATGCGAAAGTAACTCTGTCTGTCTGTCTGTTACGCTTTCACGCCAAAACTGCTGAACCGATTTGGATGAAATTTGGTACAGAGATAGAATAGACCTTGGGAAAGGACATAGGCTATCTTTTATCGCGAAAAAGAGGCTTTAAGGGGTTAAAATAGGGGGTGAAAGTTTATATGGTGGAAGTTCGTCGCTGTCGAAGATAAAACTATGAATTTGGCATTTAGGCATTTAATATACTATCCATATCCATACTAATATTATAAATGTCAAAGTGTGTTTGTATGTTCGGATCGACATGATTTTTGGCATGGAGATAGTTTATGGGCCCGAGAGTGATATAGGCTACTTTTTATCCCGGAAAAATGCACAGATCCCGAGAGAACAGCGCGCGATAACCGAATACCACGCGGGCGGAGCCGCGGGCAAAAGCTAGTATAAATATAAATATCACGGGACAATTCACACCAATTGACCTAGTCCCAAAGTAAGCTTAGCAAAGCTTGTGTTATGGGTACTAAGCAACGGATAAACATAATTATACAGATAAGATACATACTTAAATACATATTAAACACCCAAGACCCGAGAACAAACATTCGTATTTTTCATACAAATATCTGCCCCGACACGGGAATCGAACCCGGGACCTCAAGCTTCGTAGTCAGGGTCTCTAACCACTAGGCCATCTGGTCGTCTAAGACATATACATATATCATCATCATCCCAGCCTATCTGGGCACAGGCCTCCACTCGGAATGAGAGGGCTTGGGCCATAGTTCCCACGCGGGCCCAGTGCGGATTAGGAACTTCACACGCACCATTGAATTGCTTCGCAGGTATGTGCAGGTTTCCTCACGATGTTTTCCTTCACCGCAAAGCTCGTGGTAAATTGCGCACATGAATTTCGAAAAAATCAGAGGTGCGAGCCGGGATTTGAACCCAAGACCCTGTTAGTAGAGGCGATAGGTCAAACCACTAGGCCACCACGGCTTTCTTCAGAGGCGATAGGTCAAACCACTCAGCCGGTCAGTTGTACGATATACTTATTCAGGGCGTCCCACGGCTATGCCACATGGAGGGAAAGTACCTTAAATATTGTACATGGAACATTTTACTGAAAGAAGACATTATTTTAATTTTAAAAACAATTTATACTGCATTCATAGATTTTTAAATAATTACATGGTTGAACCGGGAATCGAACACCCGCCACGCGAGAAAAAAAATACCCTGAAGCTTTATCATACCGATCGAAAGGCTTCATCATAAGATTTTTTTGCTAAATAACATAGTGTCAAAAATAAAAGGAAGACTATGAATTCGGGACAAATAAGATGGCCGCCGAGATCTCCAGGTCTAACCCCGTTAGATTTTTTTATGGAGTTATGTAAAAAAAATAATTTACAAAAACCAGTATGAAAGTGTCCACGAGCTACAAACAACTTAGACGTATTATTCTAAATATCCACCATAACAAGATCAAAAAATCGACAGGGAATGAAATAATCAAAAGAGTGCGACATTGTATTCAACAGCATGGGGCTCATTTTGAGCATTTGTTAAATTGATTAATTTTGTAATAAAAATGTTAAAATTATTAGTATTTTTGTCTACCTGACATCGCCTCGCCTTTTAGTTCGTGGTTGCCACTTGAGAACCTTTGTTCTCTAACGGTCATCTGTGCTTCCACTACCACTTCAACTTATTCCTCGATATCGGTGACTAGTTTTACAGCATACCTTGTGTGACTCTTGAGTCTGTCCAAATTATAAACAGAAAACCTATATTACCAGGGCCGCATTTAGAGGTGCGGAGGCCTTGGGGCAACAAAGGAGTGGAGGCCAATGAGGGCCTTTTGATATTTTACTGATTGCCTTATTGAAGTGAAGAAATATACGAATTGTTGTTTCCCAGTATTTACTTGTCGGAATTTGAAAGTTTTTTTTTTCTATGTCTCTATTGTGGGGGCCCCTATTTTGTGGAGGCCCCGGGCAGTTGCCCCCTTTGCCCTCCCCTAAATCCGGCCCTGTATATTACTTGTAGGTTCCCGTACGTTCGTGGAGGACAAGATTTACGACCAGTTCGTGGAGCTGGCGGCCGCGCGCGCGCAGAAACGCATCGTCGGAGACCCCTTCCGCGCTGACGTCGACCACGGACCACAGGTGAGGTTCCGTTTGCACTAGAGATGTGAGAGTAGGGATGCCACGATATATCGGAAAACCATTAAATATCAATATATCGACGCCTAAAAATATATCGATATTTATCGATATCGACGATACGCCGATAACTATATATCAGTATCGAAAAAAACTCAATATTGTAATGAAATATCAAAAAATGAAAATACCCACAAAATTGGGTAAAATGCAGTTACTGGCAGTAATGAAGTCTAGAAAAAATATTCTGTTCTCGACTCTATGAGCTTGTCCAGATGAGGCGATTTACGCGCGAGTGGGCTCGCGCGTTTCATTTTATATTGCGTCCAGATGACGCGTTTTACGCGCGTTCCTACACTGGGAGGGATTGCCAGTTATAAAGACGGACTCGCCATAGAGTCGTGCGTGGTAGTGGACGCAGCAATGGCGCCTGGGTATCTCAACTCGCGCGGCGCTCGCGCGTAGTACGTGCGTGTCGAGAGTCGCGCTCATTGCACGCGATTTACGCGCGAGTTGAGAAACGCGCAGCATCATCTGGACGGGATATATGTAGCCACAGTACCTCGGGAACGCGCGAGTGGACTCGCGCGAGTCCACTCGCGCGTAAATCGCCTCATCTGAACAAGCTCTAAGGCATGATGCTTGGCTTGCATTATAATATTAAAAGCGTATTTGGACTTTGGGCACACGTAGGTCACTGTGGCACTCTGTAGCTCGAACGATTTTTCGAGTTGATTTTGTTGTTCAAAATTTTTTTTTTAACATCAATCCAATCAATAATTTCAGATCGACGCCGAGCAACAGAACAAGATCTTGGGGCTGATTGAGTCTGGCAAGAAGCAGGGCGCCAAGCTGCAGACCGGGGGCTCCCGCGCGGGCGACCAGGGGTACTTCGTGCAGCCCACCGTCTTCAGCGAGGTCAAAGATGATATGGACATCGCCAGGACTGAGGTGAGCTGCTAGTTGAGAAAAATACAAAAAGATTCCAAATACCAATCATAATTTGATTGCTTAATAACGATATCTCTTGTCCGGGTGAGCGGTTATTGTTGACGAGATCGCTCGTGGCACGCGGTTGTAAAACGAGTCAGTGACGTCAGCCATTAGGGTTTTTAATTTAACACAAAACGTGTTGAACTAAATATCGATAGGAAAATGGAACATCACTATGCCCGCCCATAAGGCCTATAAGTGTAAGGGAGCGTGCAATATACTCTTATCTTATAGCCCCGCGTGCCACGAGCGATCTCGTCAACTATAGTTCCGATGGAGTGCCGAAAAGTTTCTCGATGAGGGCTACGGCATAGATGTCGCCAGTGTTTCTGCTTAAGTGGCTAAATAAGAAATAAACAAGCTGAAATATGTGATGCATAGGAGAAATTCATGTCTGTACCGTTGTCCAGCGGTGGTGTAGCGGTATAGCACGCGGCACGGAATGCCGATGACCTGGGTTCGATTCCCAGTGATTTTCGATTTAGCCCTCTATGGCTAAACCGCCGCGGTTTTTAACCGCGTGACTTTGTGAATCAAGTTATAATGCAAGCGGATGAATTGGCGGATTTTTAAATATAATAAAACTCTTATTTCAGGTCAGAGATCCATATCGTTTGTAAATTGAAAGAACGCCCATCTTTTTGGCGGACTGTGTAAATAGTATTACTTCGCGATTTTTCTGTTTCTCCCAATTGTAAGGGCGGTTACAGACTAATGTTTTTTTCTGCGCTACGCTCGTTTTTGGCATACGTGCGTACGCGCTCATTCCCGCGTGTTTGGTCTAAAGGACGTGTTTTCACTCGCGCTTATATACGCGTTAACGCTCGAAGAAAACAAAACCGCACCTGCACGCGCTTTAAAAAAATCGACGTTACAATAACCAACGAAAAATTGGAAAACCCCCGACTTGTCATTTTAAAGTTCAATATCTCAAAAATGGCTGAACCGATTTTGATGAAACATGTCTAAGAACCATCGCTAGAAAACTAGCTATCAAATAAAAAAAAACCGCATTCAAATCGGTCCACCCCTTTAAGAGCTACGGTGCCACAGACAGACACACATAGCGGTCAAACTTATAACACCCCTCTTCTTGCGTCGGGGGTAAAAAACGAGCCTATACGCGCGTATAAAACGCTAGTCTGAACTGAAACCGCCCCTAAGGCACTGGTCCCACCGCGAGCTAGTAAGCATGAGCTATCGGCTATTTTCTAGCCCAAGAAACGAACAAAAGATAATCGCTTCCGTGTACATAAAAGAGAGAGTTATATTTTTATAGTTCACAGCTGACTGTTCGCACTGCCGGCGAGGATACTCTCCCACCGCCCGGCGAGTAAGCGATAATTCCATAGAATTGTTTACTAGCCGCCCGCCGATTGTCAACTCTTTCTAGTACAGAATTTTACTAGTTGACCGCCGAGCTCGCCGATAGCCGGCGGTGGGACCACTGTCTACTAGTTGACCGCAGCGATAAGCTATCGACTATAAAACTAGCTCAACGGTACTCGAGCTGAGCTAGTGCAGCGAGTAATCGCCCGTCGCACGCAAACACTCGCTTATAGCCGAGCGTCTAAACTAGCAAAACTATACTCGCTTCTCGCCTCTCGCCCACTCGTTTGTAGTTTATAGTTTTACTCGCTAATATTTTGTAGCCGCCAGTGGGACCAGTGCCTAAAGTAACTCGAAAAAAAAAATTGTAAACGATCATGATATCTCTCAGATCTTCGGGCCCGTGCAGCAAGTGCTTCGCTTCTCGGATGTGGACGAGGTGATCCAGCGCGCCAACAACACGGAGTACGGTCTGGCCGCCGCCGTCTACACCAAGGATTTGGACAGGGCCAACTATGTCATCCAGGTAAACACCAGGGGCCTTGTAGTCTGACGCGCGGGCTCTTGCCATCGCACTTTAACCGTCTCTTTCTGTCACCGTCTTACACTGTCAGACAGAAAGAAATAGCAAGATTCCGCGCGTTAGACAATACGGCCTCTGGTTTCTATATTCTGCATTTCCATAGGAAAAAATGCTAATATTTTCTTCTTTGTGTTGGACCAGCCTCTACCAAACTGAGACGTTTCCGTTTGAGAAAGGGGAGACCCTTGGGTATTTCTCGTGTCGTGCGTAACATGAACGTATTGTTTCACAGAGCCTGCGCGCGGGAACTGTGTGGGTGAATGACTACAACGTGTTCTGCAACCAGGTGCCTTTCGGAGGGTTCAAGCAGTCCGGACTCGGCCGCGAAAACGGGCCTTACGGCATCAAGAACTACGTTGAAAACAAATCTGTGCTCGTCAAGCTCACTGCTAAGAATTCCTAAACGTACTAGTGGGGCTAAACTAATGAATGCACGTAGAAAACTTCACCGGTATTTAATAAAACGAATCGCGTTTTTTGTCAGGCGGAATATCGCTAGATGGCGTTAGTATCGTGAACTCCGTTTGGCGTGTCTTGCTCATGTTTGGCTTAATTATAAACCAATCCTATACTCCATTTATTTTAACATTTATTTATTTATTAGACATGCCAACAGTACATGAACTGAAACAACGGAACTATTTAAAATCATGTGAACTTCTTTATGAAAAGCAATAAACAACGCTAATAAATGTACATGTAGGTATTTTTAGTCCATTTGTGTTCGAAATATCGAGAAACGTGTTACAATTTGACCGTTAATTCAAACTGAATATAAACGAGACAAATGTCATACGGACCTCACGATACTAGTGATAGCCTGTCACAGAAAATATCATTGACTACTCTTTATATCTCAAAACTTGATTCATGACTAATTTAGGCACGTCTTTTAATTATTTTTTTTTTGGCAAGTCCATAATTAGCATGACAACCCCCGACCTGTCAGGTTAATTGTTATGCCGAACCTCACTGCACCAGCTGTGCAGTGATATGCCAGATAATAACTAGTACTTTGAAGTTCCATATCATATCCCCATACACTAGACACTGGAAACCCAGCTCAGTCTACTGCGTATGCGTGATAAGGTAGTGGCTATGGAATTACCTATGGCGAACATTATGTGCATTCTAGTTGTTAGTCGCATTACAACTATGGTTATGTTTAACTGGTTTCTTTTCGGCCCGATTTGTATTAGTACACGATTCATTTAGGTCGATTCACAAGAGCTGGCAGGAATTGATCGAAAGTAGTGTCACTTGTCTTGGTTACTGCAGTTTTTATAGAGGGGCCTAGTATTTTGTAAGGAAGTACATAATAATTTGTGCCAGCTCTTGTTAGTCGACATGTAACTCGTGTGAATTGTCTTCCAATTAATGGGGCGAAATTTACGCATTTATTTTGTTTACTTTATATTTGTACCTGTGCCATCTTTCACTAAGATACCTTAATGAAATATATTTTTTTTAAATAAAACATTCGCAAAATTGCAACTTTTTTATTTTTTAACAATTTATTTTATTGATGTAAAATGGAAACTTTAAAAATTAACCTAAACTTCTGTAAAATCAACCTACAATAAGAACTATGATAAAACTTCTCTATAATAGTAACAAAACAGTATATTAGTAAGAGTAGATCTAAACCTTTGGCTCTTCCAGAGAACTTTAGCATGGTAGGATCAAAAGATACAGAATCTAAAATCGATTGAAAATTATTTTAAAAATACAAGTAAAATAGCGAAATTCAAGTAAACTGAACCTTCAAAAGGTGATATTATTAAAGTGGACTATTCTAAATCACAACAGTGGAATGTACCGTGCCTCTTAATCTAAAAATCACATAGCCTTGCACTATTAAAAACTATAAAAACTTACAAAATATTAAGTACGCTCGTGGATTTATTTATGATATGCGTTAGAGAGCAAAGTTTGAACTTTGAGTGTAATTTATAGAAACAGGAAGGATCGAAAACAGAAATGTAAAAAATACAATGACTATCAATTGTTATTTATACATAGTAGTAATAAAGCCTTCTTTCAAGCGATCTGCACATCAAACCTCAATCTCTTATTTTATTTATTCGCTCTCGTCTAAAACAATGTACTTTATTTTCAGTGATTTAATAATAATACAAAGCGCTTGAACGCGTAACAACAAAATTAATCGTCAATACAATTAACAATTTGAACACATCTAGGGTTCAATATTTGTCATAATGAATAGCCAGCATCAATTTGATATTTAAATCAGTAACATTGTGTATACTTCGTTTTTTTAAGATTAGAATAAGGTAAACAATCTTGACGATTCTTTTTATTGAAAAAAGTTTTTAATAAAACTAACTATTACTTATAGACACCAAAATAATGTATATGATCATATGTCCTTGCTAATTAAGTATTACATATTTGCGGTGACTTATTTTTCAATAAAAACACACGTCAAGATCGGTAAACTTCTTTCTAATTCTAAAAAAAATTAAGTGTAACGCACTCTCGTTAGCAATCGCATTCATCTTCTCTTTCTACTGCCATCCTATACCCTTAGACGGAAAGTATATATCTGACAGAAAGAAATAGTGAATGTAGTGCACCGTTAAACAATAAGGCTCCTGGACATGATTCGTGTGCAAATCTTAACGTAAAAATAAATAATAAGTTATGATTAACCAAGTTTGCACTCGTTAGTGTTTCTGCGGTCATTTTTGTACGACGTTAGTTTTACCGTTAATACCTAGTTTTTTCTATTCCGTGGTTAATACTGTTACAGATGTTGTACTTTTGGTTTTTTATTTTGCTTCATTATTTATTAAATTACAACTATATACCAGGGTCCGACGACGATTTATCCGTAGTGTCCTCATTGAGAACTGAGAGATTCTCTTCGGATATCTTCTCAAGACATCCACAAGTCAAAGAAGACAAATTACTTATGTTACTAGTAGCCAAATCCTCTTCAATTTTCCGTTCGAGGAACTCGAAATCGTCGTTGTCCGTCTGACATTTTAAGCATTCATCAGACGACGAGTCTTGGTAAGCCAGCACGTTTTCTATGTTAAGCTCAACTGCGTCGTCCTTGATAGTCAACGACGGACTGCTGTTGCTTAAAAATCTCTTTTCGTCCTTGATTTTCTGAACGAAAATTTCAGATTTTGGACGGGTTTTGGTTATCTCCTTTCGCCTGCGAGCGGTGGGGGAAAGAACTCTTTTATCGTTTGGAAAAATGCGTTGGATTCTTTCTTCGACTAGAGAAATACTCCGTTTAAAAACGACAGTATCTTTAGGCTGGTCTTTTATGCATCCGTCGATGGCGTCCCTAGATTCGGTGTCGGAGTGGTCGCATCTGAAGTATATAGTGTCGCAGCCGTTTTCCTGCTTGACCTTTATGAGGCAGCAGTCGTCTTCTTTCTCGCAAAGTATCTCGTGGAGGGAGCCGTGAAGCGGGATGAGTCGCATCTTGCCGAAGTTATCATGCATTTGAGTGGATAACTCGTCGTCTATGTAGAGGTCTTCGGTGCTGCGGGCTTCCTGTAAACGGTAATAAAACAATGTAATGTGCGAAAAAAAAATCTTAACGAAAGCAAAAAGCCAACGGCACGCGGTGTTCCCAGGCGGTCACCCATCCAAGTACTGACCGCGCCCGACGTTGCTTAACTTCGGTGATCGGACGAGAACCGGTGTTTTCAACGTGGTATGGACGTTGGCGACAACACTACCGAATGTTAGTATTTTATTTGATGACAGTACTAGATTATGCTATGACATATTGATCACAATAAATAAGTCGCACTTCGAGTTATTCGTAAGGCGTGTGTTTCTTTTTTTTTAACATTGGTGTAATGTGGACAACCCGAAAACTTAAGCGCTAATAAAGCCATTTCAATAAATTCAACAGTTTGCCACATTTACTGGCATACCTGTAAAGCATTAAAAGCCTGGCACCGTTTCAGCGCATTGACCTGTACGTCCTCCGCCGTGTCTTCTATGGACTGGTTCTTATCCTTCCCAGGACTGCCCTCGCATATTGTCACATTTACACAATTGTCTAGCACCTGCAAGCTATTCTCCCCACATCGACTAAACGTGATCTGTAACAATGGCTTGTTGTTCCCATTGATTTTGACTCTAGAGAAACTTTTGACTGGTATCTTTTGGTTATCCTCATTGTTATTATTGAGATTTTCTATGATATTCGCGATGCCTTTGTTGACGATTTCATCGGTCCTGTGGGAGATCGTGGAAGAGTCGTCCTGCATTTCTTGGAATATATGATGGAATTCTTTGCGGATTAATTCGCGAATGAATTCTTCTATGCCGCGCGTGTCGGTTGCTTGGTCGACCTTGAGCTCGCTTCTGCGAAGATTTTCGTCGGTGATTGTTCTGTAAAAAAAAATGAATGTTTGAAATAAGTTTGAAATCCTGTGGTAACTAGGTTATCTTATCTCAAACTCAAACATTTTGTCACACAAAAATATTTCTTGAAATATCAAAAAGCCAACGGCACGCGGTGTTCCCAGGCGGTCACCCATCCAAGTACTGACCGCGCCCGACGTTGCTTAACTTCGGTGATCGGACGAGAACCGGTGTTTTCAACGTGGTATGGACGTTGGCGACAACATAAGCAGATTTTATCAAGACACTGAGAATATCAGATGACGACACACATTAAAAACTAAATTAGTTCAATGCCAATTAATTATTTTTTATTACAAAAAGTAAAAGCGACCCGAGAAAAAAAAAAACAAAAAATAGAACAGACTGCAAAATTTTAAAATACTTAATTTTCTATTAGCTTGAATTCGGTGCCTCAGCACGAGCCAGCGCAGAAGTGATTGAAGCCAAATATAAAGTACGAAGGTGAGGTAGACAACTATAGTTCCACTCCTGCTGGCTCGTGCTGAGGCATCGATTTCAAGCTAGTGTAAAATCATTTTTAGTGTTTTGTAGTATTCTTTTGTTTAACATAAATTTAAGCACCCAAACCATTCCCATGATAGACAAACAAAATATATTTTGAAGCAAAACTAGTGTGATATTTTGATACTAAATATTATAAGTAGCAAAAAGCCAACGGCACGCGGTGTTCCCAGGCGGTCACCCATCCAAGTACTGACCGCGCCCGACGTTGCTTAACTTCGGTGATCGGACGAGAACCGGTGTTTTCAACGTGGTATGGACGTTGGCGATAACTCGCACAAAAAATATATTTTTAGTACGAAGTATGATTTGAGCTTACCCTTTCTCTACATCTTTCCGCCAAGTGTGAAACCGCTCTGGGTCCCGAGCTGCGAAATTAATTTTTTTAGCGATATTATCGCGCGCCTGGCAGTACTGCTCCCATTGCCCGCCTGCAAATACAATTAAAAAAAAAGTATAAACTATCCCGAAGTTTAATAAATTTCCGACAAGATAGAATTGTAAGTCTGAAGTTGATGAAGACATGACATGCTATGAAAGCAATACTTTCATTAAAGTTTTGCCTATGTTGATTTTAAACTTTCAAAGTTCTATCAAAATACTTACCTTCCTAATCATTTAAGAATTAAATAATTTAAGCTTACTCAAAAGATGCAAACATTTTAAGACCTAACATTTACATACAATAATTTGACATTTATATAGTTTAGTAATTATATCCTGACTTATGCTATATAGCACGTACGAGTATAAGCAATAAAGGTCCTATTTTACTTACCAATTTTAAATGCCACGGTACGTAAAAAATCAAATAAGTACCTAAATTTAATTGATCATTAAAGATGGAACGGAAAATAGATAAATATGTTTAAGAGAACATACCATACAACCCACAAATAATAAAAAAAAGGAGCCAAATCTTTACACCATTCGGTTTCAGGTCAGTCTTCAATTTTTAGTTTCATTTGTTTAACTGTCCGTGTATTTACTTACATACAAATTGTCCACAGGAAAGCAATGGAAATAAAAAAGTTCATTGATACTTAAACCTTTATTAGTAGGAAGGAAGATTCAACCATAAGAACAAACAAACAAGCAAATCAAATATACACAAGAAAACACGAAATAACGTTGTTAGATTTGTTAGTAATATGAGTTAGTTTTATAATAAACACAATTACAACTAAAATACACAACCAGATAATCATAATAAAGTTTAACTAATATTTCTCAATTCTAAATATTCTAATTAAAATTTTAATTACTTAATACTAATCCGCTGTATTTTGTCAATTCAAAATCAGTGTCCTGTGTACTCACCAAAAATAGCAGAATAATATTGAAATCAATCGTTATTATAGAACGGAAGTGCTACTGAAGTAGTGTAAACCGAGCCTAGCTGGCAGCTATTTAAGCATTTTCACATATGACACCATCAAATTAATTTAGTAAGAAAACTGACGGAAATATCTATGATTCCAAACTGTACAATCGAGTTCATAAACTTGTAAGCAAACATTTTATCAAAAATATCTGAACACGACTCTATTGTTAACGGCATAGAAGAGTGTTCAGATATTTTTGATCAAATTTTTGCTGATAAGTTTTGAACTCGACTACATATGAAGCACGATAAAATAACACATAAAAAGACAAAATACTTACGACGACGATACTTATACCCATAGTTTTTGAAATGAGCATCAGTATTCGCGTATGTTAGAGCAAGATTAGGATTACAGTAGCTACAGGGATGGTGAATGAGGCACGCGACAAGACTATTTATTTGTACTTTGATAGTTTTTTATTCAGCCACGTAATCACAAAGTCTTATGGCACGTCACAGCCAAATCAATGCTTTATAAAAAAAGAATACAATGACCATTAAAAGGGCGAACAGCTGTCAATTTGTTTAGTTTCCTTTCATTTACTGATACAGCTGTTCTAACATGTGTTCTCAATAGATAAATGTATAAAAATATCAGTATAGTATAGTTACAGCGCAAGCACACACACGCGTAGCATTGTCATGTTGTGGTATTATTAATTGTAGACGTAATTTCGATGGCCTTAAATTTATAGTCTTGATACGTGCACAAAAACATAATTCCGACATAATGTATACTTAAACAATGTATCCTATACATAGGTTAGTTATTATCTGCCACCGCGTCAGTTTTATCGCATGCCAGTAGCTTACAGAAGCGTGCAAAACATGTGTCAGACATAGTGATTGATAGTTTGTCGAACTGACCATTTTCACTGGAGGGCGAAGGCGGTCGAGTCTTGAAGCAACCAGGCTTCCTCGCATTAATTTGGGGCAGCGACTTCAGTAGCGTATCTACGCAGTGCGATGCAGGTTTCACGGCAGCTGTCTGGTTTCTATAAAAATAAAACATGTTAATTAAAAGCAAAAAGCCAACGGCACGCGGTGTTCCCAGGCGGTCACCCATCCAAGTACTGACCGCGCCCGACGTTGCTTAACTTCGGTGATCGGACGAGAACCGGTGTATTCAACGTGGTGTGGACGTTGGCGACGATACAACTAGATTTTATCAACACAATGAGATCTATTAGAATATCTGATGACGTCACATATAAAATTAAATTAGTTTGAACGCCAAAAACGTTGCATTGAGTAGAACGGGACAGGATCACTTAAATATGCAGACGGTATCGGAAGTATCGGAGGCGGCCTTATTGTTTAAAAATATCTGAACCTGTACACTAAATTAAGCCACCTGACAAAATTAATAAAATCATGAGTGGTGATTATTTTTAGGCACAAGGACATTCTTATCATGGACAAACCAAATGTATTTTGAAGCAAAAGTTTTGTATGATATTTTGATAGTATAAAGAAGCAAAAAGCCAACGGCACGCGGTGTTCCCAGGCGGTCACCCATCCAAGTACTGACCGCGCCCGACGTTGCTTAACTTCGGTGATCGGACGAGAACCGGTGTTTTCAACGTGGTATGGACGTTGGCGACAGCTGTACCGAAAATGTTATTTAGTTAAATACATTTTGCAGTAGACCTAAGATGATAACGTTGCTCTGTACTCGTCGGATTTCGTAGTTTTCCTAAAGATTCACATGAGGAAGAAAAAGAAAACCGATGTCTTGTTTAGAGTTCCGACGACACTGGCACACTAAGTGTACGTCATTCTGCAGAATATTATTATATGTTTTCATTAGAAAATAAAGTCTAACGGCCTGTTTTACCACTCTGAGAACTCCCTGGCAATGTGAAGCAGGCTCCGTCTAATTTAACGAAAACGAAATAAAAGTTGGGAAACAGCTGAATGAATTTCCTTACCGGTTATTTTCTGGCAGTGACATAGAGCGTCCCGTTTTCCTGTTGGCTTCAAATATCCATTTTTCGTGTATTGCCACTAACGGTTTAACGTTGACATTAGCTAGCACATCCTCTTCGAGTTTGTATTTCATTTTATCGTTAGGGGGCGATTTAAAAGACCACGAGTTTGATCGTTCCCTCGATATATCCGTTTCTGGTGAATGGAAATCTTCTGGCGGATCAACTCTAAAAATAAAAAATAGAATAATAAAGCCCGAACAAGCTAGTGTAACTCTTATAACTTGCCACAGGAATTAAGATGTTATTTCTATCTATTTTATTCCAAGATCAAACATATCATCTTGGAACAATCATAACATAATGTTCGAGATGAAAATGTGAAATTGGCATGTTCTATTTTTATATTTTATGTATTTTTAGTGAACAGCGCCATCTATTTGATAATCCTAATATAAGGTTGCCGCACAGCGTAACGGAACTAACAATATCAGTTCTCGGGTCTGCTAATAATAGCTAGATGTCGTAAGTAGTGTTTGATTCGTTGGAATTTTCAGCTTTTATTTTTCGATATTTTGATTGTTTTGAATATTGAAAGATAAGATAAGATATCATTTATTGCCACAACATATAGTACAACGAATACTTATTATAACAAAAAATAGAACCGACTACAAAAAACCATGAAAATAATTTTCTACCAGTCTGAAGTCGGTGCCTCAGCACGAGCCAGCAGGAGTGATTGAAGCCATTTACTCGTATAGTTGTAGGTGAGGTAGACGATTATAGGTCCACTTCTGCTGGCTCGTGCTGAGGCACCGACTTCAGACTGGTAGAAAATTATTTTCATGGTTTTTTGTAGTCGGTTCTATTTTTTGTTATAAAATTTTTTTTTTCACGCTTTTTAGTGTAAAAGGTCTAAGATACAATAGTTTAATGTCAACTGCTCGTCACCTTTTACGAAAAATTGCTTTTTCCGATGCAGAGACGTTCATTATTGAGGAGTCCTGGTGCTTCACCACCCATTCCATTTCACCATATGCGTTCCGAGGAGCATAAATTGCTTAGCAACTGTGTTAAAGCAATTGAAATTCAGCCCATGAAATACTTGTTATTGAGTAGTAACTCCGATGGTCAACTGTGGTCTTCATCATCAGTTCCACTTCACCAAATGATGATTTTCAAGAGCAAATGCACGAGTTAGTACTAAATATATCAAAATTACCATAGGTGTCCCTACAACATTTGAAGAGTTCCCTCGATTTCCTTAGGATCCGATCATCAGATCCTGATTCGGTGCTTATGGGACCTAATTGAAAGCATTCCTAGACGAACGCAAAAAAAAATTTTCAAATCGGTTCATAAATGACGGAGTTCTGAGGTAACAAACATAAAAAAAAAAAAAAAAAAAAAAAAAACATACAACCGAATTGATAACCTCCTCCTTTTTTGAAGTCGGTTAAAAAGAAGTAGATTTTGACCAACATTCAGTGGGCGGATTGACTTATTTGGTTTATCTATTCTATGCAATAAAGCTCTGCTCTGACAATGATCAGACCATGCAATATCAAATACCGTAACGCCAACACTTTTTTTATAACTTATTGCCCGCAAAAGAAGTCGACTACGACATGACACAACGATTGGGAGTGTTATTGCAAAAGCCAAAAATTGCTCAGTAGGACATAAATAACATGGACTAAATAATAAAAAATAAATACCTTTTCAGTCCAGTAAAACTATCCCGCAAAGAGTCAACACTTTCCGGCGATTCTTGCTTACTATTTGCCGGACAGCAATTCGATGGTGACACAGAAACTTTTTCTTGTGAATGATTGTTTGTTGTTTCGTACAAGGTATCGTTGGTTGCACTAACTGAAAAAAACGTTTTAAAACATTACTGCGAATTTAGCAAAAAGCCAACGGCACGCGGTGTTCCCAGGCGGTCACCCATCCAAGTACTGACCGCGCCCGACGTTGCTTAACTTCGGTGATCGGACGAGAACCGGTGTGTTCAACGTGGTATGGACGTTGGCGACAACATAACTAGATTTTATCAACACAATGAGATCTATTAGAATGTCTGATGTCGTCACTAACATATAAAATTAAATTAGTTTGAATGCCAAAAAGGTTGCATTGAGTACAACGAGACAGGATCACTTAAATAATTATGCAGACGGTACCAGAAGTATCGGAGGCGGCCTTATTGTTTAAACATATCTGAGCCTGTATACTAAATTAATTAACCCACTTGACAACAGTAATAAAATCATAAGTGGTGATTATTATTAGGCACGCAGGCCATTCTCATCATGGACAAACCAAATGTATTTAGAACCAAAAGTTTTGTATGATATTTTGATAGTATAAAGAAGCAAAAAGCCAACGGCACGCGGTGTTCCCAGGCGGTCACCCATCCAAGTACTGACCACGCCCGACGTTGCTTAACTTCGGTGATCGGACGAGAACCGGTGTATTCAACGTGGTATGGACGTTGGCGACGACACAACTAGATTTTATCAATACAATGAGATCTATTAGAATACCTGATGACGTCACATATAAAATTAAATTTGTTTGAATACCAAAAACGTTGCATTGAGGAGAACGAGACAGGATCACTTAAAGATAATAACTAATTACTGGCACTTGAGGTATCCCATCTTAGGCCTCTAGGTTGGCAACGCACCTGCAATACCCCTGGTGTTGCAGATGTTTATGGGCGGTGGTGATATCTTACCATCAGGAGACCCACTTGCTCGTTTGCCATCCAGTCAAATAAAAAAAAAAAAAAAGATGCAGACGCTATCGGAAGTATCGGAGGCGGCCTTATTGTTTAAAAATATCTGAAACTGTACACTAAATTAACCCGCCTGACAACAGTAATAAAATCATGAGTGGTGATTATTTTTAGGTACGCAGGCCATTCTCATCATGGTCAAACCAAATGTATTTTGAAGCAAAAGTTTTGTATGATAGGTATTTTAATAGTATAAAGAAGCAAAAAGCCAACGGCACGCGGTGTTCCCAGGCGGTCACCCATCCAAGTACTGACCGCGCCCGACGTTGCTTAACTTCGGTGATCGGACGAGAACCGGTGTTTTCAACGTGGTATGGACGTTGGCAAACATTCTGTTAAAAATATACCACTAAAACTTACCTTCTTTAGCAGCTAACTTATTTATAGCTTCCTTCAAGATATTTTCAGCATTCTTTTCAGCGACGCACTCTCCTGAGAGCCAAGCGTTTTTTCTCAACTTATTACTGCGAGCTATCGGGGTTGTGGGTAAGCTATAATTCTTTATATTAAAGTTATAAGAAGACCTTTCACCTCCATTATTGTCCTTGGGCAGGGACCTGATACAGTTCAAATTGTATTCAGGTACTTTAATATGCAGCGGTTTGTAAGATTTAGGCGTGAAGCTTCTGGTTAGTTTCGCTGCGGGTCTTTCTGTGCTATTTATATCCTTGACACTATCTTCCGTAGCTGTTAAATTGCGCGTACGGTTATTACTATAGAGACTGCAGTATTCCGTAGAGTCGCTTTTATGGAGGCCAGGTGTTCCAATTCCAATATCACTTATTCGCGCCCTTATCTTTGCTATTGGCGTGGAGCAGGCGCTAGAAAAGTCTTTATCAGGCAAATGTTGGTACTTTAATATCGGTCTCGCGTCGGTGCATTCTTCATCAGAAACGTAGCATTTTTCCGGCACAGCGAATGTCGCGTACGATTTCTGCTGCGGTATGCTTTCGTAGACGGGACTCTCGCTTTTGCTACAATCTTTTTCGCTTTCGGTTGAACTGTCTTTGTTGTGAACGACGACTTTGTGTTTCAAGGGTTGAGGGGGACTCAGGCATTCTGAGTCCGTGGGGGACGTGTCCCAGCCAACATTACTGAATTCGGATTTGTTTTTCGAAAGCCGCGCTGGTATTATTACGTAGTCTATTTGGTCGAGGTCGTGCTGAAAACAATTTTGAATTTAGCGCCATCTGTTGTAACACCGGCGTACTATTGGTACTTTATGGTTCATGGGCAACTACAGTTTTTTGTTTGATGGTGAATAAAATCAGATTCAGACAAGAGATAAAAATACACTTTTCACTTCTCATGCTCGTAAAGTTCGTGTTTATGCTGTATCTAGGCGACACAAAATGACTTATTATTCATATTCATTTATTCATTTAACTTCATTCATTTGACTTGTTATGCTCTAGTGCATAAAATAAAATCTTCGTGTAATACCAACTTAAGACCAAGGTAATCAGGGGTATATAAAACTAAAAATCAATCAAATCAATCATAATAAATCAGTAAAATTAAAATAATGGAATTATTATAATAATGCATAAAAAATAAAACGTACATAGAAAGTGAATCATTGTTTCCACTGTAGCTATTTCATTTCCTTGCAATCGAAGTGAAAAGCAGAGTGTAAAACTCGAGCATTAAACCTATTTTCCCCTCGACGTGTCTATCCACCCTCGCCGTACCGACTCGGGTGGCTATATGAACGCCTCGGGTAAAATGGCTCGTTTTATGCTTTTGTTGTACAATCTACTATTGGGGCATAAATAACCTTTTGAACGCCACAGTCACAGTATATAATATATATATATATTATTATATACTGTGCCATAGTCGGCAAAACACGTCAGCTGAAAATCGT
Source organism: Choristoneura rosaceana (assembly GCA_037349165.1). Classification (NCBI taxonomy): domain Eukaryota; kingdom Metazoa; phylum Arthropoda; class Insecta; order Lepidoptera; family Tortricidae; genus Choristoneura; species Choristoneura rosaceana. Next base: position 2,951,373 of record JAZBNJ010000002.1, read on the forward strand.
GCCATAGCTATATAGGCGACATGTCGGCATTTCGTGGCACCTAATAGAACGATTTTCAGATTATTTTTTTACTTTCGCGTGACCGACCATAGCGTCCAAAAGGTTAACGAGACGAGAGAAATACATAAAATGTGTACCTATGTATGAAATAAGATAGCAAGGCAAGATAAATTTCTAATAAATAGCAGGTCCAATCGCAGTTTAGCGCCAACGAAAACGTCGCAATATAAAGCAGATCAGTGTTTTAGCAGGTTTTCATTTAAAGAATTATAAATCATATTGGAACAGTCGAAGCATTGAAAAATAAAAAATATCAAAAAGCCAACGGCACGCGGTGTTCCCAGGCGGTCACCCATCCAAGTACTGACCACGCCCGACGTTGCTTAACTTCGGTGATCGGACGAGAACCGGTGTATTCAACGTGGTATGGACGTTGGCAACAGCACAAACGAATTGATATATCCTATTCTAAGTCATGACGTCATTTGATTTCAAACAGTGCTGTAATGAAGAAGGTCGAAATTTCTACGGCAGCGATGCGGTTTTAAATAGCGACCGTGATACATCGGGAAATGAAGTCACTAAAACATTGTATGTTTAATATACATCATGCAAACTCTATTGTAATTTTTTTTATACATATTAATGATATTTATACATGGATAACAATTAATAAATCGCAACATACCTTGACGGTTTGCAGTACATTTTGTAGCTTCTCAAGATCTATGCGTGCGGAACGGTCGAGTTTCAGCCCGTCTTGCAGCAGCGCCAGTACAGAGCCGGGGTACGTCCCGTCACGGGGCAAGGGTATGCCTGATTTCCACAGTGTGTACTGCTCCTTAAGTTTCTCATACGTCAGTGTGTCCCATGGAAGTTTAGCTGTTTAACGAAATTTTGGAGTCATTATTATAATACGGACGTAGTTGAGTAAAAGGTTTTCAAAGTCAAAGTCAAAGTCAAAATCTCTTTATTCAATTTAGGCTATGATAAGCACTTATGAATGTCAAAAAATCTACCACCGGTTCTGAAAAAAACCTCTGTAGAGAAGAATCCGGCAAGAAACTCAACGAGGTTTTTTTTTTTTTTTTTTCATAACAAAACTTGGGTGTTTTGAGTTTAAAGATGGATATAAAAATAATGTGGTCAAACGAAAGCCTATTTCTATACTTATTAAAAAAAATGCCAGTTATTAAATATACTGGGTGATTCGGGACATGTGAGCAGGACCAAACTTGTAAAGGCTACTTATATCGTACGTACCAGTATAGTGAGATTAACTTTTTTTTACATTAAAAACAAAAATAGGCACGTCTAACAAATCACCGTATTTTGTACCGAAAAAATATCATAAAAATAGTTTACCATTACAACACTCCCACAGTATCAAACATAGGGAGTATACGTCGCTTTTGCCGCATGAATAAACCATGTCTTCGTCAGGTTCAAACAACTCGGGCGCATGCCAACGATAGTTTTCAGAGTTCAGATAGTATTTATATTCCTTCGCCACGGCATTGCCTGCCATATAAGTTTCTGAAGCGTGTTGGGATATAAGGGGCTCACTCTCTTGTCCGTTTTCACGAGCATCTATAAAAAATACGAAACCAATGCTGGAAAACGTTTCCACTTTTGGAACAATTTTATTTCATGCATATTTTCCAATTTTTCCTATGTTTCGCATTAATGTGGTTTTGTTATTTAAATAACTAACCTTATAAAATCAGACAGTTCCTATGGTTATCGTGTCCGGATCACATTAGCTTATCTAACTAAAAAAATATCAAAAAGCCAACGGCACGCGGTGTTCCCAGGCGGTCACCCATCCAAGTACTGACCGCGCCCGACGTTGCTTAGGCACTGGTCCCACCGCGAGCTAGTAAGCTATGAGCTATCGGCTATTTTCTAGCCCAAGAAACGAACAAAAGATAATCGCTTCCGTGTACATAAAAGAGAGAGCTATATTTTTATAGTTCATAGCTGGCTGTTCACACTGCCGGCGAGGATACTATCCCACCGCCCGGCGAGTAAGCGATAATTCCATAGAATTGTTTACTAGCCGCCCGCCGATTCTCATCTGTTTCTAGTACAGAATTTTACTAGTTGACCGCCGAGCTCGCCGATAGCTGGCGGTGGGACCACTGTTTACTAGTTGACCGCAGCGATAAGCTATCGACTATAAAACTAGCTCAACCGTTGAGCTGAGAATATAAACAGCTGTCAATGTCGAGTAGCCGTCTTCGTGCGAGTATTTCTTGTAAAAATGGATGAGTTTTTTATAGAATGATCGCTCTGATCGCCAAGCAGGCTTCGGCGAGTACCGTTACGGTACTCGCCGAAGCCTGCTTGGCGATCAGAGCGATCATTCTATAAAAAACTCATCCATTTTTACAAGAAATACTCGCACGAAGACGGCTACTCGACATTGACAGCTGTTTATATTTTATCATGACAGTAAAATTCATAAGTGGACAGGATGAATCAACTTGAAAGAGAAGTAAGCCAATAACGAGTTTGCAAACCATACGTTACAAAGGTTGCCTGGAAGAGATCGCTCTTAAGCGATAAGGCCGCCTATTGCTTACCTTGTAATTTTCTCTGTGTACCTGTTTTCTGTATCGCTTATTATTTCTGGTACACAAATAAACAAATAAAGAGTATTTGTATTGTATTGTATTGTTACATCACAAATTAAAAAAAAAGAGTCCAGTATGTTACGCAAACGGTGTAAACAGGCTTATGATACTTAGAACTTACAAAACTCTGATGTCTAGGATTTTCTGATATTTTTTACCTATATCCATAAAATATTTTTACATTTGCAGTGGAATCACAAACTTTACATTCAAACTTACTTTTTGGGTACTTGTAACTTTACTCTGTCAAACAAGTCTGTCAGTAAAAAAGAACAAAGAAAACTATAGGTATCCTTTTCTATAGCAGAAGGAAGGAAAGGAGTATGTATATTTCCTGGCTGCTCCCAAACGGATTTCAGGGCCGTATCGAACGTTACAAAGATAAATTTCCTATGTAAATTAAACTTTTTAATATGACCCGGGACACGTGTCTGTAGTAAAGATTGTGGAGTAGGAGAACAATATAGACATCCAAATTAGCCAAATAGTTTTTATCTCACATACTTGTCCCTATAGTAACAATCGTAACATCATCATCATCATCATCTCAGCCCACAGCAGTCCACTGCTGGGCATAAGCCTCCCCCAAGGCACGCCACAAAACCCGGTCTTCCGTTTTCTGCATCCAGTCGCTTCCCGCCCTCCTGCAAAGTTTTTATTTGCTCTTCTTTGCTCTTTAGTGAATAAAATGCAACTTTGCTCACTGTTTTTGAAGAATAAAACAGCTCTTTCCGAGCTAGTGTGGTGAAAATGTATTTTCAAATTCAAATTCAAATCATTTATTCAGTAAATAGGCCGCAATGGGCACTTTTACACGTCATTTTTTTTAAACTACCAGCGCTTTCGGAAAGACCATCATTGCCAAGAAGAATGCGCCGCAAGAAACTTGGCAGAAAGTCATTTTTTCAAAATAAAATAATTACAAATAAAATACTTAAAAACTACAATAAACAATTAAACAAAAAATTACAAAAAAAATAATTAAATAATAATACAGGGATGTATGGGGTCCCTTAGTTACAAAATTAAACACTAACACACTAACTATATTCGACCTCGACTGTACATCGTATAGGTCATTGGCGAATAGCCCCCCGGCTGAGCTAGTGCAGCGAGTAATCGCCCGTCGCACGCAAACACTCGCTTATAGCCGAGCGTCTAAACTAGCAAAACTATACTCGCTTCTCGCCTCTCGCCCACTCGTTTGTAGTTTATAGTTTTACTCGCTAATAGTTTGTAGCCGCCGGTGGGACCAGTGCCTTAACTTCGGTGATCGGACGAGAACCGGTGTATTCAACGTGGTATGGACGTTGGCGACGATTCAGCTAGATTTTATGATCAGTATCACATTAAAAAATGTAATGATGACGTCCAATAAAAACTACATCACCAACCACAAGTCACCGCATCAATGTACATACGAGATCTTGGAAATGTTTTCGATGAAACTTTTTAAATATTGATACCGACAATAGCTACAGATAAGAAAAGACACATAAAAAACTGCACGTTTTAGGTTGTAAGAAAACCATTCTAGAAAGTGTAATTATCACGTTCACTTGAGAAAAAAAAATCTTAGGGTTATTTCATGCGTGCTTTTCAAGTGTTCTCTTCTTTTCACTGAAATGCGTGTTATTTAAATCTTGTAAGATCAGTTACAAAAAGACGCATAGTGTAGTTATGATTATGATAAAATTATTTTAATCTGCAGTTGACTAAAAGAAGCAAAAAGCCAACGGCACGCGGTGTTCCCAGGCGGTCACCCATCCAAGTACTGACCGCGCCCGACGTTGCTTAACTTCGGTGATCGGACGAGAACCGGTGTATTCAACGTGGTATGGACGTTGGCGACAACACAACTAGATTTTATCAACACAATGAGATCTATTAGAATATCTGATGACGTCACATATAAAATTAAATTAGTTTGAACGCCAAAAACGTTTCATTGAGTAGAACGGGACAGGATCACTTAAATATGCAGACGGTATCAGAAGTATCGGAGGCGGCCTTATTGTTTAAAAATATCTGAACCTGTACATACACTAAATTAAGCCACCTGACATAAGTAATAAAATCATGAGTGGTGATTATTTTTAGGGACACAGGCCATTCTCATCATCATCATGGACAAACCAAATGTATTCTGAAGCAAAAGTTTTGTATGATATTTTGATAGGTATAATGAAGCAAAAAGCCAACGGCACGCGGTGTTCCCAGGCGGTCACCCATCCAAGTACTGACCGCGCCCGACGTTGCTTAACTTCGGTGATCGGACGAGAACCGGTGTTTTCAACGTGGTATGGACGTTGGCGACAACACCACCGAAAATCGTGTTTGAAAACAGGTGTTTTCCAATGTTGCACTCACCTTCAATGTTAACATACTGTGGTTCCGGCGAGTACATGACATAATCCTTTTTCTCCTTTTTCTTTTCCTTAGGCAGTGTCACACAGGGCCCCAAATCAGACAACTTAGCGGCGTCGTGGCGAGTTATCATGATGCTTTTGCTGTTTAATGCAGTGTGTATGTACCCTTGCATTCGGAGGAAGACGAGAGCATTAGCGATGTCTAACGTGTATTGGACTGAAGTCTGAACGCTTAGTATACGGCCCTGTAAAAGAAAAAAAAACTTTACTTCAGCAATTGAATTTTACAAGTGCAATTGGAGCCAAGAAAGAGAAGTGCCGCCTTGCTAATAGGAGAGTAGTTCTAGCACACTTAAATTACTAAAACAATTATTTAAATTACTAGAATCCTGTGGCCACTTTTCTGAAGAACTGACCAATAGATCTGTTTCGTGTAAAAAACTGACCAAAAAAAGAACTAAAATTTTACACAAGAATTTTTCCGTGTTGCATTTTAGTGGCGCCCATACAATACAAAGACTCTTTATTGGACACCATATTACATTTTTTATCCTTTATTTTCTGTCTATATGGTTTTAAAATTAGTGATTTTATAATGATTAAGAAAGTAAGAAAAAATATTAAGTTACCTACTTACATTATTTAATTCTACGTAAAAAGTCTAGGAATCGAACCCGGAATTCAAAACAAAGCAATCCAGGCCAATCGATTACCCACGACAAGAAACGGTAGTAAAATAAGACATAATAATAGTCTCCCGTCGATGTTTCATACAATTAAAATGATCAGTTATGGAATGTGCTTTTTGCTTAACCACGCAAAAAATACACTGTACAGTAATCCGTAAGTTGTTGCAATAAAGTATGTTTTCCAGTTGCTATAGCGGCTAAAATTAATTGGTTATAGTTATTGAAGCAGTGAGTAAAAAACAATGGATGATCGGATTTTTAAATGTAGATAGAATGATAATGGAATGGCAGCTATGGGCAAGCACGTTGCTCTACCCTCCTGGGGTTCAGAGATAATACTAGTACATATCGACGCTTGAAAGGAGAAATCGACTAAGCGACATTTTTTTAAGATGTCGCTTAGTCAATTTCTCCTTTCAAGCGTCGATATTGTTAGCAATAGAACTTATATCTTTTGAAAAAGGAATAGTGTCATTTTCACTGTATCATTCAAATTTACAAAAAAATAAATTCAACTTTATCTATGAGACATTAAGTTTTAAATTTCCATGTCATATTTTGTTGTAGGCCGCAGGGGGTTAAAACAGGGATAGCGAAACTTTTTGGTGAATGTGTAATTTTTAGTGAATATCCCTACTAATATTATAAATGCGAAAGTAACTCTGTCTGTTACGCTTTCACGTCGAAACTGCAGAACTGATTTTGATGAAATTTGGTATAGAGATAGTTTAAGCCCCAAGGATCAACATAGGATACTTTTTATTCCGGTAGGCGCCACCACACGATAACCTAGGTTCGCGCAGACGAAGTAGCGGGTATAAGCTAGTAATAAATATAAAGAATATTTGTATTGTATAATAATAATCTGGCTACGTCTAATTCCTGGTTTCAAGGACATAAATAAAATTGACAGTGTAGTAGGTACGGTCACGCTGCGGTATCTCCGCCCGCGGCAAAGCGGACTGTATATGACCGTACCGGCACCGCGACGGTACGCAGGCGACGAATGATCGAGATACTGCAACGTGCTGCCGCAGATGAACGACAGCAGATGAAGTGTATATTTCGTATTGATCCCAGCAACTCTAGTTTCCTTCAAGTGAATGGTTAAAAGCTTACTTAGTCAATTATACATATAAATAGAAGTCGGAAGCCGAAACTTGCTCTACTTAGAGTTAGGTTCAACGCTAGTTAGCGCAGGTGCACGGAGCCGACGCAAGTTCAGAGGGCCTACGAGTACACGAAATTCGAAAATCGAAGTTCGAATCATACCGACCCTTTCACTCTTGTATTAAATAGTACGTATCGTCAGAGGGACGGAACGACACGAACTTCGATTTACGAATTTCGGAGTAGCCCCGCTGGTAAAATCTGTCGCACGCGACGCGTGTAGCTAGCGCTACTGATATTATTTTTTATCAGGCGTCCACCCGCTCGGTCCAAACCGCGTCAACTAGCATGAGCACCTAGATTAGAGCTCGGTTCGACTTTAAAAAAGGAAATCCAATATACTTTGAAACTCTTAGTAGTAAGTAATGTAACTGAAGTGGCAGTGGGCGGCGCACATTGCTCGCAGGACTGATGGCCGATGGGGTCAAAAGGTTCTTTATTGGCGTCCGCGGGCCGGGAGACGAGCTATCGGTAGGCCTCAAACAAGTTGGAACGACCACCTGGTTAAGATCGCGGGATCGCGGTGGATGCGAAAAGCACAAGACCGGTCTGAGTGGAGAGCCTTGGGGGAGGCCTATGTACAGCAGTGGACGTCTTTCGGCTGGCATGATGAAGTAATGTAATACTGACTTGCAATTCGTATTACCTGTGCGTGTAGTATATCGTGCACGGTGTCCACACATCGCTCGCAGATTATGTTTATGTTGTTGTGGACGTCCGGATAAATACCCATTAACAGTATTATGTTGGGGTGGCGACATTTTCTGCAACAACGGACATGTTTTAATAAAACCACACATTTCGTCTAAAAAGCCTAATTAATTTTACTGGAGCAATTACGCAGTTCCCGTGAATGTGTTAAGTGAAACAAGTAATAAAACTTTCGTATTTGTTTTGACAATTACTCGAGCACTTTCCGTTAGGTATTTATTTCGATTGAAACCCAATTCCAAATAAATGCGAAAGTTTAGTTGAGTGTTTGTTCTTTCCGTTTAAAACAGCAGCCTTTGGTGTTTCGCGCAACAACCCAAGCAAAAAAAAATTACTTTTTTAACTATATTTTCGCGTCACATACTTTTCATGAAGGATAAAGGGCCTCGCAATGGATAAGACCGTCGCTGAAAGGATTTGGATGAAATTTGGTATTTAAACATGTGGAAGAACACAGGCTTCCGTTTATCTTAATCACACAAGCAACAGTATCAGTTAATAGTGCAAAAACGTGAAATTTTGCACGTCTGGTTTTGATGCAACATAATTGTGCACAATGTAATTGAGTAATTATTCAGAATTCCCATAGGAATGTAATAAAATCCCGGAAATCCAATTCAACTGTCAGATCCAACGGTTCATACGTATGCCGCTGTGTTACCTAGTTGTTAAATGTCTTACCTCAAAATATTAATCTCCGTGTTGAGTTTCCTCCGGACGTGTCCCACGGTGACCCCGTCCAGGGCTTTGATCTGCACGGGCACCACGCCCCACTTGCCGTGGCTCCAGACGCTCGCCTTGTCCAGGTTCACGTCCAAATTGCTGGCACTCGCCAGAGAGAGGCCGTAGGCACTTGTCTCACTCTGGTGACGCATAAGAATGAAAATAATGAATTATATTTTCATGATACGAATTCTTTCTTTGAGGATAAAAACCGAACAAGCGCAAGCACCGAGGGCGTCGCACAAATTTTTTAGTAAGTAAATTGTATCTCGTGGTTATTCACATAGACAGACATAAAAATAAATATTTTTCTTATTCGTTGTGAATGTGAATGAGTGGTTTAAACCAATAAGCGAGAGGGTGGGTTTTAAAAAAAAGTGTACCATTTGTTTTTTTTTTCAATTTTGGAAAAAATATGGTTTTCCTACTCAGAAGTTTAAAAAAATGTCCCCAAAAAATGCAAGTTTTGCGATGTTTTTTTCATACACTTAGTATGGGCGTGACAAAACTGACTCACAAAATTTTGTATGAAAAACTGGGAAAAAATTTTTAAACGATCGGAATCGATTATGCTTTTGATTCTGAGTATGAAAAACCATATTTTTTCCAAAATTAAAAAAAACGGAAACGGTAGACTTTTTTTAAAAATGCCCGAGATTATAAAGGGATGAATGCTTATGTCCGCGATAATTCAGCGAGCTAGGGCCTCAAACGGGTATAAATAAAGCGGGTAGCTAACCCTATCAGTTACGGTATGATGCGGCGACATAGGATTCAGGGTCAGATTTTGTTGACATTACTTGTTAGGTTAATGAACTCCATACATTTGTGCATAAATAAAACAATAAAGCCTTTGTATTCTGTCACTGCGACGCAGAAAGGAGAAATAAGTTTGGTAAGATTGCACCGTTCAAGGGTACTAATTAGAATTTTAAAGTGTTAACCACACGTGAATTTGTATTTTATTATTTAGTTCCGCAATGACTCATGAACGTGAACGCTGGACTTTGATTCCGGGCCAGACCGTGAAAAATCGCCAGATTATGTTCGATCGTGCATCTCTACCTTAACATTACAAATTTAAAAAATGACGTAATTCAAAACCTTTACAAAATACTTACTTTGCTGTCGTCAGTTTTACTGATGTTGGCAGACCGGACCCGCAGTTGCTCATCAGCCCATTGATCGAAATTTTTCAACTCGCTCATGACTTCCCAAAGTTTATCTTGACTCCCGTCGTTATTGATTCCGTCCGAGGAACTATGACTAGAGACGTTGACTTCACCTGCTGCTTTAAGCCCGTCTACCTCTTCAATATCGCTCCTGGAATCTAGAAAGTTCTGTTCGTCGTACGGCAGCGAATTGTCCTTGTAGAAAAACGGCGGCGAATTGAACTGGTGCTCGTCCTCTTTAAAATCTATTTCCTTTTGCACAAAGTTATCCGGTGACCGGTATACAGTTTTGCGAGAGTATCTTTTTGGTCTCTGCGGCTCGGAGAAGGCTGACGCCGGAATGTTACCAGGCATAAACACCTGGTTTTGGAATAGGAACTGTATATTTGGCGCCGGTTGCTTGTCGTCCGGATTGGCGCTGCGCGCGCGTTTCTGCGTTCTCTTTTTGTATTTGGTGGCTGATTTTTTTTCATAGTTGAAAGTTTTGTCGGGATCGGTACTGCAGTTGGTGCAAGAGATTGGTAGGGAATGCCGGCCGCATTTTTTTCTGATTGGTGTGTCAGGGAGTTCTTTGACGCCTGAGGAGCGTCTGGCTTGGAACTCGGCTAGGTCTCGCTTGTACTCCTCGGTGCGGATGGTTCCGATTTCGGTGGCGCTTTGGGCGTGGTCGGGAGGCGTGGGCCCGGGACTGGGCGTGCGGTGCGACGTCGTAGTCGTCACCGTCACGCGTTCCCTGAAATCAAAAGGTCACATAGGTCTTCGGAAAGTTTGACCAAATAAAAACTCTTGCTGAGCTTTCTTTCAACTTGGCTCATCAAAATAACCGCTTTTAGCTTCATGCGAAAGTGTGTGTGTATGTTTGTGTGTTTGTCCGTCTTTCACGCCGTAACGGAGCGACGGATCGACGTGATTTTTGGCACCAGAGATAGTTTATGGGCCCGAGAGAGAGTGACATAGGCTACTTTTTATCCGCGCGCGATAACCGACTACCACGCGGGCGGAGCCGCGGGAAAAAGCTATACTGTGAATACTATGATCGTTTAGGGTCATCCCTAAACCCTTATAGGGGTTAGGGATAAAGTAGACCACGCCCATTTTGACCATTTCACCCCCTCTCCTTTAATGTGTGACGTTTTATGGAGTACCCCTTTTAAAACAAATGTTTTTGGGCTTTAAAAAATATTCCAAGACTTTCAACAAAAGCCAATGGATGTTACTCGTTCGTTAAGGGTATTAGTCGATTCCGAGATGTTCTCGACTGATTGAATTCACAACAAAAAGTGTAGTAAACAGAGCTGAAGCAGTTCTACGGTAAAACCGTGGGACTGAGTCAGGGGTCAATGGAGGCGGCTTGCTCTGCTCTGCTTTAAGAAAATGTAATTACAGAAATTATTGTAACGCTGATCAATTGATCACGAATGTATCACATCCTGTAAGCCGAATTGCAAGAACGAAGTTAAAAATCCGTGAATTAAAAAACACGGACCTCAAAATCGAAAAAAGGACTTAGCAAATTATTTTTTTAAAAAGCAGTAAACTCGTGACCACGGCAACTGCAACGTTGCCGAAATGTCGAGGTAAATATTATATTACTTGTGTGTTAGCGTGATAAGTCCCGTGTGTGGTATTTTGACTATGAGTGAGTCACGAAGGTTTAAAACGTTATAAAAGCAAATATGTAAAAAAATATCTTTACGTGGACAGGTCGTACCCTAATTTTTTTTTAGTAAAAATGTTATTTTACCACTTTGTCGGCGTGGTCAACACATACCTACTCATGCATAACCTAACCAACAAAAAGTAGGAAAACCCCTGACTTTGTCACTTCAAAGCTCAGTATCTCAAAAACGGCTAAACCGATTTTGATGAAACTCTTCTAAGAACCATAGCAAGAAAACGAGATTTCAAATAAAAAAAAAACCGAATTCAAATCGGTCCACCTGTTTAAGAGCAACGATGCCACAGATAGACACATAGCGGCCAAACTAATAACACCACTTTTTATTGGGGGTTAAAAAATTACAGCACTACGAGTAGTACTCTAGCGGTCGTCACACTTTTCTGGCCAAGGGCCACACAGGACCATTATGCGGGTATCAGCACCGGGCCTTTGCCCACTTATACGTAGGTATTTGGCTCATTTCGTTATGTAATTCGCATTCAAGGAAATTGAAAATAGTACTCATACTTACATGTTTTTCATTAGAATATTTATTGGAAAATAGACGCATTGTACCTAGTTGACTATTGAAATAATTTGCTTTGTCGCGGGCCACACAAATACCGGCCATGGGCCGCGAAAAAATCTTCACTTCATAAGTTCCCCTGTTGTGATTTAAACTTATATACTCAGTTTTTATTTCGATTATTTATTGTTGACTTATTTATAGACAATGGACACTTACTGAAATCATAAAAAAATATTTCCTTCTACATCTTAGATCTCAGAATCCCGAGCATATACTTATTAGCATTATGATTAAGGGCATTGACCTCGTATTACATCGTCAGTGCCTATTGTTGATAAGCAAAAGTGTAACAAAGTTATTTCATAATCTCACGATTCGACATCACTGAGACCCCAAAAGTGGTAATCACAAAATAAATAAAAAAAAAATTAACTAATACTAATTAGGTTATAACTTCACAAACATCCGCAACGAACCTTTCTTTTTTCAGGCACATCGGGTCCGGCTGCGTCAGAATACCATAATGTCTGCACAAACAGTAAAAACGAAAGCATAATGTCCGAAAAGCAAAAAGTGGGTAAGAGGCGATTATAATAAAGACAGACAGGGTCAGCCGATACACTTTTACCGATTAGAATTCGATCGTGCCTAGAAAAAAATGTTCTGCCGTTTGAAGATTGCTTGGACGTGATAGTCTTGCTATTGAGTCATAATAGACGTTTGAGGTAATAGCAAAGATCTGATACGATATTTTGTAGCATAATTTTGTGGGGCTTATGCATTGAATATTAGGTATGACATCATCGCCATGGCAATGGCAGACACGTCATAAGAAACTTTTTGCCAGTTTTACAAATTTTTCCAAGGAAAGTTGTGGAAACAGAAAGTTTTCTGTGCAATTTCCGAAATAGGTAAAACGATTGTAGAGAGTCTGGACTGGATTGCCAGATTTTTTTGGCAGGTCGAGATTTTTAAAGTTTTTGTGATTCTATCGGCGAAAGCGGGACATACTAAAATAACGTATATGGGTGAAGTATAAAAAGTTGCACAGCGTCATAGCTGCGTTAGCACGTAGTTTTAATTTCCATAGTGACAAGGAAATTAATCATACATTTTTATGGAAAAAGTTAGTGGAATTATAACTACTTGCTAATGCAGCTTTAACGGTGTGCAACTTTTTGGTCTTCAGCACCCATATAATCATAAATTTTTGAAATATTTAGGGCCTGTTTTACCACTTAATTACGTTACGTGACAATAGATAGCAAAAATGCCAACCGGCCGCGCTCTCGTTGCATGCACGGTCGAATTATCCCCAAAAAAATCGGACGTCCCGCCAAAATCGAGACGTTCTGGCAACGCTGGTTTTCGGTTACAAAATACGTCTCGATCGCGTTCGCGTTAAAATCACAATTTATATGGAAACACGAACATCGCAAACGTTCCGCTAGAGGCGCTGTTCGTGTTTCCATATAAATTGAGATTTTAACGCGAACGCGATCGAGACGTATTTTGTAACCGAAAACTTCTAAGGGCACTGGATTACTCAGGCATTCTGAGTACACGAGCGATTTCCGAAATGTCTGTAATATCAATGTTCATCTCCAGAGGAGTATTTATAGATTTGGCGCCCCGGGCCAGTCAGCTTTCTCGTTCCCTAAGGTAATAAGGCTAGTCTAGCCTAGGGCGCAAGGTCCAAGGAGTTGAGCTGAGACTTATAAATATCTGGTATTTGGGAAAATACATGAGTTTCAAACTCAGGTGAGAGTGCGATAGTGGGATAGGTGGATTGAGTGAGAAAAAGAAAGGTCATTAGGTCAGTGAGGAGGTATTGTTGCTGCGGGCGCATATTCATAGTTATTAGCCTAAGCTCTACGCTATAGGGCGGTCGGAACTCTAAATCAGGCACTGCCCATTAAGCGACAATAAAGTATTGCATTTATGACAATAAACTTTAATAGGTGGCTTCACCACCCCTCGTAGCCTGTCGCCCATGACCCTAGGACTAATATTTTTCCTTAGCCTCATAGCCTTGTATTACCGTCCTTAAACATCTAACTTCTATTAGAAGCCTTCTAGTAACCCAGCCAACTTGATACTGCAGCCAATGGCAGCTTTTAGCCTTTTTCCTAGTAAGGGATGGATCGTCCCTGGAACAATCCTCACCGTACACATTTCAGTAAAGCCCACTACGATTAAGGAAATCCACTGCATGTAGGGTTGCCAGGCGTCCGTATAAAGACGGACATACTTAGGCTTTTTCAATGATTGTCCGGACAAATTAAAGGGTGTCCAGCCTGTCTGGCTTTTGTTAGGCTTTTTACGACTGACCAGTGACATAAGTTCATAAAAATAAAAATAATAATAACCATAGACATTACATACAAAATTTTTGTCATATGTATACTAAGACACAAAATCCCTACTTAATGTTATAAAAATGCAAAAGTAACTCGGTCTGTCTGTCGATCTGCCTGCCTGTTACTTCTTCCCGCTTAAAATACTGAACCGATTAAGACGAATTTTGGCATAGAGTTCATTATTATAACTATGGGAAGTTTATATGCTACCATATACAATGAAGAAAAATTTTTTTTGACGCGTTACAGCCGCGGGTATAAATCCAAAATGAACCGAATATGAATTTTCGTGTCACAATGGAAAAAGTCAATGGAAATTAGAACTACCAGCTAACGCAGCTTTAACGGTGTGCAATTTTTTGGTCTTCACCCATAAGCGAGTCCTTATTATTATAATTATTGTAATAATTGGGACTATTTGGAACGTCCGGCCTTTTTCCCCAAAACTTCCGGCCAAACTGGCTCATCTGTCCGGCTATTACGTTTGGGGACCTGGCAACCCTATCTGCATGGAAATAAGCTTCGTTGCGATTATCTACGCACAATAATGTATCAATAATGAACGCTTGCGTAACTTTATAATTAAAATAGAAAGCACCACGGATCAGCTGAAGCCATTGTTTGAGTGACACGATAATGCTTACGTAAATAAGCTATCTGCCCATCAATTTCGGCAACACCGAAGCAATAAAAACAACGGTTTACAGCCCGGACAAATAGTTCGGTGAAAGTGATTTCAATAACACCATTTTGAGAGAATCCAACGGCTCTGGTTGAATGGAATAATTAATGTAGGTATCAATCACGAGCGTAATGATTTCTAATAAAGAATGATATTTGAATGAACTTTTGAGTTTTTGTTTTTGCGTGAATTGGTAGAGCGTGAGAATTTCGTTAATTTCGAGTCCCTCGTCCCAGTCCAGTGATTGAAAGGACATATAACGTATTCGGTTATCGCGCGCTGTTCCCTCGGGTACTGTGCATTTTTTTCGGGACAAAAAGTAGCCTATGTCACTCTCGGGACCATAAACTATCTCTATGCCAAAAATCACGACAATCCGTCGCTCCGTTACGGCGTGAAAGACGGACAAACACACAAACATACCACACTTTCGCATTTATATTATTAGTATAGTATAGTAAGTAGAGTATATAGTATGGATGTAGAGATAAGCTATATTTGTCTAATTGGTTCAATTAGGTAAAAGAAAATTGGGAACTTCTCCACACTATTGCTGGATTGCTGCACAGGTGTACCTGTCCAGTCTTCAAGTTTGTTTTTTAAATCAAACAGCTGACAAACGAGCAGGTGGGTCACCTAATGTTAAGTGATCACGGCCGCCCATGGACACCTACCTACAGTGAAAGAGACCAATCATCGAGATGGTGCGGGTGAAAACCGCCCTTATGCGGAGTGCTACGGTGATGGAAATTAGCAGCTGGTATGAGATCGAACAGTTCGTCGGAACACTCCTCATTGAAGATTCTATAAAAAGGCAGAGAACTAACATCTCTACGTAGATGATTTTCTTTAATGAAAAGCTGGTGGAAACTCAAAAGATGCGAGCCCGTTTGTTCCCACGAGTTGCTTGAGACGCCATAGGTATCTATGTGTTATTACTATGCTCCCACTAGTTTTATACAAAAACAATAGCTGTGATTTACTAACTTTCATACCTACGCTAACTTAAAAAATTGCAGTACGAAGGCAGGGAGTGTTTGCATTTCTGTTGCGTGTTGTATAATAATACCTAATAATAATAATTTATTCATTTAGACAACTTGATCCAAAATTTTGTTAGTATTTTCCTTAAGACTATGTTAGTAACTATATCTAGCCAGTGACAGGGTATTTTTTTTAATTAAGTGTTGCATAATTGAGCACTCATTTCTTACAAGTAATGTCCTCAGGAGACTGTTTGGGCTACCACGTATTCTAATTAAAAGTGATGCCATCTTTTTGCGCAAGACTGCAGTAAAATTGTCCACTCGAGCTTCCGCGAACATGGCGGAAGCGCTGCAGAACCGTGGCGGCCCCAACAGTGCCCTGAAGGCGTTGTTGTACTGGACGCGCAGGGAGGCAAGCGAACGCTGCGTGCAGGCCACCCACAGCGCTCCCGTGTACAGAGAAGTGCAGTATGCTCTAAACTCTAAAGAGTGTAATTTTTAGAGATGCAACGGATATCCGGCCACTATCCGGTATCCGGCCTATCCGGCCACTATTTTACTATTCGGCCGAATACCGGATAGTTGCGTACTATCCGGCCGGATACCGGATGGTAAAAACTTATAGTTATGATTAAAAACTGGTATTTATTTATGAGTTTATCAATTATTGACATCAGTTTATTATTCTAAGGGCATGTTTCGATTAATTTTAACTGTCGGATAAATTTGATACCGTCTCGCATCTATTCAGTCATATTTGTTCGTCAGTTAAAATTAATCAATGGCTGGTGAAACAGTCCCTAAGTTAATTAATTGCTTAAGTTGCAAGTTGCAACCTGCACGGAGTGTCATGCGCATGTTCGAATTAGCTTAATTTAATTGTACGTAAAACTAGGCCGAATATCCGGCTATCCGGCTAACGGTCCCGCCGAATATCCGGTATCCGGTATCCGGCCAAACCACTATCCGTTTCAACTCTAGTAATTTTCACTGCCTCTGTACACCGAGCGAATCTGCGGGCTAGCATGTTCGCCCGGACCGCCAGTGCCCTGCGTTTCCGCTCAACATCCGCATCATCTTTCAGGTTATCAGTTAAAAAGTGTTGTATAGCATTCATTCATGTTCGCATAAGGCTGCGTTTACACCAAAGATGTAAGAGAATGCGTTGCGAGGAACAAAAAGAGGGGTGTTATAAGTTTGACCGCTATGTGTGTCTGTGTCTGTCTGTAGCACCATAGCTTTTAAACGGGTAGACCGATTTGAATGCGGTTTTCTTTATTTGAAAGCAGGTTTTCTAGCGATGATTCTTAGACATGTTTTATCAAAATCGGTTTAGCCGTTTTTGAGATATTGAACTTTGAAGTGACAAAGTCGGAGGTTTTCCAACTTATGGCTTGGGCCATAGTTTCCACGCGTGCCAGTGCGGATTGGGAACTTCACACGCACCATTGAATTGCTTCGCAGGTTTGTGCAGCTTTCCTCACGATGTTTGCCTTCACCCCAAAGCTCGTGGTAAATTTTAAATGTAATTCCGCACATGAATTTCGAAATCCTCAAAGGTGCGAGCTGGGTTTTGAACCAACTATTAATCGATTTTACTGTCTTAGATTAGACCACTAAACCAACTTTTGGTCATCCCTTGGAAACAGCTCATTTTTGGGACAAAAACTACCTATCCTTTTAATTACCCTGGACTTCTGGTGATATAGGTACCTACGCAAATTTTCATAGCAATAGGTTCAGTAGTTAAGGCGTGAAAGCGGAACAAACTCACTTTCGCATTTATAATTTACTAATGATTGCAGGAGGCAATAAATTCATTTTTTTTTTATTTGACTAGATGGCAAACGAGCAAGTGGGTCTCCTGATGGTAAGAGATCACCACCGCCCATAGACACAGCTATAGATACCTACTTACCTATTCTCAAATGACACAAACAATCACACCTACTAAGAATGCCTTTACATACACTTTACATGCCTTATAAAAATTGTAGCAAAAGTAATGTTGACCTTACTTGTTATGAAAATTACTAATTAATTATTATGCAAATTATATGTAGGTATGTTACCTTCAGTAGCGCCCAAGATAGCATTATGTGTTGAAAACTTGATACTTGAGAAATTGTAAAACCTAGGTAACCAATTCTTTTGTTCACTAACTGTGACCATTGTGGTCTGATTCAAGGACTTGAGAATATTTAGGTATTTATTTATTATGTTGCACTATTGCACATATTTATGTTAGAAATATGGTTTGGTTTGTTGTATGTAAAGGACAGATGCTTATTAAGAGAGGGCTACAAAAGTACCAACTTTAAAATGTTTTAGCTATGCAAGTGTAACTTATTATTATTCATGCTAAATTACAAAATTAATAAGTAGATAAAAAGGTGAACTTATCCCTTAAAGCAATCTCTTTTAATTAATTTTGAATTATTTTAAAGACACCAGAGAGGCCTTTGCCCAGCAGTGGGACACAGTTATAGGCTAAATATAATAATCATTTAAAGACACCAGAAACAAGAGTATACCTAAATAATGAAAAATGAAAGAAGTGAAATCTAAATTTTACCTGGATAAAAAAAAAAAAATTATAAATTAGTTATAATTTGAAGCAGATTCTAATAAGAAATGAGTCATTTAATTTAAATAACATTTCTACTTGCTTCCTAATCAAATCAAGTTAGTACATAAAATAAGAACAGTCAAAATCAAAAAAACAGTATACACTTTAGTACCTTGTCACTGACAACCACTGCAGTTTTTATATGGCAGTTCAAATATCTATAAATATATATAAATTCAAATATGAGGAAATATGAGGAAAATAGACAAGGTACTAAAGTGTATACATATCTTTGCCCTTGACTGTACCTAGCAGAATTGGCAATGTTTCTCAAGATAGGCTTAATATTAAGATTGAAGGAACTCCCACAATTTACTAATCATATTTCCAGTAACATCCCAAAATAAATTAAGAGAAATAAAACAATGATTAAACTAGGTACAGGTTCAGAAAGGTAATTTACATTTCACCATAAATTGACACTAGGTAAAGTTCTAATAAAAATCTAGTTTTAACTACAGCACATACCCTGGTGCACAGACCATAAAGACCTTAAAAGTACCCATTAGAGATGAGGGATGTTCTAACTTTAAAAAAAAAAACTTAAGTTTAAATTAATCTCTATATTACCTGTGTTTTCTGTACTGATTATTATGATAGTGTTCAATAAACAGTTATTGTTTTGTATTAAAGAGTAAGGTACAACCATTACCTTCTTATAGAATTAATTCTCAAGTATTTGGTGTGGACTCCAAATGACTGCACTTGACTAAACCCATCAACCAGACTGCAATTAAACTGCACAAAATTCAACAATGTAATCTGCCACAATGTACGGCCTCTAAGCATTGAAAGGATCCAGCATTGTGTAGTAAACACAATTAAAATGATTCAAGCATTCCTGGAGGCTTGGTGAATTGGGCAGGCCTATGAATAGCATTCCTATAAGTGGCTATAGGCACAGGTATGTCGATGGATGTGGTTCTCTTTAATTTTATGTAGAAAAGTAATTAGCATAATCTCAAGTTATTCTAAGATGGGGGAGGCCTATGGCCTATGTCTAACAGTAGATGTCCTATGGCTGATGTGATCATGATGATGATGATAATGTAATTTTTATAATTAGTTTTAAATGTCATGTAAGTAGTATTTGATTGGCTTACCCTTGAAGCATATTAGGTATAATATACTGCAATAGATTTTTTTGTTGTTAAGTAATATCAATTACTATTAATTGCATATTTCTTAGTTTTAAGAATTTTGTTGTATCTACTAAAGCCATGCGAGGCAATGGATGATGAAAACATTTAACGCCATCTGTGGCTCGAAAACATAATATTCTATTGAAAACCGATTCATTACCTTGCGTGTTTGATGACGAAAGCAGATAAAATATCACACGCATGATAAAAAATGTTCCAGGTTATTTCCAACTTTTACGATAAATTTTAACAAAGTACGTACTTACCGGCGCAACCACTTGAAAACTCCCATGTCGTTCAACGAAGCCACTTTTTGTAGAAATGTAAACCATACAGTAATTAAACAACACTACCAGCGCATCGTGCGCAATTAGCAACTAATAAAGTAACTTTTCAACTAAAACGGAAAGTCTTAGCACAAGCACGCGGAACATTACCGGCGCATTAGAGGTCCGATAGGCATAAAAAACGTCTAGCAACAATGACCACCAATATATTGTGTGGTCAGACAAAACATCACGAACAACACGGCATTCGCAATGAACTGAATTTAGTTTTTTGTACAAATTACTTTTCGTCGCGCTCCGGTGATCCACTTCATCCGCCGGTCGGGCTTCGCTCGCTCGTCGTTCTAGTCTACCGCGGTCACAGACGGCTCGGCAATTGTGTGAACCACACAGCAGACGTCAAAAAATAAAACAGTAATTTCTAAAGAAATTAGAAGGTACTTTGCGGCGGCAAGCGGATAAAGCATATTCAATTGATGATTGTTTACCTCTCCTTTGACGTTTCCGTTTCTGATCGGGTTTTGAGAATTTTCACAGCTTTATACTCAAATAAAAACTTCTTCATTGTAAATACGTTTGAATTATTTCTGTTGGGCTTCAAAACTATATCTATCCTACGATTTTATTGTATAATTTAAAATGATGTAAGTAGTTCATCAAGTTCATTTGACGAACAAATATCAATTTCATACATGTCAATGGAGGTCGGGTGGAAATTTATGATAAATAAAACCACTTTTATCCTAAAAACTTCACGAAACTAATAACATCGGGATAAAATACTTGATATAATATATTATTAGAACTTTTCTATGTCTTTAAATTTATAAATATGATCAGATACACTATAAACATTTAATTAAGCCTGTGATGACTATAAAATTCAATGATTTTCTATTTTCCCGCCATTTTTGGTGTTGCCCTATCAACTTTTTTTCTAAGATAAAAAGCACTCGAACCTTTTTCGTGAAAATCAGTTAAATACCATGTTCTTTCTGAGATATAGCTGTATACCTTCTCATTCTGTGGAGAGACTGAGATAAGCACTAAAATTAAATTATTTTTAAAGTTAATACATAATCAACCCCACTGCAAAAAGAGTTTTTTTGTTCAAATAATAGTAATTTGGGCCACCATCAAAATGCAATATCGATAAATTTGGGTTCAATAGTTGACATATAGGCACGTCTCTAAATACTTTTTATATAGCAACATCATCTTGTCAAGTTGTCATTGTCATGTGTCAAGTTTAATTTTCGAAGGGAATGTTTACGTTAACTTTGATTTGAATTTTATTTTATCACTGTTCACTGTTTCGCTACTAATTTATCGACTAAATATTCATGGACGAATTGAGGGGACCTAATATTCAAATAGTACTACATGTCAAAGAAGGTAAATAATTAAGCTTTATGAAGGACGTTAAGATTATTTCAAATTGGAAATTTCAAGTTATTCTCCTCTTCACAGGGCTTGGTTTCGGATTTTTAAGGACTCCGTTTATCGTTAGTGGATCTCTGAATGGCTACATGTTGGAGACTGACCCTGTGGTGCCAGTTCATGCACCCAGTTTCGACGCTGAATTAGTCTGGGAAGCCGACAAACGAAGATTTCGAAGGTAGGTCTCTAACCATTACAAAGTGATTTTCATATTTTTAAAGGGTCCTAGGCGTACAATTTTAGATATATGTACTTTGGCGAAATAATTTTAAAGCCCTAGTTTGTAACCAAATAAAGACTACTGACAGTCATACATAATATTTAGGTACTACTTTTTGTAGACAAATTTACATAATTAAAATACATTTAAGCAACGTCAAGTGTAGCAAAAAATCCCTTGGCTTTAGTATCATCCCTCTCCTTTATAAGGTGGACAACCTGGTGGCCTTACCAGTAAATATGTAAACTTTTGTGGTAAAATGATTAATGAACTAATTGTATTAATTTTATTTGTAGTTTACGGGTCCAAAACGTCCCGATTAAGGTGGAGGTCCACACTGTAGCAACACAGGGACGGAAGGATAAGGTTGGATACTTACTGCTCAGCCTTCTTGGAGCACAACCTTGCCCAGCCACCAAGATTGTGGATGTAAGTGAACATCATCTACAACATGCTGTATCATGAAAACTAGCCTAAAACTCTTCCCCTGTATTGTTCCAGGCTCAAATGTCCTTTCAATGGCAATGGAGACCTGTTGCACCAAATATGAGTTAGGGGAACGCATCTGAATATCGAATGTTAAAATATCGAATGGGTCATAATATCGAAAGGTTTTTTTCGGAGACCATAAACTTCTCAGGATTTATTAAAACGGCATCGTATAGAACCTCTTAGGTTAGGTTAGGTTAGATTTATAACAATCTAAAAAAAAAGTCTTAAGAAAATTACCTTTTCGATATTATGATCCATTCGAGATTTTAATACATTCAATATTTTAACATTCGATATTTAGATACATACCCATGAGTTAGAGCAATATATCGTCACTACTTTAAAAAAACTTGTACTTAGCTCAAAATAGAATTTTTTTCTGAGTGAACTTTATAGACATTACATCAAGGTTCAATTTTGTTGAAATATTGATTTTAGATACGAGATTTTGTCATAGTAGTGACACGTAGTCTGGTATTCAAAGCAACTTTTTGTTTTTCTCCCACATGTTTTTATTTTTTAACTTAGTCTATTTTTTAACAAAGTGTTATTTTAAGTTGTGGCAATAAAGATTTATTTATTTATTTATTTAGATATGAACATCCATGTGTACAGAGCAACATGCACAAATGACACTAATTAAAAAGAGATAGTGTGTTAATAAGTTTATAACAGTTATTCTTATCAACTATATTGGCATAAATGGTTTTGGATAATAACTTAATGAATCAACACAAAAACTTAAACAAATAATAGCAAAAAGTAACACTTGATGTACTTAATTAATTGTTTCATCCCCTTTCAGTTGCGTCACTCATGGCACAGACTGCTTGGTGTGAAAGCGGAGGGCAAGTGCTGTCACCCACAGCTACTGCTAAGCTTGTCCGTCGAAGACCGAGTCAACACACCTACCCCGGTAACTATGGTGATGTTATGGTAGGGTCTATATTGACTGCTCGAAAATTGTTAGTCATAACTCTTTTTTTTCTGAAACCGTTTATTTTACAAAACAAACCTAACCTCGGTTTTGTTAGGTTAGAGTTCTACAAATGTGTTTTCAGTGGGAATAAAATTATTAGTTATTATTATAATTATACTAGCTTTTGCCCGCGACTTCGTCCGCGCGGATCTAGGTTATCGCGCGGTGGCGCCCTCTACCGGAATAAAAAGTATCCTATGTTGATCCTCAGGGTTCAAACTTCAAACTACCTATATACCAAATTTCATCAAAATCGGTTCAGTGGTTTGGACGTGAAAGCGTAACAGACAGACAGACAGACAGAGTTACTTTCGCATTTATAATATTAGTAGGGATTAATATTAAAATTAATAAGTATATTATTAATTATTATAATATTTCCCTCTATTGTAAAACTCGTGTTATTCCAAATATAATTCGCACACGAATTGCGAAAGATTTAAAAATGGGAGCCTGGATTTGAAACCAGTTTAGGCTACCAAAAGAGTCAAAAATTACATAACACAAAATAAGAATAGAAAAGTGGAAGGATATTTGTTTCCTGGACAGTCAAACAGATAAACAATATACATTGCTTTAATAACAACACAGTGAATATTCGCTCGGCATAATGCTATTTGTGTTTTGTTTTACAGAGGAACGAGCTGCGAATGTTCCATAGTAACGATGTGGCCTTCCCTTCAAGTGATGCTGCCAACCCACCAGTGGGCAGATCCTTGTTACTCACACTGAGTAAGTATAAAATGTGGTGACACTCAGCATTCACTTGTAATAAGCATTCTAGCGAATGTAACATTACATTACAGGTAAAAGCTTACAAAAATAAACAGCAGTGTTGTATAGTACAATACAATGACTCTTTATTGTACACTATAAATACTAAGCTATACAGAAAACGGGTACACAGAGCGAAAATCACAAGGTAAGCAATAGGCGACCTTGTCGTTTAAGGGCGATCTCTTCCAGGCAACCTTTTTTATAGAAAGAAGGAAGGACTAGTTTACAGCAGGTGGTGCGTCAACAGTAGATCAGAAAATAATAACGCAGTTGTAGTGAGGACTTTAGCGATAGTGTATAACTTGGATGAAAACATTGACATTTGATTTAATTTAACTTAATTTAATTTATAATTATTGAAATTTACTTTATCCTAAAAGATAACAGTGTTACTGCGGGATGAGATAATAATCTACGAATTCTCCTTCACCAAAGACTGCAAACAATAGTATTATCCTCCTGAAGCCCACCATATAAATATTTTGAAAAAATGACAAAGCAATTCGAATCTAATTGTTTCGAATAAAGTCAAATTGCCGTCAAACTGCCATGATGTAAAACAATAGAAAAACAAAAGAATTTTTCACTTTGTTACATTGTCATAGATTCATAATTCCCTTGAACTTATTGTGTACATTCTATTGCACATTGGGCCGCACGAGGCTATAATTTTTTTTATTCTATAAATCGCCAGATGAATACATAGCGGAGAGCAAGAAGACTGTGTCGTCTCCGGAACTGCAGCCACGCTTGCTCTGCGATGAGGGGCTCATCCAGATAGGAGACGGCAGGCATCTCTTCGTGCTCAGCTTTGTTATTGGCTCCGTGGAGAACTTGGATCTGGTAAATGGGTCAACCAACTGTTTAGTATAGGTTGTTGCCATGGTAACATCTCCTGACTTATGGTCTGTCCTATAATTCGAGATAATAAAATGACAGTCTGAAATGTCAAACGTAAAAATAATGTGGCCAGCATAAAACGAACAGTGCGGCTCCATGATTCCGGTTTCGTAAATAACCGATAAAAATGTATATTTTACGATAGCAAAAATAACATTAAAGTATTCAATATACTACTTCCTATTTTAAAAATATAAATACACTTTTACGACAAAGTGATAAAATCTAAGCACAGGTACAAAACAGGTAAAATACAGTGTTCATCACTTAGTGCCAACGTAAAAAAATATAATACAGAGGGGCTACTACAAAACTAGAAAAACGAAGTCCGTATGGCAGCGTCCCTTTTACTCGAGTATTGAATGAGAAAAGCGTCAGCGGGACGGCAACATACGAAGTTCGAAGTTGGAGGCCTATCGACAGCTCGTCTCCCGGTCCGCGGACGCCATTCGAGAACCTTCTGACCCCATCGGCCACCAGACCTGCGTGCAATGTGCCCCGCCCACTGCCACTTCAGTTTCGCAATTCTTCGGGCTATGTCAGTACAAGTAGTGGCACGAGAGTCTAGCGCTGAGTGAACCGTGGAAGGGATAGCTGCGCATGGGTGCATGGGCGCGGGGGACGTAATGCGACTGGAAAGCCAATCGGCGCTACGCACGCCCGCCCTTCGTCCCTGTAGCCCCCTGTGATACCTTACTTTTGACTTCTGCGCAATAACGGTCAGCGCTAGACTCTCGTGCCGCTACTTGTAACCTTAGTTCTACTGCGGGTATCATCATTTCTGATTCTATCCCGCAGAGAAACCCCGAGCATAGCCCTCTCCATAGCCCTTTGAGTGACTTTGAGCTTCCTTATGAGGCCCATCGTTAGCGCCCACGTCTCAGATCTGTATGTCATCACTGGCAACACACACTGGTCAAAGACTTTTGACTTCAAACACTGCGGTAATTTGGATGAAAAGACACTGCGAAGCTTCCCGAACGCTGCCCAGCCGAGTCGGATTCGACGAGTGATCTCTTTCTCGAAGTTGGACTTACCTAACTGGACCGTCTGTCCTAGGTATACATAGTCGTCAACAACTTCTACATTTCTAGTACCTAACGAGTCGTTTCGGAGGGGGTCGCTGCAGGTCTACTACGGAACTCAAAAGTTCATGTCGTGCGGTCTCTCACACTTATACTATTTCATACGAGAGCGAGAGGGACCGCATGACACGAATAAATGGATATGAATGAATGAAATGGAAATAATTCTACAATTTGATAAGTTTGATAAAAAATTAAATGAGATTATAAAATTCATTGAATAGTTTTTCTATTAAATATGTTCCATTCAAGTTAATAGTCGTTAAAACAATAATATTCCAAGTAAACATACGAAGAGCAAATATTATATGAAATATTTTCTGCGAAACGAAATTCTACGAAAATTCGGTCTGTGAAAGAAGGGAACACCTATTAAGTGTATTTTCAGCTTCTTATGGCAATGATCTTACTTAGAATTTAATTGAAACTTAAACATCAACATTTATAAAAAGTCGAAATATCTCCAAAACTGTCGCATTTTTATTAGACCTATTTTGCCTTTTCTAGAATGTCCTAAGTGTCCTACGCGTTAGTAGGTACATCACGGATCCGTTCATATCTTAATATTTTATGACATACATATATTGGTACACAGGTACCTACAAAATCTTTCGGTGATTATCGGTTGCGGCACATCACTATTTATGAGACGCAAAAAACAGGTAACACATGAAACGTCATTTTATTATCTCGAATTATGGGACAGACCATAGATATTAACCACCTTATTCATAAACGACAATCAAACCTATTTTAGTTAAAATGCCGCTATAATTCCTTTGTCCTTATCTGTCACTTCAACATCTGTATTTGTTAGAAAGGGACAAAGCATTTGTTAGTTAACATAGGCTTGTTAAGTTTTATGAATAAGGGGGTAAAAGTATTATTTCATGGGATAGAAAGCGACTAAATCAGGTGTTGTGACAGTTTCATCATCGTCACATTAATCACACTTGTTGCATTTAGATTCATGTTTTAGTTATTGAAACATAGATGGCGATAGTAACGTATATTTAACTATTGTTTTTTTATTATTATTAAGATTATCGTGGTTGCATAAATTTTGACATTATTTAACCTTATTTTAAATATTATACATTATGTATGATACTGAAACTAACGTTTTTTTTTAAACTTTATTTTATACGCTTATTTTAATTCACAGAAACAACAATAGATGGCGTTGAGTAGCTATGGTTTTAGACACAGAAAGAATGATAGTGATAACTCATAGAGTGTGCCATACAGACAGAAGTAAAAATACTACTTACATGCCTTTACCACAAAATAAAAAAAGCCTGAATTAAGTTTTGCTACAGCGGAGCGTCCAAAAATATCTGACAGTTTCTACTAGCCCTAGAAATAGAGTCGTATCAGATATCTATGCACGCTTTGTTGTGTCAGATATTACTGCTGGTGACTGTACAGTCGTTGATAGACAAATTACAAAGTTTACATTTTTACCCTAAGGCCAACTCACGCTTGACGAGTTTTTATATTATGTACTAGCTTATGCCCGCGACTTCGTCTGCGCGGATCTAAGTTATCGCGTGGTGGCGCCCTCTACTGGAATAAAAGGTATCCTATGTTGATCCTTAGGGTTCAAACTACCTATATACCAACTTTCATCAAAATCGGCTCAATGATTTCGACGTGAAAGCGTAACAGACAGACAAAGTTACTTTCGCATTTATAATATTAGTAGGGATAATAGCTGTTGCCCGCGGCTTCGCCCCCGTTGTATTTTTTTCTGCCATGAAAACCTTCTCCTGACAGTAGTGAACACAACAAAAAAAGAATTAGCGAAATCGGACCAGTCGTTCCCGAGTTATGCGCTTACCAACACATTTTGCGATTCATTTTTATATTATAGAAGATTTGTGTTAAGAGTATTTCTATGTTACCTTAACAGTTTTGTTTCAAGCTTGCATTTATGGTTTTCAGCTGCTACCAGATTATGGGTCTAGCAAAGAACCCCTCGACTGCTACGTATCTTATTCGGTTTTCACACACAACATCACAACTGATAGGTGAGTTTAATGCTGTCTATATTTCAAAAAAACATGGTACTCGTATGAACCGTTGTTAAAATTCGATGATTGAATCGCCAACGTCCATACCACGTTGAAAACACCGGTTCTCGTCTGATCACCGAAGTTAAGCAACGTCGGGCGCGGTCAGTACTTGGATGGGTGACCGCCTGGGAACACCGCGTGCCGTTGGCTTTTTGCTTTTTTATTCCAAACCTAGACTAGATTCCTCCATATATATTTTTTCGTTTTCTAGGGTAGGTGTGACGGTGTCAGGAGGTGGTTTTAGCGCCGTGTTCAACCAGCGAACGTCTCTCCGGCTGCGCGGCGATGTCCGCTCGCTCGGCCGCTACTTAGCCGAGTGCCCGTATCTCGTGGCCACTGTGCGAGCAAGGAATAAGGACGTCGGTAAAAACACAAACATTTTTTTTTTAGATATTTTTGTAGGTATGTAAATTTTTTCAAAGAGAGAGTAGGAAAGATTTATTTGGTTCCATCTGTACTCATCATACAATAATAAGACTAAAACACCAAAACTGACAATAAAAACTAAGTTACGTGGTGACACGACAGGACACCAAAAAGGCTTCCACTCGGCATGTGTTGCCACGTTGCCACACGTAATGTACAGCAACGCTGGTTTTCTGTGGAGCCCACACGTTAAATACATACGTGTACATTTTATATGTATGTATGTCTTTGTTTCAAATCTAATGTAATGCTGTAATTTTTTGTTGACAAATAAAGACAGACAAACATACACACAAACATACAAACACCCACACTTTCGGATTTATAATGGCATGGTGGATGTGTCTACTCGCTAATTCGCTTGGCTATGTCGGTGACCCTTGTTCTACGTTTGTATTGTATAAACAACTAATATGACGTGAGGATTTTGCCAAGCAGTGATATTTGTGGTTGGCTTTCCAGGCATTTGCAGTATGGATTTACGCAAGCTCGTGCCTACTGAAGACATCAATCATTTCCTTGAAAGTTTCTGTAACGAGTTTCAAGCCTTAAGTATCCACGAGAGATGTTTCATACTGCGGTGCGACGAGCGAGCTAGAGATGATGTTCGAAGACCATACGTTGATGTAGATATGAGTCTTAAATATGTCGGGGTGAAAAATGAAAATATAGTAAGTGATAGTGATACGAGTATTCATTTTTTCTGTCGCCAACGTCCATACCACGTTGAATACACCGGTTCTCGTCCGATCACCGAAGTTAAGCAACGTCGGGCGCGGTCAGTACTTGGATGGGTGACCGCCTGGGAACACCGCGTGCCGTTGGCTTTTTGCTTCTTACTATCAAAATATCATACAAAACTTTTGCTTCAAAAGACATTAATTTTATTTGATCAATACGTGAATGACTTGGGTGCTTAAAATATTCACTTGTTTTCAGGCAGATTAGTGAGATTCCGATATTTTTAAACACATAAACCGCGCTCCAATACATAGCTCATACTGATATTATTATGTGAGAAATCCCGTTCTACTCACTACAACATAATTGGCACTCAAACTAATAAGTTTTAGTATATTGTGACGTTATCTATGTATGTTTTAGTGATGACGATTTTCGATATAGCTGTCGCCAACGTCCATACTACGTTGAAAACACCGGTTCTCGTCCGATCACCGAAGTTAAGCAACGTCGGGCGCGGTCAGTACTTGGATGGGTGACCGCCTGGGAACACCGCGTGCCGTTGGCTTTTTGCTTCTTACTACCAAAATATCATACAAAACTTTTGCTTCAAAAGACATTTTATTTGTTCATCACGTGAATGACTTGGGTGCTTAAAATATTCACTTGTTTTCAGGCAGATTAGTGAGATTCCGATATTTTTAAACACATAAACCGCGCTCCGATACATAGCTCATACTGATATTTGAGAAATCCCGTTCTACTCACTGCAACATAATTGGCACTCAAACTAATAAGTTTTTAGTATATTGTGACGTTATCTATGTATGTTTTAGTGATGACGATTTTCGGTAGTGTTGTCGCCAACGTCCATACCACGTTGAAAACACCGGTTCTCGTCCGATCACCGAAGTTAAGCAACGTCGGGCGCGGTCAGTACTTGGATGGGTGGCCGCCTGGGAACACCGCGTGCCGTTAGCTTTTTGCTTTTTAGTTGTTTATTATTTTTCTGTCTTGTATTTCAGAAACCAAATATTCTAACAGCTCGTAGTGCAACACAACTCGATAGTGATAGAAAAGCTGAAATAATGGAAAATAAGGAAGTTTTGGACTACAAGAGCAGCGGCAGTTGCACTAACTTTAATCAAGATGTTGGAGGCGTCGCGTACACTAATAATACTGCAAGGAATACTTCCAGGTATTTATTTTTTAAGTATCACTCATGATTTTCTTATCTTTCCGTCTGTCCTAGCCCATTTGCTCTGAAATTATCAAACCGATTGAGTTGAAATGTCGCAGTATACGTACCTTAAATTTTGGGTATTTTTTGGGGTAGAAAATTATTTAGGGTATTTAAAGGGTAAAAGTTTTCAAATAAAATGTACGGTTCAAAGAAGAAGAAAAAATCGAAGGAGACATAGAAGCCAAGACTAATTATATATGCATTCCAAGAATTCAGCTATTAGTTAATTAATGAATCGCATTTATTTGCTTTCTTTGTATAAAAAAAAATAAAAGTGCCTAATTTAGGGTTATTTCGTGTAGCGTTAGGGTAACAAAATATATCTGAGGTGGCAACACTGAAATGTCGCTGACCCAACCAAAGGCGGACATCCAATGCGAATACATGAAAACGTGGGCCAATGTTGAGGAGTAAATTAGAAAATTTTAAAATTATATTTGCAAACTTTATTTTTTAACATGTCGATTGGTTTGTGAGCATCACAAATATATGTATAGGCATGGACGAAGTATAGTATGGACGTGCAGCCTCCATACATAAGATAGTTCCTCGTTGCTTAGTACGAAAAAAAGAACTAGATGTCGCCAGATGTATTGAACCGGTATAATACATAATTTTAGTGGCGACATTGCTCTATTTAGCATGGTGGCAATAATGTTCAACTCTTTAAAGTACCTCTGTGAGTTTACTAAACTTCGTTATGTTGTAGAAGGTAACATCTAGATGGCGTTATATTCCTTCGAGCGCCAAGTTTTGAATTTTTTTCGCAGCAATTACAGAATTGTTCACGATTTACGTGTGAACTAAACTATGGAGTTTTATTTGAATCCGCAATCTGACATATTACGAGGGCTGTTTGAAAAGTACCCGGTTATGGAAAGAAAACACATTTTTTTTGTATTTATGCATTTATTTTTCTACGTAGTCACCTTTTAACTCTATACATTTGTTCCACCTATACTCAAGCTTTATTAAACCAACTAAAAAGTATGATTTTGGAAAGTCATTAAAATAGGCCTCTGTGGCGGCAATGACTTCGACATTTGATCCAAATCGCTTACCACCGAGCCATTTTTTTAGGTTGGGAAACAAAAAGAAATCGCATAGGGCCAAATCTGGAGAATACGGGGGGTGAGGCAATAGTTCTTAGCGTAACTGTGCTAATAATTTAGCCGTCACAACTCTGGACGAATGAGCCGGGGCGTTGTCGTGATGAAACAGTAATTTTTTCTTTTTTAAATGGGGTCGTTTGTCCTTCAACACGGCGTCAAATTCAGCCAATAAATTGGCATAGTACTGCCCTGTTATCGTTTTTACCTTTTCCATGTAGTCAATATGTATAATACCCTGCGAATCCCAAAAAACAGACCTTTCCAGCCGATGGGACGGTTTTTGCTTTCTTTGGAGCAGGTTCACCCGCTAAAATCCACTGCTTCGACTGCTTTTTCATTTCGAGGGTGTAGTGGTGAACCCAAGTTTCGTCCACGGTCACGAAACGACGCAGAAACTCTTTCGGGTTACGTTTGAACACGACCAAACACTGCTCCGATAGTCAGTCGGTTCCGTTTTTGCTCCGTCCAATTCGCAATCATGGACTGAGTCTATCTTTCAAATTTTGTTGAAATCGGAGAGATAAACTCATGGTACAACGGTAGA
This sequence comes from Choristoneura rosaceana, assembly GCA_037349165.1. Classification (NCBI taxonomy): domain Eukaryota; kingdom Metazoa; phylum Arthropoda; class Insecta; order Lepidoptera; family Tortricidae; genus Choristoneura; species Choristoneura rosaceana. The sequence goes on from JAZBNJ010000002.1 coordinate 2,983,092, forward strand.
TAGAAATGCCCATTAGGGCATTTACCGTATTATTATTTATTTAGCGTATTAATGCTACAGCTAGAGATGCATCTGTCAAATTATTGAAGAGAAAAACGTGAGACAGATGTATGTGGTGACAATACTGTACTGTTTTCGATGATTGTCACATCGCTTACCTGAAATTAGCATAGCTATTTTTTTATCAATGTTCGACCTATTTTTCTATGTTGTTCAGATATATTTGATGTGTTGACCTCTTTGGTTGACTGCTTAGATAAGTGTTTTTTTGACAGCTAAAGTATTTACGTGAATAGTGCCATCTAGATAGTAATGTCGGAAAAATCTCAGCTCCGTTTCCCTGGATTAAATGCGTTATTATTTTGCGTTTAGTGCCATCTAGATATAATGTAGTAAAAATCTCAGCGCCATCTAGCATTAACCCTGGATTTTGGCTTTGTTCCGGTGAACGTTTTTTAGTATGGAGAATAACAATCCATACTCTATTTCATCCATGGTATAGGTAACCGTTTAACTGTAACTTTCAGGTACAAAGACGCGACAGGAGCCGCAGTGCTCCAGACTAATGAAATAACGGAGCTCATAAAGAAGATGTGCGACTCCTTCGCCCAGAGCCAGGAGAAGTTGCTCGCGGCCAGGACTCGCCCGCCCACCAGTGACGTGCAGGTGCAGTGCGAGCAGGACGCCCGTAGCGAGGCGGGTGAGAAGGGAGAAGACACGTGAGTTTTTTTTTTTTTTTCAATAACCTATTGAGTGGATTCGGTTTGTAGCATTCGAACATGGCGGATGAAGTCAATATCTAATTTTGCTATTTCTGTTTCTTTGGCTAGTTGAAGTATAATTTTGATAGTGTTTTATGCGGCGATTAACCTTAACAGTGATCACAAAATTCTATATTGCTCTCGTGTCTGACATTTTTTAATGCGCAAGCTGTTTCCACGTGGTTTCTGGAATTTTACTATCAAGTTGCAAAAACTACAATCACCGTACAACGTTGCCTCTCGAAAGAGAATACTTTGACACTGGCGAAATTGTCCTATTAATTAGGACAGAAAGCCATATTTTAAAAGAGAAGAAGTACCTATTGAGTGTCCCACTGATATAACTGTTCTGTCTGTAATCTGTTCCTTCTATATAGCGGGAGCCATCTAGTCTCTTATCTATCATCTTTTGCTTTTCAGTACACCAGTCAAACTAGAGATGAGTAAAAGTGACACGTGCATACAAAGCGACAAAGGTAAATTTTATTTCAAACTCAAATTCACAACATTTATTTATTGACCACAAAAATACACTTGCCCACTTGCTCGTTTGCCTTCCAGTCGTATAAAAAAAAACACTACATCACAACAAAAACAGTACCTACCTATAAACACAAATAGGAATAAGATTTAGCAACGTTATTTATTTTTCTTTTTCTTTCTTTCTCTTTTTCTTTCTCTTTCTTGTGTATTTTAAGAACTTTATAGGATACATAATTTCTAACCAAGAAAGCGTCACTGATTTGATACAGTCGTTGGGACGGGAATCATTTTTTTTAAACATGACTTTTAACCTTTTAACCGCCAATACGTTTTCGTTCGTACGTGCCCGTGTCGCCACCTACACCGAAACTATATGACATTTTGTCTTAATTATAAGACTGCGGCGAAATGAGCTGGGTAATTTGTGTCTTATAATTCAGACAACGGCTTTTAAATGGTTAATAACGCCCGTTTTGTAAGTTTAGGTCAATCAAACTACTTTTAGCTGCACCACCCCAAACAGCAGGGCTACTATAGTCCGTTCGCGTTAAGAAAATAGTGAGTTATCAGTGCAACTACAGGGTAAAGGTGTATTCACAGTGGAGTAAAAGTTCCAACATTTTTTTTTTAAACATTTAATTATTTTTAATAATTATTTATACGAAATATTTAATTACAGATATGGTAAAAAGAGCGATATCATTTACGGACCGTGACACCATAATGCAGAAGTTTGTGGACGAGCTGGAGGATTGGAAGGAAAAGCAACAGGAGCTGTTTAAACTACAGGTATCTGATTACTGGCGATCTTATGGAAAAAATTGAAAAAAATCAGGACAACGGTTAAGCCTAAAGTATACAATATTCCTAAACTTGGAATATTCCGTACAAATTAGTACAAAATACGAAAGCCTTAGAAAAATATGACTTAATTTTTTCGTAATGGCTACGGGCTACTATCTCGGGCGCGTTCGACATGCTCTTGGCCGGTTTTAAATTACTACCGTCACACATTTAGGAGGGGGGGGGGGGGGGGGGGGGTCAGGCAGTTTGTGAAACAGGAACATATAATTGCAATTTCTATACCAATACGTGTAACAAGGGAGGTGCTAATAGTGATAAAAAAATTATGTGACGTACTTTATAGATGGCTCCTAATGCCAAATACGTCACTACACCACTAGATATTTGTACAATCCGTGAGCTTTTAGAAAACCCTTCGGGTTTCGGGGGAAATCGGAAGAATTCGTTAGTAAAAAATGACAATTGTCTTTTTGACTCAGTAGCAATCCATCACGCGTAGAGTGCACTCGTTGTATTTTCATTGATGTATATAGAGCAGTTAAAACCACCAATTGCATATATTTATTTAGGTAGTTTGTTATTTTTCGGAAATTGATTTCCATGGCGAGTCAACTTAAGCAGGGTATGTCTGTAAATAGCCAATCACAATATATTTATAAATATTTTGTATATAAATTGAATTTTTTAAGAAAAAAGTGGTCGTAAATATTTTAATAAGGTACAAGACCGTGTTATAGAAGCAACGGGGATTTCGAAAAGTGCATTAAAAAAAAAAAACGAAAGCAGACCAAAAAAAATAATTTGACATACCCAAGAGAAGTAGATACAGTATAACAACAGCTCTATATAATTCCAAACAAAAGTACTGTGTTGAGGCGGCGTGTTCTCAATTTAAATTGACGATGGAAGAATTCGAAAATGCTGATTTTGTTTTATTTGTATCATGACAAAAAGTCATATTGTATTAAAATTAGAAAAAGATAAAGAAGCGTAATATTATTATAGTAAGGTTCATTTTGTACTGATGGTTATTCTTTACATAACTTTTTACAGTAAGTTTGAAAAGTTTTGCAAGTTGATAATAGAACAGAACCGCATATCACGATCGCGTGTCATCGTCAATACCCGAAGCATGCTTCTAAAATCCGAAGGTTTTTTTAAGATCTCACGGACTGTAGTAAAACTCAGATGCGTGGTCAAACACTGATTTATTGTACAGCTACCTTCAATATTCAATGCCACTAAGTATACCCACATTATTTATATTAAAACCATTATACAACAATATTCTCTGTTTTAACGGACAGTTTCATCATTTCAGTTGAAACGCAAAGAGGAGTATCACCTAGACCTCCTAGCCGACGAGTGGTCTAAGAAGCGCAATGAATTGGAAACCAAACTGAGCCGCGGCGTCGAACAGTGCCGGAACCTCGCCGCCGACCTGAGCAGAGCTACGGAGGACTTTAGACTGCGGGGCTATAGGAACACTGAGAGGGAAAAGAAGGTATAGGACAGTTTACATTTTCATAAAACAAACTACAGTACCTGATGATAAAGATTGCACATCGGTCATCGGAAAAAGACAATAGGGATGACGACTGGGTAAAAATATATCGTTTTATTTAGTCCAACAGTTAGATTATGGAAAAATATGGGACATGTATTTTTTAGTTTATCTATTTATTGAAAATCGGCAAAGGTATAAATCATCAAACTTCCGGAGTGGGGGCTTGTGACGTCACTATAAGGTAAAAATCCTACCATATAGTGACGTCACTCGAAACTTCTAAGCACTGTATCCTCGTCATTTTTTGTTTGACAAACAAAAGAAAAATGTGTGCACAATATTTTTTAAATATCCACCTGACTGACTAAACAGTTTTTTTTAGTCGTCTATCCTATTAGCTGTTCACGAAGATTTCCGAACACTGACGAAATAACTACTAGCGTCGAATACCAGGGTTAGTAAAATGCGACAAAAATCCAATGAAGTTGTTATAATTGTCATACGTTATTTCAATCGATTTTGCTCGCATTTTACGACTTGGGTTTCATCATCATGTCAGCCGAAAGACGTCCACTGCTGGACATAGGCCTCCCCCAAGGCTCCCCACTCAGACCGGTCTTGTGCTTTTCGCATCCACCGCGATCCCGCGATTCTTAGCCAAGTCGTCGCTCCATCTTGTTGGAGGCCTACCGACAGCTCGTCTCCCGGTCCGCGGATGCCATTCGAGAACCTTCTGACCCCATCGGCCATCAGTCCTGCGAGCAATGTGCCCCGCCCACTGCCACTTCAATTTCGCAATTCTTCGGGCTATGTCAGTAACCTTAGTTCTACTGCAGATATCATCATTTTCACTCCTGGGTTTAAGTAGCGCTAAAGTTTACTCCGATCGTACCTAGATGGCGCTGTTTTCAACTTTCCACAGCTTCTTGATGCAAAGAAAGCGCTGGAAACACACTACTCAGCGAAGTACCAGGAACTGAGAGAGGCGTCCCGAAAAATGGAGGATGATATGAATCACAAGCTGAAACTAAAGGACATGCGGATAGAAGAGCTAGAGGCGAAAGTGAAACTGTTGGAGAGACAAGTTGACACTTTGAAGGTAAATTGGTTTTAGGCATTTTTACTGAATATTACCGTGACCGTTTCGTGCCTTCGCATATTGTATATATTTTTTTTGTTTTCATGTTTTTTTTGCCCTGTTATTTTTTATGTGCGAAGCGTGAATAAAAATATTCTATTCTATTCTATTCTAATATTAGACGCTGTTACTTTTAATTAGCTCACGATATTAAAACGCAGTTAACATACAATCATGTTTTACCGTCCATCCGCCCTTGGTTCAGAAGAGCATCCGCGAAGGGGCCCGCTAGCGTAGGCTCTCAGTCTATTTTGTACAGTCTAAGGGGCTGTTTCACCACCCATTGATAAATTTTATTTGACGGATAAAAGTGATGCCGTCTGTATTCGAACAAAACAAACAGAGTCGGCATTAGATAAATTCATTATTTTAGTAATATATACATTAGTAATTTCTTCTATTCTACCAATACTAATGGATATTTTATTTTTTTAATTGCCAGATCAATATAAAGAATACCGAAAAGGAAGCCGAAAGTAAATACTCTGGACTGACTAAAGACCAAACCGCTAGCTTGATACAGGAATTGGTGAGTTGATATATTTGCGTAACATCATATCGAGAAATGCCTCCCTCAAAGAGTTCCACAAAATGTCACCACACACACATATTATACCATGCACCGCAGTATACTAGCATATCTTCTATATATTATAATATAAAAATGAATCGCAAAATGTGTTGGTAAGCGCATAACTCGGGAACGACTGGTCCGATTTCGCTAATTCTTTTTTTATTGTGTTTGTTACTATCAGGAGAAGGTTTTACAATTTAAATACATAAAAAATACAACGGGGGCGAAGCCGCGGGCAAATTTATAATAAAGTGTCAGGGCAGTGTTTTTTGTAAGTTTACCTCCGCGTATTCGTTTTTTCATAATGAAGTTTAAGGACAGGATGCAGGTTAAAAATATACATTTTGTAGTCTGTTTAATTACTATCAAATATGATTTTGTTTTGTTAATCTAACTTGAACAGTTTAAAAAAATATATATATGTCACTTAAAAGTGATACCCTGATTAATTTCCTTTATTCTGAATAACTCGAAAACAAAAAAAGATCGAGGAAGAATACGCCACCTGAAAGAATGACCAAATCCGTCGTTGGGAGTCACTATTGTTCGCTTGCCTGCTAGACCCTTTGGTTGTAAATATTTTTTAGCACATTTGGTTGGGATAATATTTTCAAATTCAAGTGGACGATTTTCCATTTGCACCGAACGACAGTAAATAAAAAAATCGTCGCAGCGAAAGTAATGATGTCTCATTCTCATATTCTCTTCTACGATTTAAAGTTCCTTTAGAATGAATTCTATATATTATGAGCCGCGTCACTTCAATAAATTGAATTGTGGACCCATGGAAAAATTTCACGTTATATATTATCGTGAGGAAACCTGTAGATATAATGGCGCTTTGCGCTTCATAGTATCCAAGATAAACAAACGATAGCGTGTTTTCTGATGTCACAGCGCCATCTATTGAGAAATTTTTGCAACATTTTCTAGCAAAGTTTTTCGAGATGAACATGCGTGTAACAACGGCGCTATTGTCTGACAGGTAGTGAATCTGGTACTGGTAGTGAAATTTTTGTATGCAGCCAGGAACGTCTCCGTAGGACGGAACTCCTCAACGGTTAATGGCATCATCTTTAAATTTAACTTACGGAAATATAGTTTGGATGACAATGCAAGTACAGTCAGCAAAAAAAAGTCTTATTTACGCTGTTAGCAATACGTTCGTGTTCAAATAGTTTTAGGCCCTGTATCTAGAATACCAAATCTTCAAGTAAAGTTGGATTTTAACCGACTGATGTTTGTCACCTAAATAGTTTTTGTTTTTTTTTTCGTTTTTAATGATTGTGTTAGTTTCGAGGAAAAGTTCTCGAGTGGCGACCGGGCCATTCAATTTTTTTACCTACACTAATCTGTCCACGACATTTTTCAAACAATTACAGAGTTTTATAAGTAAACATGTCTTTTCTGTAATTTAATAGATGGAGTACATGTATACATGCCATTCTACGTAAGTTCAACCTATTAAACCGTGAAATATCTTGTTGGAAGTACGATTTTTTGGTAACGCCAGAGACAATTTTGGTAACGCGGGAGACCTGACGCCGAAAGTGTCGGTTAAATAGTTGATTGCTCCGACCGCGAATCTTGAGAGAAAGCGTTGGCAGGCGTCTCACTTGATTGACTGACGAAGACAAGGTATAAAACATTTGACGTAGGCCATAGGGTTTTTTGTGATGTGATCTTTTTTCGAAAAAACAAACTGAAATATAGATGCACAGTAAAACCATAAATATTAAGACCAGCGCTAGGAATCGAACCCAGGTCCTCGGCGTTCCGTGCCGCGTGCTATACCGCTACACCACCGGTGGACAACGGTACAGACACGAATTTCTCCTATGCACCACATATCTCATCTTCTTCATCATCTCAGCCTATATACGTCCCACTGCAGGGCACAGGCCTCCTCTCGGAATGAGAGGGCTTGGGCCATAGTTCCCACGCGGGCCCAGTGCGGATTGGGAACTTCACACGCACCATTGAATTGCTTCGCAGGTTTGTGCAGGTTTCCTCACGATGTTTTCCTTCACCGCAAAGCTCGTGGTAAATTGCGCACATGAATTTCGAAAAACTCAGAGCCCACGGCCCTCTGCTTGAGAGGCGATAGGTCAAACCACTAGGCCACCACGGCTTTTTCTTAACTGACCTTTTTTTGTCAGCGTTGCCTGGAAGAGAAACTCGACAGCGCTGTCCAATCGAAGGCGTTCTTCAAGGAGCAGTGGGGCCGCGCCGTGCGGGAATTGCACTTGCACAAACTGCAGGCGCGACGGCAGATGCTGGCGCAGCTGCGGACGGACCGCCGGCAGCTCGGCGAGATGGGGTGAGTTGGACAACAGACTGCGCGGCGAGAGGTGTCTTGGGCGGTGGTGATCTCTTACCGTCAGAAGACCCACTTGCTCGTTTTCCATCCAGTCGAATAAAAAAAAATTGTCACTTTAACTCCCGTAGTACCCATTTCATTTTTCTTAAACAAACTACCCACAAAAATGCTCTGGAATGCATGGAAATAAGTACAACCACAGAATATACATATAATAGTACTAAAGTACAGAATGGCCACGCTCCGCCCCGCACCGGTTCGAGTTACCCCACCCCTCAAGCGCAGATTGCAGGAAATCCGCAGGAAAGCAGTCAGGTGCGCAACGCGATATATATGTCGGCCGCACAATATTTTTGTGAAATCGTAACGGTATCCTACCTACTTCCTTTTTCTAAATAAATAGTGATTTCTGACATTAATGCAATTAATACATAAAATAACTACCCACCGAATAATTCGTTTGTAGACGTATATCTATTGTAATTGAAAATAATAATGCTTAAAATACGCAGACAGACACATTTTAAGTAGGTTTAAATAAATCAAGGATATTCTGGCAGAACCGGATGAGTGCACAATATTTATTTTTTATGCGGTTTCGCTAGATAAATAAAGCAGAAAACATTGAGTATGCCTATGTATGTAACATTAAAAAAAATGCACTTATTCTGTTTTGCCAGAATACCCTCGAAATAGGTAAGATATACATATCTAAGCCATACCTACATATAAGTACTTTTAAATGTCATTGGTAACACTTACAGTACTATAGGGTTTTGCAATAGTCAGCCCTGTGCAGCTTACGCACACATTGACGCGTGTACAGACGTCGTCGTGCCTATGTAGATTCAAGAACGCGTATTTTGTATGGCGTGGCCGCCCTGTGGTACAACTTAAAGAAAGAAAGAAAAATATTCAAGGTAGTTTTATGTGGCAATTAATGTTTATAAATTTTCGGTGGTATTTTTGTTTGTTCCTATAAAATTGACAAAATTACTCCTAATATCAACAAAATCGCATTTTTACATTAGCATGATTTTCCATTGCGTTCCTTTCCAGTTTGGACACGATCCCGGACCAGGACGAAGGAACAGCCGCGGTGGACGTGGACAAGCTCAAAGACGACTTCTACGTCGATATCCTCGCCAACATGCCCGTCATCGAGTCCAACTCTATCATTAGTAAGCTTAAACTATAATAGGGATGATAACACCATTAAAAAATAATTCGAAGGCACAGCTCCATTAAAAAAAACGCTTTATTTTATCCCTGAAAACCAGATTAATTTTCGATTTAATGTAAAATTAGTTTTTTTGTTGCCTTAAAACAAATAAATAGTTAGTTGATTGAGTTGCCGGATAGTGACTTCATAATTCGCTATTGCCATTGAAACTCTATGGGAGAATTGTATTTTGACAGGTCGTAAAAAGTACGTCAGTTGATTGGTGGTATCAACATCCCTATTATTTGTCTCCAGTTATTTCATCAAAGTTTGTCTATGTCAATGTTAAAATATCGAATGGGTCATAATATCGAAAGGTTTATTTTCTGAAACCGAAAACTTTTCAGGATTGTTTAAAACGGCATCGTATAGAACCCCTTAGGTTAGGTTAGGTTTATAACAATCTAAAAAAAATACAGCCTTAACAAAAATACCTTTTCGATATTATGACCCATTGACCGCGCGGTGAAATGTCATTAGCGTCCCACGTTTACTATAGCATAACGGAAAAACAAGTCACAAGAATTTTAATCACGCTAAATTCAGCATCAGCATTGTCTTAAATTTTCATAAAAAAATAGCCCTAAGCGTTAGCTCTTTTAATAGCACCGGTGAAGACACTAATGACAAAACGCTGCAAAAACGCTGAATATTCGCCCATCTACCATCTTTTGAAATTGTATTTTTATGCGAAATCCGTGGGAATTAAACTCTGTAATGTAAATCCCGTTGATATAGAAATGTTAAATTAGATTTTTTCATGCAGGTACAACCGGACCCGAAGGACTCGACATGTTTGACGAAATGAAGTAAGTTTGTCAATTTTTACAAGTAATAACATGTTTGTTTTATGAATGAGGCTAGTTGGCGCTGGTAGCGTGAGGTCTGTTTGACAATTTTGGCATTTTTGTCACGTTTGAGACTGGTTAAATATATCATCATCATCTCAGACGTAGGACGTCCACTGTTGGACAAAGGCCTCCCTCCAAACGGGCCAATCGCAGCAATTCTGTAACGTCAAATGGACCTCTCTATACTAACGCCATCTAGCGATATACCACGTAATAAATCATAGTTTTATATTGTTTATTGTAGTATTACGAGAAATGTGTTTTTCATGAATCAATAGAAATGCTTCATTTACCTCGCCTCGCCCCGCTCCGTTGTTTTCACCAGAGATGTGCTGTGCGTGGATAGGTAAATGTAGCGTTTCTATTGGTTCATGAAAAACACATTTCTCACAACGCATCCTCCCACATCTCTATTTGAAATGCAACCTAAATTTGGTACTGATCCTTATCTTACACAGACAAGAAATAAAAAAAAAATGTTGTTTTGGCAACATTAATTTCGTAGCTAATAGTTTTTAGATATAGCAACTTTCTCTTCTGTCAACGCCTCTGTAACGTGTGTGCGCTCGTCGATCAGTTCGATCTTTAATAAATACCAAAAAAAGTTGGAAAACCCCCGACTTTGTCACTTTAAAATTCAATATCTCAAAAACGGCTGAACCGATTTTGATGAAACATGTTTAAGAACCATCGCTAGAAAACCTGCTATCAAATAAAAGAACCGCATTCAAATCGGTCCACCCGTTCAAGAGCTACGGTGCCACAGACAGACACATAGCGGTCATACTTATAACACCCCTCTTTTTTTTTAACCCCCGACGCAAAAAGAGGGGTGTTATAAGTATGACCGCTATGTGTGTCTGTGTGTCTGTCTGTGGCACCGTAACTCTTGAACGGGTGGACCGATTTGAATGCGGTTTTTTTTACTTGATAGCAGGTTTTTTGCGTCGGGGGTTAAAAACCTCAAAAGTACAGTTTGATTGCGTTAAACCACTCCAACACTAGTGTTGTTCCAGCAGCGCTCCTAAGAACCCTCTGAACGAGCGTCTGACCGAGCTGATAGCGCAGCGCGACCGGCTGGTCCGCCAGCCCAGCCCCGACGAGGCGCTGTTAACCCAGCTGAATCACGACATACGCGCCATACTGCTCAACTGCGGCACCTGAACAAATGTTCCTTTCTTTTACATTCTTTAACCCCCTAATCTCCCAATAAAGTACAAATCAGAGGCCGTTGTCTAACGTTTCTAATACCCGCTATGACAAAAGATAGTTTTTGTATGTGAAAACTGACAATGAGCTATCGCGTATGAATTCGCCGCTAGAGGCGCTAGTGTAGCGTGAGGTCAACGAAATGTCAAATCTCATAGTTTTTGGGTGAGCTACGCGGGTTTATTTATAACTAGCTTATGCCCGCAACTTCGTCTGCGCGGATCTATGTTATCGCGCGGTGGCGCCCTCTCCCGGAATAAAAGGTATCCTATGTTGATCCTTGGGGTTCAAACTACCTATGTACCAAATTTCATCAAAATCGGTTCAGTGGTTTCGACGTGAAAGCGTAACAGACAGACAGACAGAGTTACTTTCGCATTTATAATATTAGTAGGGATTAGAATAATTTTGTGAATATTTTGCATTACCTGAAATTAATTAGGGCAATTATGCAATAAGGGGCAATGAACGTCTATAATTTGAGACAGTTTTGTCTTTCGAAAACTTTTGTCCTCCCTTTTTTCGAACAAAACGGGATTATGCAATATTGTGGTTGCTCGATATTTTTATGGTACTGTTTTAAAAAAAAAAGACATTTATTGCCACAAAAAAAAAGTACAATGAACAAGATGATTAAATATGATATGATATGATTAAGATGTATTAAATATGATTTTAATCTAAACTTTGTTTTCACGCCCGTTATAACAGACTTAAAAACCTCACGCAAGAGTGGCGCCATCTAGTGAGATAAAAAACGATAGCCCTCATTGATTGAGATCGCGAGTGTCAGAAACGTTACTACGGCCTCCGTACTAAAACTAAAGATAAATATGTGACCTAAGATTCAGTAAAGGAATCATTACCGTCTTTATAATGCGTTAACGCATTATAGGACAGGATATTAGGTTATAGCGGTCATTCCGATGATGTTTTTACCCTTTGATGAATTATACCAGTAGATTCACAATCGCGCGCCCAAATATGTCCGAGCCAAATGAGCGCCAGTTTGAATCACTGGCCTAAAATCACTGGTTCAGATCACCGGGATAGGTTAGGTCGGGTAGGTTGGTCGATAGGTCGATCGGTAGGTCGATAGTAGGTAGATAGGTTGGTAGAATGCTCGCCTGCCACTTTGGTAAAACTGGCCTTCTTTTTTCTCAGTACGTTGTTGTCAAGTGTCAAGCGTTGTGGAGTTTTGCCGCTAGCGAAATTCGCCCGTAATAGAGTAAAGACTAGGTTCAAATTTCGTCTCGTATTATTTTAATTATTTTTTGTGAGATGATTTTATTTGTCACGCAAACAAATCAATAGTTCTGACATTCTTTGAAGGGGATTTTGTTCGGCAATGTGCGTCCTGGTTTAAATGTCATTGTTTTTACCCGAGTGACCGAAGGACATTCACAAAATTAAAACAAGAAACTAATATCACAAAATGGCAACATTTCATACTGGCAGCGAGTGTATTTCTAAGCAAATAAAATCATAATGTTGCTTGAAACCCAAAGGCGCGCCATTGTTTAAAAACCTGTAACATTTTCATATCTAAGTAGCTATATGTTCATAGTCAAATGCCGTCAGGTCATGTCACAGTGAGTTCTTGAAAAGAGCAGTTCTTTTGGGCCAGTAAAGACTAATTGCATTTGAAGTGCAACCTAGCTGCAAAATGGCAGTTCGAGTGCAGTTTTGCTGCAGTTGCTGTAACTGCATTAACCTCCTGAAGCCCACCTTATAAATTGGGAAAAAAATTTACAAAGCAATTAGAATCTGTAAACCCTATTAATGGTTAATAACATTAACCGTTATGAAAACGTAAAAGTTTGTAATTAAGATAGGTATGTGTTTTTGTTATTTTCACTATGTAACTGGACAGATTCGGATGAAATTCGGAATAAAGATAGCGGGCCAACCAAAAGTACAGTTAGCAAATAAATGAATTGATTGATTGATTGAAAAAAATTTTGTACTTATTAAAAATTAAATTTTTAATTAGAATCTAATTGTTTCGAGAATAAAGTCAAACTGCCATGGCGTAAAACAATAGAAAAACAAAATAATTTTTACTTTGTTACATTGTCATAGATTCATAATTCCCTTGAACTTATTATGTACATTCTATTTCACATTGGACCGCACGAGGTAACTGCAAAACGGTTTTCGTGCAGTCCTGTCAACCGCACACTGACTGCAAGCTGGCTGCACGGTCGTAACACCTGCAATATAACTGCAATGCAACTGCATTGTATTGTAACTCGTATTACAGTTTCTTCAACCGCATTACGTCAGCGCAGCCAGCTTGCAGTGCGGCTGACAGGAGTGCACGGCAACTGTAAGCGCACTGCAGTCGTTTTGCAGTTTTGATGCAGTTACGCCAGCTGGGTTGCAATTCAAATGCTGACTGTCTGTGCCACGTCTGTACCGGCCCTTTGAGACATTGCTCGTAAAGGCAAAGAAAAATGTAAGCTTCTATTTCTAATATTTGAAACGTAACGGTTCTATGATAAATCCAAATAACTATAAATATTGGAAAAGCCTATAATTACTTTCTTTATTTTTACGGTCCAAGGTTGCATGTAGCGTGGCTCTGAGGTGTTACGATGTTTTGTAAATAGTTACCTTATTTATATAATTATTTGACTGAGAATAGTTATCAAATTCGATGTTCGCGTCTAGGCCAATTTATTTATTGTTTTATTGAAATAAACTATATTATTTACACTGTAATTCTTGGTATTTCATTTTAAGGAGTGGTGAATATATTATTACAAAAGGCTGATAGACTGGAGATTAGGGCGGTAAATTTTACCGCATTTTTTTTTACTTTGTACCTACCTGACTGAAGACCAAAAAGCTGCACACCGTTAAAGCTGCGTTAGCAGTGACACGAAAATTATCCATACAAAAATGTATGATTAGTTTTCGTGTCACAATGGAAAAAGTTAATGGAAATTTTAACTACCTGCTAACGCAGCTTTAATGGTGTGCAAGTTTTTGGTCTTCACTCATCTATGTACCCAGAGAAAAAAGAGAGAAAACGTTGAGAAAACTGATGTCGAAAATTAAAGTTTTTTTTTGCAATAGTTACGTACACATTGAACTGGTTTTCAAATTCTAACACTCTCACGATGCTTTTCTTTTACCGGAAAGAACACGAAAGCACCTTGATTGACTATTTTTGAAATCGTATACTTTTTTTTTAACTAACGTGGAAACGGTTGTATCTACACCTCGAACAACCCCGCACAACAAAATTTCATGTAGTGATGGGCAGATTTCCGCTATAGGCTTGAATATCGATAATATTGAAATGTCAGCTATTACAGTCCATGTTTAAATTTCATAGCCATCACAGTCCCAAGAGCACATTAAATTATTAACATATGCCGTACATACTTCGTGTCAAAGAATTTTAAATTATTTTGAAAAACCTGTTGTGGAAAATCGCAAAAAAAATTTAAAAGTCAACACTGCAAGCATGATCGGGGATTCGTAGGTTTTCGTAGAATTTGACATTTGTTACGTGCCAGTGGAGTGACGTTTGACTTGACGGATGCGTGATACAATAGATTGCGCATAAAAGTAAATTAAAAATTATATTCATGTTTTTCTCGTAATTAACGAATAATAATGGCTAAAACAAAAGTAACCGGAGCCACTAGCAGGTTAAAGCAGGATTATCTGCGGCTGAAAAACGATCCAGTGCCGTATGTGACCGCAGAGCCCGTGCCGTCCAACATTCTCGAGTGGCACTATGTGGTGCGAGGGCCCGAGAAAAGTCCATATGAGGGCGGCTACTACCACGGAAAGATCATCTTCCCGCGAGAATTCCCGTTCAAACCACCATCGATCTACATGATAACGCCAAACGGCCGCTTTAAGACAAACACGCGACTCTGTTTGAGCATCACAGACTTTCATCCGGACACCTGGAACCCCGCCTGGTCTATCTCAACGATCCTTACCGGTCTGCTCAGCTTCATGCTTGAGAAAACGCCCACTTGGGGCTCCATCGAAACATCAGATTACCAGAAACGCTGCCTAGCAGCTGAATCTCTCGAAATTAATATTAAGAACAAGATGTTTTGTGAACTGTTTCCTGATTTCGTAGAGGAGATCGAGCAGCAGCTGAAAGAGCGGCAGGAGGCCATGCTGCACGCGGAGACGCCGGCCAGCGACGGCGAGCCGCTCACAGAGACACAGTCTAACATGTACTATATCATGACCAATTTATTTGTACTAGTCGGCTTTATTTTTCTCGCATACATGGTCAAATATGTCCTAGTCTCTATATCCAATGACTAGGCAAGACTATCACTAAATTTTTAATGTAAATATTGTAATTTATTTTGTATATAGGCACTTATTCCATTGGAAGCATATTATGAATTTGTTCCGGTCGCACTTATGGTATGTGCAACATGCCAGTATAAAATTGCGAGTTAATGCACATTGTGTGCTTTGTATTATGTTCATATTTAATTGTTTCAATATTTAATCATCTAGTAAAATGTTATACTTCTAAGCTAATGTGATACATACTGTATGTTACCTATGATTGCTTGCTGTTGCTTTCATAGTGGTTTGAATAAATGCAATCATTTACTGTCAGTAAGATAATCTGTCACTCACTAGTATCGAAATTGCATTTACTGTTTATCTGATTTATTTAAAATAATTGAGATGTGTATTATTTATTGAGTGTGGGGTAGGAAGGATCGCAATGAGGTTTTGTTATTGGAACTTTTAATAACATTTAAGGATTTAATTTTTTCGTAAACATTGCTGTCCTACTTTTAGCAAGTTGTGAAAGCTAACGCAACGGACCGCATGATACTAACAACATCTAGTGATATTTTGCCTGTAGAAAAACCCTCATAGAGTCCATTGCAAGCAAGACTGTAAGGTCAAATGGTACTATAATACTATCTAGCCATATACCACTTAGTGCTGACTGCATACTGACTTTTTTTTATTATTATTATTATGGCTTTCACCTTTGCTATACTGACTTTTTATAAAGTAATACTTATTGTGATATTCCATTTGACTTGCTTGAACACACGTTGCGCAAAAACTAAATAAAATAATTTCACAAGAGACATCCATTAGAAATATTGGAGAATAACTAAAGTATTTATTTTCAATCTTTTTGCAGATTTCTTACAAAAGTACCTACTAATAGATGTCAGAGTGTGGCAGGTTGCACTGTGGGAGCCATTATAAAACTTTTACCTGCCTACAGCTTGTATTAGTGTAGTAAATTGTACTTACATACTTGTGACTATATAAAAATGGCACAAATCAAACGTTATTCCATTATATTTCTATATAATACGTTCGCGTCATTTATTTAAAATTGTGCTACTTAAACAGAAGCAATATCTTGTATCTATAGCTAGAATATAGTTAATTGTAAAATGACCTGTTAATAGTAGGAGAGGATGTATTATTTTATGAAGATAATTAGACAAATCAAACTGCCTGAAGTTGCCCAAGGATGCTATTGAGGACAACAAGACTTATTTTTGTTTAGACTTCTTACGATTTGATTTATGGTGGATGATGGAAATGAATATTGTGTTTGAGTTATTAGCTTGTTAACTACACATGTAACGAGTAATAATGAATCAATACAAGTAAAATGTAAAATTTTATCTTATAAATTTGTAGATAAAATTATTTAATAAAGCATTGAGTAAAGTGTTGATATTTTTCTATTTTAATGTTGTTTTATTTGGAATGAAAAGGGATAGTTTTGAAATAAATGAGAAGAAAGAAAACTTGCAGGTCTATTTGTTTTATATTATGTACGATTTATTGATATCAGTGATGGGCGGTATTGACAATAATCGCTTGTTGATATTTAGTCACAACAGCAGGACTTACTAAAAAAAACAATGAGTAGGTATAGTAGGAATTGTTTGAGATGTCCCAATCTCGTTAACAACCCACCTTTCGAATAAAGCCATTGTATTCTTTTGTACAGCAGAATCCTATTTGAAATGTACGGAAATATAAAATAAAATAGTTCACTGCAATAATGACTTTATTCTCTAAAGCAGAAAATGCATTTTAGAAAAATACACGCTCGCAGATAATACTTTTCCATGAGGCTGCTTGTCTACGTACGACGCATTAAATTTTGAAACATATCTGCCATCAAGGTTTTATTTAAAAATAACTCTATTGTAAATAATAAAGTCGTTATTTCAATGAGCTATTTTATCTTATACTTTCGTTCATTTTAAACTGAGGATTATACACTTGAGGAAATAATAGAATAAAATGCAATGGCTGGCTGGATTGACAGGTGGGATGTTAACAAGATCGGGACATCTCAAAAAATTCCTACTATACTCATAGATATACTTACAAGATTTCCTTTACAGTATTGTACAGTTTCGCTCTGCACACTTAAGAAATACAAAACTATTTATACACATTCAGTAAATTACCTACATGTACTGCTGGATAATGTGCTTGATCATCCTTTTATATATTTTGGTCATTTATAGTATAAATTACACAATTATAAGAATAATACATTCTTAGACAGCATTCTGTATGAACAAATATCGCACTTGGTAGACACAGTAGTAGAAGTATTACCAAATGTACAACCTGTACAACAAATCAAGTCTACTTGAATAGTTTTGACCACCTGGATTGCTCAACACAATTTATGAGAAGTATTAGTTCAAAAACGAATAATTACGATATTAATATTTATATATTTATATCATTCATATCATAACCACACAAATCTCTATACACATACCACATCTTGGTAATAAAAATACTCAAGTCTTACTCTAATTAATTACTCATTATAGTAAAGCATGAAACACATTAATTATTATATTCAAAACTACAGTTATCTGGGCGATGCTGTTCCACAGCGCGAGTAGGATTAAAATACATCTCATAATATTAATTCTAAATTTATTATTTCTTACTCATTATGCCAACCCAAAGTTGAGAACATGGAAAAAAACATCAATAAAACCTTAATATAAAATTACCACCAATTATGAGCTACCATGGAACCTTTTCTAAGCAAATTTCATTAAAATTTTCATAGTTAATTTATGAGATGCCACTAAGACGTTTACTGTAAAATGGTTCCATGGTGGCTCATGAATTTAAATAAACTTTAAACATAGGTTCCTTCTAATTTCCTAATAATCCCGGAAGAAGTGTATATTGAATCGAAATGACTGTAAACTAATATATACGTAATTTCATATAAATCAGTTCAGCTGTTTAGATAGCATACAAACAGACTTAAAAACTTTTGCATTTCTAATTCTAGTGAGATTAGTGGGATTATAAGGAATTCTCTTGAAATATGTCACAAGTCAGTGGAGCCTTGGCTTGGCCGATTTCAAATAAAAAAATCGCGTGCAAATAGCAAGTTGTAAAAAAAAACATTCTATACTTGTAGACAATTTCATGGAGAAATATTATACGTAATAAAATTAAGGAAACTTATATAGATTTTCTAGTCTAGTCTAGTTCATATTTAATTTTGCGGTACAGCTCTACCGTTTGTTCTTATTTGAGTTTTGATGATCCACTTTCAGAATTGAAGTGGAGTTTTAGTGTCATGAAGATATTCGCCATGGTTTACCAGAAGGCTTACCTGAAATAAAATAATTGATTTATATCATTTAAAGTTGTTACAAATATATATGTTTTAAATATGTATCTAAAGCTGTAGTTAAGAGCTGCAATTCTGAAGTATTTTACTTATACAAGGTTATATTGACTGATTTGAACTGCTCAATTGTCTTTTGTTTTTTAATAATTGACTTTCGAAGTAGGATTTTTTCACAGAATCAGTAATTTGTTGTAATAAAAATCCTCGTATGTCCCTCTGAGACTATGAATTATAATAAAATTATTAAATAAAAAAAATATGAATTTTACATACATTAATAAAAAAAAGTTACGAACGTTTAAAGGCGGAATTTCGATAAATTTGAGAAAAATATTTAAAAAATCATATCTCCAAAACCGTGACCCTTAGGACTAGGACCCTAGGTCCAACGGTAAAAAAATAACAAATAACCCCAACAATGGACCAAAAAAATTTAACAACCCATGTGCCGAACACCCTGTATATCAAAGGAACCCCTTAATTTTTCTGTATTAACTTATTTTACTTAAGGGAGTCGACTTTTGGGTTATGTTATGACTGATTAGATAAACCCATTGAACTATAACAGCAATTAAAATATTATTAGTTTTAAAAACAGTAATATTCACTAGTTGGTCCTTCCAGTCGATATTAGCTACAGAAAGATTTACTAACCTCATTCTTTATTCCCCTCTTCTTCTTCTTCATCATCCCAGTCACTGACTAAACTCTTAATTTTATCATCTTTCTTAGGCGCGTCTTTCTCCACTGAGGCTCCATCAGCTACTGCACTGGCACCAGTCCCATCTTCTTCAGTATTATCTGCTGTCTGTACAGTCCCTTCTCCATTTTCATTTTCATTCCCTTCTTGCGAATCATTTTCGTCCCAGTCATTAAGTAATGATGAAATTTTTTCTGGGCACGGAGGGACTGCATTATCTGGCGCGTTTTCATGTGATTCTTGGGCAGTATTCATTTCTTCTTGTATGGGACTGCCACATTCTTCTATTGCTTCTATGGCAACTATTCGAGTCATTTGCTTTTCCATTTCCTGTTGGATGTTTTCTATAGATTCTTCCAATTCAACAGAGTTGTTTTCAACATTTTCTACATGACTGGGTTTTTCAATATTATCATTAAGTATGTTTTCTCTTTCATGTGCTATTTCATCATCATCTTCAGACCACTCTGATGTCAAATTTTGAATTTGTTCTTTAGATGGCGCAAAGGAATGAGCATTGTCTTCAGCTGGTTCTTGCACACGCATTTCCTCTTCAGGCTGTGTAAATGTTTGGCTTTGTAAATCTTCTGTCTCAGACTCAGTTACATTTTTAGTAGTTTCTTCCCCAACTTCTGGCTCTTCTAATATTTCCTCAAATTTTTCTTCACCTTCAGCAGAAACCTGCTCTTGAGTTTGCATGTGAACAGTAGCAACATTATCTTCTGTTTGCAGAGTTATTGCGGCTGGTTCTTCACTTTCCATGGTGATTGTATCCATGTCTTCAATACTTTGCACAGGTACAGAACTTTGTAGTTCTTCAATGGGCATTGTCGGCGCATCTCTAACTTCTTCTACTGTGTTTTCTACAGCTGGAATGTCAGCATGATCATTATGCTGTGTTAATGTTTCTTCCATGTGTTCCATTTGTGGTTCCTGAGGAATGTCATCTTTTTGCTCTACAGGTAACATGTGTACTTCAGGGAGCTCTTCCAATTTATCTTGAATTTCATTTTCTGTTGGGGCCATTACAACTTCTTCAACATTAGTCAGCACTTGAAGGTCTGACTCCTGAGGCACTTGTATCTGTTGACTTTCAATATTATGACCAATATTGTCATGCCAATTACCATGGTCCATTATCGGAGTGTTTACAATAGCAGCAGAAGTTGTCACAGCATTATAGTTTCGTGTGAGAACAGCGGAAGTGGAAACAAACTGTGCACCACCAAGAGCTTGGGATGTTATCAATTGGTATGGTTTAGTCTGATCACCTACAGGATGACTGTAAACAACAACTATATTAGAGTTATCAGCTGAAACTGCCTCAGACACATTCAATGGGTAATCATCTTGAATGATCATCATCTCATTAGACTGTGTGTTGTCTAAATCAATTGTAGTGCCATCTAGGGTTGAGTCTTGAGGACCGGCCAATACGGTTAGCCTTTTATTTGTGTCAGAGTCATCAAATATTATTGAATGATTAGAAGCCATCAATGCTTTATACTCGTCTTCATTTGAAACAACTATTTGAATAGGTTGATTCATCACTGGTTTCTTATTTAATTTTACGTCAGGCTCACTGATTTCTTGATGGTGTATATTGGAAAACTCTAATGTTGAATCTGCTGTCAAAGTATTCAGTGTTTGATCAACATCTGGATGTATCATGTCAGACAAAATGTATTGATCATTTTCCAATATCTTGGAATTTTTAGGTATAAGTTGATTATCCCTCATAACATATTCAGTATCACCAATCATTATAATTTCATCATGACCCGAGTTAGATAATTCAATGCTTTCATCTTTCAAGTACTGATTTTGTATTGGTTGCGGAATAGGCTTCTTCTGAGGAGGCTGTGCAGGTGATGTTGTTGGTATTGGAGCAGAAAATCCAGAATTTAGAATTTTCTGTCTGGGCGTAGAAGTAACTACTCGGTGCCTCCTTGGTTTCTCTGTGACAACAGGTTTATGTGGGTTTATATACGGCACTTCTTCTTCAGATTCTTGATCATAGCTAACAGGTATTTCAAATTTGTAGGGCTTATGTTCTACCCTTTGAATTGGTTCTTCTTCTTGTCTCTCTTCATCAGAGTCATCAATGATGCAGTCAGTTTTTGCTTCAAGCTTGTGATTAGTCTTGAGGTGAGCATAAAGGTTGCTTTCACGTAAAAATACCTTAAGGCAGTAGACACATTGGAGATTTGTTTTCCTCTCCGCACTGTATTTGTGGCCAGTGTTTTGTATATGCAATAACAACATTGATGAAGAGTTGAAGGCTGCAGCGCAAACATTGCAACGGAAGTTCTTAGTCTCAGCATGTGTCATCTTGTGTTTGACAAGGTATCCTTCATTCAGTGCCACATAATTGCACAAATTGCATTTTGGGAAGTGATACTGAGGCGGAGGCTTCTTACCATGTTTGGTGTACAAGTGATGCAGTAAATAGTTTCTCTTCAGTGATTTAAGACCACAATATTCACACATATTCGAAACAGGCTTTTCATTATGAACTTCAACCAAGTGACGTCGGAATTTAAAGTATGAGGTAAAGTGTAAGGCTCTTCCTGGTGTACCACAGATGAGACAGATCCAGGGTCCTTTGATATTCTCAGCACCCATAGCAATAAGCTTTGCAGCTTTAACAGAATCCAATACCTCAGTTTCATATGTATAATCTGGTTCAGACTTGATCTTCACTTCTTCTTTAGGCAAACTTTGTGGTGTTATCGGCCTCTTCTTGGTAGGTTTGCTGTTTGGAGTATCCAACAGTTTGAGCTTAATGTTTTTATTGCTTTTCACTAAGTGAGGATATTTCTTTAATACCTCACTGATAATTTTTGCATGATCAAGTTTGCTTGCTTGCTTGCTATTCTTTGCTTCTATAGTGACTTTGGGACCTGTGTTATTGTCTAATATTTGGTCAAAGAGTTGGTTGGTATTTTTATGAACTGGCTCAGGGGTTAAGAGGTCTCTTCCAAACATATCTGTGTCATCCAACATAGAGTCGTCTTCATATAAATTCTCCTCCTTAGATACTTTTCTGCATTCTACTATCTCAACAGTAGACGGACCCTGAGAAAATCGTTTTGAGCTTGATGGGGCATTGTACTGTCCCCTTTTGGATGAATAGCGCTTAGTTGTTTCTGGATGCACCATTAAAGGTGCTGATGTATAAGATATATCAGTGAAAGAACTTTCATAGATATTATCAGTATCTAATTCTTCAGGCAATTCGTATCTTGTGGGCCGGGGTTCACCTTTAATCATTGACTTTTTGACAGGGTAATGATTTTCTACATGCATAGGAGAAGGTGTATGGTATCCGCCATTATTAGAGTTGCTAGTTGAGGCATGCCTGTTGCTTTGTTTTTCTCTTATTACTTCAGACTCGAAAGCCTTTGAGAATGAGCGTTTTGAGCTACTTGTGGAAGGTACTGGGGCTTTCTGTTTGCTAATCGCACCTTTAGCATACTGTTTCATACCACCGTAGCTGTGTATCGGAGGAGGTTTTATCACCTGTACCTGTTGCCGTTGAGCGTCGAGAAGCTTGGATAACACAGGCATATTCATTATCTCGGAAGTTTGATACAGTTTTTCCAACAACTCTACTTTGAATTCCAGTTGGCCTGTGTACATAAAATTGACGATTGGAACGACTACGTCGGCTTGCAGGTCGTCTGGCATCACTAAACAGTCTTCGTACATCTCGCATGTCCGCTCTAGCAATTCGAAGTACTCAGTGCAAGCACTGAGCACTAACCGATGCACTTTCAACTGGGCATTGTCCTGGAACTGAAGCGTCAGGTCGCAGTAATCGGTTCGATTGAAAAAATGCTTCAACCGCTGTAGGAAATATATTCCCCAGTTATCAACTTTCACTTGCTTTAGATCGGACATTTTACCGTTCGCATTTATAACCGTATTTTAGGTTATCGCTGAGGCATTTTGTATCCTGAAACAATATAAATAACACTTTTTAGTAAAATTGTTGTCAAAAACACGATGCACACCGGTAATAGTTTTGCGATCGATGACTTTAGCCTTAAAAAACATTTTGCAGTCTGAACGAGTGACGCTTTTGCACTTTCGACTCGGAAATTTTATTTTTGTCTTCATTTCTTAGTCACTTTAATCACTTGAATTTTGCGCCACACTATATTTGTTCCTTGAACTTACCAATAAGCCTAGGTTTATTAAATCTCTTGCAATCTTGAATCTAGCATCACAACTCACAAAATTACTCCAATACTCCACTAAATTCGACTGAAGTTGACAGTATACACGCAAGATGGCGGTGTTTAGTTACGTGCTTGGTCTCACTCATTGAACCGACGCTTCGATGTCGCGTTTAGGTCAATGACCGATTTTTATAATTCCTTTAGTCAAAAATCACTTTAAAAAAAATTTTGCATACTAAAAAAATATTAAAATTGCCAAAATAGTAGTTAAGATGTAAACAATTTGTAACAAAAAGCTAAATTTAATTGAAAAATATAAATAGTCAGTGCACTGATAACAATTGTGCCGGTACTGTCGCCATCTGGGCCGAGTTTAGTTTCAACTATTGATTGCCTGCGTTCTAATTTTACTCCGATGGGAGGAGCAAGGGCTTACTAGGACAAGGTGACGCATCAAAACGGTACTCGACTGGCCAAGCTATTCTTTTGTAGCGATGTGGTTGCAGTATAAAAGATAATAGATGGCTCTGTAATTATATCGAATCGAGTTAACTATTTTATAAATACATAGTATTTTATATATACATAGTATTTATAAAGCTGCTTACTTATGTATCTGCTCTGTGGATGAAATTTTTTTAAGATCAATGTTACAACTTTATTTTCATGATTTTATCTGGGGGCACGGCAGTGCCCCGGCCAAGTCGAGCATTTAGCTTTCTTGGCAGATATTATGTCAGAATAAGTTTATCATGTTAATTGACATTTAGTTAGATGATTTTGAAAATAGCATAATAATAGTATATTGTAACTTTTGACATATTTATTACTCATATAATGCTGCTTACCTATATTTAATTTTAGGCAATTTATTTTATTTTATGCTACATATTATTTGATATGGGATGTAGACCAAGATTACCTACCTACCTTTAATTTTATCATTGACATTTCAAACTTTGAAAATTTATAAATAAAATAATCAAAGATTTCAAAAATAAGATTTATGACTGTAGGTATTCATACACCGTGTCTTTCTTGATTTCAGTTAACTTCGACAGACGGCCCAGTTTATTGTTAAAAACTACCTGGGTACTTTTGGTCATAGAAAAAAAAAATGTTTTTTTTTTTACTGAATACTTTGCGGAGTTCCTTATCTATGCACTAAAACAATTACTTTGCTCAGCTGCGAGCTTATGAGTTTTGATAGGTACGTTTATGCAAGAAATGTGTGTTCATTAAGTTCCTTTACACTGTAAGAACACATACTTACAAATCACAGAAATACCACCTCCACCACACTGCATTGACGCTTTCGAACTCAACCAGTACTTACTACGAAATTCAAAAATCGAAGTTCGTGTCGTTCCGTTCCGGACAGTCCGATACGAACTTTGATTTTCGAATTTCGGACTATACACGGAACTTTGAGACATTTTATTTCACTCCATAAGCATTGCTATGGACAAATAAAAAGATTTACTATGATATAAGGTTCCAGGTGGCCTAAGAATCAAATTGTTTGACGGTACACTGTGTCGTGTTTGAATCCCTCAGGGTGCTTACGATTCTACTTTATAATCACTCGCTGCGCTCGGATTCTACTATAGAATCACTCGGTCTGCTCTGGATTCAAAATAGCGCCCTCGTCGTTTATAGAGGGTCCCGCCTTAGTGAGGTTTACAACGGTTAGGGAGTGGACATGGAAAGTGAGGAAACGTTTCGTAATCAGAATCACATTGAAAAATGCCTTCAGACGGCTATCTAAGCATAATATCTAAGGTTCCATTAATACTCTTTGGGTTCCATCTACTGAAAATTTTGTGCTGCCATCTATAGTTTCTGTATGTTCCTACATGCTGTGCATGTGATAGAATAGGGCGTACAACCGCATCCCTGGCATTGGCACAACTTTCTTCGTGTGCTTTAAGAGTGGTTTAATCTCTATTACGCCATCTTTTGCCGAGTAGCTGAATTAACAAGCCCCACCTGCATTCTCTTTAACTTCTTCCGTCAAAGTAAATTCTTGCACTTTTAAGTTATAACGCTATCTTTTGTCAAGTAGCATAATAATATCTCAACAATGAGGGTGTCTTGACGGCGATATATCGCCAGATGGCGTCAGTATCGTGAGGTTCGTTCGTTGAGGTTGCGTGCGATTGACTTATTTTCTCTTCTCTCTTCTACTATATAAAAATAAGTCGGGTTTTCCTTCCTGACGCTATAACTCCAGAACGCAAGAAAAGATTTCAAAGGTTTTGCATTCGTTGGAAAGGTCTCGGGCTCCGTGAGGTTTATAGCAAAGAAAATTCAGGAAAAATTTAAAAAGAAAAGCAGAAAAATATTTTTTCACATACAGCGCCATCTCTGATACATAGCATGTACTACAAACCAATATAGTGAGCGATAACCGAATTCAGTGCAGGTACCGAGTGCAGGTGGTAGGACCTTGTGCAAGGTCCGTCCGGATTGCTACCACCATCTTGCTCGCTAATCCTGCCGTGAAGCAGCAGTGCTTGCACTGTTGTGTTTCGGCGCGGAGAGTAAGACAGCCGGTGAAATTACTGGCACTTGAGGTATTCCAACTTAGGCCTCTACGTTGGCAACGCATCTGCAATACCTCTGGTGTTGCAGATGTTTATGGGCGGTGGTGATCTCTTACCACCAGGAGACCCACTTGCTCGTTTGCCTTCCAGTCGTATATAAAAAAAAAAATTCAACGCGGGCGGAGCCGCGGGCAAAAGACGACCAGATGGCCCAGTGGTTAGAGCACCTGACTACGAAGCTTGAGGTCCCGGGTTCGAATCCCGGCCGGGGCAGATATTTGTATGAATAATACGAATGTTTGTTCTCGGGTCTTGGATGTTTAATATGTATTTAAGTATGTATTTATCTATATAAGTATGTTTATCCGTTGCTTAGTACCCATAACACAAGCTTTGCTAAGCTTACTTTGGGACTAGGTCAATTGGTGTGAATTGTCCCGTGATATTTATTTATTTATTTTATTTATTTAAAAGCTAGTTTTAGTTATAATTTAAAACACAATAGTAGCGCCAACCATGCGCCAACTTACCTGTTACAGAAACTCTCATTGAAAGTAACTGTTATCATCTGTTATTCAGGTATTAATAAATAAAAACCGGCCAAGAGCGTATCGGTCACGCCCAGGATAGGGTACCATAGCCATTAAGAAAAAATCAAGCACCTAATATTTTTCTAAGGATTTCGTGTGTACTTCCAAGTTTAGGTATGTTTTATACTTTAGGGTGCTATTTATTCTTAAACTTCTAATAATTCTCAAGCCATCTTAGCCGCTTAATAATTAACTAATAAAATAATTTTCCTTGAAATATATCCAGGTCGTCCCGCCATCTCGTTCTGGGCCTATCCCGTCGTCGCCATCCGTCCTGTGGCGCCCATTCTGTGGCATTTTTAGGCCACCCAGTGGCGGACTAAACCCGTCAGAGGCCCGGGGCGGCAAAGCTGAATGAGTACCTAAGCTTTAAAAAAATGCAGTTTAAAAAAAAATTTGGTACTAAGCACATTTTTAGTCTTGTAGGATTTGATCAGGAGATGGCGGAGGCATTTGGGGGCCCCCCAAGACCGGAGGCCCGGGGCGGGCCGTCCCTTCCGCCCCCCTGTTAGTCCGCCACTGAGGCCACCGCAGTGGATGCATTCCGCAGACGTGGCCGGCCCAGTCCCACTTCAAAGTCAAAGTCAAGTCAGCCTTCGCATTAGTTCGCATCTTTAAAAGAGATGTCTGGCGGACCCCAAACTACGCTGAGCCTGCATCTTGGGGTCCAGTACCACTACTACGGGTTTACAGTGACCGTACTCCATAGCCCAATCCGCACTGGGCCCGCGTGGGAACTATGGCCCAAGCCCTCTCATTCCGAGAGGAGGCCTGTGCCCAGCAGTGGGACGTATATAGGCTGAGGTGTGTGTATGACTCCATAGCGGCGGCGTAAATTATTTGTAGAGGCGCTGTACATTCTCCATACAAATAATTTACGCTGTCGCTATCGAGTACGGTCACTGTAAACTCATGGTAGTGGTAGGTACTGAGTGCATTTCGATTCATGAATATGTATGTTCACCGATTGCTCAGTCAATTGTTGATCAATTTTTTTTATTCTTTTTTTATTTGAAAGTGTAGGTACACTTCTGAGGTGGCCCCATTGTCACCAAGTCAATATCTGATGATGGAATTTTAGAGAAATCGAGGGCAACCCTCGAATTTTATAGGCACACCTATGGCGAGCATTCTGGCATTTTGAACCGACTTAAAAAAAGGAGGAGGTTCTATGTGCCAATGTTTATATATTTTTTTACTAGCTTTTGCCCGCGACTCCGTCCGCGTTGAATAGTTATTTTGGGAAGTATTTTTTCTTCCTGCCATATAAAATTTCATCCCCTATTTCATTCCCTCGCAGGCCGAATTTTCAGAAATGCTCGAACACTTATTTCTTATTAACTGCCTAAATAAATATAAAGTTTCATGGTTTTATGTTTAAAAATGACGAACTTCCATATAAACTTTCATCCCCTATTTCACCCCCTCACAGGTCGCATTTTCAAAAACGCTCGAACAGATATCTATTTATTTCTTATTAACTGCCTAAATGTCAAGTTTCATGGTTTTATCTTTAAAAATGACGAACTTCCATATAAACTTTCATCCCCTATTTCAACCCCATCAAGCCTTTTTTTCGGAATAAAAGGTAGCCTATGTTCTTTCCCAAGGTCTAGTCTATCTCTGTACCAAATTACATCAAAATCGGTTTAGCGGTTTTGGCGTGAAAGCGTAACAGACAGACAGACAGACAGAGTTACTTTCGCATTTATAATATTATATATTAGTATGGATTATATTCACCGATTACTCAGTCAATTCTGGACCGATTTTCAAAATTCTTATTTTTATTCAAAACAGTACATCTTCTGAGGTGGTCCCAATGTCACCAATCCTACGGAAATTGAGGGCAAACGTCAAATTTTATAGGCACACCTCGGGCGATTTTGGCATTTTTAGCATTAAGATAAGCATTTACATTCAGAAAGTATCATTTGGTAAACTGGACCTGATGAATAAGAGTGTAGATGACCAATGAAACTCGTCAAAGCTAACATGCGATCATGATTAATATACCTAGATAAACGAATAAGAAGAAGCTTTAAGTTAATGATTCTTTCGAACTGATCTGATGCTCAAGCCGGAATGTAGGCAACGGAACTCTGTTATATAACAACGTAACTAAGCCTGTTATGTAACAAAGTAACGTAATCAATATAAAATACATTTGACAGAAAGCTGAAGCAATATTTTTTAAGCAGACCTTATTATACAATCGATGAATATTTTGCAAACGCACTAGATTAGACATATTATTAGAACTATCTTCCTTTGACATGCAATTATTTAAATACCTATTACAGATTGATTATTGTTGACTATTTAATATTTATTACTCACTTATATTTTATTTCATAAGTTCATATTACTGTCTGTTTCTTGCATGGTGACTGGCTTGTTATTTGGACATTATAAGTACTATTATTAAAATTCACTTTTACTTTATATTTGTACGCCAACAGGCAAAACATAGTGATACACGATGTATTTTTTTTTCCACCTGTATTTTGTTTACCTATGTTTTACAAATAAATAATTCTGATTCTGATTCTGATTCTGATAGTAATGTGAACATAGATATCAATGGCAAAATATTGAAGGTAGTTTATACAGTCAAATATTTAGGATTATGGCTCGATTCATCTTTGAAATGGGGAATCCACATTAATGAGCTCTGTGAAAGAAATTACAGAAACATAAATGTTTTGAAAGTTTTAGCAGGACGGTCATTGGCCAGTTCTCCCTAAACATCTTAGGCACCTTTATATATCTCTCTTGAGAAGTCGCCTGGACTATGGTAGTTTCATCTATGGAAGCTGTGCTAGCTCTCACCGGAAAAAAAATAGACATACATTTTGTAAAATAGAGTCCTAAGAGTGTGCGGTGGTTTCATACGCAGTATTCATGTTATATCAATGGAAAATGAACTGTCCATTCCTCCTTTGGCCGTGCGTCGTTATCGGTTGGGTTGTAGATTTTTGTTAAGAGTGATTTCAAGTACAAACAACAGCTCCGTTGTGGCTGCGATACAGAGCATTTTTGCCAGACGAAATTTATTGAAACGAAATTTATAACGGTGAAATTACTGACACTTGAGGTATTCCAACTTAGGCCTCTAGGTTGGCAACGCATCTGCAATACCCCTTGGTGTTGCAGATGTTTATGGGCGGTGGTGATCTTTTACCACCAGGAGACCCACTTGATCGTTTGCCTTCCAGTCGAATAAAAAAAAATATTTAAGGATGGAAATTTCCCTCTATTGGCAAGCATCTATACAAACTATAGTGAACCGTTCACGAAACCGCCTGAACTAATTTTGCGCGCCGTTTTGATGTTAGTACAAAGATGTCAATGTATAAGTGTTATCTACCTATAAACCAAGTTTCTAGTTTCTAGGACAACCGGAAGTACCCTATGGGATTTTCGGCTACGACAATTTATATGAAAACACTTTTTTCAATTAGTGTAACTATGTACGTTAGTACTACTATATATTAGTACTACTATATATATTCTGTGGTGTAACTTAGAAGTTTGAGATTTTTTGACTGCTTCAAGGTTCTGAATATTTGAGATTATTTCAGCTTGATACCTCCACGCGTTCCTGAAAAAAGGGTCTTGACAGACAGACAACACAGTGGTCCTATAAGGGTTCCGTTTTTTTTCATTTGTAGTACGGAATCCTAAAAATACAGGCTAACTTGGAATTTATAGTTACAAAATTAAAACTTAATCTTTGACGAAGTTTAGTTAAGTTTAATTCCTAGTTATTTTTTTATTTTCTTGCACTTTCTAAGACAGTTATCCGACAAAGAACGAAGGTTACCGACGTTGCTCAAATACCGTTACCGTTTTACGTAAAAGTAACAAAAATTAGGAATTGAAATGAAAAATACAAAAAAGATTCCAAAAAAAAACAATCTTAAGTTGCTCAAATATTAAGTACTTTGTAGTGGCGTTGGGCTGGCCACGTCTGTCGCAGGACTGATGAATGGTGGAGCAGATGAGTCCTCGAATTGAGACCACAGACGGGAAGACGTAGTATAGTGCGTGGTGAGGCACGGTGGACGGACGTCCTTAAGAGGGTCTCTGGAGGCGGATGGATCCGAGAGGCTCTATGTCCAGCAGTGGACTGCTGTGGGCTGATCTTAGTCATCATTAACGATGATTAAGATTGTTTTTGTTTTTAATATTTTTGTATTTTTTTATTTCAATTCCCAATTTTTGTTACTTTTACGGTCATCCCGTCAAACCTATATAGAAAATACAAACTGAAATATAGATAGATGCACAGAAAAACCAGAAAAATCGCTGGTCTTATTTTTCTGTGCATCTACATTTTAGTTTGTATTTTCAATATGACGATGATGATGTCGACGGTTTCCGGGCTATTTGTTTTAAGCGACATAGGAATACGTTGTCGCTTAATACAAATAGCCTTTCACCCGTCGATGTACTTTCAAAATTATTTTTACGAAACAAGTAAACAAAAGCAAGCATTTAGTGTCTTCGCCCTTAAGGCAGCTCAATCCAAAAAAGGAACTAATTTTTGCGACACGTGACTTCAATTCTTCTACGGAGAAGCCGGCAGTAAGAAACAGAAGTAGTTAGGTGCACAGGATTTAAGTTGTCTTAAAATTGTTTATAGGTAAGACAACTACTGTCCTACCTATTGTAGTGTTATGCTACTTACGTTTCATTTTACACAGTCTTTCTTCAGTTTTCGAAACGAGAACATCTCTTAAAAGGCCTTATCCCGGGGCCGCTAGCCCCGGGATCCTGCAAGCCTTCGCGCTCCAAATAAATACTAAAGTCGTCTCCATCGCCTCCGTCTCCATCGCCTCCGCCTCCATCGCTCATCATCGTGCAGTGCCTGCGCCGTTGCCCGGAGTGCCCTCTTTTTCTCCGGGCGCTGCATGTGCATTCTCCGGGCGCTGCAAGTGCCATATCCGGGCGCTGCAAACGCCTTCTCTGGGCACTGCATGTGCCATCTCCGAGCGGTGTGAGCGCCGTATCCAGGCGTGTACAGCGCCATCTCCAGGCGTGTACAGCGCCGTCTCCAGGCGTGTACAGCGCTGTCTCCAGGCGTGTACAGCGCCGTCTCCAGGCGTGTACAGCGCCGTCTCCAGGCGTGTACAGCGCCATCTCCAGGCGCACAGGGCGCTACCCCAGGCACACAGGGCGCTACCCCAGGCGCACAGGGCGCTACCCCAGGCGCGTCCACGGGTTTCCTCCACCGAGCGCCGGGTTCCTGGAAGTTCATTCGTCACCGTTCGTCGCTGCCCGGTCTACGTTCATCCATCTTCATATTCATTCATTCCCACCCGCATACATCACCACTTCACCTTTTTTTACCTCATACTGAAATTGTTGTAAATATTTTATTTTTTTATTTTAAATAAATTGTTCTAATATTTTAATTTCGTTGTTTGGTTTGTTAGGTTAGGATCTTCTCTTTTTAAATTGTCGCTTCACGACACTATATACAAACTGCGCAAGCAATATCTTGCCCATTCCTTGACCATTTGGAGAAAGAAGTGAGCAGCTGATTTGCCGCCCAAGCTCCGCCCAGCTGTGGCCCCGCCCACCGCGGCTGGGCGGAGCGGCAGTCGGGTCGCGACCGTGGTATAGTGAGCACGTGTGGAGAACTGTTTTAAGGTAGGTGGTATCTCGTACTATCGAAGACTTTTGAAAATAGAATGTTAATTTTATATGTAAGAACATCGAGCTAAGTAAGTAACTAACATAAATTCGATAGTGACTAGTGTAGTGATCTTCTTTTTTTAAAGGGCTTCGTTTTTTTCTGTGTGATTGCGTTTTCTAATTTTAAATGTGAATAAAATGTGTTTTTATCGGTTCTTACAAAAATACAGTTAAAACGGAAAGGGGTTAAATGGACTCATAATTAGGAGTCCAATTCCAAAAATTAAACTAAAGGGGTAATGCGGCCAGCGTCATGGGAACCATGCCACAAGCAGACGTTTTAGACGGGGTATTCTTTTTATAATAATTTTCATTTTCATAGTTAGTTTAGATATCTTAGGTTAGCTCTTTTTTAAGTATGTGTATGTGTGTGATGTATATTGTATTGTGTTGAAAACTAAAATATTTAACTCACTTTTGCTAAATCTGTAATTACAAACACTTCGGTTACGGACTTTAAAAAAGTGTCATAAATTAAAAACCTTTTAAATAGTTTGACCACTTATGTATGTGTAGATAGAGGGTAAGTAATGAAAGATATAAGAACTCATACTATAATATTCAGATTATATACGCTCATATTGTATAAGCTTGTTTTGTATACAGTTCAAGGTGTATAACGAACGTTTGATATAATATCAAAATATCTATTTTTGTTAAGCATAACGTTTTTTAAGTATAATATCAATGTATATAACCATCGTTATGTATAACGTTCATAATATCTCACATTTATAATGTATACTATACAATACATCTAACACCATAATGCATAATGCTCGTATAAAATAACCGCCTGAAATTATTTTCCTCGCTGCTATAAAAAAAAACCTAACACCGAAGGCTAAGGTGGGAGCTACGCTCCGCTTCGCTCCCGCCTTAGCCTTCTGAACCTAACCTATCCGAGTCGCTTCTGCTCCGAACCGTCTTGCTCGCTCGCTTCGCTCGCTCGCACAAATTTATTTTGTATATCATACGCTATTATATTTTATAATCATTATACTAAAAGATAGTATATACTATGATCGATATACGTTATGCATGTTATATAAACTGAATTTAGAGTATTTGAATGTTATATAAAAAAACTTTATACAAAATGAGTATTAGTTTAATTAACTGTTATTCCTAATAAAAATATTGATTTTGATGTTATAGCAAACGTTCATTATATCTTGTGAACGTTATTAATATGAAATTATATATTATGTAGTTATATCTTGTGAGACGCACCCGTAGATAGATATATTATATTATTTTAATTCTTGTTTTTTTAAAGCAATAAGTGTTAAGGCGAGTTTAGACTTGCAAGAAAAATCGTGCAAGTTGCATTACATTGCGGGGCTGTAAAGCCAACTAGTTTGTAGTGGTCAATTGAGCGCCGCAATGAAATGCAACTTGCAATCCTCTTGTTAGTCTAAAGTCGGATTTTGGACACTTGTGTCTTGAAGAAAGTAATATCATTGGACCTGTTGAATGTTCCCGGACTTAACGGATATCAAAAATAACACGTTTATACTTTTTAATAGGTATTCCAATATTTGCTAAGTAACTTTGCGCTGTATCTTAGAGCTGTAGTTTCAGTAATACTTTCGAATGATATTTACACGGATGTCAATAAAAAAGCCCGGTAAACAAAACATATTTCATATCTATATCTGACTCAGTCCCATATGAATATCTATAAGCTATTCTATATGTCAAGCTCTTAACATACCTGTTAAAAATGAAAAAAAAAAAATTGCAACAAAAAATTGAACCGACTACAAAAAACCATGAAAGTAATTTTCTACTAGGGCTGTAAAAGTAACGAAAACCTTGGTATGTATTCGTTACTTATCAACCAGTACTCGTTACTATCGTATCGTTACTCGTATCATTACTTTTGATGCGACCATGGAGCAGAAACACCGCATCCCGTCACCGTACGGTATGAACGAACGTACTTTGTACAAAGCAAAACCGAACTGCATCGTTATCATATCTCGGTCTATGTAGATGTGATGCGTTTCGTAATGTTCTGTTGTATATTTGAAGTGGTTTTTGTAATAAATCTAAACTAATATTTAATTTATAACAATATTATAAAGCTGAAGATTTATTTTATTTGGTTGAATGCGCTTCTCTTAGTAAAATAATTAAAGAATGACAGTTGAACCAGAACAGAGTACGACCTATACGGGTTATACGGATAACGAGAAGTATTCGTGAGTAACGATTCGTTACTTAAAATCAGGTGAAGTACTCGTTACTGAGCTATACTCGTGGTCGCCTACCTAAACTACGCACTAGAATCTACTTTAATCACTCCTACTGACTCGTGCTGAGACATCGACTTCAGACTGGTAGAGAATTATTTTCATGGTTTTTGTAGTCGGTTCAATTTTATGTAAAAAAAATTTTTCACCATTTTTCGTTTAATAATAATCTAAGATACAAAAGTTTTATGTCAACTGCTCGTCAGCTTATTCAAAACATTGCTTTTTCCGACGCAGAGACTTTCTTTATTGAGGAATCCTGGTGCTTCACCACCCATTCCATTTCACCATATGCATTACGAGGAGCATAAATTGCTTAGCAACTGTGTTAAAGTAATTAAAATTCGACCCATGAAATAGTTGTTATTGAGTAGTAACACCGATGGTCAACTGTGGTCTTCATCATCAGTGCCACTTCACTAAATGATGATTTTCAGGAGCAAATGAATGAGTTACTACTAAATATATCAAAATTACCATAGGTGTCTCTACAACATTTGAAGAGTTCCCTCGATTTCCTTAGGATCCAATCATCAGACCCTGATTTGGTGCTTATGAACCTAATTGAAAGCATCCTTAGACGACTGAAAAAATAAATCGGTCAAAAATCAAACATTTTCAAATCGGTTAATAAATGACGGAGTTCTAATAAGGTAACAAACATAAAAAAAAATAAAAAAATGCAATCGACTAGATTACCTCCTCATTTCTTGAAAAAAAAAAGAAAAAAAATAAAAGAATTTCTTTGCTCGCCCGCGACCTTATGATACTTACTTGACTTTATGCAAAATATGCCTATAGGTAGACCTATTAGGCATATTAGAGGTTGTTATAACTGGTAGCATGGTGTAGGTACGGTTGTGTTGATCTGAAGATGAGCTCTGATCGAGTCTGGTTGGCACCAAATCTCATTGATTAAAACCAAGTGGATGAAATTTCAAGAGTTTATTCCGTACCATTAAGTACCATGAGTTTACAATGACCGTACTTGATAGCGACGGCGTAAATTATTTGTATGGAGAATTGTACAGCGCCTCTACAAATAATTTACGCCGTCGCTATCGAGTACCGTCATTGTAGGTAAACTCTAAACTCAGGGTAGTGATACTGATCTCCCGGAATTATCGGAACAAAAAGTTTTTGCCTAGGTTTGTGTTATTGTTATTCCAGACGACCAGTTATCTACACAATAAACTTTTTATTTTATTTTTTTATTCGACTGGAAGGCAAACGAGCAAGTGGGTCTCCTGGTGGTAAGAGATCACCACCGCCCATAAACATCTGCAACATCAGGGGTATTGCAGATGCGTTGCCAACCTAGAGGCCTAAGTTGGAATACCTCAAGTGCCAGTAATTTCACTGGCTGTCTTACTCTCCGCGCCGAAACACAACAGTGCAAGCACTGCTGCTTCACGGCAGGATTAGCGAGCAAGATGGTGGTAGCAATCCGGGCGGACCTTGCACAAGGTCCTACCACCTGCTACCAACTGATAGTAAAACACGTCTTTATAATTTTTTAATGAAAACTGAATCCGTCCAGCCGTTTTAGCTTGATTTAGTAGACCAGGTATATCAGACACACACACATTTGGGCTCCACAGAAAACCAGCGTTACTGCACATAATGTGCGACAACACATGCTCAGCTCAGTGGAGACCCTTTTTGGTATCCTGTCGTGTCATCAAGTAACATAGTTTTAGTGCCAAAATAAATCTTTCTTTCTTTCTTTAGATACACTAACACATGCACTTAAATATTCTACACCTACTCACAACTTTCGTATTTATCGTCGATCCGTCGCTCCGTTGCGGCGTGAAAGACGGACAAACACACAAACACACTATCGCATTTATAATATTATATAGTAAGTAAGTAAGTTGTGAGTATGGATTAGTAGGATGCCAGTATCAGCCAACACACAATAGACAAGGAACCGTTCATTTTTAAAGGGCTTCTATTATAGTACCCACTTTTCTAAATCCTGGTATGGATGGAGACTGCACCGACTCAAAAAGAGTGAGTAATATGGTGATAGTATAGAGTTATAGAGCGCTGTGGTTTCTCGCTCAAAGCGCCGTGAAAAAGGGAGGGAAATGCACAATTAAATTATTAAGCGGCAGCTGCGGCAGCTCGAGCCGACGAGAATTTAACGGCGCTTTCTGAGTCAGGTGTGAAGATGTGGTGAATAGGATTAAAAGAAGGTTTAAAGAGGAATTAATTCATTTAAAGAGGAATTAAGTAGAGCTTTAATTCCATTGTTCTGGCTAATCTTGACGTATCGGTAAGATGAAAACAATGTTCGGATATCCATGTAGAAAATTAGGTCTGCTTCATTATTTAGTATTTTCATTAAATATGGCCGACGCACTGTCCGGCCCTTTCATGAGACACTGGCTATCTCTGCACGCACCTATGCCTCATTAAATTTTATTTTTTAGACATTTAATTTATTAATTTTGTAATCAATCTTTATTTTCATTTTAAACTGTTGACATTTTACTGCATAAATATCTCATACGGCTAGGGTTGTCATGCGTCCGGATAAGGCTGGACATAAGCTTTTTCAATGCTTGTCCGGCCAAATTTAATGGTGTCCAGCCTGTCCAGTTTTGTTAGGCTTTTTACATTTGACCACCAGTCACTATAAGTTTGTAAAAATAATAATGATAATACCCATGACATTTATTTATTTATTTACTAGCTTTTGCCCGCGGCTCCGCCCGCGTGGTATTCGGTTATCGCTCGCTGTTCCCTCGGGAACTGTGTATTTTTCCTGGATAAAAAGTAGCCTATGTCAGTCTTGTGCTCATAAACTATCCCTATGCCAAAAATCATGACGATCCGTCGCTCCGTTACGGCGTGAAAGAGGGACAAACATACAAACACACAAACACACTTCCGCATTTATAATATTAGTATGGATTTACTTCATTGCGCAAAAAATTGCAAGTTAATTCGACAACATCACTGCTCAGAAATTCACTTTAATTTGCTATTTTAAAAGGGCCTCTATCACTTCATATTTTTTGTCCGTCACCAACGGCTCTGCATCTCATAAATTTACAATTTCCTCGCTGCAGGACTTTTCTTTTGTTTCAGTTTTTTTTTCGTTGCTTTTCTTCGCTGGCTTGTTCATTTGCTCGTGATCGTGCTTCACTTTTAAAGAGCAAAGAACTGGATTTCCATATGTTTAAAGTCTTGTCTATACTATATTTCTATAAAACTCAAAAACCGGCCAAGAGCGTATCGGACACGCCCGAAATAGGGTTCCGTAGCCATTACGAAAAAAATAAGTAATATTTTTTTATTCCAAGTTTAGGTATATTTTATACCTTAGGTTGCTATTTATTCTTAAAATACTAATAATTTTAAGAAAACTTAACCGTTATATTTTTCCTTGTAAGTTTGATATACTTACTATCATCCTGAATTTTTCCAATTTTTTTCACCTACCGGTTTAGATTTTAGAGGGGCAGGGACGCTCGATTTTAATGAAAATTTGTACTTTAAAGTTGAATATTTTGCAATCAAATCACTAAATCAAAAAATCGTTCTAGCAACCCCTTAATGATTTTAAAAGACCTATCGAACGATGCCCCACGCTACAAGGTTGGATGAGAAAAAAAAAATCACCCCCACTTTACGTCTATGGTAGGTACTCTAAATTTTTTTTTTTATTTTTTTTTTTTTTATTTATTTATTATGAAACAAACAGTCATATACAGATATTCATTACAAGTTAACTTAGTAACATGTAGACCTATAGTTTCCAAAAAATATCTAAGGTGTATATAGACAACGAATTACGGAGCATTATAACCTGTTAGAGTTATAATACCCAATACAGCTGTTGAATTTATTTACCAACAGTTGCCGTTACATAATATTACTACCTTCTAAATACACTTTTTATTGAGTTTGATGTACAGTTAAATATATCTATATCAGCTAGTTTATTATTTTTATTATAAAGTGCACAGACGCGCTTCACAAACATATTCTTTGCATAGCATGTTTTACTAATTGGGATAGAAAATAGATGCTTGTCACGACATTGGCGTTGTCTCGTACGTGGTATTTTGATTTGAATATCTTGAAGTAGGCTAGGGGCATCGAGAAGATTGTTCATAATTTTGTACAATAGAACAGAGTCAATACAGTCTCTCCGGCATGCAAGGGATTGTAATTTATGGCGATTTAAAGATTCTGCATAATCTTCATATACCTTACCACTTTTAAAATCAAGGTATTTTACAAAAATTTTTTGAATTTTTTCAATTATATTTATATGCACACAATAATATGGTTTCCATACGGAGCATGCGAACTCAAGCCGACTACGTACATAACTATTATATAGTATTTTGAGCGTCAACGGGTTTCTAAAGGGTTTACTAACTCGCAAAATCATGCCTAATTGCTTAAAAGATTTGCCTAAAATGTGATCAAGATGTGGCACAAATGACAATTTATCGTCCATAACGATACCTAGATCACGGATCTCCTTCACTCTTGTCAAATCTTTATTGCATAACTTGTAGCTGAAGAGAGGCAATTTCTTTTTTCTTGAAAAAGTTATTATGTTACATTTATCTGCATTTAAAAATAGATTGTTCTCTCTACAAAAACTTTCAAAATTGTCAAGATCTTTCTGTAACAATTCACAATCAGCATAACAACGAATAACCTTGTAGATTTTTGCATCATCTGCGTAAAGAAGTACATTTGAGTGGGAAAATGATTTAACGATATCGTTTACGTACAATGTAAATAATAACGGGCCCAAATGAGACCCCTGGGGGACACCAGAACTAATTTTTTTACTGACAGAAGTAAACCCAGCGACCACTACTGATTGTGTACGATTTTCCACATACGATTTTACCCAGCGAAACAAATCCCCGTGTATACCGAGTTCCCAAAGCTTGATTAATAAGGTATGATGACAAATTTTATCAAAAGCTTTCGCGAAATCGGTATACACAGCGTCCACAGAGAAACCATCATCCATAGCTTTCAGTACAAAGCTGGTAAAAGTCAATAAATTGGTATCAACTGAGCGACCTTTATAAAAACCGTGTTGATTGGGCACAATGTGATGCCGTACTACACTAGCTAACTGATCAGTGACAATTTTTTCAAGTAGCTTGCCAAACTGGCATAATTTGGACACAGGCCGATACTTCTCAATAAAACGACTAATGGTACCCTTAGGAACCGGAGTAATCAAAGCTTGTTTCCAAACTTTTGGAACACAACCTTCATTAATAGATTTTCTAAAAAGTATAGCAATTGGTTCTGCTAGGGTAGAAGAGCAATTTTTAATAAATAATGGATGTATCCCATCGGGCCCAGCACCTTTATTAATGTTAATAGATTTTAGGTATGTTTTTACAATGTTTTCATTAATTTCAATTGAGTGGATATCTATTAATGGATTAGTTGAAGCAGGTAAATTGTTAATATTAGAAGAATTTGTATCGTATACTTCAAAAACAGAATGAAAATGGTCATTAAATAAATTACAAATTTGTTCCCCATCCGATGTGACAGTGTCTTTATACTGCATAGTCTGTGGCAATCCATTATTAGAAAAAATGGATTTAATGTAAGTCCAAAAGAACTTAGGATTGTTTTTAATATTTTTTTCTGACAGAGATATGAAGTTCCGATAGCATTCTTGTTCAACTTTTTCAGCCCGTTTTCGTAGTATCCTAAAACTGTCATAATCCAAAGGATTGCCATATAACTTCCAGAGCTTGTGAAATTTACGCTTTTCATTGAGTATTTTTTTCAATGACTTACTGTACCAAGCGGGTAGTTTAGTTGAAGAGTAAAATTTACGCTGGGGAACATATTTATTAATAATATTATTTAAAAAGTTATAAAATTGCTCTACTGCAGCTTCACAATTAAGACCACTAAAATATGTATGCCAGTCCATATTTGACAACTCCTTATTAATGTGCTCGTAATTTGCCGAATGAAAGTTATAAGTAAAGTTGGAAGCAGACGCTAACTGAGGCGTATAGTGTAGTTCTAAGTCAATCAACAGTGATTTATGGTATAACGCGTCTTCAGCGACCAATGGTTCATCGCATACAGACACTTTACAATACCTACTGCAAAACACTAAATCAAGTAAATGATTACATGAATTAAAAATATAGTTATATTGTCGTAGGTCCGTAAAGGATAAAAAATCAGCCATAAGTTGCGATGCATAGTCACTACCGAACAATAGATCAACTGCGCCCAGCGAGGTCGATACCCAGTCAGCTTGAGATATGTTAAAATCACCTGTTATCAAAAACAAGTCATTAGCATGATCCAATGTCAATTGGCACACTATATCAAAGAAAGAGGTCAAAGATTCTTTATAATACGGTCCATGTGGTATGTAAACACAGGCAATGTTTAAATAACGACTTCTTCCAATTATATCTGAAGCTTGTAGGTTACTATTATTGCTCGACATGTTTGTCAAGGGAATGGACACCCACACACATTCGCAGCCAGTTGGGGAAGGCACGGGCCAGTCGCGGCGCACCGGCCGGTAATCGGCCCGCACGGCCACGACCACCCCCCCGCCCCGCACAGCACCGCTGTCCGCCACGGACCGGTCGCAACGATATACACTGTACCTAATATCAAAATATTCGCGATCATAAAAATCTACTGTAAGCCAGCTTTCAGATATACATATAAAGTCGTAGTCGGATTGAGCTACATGTGCCGAAAAGATATGAGACTTCGTTCGTAAACCCCTTGCATTCTGATAATAACCATTAAAGGTTTTTAGTGCCATTATTTACCGTGACAATTTTATTTATCCCAAAATAATAACAAGTATGACATGCCCCTATAAACTCATTACAATAAGCAAAAAATAACAATAATCGCATAATGTAATTACGCGTAGCTTCAACAAACAAGTATTCTCCATCCCTTTCCTGTGTGCATAAACGTGTATGAATTTGACAACAAACCTTAAGAAATATGCTAATATAAACAGTAGTAAACTCAATAAATGATATAGAAATTAAAAGAGTTTCGATATAATTGCAAACCGTAAGTAATATATATTTTTTATTTTGCACCCGTAAGGTAGGCATATAAGTATAGTAAACAAATAGTCCATAAGCAGCAATAAAAAACAAATTCATGCATTTGTTGAATAACAATTTCGGAACATTAAACCAATTTTGTATATAGGGAAAATCGAGTAGAAAGGCATACAAAAGTCACTTTAAATTATCTAAATCTGCATAACTGTTAATGTACATCACTCTACTATTATCATTCTTGCGCATTTGTATTTTACAGTCACGTATCCATAGATATGAGTATTGCAGTTCATTTTTTCGCTGCCTGGCCCGTTTTAGGAGAAGTTTATTACTCGGAGTCAGGTGGTCGCCGATATATACGTTGGAGGCCGGCCCTGGGAGCTCCAGGTCCGCAGTAGTGATCCCACGTCTAGCTCGAACAGCAGATAATAATTCATCCTTCCGTTTTCGC
This sequence comes from Choristoneura rosaceana, assembly GCA_037349165.1. Classification (NCBI taxonomy): domain Eukaryota; kingdom Metazoa; phylum Arthropoda; class Insecta; order Lepidoptera; family Tortricidae; genus Choristoneura; species Choristoneura rosaceana. Next base: position 3,025,120 of record JAZBNJ010000002.1, read on the forward strand.
TGTGTAAAACGTACAATAATAGCGGGTGGACGCACATCTTTATGTGTGCCGCTGTCGCTGTGGTAGCGGCGGACTCGATTAATCATATCCACATCACCGTCCTGCAGCGTAAAACCAACCTTAACACATATGTGGCGTAAGATTGACATCAAATTTTCTCCTTTGGCTTGCAGAATACCCGAGATTTCTAAGTTGTTTATCAAAGCAAACTGTTTAGAATTATTATTTTCTTTTAACAACATCTGAATAGTTTCATGAGCCTCACTTAAGCTCTTTGGAAGTGAGGAAACTGCGGCATGTGTGTCTTCAAATAACGAAATCCTCTGCTTTACCTCCAAAACCTCGGCTTTTAACTGGTTATGTTCCGCTATCATCTTTTGTGACAATGAGCTAATGACACTTATTTGTTCCCTTATGTCTGATGCAATCTCTACGCGCATTTTATTCAAATTTTCATTTTGTGCAGTGCTAAATGATGTCAAAAATGACATCATTTCTTTACGAAAATTGTCCAATTGTTGTTTAACTTCGTCCTCCGGCTTCTTTCTTTTTCGTAGAGTAATATTGAGTGGATCCACCGCCATGTCATCTGACTTATGCAGTGTCGAAAGTTCAGGATTAGATCCGTGCGTGGGGTCGTTTTTATTAGGTGAACGAAGCGTATGCATTTTTTTTTATGTCTGCGTATGCTTTGCACTTATTTCACTTTGTATTGTCAATCACACTATGAATACACAAAGTTGATTTAAACGAAAATTGTTCACAGCACGCGAAACTAGAACTAATTACAGGTGCATAGAATGTATTTTCATTTGGCAATGTTAGCGTAGTTATAATGATCGCTGGTACACAACTTCGTCGCATGAGTGACGAGCGCGGAATGTTTATGTTTTATTGTACCATTTTGTCGGCATAGTTTACATATATATTTGTGCAAAATTACAGCTTTCTAACATAGTCCCTGAGCAAAGCCGCGGACGGACAGACAGACAAATAGACATGGCAAAACTCTAAGGGTTCCGTTTTTGCCATTTTGGCTACGGAACCCTAAAATCGAAATGCGAAGTACAGTGATGTTTCATTAACACGACACGGTAGAAAAGTTCACTCATCAAAGTGAGACAGTCCCTTCAAATTTCAACATTATTTCTACAACAATGACGAAAATTAGGCAGCGTTATGCAAATTAAACCAAAATGCTAATTTCCGTGCGAAACTTTTTAATCTCACGTGACAGACTTGTCAGTGGCGGCGGATGATTGAGGGGCTCATTTGTGTTTTTATTACTTTTTAATTTTTCCCATTTTCTAGAGTGGCTGGCCGGAAAGTCCCGTCGGGCTTTTGAAGTGTTGGCTTTTAAAATAGGGTTCCTTATTATATGTTAAAGTAATGCAGTAGGTAGACTAAATACCTTTTTTTTTAATATATATATATATTTTTTTTTTTAATATCACGGGACAATTCACACCAATTGACCTAGCCCCAAAGTAAGCTTAGCAAAGCTTGTGTTATGGGTACTAAGCAACGGATAAACATACTTATATAGATAAATACATACTTAAATACAAATTAAACATCCAAGACCCGAGAACAAACATTCGTATTCATCATACAAATATTTGCCCCGGCCGGGATTCGAACCCGGGACCTCAGGCTTCGTAGTCAGGTTCTCTAATCACTTGGCCATCCGGTCGTCAAAATATATTTAATACCTAAAAATATATTTAATAACCCGACACACAGGTTCATCCTATTTCGGGCACCAGCCTTTGCCACACGGGTGTAGTTATGTAGTAACTAAGAACCAATATAGAAAATTGTAACTGGTGGGTCTGGTGGTGGTAAAGAAAATAAATAAATTATTATTATTATTAATTAGTCCGTTGGTTAAATTAAAAAAAATCGTTTTTAGGGTTCTGCAGTCAACTAGGAACCTATGTCTGTCCGTCTGTCTGTCTGTCCGCGGCTAAGCTCAGGTACCGTTAGTACTACAAAGTGGTAGAATAAAAAAAAACTGAAAAAAAAAAAATTGTATGTCTCCCATAGACTTAAAAGTGGGGGTGAATTTTTTTCTCGACTAACCTTATACTGGGGTATCGTTGGATAGGTCTTTTAAGGCCATTGCGGAATTGCTAAGACGATTTTTAGGTTCAGTGATCTCTTTGCGCAATATCACAGAATAAGTAATAGTACTAGTAATGGCACTATTCAACTCATGAAAATCAAGCGAACTTTGGGTGGAAAAGTTTGAAAAAATTCAGGATGGTAGTAAGTGTATCAAAACAAGGAAAATTATAACGGTTAACATTGCTTGAGAAATATTTATAGTTTAAGAGTAGAGCAGCCTAGTATCCCATATTTACTTCAAAATTCATTGTCTTCGAGATATTTGGAATCAAAGTTGAATAATTTTAGGCCCAAAAACTGGTTTTATGGCCATAATTTATAAGTAGAAACGTCAAAGACCAACTCAATATATAAGTAGATTTCTTCTATGTTAAATCTTTCACGTCAACAGAGATACGAAATAAGTATTTTTTTAGACAATGTTTAAAAAAATCATGAAAAATTAACTATTCATTTTCTTCAAAATCTGGTAGACAAAAATGGAGATAAAAGATTGAAGAACCGGTAGCCGTTTTACTTATAATTCTATCTGTAGTACAAAAGTAGGAGATACGATTCAAAACTTGTCAAAAATCGATGAAAACCTCGGGTATCCCCTTAACCTACACGCGAAGCTGGAATGAATACAAAATAATTCCATCTTCATAATGTTTCGTAACCAAATTGAATTATATTTCAACACTATCTAGATGAATGAAGCGGATGACGCTAGCACAGATAAAGTTACGGATGATTGACAGGAGGGCTGCACCATGCACCCTTGTGCACTCATTATTGCGTATGCGATTGCATACGACTACAGACAATGTAACAATACAATATACAATACATATTTATACGTATATTCCAGTCAAAGAGTATTAAGTGTATTCATACGACGGAGATTTTAAGGCGATGTGTATTTTTTAAATCACTTTGTTCGCGGTCTGTTTGTTTTTGTCTGTTCTCAAGTTCTCAAGATCGATTTCTCTGGAACGTGTGTAGGGATTAAATTGAAATCAGTGATAGTCCAGTTTGCGACCCCGTGGAACTGTTCTGTGCCTTTAGAAGTGTATTTTCATACAAGAACGGAGGGAATCAAAGTCAAAGTACTTTTTATTGACATAGAAATATCAAAGGCGAAACTTAGCATAAGCAGTTTACCAAAATGTCCGATCATTTCGACAAAATACAAACTAGCTTTTTCCTGGTTTTAATTCACAGTACGACTAGTGATTATTGATTTTCACTTATTTTTTGAAATATTTTATTTGAAATATTATATTTAAGTTTTCCTAAATCAATAAATATTGGAAGCTAAAATTGGACCCCCTTCTAGTTGTCCGATTGACTTGAAATTTGGCACATGTACTTATGTAAATTTGGTGACAGTATGATAATCTCGGAGTGACATCTTGGTGGTCCTGCCAGGATCGTCTCCGCAGGAGGGAACTCCTCAACGGTCAATAGTACCGACCTGAAATTTGGTACGGTTATGTAGTTTAGATGATAATGCGCGTACCTACAGTCTGCAAAAAGTTTGTATTAAAAATGATTGTTTTAATAGAAACTTATTTTTTTGAAAATTTACAGCCATTATGAACAAAATCACGAGCCTCTTGTAAATTACATTCACAAATAAATTTCACGACTTTATACGAGAACAAAGCTCTTTTTGTCAGGACTTACTTCTATCTGTTCTTAGTTTTGAAATTCTTTCGACAGAAAATGTCTGGCTGAAAGTCTCAGTTATCATGGCAAAAAAAAAATCTAGGAGAGAGTGATTTCCGGTTGACATATCGGGCGAAAATGGCTCGCGGCGCGGCATTTGTCACCGACGCCGGCGGAACGAATGCGCTCGTTACGCCCGTTACGCCTTTACGCCGCAAATTACGCCGCCGTGACATTTCTCCCCCTATGAAACAATAAGCATAGGTGATCGTCTAAGACAGGGCTGACTCCAGGGGTCAATTGCAACTAATAAGGTTGGAAAACCAAAAGATTCTATTAAATATGTATATGTACTTAGTACGGTCAAACAAATTGAATCATGATACAAGGTGAAAAATTTCACTATGATTTCCTTGACAAAAGTATGAGATGTCAACACTAGACTGTACCTAAGTAAAATGAATGTTTGATATGTTATTTGCTGTGGTTGAAATACGCTGAGAGTATTAGGCAGCCCCGAGACCACGCTCGCAATCGCATTCACCCACTCTTATTGCCCTATTATAGGTATAGGCCCTATACCTATATACCATTTGAAAGAAAGAAGCTTGAAAGAAGCTATTGGTAAGCGATTGTGATTCAGGATGTGTTTGATAGATGCAGGCGCTGATGTCCTCTCTCACATCAGTAACACTACATGAGTTTACAGTGACCGTACTCGATAGCGACGGCGTAAATTATTTGTATGGAGAAGCGCCTCTACAAATAATTTACGCCGTCGCTATCAAGTATGGTCACTGTAAACTTATGGTAGTGGTACTGGTTCCTTAGTCACCTTTTACGACACCCACGGATTTGGGACCGTCCTATTTTAAAACCAGGCAACGCACGGATCGAACCAATAACATTTGCAGAAACGGCGATTGCGAAAAAAAAATCGCCGTAACAAAGTTGAATATCGAACCAAGCAACTCATTTCTTAATTTGCAAATAATTAGAATGTAATAAAATAAATCACCACACTATTATCGCGTACATTTACAATTTGCCAATACTTTATGGAACCCTCTTTTTATATTTAATTAATTACGAAACAGAACAGGGACACAGTCAAATAAAAATGTATTTGTTTGATAATCTGTGGTAATACGATATGGTGCAACGTGCAACTGATGTACCCCCTAATGTGGTACAGAAGCGTGGAGCGAACATGTTATTTAGAAGGAGAGCGAGAAACATGACTTAGGCTACGTCTGCGATAGCCAGATAGTCCATGCTGTGCCCAGTTTTACCCACCGATTCCTGTGGGTGCCGAATAAAATTCAAATTAAATGTATGTAAGAGATGAAAATGAAAATGAAAATGAAAATGATAATAATTTATTGCATAAAAAACTTATAAACAAGAGTCTACGGCTCTGGATCCTGTGCTAGGAGTCCCTGTGTTACAGGATCCAGGTTGGAAATAAGACCAATTAATATAAGTGTTATATAACTCCAACACTACACAACTACTCCATAACTACTGCTAATTACTTCCTGCTATTGCTTATATACCTACTATAATCTAACTTAACTTAAGATTATTATAATACTTTCTACAATAACATGTCAAAATCAACATTACATAATTGCATAATTGCGATAGCATAATTGATCCAGATTTGTTAGTACTGTTAAATAATAATAATAATTTACCGCCTAGCAATCATGACAGCCTCATAGTGCCTCATAATAGGGGAGTCGTACCTGGCCGCCACAGCGCTCAAGATGAGGTTGGGTATACTCAACCAATGCTCTGCAGGACGCGGGTCAGCCCAACTCCATCCTGAAGGGTGCGTGATCAAAGTGACATCTATATATATAAAAGGCAAACCTGACTCACTGGGTTATATATCAACGCACAGCCCAAACCACTGGGCCTAGAAACTTGAAATTTGGTACAGAGGTTCTTTTTACGATGTAAGTGAGCACTAAGAAAGGATTTTTAGAAATTTATCCCCTAAGGGGGTGAAATGGGGGGGTGAAGCTTAAATGGAATTTCCTCATTTCTGGACTTAGATGTATGAAAATTGCTATATACTTAAGTTCTTGATTACAATGAAAAATTATTTAGGTAGGTGAATAAAAAGTGGGGGGGGGGGGGTAAAGTTAGCATATTATTATGTTTTAATTAGCCCCCGTTATAATTAACGGGGGTTAATTAAAACATATGCCCTGATAACTAAAGTAACGCGGACGAAGTCGCGGGCAAAAGCTAGTTATATTATAATGTGAAAGTGAGCCGCAGCCAAATACGAACTCCGCTCTAGCTACGGTGTGGAAGGCAAAGGATAATCATTATACTATTGAAATCGCTTGTATATAATAATTTCTGGAAAATTCCACGAAAATTACCCGATCAGTTTTTTGCACTCAATCATGACTAATGAAGTCCGCATTAAGACAGTTCCATAATGGCCTAACAACATTGTCTATCAAACATTCGTAGACGTGTAACTCTCTACTTCACAATCGGCTAAAAAACTGTCGTCCTTGAGTTTTAACAATGGAATTATGATCCATATTCCATATCAAGGGTTGTCGTTTAGAGGGGGTCGGGGTTCCATCACTCCCCATTCGTAATAAGAGGTTACGAACTTGTGTCGTTAGGGGTTGCGGTCACCCTATACGCTTTTTACCGTGGTTTAGAGTTCCTTGGTCAAATGCCACATTTTGTAGCTCGCAGCAAGGACAAGGAACATTCATGTTGATGAAATGAAGTAAGCAAAGCAGAATAAATAAAATACACCGTGTAAAAAAAACCTGTAAAGCGGCAAAGGGGTTAAAAGGTCCCTTTTAAAGAGCGATTAAAAAAAATAGCTTCCCGCCAAAAATAAATTTCATCAAACTTTTATTAGTAGCTACGCAACTGTTTTTCAGTAAAATTAAAAACTAAGTAAAGTACGCAGAATCTTTACCGTGGCTGGCTCAAAAATTCACACCTCTTTTTGCAATGTCATAAAAAAATCAGAAACGGTCCTAATGATAACTTGTTAGTGAACTCACGCAATAGAAAAACAAATGTTCGGGGTGGCTAGCGTGATGATATTAAAAACAAAAAACGAACGATTTAATTTAGTAAACAAACTTGAACTAACGATTGTTTTTACACAATGAAGGACTTTTCAACTACAGCGTCAATAAAAAATAATGTGATTTGTAAGTTATCAACAACTATGATAATCCCTACTAATATTATAAATGCGAAAGTAACTCTGTCTGTCTGTCTGTCTGTCTGTCTGTTACGCTTTCACGTCGAAACCACTGAACCGATTTTGATGAAATTTGGTATATAGGTAGTTTGAGCTCCAGGGATCACATAGGATACCTTTTATACCGGTAGAGGGCGCCACCACGCGATAACCTAGATCTGCGCAGACGAAGTCGCGGGCATAAAGCTAGTAATAATATAATGTAATGTTGTTTTTGACATGTTAATTTTTAAGAATCTGACATAGCATATTTTTCCTTGTATTTAAAATAAGAAAATAAAAAACATAAATATTGTACCTACACCATGCATGTGGTAGATTACGGTCATATTCTGAATTATCAATATAACTATATTTTGTACCCGTTATCATAATAAATATATTATGATTATGATGAACAAACGACCATCTGTTTCTGTACCATTACCTTGAGTTTGTAGTGGCTGTAATCGATAGCGACGGCGTAAATTATTTGTAGAGGCGCTCGCTGTACAATTCTCCATACAAATAATTTACGCCGTCGCTATCGAGTACGATAAGATACAGGCCTTGCCTAGTTTGTGACTCAGGACTCAACTTATTTAATTGTGCTATGTTTAACCTATGCCTTCGTGTTAATTGTTTATTCCTACTTTGTGCAATTTTGTCTTATTGAATAAAGAATAAAGATTTTATTATTATTATTATCTTTATTTCTTTTTATTCTTAGGATTAGGTTTTTATAATAGTTATAAAAAGTAAAATACAGAAAAGTACATACAAAATAAAAAAAATATAAAAACCTAACTTAGTTTGCCACCGGTAACGGAGCAGGGCCCAAGTTATCGGTGGTCAGGGCCGCAGAGTGAGAAACCTCCGGACGATGCGTGCCGTGTCCAGAAGTACCGCCTTCTGTATCTGGCCCTTGATCCAGCCATCTAGCGAGAGTCTCTTGAGATGTTGGTCGAGGCTCTTCGCTATTAGACCGTTTGCCGAAACGACTATCGACTATTATTATTATTACGGTCACTGTAAACTCATTGGTAGTGGTACTGGTGAAAAGCATCTACCTTTTTTCCGGGTTTTTAATTCTACACCTCGTTATAATCAAAAATATTATTTTAAACAAAATACGGAACCCCTAAAGCTATTCAAACGCCCGCTCGTTTGAGTCATAATTCTTGCATCGAACATGCACGTTCGCGTTCGCGCCAATCTAATTATCGCAGCCCTAGGTGTCGGCTGTTAAAAATTCAGACGCCTTGAGGGTTATTTAGGTATGGTATATATTTTTTTTCATTAAACTGTAAATGTCGAACTTTTTCATTGAAATCCGCAGATAATCAGTATTTATTTGCCATTGTTACACTATCTACTATATCTATCTACATATATTCCTGTTGATTCTCCACGGGAAATAAATAAAAACTAAATGAATGGATCCAATGTCAAAACTGTAGTGTTTTTGGCAAAATTGTTATTGCTGCACTCCTAACTAAAAATGTGAAAGTACCTAGTTCTTTGTCTGTTACTTCTTCATGCTTAAATCGCTGAATCGATTTCAAATTCAGTGCCTCTATACCACTACCATGAGTTTACAGTGACCGCACTCGATTTCGACGGCGTAAATTATTTGTAGGTACGGAGAATTGTACAGCGCCTCTACAAATAATTTACGCCATCGCTATCGAGTGCGGTCACTGTAAACTCATGTTAGTGGTACTAGTGTGGCGTTTTCACAAAACATTGATTTAGTATTCGAAGACGTAAATCGAGCGTTCGATCGTCGAGACGTAGCTGCTACATGTCCACGGCGCGGCGTCGTCACCCGTCACACGTCGTTACGATACGCGGACGAAATAGTTTACGTAGCAAACCTACACTCACAAAAGTTGTTGCGCAAACTTTCCGCTAGAGGCGCTGTCCGTGTTTCCATACAAATTGAGATTTTAACGCGAACGCGATCGAGACGTATTTTGTGAACAAATACACTAAGCATACTGTCCTTCTATGGAATTTGGTATGAAGATAGTTTAAGATTCTGGGAAGGACATAGAATAAAATGTATCCTTGAAAATTTCATTGTTCCTGCGAGACAACGATTTAAAACGAATTCTGCGCAGTCACAGGTAACAGCTAGTGATAAAAAATAAGTCGTATTTTTAATACCTAACAACTGCGCCGGGCTTAGATAATATAGACGGGCTTCATCACCACCATTACGAGGTTGTTCGTATAAAATTACAGTTCTCTAATGATTAATTCTATACCGCGATATAATGACTATGACGTCAGCAGCCTATTGTAGACGTAGGACGTACAATCTAAACACGGCAGTATGTCAGCGACACTGAAGTAGGTTTTTAGGGCTCCGTAGCCAAAATGGCGAAAACGGAACCCTTATAGTTTCGCCATGCCTGTCTGTCTGTATGTTCGTCCGCGGCTTTGCTCCGGGTCTGTCAATGCTAGAAAGCAGTAATTTTGCAAGAGTATATATGTACCTAAACTATGACAACAAAATGGTACAATAAAAGATTGGTACAATAGAAGCGTCCCCCCTTCTAAAATCTAGTAAAACGAAAAATTTGAAAAAAAATTCAGGATGGTAGTAAATATATCAAACTTACAAGGAAAACTATAACGGTTAAGTTTACTTGAGAATTATGAGTAGTTTAAGAGTAAATAACAGCCTAAGGTATAAAATATACACCTAAACTTAGAATATTCCGTACAAGATACGAAATCCTTAGAAATATTATCTTAATTTTTTCGTAATGGCTACGGAACCCTATTTTGGGCGTGTCCGACACGCTCTTGGCCGGTTTTTTACACGTATACTTTTGAGTAGCGTTTATACCTCTAGGCAAGCAACTAACAAAATTCATAGTGTCTCTGACCCTGTATAACTCTGAATTTAAATTTCTCCTGCCGCTGCTTGTACCGCACAATAACAAAATCAAAGCGCGAAGGAACCAGCAGAATACAAAACAGTAAAATCAAAAACTGATGTTAAAAACAATTACGCAGCAATAAAGGCGACTTCCGATGCTGCGCGTTAATTAGCATCGGCTGCTGCCGCGGTTTCGACTGTGATTGGGCATGCTTGAACGCTTTCGGTATTGCCTTCGTTTTGACATTTCATAGGCTTCACTTTGAAGATGGAAAAGATGGATTGATGACTAGTTTTTAGTTGTTAATCCGTCGTAGGTAGAGATGTAATTTATAGTCAACGGGAAATTCCAAAAATTTCTTGTTACTGCTGTGCATAAGGGTAAATTTTTGCTAAGTACAGTTACTTGTATTAATATCCGCCAGAGCGGATCGTGCAAAAATATCGGAGACTTCTAACGGCCCTAGAAAATAGAGTCGTATCAGATATTATGGACGCTTTGTTGTGTCAAAAATTTGTGCCGGTGACAGTAGGTAGGTCTTTTGTAGTATATCAGTTAGTAAAAAAAATCTTCTTAGGGAATTAATAATAAGTTTCTGTCTCTGGGGCATACAATGTCCTATCCTACTTAGAGCATGTAAGTCACTGCAATTACATCAGACCGATTTTGATGAAATTTGGTATGAAAATCCCGTAAGAAAAGTCCAGACAAAGTCGTGGGTAACAACTTTATATATGTATTTCTCCCAATTTCTGTCATTTTATCTTTTTAAGTTAGTTAATTTCTAAACTGAGTCGATTCCGCATAATCAGCTTAAAACTCTAATTCCATACACTCCAAGTAACACATTCAGTACGTTCACATTGAAAGAGATTCGACATTAAAACGCCATAACAATAACAACACGTAAAAGGGCCGATCGCTAATTCCCCCTCGGATTAAATGTCTTTTCAAACAAATAAAACTGGGATTTGTGGTTAAAGCTTAAGACGGGGGCTTTTATTGTACCTGTGTTAAATTGCAATAAAATGTAATAATAGGATAGGTATGATTTGGACCGGAATGGCGGGGGCTGGCCCAAGCGGATTTCGTATAACTATGGTGACAGTCAGGTATGGTGATGTTTTTTGAATTATTATTTCTTCCTAATTCCTAACGACCGATAACCGTTGGGGTAGACGAGTTCTTGAGTGGAGAGCACGGATCGGCAAACGTAGCGTAGGACGTCCTCAGACTCGGTGGTGCGATGATCTTCGCAGGGTGGCTGGCAAGAGCTGGATGAGAGTGGCCGAGGATCGTGCTCGGTGGCGTGCCATGGGAGAGGCCTATTCCAGCAGTGGACGAACATAGGCTGATGATGATGATGATGATGAATTCCTAACGTGTTTTTCTGTGTAATGAATACCCATACCTACTCATACTATAAATGCGAAATTGTGTGTGTTTGTATGTTTGTGTGTCTGTTTGTCCGTCTTTCATGAGGAAACGGACCGACGGATCGACGTGATTTTTGGCATAGAGATAGTTTCGGGGCCATAGAGTGACATAGTTCCCGTTGTTCCCGAGGGAACAGCGCGCGATAACCGATTTCCACGCGGGCGAATCCGCGGGCAAAAGCTAGTATGTGACTAAATGTCTCTCTCTATTTCTCTATCTCTCTCTCTCTGTCTCTGCCAGTCATAGAGTGATTTACTTTTTAGGGTTCCCTTAGAGACTATTAATGCTAAATAAACTGTGCAATACGGTGATTGGTTGCGTTGCTTGCTCTGAGGTTGAGCTCTGGTTGAGTTCAATATGCGTTAGCCAGTGTGGTGATGGTGGGTTTGTGTGATTTGCGTGTGTTCTTAAAGTGTGGAGCTGCATGAACACACCTTAGTTCATTGATGTATTACAAGTAGCACAGTTTGAGCACAAGTAAAGCTCCAGCATCCTAATTTTGCCTTCAGGAAGGGTTTATGAAGCATAAGCATCCTAATTAGTAAACCGAAACAATATCGAAAAACAGCCCTCAAGCAACCGGATATGTCTCAATACCAGCGGCCATCTTGCGGATTAATGGCGTCGCTTCCGGTCGCGAAAGAATGGCGCCAATTAATCAGGGCTTGGTTAAGAAACATGGCGACGGGGGTCTTAGTCATATTTTACATCGGAGTTTGTTTTCGTCTTTATTTTCACTAAACCTGATGGGTGCGGATGATTCGTAAGATATATGTTTTTAGAATCTAGATAAATTAGTTGGTGGTTGCTTTAAGCAAATCAAAGTCAAAATATCTTTATTTAATTTAGGCTGTCTCTCTCAACGAATCGCCACAATGGCGACATTCAACGAGGGAACGCTGCCAGCCTCTTGGGCACCATGCCACGGGGGTCTTTTTAGGGTTCCGGAGCCAAAATGGCGAAAACGGAACCCTTATAGTTTCGCCATGTCTGTCTGTCTGTCCGTCTGTCTGTCTGTCTGTCTGTCCGTCCGCGGCTTTGCTCAGAGACTATCAATGTTAGAAAGCTGTAATTTTGCACGAATATATAAGTAAACTATGCCGACAAAACAGTACAATTAAAAATTCAAAAACAATTTTTTTTAGGGTACCTCCCATAGACGTAAAGTGGTGGTGATTTTTTTTTTCTCATCCAACCCTATAGTGTGGGGTATCGTTGGATAGGTATTTTAAAACCATTAGGGGTTTGCTAAAACAATTTTTCGATTCAGTCATTTGTTTGCGAAATATTCAACTTTAAAGTGCAAATTTTCATTAAAATCGAGCGTCCCCCCCCCTCTAAAATCTAAACCGGTGGGTGGAAAAATTTGAAAAAATTCAGGATGGTAGTCAGTATATTAAACTTTCAAGGAAAACTATAGCGGCTAAGTTTGCTTGAGAATTATTAGTAGTTTATGAGTAAATAGCAGCGTAAGGTATAAAATATACCTATACTTCGAAGATTCCGTATAAAGTACGAAATCCTTAGAAAAATATTACTTAATTTTTTCGTAATGGCTCCGGAACCCTATTTTGGGCGTGTCCGACACGCTCTTGGCCGGTTTTTAGATTTAATTTAGTAGGTATTAAGTTTTTAAGTTAGGTAGTTAGATTATAGTTAAGTTTTATATGGTTATTTTGTCTTTAAATAATTCTTGTATTTCAAGTTAAATAAAATCCATGTACTATTTGGGCTATAACAGGCACTTATGCATGTCAAAACGAGTTTTTAAACCTGAATTTCGTTTCGTTTGCAGTAGGTTTAGGTAGGTAACTGTAAGGGACTAGGCTGTACCCTTATTTAGTTAGTTTTCGGTTACAAAATACGTCTCGATCACGTTCGCGTTAAAATCTTAATTTGTATGGAAACATGAACATCGCAAACGTTCCGGTAGAGGTGTTGTGGGCTTCGCCCGCGTGGAATTCGGCTATCGCGCGCTTTTCCCTCGGGAACTGTGCATTTTTCCGGGATAAAAAGTAGCCTATGGTACTCTCTTGCCAATAAACTATATCTATCCCAAAAACCACATCGATCCATCGCTTCGTTTCGACGTGAGAGAAACAAATAAACATACAACCCATCAGGAGACCCACTTGCTCGTTTGCCATCCAGTCAAATAAAAAAAAATACAAACACCACTTTCGCATTTATAATATTAGTACCTATGCATTTGCTCCTGTTAAAGTACCACTTCTCTGATTTATCTTCTTTAAGAACTGGGTAGGTACTTACGCCTTTTCTAGTCCTCTATATTCCACGTTTCAAAGTATCCTGATTTCCATGGAGACTTTTCCGACCACCCGCTATGTAATGGATTCCATTGTAATACGACAATTATTACGGGATTGGATCTTTGTTTGGCAGGACTTTTATTAGGGATCTCTATTTTAATCCCTTAGCGATTTTTGGCTTTTGTGAATTTGTAGGCTTCTTTACAAAGGGTTTATATGGTAATATCGATATCAGTGAGTGTTTGTGTCTTCTGGCTACTACATAATTCTTTCACGGCTTTCTATTCTAGTTAGGAATATAAAGCAAAGAACAATCATTTATATACTCAAAATTTTAAGTAAAATCTAATATATTCTTTATTTATATCAATTTAGTTTTAAGTCGAATAAAACTAACAGAATAAAAGAAAATATATTAAGTAGGTATTTACCTGCTGAGTAACTTTTTATTTACCAAGTTAACTTGAAAACTTAATTTAAAAAGCGATTAACCATATGTAAAGTTATTTTTCATGACATGAATAGGGATGATGACACCACCAATCAACTGACGTACTTTTTATGAGCTGTTAAAACACAATTCTCACATAGAGTTTCAATGGCAATAGCGAATTATGACGTCATTATCCGGCAACTCAATCAACTAACTATTTATTTGTTTTAAAGCAACAAAAAATCAAATTTTACAGTAAATCGAAAATTAATCTGGTTTTTAGGGCTAAAATAAAGCGTTTTTTACTGGAGTTGTGCCTTCAAATTACATTTTAATGGCGTCATCATACTTATTGTATTTTTATGTAATTCAAAGGAAATCTTCACTAAAAATACGAAGCTTTGCTACTAAATTCTAATTAAACAAAACTCACAAAAGCGTCTCGCTGATTCGACTCAGTAAAATAAATAGCAATATGACAATATGACGTCTTACCTTCGGTGCGGAACCTCCTATATTATTAAAACCAGAGATTTATGCGCCCAACTTTTTAATATTTATGGTCTTGCTATAAATTGTTGGCGACGAGTTTTCGGAAGGGGTGTCTTGCGGAGGGAGAATCAACAAGTAAGATATTGCTTTCCTGATTCCATTTATATTGAGTTCAAATGTTTTAGAAAATATCTTTAAGAAAATGTTTTTCGGATTAAAGTTGTTTCGATTTATAATAATTGCTGTCCTCTCTACTATTTTTCAGCACTGTGATATCATCTCAGTGCTGTTTGATAGTATATTAGAAAATGGCAAAACAGATCTTCAATCCGTCAAATAAAGTATTTCTGGAAATCGTACATATAGCTGTTTTTTTTACGACTACTATCTATTGCTATGGTCATGAGTCGACCCAGTTCCCCTATTTGTTTACTTTTGACACGTAGACGATCTAAGAACTTTCTACATATTCACAATCTACAATCAGAACTGGGCAAATACCGATTTGTCACTAAGAGCAAACGGCTATCATACATATATCAGCACTATACGAGTATTACCTATGTTACCTATTCCCTATGCAAAGATACCAGAGAGCAGACACCTTTGTCTCTGTTCTAATTTGCGATTGATTGCAATTTGCAGTCTACACCTCGTAACTGTTTGACGGAAATAGTTTCTACATCTCAAACAGAACAGACATAGCTTACTCGTATGTACTAAAATCGAGCGTAAAATTTGCTGTAATATTCAAAATAGTTTAGCTACATTGCTAAAAATATCAAGAAATAATTTTTCTATTCCATAGATACATTTGGCTTGACATTGAACTCTGTTTTCCACAGTTTCACCAACCAATGGTGGGCCAAAAAAACTAAAAATGAGATGGTCAGGCGCTTTAAAATGTATATGCACTTAAAGATAAAATTAAAAAAATGCTAGTTATCTTATTCACAGGAAAACTATGAATCTGAATTTGGTTTTCTGACTTTTCGCGTTTATCGAAACGTTCATCGATCGTCAGTAATTGTAGCCACAGTGCTTAAGTAAAGCATTTCAATTAAACCTTCACACATTCATCATAATCCAAGACTCTCCCGCGGCAATTGTCCTAAGAGGTACCCATTACATTAATTTCTGAGACGTCTGCCACTGACTTACAATCTCGTTGAACAAAGGGGGAGATTTACCCGACTCCCCAAATTCGCAGATATTCGGAGTAACTGAAGGTATGAGATTGTCCTTGTTTGAATAGCGGCTAATTTCATTAAGCCGGTTTTGAATTTGATTCCGGATGGGTTGGAAATGGTTTGAAAGATATTCCTGATACCTGCCGCAGGGAGCGGTTTTTGGGCTTCTGCTGTTCCTAGCGTTTCTCAATGTGCAAAAGGTCGCAGTGGAAAAATTGCTCAAATAGGGATAGACCGTGATTATAAGTTACGAAAATGGCAAATTGCAATTTTCTCGTCTCTTACTTCTGTGATAGGTATGGTTTTTAATCGACTTCAAAAAAGGAGGAGGTTTATTGTTCGAATTTATGTATTTTTGCTTATAAAAGTCGAACCAAGAAATGATGTTCATGACATGACAGTAAATTAAAATATATAGCATTGGCAACACATTTCACAACTAAGTAATAATATATAATAAAAGATTATCAGCGGTTTTCATTTATACACATTCATTACATGTCACCAACACTGATCCTTAAAACTGTGGGCCATTGTAATTAATCAGTAGCAAGATGAAGTACATTGAAACAGGGTAGCACTTGTTGGTCGTGAAGTAGGAATGTTAGTCGTTTTACTTTCAAAACTTGCAGTGGTAAAGCAATATCTGGAGCAGTAAGTGCTCTATATTTCATCACTCTAAACCGACTGCGTAACCGTCGGTCCATATTTTCAATTCACCGTCTGAGTGCAAACAGCCGCGGGTGGCAAACAATGAGCGTTGGAGCCCCCGGAGACGAAGGCTAGGGTTTTGCTGAGGGTAGATGTTGCTAAGATGTGGGATTTTAGGAGAAAATATACTCTGGGAAAGGATCTCGTAGATATGGTATAATGTGTAGGAAAAAAAGATCTTGTTTTGAAATAAGCATGACGCCAAAGTCGGTCGTTTTATTTCAAGCTCCTTGAAATGTGCTTATGGAGATTTGAAGTTATGTACAGAAAAATTAGGATTCAATTTAGTCGTGCTTACAAAAATAAATGAAAACAAAGAGTTTTAAATTGAGATAGGCTAATTTGGCATAGTTGAGCAAGACAAAATTGGACGTAGATCAAAGAAAAAAATCGTTTACGTTGCCATATGCATAAATTTTTCCTCAAAATGTGTAAGTTAGAAAAAAGCAGCGACCTTATAATTTCTTCTCTTCAGCGTCGCACAGCGGGTAACCACGAGTACATTTGTACATCACACATTTAAAAATCGTATGCACCTTTCCGCGTCCCCTTTTTATTTCTAACATATACGATTTTATGCTGGCAACCCTAAAAAGGCGCGTGCACAATGACTGCAGAGACAATGGCACGGAAGAGCATTGTGCCGGGACGGTGTGGACATGCCTTTACAGCGTCAGAGTGACGCGGCAGTGGAAACGTACCTACCTTTGTTTTATGATATAAATTTTTAAGGGCCGGTACAGACGGACAGTGTTTGAACTGGAGCCTGGATACAAAATAGCAGTTCGAGTGCAGTTTTTGCTGCAGTTCGTGTAACTGCATCAAAACTGCAAACCGAATGTGCAGTCCGCTTACAGTTGCCGTGCAGTCCTGTCAACCGTACGCCGATTGCAAGCTGGTAGCACGGTTGTAATGCAGTTATTGTATATTGCAGTTGGAACGACTGCATTGTAACTGCAATGCCCCCTCTCTCTCGCAGTTCTGTTGCAGTCGTATTGCAGTTGACTGCCAACTGAATAGTCTACTAAAGGTTGAGTTACGAAACGTTAGTCTGCGAAACAATACATCTGCGTACAAATTCATCGACGTACCGTTACTCGGCGAAACGTGGTCTGCCAATCAATAATCTGCGTGAAAATTGTCGGCGAATCATTATGAGGTAACTCATTATTATATTTATTATGTATTTTCATCAGATGCATGTATCAATAAGTACTGGTATTTGAGATATTTGAAACGATTTTTTGTCGAGCGAGGCATTATTTCGCAATTGAGTTATAAACGTCAATTATATCTTCATACACTTTCTCATTTATAATATTAGTAGGATAGAACACGTATAAGTACAGTGACGTGTGTATATTTAAATATTTTAAAACGTATCTTACACCAATTCCTTTTGCCTCCAACTCCGTCACCACTCGTCAACTATATTCAAAAGCATATTAAAATCTACATAAATCGCTCAATACAATCGAATATAGCTCTTCCTCGTTTGTGTTAAGAATCTTCATGGCATATTTGAAACCGTTGACACAGATTCGTATCTTGATGTTTGCACAGGGGGGGAAGATATGCATACCGAGGGAGTGGCAGTATAATCAGTAATGGATACGGTATAAATTGTGATCAGTTGGGAACCTTGTCATAGTAAACTTCTGGATGAATAAGGTTTTATCAATAACAGAATAAGTTGGAAACCCGCGTCACTGTTATTTCAAAGTTCAATATCTCAAAAGCGGCTGAACCGATTTTAATGAAACATACAAATACAAATACAAATCTATTTATTCATAGCTAGCTAAACTAAGAGCCACCGCAAAGAAACTGCTCGCATGTAAAAAAATCGGCCAAGAGCCTGTCGGACGCGCCCATAGAATTCCATAGCCTTTACGAAAAAATCAAGTACTATTTTTGTAAGGATTTCGTATTATGTACGGAATCTTTAAAGTTTAGAAAGGTATATTTTACTCGTATACCTTAGGCTGCTATTTACCCTTAAACTACTTACTAATCATTCTCAAGAAATGTTACCCGTTATAATTTTCCTTGTAAATTTGATATACTTACTTACTACCTACCATCCTGAATTTTTTCAAATTTTTCCACTCATCAGTTTAGATTTTAGGGGGGGGGACGCTCGATTTTAATTGTTGAATATTTGGGAAACAGATCACTGAATCAACGATTCCGATGATTAGTTTAGTTTTGATCGTTAGTATTAAAAAAATATGAAGAGTGATTGATCATTATGATGTAAAATGCTGTGAGAAATTTTTTGGGACTTCCGATAAATGGGACTTAAAAAGTTACTTATGTGAAAAAATACGCACCCCCATTGAATATCTACCCAACCTAGATATATTCGCTCGAAAAACATAACTGTCTTTCAGGCAGTCGGGTAAAAACTCTGTCCTCATCAGACCCTTCGCAAATTTTAACTGTTCCCCACACAGGTGGATGTTCCAATGTAAACACAAGACTCGATTGTTTGTTCATTAGATTCCAGACATCCAGACGGCTTCAACTTTCGGTGTGAAGTGACGTTTAAGTTAGATTAAACGAGAGATTATGTTAAACTAGCTTTATGCCCGCGACTTCGTCTGCGCGGACCTAGGTTATCGCGCGGTGGTGCCCTCTACCGGAATAAAAAGTAGCCTATGTTCATCCTTGGGGCTTAAACTATCTCTATACCAAATTTCATCAAAATCGGTTCAGCGGTTTCGACGTGAAAGCGTAACAGACAGACAGACAGACAGACAGAGTTACTTTCGCATTTATAATATTAGTAGGGACTAGCGGTTTTCCCGCGATTCTGTCCGCGTAGGATTCGTTTATCGGGGTACGCATCTGAATATCGAATGTTAAAATATCGACTAAAATAACGCAGGAGAAGTCGCGGGAAAAAACCAGTATTGGAATAAAAGTTCATTCAAATCGGTCCTGCCGCTTTTCCGTGAAAGTCTAACTCACATATTCAAAAACTTTCGCATAATTAGTCATAGGGCCATCGTGTTTTCTAAACCGGTATCATATCAACCGTAAAAGTGTAGAGCTATAAGGTATATTGTGTCTTAAGGGCAATAAAAAAGAAATTACGAACGAGAGTCTGTTTGTAGCTCAAAATCGAAGACTGAATTAATGAGTCGATATTCGTAATTCGCGTACAGCCAAATAGAATAATACATTGTTTTACTTTTGGTTTTATACTTGTGTTTAATAATAATGTATAGGTACATTTTCATCCAAGACTGCACCAAAAATCCTTTTTACCTACCCTTGTAACCTGATACTAACAGCGAGTGCATTAAGCCGTCAGACGCGAAAAGCAGCAAGCTTGTAACATGGAGATTTCCTACTTTTTATTTTTATTTACTATACATTTTAAAGCTCATCAGTGATCACAGTCCAATTTCGACTCTATGATTATCCGTTAAAATCCACCGTTTCCGTACAAGAGTTACGACTTTTTGTTATTAGTGGAGTACGGTTTTGCGGTTTACAGATTTCTATCTTTAGGTTGTTAAGGATACGGTTGAAATTGGCGTGTTACACGGTCTTGTATTCTTCACGTTGGGTCTGTAGGGATGTCAACAATACTTTTTACTGCAAAAAGATCTTTTAACATTTTTCCCTTTCGTGCTTTCTTTTTGGGAATAAGACTTTATTGGTCAGATAATACTGGCTAGTAAATTAATATTAATCATAAAAAAATATATATAAATTCAAAAGTTTTTACGTTTGTTTGTTTGTTATCTAATCAGTCATCACGTCTAAACCGTTGAATGGATTTAGAAGAAATTCGGTATTGTTCGTATAAAATTATTTATCGGTACCTATATTAATGTAGTTCCTAAGGATGTATAGTCATAATCATCACACTTCCTGATTTTCTTCTAACTAATTTCAGAGACACGATCTTTTCTCCAAATATTTTAAACTAGCTTTTGCCCGCGACTTTGCCCGCGTGGAATTGGATTATCGCGCGCTGTTCCCTCGGGAACTAAACTTAACGGGATAACAAAAAGTTGGGAAACCCCCGACTTTGTCATTTTAAAGTTCAATATCTCAAAAATAGCTGAACCGATTTTGATGAAACATGTCTAAGAAGTAGAAAACTTACTATCAAAGAAAAAATCCGCATTCAAATCGGTCCACCCGTTTAAGAGCTACGGTGCAACAGACAGACACACAGGCAGACACACATAGCGATCAAACTTATAGCACCCCTCTTTTTGCGTCGGGGGTTAAAAAGTGGCCTATGCTACTCTATGGCCCATAAACTATCTCTGTGCTAAAAATCACGTCGATCCGTCGCTCCGTTTCGACGTGAAAGACGGACAAACATACAAACTCCCACTCTTTCGCATTTATAATATTAGTACCGATTTGTCGCTCCTTTTTTTTGGTCTGCGCTGTGGCAACCCTACGCGTTGAGTGAATGTTACACGCGTATCCACTCCGGCGCGTTTGGTATTCAAATACAACATGATTCGAGATGCGACAGATTTTTCCGATTTAACAGGATACTTCCTCGATGGGTGTTTGTAGGAATATTAAACGTGTAATACATTAAGCTAGATCTGTGAGTGTAGTATTATTATTATTAATTTTTTTTTATTCGACGGGAAGGCAAACGAGCAAGTGGGTCTCCTGGTGGTAAGAGATCACCACCGCCCATAAACATCTGCTACACCAGGGGTATTGCAACCTAGAGGCCTAAGTTGGAATACCTCAAGTGCCAGTTACCGTGCAGATTTGGTTTGAGTTTAATATCAGCTAGACTTAATACGCAGTTACAATTCTTGACTTATTATTTATTCGTAGATTATGACTGTATTTTTTAAACGGAAACATGTCATCATAAAGGTAATGTACGTTTTTCACTTAAACAGACATTGCCTCGCTTTGAATATGCTTTATATTCATATAGCACGCCGTCTGCGATACAGAGTACCTGCCCCACAGAGACAAATCCAAGCAAGATAAAACCGGTAACTATGGTCGATCACGCAGCTACAGGTGCACTGATATTTGCCACAGAAACGTGCAAAAATATCTGACCTAGAAATAAATAGAATCGTGTCAGATATTTATTTATTTTGATATGACTGATATTCGGGCCGTTGACGTACTAATGTACGTCATTTATTACACTTTAGTCTACTTATTATTTTTTTTATATAAAAAAACGCCAGCAAAAACAAAAAGTCCGAAAAAAAAACACCGACAAAAAACGCCGCCAAAAAATACAACTAAAAAGTGAAAAATAATTATGCACTACCCTAGGTAATTATTGGCCGCGACTTCATCTGCGAAGTATTAGTTTGTCACTATCCCGCGGGGACTATGCAGATTTCCCGCAAAATTAGCCTAAATTATTAGCATAAGTACCTACTAAGTAATATTTTTTTATCTAAGCGTAGTCGGTGTCGGGGGACCGCTAAGGTTAACAGGAAACTAAAATACATATATTGTATTTTTAAAGTATTAACCTCCGCGCGGATTTGATCTAAAAAAAAAGAAAGAAAGAAACATTTATTCTTGACAACATGCAAAAAGTGAATAAAATAGAAAACGAATGTCACGAAATGGTCCAAAACCACCAAACTGTGCCGTATACGGCGCTGGTATTCCTTCGGTTTTCAACAACTAAGTCTCATTTCATGTTAATTCAAAATATTTGTATAAATAATACGAATGTTTGTTCTCGGGTCTTGGGTGTTTAATATATGTATTTAAGTATGTATTTATCTATATAAGTATGTTTATCCGTTGCCTAGTATCCATAGTACTAGCTTTGCCTAGTTTGGGACAAGGTCAATTAAATAGAATAGAATAGAATATAAATAATTTATTTATAACAGCAATGTACTTACATACAGCAGGTTAGGAGAAATAACAAAAAGAAGTGTTGCCGCTATAAAAAGGTCCCGGCTCAGCATATCAATCATAATTCAGCATAATTGGTGTCAATTGTCCCGTGATATATTATTTATTTAAAACTTTTTTAATACGCTTTTTCTCTGTCCAAAATATTAGCTCTGTGGAGCCGTAGCGTCGTAGCACCGTTCTCGTAGCACCGCCGTAGCACCTTTATTGGCTACGACACAAAGAACGCGCGCTACGCGATACGCCTACAGGCTGCATGGAGGTATAAAAGGAAAGGGATATTATGTTTTGGGACGTGGTATAGTTATTTGTTAGAACGTCAATGGTAGGAATAATTATCGTAGATTTAACAAACTTACATAATATTAAAACAAAAATTGAACTAAAATTAAAAAATGTAAAAGCTCCCTCAGGCTTTGAAGATGTTGCCAGCAATATAGGATTAGATGTGGTTTATGGGATCCTTTCGACTGCCAATAATCTTATAAGCGATAATGTAATGTTTGTCATGATTATTGTTAGCCATATTTTTTTCCCCGCTGAAACCGTACATTTTTCATAATTTTTTAAATGGTCATCCTGTAGAAATCTATTGGTTAGGTTATGTTTGTTTTATAACAATTATAAAAATAAATGGTTTCAGAGAAATAAAGAGTTATGTCAAACATTACATTATGACAAACAATACATTACGATTATGACTAACAATTTTCTCCCAGTCGATATAGACTATGGACTCGTTTTTAGGGGTCTATCAACTTTTTAGTGTTTGTTATTCTGTCCTGTAACTCAGGAGATATCAGTGATACACTTTGTTAGAAACATGTTTACAATGTAGGTATTGGCTCGTGGTAAAATGGATTTTTCTTTTCTTTTAAAGCAAAATTAAAGTCGCACATACAAACTATGTGTCTATATCGACTGGTAGAAAATTGTTAGTCATAATGTATTGTTTGTCATAATGTAATGTTTGACATAACTCTTTATTTACATCTCCTGAGTTACATGACAGAATAACAAACACTAAAAAGTTGATAGACCCATGCTAAAAACTAATACTCAATCTTACCGCATCCAATGATTCGTATCGTAGTCATTCGTCGCTGACGAGATGTAAAGACGTTTCGGCATTGTGTAGCGATACCGGTTTATTATCGCAAATAAAATGAAATGTACTGCATTGTGTTTTAAAAAGGTATTTCATTCCTAAATATTACCATCTCGACGTGAATTTTTTACGTTGGCAATATTTTGTTATGAAATTTAAAGTCTGTTAATAGGCTAGACGACTAAAAAAAAACCGCTTAGTCCGTCAGGTGGATAATTTATAGTAGATTGTACAACAAGAGCATAAAACGAGCCATTTTACTCGAGGCGTTTATATAGCCTCCCGAGCCGGTACGGCGAGGGTGGATAGACACGTCAAAGGGAAAATGGGTTTAATAATAATAATAAATAATAATAAATTCATTTATTTCGGGCAACTTAATGCTCGAGTTTTACACTCTGCTTTTCACTTCGATGGCGAGGAAATGAAATAGCAAGAGTGGAAACAATGATTCACTTTCTATGTACCTTTTATTGTTTATGCATTATTATAATAATTCCATTATTTTAATTTTACTGATTTAATATGATTGATTTGATTGATTTTTTTAGTTTTATATAAATTAAAAATGATTTAAAAAAATATATAGAATTTTTTGTTTGTGGCTGTTGACACCTGATTATCTTGGTCTTGAGTTGGTATTAGTCGAAAATTTTATTTTATGGACTAGAGCATAAAAAGTCATTTTATGTCGCCTAGATACAGCATAAACACGAACTTAATGAGCATGAGAAGTGAAAAAAATATTGTGCACTAATTTTTCTTTTGTTTGCCAAACACACACCATGCCTGCAATTAAATTCGTGGTAGAACGATTTTAATGAAAGTTAGTTAAGAAACGATCTCTATCAAACTAGTTTTCGAAAAACAGTCACACACACACATCACATAGTGATGAAACTGATAAAATACATAACACCCCTCTTTTTCCGAGGTTTCTAAACGACAAGAATGTTATAAGTATTATCATGTAAACTTGGCAATAAGGGCTGTCTATAGGTGCAGCTCTAGCGCTAGGGCTGTCGCTCGTCTGTCGACATCGATTTTTCGGCTCACCGCGGTTTTATTGCCAATATTCGAATGACGCATTCGCTTTGCGATGTTTTTTTTTTATATCCGAATTTGGAACCTCCCTTTGACATAAAACAAAAAGTCAGTCGGATTCGGTTCTTTTTTATTTGGTTTATCTGTGGATTTTGGTTCGAATTTGTAGTTACTCTGTGTAAACCTCGGGATTAATTTAGGGAAGGAAATAAAATCGCTGAAGTATATTAAATGGACTTTTTTTAGGTCTTTATTTAGATACACTCCAAATTACTATAGAAAGGGAATTTGTTTAGAATATATTTCGGAGATTAAAGGAAGATATCATTACGTGTAAAACAGCTTTCCAATCAACACATCATATTTATTTAGAAATAAAGCATTTGTCCAAGAACAACATTATATGCAATAAATTAAATTAGCATTAATTATGACTAAATTTATGAGTTAATTATGACAAAAAGCCGTGGTGGCCTAGTGGTTTGACCTATCGCCTCTCAAGCAGAGGGTCGTGGGTTCAAATCCCGGCTCGCACCTCTGAGTTTTTCGAAATTCATGTGCGCAATTTACCACGAGCTTTGCGGTGAAGGAAAACATCGTGAGGAAACCTGCACAAACCTGCGAAGCAATTCAATGGAGCGTGTGATGTTCCCAATCCGCACTGGGCCCGCGTGGGAACTATGGCCCAAGCCCTCTCATTCCGAGAGGAGGCCTGTGCCCAGCAGTGGGACGTATATAGGCTGAGATGATGATGATGATGACTATGTGTAATAATTACAGTTTTTAAGTTATCTGTTAGAAATATAGGAACACTTAAAAATAATCGTAAAAAAACGACATTAAAATCTAGAGCCGATTCGTAAAAAATGTGACCAGATAAATGAGGCGGTTGAGACGCTCGAATAACCGGCCGAATTGTGATGCTCCTCCCTTTTTCTCCAAGTCGATTAAAAACGTACTCAAACAAAATATCCACGTGGCACCCACACAAACGCAGATAAATTGAAATATAACATGGCAACCCTCAATACGAATTGTATGTCACATTACCATATCACGAGTTTAAAGTGAGACGAGCGATACATCGGATTTGCGTGACAATAGCACGGGGGTAGCTCACTTGGGCTAAAAGGACGTATGTGTATGCCAAATTTAGAGGCTATACGTATTCTCGTTTCGAGGTGGCAGTACAATAAATTCAGCGCTGCGTGTGTCTATTGAAATTATAGGGTTGCCTGATGTAAATTATAGTTAATTTTACAATAAAATGCTCATAGTGTTGAACAATAAAATAAGTAATTTTTGACTACCATTAATTTTAAAGGAATATTCAACAGATCAAATGAAGTTAATTATTTCAAGATTACAGTGGCGCCTAATTCTTATTGTTTAAAAGTTTACATTATATCTCAAAGATGGCTTAACCGATTCCAATTAATCGCAAGAGAACTCGCTTTCACATAAAAAAGCCGCATCGAAATTGATTTTACTGTTTGAGAGCTACGATATCACAGACAGGCAGGCAAACAGTAGACAGGCAGACAGGCAGGGAGGTTAACTGAAAGAGATAAGGGATAAGTTCGCTTTTGTATCTTTTTCTCTTGTTTTATGTACATAGGTACAATAAAGAGCTATACAATACAGTAATTGGTGTCAAACTTATAACTCCCCTCTTCTTGCGTCGAGGTTAAATAAACCAAATTAGGTACCATACCTTTTAAAAAAAGACCAATTCATATTTATTCAAAAGAAATATTTTTCTTGCCAACCCTATGTGTGTGTCTATTCAAACAGTGATGCGAGCGCAGAACGGAATGGTCTTTGCAATGACAAGCGTAGGAATAAACCCCCTCCTCCGGTTTTTAATTTTAGACCGCGATGGCTTGATGCTATCAGCCAGTGTTTAAAATTATTCGGGAAAAAAGCCTCTACATTTAATAAATTCTGTAATCAGCCAGTTTACAAAAAAAAAATCGGAGTATTTCTATTTTCAAAAACCGCTAATTCTTTATCTTAGGTTCTCAGAAAACTGAATTTGGAGACTATTATTTAATATTCTAGCGACTTAATTAGGCGTTTTAATGTGGATTAGATTTGTACTATAATCTTAATTATTATGTATAACCTTTAATGAGAACAAAAGGCTACATTACAGCTATTAATACAAATACGACGGTTTAAATAATGACAAAAATCGCAAATAAAATTTAGTGATGGCATTTAGTAATACATATACTGATGTATAGATGGTCGTTGGGCCCGAAAAGTTCTCGAATGAAGACCGCGAACCGGCAAGCTCAGCATAAGACGAGATGGAAGATGGCGTGGTTAAAGCCGTGGATTTACGGTGGATGCAAACTAGAGATTGCAACGCGGTGCTTCGCAACCAGGCCAGGCTCGGTTGCATTTGTCGCTAATCGTATGTTAGAGATGAAACCTTCAAAGTATTTTATGAAAATTTTCTATAATACATACATAAAGTACAATTCAATAGAATCTGTCAATTTTCTACACATTTAACACACCCTAACGTGGGCATGCTTGTTTATATATGTCCCTGTTGTTGCAATTATCATCTAAAAGGAATCAAAAAAGAATAATAGTCACATCACAAAGCCTTAGGCAGCCCGGTGTTCATATTAGTAGGCTGGAAGTGTCTACAGGATTGTCAGATTCTATTGAATTGAAGTATACATGTGCCTTGTTGAGATTTAATTGTTCGAAAACGGTTAAACTGATCGAGTGTTGCCATACATACTCCCGGATTGAAAGTTTCTTTGTGAACTACTTTTCGCTGGCCTGTGGTCACAGTGTGTTTATGTTATTAAGTATGTGTTTAGTTAAATGGGTCCCACTGAAAAACAGCGTTGCGGCTTGCCGTAACATTATGATGTAGGGCCCACTTTATACTATTCGATGTTATTTTTGTTATTCTATCCTTCTAATCTATTTTTATGTGTATCGAATATGTGTACATATGTTTCTCTCTCTCTCTCTCTCTCTATCTCATGTGCTGCTTGCTACAAAATAATAGCTACGCGAGAGTTATTTCGTAGCACTCGTAGCACGCGTAGCAGCAGGGCTACTCCGAAGCTCGAAACTCGAAGTTCGTGTCGTGCGGTCCCTCTCGCTCTCGTATTAAATAGTATAAGCGTCAGAGGGACCGCACGACACGAACTTCGAGTTTCGAGACTTTCGAGTTTCGGAGTAGCCCTACAGTCACTAGTTGAATAATGCCTTTTTCCGGCTCTTCGCCTTTTAACTAACCGAAAAATGGAAACCCAAATGGAACAACAAGGAAATGGAACGACAAAAAGGGAAATGAACGTAACGAGAGATGGATATCTTTTATTAGTGGTTTTTTCCGTGATTGTAGCGTACAGACGGGAAAAAAGTCGAGTTTGTTTGATTTTTATTACGAATATCGGTTTGATACTGTATATTCTGGAGTAATATTTTCGTAGTGTATAGGAAGTGATAAAATTGCTGTTTCAATGAGTGGATATTTTTATGGAGACCCTGGCTTTTCGCTAAAAACAATTTTCTCGTATGATCCATTTCCCAACTCTTTTATAGTATGAACGAACTTTTTTTCTGATATTTAACTATGGTCTGTCCCATAATTCGAGATAATAAAATGACAGTGTGAAATGTCAAACGTAAGAATAATGTGGCCAGCATAAAACGAACAGTGCGGCTCCGTGATTCCGGTTTCGTAAATAACCGATAAAAATGTATATTTTACGATAGCAAAAATAACATTAAAGTATTCAATATACTACTTCCTACTGTTATTTTATTATTTAGTATGATATTTGGCACCATGAGACGTATAGTTGTTCAGTTTTTTATAGCGAGTGACATGACATGATATAAACAGTTGGTAGCCTAGTAACGCCCATAGACTTTTTAACTAGTGCTATACAACCTTAACAAGCACAGGTACAAAACAGGTAAAATACAGTGTTCATCACTTAGTGCCAACGTAAAAAAATATAATACAGAGAGGCTACTACAAAAGTAGAAAAACGAAGTCCGTATGGCAGCGTCCCTTTTACTCGAGTATTGAATGAGAAAAGCGTCAGCGGGACGGCAACATACGAAGTTCGAAGTTGGAGGCCTACATCTCGTCTCCCGGTCCGCGGACGCCATTCGAGAACCTTCGGACCCCATCGGCCATCAGTCCTGCGTGCAATGTGCCTCGCCCAATTCTTCGGGCTATGTCAGTAACCTTAGTTCTACTGCGGATATCATCATTTCGGGGTTGTACGTTGATTTGGAGACATTTTGATAGAATTTCGTTTAACAGATATTTTTTCTCATAATTGTCGTTTCATAGAATAATCAATACGCAGAAAATTTATTTTGAAGAAATTTAAACCATTGTTTTTTGTTACAAATATATTTTTTTATTAGTCAGTCGGTCAGTTCTCTAACCAAATATAATTAATAATTAACATAAAATAAATTTAAAAAACAAATTCATACAACTACAGAATATAAACCAAATAAAATAAACTTAAAACTACAGTAAACGTACAAACTAACTAACTAAAACCTAACCTAAAATCCACCACTCCGCGTTGTACCCGGCTCAAAGGTGCCCATAATGCCGGCCGCATTACCGCGCTGAATGGCCAGCGCTACCTGCTGAACCAGGTACGACCCGGAGCGGGGGTCACAACCCCTGTCCCGCAACCTACGGCCCAGCTCCCAAACCAAGGATTTTGCCTCGGCCCCCCAAGGACCAGCCGTCTCAACCGCAAAAGGCACGAAGTCATAAGTTGGCTCCAAAGCCGAGTACTTGAGGTGCTTAGACCGCGCGACATTCTCAGCCGCGGCTCCAGCTGACCTCGACGTGCAACTCAAGTGAGATGGCGCGAAGGTACTCACGCACGTCGCATCCCACAAGAGGCAACGTCCCCTCTGCCAAGGAACCAACGTAAGACCATCGGGCCTCTTGCCGTCACTAGGACTCAACCCCGGAGGCTCCAACATACAGGACACATTCGCTTGCACCATCGCTCGGCGAATGAGGCCGTTGATGCAGTGATGCCGCGAGAACCGGCCAGCACACCGCTGACAACTGAGGCCATGGTGGCCATCCTCCTCCACCATAACCCCACACACACAACGGTGCCGCTCGCATACCTTGCACCCCAATCTCAGTGCTACGGCTATCCTCAAGGAATCATTGTCCAACAAGGTGCCAAGCTGAGGCGATGGCAAGGCATGCAGCCACGCTCCCGCTTCAGGACGAACAACCGCCTTAAGTCGTGCAACATCAGCGCCCGAAGCATCACTCACCAACTCCCCACTAATCCGCTCGCTCGCAATGTCGTCCCACTGCCTCTGTCTAGCACGATCCATCGGCCACCGATCACCGGCACCTAACGACGACCAAACCGCCAGAGC
The DNA here is from genome assembly GCA_037349165.1 of Choristoneura rosaceana. NCBI lineage: Eukaryota > Metazoa > Arthropoda > Insecta > Lepidoptera > Tortricidae > Choristoneura > Choristoneura rosaceana. Next base: position 3,055,012 of record JAZBNJ010000002.1, read on the forward strand.
CTCCGGCACAAAGGGCAAAGGGACACCACTGCCATTACATGGTAGTATGCAAGCAACAAGGTCCCCCACCCCATGAGCCGAAGCCAAAAACGCAATCAGGCCAACGTCGTGCACGCGCCGCACCCCTAAACCACCATACCTCACAGGAAGGGCCGCCTGACACCATTGAGGATTTTTTTATTTAGATATTCATATCATAGAATAAGAAATCAAATATTCATTATTCTCATATTATTTAGTTAATGTAAAAATTACTATCAAGAAAAACATGAAATTAGTTTTCTGATGTGGTCTCAGTTCTAACCTAAACTACATTTCTAGTACATAACGAGTCGTTTCGGAGGGGGTCGCTGCAGGTCTACTACGGAACTCAAAGTTCGTGTCGTGCGGTCTCTCACACTTATACTATTTAATACGAGAGCGAGAGGGACCGCATGACACGAATAAATGGATATATGAATGAATGAAATGGAAATAATTCTACAATTTGATAAGTTTGATAAAAAAATAAATGAGATTATAAAATTCATTGAATAGTTTTTCTATTAAATATGTTCCATTCAAGTTAATAGTCGTTAAAACAATAATATTCCAAGTAAACATACGAAGAGCAAATATTATATGAAATATTTTCTGCAAAACGAAATTCTACGAAAATTCTGTCTGTGAAAGAAGGGAACACCTATTAAGTGTATTTTCAGCTTCTTATGGCAATGATCTTACTTAGAATTTAATTGAAACTTAAACATCAACATTTATAAAAAGTCGAAATATCTCCAAAACTGTCGCATTTTTATTAGACCTATTTTGCCTTTTCTAGAATGTCCTAAGTGTCCTACATGTTATTACATCACGGATCAGTTCATATCTTAATATTTTATGACATACATATATTGGTACACAGGTACCTACAAAATGTTTCGGTGATTACCGGTTGCGGCACATCACTATTTATGAGACGCAAAAAACAGGTAACACATGAAACGTCATTTTATTATCTAGAATTATGGGACAGACCATAATTCAGGATATACATTTCAAGACTAATACCTTGTAGAACCGTATAGGTTAGGTATAATGTTGGTGGAATATTTGACATGTAAAATTTTTAATTTTATGAATAAATGAATATGAATATGAATATGTTTTATAACAATCCTAGATAGAGTCATTCACGATGACGCGTGCCGTAGTTTTTATTACAATGTTATTAACTTGTTATTAATATCAAATTTTGACAAAATTACGCGTCTTTGTGGATGGCACTAGATATATGTATTTTAAATCACGAAAAATTTGTTTGACCATGTGCGAAAAATTCGAAAAATATTTCTATGACAACTAATTTTATTTAGACGTCGGGTTGAATTATAAAAGACCAATATTCACTAGAGATATATTCGCAAAACGACCAATACGCATAACAAAGAATAGCCAAATAGGGTAAATACGATACTGGATATTTTATACACGCATTTTAATATGCCACAGAGATTCAAACAAACAACGATTGTCGAATCGTCTCTATTTGCTTTATCAGGACACGTGTTATTACACTGTAGCTTCTAAAACACAAACCGCTAAATCGCAGCGTTTCGTTTAAACGCTTGTTTGTTTTAAAAAAGGTAAAAAACGTTGTCGAAAGTAAATAAAAAATTCAATTACCAGTCGGGTTTTAGCGGTACATTCTTTGTATGTTACAAACTTAACTCTGCGGCTACCAAACCCTGTCTATTTGAATGCCGAACGTACTACAAGGTTTTAAGGATCTTTTTGAGATTGGCGACGATTTTAATGGTAAAAGATAAGTTTGTAAAACGTCACACGGTAGAACGTTAATTTCCATATTAAAACCGTGACAAAGGAAGCAGATTCAAAATTCGCGCGACGGCAATGGAGGAGTGAAACGATGGAGGCGGCATTTTATGATTAAATCAGCTTAGTCAGAAATCGGGAAGTGAAGTTAAGAGCATAAGCTCTTAAGCATAGTTTGGATCTTGGGTTGAAATCTGCGCAGTTCTGAGTTTTTCGAAATTCATGTGTGAAATTACACATGAAATTTACCAAGAGATTTACGACGCAGGAATCGTAAGGAAACCTGCACTACCTGCAAAGCATTTAATGGTGCCTGTGAAGTTCCCATCCCAATCCGTACTGAGCCCGCGCGGAAACTACGGCCCCAGCTTCTCATTCTAAGAGTGCTGTACACCACAGTGGGATGTACCTATATAGGCTGAGATGATGATGATGATAAAATTAGAACAGACAACAATGCCGCATCAACCCTCTCTGCACTGACGGTTTTCAACAATATTGCGCGAGATACCGTCGGGTATGATAATCGCGTCAAAACGCACGTGAAGTGGCGGGGGGGGGGGGGGAGGGGGTAAGAGGGGGGTAAGCCCAGCTTTAAAATGGACCGCCGGAATACCTTTAAACCACGCGAAAGTGGACTTTAATTATCAGAGATAAAAGCTTTCTCGTGTGTAGTATTATTGTGGTTATTCTACCCATTATTTGAAAGAGTATTTTTTAAATCGTAAGGAGCTTAGCGGGGCGTTTTTGACCACTTGTGTTGTCATGGATGTCTTTTGTCCCTTTCTTGCTGATGTGGTGTGAATGTGATGTGAATTAGTTTGTTTCGAGCTACAAGGTGATAAATAAAGTGTCTGCTGTGTATGTATATAGCCTGGTTTTTTATAAAAGCTTGTAGCCTTGTATTTTTGGGCACTATTGGATATTCATAGTTATCTCCAAATTTGTACAGAACCAGCTCTAAAGGAGGACTCGCCATGGAGTCGCGCGTGGTAGTGGACGCAGCAATGGCGCCTGGGTATCTCAACTCGCGCGGCGCTCGCGCGTAGTACGTGCGAGTCGAGAGTCGCGCTCATTGCAAGCGATTTACGCGCGAGTTGAGAAACGCGCAGCATCATCTGGACGGGATATATGTAGCCCCAGTACCTCGGGAACGCGCGAGTGGACACGCGCGAGTCCACTCGCGCGTAAATCGCCTCATCTGGACAAGCTCTAAGACTAAAACAACGTAACTAGGTTTACTCTAATAATTAGCTGTGGAGGGGCGCGCCTTCGTGTTCGTGAGTGAACACATCTTGCATAATTATGTATTGAACAATACGAATTAGGAATAAAAAAAAATCAAATAAAACATTAAATGTACCTATTAGGAATTAGTTTCCCTTAATATAGGTACCTAATATTTAGCCTATATAGGCTATACAGGGCGTCCCACGGCGATGCCACATGGAGGGAAAGTACCTTAAATATCATAGATAGGATGTTTTGCTGAAAGAAGGCTTTATTTTATTTTTAAAAGTTAGTAAAACTGCATTCAAAGATTTTTGAATAATTACATGGTTTGACTGGGAATCGAACCCGCTCCACTAGAAAAAAAAACACCCTGTAGTTTTCTCATACCGATCGAAAGGGTTTATTATAAGGATTATTTTTTGCTAAATAACCTAGTGCCGAAAATAAACGGAACACCATAAATTTTAACATTTGATGTGAAATTTTGTTCGGAAAATGACATTTCCGTAAGGCCACACAACTGACATTATACCAAACGTAATTTTAGTACCTACTAATGAATCAGTGCCCACTTGAGGAGTTCGCATCATTTCCGTATTATTTTCAGCAAGATGGGGCTCCGGCTCATAACAGTCACAGAACAAAGAACTACCTTAATGAAAACTTTCCTTCCTGGATCGGGACAGATGGACGAATAAAGTGGCCGCCGAGATCTCCAGATCTAACCCCATTAGACTTTTTTTTATGGGGTTACGTAAAAAATTTAGTTTATAAGAAACAGTATGAAAGTGTCCACGAGCTTCAAGCAGAACTTAGACGTATTATTTTAAATATCCACCACAAAATGATCAAAAAATCGACAGGAAGTGAAATAGTCAAAAGAATGCGTCTTTATATTGAACAGAATGGAACTCATTTTGAGCATTTGATAAATTGATTTTTTTTATTAAAAATGTTAAAATTTATGGTGTTCCGTTTATTTCCGGCACTAGGTTATTTAGCAAAAAATAATCCTTATAATAAACCCTTTCGATCGGTATGAGAAAACTACAGGGTGTTTTTTTTTCTAGTGGAGCGGGTTCGATTCCCAGTCAAACCATGTAATTATTCAAAAATCTTTGAATTCAGTTTTACTAACTTTTAAAAATAAAATAAAGCCTTCTTTCAGCAAAACATCCTATCTATGATATTTAAGGTACTTTCCCTCCATGTGGCATCGCCGTGGGACGCCCTGTATATTAGAGTGTTATATTTGTTAATTTTGTAGAGAAATAAAGTGTTCCTATTTTCTTTCCTTCTTTCATTATTATTATTAATTTAATAAAAACTTGCTATATTGCGAAAATTAGCATTAATTATTGGTTTTAGTTTTTAAATAGTCCACAATAATTAGACGTTTCTGTGTCTGAGCTCAGTTAAATCTTCAGTGAAACGATTGAGTTAACGGAGCGGAATACAGCGAGCCAATTCAGATATGCGGATAACTGAATGGATATCGTGAGTGAATGGGAATGGAATTGAATGAACGAATGAATCCGATTTAATGTCAGGACTTTGTATTGTTCATCAATCGTGTGCTGCCCAACTTCTATTTATAGATGGCCATTCTGCAATATATCCTACTTATAGCGGAAGTTTGTGTGTGCGTGCGTGTGCTTTTATTCCGTCACTCTCAAACGTCAAAAGGCGGATCAGATTGGGATGAAGTTTGGTATGTACGTATATCTACTGGCGTCCGCGGACCGGGAGACGAGCTGTCGGTAGGCCTCCAACAAGACGACGGCGACGACTTAGTTTCGCGGGATCGCGGTGGATGCGAAATGCACAAGACCGGTCTGAGTAGAGAGCCTTGGGGGAGGCCTTTATCCAGCAGTCTACGTAAACGTACATACCAAACTTCATCCCAATCTGATCCGTTTTTTGACGTTTGAGCGTGACGGAATAAAAGCACACGCACGCACACACTCACAAACTTCCGCTATAAATAGCAGTGGACGTCTTTCGGCTGACATGATCATGAAGATGATATATCTACTGGCTGGCTGGACCTTTCAAATAATTCAGACTATCCTTTAGCCCGCCCGATATCACGTAAAATCTTTAACCACTCAGTTATAAACACGAAATTTCAAAAATAATTTTGGGAATTCACTCTGGACTTTTTTTTACTACTTTTGTTAATATATTGCCTGTAACTGCGGCTTTCCACACGCAAACTATGTATGAGGTCTAACCGTTGAATAAGGGTATAACCACTACCATGCGTTTAAAGTGACCGTACTCGATGGCGACGGCGTAAATTATTTTTATGGAGAATTGTACAGCGCCTCTACAAATAATTTACGCCGTCGCTATCGAGTACGTCACTGGAAACTCATGGTAGTGGTAGGTACTTGGTCTTTTGCCGTAAGTGTAAGTAAGACGTATTTAGAAGAAAAGTGTCCACATGTCGGACTGACGCTCACTGATGCTGAGTGGAGGCCTTTTTGGTGTCCTGTCGTGTCAGCACGTACAGTGGCGGATTAGGCATATAGCAAGAGTAGCAAATGCTACGGGCCCCGCGCATCTAGGGGCCCCGCTGACCAATGCTTTCTGATCGTAAAAAACGTCAATTCAGATAGAAGCATGTTTTTTTTCTAAATCAATGTAAATAGAACAAAACCAACACAAAACACCGCCAAAGAAAGAGATGGTATCAATATGATCGACTTAAATATAATATTTTACTTATACTACGAGTATAAACTTGAAGCAAATCAAGGGCCCCATGATAAAATTTGCTACAGGCCCCGCGCTGACTTAATCCGGCTCTGAGCACGTAATTTATTGTTAGTTTTAGTCTTATAATAAATAAATAATAAATAAATAAATATCACGTGACAATTCACACCAATTGACCTAGTCCCAAAGTAAGCTTATCAAAGCTTGTGTTATGGGTACTCAGCAACGGATAAACATAATTATATAGATAGATACATACAATACGCCTCAGCATTATGCTGAGTCAGCGGCCGTTTCACTTTTGCGGGGACACACAAAATCGTGTATTTTTATTTTGATATTTCCTTTTTGTTTTGTTTGTGTTTGTTGTCTATTGTTGTTTTTTTTTCTTTTGTTGTATTTGTGTGTCTTTGTGAATGTGAATAAATGTCTTTCTTTCTTTCTTTCTTTCATACATATTAAACACCCAAGACCCCAGAACAAACATTCGTAATTTTCATACAAATATCTGTCCCGACACGGGAATCGAACCCGGGACCTCAAGCTTCATAATCAGGGTCACGAACCACTAGGCCATCTGGTCGTCTTATTACTCTACGGTGGTGGTATTGATGGAACCAAAGAAAATCTTTCTTTCTTTCACTGTATGTACAGCGTAAAAGCGGCATAATGAGTTAGCTTTTCACACTGACTGTACCAACGTGGAAGTTGTTAATAAATACGCGATAATTAATTGTGTGCGAAAGCTTAATTACCGTGTTCGTCGATATAACGCTCATTAGTATTCACGGGAGCATCGCATGCAGAACGGAACCAATTTATACTAAATTAACTTTTTTTACCCGCGGTTTTACATGCGTAATACAAGCAGTTATTCAGCAGTTGAATTGAATGCCCGGGATTTTACTAAATCCTCATGAAAATTCCCGAAAATTACTTTACATAGTCTTAATTTAGTTAGAAGTCCTAAAGCGACCCAGGTGGAACCCCAGGGGTTCACGGGAGACCAGGCGGGGGTCCATATGGGGGTGGAAAAAAATTGGGCTTTGGAAATATAGTAGAAATGATCTAGCAGCGAGTTTTCCGAAAACAGTGAAAGTTTGAAAGTGGTGATCGAGAAAAAAAGTAGCTCTGATTTGCGTCATTGGGTCATTAATAAATTACGTCACACATTTTGGGGCTAGAAATGGTTAAAATTGGTGTGACGTACTTTATGGATAGCCCCATATGAAGAGCATAAGTACATGCGCAATTTTGTCTCTAGCGGTTGACATTTTAGAAAGAACAGTGACACATTAGGTACACAGGTTGGAAAAAATAATAATAAAAGTGTTTCCGCTATAAAAATAGTTTACATAAATCTCGTAGGAATATCGGGATAAGAACTAATTTCAGACGTCCAGCTAAAATATACCAAATTTAGTTCACTTATTCAACTCTACCCGCGGTTTCACTCGTATAGCCCATTGGGAACCATTTGAATTTGAAAGTCCGTGATTCTATAAAATTTCAAGAAAAAAAAAAATAGAGCGTGGTCTTCATTTAGGTACGGACGGATTCAAGATTTATTTATTTATTTAATGAAATAATTAAACAGCATTACAGAAGATATGATAAAGATCGTGAATCAACTAATGATGATTATAATACCTACTATTATTTTTAAACTCTCAATCAATTTTGACTATTACTTATTTATTTACTTAAATATAGGCAAAATCCCAACAATATATTTTAGGTATTACCCTAACTTAGTTGGTTCCTTCATGCATAACTATTACCTCACACAAATAGGTTGTTTGTCACCAAGTTGTAACTCTAAGATGATGTTACATCTTTGTGTATTCAATAGCGAAGATAATTATTGAGCACGTAGACATAGCAATAGATTATATATATTGTATTATACACATGCCAGTACATATTTTCATTGTTTTTTTTTACATTTTGAAGATATCGGACAAGCTCTTCGGCGTCTCAGGAGACCATAGGGCTGGTACCTTCTTTGCCCAGCGCCTAAGTTTGGCGGTGCAGAGTTGCAATGCGGCCTCCGTCCTGGGGTCGATGCCCCAAGTGAGCGATCTCCAGAGCATTTTTAATTTGTAATTTTTAATTTTGTAAAATTTTGGTGTGTTTAGTTATTTTTGACTTGTTATAAAAATAAATTTCATTTTTTGAAAATGTGTATCATTTGTTAACCACCATACACCTTTTAGAAATGCAACTTACTGTAGTCGAATGAGAGGAACAGAGTTATCACGCGCGAAACCTCGACCCGATATACTTATGGCTAAAAATCCATAACCTGGGGGTACGGCAGAGCCGCCACCAAGTCGTAGGTATGCATAGAAAACTGCAGTACCATTTTTTTCATTTTCACGCCTCTGTCTATTATTAGCACTGGGTTATAGTGGAAGACTAAAATTTCTGTTTATTAGGATGGTACAGTCACCTGCATTAATATCTGCCACAGCGAAGCGCAAAAATATCTGACACGTCCTACCGCGGCCCTGCAAACAGAGTCGTATCAGATATATGCACGCTTTGTTTGTCACATATTGGTGCTGGTGACTGTCCCTACTATAAAGTACATTTCAATAAAATCTGACAATTTTCTACACATTTAAGACGCCCTAACGTGGGCACACTTGATTATATTATAACCTTGTTGTTGTGATTATCATCTAAAAGGAATCAAAAAAGAATAATAGTCACATCACACAGCCTTAGGCAGCCCGGTGTTCATATTAGTAGGCTGGAAGTGTCTACAGGATTGTCAGATTCTATTTATTTAAATGGAGTTTACGTATCTAGGTATTACTTTTCGTCCAACTTCAAAATGGTCGACTAACTTAACTTGACTTAAGAAGTTTTACTATTTGATTCAACTCATCAATTTTCCTTTTAGCTCAAATGACAGTCAACCGGATGCTCCATGTCCCCCAAACTTGTGTATGCAATTGTGCTACTGGGGTTTGTAGGCACACAGGATGTAGACAGACAGCGTGCCTATGCCCATTGTTCGCGATAATCACCGAGATCTGACGACTGCCTCCCTCGGATGAGTACTTTAGAAGAGTATTTGGTTCGCGAATGCACTAAAATGAAATCTATAGCTGCACTTTCTGAATAGGGATGATGACTAGGTTAAAAATATATCATTTTATTTAGTTCGACAGTTAGATTATGGAAAAATATGGGACAGGTATTTTTTGGTTCATCCATTTCTTAAAAATCGACAAAGGATAGATCATCAAATTTCCGGAGTGGAGGTTTGTGATTGTGACGTCACTATTAGGAAAAAATCCTACCATATAGTGAAGTCACTCGAAACTTCTAAGGAATCCTCGTCATTTTTTGTTTGTCAAACAAAAGATAAAATATGTGCACCATATTTTTAAATTGTAACCTGACGTACTAAACAGTTTTTTTAGTCATCTAGCCTATTACAATTATTTCCGCCTTTTAGACTCCTAATGTTTTAATTAAGATGGCACTTTGTATGCAGGTAACTGGCATACTTTATAAACTACTTAATTTTCCAATGTTTTGACGCACCTTCAAAATTTACACCGAAATTTGACAGTGATGACATGGTGTTGTGGTTTGGGACGGTGGTAAAGTTTATGTAAGGCGTTGTGACTGCGATTTGCTGCATCCAGAGGCACAAAGCTCCCTCTTCTCTAACTCTTCCGGTTAACTGAGGGTGTCCACCAATACATACGACATAGATCGATTGGTATGGTAGGTTTTGCGATCGACGGATACCAGTTGATAAACGATTGATAGATCAATGTAGTAGAAACTGTCGATCGACGTTGACCAATCCATTTTATCATCGCTCGACGATCGATCGATTGGTGAGGTAACGCCCAATCGATGGGGGATTAATACACCACTACCACTACCACTACCATGAGTTTACAGTGACCGTATTCGATAGCGACGGCGTAAATTAACTATTTGTAGAGGCGCTGTACAATTCTCCATACAAATAATTTACGCCGTCACTATCGAGTAGGTACGGTCACTGTAAACTGATGGTAGTGGTACAGTTTTATGACTTGTCAGTGCCAGAGTTTTCATACCGACTACGACGTGCCTGTGTTCTATATTTTACTTGGAAAATGTTAACTCTACGGAGCTGGTGTGAATTTTTAAACGTTTTAAACCGAGTTATTCTATTTACAGATGAGCTCAGTCCAGGAAGAGAAGCCCCCGGAGCCAGCGAAGCACGTCCGCGAGCTCCGCAACACGGAGCTGGTCTCCCGACTCCTGGCCGCCACGCCGCCATACCTGTACAGCTCCTTCCCGCTCCAGCCTCATGCCTTCTTCTTCAGCGAGATGCTGAGGTCCTTCGTTAACGCCAGACATGGATGCCGACCTACTCACTACCACAGGTATCCTGACTTTTCATAGAAATAATATTTCCATCATCATCATCAGCCGGAAGACAAAGGCCTCCCCCTTAGTACGCCACAATGAACGACAACTCGCCACTTACATCCGATTGTTGCCCGCAACTCTCAGGACATCATCAGTTCATCCTGCCAAGGCTTTGTCTTCCGGTTCGTGGTCGTGGTGGCCACTCGAGGACTTTTCTCCCCCAATGGTTATAAGTTCCTCGACCAATGTGCCCCACCAATTGCCACTTCCTACATGTTTCATATGCAATACTGTTTTATTTCCCATCTAGATCATTTATTTGAGCACCATTAACGCTCATCCACTTCTGCTGCTACCTGACTGTACCTTAGTAGTTAATAAATATCAATCTAACCGTAATGACATCTTTGAATATCTTTCATTACAGGAGATTCAAAAGACGATCGCATAAATATTTTGCGGAAAACGACGAGTGGCGACGAGACTGGCCAAAGCATGAAGAGGAAAAGAAGGAACCTGAGAGCCGCCCTGAGGTACCCTTAGAGCTGACCGTGGAAAAGCATCCTAGAGCTCGCGAGCCATCGCCGAGGACGTCACCTAGGCTATCGCCGAAAGCCGAACAAAAGCCGAGCAGCCCGGGACCTGGAGGCCGACAGTCGTCGTTCGTCGACGTAGGCACAGAAGAACTGCCGAAGCCATCCCCATGCGTCGGCAGAGCTGACGTACCGCCATCCAACCTCATTTTACCTCCACCTCCGCCTATGTGGTACCCTCCTCTTTACAACCCACAGTTCGGAGTTGATCCTCTGAACTTCTTCATAGATTTACGCGTCTCCGGACACATTTATGACAGGAAACGTGCATTGGCCGAAGGAGTAGACACAAGCATCAGCCAGGATAGACCAGAAGATTCGGGTTTCGACAAACGGCTGGGCAGGGACTTTGGTATGAAACCACGTCACGTATCGGCATTCTCTGTGCCAGTAAGACCAGCGAACGCAGAAGTAACGGCCAAACACTTTGACCACGGTTCCGGCAGGGTTCCGTGTGGGAAAGTCAACGGGACCTCTTACATAATGAAGAACCTCAAAAATGTGTACGAGAATTTAAAGACCAACCAGGAAGTCAAAGTGTCAAAGGTTGATAAAGAAGACGATGCGAAGGCGGAATCATCGGATCTGGATGATGATATTATGGACTAGGAAAGAAATCCCTCACTTATTGGATTAGTGATGTTGATTTAAGAAACAGATTAGGCGGCTGGTTTTTGTAATCACATACCTACTCGAAATAAAATACTAAATATTTGTGCCACTATAGATAGAGTAAGTTCCTAGTGTCAAGCCGTTTTTGCAGATGAAAAAAATGATTAATGCTGTATTTTGCATTCGGTAATTAATTACCTACCTACTCTTTAGATAGAGTGGATAAGGATGTAATTGCAAAAATCAACTTCCAGACGGTAAAATGTAAACCGACTGGAAGACAAAAACACTGACTATGTCGAAAAAATCTAAAAAGTTGAGAATTTCTACAGACAATAAAAATAACTTTTATTGTATGGCTGGCTGTGGACAAGTTTACATACTTGCTACCAATTATGTGGGATTCTTATTTTTCGCAGAAAATACTTTTCGCAAATGATTCATTCTACAACCGTTTCATTAATAGGAGAAAGATATTTTTTCTGAAACTGTAAACTATTCAAGATATTTCAGAACTATCCAATGAGGGTTCTCTCAGAGGCGAAATATCGCTAGATGGCGTTAGTATCGTGAGGTCCATTTGACGTTTGACGTTTGCTTGCGATTGGCTGATTTCCTGGCTCATTTAATTTTTTTAACCGATCACGAGCAAACGTCAAACGGACGCCACGATACTAACGCCATCTAGCGATATTTCACCTCTGTGGAAAACCCTCATTGTGAATGTTAGGTTTGTTTAATAGAAATCCTACAATAAGTACTTACAATTTCAAAAAAGTAATAAAAATTCGACCATAATATTCATATTATGGAACAGTTGGGAAATGAATGATTCGGGAATATATATTTTCGGCGAAAAATTAGAGAACCATTTTAGGCAGTGCCCTAATTTCTTGGACATATTTTATGTTTTTTAAAGTTAGTTTAAATAAAAATAATTGTGAAAACTATTATGACCTTCATAATTATTATGACTATAATGTACTAACATATAATCTCAATTTTTGGCGCTTTACCGTGGTGAATCTAGTCAAATGTAAATAATGTACTTAAATAAGTAGTATTAAATTGTAAATTATATCAATAGAACATAAAATTAAATAAAATCCACTTATTATTACCTACAATAAATATCTATCTACATAAACTAAGTATCAATAACAAGATTAAGTCAAGGGCAATGTATTTTGTACCTATGTAAATTTAAAACTTATGTAAAGTATCAATTATAGAAAATAAAAAATACGAAAAAAGGCTGTTTCTATTTATTTGCATAGTAATTACAAAAGAAATAATCCCGCTCATGCCTTCTCTCGAATAAAAGAAAATCTGGACGATCATGCTTTATTATTTACAATGTAGTATATCTATTCATCAAAAGATGGCGCTTAAACTCAGGACAGCAGGTATCTCGTATTGCTAGTTGCAGTAATTTGTCTACTCAGCACTAGATGACACTACCAACCAAAAAATCGGTATGAAGTGAACTTTTATTTTCAACTTTTCTAATATAATTATATTTTCAACACACCTGCTCGTAAAGTAGGTCTTATTACAGCGTATTTACACTGATAATGCAGAATATTACCCATGCCGTGCCTTTTACATTACATTATCGCACTAGTGCCTTTTCATTACATATCTTTTTAAATATTAGCAAGAAGTATTAATGTTTCGAAAACAGCTAAGTAGTTATTTGCGTAAATATAAAATTCAATTCAAAATGTGATAAATAATTAAAGAATTTCATGAAACTGCTTGTTAGCTTGTTGGTATTTATAATTTGACGGTGTATTTTTAACTATAAATACCCAATTTCAAAATTTATAAATATGTGGCTGATTAGCTACTTTGCCGGTGCCCTTATCTCAGACTTGCGCGCGCATGCAGCGCTGAGCGCGCGAAAAAAAAAAATTACGGCCGCCATCTTTTAAATGGGTTTCTGTTTGTTAAAGTTTTTAAATAAATGTGAACTTTTATTTACTTTTCCTCGCAAGTGTGTTGAAAAACGTCGTATGAAACACGTGAGCATTGGTCATTACACTTTTCGTCTCCATTAAGCCTTCGCCTTCGGCTCAGGCTTAAAAACCGACTCGAGTGTAATGACCAACATAGCACACTTGTATCATAATGTACTATTATTTCTACTATGGAATGTAGAATTTAACAAGAACTGTCTCCGTGTATGCAAAAGTGTCCGTCGAAAGATTTTTAAATAGGTAGCTACAGTGGCTCCACAACTATTTTTGATATTTACTGTATTATTTCAGACTCTTGCTATTTGCCATTTAGCGCCAATGGGAAAGGGTATGGAACTATTATTTTAGCTGGATACTTTTACAAATTTTAATTAAAATACTTTTCGGTTTCACCCACCAACCCGCACTGGACCAGCGTGGTGGGCTTATGGTCCAAACCCCCTTATTCCACATGAAATGCACAATTCCCCGTCTCGGCCCCGAGTGCCCGGCCGCTCCAGCGACCCCGGCTCTGACGGAAGCCGGACCGGTCCTGGAGTAAGGGGTGCTAAGAATCCCCGGGCGAATACGATCCCCCGTCAAACGACTACGCTTAGCAAAATGGACACCGACACCATCCACATTCTCACCTACAATGTTCGAACTTTGATGAAGGAGGAGCGTCTTGTTGAACTAGAACACGCTCTTAGTGAAATCAAATGGGACATTGTGGGACTATCAGAAGTGCGCAGAGAGGGCGAACAAATAATAGAGAGAGGCAATTCTATAATCTATCATTATGGAACGATTGGTGGACTGTACGGTGTAGGTTTTCTCTTGAAGAAGAAATGGAAAAATAACATTCTGGAGTTCCGAGGTTACTCTGATAGAGTAGCTGTGCTGAAATTATCTATTTCGGATAAGCACACCTTAACCCTTGTCCAAACTTATGCCCCAACATCTGCACACAGCGATGACGAGTTAGAGGAATATTATGATCTCCTCAATAAGGCATGTGAAGAAAACCGAGGAACATGGAGCATGGTACTCGGTGACTTCAATGCGAAAGTAGGCTCGAAAGTAGCATCAGATAATGACGACATACTTGGACCACATGGCTTAGGTGCTAGGAACGAACGTGGTGGTCGCCTTGTTCAGTTTGCTTTCGGGCAGAGCATGAGTATTAGTAATACCTTCTTTCTCAAAAAATCTCAGCGCCGTTGGACTTGGGTCTCACCAGCAGGAAACGCAAAAAACGAAATAGATTACATTCTTTCTTCTAATCGACATATAATAAAAGATGTATCCACATTGAACAAAATTAAATTTTCTTCTGACCATAGACCAGTACGAGCAAAAATTCAGTTTAATATAAAAATTCATCGCAAGACATTATTTCAAAAACAAATTAAATTCTTAAACCGTGACACCTTAATAACAAATAGCGATAATTTTAACATAGCCTTGGAAAACAGTTTTAGTCTTCTTCATAGAGATGCAGATGACGTGCAGACCCAATACGATGGTATTATCCACAGCATCAAGACTGCGAGCAATACTATCAAACAAAGTAGGAAAAATAACAATAAACTAAGTAGCGAAACCATTGAGTTAATAAAAGATAGAGAACGTAGTAAGAATGATTTAGAACACCACAGGATTTTGGATAAACAAGTAAAACGTAGAATCAGGCAAGACATTAGAAACTTTAACACTAAAATGATTGAAATAGCATTAAGGACACACGCCTCTCTTAGAACAGCTAAGGAGGGAATTCACAAAGGGAAAACGTGGATTACAAGCTTACGTGACACGGACGGAAATAAATACAATAGCAGGGATAAAATTACCGAAATATGTACCAAATACTACAAAACTTTATACTCTTCAGACTCTCTACATTCAACATCAACTCAGAATTATTCTTGCCCGGATACCATTCCTCCCATAACAGAGCACGAGGTCAACTCTGCTCTAAAGACCATGAAATATCAAAAAAGTCCTGGGGAGGATGGTATTACAACAGAAGCTCTTAAAGCTGGGAAAGCTACTTTGCTACCTCATCTCACAAGTTTATTTAATAATATTCTATTCACCGGCCAATTTCCACAGAACCTTTGCCATTCTACTATAATTTTGTTGCACAAAAAGGGCGATAAAGCTGATATAAGTAATTACAGACCAATTAGTTTAACTTCCCACATATATAAATTATTTATTAAAATTATTGAAAACAGAATTGCCCCACTGCTGGACCAACATCAACCCCCGGAACAAGCTGGTTTTCGTCCCAGTTTTTCGACCACCGATCATCTGCACACTCTGAACCAAGTTATAGAAAAGTACAATGAGTTCAACAAGCCGTTATATCTGGCCTTCGTGGACTATCACAAGGCATTTGATAGTGTTCACCATCCAGCCATTCTTTCAGCCTTACGTAATCAAGGTATAAACAACACCTATGTTGAACTCATTGCTACTATATATAATAACAGTACAGCAAATGTCAAGTTGCATGCTCCAGGCCCTACTTTTGACATTGAGAAAGGCGTGAAACAGGGGGACCCGCTATCTCCTAAATTGTTCACCAGTTGCCTCGAGGAAATATTCAAAAAGCTGGCGGTCTCTTGGGAAAATACAATGGGCATCGATGTCGGAGGCAAAAGATTATCAAACCTGCGCTTCGCCGACGACATCGTTTTATTTTCCCAAACACCACAACAGCTACAGCAAATGCTCCAAGATCTGAGCACGGCGAGCCTTGAGGTTGGACTCACAATGAACAGAGCGAAGACACAGGTAATGACCAACAGCGTGAAACGTAGAGTTACGGTAGATGGGCAAGATATCCAGTACGTCGACGAGTATATTTACTTGGGCCAGATAGCATCCTTCGAGAACAGGCAGTCAAGAGAAATCGATAGGCGTATCGATAATGCCTGGAAGAGCTTCTGGTCCATGAAGACGCTAATGAAGGGCAACCTTCCTCTGTCACTTAAGCGCAAACTCGTCGACATGTGTATTCTTCCCATTTTAACCTACGGCGCACAGACTTGGTCATTGACTGAAGCTCAAAAGTCCAGGCTCAAGGTTTGCCAACGAGCAATGGAGCGCAGTATTCTGGGTGTTCGAAGAACAGATCGAATCAGAAACACGATATTGCGCTCCAAAACTCGTATCACAGACGTGGGTGTCAAGACCGCCAAGCTGAAGTGGGACTGGGCCGGACATGTCTGCCGCATGCACCCGGACCGATGGGCACGAGTCGTAACCGAGTGGGATCCGAGGGATGGCCATAGGAGCAGAGGCAGACCCAAGAGGAGATGGCGGGACGACCTGAGCGCTTTTCAGCTCGATTGGCAGGTGCATGCCCAGGACAGGGGGGAGTGGCGGAGGAAAGGGGAGGCCTTTGCCCAGCAGTGGGACATAATATAGGCTATATAAAAAAAAAAAAAAAAAAAAAAAAAAAAACTTTTCGGTTATGCGTTTCCTGTTTTGTTGGAATAATTTTATTATACACGTGACTCATTTTGTGCGAATTTGAAGCTGGAGTTGTTTTTTTTTTAAATCTGACACTTAATTCAATGTTGCCACTACCAAATATTAAATATAACATTAATTTCTTTAAAATTTACAATAACTACCTACTAATTTAATATTTCCTGCTAATGATAGGAACCGAGACATCAGTTATTTTACGTATTTTTTTGTATGTAGTCGTTAGACCTTATGTCGAGTCACAAGAATCATAAAATGAGTTTGACAAAACATTGTCTTTTATTTCCTCGTTTTTGTTAAACTATTCTTCGCCTGGCAACATTAGTCACCACGCGATTTTCTTTCTGAAATTCATTGAACTTCTTCTGTTCGAATTACTGGGAATTTCACGTTTTATTTCACAAAAGTTGTATCAAAATGTTTGGTCAGCAGCCCATATTAGTTTTGAGTAAGTATTTTCTGATATAGGCTTTTAAATTTCCTATGGAACTTGCAGTTTATTTGTTCGTTGAATCACCATTTCAGGTCAAAACACAAAACGTGAGTCCGGCCGGAAGGTTCAGATCGAAAATATTAACGCTGGAAAGGTGAATATGTGCTCAAAGTTATTTTAAGTTATCATTTTCGCTCTGAACAACTGATTTCAGTGAATATTCAATGTATTTTGTGTTTATTTTAGACAATAGCGGACGTTATTCGAACATGCCTTGGACCTCAAGCTATGTTGAAAATGTTGATGGACCCGATGGGAGGCATCGTGATGACAAATGACGGCAACGCTATTCTCCGTGAGATCACAGTGCAGCACCCGGCCGCTAAATTCATGATTGAAATTGCCCGAACTCAAGATGAAGAGGTTAGAATTTTTAATTATCCTTATTGCTAGTTTACACATAACTTGTAAAAAAGAAGTCGAAAATTACGATAACTACTTGTAATTTTTTTTCGTGTTTGGTTTTTTAACAAATGTCCAAATTGGTTTTTTCTGGGCTACTTTCCTTTGTCTCTGTGTTAGTAGGCAAAATACAATAATTACTTTCAAATAGTAAGATTTCTCACTATCTAGTTAAGCAAGCAAATGCTAGTTGTTTATATTATAGTCAAAGAACTCAACACCTTTTTGTTCAAATGTTGAGAATCTATTTATAAATAATATAACTATGTAAGTGAGTTAGTAAATGAACTGACTTGTGCGATAGCATTGTGAAATTCAATATCTATAATATTGGTTTATAGTTCATATTGGCTAAAAAATTTTATTAATAACCATTTGTGGTTGGAATGTGCTCAGTACTCAGACTTGAGGAGAAGAGTTCTTCGGGGTTTGGGCCCCATGTACAATGGACAGGTCAATTGTTGGCTCTCAGAGCCAGCCTAAGTATATGAATTCTTCAAATGAAAACATGTGTTTGTTTCTATTTGTCAGGTTGGTGACGGTACCACATCAGTAATTGTCCTAGCTGGTGAGATGCTGGCTGTAGCAGAGCAGTTCTTGGCGCAGAACATTCACCCTACCGTCATCATCAGGGAGTACCGACAGGCGCTTGAGGATGCTGTCAAATTGCTCCAAGATAAAATTTCTGTTCCTATTGACATGAATGACAAGGAGAAGATGAAGGAAGTTGTAAGTAATGATAACTTTGACTTTGAATGAAACCTGTACCTTTCTTCTTCGGTACCTCCCTTCCTTTCCTTCTTTTTTTTCTTATTCATTTTCTTTGTTTTTTCTTTTTTCTCTTCTCTTTCTTCTCTGCTACTAACAAAGCAGAGAAGCAAGGTAAAGATATTGTAGTTTGCTAGTAAAATCTGGATCAATGCTAATATATGAGTAACATGTAATGCTGAAATTTCATATAAAACTTATGTCTTGTCATTTATTTATTGATAAAAAAATTACAGCATTATAGTAAATAACCAATGTCATGTCTTATTGATTCAACTTTCTAAATTCTGTCTTGTAAATACTTCATTTTATTTTTCTTATAGACAAATAATGAAAATCTGTATCGAACTTTCTGTCTATAAGGGAGGGGCTCCCTTTAATTATTTCTGTATCTAAGGGGCTGTTTCACCATCCATTGATTAGTGTTAACTGACGGTTAAATGTGATGCCGTCTCCGTCTATTTGAACAAAACAAATAGAGACGGCATCTCATTTAACCGTCAGTTAACATTAATCGTTAGATGGTGAAACAGCCCCTAAATGACCTGTGGCCGTATTGTTTAACATGCGAGCGCTCGCGATCGCATACACTATCTTTTTTTTACCCTCATCCTATAGGATACGGTGCACTGTGTGACAGAAAGAAATGGTAAAGACCATTGTGAATGTGTTAATTTTCAGATCCGTTCATGTGTGGGCACAAAGTACATTGGCCGCTGGGCAGACCTAGCTGTTGACATTGCTCTTGATGCCGTCAACACTGTTATGGTCAATGAGAATGGACGGGTTGAAGTGGATATCAAAAAGTAAGTAGAATTCTTAGATAAATCGTAATTTAAATAGAGCGGTGCTCAATCTTTTTCTTGGTCTTTTGGGCTTTTTGTCCCGTGAGCTGTTACATTAATAATAATCCATTTATTTCAAACGCAATGTCCATAGAATGTTAGTAATATTAAATCTTACAGCTATGTTAGTAGATTTATAATAAAATATACATTAAATACAATTTCGATTATAAAATTAAATAACCACCAACCAATGTTATGTTAACCAATTTAAGAACCGACTAGACCAACACATTAACAATACTAAGAATACTTGACCAAGGAACAGCTAGATACAGGCACCTATCAGTTGCTTGCAACTGCCTGCCTGATAATTTATATAAAGGGGCTCCTAGACGGGCTATACTTTTAATGAATTATGTGGCTACAACATTGCAGATTATATCCCGGCAATACAAAATACATTTTAATGCAGCATATGGCTGGAAAATGTATATCTCGGCAATATTTCTGCAGCAGTATATGGCTCATTATTTTGGCTTTACATGGGCTACATACATGGCTAGTATGGCTGACGAACTCATACGCGTTGCAGCAGCTTACATTGTTTTAAAAGCAAAATTAAAACAAAAAAAAAAACAAGAAAAATGTGGATTCGACCTTATTTCAATAAGCGTGATACGTTAGATATTTTAAGTCTGGAAATAAGTATTTTTTTGTAAAAAAATCATTTTTGAAAAAATTTAGATGTCCGCATTTACTTTGCTGCCATCGAAACTAAACAGAAACAAACACGAACATAGCTATGCTACTTGTGCGAATCGCGGCATACTTCACGTAGCATAAGAAAGGGACGCACTTATGCCGTATAGCGAGACAACAAATAAAGTGGCTGAGAAATATTGCAGTATTTTCGATTGCAAAGCGATTATTCCGGAAATATGTCTGAAACCCTAAACATTCATCGGCCACACTAAAAATATGTGGCAATATATCCCGGCCATACTAAAAATATTGCCGAGTGTTGCATAGTCTGGCCGTAAATACTGGCTGATGCTGCCGGCCACACTATTGCAGCTATACATTTTCGTGAAAATATGGCCCGTCTAGGAGCCCCTTAATAATAATAATAAATATTTTATGTCACAATCATAATAACATTATTAACCATTAATTATCATTTATTATTAAGTAATACCATAATTTTGCTGCATGTTTTATATTTTTAGTTTTGTAAAAATCAATATAATTTTTGTCAGGTGGGGTTTTTAAACTTAGTAGACGAAAACTGAAAAAGCATAGATAATTTTATTCAATTTTGTTTTAATGCTGCTATATTTTCTTCTAGCTACGCGAAAGTAGAGAAGATCCCTGGCGGTTCTGTGGAAGAGTCTCGCGTGCTCAACGGCGTGATGATAAACAAGGATGTGACACACCCAAAGATGCGCCGGCAGATTGACAACCCGCGTATCGTGCTGCTCGACTGCCCCCTCGAGTATAAGAAGGGGGAGAGCCAGACCAACATCGAGATCGTCGGGGAACAGGTAAGGTGGCTTGTGGAGAATTGCTGCCTGCCCTGATCATGATAGGCAGGGATTCCAACGTACATACTACGGCTGTGTTGATGATGAAAGGAGGAAAACATCAGATTCTATTCATTTATAAATATTAGAGATGTGCCGATCATGACTTTGGCCGATTAGCCGACTAGACGATTAGTCGGTTGTAAAGAAGCCGACTAATCGGCCGACTAGTCGGCCAAGCCGATCACAGCAAGGCTACTACGAAACTCGAAACTCGAAGTTCATGTTGTGCGGTCCCTTTAAACACTTAAACTATTTAATACCAGGTCCATCATTGACCAGGTCATCACAATTGTCCGAATAATGCGCGGTCGTCTCGACTGCCCCGTCGTATTTAGTGAGGTTTGTCGTTTGTTTGTTCCTGACCAAAGGACACGTTTTCGCAGCGATCGGATGCGTTTATTCGCGGTTCCCTTCTCGCGTACAATTTCGCGTCGCAACTCTCCAGTGTGCCGTGCATTGCACTGTCTTAATACCCTCGGCGCTGCGCAACTTTCGTGTGACCTATTTGCGGATGGCTGGGCGGTCATCGAGAGGGAGTGCATGAGGCTATGTGAGAGCCTTACTCAACAGTCGAGTTCTGTTTGTTAATGTAATGAATAATTAATTTTAATTTAATTTATTATTTCATTTGTAATTTATTAATTGTAAATTTTTGATAGTAATTGAATATTGTTTTTTTTTTAATGTTATTTATTATTGTTTTAATTAAGGAAGAACATGTATCAAATTAATAATTTTGTCATATATTTATTTAGTACCTACTGTTGTTACTTTATAATACTTACTTTTTATTATTATTGTTATTATGTGGTAATTTAATTTTTCAATTTAATTTTTCTTTCTGTATTCTATTTTATTTTATTTTTATTTGTTTGAAATTTGTTTAGTGTCTTAAATGTTCGAAAAATTGTAATGACTTGGGTATTCACCTGTAATATTACACTTTTTTAAATTATTATTATTATTGAATAAATAAATAAATAAATACGAGAGCGAGAGGGACGGTACGACACAAACTTCGATTTTCGAGTTTTGTAGTAGCCCTGCAGCTTCGAGGGTTTCCGTGACGTTTTGTTAACCAGCGGATTTGGGCGCAAGTCGCAACCTACGCCTGTAAGCGTGTCGGAACCTGTTTCTTTTATTTAATTCTTATTATTTTATTTCTAGATTTTTGCTTACGTACCTATCAAAGCGGTGTTTTTGTATTTGTAATGTATTTGTATTTGAAATATACGTACAAAGTATGAAGGCGGATAGTCGGCGCTTTTAGCCGAGTATTCACCGACTAGTCGCCGACTACGATAGTGGCCGGATAGTCGGCTTTACCGACTAGTCGGCACATCTCTAATAAATATTTATTCATGGTGATGATGATGACTACAATATTACCTGTATGTCGCCAGGACTTCACAAAGTTACTCCAGTTGGAGGAAGAGCACGTGCTGCGTCAGTGCGAAGATATCATCGCGTTGAAACCCGACATCGTGTTCACTGAGAAGGGAGTCTCCGACCTCGCGCAACACTACCTCGTCAAGGCCGGTATCACCGCCATTCGCAGGTAAAGTGCGTCTATACGGCGCGAATACTTGAGTAAAAAAAAAGCTTTGTTTAATAAACAAATAAACTGCTTATAATACTATGTCAACTAGGTATGACTCAATGCCAAGAGTAAGGGAAGTAATTGCCGATTGCCCTAATCTAGGATGTAGTGACAAAAATTTGAAAACGACTATACTCGGCTACCGGATCTGAGAGCTTTTCGCACAAAACGAGTTAACTCCTCAGCCGGGCTAAAAGGGCTAGGAAAAAGCCCAGCATTTTGCAGGTGGTAGGACCTTGCGCAAGGTCCGCCCGGATTGCTACCACCATCTTGCTCGCTAATCCTGCCATGAAGCAGCAGTGCTTGCTCTGTTGTGTTTCGGCGTGGAGAGTAAGACAGCCGGTGAAATTACTGGCACTTGAGGTATTCCAACTTAGTCCTCTAGGTTGGCAACGCATCTGCAACACCTCTGGTGTTGCAGATGTTTATGGGCGGTGGTGATCTCTTACCACCAGAAGACCCACTTGCTCGTTTTCTTTCCAGTCGAATAAAAAAAATACAATACAAATACTCTTTATTACTATTATTCTTTTTTTTTTAATACAACTATTAACAAAAAAAAATCATTTTTCCCAGGCTGCGTAAGACGGACAACAACCGTCTGGCGCGCGCGTGCGGCGCCACCATCGTGAACCGAACTGAGGAGCTGCGCGAGAGCGACGTCGGCACGCTCGCCGGCAAGTTCGAGGTCAAGAAGATCGGCGACGAGTACTTCACCTTCGTTACTGAGTGCAAGAACCCCAAGGTACGGCATACTGAAAGTTGTAGTTGTAGTCTCGAGAAGCCATGTCAAAAAGCGGTCCATTGGGCATTTTCCTGTGGACCGAATCAATCGAATCAAAGTGCACTGGGGCGTTTTAAAAAAAAAAGTGTACCTTTTTTTTTTTTGTAATTTTGGAAAAAATATGGTTTTTCCTATTCAGAATCAAGAGCACAATCGATTCCGATCGTTTAAAAAAATGTCCCCAGTTTTTCATACAAAATTTTTGTGAGTCAGTTTTGTCTCGCCCATACTGAGTGTGAATAAAAACGTCGCAAAACTGACATTTTTTTTAACTATCGGAATCGATTGTGCTCTTGATTCTGAGTAGGAAAAACCATATTTTTTCCAAAATTAAAAAAAAGAAAGGGTACACCTTTTTTTCGAAAACGCCCACTCGCGGCTTCGCATGCAAAAATCATTAAATATAGCAGTTGATTTGTACGAATAAATAATAATAATAAGTCAGGAGCGTTACAAAAATGGTCTTGCGGACACGGTTTTTAAAACGCGCGCGCAAACCAATCCCTGTTTTGTTTCTGAATTTTAACCAATCAAAACCAAATTTAAAAGCCAATGGGAATGTCGGGATATAAGTAATTATTCCAGATGTCCAGCGATCTACATACCAAATTTCATCAAAATCCGTCCAGCTGTTTTAGCGTGAAGGAAACGAACGAAACATGAAGACACAAGCACGCACGAAAACAAATACTCAAACACGCACATACTCAAAAATTTTTAAAATATTAGTCGATCGTCCAAGAGTCCTGAGAAGGCCTATGTCCGATTGTGGACGTCTTCCGGTTGATATAAGCAGCAACAGGAAAGTTCAGTGTGTGCTTAAAAATCCCAAACTTTATTTCACACTGTATATGATTTCATGTTTTCCAGGCATGCACGATTCTACTTCGCGGTGCTTCTAAGGATGTGTTGAACGAAATCGAGAGGAATTTGCAAGATGCCCTGCACGTCGCTAAGAATCTGGTAATTACAGTTACTAAATTTTCTTGAATGGAGAGTCAAGCAGAGGGTCGTGGATGCCAGCCTGGGCTTGAACCTTTTGAGTTGAACATTTATTCGCTTTTCGCAAAAAATTACAAAAGTCATTAACAAAAAAAGGCAGTTTTTGCGGAATCGCGACGCAATCGCAGCTCAGCATAGTCTTGGCCGTGGTAATTCCTTTTCACGTGGAATAGACGTTCGATTTTTGGTGTCATCTGTAGAAATCAGGTGGCAGTGAATGCGTTAAGAAACCAGAAGTACTGTTATTCTTGTTTAGGGATAGTCTGTTGCTGGTTTTTGTGGGTTGTTTCAAGTAATAAATAGGCTTGAAACTTGACTCCATTTATTACCAAGTGCATGTTAGTTTGCGGTGGCGGGCGAAAAACCGCTGAGGCTATAGACCGCACAGCTAGCGCGTGTTAAGGTCTCCCCAAACCGATTGACGTGGAATCAAAAAAACTCTTTATGACCAAGCACGCAGTAAAATCGAAAAAGAACCCCGTCTTCCCGTAGTTAATATAAATGCAAAAATTTGTCTTGTTTGTTTATAAAAAAATAGTTTTTGATCGGCTTAAGCTGATTCCGCGTCGATATGTTTAGGGAGACATTTAGCCATGAGTGTGACGATGGGTGTTCTTTAGGTGCTGAGCCCGCGGCTGGTGGCGGGCGGCGGCGCCGTGGAGATGGCCGTGTCGCAGGCGCTCTCCGCTAACTCCGCGCACAACACGCCGTACCGCGCCGTCGCGCAGGCACTCGGTAAGCACCGCCAGATAGAATAGAATAGAATAGAATAGAAAAACGTTTATTCACACATTTCACAAATTACATAAAAATAAATACACAAAATAAACAAGTATAAAGAAATGACAGTATCTGTGAAATCGCGAAACGGTCCCAGCTCAGCATAGTGTTGGCCGTATAGGCCAACGCTGGTCTTCCGCTGTGACCGCTTGATCGTAGATCGTATTATGTACTTGCAGATGTTGCCATGATAGACCAGCAGCAAGGCTACTACGAAACTCGAAACTCGAAGTTCTTGCTCTCTTATTAAATAGTATAAGTGTCAGAGGGACCCCACGACACGAACTTCGAGTTTCGAGTTTCGTAGTAGCCCTGCAGAAGTGGCGATGGACTGGACACACATGGTGCCAGACGAAACAGGAAAATGGACTGAGGCAATAACCGAGTGGTACCCCGAGATGGGAGAGGAAATGGGGAAGGCATACAGGAAATGGGTAGAAGAAGCCCCAACTGGAGAAGGGTTGCGAATGAAAGATGTCAAAAGGCATTCCGAAATGACAGATATTTTATAAAAAAAAACTTTAGTATAGTGTACATGGTAAAACTTATTTCAGAATATATAACAATAATAATAATATCATTTATTTCACAGACAACATAGGTCCATTTAAAAACAAAAGTTTTTATGCGAAAGTGTGTTTGTATGTTTGTCCGTCTTTCACGCCGTAACGGATCGACGTGATTTTTGGCAGGCAGATAGTTTATGGGCCCAAGAGTGACATAGGCTACTTTTTATCCCGAAAAAATCACACCGAGGGAACAGCGTGTGATAACCGAATACCACGCGGGCGGAGCCGCGGGCAAAAGCTAGTAGTTTATATTTTCTCAATTAGCTTCAGTAAACTTCATTAAGCCAGTTGAGAAAGCAAGATTAAGGGGCTGTTTCACCATCGATTGATTAGTGTTAACTGACGGTTAAATGTGATGCCGTCTCTATTTGTTGAATATAGACGGAGACGGCATCACATTTAACAGTCAGTTAACACTAATCAATGTATGATGAAACAACCCCTGAATAAACTTTTCTGACAAAACACTACATTTGTATTATGATTGTTGTTGTTGTAGATAGCCGTGGTGGCCTAGTGGTTTGACCTATCGTCTCTCAAGTAGAGGGTCGTGGGTTCAAACCCCGGCTCGCACCTCTGAGTTTTTTGAAATTTATGTGCGGAATTATTGAAATTTACCACGAGTTTTGCGGTGAAGGAAAACATCGTGAGGAGACCTGCACAAACCTGTGAAGCAATTCAATGGAGCGTGTGAAGTTCCCAGTCTGCACTGGGCCCGCGTGGGAACTATCGCCCAAGCCCTTTCATTCTGAAAGGCCTGTGCCCAGCAGTGAGACGTATAAATAAATAAATAAATAAATATCATGGGACACTTGAAAATAGAAAGAAAGAAAATAAATTTTATTCGTAAAAGTAAACTTAAAGTAAATAACTTAAAACGATACATGAATAACACAAACAAGGAAAGCAGTTAACATTCACGAAACGGACCCACCTCAGCATAATGCTGGCTCAGGAGCTAGCGCTGGTCTTCCGGTGGGACCGTGAGGCCGTCATTGCGAGCTGAACGCATGACCGGACCGTGTCTAATTGTGAACGCGACCGTTTAAAATCAGCGCTACCAACACAAGCATGACATACGTGCCTGACATTGACAATGACAACTGACACGGCCAACCATGCGCTCAGCAAGCAAGACGAAAGACAAACAACAAAAAATAAATACAATAACAATTTTCAATTATAATAATAAACAAGTAGCAATATTAATCGAATAGTACACAAATAGTTTCAAGCAAAATTTACTTCGATAATCAAGACATGCACATCTCCCTCAAGATTAGTGTCATTCTGAGTACCTACTCAAGATAAATAAAACTAGGTGACAAAATAAAACAAATAAAAGAAAACATAAACCACATGACAATAAATTCAAGTAAAAAACAAGAAGAACACCGATGTCAACACCGATGGGACGTACTGCTCAGGTATGTACTAAAAACAGCTGGTGTCATGCATTAACGTTTCTTGATCTTTTTGATGGGCGTAGATAATTTTTTTTACACTTGTTTTAAAACTATGTATGTTTTTCAGGTTCCTAATTGGCGGCGGGATGTTGTTCCAACATTTAGTTGCAACATAGCGGAAACTTCCTCGGAAAGTAGCTGAAGCGTGCTGCGTTGTTACCAGCTGTATACCACATTCCCGAGTTCTGTGCGTTCTGCCACTGGACAACCATGACAACTTTTCAAACAAATATGAGGGAGCCCTGTTCTGTGTTATTCCGAACAATAAACATGCCAGATGAAGCTTGCGGCGGTGCTGCATCTTAAGAATGCTATGTTTATTTAAAAATGGTGTCACATGGCCCCTTGGTGGAATGTTGAAACAGAAACGAGCACAAGCATTTTGTACACGTTGGATGAGTTTCTTTGTTTTGGCTAGTAGCCGGGGACCAAATACTATGTCCATATAATTTAATTTTGACAGTACAAGTGACTCAACCAGCTGTACACGTAAGGTTTCAGATATGAATGGCCTGATTTTGTAAAGTATTTTGAGTTTATAAAAGCAATTTTTAACAGAATTTGCAATGTGTTTCTCGTATCGAAGATCACAGTCTATTAAAAGGCCTAAGTTGCGTGCATCATATACTCGCTCAATGGGCTCACCCATTAACTTAATATCAATATCTGAGCTGAGCTTGGTCAACTGTTGTTTACTACCGAGAATTAAATATTTTGTTTTTGTGGGATTAAGTAGTAAACTGTTCCTTGAAGCCCAAGAAGCTATGTTTGCCAAATCTGTGTTCAATTTTTCCACAGCACCATCAATCTCAGATGGCTTACAGGATATATAGACTTGTATGTCGTCTGCATAAATGTGGTATTTACAGTGTGTAATGAGTGACCCAATGTCTGCAGTGTATAAAATAAAAAGAATCGGTCCGAGTATTGATCCTTGTGGTACGCCTTTAGCTAGACTAACCCTTTCTGATACTCTAGAGGAGCCATTATTAAGGTTAAGTTTTACATATTGACAGCGATTACTGAGATAACTGTCAAACCAAGCCAGTGCATTTTTGTCAAACCCATAGTAACTCAGTTTGGACAATAAGACATTAACGTCCAAGCAGTCGAATGCCCTAGAGAAGTCAAGCAGCACAAGTATTGTGCACATTCCTTTAGCCTGAGCACACAGCACATTGTCAGTGACGTCAAGCAGGGCAGTCACTGTACTTCTGCCCTTCCTAAATCCTGATTGAACGTCTGGCAAAATGTTACTGCGCTCAAGGTATTCCGTTAATTGAGTGCATACAGCTTTTTCCAATATTTTAGATAGGCATGGCAATACACTAATAGGTCTAAGGTCCTTCAGCTCAGATGGATTTGTGTGCTTAGGCAATGGTCGCACAATTGCCAACTTCCAGAGGTCAGGAAATGTAGATGTCAAAATAGAGGTATTTACTAAATCTGTTATTGCGTCTAAAGAGTATGGCAAAGTCATTATTAACATATTTAAACTAATTCCGTCACATCCTTCAGCATTCGATTTCAAACTACTAATGATTTTCATTATTTTATCTGAGCTTATTGTTTCTATATGAAATATGGAATCGCTATATCTGTGAAATTCAAAATAAGTAAGCTGTGACAAAGTGACTTGTGATGATATTGGCAAAGTCAAAAAATGCTTGTTAATGATATCTGGATCACTTAATAAAGTGGGCAGTTCAGCATTATTCTTAGGTAATATAGTTGATTTTAGATTTTTCCATAGTAATTTAGGTTGTTTAATTTTATTGTTTATATTTTGTTTGAAATACGCGCATTTCTCACTAAATAGTGCTTTATTCACTGTTGATTTTAAATCCTTATAGTATTTCTTTTTACTATCAGAGCCATTTTTATGAAAGTCAGCTGCAGCTTGATCACGCATGCGCATCATGAGCCGCACTGTGTCCGTGATCCAAGGGTATGAAGAATGTTTGACAACAGATGTTTTTAAGGGTGCATGTAAGTTAAATAAAAGGACTATTTGTTCACTCAATGCATCAACCTTCTCATTAATGGTACTTAGCTGTGACATTGAGTCCCACATTACACTCTGCAAGTCCACGTCAAGGCTTGCGAAGTCAATGTTTTTCAGAGGTCTGTATGTGATTGTATAGGGCTTTGGTCTGTTTCGCTTGACATTAAATTCGCATATCACTAGGCAGTGACCATACAGAGAGCCTACATGTTCAATGGCCGTGCTTTTAGCGCGCATGTCAGTGCAAACAACATCCAGCAGCGTTTGACTAGTGCTTGTGAAATGTGTAGGGTCTGAAATCAATTGCGTCAAGCTAAAACTAGATATGAAAGCATTAAATTTGGAAACCTTCGCGTCAGTGGTAGTCAATAAATTTATATTAAAATCGCCTAATAATATTAAATAGTCATAATTGGGTACTGAGCTAATTGAGTCTGACAAAGCATCGAAAAAAATATCAACATCCATCCAGGGTGGCCGATACGCCGTACCTATAACTAGTTTCATTCCATTAAGTGTCAGTGTTACCCACATTTGCTCAACAGTTTTGTGCCGCGGGTCTATCGGGTGAGACCAGGTGCGAGCGTTAATATCTCGTTTAATATAAAAACCTACGCCTCCTCCCCGCGCGCGTGTGCCCTGGGGTCTAGGATTATGTCACAGAGTACATTATTATAACTGAAATAGAGTTGTCACTCACGATCCTTGAATAGCGCCATCTATACAGTTATGTTCGAACTAAGAGCCCAATGTATAAACGCATAGCTATAGATAACCGTGCCCGATTCGTTAGTATCCAATCAAGAACTTATGTTTGAAGGATTTACATGATTATCCATTCTGCCATTAGATACAATGAACTATGTCAAAAATGCTTAGTTTGATTACTTAATGACAGAATGAATAAGCATGTAAACCCAAATTATGAATTTTTAGGACAATAAAACCAAGACACATACTTTTTCCTCCTTTTATTGTAATATTTAGCAGCTAAAACTTGCATCGCATCCTCAGTGTCAAATTTTTTTGTATTACCGCTTAATATCTTATTAATGTCACGGCACCAATTACACAAAAAAAAATTGCATGCGATATTTAAAAGTTGTGCAACGATTTCTTTTTTATGGACTGAGCATGTTAAAAAATTTACGTTAATTCTAGCATAGAGAATAGTTTTTATATAATTCTTTATACAAGGCATAGCCGATTGCTCTTTGAGAATGTCATGGACAATATCTTGAATTAAAGAAAAACAAGAAACAAATTCATCGCTCGGATATGCCAAATAAGATTGATTTTTGGAAAATTCTCTTATTCTTATGTATGAATTTGCCTCATGTTCAGTAGGTTTATACAAATCATTTTTACAACATTTGCATTTTTTAAATACTTTTATAGATAATTGACGTAAAACGTAGCCGGTTACATATTCCAACGCTGCAAATATGCGTGGATCTGTCATTTTATCTGCAACTGGTACGACAATTTCGTCATTATATAAATGCTTGAAATCGATCTCAACTGGCTCAATGTTTTCTTTTTTCTTGGTAAAAAACAATTTTTTTAAACTTTTAAATGAATAGCAGTGATCAATTTCGCAATTGCCGGTCGAGGTGCTGCTAATATTATTAATTAATAAAGAAGCAAACGCTGCCTCGAACCCCGCACATGTTGGTGAATTGTTGCGGTAGCCATGGCTTCTTACGCTCCCGAAAAAATTTTCTAGTGGATCCTGGTTAAAATGGCGACACCATATCGATTTAATATTAAAATCATTGATTAATTTATTTTTGATACACTCCATATTTTCTATAGTTCTCAGCCAGTTGCGGATCGACGGTACAGAAGCAACTTTACCATCTTTAGTAACGAATTTCATAGATTTTAAAATTATTTTTAATTCAGTCCATCGCTGGCTGTGTGCTGATCTGGGAGTCAATGCTTGTAATAAGGGCTTGCCGCTTCTCTTGGCTGAATTTGTAAAGCTGCCATTTAGTGAATCAAACAGACTATCCATAAATAAGATAAAATCCGCTGTGTGCTTGCATTCATCGGGTAACAGCCCTTGATCTGAAAAAGAAAGTACATATTGAAGTACAGGTAAAAAACTATTACTGACAACCTGCACATCGTACATTTTGGTGTAGATGACAATGTGAGTAGGTACAGTTAACAAAAAGCTTGTATTTAACATTATTTTTTAACAGAAAGCATGTTTTGAAGTTAGTTAAACCTTGAATTAAATTGAAACAAAGCACGAGACTACGATATACAGCTCGTCAATTTTAGTAACCTGTTTGATCTACGAGAGAGTCGCTCCGCTCTGTCTGACACATTTTAGATTTCAGCGGGACTTGGTGTATTTTCCACATTCTGTGTCCAATGACGTGAAATTCCCTTTGCGCGTATTTGATTTCCGCTACTTTGGAACTAGTTTAGTATAATCAATCAGCAACGAATTTACCACATTATTTAACTAAAACTACGTCAAACTGTTCCCGAAAATTTAGTAAATTTCGTCTCAAAACGACAGAAAACGTTGCTGGCTGACGTTTAAGGGACAGCCAGTCTAGGAAAGTAGGTGACTCACAGGTAGAATTATCCACCCACCCTATGTTTTAGGGTTCCGGAGCCAAAATGGCAAAAACGGAACCCTTATAGTTTCGCCATGTCTGTCTGTCTGTCTGTCTGTCCGTCCGCGGCTTTGCTCGGGGACTATCAATGCTAGAAAGCTGTAATTTTGCACGGATATATAGGTAAACTATGCCGACAACATAGTACTATTAAAAATTCAAGTGGGGTATCTTTGGATAGGTATTTTAAAAGCATTAGGGGTTCGCTAAAACGATTTTTCGATTCAGTAATTTGTTTGCGAAATATTCAACTTTAAAGTGAAAAATTTCATTAAAATCGAGCGTCCCCCCCCCCCCCTCTAAAATCTAAACCGGTGGGTGGAAAAATTTGAAAAATTCAGGATGGTAGTCAGTATATCAAACTTCCAAGGAAAACTATAACGGCTAAGTTTGCTTGAGAATTATTAGTACTTTATGAGTAAATAGCAGCGTAAGGTATGAAATATACCTAAACTTGGAAGATTCCGTATAAAATACGAAATCCTTAGAAAAATATTATTTAAATTTTTCGTAATGGCTACGGAAACCTATTTTGGGCGTGTCCGACACGTTCTTGGCCGGTTTTTTTTGTGTGGTTTTGTTAAGGACATTACACCGTATCATGCAATGACCGTAATAGGAACATGTCGGTCGGAGTATCAAACGGAACGTCAAACGCATACATGACACGCAACGGCGATGGTTGGTTACTAAACGTGCAAGTGGGCATAGTCTTATACTTTACTTTTCCATACAAAGAATATATTTCTGCCTGACACGTTGCTATTACGGTCATGGTAGGATACGGTGCAGTGTTTTGTCAGATACCTTTAATGCTTTCACAATAGATAAATAATATAACCTAACCAACAAAAAGTTGGAAAACCCCCGACTTTGTCACTTTAAAGTTCAATATCACAAAAACGGCTGAACCGATTTTGCTAAAACATGTCTACGAACCTTTGCTAGAAAACTTGCTATCAAATAAAAAAAAACCGCATTCAAATTGGTCTACCCGTTTAAGAGCTAGGGTGCCACAGACAGACACACATAGCGGTCAAACTTATAACACCCCTCTTTTTGAATCGGGGGTTAAAAAATAGGGTGGGTGGGCGGATAAATTCGCTGCTATTTTATTTATCGTCATCGTCCCAGCCTATGTACGCCCCACTTCCGGGGTTTGAATTTGAACCTACAATTCTTTCAATTTTATATTACGTTGTAACGTAGTTGTTTTTTTTTTTTCCCACATTTGAAATTTTCTACGATTCACCGCCTCTCGCGCGTGACTACGTTACAACGTATAACTATGATGAGTGGAACAACAGAATAATAATGCGTTTTTATAAAGTTAAAGAAAATTACTGAGAACTTACCAGCTAAATATCCCATATTTACACCAACTGTCTGGCTAAAAATTTGCGATGCATATTTTACTTTCATTTTCGGGATTTTATCGGGAGTACAGTGATTCTCGGTTAATTTTTTTATAATTCTAATACCTTTATAGGTTGGGTTATTCTGGAAAAGTTTAGTTATATGGTCCCACTTCGCTACACGTTCAGTACCGTTCATAGAATATTTTAAGTCTTTGGTTAGGAGATTGTTTCTCATACCTTTAAGTAAATGTGGCACATCAAACAGAGGTACCACTTCCTCTCCATCTACCTCAAATACATCATACCGCATCTCAGAATTATTCCTTAAATATTTTCTCCTTCTTTCTTCAACTAAATCATTGATAGCACTGACATTTGAGGAACCTTGATCACACACTGTTGCAATAACTTTAAACCCAATTGATTTTAATTTTGAAACATGACTTTTGATGAGTGAAGTCAGATCGGCTTTTTTTGTGCTCCCAGAGCAAAATGTGTAGCTGATCGGCTGTTTATAGTTTCTCATCACCCCTCTTATCATAAACACCAAGACGTGATCCGCAATTATGCTTTTTGTTTGAATGCCATTATTCACAAACCCGGTGATTCTGTCACTTCTTTTGTTAAAATCAAAATGAGGTGTTATTGCCATTTCGTCGAATATCAGCGTACAAAGCCTATCATCTAGCTTCATTTTATCTGCGCGTTTTTTTAATTGATCAAACAAATTTTCGTTTAGGCCTGGTTTTAAGGCCGCTCTTGAGACCATTCTGCTCAGCGTCACTGGTGATGGTAACACGAAGATTCTTCTCAGGAATCTGTAAGCCCTGGGTCCGCGTTTGTATAACGTCAATCCCATTAATTTTTCTTCGTCGGTGAATCTTCGGCCCGTTTTGTCTTTTTTAAATTCACGAAACTGTAGCACTGTAAAAAGCGCAGCCAAGGTGGTAAATTTCTTTAGTGTGTTTTGAAAAGTGGAATTTTTCGCCAAATTCAACGCGTTTTTAAGGCGTTTGGAATATTTATCTTTGCTAATATTTAACTCGTTTATCACTTTCTGTAGGGACTTGACTTGGTCAGGAAAATACGCCTTTTTTCTTGAAGTCAAAGTGTAATCTGAAATCAAATGAATCGATGTTAAAAATAATAAAAATGACTGACATTTTAAGTTTCATTTTAAGTACATAAGTAATGAAAATACTTGTAGATCTCGGTTGGTAGTATTAAATACTAAATTTTGTTAATTGATTGTTTGTGCTCTAAAAACTTACATAATTATATTCGACTAGTTTTCTATTTTGATCATTATCATATTTTTTTACGATTTTTTGACTACATGACATTCCTACGAGCACTCATCCATTAGAGACCTAAGACATGCGAATTTAAAAGAAAATGATTCTATCAACTAGCTGAGGTGCGGGGGTAGTTGCGATAGGTAGATGCACCCGATTGTGGATTGTAATGACTTTTTCTTCTACCGATATCGATAGAAGGTTCTGTAAAAAGGTTTTTCCGAGCAGTACACTCAAATATAATATAAATATCAAAATTGTTTTTTAAGCTTGAACTAAACAATAAGCTTTTTTAATTTCTCTTTATCAATATGTAACGGGGTCCACAGATCCTATCCTATACTCAAGACAGTGCTAGTCACTCAATAAAATGGCTGTGACATATGGACGTGACAAAATATAAGCGTTCTGTTTTCCTCATTCTGACTGCAGAATCATAAAATCAGGTGTTTTGTCCGAGTGACAAGACAATGTATTTTTAATTAGTTCTGACACATGGCATCTAGCTCTAAGGCTAGAATTCTAAAAATAAATACATATGAGTGATAAAACATACCTGATGTTGACGCTCCTGCATTAACAACAGTTTCAATATTCCCCTGGTGGGTAATGTTCTTGATCATTTCAATTGGACCTGTAATAATAATTGATTGTTACTTTTAACTTTCCAACTGTTAAAGTACCTGATTGTACTTATATTTGACTCCCAAGAAGTGGGAACTACCTAGTTCTAATGAATGTTACAAAACACTAAAAAATAAAATGACCATCATATTTTACTTAACATTGAAACATACCTGACGTTGAAGCTTCTTCATTAACAGCAGTTTCAATATTCCCTTGGTGGGTAATGTCCTTTAAGACATTCATTTCAATTGGACCTGTAATAAAATAATAATAAAATCTAAATTGAATGTTACTTTTAACTTTGCAACGTTCCCAACTGTATAAGTTACTACAAGTCACTTCATTGTACTTAGTCATATTTGACTCTCAAGAAGTGGAAACTAGCTCTAATGTTATGCTACATTTACACGCTTGCAGAGGCTTGCCAAGCGTCCACCAACTCCAAGCCTATACAAACAATACAAACGCTTGAATTCCATTTACACACTTGCAAGCGCGTCAGTGTATTCCGGACAGGTAAGCATGGCAGACGTGGATTTCAAAGTTGCTTCGGCTCTTGTGTTGAGCTTGACATATTTTTAATTAAAGCAAACGGATATCATTTCTTCGTTAGTCTAATAGCATTCATAGTCGTCACTAAAATTTATTTAATACGTACATCCGTACGGCATGATCTCCTGAGCGACACTTAACACGAGCCAACGTGTAAACACGTCGCAAGCGCTTACCACAATTTCCTTTGATTTGTTTTGAATAACCTAACCAACTAAAAGTTGGAAAACCACCGACTTTATCACTTCAAAGTTTAATATCTCAAAAACATCTGAACTGATTTTGATAAAACATGTCTAAGAAACATCGCCAGAAAAGTTGCTTTCAAATAAAAAAAAAACCGCATTCAAATAGGTCCACCCGTTTAAGAGCTACGATGCCACAGATAGACACACTAACATACAGACACAAATACACATAGCGGTCAAACTTATAATACCCCTCTTTTTGCGTCGGATCGGCGGCAAGCGCTGGCAAGCTCACGCAAACCTTAACGGCCCGTTTACACGCTTGTGCTAGTGAGAGCTTGCCGAAGCTTGGCAAGAAAGTAGATGTAGCATTACAGAACAATAAAAAAACACATTAAAAATTAAAAAAAAAAAAAACAAAAACAAAAACAAAAACACAAAAAAACGCCCGAAAAAAAACGCCACCAATAAAAATTATGCACTACCTAGCTGTTGCCCGCGACTTCATCTGCGAAGAATTCGTTTATCCCTATCCCGCGGGGACTATGCTGATTTAGCCTAAATTAATTTAGTATAAGTAAGTACCTAGTAATATTTTTTTTATC
The DNA here is from genome assembly GCA_037349165.1 of Choristoneura rosaceana. Lineage (NCBI taxonomy): Eukaryota > Metazoa > Arthropoda > Insecta > Lepidoptera > Tortricidae > Choristoneura > Choristoneura rosaceana. The sequence continues at coordinate 3,091,326 of JAZBNJ010000002.1, forward strand.
TAAGCGTCGTCGGTGTCGGGGGACTGCTAAGGTTAACAGGAAAGCAAAATACATATGTTGTATTTTTAAAGTATGAGGAACAAAATGAGCTTATGATCTTGAAACGGCTGAACCGATTTTGATAAAACATGTCTAAGAAGCATCGCTAGAAAGACTGCTTTCAAATAAAAAAAAACCGCATTCAAATCAGTCCATCCGTATAAGACCTATAGTGCCAAAGACAGACACACATAGCTGTCAAACTTATAACACCCCTCTTTTTGCGTAGGGGGTTAAAAACAAAAACCGGCCAAATGCGAGTCGGACTCACGCACGAAGGGTTCCGTGTACCATTATCTATACCTACAACATTAGACACGATATTATAAGCTTTTTCATCTCACGTTTGTTGTATGGGAGCCCCCCCTTACATGTTTATTTTATTTTAATTAAACTACTTATTATCAAAGTGACTATACAACTAAATATTCTGTGAATATTTCAGGCATCTAACTGTTGCTGTTATTAATATTGAGCAAAAAAATGGCAAAAAAAATGTTTGTTGTATGGGAGCCCCACTTAAATGCTTATTTTATTCTGTTTTTAGTTTGTTGTTAAAGCGGCAACAGAAATACATCATCTTCTCTGGAAACTTTAACAGTCTAACTATCACAGTTCATGACGTACAGTCAGCTGCAGAGAAAAGGTACCCCCCTGTAATGGCGGTAAGTATGGATACCGCCGTTACAGGGGGGTACCTTTTCTCTGCAGCTGACTGTACAACCTGGTGACAGACAGACAAGCAGACGGTCGGACAGTGAAGTTTTAATAATAGGGTCCCGTTTTTACCCTTTGGGCACAGAACCGTAAAAATTGCACTTAACAATATTTTACTTAATCCATACTAATATTATAAATGCGAAAGTATGTTTGTGTGTTTGTATGTTTGTTCCTCTTTCATGCCGTAACGGAGCGACGGATCGACGTGATTTTTGGCATAGAGATAGTTTATGGGCCCGAGAGTGACATAGGCTACTTTTTATCCCGGAAAAATGCATAGTTCCCGAGGGAACAGCGCGCGATAAATTCTACGCGGGCGGAGCCGCGGGAAAAAGCTAGTCAATAATAATTAAAACATACCTGATGTCGAAGCTCCTGCATTAACAGCAGTTTGAGTATTTGGTTGGTTGGTATTTTCTTTATTTTTAACTGCGCCTGTAATTAAAAATAAATAATTACTTTTAAAAATGCCCTAATTAGTTTTTTTTTGTTTGGATGTAATTTTTGTGTATTTTATGTATAATTTGAATTTTACAGCGCATTGGTGTTTCAATCCGAAGTATGACGCAACTCAAAACTGCTGAATATGTAGATTTTAATGTGCATTAGCATTATGTATACACCTTGTTTTTTTATTTCTGTCAACTTCCACAGATGGCTCAGTTCGTTGATAGAAAGTAGCTAGTAAATTAATTTTTTGCCCAAATAAAAAAAAATCATACATATAATAACTTCACGGGCAATCTCGACACTTCAAGATCACATTTTTAACATTCTTTTGTTAATTAAAAACACTGAAGTTATCATTGCATTGTTCGATGATTCAGAACCTTTAGGTACTATGTTTTACTGCACCTAATTAGTTATCTTATTCCTTGATAATCTTTTAATTAATGCTCTTCTCATCCACTTAAAGGTTGACTGGAAGAGATCCCTTAAAGGGATAAAAGTTCGCCTTTGTACATATTTGTTTTTTGTCAATTGTATTTTTACTTACTTTGTATAATAAAGAGTTTACATACATACATACATAATCTTTTAATTAAACAGTAAATATTAGGTCACTTACATAATACTATATAATACTTCAATTTACCTGTTCAATGTCATTTATGTTATATGGATATATGTCATTTTCTGATTGTTCTAATTAGACAGCAATAGCTAGTCAATCTTGCGGTCGCCACACACAAACCAGGCAGAACGAAAAAATTACTGAATAGATTTGTATGTTGTTTTAACCATCATGTAGGTAATCTTTCTCAGATAATAATATTCATACACAAGTTAGTACTAGTTATTTAGATGATTTTACTTTGTTCCTGCTAAAATGATGCTATTATGGACACACTAGCTTTTTCCCGTGGCTTCGCCCAAGAGGGATTCGGTTAGCGTGCGCTGTTCTGGGATAAAAAGTAGACTATGTTCCATATAGATATATTAGCCATAGAGATTTTAGGCATATAGATAGTCTATGGGCCATAGACTATCTCTATGCCTAAAATCACGTCGATATGTTACTCCATTTCGACGTGAAAGACGGAAAAACATACAAACATACGAACTTTCACATTTAAAGTAACTATATGGATTTTTAATAATAAACATCTTTCATTTAAAAATTATTTCTCTCTAAAATTCTCAACATTTAGAATTTTCATTTAAGTTAGGTTAGAGTTGTGACTACTTGTGACCAGGCGTGAAGCGCCTAAACAATGCAGAATTAATGGGTCTACTTTGGCACATTCATTATCCATGATTTTTCTGGTACGGGACCCCCTTTATTATACCCTGAACGAAGTAAGTTAAAATATCATTCTTACCTTTCAAACGCAGAGTAGGTACTGCAATATTGGTGAGCATTTTGCTGCCGAGACAGTACTTATCCTCGAAATGTACATGGCAAACTCGGCGGTACTTGAAGACATACATATCATCAAGTAGTAGTATGTTTCCCCCAATTGCAAAGGTCCATGCATAAAATCGAGTCAGATCTTTTTCTGGGTTAGGAAACTTGTGAAGTATTACGTTGTCTTCACCTATTACAGAAACAATGTTTAAATATATTATATATATTATTTAACCAAGAATTAAGCACTAATATTAATAGCCAAATCGCTAAAATATTTGTATGGCTGAAGAACCACTGCACCAAATTTGATAGTTATTTTTGTTCTTGTGTTAGTAATTGTAGGTATCAAAGACAATTTTAACAATTAGAAAAAACCTAAAGCGCCGGCGTTAGCTAGTAAACAATAAAACATAAAGGTGGAATCTGGAGAAGAAATAAAACAAATGAAGTACAGTATATCCGGCAAAAACGTGAAAATTCAGTAGCAGCATCTATATGTGAAAGAAATAGAATCGATACTTACGTTGCTTATTACAGCTTGGAACACAACACTTCCGTTCTGCAGCCATAGTTATTCCGTAAAACAAAGCCGTCAAATACAATTTAGAAAATTCTCAGTCCAATGTTCAAAGCCAAGTTACGTGTTGCGCAGTTGTTCGTTGTCCGTGATCAAAACCGGGTAGATATTAAGAAGAAGCGATCGGTCCAATTTGCAAAGCCAAAGTTTGTGTTTTTCGCAGGTTATCGGTGTCCAAAATTAAAGCCAAAGGTCAAAATTGTGATTGAAATTCGTAAAAAGTTGTAATCCGTTCACGCAGTACGAAACGAAAGTAACCGTTGTAACTTAAGGATGACAGCTGGCAACAGCGGTGTTACCAACCAATTAAATATAAAAACAACGAAATTTTGCTGAAAAGGCCTAATTTGGCTACAGTTTACTTTAGATTTAGATTTTAGTTCGTTATTGTATTTTTTTATTAGTCTATAATTGTATTTTATAATGTTTCTTCCGTTGTTTCAATTTTCTTGATTAATACTAAATACTTTTTTTACATGAATTTGGCAACACTAAAACCAAAAGCTAAATATAAGTTTCGTTCGAAAACACGTATGTTCTTGAGTTTACGTCTAAGACTTCCAATTTCAGAACGTAAAATTTCTACGAAGCCGCCACCTACATAGAAATGTTCGAACTAAGTTCGGAGAAGAATATTGTATGGAAAGCAGAAATGTTCTAAGTGAAGTGGCCGTGGATTATGTCGCAACCTACATTTTGGAAGTACAGGCGCCCGAGTTTCCTCTCCTACCCTCAGCCAGGTTTCATTAATAGCCAAGACATCGATATCATGTCGAGTGCAAGTCGCTATAAAGTTGTCATGGTTTGTACCAAGTGAACCCGCATTATACAAACCTATTTTTAGTTGTCCATTAATCATTGCACATAATGACATACAAGTGTGTTGAGTAGTGGACTGGTTCTCCTTTAGAAGTAAACAATGAATTTAGGCGTGATGTGGTGTATAGGTTATCTGAGTGCAGTGCAGTGTAAAATTCAATAGTAAACGTAGTAATTGTGTTTAAGTGAGTATAGTGGAATTTGAATAACATGAAATGTATCTTGGGATGGTGTGTTTTATTTACATGACCATAAACAACAATAGACAACAAACAACGGAGACCAGTGAGTGCAACATAGTATTTAATAATGTTTTTAAGAAACATGCAAGTAACACGTTGAGGCTGTGAGAGTACATACCCGCGCAATACGTATTCAGCGTTGATAATATTATGTTCAAACATTTTCGACACCAAAAACACGAATTAAGTCTTGTTCAGTGCGAATGCGGTACCGAGGCGATTCCGTGCCCGGTCGTTGCCGCACATATACCCGACCGTCCCTAGTCCACGCGTATCGCCAGCCGAGGCGATCCTTGAGTTCGCGAGCCTTCTGGAACAACCTTCGATTGCTCGGGGTCAGCCGCTCGTTGACATAGAAGCGGCCACTCGGTCCGGGCAGGCCCGCGCCCTCGGTGGTCGCCCCGCGGCGCACCCGCGCCGCCTGCAGCAGGCGGTCCCGCACGGCGCGCCGCGCCAGGCGCACCACGAGCAGCCGCGGCCGCGGCGCTGGCCCCTGGACGCCCTCCTCCAGTCGCGAAGCGCGCCCAACGCGCACCGCATCCACGATGTCGTGCTCAGTCTTGACACCAATTGACCTAGTCCCAAACTAAGCAAAGCTTGTACTATGGACACTAGGCAACGGATAAACATACTTATATAGATAAATACATACTTAAATACATATTAAACCATCCAAGACCCGAGAGCAAAAATTCGTATTATTCATACAAATATTTGCCCCAGCCAGGATTCGAACCCGGGACCTCAAGCTTCGTAGTCAGGTTCTCTAACCACTTAGCCATCCGGTCGTTTTCTGACAAAATACTACATTTGTATTATGATTGTTGTATTATTTCCAGAGATAATCCCCCGCACGCTGGCGCAGAACTGCGGCGCGAACACGATCCGCACGCTGACGGCATTGCGCGCGCGGCACGCGGCCGGCGCGGGCTCGGCCGCCGGCATCGACGGGGAGACCGGCGAGATCGTCGACATGGCCGTCAAGGGCATCTGGGAGCCGCTCGCCGTCAAGCTGCAGGTACAACTTGACTCACCCTTTAGGCTGGTTTTAGTGTCACGCGTACGTCGGTGCGGATCGCTCCGCGCGGGCTGATCAGCCAATGGCTAATGAGCTTCCCGTCCGCGCGGATAGGAAGCTCATTAGCCATTGGCTGATCAGCCCGCGCGGAGCGATCCGCACCGACGGTACGCGTGACACTAAAACCAGCCTTAGATGGTTGGCGGTCCTCAACTGTGCGTTTCTCCAGAATTGTCTTGCCTCGCACAGAAAACTCTGGAATGAACTATCGCCTGCGGTATTTCCGGACCGATATAACCTTCAAGCTTTCAAAATAAGAGCGTACTCCTACCTTAAAGGCTGGCAACGCACTTGTGACTCTTCTCGTGTTGCAGGTGTCAATGGGCGACGGTAATCGCTCACCATCAGGCGATCCGTCTGCTCGTTTGCCCCCTATACCATAAAAAAAAACTCGCTACAAGAGCAGAGGCCGTATTGTCTAAAAAGGCCCCATACACGGCACTATTCATCTTCATCATCATCGGCATCACAGATTGCTGTCACATAAAATGGATCCTTGGTTACGAAGCTAGGAAAGATCAGTTTTTTAAGCGTTTCCAGTGGACTCTTGATTCATTCTCCCCAATTGACAAGATTTCATTTTTTCAACACCTGTAAATTACTACAGGAATCGAAAGAGTTTTGCCTCCTGAACATGGCAAAATATTTATTATAATTTATTTCTAAATATTAAAAAAAATACAAAAAATTAAAAAAATGTATCTGAATTTGCTAATACTACGACAGAATAGATATGTTTCCTTTGCCTTTTGCACCAGAAAAAGGAGCTGTCATAATTATGACAACGTCTACTTCAGATTTACGTGATCTTTTTTTTTTTAATAGAGACTAGACAAAAGTAATGGATCTATTATATCGTAGTTTTGGAGTTAAGACCTTTTCGAATAAGCACATCTTAAAAAAATTGTAATAAATAAATAATTAATCGTAGCGAAATTTTAAAAATATCAGTGTCTTTCTATTTCCAAGCAGAATACAGAGAACGAATCAAATTATAGTCTTAGAAATATGAAATCTTGTCAATTCACGTGACCTGTAAATCATCTTCCAGGTGTACAAAACAGCGGTGGAGACGGCAATCCTCCTCCTCCGGATCGACGACATCGTGTCGGGCTCCAAGAAGAAGTCCAACGACGCCGCCGCGCCGCCGCCGCCCGCCGCCATGGCCGGCATGGAGTAACTTAGCTACTAACTCACTGACGGACCCGCGCGGGCTAAAGGACGTAGGGGCGCGGTATGGTATCAGATATCTGTTACATACCGATGAAGACACGCAACCGAAGTTTCGCGGCTTATTTTCAAGTCCGAGCGAAGTTCGGTTGCGCCCCAAAATGTGACTTAATTTCGGCAAGTGTAATCAGACCGAATTTCTAATGCGTAGTTTTGTAATGAAATGAAATTTTTGCGACCATGTTAACCTGTGCTCTACCGTTGATGCAAATAAGGGTTTAACTGTCTTCTGTGGGTTCCGTTGGCCCCTATTTCTATTAGCTTCACGGGGTTTGTCAGTATTCACTTCTAGTTAGAACACCTTTTTGGTCTCAGGCAGTAAACGGATATTGAGAACAGAGACATCTACCGGCGTATTGACGAGCGAGCGCGTCATTGAGTTTCCAAATTCATTCATACTACACACGGAACTTATTGACGTGTTGCTTTTTAGTAACGCTAGATGTCACTTATTTGAAGTGTGCTGCTAATGTCTATAATATTCTATATAGTTACGTGGCACATTGGCCGCAGTACGTAGAGATCCGAAGACCACTCTTTCCAAAGAGGTGTAACAATTTTAATTATTTAGAGATATAACAAGGTATAGAGGAATCAGGATAGTTACTGTTTAAGATCATGCCCCTGACAACGATGGCCTATAACCGATGTTATCTTTCACTGTGTCCTTGTTATGCACCTAAATGTTTATTGTAATGTTAATAATCCATTTCACTGAGTTTACAGATAGATATTTATTTGAAAATTTATATAATAAATAAACTATAAATTTGAACGACTCCCTCCACATGAGTTTTTAGATCTGCCACTAGTGGCTATATTACCTACCTAAATACGCACATGTATTGAGGATTGGGTGAATATATTTAGTAGTATATAAGTTGTATTACCGGTGTGGGAGGGAAGTCCGGCCCTCTATCATCCACATCACTCACTCATAATTAATATTGCAGTTGTCATCACATCATAGTCCTATTCTTTGACAGCGGTGATACAACTTGTAGCCCCTCACATTCACCCTCTCTGTCTCTCAAACGGAATAAAAAACTCTCGTATTTAACATTGTAGAATTTTTACGGAAGAACTGTAGATCTCAAACTCGATTTTGGCAATATTGTCTACTAAAAATGGACAGAGCAATATTTAAATAAAATTTGCAATGCGATTTGTAATAACGAATTTGAGTGACGAATGAAACCTTTATGTACGATAAATATAATCTTATATAATATAATATATATTATATAATCCTTCGTTGCGTCCCGCGGGAACTTTGATAAGAAATAGGCTGGACAGTTAGGAATGGAATCACCTCCTACATACAAACAGACTTTTTAAATTAAATATCAATCGTAAACTCAGTATATATTATTTAAGTACCATAGCTTTCACATAATTGAATGACCGAGGACTAAAAGTCGGTTTTGCACCAGCTTGGGTCACCACTTTTATTTGGCGTCCCATCTATGGCACTGACACGAGCTACTTTGTTGTGCACCATATATGGGTCACGACTATGAACGTGGTAGCCGGAGACGCCGCCGGTTCGGATCTGTCTCCGGTTCTCAATCCGGTGGAAAACCGTTTCCGTCCGGTCTTAGTGCTAACGCTGCCTTAATCACAGTTCTGAAGGAACGCCTTTATTTTCAACGTATTAAACGCTAGTTTTTACCAATTTCTGTTATGTTATTTATGGTCACACTGTAATGTCTCGCATTTATGTTTGATAATGTAATACAGCAATAGTATTATACGTTTTATAGAATAAATATGTACTAATAATTCAATTTCATGTTTTATTTCGACCATAACTCAAACAATATACGACTATGTTACGAATATACCACTGTTAGTTAATAGACTACGGTGTCCAATGAAAGAAAGAAAGAAGACATTTATTCACTAACACAGAAGACACACATATACATCAAAATTTATACACAAATAAACCTAAATAATAATAATAATAAATCACACATGATATATACCTACACAATTTTGTAACTTTTTTATTTCATGTTTTATATGTCGGCGGCCGATCGTAAAATCCGCCAGATCACGAAATTCCTAGGCATATCGTGAAATGGCGCCATTTCATGAATTGGCTAAGGGACATCCGCCATATCGTTCAAAACTCACCGTTTGACGATTTGCCTGGTGACGTTTAGGCAGATCATGAAATTCCTAGGCATATCATGAAATGGCGGCAAATCTTTTTTGGCACTTCGCCGGCCGCTGCCGCGGCACGCTCGCTTCGCTCGCTCGGCTCGTGCGTAGTAGTCACAATTCATACTAACCACTCCTCGCTTCGCTCGTCGTACCTATTTTTTTCTTTTTTTCAGCATATCACGATATGCCCGGTATAAAGCTAGGAATATCGTCGAATGCATTGCTCTAATCGATCTGCCGTATTGTTTCTCAGGCACATCGTGATATGCCTAGACAACTTTTAGGCATATCATCATGATGTGCCTAGGAATGTCGTGATCTGGCTGATTTTACGATCGGCCGCCGACATATGTCTTGTATATCGCTACTACTATTATAAATGCGAAAGTAACTGTCTGTCTGTCTGTTACGCTTTCACGTCGGAACCACTGAACCGATTTTGATAAAATTTTGTATATAGGTAGTTTGAAAGTAAAGTAAATACCCATTATGCGTCTAAGATTCCTACCGCAGCGAACAAAAGAGCTGATGATCTTGAAACGGCAGAACCCATTTTGATAATACATGTCCAAGAACCATCGCTAGAAAACATGCTTTCAAATAAAAAAAACCGCATTCAAATCGGTTCACCGGTTTATGAGCTACGGTGCCACAGACAGACACACATAGCGGTTAAACTATAACACCTCTGTTTTTGCGTCGGGGGTTAAAAATAGACATCGACAGCACACACACACACACACACACACACACAGCAGACAGGAAGGCAGGCAGCGACTGCAGTGGGAGGTATATTATAGGCTGGGATGGGGTAGGACACATCGACAACCCTAAGCGTCCACGCCGGAGTAGGCAGTTAAGTCTCCTAAAGGGTCGGAGTGCGCATACCTTGCTTGATCTCTTTTACTGTGGTCACAGTGTAAGAATCTTAGACTTTGCTATGGTCCTACGAACAGTTTCATTAGAAATTAGAAATAACTAGCGTTTACCCGCGTCTTCGCGCGCGTTATAAGTTCGAGATTTTGTCCCTATCCTATGGGAAAATCGGGATAAAAAGTAGCCTATGTGTTATTGCAGACGTCCAGCTAACTACATACCAAATTTCATGACTCTAAGCTCAGCGGTTGTCATTTAGAGATTTTATCCCTATCCCGTGGGAATATCGAGATAAAAGTATCCTATGTTTTAATCCAGGTTGTAAACTAACTTTTTGCCAAATTTCATCCAAATCCGTCCAGCCGTTTCAGCGTGAAGAAGTAACAAACATACTCACTCACTCACTCACAAACTTTCACATTTATAATATTACTAGCTTTTGCCCGCGGCTCCGCCCGCGCGGTATTCGGTTATCGCGCGCTGTTCCCTCGGGAACTGTGCATTTTTTCGGGATAAAAAGTAGCCTATGTCACTCTCGGGCCCATAAACTATCACTATGCCAAAAATCACGTCGATCCGTCGCTCCGTTAGTCAAAGTCAAAGTCAAAGTCAAATCATTTATTCAGCAAATAGGCCGCAATGGGCACTTTTACACGTCATTTTTTTAATCTACCACCGGTTCGGAAAAAAACCTCTGTTGAGAAGAATCCGGCAAGAAACTCAACGAGGTATTTTTTTTTTTAAAAACAGATTCACAATATTTATAAATGACATCTATGTACTATACATTACAAGTATTTTACGGCGTGAAAGAGGGACAAACATACAAACACACAAACACATAAACACACAAACACACTTTCGCATTTATAATATTAGTATGGATGGATTATATTATATTATATATTATATATAAGTAGGATAAATATCACGGGACAATTCACACCAAGTAAGCTTAGCAAAGCTTGTGTTATGGGTGGATGTTTCATGGAGACATTTACTGCTTAAGACGTACACAATCGATATCTAAATAGAAATAGTGCAAGTTTTTTCTTCAAAACAACCGGGTTCGATTCCTGAGCAGAGTACAGGTTTTTTTTAAATGCATGAATGCAGGTTTTCTTGTTATTAAAATCGATATCATGGTTCCTAAGTAGAAATTTTCGTATGTCGTATAGGTTCAGACTTTCCCATACTGACCGATATAAATGGGCCACCCTGTATTGATAAATACGAGTACATATTTAAATACATATTAAACACCCAAGACATGCGATTCGAACCCGGGACCTCAAGCTTCGTAGTCAGCTTCTCTAACCACTAGGCCATCTGGTCGTCATACTATACGTATACTTATAATACTTCAAAGTATTAATACTAATGTCTCATACAGCTGTTTGTAGAACATAATGATACATACAAGCTAAAGCAGTTTGGAATCTACGAGCAAATGATCGAAACGAAAACATTCACAATAACGCGCGTCCTACATGGCCTATCAGAGGTACTGCAGTACCGCCCGACCGTGCACAAATTCATTTCGGTCGATTTGTTTCGCAGGTTCCAGACAGCTTTAGCTTGTTACATCTCTACCGAGGTTAGTAACCATTCGTTCTTTGGCAGACCTAATAAAAGTTTGGGAAGGAACAACGCTACCTACGTTTTTAAAAGTACAGTGACATCTAGTGACAAGTAAGTAGGCGATGAAATCAACAGAATGAGGGCTATCGTTTTTATCTCACTAGACGGCGCCACTGTTGCGTGAGGTTTTTAAAAGTCTGTTATAACGGGCGTGAAAACAAAGTTTAGATTAAAATCATATTTAATACATCTTAAAACAGTACCCTAAAATATCGAGCAACCACAGTATTGCGTAATCCCGTTTTGTTCGGAAAAAAGGGAGGACAACATTTTTCGAAAGACAAATTACAGACGTTCAATTGCCCCTTATCGCATAATTGCCATAATTAATTTCAGGTAATGCAAAATATTCACAAAATTATTCTAATTATAAATAAACTCGCGTACCTAGCTCACCCAAAAACTATGAGATTTGATATTTTGTTGACCTTACGTCACGCTACACTAGCGCCTCTAGCGGCGAATTCATTCGCAATAGCCCTCATTTGAAACGTCTATCCCATATCCCATGGGTCATTGGAAATGCCCATAGAGTATTATAACATGGAACATGCTCTAAATCGGTTCAGCGGTTTAGATGTGATGAAGTAACAAATAAACAAACAGACTACTAACTTTCGCATTTATAATTTTAATGGGATTTTTGTTGTTATTACCTTTACTGATAGATATTAGACATTATTGTTGTATGTTCCATATGAACAATGAATAGGGTATAAGGGTAATGTCATTAGTGATAGGTACAGCTATAGCTCGGTTCCGATTCGCGACAATCATGCATGCGTTCACGCATTGTTGCGGGCCATTTTACTTTAAAAACGAACCGTTAGGTTCGACCGGTTTCCATTTTACTATAAAAAAGTATGAATTTATTATAATGTTTAAAACTTTCGCGATTTGCACTTGGGTAGTTCTCACGAAATCCCGAAATTCTTGTCCTACAAGCTTTCACAAAAATGTAGTAAATATATAGGGGCAAGTATTGTTTTCCTGCAATAAACATCACCGTCGCTAAGCGTATCAGTTATGATTTATAAGTCATATGTGTAAATAAAAAAATTGAGTATATAATAATGCCATTAAAATCATTCCCTCACTGTGTCCCAACTCCCACTTTCAAATACTTTTAAATTTGCAAATAAGAAGATAATAAAGTAAAAGCTATGAAAGTTTAATTAACCTTTTCTAAGAACAGTGGATTTATGAATGGCTTCTTTATTAGGATAATAAAACTAAAAGAAAATACAAAATATATATAAAACCATGTGTCCAAGAAAATTAAATCATTCCCCCACAACTTTACTAACAGTTAATTTATGAACGCAGCTTGATTCAAACGTGAATGCTACCGTTTGTTTTTGATAGCTGGCAACACTGTAATTTTACCAATATGGCAAATTGTTTGTGTACGCGTTTGAGGTTTTGTTAAAAAAAGGTAGAATTCAACATTTTTTAAAATTACATTTGTGTTCGTCATTACATCACGTCCTAAAAAAAGGAAGGGTAAGTACTTTCCCAATTATTAATTGCATGATGAAGTATGATTTTGGGAGTAGTTTACTTCCACAAATAACCTTGTTTAAAGCATGTCCGTGTCACTTGTTTTTTTTAGGTTATGCTTCGTTTCGTCATTCCCTCATCGTCATTCCCTCATATATATTTACAATGAGGGAATGATGACATAAGGAGTTAATGATTTTGACTGGGTTGCGATTCTTTTTTACCGTCGTTTGCTGTAGCAAACCCTTGAATTTAACTATCTTCTTGTTTCAAGTTCAAATAATGGCAAGAAAACAGAAAATCAGTGAAGAAGAAGCTAAATTAAAAAAAAGGGAAATGATAGGAAGCGAAGAGAAAAAAATGAAATCAGACCCTACATATATATATACCTGAAAAAGAAAGAGAAAAGCCAAGTAAAACCGATTTCAAACATGAGTTCCAGAGAGAGAAGGATTAAAAGGAAAACCTGGAAATATTATTTTGTCAAGATTTTGCTATTTCTTTTGAGTAAAGACTTTATTAACTTTGAGACCGATTAAGTTAAATGGAAGGTTTATTTCTGAGTTATTCTTTAAGAAAGTAAAGATTTTTTGTTGATTTTTCATAGGTACTGCCATTATGATTAAGTGCCATAGCAAATAAACTTAGTTGTTATTTATTTGTGGCATCTGCACACTGCGATAAATTTGTGATTTTCTGGACAATAGTTCCTGATAATGTTAATTGATATATTTTATTATTCAATACAAAATATATAACGAAATAATTATGATTTTTTCTTTTGAAAAGTTTATAATTACTTACAAAAATCATTCCCTCACTTTATTTTTTTTGAACAGCCTTATAACTCTAAAAAAAGACGCTTATTTTGGGGACCACTATTTTTCTGAAATCGAGTGTTAGGACTACTACAAAGTCCATATGAAAAAAAACATAAATAAGTAGAATATTTTTAATTTTATTGTCATAACCGAATTTCGGGATTTCGTGAGAACTACCCACTTACAGTCAAATACCACAAACGGGACTTATCACGACCAAAAAAAAAAACCGAGAAATAGACAAGAAAAAATAACCGAGTGCGGGTAGTTCGAGATACGAGTGCCGGTGCGTTTTTTCATGAAGTGCGGGTAGTTCGAAGGACTTGTGCTGCTAAGCAGCCTTGACACCCAGACCACAGAATAACTAATAGTACTACCGTACTCAAGACACTGGTACACTTTAGTGTACTTGTGACCACGGCCCATAGACTTATAATACACTATAGACGGCGGCTCAGCGTGCCGCTGAAAGGGACAGGAGACAAGAGTACATGCATAATTAGGGTTACCCTCTCAAAGTAATTTACCCCACGTCACATGCGATCTTTTTCTAAGTTTTAAATTTTTATAGACAACTAATACAGGAAGGTACATATTTATAATTCAAGCTAAAGTTAACTAAGTAGATAAAAAGAAAATGATGAAATAATAGGCATTTCATGATTTATTATGTACATTTAAGAAGAAGTACCGTTTTTGGCCACTGTACCGTTTCATCTCAGCCTATATACGTCCCACTGCTGGGCGCACGCCTCCTCTCGGAGTGGGGGGGCTTGGGCCATAGTTCCCGCGCGGGCCCGGTGCGGATTGGGAGCTTCGCACTCACCATTGAATTGCTTCGCGGGTTTCCTCGCGATGTTTTCCTTCGCCGAGAGGCTCGTGGTAAATTGCGCACATGAATTTCGAAAAATTCAAAGGTGCGAGCCGGGATTTGAACCCACGACCCTCAGCTTGAGAGGCGATAGGTCAAACCACTAGGCCACCACGGCTTTTGATTTGTTCGGTGTCAACTATTAACTCTGGTTTCCCAACGAATAAATCTTCCGCCTTTTACTGCACCGTTTATGGCCATTTATTGTTTAAATATACGTTTGAAATAAATGTATAGTTATAAATTACTACAAACTTTATTCGTTTCAGAATTAACTTTTGAAAACTCACTAAAAATATTATTTTTATATGACTCCAAATGTCAACTGGCCAAAAACGGGCTTAAAGTGGCCAAAGCCGGTACTTTTGCCTATCAAAGAAACGGATTCATTCGTAAATCGAAATTTCACAGACTGAAGTTTATAACGGATACCGATAAATGAATTCTTGGCACACACGGGCAAAGGCTAGTGTAAACGATAAAAATAAAACATGCATATAAACCATAACATATTTTTATTATATAAAAAAAGCGCCACAGTGGTCGGTCCTGCGTCCCCCGCATCCAACGGATACTGTTATCGTTAAAGTCGGAGTGACGTAGTGGCTCTTATGTTCAAACAGCCCCTTTCCCCTGGCTGCAATCCACTTGTGGTGTAAATTAGGATTTTCCGGGAAACTGTAATGGAATTAAAATGTTACTTAATACTTAAAAATATTTAATGATATTTATTAGATGCACAACAGAAAATAATACCCATAAATTGTGGGAAAACAAATATTGAAAATCTGGCAACACCGGACAAAATTTATTTGTAGGTTATGATTACGATTATTTTGTTTTTGATTATTTTATTGATCGTATTATGTACTTAATTTACTTTATTTTACTTGACATTCTTTAGAATACTATCTAGCACATAATAAAAAGGCCTAATAACTGTTAAAAACGTTTATACTTACGAATGAAAAGATATGTCGGGCAGTTTCATTTCACTATCACTTTTACACCCTAAAATACTACACCGCACCATATTTTTCTTCAATATTGTTTAGAATATTGAACCACAAACTTTTTAAAGCAATATTGTGAATATTTTATCACGTTTATGAGTATTTTCCTAGCTTTTTTCTATAAGCGCGAACAAAATCAGCTGAGCATCTGTCAAGTTTGTTTAGCAAACTACTTTGCTAAACAAACCTGACCCACAGAATAGATAATAGTACAAGTACAGAAGTCTCTCTGTTTTGATTTTCACAAATGCCGCCTTTTTATGTGCCTACATAATTATTATTAACAAACGGACCGCACGCGAGCAGCCGACATTGAGCTCTCTGGCGCCGCGTGAAGGTCGACATTATTCCACACCTCGTCAGATATTCCGAAAATAGGGTTGTCAATACTTTAATGGAATACCTACCTATTATACTATCAGATTTATGCTGTTTATAATATTTACTTAGCGGTTGCACTTTTATTTATTCTATGGCGCGGGGTCGAATATTATGTAAGAATAAGCTAGGTACCAGTCTAGTCCAGCGCAACTATGCTTAGTGACTCTCGTTGCGAGACGTCACCCGTCACTTTCTCACAGTAGTGCACAGAAAGAGACAGGTAATATGTACATCTCATGCGAGAAATAGTCACATGTCTTGTGATTGTCTAAACGGATTCTAATATTCGATTTCATCACACAAATACTTGCCACTGCCGGGATTCGAACCCAGGACCGCTGCTCGAGAGGCAGATGCACTACCGACCGAGCCAGCCGCGTCGTCGAAATCAAATAAGTATAAATACCACGCAAGGTACATATGCAGAAACTGTAATACCTACCTATTAGGTAAATGAATACCGAACATATAAATCAGTTTACACAGGTATACACGACACGTGATTTTCTTTTGATGTAGGTATGGATTATATGTATTATATGTAGCTACCTACCACCTATTTTAAATAAGTATATGATATAAAACATTTGTGTGTATATTCATTAATTATTGTTATAGATTTAGGTAGGTACCATTACAGTAGATATAAATTAGTAATGAATACCGTACCTTTCGCTATCTTTCTCACTTGCCGGAACCGAGAAAAACTGACAATTACTATTTTTTTCATTGTTCCGACAATCGGCTGCAATGCAGTATTTTTTTGGATACATATTGCCAATTAAAATATGACACGCGTTTGCGACGTAAATTGAGTCGTACTGCGTAAGAGGCGCGCGCGTGCGCCACGGGTCAGTGCGCGGCAACCACTGAATCGCCTCAACGTTGGGGAGGCCCGGTACGCACTTTTAGCTCGGCGGCGGAATGGCGTAGTGACACCCCCCTGCCTGACCTTGAAAAAACCGGCACGCGTGGCGAAACAAAAAATCGAATCATTGCATCTCATTTCTTTACACACATTTGGCGTAAGTTACTCTTTTTCTTGTGCGAATGCGACGGAAGCTATCAATTCGTCTAGGGATTCTCTGTCTACGCCACGGCCACTGTAATAATATCACGGGACAATTCACACCAATTTTGACCTAGCCCCAAAGTAAGCTTAGCAAAGCTTGTGTTATGGGTACTAAGCGACGGATAAACATACTTATATAGATAAATACATACTTAAATACATATTATATGTAATGTGGTTGAAACGTCGAGGTAAATATTACTACTGTGTTTTAGCGTGATAAGTCCCGTGTCCCGTCTGTGGTATTTGGACTATAAATTGATGATTGTTAAGTTTTCTTGTTTAACATTCACGAAACAAACATTCATACCACAAGGGCGGATTTAGCTTTATTTAATTTGAACAATTTCTTTGCAAATAAGAGTTTGAAACTTATGTTTTGCTATGCAATATTAACCAAATAAAAAAATCATCTAATTGTTTGCTTGCCGAAAGATATAAATTTTATTAAAATGTAATGTATAAATAAAATTCTCGGGTCAAAAATATTTGTGACCAAAGTTCCTTCGAATCGGCTGAACCGATTTTTAGGGTTCCGTTGCCAAAATGGTAAAAACGACACCCTTATAGTTTCGACAAGTCTGTCTGTCTGTCCGTCTGCGCTACATATATATATATATATATATATATATATATATATATATATGTACATATATATATATATAATATATATATATATATATGTACATATATATATATATATATATATATATATATATATATATGTAGCGCAGACGGACAGACAGACAGACTTGTCGAAACTATAAGGGTGTCGTTTTTACCATTAAGGGTGTCGTTATATATATATATATATGTACATATATATATATATATATATAAGGGTCTCGTTTATATATATGTATATATATATATATATATATATATATACGTCTATGGGAGGTACTCTAAAAAAATGATTATTTTAACCTCCTATAGACGTATAGACGTAAAGAGGGGTCGTTTTTTTTCTCATACAATCTTGTAGTGTGGGGTTTTTTTTTGTTAGGTCTTTTAAAACCATTAGGGGATTGTTAAAACTATTTTTTGAATCAGTGATTTGTTTGCAAAATATTCAACTTTAGAATGCAAATTTTCAGTAAAATCGAGTCCCCCGTCCCCCCCCCTCTAAAATCTAAACCAGTGGGTGGAAAAAATTGATAAAATCAGGATGGTGGTTGGTATATCGACCTTACAAGGAAAACTGTAATAATAATAATAATAATAATGTATTTATTGACCATAAAAATTAATTCAACAATACAAGAGAAGCAGTGATCTCCACACTAGGCACAGCCTGTGTCGTGGAGATCCAGATCTTAGAGAATTAACAGAAAGTGCGGCTCTTAATTCAATTAATGGTTAAGTTTTCTTGAGAATTATTATTAGTTTAAGAGTAAATAGCAGCAAAAGATATAAAATATACCTAAACTTGGAATATTCCCTACAAAATACGAAATCCTTAGAAATATTACTTTTTTTTTTCCTAATGGCTACGGAACCCTATTTCGGGCGTGTCGGACATTTCCAACGATTCCGATCGGATAGAAGTTTCAAATTCTGTTGATTTCATCGCCTACTTGCCACTAGATGTCACTGTGCGTTTAAAAACGTAGGTAACGTTGTTCCCTCCTAAGCTTTATTTGATCTGCTAAAGAATCGTCTGTATTAATTGTATAACGAACATTAACGTGATGATCTACGAACAGTTACATTAGATATTACTATATTATTAGGTTTAGTTATGAATCTAATAGGAATTAATATCTAATGGCATTGTTTTGTAGATACATACTAAAAGCACAGTATAAGATTACTTCTATTGTGGTAAAAGAGAACATGTATGCACCCTCCGAATTCCGACCCTTTAGGAGACTCAGGATTGTCGATGTCTGCCATTTCATCCCATCCCAGCCTATAAATATGGGCGTTTTCAAATAAGTTATCTTTTTTTTTTGAAAGGTTGGATAAAAATTGTTTTTCCCTACTCAGACTCAATAGCACGATTCCGATCGTTCACGCCTATATTTTATGATTTTTTTTTTGTAGGTAGATATATTAGCATGTGCATTCGAGGAACCCGTCACAAATGGAAGCCAGCAGCGAAGCTATTTGGCTTTGATGATGGTGCTGCCCTACCACACTCCGACTGACAGACTGACTAAACAATTTTTTTTCATAGATAATCAATTTATTAGTCTTACATTTTTATTTGTTATTACTATCTAATGTATCTTTCTATGTATAGTTTATAGAATATGTGTGAACGTAATAAAAATGTGCATCAATGTAATCCCAGCATTAAGGTAGATATACAATATAAGCAAAAAATTTAAACATAGATCATACTCCTCAAACTGAACCACATTAGTTCAGCGAATTTTAAAAATAATTAGTTTTTTATTTTTTATTACACTTTTAAGTCTATTCGCAGAAGCAATGTAAAGCAAAATGCTTGATGTTTGTAGCGTGACAGGCGACGTCAGTTTTGTTCTAGGATAGCGTACATTGATGGCAGTATTTAATTTGTATGAAAAAAGGAAAATTCAAAGACTCCGTTTTTTTTAAAAGTCGCTCAACTAATGTTGTTCAGTATAACGAGGACGATCAATGTTTTAATTTTTTGCTCGTATTACAGACCACACCTGGTATTTTATAGGTCTGAGAATAGGATGTTACGAAGATGTTACGTAACTATTTTTCATAGTTCTACGCGAACTAAGTTGCGGGCAACAGCTAGTCAAGGAGTTTACTAAGACTGTTAACTAAGGCTGGTAATCAATGTTACCACACTGGCCACAGAACACATTCGCAAGTGTCAACTCGAGGAGAAAGCACGATTTACACGAAGTGATGGCCTCACGGGGCATATTTTGGTATGGAGTGCCCATTAACCGTGAGCCGCCCAGCAGTGGGCCCGCGCTTTGTGGACAAAAGGTCACCACCGTGACGCGAGCCTGCGCCCGCGCCGCCGCATTGTGGGTTCGATCCGCGCCCGGCTAGCACGCGATTATGTGAAAGGTGAGTTTTACCATCGTTACTACAATTTATCCTCACCGCTACCCGCGACTCCGTCCGTGTAATATATTTTTTTAATCTTTTATTTTAACGAGGCTTTAGTACACTAAATGTGACTATGCCAGCCTCATGGGGGGCCTCAGATACATGTTACACTCTCTTGTGCCGAAACCTAGTCTCTGGATGCAAAGGCTCGTCTGATGAACCTGTAAATCTGCATCGCTTCCTCTGAAAGTGGATGACTCAGAATCACATTTACACTTCCATTCGACAGATCCATACCATCCAGATACCTGCCTCTGGCGTGTGTAAAATTTGGTTACCGCTATCCCGCGGGAGCTATCCTATGTCCTTCACCGGTATTCAAACTGTCTGTATACCAAATTTCACCTAAATCTGTTCAGCGGTTTAGACCTGAGGGAAGTGACCGTTTTTGTATGCGAAATCTGTCATTTGATCGTAATTAAGTGACAGTTTTTCTAGGCGACATCTGTCATTTGATTGCGATCGCAAGCGTCAGAAACGTTAGGCAATACGGTCTCGGATGAAGTAACAAACAAACAGACTTACAAAATTTCGCGTATAATATTAGTGGGACTAGTGTTTAAGCGCGGCTTTACATGCGTAGGTAATTAGATACAGCAGTTGAATTGTGTTATAGATATTAAGCAACGGATAAATATAATTATATAGATAGATACATACTTAAATACATATTATACACCCAAGACCCGAGAACAAACATTCGTATTTTTCATAAAAATATCTGCCCGACACGGGAATCGAACCCGGGACCTCAAACTTCGTAGTCAGATTCTCTAACCACTAGGCAGGCCATCTGGTCGTCGTTGCATTATAAAATAACAGTGCAATAAAATAACAGTGCCAAAGTTCGTGACTTTATGCCGCCCAGCGGTTTTTATCCCTATCACTACAGGAAAAATAGCATGTTTTGGCGGCAAAACATGTACTACATCCTGAATGTAGGATCCCTAAATTTTGGTAGGACTCGGCAGATCGTCATTTCTAGTGTCAAGATAAAGTCTTAATTAAGACGTATAAATAAATAAATAAATAAATAAATAAATATCACGGGACAATTCACACAAATTGACCTAGCCCCAAAGTAAGCTTAGTAAAGCTTGTGTTATGGGTACTAAGCAACGGATAAACATACTAATATAGATAAATACATACTTAAATACATATTAAACATCCAAGACCCGAGAACAAACATTCGTATTCGTCATACAAATATTTGCCCCGGCCGGGATTCGAACCCGGGACCTCAGGCTTCGTAGTCAGGTTCTCTAATCGCTTGGCCATCCGGTCGTCAACAAAAACGCTCCGCCCCGCTCATGCTCATGCGCTTCGCTCGTGGTTCAATCCTAGAATCCTTCGCTTGCTCAGGTTTCAATATATGCACTCGCGCCAAACAGTCACTTTCCAGCCTTGCATAACAAATAACTATTATTTATTTGGGTCAAATCTTGCACCTTTGACCCACTTCCAGTAGTCCAATCGACTTGAAATTTGGTAAATTAATGTAAATCTGGTGACAATGCAATAATCACAAGTGACATCCTGGTAGTCCGGCCAGCATCATCTCCACAAGAAGGAACTCTTCAACTTTTTGGCATCGATTTGAAAATTATTCAAATGTAGTTTGGGTGACAATACAAGTACAGTCAACAAAAAGTACAGTCAGCAAAAAAAGCTTCTATTGCAGGTTAAATTAAAGTCTGTCTTAGAGAAAAAACAACTGATGATTTATTCCCTTTTTTTTGATATTTAGTATTTTTTTCTTTATTAATTTATTTAAATTTAAGTTTTAATTTATTTAATTTTGCTGTAATAATTTGTAATTTAGACATAATATATAATGTTAATTATTATAAAAATAAATAACATATTCGAATATCACTACAGAAAAAAAACTTTGTTAGTCAGTTTAATTTTTGAGTGCAAGTAGCATTTGACTACATCGCGGGTTCCATTGACAATTTCAATCTCGTTCGATTCGCAGCCTCGCAATATAATGTAACCTGCACTATTTTACTCACCTATAACAAGCGTATGCAAACGTCAGAATAGGGAGTAGCCCGTATCCGTCAAAATCAACAAAAAAAAAAAATCTATTTAGCATTCGACAATTGCACCACAGGTGTGAAACTTCGGCAGACGGTTCTGCTCCATATAACTTTGACAATACTGATCAATGGGTCCCGTTAGAAATCCGAAACGAGGGCTATTCAAGCCCATGTAGAATGCAATCAAATATAATGCAAATAGTCAGGTATTGACTCTATGGCTACTTTATTCAATGGGTGGGAAGCAACGGGATTATGATACTAATCGGAAATGGCTGTGGGAGTAGGTTCACCTTCAAGGCAATGTGAACTTAAAACTAGAAGTCTTGTAGTAGAAGATATTGTTATGACACGTCATTACTTTGTAAAATAACACAAAGTAACTTTTGTTTAGTTAAATTGTATTCCTTTTGGGAGTTTCCTTTTCTTGGCTCCCTATTAGGCTTGAGTCGGTCCTGAACTAAGAACTAAAAAGAATGAATTCCCATTGCGGACCGAAAATAACTAGTTCCCCGTAAACGATCTTAATCCGGTCTCGGTCCCGCTCCCGGTCCGCGTTCCTTAGCTTCGATCGGTTGGAGTTGGAGCTAAAACGGTATGGGAGCGAGCATTGGGAGCGGGAATGAGTGAGCGATAGATGATTGAACGAGGAAATGAATAAAGAGCGGAGCTAAATAAACTCGCTCCCCGATCTTAAACATTGTTTCGGTCGGAGCCGCTCCTCGGAGCTAAAGGAACTAAAGGAGCTAAAGGAACTAAAAGACCGAACTAGTTCATTTGACCGATTGACCGAGATCGGAGCGCTCCCTTTAAAGACCGAGCGGGCACAACTCTACTCCCTATAATTGTACTCATATAGATCCTAATTTTAATTTGAACTAACCTTTGTGCCATTAAAGTTACACTTAATGGAAGAGCGGTGTCTCTAGACAATACCTCGATAATACTTGAAAAGAGGCACCAACCTGCACATTGTTAAACTGTTTATGTTACTGAATAAAATATTATTTTTTTATTGGAGAAGATATAAATATGATTTTTACATTATAAGCTTTCAAAGTGAAATCTGTCCTCCAGTCTATAAGTCCAGCACTATACCGTTAAACCAACACATTGACATGAACATGCATGACAAAGCTGTCGAAATTACCGATCTCACTGCGCGTGATAATTTTACTAAAAAAATACACATTTTGCTAGACATAAGACCGGATTAGATCGTTTGTTGGCCCCAAAAGCTCCTACATGCTTGTTAAATGATATTGTAGCGGATAACTCACGTCTTAAATCGAGTTTAGCTCGAAATGTTTCGGGCTATTTCGTAGCCCTTATTCACAGGAGCATGCGACTCAGCGGCTGCCGCAACACGCGCACTGAGTGCCCCATCCTCCCTGCCCCCCTTGGCGTCGCTTTCAGTGCCAAATATGAGTTATTTTTTCATTGACACTCATTATTATTAGTAGTAGGTCATCGCACGAATTTGTAGCCGAATTTGCGAGGCCGTATTTACTTGTTGGCTAGATAATATTCACGGTCCGGCGCAGTTTCCGGCGGTTTCATCACTTCCGGCACCGGGACAATGGCCGTTGTCAAACATCGTTATTTACTGGTTATCAAAGCGTTAAGATCAATCACATAATACAGTGGCTTGTAAACCGCGCTGATACCATTAAGGTGACAAAAAAAGAAAGGATGTTCACACCGGTTAGTCCGGAAAATGTGCAGAAGCGCATAGAGAACCTTAACATTCATCATCATCATCATGTTAGCTGAAAGACGTCCACTGCTGGACATTGGCCCCCCTAACGCTCTCCACTCAGACCGGTCTTGTGCATCCCGCGATCTTAGCCAGGTCGTTGCTCCATCTTGTTGGAGGGCCTACCGACAGCTCATCTGCCGGTCCGCGGACGCCATTCGAGAACCTTTTGACCCCATCGGCCATCAGTCCTGCGAGCAATGTGCCCCGCCCACTGCATGTTATTTCACGTCACCGTATACAGTAACTGGTGACGTGCTGAATAACCAAATCACTGGTTTCACGTCAAGCGACAACAGGTGATTTTTGTAACGAGCTATTTTTACGGTGATGCCATTTCCAACTCAACGTTACAGACGTCACGAGTAGCAGAGAGTAAAATTATAACCTTAACTTTACACAACGTCAAAGAAACGATTCTTAGATTATGAAATTATTGACATTACACCGACACCGAAAAACGAAGCTTGTGATAAATAACGTTATAGTTCAATAGCTTGTAACAAATTACGTTAAATACTAGTTTCATTTCTAATTCAGTTACAGTGACTGTCACAGAATGCGTCACTGCAGGCGGTGAAAGAAACTGGTTACTAAAATTACTGGTTTTAGTGCTTAATCAGTGACATGACTTTTGATACCAGTTTCATTTCGTATCGCTCAAATCACGTAACGACCCACACCTATGGTATAAGCTTAACGCTCATGTCTGTCTGTCTGGCATCGTATAAGTGAGTGTTAGCTATGTTTAATTAAAATCTGTCCAACTGTCTTTGATTTATTTATTAAACTTTGATAGGCAACTGGGGTTTTTCAGCTTTTTACTCTAAGCTGGTTAGGTTATTTGTACATCATATACGTACACCTCAAATTAACAGATGACAAGGGAATAAGATGTACAATGGCGAATTTATCTCTTAAAGGGATCTCTCCCAGTTAGCTTTTGAAATGACTTTGTATTTTAATTATTATCTAGTCGAATGTATTGTTCCGTGTAATTTGTTAGTCGTTATTTTTTTTTTTTTTTTTTTTATTCGACTGGAAGGCAAACGAGCAAGTACGGTCTCCTGGTGGTAAGGTGGTTATTATAAAATTAAATATTTTTGGTTAAAATCTGTACCTATAGATATTACACTAAACAGCCGTTCGATCAAAGATTAACGTCCCATTGCATAGCAAAAGGCTAATTCAAAATAATGTCATTAATTCCAGAACGACACCAATGATGACGAGTTTCAAATTTTTTCTTTGCTGCCTGGTCCTCATACGAAATGCGTGCTCTATAGAGGTGCAGCATGGGTACGAAACCCATTCCGAGGTAAGTTTTTTTTTTTCATTTTTTTTTTCAATATAAAGTGTTTACAAGAAAATACTTAAAACTAAGACGCGCTACAGAAACCTGTTAAAGGTTTATATGAGACGCGAATGTACCGCACCGTTCACAGCATAATTTTAAAAATATATATCTATATGCTAAACATTACATATACTTTTTTTTTATAAAAGCAACAATATTTAATTTAGAAAAAGACAATAACATTAACATAACATCACACCTGCAATCACCCTTTGTCGTTTTTCCCTCCGATATAATGTTTTTTTTAAACTTGTTTACACGACTTTTTGTTTGTGAGGATACTGCTGTATGTGTCGTCAGGTAAGTTATTAAGTTAAATGTATCCATGTGTCGAATAGTGAACATCGGTCAGTCAGTTCCTCATTCACTGCCACCGACGCATATAAGCGTTTTCGGAATTTCGCCCAGTGCCGCTGACTTAATTATTTTACATTTTGAACGCACATGTGTGTCGGTGGCGCCTGTGGAAGTCAGGTAGCAGTGAATGCGCTAATGCGCGGGTTTTCGCGATGGTGTTCACTGTCTCTTTCTACCGGCGACATATACCGCGTGACAGAAAGTACGAGTAAGTAGTGATGAAAATAATTGTGATTCTGAGTAGGTTAGAGAATAAGGTCTCTGACTGAAGTGGTACAAATGTGAAAAATTGTGCGGGTGGCATCGTTTTTCATTTTTAAGAGTGTGTGTCTATCTGTCTATCCGTAGCACCGATTTGAATTTTTTTTATTTGAAAGCAGGTTTTTTAGCGATGGTTCTTAGACATGTTTCATCAAAATCGGTTCAGCCGTTTTTGAGATGTTGAACTTTGAAGTAACAAAGTCGGGGGTTCTCCAAATTTTTTTTGGTTGGTTTATGTATTTGATGTACCAAATTTTTACTGTTCCAAATAAAGATTTATTAAAAAAAAAGTGATACACCAGCTTTGCCATGCTTGGCCTGCTTGACAGAGTCTGAGGTCTGGGAGACGGGAAAACAACTGTCAATTATCAGTTTGCAAAAGAACTTTGGGCCTGTGTTAGTTTCGGGAACTGTTTTGCGGTTTTTTATTATGAAATAGGTTTTTCTTTTCCGTTACTGTGTGAATTACTAAGGCTTGAGATTGCGTGCTGCTTTGGTTTTAGTTGTAGTAGCCGATTTTTCCCATCCCATTTATTTGTCAGTATTAACCGTATTTTAAGTCAACGATTGCAATCTGCCTCTATAATTTTTTTCTATAATTGGTGTATTTTGTGTAGTAAATCATTTTCATAGTTTATACCTTTAAAAAAAAATTTAAAAGTCCATAAAATATTGTTTTTCAGGTGAATGTAGAAACTGACATGACCAGAGGTCGTCGAGGGGTGATCGAAGAGGAGAAGTTCTACAACATCCGCACAGAAAACCAAGCTGCACCCTGGATGCCAGGACCTCCTGAGGACCCCACCACGAAGATATCCATCACCAACGAAGAAGTGAAAGAAGTACTACCACTCTATCAAACCACAGAAAGAGTAACGGACAAACCTACCGGGAGAGGTGCGAGAGCTTCCAACGAAAACTGGATCAAATTGCCTTATCCAGGCCACGAAGAAAACGCCAGAGATGATATACTCACCCCACCGCAACCTTCTGGTGAACTAATTAACTCTCGCATGCCTAGAGTGAACTTCGTCACACAGAACAAGCCTCTAGAAGCTTCCGAGTCGAGGAACGATAAGGAATCTATACAGAGAGTGACAAGAACCGACGACGTTCGCGATATCCGAACAGATTTCGTCCGACCCGGTGAGGATGATCGCTCCAAGTTATACAAGCCTGTTTACCCACGACAGGCAGTATACTATCCTGAAGAATCGAGACGTCCATATTACGTTGACCGGTATTACCCCGCCGACGATTACTACCGACGCGACCCGTATTACGATCCCTATGACCGACGACGATACACCCCAGGATTCCCAGCATACGGCCCCAAAGTCGACCGTTATGACGAAATCAATGACAATTTCGTACCACGAAAACCTAAGCGTATAATCTACTACACACATTTACCCGAAGTTGTCAGAACTCCTCCTAGTGTAGACTTGAGATACAGGTACTCTGCAGATCCTTACAGGCGCTTTGATGATGACTATTACGCGAGAACTGGTAGGTACGACTATAGATTTCGGAACAAGTATCCCTATGCTCCATTGAGGAAGGAAGAAAGGAACTACAGGGATTTGGCAGGCGCTGGCACGGCGAATAAAGATAAAAAGGTTGAGGAAAAGGTAACACCGACCCCTATTCTTCCAGAGAAAGAAGATAAGTATAAGAAAGCGGCTGAATTTAACAGGAATGCGAATCGGAATCTGATCAATAGCCACCAGTATCACGATGGGGTAGTAGTGTCCTATAACGAGCCTGTGTCACACAAAGGATACCAAGATGTGGTGAGACCAGATGATTCGTACCTAAGATATGATGAGCCACTATTTCAGGGTGCTGTAGAAGATCCTTACCAAAGAAAATACTA
Source organism: Choristoneura rosaceana (assembly GCA_037349165.1). Classification (NCBI taxonomy): domain Eukaryota; kingdom Metazoa; phylum Arthropoda; class Insecta; order Lepidoptera; family Tortricidae; genus Choristoneura; species Choristoneura rosaceana. Next base: position 3,118,939 of record JAZBNJ010000002.1, read on the forward strand.
AGAAAACAGCAAGTGGAAGGCACAAACTTCTTTTAAATTATTGTAACAGTTTATTTTATCTTCTGCTTTCTTTTTAACCGATTGGTTTTGTATTTATTCATTTAAAGTCTACAATCATAAATATTAAGATAAAGCATGTAAATGCGATGCAGATTTTACGACTATCCGCGTAAGTTGTCGGTAATAAATGTAATTAAGAACGGTTTTGTATTAATTATTCGAAGGGAGTGCTCGCGACAAATTGTACGAGTAATAAATCGACCGTTTAAATTAAAACACGGGAGGGTGAAGATGAATTTCATTAAGAATTAATTAATGTCATTCTTAAACCGTTTTGTTTTTGGGCGAGAATAAAAAACATCTGCCGGGATGAGCGGCGACGCGTTTTCTTGAGGTAATTAAGCAATAAATTTTGTGGCTGGCAACATTTCGAGGTGGGGGCAATTACAGTGGGCGTTTAAGAAAATGGATGTTTCGGGACACGAGCACACCGCGAACTAATTAGAGTCGAGCTTAGAAAAAATCCTGCAACGTGACAGCTTGTAATCAAGGGGATAGATTTTAGCGTTTTTTTGTTTTTTAAACGTTGAGGCAGAAGTGGCGGATTAATGCGGCCGATAAATCGTCCGGTAATTAAATCTGTCGAGGGTTGAGGCCTTGAAATTGTAGCTTTAAATCATTGTGGGCTGACACAGTTTGCTACGATGTGATTGATGTCCTGGTTGCAGTTATTAAAACAAAGTTAATGAGATTATGAGGTAGTTAACTGGTCATTGTAATTGGGTCCCCTTTCGCTCGAAGAGGCTCCATAGAAGTAACTTAGGTTCCCGTTTTTAACCATAGTTAAAAGGAATACCAATATATTCTGATTAAAAAAAGCCAATTTGCAAAGACTAATTACTGAATTAATAATTGATAAGGATTTAATAACTTTACGTTAATTTGTATTCTTCTAGGATTAAGTACTTACTTTGACGTAACGTTACCATTACCACTCTAGTGCTCATACTATCTCTATGGATGAAATTACGTGGATTAAAGAACGACTAACCAACCAAACAAAACACCGCTGCTTTAGTGGGTTAGCGACATCACAAAAAAACATTTTCTTCAGGTTTTTTTTTTTAAATTATATCACTATTCAACTAAAAAAATGACACTGTCTTATGTATAATTAGTAGCGATTGCTTTAGTTCATTAATTTGTAAAGTCCAATTGCGTTAAATAGATTGAAGGATTGTCACTTAAAACCCGTCGGGGTTAAGTCGGATCGAATCTCATCGCAACAGACGCAACTATCCCTCCAATCAAAGTATACAAATACAGAATCCCCAGGCATTTTTGCGTGCAAATAGTACACGAACTATCCTCTGAATTAGTAATGTATCCACACGGGACTGACGGACCGAGGAATTATTTATGCGTCAGGGTGACCACGAGGTAAGGATGAGGGTAGACCTAGGATAGGATTTCACCGTGTATTGATATGGTTTAAATGTTGAAATACGAAGACGGCATAAAAATAATCAAGTGTGACTCTGATGAAAGATGTTGTAGAGCACAGGTTCCCAAATTTTTTCTCGTAGACCACATCCAAGTTTTTACTGGTTTTGGTAGACCTCCTGTTTTAGGAAATAAATAGTAGAAATAAATAGTTGTAATAATGTAGATTATTACTGTATTTCCTAAAACTCCCATTGTTTTTCACGGCAACTACAATGGCATTGTGGGCTTCAGTGGAATACCTAGTCTACATAGACCACTTTGGGAACCTCTGTTGTAGATGGTCATACCCATCAAAGATTTTTTTTTAATAGTAAAGGACGCTAGACAGCGAACTTAATCAAGTAGTTATAATGCTGAAAGTATCAAAACATCCATACTAATATTATAAATGCGAAAGTGTGTTTGTATGTTTGTGTGTTTGTATGTTTGTATGTTTGTCCCTCTTTCACGCCGTAACGGAGCGACGGATCGACGTGATTTTTGGCATAGAGATAGTTTATGGGCCCGAGAGTGACATAGGCTACTTTTTATCCCGAAAAAATGCATAGTTCCCGCGGGAACAGCGCGCGATAACCGAATTCCACGCGGGCGGAGCCGCGGGCAAAAGCTAGTATAATATAATTTGACCATTGTGTCGTCTACAAATTGGGACAAAAATACAGCGACATAATCGGGGCAGTTAAAATGCTTCTCAATTGCAATCAACACGACAAGAAATATAGTTTTATGCGTATTAATTAGCTTATAATATCATCAAATGGGTTTGGTTCCCAGCTATGTTTTTCTGAAATTCCTACGTTTATGGTATTTGAAAATATGTCTTACGGGAAAGTCGCAAAAAGCTAAATTTTAAAGTAAACTTTCTGAGGATGATAGTGAATTTTCGAAGCTTTAGGGCAACATGGTTACCTCGTTGATAAAAGCTATCTTACTTGGCGTCTGCATCCATAGCCACCCTATGAAAGGGTTGACAAACGCCCCGGGCTGCAGCCTGTCTTGAGTCGCCTCGGCTCCACTAATTGGGCCCTTGTTTGTGGTAACCGGATAAAGGATGTCCCATTAATATATAATATAGCGCTCGCTAAACAACTGCTTGAGGTTAAACAGGGTTTCTGTTTAAACTAGCTTTTGCTCGCGGCTTCGTCGCGTTACATTTGGGGTAACAAAGATTTAACTACTTTTTTTTTAGTTTTCGTGTTTTGTCTAATTTTTAGGAGGATTATAATATGTAACTAGCTGTTGCTCGCGACTCAATCCACGTAAAATTAGATCGCTATCCCACGGGAAGTAGGTTCATGGGATAAAAACTATCCTAGGTGCCCCGAGACTGAAACTATGTGCATGTATACCGAATTTCATCTAAATGAGCTTAAGGTGAAAAGATAACAAACAAACAAACAGACTTACAAGATTTCCCATTTATAATGTTAGTGCTGGATCATAGATAGACAGACGTTATTTTAGACAAATAGTATTGCAAATTGATTAATCTAATAACTGAGAAAAGTTCATAACAATCGACATTGTCATTTCAAAGTTCCATTAAGAAAAACGGCTGAACTAATTTTTATCATGCATAGCTAAGAACCACTAAGAAACTCGCTTCACGTTGAAAAAAAACCATCTAAATCGGTGCATCCGTTTGAGAGTAACAATGCCACAGACAGATTGACATTTGCCGAAACTAGGACCTTTCACTAACTATAAATATTAATACCTATCTACTCTACATCCATCCATCCACACTAATATTATAAATGCGAAAGTGTGTTTGTATGCTTGTGTGTTTGTATGTTTGTCCGTCTTTCACGCCGTAACGGAGCGACGGATCGACGTGATTTTTGGCATAGAGATAGTTTATGGGCCCGAGAGTGACATAGGTTACTTTTTATTCCGGAAAAATGCACAATTCCCGTGGGAACAGCGCGCGATAACCGAATACCACGCGGGCGGAGCCGCGGGCAAAAGCTAGTCTGTTAATAATCATCAAAGTTAGCAAAACTGGGGGTTATATGTGTAGCTATTATATTAGTTTAAAACGACGTAACAGTTCCCAAGTGGGTCCTTTGCAATTTAATTAAGTCGTGGACTAAGATAATCCGTGAATTACCGTTGGTTACGAGTATATAGTGTGTCACCGGCAGCCAGGCTTTTTTTAAGGGAGGTATTGTATTGTATTGTATTGTATTGTATTGTATTGTAAAACTCTTTATTGTATATAAAAACACATGATATTTAATAACAGAAAACAGGATAATAAGATGTACAAAGGCGAACTTATCCCTTAAAGGGTTCTCTTCCAGTTAAGCTTTGAACGTTTGACAGGATATCAGACACAAGAGTAGACACTACAAGTACAATGAAAAGGTCAAAGAACACAAATTTAAATTACTTGAGGTTTAAGTAACGTAAGCACCTGTTTATGTAACTCAAACTATAACATGTAATAATCAAAGTATCTGTCGGCTGTCATATAAAATAATAATAATAATAATAATAATAATATCATGGGACACTTGACACCAATTGACCTAGTCCCAAACTAAGCGAAGCTTGTATTATGGACACTAGGCAACGGATAAACATACTTATATAGATAAATACATACTTAAATACATATTAAACATCCAAGACCCGAGAACAAACATTCGTATTATTCATACAAATATCTGCCCCGGCCGGGATTCGAACCCGGGACCTCAAGCTTCGTAGTCAGGTTCTCTAACCACTAGGCCATCCGGTCGTCAAATATCCTCCTAAGTCCTCGCGTACTTTATAAAGGACTAATTAACACTAAGAATAACGGCCGAATGTACTTTATAAAGTACAAATTGTTCATTGAATAAAGAATTCTAAGAATTTTGAACAAATGTCCAAAATAACAAAGCAGGTCAAGCACGTTCAGGTCTTTAACGCTAAGTTTGTTAAAATGTCAGGACTCAGGAGGATAATTACTTATACACTTACTTGTCAATTTATTTTGCTGTACATTGCTGGCAATGATAATTTTATTAGAAAGCTATAAAGTCTGAATTTTAGGTTACTAATTAAAACGTTACCTACTTTACAAAAAGGCCTGGCTGCCGGTAACACTCTGTATAAGTACTAGGTAAATGAATACAGATGTACCTAGCGCCATAAACGCTAGCAGCGCTGATTTTCTATAAATAAACCACTTACCTTCACGTAAATAAAAATAGGTTAAATTAAATTATAAGAGACCAAGAAATACCCACATTATATTTTTTTCCTAACATAGTGATATTCATCTAATGGTCAGGAGATCCCAAAGGCTACATATAAACTGCCTGTAACAGGCACACAGGCTCGCATTATTATTAAGTGACTTGACATCACGACAACATTTACATGCCGATAACAATTTGCCGAATTGCTTTTACGACGTGAGAGAAGGGGTGGCATTAGGGTTGCCACGTCTATAACGCCTGGAAATATAAAAAAATTAGGCTTAGTGGTTTGACCTATCGCCTCACAAACAGAGGGTCGTGGGTTCAAAACGCGGCACGCACCTCTGTGTTTTTCGAAATTCATGTGCGGAATTATATTTGAAATTTACCACGGGCTTTGCGATGAAGGAAAACATTGTGAGGAAACCTGCACAAACCTGCGAAGTAATTCAATGGTGCGTGTGAAGTTCCCAATTCGCACTAGGTCCGCGTGGGAATTATGGCCCGAGCCGTCTTGTTCTGAGAGGAGGCCTGTGCCCAGCAGTGGGACGTATATAGGCTGGGCTGGAATAATAATTACCTATCACGGGACAATTGACACTAGGTAATCAAGTGGGTCTCCTGATGGTAAGAGATTGCCACCGTCCATAGACACCTGCAACACCAGGGGTACGAGGTAAGACAGCAAAACTTTCCAATTTTCAATATAAACAAGGGTCCGCCAACCATCACTCAAGGCCGGTATTTAATTAACCCTGCGACAGCCCTGGCTTTAAATTCCGGTGTCAAGGGTCCTGCAAATTGATAATTTCCACCGTTATACTGTAATACAGAAACGTCCCATCGCTTATTCATTAAACGTCCACTACCAGGGACACACTGTAATAACAGCGTATCTACACTTGGAACGACATATGAAAATTAAACTTTAAAATCTGACGAATTAGATCTAAAATATAAAATATCCAAGGAGTCCGATATAAGAGCTTCTCCTATTAATATTTACATGGTTTGTCGTGGCTATTAATATGTTGTGATTGTAAAAGGGCGTAAGTGCTTTGTAGTTTAAGTGAACATACGACGTTTTGGTTTCGCGGTTAGCGTGGATAATGTTTGGATAGGGATAAAGTTTTGACATGATACCGACCCGTTTGAATAGTTCACGACCTTCGACTTTGGGTTGAGATAGTTATGCGTATGTATTTAGTAATAGCTGCAGTATTTAGATTAAAATGTTATCAAGTTTATAATGTAAAGAAGACCACATGTTAAGTTATTTGGATAATTTGTAAGTGGAGATTTTTCTTCGAAAATAAATAAATATTATGGGACATTTTGACACCTTGGTTGATATTTTGCCATATACGGGTTACTTAAATCTTGGAAGTTTAATTTAATCCATTTCTAGGAGTAGAATTGAGCTAAACTTTGATATAAATATGTAAGTTGTATGGCGATGGAAGTCATCTCAGCCTACTTATATACTTCCCTCTGCTGATGGGCACAGCCTTCCATTATAAATGCGAAAGTGTGTTTGTATGTTTGTCCGTCTTTCACGCCGTAACGGAGCGAGAGCCGAGAACGTATCGACATGATTTTTGGCATAGAGATAGTTTATGGGCCCGTGAGTGACATATTGAATTACCGGAGATGTCCGTTACAAAATTCGAAATATATATTTTTTTTTTTCCACTGGAAGGCAAACGAATTTTGGCTATTGGTGTTTTCACTAGATTACGTTATAAAATAAAAATGTCTGTCATGACTGTATCCGACAGAATAGCATTAGAAATGACTGTGTTATCTCAATTTGTGTTACTTGGGCGTAACACAGCAGCCATGTCTTACGCTGCGCTTGCCGATCCGCGGTCTCCACTCGAGAACCTTTCGGTCCGGATGACCATCTGTTCTCCGTGCTATATGGCCTGCTCGAGACTGGCCGAAAGTATAACGACTTAAAAATAAGATGCCTTGTCCCCTCGCAGCGCGCCAGTTCAAAGGATCAAAAACAGCCAAGATCTATTACCACAAAACTTAACACTTCCCGCGATACGATCTTGATCTGCGCGATATAATAAAAGTATTGGCTATAAAGACAATTGATACGTTATGTACCGGATTTATGCCCGACCGATGCGCTGGCGCAACACGGCGCGTAATGTAACGCGGAGTGATCGCCTGTAATGCGTGTATGGTGGAGATTATTGCAGTTGCCCGGTTCGCAAGGCTGTTGGCTCTACTTGGGGCCGTATTGTTTAATGTGCGGGCGCTCGTGATCGCATTCTCATCATCTTTTTCTGCTGTCGTGCTTTAGGGGATCCATTTGAGCAGTATCAGGCTAAGCAGCGTGCACTTAAGCTTAACCAAGGCTGCTTGCATGGCTCCTTTGAGAGCGCTAACCCGATAAAAAAAATCCATGGAACAATTGACACCAATTGACGTAGTGCTAGGCAACGGATAAACATATGTAGGTTATATATGGATAAATACGAGTAATACTTACTTCAATACATATTAAGAATAGACGCGAATAAACACTCGTATTCGTAGTGTCGAGCTGGGGGCGCAGCTGGTGCGTCTGCACGTCCCGCCTCTCACAAAATTTAACTTCAGGCCTCGAGACCACCCTCTGCTGGCACTGCCAGCGGCGCGCACCGCCGCTCGCAAGCAGTCACCGCTGGTCCGAGCGCTGCGCTACGTCAATGCCCTCCTAGCATCGGCGCCCCAGTGTGATGTATTGGCTGGTTGTTGGAGAAGAGTGTGTGATGAATGTTTGAAGTTCTGTGAGATGATGGATGCACTTCCGTCCTCATGTTATTCTTAATTTGTTATTATTATTGTTATTACTTAATTGCTTTTTTTTTGTCTTACTCAGTGCTTTGGTTTCAACTGTAACGCTATGTAAGTTTTTACAAATAAATAAATAAATAATAAATTATTCGTATAAATATCTGCCCCGACCGGGGATCGAACCCTCGACCTCAAGGTGCTCTAACTACTTGGCTATTTGATCGTCAAATATTGTTGGCGTTATTAATTATTGCAACAATTTCGTATGTAAAAGTTCTGTTCCTTTTTTCGCCTTCTGCTGTCTTATGTCGTACTAAATGTGTCAGTATCAGTCTCTTCGCTAGTCATACCGTAATTTTGGTCCAAACCATCGTTTGCCCGAATTTTTTTCCCACTGAAAACTTATATTTTTCTAAAAATTTTAAATGGTCATCCTATAGAAAATTATGGTTATGTTAGGTTTATTTTATAAGAATTCTATAGATAAACCGCCTAACTGAGTCCTCGCCTGCGCGGTACAGGGGCGCGGGGGTAGGACGAGAAAGGGGAGTGAAGGCGGTGCGGGCGGCGAGCGTGAATAACGAGATACACAAGTGGCGAAACGTGCACTAGACAGTTCTAAAGATATGTGACGTCATGTTGGTTAACGAATGGTTTTTTTCTGATTGCGGCAGAAGGAGGGTTTTGAGTTATAGTTAAAACTAATTTTCTTGACCGAATCGAGTAAGGTACTGGTAGGAAGTTCCGGACAAGATAAAGAATTTGGACTATACGACACAATACTACAATAATATGTACCTATGTCTATTTTTTGAAAGTCGTTTTTTTTCATTCAACTTAAAATTGCTGTTTTATTATATAATTACCTAAGAACGATACAAATGGTTGAAACATCGATAAACTATGTATTTATGTCCGAAGATAAATCGACTCATCTTATCTCGTGTGTACCTCTCACAAAGCGTCCGTAGCCATTAGCACTTGCGATCGCTAGCCGCGGCGCGACCGGAATGAGCTGTGCGCTAAGAAGCGCCTGCCGCTCGCACCTCTTTCAGTCCCCTTTGTCGTCCTACCCCCGCGCCCCTGTGCCGCGCAGGCGAGGACTCAGTTACGCGGTTTGCCTATAAACAATCATTGGATTCAGAGAAAAAAAGAGTTATGAAAAACGATCGCTCTGACATGCATGTGCAGGTGGTAGGACCTTGTGCAAGGTCCGCCCGGATTGCTACCACCATCTTGCTCGCTAATCCTGCCGTGAAGCAGCAGTGCTTGCACTGTTGTGTTTCGGCGCGGAGAGTAAAACCGCCGGTGAAATTACTGGCACTTGAGGTATTCCAACTTAGGCCTCTAAGTTGGCAACGCATCTGCAATACCCCTGGTGTTGCAAATGTTTATGGGCGGTGGAGATTTCTTACCACCAGGAGACCCACTTGCTCGTTTGCCTTCCAGTCAAATAAAAAAAAAAACATTTGGACGTTCAATAAGTATGCGAGGCAATATGGACCCGTGTCAGTGAAATGAATTCCAGTAGAGCATCTTTAGTGGCGAACGGCGCCCGCGCGGTCCCACGGAGCGCCTGCTTTATAGTCGTGTCGTATCGGTTAATGGCCGCGCTCTTTGTCGCGCCGCCGATGGCGCGAGCATGTCGCGTGTCGTCGACGCGTCGTGGTCGTGTCGGAAGGTAGATCTGGAACGACTGTTAAATTGGTAGGAATGAAGGGTCATTAAACCCGTAAATCAATCATGCCAACTGGATTATGTTAAGGTAAGTAAGGTGAGGTAGATAAACTTACCCAAAGACTACAGTATATATAGGGAGAACTTACCTACCTAGGTAAGGTAAGTAATTCGAAGTTTTTACATATAAAATAAGTAATTGTAAAAAAAAAACAAAATAAATCCGGTCGTTATTAGTTCTTCGAGTGATATGGCCTGCCCATTGCTACTTCGACCATGTTGCATATTCTTCAAGCTATGTCGGTTACGTTAGTTTATCGGTGAATTATTGTTTTCCGGATTCTATCACGCAAAGAGACTCCGAGAATATGTAGTTTCCTGCAAAGCTCGTTGCGTGACTTTTGAGCCCTTCCTGGAGGCCAACAGTTACAAACCACGTCTCAGACTCAGCAATCAACACGTAAAATTAAAATAAAAGCTTGTATGTACCTATCTACTATGTTGCAGGTGGTAGGACCTGGTGCAAGGTCCGCCCGGATTTCTACCGCCATCCTGCTCACTAATCCTGCCGTGAAGCAGCAGTGCTTGCATTGTTGTTTCGGCGTGGAGAGGAAGACAGCCAGTGAAATTACTGGCACTTGAGGTATCCCATCTTAGGCCTCTAGGTTGCAGATGTGTATGGGCGGTGGTGATCTCTTGCCAACAGGAGACCCACTTGTTTGCTCGTTTGCCATCGAGTCGAATAAAAAAAAAATCTACCATCATGCCTCAATCGAATCATCATGACTCTCGTAGAACTAAAGTCATCGACATAACTCGAAGACCGAAAGTTGAAGTAGCAATGGGCGGACCACATTGCTTGGAACTGCTGCGGAACCAATAAACGCTGCGGGAGAAAAGTCCTCGAGTGGCGACCACGAACCGGAAGACGAAATGGCAGGTTCCCACTCGCTGATGGACTGCGACGTCGTGAGGGTTGCTGGAAGCCGGTGGATGCAAGTGGCGTCCCTTGTGGCGGTCTAAGGCCTTTGTTGTTGATGATGATGGTGATGATGATGAGTCAGTCCGATAATCCTACATAAAATATGTAAATTTCCGAATAATGTGTCATCATAATAATAAACAACTAACAAAGTAAGGCATGCAAATGATTTCTGAATACGCGACAAGATTCTTCTTAGAAACCAAATAACTTCTTTGTGAGGTCAGATGCCCAGAGAATGGAGTGTCACATAAAATATAATGAGCGATATGAAATATGGGACCAAGGCGTGTATTCGATGCCAATAAAGTAATATGATAGCGAGCCAGAATTTGGAATCGCTTACTGACATCTATATATCTATCTGTCTGAAACGACTCCAATGGTTTGGATTGATGAAATTTAGTATGTAGGGGTTTTCGGGGATAAAAAATCGATCTAGTAGCTTGGCCTTAAACTGGTGAAAAATACAGACACACACACACACACACACACACACACAAGGATCTCGCCTATATTCCCAAATGGGGTAGGCAGAGCACACGAAACGTTACCGTTTCGGATTCACTTTCAGCAATTTTAGGTTTTAGGTACTTAAGTTTGGCAAAACCGGAACAATAGTGACAGATGAAAAACAACTGGTTTAAATTAATCAATCATAGACGACTTCATAAATAGAACATTTTTATTTACTTCAATTCCATCATTAGAATAATGCGTTTGCTAAATATATATGAAAAATCATCATCACTTAGAATGTGCTGAATAAAGCCCCGCGCCTTGCCAACTTCTGAGAAATTTACAATGTCGCTTAAATTATTGAGGAGGACTTCGATTCTGTTTTTTTTTTTCACAATAATTATTTTATTGAGGCACGGGTAGGTATCGTTCGAGACAAAGCCTTGTGGTCATCTATGGAAAATATTTCTTCTTCGGCAAAGGGATTGTGTGGAAGATATTAAAATGTACTTACAATTAGTAAGCTTTAGTAAAAGAAAATGTTTTTAATGTAAGCTCAATGGCTTCACTAATTTTGCAGACTGTTTGTTGACTGACATTATTTATTTATTTAAGGAGAACCAACAGCTAAAAACAATATATGTAGTAGGAATAACAACACAGAGCCAATTACAGGATCCCACAGATAGCTATACTTAGCTATAGCTATATAATAAACTATACACATGTGTAAATTTCAAATTACGAGTTCAAACACTAAAAGTGTGCGAAATCCGACTTGCATCATTTGACCTCAAGAAACATATATTGCAAGTTCATCATCATCATCATCATCTCAGCCGTAGGACGTCCACTGTTGGACATAGGCCTCCCCCATAGACCTCCAGTTGCTTCAATATTGCAAGTTAAAATAAAGCAAAACAACTTTCTGTTAACAATTTCATTTAATTATGTTCTTTTTTTGACTGCACCTGTATTGTGATCGTGAACGTATATAAGTAGGTAGGTGGGTTATGTTACATTTCAAAGAAATATTGGGAGTGGGTCAAAATGAACTTGCAAGATTCAAGAACAGCAGCAACAAATGAACGAATAAAATAAAAGCTTGTAAAAACAAGTTTCAAATGACAGATTCAACTTTTAACATATTTCATCAGGCTAATTTACGCATAGAATTTCAGATACTTCATCCACCATAACCTCTCATATTTCATTTTTTAGATTTTTTTTACCGTACATCGGCGAAACCTACTGACACTGGCAAATTGTCCTTCAATGGACAGAGCCATATTTTATTAATAATAATAATTCATACTAATATTATAAATGCGAAAGTGTGTGTGTTTGTACGTTTGTCCATCTTTCACGCCGTAACGGAGCGACGGATCGACGTGATTTTTGGCATAGAGATAGTTTATGGTCCCGAGAGTGACATAGGCTATTTTTTATCCCGGAAAAATGCACAGTTCCCAAGGGCCCCCAAAAGCGCACGATAACCTAACCTAACCCAACCTAACTTTATAAAGGGACCTACCAAAGTGTACTACAATCGTTCTATCTCGGAACTTATCGTCAAACATTTCCAAAACACGTGTAAACCCTACCGGACTTAACCCTTTGCAAGGCTCGTGCTCAAAAACTTCCTTCTCAAAAAGTTCTGCTCAAAAACTTCTAAGATAAAGTAAAACCTGCAAAGCTCGTGCTAGGGTGGCAATAAATATCCCGATTCCGGGAGTTTCGTATCGGTCGCTGATAAAAGTCCTTTCGGTCGACCGACTTGCGATGGGTAGGGATGAGCTAACGGAACCTATTTTCTCGATGTAAAATGAAAAAAAAAAAACACGCAGATTCCTCACTCTGCTATATTGGGACAGTGGTCCGTTTTACTCGTATCTGAACATTTATTACCATAAGAGAAAAAAAAAGTATAATATCAAAAAAAAAATATTGCAGTCTTGGCAATGTAGAATTCAGTTATCGCTATCCCGCGGGGACTATTTATTTATCTGACCTTAGTTTATTTTACCTGGGATAAAAAGTAGCTGTATTATTCTAGGCCACAAATCAGCCGTTTTTAAATGATCGATAAACAAATATCCAAACATGCAAACTGACACATTTGTAGTATTAATAGTAAATAGGATAAGAGGATGAAGCTCATAAAAGAAAAAAAACAGGACAATACGGATATATATTTAAATAAAGGCGAACCGAAAGTGACAAGGGAACGAGTATTGCTACGTGAAAATAGTAGTTACTTAAACCTTTGTTTTGACAAACAATGAAATTAGCAGTTTAACGAAAAATGTTTGAACTGCATAGTCAATGTCTACATCTACATAAAATTGTCATTTCAAAAAATTTATCGACATCGATAACATCCATTCAATGCTCCAATTACATCCCTAATCCTTTAGTGTTCACGGCACGTCCCGAACAGCGTCTGTTTTCTTTTTAATTACCTCCAATAAATAGCCTTCTAGTGCAGGGACCCACGTAGAGAGTTGACGATGATGCTGTCTTGCTCATACTTGATTGGTGTGAGCGAGAGAACATCTTTTTCTGGGAAATTACAGGCTGTTTTGATTTGCGAGGTGTTGACGCTCTGTGACTGTTAATGTTGCCAGCAAACTTACTTAGGGCAGTATTGGTTGTCGCGGGGAAGTTTCGGAATAAGATGAAAGCGGGGAATCGGATAAATAAGATAGGACTACACATTCAATAAGTATATAAAATGGCTAAAACTTACAATCCAGTCACACATTGACACTATCTTGTAGTCTGCGTTGTACTTATACCCTTTGGTAAGTTAACAAAAAATTAACCGACTCCAAAAACCATGTAAATATTTCCTACCAGTTTCAAGTCTCACGAGTATCAGCTAGCAGAAGTGATAGAAGCCCAATACATAGAATGTAGTATTGTGTGAAGGTAGATAGATGACTATAGGTCCACTTCTGCTGGTTCGTGCTGAGGCACTAACTTCAAACTGTTAAAAAAATATTTTATTTGTCTTGAAATCGACCTTTTTTTTCTACATATCAAATCAACTTCACAAAATGTTTACAACAATCCGCTTTCCCCATGACGTAAATTAAGTAATATATTATAATCAGACCCGCGTACCACATACGTTATAAGCGCTACAATTCAAAATTTACACTTTTCGTATGAGAAGCTAACAAATTAACAATCATGTCGATTTGTAGCACTTATTTTTTGTGGTACAGGGGGCAGATCTTTATGACAAAACATTTGCAATGGCATTACAATAGGCGCACTTAACCTTTACAATTCAGTATTACCTCATTTTACTTTTTTTATCAGTCTCCTGCCTGTACTAAAACCGCTCTTCAAATCAAATAACTCCCTCTAGCTGTTGGTTAAATTTTTCACATCGGCCATTTGGGCCATTTGGTGCCACTCGGTGCCATTACATGCTATAAAATAGCGACTCAATGTAAATCACATAACGCACTTCCGCGGTTGCGGTGGCTCGTTGAAATAAAACACGGGACGTGCGCGAGAGGGGATCGTTTTTTAAGGGTTCTGTTTGTGAAACTCTTCGATCAACAGTGAAACTACGCCCGTGGCTTTGCCGTCATTGTACCTATCTTAAAAGGTGCTGTGCTGGGATTATACTCGCTAAATGTCGGGGTTAAAAGTACGTTCACCTTCTTATACCAGGTGCAGAAACCCGATTTTAAAATACTTTCAAAGTTTTTTTTCTGTCCAACGCAACGAGTCGAATGCTTCCTTGCAAGATTAAATTAAACCTTGTTGTTATACAGACAAGATTCAAAATATTCCTATCAAGACGAATAAGATATAATTTTGCATTTTGGAAATACATTCGATTCGTTCGACATTCGAGTTCGAAGTAGTTGTACGAATACTTACTTTTAAGGGACAGTATACTATACTTAATGGAAAAATACTTTCAAGTCTTGCAAGTATATCGGGTTGGTACCTGGTTGGTATACTTGCAAGTAAATACCTGGTATCAACCATCTGTAAGGTGCTGATAAACTGAGAATTCACTTGTAATGTGCATTCTAGCGAATGCTACACATGTAAAGGTGGGTACTGACCAACGTTACGAAGTGTAATGTAACATGTTACACAGCGAGCATTCGTGCAGTCAGTACGTAGTGTTACGGGGAAACCAGCGACCAACCAGCTCATTGCTCGCTTTGAGTCCTCCACCTGGCTGTTGGTTTTTGGCGAATCCTTTGATTGTTACGCGGCTCAGTCAGTATGCTGTAACAAGTCGGCCATCTTGACTGAGAGTGGCTGGCGAATATGGAGCACAAGTTTTCACGAGCAACATTACGCCGATTTTTAGAACACAGCGAACATGCTCAATGCGAATGTACATTACACCTCGTAACGATGGTCAACATCAAGATATAACACGCATTGACAATAAATGAATCTGAATCTGGCAATAAATGGATTGAATGGATTTGAATTTGAATTTGACAAGCTTTGATTTGTAAAATAAATAAAATGTAGAGAAATACCATGTCATGTGGATTGTATTGCAGCGCCACGTTTTTGGTACCTATAGGGGTCACGCCGCAGGTACCCTAAAAAGCAAAGTGTCCCATGAAAATGCCAGAGCCGTATTTGGCGGCCGTTTGTAATTCCGGAGCAATCTCAACGACTCCCAAGGCGGGGCCGGGGGCTTGTTTTATTGATATTTTAGCGGCCGAATGATTTGGAAGCCCTGAACGGCACTCCTGGGGCACAGTTACTATTGATGGCCCTGAAACCGTTACCTGGAGAAGTCGAAGTTCCAAAATTGTGCCTTCAAAGTGCAGTCCGCTCTAATAAATTGTTGCCCTGTGAGGTAGGTATGCGTATTATTTATGTATTTAGGCAGCTAGGGCTATAAAATTTATACAACTGTTTATCGACTGTGGTGGCCTAGTGGTTTGACCAGTGACCTCTCAAGCAGCGGATCGTGGATTCGAACCCCGGCTCGCAATTTTAAGTTTTTCGAAATTCGTGTGCGAAATTGCATTTGAAATTTACCACGAGCTTAACGGTGAAGGAAAACATCGAAAGGAAACTTTCACATGTACCTGCGAAGCAATTCAATGGTGTGCGAAGCTCCCAATTCGCATTGGGCCCGAGTAGGAACTACGGCCCAAGCCCTCTCATTCTAAGAGGCAGTCTGTGATCAGCAGCGGGACGTAGGTAGGCTGGCATCATGATGATGATGATGATGAGGGAACCACTCCGGCTCATCATATTTTATTTGATTCATCATCATCATCATCATCTCAGCCTATATACGTCCCACTGCTGGGCACAGGCCTCCTCTCGGAATGAGAGGGCTTGGGCCATAGTTCCCACGGGGGCCCAGTGCGGATTGGGAACTTCACACGCACCATTGAATTGCTTCGCAGGTTTGTGCAGGTTTCCTCACGATGTTTTCCTTCACCGCAAAGCCCGTGGTAAATTTCGCACATGAATTTCGAAAAACTCAGAGGTGCGAGCCGGGATTTGAACCCACGACCCTCTGCTTGAGAGGCGATAGGTCAAACCACTAGGTCACCACGGCTTTTATTTGATTGAAAAAAGAAAAACAAGTCTCCAATACTTTCTACTAGTATTGTTATTATAACTTTACTATCGACGTATCGATGTACTTTTGTGACGAGAAAATAAATGAATATTATTGTTTCTGATAACCTAACTGACAGACTAATTATTAATAGAATTGTTAGAACGTTAGCTTATGTCTTTTTTAATCAATAAATTAATTTTTAGTTTGTTGCGGTTCATAACATAAACTTTTTTGTTCATGGCTGTTGACATTGGTTATAGACGAAGATTTTACTTTATGCAGTAGAGCAATACATGTCATTTTATGTACCCTAGATCAAGCATATTTTTACGAGTATGAGAAGTGAAATCTAAATTTGCATTACTTACCATATTTACCATCATCTCATATGTACGAGTAAGTCAAGTCAACCATTTAGCATTTTTCACACGTCTTAAACTGCTTGTTTTTTACTGTCGCTAAGCAAACAGCCAGTAAAGATGGCAACCCAGCATTCCTCTATAATATTTTGCAAACAATACCGTCCGCAAAAAGGGCAAAAGCGAATGCGACATGCGCTTCAACTGATATCGGAAACGTTGTAAATCGTAATTCGATAACGCAACCACTATCTCCTACATTATTGTCACCTGGCGATTGTTTCGAATCACCACTATCCATTGCGTGTTCAGTATTACCGTTGAAAAAATGTGGTAAGTAAACCAAGCAGTGTGTGCTGCAATTGGCAAAAGGAATGATCGTATGGTTTGGAATGGGATTTGAGAGTTATTTTTATGGTACAGTAAATTGTGGTGAGCGAATGAAGTAACGTCGTTGTTAAATTAATGTTGAACGTTTACAAGATGTTTAAGTAATTAATTTAGACATTACCGACACCGACGCCGTTTTAATCGTAACAGGTAAAAAATATTGATTTTCAAAAAAATGACAAAATTGGTTTTCCCCACTTAAGTTTAATAAGAAAAAACTGATTTATACCTTAAAAATGTAATCCAAACTAATATTCAGTTATTGGTTGGATTAGTTTGACTGTACAACCCTGAAAAGGTTTTTTATGGGAATTTTTGATTCGGATTATGTGTTGCCAATTTGAACATCGATGAATGCAAATTCCCAAAGGTTCACAGTTTGCGGCGCACTTAATACAGCGAGACTAGACTACTACGAAATTCAAAAATCGAAGATCGTGTCGTTCCGTCCCTCTGATACTTATACTATTTAATACGAGAATGAGAGGAACGGTACGATACGAATTTCGATCGATTCTGCAGTGGGCCTAGCTGCATGGCTAAAGATTTCGTCACGACGCCATTGTAGCTAAGGAGCCTAGCTAGTAAGTTGAGCTAAAGTGCGATAGCTAGCAACGGCATGGCACAGTGCCAATTTAACCAGGTTGCCTAAGTTTCCTGGTGAACAGGAACAGCGATGCCCTTGGGTGTTTAGTGCTTACCAGGGTGCCAATAGAGCGCCGCGGATGGCCGCGGTGTCCGCGGTCTGTCACCATTTGGACATTCCTGGGTCAATATGTGGAAATATTTCTCGGCCATAAAACTCTATTATTACTGACAGGAGCATGTAGTGCCTACCTAGGTTTGATCTATGGCTATGGAGGTATGTAACCATGAAAAGGCATTGAGTTCCAGCCCAAACTCACACCTTTAAGTACCTTATCTAAGATTAAGTGAAAGTCTATATATTTCAAACGAAAACACAAGCTGAAACATGGATGCACAGAAAAACCAGAAAAATAGACCAGCGCTGGGAATCGAACCCAGGTCCTCAGTAATCCGTGCTGCGTGTTATTCCCCTACACCACCGCTGGACAGGAGAATAGACACGAATTTCTTCTATGCACACCAATATTTCAACGTGCATTCTTTTCTTAGTCACTTTAGCACCGATACTAACGCCGTCTATGTTATGTACTAGTATCTCATCGAGATACATTAAACACTCCCCTCGGAACTATCCGCTCAAAAGGGACAAGAGATGTCGCTATTAAATTAAAAAGTCTCGGGCATAAAATTATATTAAAATATTACATTATTGACGCACTATAGTTCCCCGAACGTGCCCCGGTATTGTCACCGCGCGCAAAGCTATCGCCGCTGAGTGCCCATCCTTGTCGGGCGGCGCGCGCGCCGATTTACGCGCCCGCTAGCCCGTACATTAGACTGATAGACATTTGTTTTGCTCAGATTCTGTACGATAGTCTACGTGTTTCTTTGCGATATTCGCAGATACGGAAGTAGCTTCATAATTTCTGGGTAGATATGCAATAATAGTGAAGTAATTTCCCTACTCGTATTTACCGCCATTTGTAATATCTAGACATGCTTCATGTAAGTACATTATATTAGACGACCAGATGGCCTAGTGGTTAGAGACCCTGACTACGAAGCTTGAGGTCCCGGGTTCGATTCCCGTGTCGAGGCAGATATTTGTGTGAAAAATACGAATGTTTGTTCTCGGGTCTTGGGTGTTTAATGTATTTAAGTATATATCTATCTATATAATTATATAAACATAATTATGTTTATCCGTTGCTTAGTACCCATAACATCAGCTTTGCTAAGCTTACTTTGGGACTAGGTGAATTGGTGTGAATTGTCCCGTGATATCTATTTATTTATTTATTAATACAATTCTTGAAATGCTCGGAAGCTGATCTAACAATTTCGACGAAATTTGCCATGAGTGAGGCACCCACAGTACTACATTCAAACACACATTATGATACATGCACCATTATAAATATTGAAGCTGTCTAGGTGTTTAAAATACTTGAATATGCACATGCGAGATTGAAACTACCAAGGACAATGGGGTCGTGTTCAGTTATTTTGTGAACCCGGCTGGTCGGCTCCATTTAATGGCAACTGTACATAATTATGGATAGTCTTCCTCCAAATCTTTTCCTTTTTTTATATTTCTTAGTGCCCAGAAATCTAAAGATTCTATGGATGATAAGTATAAATTAGATGGACAAGATCAGAATCAGAATCAGAATCATTTATTTGCTAGAATACAGTATAAATGGTGTTACAGTCTTCTTGTCCATTGTATCCAACCTGCATGCAGGCGTGCAAATTATTAACACATGAAACAAAAATTAAATTATCTTAGAATTATAATTATTATCGTTAGAAATATATTATTCGTTTATACAGGTCCAATGTCTACTAATAATCGTTCACAAATTAAATACACATGCCATAAATACATTAAGTCAATTTATATTTACCTAAAAATTAACATCACTCGTGATTTGCCAAGTATTCTTTTACACTGTAAAAACATTTGTGTTGTAGCCAATCGATTAATTTCGACTTAAATCTTTGCTTGTTCTGTAGTTTAATATCTTCAGGCAAGCTATTGCAGAGGACTATGCTCATATTGTAACAGTTTTTCCTATAGATGGAGGTGTGGCAAAGATGAAACTTTAAAGACCCGTTTTTTACAATTTTCTACGAATTCATTTATAAATTACAAACTGCTACCCGCGACTTCGTCCGAGCGAATTCGTTTATCGCTATCCCGCGGGAACTATGCAATTTTCCGAGATAAAAATTATCCTATGTCCTTCTCTGGGACTCAAAACTATCTGTATACACAATTTCATCTAGGTACATTGATTCAGTGGTTTAGACGATGTTTAGGCGTGATGAAGTGAAAAACAAACAGACTTGCAAACTTGCGAAATTTTCCGGGATAAAAACTATCCTATGTTCCTCTCTGGGACTTAAATCTACCTGTATACCGAATTTCATTTAAATCGGTTTAGACGTGATGAAGTAACAAACAAACAGACTTACAAACTTTCGCATTTATAATTAGTGGGATAATCATTGGTGTAAGTATAAGTGTAAATGTTTATACTTACATTTAGTGGTCTGACATATTTTTGTATTTTTATTAGACCATTTTGTTTATGACACCATAAAAATAAGTCATTCCAAAGCACGCATTATGCGTAAGTAACTCTGCCAAACCCCACGCTCAGCTCAACCCATAGTAAAATATGCACCATAACGATATTCCAGCACACTTTAGCACCATGGTATCGCCATCAATAGCACAAATTAGATCAGTCGAGGACCACAGAGTAGCGTGTTTACGGTTATTGGCCGAAAGGGGAAGAAATCGAATAATGTCTAATACTGTTTACTGTTATTATTGGGAGTTTTTATAAGTAGTTATTGCGCTAGCGAAGAACTTTATCAAATGAAAATATTGCAGAAACCTGTAGTCATCATCATCACTGTCATCTCAGCCGTAGAACGTCCACTGTTGGACATAGGCCTCCCTCATAAACCTCTAGTTACTTCGCGCTTTGGTTGGAAGCGGCCTGCACCACAGATATAGATTAGATTAGATAACGCAAACACCTCAATCTGTACGAAAACTAACCGTGTCTTTTTTATATCTTCTGTGACGTCTCAAGAGCGAATTAGCGATGTGAATTCCCCGATATCCGCGCAAAATCGATTCAAATGAGCCGCCTGCCCGCGCCGTGGGGCTCGAGTCAGTAACTAGTCATGATAGTCAGTTAACAGACAGTCATTGTAAGGAGCCAAGACAGTCTTCTGGTGAACACATCGTAAAATGGCCGAGAAGAACATGGCGTCGTAAGGACGCCATCAGACGGCTCGTATACAATATCTGCCCAGGTACAATAGCCCCGGGTTACCTTAGGAGATTTTTCTGCTGTTTTATTAGGTACAGTCAGAATCAAAAGTAGCTGCACACCTTCGTACTTTGTCGTTTTAAAGCCACGTACTAAACGCCATGCAAGATTGCCAATGTGTTAATGCGACAGAGTAAAAAAGTGATCCGCTGCTGTTGATGCTGACTGTACTTACAGCTATAACACAGGCAATTTTGGAGACCAACACTTACGGTAACCAATTTGGTTAATAAAATTAAATACCTAAATAAAAACTATCTCAATGAGTAAGTGGGTCTCCTGATGGTGAGAGATCACGACCGCCCATAAACATCTGCAACACCAGGGGTATTATTATATATGTTTTGCTATGACCACAAATACTTTTATAGCCATGACTGTCTACATGTTGATCACTAAAACGATTTAGCTCGATCTTTCCCCAAACGCATTCCATGAGTTCATCGACTTTAATAACTCAATGACCGACAGCCGAATATTTTGTCACCGGCCGATATAAATATATCGACGATTTATCGAGCGACAAACCGTGTAATTACTGCAAGGCGCAGCGGGCGACGATGGCCTGACACGATATATCGATGCGGTTTTTAAATTGTTTATATCCTAAGTCATATTAATATCGTGAGTTAATTCTCGTGAACTGTGTGGGTGTCTTGTGAAAGAATGAAAGTTATTTAGCAGTAATTCTGCACAGAGGAAGAGAAGTTGTCTTAAAATGAAAGATTGGGAGTCATGAAGTTTTGGAGTTTATAAAGTCTTTACTGATATAAATTAATTATTGTTACAGCACAGAGATTGGTATGGTTTACACTTACGTGTCATGGAGAAATAGAAAGGAAAAAGTGAGGGAATTCAGCTCTGCAAGGCGTATTATTTATTTATTATTGGTAAAAAATATGTTTACATGGCATTACAGTTTACACTAATGCACCACCCAATTAATTAATTATGCTGAACCCAATCGTCATTACGCTCAGTAAACGGAATGTACTCGCAGCTGGCTCAACCAATCAGTGGCCCGATCTTCGCTAGAAGACCAGGTCACTGTGGCCACCACAGAGGCACATAAATGCTTCGGCATCCAAGTTTTCTGCCTGGGAATGAGTGGCGCTTCTGACGCCACAAAGTCTTTGTTTTCTTTGGTAGGTTGAGGCTGAGGCAGCTGCCGCTGTAAATGTAGTGCAGTCTACCAGTAGTGAAAACCTAGCGAAATTTTACTAAGCGTCAGAAAAAATATTATCATCGTCATAAGAAGATGACGTCCACTCTTTGACGTCCACTGCTGAACAAAGGCCTCCTCATTAGAAGCCAAACTGAACGACTGCTCGCCAGTTGCATTCACCAGTTGTCCACAATGCTCATCATTTCGTCAGTCCACCTAGTGGGGGGCCTGCCAACGTTTCGTCTTCCGGTGGTCGCCACTCGAGGACATTTCTAAGATTTCAGAAAAAATATTGGTACGGTAACTAAATAATTCTAATTAAAATTAAACATGACAGTTTGTATTAGTAATAATGAAATAAAATGTCATTTCTTTCCCAATATTTTTTATTCAGTTCATTTTATTTGCTGCGGACCGCCGAGCTTAGACTTGCAAGAAAAATGTAACAAAAGTTGGATTTTAAGAATAGAGTCATAACAGTATTATTCTATTCTTAAAAGCCACCACGAGTAAGTAGTACCTAACTAATACTTAAGGGTTGGTATAGATAATTTTGTCAATAGTAATCGAATTATGTCACAACACTATTTTCTAGCACGGCACGAGTTCATTGCACTCGCAACCTTGCAATAGCCAATCACAGCATGACGTTACGTCTCCCGCACTTCCGACCCTACCGCCTAATTTGGTGAACTCTAAATAGTGCAAAATTGAACTGCCTCGGTATCTTGAGAGGGTAATCTATGTTCTATCCTCACCTATACCATGCCTGTGATAGAAAGAAGTGGCGAAATGATTGTGATTCCAAGTGTATTACACATGGAGACATGGATTAAACTCTGTTCCTAATAAATCCCTGTCCTATTATCGACAATGACTCCAAGGATTAATTTCGCGTGCAACACAGCTGCCTCTGCGTGTTCACAAGTAAAAATATGAAGGTCGGTGCCCACCTTAATGTTAAATTAGGTGATCCATCTCGGGCCAAAGGGCGCTAAGGGCCAAATAAATTAGTTGGGGACAGTGGGGATAATAAACACTGCGAAATGGCCGCGCCAAATAACTTGTTACGAGTAGCCCTGTCCTCCCCTATTGACTAATTACGACACTTTGTTTTAGGAGCACCCTGTAACGTTATTGAGTGGAGACACAATTATCCGAACTGCCTGTAGATGAGGGTTAGAGAAAAACAGTGAGTGTTAATGATTATTATTTTGTACAACAAGTCAACCAGTTCATTATTATAAATACCATTTAAAAGATTTTATTTAACTTCATCTTGTACAGTCGGACAAATTGAATCATGGCCCAGGGTGGAACCTTTGTGCTGCTTATGTCATGTGGACATCTCATACTTTTGTCTAGGAAGTCATAGTGAAATTGATTATTAAAAGGTTCCATCCTGGTTCAATTTGTTTGACTATAGTGTCAAAATATATATGTACTACAGACTCTTATTCCGACGCAATAAGGCCGTAGTAACATATTTTTAAGTGGTTCGAATAGATACTTATTTTTGCACTTGACTGTACTTACATATGTTTGCAAGCTTAAAATTTTCTAGGTGGTCGCAATTGCTTGAAAGTAGTAAGGTTGTATTGTATTGTATTGTAAAACTCTTTATTGTACATAAAAACACATGATAATAACAGAACACAGGATAATAAGATGTACAAAGGCGAACTTATCCCTTAAAGGGATCTCTTCCAGTTAACCTTGGTTGTCGATGCAAGACGGAAAAAAATTGTATTTAAACTGAAATTTTTAACTAAAAGTTATTTAATTTATTAATTAAAAGTTATTAAATTTGATTGGTTTGAATGTAACTAATGTCTACGTCAGTAACCATGTACAACGAGTCACTTCTGCCTATTATTTGTATATTACAATAGAGGAGCTCTATTGACACTGGATATTCATATAACTACAATTTGTATGAAATCTCGGTGTCCGAGTCCGGATTGCTCTTTGTCAGTTCCCACGCGGGCGCAATGCGGATTGGGAACTTCACACGCACCATTGAATTGCTTCGCAAGTTTGTGCAGGATTACTCACGATATTTTCCTTCATCGCAAAGCTCGTGGTAAATTTCAAATGTAATTCCGCACCTGAATTTCGAAAAACTCAGAGGTGCGAGCCGGGGTTTGAACCCAAGACCCTCTGCTTGAGACGCGATAGGTCAAACCACTAAGCCACCACGGCTTCTTCCTTTACCTTTATTACTATTTAAACACCTAACAAATGTTTTGTGGAACTAAAACTAATAACGACCCTTCAGTCTGGGGCGAAATCTATTGTAGTGTCCGAGCGGCAAATAATTGTCTTGGAAGACAATAGTTGTGTAGGTATAGAGAGACAGACGGTCGCGGTTGCAGTGGGACAGACGGACAGTTGAGGGATGGCGTTAAGGATAATACGAGTAAGGTTGGAAAAATCTGTATAGGTACCAAAAATGCCTTACCTACTTACATCATTTTGGAAAAGAGCTAATATGCTCTTCAAATTGCTACCTATGTGGATTTGATCATACTCGTCGCAAGAAAATTCGTTATCATATCAGTACACAGACCAATGATACAGCATGTCCGTAAGGGAGTGTTCCCACTAGTTCTGTTGACAGTACTATTTTAGAACTCTATTCCAGTACTATAACGTTTTAAACTTTCGTGATTCTCACTCATAGTCACAATACCATATACGGGACTTATCACGATATTTTTACACAAGTAATATTTAGGTACCTCGACGTTTCGGCAACGTTCCAGTTGAGTCTACTCGTGACCACGGCAACTGGTGCCGAAACGTCGAGGTAAATATTACTTGTGTAAAAATAGCGTGATAAGTCCCGTACATGGTATTTTGGCTATTCCAGTACTGTTAATAGAACTAGTGGGAACACACCTCCGTAAGTAAACAGACCACAATCGCTGCGTGTCTATCGATAAAACGGATTCTGATAATGCGTGTCCGTCAGAAAACCGGTCATTGGCACTATGTGATGAGTACAGAGGTCACTGACGCTGTGTGTCCATCAGTGCACACTGATGGTGTGTCTTGTCATGTACAGGATCCGTAGATGGGTAGGACTCACTGGCTTTGTGCTCGCCCGTTCCAGTGTGTTACCAATATTGATGCATACGAACGATGGACCGTTTCTACTAATATTAGGATGAATACTTCATTTCAAAGAGAAACTACTTGTATCAGAAGTAGACGCAAATAGTTATTGTATGAATCAATATTCATGACACACTGGAACAGGCGGGCAAAACGCGTGAGCCTTTTAGTAGGGGTAGAGGGTACAATAGAAACGTCTTTAATAACCTCCCGAGTCCCGTCTGCTAACCAGGATTGTCGCATTTCATAATCATTGCCTAACTATATATAGCTTTGTTTGTTGGTTTACGTATCTGACTATCATCCCGTTCCATTTGGGTTTAAAATACTGAATGTATTAAAATATCGAATGGGTCATAAATGTCATAAAATCGAAAAGGTTGATATTGTATTTTTTTTTAGATTGTTATAAATCTAACCTAACCTAACCTAACGAGTTCTATACGACGCCGTTTTAATCAATGCTGAAAAGTGTTCGGTTTCAGAAAATTATGACCTTTCGATATTTTGACCCATTCGATATTTTAATACATACATACCTACATAAAATCACGCCTCTTTCCCAACGGGGTAAGCAGAGACTACTTACATCCTTCCACTTGCTACGATTCTGGCATACAACTCTGGCTTCCTCTACATTCATCAATCTTTTCATGCATGCACGTCCGTTTAGAGTACTCCTGACCCGACCTTTCTTCAGAATGTCCCCGATTTGATATTTTAATATATTCGATATTTTAACATTCGATACGTATAACATACGATTCGTACCCGTTTGTTGTTGTACGTCAGGGAACGGGCATGAACGGGGCACTGGCACTGCGTGTCCATCAGTGAACCGCACATTGACGGTGTGTTCCATTTGCAGGGTCCACAGACAGGGGCCGGAACAGAAACGTCTTTAATTACCTCCTGGGTCCCGAATGCCCGCCGAGATTAGCGCATTTCGTAATCTTCGCTCAACTATGTTTTGTTTCGTACGGTCGAGTACAGAATGTGTGACGTGAATAGTGGCAGTGATACTACCGGAGAGTGAAGTCCGGACATAAATTTAGGTTCAAAGAATAAATAGTGGTATCGTGTTGTAAATTAATCTATCAGGTGGTAAAAGTATGATAAGCCGTGGTGGCCTAATGGTTTGACCTATCGCCTCTCAAGCAGAGGGTCATGGGTTCAAACCCCGGCTCGCACCTCTGAGTTTTTCGAAATTCATGTGCGGACTTACATTTGAAATTTATCACAAGCTTTGCGGTGAAGGAAAACATAGTAAGGAAACCTGCACAACCTGCGAAGCAATTCAATGGTGTGAAGTTCCCAATCCGCACTGGGCCCGCGTGGGAACTATGGCCCAAGCCCTCTTGTTCTGAGAGGAGGCCTGTGCCCAACAGTGGGATGTATGTAGGCTGGGACGATGATGATGAAAAGTATGATTTCGTTCTTAGATTATGTTGGTATGTATTAGAACCGGTCAATCTTTTTGCCAAAGACGGGTACAATGCGTCTAAACTAACAGCAACCCCTCCTTTTCCCCTGTGGGCACCATGGTCATGCCCACAACCCTAAAAGACTGGTGACGACACCTTTCACGGTCTATTGAGACGAGGCCAGTGTCTTGATGCGCGACAAAGAGGAAAATAATCAAATCCAACAGTCGTTTATGAGACGTGAATTCATGATTGGTAATTAGTAGCGCGATTTCGTACACTCCGACTCACACTTTGACGATATTCGAGTGACTGTGCCCACAATCTTTTTTGAGGGCTGGATCCGCGCCAGAGCTTAAAACCCGTCACCAAACAAAAAATCGACATTAACCGTCCGAAGAACCAATTTTTCAAGCCATTCGCGATCACAAACCCAATCCGCCTTAGGCCCTCGCAAAACAAAACCTGCATTAAAACCCCTTGTTACATCGCCGGAGTGACAAACTCGTAAACATTTGTCACTTCGGACCGTCCGGTAATAGCCCACCATAATTACTTACCGACCACTATACACCGACCCTTCGAACTTACACACCAGCTCTTTAGACACCTTGAAATGTTGTTGCTTGAGGGGGAGAGGGAGGTCAATGTAAACTGGGGGGTATTACTTATTGATGCTCCGAAACGTTTAGTCGATCCTGTTCTAAATTTTACGAATAATTTACATGCAGGCACTCTTGACTCCGTAGGGTTGTGCTCGGTTATTTATTCAATTGGGTGGAAATAATTGAAGTGATGCAAAGGTATGATACTTGATTTAATGCGGTTATATCTACGTTAAATTCTAGAAGGTAGTAATAATTACGAAGCACGGGTCTTTTTTTTTAGTTGTAAGTAGTTTTTTTTTTAAACTATGGAGGAACGAAGTATAACGGAAAGTTTGTGAGGATTGGAATAAAATATACACATAACAAAATTACAGGATGTTGAAAATAGCGTATAAAGAATAATAATAATAAGACTTAAGACTCAACATTCTTTATACGTGAGTGGGTACAAGTCAACTGCCAAGTCACACAACATTAACTATAATAATAAAGAAATCGCAGTAAGGAACCTTAGACTTGGCACGACTTTGTCTAGATTTCATTACTTTTTAGAGATAAACAAGCAGCTCCATCGAGCTTGGCTAGTTTTTTACAGAATGTTTTTGGTGGGATGGTATTGCCTGTCACGTAACAAAATGAAGGATTGCGCAATACGTTGCTTTTCTAATTAAACTACACTGTAATAAAAATAATAATACAAGTTATTTTCAAAAGTCGTAGAACTAAATTAGCTCAAGATAAAGAATGGAAACTGTGGTTTAATTTTTACGGTTTTGTAGCCAAAATGGCAAAAACGGAACCCTTATAGTTTCGCCATGTCTGTCCTGTCTGTCTGTCCATCTGCGGCTTTTTTCAGAGACTGTCAATGCTAGAAAGCAGTAATTTTGGACGAATATATATGTAAACTATGCCGATAAAACAGTAGGTACAATAAAAAATGTAAAATAAAACAATTTTTTGATTCAGTGATTCGTTTGCAAAATATTCAACTTTAAAGCGCAAATTTTAATTAAAACCGAGCGTCTCCCCCACCCTAAAATCTAAACCCTTGGGAGGAAAAATTTGAAAAAAATTAGCATGGTAGTAAGTATATCAAACTTACAAGGAAAACTATAACAGTTAAGTTTTCTTGAGAATTATTAGTAGTTTAAGAGTAAATAGCACCCTAAGGTATAAAATATATCCAAACTTGGAATATTCCGCACAAAATACGAAATTGCTTAGGTATTTTTTTCGTAATGTACCACGGAACCCTTTTTCGGGCGTGTCCGACATGTTCTTGGCCGGTTTTTGCTACTGTTACAGGGCCGACCTTGTATTTATTCTAATGGAGCATCTTTGGCAATTTTCTTGGTGTCGGCAACCCTCGCAGCGTTGAGTAATCGCCGGGTGTCTGTCCGTCCTGCTCATTACTGATGTCCGTCAATGCCCGATCAGCACCAACACTACCTACACAATAACACCAATATAACGACACCAACACAACATGATAGAGCTCCAAATAATTATAAGCTACAATAACTCCCACGCGGACCCGGTGCGGATTGGAAATTTCACACGCACCATTGAATTTGTTTGCATATAGGTATGTATCGGTTTCCTCAAGATATTTTCCTTTACCTTAAAAGTCATAGTACCTAAGTTTCAAATGTGATTTTACACAGAGAGATTTTGAACATCTCTGGGCTTGAAACCAGTACCCTTTGTGTGAGAGGCGATAATATAAAAGTGTTAGGGTACGTATTAAATAGACAATTTCTGGATTTATTTGCCACTAGGTTTTCGGCTTCGCTGCGTGAAATTTGGTTATCCCTCGAGAACTGTGCATTTTTCCGGGATAAAAAGTACCCTACTTATGTCACTCTCTGGCCCATAAACTATCTCTATGCTAAAAATTACATCGATCCGTCGCTCTGTTTCGACATGAAAGACGGACAAACATACAGACACAAACATACACACACTTTCGCATTTACAATATTAGTATGGGTATGTTAATTAATTTATTATTATGTTGCCAATGTTTGGGGAAGAAAAGAGGATTGGGTTGAAAACTAAATTTCATTCAAATCGGTTCTCCCGTTTAACAGCTACGGTGTCACAGACAAGCACACAGACTCACAGCGGTCAAACTTATAGCACTCCTTTTTGGCGTCGGGGGTTAAAAATACAACCAAATCGATAAGCTCCTCCATTTTTGAAGTCGGTTAGAAACAAGAAAAAATAGTCAAATACCTTATTTAACCACACTGAGAAACGCCGAAACCAAACACAAACACCAAATGACGAGGCATCCATAAAAACATCCAATCAAGTATGTAGCGACGACTAATGATTGCCTCTTGGTCACCATTAACACCTTTGTCCGACGTTCCCAGCAAATTTCACTCCTATGTCACCCGTAACAGGGTTCGGAAAGAAATGTGGAAGCGGAAAGGTGTTGGCTAGTTTGTAAGAAACAGCGAAATGCGTCCATAAACTAGTTGTTCTGCCGAATGACATTACTGAGGACGTGGTTTAGGGCGTTGGGCTCTGAAGAGAGCGGATATTGAAGCGAGCAGTTACCGCATCTACGAGTAATGTTCCATTGGAACTGCTGGGCCTATACGCTTCTTCTTCCTCTTCTTCTCAGCATATATTTGTCCAGTGCTGGACTTATGTCTCTTCCCTGGATCTTCATGTTGACCTGGATGCAGCAAATCTGGTCCAAGTTGGTCCTGCTGTCTTACGGATATCATCCGCCCATCTAGTTGGTGGTCTTCCTACGTTTCGTCTTGCAGTTCGGGGTCTCCAGTGTAGCGTTTTCTGGCTCCATCTATCATCCCCTGCACGACAAACGTGACCGCCCCATTGCCACGGCCATTTAATTTGCGCCACTCTCCTACCGATGTCGGTAACTTTGGTTCGTTGGCGAATGCACTCGTTCCTTATCCTTACTACGAAGCCTTACTACGGGCCTACACTACCAAGTGCAAAATTCGAACTTAGTATCTTGCCGTCTCGCTGACGCTTATATTATTTAATACTAGAGTGAGAGGGGCAAAACGATACGAACTTCGATTTTCGAATCAGTGGCTCCCTGATTTGTTGCCAGCCGAGCAAAAAATGGTAGGTTCTAATATTATAAAGGCACTTATGTTGTAGCACTGCGGGAAAATCACAGACGCCCATCAGTCCATTTCAAAGGTTGCTAAAGTTTGTGAAGTCCGTATTTGTTTGGTGCGGTTTCCTAGATTATCAGTAATTGACACTCGCTATTATGATGGCATCGGTATTTTAAAAAGCCAGAGGTCAAGACTAAGAAGCAATACGCCCGTAATATATAGCTTTGTTTGGAAAGTTATTGAACGGAATGAAATAATATTCTATTGTGTTTCATAATTGTAATCATCATCGTCAGCCTATAGCAGTCCACTGCCGGACATAGGCCTCCCCCAATGAGGGCCATTGCGCCATGTCCTCGGCTAGACGCATCCAGCTTCTACCAGCCTTTCGCAGATTGTCACTCCACCTGGCCGGAGGGCGACTACATTACGTTTGCCAAAACGCAGTACTTTCTTTGACAGATATGACCACTGGCCACTTCAACTTACTAATTCTCTGAGCTATGTTGATGACCTTAGTTCTGTGTCGGATAGTCTTTTTTTTTTCTTGTATCTGCAATCATTCGCGATACTTTAATCGGAGTGGATGAGGGTGGTTCATAACTTGCATGGGAATAGGGCCATTGCCGTATTCTCCTTTTATAACACTTGGCGTCTTTTCAGCCTCACAACTAGGGTTTGCAATTCGAATATTCGAATATTCATATTATTCGAATATCCGACAGAAATGATATTCGAATTTAGCAGTGTTGTTTATTCGAATAAAACGGATATTTTGAATAGTCAAAAATAAGAATTAAATAATTCTGTATCGTCTTTAATAAAACGATAGAGTCGTACTTTTACTTACATTAAGTACAGAAACGTTCATAATTAAACTCCCAAAACGTTTCGTATAAAAACTCAAGACGGCAAACTTATGACATCGATATATATCGATATTGAATTATTGCTTGTTAGTTGTCACTTTGATTTTCTTTTTCCATTGAGTTTATATTGTTGGACTACTTTACTTTTAAATGAGTTTATCATCATCATCATCATCATCAGCCAACAGCAGTCCACTGCTCGACATAGGCCTCTTCCATGGCGCGCCACAATACTGTCTTAAGTCACTTGCATCTACCCGCCGCCAGCGACCCTTTTAAGGTCGTTCGTGCCTCAGGACTCCCTGCACTACGTTTTGCCGTCTGTGGTCTCCATTTGAGGACTCCTCTGCTCCAACGAATCAGGCCTGCGACAGAAGTGGCCAGCCCAACGCCACTTCAGAGAACTAATTCTTTGAGAAACGTCGGTGACTTTCGTTCTTTGTCGGATAATGTGATTTCGGATTTTATCCTTCAAAGAAACCCCTAGCGTTGCTATCTCCATAACTCGCTGAACGACCTTGAATTTGTGGATTAGTCCCGCAGTCTTGGTCCACGTTTGGCTCCATAGGTCAAAACTGGTAGGACGCGCTGGTTGATGACTTTCGTTTTTAGGCACTGAGGGATGTCTGACGACAAGATATCCTGAAGTTTCCTGAAACAGCCTAGCCCAACTGTATTCATCTATTAGCCTCCTCAAAGTTGTTTGTACTGAGTTGTATAGTCTCACCAAGATATACATACTCAGACGCAATTTCGAGTGGAGACATAACACTGACAGGAGGCACGACACAGGGGTTGATTATCTTCTCTGACTTCTGTATAATCTGCCTCACTGTGTGTATGTGGTCTATGGTACTGTAACCTTTACGAAACCCAGCCTACTCCGGGGGCCGAAAGTCGTCGAATTTTACCGCAAGTCGATTCGTGATCACCCTGGCGAACAGTTTGTGGCTCAGAAGCGATATTGGTTCAACAGTACCACCATGCTTCTGTTCCAAGCCTCCGGTGTAGTGCATTTGTGAGTGACGGAATTGGAAAGCCTCTTAAGCTGTCTGAGTGCAGGTAAGCCACCAGCTTTGAGAAGCTCTGCATTAATACCGTCTTCACCTGGACCTTTCTTATTTTTAAGCTGCCCTAGGGCATTCATAATCACGCTCATTTCGACGTCCGGGATATCTTTAGTATAGTGGTGAGTTAGTGAGGCTTTGATGTTATTTGGATCGAGAAGCAGCATGAGAAGCATACAGTTGTCCGTAAAAACTCTCAATCTCGGTGAGGATTTCTGGCTTAGTGGAGACAGTTTGGCCATTTGAATTTTTTACCTTCGTTAGGTTGCTTCTTCCAAGTTGCTGGATAAAGACTTTTTATCTCCGGTTGCGCTCTATTGCATCCATAATAGAGTGGGTATTGGAACTACGGGAGATCTCGCCTTATCAGCTTTCCCACCTTCTTGGAGAGCATTATTTCATTAAATTTCACAAAATATTCATATTATCCAAAAAATTCGAATAATTCGAATATAGAAATCGAACTATTCATTTTATTCGAATATAAAAAAAGGTTCGAATATTGCAAACCCTACTCACAACGTTGCTATCAATTTCCAGCAGCTGCGCTGCCAAAGGTTTAGGGTGCAAAGGGATAGTCTTGTTGCGGATTATCTTTCAGAGAAACTCCGATTTCGATTTTGTTTTCTCCGCTTCCGCTCCCGCTTTCCGCTGCACACGGAAACTCGCCTGAAGCCCAAAAAAAGTCCCGTGGCCCCACGCGTGGGGACGCGTCGTTACGCCGCCCTATCGCGTAATTAACCGTTGTCCGCCGTCAATTTGTGATTAGCTACTGGAAGTGTTTGGTGCACAAGTTACGAGTTACTTGTGTTATGATTTGGTAAAGTGGCTAGCGTATAAGTACACACAGCAGATGCCTCCTTGAAAAGTTGCTTGATTCGCTCGAGATATGGCCTGAGTAACTAGCATAGTCTTGATACGTATAGGGCATTATAGGGTAGTTATCATCATAACCATCGTGGCTGCTGTAGGACGTCCACTATTGGACATAGGCCTCATTCATACAGGTTAGTGTTCTGGGTAAAAAGAAAGTTTATAATTAGTCTACATAATTTATTCATCATCATCATCATCCCGGTCTATATACGTCCCACTGCTGAGCACAGGCCTCCTTTCAGAATGAGAGGGCTTGGCCTTGGTTCCCAGTGCGGATTGGGAACTTCACGCACACCATTGAATTGTTTCACAGGTTTGTGCAGCTTTCCTCACGATGTTTTTCCTTCACCGTCAAGCTCGTGGTAAATTTCAAATGTAATTCCGGACATGAATTTCGAAAAATTCAGAGGTGCAAGTCGAGGTTTGAACCCACGATTCTCTGCTTGAGAGGGCATAGGTCAAACCACTCGGCCACCACGGCTTCTATCTATAATCTATTCAATTATGTATGTCATTCTGAGAGGAGGCCTGTGCCCAGCAGTGGGACGTATAAAGGCTGGGATGAGGTGTGTTATTATTTCTTTGTTCACTCGCGATGTGTGTTTTCTCACAGGATCAGGAGAACCACTTGCTCGTTTGCCATCCAATT
Organism: Choristoneura rosaceana; assembly: GCA_037349165.1. Taxonomy (NCBI): domain Eukaryota; kingdom Metazoa; phylum Arthropoda; class Insecta; order Lepidoptera; family Tortricidae; genus Choristoneura; species Choristoneura rosaceana. The sequence goes on from JAZBNJ010000002.1 coordinate 3,152,682, forward strand.
GAATAAAAAAAAAACAGTCTGGAGATGGAGGAGCGACATGAGCACACATTTATTGCATTAAAAAATAGGTGTAAGGTCGAGGGTGAGCAGAGTAATTATTCGTAGTATATTTATAATTAGTCCGTCAGTTCAGTAGGTTCAGATCCTGCAACAAATAAACACACAAATCATTTCAGTTTTTGTACTCGACTGTACGTATACATCCTCGTAGGATTCCGTCGTCCTGCCAATACGGACGCTTCATTAGCTGCCATCGTAAACGAGACGTGCCGAACGGCCTACATGTAGCAGTTATTGCTATCGCTATTGTTATCATTTGACAGTCGACACTTGTCTAAGCGAAAGCTAGTAGTGATCACGAAGCACGTAATTGCGTATAAATATTGCGTTTCATTACTTAAAGATGATCATGGGAACACGAAGTAGGTAACGAAACGAATATATCTAATCGAAAGAGTCTGCGATTTTGCTTATTTGCTTATGATTTTGATGTTAAAATATACATGTTTACTTTAAACTCTGATACTATTAAAGATAAAATCAAGCATTTCAATGGTATACCATATTTCGTAGTCACTTTTCGTGAAAAAGGAATATTCTCTCTCACATAGTAAATAGCTCTACTAATTATACTTTTTTATCATGACTATTTTATACAACCTAAATACTTAACACTCTCTAATATATTTAATTTCCGCCACTTGGTTTCCGGAGCTGAAAAAAAAAAAATGTATCAGTATCTTAGTATCCAAATAACACAGAGATTTAATTCAGTTAAATGTCGTTAGGTCTTGTTGTTAAGCACACTTAAGTTTAGTTATTACTAGTACTGCATGGTGCGATGTGGCAAATGCTTCTGCAATGATGATGACAACAGAAAAGCGATGGCCCTTTTTGCTTCTTTCGGCACAATGTCTTTTTCTTTTTTTTTTATTATGTAAGAGTATGTAATAAGGTTGTCTTATTTTTAATTGTGATTTTTTTTCTGTGCCGAATTTTGGCAAATAAATTTATTCTTTATTTTCTTTCTTTCTAAGTATAGTTTGAGAAAAATATTACAATATCAAGAATACTTAATAGCAATTGCGATATCAACTAGGCATCTCTAATAAGGCAATAGGGGACAGCGTCTCCCGCTGATGGAATGGCGTCTAATTTTGTGCAACACGGAAGAAGGAAATAAACAAGACATTTTGTTTAGCAGTTACTCGGGTTTACAGCTGCGTTTGTTTACTGACGCAAGATAAAGTTCAAGGAACTTTTGGACTGTGACGCCACGGGAAAAAATATGACGGGCGTCAGGAGATACGATTTTTGAGATGGGGGGGGGGGGGGTAATTAGTTACGCCCAATGAAAAATCTACCACCAACTATCCACATACTTATCCACCAGTCTACACTTGTGAACTTAATAATTTGAGCTTTAACAATGATTGTGCATAATCCTATGATAAGGACGTGATACGTAAGAGAGACATAAATACATACGCGTCAAACACATAACCCTCCTTCTTCGCAGTCGGGTAAAAATAAATAAACTTATGTTACTAAATATGATTGTGTGAATTGAAACACTTCAGTTATCAACTTAAAAAAAAAACATTACTAAAGATACTTTACACTTTTCACTGCATATTATTACTTAAATATAATAATATATTGAGGGTGGGTTGGTTTGAGGTGGGTTATTTATATTGAGGTATTCCAACTTAGGCGTCTAGGTTGGCAACGCATCTGCAATACCCCTGGTGTTGCAGATGTTTATGGGCGGTGGTGATCTCTTAACACCAGGAGACCGACTTGCTCGTTTGCCTTCCAGTTGAATAAAAAAAAGGATGAAAAATAATAATAATAATATTCAATTTATTTCAAGTAACTATGAGAGTCTACATCTTTGCCATTATTAAAAAAAACTTCGTAAAAACGTGTTAAGTGTGAAATTAACTACTTACAGATGTTCATAATATGATAAATTTTATTTATCTGGGGGCACGGTAGTGCCCCCGCCAAGTCGAGCAAAACAAAACAAAGGCACGGCCGTACCATACTTTTCTCGAAGTCGTGCTTTCTTAATGAACTTCAGTAAACTTCAGTAAGCTAGTCGAGAAAGCCACATAAATACGACCTTTTCCGACAAAATACGATGGCAAAACATTTTGAATTCACAACATCTGTACCTCAATTCTTGATTATTTTTTAAATAGTAAGAGTAAGTCCACTAGTGTCTTGAAGAAAGTAACTTCATTTCACATGTTGATTTCTTTTATATGATAGAGGCAAAGTACCGCCACCCATGGACATCCATAACATGGAGGCGTTGACAGCCCTTAGAAGTTAACGGAAACAGCACGGTGTATAATCTGTGGCCAGAGGTCATCAACCCCGGTAAGGAAACAAAGCCATAGACAATAAACGCGAAATACTAAAGGCAAAATAAATCTGCGCCGGATTAGCCAGAACATTGGTCGCGACGGATGTGACGTCACGCCGGATGGCGGTGGCGACGCGTGGAGGAACTTGGAACTACGCATGAACACACATAATGTTGTATCTGTGGATAGGGATATTGAGTAGTTAGCGTTACCTACGAGTACATAGCTGCGGTGACGTGATGCTATTTCTAAAGCTATCGATTGGAAGCCGCATTGTAAATGTTGCTTGCTTGAATAATCACATATACGAGTATGTGAAAACAGAGTTGAATGTATGAGTGAAGTGGAAACTGCTGCCAGGAAAATTATGTGGTCTGGTGCAAAAAAGTGATCATAATGTTTAAAAGATTATATTTTCAGTATGATTCAACAGCATATTTCTGACTATGTAGATCTTGGTGACGTCTTCACAAAAATGTATAAAACTGTCAGCCTTGAACATAAAACTACCGTGAAACTCAGTCATATTAAATGATATTGTAACGGATAACGCACGTCGCGCAGTGCGCGTGTTGTAGCAGCCGCCGAGTCGCGTTGCTTCGAGGAGGAAGGGCGATTAGCCCGAGACATGTCCAGCTAAACTCGATTTAAGACTTGAGTTATCCGTGCCAATATATTTAATATGAGTGAGTCTCACGGTAGTTTTATGTTCAAAAGAAAGAAAAAAAAAAAAAGAAAAGAATAAATTTATTTGCCAAAAATTCGACACAACAAAAAAAAAACACAGTTAAAATAAGACAACCTTATTACATACTCTTAGATGATAATAAAAAAATCGAAAAAGAAAAGACATTGTGCCGAAAGAAGCAAAAAGGGCCATACTCAGCGTGTTGCCACGGCAAGCCGCAGCGCTGGTTTTCAGTATGACCCTTTAACTTACAACTAAACTTAAAAGACTAATGCCGCGACGGCACGAACGTCAGAAGACGGCATTAGTCAAATAAAACTAAAATAATTAAAAAGAGAATATTGTTGAAAATAATAACAATTACAAAAAAAAAAACATCAGACAACAATTCAAATTATACGTTGAAATTGCATACCAACTAATCACGTTTGTATGGCAACACTTGGGCGTTCGAGTCGTTTAAACGCAATTAAACGCCACAAGAAGGCCAAAGAAAGAAAGATTTATTTAGTTCCATCAGTACAGCACCTTATGGTACTGTACTTATAAGACTAAGGAATTATTACACCATCCATTGATTAATTTTATTAGACGGATAAATGCCGTCTCCGTCTATTCGAACAAAACAAAAAGAGACGGCATCACATTTATCCGTCAGATAAATTTAATCAATTCATGGTGAAAGTAAGTATAAATTTACTATTATACTTAGTAAATATTTATTAAAAACCATTATATAAACAGCACATATAGAAAACAAAACAGGCTTCTTGCATTCCACAAGACATCGAGAAATAACATTACCAATTACAATCCCGATTTTAAGAGTAACAATGCACTGTCATCAAAGAAACAGAAGAATATTTGGACTGTCAACTTTGTCAGTGAAATTTGTATAATTTGTGCCCTCAAAGAAGCGCAAATAATTCTCTCACAGTCGTACAAAGACAAACTTTTCAAATATTTCAACAATATTAGCATGAGGTGCGTAGGGTTGACAGAATATTTGATTTGGGTTAATTTTTTTATTCGACTGGATGGCAAACGAGCAATTGGGTCTCTTGATGGTAAGAGAACACCACCGCATATAAACATCTGCAACACCAGGGATATTGCAGATGCGTAGCCAACCTAGAGGCCTAAGATGGGATATCTCAAGTGCCAGTAATTTCACCGGCTGCCTTACTCTCCACGCCGAAACACAACAGTCCTGCTTCACGGCAGGATTAGCGAGCAAAATGGTGATAGCAATTCGGGCGGACCTTGCACAAGGTCCTAACACCTGCAAACTATATTTTTAATTGGCTTTTTCGTTAGTATTCATGTTTATTTGATTGGTTACAAAGAACATTTGTTATACAAAGGCTATTTTAAAATTTCGATTAAATGATAGGGATTGAAACCATCTCAATATTTTGTCATACGGTATAGGTAGGACAAGGTTAGAAAAAAATAGTGAATGCGATCTCGAGCGTCACCGCGTTAGACATTGCGGCCTCGGTTTTTGAATTAAATTTAATTCTCGAAATAAATATTAAAGCAAAGTATTTGTTCAACAAAACACTAATTAAGATCTAATTTGTAACGTATTTCTCATGAGCGTTTGGCAGCCCTGAATAAAATATTAGGTTTCGCGCGCAAATCGCCGCCATCTTGGGCGTCACGACATTTGCGGGCGCCCCGTTTGACAGGGGCTGTTTATTTGCGTTACCCGAGACTTTTCCCGTCTTGCGCTTTGATTAAAATGTGTACATCACAGATACGAGTTTTTACAAATAAATCATTTTCATGTTACAATAATCAGGAATCGGAACCAGGTGTCATCTTAAAAACATACTCCTGATTATAAACACTTTTTTTGTCAATTGTATAATGTATAAAAATGTACAGCTTATTTATATTAAAGTGCAGGGAAATAGTGTACATGACGAGGTTCTTCAATTTATCCCTTTTAATAATAATAATTTATTTACTTGCATAGAAAATGGTTACATAATATGGATGTTATAGGTATACATCTTGATGTCCAGGCATATTCTGCTGCACATGCAACATACAAATATCGAATATTTATTGATTCAGTCTAAGGCTATGAATATTTATCTAGAAGTCTTGAGGTCTTTTTTAATCCGTGTACGTAAATAGGTATCTACGTATATTTAAACACGGTGGCTAGTAAAATGAGCTTGTTTTTCATACTCTGTCATATTAGTAGGTACAGTTACAGTATCTATTTGTTAATCCCAGATCGCCCCTTATCAAAATCGCCGCTTATCTTTATTGTACAAAAAGGAAATACAAAAATATCACACAAAAAGAAAGTGTTAAGTACAAAGGCAAAATATTTATTTAAAATTTTAATTTTTTGGAAAATATTTGTTGATTTATTGATTTAGGGATGATAATTATATCTTCTCTTCTTCTTCTAGTGCCTCTTCAGTCCTGAAGGTTGGCCGTTAGCTTCTAATAATATAATTATATAATGAATTAAATTTTATTAATGATTATTACAAATGAATGAATTATAAATTAATATTTGATTTTGAGTATGATTAACTAAGATAGTCAACCTTGTTACTAACAAATTATGGATTTTTAATTATCTGAAATAAATGATTTTTATTTATTTATTTATTTAACATAAGTGGCGGTGATCTCGTGACAAATTTATCTAATGTGAATAACGGAGAATCTTAAAAAACGTTACTAAAGAAAAACCGTGGTATCGGCTTATTGTTGCATTCAGAAAGGTCAAATATTTTTTTATTTTTAATTGGCATACCTGATCGCAGCACATAGTAAATAATGCCATTTAACTAGGGAAAATTGTGTTCATGGAATTAATCAAATATTATATGTTAGTATATTGCTATATTTTGTTTTATTCACACTTTTTTAATGTACTTTTTTTACCTAACTCAATAACATCGACTGCAGTAGGGTAGATGCGCGAATATTGGATATCAAAAATAAGTCCCGCTGGGAAACCGCATAACGGGACCTCCTGTCGCGATGAAACCGTAGAAACCTACCTACTGTACGATTTACCCTAAACAAAACCAAATCATTTGCTACTGGAAGTCGTATATTTTTCCGTCAATTCAATTTTGAATTCTACGTTAATACACATAAGGTTGATCGCGTTAAAGATAATTTGAACAGCGGCAAAGTTAACTTTGTAAATGTATGTTTTATTATTTTAATATGGCGTACAAAAAGTCGGATTTGTTGTAATTTGTTCGTCGCTTTAATAAATTTACAGTCAATTTCGAGGAAGTGTAAATTGTGTTTTTTGCTTTAATAAGGTGTCTATGTTTCGTGTTTTGGGTCGTGTAAGGGAATTTAAGATGATGCGATGAGTAACGAAAATTGATGTAAATATGTCAATTACGCAAATTCCCTATTCCATTGTTTCATGGTTTACATCATCATCATCATCTCAGCCTATATACGTCCCACTGCTGGGCACAGGCCTCCTCTCGGAATGAGAGGGCTTGGGCCATAGTTCCCACGCGGGCCCGGTGCGGATTGGGAACTTCACACGCACCATTGAATTGCTTCGCAGGTTTGTGCAGGTTTCCTCACGATGTTTTCCTTCACCGCAAAGCTCGTGGTAAATTGCGCACATGAATTTCGAAAAACTCAGAGGTGCGAGCGGGGATTTGAACCCACGAGAGCTCTACTTGAGAGGCGATAGGTCGAACCACTAGGCCACCACAGCTTCATGGTTTACATACTTTGATTTATTATTGCAATGAGCTACGTGAGAAGAAAAACATGTGGAATATTTATTTTAATTTAGTAAGGAGCATTGAGCATACTATACCATGTTTTACTATTGCACCTAGGTTTTGATTTGAATGAATGAATGAAAAAAATAAATAAATAAATAAAAATTGTTGGTTGTAAATTTGTTTAAAAAAAATATACCTCGATGAGTTTCTTGCCGGATTCTTCTCAATAGAGGTTGTTCCGAACCGGTGGTAGATTTTTTTGACATTCATAAGTGCTTGTGATAGCCTTAATTAAATAAGGATATTTTGACTTTTTGACTTTTGAACGGGTACATTTATTTTACCCGTTCTTGAAAGATTCAGTTTTAAGGTACATACGGAACTCTACAAAGGTAAAGAAAATGTGTTACCGATAAAAAGAGGGAATACATAAAAGTGGTATCGATGTATTACACACGGTTTAAGACGGGACCCTCCGTGACATACATTCCTAATAGTTGGGAAGAGCGAGGGGCGACCAAAAATCACTATGTAGTTTAAAAATGTAAAGGCGTCTTGAAAATGGGGTTGAAAAATTAGGTGGGGCTTTTATACTGGCTACAGCAAAAGACGAAGCCGTGGTGGCCTAGTGGTTTGACTTATGGCCTCTGAAGTAGAGGGTCGTGGGTTTAAACCCTGGCACGCAGCTCTGAATTTTTCGAAATTCACGTGCGGAATTACATTTGAAGTTTACCACGAGCTTTGCGGTGAAGGAAAACATCGTGAGGAAACCTGCACAACCTGCGAAGCTATTCAGTGGTGCGTGTAAAGTTCCAAATCCACACTGCGCCCGCGTGGGAACTATGGCCCAAGCCCTCTCATTCCGAGAGGAGGCCTGTGCCCAGCAGTGGGACGTATATAGGCTGGGATGATGATGATGACAGTGAAAGATAAGAGATAACGCGTGGGCTCCACAGAAAACCAGCGTTGCTATACATTACGTGTTGCTTTATAACACATGCTGAGTGGAAGCCTTTTTGGTGTCCTGTCGTGTCAGGACGAACTTATGTAGTTTTTATTGTTAGTTTTAAGGGCTGTTTCACCATTAATTGTTTAGTGTTAACTGACGGTTAAATGTGATGCCGTCTCTATTTTTTTGTTCGAATAGTCTATAAAACAAACCTAACGTCACCTATGGTTTTCTATAGCAAACTGTAAGATTTGAGTGTGAAACAAAATTATGACAAATGATGATTCGGACAAAAATTACGGTATGACTAGCGAAGAGTATGCGAACTTTGGCGCTCCCCAATACGTAAGGAAACTAGACTACTCAAGTTGAACGAACAGGGTCCTACTTCGATAATAAAGTGTCGGCAAAAATGTAAGCAATAATATCTGCCACAGCGAAGCGTGCAAAAATATCTGACACGTTCTACCGGCCTTAGAAATAGAGTCGTATCAGATATTTAAGCACGCTTGTTGTATCAGATATTGGTGCTGGTGATAGGTATGATAAAATCTCTAAATGTACCTGATCTGAATGATTGGCTATAAAAAATATTGTAATGATGTGTCCGTTTTGTTACGAAATTTTATTAAAGAAAATTTGTAACAAAGCGGACACATCCATACAATATTTTGGGGACACATCTGGAGACCCTGTTTTTCCAGTGCGCAATCATGGACTGAGTCTAAGTAAGTATCTTCCAAATTTTGTTCAAATCGGAGAGATAAAATTAGAGTACAACAGTAGATAGAAATGCCCGTAGCGTTACCAAGCGCAAAACCAATACTGATATTCCCTTTATTCAATTAAAAAACAGCTTATATCTCCCAAGCACGTACGACGCTCTGGCTAATCTATCGTGAACCATTCAAGGCATCGCTCAAGGACCCGCGGGTGACCCTTAGCGTTTTCAATCGCACCCGATTCACTACATTACCCACCGGTCAAGATACGTTCAAAGCTTGACGTGAGGGGAGAAAGTGGGTTTAAAAAATTTGCGAGACTAGGTACTATTCGAGCGATTCAATTTGGTTTCTGTGGTTGCTTCGTGTGCGAAGTGTCATTTTGATCAATTTTTTTTTTAATATGATATTATATATATTATATGATATTATATTATATTAGCCAAAAGAAAACGTTTGCTCAATAAACATACTTGACAATGTAAAAATGTATATAATGCGAAATGTTAATATGCTAAAAAATCGTTTGGGAAATGATACTACTGGAATAAGTATTTCGGGAAATGAAATTTGGCGAAAAATATTTTGCCGAAACGGCAGTACAACACGTGCTAGTAGGCACTTTTCAATACAAAGAATATAAATAAATTCTATTCCACTGTTCTATTTCTTTCTCTATTTAATAAATAGGCCTGAATATCGTTTCGTATAAATAAGCTACAAATTTTACCCGCAAATTCGTAAGTAGGTACACCACAGACTCAAAATGACTTACAATTCAACCAACACATGGCCAAATAAAAAGCTGTTTACGACACGACGACCAGAGACAAGAGGGACAGGAAATTTTGATTCCGCAAAAAGGCAAAAACAGTGCCCTCTCCAATTTCACAGAGAGCCCTTACAAAACATCACTCACGTTAACTATGAATGGACGAAAACAAGCTGGCCGTAGACACGAATTGAAATTAAAAAGAAAATTCGGAAACGGAAATTCGTATCGAATTTAAGTACATTTAAAATTTCCGACCCCCGCTTTGACTGGCCGAAATAAAAGAATGCCGTGTTCGAAATGCGAATGTTTTGATCTCGTTCGTGCATCCCCTTAACGGTTGGGGCGTACAGTGGATATATGACTACAGCAGGTCCACTATTGTGCAAATAGGGTTCTATATGTTGGCATATTAGGTACATAAAGCTTTCCCGTCATAACGACTGTCCTATGTCGAGCCTGAATACGTACCTCTAGCTCTACCTCTACCTATCTGAGCTTACTTTTTGGCTTACTGAAATTTGTTATGATGCGCTTTACAGTGAAGGCACAAACCTACGCACGAACACGCACGAGCACGAACGCACCAGTAAAGAAATTCAATGGTCGTGTATGAAGTTTCTAATCCGCTCTGGATCTGCGTGGCAAGTACTGTCTAAGCTCTATCATTCTGAGAGGAGACCTGTGCCCTGCAGTAAAACGTATATAGACCGAGATGATGACGATGAGAGTGGCATACTAATAAATGATATTATATTTACCAATGGTGCCATGAGTTTTTATGTAAAAAAATGTGACAGTGTGCGTGTGTGTGTGTGTGTACTCTTTATTCTTATGCTCTAAAAATGTCTTTGATGAGGCTATGCCGTGCAGCAAAATATTGGTATTACTCGCTAGCATAGCACAGGTGAGCCTTCTGTGTTTAATGCACTATGCCTTAACGGCCAAGCATTTGCGCGCCACGCGACTAAATGGATTATTTTCTTCGTGTGTTCTTTTTTCAAAAACAATTTACCTACAGGTCTTTTTTGCGGGACGTTCTTTTGTTTCAATGACAATTTTACAGTGAGCTCCCTCGTTTCTCTCTGCTGTCAAAGAAATAGAGGAAGAGGGGTAGAAAGTTGACGTATCTTAGTTCTTTTTATGTTGGTAGGATGCATTTGAAACACAAAACGTTGACAACGGGTGTGATTGGATTAAGGAGGGGTTGACTTTATAGTCGCGGTGCAATTTAGATATTGGCTTCACGAATCTGTTTAGGCGGTCGGCAATTGTTTTGTTCACGTTTGCGGTGTCAATCTGTCTTTCTGTTTGTTTTTGAGGTTTTAGTGAAATAGAATCTGCATAGCCTTCGTTTATTTTGGTACCTACTATCTTTTGAGATTTTTTTAAAATGCATTCTTAGTGCACCTCCTTAATCGTCAAGGGATATCTAATATCTATCTGCCCAATTTTAAGTCTTTAGTGGTTAAATTTGTCAGTTAGTCTGTCAAGTTACTCTTTTATAGTTAGAGATTTGAGTTAAAAGTAGGTACATTTAAATGTACTTAGTTTTTATTGTTGTTATGAAACCGTTTCTAGCAAGGGAAAGTTAGATTTTATTTACATAACTCCACACAGTAGTTTTAATTGATTTGATTTTAGTATAGCTCTGTTGTGTCACAATCATCATAAGTTCAAGTCGAGATGATGCATTTTGTTTCGTGACTACTCGTTGTTTATTCGACCGCTGCCTTCGACTTTTTCAAACCACGGTGGCTTTACAAATGACAATAGGTATATTAAATTTTGACACCATTTATAACAGCTACAAAAAATCTCGCGAGCGCGATGCAGAATGATACAATTTTCAGTACACTGACTATCGGCATTATTTGGCATACAAAATAAACATCGAAACAACTGATATATTGTCGTGTGGCGAGAGTCATTTGTCATCTTGTTTTCTGTTGATTAGGTGTTTGTTTGGGGGAACATGCTTTGACGCGTTTGATTCGTGATGTTGATTTATTGATGCTGTGATTGTTTTCAATACATTTTGTGGTTTAGTTAGTAGGGTCAAGTTAGAAAAAAAAGGTTTCGAAAAAGATTAAGCTCTATAGTTAATTGTAGAAGGCGTGATAACCTACAGCGGCGTAGCGTGAAAATACAATGTTTGATTAGACAGATAATGTAAATTAGACAAAATACCCGAGCGGTACCTACCTGAAAGTGGCGAGTAAAAGAGTGCCAAATGAAAGATGTAGGCAAGTGTTGAAAATTTAGGCAGCCCGGTGGGAATCGAGTTGTTACGAAACCACGTCGCTGATACCCTTGTAGTTTGACCTGTGACCTCTCAAGCAGAGGGTCGTGGGTTCAATCTCGGGCTCGCACCAAGTTCTTCAGAATTCATGTGGGACGTTAGAAACTAAAAGAACGAAATTGATGATGCTGTGTTTTTTGCAAAGAATTTTAGAAGATTAATATGGATAGTGCGATACTTCGGTGACGTAGCGCTTAGGAGAGCGGACAATTTGGCGAGGTTAATGGTGGCTGGAAAAATAGTGGGTAAAAGACTCCGAGGTCGAAGCCCCAAACGATCGAATATCGAATTTCGAAATAATTCCGATTTGCTTTAGCGATCCCTTCAATAGCGAACCTACTGTGTTAAAAATAAAGTTGTGTTAAATACTTGTGATATACAGTATAAGTATAGATATTATTTATTCGTTTTTTTTAAATATACCTCGTTGAGGTACCTCGTAGAGATATATACCTTTTGCCGGATTCTTCTCAACAGAGGTTTTTCCGAACCGGTGGTAGATTTTTTTGACATTCATGAGTGCTTGTTATAGCCTAAATTGAATAAATATATTTTACTTTGACTTTGACGTTCAGAACATATCGGAATAGCTGGACTTACCTAGCTGTCAGCGCTGCACTTCATCAAGCGACTGAACGCAGCCATTGGCGACAGCTAGTGGACAATATGAAGAGTCACGATCCTCAGCAGTGAGAAAGAGATTGAGAAGAAGAAGAAGAAAAGTTAAAATATCGTGAAATTGAACTTTTACGAATTGAAACGCCGATTTTTCCACGAAAATCAACACAATACGGGAGGAATAAAATAATTCCAATAATTCCATATCTCTGAGTTCCGTATCCCCTGTGGCCGGTAGAGGTCGCTCGCGCATTAGCACAACAAAGATGGCCGATCCGTCATAGCGTGACTACTGATATATTTTAATGGAGACTTACTTTTCATGCGGGGATGCTGGGTTAGGATGGGGGATTGGATGCTCTAAAAATAATTGTTACACAGGTTTGATGACGGAGCATGAGTTTAGATTTTTGACAGCTTAGAACATGCTATTTTTGAATGTGGGTATGGATGCCGAATTGTATTACACGCTTAACTTCCAAATCACGATTGTTAATTGTCAGCACAAGGTTGCAAAGTCAAAGTCAAAGTCAAAATATATATTCAATTTAGGCTATAACAAGCACTTATGAATTTCAGAAAAATCTACCACCGGTTCGAAAAATACCTCTCTTGAAAATAATCCGGCAAGAAACTCAACGGGGTTTGGTTTTGTGTTAAAAAAAGATTTAAAAAAATACTGGAACGGGGATGAAACCGCGAGCAACATCTAGTTTAATATAGAGATAATTGCACGTGTGGTACCCGAATGGTAATACCATCATCTATTTGATCTCATTAAGGTTTGACCATACCTGTGTTCATAATACGGTGGCTTGCCATGAAGACCATACCCCACGCATTTTCAACGCGTACCCATCTGCGTATAAAACGCTTTTTAAATGTACCTACCTATTTATTTACTCATAATTTTGGTGTGTAATTTAATTTGAATCTAGCCCCTCTGGGTTAGATGTCTCTACATTACCACGAACACGCATCATCCTCTATCAATCACTTACAGAGCTATCAGGGCATATCCATTATGCACGAGATAAGTTTGTACAATAAGTTGGGAAACTTGCCCTGCCCACAGGCCTACTGTACACGCCTTCAGGCTGTGGATAAAATTATCAAAAACTAACCTAGGGGAGTTCTCTGTTCTTAGGAATTTTTCGCTACAAAGCGGAAAAACGCTGCTACACGCTACGAGCGTAGCGCCGTAGCGCATGTGGCCGCGAATGTGCTAAGGCTTCGTTTCCACCAGAGATGTGCGAGGATGTGTTTTTAATGAATTAATAGAACGCACTGCACTGCTACTTAAAGGTGGACGAGGCGAGGTAAATGAAGCGTTTCTATTGGTTCGTGAAAAATACATTCGCAATACACTCTCGCATATCTCTGATGGAAACGCAGCCTTACTCATTACATCGCACGCGAAAACCATTAATTTTTATAATGTACAGATAGATGACGTCAAAAGTGGTCATGATACATTTTCATTCCATTGCGATCTATATGTAGGTAGATATAATATGTATGTATAGTGAAGTCCGAATATATTTTACGTAAATGAAAAAAAGGACAAGTCTGATTAGTAGATTTTGGAAATCACAAATGAATCCAGTGTGAAAATAGTAATTAAATAGACATTACTTTAAGTGTCGCTTATTGAAATTGTCATCTGTAATTTACAGAACTGTTGGGGGGGAAAAGTCCTGGAGTGGCGACCACGAACCGGAAGACGAAGCGTTGGCAGGCCTCCCACCAGGTGGACTGACTACATCGTGAGAGTTGCGGGGAACCGGTGCATGCAAGTGGCGAGTTGTCGTTCATTATGGCGTTCTAAGGGGGAGGCCTTCGTCCAGCAGTGGACGTCTTCCGGCTGATCATGATGATGATGATGATGAATTTATAGAATTGTATTGGCCGCTATTTTAGTATCATCTACGGGTCTCAACATGTATTCTAAGATTGGGCTGAGCAGTGCTCAAAATGTTAAATTTTCAAGCTATCTCGTGTTATAATCCGCTTACTTCCAAATAGATACTGTACCTACAGAATTCTAAAACAAACACTTCCTTTTTAACGTAACAGTACCTAGTAATTTTCACCACACCAATTTCTATCATTGCTCCAAAAACAGACCTCGAACACACTTAAGCCAATTGATATTCACAATACACTCAAACAGCGTTAACAGACGTCGCCACGTGTCTGATACGACTTACAACCCTATCGAATCATAACTATGCGTGAAACAATACAAAACTTCTTGTACATTGCGTTTATTGAATATTAACTACCGAAGGAGAACAGTTACCACGGCGCAATGTAACGCAGTTTGTAAAGAACAGTCGTCAGTTTGGCGTTGTCGTATTTAGGGTAGAGAGATGGTATTACCATAACCTTTATGGGAAGGAAAGAATAATGGGTAGTTGGTGCAATGCCGCGAAATGCCGCGAAATGGGGAGTAGGGTTGGGGACGCGACGGTCTAAATGACGTGTGACATATACGTGACCCTTGGTTTGGGAGATACAGACGGAAAGGATGGCGAACTTTAGCAAAGCACGACCTTATTCCACCTGCTCCATTCTTCCACAGGTCGACCAGAAGTAGGTGGGGTCTCCGCCCCTACGTTGTCAGTATTCCCAAAATCCGCACAAAAGCGTTTTCGCTCTTCCTTCATCAACCGCACACCAAAGGAGCGGAATTCCCTGCCTGCGACTGTTTCCTTAACACTACAATTTGGCCCCTTTCAAGACTGGGGTGAATGAGCATTTACTAGGCAAGCGTGCTCCGTCTTTGGCCTTATCCTCGCTTTCCATCTGGCGTGATTGTGGCCAAACGCAAGCCTACATTGTATAAAAAAACGGACGACAGTTTTATTTGCGGTTGTTACCTCAACCAGGCTTTTTCTTATCAGTCATTCTAAAAAGATGAATTGCATGGAAAACAACAGACCATAGGCATTGGCAAAAATTATTCTGACCAACATAGTTATCATAGATTTTATGGGTGAAATAAAATAGTTTTGCTAAGCGCTAACGCGTAACATAATTTTGTTTTTTTCCAACTATGCTTTAATTCATTTTTAATTTCACCATAACCGCACTAAATACCCAGCACAAAGCGGGACTTTTCTGCTCTAGAGTAGAAAAAATGTATGAAAATAATGATTTGCATAGTTTAAAAAATCTAGTGTTAGGTTGTCAACCTGACGGTCTTATGAAATTTGACAGATTGCGTACAAAATATTTTTGCTACCAATCCTAACAAAAACAGTAGGTAAGTAGCCGTATATTAAAAAAAACTTTGTGCATTAGATTACGATTTGGAGTCTTTTTGTATTTTTTATTTCAACTCCAAATTTTTGTTTCTTTTACGGTCATCCCGTGAAAGTTTATATAAATTTCACACGAAAACACAAGCCGAAACATGAATGCACAGAAAAACCAGAAAAAATAGACCAGCGCTGGGAATCGAACCCAGGTCCTCAGCATTCCGTGCTGCGTGCTATTCCCCTACACCACCACTGGACAGGAGACTAGACACGAATTTTTCCTATGCACCCATATCTCAACTTGGATTCTTTTTCTATTAGTCACTTTAGCAGCGACACTAACGCCATCTATGATCTACGTTCTCAACGAGAAATTTGTGCATTAGGTTGGCCAACCTGGCGCCCATCCGAAATATGACAGATAGCGGGTAAAAATATCTGCTATATATACTAACTCTGCCAAAAAAAGTAAGAAATTAAAAAAAAAACAAATGTGCGAATTTTGCGACGTTTTTTGAGAATGCGAATGTAAGTTACAAAATGGAATCATCGAGTGTTAGTGACATTTCTTTCCTATTAATTGTTTAGCATGAGTTTTTTTTTCGTCTACTATTCCTGTAATAGATGAAAGAAAAGCAGATTATGCACCTCGCATTAAGTACTTAATTTCTACTGCCCTCGTGCTTTTTAAAGCCCTCGCTCACGCTCGGGCTCCAAATCGGCTCTCGGTGCAATAATAAATAACGTTCTGATTGGTGCAACAATCTACTATTAAAAATACATATCTGATGGCTATGGCTTTACCATAAAGAACTCCTTTTGCTTTAGCTGCTGGTAGATACAATTCCCTCCAACAAGCTGTAAAAGCTGCCAGAGTCTAAAAGCAAAAGTCTATTTCTTTTTTTTTAATATATGTGTGACATGTCTAAAATCACAGCTTTCTATGAATTTGAAAGATTTGCTTAGTTACAGATAATCTGATTATTAAATGTTCTTCATCCCAAACATCCCTGTGTACCTTGACTAAGGGGCAGCCCCTAAGATCCCGACGGGAATTCCGCCAGGCTAGTTTAGAAACAGAAGATTGGGAAACGACGGAAAACGGCATTCTTGGGAGACTTTGATTCCGAGACAGTTTCGTTAACTAAGTATTTAGTTACAACAAGACTTCCTTTGTGGATGATATGTTTGTCTTATTTGCTGATCAACACTGCTTGCATGTATGTGATCTGGCTTTATAGTGTAGTGATCAATCAGAGGAACCATTCTTGTAATGATCATCATTATTAGCCGTAAGACGTCCATTATTGGCCTACGTCCGTAGCTCTCCCGCATAGACCTCCAATTGCTCTGGTTGGAAGCGACCTGCATTCACCGTGAACCCGCAGCTTCATCAGATCATGCGTCCATCTCGTTGGTGGACGTCCTTGCGCTTGCCGATCCGCAGCCTCCATTCGAGAACATTTCGGCCCCAACTGCCATCTGCATTAGCCTATATCGTGTTAATTAAAGTTTTGACTCTCTTCCATATTCGGTCTTCTAGCATAGCAAAGCAAGAATTTGGCTGGAGAGAGCTCTCTATTGTTAACCCTGCCCACAGAGGCTGCTGACAGCTGGAAAGTTCGCGGTATAAACAATGTCAAATTCCATAGCCGAGAAACCCAAAATTTAATGTATCCTTTTTTTTCAAAAGGTTGTTGCTTAGAAGAGGATAAAGTTGCCTTGAAATTAGGTAAAAAAATACGCCACCGTTTTTGAAATCGTAACCCGAAATGTTAGAAATTAAGGACTAATTTTAGCTACTTCGAACTATATGCCCAAAATACGAAGCATTGTAAGCTACCATTGTCCGATTTCCTTAAAAAGCAAAACAGTATAAGTATACTTTTCGATTTTTTAATTTTAACTCTACCTGACTAAAACAGGGTTGAAGAAAGATTTGTCTTGAAAACGGACTTGTAATTTTACGTTTCTCGTATTTTGAATTAAGGTAACGCACAGCTGCATATTAGCATATAAAATTAGAACTTACGACCATCTAATTAGGGTCCCAATTACGTTTAGCTTGTATCGAAAATCTGCAAATCGTATTATTATTCTAATGCTCCATTAAAGTCCAGTGCCATTAAAGGGCTTTGTACGGCACCGGATGTAGTATTAAAATAATAACCATTTTTCACTAAACAACCACAAGGGTTGCGGTTTTTTGGGTTTAGTTAGGTTAAGTGATTTTGATACTTGCGAAAATTTGCCTTAGTTTTACTAAAACGTAGTGATAGGTATACATATTTATTAAACCTTTTTTTACGTATTATTCAGTTATGCCTTCAAAAGTTGTTTGCCAACACTAGTACCACAAAAACTATATAGGTATAATTCCAATAATTGAATAGGCACTTACCGCTAAGCGATTCGATCAAAATCCGGGAGTAACTTAAAGACGTCGCATAAAAAATGTATCGCAAAAATGTATGTCAAAACTGAGTGTTAAGTAATGAACGTTTAGGCAGATTTATATTGCGCGTGATATAGACTCAATATAGAGTTAATGAAATTTCGGTGACAAAATCTTTTGAGATTGAGTATTTCTTAAGATTGAAAGTAAATAGGTACATACATGTTTTCAGGATAGCAGTAGTAGATAGGGTAGTTATAGATTTCCTGTTCTTCTTTATGTTGCTGTTAGCTGAATAAACAAACTCACCGCATTTATAATATTAGTAAAAATAGATTTATAAATCCAAGGCATGTACATTTATGAATGTATTTATGTCATACATACTACTCTTTATTCTAGAAAAATAGAGAAACAAACACAATTTACATGTACAATGAGGTACATGTACATTGGTCAACATTTTCCCTTCTCTTCCCGTCGTTTTCCGTCCCTTTCATACGGGATCTCTCTCTACCAATCAACCGTTGAATGGACCTTTGGGCATGTCTAAAGTACCAAAACTTATCGTACTATATCAGCTCAAAATGAGTCGATTGAGCAGAAGCTACCTGTTTTACGCCGGCAGACATCTTTTTTTCGCTCGGGATCGCATGCGCATACTAAATGAATACATTTCTTTAGCCCAAAGCAGATTTCAAAGAGACTATTAATCCATCAATACAGTTTTATGTTTCGGGAAGCGGAATAGCTCAAGGGTTCAATTAATTTTGACAGGGTTCTAAACATGCTACGTCATCACGAGATTTATTAAGCATTGGCGGTTGTCCGCGACTCCGTGCGCGTATTTTTTTTTATTCTACTGGATGGCAAACGAGCAAGTGGGTCTCCTGATGGTAAGAGATCACCACCACCGCCCATATATGCAGATATGCAGATGCGTTGCCAACCTAGAGGCCTAAGATGGGATACCTCAAGTGCCAGTTCACCGGCTATCTTACTCTCCACGCCGAAACACAAGCAATTCGTTTAATGCTATCTTGCAGGAACCATGTAATTTTCCGCCATAAATACTCTATTCTATATCCTTACCCAGTAGTCATATCTGTATACCGAATTTCCTCTAAATCGGTTTAGCGGGTTAGACGTGATGAGGTAACGAACAAACAAACAGACATACAAATTTTCGTATTTATAATATTAGTTAGATTTTGTTAAATTGTTGGCGGTGGATTCTAATCAACATTAAAGTGTATGAAACTTAATTATTTAGGTAAATTTTTGCCTCAAAAATTATGTCAGAGCCTTTATAAATAACTAAACATACGATTGTGTGGCTAATAACAGATACAGTCGAGTTCATAAACTTGTGAACAAAAATTTTATAAAATACATCTGAACACGACTCTGTTCTCAATGGCGTAGAAGCGAGTTCAGAAATTTTTGATAAAATTTTTGCTCAGCACAAGTTTTCGAACTCGGTACAGTCGAGCACAACTAATATTTTGAAATTAAAAATCTGAAACCGTTGGGGGAGAAAAGTCCTCGAGTGGCGACCACGAACCGGAAGACGAAGCGTTGGCAGGCCTCCCACCAGGTGGACTGACGACATCGTGAGAGTTGCGGGAAACCGGGGGATGCAAGTGGCGAGTTGTCGTTCATTATGGCGTTCTAAGCGGGAGGCCTTTGTCCAGCAGTGGTCGTTTTCCGGCTGATGATGATGATGATGATGAAAAATCTGAAAATCTTATCCCACTCATATTTTAATGCGAAAGTTTGTAAGTCTGTCTGTTTGTTTGTTACCTGTTCACGTCTAAACCACTAAACCGATTTAGATGAAATTCGGTATACAGATAGTTTGGGTCCCGGGGAAGAACAAAGGATAGTTTTTATCCTGGAAATTCTAGTTTTTATAGCGATAAACGAATTCTACGCCGACGGAGTCGATGCCAACAGCGGGGCGACAACGAAATTCGAAAATCGAAGTTCGTGTCGATCCGTCCGTCTGACACTTATACTCTTTAATACGAGAGTGAGAGGGACCGTACGATACGAGCTTCGATTTTCAAATTTCGGAGTAGGCCCTCTGATAGTTTTTATATCAGTTTGTAGCTCTACGCTACTCGTGGCCAAACACGCACTGGTACAGCCTAATCTACTGATAATCATCATCATCATCATTCTAGCCTATACACGTCCCACTGCTGGGCACAGGCTTCCGTCTCAGAATGAGAGGGCTTGGGCCATAGTTCCCACGCGGGCCCAGTGCGGATTGGGAACTTCACACGCACCATTGAATTGCTTCGCAGGTTTGTGCAGGTTTCCTCACGATGTTTTCCTTCACCGCAAAGCTCGTGGTAAATTTCAAATGTACCTAATTCCGCACGTGAATTTCGAAAAATTCAGCGGTGCGAGCCGGGGTTTGAACCCACTACCCTCGGCTTGAGTGAGAGGCGATAGGTCAAACCACTAGGCCACCACGGCTTTTTTCTACGCATAATAAAATTATGTAATACAGATGGTATCATTAATGCAATATCACTTCAGTTGTAAATCGATCGCACTCTCGCGAACAGTGAAAGGGTTAACGGAACCCTTCGAGGTCAAGCGTCCCCCGGGACAGGCCCGTATTCTTTACTACGGAACCCCGTAAACAACTCATTGCCCCCCCTAATTGATGAAATATAGTCTTAAGAGGAAGCAATTTGGAATAACTGCAACCAGTGACGTCTTTTATCCTCATGGAACTCAATGGAAAGATTTTTGAGATACCATAAAGCCGAATGTACTTTGTAAAGAACTAGTGGTTGCCTGTGGCTTCGGACGCGTAAGCAATGAGATTCAGCAGTTGAATTAAAATTTCGGGATTATACTAAATTGTGATGGAAATTCCAAAACATTACATAGTACTCGTCGACGTCGTATTAAAAACAACCGTGCCAAATTACATGACTCTAAGTCCAGTGGTTGAAATTTAGAAAATCCTGATCCAGTGGGAACAAGGGAATAAAAATAGCCCATGTGTTGTTCCAGATGTCAGTTTTCCACACTCTAGATTTCATCCAAATCCGTCACGCCCACAAAGGTGTAACAAACACACACACACCCACACACACGCGCACACACATACTTACAAGCTTTCAAACACGATTCTCAGCTTAAGAGTTCATAAGTCAAACCACTAGGCCATCAAAGTTTTTATGACAATCACACATCTCTTACCATCAGGCGACTAATTTTATTCTCATCCTTAGAAGGGTCCAAAGTACTTGCCGTACTATTACATTAAGTACGTATAAAAGAGAGGTTCCAAATTTCATCAAATTCTGCGAGAACGCTGCAATTTTTACACCTCATTGTCAACATTTAAATCCACTTAAAAGTCCCAATTTCCTTCGACACTCAACAGTTGTTCTCAAATCCGTCTCCCCGAGGAATACGCAGGACAAACAAACGTCTTGAATCTTTCAGCTTCTGGATTAATATCAGTTTCGTTCTGCAATTACCCTGTCCGTATACCGGCGCGCGATTAAAGCAAAGAGTAAAAGAACAGACAGGTAAGTCTTATGTGAATCTTGTGAGTAGGTACCTGTAAAGTACAGATTGAGTGAATAACGTTTTTCCATCGTGTTTTTTCGGATACATTCGTATTTTATCTTGCTTTCTCAATTAGCGTCAATAAACTTCAGTAAGCTAGTTTGAGAAAGCAAGATATACATAAACAACGTGATACGCAACGTTACGGCTTCGGAGCCACTTTTAGCAATTTTAGGTTTTAAGTTTGAGAAAAACGGTACAAATAGTGACAGGTTGCTAGGAATGCCTAGGGCCTGGGTTCGATTCCCAGCGCTGGTCTATTTTTCTGGTTTTTCTGTGCATCTATGTTTCAGTTTGTATTTGCGATTTTAGTAATATTGTAAAAGTAAAAGTGAGTTTGTTTGTTCCGCTTTGATGAAACTTTGTATAGGTCATATTAAGAAGACCAGAATAAATAATAGGATAACTTTTAATGATGATAATAGTAAGTTATAATAATGAAATAAATTACATTATTTGAGACATGAACAGAAATACAGTACATTATAATAGGAATGGAATAAATAAAATTTATATTATTTGAGCATATAGCTTCTCGCTTATTATGTATGTTTTAGTTATGTTATGTTGTTATGTTGTTTAATTATGCTTATCCGTTGCTTAGTACCCATATAACACAAGCTTTGCTAAGCTTACTTTGGGACTAGGTCAATTGGTGTGAATTGTCTAGTGATATTTATTTTATTTATTATTTATTTAGTTTTATGGGCAATATATGTGATTTTTTTTCTTTCTTTCTATTGAATTGTTCATTAAAAGAACTGCCCATTGATTTTTTCTTAGAAATACCAATAGCCCTTTTATGTAAGCTTGAAAGATTTTTTGGTAATTTTAATTTAAACAACCTTATTTCACACAACCTTATATTCATTAAATTAAACTTTATATTCATTAAATTGTCCTATCTACCTCACCGGTCTTTGCCCGTATCTCAAGAGAGCCTAATTCGCCTCGCGACAACGTGCCGATTAAATTTTAATATTTGAAGCGTTCGAGACGGCAGCGAGGGATGTCGCTGTTTTGTTTTATCTAAATGTTTGAATTTGGAATGATTTTCGTAACTTCCAGACTTTTATGCGATGTGCTTTTGTTTTTGTTTTACTATGAAGGCGTAGTTATACCTTTATAAAATGACCAGAGGCCGTATTGCCTAATGTTTTTGACACTCCTGGTCGCAATCAAATGACATATTTCGCATACAAAAGCTGTCATTTTATTGCGATCGCGAGTGTCAGAAACGTTAGGCAATAAGGCCTCAGGGAGCGAAACTTTGATGCCGGTGTGACGACACGACATTATGACGTAAATTGACGTATAGGATGTTTTTATAAAATATACACAATGCCGTGGTGGCCTAGTGGTTTGAACTATCGCCTCTCAAGCAGAGGGTCGTGGCTTCAAATCCCGACTCGCACCTCTGAGTTTTTCGAAATTCATGTGCGGAATTACATTTGAAATTTACCACGAGCTTTGCGGTGAAGGAAAACATTGTGAGGAAACCTGCACAAACCTGCGAAGCAATTTAATGGTGCGTGTGAAGTTCCCAATCCGCACTGGGCCCGCGTGGGAACTATTGGCCCAAGCCCTCTCATTCTGAGAGTGGGACGTATATAGGCTGAGATGAATGGTATATTAAACATATTAAAATGTGATGTTTATAAGTACCGGCCGTCACAAGGGTCAATAAAATATCCGTCAACTAAAGAGGCCGTTAAGTTGTTAGTGATTATCTATAATCTAGATAAAAACACTCCGTATGAAGCTTGACGTCATACGGCTGTCACCGGCATCAAAGTTTCACTCCCTGAAAATGACCAGCAAAATTATTAAAAGAACAGTCTTGGTTGAATTTATTGACACCTAGGTCACATCCCTACTAATATTATAAATGCGAAAGTAACTCTACTCTACGAAATAGCCCGAAACATGTCGAGCTAAACTCGATTTAAGACGTGAGTTATCCGTTACAATACAATATCGTTTAATATGTGGTATTAAAATCCTAAAACAACTATTTTTTCTCGTTACGTATTTTTTGCGGTGACGGTGTCTTTTTTGTGTTTTTTTTATAACTTTAATTTTACAGCGGTTTTACTGTAATGCTGTAATCTTTACTATTATAAAGAGGAAAGTGAGTTTGTTCGTTTGTTACGCTTTCACGCCGTAACGGAGCGACGGATCGACGTGATTTTTGGCATAGAGATAGTTTATGGGCCCGAGAGTGATATAGGTTACTTTTATCCCGGTAAAATGCACAGTTCCCGAAGGAACAGCGCGCGATAACCGAATACCTCGTGGGCGGATCCGCGGGAAAAGCTAGTAATATTATAAATGCGAAAGTGTGTGTGTTTGTATGTTTGTTTGTGTCCGTCTTTCACGCCGTATCGGAGCGACGGATCGACGTGATTTTTGGCATACTTAGAGATAGTTTATGGGCCCGAGAGTGACATAGGCTACTTTTTATCGCGGAAAAATGCACAGTTTCCGAGGGAACAGCGCGCGATAACCGAATACCACGCGAGCGGAGCCGCGGGTAAAAGCTAGTTTTTTATAAGTAACTTAGGAACGTTACGTTACGTTAGGTTGCCTGGAAGAGATCGCTCTGAAGCGATAAGGCCGTCTATTGCTTACCTCAGAAAGTCTCTGTGTTTTTGTTTTCTGCAATTGTTTGCTATAAGTATGTTGGTGTGCAATAAAGAGTTATTGTATTGTGTTGTATTGTATTGCTACCATGGAAACAAGCTACACTATACTCCAATTCAATAGAACCTAACAATCCTGTAGACACTTCCAGCCTTCTAATATGAACACCGTGCTGCCTAAGGCTTTGTGATGTGGCTATTATACTGTTTTGATTCCTTTTAGATGATAATTGCAACAACAGGGACATATATAATCAAGCGGCAACGTTAGGGTGTGTTAAATGTGTAGAAAATTGTTAGATTCTATTGAATTGTACTTTAAAAAGTTTATTATATACGTAAAAAGTACGTAAAAGTTTATTATGTTTAGGTTATTGGCCCACCTAACAAAATGTGGACTACTGATACATAAGTAGGTAAGTACATCACGGAACCCGGCAGCCGGGCTGTGACCCGGCTGTCGCACCCGGGTCGATAGAGCTTCTGCACTTGAGCTTTTTGCCCCCCTCCCCCCACCCGGGCGAGCCATTTTTACGAAAGCTAACCTTTTATGTTTATGTTGGAACGGGATTGGATGCTTGTGAGATCTTTCGAGAAGGTTAAAACTAATCCCGCTAATGTCAATGCGGAAGTTTGTAAGTCTGTTTGTTGCCTTATCACGTCGAAACAGCTGAACCTTCGAAAAAGCTGGAAATTCGGTGCACAGATAGTTTGAGTCCCAGGGAAGGATATAGGATAGTTTTTGTCCCGGAAAATTTCATAGTTCCCGCATGATAGCGATAAATGAATTATACGTAAACGGAGTCGCGGGAAACAGGCTAGTATTAAGTACGGATTTAATGAGTTTAGTAAATAACTGTTGCATTTAAAAATTGTTTTAGTTCAGATTAGTTTGATTGGTCGTTTATTAACCTCTAACCAACTTACAAAACTCTAGGAATCTCTGACATTGTCAATTCTATATTTCAAAATGGCTGTACCGATTTGAACTTATAACACCCCTCTTTTTGCTTCGGGGGTTAAAAAGAGGGGTGTTATAAGTTTTATGCCAAAGTCTGTTTGTCTGTCTGTGGCATTATAGCTCTCAAACGACGGATGGACGGATTTCGATGTGATTTTTTTACGTGAGGTGTGAGCTCAGGATCAAACCCACGATCCTCTGCTTTAGAGACGATAGGTCTAACCACTAGGCCACCACGGCTTAATTATCTTAGTATTAACTAGCTCTTGCCCACGACTTCGTCTACGTATAATTCGTTAACAGCTATCCCGCTTGAACTATGCAATTTTCCGGGATAAAAACTATCCTATGTCTTTCCCCGGGACTTAAACTATCCGTATACTGAATTTAATCTAATTCGGTTCAGCGGTTTGGACGTGAACAGGTAACAAACAAACAGACTTACAAACTTTCTCAAATGCATGGAATTCTAAGTACAGTTTTTTTTTAATTCTTTAGCAATTTCAGCGCAAGAAAGTACTCAGCATATTTTATTTTATGCGACTGGATGGCAAACGAGCAAGTGGGTCTCCTGATGGTAAGAGATCACCACCGCCCATAAACATCTGCAACACCAGGGGTATTGCTAATGCGTTGCCAACCTAGAGGTCTGAGATGAGATACCTCAGGTGCTAGTAATTTCACCGGCTGTCTTACTCTCCACGCCGAAACACAACAGTGCAAACACTGCTGCTTCACGGCAGGATTAGCGAGCAAGATGGTGGTAGCAATCCGGGCGGACCTTGCACAAGGTCCTACCACCTGCAAATATGCACTTAGAATCTAGAATTTACAATACTAGTAAGACTAGATATAACATCTTAAACGCCTATATTATATCCAATACGCCTACTTACAACCAACATTATAATTTCAGTAATAAAAAACTCCGCGTTTCTGATTGGTGGAAAATGTCGCGAAAGGCGTGGCCCGCGTTTGTCGCCAATGGGCGTGGCGGGAGACATTGGGTTTGTCACTGCGGCTAAGGCTTTGAGGGAGGGAGGTACTCACACATACAGGAATTTCCATAGCGAATTGTGGAATGTACTTGTAGAATCTTACTTATATTATGATTGCGAAATTTCTAGTGATGTGTTATGTTTGTGATTCTTTCAACGTA
The DNA here is from genome assembly GCA_037349165.1 of Choristoneura rosaceana. Classification (NCBI taxonomy): domain Eukaryota; kingdom Metazoa; phylum Arthropoda; class Insecta; order Lepidoptera; family Tortricidae; genus Choristoneura; species Choristoneura rosaceana. Next base: position 3,178,856 of record JAZBNJ010000002.1, read on the forward strand.
AAACGGTGAGACGGATTTGGATGAAATTTGGTATGTAGATAGGTGGACATCTGCAATAACACAAAGTCTTCTTTTTATCCCAATATTCCGGCGGGATCGGGATAAAATCTCGAAATCGCAACCGCTGGGTTTAGAGTCATAAACTTGGCACAGTTGTGTTTAGTGCAACGTCAATGAAGACCACGGCACAATTTTTGGGAATTCTGCTTCCGTTTTCCTTTATTAAAAAACCTGGGATATCAGGAATATTGTCGAATATGTAATTTTTTTTCTTTATTTTTCTTTCATATCCGCACTGGGCCCGCGTGGGAACTATGGCCCAAGCCCTCTCATTCTGAGAGGAGGCCTGTGTCCAGCAGAGGGACGTATATAGGCTGGGATGATGAAGATGATAAGTATATTACAGATAAATAAAACTCAGTGAGCAATCGCATACTTTCAAGCCTAGTGGTAAATAAAATATGTACCAACTAAATAAGGGTACTTAAAACTTTTTTCGTTTATAATTAACTCGTTATTTTGTTCCATAAAAAGACAAAAAGGTACTCCCGTAACCGCAAGCACTTTTGCCACATAATTTATTCAGAACATCTCAATTCACTTAACCCTTAAGTACGTCCCATTCACTCCAAGCCCTTTCATCCCACACTTAATTTGTATATTTTTTACACAGATATAGACGGGTTTTGATAAAACACCCATTCACTGACGATACATTTATTAAAACGTGTATGTCGCTGGTAATTTGTTGAAAGTGTCGAACTTTGAAATGTCTAATTTTATTGCAAGCTTTCATCTACGTAACTTGCGATGTTAGTATGTTCACTTGAGCTGGGACGAATGAATTGAACGAAAGTATGTCATTTGTCATTTGTGCAGTATATTATAATAACAGCACTGACACAGTAGTGCTGTTATTATACTATACTGCTCAAAAGAAAATAAAGGCCACGTGAATTTTATTGGTGAAACGAAAATACTCATAAATATAGTTTTTTATAACATTGCTTGTCTAAAAATGGTTTTATTTAATGAAAAATAGCACAGTACAAGTACTTTTCATTCATTTAAATGTATTAAATTAAAAACGCAAACGAATTTTTGATTTTATTTTATCGGTGAAATTCAAATTCATGTGTCCCTTCTATTCTTTTGAGTAGTAGGTATCTCCTAATATTTTGTAAACAAGTAAGTACATAGTACTTTGGTAAACACGATTATCACTTAAATTGAATTAACTTGTATTTAATCATTTTGTGACGCTCACATCATATCATTCACTCATTCAATTAAATTCTTAAATTGTCTCCAAAATTATGAATTTCAACCACTTTTCTCTCCACGGTGTCATTAAGGAAAGACTCGAAGAAGTGGTTGACACCATTATGTTTAGAGAACACTGCAATGTCAACTTATTGCTTTTTATATTTTGTCTTGTGCATTTAATATATTTTGTACATAGGTAATTTGGACGACAATGCAAGTATAGTCAACAAAAAGTACATTCAGTTGAAACAATTGTATTATATAATTTAATAACAAGAACTATACACGTTCACATTTTTTGGTCGAATAGAAATTTTGTAAAAGGACTAAATTAACTATTTACGACAACTTTGTGTACATTGAATAACGTCTGAGTGCCCTTTCTGTTTGGCGGGGAACGGGTCGAGCGTATGAAAGGCAAGAGCGAGCCGAAAGAGTGTCTTATGTACAGACTGCTTTAGTAGCAAGAGTGTACCTTTTTTATGTCTTTGACGTAAAATCCTTGGCAAGTTAGATTACCTACGGATTTGGATGAAGTATAAAGTTAATTGGAAGTCTAGAACACACATAAGCTACTTTTATCCCGATATTCCTACGGGATAGGTATAAAATCTCGAAATTACATCCGCTGGGTATAGCGTCATATGAAACTGTTGTATGAGCATGCATTGTCAATAGAGACCATGATAAGTATATTTTTTTAAATTACCACGGGCATTTAGTTAAATCTCGGAATTTCAATTTAACTGTCACATCTATGGATTACGCGTGCGAAGTCGCGGGTAAACAGTAGAGTAGAGATATATCTGACATGTTTTGGACCAACATTAGGTATGGTCCTTTAAAGACGTGCTCCAAAGGATAACCACACGAGGACTTGATTCAAAATCAAAATCAAATTTTAATCAAACTATACATAACTGCAGGGCACATGTCTCTTCTCAGAATTAGAGTGCTCGGCGCGTCGTTCCTACGCGGGCTCAGTGGAAATTGGGAACTTAAGTAGTACTTAAGTACCATTGAATTTCTTTTAAGGTGTATGTGGCTTTTCTCACGACAAATTAATATCTCTCTTATCGTACGTATTACATTAAATTATTATTATTACATTAAAAGTCTTTCACCAAAAACCTAGCTTCGGTTTTGATTCTAGTTCCGTCAGATTTTTGTCCAAACCGAAACGGAGCCGGACCTTCGATTTTATGCCTAAGTCGCTAAAACCGAAACCAAAACCGAATATTCAGTCGGACACCGAATATTATTTTTGTCTACGACTGCGAGCAAGTGCCTGTCACTTTTCTACTAGCAAATGCCTGTGGAAACTCAACAAACATAAATACATGCAGATTAGTAGATGCAGTTCAGTATTAAGCGACGCTGCAGCAGATGAACTGTGTACGGTTTTTGTTCGCTTCCTAAGCAACTCCTCGTGCCTACATCCTTCCTTTGGGAAGGGCATAAGAAATAATTATAATTGGACACTGATGGCCTTTGTAAAGTAGGTAGGTAGGTAGATAGTGAAAAAGTAGTAGGAAAATCCGGAGATTTTTTTTTCTATTTTTCCTCAACATCTTAAGTTCTAAGCAATATAATTTGAAGATTTCAATACCTAAACTCCAAATTTATCAATAAACGCCTTGTAGTTGAGTAAAATGCCCGTTATATAGGCATATACGTTTTTGTAATTTTTACTACTTAATAGTTTTTAGCCTCTCGGCGTCAAGAATCAAGACAAGTCTTTCAAAAAAGTGTTGAAAAGATCGAGTTCCTTGAAACACATAAATAATTAAGTACCTATTTGACAAAATCTTAAGTAAACATAAACCGGTAAATAAAGAACCGACAAAATTCTTGCAAGCATCGGAACATCCGAAACATCGCCCGGTAATTAGAAAGGAAAAATTAATTCCGCCAAAGGGTTCCAAACGGGCCCCCGAGGACCCCTACAGGATGCGGACCCCCGAATAATTCGCCGGGAAAATATGCAAATGCCTGTTCGCAATGTGAAAATTAACTTTTTCATTATGAATTATGTCCTTTATGTCTTGGAAACGTCTTTGGGGAGTTTTTTTCGAGATTTTACGGGTTTTAAGAAAAGGGTTCATATTGAATGTTATTTTGTTATGGTCCGTTAGCCGGATGGGTAGCACTTACTGTCTTTTTAGGCGGCTCGTTATCTTGAAAGTTTTTTAGGGTTCCTTAGAGCAAGATCTTGGCTTATTGGTGATACTTGGTAATACGGTACCTATTTATTTGACTATTTTGTATCCGTTTTATTAAAACTAAACAATGGCTGTTATCGAATAGAGAAACACATTTAAAAGCTATTTTTACAAATAAGAAAATTATAAAGGTTTTAAGTTCAAGAATAGACAGAGAAAAACATACTGGCGTGTGACGTCACACGCCAGTAGCGTATACTTGCTGTGCTGCATAGAGAAAAAAGTTTGAGAAAGAGACGGGTATATAGATTTAAAAAAAATCACTGTAAATCCAATTTTCAACCGATTTAAGCTTTCTCTTCGCTAAACACTGTCTGTTTATCTATATTTTCATAATAATATTAAGACCAAATTCAGGAGTTGTCAAATACCGTATTTATACTGTATGTGTGTGTATTTTATACTGTTCGATGTTATTATTATTTTTTTTAACTCTTTCCATGTAATATATTTTCATGTGTATCGAATATGTATAAATAAATATTTCTCTCTCTCTATTCGGTGATACGCTAAACTTACAATGGTGAAATGCAAACAATTAAAACGCTGCCAACCCGATCCTAAGCAGCAAAACTGACAGCTGTCATCGGTTTAACAATAACTTGCATTTCCTTATAGTAAGATCTGTGTAGGATTCGATTTGTGGCATTCGAACATAGCGGATGTGGACAATATATAATTTTGCTATTTCTGTTTCTTTGGCTAGTTGAAGTAGGTATCATTTTGATAGTGTTTTATGCGGCCATTAACCTTAACAGTGAACAGTGATCACAAAATTCTATACTTCTCTCGTGTCTGAAATTTTTTAATGCGCAAGTTGTTTCCACGTGGTATCTGGAATTTTACTATAAAGTTACAAAAACTACAATCACCGTACAACATTGCCTCTCGAAAGAGAATACTTAGACACTGGCAAAATTGTCTTATTAATTAGGACAGAAGCCATATTTTAAAAAAGAATGAAAAGATCTGTGTAATGTCATCGAATTTCTAAGTATACCGAAAAGCCAGGGTTTGCCCTACTTTACATGGAAAGAAAGTTGTTGTATAAAAAATCGGTCAAACGCGAGTCGGAATAGCGCACTGAGCGAGGGTGTGGATATAAAAATCATGAGAAAAAATACCTATGACAATGTAAAATCCTAGCACAAATGCAAAACGCCCGAATATCATTCATCCCCGGAAAATAACTTAGTTTTTTTACTGAAATATTTGCAATACAAACATTCTTTACCTTGCTTTTCAATTTCTACGGAACCTTTAACCGGTTCTTCTTTTTTTTCAAAGAAGGGGTGTGTTTGCATGAGCATTTATATCCAAATAAACCCGGTGTCTTTTTACGATTCAAAAGTTTTCCATAATTATGCGAAGTAAATGTCAAACCAGATACTAAATCACTATAAGGCATTAAGACCATGTATTTATCACTTGTGACATTCCCCAAGTTATCCTGACATTTTAATAAAGAACAAACCCCCATAAACAAATCCTAACGACTGATCAACGCATCATCCATTCACCCATTCACTCATTCGTTCACACGCTCTGACTCACCGAGCTCATTGTTTTGCATTAGCAATTATGTAGGTATCGGTAAATTACAATACAAATGTATTGGTGGCCAGACGTCTCAATTTGTAAATAGTACGTGGGCGAAGGGTGTTCCACAGTGAACGTAATTTTCAAGGATTCAGAAAGTTTTACATTTTAAAGAACTGTAAAATTTGAAGGGCATTTCTGTTTCTCACATATTTTTTAGGGTTCTGTACTTCGAAATGAAAAAACGGAACCCTTATAGGATCACTTTGTTGCCCGTCCGTCCGTCCGTCTGTCAAGACCCTTTTTCTCAGGAACGCGTCATCCAGCTGAAATTGATATCGAATACTCATATCTGCGGGTCCTTGAAGTCTTAAAAAAAACCAAAAATTTAAGTCAACGCAATCAAAAGTTAAAAAACGTGATTCCATACAAAATGCCGAGCACTGAAAACCAATAGGCTACTTCCTGTTGTCTTAGAAACTTGAAATTTGATGTGAAGGTAGCTATTATAATACAACCAACTAGAAAAGTCTGAAAATCTTGATTTTTTTGTGTGTCTGTAAATATCAATGACCAATATAATCTGATCCCACACTGCGTACGTTTTGCTTAGGAGCAGGGCTCTGCTTACACTGGATGTATTAAATCACTCGGAAAAAGCGAGAAATATCTTCAACATACGATTCCCGTTTACATACCTACCTATAAATGTGTACGGAACCCTCGGTGCGCGAGTCCGACTTGCACTTGCCTCCTTTTTTATCTTAAAATTTAAGTCCGATTGAGGATTTTGTTTTTTACTGCCATCTATGGTCAGTTTTATGTCGAGTAATCCAGTCAAAAGAGATGTTTTTGAGTTAGAATTATTAGACTGAAAAATACCATGCGAGTTACAAAATAAAATACAAATAAAAACGTAATAAAATTGACAACTGTTGAGATATCTGTACAAAGATGATCTAATTCTTTTAATGGCACTAGTTAACCTTTAAATGGATGGAGAGTTAGACACTAACATAGTGAGTTTGAAATTCAGAAAGTGCTACAAAATAATTCTTTAATATGTAAAATACAACTAAAAACTATTTTGGAAGGGAGAATAGAAGGCAGGCGTGGCAGGGGAAGGCCGAGACGGTCATTCATAGATCAAGCCAAGAAAAAAGTCAATGTCGTGTCGTACCACGAGCTGAAAAGGTTGGCAGAGAACCGAAAAGTGTGGCGATTACTCCACCGACAAGAGCTAAGCTCTTAAATTAATGATGATGATGTATAATACATGAAGTTGTAAGAATATATATTAAAATACGTTTATCAAAATATACCTAAAACATTAGAGAAGAACTTATAAGTCCATTTGCCAATTAACCTTACTTTTCTGTTTTGATACAGGAACTTTCTTAAAATGGTAAAGCGGTTACCTGCTCAACTATACAAGAATCTTGAGAAAAATACACTCCATTATTTGACCAGTCACCTTACAAACCTTAGATAAGTGTTTTTCGGAATGGTTTTACAGGAAATTAAATTTCTTAAGTATCTTCAATTTTAATTATCACAACCATTGTAGCGTACACCATACGCACTTTCTCGAACGCTTCATAATCTTAACCGAGCGACACTCCCCTGAAATCGTTCATTCAATTTACGATGTAGAAGCGATGAGTGAATGAATGAACGATTGAGTTGTTAGCACTTAGCGATCGCGAGATTTGTTTGTGGATTGTGTTGATGGTAATTATGTAGCAGTGTGGGTTAAATGCGGCTACGTTTACAAAAGTTGGTAAGTATTATTTGATTTATTCTTTGTTCAATTGAATGGCGGCAATTGTAACTGAGTTATGAAGATAGATTTTCTAGATCGTTTTTTTAAAAGAAATATTTAAAACAATTAAAACAAAAACCGAAGAGAAATAAATGTCCGAAAATAGTCTTAACTCAGAATATTGCCGACATTACAGCCGGCGACGCTGGTTTAAAAAATGAATATTAATAAATATCATGGGACACTTGACACTAATTGACCTAGTACCAAACTACAGCCAGTGAAATTACTGGCACGTGAGGTATCCTATCTTAGGTTGGCAACGCGTCTGTAACCTAGAGGCCTAAGATGGGATACCTCAAGTGCCAGTAATTTCACCGGCTGTCTTACTCTCCACGCCGAAATACAACAGTGCAAGCACTGCTGCTTCACGAAAGTATTAGCGAGCAAGATGGTGGTAGCAATCCGGGCGGACCTTGCACAAGGGCCTACCACATTGTATTGCAAAATGAGAGTGAGTTGACTCATTATTGCAAAATAGCATCCTTAGGATAGTTTTATCCCGGAAAAATTCATAGTTCCAGCGGGATAGTGAAAACCGAATTCTATAACCGAAACCGACGGAGGCGCGGGTAACAGGCTAGTATTACATATTTTCTCCATGTTTCCCACAAATATATATTTTCTTTCTTTCCCTCTTTCCAATGACAACCAGTTTGTTTTATGAGACAAAACATAAGCTCGTAAAGTTTGTAACTTTTATGATTAAGGGGATGAAACTGTATAGTAAATATTGGAAACAGTTTACGGGAGTATCCTGTGAGGCGGAAAGGTCAATATTGTTCCATTTAAACTTATTTGTTCGCGACCCTTGCGAGTGAACGCTTCGGTTGTAAGCCACTACAACATTCAGCTACGAACTTATACAGAGGAGCCTGTTTTAGGTTTTCGTACCTCAAAGGGAAAAATGGACAACCTGTAGGATCAGTTGTCTATCTCTCTACTTAAATGTCTATGATCATGACATGAAACTTTTCAAGATTGTTTTTTTGGAATCTTTTTGTATTTTTTATTTCAATTCCAAATTTTTACTTTTACGGTCATCCCGTAAAACCTAAATTGAAAATACAAACTGAAATATAGATGTACAGAGAAACCAGAAAAATAAGGCCAGCACCGGGAATCGAACAGCTATACCACTAAAGGCACTAAAAGCAAAAAATCTCAAACATATTGATGTGCAAAGAACACACAATGACATAACTGTTAAGGCCGATTACAAAAAAATTAAATAAACTAAGAGTGTCGACGCAGAAGAGGGTTCAAACTTTGTCTCACCTGTTACTTACACTATTATGGAATGGAATGTTCTGAGAATAAAAGTTTAATAAGTAATGATGTCTTCAGTAAGACCTTCATCATCATCATCATCATCATGTCAGTCGAAGGACTTCCACTCCTGGACATAGCCCCCCCCCCCAAGGTTCTCCACTCAGACCGGTCTTGTCCTTTCCGCATCCAACGCAATCCCGCGATCTTAAATAGGTCGCTTGAGGAAGCTCAAAGTCACTCAGAGGGCTATGGAGAGGTCTATGCTCGAGGTTTCTCTTCAGGATACAATCAGAAATGATGATGTTCGCAGTAGAACTAAGGTTACCGACATAGCCCGAAGAATTGCGAAACTGAAGTGGCAGTTGGCGGGGCATTTTGCTCGCAGGACTGATGGCCGATGGGGTCAGAAGGTTCTCGAATGGTGTCCTCGGACTGGGAGAGGAGCTGTCGGTAGGCCTCCAACAAGATGGAGCCACGGCCTGGTTAGGATCTGTAAGATGTCTTTACAGTATTTTAGTAGCTCCGTGTTAACAATAAATTTGGAAAATAGTAATTTCGGCGTGACGCATAATATTAGCGGAAGCTCGGTGACCGGAAGTAAATCGGCGGACCCTTTACGGGCGTGATTGGTTTTGACCCGAAACTTATATACCTATATGATTTTAGTATGTTATAAGAAAAACATTGTTTAAAAATTCTAAAATTCATCATCATCACCATTCCAGCCTATCCCACTGCTGGGCACAGGCCTCCTCTCAGAATGAGAGGACTTGGGTCATAGTTCCCACGCGGGCCCAGTGCTGATTGGGAACTTCACACACACCATTGAATTGCTTCGCAGGTTTTGTGCAGGTTTCCTCACGATGTTTTCCTTCACCGTTAAGCTCGTGGGAAATATCACATGAATTTAGAAAAACTCAGAGGTGCGAGCCGGGGTCTGAACCCACGATCCTCTGCTTGAGAGGCGATAGGTCAAACCACTAGGCCACCACGGTTTCTAAAATTCTAAAATTGCTTAGCGTAAATAACCGTTTTTAAAATCCAAAAATTTATACTTTTATGTAAGTAGGCTACAAAGAACTTTTTCAAGTAACTATATGTCTTTATACAACCGGATGACGACCGGATGGCCAAGTGATAGAGATCATGACTACGAAGCTTGAGGTCCCGGGTTCGAATCCCGGCCGAGGCAGACATTTGTATGAATAATACGAAAGTTTGTTCTCGGGTCTTGGGTGTTTAATATGTATTTAAGTATGTATTTATCTATATAAGTATGTTTATCCGTTGCCTAGTGTCCCACAAGCTTTGCTTAGTTTGGGACTAGGTCAATTGGTGTCAAAGTGTCTCATGATATTTATATTATACTAGCTTTTGCCCGCGGCTCCGCCTGCGTGGTATTCGGTTATCGCGCGCTGTGCCTTCAGGAACTGTGCATTTTCGGGATAGAAAGTAGCCTATGTCACTCTCGGGCCCATAAACTATCTCTATGCAAAAAATCACGTCAATCCGTCGCTCCGTTACGGCGTGAAAGACGGACAAACACACAAACATACTTTCGCATTTATAATATTAGTATGGATTTTTAACCCTTCGTATCGATCAGCCGTCGTCACGTCACTATTCGGATTATTTCTGACTTCAGTTTTATGAGATTTAGAGAGTATGTAGAAATTCTAAACCACCCTACACCTATTACAGACTCATTCTTGGGCAACTTAAAAATACAACGCGTTTAAAGGCCGCAACCCACCCGCACGAGACCTGCATAATACATACTCCCGCGGGACGGTGGACGGCGGCCCTAACTTTTCTTATTAGTAGTAAAATAGCGCATCTTTATTTCAGTCCCTCGTTAGGCTTATGGGAACTTGTTTGCGGCTGTTATTTAATTAGTGGTTTTAGGGGAGAATTAGGAGGATGATTTTTAAAGGGAAAGTTGTGTAAAGTTCTTATTAGGTTTCTATGTATAACTCAAAGTTAGATTTATATTTTATCATAGTCAAAGTCAAAATCATCATCATCATCATCTCAACCTATATACGTCCCACTGCTGGGCACAGGCCTCCTCTCGGAATGAGAGGGCTTGGGCCATAGTTCCCACGCGGGCCCAGTGCGGATTGGGAACTTCACACGCACCATTGAATTGCTTCGCAGGTTTGTGCAGGTTTCCTCACGATGTTTTCCTTCACCGCAAAGCTCGTGGTAAATTGCGCGCACATGAATTTCGAAAAACTCAGAGGTGCGAGCCGGGATTCAAAATCCGGGAAAGCCAAAAAGCCGGTAAAGTCAAAATATCTTTAATCAATTTAGGCTATAACAAGATTAACAAGGTCTTATGAATGTAAAAAAAATCTACCACCGGTTCGTAAAACCTCTGTTGAGAAGAGTCCGGCAAAAAACTCAACGAGGTATTTCTTGCTTTGCTTGCAACGAGATACAATACAATACAAATACTCTTTATTGTACACCAGAAATAATAAGCGATACAGAAAACAGGTACACAGAGAAAATTACAAGGTAAGCAATAGGCGGCCTTATTGCTTAAGAGCGAGATATTGCTTGCTCCTTAAAAAAAAAGTCGTATAGTCATTTTCTCCTTTCAAGCGTCGATACAATTTAATAAAATTTAAATTTCTGACAATTAAGTTACAAATTTATTTTGTCTTAAACTCGAAATATGATTTGTTTGATAGCAAAAACTAATCCGAACGTGACAATAACAAAAAAAAAACTTTTTCCAATAATTTATTGAATCAGGCGTTACTTTGCGGAGGTCCATATCAATGAACTAAAATGATTTCTTTGCTCACCCGCGACCTTAAGATAGCTAAGTCTATGCAAATTATGCGTGTTCATGCAGTTCCTCCACCTCCACACTGTAAGAACACACACAAATTACACAAACCCATCTATCACCACCACCACAACACACTGACGCGTTTCGAACTCAACCAGAGCTCATCTTCAGAGTGACACAACCGTACACCATGCTACCAGTTGTTAGACTAACAAACCACCACCACTGTTTTAATTTGCCAAACAAAACAAAAAACTACCCGCAAAATATTAATAAATTTTAACTATGCTACAAAACTACCTTGATTTTTTAATTTTTATTTATTTTTAGTCAAGGCATGTTTTACTAACTATCGTTGCTAAAATTAGACCCAAGCCGTAGCAAGGGAGATGACACTAAATTTATTTATTTTTTCCAATATTCCGGTTGCATTAAATTTACAAACCCCCTAATTTTCACATAGTTAAATATGAGATTCCCGAAAGTTTCAATTCAATCTTGTAAGTTATCGTGAGCATGAGCTTAACAAGTCTTTATGAATAACGAGGTTTGACACTATTTTTACAACAAGCAGTTTTTCTTCAAACTAGTTTAAATATTAACTCCGGGTCAGAGAGAAGCAAGTGTAGTGATATCCCTGGAGTGGCTCGCGGTGTAGTGCGGCTATGCGTCTTGTCTACCGGACTTAGAACTAGGACCGAGGGCACTTGATACTTCCATCATTTTCATTGCCTGCACCACTTACTGATAGAAATGTTCAAGTATTTTATGTTCAGGTATTTTCTGTTCAAGTATTTTATGTTCATGTATTTTATGCCAGAATATCCACATAATCAGGAGGGTCGTGGGTTCAAATCCCGGGTCGCACCTCTGAGTTTTTCGAAATTCATGTGTGCAATTTACCACAAGCTTTGCGGTGAAGGAAAACATCGTAAGGAAACCTGCACAAACCTGCGAAGCAATTCAATGGTGCGTGTGAAGTTCCCAATCCGCACTGGGCCCGCGTGGGAACTATGGCCCAAGCCCTCTCATTCCGAGAGGAGGCCTGTGCCCAGCAGTGGGACGTATATAGGCTGAGATGATGATGATGATTTTTTGTTCAAGTAGGTATTTTATGTTCATGTATTTTTTGCCAGAATATCCTCATAATCATACTCATTTTACTTGATTGGTAACTAGCAGTTACCCGTCGAATTCCTTTATTTCTGTGCCGCGGTAACTATGCAATTTTCCGGCAGGACTCAAGCTATTCTGTATACCGAATTTCATCTAAATCGGTTCAGCGTTTTCTACGTTAGGAAGTAACAGGCTTACAAACTTTCGCATTTATAATATTAGGTAGTTGGGATATACCATTATTACATGTGACTTTATTAATAGTATTTTATGCAACAGTTGTATAATAGAGGTCAAAAAATGTGAGTGGCGTAAGTTACGATGTGAGCGAAGCGAACATCGTAAGAAAAAACGCCACGAGCTTTTTTTGACTTATTTATACAACGTTGCATACAATACTTTTTCTACGACTACCTACTTAATAAATAAAACATTCATTCATTCATTCATTCATTTATTCATTTATAAGTCATGTTCATTACATTAGGTGACATATTATTAAATAGTAGGTACACGACACCCTGTTAGGGTATAAAAATGATAATCCTTAAACTATTTTACTCTAATAATTAATTATATCTACGGATTAGAGGAGTGATGTCATTAAGATACCAATGCTAATATAATAAGAATTTATTGTGAATTTTCGTAATTTGATTAGATAGAAATTTAAATGAAATTTAATTTTAAAATAATGTTCAATGTCAAATTATCATTTTAAATATTATTAATATTATTAATGTCATCATTCAACTATTTCGTTTAATATAGATTAGTATTTCTTAAAAGTAGTGCAAAAATTAAAGTTTTATTATTCGAACAATATTATTTAAAATTTTATGGATTATATTATTATATTATTAGACATTTCATAGTGTATCATTTAAAAAGTCATCAATTTCATAGTAACATTTTTCTATCAGTAATTTTTTTAACTTATTTTTAAATACATGGTCGTTGGTTTCCAGAGTGATCATTTCCGGTATTTTATTTGCTATGCGTATGCATCGGCAATATGGGCCATTTTTAAACATAGCTAGTTTAGTTTTTGGTAATAATAATTGTTTTTTATTTTGCCTGTGTGATCTCAGTGTCTTTCTTGTTGTAAATAGGTTTGCGTGTTTCAACATCAAATTAGAGAAAGAAAAATTTAATATAATAATAGAGTTCGATCGATTGTGTTTTTCGTGTTCATCACATGTACTACCAGCGTATCATCGGCATCTATTTTTAAATTATGCAGCTCTTGTCTGCGACAAGCACCCATGATCCCAAATATTACCGCAACCTGTAACAAAAAGAGAAATTGGAAGATTATTATAATCAAATTAAATACAAACTTTGCTTACACAGGAAAAACTGCAATATTTATCAAATAAATAGTAAATACATCTCTCGCTCAAAAATATTTTTGAAACAATTAGGTACGTACCTTGTTGAAAAGATAGATTTGATCTGGTGCTTCATCGATGAATTTCCTTAAGTCGTCCGGAGAAAAAGTTTTCGCTTTCTTTGCATTAAAACCTTCAGATCTTCGTTTCAATAATATTTTGATATGTTAGTTTGGTGGTATATACTAAGCGTCGACTTTAATTTGGAATATTCCACCCACATAGTGAAGATGGCTTAAATTTTCCAATAAAATTTTGGAAATACGCTAGTAATACGTTCTCCGAAAATGACGAGGTCTGGTGTTCTATCTCCACGACATGAAATTTTTGTAGGATTTGGCATATAGGTGCCGTGATTTAGAAGGCAACAAACTTTCAGTCACTACTTGGGCTGCTGCGGATATTTCTTCGGGCGTAGAAATAATATTTTCATCTGCATCCATGTTTAATAAGTTTCACGTAAACTTGCTAAAAATCACTAGTTTCTATCTTTTAAAACTTCACTCATACTAAAATATTAAGGCAAACAATAATGGCGGGAAAATTTTTAAATGTCAAAAGTTGTCTATGGTAAACTTTGTTTTTAATTGACGTAACTTGCTAGCGACTATTTTGAAAAAAAATATGTGTTACTTATGTTGGCAGCTATGAATTATGTTCGGAAAGTTTTTGTTCTATATTAAAACCAAGTAAGTGGCTGCACTTTAGCTTGTCAAAACGGACGAATTAAAAAAAAAGTAAGTGGCCGCAGTATCGTTTTAGCAACATTACGATACGGTGCTGTTATGGGGAATAGACTATAGATTTTGCCAGAGTCTTGTTAATTATGTTCTTATATTAGCGTTGGTGATTAAGTAAGTCACAGATAACAGTATTGGAGTAGAAAAATTATTTTTACGTATTCAATTTTTGGAATTATTTTAGCTTATTTAATTTGAATGTAGTTTTATACTTTTATACTTTTTTATCAATATTTTTTTTTTATTGGTAGGTAATTAGTTGTACCTACTGTCAATGTTTTTTAGTTTAGATTGGCCAAAAGTTAAGGAACTCTTCAATAGTGAATGTATGCTTTTGAAATCACTTTTTTGAGTAATCTTTTCAAATGTCAATGATGGAGCCGAAGAAATTGTGTATACAAGTTATTGTGATATCGTCTCTTTTTGGGGTGTTATAAGTTTGATGTTAATGTCTGTCTATCTGTCTGTGGCATTTTAGCTTTTAAACGGATGGACTGATTTAGATGCGGTTTTTTACGTGAAAGCGAGTTTCTTTACAATTCTTTTTAGCTATGTTCGATAAACTGATCCAGATCCATTTGAGATTTTGAACTCTAAAATGAAAATGTTAGGGGTTTTCCAATTTTTAAAGGTTTGTCAGGTCATTAAATTTCAGTAATATTTTGTCTCCAAGTCTCAAGACTTCTACAGCCAGCTATAGGTACCACAGTCGACCATTAGGGAAATCTGGGCAACGAGTACTGTTTAATTTATGCCCGTGAATATTCTTAAACTATCGGCTTTGTGGTCACTCGGAGGCCTAATTTACGCGGCTACCGGATCGGCACGGTCCCATGGGGTCGTTGAGTATTTATTGGGAAATAGGAGTTGCGAAAGAAAGGATTGTGATGTGAAAAGTACCCATGAATGTAGAAGGTGTCTTATATTATCCATCGTTGTAATTATCCTCTTCATTTATACAAAGTTATTGACTTGTTCAACACATCAATATTGGGGGTAGAGTAGGATAGATTTCATATGAAATTGTTGAATCATAATATTTTTTTTATTTTATTTCTTTTTACGTATTACATACCTACACTTACTTACTGTACCTACGTACGAAACCTACGAAAGTGTGTGTTTTGTATGTTTGTGTGTTTGTCCGTCTTTCGCGCCCTAACGGGGCGTGTGAACGTGATTTTTGCCAAAGAGTTAGTTTATGGGCCCGAGAGTGACATAACCATAACCGAACAACACGCGGGTGGAGCCGCGGGCAAAAGCTAGTAATATTATATATAAATACGGAAGTTTGTAAGCATGTATAGTTTTTTTTTATTTATTTTTTTATTTGACTGGATGGCAAACGTGGATCGAGAAATAGGATTGCGTATTTAATTTTACACCAATAGGCAAAAATTAATTCAAAAGTGTCAATGACTGGCGGTTATCACTTATCATCAGGACCGCATATTGGTTTTTTGGCTTTAGTTTGAAAAATATTTGACCAACTGACGCTATCGGCAGATTTTAAAAGATTGACCCCATTGAAAAAAATGATATGCTCTTAAAGAACGAACACACTTTATTTAACATACCTGTTACAACGACACCAGCCTTAACCATATTCATTATCACAAATTTACACATTACGGCCGCAACTCACGACCGAGCGGCATAAAAAGCCAATTTCCCGCAAAAAGTGGCATAAAAAGCCAAAGTCTAAAATACGAGGCATCGTAATATCAATTTGGAGCTCATACATATATTCATAGCGTGTCGGTAGGTCATATAATTTATATGTGAGAGAACAATAGTATTCACGAACGATTTGGCCGGCGTATACTCACGCTAGGGTAGGGGGTGGCTAGAGGTATTATGCATGCGCTACCGATGCCACTCCTGGGGGCAGTTACTTATGCCGTGGCATCTTTTTAACCTCCCCGTATATTTTAGGAAGGGTTGAGAGTTGTATGGATGAGGAAATATTGAGGAGTTATGCGTGGTCGTCGATTTTTAAGCGGAGCGGGTTTCTCGGCCTGGACAGGAAATTTCTGTGCGATTCTTTTGAGTCATCATCATCATCACTGATGGACATAATGTGCAGGGCGGGGTAGTGTGCAGGCTCCCGACAGTGAATACTTCTCTCGATCTTTTGTTTCTTTCTCATCCACTCCTTGCCGGCAATTTTGAGCAGATGATCGGTCCATCGTGCGAGTGGCTTACCGACATAAGATCTTATCTTGATGATTAAAGTACGTAAGCATATAAAACTTAACGCATACTAATCCAAAAGTTTATATCATTTATATTCTAAATCATAATTCATGAGTGACAACTAAGGTGACAACCCTAGTCCACAATTATATGTTCAGGCGTAGATTTTAGCCACACGTTATTGCAAGCGACACCCATGACGCATACCGTAAGCAAGCAGTATATCTAGGGTTGTCACCTCGAGTGTCTGCCATAATTATATTAATATACCGTATGCTCGGCATATGACAGTTGAGTTGTTTATGCTGTGGAAGGTATGGAAGATTTATATTGTGAATTTGGTAAATGTTTCGGTGTATAGATATATGTTTTTTAGAATTAGCGAAGGCTTTTCACCACGACAGGTTAATTAGGAGGGTTCTGTATGTTCGAGTGAAATAAGTTTTTGTACAAAATTATTTGCTGATTGTAGGTACTTACATTGTCATCCAATTGACTGTTGAAGAATTGGAGGTTATTTAGGTTAGCTTCAGTTTGTAATTAAAAGAGAATCATTATTTAAAGTCACTCGTTTTAATGTTCTACGCCAAATTTGTTGCGGTGGATTGTTCTAGGCAATTTCTGAACAAAAAACGTTGAAGACTTTAATGATTTTATTATAATTGTACAGTCAGCATACTTTTGTACTTTGTCGTTTTACAGAAGCGTACTAAACACCTTACAAATTTGACAAATGTGTTAAAACGACAAAGTAAAAAGTGATTCACTAATTTTATAACTTTATAATCCGGTTCCAAATAATCGATAGCTGTTTCCCGAAACTTTGTTTGTGTCTCGTGGGAATTGAACTCATTCATTGCAGTTACAGATTTAAATAAACTTGTACGCTTTAGGATTAAAATAACCTAGGTCTAGGATAACAGTAGGTCTAGGCACCTATTAAATTCATTGGTTTTTAATAGAACTAATAAAAGAGACGAATTGATTTTGTCATTTGATTAAGGTTATTTTACAATAAATAAGTTTTAAAGTTTCATTTGTGAAAAAAATAACTATAATAATGACCGTAACATGTTTAACTATAAAGCTGGATCCATCTTTTGAAATAACTTTAATAATTTCCTAATTCCATTTCTTTTAACTCTTAACTCCTTTTTCTAAGTCTAAAAAAACAACAAAGAACATCATAGACGCAATTTTCACCGAAAATATAATCCAAATTTACATTTTTAAATGCAAACGGAACGGTTTGGTAATTGCAGTGCCCGCGGGCCGCCATTGATAGCCACTGGCCTTTGACGTGGACAAACTCGGGCCTCACTAAGTCAATATTAGCCCGAGCTTATTGAAAATAGGGATAAATTGCAGATACTTTTAAGAAATTACTCATTAATTTCGCTTTAGAGTTCTCGTCGATGGTAAATGGTTAGGATGGGATGGGTTTTGAACTTTTTTGGCTATTTAGACAAAGAATCCAATTTTTAAGATAGAGAAATAGTAGGTGAGGCCGTTTATGCTGGAAATTTTCGATATTCGCAAGGGACTCAAAACCTGAAGGCTACTTCCCGTGAAATCAGAATCTTGAAATTTGGTACGAAGTGACGTCGTAGCACAGATAAAGGAAAAATTGTGAAAAGCATAAACCTGGCATAGCATAACAGAACCCAGGGTGCGCGAGTCCGACGCGCACTTGGCCAGTTTTTCACAAAGAAAAAGTCATATTGTCATCACTTTAAAAAGAAATTCGTTATGAAACTTATTATGAGAACGTTCTACGCTGTGGGATTCAAACGACTCGATAGTACATTTACCTACCAAGAGCTTGATGTTAAGAGTGAACCCTCTCATTCCGAGAGGAGGCCTGTGCCCAGCAGTGGGACGTATATAGGCTGAGATGATGACGATGTTAACATCGTTAATATACCTCTTGGCGTAATATTGACAAGGTTCTACCGCTAGCAAAACTGTACAACTGTTTAAGTACTTATCGGAGACTTCCTGCAAAGTAAATGAAGTCGATATATCACGGCTGCAACTGCCGGTCGCTGCAGGAAGGTTTGGTTTCCGGCTCTTCTTTAATTATATTCGTGTACCTGAAAGTGGGTTTACTGATTTAAAATCATGCTTGTACGTTTAGACATTTTTAACAAAGTAATTTACTTAAAAGGTTAAAAGAAAGAAGATATTACTAATTCTATTTTATTCATTAAAAATAATAATAAAAATAAATGTGATTTTCTCTCTGTGTATTTCTAGTGTACAGTATATTTTTTATCGAGGAACTAAAATAAGCCAATATATACCCAACATATTATATTGGCTTATTTTAGTCCCTCGATTAATATTTACAGTTTAAGTTATACTTATTAATTCCAAATTTCATTATTATTTAAAACTTAGCTTTCGCCCGCGGCTTCGTCTGCATGGAATTTGGTTATCGCGCGCCGTTCCCGCGGGAATAAAAAGTATAATCTATACGGGATAAAAAGTAGCCTATGTCATTCTCGGGCCCATAAACTATCTCTAGGTATACCAAAAATCACGTCGATCCGTCACTCCGTTTTGACGTGAAAGACACAAACACGCAAACACACACACACTTTCGCATTTATAATATTAGTATGGATTATTTCAGTAACACAATATTTTTAGGCTATCGCGGTATTACTAATTTTATTAATTGTTTTGTGA
Organism: Choristoneura rosaceana; assembly: GCA_037349165.1. Taxonomy (NCBI): domain Eukaryota; kingdom Metazoa; phylum Arthropoda; class Insecta; order Lepidoptera; family Tortricidae; genus Choristoneura; species Choristoneura rosaceana. Next base: position 3,197,911 of record JAZBNJ010000002.1, read on the forward strand.
TCGTAGCGCATGCAACTGAGCGGAAATATAGAGCTTCAGTAAAATGAAGGTACGCCGAGTAAAATCCAAATTTAGTTCATAAAATTAATTTCAGCAACAATAAAAAGAATGAACAACACAGAAAATCTATTTACGTTCTTATCTAATATTCTCAAAGTAACAAATGACAGGAATTATAGAAACAACTCTTCTGTTAAAATGATATTTAATTTGTAGATACTACTTAAGGTTGACAGAATGAATTCCTTTGTTTATAAACCAATGAACGTGGTAATTAAAAATTAAATAAAAAGAGATATTAACTGACCATAGAGCTTACTAGAATTGACCCTACGTCGTGTATAGATTAAAATAATGATTCAATTTTGTATTTTTAAACACGTTATAGGGTATATTCAACCAACATAGGTAGGTACTGTGACATAAGTACAGTAAGTAAATGTAGTTTTTCGTGTTTATTAATTCCAACCCCCAAAACAAATAAATCATTTAAAAACAATATCCGTCTCCTCTGTAATTATTAAAAGCATTAAACGGCAAAAGACAACCCTCCTGCATTTACCAAATTGGATAAAATATGCGTCCCTAAACACCGAAGACATAAAAAAAAAACTTTTAATATCCTAATAAGACTGTGATTTAATTTCGTTTTATCATTATTTATGTATGGCCAAGTCTGTTATTATCTTACCTCGCCAGGAGTTTTCTCTGTGGTCTTGGGCAGGCGAATAACAGATTATGAAATATTCTATAGTCTGTTAGAATGTTTTTTTTATTTTTATTAAATGGTTTTTATTTACATGATGAATGATGAGATGATGATGAACAATGGTCAGAAGAGTACCTAACAATAGAAAAGAGTAGGTACTGTTCTACGGTTGGCTACAAGAATAGGCTAGATTCAAAAAAAAATATAATGATTAGTCCCGCAGCTAATTAAAAAAAAATGGACATTTTTTTTTCAATAAAAAATAAAATATACGGATATGTTGTACGGGTTAAGGTTCCATGTGACATTACACCTGTATGGTCGACCAAGAAAGTGCTTTCCATTTTACTGATAGTTCTTATCTTACTTCAGAAATATATATACTAATTGTCATTTATGTATGGTCAAGTCTGTTATTATCTTATCTTAGGAATTTTGTCTGTGGTCTTGGACAGTCGAACCACAGGACTTGTGAGTAAAAATAGTCTGACGTTTTACTCGTAAGCGATAGGTACGAATGACATTAAACCTTAGGGCGGTAAACCAATTTCTTGGTCGACAATCATTACACTTTTAACTAAGAATTGACGTCATTTGTCCCTACTCCCGAACTATTTTGACAGCTGAAATCTTAATTCCATCTAAAATTATCATCGCAAATATAGCACGTTTTTCAGCGACTATTAACTATCCTAATAAACACTTAAAACACTGGTTGTTAACACTTACTATTTTCCAAACTCTTTTCACCGCAACAAAATACTCTGCTACCCTTAATTTAAGCCCGTCATTCTCACGACTATTTTCCGGATCGTGAAAATGTATTGTCACACGGTTTAAGGGCGACAAGAGGGTGCATGTTACTGAACCTTCCCCTCTAAAATATCGTAACTCTATATTTCAGTTTTACTAAAGGGAACTTTCATGGGGTTGACTTTAAGTTGTTTTTTCAGTGCTGTTAGTAGGAGAGTAAGGGTAGTAAGAGTTGAGAGGTGATACTTGTTGAACACGATGGTGTTTTGTCGTGTTGTGAGGCTTTACGACACTGTCGTTAATGGAGGGAAAGTAGGGTTGTGTTTTGGAAAGTTTTTAATATTTTGATGGTTGTTATAATTGAATGTTGGATGTTTATTGACTTGTAAAGTGTAATCATAGTACAGTGGAGGAAATTGAATCACGTACCAGGGTGGAATATTTTCATAATCAATTTCGCTATGATTTCTTTGGAAAATGAATGGCAATTCTTCCATTTGACCGTATCCAACGTAGAGCTCTTCGATTTATCGATAACCAGGCACTCTCTGGCGTACTCGATCCTTTGGCTTTGCGGAGGGATGTGTCTCTCTGCATATTATACCGTATTTATCATGGGGAGTGTTCTGACGAACTGTTCGAATTGCTGCCTGCGCTAAATTCCACTACCGGACTTCGAGGAACCGTCTGTATTTCCATCCTCACCGTCTCGATGATTGGCAGTCTAGTACCGTGCGTTTTAAGCGAAACTTCTTTCCTCGCACGACGAAGATCTGGAATCAACTTACTGCGGCAACATTCCCGGAGCGTTACAACTTAGGGATTTTTAAAAAACGAGCCTACCAATTCCTAAAAGGGTCGGCAACGCTCCTGTGATTCTCCTCGTGTTGCAAGTGTCCATGGGCGACGGTGATTGCTCTCTATCAGATGACCCGTCAACTCGTTTGCCCCTCTTATAAAAAAAAGTTAACAAAAGTTTCACCCTAGGACGTGATTAAGTTTCTTCGACCTACGCAAAACAAGAGCTCGGTGAAATTTTCAGGAAACTATGAAAAATATGTGGAGGTTTTCAAATGAACTTTTTAAACAGAAGTTTGTTCTTTGTGACTACTTTCAAAGAAAATCAGACAAAGAAAATCATAAATTTGTGGGACATAGCCAGATAAGTAAGTTATTTTACTATAACAGACACAGCAGAATCAATGTGTTCGATTCGGAACTGCAATAAGTCTGTCCTTCGTGTTGTATATTTTTAATAATATTGTTGTGTCTTGTAAATAAATGTAGTTTCTTTCTTTCTTCTCTAATAACTCTTCAAAAACCATAGGCAGATGTAATTCTTACAACAGTATAGATAAACAAATAGATACCGAAATAAACATTATCTTGAAATAAACCCGGACAACTCCCGTCTTAAATCGATTTTAGCTCGACATGTTTCAGGCTTAATCCTAGCCTTTCCGTTAGGGTCGTGTTGCAGCAGCCATCGAGTCACGTTACTCCTAGAGGAAGGGCTACGATTAGCCCGAAACCTGTAGCGCTAAACTCAATTATTATTTAAGACGTGAGTTATCGAGTTCATTTCATTAAATATGAGTGAGTCTCACGGTAGTCTCAGGGTTGTTGCAGGTGGTAGGACCTTGTGCAAGGTCCGCCCGGATTGCTACTACCATCTTGCTCGCTAATCCTGCCGTGAAGCAGCAGTGCTTGCACTGTTGTATTTTGGCGTGGAGAGTAAGACAGCCGGTGAAATTACTAGCACTTGAGGTATCCCATATTAGGTCTCTAGGTTGGCAACACATCTGCAATACCCCTGGTTGCAGATGTTTATGGGCGGAGGTGATCTCTTACCATCAGGAGACCCACTTGCTAGTTTTCCTCCCAGTGGAATAAAAAAAGTCTCATGTTCAAAATTACCTACTTGAAACTTCTAGCACAGTACAATACTGCCGCCTTAAGGAGAAAAACCATAAGTGACATTTTTTGGAAAAATTTACTTTTCACCATCCTCGTACTTAGGAAAAAAAAACTGAGTACGAGGCTGGTGAAAAGTCAATTTCGCAAAAAATGACACTTATGGTTTTTCTCCTTAAGGCGGCAGAGTAATACCTACGCATTTAAAAACCTAGTCTAATTCCGTGTCGTCACGCTCCCAACACAAGACGTTTAATCATAATTCCGTATCTTTCGCAGTTGGCTTTAAAAAAAGATGTAAATCCATTTACGGAACCCCTGCTCCTAATGGCGGCCATTAAGGGATTATAACGAACCACTGGCTGCCGGCTAACGAGGGTTCACCATTCGGGAAAAACTGTATAGTTATCTGTACTAGACTTGTGCCTGAATAAAAATCATTAATTTTCCTACACTTTTTGATAATGAAACTACCGTGAGACTCACTCATATTAAATGATATTGTAACGGATAACTCACGTCTTAAATCGAGTTTAGCTCGACGTTTCGTGCTATTTCGAACCCTTCTTCTCAGTGAGCACTGTTCGACGAAACTAACAAAGGCGCACAAATACCCACATTTTTATCGTCATTTTTATTGTCACTGTCAAATGTAAGTAGGGCATGAACATGTCGAGCTAAACTCGATTTAAGACGTGAGTTATCCGTTACAATATAACATTTTTCTACACTATTTAACTAGCGATTCTTTCGTTACATCGAAAGATGAATATTGGCTGACGATTCGTGTAACTAAAGTTTTGATGAAGAAAACCTTTACGACTGTTACGCTTTGCGATAACCGAAATCCACGCGGGCGAAGCTCCCTCAAAAACTGTGCAGTTTTCCTGGATAAAAAGTAGCCTATGACACTCTCTGGCCCATAAACTATCTCTATGCCAAAAATCACATCGATCCGTCGCTCCGTTTCGACGTAAAAGATGGATAAACATACAAACACACGCTTTGGCGTTTATAATAGTAGTATGGCTGTATTGGCCACCGACGGCAAGGCAGACCGAGGTGTGATTTGACGAGATGATGCGAAGTAGCCTGGTGTAACTCGGGATAGAGAGATGTTGAAGTCGAGAGGGGAGGCCTTTGCCCAGTAGTGGAACATATCCATACTTCCATACTTAATATTATAAATGCGAAAGTGTGTTTGTATGTTTGTGTGTTTGTCCGTCTTTCAGGCCGTAACGGAGCGACAGATCGACGTGATTTTTGGCATAGAGACAGTTTATGGGCCCAAGAGTGACATAGGCTACTTTTTATTCCGGAAAAATGCACAGTTCCCGAGGGTACAGCACGCGATAACGAAAATTCATGCGGGCGGAGCCGCGGGCAAAAGCTAGTATTATTATATAGGCGTAGAAATAATAACAATAAGCAACAGGGTGTCACCTACTGGATATTAGCACGCGAGAACTTTAGAACCTTAGCTTTTTTAACAAAATCCACCAGCTATTTGTCATTCTCATTACATCACACTCACACCCTCTTGTATTGATTTTGGTCGTGCCAATCGTGTAGATGAGACTCGCAATGGTCGCGTCAACGAGCCTAAACAAATGACTGTGGGTGACTCGCGCGTTCGTTAAACTAACTGCTAACTTTAGGGGCGAGTTCCTCTGGAACGAATAAAATTTTACAATACAATACAATAACTCTTTATTGAACATTCACACATAGTAAGCTGTACAGAAAACAGAGGTATTTATACATATAAAGATTTTTCAATTTTAGTTACTTGCATATAGTTTTAAAATACATGAGGCTTTACTCAGACGATATTTTCAAAATTCATGTACGAAATTACGTTTGAAATTTACCAAGAGCTATACGGAGAAGGAAAACAAAGTGAAAAAGGTGCATAAATCTGCAAAGTAATTCGATAGTGTGTGTGAAGATCTCAATCCTCATTTTGAGAGTAGGCCTGTGCTCTGCAATGGGGCGTAAATAGGCTGGGATTAGGCTTTACCTAACGTCCGAGCTCTCGCAATCATACTCACTGTCTCTTTATTCATTCTGGGATCAGTATTGATCTTGTTTAAGGTCATACCATCCGCAGAAATGCAACAGCAGAAAAGTACCAGGTAAATTTACAAAAAGACAGCCGGGTAAAAATTTAAGATTGACCAAAATTCGTAGGAGCATTCGTTCTAACGGGAGCCAAGTTTTAAACTGTCGACTTTTGGAGCGACCTCTTAAAACAGCGAGTGATAAATTTACGTCGCATGCGTCACTTTTGGCGTAATTCGTTCCAATCGTCGCTTTGCTTAATGGATTTTACGCTTAAAAGCAAAGTCATTAAAATGCAGTTGGAGCTAAGGGTTTGCAATGGATAAGTTGCTATGTCAACAATCTATGTAGTTACAAAGCTTTTATTGAACTCTATTTCTGTTTGTTTTTAAATTTTGTTAGTTAATTATAATAACCTACTTGCAGTGGATTTTGATAAAAGCTCTGAAACAACGTCAGTGATTTGACAAAACGAACTCAAAAAGTCGTTCAATGGCGTGCATTCACTAAACAGCGACGCAAAATACCAACTGCTTACCCTGAAATCCACCCAATGCACGCCTATGCAGTGAGCCGTGGAGGTTGAAAACGTAAAAAACGAGCTTCCTAGGTCTACCACTCATAGACACTCTAGTCTAGATAAAGATAGCTGAATTAGGGATGTTCGATGCTTCTGATGGGTTCTTCATGCGACCTCGATCTGCTGTATCACCGCATCGCGTGTGCTGCGCAACGCAATGCAACGCTCCGACGCGCAACCGGGCCGCTGATTCACTTCCCGCGTGAACACACTGCGGTGCTGCGTTTGGGTCTTACCGTTTTGTTGCTTTATTCTTCTTCTGTCAGTAGGCCTCCAACAAGATGGAGTGACGACCTAGTTAAGATTGCAGGATCGCGGTGGATGCGAAAAGCACAAGACCGGTCTGAGTGGAGAGCCTTGGGGGAGGCCTATGTCCAGCAGTGGACGTCTTTCGGCTGACATGATGATGATTCTTCTTCTAGGGCCTACGTGTATTTGAAGGCCAAGTGTTGCGATAAAGCCTGGTTCAAGGCATTTGCTGACAAGATATAGAAATTACATCAAGGCTCTGTAGAAACCTCCGCAAACTTCTCTTGCCAGGTCCGTGGATGAACACGTTGGTCTTATATCGGTCGAGTCAGTCACAAAAGACGTTGTGCACAGACAACACGCCAAAATTCGTCTGAAATAGATGCATAGGCCTACAAGAGGCCTACTAAAACCCTGCATGCAAGGTGCTGCTTGCAGTAACAGTGCCAATCGTATTGTGTATTTGCGATGAGCATAATGCGATTGGCAGTGACACTGCCAGCAGCACCTTGCATGCAGGGTTTGAGTAGGCCCCTTATGAGTGCTTTCATAGTTAGTGCAAGTTTGCATCCGGTTCAGTATTATTTATTTTTGTTCTTTGCAAGCCAGTAAAGTTCAGCGATGTTCGCATTGTTTCTAGAGTTGTCAGTTGGCAAAAACAGGATCCTCAAAAAGTCGGTCCGTCAAACCTTTTTCTCAAGAATCTGTGGAGTTATCGAGGTGATATTAATTGAAAATACTCCTGGAGCAGGAAACAATCAAATCAAAGTCAACGCAAACAAAAGTCATTAAAAAAGAAAATCGACATAGTCCTAGAAACTTGAAATTTGAACTTGGAACAATGCGAGAACGAAAACTTGCTACTTAAATCCACCGAGAGGTCTGCCACGGTGTCATCTTCTGGTTTTGTTCTGGCAAGGCCAAGTTTCAAAGTGAGAGATACCTAAATACAAACGAATTTTTAACGGTCAGAAGCTTAAAGTGTTTATAAATAATGGGGCAAGGGACCAAGTAGAACACACTCCGCCAAAACCAATGTATTATCATTTTGCTTTTACTGAACGCATCCGCGAGGCGTTACCAAGGTCCGGCCAATTTAACACTTCTTACAATAGTACTGCTGCCTTCTTCTCCCCTATTTATATATAAATAGAGTCCAAATCTGAATCCCGAATCGCGTTAGTAGCTTCTTAACTTGTCAACTTTTTACACACCTATAATTATATGATTTTTTCTTCAGTGTTATACATCGACGCCTTTAACTTCGAGAATATAGAGACGATAATCTGTAATGGTTTGTGTTTTGAGAACGAATTATAAATTGGTAAAGTCGTGTCCTGTCATTAAATTCCGAGGTGAAGATTTCCATTTTTGCCGACATTTTCCGTTAATTAGTTTTAGTTAATGCTTTATGTAACAGTTGTTTCCTCTAGTTTTGGATTTGACTTATTGTTATGACTAATTATTAAATAGTTATGTTAATTTGAGGAATGTAACATTCGCTTTTAATGTTGATGTTACTAAAATAGGTTGTTGAAAAAATGGTCTAGAAAAACAACCGACTAGCAGAACTAAGTAATGGACGTATTCTAATTTCACGTTTTATGTCAAAACCGTGGACGTCCAGACGTCCACATGATAGGCGGTAGTTAAAATGATTGACTGTAAAATTTCAGACACAAAAATTACCCATAACCAGTAGTAAGGTTATAATTGGTTGATGTACAAAGGAATGTTTACTACTTTGATACTATTTTATACTAACTATTTTGGGATTATTATAGTTTACACACCGGCAAAGAAATTTAATGGTGTGCGTGAAGTTCCCCATTCGCACTGGGCCCGCGTGGAAACTATATACGGCCTAAGCCCATTCTGAAAAGACGCCTGTGTCCTGAAATGGGACGTACATCCTACCTTCTTCGCACATGAAATTCGAAAAAATCAGAGACGCGAGCCCGCGACTGATCCCACGATTTTCTGCTTGAGAGACCATAGGTCAAATCACGTATATTCTACTATATTGGTAAATTTATTCATTTATTTATTTACTTGTTTACGCAATATATATACATTCAGATTCGAGAAAAGAAAAATATAATTTAGACCTTAACATATAGAGAACTAAATGATAAAATTGTGTACATGCAAACTTTAAAAGAGCAGTGCACTGGCCCCTACACTAGGCACAGCCTGTCTCGTAGGTAGCTAGTTAATACTTGTTACATAATTTATGTGTAGGTAATTTAACTGCATGTATTAAATTAACGACAAGGACTTATATACCAAAGTTCTAATCCAACGCTTGTAACTAGGCCGTTACTCATTATTTTGTTGGTTTTAAACTATTAGACCTTGGATTAACTTCAGAATCAAGAGAAACTGCACTGATGTTTGCAGGACGTTTCCAAGGTGGTCTTTGTTAGCGTGTGCCAAACATCGCATGTGTAGGGCATTCAGGTACTCTACGTGAACTAAATGAATTACTTTGCTCACCCGCTACCTTATAGCTCCATTTATGCCCAGAGATGTGTGTTAATACAGTTTCTCCTCCACACTGTAACATGTTTCTTCTGGCTGTTTTAATGCCATATTTAATTTTATAAACTTTAAATTTAAATCTGATGAAAGGGTGGTTTCCCTCATACGACACCATATTTATATCACTTGCCTAGTACGAACCTTGGCTTATTGGTGATATTTGGTAATTCGGTGATACTACCTACGTTATTATCTTACACAGGTGTAAGTAAATGCAAGCTATACATTCGATGGCAGCTGTCAGTTGGTAGTGATTTAATTGCTTGCATCTACTACTCAGCGTGAGGTTATGACGCAGTATCACCGAATCAGCAAATATCACCTATTGGACAAAGTTTTCCCAAGGGCGGATCCACCATTGTGGGCACGATGGGCATCAACCCTATTAGACTTGTGACGACACAATTTCACGGTGTTTGAAATCGATAAGCTAATATATTAACAAAACAGTTGGGTAAAAATGATATAATCAAATTCAACAATCGCCCCTGAAATTCACTGAATCGCCGCGGAAATTCTTCGAAGAACTAAAGTCACTGACATAGCTGGAAAAATATGCAAATTGAAGTGGCAGGCCATATCACTCGAAGAACAGATAACCGTTGGGGGAGAAAAGTCCTCGAATGGCGACCACGAACCGGAAGAAGAAGCGTCGGCTGGCCTCCTACCAGGTGGACTGACGACATCGTGAGTCATGCATGATTGCTCAAAAGCAAGTTCGTACTCCGATTCACACTTGGCCGATTTTTGTGTGGCTGTGCCTACAACCTTTTTTGAGGGCTGGATACGCCTCTGAGTTTTCCCACTAGGTACAAGCTCTAGGTACTTAGTCTGGGACTAGGTCAATGCGTTTCAACTGTGCCATGCCTGGTATTATTTATTTAGTATCCAGTGACCCATTTCTTCATTACACAATCACGTTATTGATTCACAAATATGAATTACCCGAAGGAAGCGATGCATTATTGACATAGCGTGTGCGTCGCGTTTTTTGCGCTTCCGCGTCGGAAAGGAAAGGTGCGCACGCGACGGACAACGAAAGTGATTATGTCCAGAGGGGCTACTACGAAACTTGAAAATTTAAGTTCGTATCGCACCGTCCCTTTCACTCTTCTTCTTCTCTTTTAAAATATGGCTTCTGTCCTAATTAATAAGACAATTTCGCCAGTGTCAAAGTATTCTCTTTCGAGAGGCAACGTTGTACGGTGATTGTAGTTTTTGTAACTTGATAGCAAAATTCCAGAAATGTCAGACACGAGAGCAATATAGAATTTTGTGATCACTGTTCACTTTTCAGGCAACCTTTTTCAGCAGAAAGAAGCGAAGCTATGGGTAACATCAGGTGGCGTAATTTACGACACTGAAAAAAAAGATTTGCTAACAGTAACAAAAAAAATGTTGCTTGTAACATTATTTGAGTGTCTACAAAACTAAGACCTACTTGTGGCTAAAAGTTAGGAGATGTCTTACAAAATTGTTTTGTAATATGAGAATAATTTTGGTTCCTAATTAGTAAATTTTGGCTAAACGTCAAGTAGCCAAACTAGTTCAGCTGTCCTTTTTTTTCAGTGAAAAAAAATACATACCTTACCTTAAACCTATCTACCCTCACCCATCTACCTATACCTTACCCACCTATCTATTTACCTACCTATACCTTATCTTAAAGTACTAAAATCTATTCTCAAATGGCGGCTTGTTATTGAGCGCGTGGCTACTCCGTGATCCGAGTGTCGTGTGCAAGTGTATCCAGAAATATTTTTAATCCAAACAAACATGCCGCCGCGAAATAAATATGTCGGAACGAACGGGTTGAGAGGATTGTACACTGGATCCCATACAAATTTTCTAGAATATACACGATGAATTTTACTGAGTGATCGGTGGTTGAAAAATATACATTGTGTTTTTTTATACAAACATAAATAGTAGCCAGAGGTTTTAGTGCTATGAATTATATTGCAATAAATTTAATTTTTAGCTTTGAAAAGCAAATCAAACTAACTTTTAACTGTAACTTTTTTTCGAGCTGTAATGTAGTATTAGTGACAGTTGTCGTGAAGCGGATTTATCAGGCGGATTTGTCAGCAGTCAGCCAACGTGACCTCCATACTTCCTTCCATACTAATATTATAAAATCTGAACGTGTGTTTGTGTGTTTGTATGTTTGTCCCTCTTTCACGCCGTAACGAAGCGACGGATCGACGTGATTTTTGGCGTAGAGATAGTTTATGGTCCCGAGAGTGACATAGGCTACTTTTTATCCCGGAAAAATGCACAGTTCCCGAGGGAACAGCGCGCGATAACCGAATACTGCGCGGGCGGAGCCACGGGCAAAAGCTAGTTTAGGATAAAAACAAAAGCAGCGATCATGTACATTTACATTCATGTACATTTTCATGATACATATTTCTTAAGGAAACAAAAGTGTTAATTTTTAATAAATCATAATGAAAGTAGGTTTATTATTAGGGCCTTTACTAACAAATCTTATAATTTTCGGTTATCACAGATACTCGCTGTATAAAAACATGGATACCGAAGCTCTAGTCTAGACCTCGTGTTTTCAACACTGTGGTTCCACGCACCGTTTTGAAATAATTACAAAATTAAATGAAAAAACTTTTACTACAACATTACATAACAAAACTGATAAATGTTTACTTTCCTTCTTAGAATTTCCGCTTTTTAAAATCAAAATTATTTATTTGAATATTATTTTATTTTTATTCAATGCAGTGTAAAATGGCCTCAAGTTGATATAAAAATCAACGTTGACCAGAGCCGGATCACTTACGACAAAAAGAGAGCGTGTTTACATTATGGACCGCGAAACGTATAGTACACTCGGCGCGTGCGCGCAGGGGACAGGCGCTAGCGGGAGCGGGAGCGGAGGCGGAGGCGGAGGCGGAGGCGGATAGTTTTTTTAGTTATTGCAGAAATACGAGCTGACGGTTCTCCTGATATTAAGTGATGACCGTCGCCTATAGACATCCGCAGCACCATCAGGACTGAAGATGCGTTGCCGGCGTTGCATATCGTAGTAAGTTGGAAAAACCTCTACCGTTAAACTGTTTCATTGTTACAATGTGCGAGGTAAGAGGGAACGCTTTAAATCGCACTGACACTACTTTGATGCCGAGTGATAGAAATTTATAAAAATGAGGTTTATAAAAAATCAGTTGTTCATACACCTTTGATGTAAGTACATGTATGATGTTCTGTTGTATCGAGTGAGCAATATATTACGCGGCATTGTAAGATCTGTAAGAGAATCTTTATTTCGAGCAAATTCTGAAAATTAAAAAACACAAAAGTTTAACTGCTTTTTAGCATTATATTGGATATTTGTAAAACACTAAAGAAAATTCATACGAAATAAAAGAGTTTGATCCACCTTGTACCACGCTCAGTTCTAAACGTGGCTAGCGGGTAATTGTAACTGCTTCCCGGAGGAATAATACGGGAGGTGAGATTCGACGGCGACCAGACCAAATCTACTAACATTCTACAAACAAACCAAAATAAAACCTAAAATTAATTACACAGAGTCGAAAATGGTGGTTGATTAGTGATGTGCTTACGACATTGTAGTTTATAGTGCAATAACAGACGCTTGACACGCTTCGATGTAAAGCGTAGGTATTCAGCGGACATAAAGGAAACACACTTTTTTTAGGGATGCTGCGTAAATTGAAGAAATTTTTAAAAATGGAACCGACTTCAAAAGCCTTGACCATATTTTTCTAATAGTTTGAAGACGGTGCCTCAGCACGAGCCAGCAGGAATAGAAATATAGTCGTCTATCTCACCTATATACTTTATATTGGGCTTCAATCACTCCCGCTGGCTCGAGCTCGTGGCACCGATTTCAAACTAGTAGAAAATTATTTTCAAGGTTTTTGAAGTCGGTTCCATTTTAAGTAATTTTTTTTTTCATAGTTTTAAGTGATTTGTAGACGATTCCATTGAGCTCAAACACGGCGTAGTTATTTTATTTTATAACAGAATATAGTTCGTCTGATGATACTTTCTGAATGTATTTACTTGACTTGGTGTCAAAAATATCAAAATTGCTGTAGGTGTGCTTTAAATATTCGAGGGTTGCTCTCGATTTCTCTAAGATTCCATCATCAAATCCAGACTTGGTGTCCATGGGACCACCTTGAACGTATGTTGTCCTTTAGAACAAAAAAAGAAATAAATAATAAATAAATTACCACAGGACACTTGACGCCAATTGACCTAGTCCTAAAGTAAGCAAAGCTTGTATTATGGGTGTGGTGTTGGGTTAGAAGACTGAGGATATAGGTTAAGTTTTTGTCAAATTTAAAACCTAAAATTGCTAAAAATGTCTCCGAAGCGGTAACGTTTCGTGTGCTCTGCCTACCCCATGAATATAAGCATAAAGTTGTTGTGTTTTTTGTATTATGGGTCCTAGGCAAGGATAAACAAACTTAAATAGCTACCTGCTCAGAATACATGTCAAACATCCGAGACTCGAGAACATTCGTATTTTTCATAAAAGTATCTGCCGCAAGCGGGAATCGAACCCGGGACCTCAAGCCTCGTAGTCCTGTACTCTAACCACTGGGCTATCCGCTCATAAAACTTTGATAGAGTTGGATCAACGACTGCCACTTAACCTTTGCCTTACCAAATCAAAACACTAAATTTTTTTTTATTGTCTGTGGGCGCCCTTTGTAGTTTACAGGTTCTGGTTTGGGTTTCATTTATTATTTCCGTTTCATAAAACTAGTTTTTATGACAAATAAAGTATGCGTAAACGAGTAACGGGTTATTCTGTGTCCCACAAAAATGCGTTTGAAAATCAACTTTTAAACTGAGCGGTGGTGGCCGTCTCCCATCAGATGTCCCGCATGCTCGTTTGCCTTCCTTTCGTAATAATAGAAAATAACCTAACCATAAAAAATCTTTTTAATACAAGCTTTTTTGCTGACTGTACTTTAATTGTCACCCAAACCAAATATATACCAAATAACTACCAAAAATAAATACCAAACCAAAACCAAATAAATACTAATTTCAAGTCGATGCTAATAACCGTTGAAGAGTTCCGTCCTGCAGAGACGATCCTGGCTGGACTACCAGGATGTCACTACTAGATTATTGTATTGTCACGCGATAATAAGTATTTCAAATTTCAAGTCAATCTGACTAGTGAAAGTTGATCAAATTTAACTTGCAAGATTTGGCTACAGACAGACAGACAACGGGACAGGTGAAACTCAATAAATAAACTTTATAGGTACAGTAAAGTTAAATACAGCGAAATCGATACAATTTTCAGTAAAAAAATAAATAAATAAAAACACTAGAGATGTGTTAAACGAGGATGTAAATGAAGCATTTCTATAAATTGGTTCATGACAAAAACATTCTCGCACATCTCAACACACAGCCTTATAGTAAGCATTTTGCAAAACAGCAACACATTACAAAGCTTAGTATGGAAAAGAGGCAATCGACCTCACATTCCTAAGCTTTAGTAACCCGGTCGGGTCAGAGATGGCGCTAGCTGTATCTTTCTAGCTTCATGCGAGCTGTTGTGAGCCGGGTTTGTTGTAAGCCGGTAAAAATGATCCGAGTAGATATAGATTGCGGGGCTACCGAACTAGTTATGGCATGATGCATCGTTTAGGACCGCAATGTATTGCTACTCGAATTATTTTACGTGAATCTCTCTTCTAGGAAAAAATCACATGTATCCTACTATACTTAATCCGTACTAATATTATAAATGCGAAAGTGTGTTTGTATGTTTGTGTGTTTGTCCGTCTTTCACGCCGTAACGGAGCGACGGATCGACGTGATTTTTGGCATAGAGATAGTTTATGGGCCCGAGAGTGACATAGGCTACTTTTTATCCCGGAAAAATGCACAGTTCCCGAAGGAACAGCGCGCGATAACCAAATACCAAATACTTTGGCCCTTGGATAAAGCTAACTGGGTCCTGATTTTATTATTGCTTTGAGAATGTGGCACTTTGTCATGTGGTTGATGTTAATTGATCGATCACGTTTTTATGTTTTTATTATACGCTTTATTTTATGTTTTTACGTGGTTTTCATAAATGGGCCAAAGCAACCTGAAATGGGTCAAAGTGCCCCGACCTTACGGTATTGAGTTTATGTTTGGGTTTGAGCTTAGGGTCTTCACCATGAATCATGTTTTGATACCCTAATTACCTACTTTACCTACTATTTGAAAGTCTATCTATGTTAAGATATTTTTTCCAGTTACTTTAATCAAAAAAAAAAAGTAGTGATTAAGCTTGAGAGTAATATAAAATTACCACAAGTCAAGTTAACTTATTGAATTATTGACAAAAGAATACATATTAAATTTTATTTTCAGTTTCGTTGCAATAAATATTCTCAGTGTGGATACAATGTTCTCAGTGCCTTTAAAATTTCAGCTTATCTTCTCGGTAGGTACCTGCTAAGTACGTTACGGTGTTTTGCTTTCCATCGATTACCTAACATGCCACGCGGGACTAATCAATGTAGTATCTACACAGCTAAGTCAAAAATACCTACACATGGTTGAAGTGCTTCGTAGGTGCGTACAGTTTTTTTCGCCATGTTTTCCTTCACCGAAACGCACATGGAAAATTCTAAATGAACAGATTAGGTATCTATCTATCCATTATATCCAGATTATCCAAATCCAAACCTATTCAACGAAGTGATGGGACTTTTTTTTCGAGAACTCAAACAGACAGAGCTCGTTGCAAATCGATCTTATTAATACCTCGACTCCTTCAGAGTATCCGATACCGTTTTGGTTTATTTCTAGTGAACATAAAGTTGCCGCATGGATCGTGCTCCAAGTCACGGCACATGCGATGTACAGCGTGTAAGTATGCAGCCACATACGACCCTTTAGATCGGAATGGTGAGAGTATGCAGTGCACAGAGATAAGACGTTCTTCGCTGGAGTAGTGCATTACGTAACATGCGATGCTTTAGTTCTGTTCTGTTTAGAGCGGGCGCCGCGGCACTGTCGCGTGTCCCCACCGCGCATCGATCCGCTCCGCCCAGCGCTCGCTCCTCCCACCTGGCCCCCGCTCCCCCCCGTCCCGCCGCCCCGCGCCGGCCTTTGTCGCGCGCCGCCCGCGCGGTCACCTGTGTCGCACGTCCTCAGTCGCACACGGACCGCGTCGCGCGCCGCCCGTCTCGCGCGCTCTACTATGACACCGACGTGATGGAAGGCAAAGAATTCGGTGCGGTCCCCGGCCTCGGCTTGGACTACTTCATGATGCCCCGCGTGAGCCAGCCCGCGCCGCAGTTCGACTTTAGAAAATTAGGCGCTAGTTTTAGCGCCAATGAGGACAGGAGCGAGGAGCGGCGCTCCCCGGAGTACCCGACGGAGCGCCGAGATCCCGCGCCCTGGCCACTCGGCCTCGGCGTGCAATTCGTCAATCCCGCTACCGGCAAGAAACGCGTGCAGTGCAATGTTTGTTTAAAGACTTTTTGCGACAAAGGAGCCCTCAAAATTCACTTTTCGGCGGTGCACCTGCGGGAGATGCACAAGTGTACTGTGGAAGGATGCACTATGATGTTTAGTTCGCGCCGCTCGCGCAACAGGCACAGTGCTAACCCGAATCCTAAACTGCATTCGCCGCATGTGAGACGGAAGATTTCGGCGCACGACGGTAGGTCCTCTCACCCGTTCCCGCTGCTCCCGGCGCTGGCGCGGCTGCCACTGCCGCCGCCCGGCCTGTTGCCGCCCGAGCTGGCCGCACGCCTGCCTCCGCCGATGCCCGGCCCGCCTGGCCCTACGCCGCTACCCCCGCGTGTACCACTGGACAACCTCCGTAACTTCAGTGAAATTGAAAAAATGTACAGAAAATTCCCCTATCCAGAGGAGCCTCCTCGTAGTGCGATGGACCTCGCGAAGCCTCCCGTTCCACACGAAGAAGAATCTTACGATAGTGATATTAATGATGACGTATCTGACGACGAAAACAAAGACAAGTGCGAGAGGCCCGAGTCACCGGCCGCGGAGAGACTTAATTCGTACGAAGACGAACCGGAAGATTTAAGTGTAAATAAAAAGAAAGACGATACCAAACAGACTGTCGCACCTGCGGATAATAGCCGCAATGAACCCACCGTGTCTGACGACAAGCTGTCGTCGTCCGTCCCTAACAAGCGTAAGAGGAAGAGCGGCAATCCCACCCGGTGTTCTCAAAATAACGAATACAATGTTTCTGACGAGGAATACCATGGTGATTTGTTTCGAAATATCTCAACCCCTGGCTCTAGTCGGGCGGACGACGAGCCCTTATCACTAAAAAAACAAAAACCTGGAAAATGGGAGCCCTTTCAGAACGGCGAAGAAGCAACTGTGGACTCGGAATCGATAACGCGTGTGAAGGCCGAGAGTGAGTCGGACGATGAATCTAGTGCTCCAAGCGTCGTTCGTGAGGGCTTGCGGCTGCGGTCCGATTTGTACACGCCGAGTGACAGCGGCAGCGACCTGCACGCGTTGGAGGAGCGGCTGGCGCGCGCGCGCTCGCCCTCGGCTAGCAGCGACCGCACCGACGACCGCACTGACCTCAACGATCTCGAGATTCCCATCGACGACGAGAACCCCGACCGATGCACCGCCTGCGGAAAAGTATTTCAAAACCATTTTACGCTGCGCATGCATTACAGAAACGACCACTTAAAGCTGCTGCATCCGTGCGATGTCAACGGGTGTGATGCCGCATTCCCGTCACGGCGAAGTCGGGACCGACACAGCTCCAACGTCGACTTGCACCGGCGCCTGTTGTCCACGGGCTCACCCGAGAACAGAGAGCAACGACCCGGCTTCGAAATGAACGCGGAACTCTTAAACAAACTATACGCAGATATAAAAGGGCTAGCGTCAACACTCGAAAGCTTGCGATACGGTGGCGAGGAGTCCTCTCAAATTCCGAGCTACGTTTCAGAAACGATGAAGTTTTACAGTCGGAATCTGAGTGCTTTGCAGGCGGGATTGTTCCCGCAATCAGGGTTTTTTCCGGGCCCTTTTCTGATGGGTAACGGGGGTGTGCAAGGGGGTGGAGGTCCGTACGGGGCGCCGGCGGGTGCTCAATCGGCGCGGGAGTCGTTATCGCCGCTGTCGGCGTCGTCGCCGCCGGTGTTGTCTCCGGGCCGGCTCGACGCGGGTCACGCGCGCTCCCGCGAAGACGCGAAGCTGCTTTTTCGCGAGAGCTCGGAGTCCTACAAGAAGATGACGTCCCTGTGTGAACGGGGGGAGCAGCTCTACCAGCACCACGTCCCGGTCTCGTGACGCCGCCACGCCCGCGCCTCCTGGTGACCCCGATACCTCACTCCTTAAACGGGAGGCGGACTCTGTATAGTTAATTGTTAATAATATTAATTGAGTTAATTCTATTTCGTATTTCGTTTTGTATTTTCTTGTGATATTTAGACAAATATATCGTAATTATTGATCCCACGAACTATAAGTTAAGGGACCCGCTTGTGTATCGACGATCGAGTAAAGGTGAAGTGCAATATGGACTCGGATATTACGGATATGAATGCGCGGGTGGACGGTATGATATCGTGTAGAGTATTTGTAATCGATGTTGAAAGTAAACGTTATAATGATCAGCTTCATTTATTGTTCTGGCGCAATAAACTCATTGAGTAAAAAATACTATTGTTTTTATTTACACTGTGTTGGTGGTGAACTGGCTATTTTTTATCTGTCATGCCCGGGTCGTTCGCAGCACGGCTCATTAATCTAAGCTTCATTTGCATTAAAAAGGTAGTCTGAATCGATGATTGGAGCAATAATAACAGTTTTAGGCGATTACATCTTTATTTATTCAAGCGGAATCTAATAAGGACAGGGATATTCGCTTGACACATCAGACATTAACGATCTGACAGATTCACCTCTAAAGGCACGAAACGAGCTATAATAAGGAAATAAATGTAATAATCCACTATAACACATCATCTGAATTCATTATTAATCAATATCGCATGCATAATAAGATAACGCTATTGATTTAAAGCGTTCAATATAAAACTATGAATTTTGATGAACCTAACCAGAAACGGATGATGTAGGGAAGTATGCCACGGTAGCTAGTTTTTTAAATTAATTTTTACACAGATAGATTCGAATTTCAATTTAGAATTTAATATTTTATAGGCAAACCGCTTAACTGAGTCCTCGCCTGCGCGGTACAGGGGCGCGGGGGTAGGACGAGAAAGGGGAGTGAAGGCGGTGCGGGCGGCGAGCGTGAATAACGAGATACACAAGTGGCGAAACGTGCACTAGACAGTTCTAAAGATATGTGACGTCATGTTGGTTAACGAATGGTTTTTTTCTGATTGCGGCAGGAGGGTTTTGAGTTATAGTTAAAACTAATTTTCTTGACCGAATCGAGTAAGGTACTGGTAGGAAGTTCCGGACAAGATAAAGAATTTGGACTATACGACACAATACTACAATAATATGTACCTATGTCTATTTTTTTGAAAGTCGTTTTTTTTTCATTCAACTTAAAATTGCTGTTTTTTTTTCTAAAGTATTCGTATACGTTAAAAACCATTTGTTTGCACTGACTATTAATTTTATGTCCGAAGATATATCGACTCATCTTATCTCGTGTGTACCTCTCACAAAGCGTCCGTAGCCATTAGCACTTGCGATCGCTAGCCGTGGCGCGACCGGTATGAGCTGTGCGCTAAGAAGCGCCTGCCGCTCGCACCTCTTTCACTCCCCTTTCTCGTCATACCCCCGCGCCCCTGTACCGCGCAGGCGAGGACTCAGTTAGGCGGTTTATCTATAATGAGGTGCATATTTTTGTCGAGTACTTTGAAGCAGTCTCCCGAGAGATGGCGCTAGTAGTCTGGAAAATGTGAACGCGTTGAACTTTGGTGCCACCTGACCGATTATTTGATTTTGAATTTAGAACAAATAAATTATGCTATTTTAAGATAGAAAACGTATCATACGTAAATTATATAAACGCCAATTTTTATTCAGTGCCGACAAGTAATTACGACGCTCGATTTTAATGAAATTTTGCACTTTAAAGTCGTTGAAAAATCGTTTTAGCAACACCCTAATAATTTCAAAAGACCTATGCAACGAAAAAAAAAATCCAAACTAGATATTAGATTGGATGAGAAAAAAAAATCAGCCCCACTTTACGTCTATCGGAGGTGCTCTAAAAAAATTTTTCTGAGCAAAGCTGCGGACGGACAGACAGTCAGCATCAGGCTCCAACCATTTTTTTATGTTTTGAAGACCAATAAAAGTTCAAGCTGTGTGGAAAGAGGGGTGATGGCCCGATTATTTCTGTATACACTGGGGCCCTTGTCCACCTAGCTACGCCACTGAGTACAGTACTACCAAAGACGGTGTAGTAACGACCTTCTAGTGTATTAATCGCACCTAACTTTCATTTAAAATAACAACACTAAAAAAGTTATGTATAATACTAAGCTTAAAAGTCGTTAAGGTATAGCTAACGGCCTTTTAACTTATTATTCTTCGTCGAATAATATTCACAAATCCTAAGCTATAACATAAAAGCCTCCATAGTTAATACTATTTATATATTTTTTTAATGAAAATATATACATAAAAAGGCGGTATTTTTTAACTAAATTTTAATGTAATCAGAATTTTTGTAAGTCAATTTATGCCTGAGATACAGGTATTTTAAATTTTGAAAAGTTTTAGCCGTTTTTCTCGAAAGTTACTTGTGTCACTTTGCCGCCTTCTTCGGTAGGAAGTAACTTACCTTATTGAAGCAACTCTAACGCGCTACGAATATGTAAGTAATTAGGTACTTTTTATATTCATAAAGACCGCATTTGTCTTATAGTTAGTTTTGTAGCGCCACATGCGCTGTGTGAAGTCGTGACATTATTCCTGACATAATGATGTTCCAAAAAAATATTCAACTGAACTCCGAGACAATAAGTATACGCCATGGTTGACCTCCAGCGTTCAAATCCTTCGCCAAAGGCAGTAATTATCAGCTCTGTCCAATGCCGTGAGAACTACTCTAATTGTTCCACACTCGTTATGATTTAATAACAGGGTGACGTCCAAAATGCTTATTCGTAACATTTTTCCCAGCTCCAAAAAAATCACCACCATTATACTCTGCCTCCATCGAAAAGGGTCGTAACTACACACGATCCATTGTACACTTATGTCTTTTTAACATGAGCAGAACATGGCAGCTCTATTTTTAAAACGTCGTAAGCGTAAGTGCCTTGACGCGTTTTTACGTCGTTTTTGTTGGATGGGTGTATCATCGAGGTTGTAGTGACGCCATTTTTTCTCGTCATAATAACATGTTAGAGCTGACAAAACGGTTTGCAGGGTTTAAGGTGTCATTTGTTTTGTGAGGTTGATTTTAGCCTTTATTTCGGAAAACTTTACCAAGTGCTCAACCTGCTTTAAAGATCATTGTATGTAACCTGCTTAAAAATATAATTTGTCTCTATTCGTCATCCTGACAGTTGAGAAAAACTGGCCAAGTGCGAGTCGGATTCCCGAGGGATCTACTTTACGCACAACGTTGCGTTTAACACCATAGAATTTTTCTTAGTACTTAATAGATTTTTCTATAATCTATTACTAAGAATCCTTTCATATATTTTTTTAAAATTTTAGGCGCCGCAGTAACTTTTGAGACAGTAAAACCGGCCAAGAGCGTGTCGGACACGCCCAAAATAGGGTTCCGTAGCCATCACAAAAAAATTAAGTAATATTTTTCTAAGGATTTCGTATTTTATACAGAATCTTCCAAGTTTAGGTATATTTTATACCTTACGCTGCTATTTACTCATAAACTACTAATAATTCTCAAGCAAACTTAGCCGTTATAGTTTTCCTTGGAAGTTTGATATACTTACTGACTACCATCCTGAATTTTTTCAAATTTTTCCACCCACCGGTTTAGATTTTAGAGGGGGGGGGACGCTCGATTTTAATGAAAATTTTCACTTTAATGTTGAATATTTCGCAAACAAATTACTGCTGGTTTTAAAATACCTATCCAACGATACCTCGTACTATAGGGCTGGATGAGAAAAAAAAATCACCGCCACTTTACGTCTATGAGAGGTACCCTAAAAAAAATTGTTTTTGAATTTTAAATTGTACTATTTTGTCGGCACAGTTTACCTATATATCTGTGCAAAATTACAGCTTTCCAGCATTGATAGTCCCTGAGCAAAGCCGCGGACGGACAGACAGACAGACAGACAGACATGGCGAAACTATAAGGGTTCCGTTTTTGCCATTTTGGCTCCGGAACCCTAAAAATGACAATTTTGTATCTATTATCATTATCGTAACTTTTCTTATACTTTATTATACTCTGTACATTTAAGACACTAATAAATTGCTTTTTAATTTGAAATGTCGGTTGAAATTTTTTTTTCTTGGTTTAACCCTCCAAGTGACTTTTTTTTTATTTGATTACAGTTGAGTCAAAGTCCATACCAAATTTGTCACCGTTAGCTACAAGACATACTTACTTGAATCATAAAACAATTTCTCTAACCACAATTACCGAACTGTAACTAAAGCATAGTTAGCTACATTAAGACGCTGCGGAATTAATTTTAATGGGACTAGACATGCCCGCGGCAGACTGTACTTACTCCGTTAGTTATATTAATTTGGGTTTGTCTAACTATTTGGTCCCCTTGCGAGGGGATTTTTGGACTTCCGTTGTTTAGCTTAATTAATTTTGTGTTTGTTGGTTGTGTTAGATCGTTTAGGTCGAACGTTAGAGTTAAGCCTCATTTATGGCCACTTGCTGGAAACACATAAATCTCGAGTTAGCGTTAAACTTAGTTTAGTAGTGTCAAAATGTATGGAACTGTCAAGCTTAAGCCAGGCTTAACAACTAAGTCTAGATTTATTTTTACCTACAAGTGGGTCTTAGACTGCGAGAATTTTCATGCAAGTTTCATTATATTGCGGTATAAATTTGTTTGATCAACTGAATTCATTGTCCCCAATGACATTTAAACCATTTAAGGTATAATTCATCAAAGATTGTCCCTCAATAGTTTGATGTAATGCAACTTGTATGTAAGTTCTTGAATGGTCTTAATGGAACGTTACGTTTAGATTAGGGTTGCCATGAGTGTGGGGCCTCAGACCGGGATATTTAAAGAAAAAGTAGTAAATTATGATTTTTTTCAAATTTTTCCACCCACCGGCTTAGATTTTAGAGGGGGGGGGGGGCGCTCGATTTTTATGTTTTTTTTTTATGCGACTTGATGGCAAACGAGCAAGTCGGTCTCCTGATGGTTAGTGATCACCACCGCCCATAAACATCTGCAACACCAGGGGTATTGCAGATGCATTGCCAATCTAGAGGCTTAAGATGGGACACTTCAGGTTGCAGTAATTTAGTAATTTCACTGGTTGCCTTACTCTCCAAGCCGAAACACAACAGTGCAAGCCCTCCTGCTTCACGGCAGGATCAGCGAGTAACTTGCACTTTAAAGTTGAATATTTCGCTAACAAATCACTGAATCGAAAAATCGTTTTAGCAAACCCCTAATGGTTTTAAAATGCCTATCCAACGATACCCCACACAAGGTTGGATGATTAAAAAAATCTCTTACCATCAGGAGACCCACTTGCTCGTTTGCTATCCAGTCGAATTAAAAAAAAAGGTTTATGAGTTTGCCCCTTCACATTGTTATGCAATGCTGTAAAATCATAAAACAAATGAATGAGCATAGGCGTCGTGCTTCCTTTCCTGGTATCTTTGCTGCGATGGGGCAATCTTTACCGTGCCCGGGGGTGAACGCCTTTGTGAATTTTGTCAAGCTTTAATTAACTGTGTGCTTTGTAGATTAACTGACTTACGTACCTATGGATTAATCGAAATGAATACAATTTTACCTATTATAAACCGGCATATTCGCGGGCAGCGTAAATCGCTTCTCAAGGGAAAGAAAGAAAGAAAGATTTATTTTGAATCCATAAGTACCACCTAAGACTAAGACTAAAACTAGCACTAAAACTATATAAGAGGATTTCACATAAACAAGAGATGGATCTCCAAATTAAGCAAACTAGTCTAAAAGAGGCGTCACGAGAACCATGCCAGAGTTCCGAAGCTTAAAAAAACATGTCTTCATCCACCGAACATTACACAGACCTCATTCGAACTGATAACCTAAAAAATAATTAATAACATTAAGAAAATCTCAAGGAAGTAAGTACACAGGCCTGCGGCCGTGCTTTAATCTTCCCTGTCGCTGCCAGGAGTCTCAAACAGACCCAGTCTCAAAGTCTCAACGCACCTCAAAAGTGGGAATAGCTAATTTTTTTAAATCTCTTTAAGAATTCTTAAAGGAAGTTGGGTTCAAAGTATTATTGCGGGCTTCGGGCTGGAAATTGTATTTTTAATCGGTTAATTACTTACCGTTACGGAGTGTATTTTTAGAATACATTTTTAATAAGTCAAAGATCACTCGTAGCAGAGCTGTTCGCTCAAAAAGACTCCACTCACAATGTAGTGGTAAACGTATTCGAACGCGTTCAATGTGTGCGTAACACGAGTGCGAGCGTCGCTGCCGGTACCGTCAGTCACACACACTAAGATATCTATTGATTGATTCAGTCATTATTTTCCTGAGATCCATCTATATTTGGACTGTATTATTCATGCGGGCATAGTGTGAATTAGGAACTTCACACACACCATTGAATTTTTTCATAGGCAAGTTGTTTCATGATGCTTTCCTTCGTCAAAAAAAAACGCATGGCAATTTTAAATTATAATTTTGTACCTACATAGGTAAATGCTTGAGAGGCCATAGTTCAAGCTAATGGGCTACCATAGTTTTTTTGTCGTCACTGTAATATATTCAAACAACTTGCTGTGACATTAAAACAAACAGACACACATTCTTACAAGGGTTCCATGTACCTTTATTAAGATAAGGAACCCTAAAAAGATAAACATAATACGGCTGTTAAGATGTAATGGTTAGAACTATTTACCTACGAGTGTTGACTTTAAATGCATGAAAAAATTTACTCTATATGAAAATGTTTAGTTTTGAATTTGATGATTTGCAATTTTAAATTACTTCAAAAGGAGGAAGTTCTGAATTCGTGTTTTCTTTTGTATGTTAATAATAATATACTCATCACCTGTGAACCGAACCAAAACCCTAGGTAAGCACGGATTTTTTGCTGTCACTTTAATTATGTAAGTACCTACAGTAAGAGTTCAATTCAGTCTCTCAATACCCATAATGTAAGTTTTCGGTTACAACGTTACGTCTCGATCGCGTTCGCGTTAAAATCTCAATTTGTATGGAAATACGAACAGCGCCTCTATCGGAATCGAGACGTATTTTGTAGCCGAAAACTTACACTAAGGGTACAGACATATTTCATATTCATAAGCTGAGTTAAAAATCGTGCAAGTTGAATTACATTGTTAAGTACGATTAACAACTACCAACTCGATGGCTTTGTGATTCGATTTGTGGCATTCGAACATGGAGGATGTGAACAATGTTTAATTTTGCTATTTCTGTTTCTTTGGCTAGTTGAAGTATAATTTTGATAGTGTTTTATGCGGCGATTAACCTTAACAGTGAACAGTGATCGCAATATTCAATATTGCTCTCGTGTCTGACATTTTTTAATGCGCAAGTCGTCTCCACGTGGTTTCTGGAATTTTGCTATCAAGTTGCAAAAACTACAATCACCGTACAACGTTGCTTCTCGAAAGAGAATACTTTGACATTGGCGAAATTGTCTTATTAATTAGGACAGAAGCCATATTTTAAAAAAGAATAAGAATAAGAACTCGATGGCTTAAATGCAACTTGCACGATTTTTCTTGCAAGTCTAAACTCGGTTTTACACACAACATCCCCAAACGATAACCACTATAAGCCATTTTACACCCTCCCTGTGACAGGCTGTAGTGCTCGCGAATATTTTGAATATTTCATGC
This sequence comes from Choristoneura rosaceana, assembly GCA_037349165.1. Lineage (NCBI taxonomy): Eukaryota > Metazoa > Arthropoda > Insecta > Lepidoptera > Tortricidae > Choristoneura > Choristoneura rosaceana. Next base: position 3,223,720 of record JAZBNJ010000002.1, read on the forward strand.
CCTATGATCAAAGACAATAAGATGTGAGACGTGTCTACGTCTGTTTGCTGTCTGGCTGGCTTACGTAGAGTTTGAAAGGTTTGACATTGTGAGATAGTAAAAACGGGATGTGTCGGGGTTGAAATGTTTTGTTGGAAACTGGATTAAAGTAAAAAGTTTAAACGAGCCATTTTATCTGAGATGTTCATATTATAGCCACCCGTGCCGGTACGTCGAGGGAAAATTGGGTTTAATGCTCGAGTCTTCTTACAAGCTTCTTCTCTGCTTTTCACTTCGATTGCGAGGAAATGAAATAGTAACAATGGGAACAATTGTTCACTTTTTATTAGACTGGATGGCACTGTTGGACATAGGCCTCCCCCAAGGCTCTCCACTCAGACGGGTCTTGAGCTTTTCGCATCCACCGCGATCCCGCGATCTTAACCAGGTCGTCGCTCCATCTTGTTGGAGGTCTACCGCCAGCTCGTCTCCTGGTCCGCGGACGCCATTCGAGAACCTTTTGACCCCATCGGCCATCAGTTCTGCGAGCAATGTGCTTCGCCCACTGCCACTTCAGTTCATATCATCGTATCATTCTGTATATCGAAAACAAATTCAAATAAAGTTATTTTTTAAATTACAGACTGCCGAGCGATTGTTTCAATTCCGAAAAGTTTTACACTATCATGTTGCCTTATCAACGCATCTATGCAGCTTCCAGTTATCACAAGGCACTGTGCGCGGTGAGTGCTAAGCCTGGTCGCGTAGACAGCTTGATAACGACTAATTGACGGCTTAAGGCTGTATAAGGGCCGACGGCGACAAATCCAAGGCTGGGCCCGAAGAGCCTTAGCCGTGTTTAGCTGTGAAATAGTTCTTAAAGTCGCAGCTTGTTCGTATAAATTTCTGTATCTAAAGGTGATTCTTGGGAAAATATTGTTGCAGGCGAATAGACCGACTATAGTCTACCCTGATTTTTGTTTCCTTCTCTTAATTTTTAACCGAGTTAAAAAAAGGAGGAGGTATTCGGTTGTATTTTTTTTTATGTTTGTTAGACCTCACCTGTCTCGTGCTGAGGCACTGACTTCAGTTTCGTCCCAGCCTATAATGTCCCACTGCAGGGCACAGGCCTCCACTCAGAATGAGAGTCCCACTTCAAACTGGTAGAAAATTATTTTCATGGTTTTTGTAGTCGGTTCGATTTTTTGCTATAAAATGTTTGTAAAAAGAACTCTCTGGGAGTAGGTATTTTTTATGTGTGAAGCTGTTTTTTCGCATTTGTTTTTTTATTGCAGCGTCATTTTGAAAAACGTATATTGCATTTAGGTCGTGTTTTCTTTACGATTTTCGATACGGGTTAATTCTACTGGAAACTTGTTTTCAAATTAAATTGACATTTATGTTTATTCTTGAAGCCCCATGTTTTAGTTCTGTCTGTTAGTAGTTCTATGATTATTTACACGTGGATTTGATCATCTTTATTAAGATGTATGTAAGTGTTCTATCAATTTATAAACAAGTTCCTATCAAATGACTATGTCGCTATAGTCGAAATTTCAAGTTGATAGACACGTCAATCAGGAACCTTTGTGCTACCTAGGTACATGACATCCTATACAACTGCCAAATGGAATCAGCTTACTGCGGCAACATTCCCGGAGCGTTTCAACTTAGGGATCTTTAAAAAACGAGCCTACTAATTCCTAAAAGGGTCGGCAACGCACCTGTGATTCCCTTCGTATTGCGGGTGTCCATGGGCGTCGCTTTCCATCAGGTGACGCGTCTGCTCGTTTTCCCCCTCTTAAATAAAAAAAAAATCACGATTCAGTTTCCTTGACCGTACCCATTGAATTGTAAACTTTCATAGAAAACAGCATTCCATTGACATCCGAGTTTTAATACCAAAAAATAAGCTTGTAGCGACACAGTGGTATAGCTACCTATATAGCGATATCTTTATAGGTTAGCTATACCGACGGGTTCGCCAGTAGTCTCTCGCCCATGGACTGTGTACTCGTCCTATATGGGAATAAATAATAATTGGCAGTATTCAGTGTTTAGACTTATCTCCAAGAACACTAAATGCTGAATACACTCATGTTCAAAAATAAATACAGGCCTCTAAATCAAACTTAAAAAAAGCGCGCATTTGAAAACAATTACGGTGGAGAAAACGATTGAATTTACTATCTCGTTTATAAATGTTCCGTTTACATAGCGGTTAAAACTAAAGCCGAGTTTAGACTTGCAAGAAAAATCTTGCAATTTGCCTAACATTGCTATACGTAAGCCAACGAGTTTGTAGTGGTCAATTGAGCACCGCAATTTAATACAACCTGCACGATTTTTAGGTGACACTCTTTCCCGGCCCGGATAGTACCGACCCTGTTTTTAATAAGCTCCTGTCAGTTTCTATGGGCGTGCACACAAGAAACAGGGCCAGTATTTCCATGTCGGTGTTATCCGGGCCGAGAAAGACTGTCACCCCGATTTTTCTCGCAAGTCTAAACTCGGCCTAATAAAGCCATGTAAACCGTTTTTTTCTCGCTACACTTGTTTAGCACTAAATCATTTCCGCGCATCAGAGGCGTCAAGCGTGAACCGCTAACGCCACGCCATTTCGCGCGTTCACCCTCCGTCTGTATTTTATTGAAGATACGGTTATTATTATTCTTTTATCAAATAGCTTGCAAACGAGCAGGGTCACCAATGGTAAGCGATCTCCGTCACTCATGGACACCGACAGCATAATTAGGACTGCGGGTGCGTTGCCGGCCTAAAGGGGAGCTAGAGAGGGGGGAAGCGGGGAGGGGAGTTGGGTCTCCGGATTTCCCACTCTCCGTACGAAACACAGTAGCAAAACTACTATTTCACGCCGGTATTCTGTGGGAGTGTGGTACTAACCCGGTCGAGTCGGCCCATTCGTACTAGGTACAGCCAGCAAGTGGTTACAGTAAGGCACATGTAAATGATTATGAGGTAATATTTACCCGCGGTTTTTCTTGCGTGAACTAATAGACCTGTTAATTGTCAAATAATTGTCAAAATTTATTAGGCATGTGCCGTTTGATGAAATAAAAAAAAGTCGGGATTTTTTTTAATCCCCATTGGGAGTTCCTGAACTAACACCATGGTCTTAATTTTAATTGAAAATCTGTAAGCTTTACTAAGTACATAACAAGTTAACAATTCATAATTATTTCAAACTCACAACATTGATTGACAACAAAAACACACTACATCACAGCAAAAACACAGTAAAAACGTAAATAGGAGAAGAGAGAACAATTAGAGACGTTGTGCTGTAGTGTGATGCCAAAAGAACTCAGCTCAGCATGTGCCGTAGCCCTGTAACCAGAGCTGCAGCGCTGGTTTTCAGCTGAACCCCAGTTCCCAAAGTAACCCCCATTTCCTAAAGTAATTAATAGCTAAAGTATAAATCCTTAACTACCACTACTACCACTACTATTACTACTATTACTACTATTACTATTACTACTATTACTAGTACTACTACTACTATTTCCTGAACTACCTATACTATTGATAGTTGACAAAGAATAAACGTCTCCTTTAAACGTTCTAGTCAAGCTCAACAGCGAATAAAATCCACATCAAATTCAAATTCAAAACGCCGTACCAACACAAATTTGTACACAAAGCTAGGGTTGTCACTTGTCACATTACCGTCGCGTGTATTCGCATGCAAAATTCAACGGCCGCGTTAGAGAATAGAGACAACCCTGACACGCGGAACTGATGCTTTGTCGGTATCTATTGCGGTGTAAATTTCAGGGTGCTATTGTCAAAATAAAGAGCTAAACTGAATTTAGATACGGCTTAGACTGACAGTTTGATCTGTCAATTTGGAGTGCCAGTATTTTACAAGATTTTATACTCACTCTATGTTTCGTTCTGTTTGTTTCAAAACTTGCAAGTGAATTTTGATTTTTGTTTGCTGACATGTCGAAAATATATTTATGAATTCCGTAATAAAATAAAATAATAAAAGCGTTTAATTATTTTGCATAATATTATATTTTTTCTATGTTACGAAGCCGAAAAAAAAAAACTTTTTGTTTTACCCCGGCTTTCAAGACTATTTGACTGTCGCCCACATGGTGTCCAAGGTGACGTTTAACGTGTGAGTTATTAAATAAAATAGACTTAAAATCACATATATATAGTTATTATTCTTAGTATTACCTATCGCTTATCAATCACATTTTTAAGCCAGGTTTTTTACGGTTACCTAAGTACTAACTGTACCCACACAAAGCATATATTTACCTATTTAACTGACGTGACATGACCCATGTACCTAAATAAAACCAATTACTCGAGCAAAACAAACAAAAAAAAATCTGACACGTTTAAGCGCATTCTTCAAAAACGTAAGGTCATTGGCTCGCCTTCTATTTACAAGTGACTCAAAAGAAATCACTTGTCACGGGACAGCAGAATTGAGATGCTATCGTCGGTCACGACCAGGCGTGACAGATACTCATAGATTCTGTACTTACTTGACCACTTTACTCTACTTATCTATTATAGGCGTACCATCAAAGAACAATGAAAGGAATAGAAAATGTCAAGTGAGCCAATCACGAAATTCCTAGTCATATATCGTGAAATATGACGCCATTTCATGCATTGGCTAAAGGACATCCCCCATATCGTTCATTACTCAACGTTTAACGATTTGCCTAGTGACGTTTAGACAAATCATGAAATTCCTAAGCATATCATAAAACGCCGCCATTTCATGATTTGGTCAGTTTATTCAGATTATTAAAGTCCTAGGCATAACATGAAAGACCGCCATATCGGTTATGGTACTTCGCCGGCCGCTGCCGCGGCACGCTCGCTTCACTCGCTCGGCTCGTGCGTAGTGGTCACAATTCATATTAATCACTCCCCGTTTCGCTTGTAGTACATACCTATATTTTTATTTTTTTTCTGCATATTATGATGTGCGCTTCCTCTCAGAATAAGAGTGTAAAGTTCCCAATCTGAACTAGGCCTACGCGGGGACTACAGCCCGAGCCCTTTCAGCCAAGTTCTGAGCCCATCAGTATGAAATATACGCACCTGATATGACCTTTCGTCTTGCGGGTGTCCAGACCGTGGGTGGCGGTGATTGCTTCCGATCCGGTGACCCTCATGTTCGTTTTCCCCCTATTATTTATCCTCCTAACGCCCAGAGTCCTTTATAAAGGACTTCGTATAATTTTAAATTTAACTCTAGTATCATAAATGACATAAGGTTTGATGTTCATAAATGAAAAAATTGACTTGTGCGCTAGGAGGATAGGTATAGTCCGGAAATAATGATGACAGAGCTAGCGTGTGTTAATTTTAGTTAAAGTCTCAAATACTACGACAAATCAACACTTGTCCCGCGTGGGAACTGCAACCCCCTCATTGCTGAGAGGAGGCCTGTGCCCAGCAGTGGGATGTAAACCCCGAGACCTTTACGAGGTCACATAAGTTCGCGGTAGCCAGAGCGAGTCGAGTGGAGGCGTCGCACAGAAATAGCGCTTGACGTTGCGGTGGTGGCGCCTGTTCATTGTCAACTTCGCAGAGTAGGACAGAGTATAGAGCTAGCCTTTTCTAAAAAAAATATGAAAGAGCCGGGCCAAAAAACTTATGGAATTCCAGATGTTATCGACGTATCATCGCCACTTACCAGCAGTTATTAGAACATCCTAATTTTATCATGGTAATGAAAAATAATTCAGGATTTTGCTTGCAACTTAGTTCTGAACGTGAAATTGACAGGTAAATTGAGGATGCCCGACGCGTTAATCTCCAATAGATAGCATCCTGCTGTCACCTCTATTGATATAATGACATAAAATTAAAGATGCCATTTATTGGGACAGTGCACTACCTCAAGCGGCAACAATTTAGTTGTATTATTACTATATAACACTTTCTGAAATAAATAATATGGAGGAATTAACATTAAACCATAAGTACATAATATATTATTTAATTTGATGCATACATAAATACGTAAATACTTATTAAACTTTCAAGACTCGAGAATGAACGTTCATATTATTCATAAATATTTATATCTACTCTGATAAAACCCATGGATCAATGCTTGTAGTCATAGTCGTTGTCTTTAATCGCTATGCGGTCGTCGCAAATATTTTTAACATAATATTTAATTATTCTGCTAATTAAGTACTCTTGTACCATCACCCGATCTACTATTTGTAAGATTTGACTCAAATCAACAATTATGATGGCCTGTAATAAAAGACATTGTATTTAGAATTAGTCTTTACCCACGGTTTTATACAAGTAGGTAAATTGGCCTAGCAATTGAACTAGAATTCCGCGATTACGCAAAAAAAACCGAATAAATTAAAAAAAAATCGAATTTCAACAACAATCATAAAAAACCCGTGCTAAGTTATGCATTTCTAAACCTAGCAGTTTTAATTTTAACACGCTAAGGTTATTCTGAAAGTTTACAATATACCTTGTCGTTAAGTTTCGTTAATGTTCTATTTTTCTGCGCTAATGTATTTTCCTTAAAGTCGTACTCAAGTTACAACGTGCGAGACCGAGGGCAATAGATATTTTTTTATACACATATATAGGTACTTAGATTACCTTTTAGGTTACTCTGTCCCACAAAGCTACTCTGTGTACTAAAGGAGGGCGCGGTAAAATTGAAAATAAATTCAATATCAATTTGAGCGCGGGCCAAGTGTATCTTGTGTGTCGATACGTGACGCTCGCCACTCCTGAGTACGTCGTTTTCCAACTAGCAGCATAGTCACACTGTGTTCTATTGGTACAGTTCTGTAGATTATCCAGCTTTACTAAGCTAATAAACCCCCTTGCACTAAAAACGGGCACCTATCTTTGATGAACTATAACTGTAGATCCACAGTCGCGTGCCCAAATATGTCCGAGCCAAATGAGCGCCACTTTGGTAAACGTGGCCTTCGTTTTTGCTAATTAAAAGATAAACGTTGCCAGAATTCCACAACATTGACATAGGCCCTGTCTTTGTCACACGCACAGGAAAGCTTATCTATCAGTAAAATGAAACAGATAAACAATAGAACATAGAACAAAAGTGTAGTGGAGATACACACACAAATAAATAGTTCTGAGATTCTTTGAAGGGGATTTTGTTCGGCAATGTGTATCTTGGGTTTAAATGTCATTGGCACCTATGGTTTTTCAGATTTTTAGGCATTGGAGCTTAGAAAGTAAGCCATCATGCACATAAAATACAAAAACCAAAGGTGCCCGTTTTTTTGCAAGGGGGTTTATTTGATGACCGGATAGCCCGTGGTTAGAGAATCTGACTACGAAGCCGGGAACGTTCGATCCCAGGTCTGGCAGATATTATTTGAGTGAAAAAGACGAATGTTTGCTCGTGAGGCTCTGCTTGTTTAATACGTTGATAGTTGCTAGTTGCTAGGTACCTTTTATGTTTATTGATTTCTTTTCTATGTTTTGATTGATTTTTAGTTTTATATAAATAAAAAATTACTGAAAAAATATATAGAAACTTTTTTGTTTATGGCTTTTGACTCATGATTGCCTTGGTCTTAGACGAAGATTTTACTTTATGCACTAGAGCATAAAAAGCCATTTTATGTCGCCTAGATACAGCAATACAAATTTTACGAGCATGAGAAGTAAAAAAATATTTTTGATTATGTCAGCATTGAGTTCAAGAACTCATCAATTTTGTATCAGTGCTCCCATTATTGCTATCACGTCGAAAATCTAGTCTTCGAAAGACAATTGAGTGACAGTTGCCAGTTCCAATTCACATGACAATAAAGTCTGGTGTAGATAATTATGCGTCTGCCTGCTATTGTTGTTTATTATATAACCATATAATGATTATACAGAAGTCATCGCGTTGGATGTCATTCATAATCTAAAGGGCGAATATTCAGCGTTTTTGCAGCGTTTTTTTTGTCATTGGTGTCTTCGCAGGCGTTATTAAAAGGGGTGATGCCCAGTGCTGTTTTTTATGAAAACTTAAAACAACACCGATACTGAGTTTAGCGTGATTAAAATTCTTGTGACTTGTCTTTCCGTTGTGCTATATAAACGTGGGATGCTAATGTCGTTTGACCGCGCGGTCAAAATGCTCGAATATTTGCCCTAAGGAGTATGGGTGGGATTTTATTACAGAAGCTTCGAAATTGCCGCCTTTCGAACTGGCCAAGGGCAGCAAAATGAGCTTTTTCTTATCAGAGGCATATCTGTGCTATTGGCGTAAGTAAACAATCAACTTATGCGGGTAGGTTGGTCTGGTTAGTGGTACAGTTGGTACTTAGCACACTCGTCGTGTATAGCCAAGATATTATTATGTGCGTTCAAATTCGTCAGACGCACCCGATTGTTTTTTAAATTTTGAATGTGTGTGCAAGTAGATACCGATATACATTACACTTCTCTTCTTTGCTTCATTATCAGCCAGTAGAAGCCCACTGCCGATCAAAGAACTCTATCTTAGAATGCCATAAAAATTATAACTTGTCCCGTGCGTGTGACCACAACTTTCCACCTAGAGCGCTGCCAACACTAATGCTTTCCGGTTCATTGGCTACAACTCCAGAACCTTTATCCTCCAGTGGTTATCTGTTATTCGAACGATTTATTTGGCATGTCTATTGTCACTTTAATTTACATATTCTTGTATGTCGGTTACTTAAAAAGTTCTTTGGCAAATTTCCGTATTCCGGATTTTATCGCTCGCTTGTATCGCTCGTTGTGGCACTCTGAGCCTTTCCAAGAAGTCAACAGTTAAGGTCCATGATTCACTTCTGAATCTCAAGAGTCTTTTCTAGAAGTTATTTTTTAGGATTAAGAATGTACATTAGACTGTACTCAGTAACAAGTCCAAACTATCGCACCCAATGTAATACATCTATTTAAAAACTATTTTCGTATTAAATGGAAATCCAAGAAAAACAAATGCTTCTCCGAATTTATCGGCACGTTGGCAGTTGAAGAAAAACCAATATTGATCTGCACTCGTCTACATCATTATTGATTTGCGATAAAGTTAAATTTCGCTTGATCTAAGAGATATGTTTGCGTGTTATCTGTAACAGAAATATGTCCGCAGTGGCCAGGGAGTAAACAATGTGGTGAAGAGGATACTTTCAGAAATTGATTGAATGTTGTTAATTTAACCTCACAAACTACATCACTGAATGTTGGGATGTTTATTAACATAAACCGAAGTTTTTCAGTGCAGAAGAGATCGACATTTAACATTCGGTTCAGTATTTTGTTAGGTAAAATATTTTTTTGTTATTTATTCAAAGACTTTATATCAAAAAGACCTTCTGCGAATAAAATATCAGGGTAAACTTTGGTTTATCGGTGATATTTGGTAATTCGGAGATATTACTTTATTATCGTACAATAAAAACTGTAAAATCGATGGCAGCTGTCAGTTCTGATGCTTGAAATCGGGTTGGTACTTTATATACCATTAGCCCATGTCTTGTCCCTGTGGAAGAGTGCCCATAAAGTTAGCTGAATTTTCGCATTGAATTGTGATCCCAATATGGGCAAGAAATGCATCAGCGCTCTACCATATCATCATCATCATCAGCCTATGGTCGTCCACTGCTGGACATAGGCCTCTCCCATGGCACGCCACCGAGCACGATCCTCGGCCACTCTCATCCAGCTCTTGCCAGCCACCCTGCGAAGATCATCGCACCACCGAGTCTGAGGGCGTCCTACGCTACGTTTGCCGATCCGTGGTCTCCACTCAAGAACTCGTCTACCCCAACGGTTATCGGTTCTTCGGGTTATATGACCGGCCCATTGCCACTTCAGCGTGCTAATGCGGTGGGCTATGTCGATAACTTTGGTTCTCTGTCGGATCACTTCGTTACGAATTCGATCTTTCAGAGAAACTCCGAGCATAGCCCTTTCCATAGCACGTTGAGCAACTTTAAATTTGTGAACCAGCCCTACCGTGAGCGTCCACGTTTCGGCACCGTATGTCATAACGGGTAAGACGCACTGATTGTAGACTTTTGTCTTCAGACTCTGTATAATTGGCGATGTGAAGACTTGACGCAGTTTCCCATATGCTGCCCATCCCAACTGTATTCTTCTGTTGGCCTCTTTCTCAAAGTTGTTTTTACCTAACTGCATAGTTTGCCCGAGGCGGGGGTTTGGCTCTACCATATTGATCATTGGTAATTTCAATATTTTTTTCTAACTTTTTTCTTAAATATTTTTGGGCGCATATTCGAGCGTTTTGACCGCGCGGTCAAACGTCATTAGCGTCTCACGTTTATACAGCATAACGGAAAAACAAGTCACAAGTATCTTAATCACGCTGAATTCAGTATCGGTATCCATGATATTATTATGTTACTATCGTATTTAGAAGCTCACTGATCGGTATTGTCTTAAATTTTCATAAAAAAATAACCCTGGGCATCACCTTTTAATAATACCTGCAAAGACACTAATGACAAAAAACGCCGTAAAAACGCTGAATATTCGCCCCTTTATGCATTAATATTGTTAGATTTTTAAACCGCAGATACCCTCGCCAGTTTCACTACCTCATGAGCCGCTTGTTGTTCCACGTTATGTTATGATATGATTGACGGTAATTGCGTCCCGCTGCCCGATATGTTTCAACAAGTATTTTTGGACACATTTTGTTTTAACAGCTTTGGCATTGTCGCTGGCACATCCGACTAACATGTTTAGAGTTAACCGTGGAGTGACTAATTCGTCGTGTGAAGGGTTGTCACTAAATAACTGTGGATAGCCCATGGCGATTAAAGTTTGATTAAAATTAAAACATTTAAAAAAGATTCCATTTACAAAATAAAATTTTTGTTTTGGCCATGATGCATGGATTTTCTTAAAACAGGTGACACTCTTTCCCGGCCCGGAAAATACTGACCCTGTTTTTCGTCAGTTTCTGTGGGGGTCCTGTCAGTTTCTATGGGGGTGTACACAAAAAACAGGGCCGGTATTTCCATGTCGGTGTTATCCGGGCCGGGAAGGAGTGTCACCCCTCAAAACTAAACTAACCACGTCCACTGCTGGACATAGGCCTCCCCCAAAGGCTCTCCACTCAGTCCGGTCTTATGTTTTCCGCATCCAACGCGATCCCGCGATTTTAACCAGGTCGTCGCTCCATCTTGTTGGAGGCCTACCGACAGCTCGTCTCCCGGTCCGCGGACGCCATTAGAGAACTTTCTGTCCCCATCGTCTATCAGTCCTGCGAGCAGTATGCCCAGCCCATTGCCACTTCAATTTCGCAACCATTGTAACCAATAATAATTAAATTAATTTAAGTAAGAGTAATTAAATTTATTAACTTGGTCGTTTTCCTTCCAGTCGAATAAAAAAAAAAGAATTAAGTAATAGTATTTGCCCGCGGCTCCCCCCGCGTGGTATTCGGTTATCGCGCGCTGTTCTCTCGGGTACTGTGCATTTTTCCGGGATGAAAAGTAGCCTATCTCACTCTCGGGCCCATAAACTATCTCTATGCCAAAAATCACGTCGATCCGTCGCTCCGTCACGGCGTGAAAGACGGACAAAAACACAAACACACACTTTCGCATTTATAATATTAAGTATGGAATCAGTGCTGATATTTTATTGTCTCCTCTCGATACGCTATGGTACAAATGTGCACCCAACACTAGATACTTACGGCCCTACAATGGGGACAAACCCGACGGCATAAGCTAAACCCATCCATCGTCATTCGAGAACGCCGCGGCCTTGCAAGGATCGTCGTGCTTAACTCTACGAATGATTACGAGCATTTATATGGGAACAGTGATTATGCTAATATTAGTCATTAGCTGATCGTGCGGCGGGCGACGGGAAGAGGCACCGTGAACTTAGGTGGTGACTAATTCGACAGGGTTCCATTTGCATTCACGTCACGTCGTCATTGTTTCATTATTATTACAATTCATTTCGTTTATTAAATAGTAACAGATAAAGATAACTACATAAGTTAAGTCTCTAAGGAAAAATGCAAGTATTACTCAATAAACTAGCTGTTGAGATTATTTCTAAGAATCGCAATAATTAATACCTACCTAGTATGCGGTAGTTTTTGAAGGATCTAACATAGACTAAAAGTTAAGTTAAAGTTTCAAATTCATTTTCGTTTGGTGCCTTCTCTTAGCGGTCGCATAGCTTAGGCCAAACAGCGATCGTATGCTCACCCGAATTCATTCCCAAAATCATTTTAACCACAGTGCTATACAATACCATACCTACAATATTCTTCGGCGGCCTTCCTTCTTTCCTCACATTATCAGCTGAAAAACTTCCAGCAATACTATCGCCAATTTCACAAACCCTGACTTGCATTCTAGCCAACGGTTAACCAATCCGTACTAATATTATAAAAGTGTGTGTGTTTGTGTGTATATTTGTCCGTCTTTCACGTCGAAACGGAGCGACGGATCGACGTGATTTTTGGCATAGAGATAGTTTATGGGCCACAGAGTGACATGGGCTACTTTTATCCCGAGAAATTCACAGTTCCCGAGGGAAAAGCGCGCGATAATCGAATTTCATAAATAAATAGGTTAAACAATTCTCCCCCAATTCCCCTCCTTTGAGGCCCAATGAATACGTGAGGCTCGTGCATGCAACGAGGATAACTTATTTGCACCCTGACGTTTCACGTTAACTGACACGGCGTTAAAATAAAATCCGTAAGACAATGGACACGCGTCACGTTAGCTCAAACACCTGTATTTGAGGACGTTCGTACACCACGAACAGATTGCACATGTAATTGTTATTTACATTTATATTATAAATTATTTTATTGCTAACCATTCAAACATACAAACCGTGAAAATGTTTAGCATTACTGGTTGAATGATTAGCGATTACAATCGTTTAATTGTTATTGAGTAGTAATTTAAATGGCAATTTATTTCATGTGGTGTTGATAGATTATGGTGTGTTAAAAGGTCGGTATTGAATGTGCGAAATGCCTTACTTAGCATCACAATATGCAAAATTGGCCAAGTAGGAGTCTAACAATTTACTTAATAGAGTTGTAGACCACATAACTCCTTTTCCTTTTTATACTTTTACTAGGCGAAAAAAAAATCAAAGCAGTCGTGTCACGTACACATAACTAGTTTTGTAGTCGGGTTTCTATTTTTTTTCTATTATATTTTTATTTCATATTTTTTTTACGCTCGTGTAAAAATGGTAACCTAGAATAGTTAAATTAAAAAAAAAACTTCTCATAGATGCCATTTTGAAATATTCTATTCTATGACACTACGACAGTTTTGGAAAACCTAATAATACTTATGTTGAAAATCGATTTAAATTCACATATTACTATGCTAGAAAAACACACCTCTCAAGGGGGCCAGTCTGCTAAAAATACACTTAAACATAAGAAATTAACGAGTGTTTACATCTAAATGAAAATTTTACCATTCTTTTGGAATAACCCACTATTTTGCAGCCAATACCTCCCCGCATCACCCTAACATAATTTATAGCTTTCTTGCAGGGGTGGACTGTCCAGACATGCATAAATAACGCCAGTCTGTGTATGGTAATCTCGTCCTCTCGAGATTTTACACTTCTACAGGCGGCTTTGAATTGTGATGGGAGACAAAGTTTGGGTACAAAGTATCTGTTTACTAGTATTTATTGATCCTAGGGGTCTGCTGTGTTGTTGTGTGTATTTTTTCTGCTTTTTTTAGCTGTTGGTTATACCTAAATAAAAGTCACTGAATTTATCAATTATTTTTAACCGACTTCAAAAAAAGGAGGAGGTTCTATCTTCTAATGTTTGTATTTTTTTTATAATAAGAATTTAACTTTCTAAAGCTTTTATTCGGCACGTTGACTGCAACTCCGTTCGCGTAGAATTCATTAACCGTTTTCCCGCGGGAACAATAAAATTCTATTTATTTATAAAAAAAAATAGCTTCTGACTGATTTCGGCTACAGCGACTACTAAAACTATTGGATTAATGTCATTGTTATATTACAAATTTGTCACAGAAAATATCTTGCGACGATTTCGTTCTTGGCGAAATTCACGATTAAAACAACCGTCCACTGAACGGTTATAATAACTTTTTATTTTTTTGCTCCATTATTGCGCAACAACGGATGGCACTCGCGCTCGCACTGGTCCCAACCGGACCGAGATATCGTGTCCGTGAGCAGTATCTATGTGTGCGTTGCTCGAGCGCACTTGTATGGAGATTGATTTCTAAACTATCTGTGTTCTGTGACATCGGCGTTCTTTTCATCCCAACTGCATTTTTACTCGAGGGTGACGAGCAACGACGCTGATTTATTTATTGGCTTACTGAATAATTTAGTTCCGACATGTAGTGCGACTGTTTGGAAAGGCAAAGGGTGCTCTTAATTGGGTTGAGATTGAATAGAATAAAGTATTAAATAATTTCACCTTAAAAAAAACCAAAACGTTTATTCTGCAAGTAGGCCACCAAGGTATCTTTTACTTGTCATTTTTTTTACTGCCAGTTCTTTCGGAACGATCATCATTGCCAAGAAAAGTATAGTCGTTAGAAAGAAACTTGGCGGAAATTGTTTTTTTTTTTCCTAAACAAAGTGACGGTTACCAACTTAAAGTAAGCAAGTTCTATATGTATGTAAGTTTGTATGTAGTCACTCGAGTTCTTGTTTGTGAGTCCGTATGTCACAGCTTTCTTCTCATCTCAATATACTATACCGAGTAAACTTTGGCGCGCAAATGTATACATAATTGGGGCTAATAAATACGTTCTTAACTCTATTAAACTTAAAATTTCCCTTCCAAAGAATATAAGAAGAAGAAGAAAGACACACAAATACAAAAAAAAAACAAACGACAACAAACACAAACAAAACAAAAAGGAAATATCAAAATAAAAGTAAACGATTTTGTGTGTCCCCGCAAAAGTGAAACAAATCCCTTCAAAATTGGCCAAGTGCGAGTCACACTCACGCACCGAGGGTTCCGTACCTACAAATCATTTGGTAGGTAGATATGTCAAAATATAGTATGTTTTGAAATGCCGTGTCTATACTTAAATATTCAGTGTTAGCAAAGCTCTATTTCTAAGAAAAATGAATGAAGTGCTCATTTTAGCCCACTTAAAAAAAAAAGGAAATAAAAAGAAAATTTACACTTAGTTTTATCGACTTAGTGTGGAACGCCGACCAAAAGGTTTATCGTCTTGAGATATGGAACCCTGATAACACCTACCTTGCTTAACTTTTACTCTCACATTTGGCTACTCGAAGTCACGATAAATCAATAAATACCAAATTTAACTGATTTATTTATTCCAGATTAAAAAATGTTGACTGCAAACTTGCTAGACATTAGTTTTCGCTAACTAATGGCTACATTTTAAACAAACGACTCTGGTCATCGAAAGTTTTCAATTATGTATCGATATTTCAAATTGGAACAGGTCTCTCATCGCATACAAGGAAAATTTTACAAACAGCATTACATCGCGCGGCTGGGTAGTAAATATTCGATCTAGGTGCATATATAAAACGCAATGTAACTAGCTCCATTGTTTGCATCCGTAAATTGAGTCTTCTTCATGACCACTGTATGTTCAACTGTTATTGTGTATTTATTTATTGCTTGTCAGGTGTTCAGATTGCAATCTTGCATTTGTGTGATCTAGTTAAAGAAATGAAGATTGAATTTCATTTGAGCTATCAATCTAGATGTCTATAAACAAATTTGTAGATAAAGGAAACAAAACGATACATTTAAAACAAAATTAATCACATCATACCTTACACATGGAACTCTATTTACGGTTTTTATAGCTGGCGTTTGGCAACAATCACGCCTGATGGAAAGCGAGGATAAGGCCTACGATGGAGCACGCTTACCTAGTAAATGCTCATGACTCTAGTCTTGAAAGCAGCCAAATTGTAGTGTTCAGGAAACAGTCGCAGGAAGGGAATTCCACTCCTTTACTGTGCGGTTGTTGAAGGAAGAGCGAAAACGCTGTGTGTGGATTTTGGGAATACTGACAGCGACATTACAGCCTACATCTACGTCCCACTGCTGGGCAAAGGCTTCTCCTCTTGTTTTCCACGTCTCCCTTCCCCTTTCCACAGCTATATTTTGACCACTCGCTCATTTCCGCGTACATTGGAGTGGACTCGATTACTAACCTAAATCAGGCAAAAGTTCAGAGAAGACTTGAAAATTATGTAGCCCACACAATTATTTGAAATACTGGTATCAAATAATTATAGTACCTATGGTATACTATACGTTTACCCGTGAATTGGTACGCGTATAAAGTTAGATCCAGTAGTTGGATTAAAATTATGTGTTTTCACTAAATTCCCATTCACAAAATGACATCGTAGATTTGAAGTAGTTCTTTGAATTTATTTCAGTGACCTCAGACATAGCTCGAACGATGTCGGTAAAATTTGCTATCTCAAGGTTTTCCTGAGCAAGCAATCGATCCAGCGTAAATC
Source organism: Choristoneura rosaceana (assembly GCA_037349165.1). Taxonomy (NCBI): domain Eukaryota; kingdom Metazoa; phylum Arthropoda; class Insecta; order Lepidoptera; family Tortricidae; genus Choristoneura; species Choristoneura rosaceana. Next base: position 3,240,214 of record JAZBNJ010000002.1, read on the forward strand.
TCTGGGAAAATACTTGTTATGGAGTTTAAAACGCGCGCAGCTCTATCGTCCAGGTATTACATAATAAATTGTGCAAATAAACGTATTACGTACAACAAAGTTGTATTGCTATAAATAAAAGAAACATAATTGTATCAATAGTTTTAATATTATCTTCAAGACCTTCTTATTTTTCCCAGCGCATGGGAACACCATGAAAGTTGCGTGATACAATGAATAATTTATGATTGCCTTAGCGAAGACCGTGTTCAAATCACATATTGATCATCTAATCATCTGCCCGTGCATTGATTAACATGAGGCGATCACACCCTCTGACCCCGGACTTGACAAATGACTTTTAAGAAATTTAAGTCGTATTGAACACCGTGTCTTAAAATGACGTGGGAGTTGAAGCTTTAGGAGCTGTGCTTAAGAATGGTATTTGAATGGGAGATGTTTTGAAATAGGGTCCGAAGGGTCACCTGTCGTTGAGCTTGAAGATATTCATCATCATCATCATCATTGAAGATAAAATTTACGCGACAATGTTTTACTTTTTCTGGTCATGTTACTACGGAGTCAATTATAATAGACCGCACATTAAATTAAAAAGTTTGTTCTTATCATGGAGATGAGATGCGTCTTTAAATGGTACTCGATTGGACAAAGAGTGACCTTTCCTCACACAAAATGGCCGTCGAATCAAAAGGGCCACTTTGTGATTGAGAAATTCAATCAAACACCGTCACCTAGCAATAGCTTTTCAATCTTCCCACAGACGAGATAAAAATCCAATACTAGAGACAATTCTCACTTAAAAGGTCCCTTATAAAAAAAGCTTGTCGGGCGCGGGACGATAAAACAACTCGTATATCATCTATCAATCTAACATGGTACAAACAGCGGGGGACTCTATTTAAAAAGACCTCTTACCGATAGAGCAACGGGAAAACACAGTGTAGCACTGTGTTCAAAAACTGCTCGACAGAGTGTAAATGCATGTACTGACTTCAAATAGATGAAAAACACACTTCGACAAATAGAATGAGACGCCTACGACATCTTAAACGCAAAAAACAATTACGTTCATGACATCGCGTGGTTTTTGTGGTACAATCTTGATCTGGTGTTTCGACATTGAATGACAGTATTAATTTCATTTTCGATTGCATGGCGTAAGTTCATGGGATGACTTGGAGTCACGAGGAGGTGGAAAAAATAAGTGAAGTAGTTAGAGTGTAATCATGACGATCATGACAGTGTAAAAAGAGTTGGACCTTTGGCTTGGGAAGCGCACCTTGACGGGTATGGAGGCAAGTGAGCCGAGTGTACAGCTATAGCTAAATTAGAGAAATATTGAAAAAACTACCATTATAGTATCACTATTATCACTTCATTTTATGCTTGTAAAAATGTGACTGACTGACAGAAGGTTGAATTTTGAAATTTTGCAGACAATACCCAATTCTTCTCAAAAAAAGCCGTTATGGCCTAGTGGTTTGACCCATTGCCTCTAAAGCAGAGGTTCGTGGGTTCAAACCCTGCCCCGCACCACACACCCTACACACCTGCACAAGGTTTCCTCACGATGTTTTCCTTCATCGTTAATCTCGTGGTAAATTACAAATGTAATTTCGCACATAAATTTTGAAAAACTCAGAGGTGCGGGCCGGGGTTTGAATTGAACCCACGAACCTCTGCTTTAGAGGCGATAGGTCAAACCACTAGGCCACCACGGTTTAAACCGGGCTTTATATTTCTGCTAATCATCAGGATGAGGATTTGCTAACGCTAGTGCACGAAACAATAAAAAATAATTATACAATAACTACTTAATAATTATAACGTTGAATACTGAGCTGGCATTTACTTTGAGCTGAGATCTCACTGAGCTATAATAAAACCCGAACTAAGAACTACACAAATTGCTACTGACATACAATAATACATGTTATCGTTGACGTTTCCATTCATCTCTGTTTGGTATCTCTATTGTATATAGGGGCGACAAAGTACGTCACACCAATTTTGACCATTTTTAGCCTCGCCCCCTGAGACGCGTATGGCTATGAAAATTGCAATTATTTGGTTCCTGTGTCATAAACCACCAGACCCCCCCCCTCTATATTTATATGACCCCCAATAATGATTCTGACGTGGACATAAACTCAGCAAGACAGAGAGAGATTGAGCGCATTTGGAATATGGTCTTGGAGACGGATGGAAGCTAGCTGAATGGAAAGAAAAACAAATGAAGAGGTGTTAAATTTAGTGGACAAGAAGAGATTGCTGTTAAGAACGATTGAGAATAGAAGAGGAATTATGCTGGGGCACCTGGTACGACATGGTAGTTACATAAGAACAATAATAATCGCAGGTGGTAGGACCTTGTGCAAGGTCCGCCCGGATTGCTACCACCATCTTGCTCGCTAATCCTGCCGTGAAGCAGCAGTGCTTGCACTGTTGTGTTTCGGCGCGGAGAGTAAGACAGCCGGTGAAATTACTGGCACTTGAGGTATTCCAACTTAGTCCTCTAGGTTGGCAACGCATATGCAATACCCCTGGTGTTGCAGATGTTTATGGGCGGTGGTGATCTTTTACCACTAGGAGACCCACTTGCTCGTTTGCCTTCCAGTCGAATAAAAAAAAAAAAATAATTTGAAGGGGAAAAAGAAGGCAAGGGAAGACCGAGACCTGTGTTTATGGATTAAGCCAAAGAGAAGGTCAGTGTAATGTCGTATCAGGAGCTCAAAGCATTCACCGACATAGCCAAGCAAATTAGCTCGTTGAAGTGGCAATGGGCAGGCCATATAGCACGGAGAACAGATGACCGTTGGGGCTGGAAAGTTCTCGAAGGAGACCGCGGATTATGAAGCGCAGCGCAGGACGTCCACCAACAAGATAGACGGATGACCTGGTTAAAGCTGCGGGTTTACGGTGGATGCAAGACACTGCTAACCTAAGCGACTGGATTGTGGTATTGTTTTGTTATATAAGTTTTAGTATAAATTTAGTCTAGTATTGGGGGTGGAGGGTGAACTCGGGAGAGGTAAAATCAAAGTTTTAGTTGGGAGATTAAATAAATGTAATAAATAAATTATTGATTCAATCACAGAACTTAATATCTGTGATAGTCGACTGAGGTGATGGGGGAAACGGCCGCGTCCAGAGTTTACGGTACAAAAAAAACCGAAGCGACTGGAGGTCTATGGGGATGCCTATTGTCCAACAGTGGACGTCATACGGCTGAGATGACGATCTCATCTTAAAGCATTGGCAGAGAGGCGTACAGAATGGCGATAACTCCACCGACAAGAGCTAGGCTTCTTTCTACACACATACATCATACATTTATGATGATAATGATGATGTTGAATAACTTCTGTGAGAAGAACCTACTAACCGAATCTACCTTTCACCGTAGTCTAAAACCCGCACGTCATCGCGAGGCGACATTGTCCGCAGACGGCTCCAATCAATCGCCATCGCCTGTTAAACGACTCGAGATAGACCACGTCCGACTTGGCTTGTTTCTAATTATTTTAGATATGTCAAACTTGAATGCGGTTAAGGTATAAGCGGTAGCGATTTGGAGCGTTTCAATTTGTGAAGGCTATACTGTCGCATGGCAAACTATAACAGCTTAGTTCCCAGATTCCTAGAATTAGTCGTGTGCATGCACGTGTTTTTATGTTTGTGTTTGTGCAACTAAGTACTTAGCAAGCTTGTAAGTATAATTTTTCGGAATAAAAACTATCCAAATACTTCTCAAGGTCTCAATCTATCTTCATACTAATTCAACTACTTAATAAATAAAAAAAATATATTTAAATTTACTACTATTGTGACTTACCTTTTGTGTTACCCTATTCTGTAGACAGTTAAGTTAATACAGTAAAGTTTATTGCTATTCCTATTTCTATTTATATTTCATCATAAACGATTGGGTATTTCCGTTTGCTTTATGGCCTCGCAATCTAATGCAACTTTCACGATTTTTATTGCCGGCTTCAATTTGGTTTTAGGATAACTCAGTGTATAAAATCGCTATTATCTCAAGACGTGGTCACCAAACGGCGCCTGCGACCGTGTCACAGCGTGAGACTGTAACAACCCGGTTCCCACAGCTTGCACTTCAGATTCCGCCAATTAGTCATCAAACGTATAGACATGTTGGTTGCATGTCAGATACAAATTATCTTGTCTGTAATTTGGCGATTTGGTAAGCGGTCGTGAATTCGTTAGCTGTATAATATACAAGTAGATATGCTAGATGTAGATATAAGCACACATACTGCTAACCTTTAGTCTATAAGAATTAATGTATCTACTAACAAAACTATGGATTTAATCCCTACTAATATTATAAATGCGAAAGTAACTCTGTCTGTCTGTTACGCTTTCACATCAATACCGCTGAACCGATTTTGATGAAATTTGGTATAGAGATAGTTTAAGCCCCAAGGATCAACATAGGATACTTTTTACTCCGGTAGAGGGCGCCACCGCGCGATAACCTAGATCTGCGCAGACGAAGTCGCGGGCATAAGCTAGTCTGAAATAAATATTATTATTAGGGTCAAGCGGCATTGGCATGTAAACTGATAAATAATAGAAAAATACAATAAACTTCCATTTTTTTTTGCCATGATGTGACAAGCTCCGTGAAGTGGCTATGGGCAGGCCAAGCACGGAGAACAGATGACCTTTGGGCCCGAAAAATCGCAGCGTAGGACGACCACCAACGAGAGGCGTGGATGACCTGGTCAAAGCCACATACACACACACACGTTTGAACCGAAGCAACTGGAGGTCTATTGAGTAGGTCTATGTCCAATAGTGGGACTCTTATAGCTGATATGATGATGATGGTGTGGCAAATGAGCTGGGTTAAAAAAATCCTATCAGTTTAAAGTCTAAACCAAACTATGTTGGTTTGAAAACACGATTTTGCACATTACTTTTATAGCGAAGAAAAAAGTTTGTTTACGTATACCAAGCCAATTAATTATCTAACATTTTCCTGTTCTAATCCATATTCTCTAATTAAAACGCTATTCGCTTTTTTTAATTTGTATTCTCACGAATTCCATGTAAAACGGGTATAGGTACATTCAAAAAGTCCTAAACGCCACTAGTTCTTAGGCTCTTACGACGTTTTGGCCAGTGGACATCAGAAGACGCCGTCTCTTACAAGTTGGTATTAACAAATTTGTCACGGGTACCAGTCCAAGACAGGTGGTTTTAAAACCAACTTGGAACTTACCGACGCCAAAATCAAAACCAGTTCTTACTCCCTGTCAAAACAAACTATCTTCAAAGATTTAACAGCAAATATAAGTTGGTTTAAATTGGGACACATGTCACTGTTCTGTAGACGCATGTTGTGATGGATTGTGGTAGAAATCGATCGTTTATTACGTCTAATTTGAGCGATAAAAGATTAAAAGCGTTTATAGACTTTCACTGATGGGCAGGTGTCAAATTAAAGCGTTAATTCACGAGTTGGCGGAATTGGTTACGGGATTTATAGTTTTCGACGGGAAATTATGTCACACGCAGTTAAATTTGACTTTAGGAGGGAATAAGAATATTTTTCAATTAAAAACCACGTCGATCCATCACTCCGTTTCGACGTCAAAGACAGACAAACATACAAACACTTCCGCATTTATAATAATAATATTAGTATGGATTCAATTTTCTTCATAAATAAAGCAAGTAGGACATCTACATATTTAAGTACTTATGTTTATCAGTTTTCTAGTAACCATACCCCCTTTGACGACCAGATGGCTTACTGGTTAGTGACCCTGACTACGAAGCTTGAGGTCCCGGGTTCGATTCCCGTGTCGGGACAGATATTTGTATGAAAAATACGAATGTTTGTTCTCAGGTCTTGGGTGTTTAATAATGTATTTATGTATGTATCTATCTATGTAATTATGTTTATCCGTTGCTTAGTACCATAACTCAAGCTTTGGTGTGAATTGTCCCGTGATATTCATTTATTTATTTATACCGCAAGTTTTTCTTGTACCTTCGGGACTAGGTCAATTGGTTTGAATTGTTCCATGATATTTATTGTTGATTATCTTTTATGACTCTGGGTATAAAAAAAAAATAATTACCAATTTTGCCATCGCCTCTTCCATGGCGATTTGAAGGTCGCATATGTCAACAAGTGGGTGTCAGCCTGCGGCCAACAAATTGCGTCAAAATGACATGTCCCCATACGTCTATTTATAAGAACTGTGGCCGTGTCAAATCGTTGATTAAATTAATTACGGTCTCTTATTAAATAGATTTAAATGTTGGAAGCGATTCAGGGTTCCACGGCAATCGGAAAAACAGTCACATTGGAGGTAGGTACAGTCAGCATTAATATTTGCCACACCACAGCGGAGCGTGCAAAAATATCTGACACGTCTACCGGCTCTAGAAATAGAGTCATATCAGATATTTATACACGCTTGGTTGTGTCAGATATTGGTGGTAGTGAATGTAGTTGGTACTTACTGCGTTGGAGAGGGATTGTTTAAAATTAAGCTTTGGATATCATTTGTTTTTATTTATATATTTAGTACCTGACTACCAGAAGGAGGGGTATGTTTTCGAGTATATGCATGAATATATAAATATTATTTAAGAGGATTAAATTTTATCAAACTAATATATACAACTTTTTATTAAAACTCAAAAATCACGTAGCTATCTCAAATTATGTATATGGTGTCACAGGTATGTAATTAGTTTGTTTTCCTCTATTTCAAAATATTTTCTAGTAAAAGATTAAAATAACCGTCTTAAGTTAATTTCATTATTTTTACGACATCTATCGTAATTTAACTGTGGTTTAGAAAAGGTCATAGGTATCAATTACGTGTGTAATTTGCATAAAAAACATGTTATTTATATTACGACGCGAAATTGGTATTTATATTCGATGGACTCCTTATTTGGTGAAATTTGTGGCGAAATTATATTATTTTAAGATAGCGGAATGTGGCCAGTTCATTATAGAGACATACCTATATATGGGTTTTTCATAAAATCACTTTATAATTACAAAAATAAGAAGTACAAAAATAGTAGTTTTAATTTCATAATTTTATCTTGTCGAAACCTATGAAAACATTTGTACCTATGTATGTAAAACTCTTTATTGCACATAATAATAAAAATACAAATACACAGAGAGGAGAACAAAAGCGAGCTTATCCCTAAAAAGAGATCTCTTCCAACTAACATAGTACATTTGTCTTTGACAAAATAAAGCATAAATTATTATAGTTATAAAATTGATTGCAACATTTAGTGAAAAAATATTAAGGACAAAATTGGAAGATACTGATTTTGTTAAGATTTTTCATTTTTTCTATTTATTTATTCTTCCATTAACGTCACCAGCATCGCCATTTTATACAACAAAGAGTGAATAAATATCAAATATGACCCTATTCCTAGGGCTGGTAAGGACGTGTCAGATATTTTTGCACACTACGCTATAGTAGGTATTAATGCAGGCGACTGTACAAATGTTGAATTTCTTAGGCAGTACAAAGCAGTTTAGATTAACATGCTATTGTACAATTGAAAAAAAATCAGCAAAAAAGCTCTTAGCAAGTAACTTTTTTTTTTACAAAAAATTATTTTAGGTAAGTTATTTACTAGATGTTGCCCGCAACTCCGTCCGCTCGCTATCCCGCGTGAATTATCCAATTTTTCGGGATAAATAAAAACTACATATCCTACTTCCCTCCCCGGGACCCAAGCTATCTGTTTACCGAATTTCATCTACATTTTTTTTTTATACGACTGGAAGGCAAACGAGCAAGTGGTTCTCCTGGTGGTAAGAGATCACCACCGCCCATAAACATCTGCAACACCAGGGGTATTGCAGATGCGTTGCCAACCTAGAGGCCTAAGTTGGAATACCTCAAGTGCTAGCAATTTCACCGGCTGTCTTACTCTCCGCGCCGAAACACAACAGTGCAAGCACTGCTGCTTCACGGCAGGATTAGCGAGCAAGATGGTGGTAGCAATCCGGGCGGACCTTGCACAAGGTCCTACCACCTGCAAAACATAAATAAATCGGAAGTGAAGTAAAGACGTTGATAGGTGACAGACAAACAGACTTTCAAACTTTCGCATTTATAATATCAGTGGGATATCTGGCAGGCGAGCGATCTAACCACCACAATAATGCGCTGCGCACGCGAATCGGTTTTCCACTGAAATCGGACAAATCCGCAACCGCTGTTGTTTTGTCAACTCGTGACTGCGCCCAAGGCCGCCGCGGTCATCAGCGCCCGATAGGGTTGTCACATGGATTAATCATACTGACATTTAAGCTCGGGATCACCAATGAATCAGGTATTTCTCAGAGCAGTTTCGCAGAGCAGTCGTGGTCACGCGAGACGCTCGGTAGCGCTTCACTACCGTGCGCCGTTTATCCTTTGCTGAAGCCTGTCTTGTGCATTCGTTGAGGGATTTGTCAGTCAACGACTTGATTTGGTCCGTCACCGCAATGGTGAACGTCCACGTGATCTGCTGCCATTCACCCGGCCCTGAACCACCAGTCGCTCCACCGAGTCCCCCCACGTCGCGTCACATGTCCAAAAAACTGAAGTATTCGGAGGAATCCGGTATTTATATATTTTTTTAATTGCATAAAAGGGTAAAGGAAATTGGCCTATGCCTATTTTATATGTTGTATGTGAGAATACTTGATGGTCCCAAAGGAAGACTTAGATCAGTCTATAAAATCGGTTTCAAAGTAGATTTGGGACCTTTTTGTGACTTGAAGTATGTATATTTATTATTTCTTCTCTAAATATCAAAATATCGCCAAATTCACCCAAGAACTTCCAGGAATTAAATCGTAGTCTCCGTCAGTGTTTCATAAAAACCCCCGTGCAAAATTTCCCTCGTGGGCAGGTTACCAAATTTTCAACTCACCACATTCTCAACCCACCATATTTTTAACTCACCGCATTCTCAACTCACCATATTCTCAACGCACAATATTCTCAACTCAGCATATTCTCAACTCACCACATTCTCAACTCACCATATTCTCAACGCACAACATTCTCAACTCACCACATTCTCAACCCACTATATTCTTAACTCACCACATTCTCAACTCACCACTTTTCATGTCTCTGCTGTTGTGTCTGAGATTTCACAATTATATTTCGATCCCGTAGGTTTATCGGAATAAAAAGTAGTCTTTATTATTCCAGAGAAACAATAATACTAGACAAGATTGTAAAGATCATGCCTTATAAACTGTCATTTTGTCACATCGATATTCTTTTTTTAACCTCGCCTCATGTCAAATTATGGAAACCCCAACCATCGAGCTAATCTTTCAACCTAAATTCCAAATAACCTCAATACTCCCACAAAATTAATAACATCGTTAACAAAACTGCGTGCTAATAATTATTACTTACATTAATAAGCGTAGGCGGGCTATTAAAACCAGAAAGGAATAAACGTTTTCATAATATCCCCTAAACGCATGCGACGGAAGTTGACGATTTCCGACCGTGGGCGGTAAATTAACAACAATTTAATAGCTTTTGTGCTTTCACTGTGTTTTGTCATTTATGATTTGTGCTTACGTGTTTTACTGACTGTGCAACATCCAGTTCTTATTTAATTATTTAAACCCAGTCGTAAATGAATTTATTAAAGTCAGAAACACAAAAATATTGAAAATTAAATCACACACAAGAAAATAAATAAAAAATACAAATTATTCTTTTTTTTACTAAAATATTTTTGATGACTGCCGTATATCATGTAGGTAGGTGTATTTATGTTTAATCTTGAGTCTAAGATCCCACTATCCAACTAATATTACTCAAGAGCACGTAGGTATTTAAAAGTTATACATTTTGGTAACTTCGTCCAGTGTCTTGAACACCATTGTAACGTATAACGTTACTCTATTACTATGAATTGGGTTTTGTTCCACGTAACTTGATTTTCGTCTTGAGTGTCGTCTCGAGATCATGGCGTATGCAACTGTGCCGAAATATCGAGCTTCTCGAAAATCAAAGTACGCGGAACAAAACCTGAATTTAAATCATAGAATTAGTACTGACCGCGATAGTCTAAAACATTCTATTTGCCTCTGTAGGTACCTCGGCCTGTCTGTGTATGTTATTTTATTATTTTTATGTATACTAAAGAGTTTAAATACATACATAATATTTCTGGGCGATTCGAGAAACCTAAGCAGGACCAACCCTACACCATCAGTAATTGATAATGGATCGTTCACTATCATATTTAAGTAAAACTGTTTGTACGATACGAAACTGTTTGAAATGTACGATAAAAACCTACTGTTTGCTGACTTTATTTTGTAATAGAGCACACACCCTTTATCTGTCATTTTTGGCGGTATTTTGACTGTCTGTTCTTTATCTTTGTTTTTATTTTGTCTGTTTGTTCTCTGTAATGGCAAATGCTATATTATTATTTTGTGTGGTTAAATAAATCCCAAAAAAGAATCAATGATATCAAAAACCCTCACACTTTAAATTGCAGGGTGACCACGGACTTAATTTTGAAATTAACTTTAATATTTTTTGTTTTCAACAGAAAAAAAAGGTTAATCTCAGTAAATAGGTACTGTAAAGATAAATTAGACTTAACGAAATGAATCCAGTATGGTCGGTCCTAATCAAATTTTCCAAATCAACCTGTACGAGTACACGGACTGCTGACGGACTACTGTATACGGACGGGTGTAAGGTATTATCCGGACACAATTTTTTGTTGTCAGAACTGTCAATTTCTCTAGATTCGTTCTAGGTATTATTATTGTCTTTTACCACCAGCTTCCGAAACCTGGCAACCCTAACCGCTGATGACAATCATGGGTAATCAGTAAACACGACGTATGACGTCATCTGATCGTGCAGCGATGCAACCTTCACGCTTGTCAACGTGTTGCGAGAGCTTCCAATTTTTTTTTAATCCGAAACGTCAGTGATGGCCGCTTGGGCCGTGTGAAGATTGTCAATGTCATTAATGACATGTCGTTTGTTAGGTGAAAAGTCAAAGTCAAAGTACCAACGTCAAGAAAAGTTTCTACTTTATACTTCATCATCATCTCAGCCGTAGGAAGTCCACTGTTGGACATAGGCCTGCCCCATAGACCTTCGTTGCTTCGGGTGGCAGCGGCTTGCATCTACCGTGAACCCGCGATTTTAACCAGATCATCTGTCCATCTTTTCGATCCGCGATCGGTTGTCAGATTGTCTTGTGGTAGATATTATACTTATACACCAAAAACCGGGGGGATGATAAGTTGGAGAAGGAAACAGATCGGACGAGAGAGATTTACTGGACCGGGCTAAGGTCCACCTGCGGCTGTAATGCCTCAATTATAAATATTATATTTATAATAGCTTTTTCTCGCGACTTCGTCCGCGTGGAATATAGTAACTTTGGGAAGTATTTAATTTATTCTGCCAATAATAGCACATAGAACCTTCAACGGTCAAGCAGTGTCGAAGTTGAATTTACTTAATTCCATCCCGCGGGGATTTTTCATTTTCCCGGAAAAGAGTATCCAATGTCAATCAGGGATTTTTATTAGTGATTTTTTTTAATCGGCCCCGAACTTGAATTCAGTTTTTTCTGTCCCATGGGAAATTAGTAATTTCCCGAAGAAAAAGTAGGCTTTGTCATTTGGGGATCACATAATATGTAAGAATTTTTAAATCAGCTCCGAAATGAAGTAATTTATTTCTATCCTGAGGGAATTTTCCATTATCCCCTATTATCCTTAGTGCACCTAACACTCAAGGTTCATGTATGCCAAATTTCAAGCCTTTAGTACCAGTAGTTTAGGCTGTGCATTGTCTGTTAGTCAGTCAGTCAGCCACGGTACTGTTTTATAGGTAGGTATAAGATGTATGTCGGATGAAAATGCAAGTACAGTCAACAAAGAAAAAGCTTGTAAGTGTAAGTATTAAAAAATTAAGTTTTATAGCAGTAATTTAGTTACATTTTTCTAAGTTCCAGATAAATAACGCGGATGCTCAATTTTTTTTAAAGTAGTGCTTCCATTTGTATGTAACTTTTTTGTATCGCTTGCAAAATAGGTACCTACCGGTGATTTTCACGTTGGAGTATGACTCAACCAAAAGTACTAACAACTGTGATGAAAGCTTTAATATAGGTCGACTCATACTTTTCTCAACACCTAAACTAAAAACTAGTGCAGTTCTCACCCAATCAACACCCATCCATTAAAACTTATGGCAAACAATATTCCACACAGTTACAAACTTATGTACAACCAACGGTAAAATATAGAACCTCGGAAATCACCTACAAAATATTAGACTTTTGTGGACAGTGGCGCCACTTTAACTAGCAAAAATAAATTTGTAATCTATAACAAAGTTTCGAAAACTCTAGCGCATCGGAACAAACGACCAAAGACAATGAGTAGCGCCATGAATCATACAAAAAACCAAGTTACCTTTGCACCTCGTGTACATATAGCAGCATTGAATGTAACTTTTTATTTATTTTGTCGTAGTTGTTTAGAAATATTTAGCTAATGGCAGAGCCCCAGTTTTGAAATTGTGAGATGTAGCATAAATAGACGTTATCAATCAAATGTTTGTTTTGCAATTTAATATCATTAATGTCGTCGCGGACTCTATTGTTTTAAATTTAAGAGAAGTTTCCCTGCCGGCCGCGCAGCCGCGTTAGGTATTCGTTTGGGATATTGCTGTCTTTATCGCTCATGACATAAGCGCTCGCAGCCGTCCCTCCATGCATATCCCCTCCCGCTCCCGCTTCTCCTCTTCCCGCTAATGTATATCGATTTAGCTGTAGGCTTTCAAGATTTGGGCGGTTAAATTTTGGGTTTCGTTGTCCTCATATTATACGAAAAGTATAGCACAGAAATCAATGATATTTTACAATCAAGATCTTCAATTTTCTATGCCTGTGGTTTTTTCGATTTTTGTAAAAATGCTTTAATAGTCTGTAATTCTCGAGCAAAATTCACATTTTTTTTGTCGACTTTTGAGCTCCTGTAATTCTGATCAATCATATTATGAATGATTGATTGATTTATTTATTTATATGAAAATCTGAAAAACCACAGGCATAGATAGATCCATACTTACAGAATTTCATCTACTTCTGTTGCCTAGTTTTCAAATGAGACTGGGACTACGTTTGTATGGAGAATGGAATGAAGAGACTTCTCTTAATGTTATTAATGTCGTCGCGGACTCTATTGTTTTAAATTTAAGGTAAAGTTGCATCTACGTTATAACTTTTTTGCACGAAGGAGTACCTGTTGTGAATGACGAAAGCAATCAGTTGTTCGTGTAGTGTGATGGGCACTTTTGCGCCAGGAGTAATTCACGGGGGGAGAGGGGGGGTTTTGGTACAAATGATAAACTAAGTAGTTATTTAAAAATATTATTATTTATAAATAACTACTTAGTTTATCGTTTGCACCTAAAGCTAAGCTCCCCCTCCCCCCGTGAATTACTTCTGGCGCAAGAGTGCCCATCACACTACGCGAACTACTGATTGCTTTCATCATTCACAATAGGTACACCTTCGTGGAAAAAAGTTATACCTAAGCTTATCCGCGCGTATAATTTATGTGGTTCGATTGGATTAAACGCACCGAAGGTTCCGAAGGGTCGAAAAAGCAAAATAACATAGGTAACGCAGCGATAGAAACATATCCCACTATAATATTATAAATGCGCAAGTTTGTAAGTCTGTTTGTTCGTTACATTTTCACATCTAAATTGCTGAATCAATTTAGATGATACTTGGTACACAGGACAGTTTTTATCCCTGAAAATTGCATAATTCCCGCGGGATAACAATAAACGAATTCTATGTGGACGGAGTCACGGGCAACAACTAGTTATGAGTAAATTTAAGCCATCTATTAGGTACGTTTCACGAGATACAACCTTTTTACAAACATACTGAAAGACTGACACCGTAGCGACAATAGTAAGTTTCCTAAAAATGATAACTTTTGTAATAGAAATAGGCGAAATAAACCCAGTAATCATTTTATACCGCATCAACCTCCGTCATTGAAAATTTAAGGTCAAACGAAAGTAACATTTTGTGTCCAACGTCATTTGCGTCATTATCTTAAGTGAATCATTTGTCATCTCTTATTGTTTACGTAACCCAATGACAATGACGAGTCCATTTGAATATAAACTTAATTTTACTGCTACTGGATAATCAATTTGTCAAAGTTTATCACAGAAAACGACCGGTTGGATGTGGAAATATTTCAGTTTATTCTGTGACAAGCGAAGATTGTACCGTATTGATTCAAGTAACAAAAGAGACCGTTTTGCTCTTTATTGGTCTTATTTAGATGAGCCATTCTGCAAAATTTGAGTCAACTCTAACTGTGACCTGCGGAGTAAGAAAAAAATAGTAGATTTGTACAACAAGAACATAAAACGAGCCATTTTACCCGAGATGTTTCTATAGCCTGGTCTTTGATGAACATTTTCCTTTATGCATTAGACAAGAGCATAAATAAATAGGTACGAACTTTACGAACACGAAAGGTAAAAAAAAAATTATTTTGTCGTACAAAATTGAAACTCCATTATAAGTAGGTAGTACACAACGAATCAACATAATCAAACATAAAATATTCAACAACACATTTATTTGCATTTTTCATTAGGTTATCTGTCTTGATCGGAAGTCGAGTCAGAGACCTCAAACTTCTTATTTCGTACGTTATGCGGGCGTTAATTGTAATAGGTAAGTTCTGGCTAATTTAAACTCTGCCTAGGCTTAGTTTTATTATAAACCAAAGAAGCGTGCTGACCTTGGGACTCTCGCTGCAAAGGTCGCGCACTTAGCGGTCGGTACGGTCAGCAAGATTAACGGTATTTACAAACTTACAGAAGAAATATATATAGGTTGTGATGTTGTCTCTGTTTATTCGGATGAAACAAACAAAGACGCAAGTACAAATATCATCACATAAAATCAATGAGTGGTGAAACAGACAGTAAAAATAAGAAGTGGAAATTGCTTTTCAAAACATGACAACTTTGAAACTTTGAAACACTACTTAGTTATTATTCGTAAGCCTATTTACAGAACAAGTGACAGACCATGAGTCAGTCTCATGGTAAATCATAAATGGTAAATCACGAGAGGTAAATCATTTAGACGGCGTACCTCCTGGATGGTAATTTCTGGGCGACACCAACACGTTTTATGATAGCAATGAAGTTTCAAATAAGTTAGTATTAAGTGTAGTCCACGAGACATTAGTATAGGCAACTTACTCATTGATTTTCATATTTTCAGTGTAAAATCTCTAATACCTTTAAATAAATAAATATGATTATTTAAACGAGCAAATTCTTGTACATATATGTAATTAGAATCTCGGGAACGACTCCAAATCGGCTTCGATGAAATTTGGTGTCGTGGGGGTTTTTGGGGGCGACAAGTCGATCCAGCTTGGTCTTATCTCTAGGGAAACGCTTATTATCGAGTTTCAGCCCAAGAAAAGCTCGGTCGTCCAGGTGGGTACTATAGTGTTAAAATTATAAAAGAGTATCGATTCGTTTATATAGATATATCGATTTATTAGCCAAACTGTGTCCCACTGTTAGCTAGGCCTCCACTTTTTTCTTTGTACTCTACTTTTGGCCAAGTCTCATCGTCCTTTGTCGTCTTTGGTTTTTTAACTTTCAGACGGCAAATGTCCATTTTAGTTTACCTTCTACCCACGTTATTGTCTTCCAATACATGGCCACTCGATCTCGTGGTCGTCTTTTAGCACCATGTTAAGAGAAGTTTGCCTGCCGGCCGAGCGGCCGCGTTAGGTATTACTTTGTGATATTGCTGTCTTTATCGCTCGTGACATAAGCGCTCGCAGCCGTCCCCCCCCCATGCACATCCCCTCCCGCTTCTCCGCCTCCCGCCAATTTATATCGAGATAGCTCTTCAAGATTTGGGCGGTTGAATTTTGGGTTTCGTTGTCCTTATATTATATGAAAAGTGTAGCACAGTTTTTTCGATTTTTGTAAAAATGCTTTAATAGTCTGTAATTCTCGTGCAAAGTTGACATCTTCTTTTTATCGACTTTTGAGCTCCTGTAATTCTGATATTACACATTTATATGAAAACCTGAAAAACCACAGCCATAGATAATTACGTCGAGTCCATACTTATAAAATTTCATCTACTTCTGTTGCCTAGTTTTCAAATGAAACCGAGACTAAGATTGTATGGAGAATGGAACGAAGAGACTTCTCTTAAGTATATTATTCACACGATGCAGGCATATTGTTCTAAGCGAAGTTATCAATGGATTCGCATGCGCGTGGGCACGCACCGTCAAGTGGTCGCTGTTACAACACTCCCGCGCATGACTCAGAGATGACACTGCGCTTTGAATTGACGCTATCGGTGTATCGGAGAGTAAATGTTGTTTTATGTTAAATAGTCTGTTGACATTTGTTGCTTCCTTGAGTGTGGGTTTACAGAGTTAAGAGGAATAGAAATGTCGTGAGTATTCTGCTGTACCTAATGGTGTCTTTTTAAGTTATCATTAATCATCATCGTCATTGATGGATGTCTTGCCTGTCCCTACCTCCAGTTGTTTTTTTTTATTCGATTGGATAGCAAACGAGCAAATTGGGTCTCCTGATGGTAAGAGATCACCACCACCCGTTGTAATATAAGGAGATCGTGGTGGTCAATAAGACGATGTAGTTGTGCGTTAAGAACGAACTCATTTATTAAGTAATACCTAGTTTATATACATTATGATTGTCGCTGATACAAGCAATATGCGTTTATGTAGCAGTAAACTATTGTGTTACTTCTAAACACTGAAAGTGGCCAATTGTCATACTACACCGTAAACATCTGCAACACCGGAGGTATTACAGATGCGTTGCCAACCTAGAAGCCTAAGATAGGATACCTCAAGTGCCAGTTATTTCACCGGCTGTCTTACACCCGTATTTATAAACGAGTCACTTGTTGCTAAGTAAATGCTTGAGTAAAGAAAATGGTGGCTATGACTTGGCTAAGAAATCTAACATTTAGAAAGAAAGAAAGAAAGAAAGAAAGACATTTATTCACATTCACAAAGACACACAAATACAACAACAACAAAAAAAAACAATAGACAGCAAACACAAACAAAACATAAAGGTATTTACCAAAATAAAAATATACGATTTTGTGTGTCCTCGTAAAAGTGAAACGGCCGCTGACTCAGCATAATGCTGAGGCGTTAGACGCCTGCAGCGCTGGTATTCTGTCAGTACCGTCTGTGACTCACGGAATGATACATAAATATACTAAACGTATGTGTAAATAAAATTAAGGCATACAATAGATTTAATTTTAAGGAAACAAGATATAAATAAATAAATTATAATAAACCATAAGTAAAAAACAAGGGACAAATAAGTAAGAATACGTAATAACACTAATAACAGGCTGGCGTACTTAAAGTGCTGGTTTAGCGAATTGATTTTTGGAGCGTCAACAAGTATTCCTTCAGCTTGCGCTTGAAGGTGTACTCACTAGACGCTCCTTGGATAGGAGGAGGAATATCGTTCCAGCACTTGGACGCCGCGAACTTAAAACTTCCGCGAAATGCCGCAGTCCGATGTTTAGGCACAAGAACCATATCACTCCTGCGCTCACTCTTCGACCAAACCATTTTATTGTGGAGGTATAATGGGGTCCTATACCGTCTCACACCGAACAGCAGAGTGGCGAGGTGCATACGCCTGCGTGCAGGCATATTCAGCAGGTTAGCGGCGTTCAAATACGGAGTGACGTGGGAGCGGGGAGGGATACGGAAACAAAAACGAGCGCATGCGTTCTGCACTCGCTGTAAAAGTCTCTTAGAACGGCCGACAATGCAGCCGTCATAAACAACATCACAATAGTTTAATCTGGACAATATAAGCGATTCACAAAGGTCAACACGCAAATTGACACTAAGGTAATCGCGTATATTGTACAGAATCTTGAGGCGGTAGAAGCAGTTACTCACAACTTTTAAAATGTGGTTCTCAAAGCTCAGCTTGCCGTCCATAAGGAGGCCAAGGTTGTTAGCTTCTACCACCTGTTCTATTGGTTTATCCATGACGGCAACATTATCGACAGTCAGAGCGTCATTAGTATTACGAATTTGATGTCTCGATCCAAAAACAATGTATTTCGACTTGACAGGATTGAGGACTAAACAGTTCTTCTCCGACCACGCTGAAACACGATCGAGATCCGCGTTTATGGCGTTCACAGCGATGGACGTTTCCGATGGCGCGCAAGAGACGTACAATTGCAGATCATCCGCGTAGAGATGGTATCCACTGCTCCTTATACTGTTGACAATATCAGAACTGTACAATATAAAGAGCAGAGGACCCAGTATCGAACCCTGCGGTACTCCACGTGCCACAGGGCACAGAGAGGACCGCAGAGTACAACCATCCAGCCCCCGCAATACAGTCTGCGCACGGTCAGTCAAATAACTGCTAAACCATTTTATTGTCGTGACATCAAACCCGTAATACGACATCTTAGATAACAGCAAAGGAATGCTAATGCAATCAAAAGCCCTGGAGAAATCTAAAAGTACTAAAATCGTACTTTTACCAGCATCCCGAGCCTGCAAAATATTATCGACTACATCGAGTAACGCAGTGACTGTCGAACGACCCTTGCGAAAACCAGATTGCAGTTCAGGTAGGATGCTGTATTTCTCCAAGTATTCCGACAGCTGGTCGCAAACCACCCTTTCTATTATCTTTGATGCACAGGGAAGGATACTAATAGGACGGAGTTCGGACAGGTTAGCAGGGTTAGGTTTTTTGGGTAACGGGGTCACTTGAGCGATTTTCCAGTCAGTCGGGAAAGTCATAGTCTCAATACTCTTATTGATGATAAATGTCAGTACCTTACAGGTCACCGGAAGAGTCATGAGTAACATGTCAATGGCAATGGAATCATGTCCCTTTGCATTCGTTTTAATGGAGGTCATAATTTTTGTCACAGTTCCTATTGTTGTTGGTAAAAGAGTAAATGTTTTGTCACTGTGCCTGTCAAATTCAAAGCGTGTTAGGTCAGATATGGTTGCGGCTTGTTTACCAGGTATATTTAAAAAATGACGGTTTATTAAGTCAGGGTCATTAAAGTGAGTCGGAAGGTCAGTCTGCGTCTGCGAGTCTGGAAGAACAGTGCGCTTTAAGTTTTTCCAGAGAGTCTTTGAGTCGGTAACGTCGTTAATGTGGTGTTCGAAGTAGGCACGTTTCTCGCTGTGGATGGCTGCAATCACTAGGTGTTTTAGGTCCAGGTAGTATTGCTTATGAGCATCGGTCTTGGATTGCTTGTATTTGGCGTGGGCTTTGTCCCTGAGACGCATCATAAGCTTGACATTGCTCGTCAACCATGGTTTAAATGCCTCCTTTACCACGATTGTTTTTAACGGGGCGTGCTTGTCGAACAGTTGGAGTATAAGTGTGTTAAATTGTCTAACCATGTCGTTCACGTCATTAAGTAAAATTATCTGGTCCCAATTTATAGTCTCAAGGTCATTGTCGAATTCACTTAAGTTAATGTCTTTAAGAGGTCTGTAAGTAATACATCTCGGCGTCGGTTTCTGTTTTTTTATGTTCAACTCGGCGGTAATGAATGCGTGTCTGCCTAGGTCGGGAATGTGCTTCACGTTCACATTCATAATGTGAGCGTCAGTGCAAATCAAGTCTATGGTCGTCTCGCTGTGATCGGTAAAATGCGTCGGGTCGCGTACGTGTTGAGTCAGGTTAACTGAAGTTAAGAAATGCATCAAACAAACAAACTTAGTGTCAGTTTCGTCTGTAAAATTTATATTAAAGTCACCAAGTAAAATCAAACGGTCGTAATTAACAAAAGAAGTAATCGAGTTCGTAATGGCGTCAAAAAAAGTGTCAATGTCAAGCCAAGGAGGTCGGTATGCGGTTCCAACTATTAATCGTTTGCAGTTTATATTTAATTTTATCCACATTTGTTCTACCAGTGCAGCCGGCGGGTGTGGAAGAGTGCGGGCGGCGAGATCACGGCGTATAAAAAAACCAACGCCTCCCCCGCGCCCCGCGCGGACATCGGTCGATCTAGGCACGTTTTTTAGTCTGTATTGAGCGATGGTAGGAGCTCGTCCCTCCTCGCCGGCGCGTAGCCAGGTCTCGTTAATAGCAACGACGTCGGGTTTTGTCTCGGTCATAATCGCAATCAGCTCATCATGTCCCGTACCAAGAGATCCAGCATTAAATAAACCAACTTTGAAATTTTTAAAACGAGGCATGGCAAGAAATATAGGTTATGTAAAAACAACGACGAAGAAATGGCTGTAAATAGGTAAGTATTATAGTTATATATAGTGTAGCGAGAGCGGTATGAGATAATATGTGCATATAATATGTGTTAAATAAATATAAAACTTTGTTTATAGGCAAGTCACAGAACGGGACAAAAATAATCAGTCGTTTCACTTTCGCGACGACACAACACAATGTAAACAATACGTTTGGAACACACAGGAAGGCCACAAAATAAAGGTAATTAAGTTTGTAAGATAATAATATATAAATAGACATTTTTAAACAAGACTTATACAAACGGAAATAACAACAAAACACTTTTTTTTCCAGGACTCCACGAAAAACAAACATTAAACTATGATTACATATTCGATTGTGCAATGGTGACCGGTGTAAAAATATTCAAATCGGCCAAGCTGCGCAAGCGGTGGCCCGGCTGACCGTCAGTTTTACGGGCAAAGATCCTGCCGCCTCGAGTCCATACGAAGCGCCAGGCGGCGGCGCCCGCGGCCTCGCGGGCGCGCTGGAACAGCTGGCGGTTGGTGGGCGTCAGCCGCTCGTTGGCGTAGAACCGCTGCGGCTGTGCTGCCAGGCCCAGGCCCTCGGTGGTGGCGCCGCGGCGCACGCGCGCCTGCCGCAGCAGCTCGTCGCGGACGGCGCGCCGCGCCAGGCGCACCACCAGCGGGCGCGGCCGGCCCGCCGCGCGCTCGCGGCCCGCGCGGTGCGCGAACACCACGTCCCGCTCGTCCAGCTCCACGCCCAGCTTGGCGGCGACCCGCGTGACCAGCCCGACCGCGCTCTCGCCCGGCTCCTCCGGCACGCCGGACAGCTGCACGTCGTTCGCTAGCAGCTCCTGGTCCCGTTCGTTCAGCTCCGTCTGGAGGGTCGCGATGGCCTCCTCCATCACCTTGGCGGCCACCGACGCTGTGCTGTCAACGACAGCTTTTTCTACGGCGTCGACGCGACCCTCCAAATTATCAACCTTCGCGCTGATATCCGCCATGCAGGCCCTGACATCATGGAACTCTTGACGGAACTCCTTAATCTCCTGTCTCAGGACCTGGAGCTCCTGCCGGAACAGTTTAATCTCATCGCCAAGAGACCCCGGCGAATCTACCGTCCCTACATCCGACGAGACCTTCATAGCAGTGGTGGCGGCAAGACCAGCGGCCAAGCCCTTCTCCGGCGTGTCAGCGTGGTTGTCTCGCGACTGGGACCGCTTGCACGTCGGGCAGCTCCACTCCCGGGAGACCACCGTGCCGGCAGGAACGCCCACACAAGTGCAGTGGTAGTGTCCGCTGCATTTTGGGCACACGACGGTTCCAGTACGCCCAGTAAACTTGGCACAAGCCGCGCACTTGGTGGACATAGCCGCAAGTTTTATTTTTTGGTGGGTAGTTCACAGTGGGTAACTGGGTCAATATAATTAAACAGTGATTTTTGTTTTATAACACTGCACTAAAACTTCGCGAACAATAAATGTTGTCTTTTAGGATGTAATTGTGACATCTAATATACACACAAAGTCGCAAACTTCTTGTTTTATTTTTATTAAAATAGTGAAATATTTGTGCGCGTACTTTATGTAACGTTCCGAGGGCCATTTGACAGTTCAATTTTCAAGGAAAAGATCAACTATAGGATAAAAATCCTTACTTGAGTAGTTACTTTTACTCAAGTAATGGCCTTTAATTTTCTATAAATACGGGTATTACTCTCCACGCCGAAACACAAGAGTGCAATGCAAGCACTGCTGCTTCACGGCAGGATTAACGAGCAAGATGGTGGTAGCAATCCGGGCGGACCTTGCTCAAAGTCCTACCACCTGCACCTACCACCTGCTTTAACCAGGTCATCCGTCCTTCTCGTTGGTGGATGTCTTATGCAGCGTTTGTTGATCCACAGTGTCTATTTGAGAACATTTCAGCAAGGGTCATCTGTTCTCTTTGCTTGAATTATTAGATACCTAGTTTAAAAATTTATTGATCCCACAGGCACCGTACATCATTTCGGGATAAAAAGTAACCTAGTTATGTATTTTAATTCAGGGTATAATATACCTGTATGCCAAATGCCATGCAAATCTGTTTAGTAGTTTTTGTGAGAAAGAGTTAACGAATATCCAAACGTAATTCCATCCATAAAAACTTTTGCGCTTATAATATTAGGTATGAAGATTCGACTTGTCTATAACGATTAAAAAAGCAGCCTTGTGGAAAACTGATACGGATTTTGGCAATTGAATCCCACTGAGAACCTTATGGATCTCGAAGTGTGAAAAACATACGATTGCAATGATTAATTCAGGACCAATTAAATGTTCGTTAACGCAATAAATAGCCCATTAACTCGACTCTGAGTGCATCAAACATTAAGCGTTGACCTTATTCAAAGCATTAGTATTATTTGGACCATTCCAAACGTTACTCCAATTACAGCACACGCGAATAAAAATAGGCAATTTGACCATAAATCACGACACATGACGAAACTGAGACAAAAACGTCTCACGAACGTTAGTGTCCAAGGGGCACAATCAGGCGCTTAGAGTGACAAACCAACTGGAGATGCCCTACGAACTGGCTTTTATATTTTTTTTAGATATTCTATGGACCTCCGTTTTCTATGTGGTTGTAGGTATTTAAAGAGTCTAGTCTGGTACTGTGGATAAAGAAATTACCAACATTTAAAAATGGATAAAATTATAACAGTATCTACAATCGAATCTGACAAAAATCGTAATTTTTGACGTACCTATTTGAAGACGTGACATTTTTACTTTTTAACTGTACACTAATCTTATTTTATCGCAAACAATGGAGTTATTGAAGAACCATAAAAAAGATAACTTGATGTAAAATTTCTTTCCTTATTTGTAAACAATTAAAATAATCGGTTATTTGACAGGGAGTAAGTCTACGCATACGAAATGAAATTTATTCATTTATGGACTACGACGAAAGGAAGATTCGCATGTCAATCGCAGCCAGAAGGGTCCATGAGTACGATTTTGCTGGTCGTGCCCTCCATAATCACCCTTGGATCTCCAGTCCGTCGTTGGCATCTCCGGTTGGTTACATACTCTAAGATCAGACGTAATTGTGCCAATCGTCCGGTGCCGCGGGACACTATTAACATTAGAATCAAGTCAAATAAAGCATGCGATGAGTCGTTATGTGTTGTTATGTGTAGATCAGATGTTAGATATGGCCGATTGTTGAATTATAATTTTTAGGTGACAACAGACACATATGTATATTTACGAGTAAGTATGTCTACGCGGTGCGTGCCTTAACGTTTAAAAAGTACATACTTAAACACATATTAAACATTCAAGATTCGAAATCAAACTTTCGTACCTATTACGTAATATCTGCCCCGGGAGGGATCGAACCTCGGATTTTAATATTCACAGTCAAGTTCTCTAACCACTTAGCATCCAGTCTCAGTCATAAAGTATTTATATGTATCTTCATAATTTTTCATATAATTTTTCTAAAAACTACATAATTATAATGTCTTGTGTCCGCGGGTTCACGGTGGATGCAGGCCGCTGCCAACCGAAGCAACTGGAGGTCTATGGGGGAGGCCTATATCCAACGTGGACGTCCTACGGCTGAGATGATGATGATAATGTGTCCAATATTTTGAAATAAACTGGTGAACTAATTAGTGTTCTCAGGGCTCTAACCTGTTTTAAAGGTGAAATGCCAAATTGTTCAAAAAAAGAGTTAGAATTACAAAAATATCAGTTCTTGTTTTGATTTGTTTTGTATATCGGTTTAGTTTGTTCCTATCAGAAGCCCACCTCATTGATTGATAGTGACAGCACAAAAAACTTGATTTAAATGTTTTCTTATGCGATTTAATTTAAACTAAATGGTTCCCACGGACTCGGTGACGTGAGCGTCCTCGAATGAGTTGGCAATATAAGCTCGGTGCCTTTCAAATGGAGACACTTTGCTTTTGACTATTTTATAAGTCTAGTCTAATTTAGACTAGACTTATAAAAAGCCGCAGTGGCCTATTTAGAGGTTTGTTCTATTATTACTCAAGCAGAGGAGGGGTTCAAACCCCGGCTCAAATTTTTTGATTTTTCGAATTTTATGCGCGAAAATTTATTTCAAATTTATCACGAGGTTTACGATAAAGGAAAACATAGTGAGGGAACCTGCATATATTTGCGAAGCAATTCAATGGTGTCTGTGAAGTTCCTAATTAGCACGGGGCTTGCGTGGGAACTACAGCCCAAGCCCGTTCTTTCTGAGACGAGGCCTGTGCCCAGCTATGGGACGTATAAGTCTAGTTTAGATTAGACTATCTAATGCAAGGAGCTATCCTTTTCGGAGCGGTCATACACATTATGTGTCGCATAGACATGGCTACCTTGTGTGATACACACGTGTGTTAGCGGAATAGGAAGGTGAAGAGTTTATTGACCTGGACCTCTGAAAGTAATTGCTGAATCAATCTTTTCTTTCCAGACAGCCATTTTTTTCAAATTCGGAACTTAAAATATTTTACCTGACTTTAGGGACTTTAGGATATTTTTTTTTTTTTTTTAGTATTTTTAACACAGCAATAAATAAAAGTTTGTATCTAAATATTCGAATACCAACCAAGCCTCTTAATAATTACCCAAATCTATCATTATAGCGACACTTCCCGTTCGGCATTTACCTTGACCTATGCGAGTCGAGCAGCGGTGTGGATGCAGCATTATTGTCAAAATAATGACTAAAGTAGGTGTGTCAAGGACATTATTGGATCAAAATACATTTTTTCGGGTCTGTAGTCCCAGCTACCGACATTATGTATATCAGCATTTCTAGAGCGGTTTTTTTTTCTATTTTTCTTAACTAAGTACATATTTTTAACATAGAAAATTAGATACAAGCTTGTATATAAATGTTGGGATATCAAGCCTTTTAATAATTACCGACATCTATGATTACAGTAATTATCCCCCTCCCTCTTATTCTGAGTGGAGGCCTGTGCCCAGCAGTGGGACGTATATAGGCTGGGATGATGATGATGATGATTACAGTGTATTTCAAATACACCGTAGGTTTGCTAAGAGAGTTTTTCGATTTAGGGATCCGTTTCTAAAGTTTCAAAGTGATATTTTTTCTTTGATTCAGTGTTCCGCCCCCATCTAAGTAAAATTTTAATCTGTCCACACAAAATTTCACATACTTCGATTCAGTGTGGAAAACTAACCTACAGACCTGTCTTTGTATGCCTTGCAAAATGTGGCAGAAAAAATATAGTGCAAAAAAAAACGTTAGGGCCACTCCTGTCATAAGTGCCTACAATAAAGCCTACAAGGATTTACTATTATGTTTTATAACCCAGGAAATATTAGTTTCAATCGTTTCTAACTTACCTTATCTGGGTTACACCGAAACGTTCCCTCAAGTATTTCCCAACTGAAGACAATCGTAATACATCTGTAACTAAATATAACAACCATAGCTGTCATTCTTTATTTGAGTAAATGCGATATATTGCAATGTGCCGCGGTAAACTGACAGTTATCTGACAGAATGTTGGCAAGATTGACTTTAACATTCATTTTGGTTGTAAAATTTTAGCACTGCGCCTACATCTTATTGTAATCACCGTTGACTTCAATTTTGGTATAAATATGCCCATTGGCATACTTTGAGAGTAGGTAACGTTTGTTTTGTTTCTTATTTGTTTTGTTCTTTTTACCCGACTACGAAGATGGAGGGTTATGTGTTTGACGCGTATGTATGTATGTATGTATGTCAATTCCTATGCATGTCCTCTCGTAACTACTGAACCGATTTTGATAAATGATACGTAATTGGAATCATCTTAATGACGCGAGTGACATGAAAAAAAATCAAAAAGGCGGATTTTTGGTGCCAAATTGTAAGTTTTCAAAAAATGATTTTATTTACGGTTCCATAAGATCAAGATACTCAGTGGACTGAGAAAATTGCAGAAAAGTATAGTGTCATCAACGACAGGCGGTATAATTGAGCTTTATAACATTAAAACGTTTATAAAAAATGTGGCGAAAAAAACTCAAATAAAATAGGTAAGTATTTTCTAAAATTGCTGTTACTATTCCATACTGGGTGAGCACTTTTACACTCCGTGGGCCCGCCCATTGTCACTTCAACAAGCTTATTCGCTTAACAAATAAACTATAGTTACTTGCAATAGAAAAAAACGAACTATTTAAAAAGTCGCTGAACTGAAATAATTATTTCAATGTTGTTCAGTTTAACGGGTACGATATAATGTTTTAATTATTTGCTCCCGTTAAAGACCCACTTTAATTTTGTTCATAATCCAACAAAGTTTTAGAATAAATTTAGTCTTTGAATGTCCTTACATCGGCATAGAAGTATACACCCATAGCTAATGCATTAACAAACCATTTGCAATTTAATACATTTTAGTTCCGTATGACTAAAACAATTGTGGGAGAATTAAGTGCCATTTATGTTGAGGAAAACGAATATTATTGTGTCAATAAAAAAAACTAAAACGGCCTCAGAGGTATTGTTAAATTTAATGAACTTTTAAAGATTGCCCTTTAGCTAAAACGTTCGGAATAGTTCGTCCTTCAGTTTGTGTTTGCATTAGTTAGTTCCTACTAAGATTATATGGAGAACTAGTGGTCACTCGCGGCTTTGCACGCATAAACACGCATAAACATTAAAGTAAAAATATCCAAATAATAAAAGTCAAATCAAGTAAGTAAAAAATTAAGTAATTTTGAATCTTTCATAAGTTTTCGCTGATTGAGTTAAGAATTAATCGATTAGTAATTTGGTAAAAGATATGTAGGTATCAATCTACGTAAAAAATGAATATTTCCCAAAACGTTCATCAGTAAATTCTTATCAATAACTTCATTCTACGATGTGAAACTCGCGCACATCCTAACAGTACACTGACGGCCATCAAATTTCAACAGGAAACAACGGTATGTATTTATTAACAATTTGCCAAAATAATGTCGTTTAATGCAAGCAGTATTCCCACACGGTGCAAGTATCCGTTGAACGGGGAATTGAAACTGTGAGAACTTTTGAGAAGTCTCTGAAAGTTGGTGCGAGTTCCTCAATGAATTATTGACACCATAAACAGCCAGGGAAGTTAGAAATTACGGTTCATTTTGTTCTTAAAAAATATAATACTGAACGATAAATATTAATAATAGCTAGGTTTAACCTTCGTAGCCGAAACGTGGACCTTGAATGCGGGGCTAATCTACAAATTCAAGGTCTTTTGAGGGTTATTTATATATTTGAGGGATAAAATCAGACATCACATTATCCGTTAAAGAACGGTAGTCGACGTTGTTCAAAGAACAAGTTCGCGTCTGTCCCAGGACTGATGAACGGTGGAGCAGACGCGTCCTCGAATGAAGACCACGGACGGAAAACGTAGTGTAGGACGTCCTGAGGCACGGTGGACGGACTTAAGAGGGTCGCTGGCGGCGGATGAATGCGAGGGGCTGAAGACAGAGTGTTGTGGCGAGCCATGGAAGAGGCCTATGGCCAGCAGTGGACTGCTGTATAGGTTGATGATGATGTTAAAAATCCTAGGTACCTATTTTATAAGTTTTTTCATGATCGACAACGCGCAAGTGGTACTTTTAGTGCTACAAGTGACCGTAGGTTGCGGTAACTGGTGACCACTACGAAACCATGGTCATTAAAATACTATCAAAACATTGAAAGGGAAATTAACACGATTTTCTCGCTCTGTATTTATAGGTACCTATGAATGGATATCGCGAAAGTTTAAATCTATTTTAAGAACTTTTTTGTTTGTTTTAATAAAGTAGTTAGTGATATACAAACATTAGCATAACAGACGCCACAGAGTAGAATATTTTACAGCGCCTCCAGCAACAAAAACCAGATACTAAAACTTAGCTGGTACGAATGTTGCGCAAGCAAAATACAGAGTGTTCAAATTTGTCACAAGATACCGGTACCCACACCGGTTCTGATTTGACGTGTCGGTATAAATTACCGATATTTATGGAGTTGCGATTTATTGCGATTGCATAGTTATCGTGGGTTAATTGTTTGTTGAGTGTAGTTGGTTGTTTATTATGGGAACCGAATTTGACAGTTGGTGTGAAATTGCTGGGTGGCTCGAGTTTAGATTTTGATCAAAGTTGTGATCGTTTTGATTTTTTGTAACTAGCTATTTTACCAAAATATTCCTTCTTTGTTTGGATACAAAATTTGCAATCAGATTTTTATTAAAGCCGATGGAAAATATTAATAAGATTTTTTTTATTCGACTGGATGGCAAACGAGCAAGTGGGTCTCCTTATGGTAAGAGGTCACCACCGCCCATAAACATCTGCAACACCAGGGGTATTGTAGATGCGTTGCCAATCTAGAGGCCTAAGATGGGATACCTCAAGTGCCAGTAATTTCACCGGCTGTCTTACTCTCCACGCCGAAACACAACAGCGCAAGCCCTGCTGCTTCACGGCAGGATTAGCGAGCAAGATGGTGAGAGCAATCCGGGCGGCCCTTGGACAAGTTCCTACCACCTGCAATGTATACAAAATCTAACAATTGGCCCAACATACTAAAGCCAGAGTCCTATCCTGCGGTTCATAATATGCTGACGATAACGAAACGTATATACAAAAAAAATTAACGTAACTTCTGTCAGTCGTCAAGAACAATGTCAAAACCATGTTAAATCGTCGCAACCTAACTCCAATTCTGTGAAGTTTTTAACAAAACCCATGGAATTTTGGACATAAAACTACCGTGAGACTCACTCATATTAAATACCTAAATGTTCCGGATAACTCACGTCTTAAATCGAGTTTAGCTCGACTGTTTCGGGCTAATCGGGACTTAAGACGTGGGTTATCCGGAACATTTATTTAATAAAACCCATGGAACATCGCAGAAACAAGATTTCCACATCGCCATAAGAATTCGCATCCTCAATATCAGATGTTTTTAGTTGATGTGACAAATTTGTAATGCAGCTTATAACGCAACATATCTAAAAGCTCGCATCCTCAATCGAGGACGGACATGTTTTTTAAGGTTCCGTAACATATTTTACAGACGACCAGATGGCCTAATGGTTAGAGAACCTGACTACGAAGCTTGAGGTCCCGGGTTCGATTCCCGTGTCGGGGCAGATATTTGTATGAAAAATACGAATGTTTGTTCTCGGGTCTTGGGTGTTTAATATGTATTTTAAGCATGTATTTATCTATATAAGTATGTTTATCCGTTGCTTAGTACCCATAACACAAGCTTAGCTAAGCTTACTTTGGGCTAGGTCAATTGGTGTGAATTGTCCCGTGATATTTATTTATTTATTATTTATATTTTTCTCATCATGAAGTATTTACTGAAAAGTTGAAATATTTGCAGATAGGTTTATTTACGTAGATAATTGATTCTGATATTATATTTTGTAGGACTAGGAGCAAAGCTGCGGGAATTCGCCAGCATATTGGGATTTATGATTTCCAAGTCAAAAAAGTAAAAAAATTGTAGTAGAGACAAAATAAGAGTGTAATTTTTGGGAATTTGGGGAAATCTCGGAATTTAAATTCAACTGTCAGATCTAAGGTTAAAAAAAAAAGTAAATGATTGATTTACGTCATTTGGCGAATGCAAGCCGTGGTGGCCTAGTGGTTTGACCTATCGCCTCTCAAGCAGAGGATCGTGGGTTCAAACCCCGGCTCGCACCTCTGAGTTTATCGAAATCCATGTGCGGAATTACATTTGAAATTTACCACGACCTTTGCGGTGAAGGAAAACATCGTGAGGAAACCTGCACAAACCTTCGAAGTTTCCAATCCGCACTGGACCGCTTGGGAACTATGGCCCAAGCCCTCTCATTCTGAGAGGAGGCCTGTGCCCAGTACTGGTCTGTGTTGCTCAATATGTAAATGGTGTAAACTGTATTCTTTGCCAGCCGGTTCCTATTGTCACAAAGTAGATAATCTTTTGCTTTGTCGGAGGTATCGCATCGCAAAAGAAAATATTTTAAGGTTATTTACTGCCACGACAGCAGTAATTGTATTATTATTATTTTTTTACATTGCACCACGTCACCTCTTCCTTGTCTATGGTTTAAAAAAATAGATTTTAATTTTTTAATTTTTTTCTTTTTTAATATTTCTTCGTCTGACTGGGGCAAAGGAACTGGCTCATGCATACATATTTATCGTCTGGGCTCCACAGAAAACCAGCGTTGCTGTACATAATGTGCGGCAACACATGCTGAGTGGAGACCCTTTTTGGTGTCCTGTCGTGTCACTATGTATTTAATATAGTTATAGTGCTAGTTTTAATCTTAGTCTTAGGTGGTACTCATGGAGCCAAAATAAATTTTTCTTTTCTTTTTTTCTTTTCAGTAGTGGGACGTGTATAGGCTGGGATGATGATAATGATCGTGCTGACTGAAAATTTAGACTAGGCAGAATAAGTCAGTGGATATACGTACGGAACCTTCACCACACATTCATCCAACTTTTTACCTCGCCTGATGTGACAAATTTGTAATGCAACGTCGGAATCAGTCGCGCCCATGAGAAATTCGGCTCAGCCTCCAACTGTTATTGCTGACATTAATATTGTAAGATTTGACACGAACTCGTTGACTGCCAGACGATTGGCTGTTATTATAGGCTGTTTTAGAGTTGCAAGTTGTGAGAGGTTCGCGGGAAGACGTTGATGTAAGTGAGAAAACTGATTAAATGGAAGTTATCATCCATATCGAAAATACAAACTGAAATACAGATGCACAGAAAACCAGAAAAATAAGACCAGCGCTGGGAATCGAACCCAGGTCCTCGGCATTCCGTGCCGCGTGCTATACCGCTACACTGCCGCTGGATAGTGGTAAAGACACGAATTTCTCCTATGCACCACGTATCTCAGCTTGTTTGTTTCTTATTTAGTCACTTAAGCAAGCAGCGACACTAGCGACATCTATGCTGTAGCCCTCAGTTTTATGGGTTTTACGGGATGACCGTAAAAGTAACAAAAAAATTTAGTTAAATAAAAAATACAAAAAATAATCTTTAGTTGTCATCCATAAATTATGTCACACATTTAGGGGAGGGTCAGGCGGTTTGTGACATAGGAACAAAATAATCGCAATTTTCATTGCAACAATAAAATAAATAAACCTCGTTGAATTATCGGGTAACAACGGAACTCTTTTACTAAGACTCCACTGTCGGTCCATCCGTCCGTCTGTCACCAGGCTGTATCTCATGAACCGTGATAGCTAGACAGCTGATATTTTCACAGATTATGTATTTCTGTTGCCGCTGAAACAACAAATACTACTAAAACCAGAATAAAATAAATACTAAAGGGGGGCCCCATACAAAAAACGAGATTTTTTACCGGTTTTTCCTTCGATAATAATAGCGGCAACAGGTAAACGCTTGAAATATTCATAGAACATTTTAGTCGTATATCACTTTAAAAATAAATAGTTAAATTGGGGGCTCCGATACAACAAACGGGTTTATTTCTGATAACCCATCCCACTCCCTCCCACTTCCTCGTTTGCCTTCCAGTCGTATAAAAAAAAAAGACAAATTTTGTATAAGATTGACTCATACTTGAAATGATGATTATCTAGCAACCTCTTATAACTTGGACCTTCTCATAAAAATCGACTCTCCCACGGCTATTACAGCAAGTGCTTTATCGGAGTGCTAATTGCACCGTGTTTTTGCCCATATTCGCTGTTTCACAAAAACACACTTTATGTTTCACTAAATTGTATACATTTTACAACACAAAATAACTTTGTGGTTATTTAGTTCTTAACTGAGTAGTACAAAATCATTCCTACGGAAATCGATTTGTTATAATGTGATCGAATTATTGTACGATTAGATTATGAATGAGCAAAAAATCGGGTGTTTTGTGATTGTTTAGCGTGTGTATAGTTATTAGATGGCTAGTCTTTTTACACTTTTATGGGTAGTAAAAAGAGGACATGATTTTAGCAACTTATGCATATTAGATGATTGGTACTTAATGGGTTTATGCTATGCTATTTTTGGTCTCTTTGCAGAACAGTTTTATTAGAGTTGATATTACTCATATTTTAAATGCGAAAAATTTTACTGGGTGACCTTAGTCTCTGGACAAATACGAATACTACTGGCTTAGCAAGATATTTAAAACCAAACTGTAAAGTATCATAAGGTTTTCAATGTATCACCTTGGAGTAGCCTGTGTGTTTGGATGATCTAATTTCATAGATTTTTTTTCTTGTCTAATTAAGCAAATGACTATTTTAAGATATATTATGGCAAAGTATCAGTCTTATCCATGGTATCATTATTTGTCCAGAGGCTAAGGTCACCTTGTATATTCATACTCACTCAACCTCAAATAAAAAATATGTATTATTATACGAGTACAAATCGTTGATCATTATATCTATTTGGGCCATAAAATCACTCGGAAAGGAGGATCAGGTATTTAGCGGAGGTCGAACACAGAGTTGGCCAAGCATGGGCAGGTTTTGCAGCTAACAAAACCGTCTTTAAATCCAAAAGGATCCCTCTATGTCTTTAAACCAGGGTATTCAATGTGTCTTGCCCATCTTCAGATAGAATGGAAACCAGCACCTTAACAGAAAGGTCTGCTGAGAAACTCCGTGTCGCACAAAGATCAGTGGAGTGAATAATGCTCGGACCTTCTGGACCGAATGAAAAACGAGTAAGAATCTGTGCAAGTATATAAAACGAGTTGATCAAATAGAAGACTAAAGTGAATGACGTAATAACAGAAATAGTCTCAATTTTTGTGGTCAGATTTTGTTATGATGGGCTGCAGAATTTGATGATTTTGAATTTTATAAATCATTTTTCTTTCTTTCTTTCTATATTTTCAATTGTTTTTTAGACGTCCTGTACTTCTACTAGATAACTTTAAACCTGTAATAAAATCTTCTATTAAATATATTATGTCAATAAATGTGCCCACGGAAATAAAAAAAATAAACGCTCAAATAATGACCCAAAAGCGCTATTCATCACTAGTCCAGCCCAGCCCAGGCACGCAATTCCCACGCGGGCCCAGTGTGGATTGGGAACTTCGCATACACGATTGAATTGATTCGCATGTTGATGTTAGTTTCCTCACGATATTTTCCATCACCGAAAAGCTCGCTTATATCGCAAAAGCGTTATTAATACCAATTAAACAAAAACCGGCGAGTCAAACCTGACATTTATTGCCACAATCCACGCCTTTTGATCTCGCGCAAATATTTCAATGTTAGCAAACTTCTTTCCCTTTCTGTTGTGTCAAAGCATACTTGATCCGCTCAGTTAAATAAATTGTACGGTTATCGTTAGTGGCGTTTAGGGGAAATCCACGGGAAAGCTGCGAGAGCAAATATTTGAAAAGTTCGGACGCCACCGCACCTGTGGTCGCACTTGTATTGTCCTTTTAGAGATGTTGTAGAGCTGATAATACCCCCTTTTAGCATTTTGGGCGGGTCACATCGGTCGATGAATAGTATAACCGTTGGGAGAAAAGTTCTCAAGTGGCAACCACGAACCAGAAGACGAAGCGTTGGCAGGCCTCCCACTAGGTGGACTGACGACATCGTGAGAATTGAGGTCCGGTGGATGCAAGTGGCGAGTTGTGGCGTTCTAAGGGGGAGGCGTTTGTTCAGCTCGTTGGACGTCTTCCAGCGAATGATAATGATGATGATGAATACTACCTCTAAGATTAATCTACACGTTTTCAACTCTCGACGTAAAAAATATGAGGCCAATATCTGTCTGTCTGTGACAATGCAGCTCTCAAACACATGGGCCAACTTCGGTGTGGTCTTTTAAAGTGAAAGCGAGTTTCCTTTGCTATGTTTGATGAAAATCGGTTTAGTACTTTTTGAGACATTGTACTTCGAAATGACAATATCGAGGGTTTTCTAAATTTTCTAAGTTGTTTACGCTTAATTAATATCGTCATATCAATGAATTGGCCAAGACATTACCTAACTTTTATTTTTAAGTTGTAACCACTCTATAAACATACATGAACTACAGCACAAATTCACCTACTCTTTTACCCTTATTTTATTTCGCGACTCAATACATTCCCTATTTTGGTCCTTCCAAGTGTTTGCCCTTTCCCTTTGAGTGTCCTGAGGGTAGGCGAGAAGAATACTGAGCGAGCCCTTTTGGAGGGACTTAAGTGTCGACTGGCCGTTTCTTTTATATTTTATTAGTTGTCCTTTGTGTTGGAAAGGTTTGGAAGTCGATTTGCGATAGAAAAGTTTGGGTTTAGTGTTTCAGGCAGAGTCAGGTGGACTCATGTGTTATGTCAAGCATGGCGTGAGTTACTATAATATACTTTTACTACACATTAAGACATGAATATGTAAGAAAGATAATTTTCCGGATACATCCTCCAGGGACTTGACTTTTTTACACCAGCTTTGTTATTTCGGTTATTATTTAAAAATTGTTAAGATTCTTTTTTCATTGATAAATTTGTACTCTATGAAGTACCTACATTTGGCCGTTATTCTTAGCGTTAATTGGTCCTTTATAAAGTACGCGAGGGCCCACGAGGTTAAAAAGAAAGAAATAAATCGTTAATCACTTGTAAGTATGTTCAAGCAGGGGCTGCGATCAACCACCACAGGGGCCTTTCTGAAAATCAGCGCTGAGCTAACGAGCCCAGCACAAGCTGAGACTGGCACCCATTGCCAAACACTTTAGCAAACTACAGTACTTATTCTTGTTTATGTATTTTTTAAGTTTATGTTAATAATTTTTTATTATTATTATTTTATTTATTTAAAGGCTACGAGTATAATAATATAATTTAAATGACAATGCGTGTACAGTCAGTGAAAAGTCAGCAAAACAAAATACACAAACTTATTTTTAAATTTGTAATAAAAAATCAATAATAATAATCGATTTAAGTGCCACTGCGTCCAAAATTATGTTAGGATTATTTCTGACAAGACGTCCGTAATTTCATTAATCTAGGTATAATTTTACTTGTAAATTTATAATACTCTATCGTTCCACATGAAATGTAAGTAAGCCAACTTAAGCCCCAAAACAAGAGGCTTGAAAACATTATCAAAGGCGTATCTGTATTCTAGATTCCCTCTTGTTTGTATATTTTGAATTTTGTGTTACCAAGCTTATATAACTACACGTAATTCTCGACGTCGTTAATTAATCTTATGATGTTAACAACAAAGCTTTCTTGGAGACTGTTGCGACCTGCCTAAGGCAATGGTTTCTCCCTGCGACGGCAAAGATTATGATTATAATTTTCAGAGGGTGAAAATGAATATAGAGATGGAGGAAAATGTGGACACTAAGATTTTGTTCAAGTCGAAGTAAAAGTCAAAATATCTTTATTCAATTCGGCTTACATAGTACCTAATTATAAATTGATTGCTCCTGCCTAACACTTAAAGGTTGAATGTCAGAGATCCCCTCAGGGATAAGTCTTCCTTTGTACTTTTCTGTTTGTAACCTATCTGTGTTTCTTTTTTGTTCAACAAAGAGTTTTACTACCTACTACAAGCACTTATACCTAAATGTCAAAAAAATCTAAAATCTACCAGTGCTTCAGAAATAGCACTGTTGAAGAGAACCCGGTATGAAACTTAAGTAAGACAATGGCACAAAAAGAATTAATTAATTTGCATAGGAATGTAATGTAAGTATACTAGGAGTATTTGGTGAGTTTCGAACTACGCTTAGCCTGAATCTTGGCGCTCAATGAATGGGTTTTCAAATTTAAAAACGCGTTAACAGGAGCGTATTGATAAAAAAATAAGAATGAAACATAATACGTTGTTGGTTTCATAGATCTTTTTACTACTGTTTTACTACTTTTTTATAGTTTTATCAAAAATTCTACAAACACAAATTTTCCAAATTGGGTGTCCATGGGCAACGGTGATCGCTCTCCATCAGGTGACCCGTCTGCTCGTTTACCCCCTCTTATATAAAAAAAAAATAGCTCCAATTATATTAAAGTTAGGTACTTTTTTACAAAGTCACTACTTAAGTATTTATTCAATTACAACAGCCACACCAGAAAACCTTTCAATTACTTACATATCAATCACAAATGAACCTTTTTCAGAGCAATGTCATATCTACGCACAATTACTCTACATCATTCTATATGACACCCACGCGTCTCAAGCAAAGCTCTACCCGTGTCTAATGCTGAAGACAATGCCAGCATTTAGATATTGTTAAATACTATAATGTACAGTACTTTGACTAAATAATGTACCACGCTTGACTTGTAATGCTACGAGATGTGCTTAAAATATTATATGTGGTAAATATGTGGAGGTAAATTTAATGGCGGACTGGAATAATGTTAGAGAATAGGTAACGTGTATATTGGAGATTATAGTGTATTTAACAGCTTATTAGCGATAGATAAAACTGTGGTTTTATAAGAAGTTTTCTTAAATCTTATTTTATATACTTCTATTTCTCGACGACTGGCCTCAGGCTGCTTTGGATCAGGAGATATGGAGGCCATAGGGGGAGGCCTTTGCTCAGCAGTTGGACATCAAGCTAGGCTAGATAATAATAATAATTATTATTTAATTTTCATCGTCACCATCATCATCGTTATCATCATCATAATATAGGTCTCGTCATCATTATCTCGGACTATATAGATATAGGTCTACTGCAGAGCATAGGCCTTCTCTCCGAATGGTAGTGCTTCAGCTGCAGTTTCCATGTGAGCTCAGTGCTGATTGAGAACTTCATTCAGACACACTACAAAATCAATGAATTTCAATACAAAATCATGAATACTATTAATTTGTAATTTGTAGCCATCAAGCTCCAGCAGAAGAATGCAATTTTCCACATCATCATCCGAGCCTATATACATCCCAGAATGAGAGGGCTTGGGCCGAAGTTCCCACGAGGGCCCAGTGCGGATTGGGAACTTCACACGCACCATTGAATTGCTTCGCAGGATTGTGCATGTTTTCTTTCACCGCAAAGCTCGTGGTAAAAAAAAACCACATAAATTAAAAAAATTCAGAGGTAAGAGGCGAAGCTCCAACGCACGAACATGTGTTCATGGGGTCATAGGTCATAGGAGGTCTCTAAACAAATCACGTCCGCAGTTTTGGTGCTACGCGCAAGACCAGAAAATCTCGATCCATTTACTCGTAGACATAATAATAATGGATTCAGTCGTAATATTAACATTGTCATTAATCGATCCGATACCGAGACATCAAACTATGTATACAAGTAGGAAGGTAAATAAATTATGATTGCAATCGAGCCCAGGTTTAATTAAGCAAACGATATGCATTTAGAAGGTCCTCGATATTCAAAAATTCTACAAGGATACAAGATATAAAAGAAGAAAGACGGTGAATAAGATTGCCAGCACTGAGACGTTAGACAATAAGACCAAAGGTTTATTCATCACTTAAAATAAAAGGGTCGCACTACTGACACTCGTAAAATTGTACCGCTCAAAACGTGTAATTGTGACGATGAGATAACTAAAGCAGTGCTTACAGTCAGCGAGGCTGAAGTTTTTGTTTCCATATCACTTGGTTCTCCTTAAATAGCGATTACTTTAGGTGACGTAACTCCAGACAAAGCTTCAGAATACAGGTAGATTTGCAAATCCTGCCTTCCGGTTAATTTTAATTAGGCACCGTTGGCTATCCACTAAAAGGTTTTTACCAGCTGGATTCCATTTTATGGCAAGTGAAATGTGGCGTATGAGAATGGCTGCCTGCGGCTGTAGCGCCCACGTGCAGATGCTCTTATACGTCTCCTGTCTTGCTGGGAACGGGGTAAGGCTGGTCGTGCGTGAGCGTTTGGCGCGAGCGATTTTTAAACGCTCGTTTTTGGATAATTTAGCTTTCGATAGTTTCGCTAATTTATTGAAAAAAAAAACAAATTACAAAAATTAAAGTTACAATAAAAAATTGCGTCTCTTTGTAAGTATGTAGGTATTAAAAAAAAACAGTACTTACAGCATAAAGTTGACATAAAAGTGTCAACTCTATGTTCATAATTGCACTCAAATGAACTTCGGATACAAGTTTCCTTTATCTTATAAGGTTTTCAGTGGATCAATTATTTGCCTATTTTTTTTTATTTTACCAAAAGTTACGTAGCACAGCGTAGGACGTCCACCAATGAGATGGACGGATGACCTGGTTAAAGTAGACACAACAGTGGACGTCCTACGGCTTATATAATAATGATGATGATGATCATGATGAAAAGTTACGTAACGGAGGATGACTGTGTCAGCTTGATAACTTGACGCATTCAAGTGGAGTGGTAGGAGCATGCTCACAGGGACTAAGGGAGGAAAAAGTTAAGATCTTTGCTCAGCATTGGGACACTTTAACTTGCTTAAAATAAATATTTGTAGTGGGTAAAAAATTATGGCTAGTAAGACCATGTACAAAGCCTGTCCGAATCGTCACCACCTTTTAATAAATAGTCAGTGTTTCAGCGAGGAAATTACTGACCGTAAAAACGTATTGCTGTGTACAGTCGAACAAACGGAATCATGTACCAGGGTGGAACCTTTATGTACTACTTTGCGGTACTACTTTTGGTGGCAATGGGTCGGGGCGATTTCAATTCTCGTCCTACCACGTCTCGTTATGCCTCGCTGGTGGTAAAGCTCCATAAATGTGTATTACCTACCTGTAGTGAACATTGACGTGCTATTAACTGCTCAGCATGCAGGCAGCCTTAAAGCCCCAAGCACAGGCCCCTTACGCGGATGCAGCCCAACCTAATAATTTCTTAATGTCATGCGCTTTGAAGGGAATTATTGTTTTGTATTAGAATAATGGTGTACTCAGATTGTTAAGTATAGATTAAGCGGGCTGGTGCCGCTGACATATTGTACGTACTATAACTGTTCAATTTTCCTGCGATGGCTTGATCTGAGATACTAATACTTGAAGGAAACGTTCGCTCACTAGAACTTTGGTTTACTTATTTAACTTATGAATATA
Organism: Choristoneura rosaceana; assembly: GCA_037349165.1. Taxonomy (NCBI): domain Eukaryota; kingdom Metazoa; phylum Arthropoda; class Insecta; order Lepidoptera; family Tortricidae; genus Choristoneura; species Choristoneura rosaceana. Next base: position 3,279,633 of record JAZBNJ010000002.1, read on the forward strand.
GGTCACGAAGTTAGGCTTGGAAATAGTTACACTAGCAAGTGTAAGTAACATAAGAGATAGGAGAGATACTCTTAACAAGTACTCGGTACTTGTAACAAGTGTTTTTTTTTCACTTTTGTTCGGTAGCTACTATCACTTATTGTGATGTTTAATTCCTATAGGTACTTCTCTTCTAAGTTACCACACTTTTGACAGAGCGGTCGTGGTCATCGGTTAAGAGCGATACCTGTTGAGCTCTATTATTCCATAAAAAAAATGAAAATTAAAAATGTGGTCTATTAGAGCTCTTCTTAGTATATAAGTTAATGTGTATACTCCAATAATTATTTGTGATAGATTTAAAATCTTTAAAAACTAACAAAAACATTAACGGTTTAAAAAAATTAAATAAAAGGATATCACGAATAATTATTGGAGTAGAGTAGACACATTAACTTATATATTAAGAAGAGTTCCATTAGACCACATTTTCAATTTTCATTAAATTTTTGTGCAATAAATCGAGAAAAACAACAAAAATGCAACATTGCCAGCTCAGCAGTTATAAACACTCTTAACTTAAGGCAGTCAGTAATGAAACTTCATGTCAATCTTCTTTCGAAAATAGTTATAGTAGACGGATGGAAGACAGTTGGACAACATTACAAAGTGATTGCAGTGACGGAACCGTTATAGTAGTTTTGTTTTCTTCTATTGTATGACGTCATGCTCCTTGTGTACAAACATACCCTGCGTGATGAACAAGCGCTGTAAATCTCGGTACCTAATTTAATTGCTAGCGAGCCACTAATTACTGCAGGATTTATCCCAATTTGCTATCGATCCATGCAGTCAGGTTTCGCAGTATAATTACTGGCTACGATTGCATTAAACTGCAGTGTGCAGCGGTGATGCAACGAATATTTGTATTTGCTAACACACGAATGTCTTTAGAATGTTGGCACGGTCAACGACGGAAAATTTATTGATTATGTGGACATAAACTTTATATACTTACGCTTTATGACTTAGGAATGTTAATCAACAGAAAATATGTAAAAGTTCTGAGTTGTTTTGATTAAAAAAGCGAGGTAACTCTAGACGCGCAAAAAGTTTCTAAGCACCTCAAATCATTGGTAGCGATGAACGGTTATGTAGACTCATCAGAGTTGTCAGGAACTAATATAATACTCGTTTATTTCTAGATATTCTAGGCTGCAAAAAAATAAAATTTTTAGGTTACATATAAAATATTTATAAATATATTATAAAATATTTACCTTTTACTAACGATTTAAAATTTGTATATTTCTTTGTTTCAAATCTTACAAGTGGCTTGAAACATAGTTGTTTTGTCTTATTAAATTTACTAGCAAAGATCTAATTGTACTAAAAGATAATAAGATGTTCTCGGCAAAGAAAAAGTATCCAATTTTTTTTTGTTACGATAAACGAATGCAATAAATTATATATGAAACGGCGCTACTCGCTTCAATCAAGATAAAATCCAGTCAACACATCACTGCATCGCTAGCTCATGTTTGCTTGATAGTTTTTGTGGGAAGATAAACCATTCAGCTTAAAAACGTTTTAATTTTAAGAAGGAAAGGATATTTAATCTGTTTTAACAATCGATTTAAAGCGCAATGGTCTACAATAAATCTTCAAGTGTTTTAGTGAATACAATTTGACTCAGTCTCGATATCGTGATGCTAAGTGTAATAAAAGCAGAACCGAATTAAATGATTCCTCAATACCTAATAAAGCCTAAAGTCCTTGAGATTACTGATTAGCGATTCCGTTTAGCGCTGGGCGTGTTCTTGAAGCCATTTAAGAACTACAAGCCATTAAATATCGCTGTGGCATCGTCACGACTATATTGTGGAGTGTTGAATAGTTATTGTTCATGATTATTGGAATTCAGAGATTCGTTAGGGTTTATCATTATTAGTTGGGTAATAACATTGCCATTGATGTTATACCACCTTTTAGCTTAAGTCTGCGACTTCGTTCCCGCAGCAGAGTAAAGTAATAAAAGTTGCATATCCTGTGAAAATTTCGAAAAATCCATTCTTCATTCATTCAGGAAACCCGAAATATTTGCGAGAGGCTGCAATGTATTGTCAGCCTAGGATGTTAAGATACTTACGTGCTACTTACTTACTTACGGGGTACTTATGTGCTTGTGTTGCATTATTCTCCATGCTCAAATACAGCAGCAAACAGTTCAGAAGCTTTAACTTCCCGTTAAAAGATCTCCAATGGTTGCCGTCTGTTAAATACAACATTGCTTCAAGCACACAAGGGTTCCCAAGCAGTACAAGCCTACTGATAGAGATGGCATAGAACTAGGCGGTGACGTATTGCCAGATAAATTGCCTGTATCTACGTGACTGTCTTACGGTCTCATGTGTGGTATTTGTTACGTCTAATAGGTCGCTTTTGTAGGTCATTTTTCTTGAGAGATTGGGTGAATGCGAGTATGTTGTGGGTAGAATTTGGCATCTAATGTTTTAGGTGTATTTTAGTAGAAAATGTTTAAGTAAGCACGTGCCAGATTATTAAAAACACCACCCATACAAACAGCTACAGACTACCAAACTCTTTTTTATTCAGATAGTAATTGATATTTGGAAAATTTCAAAACGATTTTTTAAGGAGAACATAGTATGTCGTTTTTTTATTCTTCATACAGTAGGCGTCAATGATGGAACGTAATGATAATTACCCAATAACATAAAAAAAGAGTCGAAAAAAAAAACGATGATTTAGTAACATGAGGAGAACTAACCAACTGAAAATAACAATGGTAATGACCTTCCTCTACAACCGACGAACTTTCAAGTAAGCCCTATCAAATCCCAATATGAAGTGAAGTGTGACAAAGATCTTGATAAAATGGTTGACATACGAGTGATACCTTTTCGGATTGCTGATAGATCTGACTGAAAGAAAAAACGCTTACAAGTCAATTAATAAAAAATACAATACAGCTATATATAATAATTTTATTTCAGTGCAAAAGGGCGAAAAAGTGAATACTGTCTATGTTACTTTCCTAAAACTTACTACCGCCAATAGCTCCTACTTAGCCTTTATTAAAACCCTTGTCACACCAACATAAAACAACAGCAATGACACAGCAGTCAACAGATTCGCGAACAAACCGACCGAATGATTCGGCCATCGTTCACGTCGCAGACACGTGGCGTGACACAGAAGGTAATTACAACGGACCCTCGTGTGGAGGGTCAGAATGTCTTTGCGGTAATCAATAGAAAAACTTGGGAAACTCCGGAGTTGTTTGGGTTGAGAATGCGAGTCGCATTAATTGTGAGATCGACGCAGCAGTTTGGTCAATGCTTATTTTGTGAATTTTCTCCATGCACTTGTTTTCTGTGTTGCTTGATATAATGATCTATTTAGAGTAGGTATGCGAGAACTTGATGTAACATTCACTACGTGGGGGTATTTGTTTGATCAAACTGAAATCATTTTCCCTCAACTCAATGCTACTAATAAATTAATATGCAAGTTCTTGAATGGTCGAAATGGGGTTTAATGTGTACCTAAAATATCTTCCTTTTATTAATAACTAGTATTCACCGCGGCCTCACCCGCGTGGGATTCGGTTATCGCGCGCTGTTCCTTCGGGAACTGTGCAATTTTCCGGGATAAAAAGTAGCCTATGTCACTCTCGGGCCCATAAACTATCTCTATCTCAAAAACCATGTCGATCCGTCGCTCCGTTTTGACGTGAAAGACGGACAAACATACATAAAAACACACACACTTTCGCATTTATAATATTAGTATGGATATGGATGTATCTTTTACTAAGTGTGTTAATATTCTGTTCCATCCTACGAGTATTGTGTTGTACTATAGTAGGTAGCGTTCAACGTTATTAATAATTAGATGATCAAAAGTATCAAACCACCTCAAATAAATGGTAGTGACGAACGGCTCAATTGAAGCATAAAAAGTTTTTAAGAATTGATCAAGACTAAGACGCCTTTATTGAAGTCCATACCTCTCTACTATATTGTAATAAAGAGGTAAACTTAGTGCGTTTGTCTGTTTGTATAACGAGTAGTAGTTTTTAAGCCTAGGCCTTAGAGTAACGATAGCGATATGATCAGTTGTCACAGCTTGTTTATATAACTACAAAATTCCTAATAAAACTGACAGCTAATTAATTAAACGAGATAAACATTATTGCTTTCCAGATCAATTTTCCATGGTTCCCGGCCAGACCAAATCTTCCCCAACTGCCAGCTTCCGACCCATTAGATACGACACGACACTAAGCGACGGATCGTGTCATTTAACGACACACTACCGTCCACCGAGAAGGACTTTGTCGCTTTCACCATTATTAACACACCCCTCAATTGCAGATACGTTTGCAAAGCGACAAGGTATCAAGATTTCGAGTTAGGGTGAGGGTGGAATTGAATCCGAAAAACATGTGGGCACTTGAGTTGCGGAGTTATTTTAAAGGAATTCTTGAGACGAAATCTTTTTGCTTGAAGTGATCTCGAGGTTTGTCGTTTGAGATACATGGATTAAGGAAAATCGGGACAGAAAACACCAAGAATCACGACTTACGAGTGAAGTTTAGATTGACGTAGTGCGATAATTTAGTGAATTGATAATGTATGTACATTTAAATAGCGCAGATTTAAACGATGTCGTTTGATAAACTTTAATCAAAATAGTAGATTGTACAACAAGAGCATAAAACGAGCCATTTGACCCGAGACGTTCATATAGCCACCCGAGCCGACACGGTGAGGGTGGATAGACACGTTGAGGTGAAAATGGGTTTAATGCTCGAGTTTTACACTCTGCTTTTCACTTCGATGGCGAGGAAATAAAATAAAAACAGTGGAAACAATAGTTCACTTACTATGTACTTTTATTGTTCTACATTATAATCATATTTTTTTAGTTTTATTGAACTACTTTAATTGATTTGATTGATGATTAGTTTTAAATTAGGTACAAATTATTGATACAAAGAATCTAGAAACTTCGTTGTCTGTAGCTATTATTTACCACCTGATTGCCTTGGTCTTAGACGACGATTTTACTTTATGCACTAGAGCATAAAAAGTAATTTTATGTCTAGTATTTAATTCAGTATCTATAGCCACACTACTTAAGTCCCCAACCATCCTCGAGCCATAACTCAAGAGCCACTCCAATCGAAGAGGGTCACTATACCATACCTACTGTGACAGGAATGCATTCCGCACGCGTCCCGCGAGTTCCAGATGCCGAGACACTTGTCCAGGTGAGTTAATAGCTGGGATTGCAACTTGGCGTTGACGAGTGGAATACGCTGGAGGAAATTGAATTTTTGAGATGCCTGCGCGTCGGTTTGCGTTTTGGCGTTTCGTCGAATTGTTGACACGACTTTGTATTATTTACTGATTTTGGGCGATCTCTGGTAATAAGAAGATATTTACGGTTTATAATGATATGCGTTTGTAACAATATAGTGTTTGGATCCTTCATATAATAGATATAGGTGAAAAACTTAAGTAAAGGACCTGTTTTATATAGTAGTAACTTGTCCATATAAACAAATTGACGTTCCAAATTCGCAAAATGACTTAAGCTCCATATAATTCTGTGCACCACTACATACAACAGGTCCTTTACCTACTTAAGTTTTTTACCTATACAAATCTATTGCACAGTTTTATTTAATGCTTAGAAAATACGACCATTGATGACACATAAAATCACTTTCTGCTACATTTTTCGCACCATAAAACTGACAGCAACACTCAAGTAGATAGTGTGTGATTGATGACAGAACGAAACGAAAACGTGTCGCAGAAGCAAACGGCGAAAATAGGACTGAAATCAATCCGATTCCACTAAACTTGCTGCATTTTCCCCAAACACGATTCAAACTGAATTAACCTTTATACCCACACAGTAGAGCTTAGTTTACCAGTGTTTGCTCCCATTTCCGTCAAAGTCCTTTTAATTGCGATCCAATGAACCGGGCCTAATTCTGCCCCGAAGTTTTGGTCCCTCCGATAACGCACTTAGGAGCCCAATCAATAAAACAAGTGACTGCCTGCGGCCAAATGATGTTTGCTCGTACGTGATATTTTTTCTCGGTTTTCGTTGTAGGTCAATAAAGTTATTAATAATAGCTATTGGCTGCTTGGCTGCTATAGGTAGATTGACGACATTCATACAGGGTGAGAAAAACTGAGTGAACATAGTATTCCGTAAATAGTAGTATTTTTTGCTTCCATTGAAATATTAAGAATTGTTAAAAATATATATTGTATATGCAGTAATAGGTAATTTTGCATGTAAAGTCAGTCATTCCTAGCTCTTTACCGGACACATCGTCATATGCCCAAAAAAAGAATGATGTACGTACAGTCAGCAACAAAAATAAGAATACAGTCAAAGTGCAAAAAATATGTATACACGATCTTAATGTTTAGGCAATAAAGGCCTGTATACATATTTTTGGCACTTTAAAAGAATGTATATTTTTGTACAACGAGCTAAGCGTTAGTATGAATTGTGACCACAACGCACGAGCCGAGCGAGCGAAGCGAGCGTGTCGCAGCAGCTGCCTGCGAAATGCTGGGATCGATATGGCGGCGTTTCATGATATGCCTAGGAGTTTCATCATCTGCCTAAACGTCACTAGGAAAATCGTTAAACGGTGAGTTTTGAACGATATGGCGGATGTCCCTTAACCAATTCATGAAATGGCGCCATTTCATGATATGCCGGCATTTCGTGATCTGCTGGATTTACGGTCGGCCGCCGACACATAATATCACTTAGTGGGTGAACTGACCCACAGTCTAAAATAGTTAGGTACCTAATGATGTACATATTCTTATTGGGTCAGATAAGCTATACTAGTAACTACAGCGTGTTCTCGATAGTTAGCCCACGGGGAAGCTTGGATCAAAACGATAAACAAGAGACTTGGCTAGCGCGGCACAATGGGCAATATATTGCTGCTAGTGCAATAATAGTGTGTGAGCTCTCACGAGGTAAGTATTTTGATACTTTGGTCATTATAAACGCATATTTGGAAGAATGTTTTGCCAAAAAAAAATCAGAACTCTTAAAACTTTGATTCCCGATCGCGGCAGATTTGTATTAATAACACGAATGTTTGCTCTCGGGTCTTGGATGTTTAATATGTATTAAAGTATGTGTTTATCTATAGAAGTATGTTTATCCGTTGCCAAGTATCCATAGTAAAAGCTTTGCTTAATTTGGGAGCAGGTTAATTGGTGCCAAGTGTTCCATGACATTTATTTATTATTATTATGGAAAAAATCTTTAATATAGTTCATTCATCATCATCAGCCGGAAGACGTCCACTACTGGACAAAGGCCTCCCCCTTAGAACGCCGTAATGATCGACAACTCGCCACTTGCATCCACCGGTTTCCCGCAACTCTCACGATGTCGTCAGTCCACCTGGTGGGAGGCCTGCTAACGCTTCGTCTTCCGGTTCGTGGTCGCCATTCGAGAACTTTTCTCCCCCAACGGTTATCTGTTCTTCGAGCAATGTGGCCCGCCCATTGCCTCTTCAAATTTGCATATTTTTCCAGCTGTCAGTGACTTTAGTTCTTCGACGAATTTCCGTATTTCGGATTCTATCGCGCAAAGAAACTCCAAGCATGACCCTCTCCATAGCTCGTTGCGTGACTCTGAGCCTCTCTAAGAGGCCAACAGTCAAGGACCATATAGTTCATTGAATATTGTCAATTAAAGTATCAAGACCCGTTGATCCATAAGGCAGGTTGCGGGACGCGAGCGCGTCAAGTGCACGGGCCAATTGACTGGTGGTACATCGCCGTCGTGCGTGATACACGCCGCCGTATATGCCAGTTAAATACGTCACTGGTAAAGAAAGGAGATAAGAGGGGGGAGGGGCTTTGATCAAGGAATGATCAATAACGTGTGACACCAATTTCAAAATGCTCCTGGAGATTGTTATCTGTAATCCATCCTACGTAATAAATGCGAAAGTGTGTTTGCGTGTTTGTGTGTTTGTCCGTCTTTCACGCCGTAACGGAGCGACGGATCGACGTGATTTTTGGCATAAAGATAGTTTATAGGCCCGAGAGTGTCATAGGTTACTTTTTATCCCGAAAAAATCCACAGTTCCCGAGGGAACTGAAAGATAACCGAATACCACGCGGGCCGAGCCGTGGGCTATATAGCCTCCTAAGTATTTGCGTACTTTATAAAAGACTAACGGCCGAATGTACCTTAAAAAGTACAAATTGTTCATTAAAAATTTTTAGAATTTTGAAATAATATCCAAAATAACAAAGCATGTCAACCACGCCACGTCTATATGTAGGTCTTAAATGCTAAGTTTGTGAATAAAAAGTTCAGGACTCAGGAAGGTAGTAGGTAGCCATACCTACAACCTAGATATTCTTTTTTCCGCTGTCGCCAGAAAGAAGGGTTATTTTCATATTTCCCATAGCACAAACCAACACGCAAAACTAAAGTAATTGAAGCAAAGCCACTCTAATAACGTATTCAAACAACATAATCCAGTCGTCGTAATGATAGCAATCTGTAGGCCATAAATCGTTAATGGCCTATCGCTTGTCCACCGCACTTGCGTCGGCGACGGTAAGGGGTGGGATTGTATCGATAAAGTTTTATGGCGTGCTTTTTTGACAGTAGAACAAGATGGTCCTTGTAAAAAAGTAGGATAAAGCATAGGGTTGTGTAAATTTTACATGTTATCTTGCGATTATACGTACCAAATAAACTGTTAAATAATCGGTCTGCTGACGATATCGTGGTCTTGGTAAATTCAACCAGGAACTCAGCACAATTCTCGAAGACATCAACCGAGTCTCCCAATGATGGCCTCAAAATGAACATGAACAAAATTAAGGTTTATATCGAATGTCCGTGTGGTGCCTGCCCCTGTTATGGTTGAGAATTTGGTTCTTGTACAGTCAGATGCAGAGAAAAAGTACCCCCCTGTAATGACGGTATCCATACTACCGCCATTACAGGGGGGTACCCTTTCCCTGCAGCTGACTGTACCTGTTGATGCGTAGGTATAATCTAGGATAAACCGTCCAATAGGTAGGTCCAACTTCGTCAATCGTTGAATCCAACCTCTAACGTCTTTTCGTCCAAAATTGCAGTGGCTGAAGAGAAAAGTATTTAATCAGAGTGTGTTGCCAGTACATATGGATCCGAGACGTGGTGCTTGACGTACTAAGTATATAGGCCTTATAAATAGGCTCAGAGTTACTCAGCGAGCTATGGAGAGAGCTATGTTCGGAGTTTCTCTACGGAAACGAATGCTCTCATTCGTATTATCTCTATAAGGAGATACGCACAAGAACGACGGTTACCAATAGCCAAGCGAATTAGCTAGTTTGAAGTGGAAGTGACCTACGAGTAGTACGGAGAACAGATGGCCATTGGGGCTGAAAAATTGGAGACCGCAAATCGGCAAGTGCAGCGTAGGACGTACACTAATATTAATAAAAAATAAAAACCTTCATCGATAGTCGATAAAGTATAAATTATCGTACATGCCTAGAAGTGCAGCCTGCAGCCGCCTGCGCAGATAGCGAGTGAACTTTCACCGTGTGTCCGCGGCTTCAGCCTTTAGATTTATTCTGTACCAAGCCTTACACGTTTGCATAAGCAGCCTTACGACAACCAGACAAAGTCAAAGTTCGAATAGTAGTATCAGGAATGTGTTTAGCTGTAACATGTGACATGATGATCATAGAGGGTAGTTGGCGAATATCGTTGAGCTGGTAAGCGTTTCTAAGTATCGTAAGGAACTGTGACATGGAGATGGGTTGTTAGTTTGAAGCCGTGCCTGTTTCTGCTTGTATAAATAATATTTGGTTGTTATTGTGTATTTGATGAATCAAAAATAAGGAGATAAGTACCATCTTGCTCGCTAATCCTGCCGTGAAGCAGCAGTGACTGCACTATTGTGTTTAAGCGTGGAGAGTAAGACAGCCTTTGAAATTGCTGGCACTTGATGTATTCCATCTTAGGCCTCTAGGTTGGCAACGCATCTGCAATACCCCTGGTGTCGCAGATGTTTATGGGCGGTGGTGATCTCTAACCACCAGGAGACCCACTTGTTCGTTTGAGTTCCAGTCGAATAAATAAAAAAGAACTATAATTACTGCCATAACCAAACCAATTAGCTCGTTGACTTGGCAATTTCCAGGCCACATAGCACCGAGAGCGGATGATCTTTGGGGCTGAAGAGTGCTTGAGAAAGTATATAGTGCAGCGTAGGATGTCTGCCAAAAATGGGCGGATGATTTTGCCCAACATTTTGTACGCTTGCTCAGCGAATCTAAGTAAAAAATATTGAATTTCTGGTGCACTAGACAGGGTTCGGGAACGCATCTCCTACTAACTGGACGACCACGGTTCCCGACCAACTTCACAAAAATTAACTGTTATAAAAATATCTTAACGTAACTACCTTTCGAAATATTTCGAAATCATTTTACATTTTACACTACTGGAGACCAAAAGGCTAGCAGCTAATTTTCTCAGCGAATAGGGATGTTGACGCCATTAAAAAATAATTCGAAATCCAGTAAAAAAACGCTTTATTTTAGCCCTGAAAACCAGATTAATTTTCGATTTACTGTAAAATTTGATTTTTTGTTGCTCTAAAACAAATAAATAGTTAGTTGATTGAATTGGCGGATAATGACGTCATAAGTCGCTATTGCCATCGAAACTCTATGGGAGAATTGTGTTTTGACAGTTCATAAAAAGTACGTCAGTTGATTGGTGGTGTCAACATCCCTATTGCCATCATCGTTATTTAACGAGGGAATGCTGCTAACCTGTTGAAAATCATGCCACAGGGGCTTTTTTGGATTTAATTTAGTTTTCAAATGGCTATTTAGTTCACAATTGAGTTGCATTTTTTAATATGAGTATCCTTATTTTTGATCAACGAAAGATTTTAAAACATTTTGCATTTTTTTAATGTCAAATGTCGTTCTCCTTTGAACGCAAGCCCCAAAGGCCTTGCATAACTCACGGGGCATCGAATCTGGACCCTCCCAGTGACAGGCCGCCGCCGGCAGCCCACAATGGGGATTGTTCGAGCAGCCCGAGCATCGCGATACCGCTCGTTCCTTATTATTTATTGTGTGCCTAACAATTACCTATAGGATTCAACGATATGGAAATAGGTTTTGTACTCGTGGAGTAATATGTGGGCATCGGGTGTGTAACTAACTATACCTAGTGCCATCCATGAAGACGCGTCATTTTGTCAAAATTAACCATTAATGACATTGTAATAAAATAAATGATTTCTTTCTTTTTTTCTTTAAAAATAAGAACCACGGCACTCGTCGTGAATGACTCTACCAGGACTCTACCTATACTCGTATAATATCCTACTATTCCTACTGTATCTTAGTCCTAGTCTTAGTAATACCGATTGTGAGTGAGTGAGCGAGTATATTTGTTACTTCTTCATGCTGAAACGGCTGAACAGATTTCGATGAAATTTGGCAAAAAAGTTAGTTTATAACCTGGATAAAACTTAGGATACTTTTATCCCGATATTCCCACGGTATAGGGATAAAATCTCTAAATAACAACCGCTGGGTTTAGATTCATGAAATTTGGTATATAGATAGCGGAACGTCTGGAATAACACATAGGCTACTTTTTATTCTGATGTTCTTACGGGATAGGGATAAAATTTCTAAAATTTTTGAACATTGTGAGTAAGGAAAACATCGTGAGGAAACCTTCACCTTCTCTGAGAAGGAATTCAATGGTGTGTGAAATTCCCAGTTCATACTGGGCTCGCCTGGGAACTATGGCTTAAGCCATCACATTTTGAGAGGAGGCTTGTGTGTAGCAGTGGGACGTAGGCAGAGATGATGATGATGACTTAAGAATCAGAACTAAATTGCCACCTTTATCAAAGGGATCTTTGAGGTACCATGTTTACGTTTTTACCGATCTACGTTCTCGATCATACACAAGTTATTATGTCATACAAAATTGTGATAAAAAATAGTAAATTGCTATTAATGAATACGTACGTCATCGGAATGATTATGTAGGTACAACTCCGGTGTCAATCCAACGTAGTTTGTCATTGAATCAAAATCTATTCTTTGAATTACTTGAAAAAAAAATAATGGGTGAATGAGTCGTTAGTGCTGGGAGGGTTCTGTGGCGGTATTTATTAACCCCCGGACACAAAAGGAGGTGTTATAAGTTTGACGCCAATATAGTGTCAGACATTGTAGCTCTCAAATAAAGCCAGTTTGCTTGCGACGGTTTTAGGTATTTATTAAAATCAGTGAATTTGTTTTTGAAATATTGAAGTATAGAGTAGAGGGTTTTTCAACTTTTTTAAGTTCCTTTGGATATTTTATTTGGCGTTTAAGTTGAATATTGTTCACATTTTCGAATATTAAGTATTTAAATACTTAACGGTATTAAGTTTTAACTAACGTAAATAATAGTAAAGAGACACCATGACCACACTATTTTAAAAAAGTGATTCTTGCATAAAATTCGACGACCGGATGGCTAAGTGGTTAGATAACCTGACTACGAAGCTTGAGGTCCCGGGTTCGAATCCCGGCCGGGGCAGATATTTGTATGAATAATACGAATGTTTGTTCTCGGGTCTTGGATGTTGAATATGTATTTAAGTATTTATTTATCTATATTTAAGTATGTTTATCCGTTGCCTAGTGTCCATAGTACAAGCTTTGCTTAGTTTGGGACTAGGTCAATTGGTGTCAAGTGTCCCATGATATTTATTATTATTATTATTATTAATTCGTTTCTCGAGAACTGCCTTACTTAACGATTACCAAAAATAGGTGTTTTAAGCTTTCGTGATTTTCGTTCATTGTAAAAATACCATAAACAGGACTTATGTATCTCGCGCTGTTAGGCCGGCTTGACACCCCACTGTCTACTCGGGGCTACGGCTACATATAGTCAAAACGTCGAGGTAAATTTTACACGTGTTTTTAACGTAATAAGTCCCGTTTATCGTGTTTTGATTATAAAAATCATAAAACTTATCAAAACTGATGTGACTTATTTATAAGATGGCCTCTAAGCTGTTATCAAGATCTAGACAATGCATGTTTTGCGTTCCTTAAAACACGAATCTGTAGCAAAAACATTAAAGACGAACCGACACGTGGTTCACTCACAACTGAACTCCGAAATAACAAAACAATTACACCAAAAAATTCCGCCTATGATTGACGCAATTACTACCATTCGATAGGATATCACAAACAACTATTGTAAAGACATCTACCCTGCCCCCCGCAATGCTTTGCTTTCAGACAATAGAGGGGATGATGTGAGGAAGGTCTGAGGTCTTGTTTTTAAGAAAGACAATAATAGGGTTGTGAAAAGCAGGTTTATGATAACAGTTTTTGATCGTCAACAGGTAGTAAAAATAATGTACAATGTCTATGGTGAGCCTTTAGGTTTATCTTAATAGATGTGCTATATATTATTATATCTATCCATACTAATATTATAAATGTGAAAATGTGTGTGTTTGTCCTTCTTTCACGTCGAAACGGAGCAACTGATTGACGTGATTTTTAGCTTAAGGATAGTTTATGGTCCTATATCTACGTGGAAAAAGCCGTGTCCATAAGCTAGTTTATGAATATGTCTATTAATTTTGATAAAAAAAATAGTTCTCAACAGTGTTTTTTTTCGAAACGATTGGTAGATTTTTTTGACATTCATGAGTTCTTGTTATGATCTGAACTGAATAAATATATTTTGGCTTTGAATTAAAGGGACATTTATATTTTATCATTTAGTCAGGTAATTAATAGTTCTCTCATTAAGAATACAAAGCGACGCTTGAAAGGAGAAATTGACCAAGCGACATTATTTTTAATATAGTGAGTTATATACATGTTTGGAATCGGTAAAATTTACTGATTCCAAATATGTATATAACTCACTGCCTTAAAAAATTATATTATTTATATTCTTAGTGAGAGACTATTCCCGATCGAAAAAAAATATGCGCAATATCTGTAATTCTGTAGTTGTTGCCAGCCCTAACGAAAACACATGTCAGCCGTCCAATGACGGATCCACAAAAGACTACCTTGTGTGTCAGAGTCTTCACGAAAAATCACGCCGTCCGACGATTGTGTGTAATTAGAGGTCCAAATTAAATAAATTAATAGTAAGACGGCGGTAGTCGGGATCAAAAGATCATAAGGAATGCCAATGTCGTGGCTGTCACGCCTGCGCACTTGAACTTTGGAGATAAAAGATACGCTTTGATCGTCTGACGGCGGTGGGGTCAGATGCGACGTCGGTGACATTTTGATTGTTAATGTGACAAAGTCAAAGTCTGGTTGTGGATTAAACTCTAAAGGTCCGGCTACACTCAGCGACTAGCATGCGCAAAAGGTTTGTGCAAAAATTGGTTTGTGCAAAAATTGGTTTGTGCAAAAATTGATTTGTGTAAAAATTGGTTTGTGCAAGCATTGGCTTGTGGACGCCATACAGGTTTAGGGTTTTTTTAGTTTTGCCGTCCTAACGCACATGCTAGGTTGTGCAAGTTGGAATTTGCGCAAGTATGATTGAGTGTGTAGCCTATTTTCGAATTCTTTTGGTAAGTGTACCTATTTAAGGAGATTATTGGGTTATTAAAAAAGGGTAGCCTAGTGTGACCTATTCCCTTTCAAGCGCAGAGGGTCGTGGGTTCCAGCCCGGGCTTGCACCTCTGAGTTTTTCGGAATTTATGTGCGAAATTACATTTTAAATGTACCACGAACTTACGTTAAAAGAAAACATCGTGAGGAAACCTCCAGCGAATAAATTTAATGGTATGTGCGTGAAGTTCCCAACCCGCACTAGGCCGCGTGGGAACTACAGTCCAAGCCTTTTCACTCTGAAAGGCTACAGGACGCCCTGTATTGCGTAGAACGTACGTATATTATGGGCCGAGATGGTAATTGGGTTGTAACCTCGTAAGTCCTGATATTTTTAAACACACATAGTACCTACTACAGACCGAGCGGAGAATTCCGAGTGATGTGTTTTTGAAAATTATTGGAATAAATTTTAAAGTTTTTATTTCATGGTCAAGTTGAATGGTCAAGCGATGCGGGTACGAAATCTTTTAAATTAAATGCTTTAGTTTTAATTATTAGTATAAAAGTTATTCTTTGTTAACAAAATTGTGTTAAGCACTAGTTAGCATGGAACGATTATTTAGGATGCTAAGTGAATTGACAATTTGCGAAAGCTTACCTATGCTAAAAAGCTTGTATTAAAAATTATATTTCTATCAAAAACTTATTATTAACCTTGGGCGACCCAATGTGCAATAGAATGTATACAATAAGTTCAAGGGAATTAGGAATCTACGATAATGTAACAAAGTAAAAAATATTTTGTTTTTCTATTGTTTTACACCATGGCAACTGCCACACGACGCAGTTTGACTTTATTCTCAAAACAATTAGATCCTAATTGCTTTGTCAATTTTTTTCAAAAGATTTTTATGGCGGGCTTCAGGAGGTTAACTTATTATTAAATAGGATGATGATAATGATATTAGCCCCCATACAACAGTTTTTCTCATTCAACACGCACCTAATAATCAATTCATATAAAATCCCAAAAACTCAAAACGCATAACATTTCTAACCTCCAATCAGTATTTAATTGAATTTCTCTAGTAATTAAAAACGCTAATTTCCCAAAAAAACGGTAATGCTCCGAATGTCTCGATCACCGCGCAAGAGTCGATCAAAGGCGGCGATCAATAAAACAGATTGATCGATAATGAACACGACGGCGATCTGTCGTGAGAATCTTGGACCGTTAACGGGGACTTTTACAACTGACAGGGTGGGTGTGCACACGCAGCGGGTTACCATGTGAAATATATCGCCACTACTTTGAAAAATCTCGTATCTAAAATTAATATGTCAACAAAATTGAACCTTGATATAATGTTCATAAGGTTCACTCAGAAAAATTATCTATTTTGAGGTACGAGTTTTTTTAAAGTAGTTACGATATACTGTTAGTGAACTGCAAACAATTACTTTGCTTACTAAGCGACTAAGCGTTTTTAAGGGCACAATTTTTAAGAAACTTTGTTCGAGTTCTAACCGGTTCTATTTCATATGCCCGAATGTGTCGTTTTCTAGAATTTTCATTTACCATAAAGTAAATTATTTCAACTAACCGAACCTAACCTACTGCATTCTATATGATGACTTTAATATAAGCACAATTCTATATATTTTATAGCAAACGTTGTTATGGCAAGTGAAATTCGGGCAAGTAAAGGTAAACGGTTCTAACCATGTCATTGCAATACAGTTGAGTTTGTGTTGCATATTTTTGTTTTTTTATTATTATCCTTAAAAATTACCCTTGGTAGAGTTGACTCGGGAAGGTAGAGATACCAAATCTGACAACTTGTCCATTTGAAATCTTACATAAAAGTTTTGATCTAGGTTTAGTGGTTGGATCGATTTGAAATTTGATACATTGTATGCAATAATCAAAGTGACGAGACGAGCAGTTGACAGGGATATTTGGAAATAATTCCGATCCGCACTAGCGATCCCTTCAAATAGTGAACCTACTGTGTTAAAAATAAAATTGTGTTAAATACTTGTAATGTATAGTACATAGATGTCATTTATAAATATTGTGAATCTGTTTAAAAAAAAAAAAAAAAAAATACCTCGTTGAGTTTCTTGCCGTATTCTTCTCAACAGAGGTTTTTTTCCGAACCGGTGGTAGATTAAAAAAATGACGTGTAAAAGTGCCCATTGCGGCCTATTTGCTGAATAAATGATTTGACTTTGACTTTGACTTTGATATCAAACTATTGTGTATCTTAGATTATTTACATGAAAAAGCGTGAAAAAAAAATTATAAACATAAAATTACTGACTGCAAAAACCATGACCAGGAGTGAATGAAGCCCAATAATATATTTGTAGTATGAAGGTGCGGTAGATGACTATAGGTCGCCTTTGGTTGGCTCGTGCTGAGGCATCGACTTCAAGCTGGTAGAAAATTATTTTCATGGTTTTTTGTAGTCGGTTAAATTTTTTGTTATCTTAGTTCAAATACTCACAGTATTAATATACTTATACACCTAAAGACAATTGACCTTTACAATAAGTAAATAATAATGTTAAGCCATGTCTCCAACACATTGCCGCTTCCCGCCGGTACTGCGCCCACACCCGCTCTAACTACGTCTTAACATCTGATACACTCAAAAGAAATCCACCCATTTCGGATTCGTCATGCAATTTGTCAATCGATTCCCGTCACCGCAATATCGACTAGGGGCTATTAACTGTCAATTTTATTTAAAAAAAACGCCTCTTTGCGCTCGCCGCTCGCATTAAACGTAGAAATTAATTGCGATGACAAATCCATTAATTTGAATTGGTGTTACCTGTTTTTTTGATGGTTCCGATAGCACTGCTAAATGAGAAGTTGAACTTTACTTGGTTAGGTGTTTTGTAATAAATTTACCAGCGCATTGAATGATTGGGCGGGGCACATTGCTCGCAGGACTGATGGCCGAGGGGTCAAAAGATAAAGATAAAGATAAAATATTTATTTGTTAAATCATGAGTTACATAAAATACAGCTGTTCGGTTCCTCGAAAAAAGGAAAGGTTCTCGAATGGCGTCCGCGGATCGGGAGACGAGCTGTCGGTAGGCCTCCAACAAGATGGAGCGACGACCTGTTTAAGATCGCGGGATCGCGGTGGATGCGAAAAGCACAAGACCGGTCTGAGTGGAGAGCCTTGGGGGAGGCCTATGTCCAGCAGTGGATGTCTTTCGGCTGACATGATAACCAGGGATTGACTTCAAGGTAAGTAAATCTTCGTCATGTGACGTCGACAACGACATCGTGACGACATTGTGGGCTGGCGCTGGATGCAAGTTGCAAGTAGCTGCTGCAAGTGAATGCAAGTCGTTCATTTTGGGTTCAATCTAAGGGGGGCCTTTATCTAAGGTGGGAGGTCTTCTCGCTGATGGTGATGATGACCTGGTGAGTCTGTGGTGAAGATATAAGGGTGATATTGATGAGGAATTAGTTTGTTATAACGTTGACTAGTTTATTAAATTCAAGGCACCTAGTTATTGAGATGATAATGCGACCCGTTCGAGACGGTTTCTCATTTAAATTTATGCGAGTTAAGTCTTATATTTTCATTTTAGACTGCGCTGCGTATTAATACTACTGTATACTGTGTGATGATTGAAGAAGGAAACATCATGGAATATTAGAAATGCGAAAAATTGTAAGTCTGTTTGTTTGTTTATTCGTTTTTCACTCCATCACGTCTAAACCGCCGAACGGATTTCGATGAAATTCGGTATACAGACGGTTTGCGTTCCGGGGAAGGATATAGGATAGTTTTTGTCCCGGAAAATCGCTTAGTTCCCGCGGGATAGTGAAAATCGAATTATATGCGGACGGAGTCGCGGGTAACTGCTAGTTTTGCAAGTGGCAGCTTGTACGGAAGTTAAAACAATATTGATCATTAACAGTTTTTGATTCATCATTCCAGCCTATTCACGTCCCACTGCTGGGCACAGGACTCCTCTCAGAATGAGAGAGCTTGGCCCTTAGTTCCCACGCGGGCTCAGTGCGGATTGGGAACTTCACACACCATTGAATTGCTTCGCAGGTTTTCCACACTATGTATTCCTTCACCGTGAAGTCCGTGGTAAATTTCAAATTTAATTACGCACATGAATTTTTAAAAACTCAGAGGTGCAAGCCGAGGGTCGAAACCACGATCCTCTGCTTGAGAGGCCACAGGTCAAACCACTAGGCCACCAGGCCTGGTTAGTTTATATAGGTAGGGTCATTCACATTCACGATGACGCGTGCCGTGGTTCTTATTACAATGTCATTAAAGTCTAATTTTGACAAAATCACTCGTCTTCGTGGAAGGCACTAGGTATACATGGTTATAAGAAATATTCCCACGTGAGTACCCATGATCTTAATACTAGTAGATTCGGCAAAAATTGGGGATTTATTAAAGCTAATCAAGATCGAAATCCCGTAGCAAATAAATATGTATATTGTCTAATAAAGATAATTATTTTGTATTTAAGCTTGAAGGCTTCTATTGATTTAAGGATAGTAATTAGCTAATTTATTCAAGAAACTTGTGTTTTGGTTCGTTTCGGACTTCTTAGTCCTTCCGGTCTGTATAATTTTAATGCTATCACGACTAAATTAAATTATTTAACCTACTACTCGTGTAGTTGGTTAATTGGAAACTATGTCCAATTGGTAAACTTTAAAATTAAACGGATTTGCCACACAATATTTGCGTTTACCGAAATAATTTAACTAAACCTATTTTAGTTTGAGATGGGTGCCACTAAACAATTCTGAATTCTCAAATTTTATATTTCTCGAATCACCACTGAGTCCAATGGTACGACAAAAACCCCCGCTTCGAATCGGAATTGGTGCAATTAAGTAGCATTCGATGTTTCGAATGATCGTTGGTTATAATTGTGCGTGAAAAAAGAATTTTTTTTGGTCACCTCGCCCACTTTATCATATCCACAGACCACGACATTTCTCTATTGCCATCACGCAAAGCTCATATTCGATCTAAAAAAAAGGTTTCAAATGTGAAATTTCAACTTGTCCACGATTTTGGGTTTCTTCCGCGTACAAATTAAATGATGTTTTGAACTGTGTTTTAGAAATTGAACAGTTGTGTAATTCCATTGAACATAGGGTCATGTTATAATCAATTAAGCTATTTATATCTTATTAGTAGAAAGTTGGTTTAGCACTTGACTTGACGTACGAGCCAATTCAAAGTAAATGTTCGCGTTAACGAGATAGATTAACAGCCGTACGTATTAATTGTCTCCCGGGCTGGTTTTTTTATTGCTTTATCTTAAGTGATTTCACGTCATTAATATCAATTCCGTCGCTAGCGCTATTCAAAGTCGTACGTCTTTGATCTAGGTACTGAAAATTAAGAATTATAGTAGTATCTGGTAACATAAAAAAAGTTGAATTCGTCTGTATTTTACCAGTTTTGTTCAAATAATTTATTAAATCAGGCGTTACTTTGCGGCTTTTAGTTCAGTTTTGTTCAAGTCATACCTCTATATAACTTTTGTGCTATTGGTAGGTGTCTCGTTAAAAGAACAATGCTTGTCTCTGTCCTCCTCATCACCGTACTCAGTTACTGGAAAATTACACAGCTCAGCCATATGTCGGGTAAATAAACTCTAGTACATAATATACCATTGTGTCTTCCAAACTGAGATTGCAGTCATTGGACGAGTACCGGCCAACAATTACTCGAAGCGACAAAATCATCAAACCATAACATCCGTATGTAACGTAACTTGCCACAGCTTAAACTCAAACTGATTCTCAACAGGCAGTATATAAAGTAATGTAATTAAATCCGTTTGCTACGCGTTACTCTGTGGTGCACATGAGGATGGTATAACAAGCAGCAAGTTGCTGCTTCGGAACGATAATTACTTGGAATATCGTCGTTAGATTCTGTTGTTAAGGTAGCGTGTGGTTTTCAACGACTGTGTTATATCTTTGTATTTTTGTAAGTGAGTGTCAGTCGTCATGGCTTGGTGGTTGCGTGTTTCTTCACCGTTCTGTCCGAGGTTGCAATAGCTGTCGTAGATAATGTGCTTTGTGATGATTACGCTGATATGTGTAACGGAGTCTTTACGTGACCGGAATGCCACTTACATGGTCTCTTTATTGCAAAGGTATTTGCTCGTTGGAATAGTTTTAAATCGCATCATTTTTCAATATGCGTTTGTTCATGTCTGTTAAAATGTTTCTTGTTTTGTTTCGTACTAGTACGTGAACTTTGAAAAAAATATTTATACTATCGCTCTTCTAAAAGAGTAACGCATGTTTATCTTTAGATCACTTTCTTGTTTAATCGTCAAAAGTAACTAAATGGTGTCGTTATTCCGTTTGATGAACGACATGAATGAATATTTTGCCAAATAAAGCTGTCATTAAAATGAAATAAGTAAAATTTTTGTTGTAAATACTTAGAAGACATGTCTTGCATTGATTTTTTTTGTTCAATCTGAAATGCAATAACAATAATGAGGACTTCATGTGGTAAACAAGAGATTCATTAATTGATATATTCGCAGCAAGCTGAAAATAAACCGACTTCTGGATCATATAAAAGACATACCCAAAAGCATTCTACAGTGACGCAAGCCAAAGCTAAAACAAAAGGTGCATCTTCAGGCCACCTTCCAGGAACATTCCAGTAATCCAGAAAACAAGGCTTTGTCAAAAAAGTGGACAGCAGTGTCCCCGGGCGGGTGAGAGCGCAGTATTATTATGCAAATCTAAAGCAGGGCCCAAGGCCTAGCGTCGGAGGCTCACATGGTGATACCAAAGTAACCAATGAAGTTAAAGTAAAAAATGATAATAATACAGCATGTGGGGAACAATTTCAGTTTGATGATGGAATAATTAGTCTTAAAGATGATAACGTCATAGGATATGACAGTATAATAAAAGTTTTGTAAAAATACACTATGGATTGGGCTAAATAACAAGTTACTGTATGAGATGATTGGATACTTTTATTTTAAACAGACTATCAATCTACTGTATTTAATATTTATAAAAAAAACGAGCTGACTCGGCAGACGTCCTGTCCCGAAAAGCAGCACTACTTAAATCTGATAACGTACCGACAGTAGCATCTACCGGGTCCAATTATGTTTTCAAACCATTTAGGAATCCATTGAAATATAAGAACACATAAAATTTCATCCGAATCGATCCAGTTGTTTAGGAGGAGTTAGGAGACAAATACACGTAAGAAGAATTATATAAACGAGTATTAAGAAGATAAAACACTAGATGGATGTAATATACATTTCAACTAGCAAAAAACTTATAATAATATTTAAAACTAAAATGTAGCACTAGAATTTGCAAGTTCAACGCTAAATCAACTAGTGCATGTACTTACATAATACAGAGCAGAGTCATGTCATAGCTACACTTAACTACTGATAGACAGGTACTGTCAATTTTCTTGTTTTACACGTAGTATGTACATTAACGCTGTCTACTACAGTTACAACTAGAAATCTAAGCATGAAACATAGACAACCTAGCAACTAGAAATTACAACTTTAACGTTATAAAAGAACTAAGTGCGTATTTTTAGATAATCATCATCATCATTATGGGTATATAATTACTGATACTGTAGTTTTTCATGTTCGCTTTTTACTTTTTACAGGAAGTACATAACACTATCTATCATAATTTCACAATCACGATAGTAAAAAACTATGTGATAATCATAATATTATTTAACATAATCGTTGCCATTTTTTCCTATCTCTGCTCACTCTAAAACACATTAATTTCAAGACCCATGGAATCCAACCGCGCATTCACGGAGGGCGGTGACGGAATGTCAAAAATTTTTGCTCCAAAATGTGACCACGGACTCGAACCCAAATTACGGAGTGATGGTCGCCCCGGGACGAATGGCATCGGTCGCTTTGAGTAACTTTTTTACTATGAATCACCGTGGATTGATATTATTTGCCTGTCTTTGCTGACTCGGCTTGTAATTAATCGTTATCTCGTCGAGTATCGTTGTAATTTTAACGGAATGTAGCTGTGAGGAAATGGTGTGGCCGTATTCAAAATAGTTTTTGTGGAGATAAGATCGTAAACTGGATAAGATTCATGTTTTACTTTTATTCAAACATTTAGCGACTGAATTGAAAAGGAAAACTTTCTTGTTGAGTCGATACAGATGTAACCATGTATTCAATGTATTTCAAAAGAGAAAAAAAAAAACTTTTTTGGGCAATTTTTTTTCAAAAGAGAAAAAAAAACTTTTTTGGCCAGACTAAATTAACAGCAGTAATACATGTGATAATATGACAAAACTGTATTAGCAAATGTCAGGTTGACATTCCATATTTTTGTCAAGATAATCATAGTGAAATTTAATATTAAAAGGTAAGGTATTAGGTAGGTATTAAGGGGTATTACCCTGGTATACGAATCAGTTTCTTGACTATACTAATAAGTACACAATTTTCACATAAATCAATGCCTTTTTTAAATGTTTAGTAAAAATTAAATTAATGAAATAAATCCGGATAACACACGCCTTAAATCGAGTTTAGCTCAACATGTAGGTACCGGGTTAATTCGTAATTCTTAGTTGTATCGAATAGCGAAGATACCACAACCAGAGAGAAAAATGTCGAGAAAAAGTCAATTTAAGACGTGAGCTACTCGGATTTATTTCATTAAATATGAGTCTGAAGGTAGTTTCATGTTCAAAATTAAACATCCTAGAGCACTACAAATTCAGACATAAAGTCCATTATACACAGCGTAACAAGTTACAAGCTCTTCCTATTCAAAGTCTTTCACCTTACACATTTAATAACCCTTGCATTAATTTTCTTCTTTCCCTACAACGCATCGTAATCTAACACCGGCCCGTCGCGGTCGCGTTCTGTGACCGTTCCAGCGTCTGAGCAACTGAATTATTCATATCTGGACGTCCGTAATTAAATGTCTTGCGAGTAAAAACTACTGGCACCTTCCTGTTGGGATTGTAACATATGATTTGGATAAAGAAATGGAACGAATAATTCATGAGGCGCCACAGAACTGAACATTTTATCGTGAGGGAGTTTTCTAAGCTTCATTTGTCTGATGTTGTAAAAGGTCTGCATGAAGCAGTGCTAGCACGCAACTTAGTCAGAAACAATGAATAGTTTCATGGTAAAAATAAATTTGTTGGTCAGTTAGATTACAGTAAATGCTTTAGCTTTTGTCTTACAAACAAAAAATGTCAAAAATGCAGTGGCTCAAGAGCTACTTACATTATCATTATTATTATTATTATTGAGTTACTTACATTACCTTTCAGGAATAACTTTGATTATGATTACCCACAGTTTTTGCAGTTTTATCCAGCAAGGTTGAACGAATAGACGATCCAGAAATAAAAAAAACTATTTGAGTGCTATGTTTCTCGCGACACATTTTCCTCGGCAATGATGAACTTTCCGAAAGCGTAGTATAAAAAAGTAGGCCTCAAAGGGCTCTTTACATTGGAATATAGATACTTAGAAATACGTCTTGATTTTTTTTTATATATTCGTGATATTTAATGATTGTATAAATTCCTATAATAATCGTTAAAAATTTTAAGCAGCAAAAGATTCAAATCGTTATTAATAGTATATTTTTTATCGAGGGACTAAAATAAGCCAATATGTACCCGAGTTAGTTAGTCACCCGAGCTGTAGCGAGAGTGTCTATGTATCCGAGGGTTTATAATATTCACTTTTGGTCTCGAGGTGAAAACTCTATTTTTCACTTAGATTGCGAGAAAGAAATAGTAATTTCTGTGAATGAATTAAAATGTGTTTCTTATTCTTCTAGTCCATAAAACTGTCATAGGTTTTAATATAAATATTTTTAGATTTTGGCGGCAAAAGAATATCAATTATGACTTTTTCTCTTTGCTCAACATCCTAATTTTCATTATCACTTGACGACATTGTGAGAATAATCAATTTATTTTAATTGTTTATAATTTACGCTTCTCAATAATTTCAAAGTTTTCGCGGTAAGTATTTCTTTTCAACTAGACACAGATATAACAAAATCGCATCGGCAAAATTGTCTATACACAAACTAGAATAAATAGATTGGTGCCACCTTTTATGCCGAAAAAGCATAGAACTAAGACCACGTAGACTAAGACCGTAACATTGTCGTCATGAAAATGATCTACATACAAACTTATTTTATGCCAAAGTTTGAGTTTATCTAAGTCACTCAAAGTAAATTTAAAAAATAATTACTTTTACTCCCTGCGAACTAAAGTACTCACTTCACTCCCGCCTCGTTAGGCTATATTGGCCTACTTTTAGACCATGAGAAGTGAAAAAGCTATAATATAATTAGGTCAGTAAAAGTAAAATTTCTGTTCAAAACAGTTACTCCGTTAATCAAATTGTGCTTCATTACCTAAAGCTACATCACGGTAACATCAAACTTTAAAATATGCAAATTACATAGTTCGTCACAAGTATCAATCAAGTCTCTATCAACATTGCCACATACATGTCACGACAACGCTCAATATTCCATTTCCTTACTACCATCCACTGCACTCAAGTTTATCACAAAAACTATACTTGAAGCTTCTAATGAGTTTGCGTAATTAGTAGCTTTAGGTGGATCTAGCAAGGGTGAGCGTCAGCGTTCTAAATGTCAAGTACAGAGTACGTTTCCTATCTAATTAAAATGTTTTTTCATCTATACTACTTTGTTAATGATTAATTATGTTGTACTTGATTTAGGAGGATGTCTTAAGACTCCGAGATCCGTGTTTGGGATCGTTAAAAATGAGTTCCTTGAATGTGTCACTTTGTCATTTAGTTTTTTTTATTGATTGACTGGTTTTTGCTCAGAATAAATAAACATCCGGCCTGTACAAGTCTCTCTGCTATGCACAGGTCACCTAAAAGAACAAGATGACTTGTGCTGTGTTTTTCACCTGGGTCCAGTGAGCATTGGAAACACCATGCACATAATTAAGTTAAACAGGTTTTCTCACGATGTCCTCCTTATTTATGGTAAATTTGCTAAAAAATTAAAAGTGAAAGCCCGAATCTAAAGCTACTATCTTATATTTAAAAGGTTTGTCTATTGGGCTACCACGGCTTTTTAAATAATAATTTACTTAAAATAATATTTGTAAAGAACACAGCTCATTACGTTTTATACCAGTCAATGGATTTTTATGAATTTAACTATCAAAATTGGCCACAACATAAAACGTAAAAATGATTTTAAAATTACATAAAATTTTAAATTGACCCTTTTCAATTGGTCATTTCATTTCTGCTTTAATTGCTTAAGTGGCCTATAAATAAAACCTTTTAAAAATGCTCCAATTCAGGGCCTGTGATAATCATTGACCAGTAGACATCTGAGTAACTGTATCAAATCAGGAACATTTGAAAGTTGCGAGACTTGTAATTATGAAATCCTGGATTACCAGCATCAGGCTGTAATCTTTTGCAATTTTCTCTTAATCTTCTAACTTAGAACACCATCTTTGAAAGACCTATCACAACTTGAAGGTTTTCTTATTGATGTAAGATGTTGAGAGGTCTGGTGGAGCTGGCTTAGTAAAACACCCCGAGACATTTGGACTTATGTGGTAATGTTAGGCTAGTGAAATTTGATAATTCGCGGTTAGGAAAACGATCGTTTTAATAATGGGACGCATTGTTGTTAAATTATGATGGTTAGAGAAAACTTTAGAGTCGGCAATTGTTTTTAAAATATTCTCAGTAAAATTAAGTTGTAATGGCTAAGCCGGCTGTAGCAATTTGAAATGTGGAATTACCTATGTCTTGTTATATTAACGTGAACAGTTTAATGTTCCTGGCTGTGAAAAATTTTGTCTAAATAATGAACTGTCATTTTCAAATACAAACAACATAGTCTACTTACCACTGCACAAGAATATTTTAATCAGTTAAATAATATAGTTCGGTTAACATAGTTTTGGTGCGAACAAGAAATTTGACAGTAAAATAAAGTAAGGCTTGTACGAGTACATATTTATTATCCTATGTAATGCATAACGTTACAAGTAAACGCCTATCAGGTTGAAACAAAATTGATGATGATTTTCCAAAATCTCAATAATTTCAATTCCAATGCCAGATCCGTTTATTAGGTCACGTTAGTGAGTGAAGTTGCGGGTGAAGTTATAAGTATGTATAATAAATCTGAGCTGTATTTATACAAGATGAGTCTGCAAATTTTCAAATAAACATCCTCAAAAAGTTCATCTTATTAAAAAAAGCTTCATAACAGTGCCAAATTATTGTCAAACGCTTGAAACCGTGAAAAATAAGTCAGGCTTGGACTTGACTAAATATATTATTTATTTGCAAATGGCAATTAAAAATTCTTCTCACGTCACATTTTTGATTCACTTATGAAATTGTTTTTTTTTTTTTTAATTTTTAACACCGTCTTGGCGACTCCACACCTTCACCGCAAGACATCCATTTATCACCACCCGTCAAAATCTAATTGTCCCCCCGTAACCGCATTGTGACCGTAATTACGCCCCTGTTTTTTACAAGAATCAAAACGATATTTTTTTAAAAGACGTAATTTTGATAAAATCTGAAATATTTTAACGTGGCTCTGGGCGCTTGTTTAGAAGAGATTAGTTTAATGTTTTGTAGTATATTTTTATAATTTTTCTAGGTTTGATTGCCTATAAATATTAATTTGCAGACAAAATATGTTTAAATATTCAGTTAATAAAGTAAAATGACATATCTGTATGTTGAATTTTATTTCAATATCTAAGTCAAACTCAAAATATCTTTATTGAATTTAGGTTATAATAAGCACCTACGAATATCAAAAAATCTACCACGTTCTGTTGAAAAGAATCTGGCAAGAAACTCAACATACGAGTACGTACTTATATATTTTTTGAAACAGATTTCACAATGTTGTTTAATGATTACAAATAGGTATTTACCACAGCTAATATTAAAGTAAGAAATCACCAATGAGGATCGGAATTATTTCCAAATATCGCCGTAAATAATCATTAATTGTTAGTTTGTTTTACAATATTTTTTTTAATTTGTGACTAGAAAAATATCCATACAAATGTATGATTAATTTTGTTGTCACAGTGGAAAAAATTAATTGTAATTATAATTACCTGCTAACGCAGCTTTAATGGTGTGTAACTTTTCATAATGTACCTAATCGATCTGAGTTATATTTTTGGATTTTATTATAAAAACTAATGCAATTTTTGGTTCCAGCCAGTTTGTAAGATGTATACTTTCTAGCACTAAAACTATAGTACCTTAAGCGTAAAAACCCCTAGTTCACAGTCGGGGGTGTCCAAAAAACGTTATTTGATCACTTAACCTATGGAGAAAATGGTAGCCATTTATTGTAATTACATGGTTTTTGGTTGTTTCTAGCAAAATAGGCGTTTCTAATAATATTATGTATTGAGGGGGTTGAACCGGCAGCCAGGGAGGAGTTCGGGTTGATTACTTTACAGGTAAAGCCCATCCGAATGCAGTCAGGGGTGTGCACTGTGATTATAGTGAGTAAAAAATTTCAATCTGTCCCAGTAACATCGATGGCAAGTTTCATCATCATCATCATCCCAGCCTATATACGTCTCACTGCTGGGCACAGGCCTGACAAAATGAGAGGGCTTGGGCCATAGTTCCCACGCAGGACCAGTGCGGATTGGGAACTTCACACGCACCATTGAATTGCTTCGCAGGTTTGTGCAACTTTTCTTACGGTGTTTTCCTTTACCGCAAAGCTCGTGGTAAATTTCAAATGTAATTTCGCACATGAAGTTCGAAAAACTCGGTGCGAGCCGGGGTTTGAACCCACGACCCTCTGCTTGAGAGGCGATAGTTCAAACCACTAGGCCACCACGGCTTTTGATGGCAACTTTGTTTTGTAGAATCTACTGAAATAGATGTAGATACTTTCAAAATCCTCTTATTTGTTAAAAGTTACAAATCTGTTATAGGATTTTTTTGTCTATATTTTTTTTACACAAAGATAGGCATGCGTTTGACCATAATCACGCCTGAAAAACATCAAAATGGCAGAAAAACCAAACAAAATATATTAATTCAATTACTAGGTAAAATTTGTTGGAAAATACATGGTCTAATTTCATAGTTATGTAACTTAAGAAATATATTTACACCAAAAAAATCAACACTCACAACTCACGTTTCTTAATTAAATAAAATAACGATACAATTTTCCCCGACGCTCCCGGTCTATTGTCGTGTTTCCTTTAATCCTGGTACAAAAACTGATTAGACCCATTGGCATAGTGCGTAGAGCTATCAATCACCCCATAGGTATAATTATGGGGGATTATGGGTTCCGTCCCAGGCAATCATTTCGGCTCTTTAGACGACGATTCGAAATTAAAGAGTTTTTAATCTCTTTTTGCTTTTTATCACCAATTTGTAAAGAATGTCTCTGGGTCTTTGGAGTTTATGAATTATGAAAAATACATATTTTACAGTATAGCAAAATAAAAACGTCAAATATAGAAGAAAAACATTAAACTTTGATTTTAAATTTACTAAATATTAGCCTAACTTTTTAATATTTTTACGCAGTTATCTTTAAATTGTATTATTAAAACGTCAAAGATGGGGAACAATACATAATTTTATTGATTGATTCAAGTGCTACTTTGTGAAGTTCCATATTAAAATATCAATGAACTAAAGGTAATTTATTGTAACAATTTATAAAACAAAAGCGCATCGATGGCAAAAGTTTCCTAATTTCAGTGTCTTCCGCCAAAAAGTTCTAATTTTTAAACCGTTTAACGGAGCCTGTTATTTTCGGGCAGTACTTGACGGGGTTCTGTTAATTAAACATAATGCCTCTACGCATCCTTCTGCTCCACCTTTTACTAAATCTGTTCCATTTTCAAACTAAGAAATACGCCTCAAACATATAAGAGTCATCTCTAAAGTTAAGAACGTAAGGGTCTGTACACTGCATAAAAAACGAAAACAAGCTATTACGCGTTTATTAATAGGGCGTAAACTCTGAGATTAGGCTTGATTCGGATTCTGGGTTATTCTTAATCATTTAAGTTTGGACTTTCACCTGTTTTTATACTTTTAAGTATAGGCTACATTTTGAATGTTCCCAAACGAACTGTTAAATCCAGAATTCTAATTAGTATCTATTTAGTGAGGAAGCGTCAGATATACGAGAAACTGCACTTAACTTCGTCTGAGTCCGGTGAGAATTTAAGGCTTTCAGGGATAAAATATAGCTATGTTCCTATGTGGTTTGCTGATAAAATACCTATATTTTTGTAACTGAAATCATTTTGTTACTCGGTTTAGTAATTATTGACTTTATCCATTACAAAGCATCAAACACACAATTATATATTTACTATCACGTCTAAACACGACTTCTTTATTATTAAAAACATGACGAAATCAAAATTATAATTTAAAAAAAAGCCGGTCAATGAAGTTGGAAACTTTTAAGATAATATAATCCCTACTATCCGTTTACTAGTCAGTATACTTAACAATACCATTGTATTAAAACGAGCTCTATTATTAAACTCCAAAAACAAGCCGCATTTAAATGACTCAAGCTGTCAATAAACATCATAAAAAGCCAAAAATAATGATGACAAAACACAAACGACACCCGTAGCGGCCGCAGCTATAAACGAAAGCTTTCATACCCCAACCAAAATAGAAGGCAAATTGACAGATGACAAATAAGAACGTTAACACTATGGTCACGGCATGCACCTAGCCAAAGTAACAAGACCTCCTACTATCACAAAAGACGAAGTGGACGTTCGTGAGCCAGAGGTCGATGATTCCTGGTTAGTGGCAGTAAATATTTCAACTAAGGCTAAATGTGATAAAATACATCAAGACATTGTCGTTATAGCAAGATAGATGGCACCGTAACACATTCCTTTAACGAGATTAGAACAGAATGTTTTGTACACAACACATTGTCTGATTGGGCGGTGTGTATTAGCTTCTATTGAGTCAGTAGGAGACGAAACGCATAAATCAAATCATTTAACCAGCTTTCTAACAGTTAAAAATACATTACTTTTGATATTCATGATTTCTCTGGTAGGAACTGTTCATAGAAATGCTACACATAATGTCATTTTACTTTAATACGTACTAGGACACGCAGTTGTTATTTGTATTTTGTATAGTTTAAATGTCAGCATTGACGTGGTCATCAAGTAAACATAGCTACGTAAATAAACAAAACTCCATAATGTACACAAATCCAAATAAAAATACAAAGACAGAAATTATAACGAAGGTGTACAATTATAGCCTCAAATAACTTACTAACTAGCTTATGACTTTTCATATTTAATATTTAAGAGTAAATAATCTCATCGCTGAAATCCCTCCAGTGCATTATTTTAAGTGCGAGTTCTTTCACCTTTTAAAACAAAATATTTATTTTATTTGATCAGTGTATTCTTTCCTCAATCTCTCTACCTATTTATTAGCTTTATACTAGCAATAAAAAAATCTGTTAATAAGTATTTTAAATGCAAACTTTTTTGCTGACTGTACTTGTATTCTCATCTAATGCACGTTCGATTTCTAATTCATGTATCCACTTTTTCATACTAGTTGCATAGGAAAGTGCATACTTATGTTAGTTAGGGCACCGACTGTACATAACGTAGGTATACAAAATATTAAGTCAATCCGACAACTAGAAAAGAGCAATGTTAACTACCAAGATTGGAAGGAAAAACTTATGAGGGGAAGTTAATAAGAAACTTGTATGATCTAGAAATAAGTAAGCATGTAGCGTAGTTTATAATGCTAGAAATTCACATCAAAATTTCCAAAGACTTTAAATTCCGAAAAGAGTATTAACGCTTAAAAATTACCCCGTGCTACCAAAAAGCAAGAGCAGAATTTGAGGGCAGCAATAATTGAGACAAAGGGCAAAGAGGTCGACCCTTCTGGAGTGCATGGGAGTGGCGGACTTAAATTTTGGCATTGACAGCCGAAACTGCCCCGAGGGACCGAGACGTGCTTTTAGTGCCTTTATTCGTTATGGTTAATGCGGGAACTAGTTTACGAGCATTAGTGTTATTTGCGACCTCTGCGAGAGCGATATACGGTTAACCGCGCACGCAGGTACGATCAAATTGGCTCACGTTATTTATTTGATGGCAAGTGTTGCCAGTTTTTATGGTTGATGCTGGTTAAGTGTAATAAGTGGCTGCATGGGTTTTAATTGTGAAGTTACGATTATGCCAATCTGGTGACAGTGTCAAAATTAATTGGCCTGCCTAACATCAGAGACTAACCTTAAAGCTTTCCTATGATTACTCAATTGAAATTCTGTACCACACATATTTTGACCTATCAACCGATAAAATTCAAGCAAATTTATATAAATAGTTCGTAAGTATGAGACGTGTAACCCTTTAAATCAAATTTCGAAATACTTGACTTGACAACAGTTGAATTTGATAAATGAAGGACAACTGTTTGATATATTCCATCTCTATTACAAATGTCCACTGGCCACTTATCCAAATTTAGTTTTTCATCTATTGTCATGTAAATCGTCAATTCCATAAACATTATCATGTCCATTGAAACGTTAAGTTTACACCTCACCAAAATCTGTGACGTTTTCTGAATTAGTTTTATGAAGTCTAATATCACTATTGTGTTGACGAATAAATCGTCCAATCAGTACTGTCAAAATGTCTATGTTGGATGCGTCAAGTTGGAAATGGGTGAGGCGATCAATCATAGTGGATGGAATTAACTGTATTGTTCCTTCGTGGACGCTCCTATAGGTTCGGATGTTTTGACTACGTATGACTTATGTCGGTGTCGGCCGTTAATGACTGATTATTAAACATTTTCTTGCAACTCTGGAATGCCATTGAAGGAGTTAACTTCTAAGCTTACATCATCATCATCAACATCATTATAACAAACACCCTTGCAAAAAACCGGGCACCTATGGCTTTTCAGATTTCTAGGCATTGAAGCTTAGAAAGTAAGCTTTCGTGCACATAAAATACAAAAACCATAGGTACCCGTTTTTTTTGCAAGGGGGTTTACATACGTGTAACAGTTGAGTACAGGCCTTTGCAAATACTAACAAGGTTTGGGCTTAAGTTAACTCACGGGTCCAGGCTAAATGGAGAACTCTACACACACAAATGAATTGCTCCGCAAGTATATAAAAGTGCGGGTTTCCGAATTTAACTTAAACAAAAAGAATTCAAGCATGCAAGTTTTTAATGTGGATTCATAAAACCATTGAAGTATTGTGAATGTTACTAGAGCTTGAGAATAATTTTGAAATTCGGAATAATAAACGGTACCCTTGAATGTCGAACTGAAGCGTTACCTGACATACTAAATTAGATACAAGCCGAGAAACACAATAATACTCTCATTATGTACACATACATGCAACAACATGTTTCATTAAAGCTAATAAATGGTCACCAACGGGTCATCATTCACGAGCCCTCTAACGAGCATCACGTCACGCAACGGTTATACCTGACCTTAGGTGACCTTTGACATCTACTATGTACTTATGTGATAGCTATGTCTATTAAACATGAATTTGGCGTGTACTCTATGTATAATTTTATATTCAATGCTAATAATGGTTAGTTTTATATTTTTGTACTGGGCCTGTGTTTAACTTATTTCCAAAAAAAATCTCTTTTTTTATTCGACTTAAAGGGAAACGAGCAAGTCGGGGTCTCCTGGTGGTAAGAGATCACCACCGCCCATAAGCATCTGCAACACCAGGGGCGGACCTTGCACAAAGTCCTACCACCTGCAAAAACTTACCTAAAAACTTCTCTATAAAAACTTACCTCAAAAAGGCGAAAATTTTGAGTATCGACAGTTTTCGAT
Source organism: Choristoneura rosaceana (assembly GCA_037349165.1). Classification (NCBI taxonomy): domain Eukaryota; kingdom Metazoa; phylum Arthropoda; class Insecta; order Lepidoptera; family Tortricidae; genus Choristoneura; species Choristoneura rosaceana. The sequence continues at coordinate 3,313,256 of JAZBNJ010000002.1, forward strand.
CATGTGCGATTTAGGTATGTTGGCGAGATAGAGAAAAAACGTTTTTTCGTAAAACAGTTCCAAAACATTTTATTTGTGGGAATTTGAACTGTGATGCGCTTTACTCTTTTATTATTCCTATATATTTTTTCAAAAAAGCTTTATATGTATAGATATAAACAATACAGTACAAAACTACCCTCATTCCAAAGTATAAGAACGTCAACAGGCATTACGGGAGTGTCGGTCCCTAAGCAATATTGACAGCCGCATTATTGTCTTTGCTAGGGTGTCCCGGCTCTAACTTATTGTTCAGAATATAGAGCTTTGTTTTCAAAGGTTTTCTCTTGTCTATTACTACTTAATTGAGTTATTAATTGAGGATTGAAAGGTTGTTTATTGCGATCTTGAAATGAACAACAATTAAGTCCTTCAATACGGTATTTAACTATTTTTTATATGTATTATAAATGAAAACTTTACATTGCCTGTTATCGAACACAGAAACAATTTTTAAGCTACATTCACAAATATACATAAGTATAATATCATATATATAAGTTTTACTCGTAAACGTTTAAAAGTCAAGATTAGACGGGGTAAGACATACTGGCATGTGATACTTGCTGCATAGAAAAAAGCGTTTGATAAAGAGACAGGCCTATCGATTTTTCTAAAAATCACTATTAAATCCAATTTTCAACCGATTTAAGTTTTTTCTTCGCTAAACAGTGTCTACAAACCTATATTTTCATAATAACATTTCAGACATGGCAAATTCAGGAGTTATCAACTACCGTATTTGTCGGTCCTGAGATCTGATTCAAGGCGTACTTTTGTTTAAAGTTTTGAGTCTATCACCAGTGATGTTCTCCTGTTCCAAATTCTTAAATCGTAATTCGTACCGTACTGTCGCGCTTCCGCTAATTATTATTTAATACGAGAGTGAGAGAGACTGTACGATACGAACTTTGATTTTTGAATTTCGTAGTAGCCCTTCTGAGTTAATATTCGACAGTTTCAATAGATCAGTTACGGTCTAATTTTGGAAAAGTTTTCTAATCGTGTTCAATATTGTTCGAAATAAATTTGTCCATTGTCTTCATTTACCTGCAATATACGCTGTGAATGAAATTTAGTTTAAAAATTCACAATTCCTCTGAAATTTATAAATAAATCATGGGACACTTGACATCAATTGACCTAGTCCCAAACTAAGTAAAGCTTGTACTACAACCCAGGACCTAAAGCTAGTCAGGTCGTAGTCAGGTTCTCTAACCACTTGGCCATCCAGCTGGCCAAGATAAAGTCCAATATCTAACATAATTGGTTCAATAACTGCCTATTTTGATATTTTTTAATTTTACACCTTACAACAGGCGTCTCTACTTTCACCAGAGAAATTGGGTAGTTTTAGAAGTCCTAGTTATAAAATAGACTATATTGCCACAGAGGTTATTAACACCCGATCTGTTTAGTTGTACTCATCAACTGTTATCTGGGACTCTCTTCTTTTGATTTACGCCACCAATTTAGCCCCCAAAGCGGAGTCGTAGTAGATACATTTTCAGTAGATCCATTTAAATCGTAAGTTTTTTTTCGATTGTATGAAAAACGAGCAAGTGGGTCTCCTAAAGGTAAGAGATTACCATCGCCCATAATCATCTGCAACACCAGGGGTATTGCAAATACGTTGCCAAAATAGAGGCCTAAGATGGGATAACTCAAGTGCCGGTAATTTCACCGGCTGTCTTACTCTCCACGCCGAAACACAATAGTACAAGCACTGCTGCTTCACGGTAGGGTTAGCTAGCAAGATGGTGGTAGGTAGCAATCCGGGCGGACCTTGCACAAGGCAGACAGCCAGTAGAATAAAAAAAAACGACAACGGCAGCGCTGAGTAGCCTTGCTGCGAAAGTGTTGACGCGTTGTTCATAGTCAGCTTTCCGTTCGTGCTCTCCTTGAAAAAGAACCAAGGATATGGTTCGAAACAGGCAGGCGTATCTTGACTTGAAACGTAAGAGTCCAATGAAATTTACTTTAATAATCATATCTAAGTTCAATGTTAGTGTTAGTGAAGTACTCGATCCTACTGTATTTAGGTCTCTTTCGCTCACTAACTCAAAGAAGTGGACAGTAGACTTATCTGATCAAATATGTCATAAATAATACCCGCTCTGTGTTTATCACGACCGCGAAATATTACGGAAGAACGATTTATGGAGAAAAATTGTGCCTGTAGGTAAACCGTATATTGGGTAGCGCTAGAAAAATATCTGTTATTAAATGTGATATTTACTGATTTTTAGTTTCGCCTAGAGGTTTGTCGGAGGTGTGGACAAAATTGTAGTTGGAAAGTTAAATATATTGGACTTGTTTTTATTCTCAATATCATTCTCTAAAACTTTTATAAATATCTAGGGGCTACTACGAAATTCAAAGTTCGAAGCGTACATTACTCTCTCTCTTTCGCACTCCTGTTAAAAACTACCTATTAGCACCAGCGAAATATAAGGGGGTGGCATAAAGCCTGGTGGTTAATATGTCTATTTACTTATATCTTATCAAAGTTTACGAAAAGTAATCTGCTTTAAAGTCCAATCGTGGCCTTTCTATTAATTGATCAAAAGACACTCGTTTGTATGCAACTCAGCAGTTAAAATTTTGGGACTTCACTGAAAAAAAAAGGATAGCTGAACTTGTTTGGCTACTTTACGTTTGTTTACGCGCTTAGCCAAATTTTACTAATTAAGAACCAAAATTATGCTAATATTACAATACAATTTTGTAAGACATCACCTAACTTTTAGCTACTATTTAGTAGGAGGCCTTAGTTTTGTTGTCACTCAAGTAATGTTACAAGCAACATTTTTTTGTTACTGTTAGCAAATCTATTTTTGTCAGGGTTCATTTGAGGAAATCTTGATCCTTTAGCAATTTAATTAGTTTAATTTGACATTCAGAGACTACAATATTTTCGAAGGCGTTGGTAGTTTAAAAAATGACGTGTAAAGTTGACCATTGCGGCCTATTTATCTATTGAACAAAAGATTCTGATTTTGAATCCATAGATCAAGCTTCTTAGGTATATACGTGCCAATTTTTTATTTAATGTGTCCTGCAGTTCAGCGTGAATGAATAACAAACATACAGGCAAACACAAACGTTCGTATCATATACTCCATGTTAAAAAGCAAAGGTTCTATGAAAAATACGTAGCTACTCGTAATTTCAAAGCGATCCACTGAGAAAACCTTTTCCAAAAAAATGCAGTGATATAATTAGGAAAAACATTATAACGTTGACTACGATTATTTGCACTTTGACACTCGGAATGTCTCGGTTTAAATCGTAAAGTCAAATTACAAAAAAAATTATGACCAATTACTACTTATTTGTTTTGTGTTTTACTATTACTATCAAGCTTTTTACCTTGTCTAATATATGTACAAAGCCGGATTAGATGTTGTCGCGGCCATGACCAAATCTTGATTTAAATTATTCTAGAATTGCCAAGTGTCAAAGTGGAGATAATCGTATCACTGTGATTTTTTTATGTTGAATCAGAAATTTAATGCTCTGGCTATACATTCAATCCAAATAACCTATAATTCGAATGATTTAAAACTATCACATATTTCCAATCTTCATCATTCTCCGTTGTAAGACAAATTCTCAGCGTCATATAAATATCGTACAAATATACGACAGTCGTATATTATACGAGAATGCGATTAACATAAAGTGGCTGCGACACAACGTTCCCAAAGGGACGCTCCGTTGCCCGAGACATTTCACTGCACGTTTTTACACGCTCCTCGCGCCCGGTGGCATTGAGAAGGAAGTTTAAAAAGGAGTTAAGTTAATCTTTGCTTATACTACAACAATAAGATCATTTTTAAAACTAATGATACGATTCTAAAAATTACATCAATCTAATAGAAAACTATCTGATTGTTTAACATAGGCTATTTTTATTCATTAAGAGTGCAAAGTTTTTCAAAACGTTAGCAACAAAGTACAAAAATAGACAAAAGAACTAGGACTATAAGTCATGAAACTAACAAATAAAAATTAGAAATTACCGTCCTTATGGATAATAGTGTACCCCTGTGTTTTAATAGGTAGCGTATGTATGTTAGTTGAAATAAATAGACAAGTGAAAAAAGTGAAATAATGTGTGATGATTAAAAAATCATAACCAGAGTAAAAATTATGATGAGTGGTCGAGGGGAAACTATACTATAAAACCGTTGAGCATGCTGTGGTTTATCTGGTTAGCGTAAATTCAATCATAGGTACAAATCAATTACAAAACAATTGTGCCTATAAATATATCAGTTAAAAACGATCTGAAACAATACAGAGCAGCTCAATTTCCTGTCAAAAATATTGAAAAAGTTAACCTTCATAATCTTTCAAGTTAATGAATAATATTACTTGTCTCAGCTTAAATAGATACGTGACGAAGCTATATACTTCCATGACACTTTTTCAAAATAACCGCAACATAAAAAACTAGGCACATGACCTTTAGCAAGCAATGAGACAATAAAACCTTCTGCAACGATAATTAAACACCGTCCAACCACGCAACACCACCGGCCGGTAAACATACATTAATTAAATAAAATCAGGTGAGCTGAACTAATGAATTCAGTTGGTCGGCGACACACTAATCAGGGTGTAATTGTGTGACCGTTTTAATGCTAATGCAGCCAGTGGACGGATCGTCTTTCCTGTCGCGAGTTTTTTACTTCACTTAACTGTTGGTTAGCGTGGTGGTGAGAATGGTCTGTTGATATAAAAATGCGACAGTTTTTGTTGCAATTTATAACAATGTATGAAGACGTTAAGACTTATTTGACTTGGAAAATATACTTTATTGCTTGAATGTCATTGAGGTATGAGAATTTTAGAAAACAGCGCATTGGGTCCAAATATGTTAGGTCTAAGTTAAATTGTACCGTCTGTAATTTAGTTGAGTGAAGATAAGTAATCAAATCCATACTAATATTATAAATGCGAAAGTGTGTTTATATGTTTGTGTGTTGGTCCGTCTTTCACGCCGTAACAGAGCGACGGATCGACGTGTTTTTTGGCATAGAGATAGTTTATGGGCCCGAGAGTGACATAGGCTACTTTTTATCCCGGAAAAATGCACAGTTCCCGAGGGAACAGCGCGCGATAACCGAATACCGCGCGGGCGGAGCCGCGGGCAAATGCTAGTATTTTCATAATTTTCAAAGACATACCTCACTCAAGGTTCTTACTGTGCAAGATTGCACTAACTGGCCTCTATGTAAATGAAAATTGAACTTTATTTGCACTCTCAGACAGTGATTTCGACAGTGGTGTGCTGCTATTTTTATCAAAACAAAAAAAATCTAATGTACTTTCTATAGTTTTTAAGGCGACATACCGTTACCCTAATGCAAAAGGGTACAACGCCATCTATCGGCGCCTAACAAAATTATTATATCCTTTACAACTTACTCTTCAGGTTACCCAACGAAAATGTTCACTCTACACTGCTGCTAGCTACCTTAATAGTATTTTTTTGGTGTTCTGCCTTTTCGCCGAAAATCATTTGGCCGAATATCACTTGCCAACCAACGTTTCGCCGAAGATTCACTTTGACAACTAACTATTACCAACTTTTTGTATGGCAACGTTTCATTTGGTCGAATTATTATATAGCAGAATATCATAATGACTCAAAACGTTTGGAAAACTTATCATTTGTCAAATCTTTCACTAGGTCAAACAACTATTAAACGAATAACGTTTCGTCAGTGTAACAGTTCCCTTCTTATACATAAGCCAACTTTTTACTAAAAGTACGAGTAAGTAAGAGATACACACAATTTTTTCAACTGGCAATAATTAATTACAAATAAGAGTTTTGTAATAAGTATAGTCCAGTTAGGTGCGACGACGAGCGAAGCGAGGAGGAGCGTGTTAGGTGAACCGTGAGAAAATAGCGCACGAAGCCGAGCGAGCGAAGCGAGCGTGCCGCGGTAGCGGCCGGCGAGTGCCAGATTCGTATTTTCATTTTTTAATATATTTCTTTTTAATTATCCAAAACATGAGTCTAATGAAAAATAATATTGAACTGAAAATGGCATCCTTGTAAATAAATGTTTTCAAAATTTTACCGAAGACTCAGTAATTGCCAGTTTTTCGAAATTTAACACACATACAATTGGTACAAGATTTACATTGCCAAATATGGGCGTTTGTCACAAACGCTTTATTAGTGCACAAACAAAAACACAGCGGAAATGTTGCGCTTACCCACATTACTTATTTATTATATTACATAGTTACTAAACGAAACCCTTATACAATAAAACATTTGGGAAACATTGTACAACGAAATGAATATTACGCCAACCAAAACATTCTGCTAAGCGTAAGTTGGCTTTTTGAAAAGTGGCTTTATAACAAACATGCCAAACGTACAGTTGGTAACTGTCAGGTTGGGAAATAAAACTAAACATTTTAATAAGTTGGCGAGTGATCATTCGGCGAAATGAAATTCTGCGAAAAGTTGGTTGGGAAGTAATATTCGGCGAAACAATTTTCGGCAAAAAATTAGAGAACCTATTTTTTTATATTTCGGGGATTTCGGAAACTTTCACGATTTAAATTAAATTTGTTTCAGGGACGTCGGGCTTCCCGGAGACGAGCAATCGATTTAACTTTTTAATAAATCCAATATACATGATATTTTATCAACACTGATTATTTTTTCTCATACATAAGTGACCACCCGATGACAGGTCATTGACCGTACATACAAAGTCCCGTTCCAAGACATTGTGGACGGTATCATGTCATCGCATTCACACGGGAGTCGAACTCTGACCCGCGGACCCCAAATGATTGTAGCTATGATTAAATAGCCTGAGGCTGTCTTGATGTCGCATGATGTATTCTAATGACTTGGAATCATTAGGGCCACGTGAGAAATGATTTGGACATAGAAATCGGTGTTGTGTAAGTATGTTTTTATATATGTTTGTAACTGAGTAGTCTTTAAGAGAAGTCTCGTTCCATTCTCCTTACAAACGTAGACCCGGTCTTATTTGAAAACTAGGTAACAGAAGTAGATGAAATTTTGTAACTATGGACTAGACGTAATTGTGATTTTCATATAAATGTGTAATATCAGAATTACAGGAGCTCAAAAGTCGATAAAAAAAAGATGTCAACTTTGCACGAGAACTACAGACTATTAAAGCATTTTTACAAAAACCGAAAAAACCACAGGCATAGAAAATATAATGAAGATATTTATTGAAAAATATCATTGATTTCTGTGCTATACTTTTCGTATATTGTCCTCATAACAACAAATCCCAAAACTCAACTGCCCAAATCTTGAAAAAAGCCCACAGCTATCTCGTTATTTACTAGCGAGAAGCGGAGAAGCGGGAGGGGATGTGCATGGGAATGTCACGAGCGATAAAGACAATAATATTCCAAACGAATACCGAATTCGCCCGCGCGGCCGGCAGGAAAACTTCTCTTAAGCCGTTGGAGACGGACAGCATTCCAACTGCAACTGCAGACTGGCCATTTTAATTGCATCTCTAGTTTGCGTACAGTTTTGTCGACTATAATGGAACGTACTGGAAAATCGATAGCTCATAGCTTACTAGCTCGCGGTGGGACCAGTGCCTTACTTGACTTGGTGTTAAAAATGTCAAAATTGCTGTAGATGTGCTTTGAAAATTCCAGGGTTGCCCTCGATTTCTCTAAGATTCCATCATCAAATCCAGACTTGGTGTCCAAGGGACCACCTTGAACTTATGTTGTCCTTTAGAACAAAAAAAGAAATAAATATGGGTAGTCATGTGGAGGTCTGTACCCTTTGTGTATTTTCCAGTGTACAAAATACGTGTCGCTCGCGTTCGCGTTAAAATCTCAATTTGTATGGAAACTCGGACAGCCCCTCTAGTGGAAAGTTTGCGCAACAACTTTTGTGAGTATAGGTTTGCTACGTAAACTATTTCGTCCGCGTATCGTAACGAAAATGGGTGACGACGCCGCAACGTGGACATTGTGGCGGCTACGTATCGACGATCGAACGCTCGATTTACGTCTTCTAATAGTAAATGAATGTTTTGTGAAAACGCCACACTAGAGGCACTGAATACAGTTCCGAAAGACGACATTGTGCTCCAAAACTTGCAATGTGGAGAGGCAAAGCAACCGCAAGGCTTAAAATGGGACTGAGATGGCGTGATAACCTGGATGCGTCCTTTAGTGATTGGCCAGACGTAAGTGCAGACAGGGCGAGTTGGAAATCCAGGGGAGAGAAATTTCACAAGCTGTGGGATATTACCACAGTCAACAAAAAAAAGTAAGCAAAAAATTAAGATACTTATTATCTACTTTTTATGTTAATTGATGGCGACCCGACGTAATTAGTTACATCTAGCATCAATACGACGAAACTATCACATATTATAAAACGCTATATGAAACGTAATTAAAACGTTCATACCTTATTTTCTCATAGTTTTCAGGGACGCGAGCGCAGTATATACACCCCACAGAGGCAAACACCTGAGCCAATGTGCAACTGTCTGAGTTTCGTCAATAACTCCACCTACTTGACCCTAATGGACTAAAATATCTTTTGCACTTCGCATGCTCTAAAAGTAGGTCAATATAGCCTTACAAGGCGGAAGTAGTACTTAAGTCCCTAGTAAGTAAAAGGTTTTTTTTAATTTACTTCGACTGACTTAGATAAACTCAAACAGTCTGCAGTACTTGCTTAGTTTCGGCATGAAATATTTCGTGACGAAAATGTTACGTTCTTAGTCTACGTCGTGGTTTTAGTTCTATGCTTCTTCCGCATAGAAAGTGGCGCCATTCTATTCATTCCAGTTTATGTATGGACCGTTTCTCTGGTGCGATTTTATTTGTATCTGTGTCTGGTTGGAAAAAAATACTTACCGCGAAAACTTTCAAATTGTTGTAGAGCCTAAATCATAAACGATTAAAATAAATTGATTATTCTCATGTCACCAAGTGATAGTGAAAATTATGATTTCGAGTAAACAACAAAAGACATATTAATATTGAAAATACAAACTGAAATGTAGATGCACAGAAAAACCAGAAAAATAAGACCAGCACTGGGAATCGAACCCAGGTACACGTAGTAGCCTTTGAAGCTCTGTCTTTGTTTGGTGTTGTTACTACAGCGTTAGCGATATGTTTAATGGGAGGCTAGTAATTACTTCGCAGGAACATTATTGGAGCATAAGAGGCGGTGCGAGTAAAGCTACAATGTATCGGAGCGAGGATTTATGACATTTGTTTCTTAGGGAGCGGCTATATTGTGGAGGGGTCTTGCAGTTTGATTACAGATTTTCTTTACTTGTCTCTGAAGCGAATGTAAAATTCTATTAACGATTTTTTATATAAGGAGAGAAAACGAGTAGGTATGCAAGTCATCCTGATGGATGGATAATCATCGTCGCACATGAATACCCTAAACACCCTTAACTTTTGCAGGTGGTAGGACCTTGTGCAAGGTCTGCCCGGATTGCTACCACCATCGTGCTCGCTAATCCTGCCGTGAAGCAGCAGTGCTTGCACTGTTGTGTTTTGGCGTGGAGAGTAAGACAGCCGGTGAAATTACTGGCACTTAAGGTATTTCTCTAGGTAGGTCTTTCTCTTGTAAATTGTAAATTTCATATGTTTTATATGTACAATAAAGAGTTACAATACAATACAATACAATACAATATTCCATCTTAGGCCTCTAGGTTGGCAACTCATCTTCAATCCTCCTGGCGTTGCAGGTGTCTGTAGGCGGTGGTAATCTCTTACCATCAGGAAACCCACTTGCTCGTTTGCCATCCAGTCGATACTTTAGACATTCACTATCGGAAGTGAGAAAAACATGATTGTGAATATTGACACGGAAAACTTAATAATAAAATTTGTGTGTTACTTAATAATCAATGAGGGCTATCGCGAATGAATTTTCCGCTAGAGGCGCTAGTGTAGCATGAGGTCAACGAAATGTCAAATCTCATAGTTTTTGGGTGAGCTACGCGGGTTTATTTATAATTAGAATAATTTTGTGAATATTTTGCATTACCTGAAATTAATTATGGCAATTATGCGATAAGGGGCAATGAACGTTTGTAATTTAAGACAGTTTTGTCTTTTGAAAACTTTTGTCCTCCCTTTTTTCCGAACAAAACGGGATTACGCAGTACTGTGGTAGCTCTATATTTTTATGGTACTGTTTTAAGATGTATTAAGTATGATTTTAATCTAAACTTTGTTTTCACGGCCGTAATAACAGACTTTTAAAAACCTCACGTAACAGTGGCGCCATCTAGTGAGGTAAAAAACGATAGCCCTCATTAGATTATATTATATTACACATTGAAAAATCCTTGTAAACTTGCCCTAAGTCCACGATCAGTTTTAATTTTTTGCTATACAGTACCTCATCAACCCTGTCAATATACAACGTACAAACATTCGACTATCCAATAAGCTTTAACGACGCAATATAAACGCTTTGTTAGCTGGAGCTTGAAAGTCACCTGCCGCATACTTTTTGCTCATTTTAAAGTTCAGAGTACAGTTTATAGTACTTTAATTTAAATTAAAAATAAATTATGGGACGATTAATATAACACGTACCTACCTATACACCTAGTGTAAGTTAGGTACTAAAATTTTTTTAAGCGTCCAGCGTCCAAGTTCATTTACGAAATTGCTATTTATATTTGCTTTAAAATGTTGTCCGTACTAATATTATAAATGCGAAAGTGTGTTCGTATGTTTGTGTTTGTCCGTCTTTCACGCCGTAAAGGAGAGACGGATCCACGTGATTTTTGGGATAGACATAGTTTTATGGGTCCGAGAGTGACATGGGTTAGTTTTATCGGCGCGCGATAACCGAATACCGCGCGGGCGGACCCGCGGGTAAAAGCTAGTAAATTAATAAAAAAAAGTTAATATCTTTCTATTCGATGTTGATAGCAACATAGTGACGAAATATTAGCAAGTGTACAGGTGGCGGAGCCACTCCACGAAGCCGATTGGTCCAGCAGAACGCCGTACGAAAGTCCACGGACCCACGTTTTGGTTTCGGTATTCATTAAATTTCCCCTGTTAAAGTGTCCCACTGTTGAGCGAAGACCTCCTATTCGTTCTTATTGGGAGCATGTTCCTTTCGATATTTGTTTCGGAAAATGTTTTATAGCAAACAAAATCTAACCGAAACTCCAACTAAACGCCGATAATCAAAAACTTTACTTCTTAGTGAATAATACAAATGTTTGTTCTCGGGTCTTGGATGTTTGATATGTATTTAAGTATTTATTTATCTTTATAAGTATGTTTATCCGCTGCCCTAGTGTCCAATAGTACAAGATTTGCTTAGTTTGGGACTAGGTCAATTAGTGTCAAGTGTCCCATGATTATTATTAGTAAACCGTAAAGTGCCTAGCCAGCCGTACGCCTTCACTGCAGCCGGGTTAAAACGACATAAGGAAGTAACAGTTAGTTATAATCACTTGCAAAAGAAGACATATTGAAATTATATACCTGTATTCTAGCGCTTGTAAAACATCTATGTTGTAAGGGTGGAAGGTTCAGATTGCGTTTGCCCAGTCCTGTGAGCATGTTGGAACGATGAGATTTCGCATTATAATTTGTGCTCATACGAGGGCGACACTGAAAGTTTTTAGAACTGGCCACTTGTAAACAATATAATAAAAAAGTAAGTTTAAATTTTGAAAATGGAACTCTTTGCCAATATTATTGAGTATGTATTTCATTCATTTGTCATTAGTTTTACGATTTGGCGGCAAATTGAAAATTGTCTGTGTCACGTCAACATGAATTTAACTCGCGAAAATTTTCGTGCAATGATTTTTTATGACTTTCGATGTCATTTAAGTCAACAAGAAAGCTATGATAGACTTCGATTGGCCTTTCATGATGAAGCTCCATCTCGTGCGACCATTTACAACTGGTTTAATGAGTTTAAACGTGGTCGCACTAATCTCACCGACGTTCTGCGTGAGGGACGGCCTTCTACGGCGACGACTGAAAATAACATCAGTGTTGTGCAGCGTATGATAGAGACTGACAAAAGAGTGACGTATCAGCAGATTCGGACAAGCTTAGGCATCGGTATGAGTCAAGTGCATAAAATCCTCCATGAACATTTAGCGGTCAGGAAGCTTTGTGCGAGGTGGATACCTCATAATTTGACCGAGGCCCAAAAACTCCGTCGGGTTGATTGGTGCCGTGAAATGATTGAAAGATTTAACGGAGGTGACTCAAATGCTGTTTTCGACATACTTACGGGTGACGAAAGCTGGGTTTACTGTTATGATCCAGAAACCAAGAGACAGTTTGCTCAATGGGTGTTTCCTTTCGAGGAGTTGCCAACTAAAGTGAAGAGAGGTCGAAGCGTGGGAAAAAAGATGGTGGCCTCGTTCTTCGGAAGGACAGGTCACTATGCGACAATTGCTTTAGAGGATCAAAAAACAGTTACTGCAGAGTGGTATACTAACAATTGTTTGCCACTTGTATTGGAAAAAGTTCGGGAGAAGCGACCTCGAAGTAGGATTCTTCTTCACCACGACAACGCCTCGTCGCACACCGCCAGGCGAACGATCGACTATTTAGTGACGTCAAACGTGGAATTACTGGGTCACCCGCCGTATAGCCCCGACCTCGCACCTTGCGATTTTTATTTATTCCCGAAAATAAAAGAAAAACTTCGAGGAAAACTTTTTATGAACACCGAGGAAGCAGTGGGTGCGTTTCAAAAGGCCGTCGAAGAGACCCCTAAGGACGACTGGGCTAAGTGCTTTTCTCAGTGGTTCCATCGGATGCAGCGGTGTATTGATGTGAATGGACACTATTTTGAAAAGATATAATAAAACTAATAACTTGCTAGTTTGCTCAGTTTTTGATTTTCTAAGAACTTTCAGTTTGACCCTCGTATATACGTGTGTTAAGTTATATGGATGCTACAAACGATTTATCGTGACGGGAAGAGATCCCTTTAAGGGATAAGTTCGCCTTTGTATATCTTAATATCCCGTGTTCTGTTATTTTCATGTGCTTTTATGTACAGTAAAGAGTTTTACAATACAATACAATACAACGAAAGTCAGAAATTCAGTATTGGAAATAAAAGTTATTTTATCTCGAAATTTGATTTGGTTAAATACTCGTACTTTTCTTACTACTATGAGGGCGACATGAAAATAATGTAAAAATAGTGTGAAAGAGCCTCCAACAAGGTGGAGCGGCGACCTGATTAAGATCGCGGGATCGCGGTGGATGCGAAAAGCACAAGACTGGTCTGAGTGGAGAGCCTTGGGGGAGGCCTATGTCCAGCAGTGGACGTCTTTCGGCTGACATGACTGCTTGCCTTACTGTTATTGTACCACTAATCATCATCATAATATCAGCTGCACGACGTTTTTTTATTCGACTGTATGGCAAACGAGCAAGTGGGTCTCCTGATGGTAAGAGATCACCACCGCCATCTGCAACACCAGGGGTATTGCAGATGCGTTGCCGACCTAGAGGCCTAAGATGGGATACCTCAAGTATCAGTAATTTCACCGGCTGTCTGACTCTCCACGCTGAAACACAACAGATTGTTTATAACAACCTTTGAAATAAGAAATCAATAGTAATTTATTTAAAAAAACGCAAATTTATTTTGCCCGCAAATTCTAGCTTCTTATTATTATTTAACTTCGATACGCCAATTTGAATAAAAATATTCTATACTCGAGATCGACTGGCTATAAATCATGTCTGTCAGTTCATAGTTTTGCAATTAATCATAATCGGAAATCAAAACGAGTTTGAGATGTTTGGCGTATTGATCTTCTGTTTTAATATTTGATTTGTCAGTTACATTTATACAAATAAAACTCGTGTTTAGTTTAAATATTCATTTTTTTAGTGATGACTAGGTACCATTCTGATCCCAAAATTTTACTTTTTGACAACGGCTTCGCTACCTGCAGCGTCCCAAATCTCCACTTTTAACATAGTATTTATACTGTATAAGACCTAAACGATAAAAACCTTTGGTTAGGCCTTTGTCCAGCAGTGGACGTCTTCCGGCTGATGATGATGATGATGATGATGATGATTGTATTCTTCTCATCGTTGTCATGAAACAACTCGACTCGTCTTGAGTTGACTCGTGCTATAGCTGCTGCAATGTGATGGAGACATATATCCAGGTGATTTTAGCAAAGTAGTCGTGGTTGAATCTTGAGATACATTATTTTGGAAATTATTTTAGCATATTATATAATTGTGTTACATTAGTGGTTTCACCAGGTATCTGCGCTGAGACAGTCCAATACGTTACTTAAATTCTTATAAAGCCCTTTTTAAGAGTTTCTTTCAAAAATCTGTTTAAAAAATATACCTCTTTGAGCTTCTTTCCAGATTCTTCTCAACAGAGATTTTTTCAAAACGGTGGTCGATTTTTATGACATTAGTAAGTGCTTGTTATAGCATAAACCGAATAAAGATATTTTTTTCTCAGTTCCATAAATCACAAACACAAACTGATTAATGAAAGACTTATCTTTAACACTGCGATATTTTGAACTAAACGAGATCTTAATTATACCCAGTAGGTAAACAGCTAAGTGCCTCTACTCACTACACGGTATGATGCCGTAATCGTAATAGGAACGTGTCAGGAACGGAATGTCAAGCGCATACATGACGCGCGACGGCGACGGTTGGTTGGGAAACGTGCAAGTGGGCATAGTCTCATATCTTTTCAATACAAAGAATATATTTTTAGGTGTACGGTGTGTTGTCACTCAAAGGGCTATGGACAGGGCTATGCTCGGGGTTTCTCTGCGGGATAGAATCAGAAATGACGTTATCCGCATTAGAACTAAGGTTACTGACATAGCCCGAAGAATTGCGAAACTGAACTGGCAGTGGCAGACGGACCGGGAGACGAGCTGTCGGTAGGCCTCCAAAAAGATGGAGCGACGACCTGGCTAAGATCCCGGGATCGCGGTGGATGCGAAAAGCACAAGACCGATCTGAGTGGAGAGCCTTGGGGGAGGCCTATGTCCAGAAGTGGACGTCTTTCGGCTGACATGATGATGATGATGATACGGTGTAATAAGTAGAGACCTTAAATGGTAGTAAATATTGACCCAATTTCACAGTAACGTGTGCCCTAGCGTGCGGGAGTTAGGTAACTTCCTACCTTCCTTCCGCGCGTTACGGTATCGCGATCGTCCTTCCTCGTTGCGAAACTGTTGTAGCATGACCTTATTGTACATGGATACTGCTGTAGTTTCTTGCTAATAACGTCTGTTTAATTAACTTCAGATTACTGTTAAATGTACGGTACAACTGTGGCGCAAATGTTTTAAATACAAATACAAATAATTTATTTGTCAAGCGTAGGTTAAAATAGTTGGTACATTAATCATAGACTTGTATCACTATGCTACGCCCAAGGGCATACAAATGTAAATGTCTTATAGATAAGCACATTTCAGTCATGCAGTAAACTAAACAAAGTCTAAAAAGTTGCCAAACTATCACGCATATAAGTACTCCTCCATTGAATAGTAGGCCTCATCCTTCAAAAAGTTAATTATCGCAATGTGTATTGTCACAAGTATTGCGATGAATCAGGTTCAAGAGATTTGTTGACAAGAAACTGAAACGATGTCAAAGCGGTTCAGCGCTTACCTCCGCAAACTTCTCTTGTTAGGCCTTGTGGATGAACATGGCGCTCTGACATCGGTCTAGTCGGCTACGAAAGACGTTGTGCGCAGACAATATGCCAAAATTCGTCTGAAGCAGACGCATACATAGACTTGAATGTCCTCGAGTGTTTAAGTTGTTCGCTTGGGTTTGATTTTATTAGATTGGGTTGCATATTTGTAATCCACTTACAGGGGGAAGCGTCTTCACTCTTATGTAAGTGTAAGTTTTGTCAAAACTGAGACGGAAATGCTCCACGCTTGGTTAATAATTATTGCGTGGTCAAACCCGATAAGTCAAAACAATCGAGTGTTGAAAAAAGAACACTCCATGTACTCGTAAAAGTTCGAAGATTTTACGAATCATAAGATTTTTTTTTGAGTTTGACCACACAACCCGCTTATATACTGTAAAAAAATCTGTTACTGAGACAGTACGCTATTATCTTCGGCATAGTCTGCAATCTCTGGCCAGTTGGAATAAAAAAAAAACGTATTTCTGTCTAGCCAGTAGTTTTCAACCGATTAATTCAAAAAGCGAACCAAGAAAGCAATACCAAACAAAAGCCGCAACGACCGGCAACGCCGACATTTCTTAATTCCCCGTAGAACAAACTGATAAGAACGCATTAGTACTGCGGTGCGCCGCGTATCACTTTTTCTATTACAGAGGGCGCGATGGCGTTTGTGCAGAACATAGAGTGATGTAGAGGCGCTTTGGTTTTTTTTAATAAAAAGTATTAACATTTTAATTTAATGCTATCTTTTGTTTGTACAGGGAAATGCAGAGGTTTTTTCTTTTTCTTCATCTTTGTATTTTCATAATAAAGTTCTTGTCATTGAATGCGTATCTCGTTCACTACCTACCCAGTGATTTACTTGTAGAAGTTAATAACGAAAGAAAAGTAATTGCTAAAGTAAAATAAAAGTTATCAATATTTGTACCTAAGTATATTTTGAAGAGACGTATATTATGCGGTAGACATTAGAAAATAGATACGAAAAAATACACTACTACGGTCTACGTATGTATACCTCATGTTGCAGTGAAGAGCTGTTAAAATAAAGATACATGCTATGTATGTATGACACCACTAGTACGACTCTGTACGTATGTATGGATAAAACTTGTTGATACTTACCATGACTTCATCTGCAAAAAATTTCACTATCGCTATCCCACGGAAACTATATAATTTTTCAGGCTAAAATATCCTATAAATTTCTCAAAATGTTTTCTACATAAATCTGTTGAGGGATGTAGAGGTAAACAGAGAAAAAATATTTTCGTATTGATGAAAGTAATATTAGTGATACATACTAATCGAACTATCAAAAATATCAGTGACACAAAACCAGTTTTGCAGGTGGTAGGAGGTTGTGCAAGGTCCGCCCGGATTGCTACCACATCTTGCTCGCTAATCCTACCGTGAAGCAGCAGTGCTTGCACTGTTGTGTTTCGGCGTGGAGAGTAAGAAAGCCGGTGAAATTACTGGCACTTAAGGTGTTCCACCTTAGGCCTCTAGGTTGGCAACGCATCTGCAATACCCCTGGTGTTTGCAGATGTTTATGGGCGGTGGTGATCTCTTACCACCAGGAGACCCACTTGCTCGTTTGCCTTCCAGTCGTGTAAAAAAAAACACAATACCATACAATCTGGAAGTCATCCTCCGTCAGGGTCAAACCGTGGAAACACTAACAGAATATTAAAAAAAATAATCTCACCATCACTTAATTTCTAAATGGCATGAAAAAATAATAAAAAACAATAGGTAGTGTAACGGCGACTCCACGCATTTCCGTGCGGGCAGTGTGAGGCCATCCGCGCAAGAGATTGTGCAAGCGTTTTGTGTGACCACAGACCGAGACATATACATATTTATGAGAACACTTTAATATACAATTTCTATGTATTATCTCCTGTAAAGCAGGAAGTACCATCCATGATTGTCTTAACGGTCACCTACTCCGCAAGATTCGGTGATATCGCATAATTGCTTAACTTTTTTTTAATTTAAATTTACGAAAGGCTTGTTTACACGGCAAAGCCGTGTTTTAACTTATTGTTCATTAACTAGGAGTTTTATGAACATGACGTCGGAATTTCTATTGTTCTCATAACTAAGAGTTTTTTATGCATGTTTCTGCTAATTTGGGGTTTTGAGATTTGATTATGCGTTTCAAAGAACTTTGAGCACTGAAAATGTTTAATGAGTTTATCCTACACTAAATACATAAGTTGACTTGAAATTCTGGGATATAAGAAAATTCCCGTGGGAATTTATGAAAATTACATCGTATTTTTCATTGACGTTGCATTACAAACAACTAGCTCAAATTTCATGACTCTAACCCCAACAGTTGTTATTTCGAGATTTTATCCCTATCCCGTGAAAATATCGGGATAAAAAGTAGCCTATGTCATTTTCGGGCTCATAAACTATGTCTATGCCAAAAATCACGTCGATCCGTCACTCCGTTACGGCGTGAAAACAAACACACAAACATAGAAACACACTTTCGCATTTATAATATTAGCATGGATACTATTTTACTCTGTGTATGATGTTTTGATATAAATGTTTACTAAAACCATACATACTTAAAAACATTTCTCACCACACAAATCAACGACCTCAAAATCTCAATTAAAGCCATAAAAACCGATGACTTAACACAACAATTAAACCTTTTGCCATTATATTAAGTAACTCCATCAGAGAACCACTGAGACGCCGCCAAAGTGTTTGGTTTGACAGCTCTATGTTCCAGTGATTCTAATTAATAAGCAGATACAACCACTTAAGATAAGTAAAAATATTTTCATCCCGAAACTCCACCGGATATGGATTTTATCGACATGACAAAGCGAGGCGCCATGAAAGTTATAACAACCTCCAACCTGAATTACACCTTAATACTATACTTTTAGATCACTATTGGTCAAGCAAACCTTACTTTCTTGCGTATCATTAAACAACAAACCAAATTCTACCTTACCATAAACAGTCTTCGGTACAAAATAATTTGTTACTACCGTAAGAAGCTTCGTCAGCAAAGCTACCGCGAGCAGCAAAGTTGTATTTTACGTCCATGGATTTTAAAGTGCGTTTTCCCTCGTTGTTGAGATCTGAAGTGGTACAATTAGTATCTATTGATGCTTCCCTAAAAGCTTGGCCATCTCAAGTGCAGGTGTATGACTACTGCGTCTCCAAAAATAAATGAGTTGGTCATTGTCAGATAACATCGTTCTGAGACATAAACTTGATGTATAAATAGTCTTTGAAGAAACACTTGAAGTACTTTAAAATATTCCTCATAAATTTATTAGTCACGTGCCAAATAATTGTGGTTTTTCAGAGGGAGAAAAACGTATCAAATAGTTAATTAATTCTTTAGATAATTTATAGGGAACAAAAAGCATGTTTATTTGCTTCTTCATGTTCCCCAAAATTTACCGATTAGAACTTGAGTGGACTGTTCATGGAAAGGGGAAAACACGTTCATGAAAATATTATTCAATAGTTTTGTAAAACAGTTGTAAATTATAATATACAAAAAATATAGCTTAAATCGAATTCGCATGGAGTACTATGTAGCCAAATTATACAACTTAAATTTTTGCCGCTCTACTCATAGGTATTTGAAATTCAGCACATTTTTTCAACGTATTTAGGAAGCATATACCCAGCAACATTATTTGGATTTATTTATGTGGTCATACATGTGGTGTGGCATTGCTCGCAGGACTGATGACCGATGGGGTCAGAAGGTTCTCGAATGGCGTCCGCGGACCGGGAGACCAGCTGCAGGTATGCCTCCGACAAGATGGAGCGATGATCTGTTAAGATTGCGGGATCGCGTTGGATGCGGAAAGCACAAGACCGGTCTGAGTGGAGAGCCTTGGGGGAGGCCCATGTTCAGCAGTGGACGGTTTTGGCTGACATGATGATGATGATTTATGTGGTAGCAAATAAAATATTTTTAAAGTTTTTGTGTTTTTTTGGACGCAATGCGAGACGTAAGTTCCCGGATCACCCTAATCGATCCGGTTGAAGCAATTACCCAGCTCATGCGGGCACACGGGACCCGGGCATAGAGATTAGGTAAGATACTGTCGTGTCAATCAAGGGAGACCCTTGATTGACACGACACTAAGAGAAAGAATCAAAGGAGACAATATAGAAAGAAAGCAAAGAAAATGGGTTTATTGGTAAGATTGGTTATTTGGAATCTTTTTGTATTTTTTATTTCAATTCCAAATTTTTACTTTTACGGTCATCCCGTAAAACCTAAATTGAAAATACAAACTGAAATATAGATGCACAGAAAAACCACCTGGAAAGGACCTGGGTTCGATTCCCAGTGTTGGTCTTATTTTTCTGGTTTTTCTGTGCATCTATAATTTCAGTTTGTATTTTAAATTTGGGTTTATTGGTGGCAATTTTCGAGAGTCAGAGTTAGAGCTTACTTTAAATCATTACAATTATTTAGAAGTCAGAAACTATTGAAATTCAATGAAACTGTTGGTACTTTATTTGGTCAACATTAATTATCTGTGAACTTAAGGTACCTAAGGTCTTTATAATATTACTAGCTTTTGCCCGCGGCTCCGCTCGCTCGGTATTCGGTTATCGCGCGCTGTTCCCTCGGGATATGTGCATTTTTCCGGGATAAAAAGTAGCCTATGTCACTCTCGGGCCCATAAACTATCTCTATGCCAAAAATCACGTCGATCCATCGCTCTGTTACGGCGTGAAAGAGGGACAAACATACAAACATATAAACACACAAACACACTTTCGCATTTATAATATTAGTATGGATTAAGATTAATTTCACGACAGTAGGTATACCCTCCTGAGTCCTGACATTTTTTAACAAACTTAGCGTTAAAGGTGGTTGACCTACTTTGTTATTTTGGTTTTTATTTCAAAATTCTTATAATTCTTTATTCAATGAACAATTTGTACTTTACAAACATTCGGCCGCTATTCTTAGTGTTAGTAAGTCTTTTATAAAGTACGCGAGGACTTAGGAGGATAAAATTTCATACCAGCATTATAAATTTTCCGACATTCGTAAAAGTTGAAACTTCGAGGCTAAAAGTTATATCAATTCAGGATTTCATCCCTGAGGGGTGTTCTGGGCTGGAGCCGTACGTCTTTCTGATATATGGCACTCGCGGCACTCATTTGTTCGGTATTCAGGTCTTGCGTGATGTATTGTTGTGATGTTTACGAATTTTGCTGTTTTAATCTTTGTTCAGGGCAATAAAATGCTAAAATAATCGGTCGAATAGCCCTGGACTAATTGAGCTAGCCTCTATCGCAGTGTCGATCGCATGAGCATGAGATATAGCAGTGTAATTGAAATTCCTGCGTTTTGCTAGGTTCCCGTTCACACGGTTCCCTAAAAATTATAATAAAATACAATGACTCAAGTCAAAGTCAAAATATCTTTATTCAATTTAGGCTAGGTATAACAAGCACTTATGAATGTCAAAAAAATCTACCACCGATTCAGAAAAAACCTCTGTTGAGAAGAATTTGGCAAGAAACTCAACGAGGTTTTTTTTTTTCACAATATTAATTTCTCTCTTTTAAATATCAACACATACGAGTATTAAGCATCAGTAGATACATAAAATAGGTACTTACAAGTAATAGCATGAAAAACACAGATGATAAGGTTGCTCGACCTATGACCTCTGAAGCAGAGTGCCTACTCCGAAATTCGAAAATCGAAGTTCGTATTGTACGGTGGATATAAGCTTTACGATGCAGAAAAATATCGTGAGGAAACCTGCAACTTTGAACCAATTCATTGGTGTGTGTGTGTGTGTGTGTGTGTGAACAATGGCCCTCGTGAGAAGTATGGCCCAAACCCTCTCCTCATGAGAAGATCCGTGTCCAACAGCACGATGAAAAACACTCGCGCAAAATTCACGGTTCTAGGTACCTCTGTAGGGTAGATAGGGTTTTGAGTTCCGATCCCGAAGGCATATTGGGATGAAATGTATCTTACGTATCATCCCAATAAGGCAGCTTTCTGCAGGCTAAATGTCATCCAAATTTGTCCAACCGGTTCAGCGTGAGAGTAACAAACAACGCACATACATATTCACACGCACACACTGTCATGCACTCACACGCGCCGCACGCGAGCATGTGCACGAGCTTATCATAACGATTTTAATTGAAAGGACTTACAAGAAAACCGCCACTAAAACATACTTGCACTACATAAACGTAGGCAGCCACAATAATAAATGGAGCACCACACGATAGTGCGTGAACCGCAATCAACGTCTGTCTGAGTGACGTGACGCGAGCCCTTTATCCCGCTAATTACGAGTACTGTGACAGACGGGTGTTATGACTAGTTTCAAGCCCTTGGATAATTTGGGGGTGACCGGAATATTATTACGTGCTTAGCTGCATTGAGATAAAATGCTTTGAACTTTAATAAGATTTTCATTTTTAAATCGTGGAGAGTAAGAGAGCCGGTGAAATTACTAGGCATTTGAGGTATCCCATCTTTGGCCCCTAGGTTGGCAATGCACCTGCGATACCCCCGGTGTTGCAGATGTTTATGGGCGGTGGTGAACTCTTACCATCCGGACACCCACTAGCTCGTTTGGCATCCAGTTGAATAAAAAAAAATGTTTTTTTCGTTGATTAAACTAAAACAAAGCCGACGTGATGAGATATACTTCATCTTTGTCTGATACGTCCTATTATTATTTCGCTCTCTTTCTGTCTCATGACATAATATTTATCTCTTCTTGTTGGTATTACTTTAGTATTCTCATCAAACCTACATAATGTATAGTTAACAAATTTTAAGTAATTTATTTCCTGTAAATTGATCAAAATTACCTTACAAGGTACATAGATGTCAATGATTACCTAGCAAGATTTCGATGGCAGCAAAGTAGATACGGATATCTGCATTTTTTCAAAAAAGGTTTTTTTACAAAAAATAACTTATTTCAACCATATCTACAAGTCAGTTAAAAAAAATTTTCAAATTTCTAAATAATTCAGAAAATTTGAGACGTAAAAGAGGACATCTGCACGAGCTTTTAAAAAAACATCGACGTAGAAACGGACATTTGAATTTATCCGCTTTTACGCTGGCGCTTTGACAGGCTGCTTGACACGTCAATAAAGTTATCAGTCACCTACCACATTCGGATTTGACAAATTTTAAGAAAACGATGCAAAATACGTACGAAAATTAGTACCCGTGATACAATCATGTTATATTATAGTGTTAATTGTTGAAATATTAGCCCTGGTAATGAAATTGTAACCGTAGTAAATTAATTTTGTTTTGACGTAAACACGGACATATGCCACTTGTCCGTTTATACGTCATATTTTTTGCATATGTATCAATCTAAAAATGTATTATTTCTTATTTCTATGAGCAAATGTTTTGTTTTTTCTTAAAATATTTAAAGAAATAGATATATTATTAACGTTTTTAGCATTGGTTTCATTAAATTGCTTGTTTTTTTTTTCTGATTCGGAAACAGAAAATGAATTAATGTAGTCTTAAACTACTCAAGTTTCTATTTCTTGCGTCTTACCGCTTTTTGGAAACGACACCCGACGACGATCTTGACTGATGATGACGAGCAATCTGTTTTTTTCTAAAGTATAGATATTGGTATTGATCATTAGTCAATAGCAGTTCATTCACCGGACATAGGGTACCCTGCAGAGCACCATTGCGCCCTGTTTTTCGCAGCAGCTTTTCGCAAATCGTCCCTCTATCTAACCGGAGGGCGTCTTAAACTACGCCTACCGAGACCTCCACTCAACAAGTCCAGCTGTTGTTGGTTCTTCAACACATAGGTATGACCAGCACATCGCCACTTGAACTTGCTCTGAGCAACGTCGATGACCTTAGTTCTGTTCTGTGTTGGATAGTTTCATTACGGATTTTATCCTTCAGAGAAACTCCGAGCATAGCTCGTTCCATAGCCCGCTGAGCGACCTTGAACTGATGGATCAGCCGTACTATAAGTTCCCAAGTTTCGGGTCATTATTTCATGACGGGTAGGGCGAACTGGTTAAAAACATTCGTTTTCAGATATTGCGGTAGTATAAGTGACGAGAAAACTTCGGCGTGATTTTCCGAATGCTGCCCAGCCCACTTGAATTGCCCTCTTGGCCTCCTTCTAATCTCAAAGTTGTATCTAAATACCTAAAACTGCAAAATCTGGCCGAGGTATGTGTACCTACTCCTAAACAACTTCAAGAAGATTTCCGCTAGCGATGACGGACCTCTGATCGATGATAATTTTTCACTTATTCACATTAATTAAAGCCTTCTATTGTTTATACTGTTTTGTTTGATATATTATTATTATATTATTTTTTATTTTATTTTTATTTTTACCTACTGTTCATTTATTAAATACATATCTAATATATCTTTAATTTAATTTTTTGACTACGAAAAAACAAAAAATTATGAATATCCAAAAAAAAAATACAAAAATAGAATGTTTTGATTTTTATTTTAGAGTACCTAGCTTTTTTGACCTTTTTTACGTGTTTTTTAATCAAAATAAATGAATTTATTTGATAGATAGACATGAAGTTTAGTGGTAGATAACTCATTTAATAGGTATTAATAAAATGATAAATGCAAAGTAAATAGAGACATCTACAAAAAAATATCAAAGAAAGGGTGAATACTCGTTGCATGTCATTTAGATTATCTCTAAATACTCTTATAAGTTTAACTTACCACAGCTTATTCGATATTTATAATGGAATAGGCGTTTTTTTCATTACAAATAATTACAACGCATAAGCGGATATCTGACAGATGTCTTCCTCTACGTTTAAGCTCTTTCAAAGTAAACAAGTACATCTACAATTTTTCAGTAAAATAATGCTACAACAAAAAAATCTGTTTTACAATCGCTAAAGAACATTATTTTAATATATCATAGAAAATTTCATGTTAATCGGTCCATTAGTTTCAAAGTTATCATTATTTTTCACTAAATACGCTCTCCTGTAAAATTGCAATTTTGTAGATGTCTTCTTTTACTTTGCTGCCATCGATTTGTAACTAGCAATAGTTACTTGTTAAGTAAGCGTGGAAAGTTACTTATAATATATTTTGGCGCAGGTGATTGAAACCTGATCAAGTAAAGGACTTTACGATGGAGCCAAGGGCGAAGCGAGCGTTTTAAAAGAAAAATTCTGAGCGTTGCCGAGGGTTTCAAAGCACGAGATGCTAAGCAACTTTACAGCCGTTCAAAACACGCAAATTTTACCTAACTACAGCGAGTTAAATAGTACATTGAAGAATATGAAATAAACACTTAGATTATTCATAATTTTTTATCCGTTAGCTTACGTCCGCTCGTCCTCGACCAAACAAAAGAACCAAACGTACATAGCCGAGTCTTTAAGTTGCTTGGCGTAACAAAAAGTAAACATATCATGAGTATAATAACAACCAATAAAGCTTCTGTCGCTTGTCATTTCGTATTTGTAAGTATTACGATAAAAGGGGTGCCATTATTAACTATCACTTTCTTACCCATATCTTTTCAAAAGGGAGTAAGAGTAACAGATATTCCTAAAGCCATTGGTCCTTTTGGAATTGTAAGGTAACCTAGCTGATCCATCACTTCCTTAGGATATTAAGTCGCAGGCTTTGATATTATTGTTTTTGTGTCAAACGATTGAGAAAAGGTGAGGTTTTTGAGTAGACTATTTTATTAAAAAATTAGAAAAGAAAACACTCACTTGTTTTTCTTCGATTTTATCTAAAAATACGATCCATGTTAAGGTGGTTGTTCTGCCATATAAACCTCCGGACTACTGTAATAGGTTCCAGAGACATGTTCTCTTAGAGGATTTTTTGAAAATAGTAAATTATGGAAATGCTCGTCTAGCGAGATACAAAAAAAGTAACTAAATCGCATCAAAATTGCAACATGATTCAGTAAATTTTGGTGCACTTTACCGTTGTAACTGACAGTGTTCGCAGCGACCATGTAGTGACATCTTATATGAGTGAGTAAATAAATAGATATAATATGCATAATATTTTGTGTGGTCACGTGACCATCACATTTGGCTCTCAGATAATAGGACAACTAAATGAAGAAACCACGAGATCACCGAGAGATCAAGCTCAAATCTCGGAGTTTAGTAAATATTTTCCTTTTTTGTTTTTAACTACCCTAGAGGAATTTTGATAAATCCTTTGGTAGCACACATCAACTGGGTGATTCGGAAAACGTGAGAAGAACCAACCCTACAACTTAATTAATTGCTTATTCTTTTGAACGCCACATTTAACGACAGGTAGCCACTTGCGTCTCTTACGTTACAGTCAATCCACCTAATGTCTCTCTGTGTATGTCGGCGACTTTATAGTTGCCTACTTGTTCAATGAATTTCCGTATTCCGGATTTTATCGCGATAAATTTTCTATATCGATCCTTAAGTATTATTTGTGTTAAATTTCTGGTTTGCTACATTGCCTTTTAGTCATGATAGTAACAAAGGTATGTGTATGTTACAATCCTAATTAATGTGAACGGCCACCTGGCCACTCCATCTGTGATATATTTACTGATATAAGATATTAAGTGACACTGCTTGCGGATACTTCAATATAGCGATAAGCTGTTATTATGTGTTTGTTGTAACTCTGTTATTGGGGCTTATGCTTTATAGTAGTAATTGCCACTTGCTTTTACAGATAGTCGGGATAACTTTGAAGTGTTTTTGTAGGAAATAATCCTTCCTACTAATATTATAAATCTGAAAGTTTGTGAGTGAGTGAGGATGTGAGTGAGTGAGTGAGTGAGTATCTTTGTTACTTCTTCACGCTGAAACGGCTAAACGGATTTGAATGAAATTTGGCAAAAAGTTAGTTTGTAACCTGGATTAAAACACAGGATACTTTTTATTCCGATATTCCCACCGGATAGGGATAAAATCTTGAAATAATAACAGCTGGGCTTAGAGTCATGAAATTTGGGTTGTAGGTAGCTGGACGTCTGGAATAATACAAGCGACTTTTTGACCGATATTCCCACGGGATACCTAGGGATAAAGACCGAATAGTTTACGCGTGCGAAGCCGCGGGTAAAAGCTAGTGTGTTATAAGCGACTAAGTTGTGTTATTTGTGTCAATACAAGCAAAGCAGTTCGATGTTCGAGGAAACTGAATCGCGTACCATAGTGGGACATTTTTAACCAAATACGCAAAAGGAGGGGTTATAAATTTGACCTATATGTATGTCTGTGTGTGGATCTGTCTGTGGCACGGTAGCTTTTAAACGGGTGGACTGATTTAAATGCGTTTTTTTTATTTGAAAGTTGGTTTTCTAGTGATGTTTCTTAGACATGCCTTATCAACGGTTTAGCCGTTTATGAGAAATTTAACTTGGAAGCGACAAAGTCGGTGGTTTTTCGACCTCTTGTTGGTTAGGTTAGGTTATCTAGTTAATGTATAAACCTACTTCAAGCGTGTTAATGACCTTACACCAGCAAACCACGATCTACTTAACCCAGACGTGCTTACAACTCATGCCGATATCAAAATGGAATATAATAGAATTACGAAACCTCTAATACTCCTAATCTAACCTCAACGATTGCATCAGAAAATAACGATGTAATTCCCATCCCGGAGCTCCCGTGATCCCCTGGAGTTGCATATTTCTTAGCAGATTTAATTTGGCTGGGTTATAGTGGGAAGAAGGAACTAGACTTTCTTGAAGGCGCAATTCACTGTGAAACCACAAACACCCTTAAAATCTCCAAGTTTTTCAAAATTCATGTGCGGAATTACATTTGAAATTTACCACGAGCTTTGCGGTAAGGAAAACATCGTGAGGAAACCTGCAAAAACTTGTGAAGCTATGTAATGGTGTATGCGGAGTTCCCAATCCGTGCAGAGCATTGCCAACCTAGAGGCCTAAGTTGGGATACCTTAAGGGCCAGTAATTTCACCGGCTGTCTTACTCTCCACGCCGAAACAACACTGCAAACACTGCTGCTTCACAGCAGGATTAGCGAGCAAGATGGTAGCAATCCGGGCGGACCTTGCACAAGGTCCTACCACCTGCATTAAAATGTAAAAGTGCACTAGTCCTTTTCTCAAATTAGATAGGTACCTCGTTGAGTTTCTTGCCGGATTGTTCTAAACAGAGGTTTTTCCGAACCGGTGGTAGATTTTTTTTGACATTCATAAGTGCTTGTTATAGTCTAAATTAAATAAAGATTTTTGACTTTGACTTTGACTCTTCCAGCTAATCTTTATCCCCATCAAAATCCTTTAGAGTACGGTCGTCGGTCCAACTTAGAAAATTACTTACATGCCAAAGCAATTTCCCGAAACCGCAAGTATCGTATGGGCTGCAAATAAACAGAGGACCCTTTTGTGGGGCCGCCGCCGCAAGATTGCCCAGAGACAATGTCTTATGCTGAATATTGAATAGCTCTTCCGCGGTAGACGGAACTTTTTGCTCGACAGCGCTAGCTCACACAATTTCAACTGAACCAAGGTGAATGCATTTGTGGTCGTATTTTTTAATATTGGCCATGTTGTTGTCAAAAATCAAAACGTGTCTCTGGTAGGCCGCAATGGGCTCTTTTAAATGTCACTTTTTAGGGTGCCGTAGCCAAAATGGCAAAAACGGAACCCTTGTAGTTTCGCCAAGTTTGTCTGTCCGTCCGCGGCTGTGCTCAGGGACTATCAATTCTAGAAAGCTGTAATTTTGCACCAATATATATGTAACCCATGCCGAAAAAATTTAAAAAAAAAATTTTACTCTCTCCCATAGACGTAAAGTAGGGCTGATTTTTTTTCTCACCCAATCTTTTAGTGTGGGGTATCGTTGGATAGGTCTTTTAAAACCATTAGGGGGTTGCTCAAACGATTTTTCCAGCTATCTACATACCAAATTTCATCCAAATCTGTCCAGCCGTTATAGCGTGAAGGAGTAAAAAACATACACACACAAACTTTCGCATTTATAATATTAGTACGATGTCGAATCGAAGTGGCATTGAAAAATTGACTTGAACATTATTTATTTTCAATACAGATGTCAATTTTGAATAAAAGTTTTTATCTCTAACGCGCTTAATTGTGCTGCAATGGTCATCTTGGCGCCCATCCTATAATCTAGATTATTATCGGTACATGATTGCTACAAGAACTATGTCTTAAGCACTCATCATGCCCGGCGTTCTACAAAGCACAATAAAAAAGCTAATACAATCACCAATTACCATCTAGAGACGACATTTCGATCCAATCTCATCTGGCGATGCTATCCAATTTTATTTGATCACCTGCTATTCGAATTTGGAATGCGATCGCATTCGTGATCCACATGTCATTTGTTTTTAAGAAAAAAATGCATTATGATTATAACTGGCTGGTTATTTGGAACACAGTGGATTCAAACAAGTACAGAGAAAAAAAGTACCTAAGTCAAACATCAGTGGAAAATTTTGTCTCTAGACTAAGTATTAAGATTTTGAGATTTTAAATGGACCCCTTAGGAATATTGGGGGTAAAAGCAGCCTATGTGCTATAATAGACGTCCAGCTATAAGTTCCAAATTTCATCTTAGGTAATCCGTCCAGCCGTTTTAGCGTGGAAGATCCCCGTGGGATCTGATGAAGACATTTAAAATCCCGAAATCTTAATCACTAAGTAGAAATTCCTTTGATTTAAGTGGGAATTCCAATGAAAATTTAGTAAAATTATGAGCTCACTAGACCATCACGTTTAAACAAGCGTAGTTGCAGGTAAAGACTAGTAAGCCATATTCGCACTTCTTTGTAAAGAGTGTTTAAACTTAATAATCCACTATTTCAAATTAGACCTTCCAGTAACAAAATAAAATC
Source organism: Choristoneura rosaceana (assembly GCA_037349165.1). NCBI lineage: Eukaryota > Metazoa > Arthropoda > Insecta > Lepidoptera > Tortricidae > Choristoneura > Choristoneura rosaceana. Next base: position 3,342,924 of record JAZBNJ010000002.1, read on the forward strand.
TAAATTAAAATGGGGCACAGATATACTACTAGCGAATAGGCTAGAGTCTAGCCACTAGACGACTAAAAAACTGTTTAGTCGGTCAGGTGCACATATTTTTTCTTTTGTTTGACAACCGGAAGTTTGATGATCTATACCTTTGTCGATTTTTAATAAATAGATAAACCAAAAAATACGTGTCCCACATTTTTCCATAATCTGTCGGACTAAATAGAATGATATATTTTTAACCCAGTCGTCATCCCTATTGTATTTCCTTCGGGAAAAATCGTCTCTGAATCGGAATAAGACAGCACCGGAAGTGTCAATAAATTATTGTATTAAACGAGTGACATTTTCATATCCATTAATATGGATCTTTACTATTTAGTGTCAAATAAATGTCAAAATGTGTGTACGGTGGATGGGTACTGAATTTAATTAGTTCAACAAAATTACTTAGTACCTACCGTACACCGAAGCACACACCGAAGTACACCGTCAACCTCGACATAGATATATCATCGACAGTACCGACGAAGCTATACTGAGAATTTTGTATGTAGAGTGGGCCAAATTTTGTGCTTCTCAGTATATATTTTTTTGAAAAATTGAATTGCATAGTTTGAAGCTAATGGAGGGAGTACAATGAATAAAACCATTGAGCACCACGTCTGTATTATTTTGAGTTGATACCCTCTTGATCGAGAAGTGCAAATAATAATTGTTCTTTATTTTCCTCATCCGCTGTCAAAATTTGATAGGTAGGTACGTGAATGTGTCGAGATTCGTAAATTGGTAGTAAATTAGAAAGGTCGCGTGAGTTACGTAGAAATAGATGTGACCAATGATGATGCAATTGTTCAAGTTTCATAACTGTCCAAGTTGCCTTAAGCCAGACAATTTTACAAATGGTTTACTCGTCTCTTAATAGGAGCAAAGTGAATTATCGGTCGTTTTTTGCTCTTGGGCAACAGCGCGAGATTCACACGGGACTTGCGACACTTTAGATTTCGCCGATTCCGTCACAAGCTGTGATACTGTACGAGTTCTATAATGTAGTATTGTTTTTAACTGAGAATATTTTGTTATGCAAATAAGGTCGGGTTATTTGTCATGAGATTTGCATAATGGTTTGTCGGCTTTATCTCGGCCTATTGTTTTTTTAGTGAAAGTTCTTGTTTCGCTTTGATAAACTACTGTTCTTATTTAATAAGGTATTGGAGTAGTGGGGAATTAGGCCACGTTTTTTGATAGTTGTTTTCTTTTTTTATTACGGGGTCGTTTATACAGAGAACTTAAACGAAATTGTTTATCTTTTGATTTTGTTTGGAGTTACACCTTAGGCCGCATCCGAGGCCGACATTCACAGAAGAAATGGAAAGGTGTAATTCTAACCCGATACCACACGGGGAAAAAATGGGGGGGGGGGGAGGATATAGGTTAAGGTATACCTTAGACCGCTTTTGTCAAGCTTTAAACCTAAAATTGGTAAAAGTGGCTGCGAAGCGGTGTGTGTGTATGTGTGTGTGTATGTGTGTTGGGTGCGTGCGTGCTTGCGTGCGTGTGTGTTACACTTAGGAGTATGAAACTATTGGAAGTGAGGTACTTTCATTTGTGTAAACAAAATAAATACTGATACGGGTTGCAGGACCTGCACAAGGTCCGATTGGATCGATAACACCATTTTATTTGCATACCTGGAACAAGTTCTGGTGTTGTGATAATACGACATTGTAGGTAGGTATATAATTAGTTATAATTTAAGAACAAACTTGATCAATTACCATCTTAATTTTCGATATGGTACCTATTTATTTTTTGCATTTGAGTATAAACATTTCAGAGAAGATCTAATAATAAAAATTTTGAACTCCATGTACAAACAAACAATACAATACAATGATTAACAGAAATAAATAAAAAAAAGAACTAAAACTAACTTACTCTAAACCTAAACATCTATATTTACAAATATCACCCAAGTCGTAACATTACAAAGCCTTGAATCATGAACAACCCAAAAACTATATATTAAAAGCATTTTAGTTTTTCCTGCGGTACAGTCCCTTCGCATTGGTTCATATCATATTTAATATAAAACTAAACCAACAACACCTTAATAAACATTGCTAGCAACGCACACATATACAGTCTGTGATTTTTAAACGTAGGTATGATTAATTCGTCAATACTGGACATTTCCACGAATGAATTATCAAAAAATCCCTGTCACTAGAAATAAGTTCTTAGAAAATTATCAATTTATTATTGCTTGTTAGGTTTTCCGCTAAACGCGTGACAGGTACGCAATTACGTACCGAAGGTGTAGTCGTGACAGAAGTTCAATGAGTAAAGATTTATATGAAATCAATTATACGCCTACTGCAGCCTTAGGTGGTGTAAGAACTGGCAAACATTCATTGGGTGTGCGGAGAATTCTCGAAAATGTTTTGAAAACATTATAATAATCGTCGTAGGAGGACTTTTAAAGATGAGACGATACGTTTCTGAGTCTATCTTTATTTATATCTTTAAACCCTCAACCTATATCGTGTGACTGAAAGAAATTTATGTAAACAATCGCAATTTCGACACAACTTAACACTTAACTTATCGTAGGTACCTACCCACAACCTAGAGCCTATCAATCTCTCCAACGGCAACGCACCAGTAAATCCCCCTCGTGTTGCTGGTGCCCATGGGCGGCGGTGATTACTTCCCAATGGAGGAATCGCATGCTGGTTTTCCCCCTTTCACATAAAAAGTTACCTGTGTTTTATAACCATTTTTTGCCCGCAGCTTTGTCCGCGTGGAATTCGGTTATCGCGCGCTGTTTCCTCGGGAACTGTGCATTTTTCTGAGATAGACCTACTATATCTATATTGTCATAAACGAATGTTCTAGTTAATATTATCATATTATTACGTATCTACTGTGGTAACCTATTATTCGTCATGTAACATCTTAGTTAAGTGTGCAATTGTTGTTAATTAAGGCTGGTTGGTTTCCTGAATAAATAAATAAATAAATAAAATAAAAAGTAGCCTATGGTACTCTCTGGCCCATAAACTATTCTATGCCAAAAATCACATACACACACAAACTCGCATTTAAAATATTAGTATAGATTTATAAACAAACTGTCCCCTCTGTCACATACCAATACCTACAACGCCAAAATCGCACGACGCCCGAAGGCCGCGGCTCGGAACAATGATGTCACATTAGGCATGGATGCATGCCTCCACTGCTGATGATATCGATGGTCTTGAGGTCATGGGAGACCTAATGATTTTTTTGACAGCTCGACAAGTAAACATGGACGGAATTTTGCGGGAGGCTAGTTGTAAGTTATGTGACGCAATAAGACACTTTTAAGCACGTAGGTACAATCAAACGGGGGTCACTCTTTCCCGGCCCGTATAATATCGACCCTGTTTTTCGTGTACATGCCCATAGAAGCTCCTGTCAAAAAATAAGGCCGGTAATATTTCCATGTCGGTGTTATCCGGGCCGGGAAAGAGTGTCACCCCAGTCAAACCATTTGATTCCTGACCTACCTTAGAACTTTCTCACAGTAAATGTCATAATAAATTCCCTTGTCAAGCAATGCGATGTCACTATGACATTTTCTATGAAAAGGTTCCACTGTGCGTCACGATTCAGTTCATTCGAGTGTACAGTCACCAGCACCAATATCTGACACAACAAAGCGAGCGTAATATCTGATAAGACTCTATTTTTATGGTAGTTAGTCAAGTGCAAAGATATCGACACGGCTTAAGTTGCAAAAATGTATACAAGACCTTAATGTTAAAGTGCACATATTTTTGCAACTTTGCGTCGATAACTTTGCACTTGACTATATAACGTGTCAGATATTTTTACGCGTAGGTACCGCATAGATATTAATGCAGGTGATTGTATTACTAATACCCACCGGCTGTTTGATACGAACGACCTCAAAAGTATAATGTTTGAATTTTTTTTTATACTACTGGATGGAAAACGAGCAAGTGGGTCTCCTGATGGTAAGAGATCACCACCGCCCATAAATATCTGCAACACCAGTATTACAGATGCGTTGCCAACCTAGAGGCCTAAGATGGGATACCTCAAGTGCCAGCAATTTTCACCGGCTGTCTTACTCTCCACGCCGAAACACAACAGGGCAAGCACTGCTGCTTCACGGCAGGATTAGCGAGCAAGATGGTGGTAACAATCCGGGCGGACCTTGCACAAGGTCCTACCTGCAAAATTTTAGCCATTTACGCTTATAATTAAGGTGAATGTTCCAGTTTTTGACTGCATGTTTGTTAAATAACCAATAGATGACATCCTGCTGTTACCGATATTGCTGATAATGAAAAAACATTAAGTTGAAAGTTGACCAGCTTCCAGACCAAATGGACCTTCGGATCTACTCGTGACCACGGCTGCTACAATGTGGTCGAAAATATCAAAGCAATTTTACCAATATATTACCATCCTGATACAGTACCAGTGTGTGGTTTGAATTTTGGCTCCAATAGTACCTCATCATCATCATCATCATCTCAGCCGTAAGACGTCCACTGTTGGACATAGGCCTCCCCCATAGACCTCCAGTTGCTACGGTTGGCAGCGGCCTGCATCCACCGTGAACCCGCGGCTTTAACCAGGTTATCCGTCCATCTGAGGTACAGTCAGCTGCAGAGTAAAGGTACCCCCCTGTAACGGCGGTATCCATACTTACCGCCATACATGGGGGTACCCTTTCTCTGCAGCTGACTGTACCTACCAGTATCAACCGTACCTACTTCGGTCTATTAGATTAACCCTTAAGCTGAGTTTAGACTGGAAAGAAAAATCGTGCAAGTTGCCAACGATTTGTGGTGGTAAATCGAGCGCCGCAATGTAATGCAACATGCACGATTTTTATTGCCACCCTATACTCGGGTTATACGAAAAACTAACAATTTTTAAAAATTTCACATATATTAAATATATTGACCCGGATAACTCGCTTCTTAAATCGAGTTTAGCTTGACATGTTTCGGGCTAATCCGTATCCCTTCTTCCTCGGAGCAACGCGACTCGGCGGCTGCTGCAACACGCGCACAACAAGCAACAAAAAAAAAAAAAAAAAAGCAAGAAAAAAAAGAAGAAAGAAGAAGCAAGAAGGGCCCGAAACATTTCAAGCTAAACTCAATTTAAGACGTGAGTTATCCGGGTCAATATATTTAATATGAGTGAGTCTCACGGTAGTTTTATGTTCAAAATTTTCACACAGCGACCTGTTGAGGTACATAGGTGTCATTATCAAAGAATCTCACTCAATCAATGACATTTAAACCAGGACGCACATTGCCGAACAAAATGCCCTTCAAAAAATGTCAGAACTATTGATTTGTTTGCGTGACAAATAAAATTATCTCACAAAAAATCATTAAAATAATACGAGACCAAATTTGAACCTAGTCTTTACTCTATTACCGGCGAATTTCGCTAACGGCAAAACTCCACAACGATTGACACTTGATAACAACGTACTGAGAAAAAAGAAGGCCAGTTTTACCAAAGTGGCAGGCGAGCATTCTACCAACCTATCTACCTACTATCGACCTACCGATCGACCTATCGACCAACCTATCGACCTAACCTATCCCGGTGATCTGAACCAGTGATTTTAGGCCAGTGATTTAAACTGGCGCTCATTTGGCTCGGACATATTTGGGCGCGCGATTGTGAATCTACAGAATCTACAATTCATCAAAGCACTCAACATTTTAAAAAATCCATAAAATTATATCACGACGATTTAGTAAATTTTTTTAGTGATGATTTATCACCCATAATGCTTGGCTTGGGGCCATCGTGTCATAGCGCTAGGCCCTACCATTTTAAATCGGTGTCAAGATCGTTCATACTTATTTAAAAAGCTCTTCATTATACTTCCAAGCGATAAGTACGTTATTGTCAATATTGGATTAGGTAACTTGAAGCTTATTGTTATTTCTGATCGTCCTCGATTGAAGAATTTGACGAGGAAGCTTATGGAATGGTTGCTTATTGTATTTTTTTTATATCTATTTGTTTGCTACCTCATTTGTGAAGTTCCCGATTCAAACTGGGACTGCGTGGGAACTACAGCCCAAGCCTTCTCGTTCAGAGGCCTTTGCCCGACAGTGGGACTTTTATAAGTAAAAATTATAATTACTATTGTATCATAATTATATTTATTTTATTACTTCACTAGCTGTTGCCCGCGGCATTGCCCCCGTTGTATTTTTTCTGTATTTTAATCCATAAAAACCTTCTCCTGAGAGTAATTAACACAGCAAAAAAAGAATTAGTGAAATCGGACCAGTCGTTCCCGAGTTTTGCGCTTAGCAACACATTTTACGTTTGATTTATGATTTATGAATATATATATATATATATATATATATATATATAACCCTGTCATTAATCAAAAAACCGATGTGGCAATTGAAAAAACATTAGATCTCATTAAAAGTTCAAACTTTATTCATAGTTAGGTAGGTATACATATATGAAAATAAGTCCTTTGAAGTCAGTTTTTGTTAAAATTATTTATTTGGTTAAAATAAGTACCAACCCACTTATGGTACTAAACTTCCATGTTATTAAATTCTTATATTACCTATATTCGTAAATTACCTAAAAATATTGTTAATAAATTAAATATCCTTCATCGATCGGTAAATAGGTAATATAAAAAAAAACTCAAGGCGATGATGGCATTTAAAAAATGCAACGTACACAAACATATAATTACTCATTTTAAAATACAAAACTATTAATCGCACTGATAAGCCAAAAGATAAAATCAATAAAATCAAACGAATTGAGTAATGCAATTTCCAAATAAAATACTCTTTGTTACTCTACAAGTACCCGTCCAAAGCATTAAGCGAACTATGTCAAATCTAATTGAAGAGCTTGTACCTATTTTGACCCCGTCAAACAAAAATTTTCGTCAAGATTATATCTCTGAAACATGACATCTTGAATCAAACTACAAGTATTGTCTAAAGGCCTCACCGCTCGTTACGAAGCACCACATATGACATAATGGAACTTTCGAACCAAGTTAAACATGACCTTATTTGTACGAGTTTTAATACATGTCGACTGTAGAGTTATCTTTGTAGAATTGGCGTTAGAATAGTAGCCATTATCTGAGAGAACATACGTTCGGAAATGGTAGAAAAAAGGCCGAAAAATGATTAATAGGGCGCGGGCAGCGCGGGCGCAGTCGTGTGTGATTCTTTCGTTTGACAGATTGTCTCGGCTCTCTGACCCGAGCGCCCCGCGGAGGCACTAATGACGACGGCCGAGTCGATTGTCGATATCGATAGGCGTGCAGATAAGTGTCGATATCGATATTGCGCGAGAAATAATTTTAAATTAATTAAAATACCTATAGAGTATTTTTTCTCTTAAAAAGCATTTTTTGGTTTTTAAAATGATTGTATTTAATTTACTAAATTGGTTGCCTAACATTGAATTACCAAATAAAATTATTAAAAATTACCTACCCTAATTTATTTTATTTTGACAGGACTAATAAATAACCTCTTGACGTCCAAGTCAAATTGCTGTGATGAACATTAAACGCCAAATATTGAACATTAAAGGAGGATAAGTCCAATGATATAAAAAATAATTACCTTTATTATTTCTAATAACACCGTTTAAAAACTATTAACAATACAATACAATACAATACAATAACTCTTTATTGCGCACCAAAATATAGCAAAAAAATTACAGAAAACAGGTATACACACAAAGACTTTCTGAGGTAAGCAATAGGCGGCCTTATCGCTTCAGAGCGATCTCTTCCAGGCAACCTTAACATTGGAATGGAGAAGTGAGGAATAAATTTAAGCAGGTGGTGAATTTACATTACATTACAGCAATATCAAGAAAACATAACAATTTATACAGTACACATACACAACAAATCCAAGTAGATAGGAACTAGGAAGATACACAGCAACATTAACAACATACCCATAAATAACCTAATCGTTTTAACATTTACACGCAAGACGACAGATAGTGCTCCCTAAGCATAGTCTTGAAGATAGGCAAGGACTTAGCGCGCCTTAAGTCTATCGGCAGGGAGTTCCACAGCCGAGTAGCCTGAACAGTGTAAGAATAAACGTAGAATTTAGAGTTTGAAAGAGGGACAGTAAGGAGAAAGTTCTGAGAGCAACGAACAGAAGTAACATAGCTAAATCGCTCTTTGAGGTAGCAAGGAGTTGCAGGGTTACAGAGAATGCCGTAGAGAAGATAGAGTATGTGAGAGTTTCGGCGAAAGCGGATGGGGAGCCACTTGAGCTGTGATCGAAAATAAGAAACATGATCATATTTACGTAGGCCAAATATGAACCGAATGCACAGATTTTGAATTCGCTCAAGTTTATTCAAATGCTCTTCTAAAAGATCGGGGTAACAAATGTCAGCATAATCGAAGATAGGGTGCAATAAAGTCTGTGCAAGCGCAACCTTAGTAGCAATTGGAAGGAAATTTTGAAGGCGTCTTAGGGATCCCATCGCAGCAAACACCTTCCTGCTAATCTCACACACATACGGTGACCAAGACAGAGTGCGATCCATGATAACACCAAGATTTTTTACCTGATCAGCAAATGGTATCAGAACCCCATTAACCATTGTCATCAATAATTTATGGATTTTATTATCTGAAAATAAATTATTTTTAATTTTAATTTAATCGAATATTGTCATTATTTCTTTGAATAATGATGCTTTACAGGCTATAATATACATGTGTGTAAACTCTTTATTGTACAAAAGAAAAGAAACAAAATACAACTGTCACCTTTAAGAAAATTTTGATACTTTAACATCAATTTCATATAATTATAATTTGGTAATATTTTTTTACTCCTTAAAGCGAAGCTGTCTATTTTTGTCGATTATCGGATAGTAAAAAATGACAAGCACTTAAGTCTGACTAAAATGCCAATAGCGAATAGTACCTATTTATTTTTACTGCATGTTATGTCGCTTAAATTACTCCTTGTTCATTAAAATCGCCGTACGCAACATCTTAATAAATGAGGACGCGTTTAGCAAGCCACTTAACGACGTTTTTTGTCAATTATGTGCTATTTAAGTTATCTGTCAAAGATGTCGATGGTCCTGCAAAATGTTAACTGTCAATTTAATTAAAACACCTGTCTCGATTAGAAAAGATCTTTCCGCAGATTGTTTCAAGTGATTAAGAATATAAGTAGAAACGTAGAAATGACACAATTAAAGCACGGTGAGGTAATACTTATAACAATACTTTGTCATCTATGACATAGAATGAATATAAAAAATAATAATAGGTATGTACCTAATCTAATAATAGCAGCGTTTTACCTTACAATAAAACGCATATTAAGCGAAATACCTTATTCGAAGCCTATATTAAATATTAAATATTTGAGAATGGCAACATTGCTTGCTATGACGTAGCGGTTCCTGATTGGTCAATATTCCCGCTCCTTTTCTTTTCACTTGTGGTCACCAGGTGGCGCTCTTTGGCTCCCTTCTCCCGGGAGCCACAGTCTCTGGTCATTGGATCTCAAATTTTTATAAAGGTGTTCGTACACTTGTGTCCATAGGACATTAGGCATTAGGCATTAAATTTCTTCAAATTGTGTATCGTGTGCGCACACCTTTATAATCGTTAACGGGTCAAAGAGGGTAGTTCAAATACCCTCCGTTTTATTGTAGTGGTGAACAGTTATTTTGCCTGTGGGTAATTTTAAAATGAGGGTGTATTGTGACATGTATAATTATTAGGTCAGTCATTATTCTGTGCTCTAATTAACAATATAAAATATATTGTTTTTGACCTAGTGATTATTGATATAGCAATTAGTGCACAGTGCTGTGGAATGACCAGTCGTGTAACACCCAGGCAGAGTTAAAAGTATAGGCTTCGAATAAGGTATTTCGCTTAATATGCGTTTTATTGTAAGGTAAAACGCTGCTATTAAGCTTCAGTACCGTTATTCGAAGCCTATATTAAATATTTGAGATCTGTCTGTTATCGCCTGGTGACCAGACGCCAATGTGAATAAATGGGATGAAATTATATAAACTAAAAACATTTAAGTGCTTTGTTGGATGAATTGTTAATAGGGTTTGGTTATTGAGTAAATAAACAGAAACAAATTATAATGATAATATATTTATTAAAAATATATATACATGTAATGGTGAATTACTCAGTCACATATGCAATGTACTCTTACATTATCAATTCTCATAATGAAGTACCTAGAACATTTTATTACATTAGTTTTATTAATAGAGATACTCATTAATGCTGGGTTGAGTAAAGATTAATGAAGTAATCGAATTGCACGCTCAAGAGAAACATTGATTCTTTAATTTAACTTCAATATATGATTAACAAAACAAAACAGAGCTGCATACACGCGAAATTAAAAAATCCAAATACTAATGTTTGTTATTGTAAAAAACAGATAATTTAATTTGTATCTTTCTATCATTATTGAAAAACACATTTTATATCAAATATCAGTCATAGTCACAGTTTTTCTTCTTGGAACAACATTAATCAATTTTAATTATCGACTGGAACAAAACAATTCGTTAGAGTTGACACTGGTGCCAATTTTTTAATTTCTCTACAGTAATACCTCTTAAACGTGTTTTGTGAGCGCCAGTTCCCTCGAGCTAGGATATCTTCAAGCGGGTAGTCCTGGATCCAATTCTTAGAGGCTACTGCTGGGCGTACACTACCCGGGCTAGCTTGGATTCCAGAGTCTCGCAGCACTTTCTTGACCCAGTTTGCAACCACAGTCCGTGACGCCGCTTTAGGAGGTCCACAAGCTGTCAAAAACAAATTATAGGCTTTACATACAGAACGCCTCTCGACTGAAAGGGAAATAACTTTCTTAGCCCAAAAAACGGGGTCCAAGTTTTTACATTCGGTATTTTGTCGTAAACGCCACCCAGATTGCCTGCTGGAACTAGAATCAGTCTTAGATCCGAAATTTGGCCAAAAAACTATATAATTATCTGCTAGTAAACAATCATTGTCATTTATTGATAATAATGTGAGGTCGTGAACTCTACGGCCTGAGCATAATAAAAGCAAAGTTGCTGCTCTACCTGAACACTGATAAAGGCTAGATTCGTCCACAGTGTTATTTCGTAGATATTCAATTAGAATTTCAGTGTCCCATATAGGAGCTCTAGTCGCCATGGGAGTTTTAATCGCAATAGCCTTTAATGCGCGTTTTACTAACGGATGGAGACTCAAGTTTTCTTTTGAGTTTGGGTCACTAAGAGTGACAACTGCGGATTTATAAACTAAAATAGTAGAGTAAGATAGACTTACGTTTTGGTGCAAATCAATCAGGAATTTGGCTAAATCAGCTCCAGTTGGTTTGATGGCGTTAACTTTATTTGTCTGCGCCCAACTGCACCATCGCTGCCACGCTGGTTTGTAAGTTTTGAGCGTGGACTCCCTCCAGCCAGATCGTAGCATATCCTTTTGCTCCGGAGACCAATTTTTTATACTTTCCGACCACCCCCACATTTCCATACCTCCAGGGTCATCTCTTGGACTTGGGGTGGTGGTTGGCCCGTTGTAGTGTCGATCAGACCTTGATCCAGAGCAAATATTGTAAACGGAGGAGCTAGAGCTCGGTTCCGGAGATCCGGTCTCCAGAATACCTTCAGCCATCGTGGAACTACAAATAAATACATTCCTGTCGCCGAATTGAGGTGGGCCAGCACTCTCGGTATTAGGAAAGGTGGTGGGAACAACCAGGCTAGTTGGAAGTGCCAGTTTTGGCTGAATGCATCGTGAAATTGAGCATGGGGGTCTGTTATATCTAGTGACACATAATTCGGAACTACATGCGCTGTTGACGATGCAAACAGGTCCACTGTTGGGGTTCCCCATTTTGAGAATATTTTTGCTGTTACTATGGGTAAAAGATGCCACTCTGGTGTAGGAGATAGGCGAGATAATTGGTCTGCTTCGCAATTGTAACGCCCCGGAAGATAGTGACATTCTACGTGTATATTGTAGTGGTCTAAAAGGTGAAAAATCCTGTAGCACAAGTTCATAAGGGTGGTTGAACGCGTGCCCCCCTCGTTTCTCAGGTATGAAACCACTGTTCTGTTGTCGCTCTGTATCATTAACGAAGAGTGTGTTAGGTAATGACAGCGACCTTCTAAGGCATGTAAAACTGCTAACATTTCCCGTTGATTCGAGTGAAGGTTTGCTTCCCCGGGAGGCCATTGGCCCCATAGCTTTATATTGTCTATTACAGCGCCCCAGGCTATCATTGAGGCATCGGTTACCAGATAGTGAGATACAGGGGGATAATGAATTAATGAATGGTTGGTCACATTGTTCAACCACCAAGTGAGTTCGGTCTGAGCTTCCCGCGGAACAGGGTACCGGCGATTTAAGGGTAAGTGGAGAAGGTTTTGGCAATATTTTAAAAGGGCCCTGTGATTCAGGCGACCTCGTGGGACTGGAAAGCTGGCGAAGTTTATAGAACCTACAACACTTTGAATCTCCTTTAGGCTGGCCAACCCCCGCCGCAATACAGCTTTTACCTTCTTTTTTACGCTTATGCATTTCTTTAACGGCATATACTTCATATTGGAGTGAGGGTCCCAGACAATGCCTAGGTACTCCAAGACCTTCTGAGGGGTTAGAGTTGATTTGGCATAGTTGATTTGCCAACCCAATTGTTCGAGGATCCGCACCGTCTCTAGAGCTTGCGCTGTTAGGACTTGTGGGTCCTGGTTTACCAGGAGGAAATCGTCCAGGTACACTAATATTCTGAAGCCTTTTTCCCTCAATATTTGTGCAACCCAGTTTGTCAGCGAGGCAAACATCTTTGGTGCACAAGCTAGACCGAACGGCAGGCAGGTCATTTGAAAAAGTTGTCCGTTGAAAATTAAACGGAGAAATCGTTTGTGAGCTTGTGCCACTGGCAGGTGGAAGTAGGCATTCGACAGGTCTATCTTCACTAGCCAATCCGACCTCTGGAGGAACGCAGGAATGCGATGCATGTTTACCAACCGAAATTTCAGGATTGGTAGATACATATTTAAACGTTTTAAATTGAAAATAGGCCGGGACGAGCCGTCGCTTTTGGGGGTAAGAAACATGGGAGAGACAAAGCTGGGACTCTGATCCGCAGGTTCTAGTACTCTCATTTTCAACAGTAATTGTACCGCTTTTTGCATTTCCCTCGAAAACGGGGTCTGAAATTTTACATTGGGTAGATGTAGCGGTGGTTTTTGGCAAAAGGGTATTCGAAATCCCTGGATCAGTTTTATTAACGTTGGAGGGGCATTTAGTGCTTTCCAATTCTTTACAAAATTTTTTAACTGTCCCGCTTGAAAACTGTTGTAGTCAGAATTGTCTCCGCGGTCGATTGTCCCTGCGCGAGACATTTTGACCTGCACGTCTACTCGTACCCTGGGCTCGCGTGCCAGACTGATGAAAGCCGTATGGACCTTGTGGTTTAGCTGTTGCGGGTTGACGGCGGTTTGACCTTTCCTGCGGGTATGTAGGAGGTCTTGGCATGCGAAACAAGCCCCGCCAACCCGTGGGTGAGTAGCCTTGAGAGCCTTGCGCAGGCATAAATGAATATTATCTAGGTACAGAGTGTGGGTTGAGGCCGTTTGGTACACAGTAACCACCCTGCGCGGGTAGGTCCTGAACAAAACTGGTATGACTCGGACCTGCTTGCGCAGCAGGCTTAGACTGAACAGTCCTACGTACTGGCCAAAATGATTTATTGACGCCACCTTGTTTCTCGATCGCTGAAGAAAAAGGGTCTTTTTGGAACAGAAATTGCGAACTTGGCGGAATTTTTCTCAGGGTTTCTTTAAAGAACTTATCTTTTACGAAACGGAGAATGCTATCTCGTCTCTGTTGAATAAGGTCAGCGCGGTGCCCGCATGCTAATTGCAGAGTATCATTAGTTATTTTTTGAACACTACCCTCAATAAACAATTCATTAATCTTCTCCTGCAAGGAATCTGGAGATAGATTTACGTTTGACCGAGACCACGTTAAAAGGGAGTCTAAAGCTGCTTCTACGGCTTCGCCTTGTTTTATAATTGCCTGAGTCAAGGCAGCAAACCCGCGTTCGGTAAGGCTTAAATTGGAAAATTTGTCATAGGGCTTTATCTCGTCGTTTGTTTCGAGATCTATAAAGGCCGGTTGGGAGCAATACAGCTTTTGAACGTCTGCGTATCTAACGCAAGACCAATCTTCAGAATCGAAATGCTGAACAGAAGTTACTAAGCTGACGTGAGCTGGCGATGATTTTGGGACCGCGGGGTCTTTCAGAACGGTATTTAAGGGGAACTTAATCGCCGTCGGGGGGTCATTGGTAGGTCGGACCTCCTCTTCCCCCGATTCGTACAAGTCACCACTTACGTTAGCGTCAATTTCTTCTGAAAAGGGGGTAGAAGGGGCCATGGGACCCGCATGGCTCCCAATAAGGTGTCTGATTTCGTTTACCTGTTTTGTTAATTGCTCTATAGCATCGTCGCGGCGATGCCGCTTATGATTACGTCTCGATTTCTTGGCCTTTCTTTTTCGAGGAGGCGGCGCTGGTTCAGATGGTGGTGGCGGTGGCGGCGGCGGCGGCGGCGGCGGCAGCGGCGGTGGAGCAGGAATATCTTCCTCAGATTCGGACGATGAGCTAGAACTTGAGCTCGAGTCCGACATTCTTAATGATTCTGTAAAAAGAATTAAGATTAATTTCGAACGGCAAAAACCGTTAGATTTTAGATAAATTGATAAGGTTACTTACAGTGAACCGTACGTCTCGACAAACAAGACGCCAATGACCAGAGACTGTGGCTCCCGGGAGAAGGGAGCCAAAGAGCGCCACCTGGTGACCACAAGTGAAAAGAAAAGGAGCGGGAATATTGACCAATCAGGAACCGCTACGTCATAGCAAGCAATGTTGCCATTCTCAAATATTTAATATTTAATATAGGCTTCGAATAACGGTACTGAAGCTTAATAATAATAAAATTTATTGTATAACTGTGTAATTTATTGTAAAAGCGAGTATTTCCGTTTTTGCTTTTTGTTCTTGTTACATTCATTTCTAGCCTGCTCATAAAAATCTGTAGTATGCCTAGAAGAAGTTTTACTTCTAAAAATGTACCTCTAAGTAGAAGTTTTAGCTCATAGACTGCTGCGGCAATCGACAAGTACTAAACAAAATACGGTGTTATCGATACTTTCATCACCAGAAGCACATCACTAGTTGCGGGTGAACTTAGATTACTCTCAGCACGAGACTGTCCCGCGTCGGCGCTCGTTCGCGACGCTTTGACATCCCGACATTAACGACCACTTTACACTCGCAACTCACCTAACCACAACCCCATATAATCTCAGTTTCAAAGCGGATTTTTAAGCCGCACCACCTAAGTTGGTATTTCAGTACGTCATACGTTGATAGACGGCTTGCCCAGGTCGGTGTGAGAGCGTTTTTTTCTTCAATTTCGAATGCAATATGAAGATATTGAACGATTATTTTTCATCAACGTTTATTTTGTTTTTAAATGCATTACGTTTTGACGTCAAATGAAACGCTTTTTGAAGCGACAGGGATAAGTGCATCATTTAAATAATGTAAGTGTGTTTTTTGAATCGTTGTCATTCATTTATACGGAGCCGCGGTCACTCAAGTAGGTGGTCTGTGGTGGTCACATATCAACTTCTTGGTCGGTTTTTGTTGAAAGCAATACACCAAGTATGAGTATGATGAGCCTTGTTTCCTGTGGTTTCCCAGAAAAACCTTAATTTTGAATGTATTGCTCCTATTGTATCTGTTTTCTGTACTGCTTAATATATAAGTATAATAGTAGTGTTCATTAAAGAGTCATTATTTTGTACTGTACTGTATCAATACAATAAATGTTTACTTGTTTAAAAGATACTGGGAACTATCGATTAAATTACGACCGAAAACGCCAATTAGCTTAAAAAATTTAAATTCTTCATGTTCAGTTAGAATTTAAATATTTTTATTAAAATAATTTGCACTTAGTGTCTCTTTAATATTTCTACCCACTATCTTGTCCTGCCTACCTGTCTTCTGTCCTGCTCCTTCTCAGGTTTTAATCACGCATATAAATTATTCAAACTACTTAGAAGTTTCTCAAGTACTGCAACAACCGTGGTCACGAATAAAAACAAAATCAATCTCTCCCATATCATCCACGTAAACGCAAAAGTTCCGCTTAATTTCCCGGCCATTATACATCAATCTGAAAGCATCAGGGATGTGTGTCACGTAGGAGTGGTTAATGAAGTGCCGGTTGATATGTGACCCAGGCTTAATGATGCGATTGACAGTACAGTGGAGGGCCAACGTCAACCGGAGGATTGTTTCTGGGCTGCAACGAGGCAGGCCATAGAGCGGGCGATGATTTTAAAGGGGGTCACTGGGAATAATGGCTACAGATCTTTATCTGATTAATAATAATTAATAATTGTACTGTTTGTGCCCAAATAATCATTAAAACCTTATTCTAAATCGAATGTAATTAAGAAAGATAACATTTGATTTGTGTTTTTGTGGTCAATAAATTTTAAAAGTGAAAAAAGAATTTCAGTCAGTCTTCAGAAAATTAATGTACTTTCTGATTTTATATTAAATTTTAAAATTATAAACTGTCTCGAAAACAAATTGAGAAACTTCTCCGTGAAAAAAAAACCTAGCATTAGAAAAAGGATAAACAATCTTAACGAGTCTTTTAATTGAAAAACGTTTTTAAAAAACAGTAACTATTTACTTATGATACCAAAGGCATGTAAATGATTATAATGTGTCCTTGCTAATTGTTACTATTTGCTGTGACTTATTTTTCAAAAGAGTTTTTCAATAATAATAGTAACAATGTGCATTTATTGCCAAAGAACGAAGTATATTAGTACATAGTAGTTAGTAGGAATACAGCACACATCCCAGATTGTTGAAAACTCAGGTTTGATATCTCATTTCTCACTTTTGCACTGTGGCTCACAGATATCCCTACGGACCACATACTCTTGCACTTCTATGCTGTAGCTTTATTAAATCAAAAACGCTGTAAAACGCTCGCTTCCTAGCCCCTTCGGCCAATAGCGTATTTAAATCTCATTGACGTCTTGTTCCCGCGAAGACGGTTTGATATGGCGCCTCGCTGAAAGCTGTATATCTTCATCTGGATTACGTACCATGGGAAGTAACCTGTAACAATAAAGGGCTTTAATTCCTTAGCCCATTCTTTTTAGTTGAGTTTGAACCAAGCTACGACTAGAAAGAACAAGGGATTAAAAACTAACAACTAAGTTGTTGCCTTTCATTTACAAGGGGTATTGTTGACGATGACATCCGACATATGTACGTTCTAGAACTGGGCACACTAGTGCTCAGTGCCACATGCGTCCTAATAAAATGTGAGGGTTTGGGTTTTAGTTATCTTCTGGATCTATTGCGGATTGGGAACTTCACATAAGCCACTGAACTGCTCCTAGTAGAGGAAAGCTTCTAGTAGTCTGATTCGAGCTCACAACCCGCTGTTTCTTTTAAATAACAGCTAGCTTCCATTCGATTCTATCTAAAAATATCTTATGCGTTGTTTTACAGTAAACACTTGAAACTTGTTGGTCATAGGTATACTCGTATCCTGCTGAACTATCCAAATATCAATTTCAATCAATCCAAACAGCCGCTCGGTGAGAAAAGTCCTCGAGTGGCCACCACGAACCAGAAAACCAAGCGTTGGCAGGCCTTCTACTAGATCAGCGGTTCTTAACCTTTTAGTCAGGAGGGGCCATTTGACAAAATTTCTGTCTTGCCATAGACCACCAATTAAGGTAATATACGGTAAAATTGTAAATGAATGAACGGTTGCGACCGCTACTTGACTGGCGTGTCGTTTTACAATTCGTAGTTGATGACTTCACGGACCAGTTCGAGTTCTTCCAGGGACCACCAGTGATACGCAGACCACCGTTTAAGAACCACTGTACTAGATGGACTGGCGACATCGTGATATTTGCGGAAAACCGGTGGATGCAAATGGCAAGTTGTTGCTCATTACGGCTTTCCTTTGTTCAGAAGTGGAAATCTTCCGCCTGATGATAATGATGAGTTATGGTGAACGATTAAGTCTATGGCCTCATGGATGACAGAACCAAGTTAATTTCTCATAGTGAGTAACACACTGGGGTAGCAAAAACAGTTAAAATTACAAAACTGAACCTAATGATAAATGATTCACTGACTGATGACCGTAGCCTTGAATTAACGTAAATGCAATTTAAATTAAATTCCAAACAACAATAAATTAGGACCAAATAAATTGAACGTTGGCGGTCCGACAGTAATTTGTCAAATCTAATCACTGGGAACTTCTTAACAATAATATTTTTAGAGTAGTCGTCAACTAGTTATTTTTGAAAGCTTTTACTTAACTTGCAAGATTCATATGTATCTTTGTATGTAAATCGTGGTTTAAAAATTTGCAACCATTTTTCATCTGTTTATTGTTATCTGATTGAGCTGGAACTTGGCATAGTTATGTAAATTTGGTGACAGTCAGTAATCTGACAGTGAGATTCTTGGTGGCCCGCCCAGGATAGTCTCTGCAAGAAGAAACTGCAACGGTTAATGGCATTGACTTAAAACTCTTCCCCTCTCCTTGAGAAGGCACAAGGATAAGGCTGCCTCAACTACAACCTCTACTGTAAGTAGCACTCGAACATTTGGTTTAAGTTCTTATTTACATCTTTAATGAAAACTCGTATGAGATATTACTTGCGTAAAAAATTTCCATGCTAAGAACTTAGGATTTGTAGACTTATCAAAAGGAAACGTATCCATTTGAATATGTTTGATTTTAGTAGTGTTTTGATTTCCTATCAACCATGTATCATTAAATACAGCTATAGCGACCTGTAAGGTTCTACGCTATCCAAAAACCGGCCGACGGTCGCCATCGCCATGCCTCGGACCATCTAATAATGCGGGGACGTTTGATATTTTTTTGTTCCATCCAATTTAAAAACTAATTACGGGTTGGCGATGACTAGGCTCCCATAACTGAGCACCCTACAAAGAATATAATTTCGTCATGTTAGCAAGAGGTGACAAAAAATCATGATTAATGATACGATGGCCATTCCACAAAAGACCTGTCACGGCGTCTGTGTCCGTCTTTATTTGAATTGAGTATTGTAAAAGTATAAGCCACAGTTTAGAGTGACTCGTTACATCCATTTTTGGTGCTGGCAGTTTGGCTTTGGGTGCGTAGGGTCGTTTTTTAACGCGATGTGAATGGCGTTTAATTTTTAACCGTGACCTTTTCGGTCGTGATTTGAACGAGAATCGGTCGTGACATCTAAATAGCCGTTGAGGTCGGCAATCAATGACGGAAGTAGCACCACTGTTTGGACGGGATGACGGAAAACGTGTGCATGGAAACATTTTCAATGATATGCGTCTAATAGACACGATTTGGACAAGGTGCGCTCACGTCTGTGAGTTATTTTATTTCGTGATTTGCATGTAGTGATACGAGAAAATATTGTTTATAAAAAATCAAATTATCATTTTGACGTACGAAACATAAACGTACATCATAACTTGTGTTGCATGATAATAACAAAAAGTTTTTCATCTTGTTTACTCAACTACCCACGTCATAAAAAGTTGGTCTGTTATTCAAATTACTACCAATTTGCTTGAAAAAAATAACTTCTCATCCTAAACCCGTACGAAATGTCTCCTTGTCTCCTATAATTATTATTTCAAACCAGTTTCTTTTTTTACCGATTGAGACATTAATTACTACCTAAATGACGAATAGATAACGACGGGCAAGCGTTCATAATTATTGGCAATCTGTTGGAGGCATCTAGAAAAGGCGATGCCGACCGCCGATTGACAGTGTATATAAATGTTAAGTTACAATGCGACAGAATCGGATCAAAGATTAAAAATAAAAACGTGGATAGACAGTAATGTTGATGATACTGTAAAATGACATTTAAAAGCAAAAAAGGATTGTAACACTTACACTACAAAAAAAAATATTTCCGATACCTACATGGTATCGGAAATATTTTTTTTTGTATCTAACTATGCTAATATTGTATTATAAATGCCGAAATAACTCTGTCTGTCCGTCTGTTAATTTTTCACGCTTAAACCAATTTAGATGAGATTTGGTTCTATATAGTTAGATTGACAACTTGGGATGGACATAAGATCAAAATATCATTTTTTTTTTATTGGTCTCAGAAAAATTTCTAAGAGACAAGGCTGAGAACTCCCATTAAGGATAAAAGTGCTGGTGTAAGATAGTTTTTTCACTTCTCATGCTCTAAAAGTAAGTCAATATAGCCTTACAAGACGGGAGTAAAGTGAGTACTTTAGTCCCTAGGGAGTAAAAGTAATTAATTTTTTAATTCACTTCGAGTGACTTAGATAAACTCAAACAGCCAGTTACTTGCATAAAATAAGATTGTGTGTGGACCATTTTCATGACGCAAATGTTACGTTCTTAGTCTACGTGGTCTTAGTTCTATGCTTTTTCCGCATAGAAGGTGGTGCCACTCTATTTTTCCGTTTGTGTATGGACCATTTCGCCGGTGCTATTTTGTTAGTATCTGTATTGGTAGTATCTGTGTCTGGATGGAAAAAAATACTTACCGTGAAAACTTTGAAATTGTTGTAGAGCGTAAATCGTAAACGATTAAAATAAATTGATTATTCTTACAATGTCATCAAGTGATAGTGAAAATTATGATGTTGACCAAAGAGTAATAGACATAATTGATAATCTTTTGCCGCTGAAATCTAGAAAGATTTATTTTTATTTTTTGTTAAATCTTTTTGTACCAAATTGACTATTTTTTCTCGCAATCGAAGTGAAAAATAGATTTTTCACCGCGAGACTAAAAGTCAATATAAACCCTCGGATAAATAGACACCCTCGCTAAAGCTCGGGTGATTAACCACCTCGGGTTTGTCTATTTATAGCTTTAATAAAAAAAAGTAGTAATCACTCTAAGGAAATCAACATTGCACCAGCTAGTACTACTAACTTTCCACCAGTGCATGTCACAATAATTCCACTTAGTTTATTTTGTGTTAATATTTTTTTGAATTAAACTCTGAGAAGTCAAAATTCCGTGGGAATATCAGGATAAAAAGCAGCCGATGTCTACATGTTCTACATGTTCTAGATGTAAAGTAAGCGTACCAAAATTCGTCCAAAACACACGCACTCACGTACTTCGCAATTATAATCCCCAACTATATCCCTAACTATAGACAGTTTTTTTTCTTTAAATATTTCTGTTTGTATAATTTTAATTTTACAGCGCATTGGTCTTTAACTGTAATGCTGTAATTTTTCTTGGAATAAATAAATAAATAATGTTAGTAGAATTAATAAGAACTTCCGCAAAGTAACGCCTGTTACAATAAATTACTTACTTGTAAACTCTGATCGGTTTTGACCATTCTTATTAACGACTGTAACTTTTCCCAAGCGCTTAATGCAACCACTACAAAGCCTCGTCCCCATACGGCGGCGTTTTTGCCCGAGATAGCATCTCCTGCGCACAATGGACCGTAATTGACAAAGCATGACTCGAATAAGTCAAGGCTCGACTTGTCCCCGGCTATGATTGTCTTGAGATGGTTCTGAACTAATGTAACAATGATTTTTATTTGCTAAAAACTAAGGCCCTACACACTTGCGAGTAGCAAGCGTATTTTGTATGAAGGCGTTTTATTTGCGGCGGCTGATCACGCCAGATCACGAAATTCATAGGCATATCGTGAAATGGCGCAATTTCATGATATGCCTAAAAGTTGGCCAGGCGTATCACGATTTGCCAACAAATATGGCAGCTCGGTTACTTAGAGCGACGCATTCGTCGATATTTCTAACTGGAGCGGAGCTATAGCTGGTATAGATGCCGGGCATAATAATATAGTGATATGCTGAAAAAAAACAAAGTTTAGGTACGACGAACGAAGCGAGAAGTGATTAGTATGAATTGTGACCACAACGCACGAGTCGAGTGAGCGAAGCGAGTACGCCGCGGCAGCGGCCAGCGAAGTGCCAGAACTGATATGGCGGCGTTTCATGATATGCCTAAACGTCACTAGGCAAATCATTAAACGGGGTGGGGTATATTAGATGGTTAGTGAGATATACAGATTAATTGAAGAGACTACATTCGATTTAAACAACAGAGTAACAAACAGGACTTCGCTAGACCAATCGGCCATCTTTTAATAACACAATCACAACCCAACCAATAAAATTAAACATTTTTTACTCACAAATGTTGTCAAATCAACAGAGATAAGATCGTGGCAAAAACTTTAATGAAGAGGATGCATTGGAAACCTTGACTCGTAGGTCGATGATGTCACCAGGAAACAGATGGTGGGAAATGTCCACTTTGATTTTCCTTAGTAATTTGATAGACGTGACAAAAATTTGCATTCGCTCACGAAGTAACAATCTGATGATTAAATACTATGGCATCATTATAGACCGCGTTTAGTGGTACAAGCTTGAAAATACCTATTACTAGCATTTACATGCTGATTCGTACGCGTAAATCATTAGAGCTAGCAATTGAATGGAAATTTCGTAATTTCGAAAAAAACTAAAAAAAATATGTTACTAATCGTACTGGTTGAAATTTTACCTCGCTTACGTAGAAATTTTGAAATAAAAAAGAAGTCTATATATGTTTCCTTTCAGACTTCCATACCTACATACTCGTACCTATCAAACTTCGTTCGATATCCCTGGATGTCCCGAAAATTCCCGTGGGGATTCCTTTAAATTGCATTCAGTGGTTCCAATTTAACGAGCAAAAGTTACAGCAGATAACTCGCGTCTTAAATCAAACTTTTTCAGTTTGCGACGCAATTATAGGCTTAGTATTTCATCACGGTGCCGTTGTAGCTAGGGCCACTACCTAGTTGAAATCTTCTCTTCTTCTTGCGGTGTCTCTCCACTACCTAGTAAAGGTTGGCTGTCAGCTCTCTTCTCCCCTTATCTCTCGTCAGAGAAAACAGTTCTTCCACGCTGGCGAAACCGGTCCACTCTCTGATGTTTCGGAGCCACGGTGTTTAGTTGAAATAAACAATGGTAACTTTCAGCTGATTACCTAAATTTCCGGGGTAACAGAGGCCCCACGTGGCGCCGGTACACACCAAGGCTCATATACTCTCTCTCACTCAGATACGAAGCTATCGCTGCTTCTTTTACCGTCTCGTTTTTTATCGCTTCGTCGTACTTACTTAGATCGTTCTGAGAATGCATTACTTTGACTCATTACATTGGCTCAGATGCCTGGTCATGATCAGTGACGTTATGACCTAACCAAGTTTCCCACTTAGTCACTTTCGGAAGCATTCTTATCAGCCCATCGGAGCCATAATTCAGTCTAGTATCACTGCTGCGCCTTTGATTAAATATCGATTTCCCTTTTAAAAGATCCTTGTTTGTTTCCATGGTGGTTCCAGTTAAGACTTAAAGTATGTATTTGATAAGGTCTAAGTTAGAAGTGTGGTGATCAAACCTCAGTTGTTTGATATCGTGACGTGACGTAATAGGTCTGGTAGGACTGGCAGGTGAATGATTGTTTTAAAGGTTAAAGGGCCATAAATGTGCTGAGTGTCATGCGCTAGAGAATTAACAGGTGAATTGACCGCTAGTCTGCACACATGAAGGAATTGAGAGTAGAAATGGCAATGTTTATTAAAAAACTAGTGCGGAAATAGGGTACTTTCCTGGTTAAAAAAATATATTCTATGAAGTTCGTCAGTTAGGTTATAGGAAAATATGGGGCGTATTTTTTTTTGTCAATCAAACAAAAATGGCACAGATACAGCTCGTAAACATTTAGGACTGGCGACTTGTGACGTCACGCCGTGCTAAAAAGTGTTAGTGTGAAAGTAAAAAAGTGATTACTAGATGGCTAGAAACTGAACAATTTAAATAGAGTATCTTCGAAACAGATCAGTTTTTTTCCATCATAGTGTCAAATTTTCCGTCAACGTCATAAAAATTCCCACGTACAATATAATGTGAATAAACTATACACCTTCAATATCACAATCGTACATAAAGCTATGTCGCCAATTACCTTCGTATTGACTCGGTCGAAACTGGGCTCCCATCATTTGCATAATAACACCTTGCGCGTACGCTGCTGTTTGTGTAAAGCAGAGGTGGTAGCGGATTGTGGACCATTAGAAAACAAAATGACGGAAAAATGTACTACTGAGTATTTACGTATTTAAAACTGTATTTTTGAATGGTGAATTTTGAGTTATTTTACACAGAATCACGAGTATTGCTTATTTTTATAAGGAATAAATTTATTGCTGTTTATTTTTCGAACTGATTATGTAAGTGGTGTTTTGACACTTGAAATTCTTCACAAAATGGACGCAATTATAACGTACTTTTAAAATTTTATATAAAAAGTGTTACCAGAGTCCTACTATGCAACATGTACGCGGGTGAATCGCAACAAGCTTAATTTTTTGCCAATTTTGGTGGTAATTTTGAAATTAAGACTTTTGAATAAAGTAAAGTTCTCAAATGAAACTAATAGGTATTTACTAAATGGTCCAGTATTACACCAAGTAATTTAGGAGAAATTTAAATTAAAAATTTTTACAGTACACCAAAATTTGCAAATGTCCACCATAATTTGAAAAAGCGTCACCGAAATTAGGTACTGGCCACCATAATTAAGAAACAGTGTGACTAATGGCATTTTAAATTGAAAATGACAAGATAAGGGTAAAAATATGTATAAAAATGATTATTACAAAAATCTTATTCAAATAAAAGCGCCAATTAAATAGTACGTACGTACTTCAATACCTGGTATTAAAATTAAAGATCACAATGAAGGAATTAGCCCTTCAATACAATTTCATCATCTTTTTGGTTTATCATAACATATGTATATGTTTTTTTTTTTTGCTTATTGAGAGGTTTTTACTTATCCTTCGGCTTTTTCAATTCTTCGCCTTAAATTAGATTGCTTTAATTTTATAATATTTTCTTTCCCTTTCAGCTATCTGTTCTTTTTTTCTTGACTTTCTTTTTGAGACATTATTTTACTTTGTTCGCTAGATAAAAAAGGAGGACTGTTTATAATAATATTTGTCAAGCGTTGGAAATTCAAACTAAAAAAAAAAAAAAACCTTGTGTGTGCCAGACATAACCACACGGTAGGGTTTTGTAACCGTTAAAACAATTCAAAATTAATTAACCTAAAGAGGCCGTTATATTTTTTATTAAAATTATTCGTTAACAGGTATATTATAGATCTGTTTCGAATTTTTAACAGTGATAGTTTAAAAGTTAAGGGGGTGGGCACTGGGCTCTTCAAAAATGACTTTGACAGTTAATATCTAGCGGCTGGGGCTCTGAAGGTATATAGTTTATATGACATTTTTTTACTGCATTTTGATAGCTCTATCAAATGATAACTCATTCAATAGAATATGGCAAAAATAAAATCTTTATATTTCCTGATATGGGAGGGGTTGCAAAAAAAATATTTTTTTATTATTTTACTACATTTTTGTATGCGGGTAACAAGTATACGTCTTTACACAAAATTCTGTTAAAAGCGATCCATAAATGAGCGAGAAAAGGGCTGCAAAATGCCAAACACAACCACCAAAAACACCAAAATTTGACCACCAAAACTGAAACGAGGAAGAAAATAAATGCTAAAAAAATGCAGTTACATTTATAACCAAATAAGATCAACTCAGTTAAAAAGAAACTCAAAACACTCAAAATGCTTTTAAAGACATGTTATAATCATACTCCTTACTATTTTTTGAAAAGCCACCATTATTAGATTTTTTTTGACGCCCTTTGCACCAAAATTGGGTATTTACGTGATTGGCGGGAAACGAAGCGACGAATCACACCAACGTTACCATTGGCTGCAGCAGCGTAACGTAAAGTTTGGTTGCGCGCTCGGACGTTTGTTTATGGGATGATTCGGGGCACAATAATTGTACTTACAACGATGATATTTGGTTTTTGCACGCATTAACTAATTAAGAACATGCCTTGACTAAAATTAACCAGAGTTACCAAATGGTTTTTTTACAATTTGAGGATTTCAAAGTAAAAACGGATTCCGGACAGCCCACCAAGTATTGGAAAACGAGTTTTAAAATTTTGCTTCTGCCAGAGGAAGAGGAATATCAATAAATTATTAGATGCTACAAATGGAGAATGATATAAACTATAGTATAAAAAATATAACAATGCTTAAAAACAAGTTATCAGTGGCATTATCCTATCCGCCGCGTCAAAATCGAGCCTGGAATATTCACCCAGCGGTATGGGATCATTTTAGATGATTACTGATAAAACAAATACATGAAAATGAAGATTTTTTCAGAGTTTTTTTCTATTATTTATGCTAGAGCTGCTACTTTCATCCCAAATGTCAGTTTTTAGGCCAACTGGAAGTAACCTGTAGGTTTTGATTTACTGGAAATCTGTGTAGTATGTCAAGAGTCATTACCGACTGTAATAATGTCTTTTGATTGCATTGATTTACAAGTTTTATTTTTTATACTGCTGTAAGGCGTAACATGGAGTATTTGTCCTGAATATTTGATAAAAAAATTTAGCGTGATTCCTTACGTTCCTGAGAGATAAGAGTTTTGTCCAACGGACAGACAACAAAGTGATCCTATAAGGGTTTCGCTTTGCCAACTGAGGTACGAAACTCAAAAAAACTAAATTACCAAATAATGAAAAAAGATATCATCACCATCATTAGCCGGAAGACGTCCACTGCTGGACAAAGGCCTGAGCCCTTAGAACGCCATAATGAACGACAACTCGCCACTTGCATCCACCGGTTTCCCGCAACTCTCACGATGTCGTCAGTCCACCTGGTATAACTAAGATATAACTAAGATAAAAATAACTAACTAAGATATAACTTTGATACATGCCTACAATAATTACAACCCGCTACCTTCTGTGCCATAAACGTCTCTAATTTCGGAGTTTCCCTCCAGAACGACACCCAAAATATTCAAAGTCCGAGACATAGATCAGCCTGATAGCGGTCAGTTTTATTGTTACTGATGTTATTGTACTGATTGTACTGTGGAAGTAATTCATTTACAACGGTTCTCGTATTTTTGAGGCGAGGACGTAGAGTGTTACTGCTATGGTGCGATGACTTGACTTGGTGAGAGGACTGCTGTGGCTGCAAACGCTTTAGAGTCAGTTTTTGATACAAACATAGTGGTCATTTCGCACAATTTTCTTAGGCAGAAAGTTTTTTTGGTATAATGTAGGTTAGAATAATAGTCCTATGATCGATTAATTGTTTCGCCGAATTTTTTATCGCATACTTTAGACGACCGGATGGCCAAATGGTTACAGAACCTGACTTCGAAGCTTGAGGGGCCGGGGCAGATATTTTCTATGAATAATACGAATGTTTGTTCTCGGGTCTTGGATGTTTAATATGTATTTAAGTATGTATTTATCTATATAAGTATGTTGCTTAGTGTCCATAGTACAAGCTTTGCTTAGGACTAGGTCAGGTAGTTTGGGACTAGGCCAATTGGTGTCAAGTGTCCCGTGATATTTATTTATTTATACTATCTAGTAAGCATAAAGTTTTATGTTAATAATACTTTACTGGTAGCAGTTTTCACCTGACTTATCTGATATCAGTCCGATTTTGGGGCTTCGCTGGCCGCTGCCGCGGCACGCTCACTTCGATCGCTCGGCTCGCTCGTTGTTATTGTTGCAGTTCTAACTTAAGCTAATCTTCCTTACCGGTAGCAGTTCGTAACTAATTTTATGCTATGGTATAATTACTTATGCCAAAATTAATTTGGCTGAACTTATTGTGCTAGAAAAAGTTCCGGGTACTTAATTAAAGTCGGCTCAGCGATATTAGTATTCTGATATTCTAAATTTTGCCAAATAAATATTATGCGACATGACAAATATGCCATGTATACACTTTTGCTAAAGTATCATTCAGATAAAAATGTTTTTTTTTTTATTTGACTGGAAGGCAAACAAGCAAGTGGGTCTCCTGGTGGGAAGAGATCACCACCGTCCATAAACATCTGCTATACCAGGGGTATTGCAGATGCGTTGCCAATCTAGAAGCCTAAGATTGAATACCTTAAGTGCCAGTAATTTCACCGGCTGTCGTACTCTCCGCGCCAAAACACAACAGTGCAAGCACTGCTGCTTCACGGCAGGATTAGCGAGCAAGATGGTGGTAGCAATCCGAATGAGAATGAGAATGAGAATGAGAATGAGAATGCTTTATTTGCCAGAATACATAATATAGAATACATAAGATGTTATTATACATGTGGCACAGTATTCAGTCGACTAGAAAACGACATGCAAATGTTAGGTAACAATTATTTTAGGTATTACAGTAAATTAAATTAAACTATACTATTGATTAAACTATATATGAACAATTAGATAAGTCATGTCAGAATCAAAATAAAAGGATAAAAAATTTATACATTACAATAGAATTATTTTGTTATAATACTTTTATTAATTATATGTCATTTTAAAATTAAGAAATTCTTTTATACTATAAAAACAACAATTTAACAGCCATTTAGCAACTCTTGACTTAAACTCTTGACCATCTAGGATCTTCAAATCAAATGGTAAGGCATTATACAACTCTATACACATATTGTAGACATTTTTCCTATAGATAGCACTACAGCAGCGAGGCCGGTATAAGAGACCCCTGTACTGCGCTCTTTCTATTCCCACAAAGATGTCCTTCCTCATTTGAAAATGTTCTGGATGCTCCTTTACTAAAAAACATGCTTTCTTGATGTACATGCATGCCAGCGGTAGTATGTGAAACTTTTTAAAGATTGGCCTACAACTATCTCTATACGAAGCATTAGCTATTGCACGCATGCACTTTTTTTGCAACAGAAACGCCCTATCGACGTCTACTGAATTACCCCACAATAGTAACCCATAGTTTAGCACCGATGACACGTACCCATGATAAGCTGTCATCGCTGCCTCAACAGACACGGTGCTCCTTAGTCTTCTTAAGGCAAACACGAACCTATCCAGTCTTGAGCAAACATAATCGACATGACTTTTCCAATTAAGATGGTTGTCAATATACATACCCAGGAACTTAACATTGTCAGTTTTCATTATTTCAGTGTTGTTATATTTTATGTTTAACTGCGGAGGATTGCCCCGGTAAGAATGAAATTGGATATACGACGATTTAGATAGATTTATACTCAATTTATTACTATTAGTCCAAGTGAAAATGTCTGTTAAAGATTTATTTATATCAGATTCATAACTTAATTTTTTATCCCCTTTTACAAGCAGCGTTGTGTCATCTGCAAACAGAATACACTTCTGTGACGTAGCTTGAGAGAGATCATTTATGTAGATAAGGAACAATAACGGTCCCAGATTGCTACCTTGAGGTACTCCCGTGTTGTTTATTCTAAATTCTGATCTATACATTTCTTTGACAACCCTGTTTTCCAAAGTCACAATTTTAGATATTTCAGTACATTGTTTCCTGTTTTTGAAGTAACTTATGAACCAATCCAGCGCTATGCCTCTTATTCCAATTCTTTCAAGCTTAGATATAAGAATTTCGTGATCGACGCAGTCAAAAGCCTTGCTTAAATCGAGAAAAATTGCCGTAACTGGAAGCTTGTCATTAATTGCCTTAGTAACGTATTTAACCAAATCAAAGCATGCCAATTCCGCAGAGTGTCCCTTTCTAAAGCCATATTGATCTGGCTGTAAAATATCGTGTTTCCCTAAAAAATCTGTTAAACGCTCACACATTGCCCTCTCGAAGATCTTAGAGATTACCGGAA
Source organism: Choristoneura rosaceana (assembly GCA_037349165.1). Taxonomy (NCBI): domain Eukaryota; kingdom Metazoa; phylum Arthropoda; class Insecta; order Lepidoptera; family Tortricidae; genus Choristoneura; species Choristoneura rosaceana. The sequence goes on from JAZBNJ010000002.1 coordinate 3,372,923, forward strand.
CGATTGTTATAGGCCTGTAGCTGTTAGGATCATCACGATCACCTTTCTTGAATAATGGCCTAACTACTGATAGCTTCAATTGTTCAGGAAAAACACCACTCTTAAACGAGAGGTTTATTAAATGAGCCAAGGGCTGACTCAAATAACCAGCGTTTAACTTGAGGATATTTGTTGTAATACTGTCAAAACCACCGGTTTTGCAGTTGTTTAAGGACATTATTATCCTATAAACATCACCTACACTAACTGGCCTAAGGAAAATTGAAGATAAAACGCCGTCTCGTCTCTGAGCGTCTCGTTTATTTACGCCCGGAAGCAATTTAACGCTACCAGCATTCGCATCTACAATGTCAATAAAATAATTATTAAGAAAATTACAAATATCTTGCGGATTATTATATGTCATATCATTGAAATGTAATTGGTCAATGTCAGTATGGTTAATGTTAGTAGAAGTAGTAGATGATATTATGTTCCATGTCGCCTTACATTTATTTTTATTACTTGCTATGTATTTACCATTACTTATAATTTTTGATTTATTTATACATTTACGTAGGACTTTACTATATTTGCAAAATGTACCAGATAACGTATTTGATCGTCTAGAATTAAGGTATAATTTACGTTTTACGCGACATGACGTTCTTATACCCTTAGTTAACCATTTCGTTTTATTTTGCCTATTACTGACTTTAACTCTTATGAGCGGAAAACACAACTCAAAGAAAAGGCACAACAGGTCGTGAAACAGTGCAAACGCTTCGGTCAAATTGTCCGAGCCCAAGACATCTGCGAATGATAAGGCAGCGATGCATTGATTAAACTTACGGATATTGTCATTACAGTAATCCCTCCTAAGCTCGAACCAAGTTTTATATATGTTTTTATTTTTTACCGTAATTGTTAATGTCTGGGCAGTTTCGTGATCAGACAGGCCAAGTTTATGAGTTTCTGCTTTTACCTCCCTTACATTGCTCGCGATCTGGTCTATGCAAGAGTTTATTCTGGTGGGAGAATTGATGTGCATCATAAAATTAAAGTTCATAAGTGTACTCCTCAGATCTTGGGTGAACCTGTTTTCCTTCAGCACATCAATATTCCAATCACCACAGATAACAACTTTCTTTTTTTTATGTTTTAATGATATTTGAGACAGTAGTTTATTTAGTTTGAACAAGAAAAGACCGACATGTGATTTAGTATGCTCAGGTATCCTGTAGATACAAACAACCACAAGACCCAAACCAACCAACTCAATTCCACAACACTCAAAATAATAGTCTGAAGCCAAATCTGAGTCAAACAACAATGGTTTAACTTCAAGAGGTTTTCTTACCAGAATGGCAGTGCCACCTCTGCTTTTTTCTCTACAGTAAGTTGCTGCTAATTTATAGTTTTGTAAATTAATATTTCTCTCACATTTGCGCTTTACAAAAGTCTCACTTAGACAAATAACGTCAACCTCTTGATTTTTTAAATTAAACTCCTGAAGTGCTATCTGTAGTTCGTCTAGCTTGCCTAATAAGCCACCCATGTTTTGATGGAGAATTCGCAATTTGTTAACAGACGTTGTGTCACAGGTGTCACAACCCACATTACTCTTGGTTACGAAAAAGTTTTGAAGAGTCGTGAAAGGACTCATGGCCTTTATTAACATCATAATCATTGTCATAACAACCGCAATTACTATTATTTTCTTCTAATATTATGTACATAAGTCGATTAATGTCCCCAAAAACTATCCTTAATCCGGAAATATTTATGTAACCCCTTTTATAATGGAACATGTCATAATCATATGTCAAATTTCGGTTGCTATCAAGTAGGTAAGCATAATTATACTTTGAGATGTCAAAAAACAGTAGATTGTTGAATGACTCTACTCTAAAATTGTACATATTTGAATATTTACCCATGTTGAAAATAGGACAACATATAATTAAGTTTGTATGCGTTATCTTTGATAAGGTGCTCCTTGTTTCTTCGGCGCATTCTTCTTGGCAATGATGGTCTTTCCGAAAGCGCTGGTAGTTTAAAAAAAATGACGTGTAAAAGTGCCCATTGCGGCCTATTTACTGAATAAATGATTTGAATTTGAATTTGAATTTGAATTTTGAATTTTTAATATTTGACACCAAGCTACGATAATTTTGTGATTTTCGGAAATCTTCCTCACCAATAATTATGACACAAAAGTCGTCCTTAGTAAAATATTTCAATTTCACATCCAAGTTGTGCAAAAGTGATCGCAATCCGGCCCCCGGATACAGAAAATGACATATATGATAGTTATCACCCCAAATGTTCTCGGCCATCGGAAGCATTCTATTGTGTTTACTTGTATTTAATATGCATATCTTGTTAATTTTTACATCTAAATTACTTCCACAGCCGTTCCCTGACGCAAAGACATCCGATATAGGACACGCTGTACTGTTTACCTGATGTATACTTGAACTGAGGCTATTACTTTCGAGGTCAGAAACGAGCTCAGTGACCGTTCTTTGTTCAATGAATTGATCACCAGCTATTTCGCTTTGTTGATACCTGCTCATTTGATCATCTTCATTAACGTGAAGTGTTCTGCAATTGTAATTATCCGTAGACGCATTGAAATTGGATGTATGCGCGATTTTCGACTTAGAATTCCTGCGGCTCTTAGAAGTCGACAAAACAGTGTTTGATTTACAAATGTTCTTTAATGTCGATATTTTTGCTGTGTAGTCGTTTAATTTGGACAGAAGGTTTTTATTTTCCATCAGGAGATTCTCAATTTCTTGCTCAGCAATACGTAATCGATTCTGCAATTCATTTATTGTTACGTTCAATTCATTTATTTTATCTTGCAAATCCTCTCCAATTTCTGGACAACTCCTGTTTAGCTTGCTGCAGTTATTTGAAGATACTGATGACAACGAGGAATCGAGGTCTTCCTCCTCCGACAGAGCAGAGTTAGACTTTATCGGTGAAGCATGTATTTTCTTCCTCAACGTAACATTACTTATTACGGGAGCAGGCACATTTTTATTCTTGTTAGTAGAACTTTTTTTGCATATTTGGCATAACCATGACTCTTTATTCTTCTTGCTCATAATATTTCGAAAGCGCAACTCCGAAACATTGGTACAAAGAACATCGTAGGTATTATTACATTGTGCACACTTAAGAAAATGTTTTGTTTCAATTATATTTTTACAATTGAAACAGGTATTTTTGGGTATAATCGGCTTGGGCGTCATTATTTTGTCCCAATTTTATGTTCAATCAATCGCTTGTAACGAGCGGACCTTGCACAAGGTCCTACCACCTGCTACAATAACTGTTCCTACAATAACTGTTATGCGAAGCAAATTTCGGCAATAGACATTATGAAAGATGAACCAAATAATTCGTGTCCATGTTATTCGTGTCCATGGGACGACTTCCCGACGACGAGAAAACAGACAGTTTTGCGAATGGCACTAAGGAACAATACATTTCACGCATTCGTCCCATTTTTTTTCATGGAAATTGTAACAGTAAGCTTACGTGTACGTTGAATGGTCCGGTACAGTCGCCGTGTGTCGAAACTGGACAGTGGTCGTGGTCGTTAAATCTTGCTGGTCTGTTAGCCACCGTCGCTCTAGCGGCACCCATAACTGGACTGTGAATGAAGAACATTCGTATCTGTCTCAATGAGGATCTTTACAGTGCACGACTTTAACAGAAGTATCTTCGTTCTATTCTCAAACGTAGTCCCGGTCTTATTTGAAAACTAGGCAACGGAAGTAGATGAAATTTTGTAAGTATGGACTAGACTATGCCTGTGGTTTTTCAGATTTTCAAAAATGTGTAATATCAGAATTACAGGAGCTCAAAAGTCGACAAAAAAGATATCAACTTTGCACGAGAACTACAGATTATTAAAGCATTTTTTTACAAAAATAGAAAATATAATGAAAAGATCCTGATTGTAATATATCATTGATTTTTGTGCTATACTTTTCGTATAATATGAGGACAACGAAACCCAAAATTCAACTTCCCAAATCTTCTCTTTTTATTGACTGTACTTGTATTGTCACGCAATTTACATAAGTATACAAAATTTCCGGTGGAGAGCCTTGGGGGAGGCCTATGTCCAGCAGTGGACGGCTTTCGGCTGACATGATGATGATGATAATACTAAATTACAAGTCAATCCAATTTCTTTACAATTATAAAATAGGAATAGGCCTAAGATAATAGGGCAAAAAATCATTCGGCGATACGATACATAGCGTATTAAATCGTGTCGTATCCTTGCCGTGTAATATAAAACCCGTAGTAATTAGGTACCAGCAGTGTTGATCGTACGCGCAAGAGTCCGTCATCAATAACAAATTAGTTTTGTTACCATTTCAATACAATAATGCTTTTTCTTACACGCACTGAACAATAGGCGCTATTTATTAAGTGAAGCTGGCTTTTGGTGCAGTGGAGCGAACGGGCATAGAATTCTGGTGATCAGAATCGGGGCATTAATATTGTTGATATTATTTATCAATTACTTATTTCAAGGTAACATTTTTTTTAATAAACAAGTCGTTTGACTATAATTATAAACCAGAGTCACATTAACTTTCTGTCTAGTACTCTAGCTAAGTATCAGGCAGTTAAATTGAACTTATCACGTTACAACTATCCTAAAACGCACGAGTAATACCACGTCCTCGACGTTTCGACCACATTACAGTGGCCGCGGTCACTAGTAGACCACTATCACTGTAATGTGGTCGAAACGTCGAGGTAAATTACTCGTATGTATTAGTTTGTGGTATTTTGACTATGAGTTTTGCAGGTGGTAGGACCTCCTGCAAGGTCCGCCCGGATTGCTACCATCATCTTGCTCGCTAATACTGCCGTGAAGCAGCAGTGCTTGCACTGTTGTGTTTCGGCGTGGAGAGTAGGACAGCCGGTGAAATTACTGGCACTTGAGGTATCCCATCTTAGGCCTCTAGGTTGGCAACGCATCTGCAATCACCCTGGTGTTGCAGGTGTCTATGGGCGGTTGTGATCTCTTACCATCAGGAGACCCACTTGCTCGTTTGCCATCCAGTCGAATAAAAAAAAAGAGTGAAAATCACTTAAGTTTGAAACGTTATGTCACCATTTAAATAGTTCAGAAAATACAAAGTACCTATATATATATATTTATACCTATGTGTATTTATAATGAATTTTTGAGTTAATTTAAATTTGTGTTCTTTGCCCTTTTCATTGTACTTGTAGTGTCTACTCTTGTGTCTGATATCCTGTCAAACGTTCAAAGGTTAACTGGAAGAGATCCCTTTAAGGGATAAGTTTGCCTTTGTACATCTTATTATCCTGTGTTCTGTTATTATCATGTGTTTTTATCACAGAGTAGGTTTTTATGTACAATAAAGAGTTTTACAATACAATACAAAGACACTGTAGACATCGAAAGATTCATTAACATAATATAATTTAACGTTTCCATCGCCCCATTCCTGCATAAAGCAATTCACAAACAAATCAAAACTTTCAATTAAAAGCCAAGGGCTCGAAACAATTAGACTACTTTTAAACCTAACAACAGGGTTGCACTTGCGTGACAGTAAGCACTATATCAACCTGGCCATTTTTCACATACTGTCTCCTCTACCATTCCACCTACCACATAAGCAAGACCCCCGTCTACCCCTTAAAAGGCACCTTTGTATTTGAATAATGTGCTGTCTATGGAGGGAGAGGTAGACCTTTTTAAAATGGTCAAAATGTCTCCTTTAGTATTTTAACCCACCAAAAATAAGGGAGACCTTAGAAACGCTCAATTAGACTCTTAAATTCTGAACAAATGTAAGGTAGAAGGGAAGAGGGGAAGACCTATCTTAACTGGCAAGGTATAATAGTTTCAAGAGGTTATTATTAGTGTTTCTGTCGTGATTCTAGTCGTCCAAGTCATTTTGCGTAAGGCGTCGTGATCTTGTTTTGCGAAATTGCTTTGTGGGTGATATTTTACAACAATTAACATTTTAAATGCTCCATCGATCGTCTTCATTGTTGTGGGTGGTCATAACGAAGATTATCTTGGCCTGAATTGAGGCAATAGGTTCCAGGCAATTGATCTAGTTTAAGAAATAGGTTTAATGGTTTACCCGGTTTTCTGTTCGTTTTGCGTTCGGCAATTTACCTTAGTCTTTTAAACTTATCTCGACTATATTAAACATTGGTACTCCATTACAATTAATTTATTAACCTTTTTTGTACAATAAGATTTAAAATATCTTAAAAATAACTTAGCTAAACTTACCTACAAAAAAAAGACTTACATAAAATAAAGATTTAACCTAAAACAAATTGTCTAAAGAGTACCCCTTAGGCAAAGTCACGAAGATGCTGGCAGCGTTTCCTTTTTGAATAGCTAGGCTAATTCTTTGTCCGAGGAAGCTGCCAGCTCTTTGGTCACCTGTGACATCTACTAATCTTTTAGAAATTTCCTTACAAAGTTTTAAAGTAAAAAGTTTTAAATTATAAACTGTGCTACAAACTTTAAACTATTACTTCGCACACTCACGACTTTACGATGCCTACATCTATGCAATGAAACTTCTTAAGTATTACCTTAAGTATACCGCCATTTGTAATTTGGTTGCAACGTTAGTACGTATTAAGGAGTCGAACTCGTGTCGCGTAAGTGGGTAACATAGGTAACATATGTAGCATGTAAAATAGGTAGGCGGCATGTAGCCAGCACAAAGCGTTGGAATCCTAGCTACGTACGGCAGTGTTGAAAGTCACGTTAAGTAGCTCGTTTTTCTCAGTGGCAGCTTCTCTGCCTCCACGCCGTAAGACAATACTCCGGAGTAAGGTAAGCAAGTAGTGGTCACTCTTGGTAGACAATCGTGTATTTGAAACCTCGGGTAGACTTTGAGGTTTGTTTTAAACTGTAGAAAGGTGCGGTTTGCTTCTACCAAGGTCACCTCGGTAGATACTGTTGCTTGAAGCCGTCAAGTTTACATCAAATTAAATCAAAACATCACATCCAATTAAACCAACTTAATTTTTTGCTCCCAGGCCTAATTTGTAACAAAACGCCATCCTAACCTAACATAGTTTCTAAGCTTACTAACATTTTTAAGAATGAGTAGTTCTACTAGCATTTCAACTTCTAGGTACTAGTTTCCTGTTGCATATATTGAAGAAATGAGAGACCGTAAGCAAGAAATTTTCATCATCTCAGCCTATATACGTCCCACTGCTGGGCACAGGCCTCCTCTCGGAAGGAGAGGGCTTGGGCCATAGTTCCCACGCGGGCCCAGTGCGGATTGGGAACTTCACACGCACCATTGAATTGCTTCGTAGGTTTGTGCAGGTTTCCTCACAATGTTTTCCTTCACCGCAAAGCTCGTGGTAAATTGCGCACATCAATTTCGAAAAACTCAGAGGTGCGAGCCGGGATTTGAACCCACGACCCTCAGCTTGAGCGGCGATAGGTCAAACCACTAGGCCACCACGGCTCCGTCAAGAAATTTTAATGAATTGTAATTGTAGGCACAACAGATTCTTGTAAAAAAATTACATTTTACCTGACTCATTTCTTCTGTATAAGCGACAGGAAGCTGATAGTGGTTAAAACGCTCGTAGAATAACCCGGATGTATTTCTATTGGAAATTTAAGAGATTTGAATTTGAATGTAACACCTGCCTCCTACAGCCACCCAGCGTGACATCTCGGAATGTGACCATGGTGCAAACATCAACCCAGCCACCAATTAAGCAATACAAACACTCCTCACACGTACTTAATCACCTTTTTGACTATAAAAGGACATTAAAGGTGCCGATGCACTAGACAACTGTCGCATAGTTGGTCGTACGAATTTAATTATTTTAATAGTCGGCATCCTTTGAGGCAAGATGGCGGATGATCAAAGGCGCCGCGGTGAAATGTCACCACGGTTCATCAATTAACGGTTGGACGTGTTATTGATATCGGCCGGCAGTGTGGACGGATCGGAATGACCGTAACTTATTCGGTTTTGTGTGTGGGGTGAGTGGTGGGAGGTAGCGGTTGTTTGCCACGCAGAAGCATCTTTGGATGATTTTTCTTGTAGTTTTCTTGGGTTTATATCAAATAATCTTCTTGTGGCTATTACTATTAAACATGCTTAGTTATTGCAGAGAAGACGATGTGTATACATTTCTTATGGGCTCATTTGCTTTTATTTGATGTTGAAGTGTAATGTAACCAAGTATTTGTTTTATTCTACCCACCATATTTTTTTCAAGGGCACCTTTTTCAAATATTATATCTGTCACTCCGTCGGTTTTGACAAATCTGATGATATTTCATAATAATAATAATATGTTGAAAACCGTCCAGTCGTTTAGGTTACAGAGAGGACCAAAGAAATATACATACAGTCAAAATACATACGCTAGAAAATCTTAATCCTCGATTCGAGCAGTCGGGCAAAAATCGCCCCTGCAGTGATTTCTTAGAAACGTCTACGAGTTTCCCCATTCATCATTCATTCATTCATCAGCCAGAAGATGTCCACTGCTGAACAAAAGGCCTTCCCCTTAGAACGCCACAATGAACGACAACTTGCCGCTTGCATCCACTACCCGCAATTCTCACGATGTCGTCAGTCCACCTAGTGGGAGGTCTCCCAACGCTTTGTCTTCCGGTTCGCGGTAGCCACTCGAGAATTTTTCTTCCCCAACGGTTGTTTGTTCGTCGAGCGATGTGGCTCGCTCATTGCCACTTCAAATGCATATGTCAGTGACCGTAGTTCTTCGACGTATTTCCATATTTCAGATCAGTATCTACGCGATAGATCGCGCAAAGAAACTCCAAGCATGGCTCTGTCCATAGCTCGTTGCGTGACTCTGAGTGAGTTTTGTTTTTTGTTCTACATTTATATTTTAATAAGGTGAAAATATTTGTTCTTGGACCTCTGGGTTGTGGCAGAATATCAGTGTTGCACCTTTGAGCAATGTTGACCACTGAGCCAAGGCCCTTTTGCACTACTGCAGCGCACAAAAACAAATGAAATTGTTTAGTTTTAAGTTCGGACTGTTCTTTTTTTTAGTTTATGTAATTTTGATTTATGTTTGCAGTAACAAATAAACGTTATCTATCTATCTTTCCACATTGATAGCTATAAATTTGTATACCTACACCGGCTAGATACTATCCGCTTATAACTTGGACTAAATTAATAGTTTTACCTTAATATCGTGGAAACTCGACGCAGGCGGCATCTATGTTGTACCTAAATGGGCCTAACTAATTGTTGGAGGCCCGGCGATGGCCAGATACACCCATTTCACGTAATTTGATTCGAGACGTCTTAGTTTCCCGGCGTTTATTGCTTTTGAGTTAGAAACTTGTTTTTTTTTTATATTTCCAGTATTTTTTTGGATATTTATATCAGAGTTCTAAGGGGGAATCAGGAGGAGTACTCTAAACCGACGTGCATGCATGAAAAGATTGATGAATGTAGAGGAAGCGAGAGTTATATGCCAGAATTGTAGCAAGTGGAAGGATGTAGTCTCTGCCTACCTCGTTGGGAAAGAGGCGTGATTTCATGTATGTATGTATTTATATCATAATACATAAGCATCATATCTGCGTAGGACGCATGCTGTTAGACACCATGCCTTCCCCATTACACCTTTTTTTAAAAGCCCAGGTGTGGCCTATAATACGAGTAAAAAGCGAGGCACAGGCCTCCTCTCAGAATAAGAGGGCTTGGGCCATAGTTCCCACGCGGGCCCAGTGCGGATTGGGAACTTCACACGCACCATGGAATTGCTTCGCAGGTTTGTGCAGGTTTCCTCACGATGTTTTCCTTCACCGCGAAGCTCGTGGTAAATTTCAAATGTAATTCAGCATATGGATTTCGAAAAACTCACCCTCTGCTTGAGAGGCGATAGGTCAACCACTGCCATCACGGCTTCTAGGGACTAGGTCAATTGGTGTGAATTGTCCCGTGATATTTATTTATTATTTATTATTTATAAACTTTTAACAAACTAGTAATACCACGAGGAACAAGAAATTAAACCCCAATTTAACCAACATCGCACAGAAAGTTCTGATTTACGATCCCAACAAAAAATGCAAATGCAACTGTCTCAAATTAGCGTTATACCGACTCCGGAGGGCGGGTAATGTGTTTTACAGCAATTAAACATCGCATTCAACTCCTGCGCAGCCGAGTGAAAACAAAACAGAATCGCGGGGCGCGACGTCACCGCCACGGTAAACAACGCTTTGGATAGTTAAATTTATCTTTAATTAGATCTTGGGCGAAATTGTTGGAAATTAAGTCGCGTGAAATGTGGTCTTTTACTTTTGGACGAGTTTACGTAATGCGGCGCTGTGATGAAGAATCGGAGAGGGCAACGGACTCTCAGAGTTCCGTACCATACGGGAAAAACACTTTTCGCATGTTGAAGGAAAACTAAGCTTTTGGAGCTAATTTTCATTCTGACTGTACCTAGACTTTTTCGAAATTAATGTCCGAAATTACATTTGGAATTTATTTTATTTTATTTATTTATTATGAAACAAACAGTCATATACAGATATTCATTACAAGTTAACTTAGTAACATGTAGACCTATAGTTTTCAAAAAATATCTAAGGTGTATATAGACAACGAATTACGCAGCATTATAACCTGAAATTTACCACATGTTTTACGGTGAAGAAAAATATCGCGAAGAAACCTGCACAAACTTGCGAAAGGAATTCAATGGTGTGTGTGAAATTACCAATCGGCACTTGGGCCCGGCCATTGGAGCAGGCGTAGTTAACACGAACTACGGTGCAAGCCCTCTCATTCTGAGAGGAGGCTTGTGCCCAGCAGTGGGAGATAAGCTGGGTTAATGAAGTGCTTGTTACAGAAAGAATAACCCCCTTATTCATAAAACTTAACAAGCCTATGTTAACTAACAAATGCTTTGTCCCTTTCTAACAAATACAAATGTCGAAGTGACGGATAAGGACAAACGAATTTTAACGGCATTTTAACTAAAATAGGTTTGATTGTCGTTTATGAATAAGGGGGTAAGACTGTGACAGATTAACCGACTTTACTTTTTCACACTTTACATTAGTTTGGATTATATTACTAATCTATATCTATTATCTTTATTATTAGGGCTGCTATAAAAAAATACCTAACATCGAAGGCTAAGGCGGGAGCTACGCTGCGCTTCGCTCCCGCCTTAGCCTTCTGAACCTAACCTATCCGAGTCGCTTCTGCTCCGAACCGTCTTGCTCGCTCGCTTCGCTCGCTCGCACAAAACAGATTGAAGTAAATCTGAGTGATCAACGAACTTATTACTTGGTCATTCAATTAGCCCACTTGTGACCCACTAGGCTTGACCAATTAACTAGATAATAATCTGTGGGTCTAGCACGGACGCTTTCTCTTTGCTCGGTCACGTTATGTTATTATTTTTATGTGAAACGGGACAAAAATATAATGATAACTATTTGGAATGGATGAAACGAATCATAAGCATAGAGACAAAAGTAGAAACTAAAGGGCTGTTTCACCATCCATTGATTAGTGTTAACTGACGGTTAAATGACATGCCGTCTCTATTTGTTTTGTTCGAATAGACGGAGATGGCATCACATATAATGGTCAGTTAACACTAATCAATGGATGGTGTAACAGCCCCTAAATGTTAGATTATTTTGCCAACCTTCGGATAAATCCATAATATCTGTATAGAAAACTTGTATAGTTTCTATCAGACAGTGACAAACATTTTCTTGTCTCAAACTTCCCTAATGTTAGACTAACATGGTGAACGGTTGTGTGGCTCTGAAGATGAGTTCTGGTTGAGTTCGAAACAAGTCAGTGTAGTGGTGTTCTTACAATGTGGAGGTGGAGGAACTGCATGAACACGCATTTCTTGCATAAACGTAGCCATCATAAAGGCGCGGGTGAGTAAAGTAACTGTTTTGGTTGAGCTAATTTTTGGCAGACGAAGTCGCGGATGCAAACTATACTACCTATAAAGATATCTTAAATTAAATATAAACAAATGAACGAGCCGTGGTGGCCTAGTGGTATGACCTATCGCTTCTCAAGCAGAGGGTCGTGGGTTCAAACCCTGGCTCGCACCTCTTGTGTTTTTCGAAATTCATGTGCAAAATTTACCAGGAGCTTTGTGGTGAAGGAAAACATCGTGAGGAAACCTGCACAAACCTGCGAAGCAAATCAATGGTGCGTGCGTGGGAACTATGGCCCAAGCCCTCTCATTCTGAGGAGGCCTGTACCTATTGTATTTTTCACCTAAGATGAGTTCTGTGACATTTGAAAATTTTCCGAATTACGCATACTATGTTCGCAAAATATATTTTAAAAATAATTTCTATTTTGATTAAAATTAATGAAAAAAATTTAAAACTGTTATTATTAAAATATATAGCAATACCAGTGTCTGTTAAATAGCCTCCATTGAATACGATACAAAAATATTTATTTTTTTATATGACGCAATGTGTGAAACGGAACAGAGTAGTGACGTGACACGACATTATCGGCAATTGCAGCGGTTCATTATTCGATAACAGTGAACTTAGATATTTTACATTTTTAAACAAAACTAGCAAAATTTTATAAACGCGGCTATTTGCGACGCGGCCGCAACCATCTTGTGCCTCTTGTGGCCAGTACTTGTCAGTATCATTGTCAGTAAGTACGAGTACGTCTGCCGTGTATACGAGTTGAGTTTCCGTTGCATTTTCTTTGCATTGTATTTGTTATTGTTCATTTCTATTATTATTGTTGTTGACTTTTGTTACTGTTTCTCGTTAAGTTTGTTGTTATTTTTTAGGCAAAATGCTGAAACAGTCCAAAAAAGAGTGTTTTGAACTCCCAGAGTCGGGAGTTCGTAATTCGTTTGAGGGATTATTTCGAGCGAGAACGAGAGAGTGGCCCGGTGGGCGGAAAACTGGAAAATAAATATATATTTTTTAATAAAATGCAACTTTTTCAAAAATAAGTACTAATAACTCTTAGAAAAATCTATGGTTCACTCGATCAATGATACATCTCTAAAACTGTCAAACTCGAAACGTCACAGAACTCATCATAGGTGAAAAATAATATAGCAGTGGTACGTATATAGGCTGGGATGATGATGATGAAATAAACGAGCAAAGATTATTGTGCTAGTCCAGAGACATTGACGAAGTAAAAAATACTGCAGGGCTACTACGAAACTCGAAACTCGAAGTTCGTATCTTATCTTCTCTTTTGCTCTCGTATTAAACAGTATAAGTGTCAGAGGGATCGCAAGACACGAACTTCGGGTTTCGAGTTTCGTAGTAGCCCTGCTGACCTCGGAACGTTAAGACGCAATGTGTGTTTGTCACTTAAGTAGTTTTTGTCAGAATTGTTTAAAAATGGGTCCCACTAATATTTTAAAAGAGTTCAATTAAAATACATTTGGTACCCTTTTGAACATTAACAATTAAAAAAAAACGATCAGAAAAGGGTAAAGTGTCAATGTCATTCTTAATGGTTTGTATACTTTTTGCCCGACTGAGAAAAAGGAGAGCTATTTAATAAAATTAATTACACTACAATTAAACTTGACTTGCCGTGTGAGCCTCGACTGTGTCCTCACCTTATTCTCATGTAATTTGTTATATTAGCTTCTTAAGGCGGTTCGTCACGTTAGCTCATGGTAAAAGTCCCGTTAGATGGCGTTGAAATCAGGATGTGTAATTTTTAGAATATCCGTTGAATACTAATGGTTGTGTTTATTATTTGCGAAGACTATTTAATACAGCCGATTTTTTGAGACTACAGTCGAACGGAAATAGTGTGCCAATTCCAAGATTACAAGTTACAAGTTACAGCCTTATACGGACACTAGGAGCTCACGCACACATGCAAATAGACAGCGCCAACTAGTGGAAAATTATTGCAACTCTGTTCTAGGCTTTCGGAAGGCTTTCGGCGTAAGCTACTACAAAATATTCATTTTTTTTCAGGTCACGAATTTTTGTATCAACTGTACTGTTTCAGTACAGTTCAGTACTGTAGTGTTTTATATGCAACGATATAGAATTAGATGAATCATGATAGAGTCCCATGAATCTAGTCTTATATGATTTTTGGCTTTTGAAGTTGGAGACTGCGTCGAGTGTGTTTTTTTTTAATGATATTGTGCTCAAGTTGATAACCACATACCTACGATGCTCTCGTGACATAATTTGATAACCATGCATTCCATGCGCGTGTTACTCCTATCATTTCGAAAATTGGAGACGAAGTCTTTCCGTGTTTCATTCCACCTACCAGTCTTGAAAGGCACTCTTGATTGCAGTTATCTTTCAAGTTGAAGGTCGCGATAATTATTTGTATTGTATACCTAAGTACAGAAATGGTAATTCTGGAAATGAAGAACACAAGGCCGTAATACCTACTCTATAAGTATGTCAACTACCCTGATGCGTAAACATGGGCGTAGCTATCCCCGTATCTGCCGTACATATCAATTATTCAGGGCCCTTCAGGCTATGAGAATTGCAAAATTTTTGGAAAAAGTGGCAGATAGATAATTATGATGAAAAAAAATTATTTTAATTTTATGCCATCTATCCATCCATTCCAGCCTATAAACGTCCAACCGCATACGACACCGGCCTCCTCTCAGAACAAAAGGGCTTGGGCCATAAGTCAATTGTTTCACAGGTTTGTGCGGGGTTCCTCACGATGTTTTCCTTCACTGCAAACTCGTGGCAAATTCAATTTAATTCCGCGCATGAATTTCGAAAAACTCAGAAGGGCGAGTCGGGGTTTGAACCCACGACCCTCAGCTTGAGAATCGATAGGTCAAACCACTAGGCCACAACGGCTTTCTAATTATTAATTATATATTTTTTCTTTTGTAAGAAATCTTTAATTCATAAGGGGGCCCTTATGAATTTTTATACGGGGCCCCGCCAAGGCACGCTAGGCCACTGTGCGTAAAACAGTGCATGTGTTAGTGTTACTCAGTGCGACAAAGAAGGCTGGAAAGGAAGCAGCCTCGTTGAAGCTATCGGTATGTATATAAAGAATCTTGGAATTTTATTTATACCTACGTTGATAACACAATCATCATCATCATTATCGTGGCCTGGTTGTTTATGAAATTCGCATAATTATAAATGTGAAAGTGTGTTTTGTGTGTATGTTTGTCCGTCTTGCGCGTCACGGCAAATCGACGTGATTTTTGGCATAAATATAGTTTATAGACCCGAGAGTGACATAGGCTATTTTTTATCCTGAAAAAATGCACAGCTCCCTAGGGAACAGGCGTGCGATAACCGAATTCTTAGTATGTTGTGAATTTCCAGGTGGGAACTTTATTGTGCTAGCTGCTCGAGGAAGACTGGAATCCGTTTATAAAAAAATGTTGCATTACGTTTGAGTTATACTTATTAGCGATTAGATTACGCTTGAATTCTAAGTACCTACATTCTTTGTTAGATCCGAAGCAGTTTGTTTTGGAGTTTTCAACGGTGAATTCAGAATTTTACTTCCTATATTTTTTGTTTTTCTCCTAAGCAAATCGAATCTCGGTTTTGAACGGTATGCCCAGTATTTCAACCAACTAGTACATATACTTACACAAGATACTTACCTATTCACCCAATTGACGACTTGACGAGGACCGGAGTCTTTCAGTGCTCACCCTACACGCCTATGAGCAAAATTCCTATACTTGATGCAGGTGGTAGGACCATATGCAAGGTCCGCCCGGATCGCTACTACCATTGCTCGCTAATCCTGCCGTGAAGCAGTAGTGCCGCACTGTCGTGTTTCGGCGTGGAGAATAACACAGCCGGTGAAATTACTGGCACTTGAGGTATCCCATCTTAGGCCTCTAGGTTGGCAACGCATCTGCAATACCCCTGGTGTTGCAATGTTTATGAACGGTGGTGATCTCTTACCATCAAGAAACTCGCTGGCATATTTGCCACCCAGTCGAATTAAAAAACCGATTGCGGCTTAGTTCCCCCCCCCCCCTCCCGAACCGTGGTCCAAAACTACTATGTCCAACTGATTGTACCACGGAAACGTAACTCTACTCATGGTCTAATCGGTTGTACCATGTGGAAGCAAGTTAACTCATAGTCCAACCGGTTGGACCACGGAGAAGTAAAATCAGTAGTCCAATTCTGGAAAGTATATTTATCCATGGTCCAACTGAGTGAGTTCGGACTGTTGGTTCCATAGTAATGAAAGTAGGTACCTATTCTGATACACATGACCCAAGGTAATTTTACTTCCCCAAGGTCCAAACGGTTCAACATAGCAGTTTTTTATTATGTCCGTTGGACAATATCCTTCAATTGTATCACGGGTCACAGCAATAAGTTGCAGAAAAAAAGTATTTTGACAATGAGGGCTATCGTTTTTTCTCTCACTAGATGGCGCTACTGTTGCATGAGGTTTTTAAGTCTGTTATAACGGCCGTGAAAACAAAGTTTAGACTAAAATCATATTTAATTCATCGTAAAACAGTAATACACACATATCGAGCAACCACAGTATTGCATAATCCCGTTTTGTTCGGAAAAAATTGAGGACAAATGTTTTCGAAAGACAAAAATGCCGCAAATTACAAACGTTCATTGCCCCTTATCGCATAATTGCCATAATTAATTTCAGATAATGCAAAATATTCACAAAATTATTCTAATTATAAATAAACCCGCGTAGCTCACCCAAAAACTATGAGATTTGACATTTCGTTGACCTCACGCTACACAAGCGCCTCTAGCGGAAAATTCATTCGCGATAGCCCCCATTGAACCATGGGTAAGGTTAGGTTCTCGTAGTACAACCAGGTAGGTCGCGAGGGATTTTTTCCTTTGTACACTGTACTTACTGTAGCTATAGCCATGCAGCGATTTTCGAGGTATATGACGAATAAAATAGAGAGGTGCCCTTTATTGCTCTTGTCTACAATACCACATTTTTCAAAATACTTCATTAGTTTCATTACCTATTCATTAAAATTCCCACTATACCTGATGTCCAAAATAAGACATTCCACCAAAAACATCACTTTCTTGTGTAATCTTCGATTTTGTAATGTAGTGCATGGTATTTTAGGCACGAGCGCCCTCCATCTGGTATAGCTTGGATTTTTCGAAATAGGTGCAAGGTCGTACTCCTACTATAGTCTCCTACTGATAAACACGAAGACAATGGGCATTGTACTGATTCTCCTACTAGTAGGAGCGTGAATACCATTATGTCCTGATTTTCCTACTGAAAACCGGACACATAGAATAATATCATTTAGTCTAAAAAAGTTAACACAGCCGGTCTAAGAAGCAATCGGTCATGCAGCCTATCAGTATATCTAACGCAAAAGTATTCTGAGATGTAATATTTAGCAATATGCGAAATAAAATTATGAACAGATGGAGATGACCATGAAATAGGTTTCATATTCTAAGAGTATGTAACCAATGTAGTTGATCACTTGTGTTTGCAATCATCCCACATAATGATGACGTTTGTAAAGAAATTGTAAATTTTCAAAACCAGCACACTACACTGACACGTTTAGAACTCGACCAGATCTCATCTTTAGAGCAACACAAAAGTTCACTATACTACCAGATGTTACAAATAGTAAAAGATATACTTATTATTAAAAAGGTCGCGGGTGAGCAAAGTAGGTAATTGTTTCAGATCACCTATACAAAAATATTGGTTACCTAATGATTCGCCGACTATTTTTAGGCAGATTATTGATTGGCAGACAACGTTTTGCCGAGTAACGATACGCCGATGAATTTGTACGCAGATGTATCGTTTCGCAGACTAACGTTTCGCAACTCAACCTTTAGCAGACTATTTACTTGGCATATGACTCAGTAAGCCGAACTATTCACAGAAATTCGTTTAGCCTATTAATCAATACACATTTTGCACATTTGGTCGAACAACTTTTCGCTTTTGTAACGGTTGAACTATTATTCAGTGCGCATATCAACTTTTCGCATCTTTTCGTTTCGCACGTAGTATGGGTATGGCATTCAATACCGCGAATATGTGTGGATTACACTATGGCCCCATTGGTATTTTTACACGCTGTGCTGACCGCGCACTCTTTATGATTTTCTTATGTACTCTCAAAAGTTTTAAACGTATAACACAAGTAATAAACTTATTTCTGACTATCATTTGTATTTATTTTATATTGGAGTCTAAACAAGCCAAGTCGCGATGCTAGCTAGCAGTTCGGTTTTTGCACTTCGCCGGCCGCTACCGCGGCACGCTCGCTTCGCTCGCTCGGCTCGTGCGTTGTTGGTCGCAATTCTACCTAACGCTCCTCCTCGCTAACGCTCGTAGTGTCACCTAACTACTTTTTGATAACTGCTAATATATAATAGTCAACTCAGCAAAATCATACCTGTCGTTTGGCCGAAAAATCGACTGAACATTAAATCTACTTATCAATATGAATGCCATGTGATAACTCTGCTTATCGTGCTTCGTCGAACAGTTGTTCGGTTAGCTGAAACAATTTTGAAACAAGCAATCTACTAAACGTTAATCTGCTTATTGCTGTTCTTCCTACCGACTACTCGGCGAAACGAATAATAGGTGTAACGAAATTATACCAAACGTTGCATGGCCAAAAGAAAAATCTGCCAATAGTTGTCTGCGAAATGAAAATCTGCGTAATTAAACTCGGCGATCATAAGCGTTGAAGCTGTCTAGATGCTGATAAATATCTGAACTTGATTATTATATTTAGTGTCATCATGTAAATGCGTGTTCCGATATTTTTTAATGTTTAGACAGCTCCGCTACGTGTCGTAGCGTTAATACGAATATATCACAAAATTAAATAAATAAGTATCACGAAATAGAAGTTTACAAATCACGTAAACCATGTCTTGAACATAACTAAATGAATAAAACAAAGATAATTATAATTTTTTTAATAACAGTGAGACTATTCTATAACGTCCCAAAAATACCCTTACCTGCTCACCCATAAAGTACAGGCAGCATCTAAAATATATTATCTGTATAGCGTAGTCACAATACAAGCCATAGGCAGTAGTTTGACTCAGTCGTATTCTTGAAATTTATACCTACGGCTGCACGGAGCGCTAGGGTTGGCGACTACAAAAAGTAAAACAGAAGCTACGCACATGCTTAGCCGAACTCACTGTAAATTATGAATTAGGGACAAACAACAAAACGAAATAAATTTATAAAAGCTAAGGGGCTGTTTCACCACCCGTTGGTTAATTTTAACTGACGGAAAAATGTGATACCGTCTCTGTTTATTCGAACAAAACAAACAAAGACGGCACATTTATCCATCAGTTAAAATTAATCAATGGGTGGTGAAACAGCCCTAAGTCTATTTGTTTAGATAGGTAGGTACTTAACAAAATGTAAACAATTAAAGTATGTTTTAAACTAAATACGTTTTTAAAAATGTGAATCATTAGTTCAATTTCAAGTCTATTCGGATTTTATATGAAATTTTATATGAAAATTTTGATAGAAGATTTAATTCTATCAAAACATAATATTTAATAACAGTAGATTTATTAATAAGAAAAAAATATATATTTACGATTACCTACATGTTGTTTTTAGTGATTAAACGTCAATTTTTGTGACAACCTGTATACAGGAATAGACAGACAAATTCCTCAATAGAATCCAGGAGACCTTATAAAATCAAAAAAAAATTTAAAGTAATAAATATTCAAATCATATTATACTTCGAACAATTGACATCTTACTGACGTCACGCCCAAACTGAAAGAGACATATATATTATTTGACAATATGGTACTGTATTCGATGATTGTCATTATTTGAAATAAGAATGGTAGCTTTACTCAATCTGTAAAGGTATTTAGTATTTATGTAGCTAGAGCTTGTTGAGTCTTCGGCTCCATGACACTACCAGGGCTCAGTTGCATAATAAATAAGTAAGAGAACTAGTAAATTTGAGTACAAAATAAGACTATTATGAGTATCTTGTACTTTGTTATGTACGTACTTGCCTCAGAATAATTTGCAGGTGGTAGACCCTTGTGCAAGGTCCGCCCGGATTGCTACCACCATCTTGCTCGCTAATCCTGCCGTGAAACAGCAGCGCTTGCACTGTTGTGTTTCGGCATAGAGAGTAAGACAGCCGGTGAAATTACTGGCACATGAGGCATCCCATCTTAGGCCTCTAGGTTGGCAACGCAACTACAATACCCCTGGTGTTGCAAATTTTTATGGGCGGTGGTGATCTCTTACCACCAGGAGACTCACTTGCACGTTTTCCTTCCAGTCGAATAAAAAAAAAAAGAAAAGAATAGTACATTACTGCATGTTCCGGCCGAGGCTTGTATAACACGACATGGAAAAAAATTAAAAAAACAAGACATCAAGCTGGCGGGACGCTAATCTGGTCGCCCTGTTGTAAGCGCGTGTGTCGCGCTGACTGCTGGCGCGGCGGGTGCTGGCGGGACGCTAGTCCGGTCGCCCTGTGGTGTGGCTGCTGGCGCGGCGGGTGCGGGGCGGGTGCTGGCGGGACGCTAGTCCGGTCGCCCCGTGGTGTGGCTGCTGGCGTGGCGGGTGCAGGGCGGGTGCTGGCGGGACGCTAGTCCGGTCGCCCTGTGGTGTGGCTGCTGGCGCGGCGGCTGCAGGGCGAGTGGTGCTAGTGGCGCAGGTCGTGTCGCAGAGCGCGCGTTGAAACAAAAGCCGGTCGCATTGCCGGCCAACGGCTTGCAAAGAAAAAGTGACCGCGCGCAGGCAGGCGAGCCCCAGCGCCTGCATCGCGATACTTCTCAGCCTATTATTTGTAACACAACGTCAATCTTTCATGTCATGTTTGAGAAAAATAATTTGGAGTCCATTATGAATCTGTAAAGTTACATATATTTAGTGAGCAAAAACCGTAAAAGGAAAGACAAACGAAGGAACAAAATATGAAACACATTTATAATTTGAAGTTTATTTTTTATTCCATCCATTTAGATAAGTCAACTCACTGACGCGTAGCAGGGATTTTATCAAATCGCTAAACAAATGTGGTGAAATGGAAAAACCGGCCATCTGCGAGTTTGACTCACGCACGAAGGGTGCCCGCGCCATCTAAAACATTCATTAGACTATTTCTCAAAAAGTTGTGTATTTTTCAGTTGTCCATTTATTTAAAAAATAGGTATAATATATTTCCTGACGCTATTTCAACAAAAAAAAAATACTGTTTTTAAACATATACAAAATCTTGTGGTAAAAGTGATAAAAAGTCAGATAATCTTTGTTGTTGGATCCAATAGAAAATTTTGACGTAGTTACAAAATTACGAGTTTTTCTTCATATTAGATTTCGTGACGTTTTCGTTTTTAGTGGGATAATAGGCTGGCATAATGATTATGTGAAATTACTTATGTGTGGCAATAAGAGTGTGGCGATGAGTTTCCGAAAGTCGAATTTTACTGCAAGCTATTTTTCCATTCGCAAAATTTCCCAATCTAATATTTTCCTGATAGTCTTTTTTTCCGAATGTAGATTTTTTCAGAAGCTATTTTTCCATTCGCTAAATTTCTCAGTGTCGAGTTTTAGAGCCGTTTTAGAGCCATCCGGCACCCGAGCAGCACCACCACGACTTTCGGCGTCCACTCGTTGTCTACAGGTGGTCCACGGGTGGCCGCCGCGTTGAAAATGAGTAGACCTCATGGTCATCGAGTGAACATCGCGTGGTCAACGAGTGGACGTCGCGTGGTCAACGAGTGGACGTCGCTCGGTCTACGAATTTCCAAGTAGGCTATTATGAAATGAAGGTGGGGGTTGGGGTGCACTGCGCCGACCGCGCCCGGTTCACAAGAGGCAAGCGAACGAGCAGCGAGCTATGGGCTCCTACACGAACCCGCAATGTAATGCGATGCGTCGCATCGCAGGAACTAACGATGCGAATTGCTGCTATACGATTTAGTGCGGCAAAGCGTTAATGCAGGTCACCATACCTGATATATATAATATCGCAGGAATTCACAGGATTGCACGATGCGAATCAGATCAGAAGTTTTTGCGATGCGTCCTGCCAGCTCCCAGACTTTTGCAATGCGATGCGAATTCAGAGTTGTGTGGGAGCCCTATCACCCGCACACTAGCACCCGCGCGTGGACACCTCACGAGCAAGGCGATCCGGTTGATGTAATGAGCTCTTGCCCATACGAATCCAAGGAATACTAACTAGCGGTGGTGATCGGGTGCCGGGTGGGTCTTAATGAGCTTTGACTTTTATTGGCTTATCCTTTGCACGAAACTTTCATGGGTAGACAGTACTTTACTTTTTAGTGAGGACCTGCCATATGATTAAATGTCTCGGTTGTACAGATCTGTTGACTCACGAAGGCACGCCCCTCCACATGACAGCTAATTATCAATGTGCCCGAGTAAACCTCGTACTTACACGTTGTCTTAGTCTTATAGTGTGCGTGACTGACTATAGACTTGCGTTGCGACTGAGGACACGTTCGAGCTACGCACACATACAATTTCACAGATTTTCTAAAATTTACCCTCCTGGTAAAAACTAACAGAAAAAAAACTTAAATTTTGGGAATGGAAAAATCGCTTGCAGTAAAATTCGTTTATTTTTCGGAAAATCAGCCCTCCGGGAAAAAACTAACAGAAAAATAAAAATTGGGAAATTTTGCGAATGGAAAAATCACTCGCAGTAAAATTCGATTTTCGGAAAATCATCGCCACACTCGGCAAAAAGAAGCAAAGCATCTTACCTTCTAAGTGATCCACTGAAGTCCAGCTAGTTGACTTTTAGTGAAAATTTGTGTAATTCCTGAAATTAGTCAGTTTTTTAAATTGGAAATGACTGCAGAGTCGGTTACATACACTAGTTATATAATCTCTATCTGAACTCAAATTAAGTATACACACTGTGTAAAATAAACCACATTGAAGAGTCCCTGTGAATTCGAGTCATTTACATGTCAAATTGCGTCCCTCTTCTTTGAAATCTAACAAGCAGCGTCTTTGTGAAACATAAGGTCTTTGCGTAGGTACGCAAAATATAGACAGACATAATACGAGAATTAGGTATAATAATATAAGTCTGCTAAAAATTTCTTTCAGCTTTGTTGTTATGCAGGTATGAAACTCTCTTTGTAAAATCTACACTGTCTTTTATCCATAACTAGCTGTTCATTATCATCGTCCTCATCAACTTCATCATCATCTCATCATCATCATAAACATCCCACCATCATCATCACCATAATCCATCATCATCGTCATCATCATCTAAAATTTTACATCATCATCATCACCATCATCCATCATCATCGTCATCAACATCATCATCATAAACATCACATCATTATCGTCTTCATCATCATTAACATCAGATCATCGTCATCATTATCATCTCATCATCATCATAAACTACATCATCATCATCATCATCATCATCATCTCATCATCATAAGAACCGCATCTCTATCATCATCATCATTATCATCGTCGTCATCATCATAATCTCATCATCTATAATCCCATCATCATCATCGTTATCTTATCTCATTATCATTATATCATCATCATCTCATCATCATCATAAACATCACATCATCATTGTCATCTTCATCATCATCTCATCATTATCATTAACATCAGATCATCATCATCATTATCACATCATCATAATAAATTTTACATCATCATCATCATATACTTTACTTCATCTTCATATTCATCATCGTTGTAATCATCTTCATCATCATAATCATATCATTATCATTATCATAATCAGCTCATTATCATCATCATCAGCCATCATCATCGTCGTCCTATACATCATAATCATCATCAACTCATCATCATAAGAATCGTATCTTCATCATCATCATCATTATCATCGTCGTCATCATCATAATTTTATCATCATCATCATTATCGTTATTTTATCTTATTATCATTATATCATCATCATATTCATCATCATCTCATCATCATCATAAACTGATGTGATCATCATCATCATCTTCATCATCATCTCATCACTATCATTAACATCAGATCATCATCATCATTATCACCTCATCATCATCATAAATTATACATCATCATCATCGTCGTTGTTATCATCATCATCATTTTCATCTTATCTTATCAACATCATCTCATTATCATCACCCATCATTATCGTTGTTGAGATCGTTGTCGTCGTTATCATCATCATTATCACATTACCATGACCGTCAATATCGTCTTCCGTCATCGTCATCATCATCGTTGTTGTCATCATCATCATCTCATTATCATCACCCATCTACATCGTCGTAGTGATCGTTGTCGTCATCATTACCATCGTCATCATCATCATCTCATCATCATCATTTCTGTATTGTACTTTTTTAATAAAAAACTTTTTGCTTACTATAGTTCTTGTTGACTGTCATCCAAATTAGTACATTTTTGTACCAAATTTCAAGTCGATGCCATTTATCGTTGAGGTTTTCTTTTTACTTTTTAGAGGGTCGCATATTCACACCGACCAAAGTACTGATCAAGACGAATCAAACGAGCACGAACTCGATGCGGTTGCGTCATTTAATTACCTACCAGATTCCTATGGTCA
Organism: Choristoneura rosaceana; assembly: GCA_037349165.1. Lineage (NCBI taxonomy): Eukaryota > Metazoa > Arthropoda > Insecta > Lepidoptera > Tortricidae > Choristoneura > Choristoneura rosaceana. Next base: position 3,397,580 of record JAZBNJ010000002.1, read on the forward strand.
CCTTCTAGCTCCGTCATCAGACCCTGGTTACCATCGAGCACTAAAGTACCTACTCGTCAAGCCAAATCAAAGGACCCCAAACTAGATGTTTACGAGATGATTACGGACTCCCTGTGGCTACCTTCCAGCTTCATCATCAGATCGACTTCATGTTATACTTAATGCATTGTCATCCGATTTACACATGCATGCAAAATTTCAGCTCAATCGGAAATCGGCAATTTAATCAAATTTAACTTGCAAATTCTTGGTAAAAATTAAAAAAAGCTTTTTTTCTGACTATACTTTTTGTTAACAGTTGTCACAAACTATATTTGTGTACCTACCAAATTTCAAGTCGATGCCATTAACCGTTGAAGAGTTCCGTCCTGCGGAGACGATCCTGGTTGGACTACCAGCATGTCACTACCAGATTATTGCATTGTCACATTGCATATTTATTCCAAATTTCAAGTCAATCTGACTACTGGAAGTTGGTCAAATTATACTTGCAAGAGTTGACTACAGACAGACAGACAGTCAGACAACGGGACAGGTGGATCTAAATAAAAGCTTGTAATAAAAATACACACATCTGAAAATCCAATAGTTGCATCCAAATGTTGGAAAGTGGTACTAAACACAGGTTAGGTTTAACAAATACCTATAATATAAATTGGCATGACCAGTAAACCATTATTATACCACTAGTTTTTACCCGCGGCTTCGCACGCGTAAACTAATCGGTCTGGTAGTGGTTGAAATATCCCGTGTGAGTGTAGGGATAAAAAGTAGCGTATGTGTTATTCCAGACGTGCAGCTACCTACATACCAAATTTCATGACTTTTAGCCCAGCGGTTATTATTTCAAAATTTTATTCCTATCCCGTGGGAATATCGGAGTAAAAAATAGCCTATGTGTTTTTCCAGAGGTTCAGCTACCTACACACCAAATTTCATGGCTCTAAGCCCAGTGGTTATTACTTCGAGATTTTATCCTTTGATATCCCGTGGGAATTTCGGGTCAAAAAGTCGCTTATGTATTATTTCAGACGTGCAGCTCCCTACATACCAAATTTCATGACTCTAAGCCCAGCGGTTATTATTTCGAAATTTTATCCCTATCCCGTAAGAATATTAGGATAAAAAGTAGCTTTCGTGTTATTCCAGAGGTCCAGCTACCTACATACTAAATTTTATGGCTCTAAGCCCAGCGGTTGTTATTTCGAGATCTTATCCCTGGTTATCCCGTGGGAATTACGGGTCAAAAAGTCACCTATGTGTTATTCCATACGTCCAACTACCTACGTACCAAATTTAATGACTCTAAGCCCAGAGGTTCTTATTTCGAGATTTAAGTAGCCTATGTTTTATTCCAGATGTCCAACTTTCTACATACCAATTTTCATCCAAATCCGTCTTGCCGTTTTAGCGTGAAGGAGTTACAAACATACTTACTCACTCACAAACTTTCACATTTATAATATTAGTAGGAAGTAGGATAGTAGGATTACCTCCACACCACCAGTACACCACCACCACCACACCACAACCACCACCACCAGTAAACCAATACTGGTACAATAATAAATCTTACAATGCGTAAGTACACTTTTAGTAAAAAAATCACTCAATTTTATAGCATTAAAAATGTGTTGCGACTATACCTGTGTCCGACTTCTCAGAAGGATTATTGTTGTTTTAGCGATTTATATATTTCGTCCAGACAACAAACTTGTTTCTTTTTTAGAAAACTATGTCCATTAGAGGACAATTTACTAGTGTCTAGTAGGGTTTGCCGTTGTATGCTAAAAAGAAATCTAGAAAACATCGCAGCGCGATTCTCTACATTAAAATTATTGAAGACTATAATAAACTTAAAAATTACTGACAAAAATAAATTTTCAGTGGTGACCTCGAAAGTCTCGATGACAATTCCATGACAAAATATTTTTAATTTTATCTAACCAGCCAGTACCACATTCTAAGTTTCTTTAAAACCTCTTTCATTGAGCCTATTTTGTTATAATTGCTAGACAAATTTTACAACCGCTATAATCTACTTGTATCAACGAAACGTGACTTTATAGAGGCTATTATGAACAATACGACTTTTAAAATAAATACTAAAAACTGAATAAAATTTATATTTAAGGGGGGCTCCCATACAACGAACGTGATTTTTTTTGCCGTTTTTTGTTTGATATTAATAACGGCAACAGGTAGAAGCTTGAAATATTCACACTCTAAAAAAGTCTCGTGTGAATAATAACAGCGTGAAACCCTTCGTACGCGAGTCCGACTCGCACTTGGCTGTTTTTTTTGTGATAGGATACCAAGGAATGCTAAAAAATATATTTAGTTAGGTTAGGTACCTACATGACGGCGACATGGCGCTAGCGTCTACGCAAAATGTATATAAAATATTTAGTTCCATTTTACAACACGTGTGATATTTTGCCAGAGAACTAGGAAAGTTTTGCTAAGTTCAGGACTGCCAATGAAAGTAAATAAGTCTAGGCTAGGTATTTTATCCTAACATCCAGTTTTTACTTACAGCCAATCCATTCAAATTTTGACCCGCCAAGTGACATTCTAACAAATAAATTAGACTATGTTTTCTTTGATAAATACAGCAATTATTTTACAAGCTTTTTATTAATTAATTATAAGCATAGAACATTCTTGAAGGTATTTAGGTTGTTCAAGCAAGTTTTCATTTAGTAGAAGCCTTACTGTAACTACGGTAGTACCTACTATTGGTTATTCTGTGATATAACTACATACTTGCTGGCTGTACGAATGGGCTCGCTCGACCGGGTAGTGTACTAACCTCCCACTCAATACCGGCGTGAAATAGTAGTTTTGCCCAACTCCCCTCCCCAATTTTCCTCCCCCCGTCCTGCTCCCTTTAACCTCCCTCACTCCACCCATTTAGGCCGGCAACGCACCCGCATTCCTAATAATGCTGTAGGTGTCCATAGGCAGCGTTGATCACTTACCATTAAGTGACCCGCATGCTCGTTTACCAGCTATTTGATTAAAAAAAATCGAGATTGATGACCCCAAGAAAAAACATTACTTTGTTTTGTTTGACCTGACTTAAAAATACTGCATTTCACGATTAATCGCACTTTATCGAAGTGCCATTACTTATTCTTTGTAAATAAACATAAAAAAGTAAAAAATAAAATGGAAAAAGAATCATTATGCGTCATTGAGATTCGAACTCCTACTCTTAATACCTGCTTCTAAGTATTGGTACCATTGAGCCAAACTCACGGTCACGTGACCACCCGAAATAGTCAATACCTTTTTACACCAGATTATATTTGACATTAGCTACTCACACAACAGTAAAATGGATCAAAATTTACTGCATCATACTGAAATTTAGGTATGATAGATCCTTTCCATTTTGTGATTTGCGAACGTAATATGCCCTTAATTAACTATTCTCAAAAAATCGCGTCGAAATAACGTCTGTGGAAGAAATATTGAAGCTGCAAAGTTTGTATGGAAGAGCAACCACCTTAAGTGAAAAAAAGGTCTTACGTAATATACGTCTACCTACGTACTACGTATAGAACGAAGCAGAGAGTAAGACCATTTACACTGCCAATGACATTACTTTATTGATATACTAGCTTTTGCTTTAAATTAAGAATGTTTTGAGATTGGCTCTATTGCTAAAAGTTATTTTCCATTCTACACAAAAAATAAGGAAAAGGTTTTCAATTTTTTTTTTAATGGTACCTAAGTAACTACCTAATCAAAATTTTTCATCATCATTAATTTAAGAGCTTAGCTCTTGTCGGTGGAGTAATCGCCACTCTTTTCGGTGGAGTAATCGCCACTCTTTTCGGTTCTCTGCCAGCGTTTTCAGGTCCTGATACGACACGACATTGACTTTTTTCTTGGCTTGATCTATAAATGACCGTGAAACTTTTTATGAACGTGAAAACAATGAAATCAACTAAGTGTTCATCAATCCAAACCTCAGCATGGGCCCTAACAGTTTACATTACCCAAACAATGTATCTGACTAGTCTCCCGGGGACATATATAAACAATGTCCAAATGACAAAATTCATCCGCGTAAAAATACCGAATATCTACAACCCAACCAAATCAAAACGCTCCAAATTAATACCAGGTACGAACGAACTGACGACTTTTCAATTCAGCGGCGTAAAAATATTAGTATTACCCTACTGAAATGAAAAGTTATGTGGTTTTACCCGATTTGATGAAGATGGTAGGTTTTTGATTTCGGCAGGGTAAAGGCCACCCGGGCGTGAGAGACGTATTTGTTTACTTTAGTTTTTACAGCGGCCACGACAGTAACCAGAGCAAGGGGCTAATAATAGAGGTTTTAACCTTACCACGTGGGGTCATTGACGCTGTAAGTGGGATAGTGTATTGTTTTTAGTATTTGAAATATGTGGGATAAATATCCGGTGTATGAAGCGCGAGCCAAGTTTTAGATTGTTTGTGACACTTATAGGCATCTAATTATATGAGAACACTAGGTTTTGCTCATGACTTCGCTCGCGCATAATTAGTTTGTAAGTAGTTTAAAACTTTTTTGATGCCACAGGAACCATACATTATTTCGGGATAAAAAGTAGCTTTTATGTTAATCCGGAGTAAAAAAATATATATATCATGGGACACTTGACACCTATTGACCTAGTCCCAAACTAAGCACAGCTTGTACTCGTACAGTGGGGGTAGGAAAACCTTCGTCAGTTATTAAATTGATTCCTTTACGAAGTCATATACTCTTAGTACGTTTTGAAACCAAACTACTAAGTAGACAAGTGCATATCAAATTATACTTACTTGGCATAACAACAAGGATCAAAATAGTATACACCTCTGACATATGTCTAGTTTCATATCAATACAAAACCTTTTTAATTAACAACTACGTAAAAGTTTCAATCAAATTATGTTCTATTTAATTGTCAATGTTTGTCACTGCCAAGGTTTAGTTTTAGGGTTGCTATGGTCACCTGATTATGTTTAGCAGGTTGACAGGTTGACGCAGTCTGTCCTACTCAATCGGTAAAGCAGATGAGCGCTCATACTGAGCAAAGGAAAATAGATGTTAAGGTGACGAACCTTTTTTTACTCCGACTGTACTATGGATACTAGGCAAGGGATAAACATACTTATATAGATAAGTACATACTTAAATACATATTAAACATCCAAGACCTGAGAATAAACATTCGTATCATTCTTACAAATATCTGCCTCGGCAGGGAATTAAACCCGGGACCTCAAGCTTCGTAGTCAGGTTCTCTAACCACTAGGCCATCCGGGCGTCTCGTAGTCAGGTTCTCTAGATATAAGAATCTGATAAAAAGGTGTATAGAATAATTGAACAATTTTAATTGGTTGTATGCCATTTTGGGTAAATAATGAACTGTTAACTGATAAATTAAGACCTTTTGTGAGATTACTTTAAGCAATAAAAGATTTATGATTTATGACCGAGCCGAGAATTCCCAATTCTGTGATTTTTGAAGTTATTGCAATAAAAAGCTTTAACTTCATTGAAAAATTGTACTCCACATAGTACATTCGGCAGATATTCTTACTATAGATTTGTACTTTACGAAGTACGCGAGGACTTAGGAGAATACTAAGAAATTAGTCGTGACTAAACGTAAATACCAGTAAATAAAAACAAGGAAACCTCGCTCATACAAATATTCAATACTGTTTGTAAAACGTCAGCTCTCGCGGAATGATGAATGAGTTTCCAAAACCACATAACCGTGCTAACGGAGAAACTTTGAACTATCCTTTGTTAATACAAAATAGTACTACAAACGTTGATAGTGGCGCCTCGGTAATTTGTTTAAAATAAGTTTGTAAAATCGTTCCGAAGTTGTTTTTGAAAAAGACCTACTTGTCGACGGTAATCAATTCAATTTGAAGCTTCGCGTTTCAGCGTAAAGTCTAAATTGGCTGTTTTAGAAAATTGGAAATAGGACCTTTTGGAAGTTAGACTTGTTTATACCGGACACGTTTCTAAACGTTACACGTCAGAAAGTTTAGGGTGTAATTACTATAATTGCTGATGTGTAAAACTATTTAGTGATACATCGTTTGAGTGTAGATTTGTCTTCGGATGAATCTGGGGTCATTTGTATCTGTCACGACTTTCTAGCAGGTTCAATTATTGACTTAACAAATTCCGACATCGTAAGAGTTGCGAGCAACTGGTGGGTGCAAGTGTCGAGTTGACGTTAATTGTGGCATTCTAAGGGTGAGGTCTTTGTTCAGCAGTGGACGTCTTCCGGCTGATAATGCTGATGACGAAAACAGGTGAAAAGAACGTCCTCCCATATGGGTTCTGAGTTCTCTTTTAAAGAACGGAACCTTACAAAATCAAATCACTGGCTCATTTTTTCGTAAACAGTCTAAATTCGAATTACAAATTTAAATGGCCTACACAGCCTTCATCGTCATCAGCCTATGTTCGTCCACCGCTGGACATAGACCTCTCCCATGGCACGCCACTGAGCACGATCCTCGGCCACTCTCATCCAGCTCTTGCCAGCCATCTTGCGAAGATCATCGCTCCACCTTGTCTGAGGGCGTCCTACGCTACGTTTGCCGATCCATGGTCTCCATTCAAGAACTTGTCTACCCCAACGGTTATCGGTTTTTCGGGTTATACACCACGCACCCTTATAGTGGCTAAATATGTGCTTTGTTATTCTTGTCAACACAGCGGATTGTGTGACTCTATTTGTTGACCTTATTATTTAAAACACATTTCGACCATCAACAGATGCAGAATTTAACGATGGGATCTTGGGCTATAAGACAATTCCATTCACCCGTTCATTCCGAACTGTCATTCCCGGTAAACTCATTCGCGACGGGGCGGCGCGGTGTGCATGAATTACGCGAATTCCCAATAAAGTGAGACGTGTCCGCTGAAAACTCGCGTGTGGTCACCGGACGTCGCGAATGTAGAGCACTTGGTGACAATGTATTGAACTTGTGTTGGGATTTTTCACAAAATATTTTAAAGTAAGAGAATCGGTAGAAGAACTAGCTGGCTTAGGTTCGTATACCTAGTGCCATCCACGTAAATGCGTGTTTTTTTTAATACATTGGAAGGCAAACGAGCAAGTGGGTCTCCTGGTGGTAAGAGATCACCACCGCCCATAAACATCTGCAACACCAGGGGTATTGCAGATGCGTTACCAACCTAGAGGCCTAAGTTGGAATACCTCAAGTGCCAGTAATTTCACCGGCTGTCTTACTCTCCGCGCCGAAACAGAACAGTGCAAGCACTGCTGCTTCACGGCAGGATTAGCGAGCAAGATGGTGGTAGCAATCCGGGCGGACCTTGCACAAGGTCCTCCCACCTGCGAAATTAGCTTTCGTCAAAATTAGCCAAATGCCATTGTAAAGAGAACCACGGCACGCGTCATCGTGAATGACTCTACCTATTAAACTTAACGTAAAACGGGAAAGTGGTTTTCCGAAGTATGTATACAAATTTCACTATAAACTCGGAAAATCGGAAAGTTCACTATCTCAGTAATTTATAAAAACTGACAACCCGACTAGGTCGGTACAATAAAAAACTTTAAATAAAAATTAAAAAGGAAAATCAAGTTTAGTAGCTTAAGAATCTGTCTAATTATATCATGTGATAACTTAAAGTTCAACAGTCGGGACCAGCTCAAAAATTCCAAATTATCGGTGCCGACTGTCGTGGTCTTATTATAGGTAGTGCGACGAGAGTTGAAGTGAATGATTACAGACACAAGCCACATAAAGAACTGATTGCATAAAAGGAGAATGAATGAAATGAATGAGTGAATGTCAAAATCCTGCTGTCATTACATGACATGTTTTTGTGTGTGTGTGGACCTCAACTCCGGTGGCACTACATATACCTATGATGATGGTACGTTACACGATATCGTAGTAAAATGATGCTTAAATTTGTATTTGACGCTACGAGGGTCAAACTGAAAGTTCTTAGAAAATCAAAAACTGAGCAAACTAGCAAGTTATTAGTTTTATTATATCTTTTCAAAATAGTGTCCATTCACATCAATACACCGCTGCATCCAATGGAACCACTGAGAAAAGCACTTAGCCCAGTCGTTCTTAGGGGTCTCTTCGACGGCCTTTTGAAACGCACCCACTGCTTCCTCGGTGTTCATAAAAAGTTTTCCTCGAAGTTTTTATTTTATTTTCGGGAATAAATAAAAATCGCAAGGTGCGAGGTCGGGGCTATACGGCGGGTGACCCAGTAATTCCACGTTTGACGTCTCTAAATAGTCGATCGTTCGCCTGGCGGTGTGCGACGAGGCGTTGTCGTGGTGAAGAAGGATCCTACTTCGAGGTCGCTTCTCCCGAACTTTTTCCAATACAAGTGGCAAACAATTGTTAGTGTACCACTCTGCAGTAACTGTTTTTTGATCCTCTAAAGCAATTGTCGCATAGTGACCTGTCCTTCCGAAGAACGAGGCCACCATCTTTTTTCCCACGCTTCGACCTCTCTTCACTTTAGTTGGCAACTCCTCGAAAGGAAACACCCATTGAGCAGACTGTCTCTTGGTTTCTGGATCATAACAGTAAACCCAGCTTTCGTCACCCGTAAGTATGTCGAAAACAGAATTTGAGTCACCTCCGTTAAATCTTTCAATCATTTCACGGCACCAATCAACCCGACGGAGTTTTTGGGCCTCGGTCAAATTATGAGGTATCCACCTCGCACAAAGCTTCCTGACCGCTAAATGTTCATGGAGGATTTTATGCACTTGACTCATACCGATGCCTAAGCTTGTCCGAATCTGCTGATACGTCACGCTTTTGTCAGTCTCTATCATACGCTGCACAACACTGATGTTATTTTCAGTCGTCGCCGTAGAAGGCCGTCCCTCACGCAGATCGTCGGTGAGATTAGTGCGACCACGTTTAAACTCATTAAACCAGTTGTAAACGGTCGCACGAGATGGAGCTTCATCATGAAAGGCCAATCGAAGTCTATCATAGCTTTCTTGTTGACTTAAATGACATCGAAAGTCATAAAAAATCATTGCACGAAAATTTTCGCGAGTAAATTCATGTTGACGTGACAGAGACAATTTTCAATTTGCCGCCAAATCGTAAAACTAATGACAAATGAATGAAATACATACTCAATAATATTGGCAAAGAGTTCCATTTTCAAAATTTAAACTTACTTTTTTATTATATTGTTTACAAGTGGCCAGTTCTAAAAACTTTCAGTGTCGCCCTCGTATCAATACTAGAAAAGCTGGTTTAATGGTTTGAGTATGTATCACATATTTAGTTTTTAGCAAAACTAAATCACTTGCTCGTTTGCCTTCCAGTCGAATAAAGTTTTTTTACAATTTTTGGAGGAATTGTGAATTTTGGAACTAAATTTCACTCACTGCGTACAATGCAGGTAAATGAAGACAATGGACAATTTATTTCGAACAATATTGAACACGATTAGAAAACTTTTTCAGAATTAGACCGTAACTGATCTATTATGGTGCTAACAAGTACGTTTGTATTACTAACTCTCTATTTCGTAATTTCCTAATAGAAGACAGTTAATATTGCTGATAAAGTTGTGCTCTAATCCTTCAGTAGAGACGTAAAAGGCTAGCAGTAGGAATTCTCATTCGTTTTGATCCCGTGCAGTGTCTTCAAGGTTCCACCTAGCCTGCCACTTAAACACTTAAAAATTAAATAAATGAACTTGTAAGATAGGAAGAGTTACTCATTAATAGAGACCGGATAATATGCATTTGCATATTTGCATATGCATTTGCATATTTAAGCCATTTTCAGCGCTAATAGCATATTCTTCCTAAGATCTAGTGATGATGCATATTATCGCTATAATTTACAGTATTTTAAATGATTTTGAATGATCGAAGACATAATCTTACCACTGGACATTTAGAACAATACTTGATTGTTAATTTTTACAAAAATATTAAATAATGTAACATGATACTTCTTCTTAATTGTCAAATGTCAAATTTTTTTTCACCATGATACTGTATCGATTATCGTCTATCAATGGATAGTTTACTAATGTATGCTGATTTTGTAATAAAAAATCTAAAACTTAATAGTTTTTTTATTTTATTAAAAAACAATAAATTATAAAGATACATACTTAATAAAATAAAACTTAAAACAAGTATTTACTAACAAATAAACTTAAATCTAAAGGAATAATATTTACAAAACAAAAAAAAAATTGTCATTTAATGTTGCATATTCTGTCAGTTTTCGTGCATATTTCAAGCATTTTTCATGCATATTTGCATGCATATTTCAAGCTTTTTATGTTGCATATAATCCGGTCTCTACTCATTAATATTGATACCATAGTAACCCTACAGGGATTTTTAAAGTGAAGTAGGTAGCCGTGTGTTAAGGCCATCAACGCTTTGGGGAGTAGGCTGAATAAAGTACGAGATTTTAAGATCTATCTATGTAATATAAAATAAATAATTTACGAGTTAAAATAAGTACTGAAACTAAAAAATATATAAATGTTTTTTTAAATACCTACGTTACGTAACGTTGGTAAGTTAAAATTTTCAAGTAGGGAGGTAGTAAGTTTTCAAATTTCTGTAAATTGTTTTAGCGATTTTTATAATTTTCTTGATAAGTACTGGATGTAGTCTTCCAGTTTTTGACAATAAACGCTAAGAAAAACACAAAAATAAAATTAACATGGAAACAATAAACAGTCTGTGATTAACCAAGTATTGAATAATTTTAATCAATTTTAACAATTCAACAGAATAGCAAAAAGCAAAATAGTTGTCACATGATAATTAATAATTCAGTAAAAAACGATTCAGAATCAAGAGTTTCGTTGTTGAAACTCTTGCAGTACGATCACGACATTTCAATTTAACCAATTAATTCAATTATTTACGCAGGCACAGCCACGGATAAACACTAGCAGTAAGCAAAAAAAAAACAATAAAATGTTTGAACCACACCCTAATTCCTCGATAATGCTATTAACAGAGTTAAAAACCCATGTTAAATGTCAAATTACGCGCTCCGGAACGGAACGGCTGTAATTGACAGCTAATCTAAAATGTCACTGAGACACTAAACAGAAACAGCTTGCATAACTTTTCGTGTGGTCTCCTTCATTCCCGGTTAATTAGATAAAGACAAACAGTGATGCAGCGCGACAAAAACTGTCGGGACAAAAAAGGTTAAAAGAAGATCTGTATTTAATTAGTTACATACTCGTATTAAATTCTGATAAAGGTGAATTTAAATATCTCGATACTTATGCCTGACGCTTTTTTAGGATTCACTTCAAAAATAGTTACAAGCTGAACTCTATTAATGACTCTACATTGTCTGTCTGTCTGACTATGACCACACTCAGTAAATTTTCAAAGCATATTTTTATGGCATAGTATTTTGATATACCTATGACCTTTACAGTCCCTCATTCAGTGCAAAAGCCCGAATTGGCAATTGTTATTTTATTTTTATTTTTTTTAATACAAGTGTCATTGACTGTTTCCCCGTTGACGGGTACGTCAAAGAACATCATCAATTCATCATTGTCACCATTGAAGGTACTTATGGCTGACTGAAATTTGACTGTCATTCAATCTGCATTATATTCATGCTAAAAATGTGATTTACAAAGATTACTCACAGACATGGAGACAGGTGAAATTAAAAAAAAAAGTTTGTTTCTGATTAGAGTAGGACCAGCGAGTTTTGGCAGCAATTCATAACGGAAAATAAAACTGTACTAATGTTCAAATTATCATAAAACGTTCTGGCTTGTCCACGGGCACTTGAAGGAGCTAATTCGCTTGGCTATGTCGGTGACCCTCGTTCTTCTACGTACCTTCTCATTTCTGATTCGATCCCGTAGAGAAACCCCGAGCAAAGCTCTCTCCATTGCTTTGTGTAGTGGTGGGTTGTCATTCGTTCACATAAAACGCATAAACAGTTGTGTAAGACGCGTAAGCAATTCTGAGCCAGTTAGGTATATAGTGAAACACGCCGTCCGTGGCCGGTGGCCGAAAAGTTCTCTAGCGGAGTGGAGCCCTCACATTGGCAAGCGCAGCGTAGGACGTCCACTAACAAGATGGACGGATGATGGTTAAAGTCTCGGGTTCACGGAGAATGCAGGCCGCTTCCAACCGAAGCAACTGGATGTCTATAGGGGTGGCCTGTGTCCAACAGCGGACGTCCTATGCCTGATATGATGATGATGATAAAATCCTACACGTTAGCGATAGAAACCAACAGGAAAACATTTTTAAACACAAATACCAGTCCAGACGCTAAATCAATAGATAGATGTAAAAAGTGTAGCAATCCGCCATTGTCCAGACTTGTCATTAAATCTAAATTGGTGGCAGTTAACGGCGCGTTTACAGCGGGACACATGTTCTGTCACCGCGCGGGGAATGGCTGAAAAGGCACGTTTACATTACACGAGTTGTTGTTTATAATTTGTTACCAGTCTCCAAAGTCAAAGTCAAAATCTCTTTATTCAATTTAGGCTATAATAAGAACTTATGAACGTCAAAAATCTACCACCTGTTCGGAAAAAACCTCTGTTGAGAAGAATCCGGCAAGAATTTCAACGAGGTTCCAAGAGGAAAGGCGGAATAGTTTTGAATCAAGCGTTACTTTGCAGAGGTCCAATAACCATGCAAAAATTGCCTCACTAAGTAATCCCTCGCTACACCTATATGACTATGTGTGTTAGTTAGTGTGACAGTAACAGTTATATATTTTTTTGCAAACCGATTTTCCTTCCATGTATATATAATATTCCCCACGTTTCTAGGAGGATCTTCTGCAACTTCTGCTATTGCAATCTTATTAACTAATACTGCCACGAACCATTATTATTTTACATTTCTTTCTTTTTTATTGTCAACATATTATAGAACAAAAGGGAATTGCAAAATTTCAAAATTATCTGAACTATACTTACAAAAGACTGACGTGTGTGATTGTCAGTCAGCGCACAGCTTATACCACTATTGCTTGAGACTTGAACTTTTACAGACATCATTTTTGAGGATTCCTAATATTACAAACCACTCAACCAATTGAACTGAAATTTGATATCCGAAGATATTTTGAGATCTTGGGTAGGAGTAAGAGCATGGGATAGTTATCATCTTAAAAAAAAACATAGTTCCCGCGGGATAGGGAGTCAAAGCGAACAAAATCTAAATCCTAATGAACGAAGCTTTATTAATATTATACGAACACGGCATCCTGCACTCCCCCTTACCCGATCCCTAACACCGACTTGTCCCGCTGCCAACTATCTCGATCTGTCATCCGACTCATTTGTTTACTAATTGGTCGACACGTCGGCATTAATGGATTTTGTCAATGAACGCTGTCCCAAACGCCTCGTTTGATGTTTATTCCATGTTTACTTTGTGAAAGACAAATTGGTTAGAGGCGTTAATATCCTTTGCTTTTTATTTGGGGGTTTGATAGTTCGATTACTTACTGAAAAGTGAAAGATTTCGAATTTGAAAGTCACGGATGTTCTGCCAATCACCCATTGGATTTATTTCTGTCATTAGAACATGATTTGTTTTAACAGAAAGAGGACTTTTCTTACATTCATTGTGGTTTTAATTCGGAATTTTTGACTATACATTCGAACCAAGACATTCCTCGTTGCGGAATGCCTAAGAACCTAAGTACCCACCCACATTTTTGGGAAACAAGTGTAGATTAATCATACTTTGAGGTAAAATAATAATGAGTCTGGCTGCCTACGACTTCGTCTACAGAGAATTTGTTTAAGTACCGCTATCCCGCGAAAGTGTGCAATTTTTGGAATAAAAAAATATCTTATGTCCTTCCTAGGAATTCACCCATCTAAATCGACTCGGCGATTTGAGCTTATTTTTTCAACTGTTTTAAGAAGTAATACTCCAAGTTGGTCTTCTCTCGAATTATTCAGGTACATTTCATCAAAGGTGGCAGCGGTTTGTTTAAATGTCCAGCGTCTATTTCGAACGTCGTCATCCAGTGACATATGCGCCCGCGCAGTCTAAACAAACCTGTCCTCAATCGTGTTCTGGGAAACTTTTACACTTTTAACTTTTACTTTTTTCCTGGAGACACTTTGCTTTTTAGTATCGGGTGGCACGTGGAAATAGTTTAATGTAAACAGTTGAACAATTGATGTTCAATCGTGTTTGAGACAAGGGACAAGTAACGTGCATGTTGAAACAAAATAGTTAAAATAGATGAAACAGTCGCCGTTGGATGTGGGGTTGACGAAAACAGAGAAAGAAAGGATTTATTTTTATAGCTTTAGTTTACTGAATAGTCTAACTGTGAAGCTTAAAAACTTTTGTTTGGCCGTATTAAAACAACTTACGATATTCAGGATAGGTTAGATTTTAATTATAGCTTTGATCATAACCAAAAATGGTGTATAATATCCATCAGATTCCCTGTAATCGATGACGTCTCTGGCAGCACAGTTAGACGAGAATTGACGAGATGTATCATCAAACGTGGCAACTGTACCATCGTTAAGTTGAGAATGTGTGTTATTAATAAATGATATTAGCTCTATATAAAAAGTTCCGCTTGGAGTTTCTATCAACATACATAAAGGTCTACGAGTTAACTTGTTTATATTATTACTTGTATGTGACAGATAAACTTGGCAAATTTGATATTAAGCCTGTTTGCAGTAAAACAGCGAATTTATCAAATGAAAAGGACAAATATAACTTTAAATTCAGCCGCAATTTTAATTACAAATTTATTTGGAAAGCATTCAAAAAGATTCCAAATTATTTTTACTCGGCAAGTAATAAACCAATCTGTAACAGAGCTCGTACATCCGCCTCTCGCGGTTCGCATTCCTAGGAGTCACCTAAATATTTTAAAAGCCATCAATAACCAAGAAACCATTTGTACTACAAGACGTATTTGTTTCCACATCGCGTTCCACGGATATAATTAGAGGTGCAAGTGTTAAGCATCCTTCCTCGATACGGCTCGCTTGTTTGTACGAGCGGTGGCGTCCCGACGACGTCGCCGGCGCCGCCTGTTCGATTTACACCATCCATCTTCGACACAGTACCATTTCCAGCACCAACATCTTCTAATACAAACTCCTGATCTATCAAACATAAAGTTCCAACTCGATTACCACTTTACCCGCCTGTAAGACCTTTGTTTCTAGAGTAATTTCAAAGACACGATCAGGAAATTAGACTTTGTTTACGTTACGTCAGAAGACATACTCCTTTGTTCCATTTGACGTACCGTCACAGATGGCGGGTCCCAAATGGGCCGGAGACGCCTCTGTCGCCTACGCACATAGCACATGTTGACACGAGGAAGCCGCCGGCGGAAGAAACCGCATTTAGGACGCTCGAGACGTAAATCGTGGCTGAGTGACAAGTAAAACTTTATAGCGCTATAAATTAGTAAATGTATAACCGTACAAAAATAGTACGGCTATTGGCATTGATGTTGATACCTAGTTGTAAACGGTGAGCTGTCGCAGGCGGCGTGATGGGAGCGTGGAGAGCTGTTCTTTCAGGCGAATAAAAATGACAAAGACATGAAACATTCTCCATCTAAAACTATAATCTCAAGAGAATCTTTATTGCCCTTCAGATTTGATCAATCTATAAAGTAGGTGGTAAGCTATTACTTATAGGCTAGCAAATTTAAGTAACAAACTGATTTTAGTAGCAAGTGTTTGAGGATTACCGAAAATGATCAGCCAAATAAGGTGGTCTATCCATTTTTAAACAAGTTACTTTCAAATGGATATGTCGCTAGAGTCGAACTATAAGTTGACAGACACGTCTATTGGCATTATTGTTTTATGACATGCAAACGTTTATCAACTTTAGGGTGATAGACCACATATTTGGCTGAGGGTACAACAAAATAATCTACCTAATAAAACAACTTTGCGTCTGATCTGAATAAATCTGATCTGATAAGAAAAATAAAAATTAAAAAAATATCTTAAACTGAAAACTTACTAATAAGGTCATAAGACAATAAAGAACGGTTGACATTTGATTGGACATTATTTGCAAAATTTTGTTCGCAGGGAATTGGAAGGTTCTGCAGTGCTCAGTAGTCTTCACAAAACACAGTACAATACAACACACGTAATAAGCAGTTTTATTTACGTTTTTACGACAAATATTAAAATACAGAATAAAAAAGTCGTAAGTGACTATTCTGAATACTTACGTCCTTTTCTCTCGTTTATATTAATATTCATGACCAGTGTTGAGCGATCCTAATTCAGCGCTGTCGTAAAAGAGACATTTTATGCGTCGTGTTTTGTTATAGTTTGCATGAATCAGATTTAGAGTGTAGTGTTGATCTATTCTTGTAACAAGATGTCGTTTTAGTGTATACCTTTTTACGTCCGAAGCCAAATTTAAGTGTAATATCAATATTAAATCTTTTTGTGTTAAAATTTACTTAAGTGATTCACAATTACTATGGGGTTAGCAAAAATAATTTTCAAACTCAAATAATACTAGCAAGGTGGGTAATTTCCACGTATCTAATTCTTGAGTGAATGTGTTTCTTTCGGTAAAATCTATAATAACGAATTTCTCAAACTTCAGACCCAAGTTTATCGATTTATCATGTCGAGAACCTTATTCCCTGAAAGTTTACCAAATCGTTTTCAAGAATCGCATCAAATATGAGCACTGTTCGTTTAATGGTATTTTAGGGAAATTTCTAATAGGTACGTACTGAAATAGTCAAAACATCTAGACAATGCATCAAATTCCTTTTAATACCGTAAGTAAACTAGAAGGTGAAACCCAACTGGGGCGATTGCCGCTTATCGTTATGTGTGTCGTTGCTTAACTAAATATTCATAATTATTATGAATTGTAAGTTTCATGTGAAGTGTGTAGCGCTTTTCGCAGTCGGTCCTCGCTTTAAAACAAGAAGATATTCTGGTTAATATCATAACGCATTTTACACCGAGCCAATACCCTTGAAAGCTTTGAAAAACTCAGCGTATAATGTCAAACTCGTCCAAAAATAAATGTTATTTGAAACACAAACATTCTGACTTTCATTATTCATGAAAAGAACAGGCGACGGTGGCAAAAATAAAAAAAAACACAGAGCCCTAATTTCAGTTACGACTTTCCGTCTTTTATTGTTGTTTAGCTTGTCTGTGACAGCGCTCGTTCCGTTTTATAGCGTGATTAACTTTTTGTCAAAGCAACGTTTTGTTTAACGCCTGACAAACGCCGACGTTTCAACCTGTTTAAACCCGCCATTACTCTATTTTCATAATCCAATTTTGATACATTCCGTCTCTAATGTCATAACATCCATTATAATGTTCTTATGACGTGCCTAATGTTACACATGTTTCTATCAAAAATCGTGTGAAAAACATATAAAAGCTGGTCGTAAAATGTCTTCTACTAAAAGACACAAATAATATATGACAAACTTGTTATTTGCTTTTATTCAAAGTGTAAATTCTCGCATTCTATGCCTTATGCCATTGATCAATAGGCGAGGAGTAACAGATGCAGCTGTAAAATGTTTATTTTCCTGAAGTCTGGTATTTATTAGAAGATAAATAGGCTGTCGTCGAATGTCTTTGCGAGATCGTAACATATACAAAGTGACGGACGACGGTTTGAAATATATCTGGAACCTTCAAGTGTGAAGATACACATGAACGAAACGGAACCAAGACGTAAGATGCTAATGTTAAGAGAACAAAATAATGATTTCTATCGAATGCAGTGTCAATGAAACTTTTAATCTATCAGCATTAAATTGATAACTTAATAGCTCTAGTATACGAGTAGGCATCTACTTATACACACATAATAGAAAGGTGCGTATCTGTTCAGATTTATTGACATTTTTGATGTTCTAGAGTCTAGACCACGGACTGTTTTTAAGTTATTGATTACTTAAGACATTCATGGGCATATTGAGTTAATGAATTACTATATTTACAATGCTTACCTTGCTGCTTTGCGACCACGTGTGCAAGACAGCTATGCCAGTGCAAATATTTTATAGAATACAGAAAACCCACTAGCCTTTTAGGAAATTCAATTTGTGACGGCGGACTTTTCAGTAACTTAAAAATATGTCTATAAATTAATATAATTGGTTTCAGGAAATAAGGTGGCAAACAAGCATGTGAGTCACCTAATGGGAATAAATGAGCACTTATACTAATGGACAGATCAGAAGAGAAGAAGCGTTGCTAACCGAGAAGGCTGAGACAGAATGCCTCATAGGTCAATAATTTCAGCAAGTGTGTTACTATCCCCATTGTAACACAATAACGCAAGCGATGCAGCTTACTGGCAGCATTAGCGAGTAAGATGGAGGCAGCGATACAGACGGACCTTGCACAGAGTATCCACACGTAGCACCAAAACTAATGTCTTAAGAAAACTGCTTAAAAACGTGTAAAAAGTGTTTTAATGTGAATTTTCTTTATTTTATGTACTTTTAAACAGTCTATTAACTTTTTCTATAATTTTATGATCCGTTAAAATCGCCCCGTCTACAGGAATGGCTTTAAGCCGTTTTAGTTGTTTACTCACTTCATCAAAGAACTCGCCACACACGATGTATGTAGTTTAAATTGTACTGTATGTTGTGGTAGTTGACCACTAGAATTGTTAAACTTGATTTAAGCGAAAGAATTGTTTTGATGGTTAAGTTTAATCCTTACTTTTGGAAACATTTTTTAATTATGTGGGTGCTTGGTTTGTTTAAGTTGTATTCATAGGTTTTTATTTATCACACCTTTACTTTGAAACCCCATGTTTCAAAAGGAAAAGTTTTATGTTTAGGATATTTTCGTTCTTTGCATGTTTTTTTTCTCGAGAGCGCGCAATACAAGCTATCGTCATTCTAAAATAACCAATGTCGCTAACAACTCGCTCGTACTTTTAAGCTTTTGCAGATTTCATGTGCAAACATTGAAAAATTACTATGCGCTTTGTAAAGCTCATAGTAATTTTTCAATGCTCGCACTGTAGTGCGGTGAAATATGTGAGAAAACTTGTACACACTTGTAGAACAACTCAATGATGTGTGAAGCTCCCAATCCATACTGAACCCGCGTGGAACTAACGCCTAAGCACTCAAGACGTAATACGGGGTGGCTCATTTAGATCGTTCAGTACCTATGGGAAACTCTGAAAATATAAGACTTACGAAGATCTGTTCTTAAGAACCATGTACTTGATTTTAATAAGAAGAAAAACTCTTCTGGCTGATTATGGTGACGAATCTTCCTTAGAAATAACCCTGTTCCACAATACAAAAAAGGAGCAGTATACCGTCTTCATCCGCTACCGCGTACCACTTAGGTACCGCTGGAAGGACAGTGTCCAAGCGGATCAGCGACGCCTTGAAGTCGACGACTGGCAAGAGGCTGCGCACGATCGGGGCAGATGACATGCTCTCGTTTCGGAGGCCAAGACCCTCTTTGGGTCATTGTGCCAATTTAGTTAGTTAGTTAGTTTATACCGTCTTCATACAAATGGCCGGCACGCGAGTTGTACCTACGCGCCACGAATTCTCAGTATACTTCAGCAACCATCAGTCGCGAGTGCTCCGCGGTAGAGTACGGACTCACGCTAATTTATTAAGTACCTTAATTATGTCACAAGCTTGATATGTTACCTGGGTTCGATTTCCAGCGCTGGATTCTTACTTGGTTTTTCTGTGTAGATATGTTTAAAGTAACAAAATTTGGAGTTAAAATAAAAATACAAAAAAGCTCCAAATACCAATCTTTATAATATAGTAAAATCGTAGATACATCAATAGATATTGAAGTTATTTATCAGAATGCGAATTTTTTATACTTTTAAATTCAACAATAAAACTTTTTGCATATCCTAGAAGAGGCGCATATACTTCTCTGTAGCTAATTTGTAGGTTACAAATATACGTAGTGATGAAGCCAAATAAAACTGTTTAGAACATAATACGTTTTGTGGTTTATTAAAATATCGTTAATGCATTTTTTGAAACACTACTTAGTCCATCTTTTCTCCTAATCCTTTTCCTACAATAAATTACATGTGACATTATCAAATCAAATACATAACTGAAGAGTGGATTCGATTTGTAACATTCGAACATGGCGGATGTAGACAATATCTAATTTTGCTATTTCTGTTTCTAGCTAGTTAAAGTATAATTTTGATAGTGTTTTATGCGGCGATTAACCTTAACAGTGAACAGTGATCACAAAATTCTTGATCTCGTGTCTGAAATTTTTAACGCGCAAGTTGTTTCCACGTGGTTTCTGGAATTTTACTATCAAGTTGTAAAAACTGCAATCACCGAACGTCCCTCTCAAAGAGAGTAATTTGACATTGGCGAAATTGTCCTATTAATTAGGACAGAAAGCCACATTTAAAAAAAGAAGAACTGAAGAGTGACAGTTAGTAGAGTAGGCAGCCCTATCGCACGTTTGTGCCGGCGTAGGTCATTGTATCAAGGACGCTGCCGAGATGGAATACTGCTCCTTTTTTACACTGTGCCTGTTCACTAACAAGCAACCGCGACCAAAATAGTTTTACTGTCATATTCTATTCGTATCATAAGCAATATGCTGGATTGATCAGTTCTTCAGTTTTATGGGACCACCCAAACGTCAATTGCCGCGGTCGTTAATATACAACAAGCGGGAGAATTCGGTCGACTCATGTATGTGCGTGCGTCGTTTTACTTCCGCGTAGGTACTATTTAGTCATCATAACCATTATGAACATACATTTACCTAGTCAGTGAATTTTGGGTTATGAATTAAGTTTCAACACAATTATTGGGATCGTCAGAATCCCTACTTAATATTATAAATGTGAAAGTAACTCTGTCTGTCTGTCTGTTACGCTTTCACGTCGAAACCACGGAACCGATTTTGATGAAATTTGGTATATAGGTAGTTTGAACCCCAAGGATCAACATAGAATACCTTTTATTCCGGTAGAGGGCGCCACCGCGCGATAACCTAGATTCGCGCTGACGAAGTCGCGGGCATAAGCTAGTACATAATAATATTATGTAGAATAACGTTTTACTATCGTAATTTTCTTGAGTTCTTGAGTAGAGAGCACGGATCGGCAAACGTAGCGTAGGAAGTCCTCAGACTCGGTGGTGCGATGATCTTCGCAGGGTGGCTGGCAAGAGCTGGATGAGAGTGGCCGAGGATCGTGCTCGGTGGCGTGCCATGGGAGAGGCCTATGTCCAGCAGTGGACGAACATAGGCTGATGATGATCGTAATTTTGTCGGAAAAGTTTTCATTTATCTTGCTTTTTAGGGTTCTCTCTGTACCCAAAGGATAAAAACGGAAATCCTATTACCAAGACTTCGCTATCCTTCCGTCTGTCCGTATAGGTCCGTTTGTCACCAGGCTGTATCTCATGAACCGTGATAGTTAGACAGTTGAAATTTTCACAGATTATGTGTAACTGGCGCCTTTATAATACTAAATACTAAAAACAGAATAAAATAAATATTAATATTGTATAGCATACAGTGTCCTGTCTGGCCAATATCTTTTAGACAAAATGAAAAAAATTAGCAATGATTCTGCAAACTCTAATCACACTTTTATCTTTATTTCTGTGTATTCTCTCCTTTTATTTAGTACTAGCTTTTGCCCGCGGCTTCGCCCGCGTACAATTCGGTTATCGCGCGCTGTTCGGCAACTGTACATTTTTTCGGGATAAAATGTAGCCTATGTCACTATCTGGCCCATAAACTATCTCTATGCCAAAAATCACGTCAATTCGTTGCTCCATTTTGACGTAAAAGACGGACAAACATACACACGAACACACACTTATATTAGTAGGTATAGATTATTATTTGACAGGTTCACCCGTTATCTGTCATAATTTGAACAGGCATCCACGTGTTACGAGTAAGTGGGGGTCAACGACCGGTCTAATTTTGTCTGTCTTAATGCAATATCGAGCTATTTCTGATGTGAACGATTGTACGATCTAGTGAAGTGCATTGATCGGTTTATGGGTACCTATTTTGATTTAAAGAAGAAGCGTCTTATTATTAGACCGTGATATGGCATTTAATATTCATCCGAGTTACCTATATCAGAAGGAAACATCAAATCTGTTAGTTTGTTAACCTACCTACTGAATAAATTAATTTGCTCAAAAACTAACGATGGTATGCTAATACTTAATTGGTTGCCAAGTAAAGTGGAATAAATTTCTTTATATCTAAAATTATGCTTTTGTTTTAAAATAAAGTAATTCGTCCAACTGAAGAGTATTTAAAATAAATAATTTAATTATCCCACGGTTCCATTGACCTTAAAACTTAATATTGATTTTAGTAGGTATTATAAATTACAATTTTAGTTCTTTTACTCACCTGCTAAATGTGTTTAGGTACTTTTTCTTATTGTCATAGGTTTTATTTTTATTAATTGGTTTTATTGGCAATGGAGCAATTTATTTCGTTAGACTGACCCGAGAAAAAATATAGCTTTTAAAACATGAAAGCGTTAGACCAGCGGTTCCTAACCTTTTTCACCCGCGGACCCCCAAGGAAATCAAGTATAATGCCAAGGACCCCTGAGTTAAATCATGCAATTTTCAGACGATATTATTTTTGTTAATGCTCTATGTAAGATAGATGCGTATGGGACCGCGGACCCCCAGACATATGCTCGCGGACCCCCAGGGGTCCGCGGACCACAGGTTGGGAAACAATGCGTTAGACCATAACGCCGGCATAATATACACTATCTCGCATGACATTCTTTTATTAGATATTATGGTGTAGTTAGTTGTTATGGTTTCGATGTGTATTCATTATATAACCTTTTTAATACTTTGACTCAAAGTAACATTTCGTTTATTATAACAGAAAATGTAACAATACCAATATCTTCTTTGTTACCGTGCTTAATTGAACGAAGGTTGAAAGTTAAAACATTCGTTTTAAAAAGTCATATTTATGTTACGAAAATTTTAACAAGTTCAACTTCAAAGGTTCCATTGTTTATGACGTGACGACACCAAGTTATTTTATTCCACGGTCAAATTTGAAACTAACTTATTCACGTACGAAATTTACTCGAATTGTTCAGCAGTGCTGCTTTTTTGAATGGCAAATATAACTTTGTCGACGGCATATTCAACATTTTGAATACGCAAGTCTGAAAAATATTCCATTCTATTATCAATCTAAAATAATTTGTAATAAGGTCTGGTTTTGCAAAGAAGAGTTTGGTGGTTATGACGTTTTAATGTTTTGTTTTGTTTATATGACACGCTAGGGATGGCCAAGAATTTTAATTGTAATGGCTCTTTGAAACAATTTATAAACATGGCGGAGGGATAAAGGAAGTCAGAAAGTATTTTTCATTACAAACTTAATGATTTTTAATTTTGTTTGCGTTTTGATGTCGTGATTACACCGGTATGTGTCTCATAAAATAGCTGCGGTAATGTTTAGGATTCCGTATCCATAGGGCAAAAAAGGAAACCTTAGACCGTCCGTCCATCCATCTGTTACCAGGCTGTATCTTATGATCTGTGATAGTTAGAGAGCTGAAATTTTCACAGATTATGTATAACTGTGGCCGCTATAACAACATTAATACAAAAAAGTGATTATAAGAAAAAAAACATGATCAATATTTTCTCTCTATTCTCCTACTTAATATTCTTTTTTACAAAGGAAGCTATCAAATTATAGTTATAATTTAGTTGAAATGAAAGAAAAACAATTGATCAATGGGTAGTATTCGGTAGCAAAAGCATACTAACAGCTAATCATACTTTACCAAAATAAAAAATGTTCCCACGAAATTTCAAGCTACTCGTATGACATATAAAATGTACAACGTTGCATTTCCAATGTTGACTCAAAGGCATTGGTTCCAAAATGAATCAGCACATTTAAAGTATTATTTTATTTAAGTTTAAAAAATTTGACATGCCATCAGTCATGTTGACATTAAATGTACGAAATTGCAGCTTCGCTCGACAAGAGTATTGTCATTGGATGGTGCGAAAAAATATAACCCTTTCGGGATGGTATTCTGTATCATTCAATACTTTTAACAGTTTTATGGAGTGAAGAAGTACCAGGGCGTCGAAGAAGTTAAAGTTCAATGTGTAGAATTGATAAAAATCTTCAAAATTATCTCAATAATTTTTATTAACTTTTAAGTAGATTCAGAATATAATAATAGTAAAAAAAATGAATTCGTTATGAAACTTATAGTTAGAAAGCTATAAGTAGTACGGTGGATATGAAATCGAATATTACTTTAATTAAAAATAGTACTCTAATCCTATATGGTTAATGTAATTAAAATATTATGACATTTTAATTTTACAACAGAGTTTTTAAAGTTAATTATAAATTCCGTAAGGTCGGGGTACTTTGACCCACTGAAGGGTTACTTTGACCAATATAAAAACCACATAAAAACGTGATCGATCAATTAACACCAACCACTTGGTAAAGAGCCATAATCTTGAATCAATAATAAAACCAGGACCGAGTTAATCCCAAGGGCCAAAGTTACCCTTCAGGGCCAAAGTACCCCGACCTTGCGGTATTTATTTAATTTTTTTACCTTTTGTTTTTATAATCCATACTAATATTATAAATGCGAAAGTATGTTTGAATGCTTGTGTGTTTGTATGTTTTTCCGTCTTTCACGCTGTAACGGAGCGACGGATTGACGTGATTTTTGGCATAGAGATAGTTTATAGGCCCGAGAGTGATATAGGTTACTTTTTATCCCGGAAAAATGCACAGTTCCCAAGGAAACAGCGTGCGATAACCGAATACCACGCGGGCGGAGCCGCGGGCACATGCTAGTAGTAAATATTTTTATGTTTTAACATTTATGCCGATCAAAATGTACATAATACCGAACTCAAATGACCTTCCTATATTGGCCCATCTTTAAAATTATTACAATACGCCGAACACTGTCCACTCAACGCCAGAAACGAAAAAAAAAAAAACTATTTTTATTATATCTCAGTAAATTCAAGTTTGGTGATACATGCACACCAACATAACGGTACGCCGCCGAAAATTTTACATCAACTCTAATACTATGGTAATAAAGCGCAGTTTTGATTATTTTTAAGCTGGCAAAGTGATTTAGTTTTAATTGTGTTAACCTGTAAAGGCTTTGACAGTTCGCGGTAAGGTTGGCAAAACGGTAGGTTGGTCAATTTCGATGCGGACGATAGTACTTTTTTGTCAAATGTCAACTTCTGTGGTCGCCTCCGTTTATTTTTTTTTAATTAGATGCCACACAGGACTAGTTTCTCCTTCAGTGGGTTCGGGGAATAATTTAATTTTTAGGGTTCCGTATCTTGATTGGTTAAAAAGAATCCTTGTAAGATTACTTTGTTGTCAGTCTGTCTGTCCATCAATCAAGTCCTTTTTTAATTGCTATTGACTCATTTAGTAAATGAACTAATATATGTAATTTATTTGCTCACCCGCGACCTTCTGATAGTTAAGTTTATAAAATTAAGTTTATTTTAAATATGCGTGTTCATGTCATTCTTCCACCTCCACACTGTTAAGAACACACTCACACAAAGTAACGCCTGATTCAATAACTTATTTAGGGGCTGTTTCACTGTCCATTGATTAGTGTTAACTGACGGTTAAATGTGATGCCGTCTCCGTCTATTCGAACAAAACAAATAGAGACGATAAGTTTCCAATCCGCACTGGGCCCGCGTGGGATCTATGGCCCTCTCGTTCTCAGGGGAGACCTGTGCCCAGCAGTGGGACGTATATGGGCTAGGATGATGAAATAGAGACGGCATCACATTTAACCGTCAGTTAACACTAATCAATGGATAAGAAATAAACCTATTGATACTAACGCCATCTAGCGATATTTCAACTGTCAATTAGCTCTCATTATTATTAACCAATGTATTCGACTGTACGGCAGCTGACTACGTTTAGAAACTACTACCTTTTGCCCGCGGCTCCGCCCGCGTGGTATTCAATTATCGCGCGCTGTTCCCTCTGGAACTGTGCATTTTTCCGGGATAAAAAGTAGCCTGTGTCACTCTCGGGCCCATAAACTGTCTATGCCAAAAATCACGTCGAACCGTCGCTCCGTTACGGCGTGAAAGACGGACAAACACAAACATACAAACACACACTTTCGCATTTATAATATTAGTATGGATGTATAGCAGAGCTCCGGTCACGCAATAGATTCACTTGTTACGCAAGCTCGCGTGTGTAGCGGCGATCGAAACGCGACGTTTTTTCGCAGCGGTTCCGTCCGCGCGGTGTGACCGTCGCGGAAGGACGCGCGCATGAATTATGCAGTGTAGCTGCGGCTTTATAGCGACGAATCTGTGATACAAACTCATCATCATCAGCCTATGTTCGTCCGCTGCTGGACATAGGCCTCTCCCATGGCACGCCACTGAGCACGATCCTCGGCCACTCTCATCCAGCTCTTGCCAGCCACCCTGCGAAGATCATCGCACCACCGAGTTCTTTTTGATACAAACTATTTATTTGTAAATTGAAAATACAAACTGAAATATAGATGCACAGAAAAACCAGAAAAATAAGACCAGCGCTGGGAATCGAACCCAGGTCCTCGGCATTCCGTGCCGCGTGAACTCAATCACAAACTTTCGCATAATTACAATAAAATAATAAAATATAAAATAAGTAGGTTATAAAAATTTGTTGATAAATAAAGTTCGTTGTTTAATAGTAGATTGATAACCAAGGGTGGAAAGTGACCCACCACCACCTGAGATATTTCTCGAACGAAGTGAGAGCGCCAATAGTTCGAGGGGAAATGGGTTATATCACCCGAGTTAGACACTCTACTTTTCATT
This sequence comes from Choristoneura rosaceana, assembly GCA_037349165.1. Taxonomy (NCBI): domain Eukaryota; kingdom Metazoa; phylum Arthropoda; class Insecta; order Lepidoptera; family Tortricidae; genus Choristoneura; species Choristoneura rosaceana. The sequence continues at coordinate 3,424,514 of JAZBNJ010000002.1, forward strand.
TCGACTGTGAGGAAACTAAAATACTACAAAAAAACGAGAATAATAATAAATTGAATTTACTTATACCTATCCAACCTCCAACGGTACCTTTTCGACTGGCCACTTGGCATGGCCGACTATAAAAAGAATCGAGTTGGTCACGACGTGCATCTAGATCGCCATGCCGAAACGTGAAAAAGAATGTTATTGACGTAACTCAATTATCTTCGATATCGTGGCTAGCAGAAAAATTAAAAAAAATTACTTTCCACCCTAGAGGAGAAAACGCAATATTCCACCCGGCTATCTACCCATGAAAATTAAACTTTCCGAACAGGAGAGATGAAAAATATTTTTTTCACCTCACTAGCTCGAAAATGCTTTCTTTATCCTTAGAAATCTGCGTGGAAAGTTGCTTTTTATCCTCTAGGCTGGAAAGAATTTTTGAAATTCGAACGTTGTCGTGAACGGCTGCCCCCTTGAAAAATACATCGACCGCTTACTTTCACAACCTCGTATCTGGCCACAAAATTGCTATAGGCAGAATCATCTTTATGTTAAGTACGATAGAGTGTTTATTTGTTGTATACATTCGGGTAGATACGAGATTGAGGAAGAAAGCGTTGAAGATTGACGTGTTCACAAAGAAAGTTCGTCATACATTTTTTAAAGTACCTAATATTTAAATCTGTTAATTAATCTGTTATTTTATTCTTATTACTAAACATTTATTTTGTAATTTTACTTTTAATTTTTAGTACACCTCGATACCTTTTCAAAATAGTATGTACGTGGGTACATACATACAGTTACTATTACGGTATTACAGTGGTGTAGTACCGTTAAATCGATTTGGATTGTAAACTAAATACTGTTATACCTTTATAATAGTAGAAATGTTTGATAAGTTGATAATAAAACCGACTTATTAAAAACTACTTCCACAGTTTTTCTTCCATTTGCCATTTTCTCTCTGTAGTGAGGTGAAAAATTGTGTGTTTTGCTCGGCTGTAAAGTTGTTTAACGTCTCGTGCCTTTGAAACCCTCGACTGCGCTCAGGATTCTTCATTTGAACCACTCGCTTCGCTCGTGGTTCAATCCTAGAATCCTTCGCTTGCTTGGGTTTCAATATATGCTCTCGCGCCAAACAGTCACTTTCCAGCCTTGCATAACAAATAACTATTTCCCGCGCATGTTCGTCACATGGAAGCCGTTGTTGCAGTCCAGAGATGGTGTAAGAAGCGCGGTTACTTACACCCCGCGTGCATCCGTCCACCTCGCGGAACGATCCAGGGTTGCCAATGTCGAGTTTATCCAAAACCACACAGCGTAGGATATCATTATCATCATTGCAGTCCGTATTCGTCCCGCTGAAGGGCACTGATCCCTCAGGATGAGAAAATTCGGACTGCTGTTCCCCCGTGGGCCCAGAGCAAATTGGAAACTATTCAATCATCAAATCATCACCATCATCATTTTAGGTACATGATATTACTGGTATGAACTCTCTTATGTAACTGCGTGGATATATTGTTATCATCCTTACTGAACCCTTACCTTCCTGAATTTATTGGTCCTCCCAGAGGATCTAACGGATTGATAGAAGAGGCGTTACTTTTTAATTCTTTAAACTGTCAACTTACAATTGATAGCCCTGGCAGCGTATCTTATTTTTTTCCCGCCAATTGTCATGGAGCGTGACAACCGGCGCACGCGCCACCGCGCACCCTACACGGCTTAATCTTTCGTCTCTCTCACACACCTGTCATGTCAACTTCTTTATGGCATTAGCAATAAGATTGATGTTAGCATGGTTTATTGAGGTGTAAGTGAGAAATAAGATAGCTTCAGGTTGATAATGAGTGCTGTTAAAGTAAAGGGCGACAAGATGGTTAGACGCTTAGTTTAATTAATATGGTTAATGCGAAAGAGGTGTATGTCTGTCACAGTTCAAAGTAAACTAAATGTGACACTTCATGAAACACAGAGCTGGTTGAAAATGAACGTTATTATCCTCCTTACTATTATAAAGGGGAAAGTGAGTTTGTTTGTTTGTTACTCTTTCACGCCGTAACGGAGTGACGGATCCCGAGAGTGACATAGGCTACTTTTTATCCCGGATAAATGCACAGTTCCGGGGGAACAGCGCGCGATTTCCGAATACCACGTGGGCAGAGCCGCGGGCAAAAGCTAGTCCTTCCTTACTATTATAAAGGGGAAAGTCAGTTTGTTTGTTTGTTACGCTTTCACGCCGTAACGGAGTGACGGATCGTCGTGATTTTTGGCATAGAGATAGTTTATGGTCCCGAGAGTGACATAGGCTACTTTTTATCCCGGAAAAATGCACAGTTCCCGAGGGAACAGGGCGCGATAACCGAATACCACGCGGGCGGAGCCGCGGGCAAAAGCTAGTGAAAAATAAATTACAAACATTGAAACACCTCCTCCTTTTTTTATCATCATCATCTCAGCCGTAGGACGTCCACTGTTGGTCATAGGCCTTCCCCATAGACCTCCAGTCGCTTCGGTTGGCAGCGGCCTGCATCTACCGTGAACCCGCGGCTTTAACCAGGTCATCCGTCCATCTCGTTAGTGGACGTCCTACGCTGCGTTTGCCAATCCGTATTTGTAATATTAGTGGGATATGCTAGACTAGACCTTTCGGGTGGGTTTAATGCCTAACAAACCAATTGGTAAGATTGCTTTTTTGGGATCTTTTTGTATATTTTATTTCAAATCCAATTTTTTTTTCCTTTTACGGCTATCCCGTAAAGCCTTAATCGAAAATACAAATTGAAATATAGATGCACAGAAAAACCAGAAAAATAAGACCAGCGCTGGGAAACGAACCCAGGTCCTCGGCATTCCGTGCCGCGTACTATACCTACCGCTGCACCACCGCTGAACAACGGCGGCGGCTGGCAAACAAATAATTATCCTTAACCCAAGTAACTATAACTTTTTATCACTTACAACAATAACTGTTTAATAACACTAGGCATAAGAGCTAAACACCAATTGTAGACTTTATGATGATGATGATACTAAAATTACACTTATTTCAATTCCAAGGTCTTCATCAAAGTTCACTATTAAGGGGCTGATTCACCATCCATTGATTAGATCCAAATGTGATGCCGTCTTCGTCTATTCGAATAAAACAAATAGAGACGGAATCACATTTAACCGTCAGTTAACACTAATCAGTGGATGGTGAAACAGCCCCTAATAATGCCTTTAATAGTTTATGTTCTTTGTGTCCCAAAAGCACTGTTAGAGTTAGATCGCCGTAAGCAGGACCTGTAGAACAACCTTGTCTTAGTAAACCATCGTTGTTTTCATCATTAAAGCCACTAGTACGTTTATTGTGAAAAAGTTCTACTCTAGGTCGGGTTTACAGCAGCTCAACTATAAACTTTATGTCACGCACTTGTTCATAATTAAAAACTGTATTAATTAAAAAGTGGGCCTCGTTTTTTTTTTTTTTTATGCGACTGGAAGGCAAACGAGCTAGTGGGTCTCCTGGTGGGAAGAGATAACCACCGCCCATAAACATCTGCGACACAAGGTGTATAGCAGATGCGTTGCCAACCTAGAGGCCTAAGTTGGAATACCTCAAGTGCCAGTAATTTCACCGGTTGTCTTACTCTCCGCGTCGAAACACAACAGTGCAAGCACTGCTGCTTCACGGCAGGATTAGCGAGCAAGGACTGAGGGTTCCGCACAAATTTGAAAACAAGCAAGTACCATAATGACGCTGGTTTAATTTGTTTTTTTTTTATTCGTCTGGAAGGCAAACGAGCAAGTGGGACACAACTCAAAATTTTAGGGCAGTACATTTTAAAATATGTCACTATTCATATTAAATTATATTATAACGGATAACTCACGTCTTACCTAAATCGAATTTAGCTCGACATGTTTCAGGCAATTTCGTAGCCCTTCTTCTCAGGTGCACGCGACTCGGCGGCTGCCGCAACACGCGCACGACGTGAGTGTGCGAGTCGCGTGCTCCTGAGAAGAAGGGCTACAAAATAACCTGAAACATGTCGAGCTAAATTCGATTTAAGACGTGAGTTATCCGTTGTAATATCATTTAATATGAGTGAGTCTCACGGTATAACTACGTAGTTATTTTTAAATTTAGTAGGTACCTCTGATTCCGCTTATTTTTTGTAATTCCCAGGTCTTTTATGATCGGTTACCTTCAAACAAACTTTTCTTTTCACTCAGAAATAACCGAATGTGTTTCATCTTCCCTTATAATTTCGACCTTTAAAAAGGTTTTTTGTATAAAGGGACATGAAAGGACCAATTCGCTAAGTAGCCTGTAGAGTAATAAAAAGGGTCAATCGTCCAAAGAGATCCGAGTACGTTTTCAATCAATGGCTACTTTGATCTCGATATTAAAATGACGTTCGTACTTTTAATAAAATCGTATAGTCACAAAAATGCAGCATTATATTTGATTAGTTTGAGAAATGGTAATGTACAGGCAAAACTTATAAAGAAAAGGATAGAAATGTTGGTACATAAGTATTAATAATATTACTAATATAATTACCTTGAAAGTTCTCAGAAATTTTACTTTAACAAACAGCGAAATCACTTCAAGATCTTGTTGGATACATGCATTAATAATTACTTCAACATAGCAATTTACATTAGATACAAAGTTATTAATTATTTTCCCTTCAACAGCTCACTAAATAGAAACTTCTTTTAAATTCGCGTAAAAGTTTCGGAAAACTTCTTAGAACTTTCTAGCATTTTCGAGAATGTTCTGCAACTTTCTGGCTACATGCATTCAACCTACACTGTTCAAAAACGCATTGCCGCTGCAGTTCTTAGCCGCGATGTCGCGTGCAGCCCGCCTGCAATTTCCGGCGTTGTCGCTACTGACGAGTCGCGATAGAACCTCTGACAGCTTTAATGGGCTGCCTTGGATCTAGCAAAATACATTACGTAAAAGTAGGTACTTTTGCGTCGACGATAATTCATTCCAGAGATACTTTTTTTTTTTTCATTTTGGCTATAATACGTGCTCTACTCCTCGGCAAAGTCCTGTGCATTTTTTTTCCAGGCATCTCTCTTTCGAAAATTTTTACTGATGAGTCGAAACGTTCCAAATTGTGCAGTTATAGTCTTTTATTTGATTCTTTTATATTGACGATTTATGGAGTGTTGTAAGAATAAATTATTCAACCCTATAAAATATCATCGTATTAACCTAGAAAAATGCACCATCATTTCAAATACCTCTTCATATTCCATGCAAAACACTTTGGCTGACTGATACCGTAATCTTTCGTGCCTTTAGATTAAAAAAAAATCGAAGCTGTAAAACACCATAATTGTAAGTCAAAACCTTTTGAAATTTTGGATACGAAGCGGCAGAATGGCAATCATAATTTAAATCCAAAACGACACCCGCCCACAAACGACTGACTTTATGAAATAGACCTAACCCCTGAAAAATTTACATATCCCTTTACACCCCGTGAAATCGGGAGGCACCTTCCAAATAAATAGTGCTCGATTTATAAGAAGGAATGGCGTCGTAAAAAAAGTAAGAAATTACCAAACTTAGCCGGTGGCATGCCGGTTTTGTTATTCATAAAGGAAAAGATATTTATGTGTTATCGTCAAAATATTTATTATTGTCTGACCGGTAGCCCCTTAGCCTTTGTGCGACGTGGAAAAAATTGGGGGTGTGAACAGGACTTAGGGATGGCGAGGCTTGTCACGATAGTTTACTATGAAAATAATATTGATAATGATAAGCTAGCAATGAAATAAAAAACAAGCATTAGCAAGCATCTTAGCATGTCGGCATCGATTTAGAATATTCTAGACCGTTGCATGTCGGGAACTCGGACGTTTACCTTAGAAGAAGCCACTAAACAAGGGGCCATACATAAAGTACGTCACGCTAATTTTTACCATTTTTTACCCCATTTCCTCCCTTGTCACACGTATTGCTATAAAAATTGCAAACTCCTAAATGCGTAACGTAAACGTAATGAGTAGCCTCATTACGTTTACGTTACGCATTTCGCGTATGAATTCGCCGCTAGAGGCGCTAGTGTAATGTGAGGTCTCCGAAATGTTAAATCTCATAGTTTTTGGGTGAGCTACGCGTGTTTATTTATAATTAGAATAATTAATAATAACTAAATAAATAAATATCATGACACTTGACACCAATTGACCAAGTCCCAAACTGAGCAAAGCTTGTACTATGGATACTAGGCAACGAATAAACATACTTATATAGATAAATACATACTTAAATACATATTAAACATCCAAGACCCGGGAACAAACATTCGTATTAATTTTGTGAATATTTTGCATTACCTGAAATTAATTATTGCAATTATGCGTTACGGGGCAATGAATGTCAGTGTTTTGAGACAGTTTTGTCAATCGGAAACTTTTGTCCTCCCTTTTTTTTCCGAACAAACCGGGCGGGACTACGCAAGACTGTGGTTGCAAGATATTTTTATGATACGGTTATACGGTTAAGATGTATTAAATATGATTTAAATCTAAACTTTTTTTTCACGCCCGTAATAACAGACTTTGAAAGGCACACTCAAAACCCTCACGCAACAGTGGCGCCATCCAGAAAGACAAAAAACGATAGCTCATTTGTGGATGAACCCCAACATCGCCAATGAGCAAAAATGCTAACTTTTAAACTCGGATATCGATACATAGCCATCCCTAGCCGCCGTTATGAAATATGTGATTCCTTAGGAGTCCTTTATGCATCTCCTGGGACGCGAGTGGGTTATCACACTGCCGGCGGCGGATGAAAAATTTATGTCTCAATACTGACCATGGCATTACGAGGAGGCATGGAATGGGGATTACTTTGTTTCGGTGCAGTGTTTACATAGTGTCGTAACGTAACTGGGCGTATTTTAAAAATAAAGTGACTTATCCTTTTTTTTTAATTTTGGAATAATATGGTTTTTCCTACACGGAATCAAGAGCACAATCGATTCCGATCGTTAAAGAAATGTTCTTTGGTACTTTTGTTTAGAAAACGCCCAATAGTGATTCGCTTAAGATTCGCACGGCTGCGACTCGAAAAAAAGATGTAAATAAAAAAAAAGGTTATAATTAAAGACAGCAACTTCATATTATTTGTACATATTATAAAACTATAACTTACGCCTTTGATTCTTTAGCAATATACGATAAGTGCTATTTTTGAAATTTACCTAGTGAGTGTGAAGTACCCGATCCAATCTGGGCTCACTTGGGAACTATTGTCCCAACCCGAATTATCAGAAGAGACCCACACCCACTGCCAAGCAGTGCTGCAGTGGGATGAATATTGGCAGAAGATGATGACTAGAAAGTGGATACTTAACACTAAAAACACATGCCAAAATTAAGTACAGAAATTAAAAGCGGACGTGACATTGACGTAACCGATGCAATTTTTATGGATAGGTACTCTAATATTAATAGCAGTTATTTTATACGAAAATATTTAGTCACTTCATTAGCTCAATTGGCTAATTACTTTTTCCGAGTAACGTTAGGCAATAGTGTGGTAAATTCTGCAATTGCAATGTCAACCCTTAGAAAATAATTTTCAAAGTTGACTTTTTATTGCAAAATGACAGTGAGTTGACTCAGTACTGTAAAACAGCATCCATAATAATCTATGGTGATTTTTTTTTATAGTTGGTGTCGCGTTTAATGTTTCTAAAATATATATTTTTGTAAACTCTTAAAAAAATATATTTTGTTTGAAACCGAACGCTGTCACTAAAACGACCACAACTCAAAAAAGTGCGTCAAATAAAATATCCATCAACTCAAAAAGCAAAGTCACGAAATTCACAGACGCCGAATCAAAGTCAAAGCTAGATCTTTCATCGAGACGGCTTTCAAGAGATTGCTTTCTGAGACAACATTAATATTATCATTAGCAGTAGGTGTATGCGACAGAAGAATCGCAAGTCATGATACCACCAGATAATGCTGACCTCTGTCGTTGGCGCTTACTTTAAAAATCTCGACCTTGAATGTCCTTGTTTTGTGTGTCTGGGGCTCGAATTACACTGGTTGGTTTAATAATAGAAGATAGCAAGGGGCAAGTTGACATTTGACGTTGATTTCTCATTGTCCTCTTTCTGCCGACGTCACTGAGCTCTCGATATCGGTAATTACAGAGGGACGTCATTTTTGTCTGTCTGTGAATTTAATTGCTTCACTATTAAATGGAGGGCAATGAGCCGAAGTGAGGGCATGGAATTGGTTTTTTCTCGAGCATGCGTTGATTTTGGCTTGAATAAATATTTTCTGAATTCACTTATGAAGTAATATTTTCGTTGACAGTATAGGTATTAGTACTAATTAACCCTGGCTCTTTCCCATATTGTACCTACACGCTAAAAGTTTTAATATTTGTACCGACCCAATTGTCTGATCTCATTACTGCATTTCACAGTTTTTAATGTGACACCAAATATAATTATTTCTTTTACTTTTTTTCATTTCATTGCTTGTTACACATTGCTTCGAAACTAGAGTCAAAATTCCTGAGTTATTCAAACAAACGGCGACATGCTTCTTTGCAACGAAAAAGGTATAAAAAGACGCAGACTCCAAATGTCATTTGGAAAAATATTATTTAGAATTTTGACACTTTTAAGTTCTATAAGTACTGTCGGCATGGCGTTAGTTCTTAAAATTATTTATTTAACACGTTCAAAGTCGACGTAAGAAAAATAATTTCTTTAAAAATATCCGATGTCACCTGTCACTGTGCCGCAGACTGTGATAACAACTTAATGCCAACATAATGAGCCCATTCAGTGTATTGGGTGGTCGTGGTGCCAACGTGAACGTGAAAACGGCGTTTGACAAGTGTTGAATAAGCTAATTTTGTATTAGGGAGAGATATATTCTATATTCATGAGAAGTTGCGCGAAGAATTTAGTTTTAACAGTATAACTATGTATATTCTGCAGTAATGCCATTTTTAAATTAATATAGCGCATATATTCAGTTCAAGTAAGTTTTATAATATTCAAGATATCAATTACAGTTAAAAATTCATAAAAATGTAAAACTTCTAGTAGGTATGTTAAAACACATAAAATACGCAAAGGGTATAGCCGTGTAAGGATGGCGAAACTGCCTTTGACGAGAAAGTGGTTTTCCTTTGGCTCGGATAATTGTCTTTACATACGTTGTAATTTGACGAAATTTTAGCCCCAAAATGGGCGTGGTTTTTGAGATAATTAAAAAAAAAGGAAAATCGTTTTTATTTTTTATTTACCAAACTAGTGGCCCGATTTTCACGAAATTTTTATATATTGTGTAGAAAATTAGGAGCGTTTTTTTCTAAAAAAAAAATCCAAATAATTTTATATTTAAGTAAAAAAAAAACATTTTTTTAATATTCATAAATTTTTTTTTTTTACTTCCGAGGTGGCGACACCTACCAATATCAGATATATTATGACCCATTTAATACTCTAATACATATATTTTTTTCAAAAACATTCATTTGGATCATCAGGTTAAAATAAGCGAATTTGTAACATCTCATACAATACATAGCCTTCCCTTTACTACGTACATGGGCGTTTTCAAAAAAAGTTGTTGAAATGACTTTTTTTTAGAAGTGGATGAAATTTTGTATTCCTGCTCAGAATCAGGAGCACTTTCGATTATAATAGGAGAAAAAAAATGTCTCAATATTTTTTATTCCATTACGTTACCGTTTTCATACGCGTATCTGTGGCGGTAGTGTAAGTAATGGATAACACAAAATTATATGAAAAACCTGGGACACTTTTTTTCCCATTGCAATCGAAAGCGCTCCTGATTCTGATTAGGAATACCAAATTTCATCCACATCTGACAAAAAAGTCATTTCAACATCTTTTTTTTGAAAAAGCCCACCTACGTAACATAGGATTCAATAGTAGGGTGGGTTGAAAAAAATTTTTTTTTTTATTTTCTTAGCATGGGGGTAGAATTTGTACCTTATGAAAAAAGAAAAATTTTCAAAAAAAAAATTTTACTTAATATTTTGAGGTGGCCCACTCCCTTTTAAAATTAATAATCTATTAAATGAAGTAGTACCAAAAAAAATATATGAAAGGTGTTCTAGAACCTGTAGGGTCTCCCCTCGAAAGCCAATTGGAAATCAAAAGTAAAAAAAAAAAAAATTCTATTATTTTTGTAATTAATGTAAAAAATCAAAAAATGACTTCTTTCTTTTGTATTAAAATGAAAGTTAAAAGTAAAAAAAAATCACAATCGACAATTTTTAGACGTCTTCCACGATGTTTGACCGAAAAAATTTTTTTTTGTTGGAACTACCTCACTTGATAAATTATTAATTTTAAAAGCGAGTGGGCCACCTCAAAATATTAGATAAAATTTTTTTTTTTGAAAAATTTTCTGTTTTCATAAGGTACCCCTGCAATACCCCTGGTGTTGTAGATGTTTATGGGCGGTGGTGATCTCTTACCACCAGGAGACCCACTTGCTCGTTTGCCTTCCAGTCGAATAAAAAAAAAAAAAAAAAAAAAAAAAAAGGTACAAATTCTACCCCCATGCTAAGAAAATAAAAAAAAAAATTTTTCAACCCACCCTACTATTGAATCCTATGTTACGTAGGTGGGCGTTTTCAAAAAAAAAGATGTTGAAATGACTTTTTTGTCAGATGTGGATGAAATTTGGTATTCCTAATCAGAATCAGGAGCACTTTCGATTGCAATAGGAAAAAAAAGTGTCCCAGGTTTTTCATATAATTATGTGTTATCCATTACACTACCGCCACAGATACGCGTATGAAAACGGTAACGTAATGGAATAAAAAATATTGAGACATTTTTTTCTCCTATTATAATCGAAAGTGCTCCTGATTCTGAGCAGGAATACCAAATTTCATCCACTTCTAAAAAAAAGTCATTTCAACAACTTTTTTTGAAAACGCCCATGTACGTAGTAAAGGGAAGGCTATGTATTGTATGAGATGTTACAAATTCGCTTATTTTAACCTGATGATCCAAATGAATGTTTTTGAAAAAAATATATGTATTAGAGTATTAAATGGGTCATAATATATCTGATATTGGTAGGTGTCGCCACCTCGCAAGTAAAAAAAAAAATTTATGAATATTAAAAAAATGTTTTTTTTTTACTTAAATATAAAATTATTTGGATTTTTTTTTTAGAAAAAAACGCTCCTAATTTTCTACACAATATATAAAAATTTCGTGAAAATCGGGCCACTAGTTTGGTAAATAAAAAATAAAAACGATTTTCCTTTTTTTTTAATTATCTCAAAAACCACGCCCATTTTGGGGCTAAAATTTGGTCAAATTACAACGTATGTAAAGACAATTATCCGAGCCAAAGGAAAACCACTTTCTCGTCAAAGGCAGTTTCGCCATCCTTACACGGCTATACCCTTTATTATTCCTTTCTAGCAACATTAGGTATAGTTAAATCTTTAAAATACTAGTTCCGCTAACACACCAAGATTGATTTCAGACTGGTTTTATTTTATGATTTTAAGGGACTAATTGAGTACAAACAAGTAACTGTAAAGAAACAATGCTTTCGTACAATTACATATTAAAAAAACATGAAAGCTCTTATTATTAAGTGCTTCATAAAAGTTTCAATATTTAAACAGATATAATCGGAATAAATTCATTTGAAAATATCACGATGACAACTTGAAACGTCATCACCGTCAACTGAAGCCTTATTAACTTCCCCTTATTAAAACGAAAGTAATCTCATTTTCTCTTCGATATTTCATACCCCGGCAGTAGAAGGGTTGCCGCAGGTGCTTCATCCGTCAACGTCACTGTTGACGACAAAGTGACGTATAGGATAATCAGTTGGATGCAAAATGGTTGAAGTTTAGTCAATATGGGGATCGTTGTAAGGGTGGAGTAAATTTATGTTAACGGTGAAATGGGTAAAAACCTTTTTTTTATTAAGTGTTTTTAATTGAAAAAAAAAAAAAAATATTTTCTTTAAAAAAATAAATAAGTAAAAAAAGAATTAAAAAAATACAATGACATAACGAACACTCTCTTGATCCACCTTACTTTAATAGCTACATACCTACCTATTGATAATCGTACTAATAACTAATGCAATCTTGTGTGTCTGAGTGTCTGTTTATTACTCTTTTGCGCAAGAGATTTCGATAAAATTTGGCATTAGGATACTTTATAGCACAGATTAACGTAGGACAATATTATTATTCCAAATCACTACAAAATTCCTGTAAGGTGGCGTTAAACAACATTCTCCGACGATAAAAGAAAGTCTAAAAAACTTTAATAAAATAATGTATCGGTGTCAAATAAAATTCCTAGTAATACCTATTTAAATAAGTAGCACATCTATCACTCGTATCATTTGCTCCCCTTCGAATTCCATACAAGACTCTTGCTTTGACAATTTACATCCCAAATGGAGGTGTCAAGTAGCCTATCAAAATTTGAAATAGACTAGCGTAAGTGAATTTTTGGGGTAAGCGCCGTAAACTGACGGGTAGACGCTTGGAGTGTTAAATAAACCGGAGGCGTAATAAGCTTCAATTTTTTTTCAAAAAAAATGCCTGAAGGCAAAATTGCCTAGCGCATCATAATACATATAATACAATAACTCTTTATTAAAATACATACAGTGAAAAGTATAGAAAATATAGCTGTATAGAGATTTTTCAAGTTAAACGCTGCACTGTTGTGTTTCGGCGTGGTGAGGAAGACAGCCGGTGAAATTATTGGCACTTGGGGTATCCCATCTTAGGTCTCTAGGTTGGCAACGCCTGGTGTTGCAGGTCTCTATGGACGGTGGTGATCTCTTTCCATCAGGAGACCCAGTTGATCGTTTGCCATCCAGTCGAATATAAAAAATAGACTGCCTTATCGCTTCAGAGCGATCTTTTTCAGGCAAATTTCACATCAAATATATAAAGTACTTTGGTGGTCTCTATAAATGTAGACAGTCAATTTTTTTAACGCTATTTTTATAATTTTGCTGTACTCGTAAGGGTAAACTTCAAATCATGAAAACAGAATTTAACCAACTTCTAGGGGTGGGATTGACTTGAAATTTAGTACAAATATCTAAGTCAGATGAAGATGCAAGTACGTTTATTAAAAAGCAAAGGCAGCAACAAATTTGCATTAAAAATGCTTTTTTTTTCGACAAAAAATCACTGACAATTTGTGCACACTCGCACTCATTTTGACGGGTCCCGTTGGTTCAATGCTCCAAGAATAGTCGGTAACCAACTAAATTGATGCTGTCAAACGGGCCTTATTCAATTTGAGGCGAATTAATCAACTGTGGGCCGTTTTGAAGATGCAGATGTTTGGGGGGTTTTTAATTGTTCTAAATGGGAAAAATAATTGTTAAATACCTAGTTTTGGAGCTAAGTTTAATTGCGTAATTTGACAAAAGGATAGTCTTGTGGTTACTAATCCCGTTTCACCAACCATTGATTAAATTTATTTGACGGATAAATGTGATGTCGTCTCTGTTTATTTTATTCTAATAGATGGAGGCGGCATCGCATTTATTCGTCAAATCAATTTAATCAATGGGTGGTGAAACAGCCCCTAAATATTACTCGTATTAAGCTAACTTTGTACCTACCTGACCTACCTGAGTCTTGGACTAAACATCTCCAGTCATTATGGCTTATTTTTGTCCCTTTTTGAATAACTATATATATATATATATATATATATATATATATATATATATATAGTATATTACATATATATATATATATATATATATATATAATATTGTACAGCTGTTGCCCGCAGCTTCGCCCCCGTTGAAAATTTTCTTAAATTTTCTTCCATAAAAACCTTCTCGTGACAGTAACGAACACAACAAAAAAAATCAGTGAAATCATTCCAGCCGTTCCCAAGTTTTGCACTTAGCAACACATTTACGATTGCCCGCAGCTTCGCCCCCGTTGAAATTTTTCTAAATTTTCTTCCATAAAAACCTTCTCGTGACAGTAACGAACACGATAAAAAAAATTGTGAAATCATTCCATCCGTTCCCAAGTTTTACGCTTAGCAACACATTTTACGATTCATTTTTATGTATATAGATAGATTAAAACATATGAAAATAACAGAGCAGGGGAATAAGGATCTAGCTTTGTCTTATCTTCGGGGAAACGCGATACTCGAAAAGTATGTCTAGGTAGATACCGTCAGCCAAATACGTGGTCTACCACCCTAAAGTTGATAATTTGCATGTCATAAAACAATAACGCCAATAGACGTGTCTGTAGGCTTGAAAGTTTGACTTAAGCGACATCTTAATTTGATACGAATTTGTTTAAAAATTGGTAGACCACTTTATTTGGCTGATGGTACTGAATATAAAAGTTAAGTAGCGTAATAATAAACATTAGTTTTTACAAGATTTTAATTGCAATTAACTGCAGTTAAGATTCAATTGCACATCACACTAAAATATTTAATGTACCTAATAAGTATTCGGCATTCTTCGGACGCAAAAGTTTTGTTTTTCGTACAAGTTCATTATTTCCGACCATAAAAAAGCCATAATGGTCGTGTCGTCAAACCCCGAACCAATTTTGTCGATTGGCATCATTACGTATAATGACGTCCCAAACACGGTCAAATCGAATTGTCATCGTATCGAATTATGCAATCTCAATGTCGAATCAATCATCAAACAAAAATGTCGTAACCGACGATATTTCATTTTGATAGTGCATCTACAACACCTTTGTTTCAACGAAACCTTGGAATGCTCGAATGGCATAACAAATATTGATTATTTTACTAGCTGTCTTCAAAAAAGAAGGTTTATTCATTGCTGATCCTCCTATAAAATATACAAGTTTCGAGGTTTAATAGATACCATTATTTTATTTTGACCTTTTGCTAATATATTTATACTTTAAGTGACATTAAACAGGGGGTTATTTTTCCTTAACGTCGCTTACGCCTTTTTGTACTAGAGTCAAATGGATCGATTCCATTACACCCGGCGACAGATGTCTTCGAACGTGACGAATTTCGACTAACCAGAACGTTGTCTGGATATCCTAAGCGCCAATTAAATTACGATCCAATTTGTGATTTGTTGGTGTGTATTTAACGTCGATTTTTAAATGTAGTTTGAGGGGCAGCGTTTTGGTTTTGGTTTCGTATTGGTAATCAGTCGGTGACCGCAAATTGTTGTCCCTCGATCAGACGTTGCCAGGAAATTACTATTTCGATTTTTATTTCGACGACTTTGTGCAGTATATTTGTGATATTTGAAAGATAATGGAACATTTTATTTCTTCCCTTTCATAATTTTAATACGTGTTTAATGGGCATGTTTCTTTGTTAGCAAGTAAAAAGGCGTTGTATAATCTATATATCCGATACCTTTAAATGAGTAATTCTTGTAAATAAATTGTAAATAAATATAATATACTATACCTAATCAGAATCTCGGCAACGGCTCTAATAATTTCGATGAAATTTGGTATGTGGGGGTTTTTGGAGATGATAAACCGATCTAGCTTAGTTTTATCTCAGGGAAAACGCTCATTAACGAGTTTTAGCCTGAGCAAAGCTCGGTCGCCCAGGTACTTATTTAACAAGCCTAAGTTATTAATGTAAAATAAATAGTATGTAATATTTTTAACATGGATGAATAACATGTGTCGTCAAATTGGATAGCATATTTTATTTACGTTTTAACATGAACATGTTTGTACATGAAACAAAAACATTCTCAGATTTTGTGATTTAAAATATTCTTCAAGATATTCTTGACTTAAAATTTATTGCACGATACATCAGCATGAGTAGATTTAATTAAATTTTAACTGTCTACATATGAATGTGATAATGATAAAAAAAACTTAATTTTCCTGAACTAAAAATCCGCAAAGAATGATAAATATTTTTTAACAATAACAGTAGACAAAGTGGCTTATAATTATAATCATAGCGCTAAGCTAGCTAGCTACTATATCAAAACAAAACTTGAAACTTAATATCTGGTCGTTTAATCATACCGATTCTGTTGTTTCTGCATATACTATAGGACGTATTGTTTTTGTGAATGTCATCCTGCGCAATGAAGGCCGCGCCGCAAACGATCGCGGTTCGCTTTGTAAAGCCGTTGAGGGGCGCGTAAGCGACAGGCAGGAGCGTAAGCGACAGGCAGGAGCGTAAGCGACAGGCAGGAGCGTAAGCGACAAGTTAAAAACATTGTGCAATCTGGAAAAGTACATTATTTAACTAAATACTTTAACGCCATGGGAAAGTATGGGTTTTTCTCGAACTAAAACTTTTTCAACAATGGATTTCATGATTATATACATTTTATAGGTGCGTTATTGTTTTGGATTAATTAAAATATTTTTTACGTATCTGTATTTTGGCTATTAATGATAAATTATGTTAAAGACCTTTTAAATCAGTTATTTGACGAAAACTATGTTGTGGAATAAAATGCATCTTTTTTATTCTATTTAAATAATAAAAAATAATAAAGTAGCAATTTCAATTTATATTTAAAGATTAAAAACTTCTTTGACAGAAGCTCTGTCTATGAAAATTAAGTTTAGAGACGTTTAGGTACGACTAAGCATTCTTCTCTGAGTGAAATTTTATTTTTAATCATCGCTTTTCATTTATTAATCGTACCAAACCAATTACTTTGTCGCCATGTGCGATGCAGTCGAAAACACGTAACGCTTCCACTTTTTCTACACCATTTTTCATTTCAATTAATTAAAAACAGTATTCCAAAAAATTCAAATTTCATTCCCACTTTTTTACGGTAGCCAATTTATCACCACAGATAAAAAAAGTATAACGACAACCCGCGGTCCCAACAATAGAGAGTCAAATCGACATTCGACTATTACTCATCGACATACCTACCGGATGTCACATCACTATTTAAGCCAACGTTACTGGCCATTGTCGACCCCCGAAAAAAGAATTTAAAGATCACAAATGTATCTTAGATTTGGAATATCATCGGCGGATATATTTCATCTTGTCATAACACGGTGGGTCAAAGGAATGGATCAGAGTTTGATAAATTGCAGTTCAAATTTGGTATAATGTCTTTTTCACTATTGAGGCTTGGAGTGATGACGTAACAAGATCCCTTAATGGAGCAATGACGGGATGTAACTAGATGCATTATGGATTTCTGTGACTAAATTTACATCCCAAAATGGAAATGTCATCAAACTTTTTGAAACGCGACTTAAATAAATGATTATGTGTTCCTAATAAAATAAATTCCTAATAAAATGTTCCTAATAAAATGGGTGACCTGTCGTATCGCCGAGTTTAACTACACCGATTTTTGTTTCGTAGACAATTATTGACAGGCCTTTCTTTTCGCCGAGTTAGGGTTGGTATAATTTCGTTACGTTCATCATTTGTTTCACCGAGTAGGCATTAAGAAAAATAGCGATATGTAGAGTAGAGCTATGTTTAGTTGATTGTTTTTTTCGTACCTACTTATTTGTAAGCTGACAATGTAGCGGTTGTTTAAGCTATGTAGACGTGGGGGTACGTGAGGAGGAGGGGGGATCTGGTGGTTTTCGTCTTTGAAGTCGCTACACTCTTGACACTTTCTTAGATAAGAATAAGTGGTGAATCTTCATGACGACTTTCTTGGGGATGTGGTGGTTCCTCTAATCCCACACCGCAGTGCTAGAGTCCAGTGCAGATAGTCATGGAAAGGAGAGGTCCCTATTCTAACAAAGAGAGACCTGATCTCTTATGCCTCTTTTGCGACCCCTATGCGATGAGGCCGACCTGTCCTATTTTACTGAGCATGGCTCTGATCTCACGCATATAGTGGTCTTATGTTTACCCAAAGTTTCTCAGAGCTTTTGCGAAAGTATCTAAAACCAGGGCAGTATATAGTAGCGTTTGTGCAACTTAAAATATATGCTAATTGTAGTCCGTGCCATGCGTACAGTCGGGAGTAGGAGGCTGTGACGTCACGTCTTAGTAAAAAGTGTATACGTAAATGTAAAGTCACACGGAATTTTAACCGCCTATATCTCCATCATTGTTTTTTTAATTGACAAAAAAAATCATCATCATCATCCCAGCCTATGTACAGTCAGCTGCAGAGAAAGGGTACCCCCCTGTATGGCGGTAAGTATGGATACCGCCGTTACAGGGGGGTACCTTTTCTCTGCAGCTGACTGTACGACCCACTGCTGCGCACAGGTCACCTCTCAGAATGAGAGGGCTTGGGCCGTAATTTCCACGCGGGCCCAGTGCGGATCGGAAATTTCACACACATCATTGAATTCCTTCGATATTTTCCTTCACCGTAATGCTCGTGGTAAGCAAATGTAATTTCGCACATGAATTTCGAAAAGCTCAGAGGTGCGAGCCGGAGTTTGAATTCACGATCCTCTTCTTGAGAGTCCATAGGTCAAACTACCACGATAAGAAAAATACATGTCCAATATTTTTTTTAAATGTACCAGACGGTCTAATTAGGAATATGCAATGCATAATTTTTGGGAATCTAGTCTACTATTGGAAACAAGTTGAAGACCTTGTACCGGTCGGCAATGATGGTGACTGGTACGACGCTGTCCTACGACCCCACGGGTACGTATTGCAAGGCCTAAAATTAAAATATCTAACTTTAAATAACCTACGTTCAAAATCCCTAAAATCTATATACCTAATGATTTTTTCACCTTATATTCAAAATACCGAAAGTTTAAAATGGTTACGAATGGCAATGTCTAAAATTAAATTCACTAACTTTAAATAACCTACGTTCAAAATCCCTAAAATCTATATACCTAATGATTTTTCACTTACATTCAAAATACCGGAAGCTTAAAATGTCGAATGGTACGTTAACGGTCAACATACCGAAACCATCGTTACACCAAAGTCTGTCATTTTCAAATAACAACATTCCGACTTTTTCAAGCGGGGGTAGATTGACATTTATCATTTTCTGTTCTGTTACAAAAAAATACCTAACATCGAAGGCTAAGACGGGAGCTACGCTGCGCTTCGCTCCCGCCTTAGCCTTCTGAACCTAAACTATCAAAGTCGTTTCTGCTCTGAAACGTCTTCCTCGCTCGCTCCGCTCGCTCGCTGCCAGCGAGGTCCCAAAAGTAGGTGTTATAACGACATCCCATCGATAACATGTTATATTTAAAATAAATTTTATTTTAAATCCTTTGGTACAATCGAGCTGGTGCCTTGCTGATAGCGAGCGAGCGAAGCGAGCGAGCAAGACGTTTCAGGGCAGAAGCGACTCGGATAGTTTAGGTTCAGAAGGCTAAGGCGGGAGCGAAGCACAGCGTAGCTCCCGCCTTAGCCTTCGATGTTAGGTTTTTTTTTGTAACAGCTCACGCTACTCTAATTGAAGAAGCTCGCAAGTGCATTATTTTAGGTATTTTGACCGTTTGGTATTTCAAATGTTGGTGTATCAAACTTAGGTGTCTTTGCTGTTGATATTTTAAACTTTAGACATTTAATCCAATAGGTATTTTAAACTTAGGTAATTCGTAGGTAGGTGTTAGTTGCTTAGGTATTTAAAATCATTAGGTATTTAAATTTTAGGGATTTTGAACGTAGGTTATTTAAAGTTAGATATTTTAATTTTAGGCCTTGCAATACGTACCCGACCCCACACAACTTTTTCTATTTCCCTCGGAAGCCTCGGAGGCTGGCCCTCGTTACAGCGCAACATACATCATCGTCATCTTAACGCAAGTCATCGCCGGGGTATAGGGTGTGCGAGGGTGGAGACAGACCTTGTATGTTTTACTTTGTAGGAAGGTGGCAACAGTGAATAAATATCTTACTAACACATATGTAAATCTAAATGTTCGTAAGTATGTCCGTGTGTGTGTATGTTTGTAATTCATTACGCTAAAACGACTGGACGGATTTGGATTAAATTTTATATGTAGATAAATTTATTGAGGAACAAATAATACATTTACAAATAATTGAAACAGTAAAAACTTAATAATAAAAATTTAAAACTAATATAACTCTAAAAAGGGCCCCTGTGGCATGGTTCCAAGAATTCATGGCCTTATTTTGTTTTTTTTTTCTCCATTTTGTTTTTTATTCATTGTTTGTCACGAATAAATGTTCTCTTTCTTTCTTTCTTTCTTTCTTTCATTTCCACGCTGTATGGCGATGCTTAGTTGCTGTGCGAGGAAGCTGTCTCCGGTGGCGTCGACCAGTCTCTTTATGTAGATAGCTGGATGTCTGGAACAAAAAATATGAGAGAGCGAGAGAGAGAGAAAAAAAAAGAGAAGTATATTTATTTACAAATATTTCATACACAGAAAAAATACGTTAGGAAGAAATAATAACTAAATATGTTACTTCTTATCCCGATAAATCTACGGGATAGGGATGAAATTTTGACATTAAGTACCTTATTTTGGGTTTCGACTCATATTGCGCGGCTGTTATATGAGTCAATGAAATAAATAATAATAATAACTATCATGGGACAGTTGTCACCAATTAACCACGATGTATTTTTTGGGAATTCCCATAAAAAATTATTAAAATACCGGAATTTTAATTCAACTCTCAGATTTATGGATTACGCGTGCAAAGGCACGGGTAAACACTAGTAGTGTAATAAAACAAATGATTTAGGCTGCTGATGACCTAATAGTCTCCTTTGCTGCTGTGTCTAAGTGTCCGGCTATGATGGCTTATTATCACTTAAACTGTTTGCTCGTTAGTCGGTTTTTCAATAGAAAGATATCCGAAACCAAAAGTATCATTTCAGAAGCCGCTTCCACTGTAGTTAGCACAAATGACAGTGGTAGTATCAAAGCGGTAGCTTTTACCGAATTACCATAACTATCACTGCGCAGGCGTCTCGCTGCAATCGTAATTAAAACCTGGGTAAGGGCAAGTGGTGTTGTTAGCGAAGGGTTCCATAAAATTAATTACGATAAAAATAACCACATCCCACAAACACACATCTTCACACAAAGTCCACATCTTTGCTTACCATCATTCGTGATTGTGGTTAAACGTAAGCCTATTTCTGTGTAAAAAAAAGATAAAATAGTATGTACAACAAACGCACAAAACGAGCCATTTTATATACCCGAAACGTTTACACATATATCCACCCGAGCCGGTACGGCGAAGCTTGCATTTATAATATTTATAGGAAAACTAGCTGTCCACGGCTTCGCCCGCCTGAAATTCGGTTATAGCGCGCCGTTCCTTCGGGAACTGTGCATTTTTCCGGGATAAAAAGTAGCTCATGTCACTCTCTGGCCTATAAACTATCTCTTTGCCAAAAATTACGTCGATCCGTCGCTCGTTTCGACGTGAAAGACACACAAACACACACATTTTCGCATTTATAATTAGTATGAATATAGTATGAATTGACAACGGCATCTAAAAATTAAAAACCCTAAATAGAAATAAACAATTGATAGGCGTACCAACTACCGATCAATACACGATGGTTCTATTTCTTCCCACTGAACCCTGGAAATGACAATAAAATTGGAGATTTGAACGAAAGTCGCGCATCATCCCGCGGGACGTCATGAAATATGGATTCGGGACAAATGTAAAGGGATATAATACGACTTAGGAGCTGATGACCAGTTGATGATTTCTATATCCTTACTAGCTTTTGCCTGCGGCTTCGCCCGCATGGAATTCGGTTATGCGCGCTTTTTTACCCGTTTAAAGGGAAATTTTATCCATTTCACCTACACAGATAATTTTTAATTGTAATCGAGAACTTATACACCTATTTTCATACTTCTAAGTCCAGAAATTAGAAAATTTCCATACTAACCTTACCCCCCATTTTACCCCTTTAGGAGAAAATTTTGTCCAATTTACCTACACAGATAATTTTTAATGGTAATCGAGAACTTATACACCTATTTTCATACTTCAAAGTCCAGAAATGAGAAAGTTCCATATAAACTTCACCCCCCCATTTCACCCCCTTAGGGGATGAATTTCTAAAAATCCTTTCTTAGTGCTCACTCACATCATATAAAGAACCTCTGTACCAAATTTCAAGTTTCTAGGCCCAACAGTTTGGGCTGTGCGTTGATATATAACCCAATGAGTCAGGTTTGCCTTTTATATATATGTGGGATCGTGTGAAGGAAAACAAACTTTTAAATAAAAATATGAAAAAGTTTATTAAAAAATTAAACTGAACACGAAATAAAAAAAAAAACAAAGAAAACAAGAAACACAACTAGCGCATAGGCTCACCCGATCGTAACTCAATCTTCTTTCACTCATTCGCTTGTCTCAATTGTTCCACAGAAATCTTCAATCACTCGGTCGCTCGTTTACATCAACTCATTCAAACAAAAATCCACCCTCATTCCCACATTCGGCCATCCTACACACATGCCTGTCCCCAGGCATCCTCCAAACAAAACATCTTTCACACCTAAACATCTGAACCTACGAACATCTTAATCCTAAAACATGTGTGCTATAGCCGTTGTTACAAAACTCAATACAAACAAAACACTGAACATCTTATAAAATACTCAAAAACAACAGCTTATCATATCCATAAACAGCTTAGCTTACTAATTTAACAGTTAAACATCTTTATTCAAAATAAACAAAACACCACCTTAGAAAAACATCATCTTAGGGAAAAAAAACATAAGTACTTGAACAACTTTAAATACAACAAAAAAAAAAACCTTAACCATCTTAAATTTTACTCCGTACCAATAACACACCAGCAAAGAAAAACCATACAAATAATCCTTAACCATCTTATACTTAACACCATACCAGTAAGTCATCTTTTTTTTTATACACACTCTGATAGGCGCCTTGAACAGTAAGTTACTTTGAAAACAACTCTTTTTCCGCTTGAACAGCTGACTGCTGTTCACGACAACAGTCTTATCATACAACAAAAATTTCTGGCCTAAAATAATATAGTACGGCTTAATGTCTTTAGGCACAATGTTTAGCACCGCGTCGAAGCACTCGTCGTCAGTTGCAATGTTCGTCTTAGAGTATCCCGGTGATACAACTCGAGTCGCACTCGCACCGGGTCCGAGTCCCGTCACCAATAGCTCGCACTTCGTGTTGCCCGGCGCGCCTAACAACTTGTAACTGTCCGACACGAGATCAAAGTCACTTCCGGAGTTCACAACCACGCTAAAACATCGATCAGACAAAAAAATCTTCGTCGACTTCCGATCAATGTTTTGATCTCCAGTTCGATCACAACAGCTGCTTGAGCTGTCACAGCTGTCAACGTCAATCCTGTCATGTGACGTTTGACAACCGTCGCCTCCATCTTCGCCGCCATGTTCAAGTCGTTCTCGGTCACCTCGTTCGTTCTGAAAACATTCTTCTTGCTGTTCGTTCGAGTGAATGTGACCGACAGTTTGTGGCACGAACAAACTCGTCGTTCTTCCGCTCGCGCCGCCATCTTGCTCCCCGTCAGCTGATTCGCTCGGTGTCGACGATGTACAACAATGCGCCGAAATGTGCCCGAATTGGTTATCTCTCAAACAAGTCGTACTTTTTTCTTCGTTCGAACACACACTGGACACATGGTTTTCTTCTTCACAGCTGTAGTACTTCTTACTGTAGTTCGGGGAAACCGGTTTAGGCCGGCTTTCGATCATCTCGTCTTGTTGCGAATGCGTAGGTACTCGTATCGTCTTATTTTTGATATGTTCGTATATTCTTATTTTTTCCTTTAACTCGCTGTATGATGTAACGCCGTATAATATCATCTTGTTGGTTTCAACATCTTCTATCCCGTCGACTATATACCGTATTACCACTTCGTCTGGCATATTCCCTCGATTGCCCAATTGCCGCATCGTAAGTAGGTAGTCGAGGCAACTCTCATCTTTCTTCTTCTTACGCGCTGCCATTAATTCGTGTATCGCTTTTATGTCGATCGTGTCACGGAATTCTTCGGTTAGCGCGCACTTTAAATCGTCCCATGATTTGAACGGTGCCTCTGCTTGGAGCCAGAGTGCCGCGGTACCCGTTAAGCTGCGCCTAGCAACAATTAGTCGTTGCAAGGGCGTCCACCCGAATATTTCCGCGTTGTCGTCGATGTCGTCTATAAATTTAGTGACGCAGTACCTGTCATCTTGAGCGCTAAATTTCGGTATAAGGTCGTTAATGTACCGCAGGCTTTCACTAACGTCGTACGTCGTCATCGCTCTTGCAGTAGTCGTCGTCGTCGTAATCGTCGTGTTCGTCGTCGTATTCGTCGTCGTATGGAGTTTCAGTGTTGGTGCCTCGTCCACACCGCCACTCTGAGCCTCGCTAGCTGCCTCGTCGTATATCTTATCCGCTTGAATCTGTCCGATGTGCCGTTTCCCGCCGCTCGGAAGCCACCGTCTTACTTCCGAAGCTAGCAGAAACTCGTCTTCGTCGTTATTTCGGCCGCCCGTCGTAAATGGCAACCGCCGTAACAAAAAATGTAACCCCCTCGTTACACCACGTAGCACACCGCCGTCGTCGTTCGTATCCACGATTTAATTTTCCTTCCG
Organism: Choristoneura rosaceana; assembly: GCA_037349165.1. Lineage (NCBI taxonomy): Eukaryota > Metazoa > Arthropoda > Insecta > Lepidoptera > Tortricidae > Choristoneura > Choristoneura rosaceana. Next base: position 3,449,082 of record JAZBNJ010000002.1, read on the forward strand.
ATCCCGGACGAGCCCCCAAAAATGTGGGATCGTGTGAAGGAAACAAACTTTTACCAAAGAAAAATTAGAAAAGTTTATTAAAAAATTAAAACTAGTGAACACGAAATAAAAAAAGCAAAGAAAACAAGAAACACAACTCTAGCGCATAGGCTCACCCGATCGTAACTCAATCTTCTTTCACTCATTCGCTCGTCTCAATTGTTCCACAGAAATCTTCAATCACTCGGTCGCTCGTTTACATCAACTCATTCAAACAAAAATCCACCCTCATTCCCACATATATAGAAGATAGTATCTGTATTTATACTTATACTGCACTATAATAAAAAGGTAAACTTTATTTTAATTACTAGCTTTTGCTCGCGGCTCCGCCCGCGTAGTATTCAGTTATCGCGCGCTGTTCCCTCGAGAACTGTGCATTTTTCCGGGATAAAAAGTAGCCTGTGTCACTCTGGGGCCCATAAACTATCTCTATGCCAAAAATCACGTCGATCCGTCGCTCCGTTACGGCGTGAAAGACAAACAAACACACAAACACACTTTCGCATTTATAATATTAGTATGGATATGGATATTTGTGGGACTTAACTCCAGTAGCGTGAAGTGAATTTACTTTAGAGAGAAAGAGAAATTTATACAAGAAAAAATAAACATTGAATAGCATAAATTGGGCTTTACCGAGCATGACGTAGTGACAAGCTACAACGCTGTTTTTCAGCGGGGAGTTGGGCAACCCGGAAATTGAGAGAAGTGTGAGTTACTTAGTTCTTTGCATGCCAAGTCTTGCAGTTAGTGATCACAAGCTTTGCCATACTCGTACCCATCACTGACGTCACGTAAAAAATTTAGACAACCTGGTCTTGATAGAGTTATTATGGCACCACGCCACTAGTACGCCTAAGGTCTAAATTGAACTGAACTAAACTGATATAAAAAATAGTAGATTGTACAACAAGAGCATAAAACGAGCCATTTTACCCAAGGCGTTGATATGGGTGGGTGGGTGGATAGACACGTCGAGGGAAAATGGGTTTAATGCTCGAGTTTTACACTCTGCTTTTCACTTAGATTGCGAGGAAATTAAATAGCAACAGTGGAAACAATTGTTCACTTTCTATGTACCTTTTATTTTTTATGCATTATTATATAATTATATTTTTTTAGTTTAATTGATTTATTTTGATTGATTTCTGGTTTTAATTAAATTTTTTGGTTTTAATTAAAATTAGAAGTCATTTTAAAAAATATGTAGAAACTTTTTTGTTTGTGGCTGTTGACACCTAATTACCTTGATTTTAGACGAAGATTTTACTTTATGCACTAGTGCATAAAAAGTTATTTTATGTCGCCTAGATCCAGCATAAACATGAACTTTACGAGCATGAGAAGTGAAAAAACTTTTTCTAACAAAATCTGCACCATCCCAGAACAAAGAAGAACATAGGCTAGCTGTTATTCCAGGAAATCCCAAAAATGCCACGGGACCCAAACAGAACAGGCAACACCTATTAGTATGTAGTATAGTATGTTCCATTAATTTATATACTACTTATTGTATGACCTTCCACACCTTTTAACACGACGCAAACGCACATCGCACATCACTCACCGACGCTATTACGGCTCTTGATGCTGCCGATAAACGAATTTGATTGGTATTGATATGTGCTTCCATCTAGGAGTTCATTAGAAATGGTAGTTGACAGAACAGAGGGACTGTGGAGAAGAAAAAAATTTTTAATTTATTCTACTGGAAGGCAAACGAGCAAGGCACAAAATTTGGCCCACTCTCCATACAAAATTACCTATTATTGCATACATAGGGCCAAATTTTTTGCCACTCAGTATATTTTGTACGAATCTGAGACGTGGGCGCTAACGATGGGCCTCAGGAAGAAGCTCAAACTCACTCAAAGGGCTATGGAGAGGGCTATGCTCGGGGTTTCTCTGCGGGATAGAATCAGAAATGATGATATCCGCAGTAGAACTAAGGTTACTGACATAGCCCGAAGAATTGCAAAACTGAAGTGGCAGTGGGCAGGGCACTTTGCTCGCAGGACTGATGGCCGATGGGGTCCAAAGGTTCTCGAATGGCGTCCGGGGACCGGTAGACAAGCTGTCGGTAGGCCTCCAACAAGATGGAGCGACGACCTGGTTAAGATCGCAGGATCGCGGTGGATGCGAAAAGCACAAGACCGGTCTGAGTGGAGGGTCTTGAGGGAGGCCTATGTCCAGCAGTGGACGTCTTTTGGCTGACATGATGATGATGATTCTGATACAGTTTTTTATTTATCTGGTAAAAATACAGGATGGAACTCTAATAAATAATCGAAAACGATATTAAAAAATTGGCTAAATTTAATATAAATGAGTTAAATATCTATGAAACTAAAAAAAAGCGCCCGAAGTCTCTACAGCTCCCGTGTCCTCCATTAAGACACCCCGAGCCCGTTGTCGCTAATGGCGCTGCGTCTGAGCATACTGTCCGCTCACGGCGATCAAACGAAGCCGCGTCACTGTTAATGTGAATGTGACTACCGACCAAGCCTTGGACTTACCTGAGCTTAACAGTTGGTGTGAAAAAGGATTTTTTGCTGTCAAAAAGCGGTTAGCGTAAGAGGTGGTTCATATGGGGCCGGACCCATTGGTTGACCAGAATGGCAAAGGTTTTAGATGAATACCGTTTAGAAGTCTGTGCTATGGCCGGTTTTGAAATAAGATTGACCCGTATTTTGTGAGTGTCGTAATAAGTGACTAACGGGTTTAATTCGAAGTCAAAATAAAGTCAAAGTAAAAAAAAGTCAAATTGAATAAAAATATTGGATTTGACTTTGATTTGAAAGTCACAGAGCTTTGTATTGTCTACTATAATTCTCACTACCTACTCTCAAGATAAAAAAAAAATCTGTTTCCTCCGTACCTATAGGTATATGGTCGGTTTTCTCAGCAACTGCTATTTATATATAGTTGCTATTTTAGATGAGAATAACTGAAAACCTGCTCAACGTAAATAAAAACGTTACTAGTGAAAACAACCCCCACTAGCTTGACGCTGACTAAAATAACTTGACGGAGAAACTTAGAAAAACTAGGAATCAAATTTCTTTCTTTATGTCTTTTATATCACAGCTGATATATTTGTGATATATGTAAACGACAGAGCCAAAAGCGCAAACATACTTATAAACCCGAACCCCGAATGAACTAGGAAAAGGTGCGGAGAAAGAAGATTGACTGAAAAGCTAAAAGCTGCTAATTCAGAACGTTATTTGCTAAATCCAACGGTAGGTATTGTATTGTGAACGTCTGACGGATTATTAATTCGATTCCTTATAATCTAAATGATAAGCGAAAAAGTTAAACAAAATTAAAAAAGCTAATCATTACTTTTTCAATAAACGCTAAATACGTAAACATTTCAAATTGTAAAGCTGACCACAAATAGGTAAACGTCAAATGAACAAAAAAAAAAGCCTCTTTTATGCAGTTCAAAAAGACCAAGTAAAAAAATTTACACGATAAACGAAAATTGACTTAATACCAATGCCATAGGAATTCACTTATATGCATTGCGTTGTAATTTCTAATATTAACAGGATGATTTCAAAGCCGTAATTTAATTTAACCAAGATTTTACTATACTATACATAATAAAGAAAATACATATATTGAGTAACTTCTTTATTATTATACTGACATGTAAGATAATAACTACTAGGCAAGATACAATAAATTAGAATTTTATATTAAGACCAGTTACTTTCTAAAACAATTAAAAATGATAGAACCCATAAAAGGCTTCGAATGAACTAGAGAGGTAAAACCATATCGGATTTTTAATGTATTTATTTACTTTGTGAATTTTGCGTGTTTTATACACAAATAAACACAAATCGAAGTAAGCAATGTAACCTAGTAACTAGCGTGTGTTAGAAATAGTACCGGTAAATATTAATTATACTCATTTTTTCAACAAGAAATAGCTCTAAAACACTTCGTAGAAACTGTTTCCAATTTATAATCCAACCTGTACAGCAACTCAACTTTGACATCATTATTTAAGCCCCGACGACACTCCACGACATTTATGACATGCAAATTTTATTCTATAAGGCGGCGTTAAACGGTCCGATGACTGACAAGTGAAATATAAAACCGCGATAAAATTTTACACTTTGAAGCACTTACAACGCTGCAGTAGAGTATATTTTGCTGAACTGAAATAGTATTTAGTCATGTGTATTTTGACTGGTATTAACATTGGATTTAACCTTTCAACTCGTGTGACAAGTTTTATGATGGATTATGACTTAGGATATTACGGTGTATTTGTGAGACGGTTTAAGTGTGCATTAATATTATGCTGTTGGTTCTGTACACAGTTCAATTTTAAAGACGCCTTTGTTAGAGATTAAAAGTCGAGGATTTTATGGATTGAAGAAGATATATTTTTTTTAAGAATCTGAAGTCTGCGTTAGAACAGAACCTGTACTAGTTCACGAGATGAAGCTATTGGAAGTCTATGATTGACGGATGGCCAAGTGATTAGAGAACCTGACTACGAAGCTTGAGGTCACGGGTTCGACTCCCGGCCGAGGCAGATATCTGTATGGATAATACGAATATTTGTTATTTTCTTAAGTATTTTTTTGTTTCGTCATAAAGAAACAGTTAATTTCGCTTTAAATCAAATGCAAATCTAAGCGGAATCCTAAACAGATTATTCTTACTTGCATAAATACTAAATTTGGCAGACTTTCGAATACGTCAATAAAGTCAAAACTTACCTAATTGTTTTTGTGGGCCAACTAATTTTATTGATCGATGTCAGCTTTCAAAATATTATTTTATTACATGACATGATTTTTATAATCTGATCTAGCTTTTGCCCGCGGCTTCGCCCGCGTGGTATTCGGTTATCGCGAGCTGTTCCCTCGGGAAACATAAAAGTAAAAAGTAGCCTATGTCACTCTCTGGCCCATAAACTATCTCTATATGCCAAAAATCACGTCGATCCGTCACTCTGTTTCGACGTGAAAGACGGACAAACATACACAGTTTCGCAATTGAAATATTGATATCTTCATTCAATCATGCTTGAATTGTTTAATAGTGGTTAGAAAATACATAATAATAAAATATTATATTATTCAATTCGTTATCGTGACATGGATTTGATAGGTGATTGCCAAATCGGATATTAAAATGTATAGAATGATAGAGTCCTTCGTGTGATAACCACAGAAAACAATAATAAATGATAATAATAATTAAAGGCCTCAATAAATTAAGGGGAGTGGTTCCTATTGGTTAATTATTAATAATTATTGGTGTCAATTGTCCCATGATATTTATTTATTTTTATTTTATTAATTTTAATTACAAAGTAAAATGTTTCGTAGTAATGTTTATGATCTACACAATCGAAATCCAAATAGAATGATTGTTTTTTTCATTCAACCGGGTTTCCGAACTGAGTACATTTTTTTTTAATGCATGTATGCAGTTTTTTTCGTCACTAAAATCAATGACATGGTTTCTAAGAATCTTTGTATGCCTTAAAGTTTCAGAACAAAAAAACCATCAAATCATCAACGTATCTAAATGTAGCAACCTGTATAAGTACATAATAAAAGTAATGATTTCGACGAATGATAATTTCGTCGACCGGATTGCCTATTGGTTAGAGAACCTGACTATGAAGCTTGAGGTCCCGGGTTCGATTCCCGGCCGGGGCAGATATTTTGTACGAATAATACGAATATTTGTTCTCGGGACTTGGGTGTTTCATATGTATTTAAGTATGTATTTATCTATATAAGTATGTTTATCCGTTGCCTGGTGTCCATAGTACAAGCTTTGCTTAGTTTGGGATTAGGTCAATTGAACATGATTATTAAAAAAAATATATATTTGGTAACGATTTTCAAAAAAACGTTTATTGAAGAATCAAGCTATTATTCTCCTGTCATTTCTTACTATCTATAACAAACAAACCCGGCATAGCACTAGGGTATGTCAACACCACGCATAGAGCGCTACGCACAATATTTGCGCTGCAGTGCACACGCCGCGAGCTGTTCGCTGATTCGCAGGTGTTCGGGCGCCAATTTATGCACATTTTTATTGGTTTTATTGATGGTTTCTGCTACAGGCAAGTTTTATTGTCTTTCGTTGAAACTAGAGAAAAAAATAATAGTGATATTATACATAATATTATCGATGGATAAAATTTTCTGTCATAAAAACTAGTGTGTAAGTGCATACCTACGTTTTGAACATGTCATGTATTTAAAGTACCTGAAGATTATTTTTTTATACCAATGAACTATAAACCACTATAATTACCTCGCCTATTATCTACCCTGAATCTAAGTGTTTATATTATAAGTTTTTTGTACTGCTTTATGGTGTGCAATAAAGAATATTTGTATTGTATTGTATTGTATACTTCGCTCACTCGCGAGCCCACGAGACTCGTAGCTCTATGCAACAAATTTGTTTTCATGCAACTCCATGGCGAGAACACACACGAATTACACAAACCCAACTGTCACCGCCACGCCGATACGTTTCGAACTCAACCAGAGTTCATCTTCAGAGCAACATAAATAAATAGTTACAATACAATATACAAGCAATACAGTAAGTGACTGATCAGCCCGCTAGTCAGTCACTTTTAACAGTTAGGCCCGTTGTCGGCTCCCGTTGGCTTAGTACTCTAAGCCCCTTCTAGACCGTGATTTACTTGGTTATTGTAAAATTAACTATGCAAGTTAACAATTCTCGCTTTTAGCTATCTTTATCCAGTATCATCGAGAATGGGCGTCGCCATAGCGTTTGAACTCACGCGCATGGTACGGCGTGCAGAGTAAGGACATAGAGGTATAACTCTGTGAAAAACTGGACGTTCTGTGGATTTGAACTAGAAAACAATACAATACAAAGACTCTTTATTGTACACCAGAAATAGTAAGCGACAACACACAACAACTACACCACAACTACACACATTTCAGTAATTCATCTTGACAATTCCTAGTTTTTTTTTGTATTTTTTACGACCCCTAGTAGTGAGAAATAAGTTTAATTTAAATTGTTGTTTTTTTTACACCATTTTGAAACTCTTTTGTATTTTTTGTATTTTGTATTTTATCCCAAAAAACTTACAGGTACGATTTTAAGCTGAAATCCTCCAACCATAAGGTTACCGCGGCACTGATTACATTGACCAATCGCGTACTGAAAATCCCAGACAACAGAGCGCGTAAATGAAATCCATAATCAAACATATCAAAAAAGTTGTGCTTTAATATGGAAAGAAAGAGATCATTTATTGCCATTTACGCTGCGAATAACTGGAGGCGGGGGGAGGGCTACTACGAAATTTGAAATTCGTATCGTACCGTCCCTCTCTCTCTCGTATTAGGTAAATAATATTAGCCTAAGCGTGATGGCAAGATACGAAGGTCAAATTTTGCTCTATAGGTATAGGGCCTGCTGTCGAAGACATTCCCCTTCTACAAGATTCCTACTCTTTCCTTGCAAATGATACGCGCTTGCGCTGGCCATAATTATAAACGCATCAATCAGGCAGGGCCTGCGGCGACGCGCGCGTAAACGGTTATTAAGGCCGTTTTTAACTTTCTGCCCTCGGTACGTAATGTAACGACCCGTGACAATATTAGTACTTCGCACGTTGAGCTTGTTCTGGTTTTTATTGGGGGTGATTGGAAGATTGTTTTGATAATTTGGTGTTCCGCTTTATTTTTAAAGTACAGAATAAATTAGAAAACACATTGGCTTCTTGATAAATGCATACTCGTACAAATATAACCTACCTTGTGCGAGGCCCGCCCGGATTGCTACCACCATCTTGTTCGCTAATCCTGCCGTGAAGCAGCTGAGCAGTGCTTGTACTGTTGTTTTCGGCGTGATGAGTACCCCTGGTGTTGCAGAAGTTTATGGGCAGTGGGGATCTCTTACTATCAGGAAACCCACTTGCTCGTTTTCCATCCAGTCGAATAAAAAAAATACAAATTCATGACGAATTACTGTCGCTATGCAGTCAGTCTGCCCGTCTGTCTGTCACAGGGTAGAGCTTAATTTAATTCGTTTACAATGCATGAAATGCCTTGTTTCAATTATTGGCATTTTAATAACTATATAATCAATCAGTGTTGACAATATATTTGACGCTATGGTTGTATACTACTGTGTAGATATTTATACCCGTGACTGTACTTACTTAGTTTTAAACAAACAAGAAAACATTATTATAATGTAAGAGACTGGGTGTAAAAAAACTTTTTTGTGACTTTACTTTTTACTGATTGGACTTGCATTTTTATCCTACACGACTGTATGTGAACCAAATTTCAAATTGATCCAATGAGTTGATGAAACTGTACTTGCAAAAGTTTAAGATATAACTTACTTTGATGGTCTTCTTCCTGGCCTCAAAGTATTAACAAATGAAAATTTCAGTCTATTGGGGTCTCCTATTTTCCCTACAGCTATCCCTGATGCCTTTGAGTTGAGGAGGCAGCTTTTTCTGACTGCCAGAGAAAGACTGAAGAATCTGCCGGCGCACGTGGCTTTGCTTCTGTTGCGTGTATGCTTTGCTGTACCAAAGCTGACCTATTTTTTGAGCACGGTTCCTACTTGGCTTAGCATCACGCACATTGATTCATTTGACTCTGTGTTGAAAGAGACGGTTGAGTGTTTGCTGAATGTCTCACTTAATGCGGATCAATGGGACCTTGCTTCTCTCCCCATTCGGAACGGGGGGCTAGGCATAAGGCGCGTGAGAGACGTGTGTCTGCCGGCTTTCCTGGCGTCGTCAGCTGGCGTTGTCGACCTCGTAACACAAATTTTACCCTCAAACGATTGTGCAGTCACTATACCTTATGCTTCCGATGCACGAGCAGCTTGGTCTTCTCTCAACCCTATTTCATCAGTGCCGGAAACGGTACACCTCCAGCGCTCGTGGGACGAGGTGGGAGTGAAGCGGATTTCCGATTGCCTATTGGAGAGGGCCGCAGGCGTGGATAGAGCCAGGCTAGTTGCCATATCCAGGCCGGAATCCGGAGCTTGGTTACACGCACTTCCTTCTCCTCACGTTGGAACACTCCTCGATGACGACTCTTTGCGGGTGGCTGTGGCTCTTCGCCTGGGCTGTGATGTTTGCGAACCTCATATATGCATCTGCGGCACTATGGTTAATAAAAAAATGTTATTTAAGTTAGTTAGTAGTATTTAGTTCATTTATTAATTATTTTGTATTGTGTGTTACTTACATACGAATATTATTAAATAATAAATAAAAGCCCGAATCAAAAATCAGGAGACACAGGAGACGGCTGCGAGCGCTTATGTCACGCGCGATAAAGACAGCAATATCCCAAACGAATACCTAACGCGGCCGCGCGGCCGGCAGGGAAACTTCTCTTAATAACAAAAACCCCTGTCGTGTCTGTTTGCTTATTACGTTAGCGTAAAGCCTTTCATTAAAATAAGAAGAAAGTTTATGTCACGCATTAGAAACTTGCTAAGTTGCTACACATATTAATTGGGCCCGCGTCCATCACGCATTACGTTTACATCTCCATTTGTACTCTTAATACGCCATCTTTAATCTATGTCCCGTTGAGATGGTGTTAACCAACGTAGTTTGACAGAGAAATAGCCAATAGAGTGGAAAAGTCATACAATTTGTTACGAGGCGAGCTGAATACTAGAGTTTGGCAAGCAGACATTATTATTTATATCTACGAGGTGTTGGCCCAAGCCCTCTTGTTCTGAGAGGAGGTCTGTGCTCAGCAGTGGGACGTTTTAGGCTGGGATGGAAGGTGTTAAGAATCCTGTACCTACGATAATTTAATCCACATAAGAATGTTTCTAAGACATTTGTAAAATCACAAATTTGTTATTTCTTAAAGGTATTTTTATGTTTCAGGTGCAGAGCTAAGCTTCAGATCATCTACAGCGGCTTTTTTATATAACAGATAAATGAAAAACTGTCAAAAAACACATCTTGTAGAATAATGAAAAATCAGATAACTAATTTTACGACTCTACTGGTTACCTTACATTTTATGTAATTTCACATCCAGCCACACGCACTGCATTCGAAAACCAACCTTAAAGTTATTAGATATAGGTACTCGTATGGACAATGTGACTGTTATTTTGACTTTCTCAAAAATATAATAGGCATTTTTTTATTTATAGTATTTACATAGGTAGTAAGAAAGTTTGAGTTAATTTAGATGAATGCATTGTGTATTCGACTGATTCGCTACGGCTGTACTAGTTTTGAGTAAATTTTGATAATTATAATATTTGTATTAAAGTAATGACCTCGAGAAAAAACGTGCCGTTGTACTCGTAACGCAATTGGAGCTAGATCGTCATTAAATCGTAATTTTCGCTATCATTAGCGCAGTATTAGTTGTACAGATGTTTTGTTTACCGGTGAAGTTTATGAATGAACTAGCTATTGTCCGTGGTTTCGTCCGCGTGGAATTCAAATGCCCAATCATTTTTCCGCAGCAAGAATCTATAGTATTCAGGATGGTTCTTCGTTCGTCAACCATTCTCCTGGCTTCCTTATTGGTCTTCCTTTCTATCCAACTTATGCTTTTCATTCTTTTCCAGCACCACATCTTCAAAGCTTCCATTTTGGCCCTGTTCTTCTACGTCAGTTTCCACGTTCATACCTATACACTCTTATCAGATATTTATTGCTTTTGAATTACAAGCTGCGTGATTTTAATAGTTGTTTTCAAGCTTTTCTTTAGCTTGCTCTCTTGTTTATTTGTTTACTAGCTTTTTCCTGGGACTTCGCCCGCGTGGTATTCGGTTATCGCGCGCTGTTCCCTCGAGAACTGTACATTTTTCCGGGATAAAGTAGCCTGTGTCACTCTCGGGACCATAAACTATCTCTATGACAAAAATCACGTCGATCCGTCACTCCGTTACGGCGTAAAAGACGGACAAACACACAAACATACAAACGCACACACTTTCGCATTTATAATATTAAGTATGGATTTGTTTGGGTCAAATTTTGGAAGCTTTTGACCCACTTTCAGCAGTTGGTACAATTAAGTTGAAATTTGGTATTCTTGTGCAAATTCAGTGACAATACATAATAATCTGGTAGTGACATTTTGGTGGTCCTTGCCAGGATGGTCTCCGCAGGAGGGAACTCCTCAATGGTTTATAGTACCGGCTTGAAATTTGGTACATATATGCAGTCTAAACGACAATACAAGTACAGTCAACAAAAGTAAAGTCAGCAAAAAAAGCTTGTAATAAAAATTAAAATTTTCACACAAAATTATTTATGATTAAAAGCTGTTTTTGCTTTAGAAATTCGTGACAGTAATTTAATAAAAGTAGAATGTCGAGGTTTAAACTGTCCATCAATTACGCGTAACAATTTACTACGTCGTTATTCCGTCCTAGATAACGCTATCACAGCATTCGAGGCAATAAATCGATAGGAAATTACTTTGACATTTCCTCGGCACAAATGTCACGCCTACTTTGCGACAGACATTCTCGGCATAGTTCAATGCTGCTAGTAATTGAGGTTTAGCAACCGTAAGGCTATTTTCAAGTACAGAGCTTTGTTATTAAGCAAAATAATGGATTGTATTTGTCTAACTTTATCTACAATTGCAGCTACCGCAACTTCGTTCACCTGTTCCCGTCGATGAATAAAAGTCTTGCCTCTGTTCTTTGAATTCTGTGATTCCCTAGAAACATAATCTACATACCACTTTTTAAATCTTTAACTATAGTAACTGACCGAACCAAAACGCGTGGTGGTCTTGTGGTTTGGTCTATATACTAGTGATTTAAGGGTCTTAAAACAGTTTTCCTTATCCAAGTTAATCAAGACCATGACCCCAGGGCTGGCACTTACCTCTCGCAAAGATTATCAATAACAGTTTAGAGAGGTAATGCTGCCAGTGTCTTGGGGTCAATGCCTGAGGCAGAAAATTTGGATGATATATTTTTCTTGTAATATTAGTTTAGTTTATAAATATAGTTTTAGTTAGTTGATTATAATTATAACTTACTTTTATTGATGATTGGATTATGTTTGTATTAAGATTGTATTAATATGATATTGAATGAATAAATTTAACTATTTTAATTGAAAAAAAAGACCATGATACAATTTTTTCCTCACAAAAACTGCCAAAAAAAAATTATGCTTACACACATAGATAAGCAAAAGCGAACTTCTGTCGGGCAATCATAATATTGAAGTTTAAAACACTGAATTTTCTCAAGACCTTTGAAAGAAGTTAGTAACATGACATATAATATATGTTATACTGAAACATGTTTATTTCATAAAAAATTGTACATCCTAAAAGCACGTACCTACACTTAATACACTTTAGTACTCTTGTCACTTTAACCGCTGTGACAGTTCATACATGGCAGTTCAAATATGACGAAAATAGACAAGGTACTAAAGTGTATACATATTTTTTCCCTTGACTGTCATGACTGTACATATGATCGAAATCTTACTTCTGTAAGAACTATAACTATCTATAACTAACTTAACAGGTATAACTTTCTAGTTATATACCTAATTAATAATGCTTATAACTCCTTTTGCAACTTAACTTGACAAAAAAAAACATATAAAGTTGTTGGCTGCATCTCAAAACCAACGAAAATTTAATTGCAGCTACCATGACCCATCTTTCAATGACACCTCACAAAATCGAGACAAAAGAACAAAAGAACTGGCCCCATTAGTTTCACAACCACACAAATCTTATATTCACGCCGTGTGCTTCGGGTAATGACATGGGTAGACTGGCCTCCTCTAATAAAGTCCAACCAAATTGCTTCTTACAACCAAGTTAACTGCTTCGACGTGACATTCAAAAACCAATTGTAAGTCGTAGAGATAAAGTTCAAGTGTATATTGAAAATTACAAGTAATCGTGAGACACCACGCCTACTGTTGCTCAAATCGGGGACAATTTTCTTGATATTTTGAATGAGATTAAGGCCACATCACGTTCCGATATAGTTTTTTTGAAGCGCAAGATTTCATTATAGAGTGTGCTTTCTTTTACGTTTTTTTCTTTGTACACATAGGCTGTTATTTCAAAAAAGAAGTACACGTTACCAGTAAACAAAAGACGGTGTAATTAAGAATCACAAATTTGTTGATTTATTTTAAACTTAGTTTAGACTTGCGAAAACACCGTGCATGTTGTTTACAATGCGAGGTTGCAAATGGTGCGAGTTTGAAGCGACCAAGACAACGCAGCAATGTAACTTCCTGCATCATTTTTCTTACAGGTCTGAACCGGACTTAACGCTTTCAGATCACACACGACAAATGAGTAGGTATCTTTGTATTATTTACGTAAGTATTTAAATCAAGAAAAAAATGGGTAATAAAATAGAATTGTATGTATTCCAAATACAACTGCAATTAATAATAGAACAAACCAATTTAATTAAACTAAGAATTAAATTGAATCTAAGTAAATTAAGCCAATGAAATGAAACATACATACACATACATAAAATCACGCCTCTTTCCCAACGGGGTAGGCAGAGACTACATCCTTCCACTTGCTACGATTCTGGCATAACAACTCTCGCTTCCTCTACATTCATTAATCTTTTCATGCATGCACGTCGGAATGAAATGAAAACTGGCGTATAATCACCAGCACCAATATCTGACACAACAAGCGTGCATAAATATCTGAAACGACTTTATTTCTAGGGCCGGAAGGACGTATCAGATATTTTGCACGCTCCGCTGTGGCAGATATTAACGCTGGTGACTGTAAAACCGCCGATCTCCAAACAAAGTCACATCCTACACGAGCGCTCTAATATTTTCGTCCACCGTTTCGTCATACGTGGCGTAATGATACAAATTACGTCTCCGGCGCAGGGGCGGGGCCGCGTGACAATCACGCGTAATGAACGGGTGCGCGGACAGGTGCCGGGAATGTCGATAGATGTTTCGATGTTTCATAGAATTATATCGATGAAGAGCAATCAAAGAATAAAATTATTGGTGTTCAAATTATACTTTCCTGTGTAAAACAGTATTATTTTATTACCCCTGTTTCGCCATCCATTGATTAAATTTATCTGATGGATTTAATGTGATGCCGTTTCTGTTTATTTTGTTTGAATAGACGGAGACGGCATCACATTTATCCGTGAAATAAAATTAATCAATAGGTGGTGAGGTGAAGCACCTTAGTCTGTCAGTTATATTATCAGAAAACATTGAACACGTAAGTAACTATTATAATTTTAGACTGAAGTAGGTAAGCACATACAAATATCCGAAGTAGTCTTTTTGAAATATTGTAGCACGATTATTTTTAATTGTCATGGAAAATGATATTTTTCTAGAAACACAAATTAGAGAGAAATAGAAGGAGAGGTAGTAACTCTGGAATGAACTATCACCTGCGGTATTCCCGGACCGATATCACCTTCAAGCTTTCAAGAAAAGAGCGTACTTCTAGCTCAAAGGCCGGCAACGCACTTGTGACTCTTCTGGTGTTGCAGGTGTTCATGGGTGACGGTAATCGCTCACCATCAGGCGATCCATCTGCTCGTTTGCCCCCTATACCATAAAAAAAAGTATTTTACTTTGTTATCGTAATCATTCTTCTTCGAAAGTGGTCAGTCTGATACACCTGTTTTTTTACTGCCGCTAAGCGCGCACAAGCACTGCTGTATTCCAGCGTAGAGAGCAAAACAACCAGGTATTCTATCTTAGCTCTCTCAGCTGACAACGTATGATCGCAACAATAGTGTAGCGGATGTCAATGGATAGAGGGCCTCACTTACCACCAGGTGGTTTCATATGCAACCTTATTATATAAATACTAGCTTTTGTCCGCGGCTCCGTCCGCGTGGTACTCGGTTATCGCGCGCTGTTCCCTCTTGAACTGTGCATTTTTTCAGGATAAAAAGTAGCCTTTGTCACTTTCGGGCCCATAAACTATCTCTATGCCAAAAATCACGTCGATCAAACGCTCCGTTACGGCGTGAAAGACGGACAAACATACAAATACACAAACAACACTTTCGCATTTATAATATTAGTAAGTATGGATCTTTTCAATACAATGACACTATCCTGAACAGCATAGTAAGCAGTACAAACACGCAGGTGGGTATTTAGAGATTTTCCAAGGTAAGCAATAGAATACCAAATTCTCCTAAGCAACTTTACAATCTTTTAAAAATCTTTAAATTAACATGTTTAATTTTTGTCGACACTTTACATCACTATGACAAGCCACATAGTGTCATACGCGTCGAGTCATGCACTCATTATATCTAAGTGTCGCCGTCCTACTCTACTATGTCATTATCCGTACATATGTACTTTTTATGAGTATAGAATTTCCGGCTCATTGTAATATTTGAGTTTGAGTATGTACTCAATAAGCAAACGAGGGATCGTGGCTTAGGTAAGTACATTTGAAATCTACCGTGAGCTTCTCGATGAATGTCCTTCTTGGTGTGTTCCCACTAGTTCTATTGACAGTACTATTTTAGAACTCTATTCCAGTACTGTCAATAGAACTAGTACACCTCCTTCTTAGGGTCTCAAACTATCTTTATGCCAAATTTTATCACAACTGGTTCAGTGTTGTTGCCAACAAGATTAAGATAAAACTTGCTAAACGGCTGATAAATTTTGCTAAAATTATACTAAAACAGGCTTTGTAGTTACTTTATGTTGGCAACCAGTGTTGTCAACTTATGTCTCATGAAATGTCGTACGCATAAAATAGTGCCTAGTTTGTTTCATGGTTTGACTTTTATTAAAATAATTATTTTATACGTTAAAATATGCTCAAAGTCAAGTCATCGTCAAAATGTTTTTATTCAATTTAGGTTATAACAAGCACTTATGAATGGAAAAAAAAATCTTCCACCGGTTCAGAAAACCTCTGTTGTGAAGAATCCGGCAAGAAACTCAACGAGGTATATATTTTTTTAAAAAGATTTTCAATATTATATCTATAAACCACAAGTATTTAAAACAACTTTATTTTTAACATAGCTACTAACACATACTATAAGCTAAACAACAAATAAAAATGCAAAACAATAAAGAGTATTTAAATATAGCATAAAATATGCTAATTTGGCATCTCTGACTGGTTAATTACTTTATGCACCACACAGATTCACATTTTATAATATTAGTTGGTTGAAATTTATTTTAATTGGCGGTAAGTTTCAGATTTTTTTTTCTTTGCTTTTGTTCGGTACTTCCATACTTCCGGGTGTCTTAGTTTATTACCTGCAATGTCTTCATCAAACAATTCTATCCATAATGTATAACCTTAAATTATCTTAATCACGTCGTGTTGATACTTTGCAGATTGTAGCTAGATCTTTTGCAGGAAAAACGCAGAAAAAATTGTCAACTAAATAATCCTACTAATATTATAAATGTGAAAGTTTGTGAGTGAGTGAGTAAGTATGTTTGTTACTCCTTCACGCTAAAACTGCAAGACGGATTTGGATGAAAATTGGTATGTAGATAGTTGGACATCTGGAATAAAACATAGGCTATTTTTTATCCCGATATTCCCACGGGATAGGGATAAAATCTCGAAATAAGAACCTCTGGGCTTAGAGTCATGAAATTTGGTATGTAGGTAGTTGGATGTATGGAATAACAAATAGGTGACTTTTTGACCCGATATTCCCACGGGATAACTAAGGATAAGATCTCGAAATAACATCCGCTGGGTTTAGAGCCATAAAATTTAGTATGTAGGTAGCTGGACCTCTGGAATAACACGAAGGCTACTTTTTATCCTGATATTCCCACGGGATAGGAATAAAATTTCGAAATAATAACCGCTGGGCTTAGAGTCATGAAATTTGATATGTAGGGAGCTGCACGTCTGAAATAATACATAAGCGACTTTTTGACCCGAAATTCCCACGGGATATCAAAGGATAAAATCTCGAAGTAACAACCACTGGGCTTAGAGCCATGAAATTTGGTGTGTAGGTAGCTGAACCTCAGGAATAACACATAGGCTATTTTTTACCCCGATATTCCCACGGGATAGGAATAAAATTTTGAAATAATAACCGCTGGGCTAAAAGTCATGAAATTTGGTTAGTAGATAGCTGCACGTCTGGAATAACACATACGCTACTTTTTATCCCTATATTCCCACGGGATATTTCAATTGCCACTACCAGACCGATTAGTTTACGCGTGCGAAGCCGCGGGTAAAAGCTAGTATAATAATAAATTTTAGTGGTTTAGAAATTTCAATATATTTTTTTATGATTAATTAGCGTTGAATTGAATTATTTTTGTTACATATTGAATATACAGGATGATTTTGGGAGACGTGCAAAGGACTTACCATACTGGATTCAGTTAGTTAAGGCAATGATTGTGCTAGTATTAGAGAGGTTAAAGTTTTTTTTTGCATGCACACACTCTACAATGAAATTGTGGAAGTTTTAATTAAATATGATTAGAAACGGTCCATTTTCAATTACTGAAAGTTGGTCCTGGTGAGTACCGAAAAAAAATGTTGTAATTCACATACACGAGGCGACACTGGTAGGTAACCGAAGAAAATACGAACTACATTTACAATTTCCCTTATTCAGCGTTTTTAATAAAAGTAGCTGTTTTGTTCTAAGCTGTGCCACGGTGATATTTTCTCAAGCATTAACAATGCTGGGAACAAAATGCATTGCTGTCATATTATTTGCTTCAGTTGCAGCAAGTTCACGGAGAGTACGACAAATTACAGACTTTATGGGGGATCTGATTAAAGAATCCAGTTGTAAGGGTGTGAAGGAACTTTTAAATATTTGCACAGATATAGATTACACTAGATTACGCAAATGCATCTACTTCGCGTGTCCGAACCCCGACCAAACGTCGGGGCTGGCCCCATACAAAGACTGAGCGCTAAATGACACGGTGCGGGCGGACATCGGGGAATTCACATCGCTAATTCGCTCTTGAGACGTCACAGTGGATTTAAAACAGTGACATGGTTGGTTTTCATATAGATTGAGGTTTTTCCGTTATCTAGTGCAATTTATATCTGTGAATATTTGCCTTGATGATTTATTCAACCAGTGAAACATCCTATTAATCCTGCTAATACTAAAATACGAAACTCTGTATATGCGGATAGTTTGTTACTCTTTCACGCTGAAATGGCTTGATAGATTTGAATCAAATTTGCTTCGCAGATAGATGAAGATTTGGAATAACACAGGCTACTTTTTATACTGATATGTATGTCTGAATATTTTTTCGTAAACACGAAATATATGAAAAAATCGAGGAAACCGAATCACGTTTTAAGATGGAACTTTTTGCCATCATCATCGTATCCACCGTAGGTCCTCCACTGTTGTCTCGTCATCCACCTCTAGTTGCCTAACCATGTACCAGAGACCTTACCTATTACCTAACGCACGGGCTTTTGCCATCGCTTTCACCATCTCTATCTGTCACCATCTTCCAGACTTCCACCGATAGACGGAAAGAAATAATGAATGCGATAGAAAACGTCCGCGCGTTGGACAATAGGGCCTCTGGTCCTGCGATTTGTGGTCTGGTCTACTCTAGTACCGAGATCCAGGTATGGTAAGCGTTAGCGGGGCTTATTTATACATCACTTGTATCACTGTATATATAAATGTACTGCAGTACCGCGAGTCCCCTCGGAGGCCGTAAAGAGCGCGCGTCTGTGTGAGTGTGTTCGTTTCGATCGATTCGTTCGTAGCTTCCATACTGCTTTAGCTCATATATATACTGTGCTTGTATCGTCCAAGCGTTAAGCCACACCGTTAATCCAATTAAAACCTGGATCAAGACAAACGTCAACGTTATTTATGCTTTTTCAGCGCACCCCGCAATTATCGGAGATCGTAGTGGGTTACGGCCAGTAATTGTCAGGTAAGAGGCTCGTAATGCAGTTTTATGAGATCCTTAAACAATAATGATTGTCATTCCTGCGACGACGCGTGGTAATAACAAGCGTAATTTGCTGGTTTTTGAGTGGAGTCGCTGGAGCCAGTTGTAGATGGACTCTGCGCAAGAGGAAACTTCGATACTGTCTAACCGCCATTTTTTAGGGTTCCGTAGTCAGCTAGGAACCCTTATAGTTCCGCCAAATCTGTCCGCCCTGTCTGTCTGGCCGCAGCTAAGCTCTGAGACCTTTAGTACTAGAAAGCTGTATTTTATATAATAATATATTCATATCTGTGACGTCGATGAAGTGATAAAAAAAATACTATTTTTTTTTTTACTTTGCCTCCCATGGTCTAAAGTGGGGGTTGATTTTCTCGACTTTTATTACAGTGTGGGGTGTCTTTGGAAGATCTTTTATTTATACATCCGGTAAATACTATTGGAAAGTGCTATTGTGCTATCCTACTTTTCAGAACTACGGTATTTATTGAAAATAAAATAACTGTTCTTATTAACTTCAATATTATGAAAAAAATATTTATAATTAGAAAATATATTCATTACCGTCTGAGTATGAAAAATATTTATGATTTTTTTTTCAAAAACTGAATTAACAAAAAAACGGCCAAGTATGAGTCGTATTTGCACAATAAGCATTCCGTGCAAATATGTTAGTATCTATGAAATTTCAGTGTTAGCACCCTCCTCGTGAGAACTATGGCCCAAGCCCTCTCATTCCGAGAGGAGGCCTGTGCCCAGCAGTGGGACGTATATAGGCTGAGATGAGCACCCTCCTAAGCAAAATATACGCTGTGTTAGACAATTTTAAAACATTATTATAGTCCGATATGAACCGAAGCCGGGTTGAATAACTGGTCTGCGTAATTACATACAGTCAACGCTATAGTGGTCAATGTTCAAATAACACAAATTAAAATTACATAAGGATGAAATTATTGTAACGATAAACTTGAATACCATGGCATTTAAAGTTTTAAAATTATCTATTTACCTTTAAATTGTTTCATTGGCTGTTATTAAATAGTTTTTATTGTGTTGCGTGACAAAGAGTACTAGGTCGACAGTTTTTTTTTTTCGACTGGAAGGCAAACGAGCAAGTGGGTCTCCTGGTGGTAAGAGATCACCACCGCCCATAAACATCTGCAACACCAGGGTTATTGCAGATGCGTTGCCATCCTAGAGGCCTAAGATGGGATACCTCAAGTGCCAGTAATTTCACCGGCTGTCTTACTCTCCACGCCGAAACACAACAGTGCAAGCACTGCTGCTTCACGGCAAGATTAGTGAGCAAGATGGTGGTAGCAATCCGGTCGGACCTTGCACATGGTCCTACCACCTGAAAAGTTAGTTGCACCGGTAGTTGCAAAGACACCTACGGCTGGATATAATGACTTTACCTCTGAATAAGAAGACTTCGCCACATACACTTTTTACAAGCTTTTATTTAGTTTCACCTGTCCAGTTGTCTGTCTGCCTGTCTGTCTGTATTAAATCTTAAGTTGAATTCGACCAACTTCCAGTATTTGGATTGACTTGACAGAGTTTTGTATTCTTAAAAAACTAATTCATTTTTATTAAAGTTTTTTTGAAAAAAATAATAGTCTATTACTATTATTGGAGTAGACACATTAACTTATACATATATTAAGAAGAGTTCTATCAGACCATATTTTTAATGCAACAAGATGGAGCGACGACCTGGCTAAGATCGCGGGGATCGCGGTGAATGCGAAAAGCACAAGACCGATCTGAGTGGAGAGCCTTGGGGGAGGCCTATTTCCAGCAGTGGACGTCTTTCGGCTGACATGATGATGATGATATTTTTAATTTTCATAATTTTTTTATGGAATAATAGAGAAAAACTAACAAAAATACAACGTTGCCAGTTCAGCAAGTATAAACGCTCTTATGTCATTTTTCCCATATGGAAAGTCGACTTATCTATACGAAATCCTGACGGATTGATACTGATACTGCGCATACTGGTCTCTTAATCTATCACATACCTACGACAAACAAGCTAATGTTTGCGAAATGGCACAACTAGCATGAAAGATCTTTAATTCGAATAATACCTATCGAGCGATTGTTTCTCATCGACAAGTTATCGGGCGATAACGGTATAGCTCGCGAAATCGGAATAGGGTCCCAAACTCGTCAAACTTCGGTAATTGAATCGGGAACTACAGCGACAGCAGCTTACTCTCCGTTTATTGTAGAGATAGATAAGGACAGAAGTTTTGAAGATTAAATAGTGTTAATAGTCGTGAATGCGGAGTTGGTAACAATATATTTATTGAATCAAGTGTTGTTACTTTTTGTTTGTGTGTAGCTATTTTTTGAAAAATAAAGAGTTTTCATACGTACATTACTTCTTAAATATGTACCCACATACGTTTTACGGAGATCTATATCAATGAAGTATTAATCAATTACTTTACTCACCTGAAAGCCGTAGTGGCCTAGTGGTTTGACCTATCGCCTCTCAAGCAAAGGGCCCATTTGTACTGTTAGTTTATTTATGGGTATGTTGTTAATGTTGTTATGTATTTGTTGTTTATGTGTATTGTATAAATGGTTATGTATTCTTGATATTGCTGTAATGTAACGTAAATTCACCACCTGCTTAAATTTATTCCTCACTTCTCCATTCATTCCATTGTAAAGGTTGCCTGGAAGAGATCGTTCTGAAGCGATAATGCCGCCTATTGCTTACCTCAGAAAGTCTCTGTGTATATACCTGTTTTCTGTAATTGTTTGCTATATGTTGGTGTGCAATAAAGAGTTATTGTATTGTACTGCAGCCAGCAAGTGGTTCCAGTAGTGAGGCTCTACCACATAAAATATATCTTGACAGTATTAGAATCGTCACTTCTACGACATTTATAGGGCAACATAAGCGGACGAAGTTGTTTAATCGCGCGATTAGGGTTCTTCAGTCGTGCCGCGCGGTGCCTGCCGCGACTACAATTAACACCCTTCATTCAGGACACAGGCCTGTGTTTTTTTCACCATTACGCCTAGACTTAGACTTGCCTCTGTAACTAGACTTTAAAGTAAGTAAGTAAGTTAAGGCGTCTTAAAATGAAATCGGAATAAATATTTTAGAAGATGGTTTTATATTTTACTAGCTTTTACCCGCGGCTCCGCCTGCGTGGTATTCGGTTATCGCGCGCTGTTCCCTCGGGAAATGTGGATTTTTCCGGGATAAAAAGTAGCCTATGTCACTCTCGGGCCCATAAACTATCTCTATGCCAAAAATTACATCGATCCGTCGCTCCGTTACGGCGTGAAAGACGGACAAACACACTTTTGCATTTATAATATTAGTATGGTTGGCAGATTAGCTTGTCTAAATACCGTAGTAAAGTAATTGATTGAATCAGGCGTTACTTTGCGGAGATCCATATCAATGAACTAAAATAATTTCTTTGCTCACCCGCGATCTTGTGATAGCGTTTATTTATTTATTTTCATTTATGTTGTGATCGAAATAGCCTGAAACATGTCGCGCTAAACTCGATTTAAAACGTGAGTTATCCGTTATAATATCATTTAGTAAAAGTATATGAATCATTAAGCCACATTGTCACTGATAAACGACTTTGTCTACCCAATCTGTATTACCAGCCGCAACCATAACTTGTACCATTTGCCTCACCCTTCATGACTAAGTAATGAAGAGGTATAAACTTATGTCATAGATTGTTTGTCATGTCTGAGATCGAACCAGGGACCCCACGCACGCGGCAGCATTAGTCTTCATTTGGCTGAGATTAGGGAAGGGATGGTGAATTATCGATGTCGATATTGTGGCGTAACTAAATATTAAGTGAAGACAGAATGGACATAGCACTGGAAACCAAAACTTTTTGAAACTTATAGTACCCGTCTTGTTTTACTTCGTAATATTGTAAGCCGTGAGTTTCCAATCCGCACTGGGCCCGCGTGGGAATTATGGCTCAAGCCCTCTCATTCTGAGAGGAGGCCTGTGCCTACTAGTGGGACGTATATAGACTGGGATAATGGATGATTGTAAACCGTTGTGTCTCTGTAAGTTTGATATTATTTTTAATTAAGCACAGACAGCTATAGTTTCAAATGAAGCCGTGGTGGCCTATTGGTTTGACCCACGGCCTTTCAAGCAGAGGATCGTGGGTTCAAACCCCGCCTTGCACCTCTGAGTTTTTCGAAATTCTTGTGCGAAATTAGGTTTGAAATTAACACGAGCTTTACGGTGAAGGAAAACATTCCGAATCCTCACTGGGCCACATGGGAACTAAGGCCCAAGCCCTCTTATTCTGAGAGGAGGCCTGTGCCCACCAAAGGGACTTGTACAGGCTGTGACGAGGATGATGATAGTTTTAAATGCTGCTTAGCATAAATCAAACGACAAGTATGAATTGTTGGTACCAAAAGTAAACAATGCTTCAGGCCCTTCAAACCTACGGATAATATTTTATTGTCATTCATCAAAATTTGGCAGTAAAGGGCTGTTTCACCTTCATTGATTAACTTTAACTGACAGATAAATGTGATGCCATCTCTGCTTGTTTTGTTTGAACAGACGGAGACGGCATCACATTTAACTGTCAGTTGACACTAATCAATGGATGGTGAAACAGTTCCTAATAAATCTATAAAAATGTTAATATTTGTACACCTGCAATTAACAAACCACTAAACAAGCATATAATGGCAAACGAATATTTTTTTATGTAGCTCGTAATATGACCAACTCTTTAGCAAATGCCTCCCCTTTTCTCTTCCAAAATATCAACAAAAAATTTAAAAATATAAAAAACCCGACTGCCTTAAAAATACTAAAAAAGAAGAAAACAAATCTAGTAGGTTAGAACTCTGTTTAGTAGCTAACTTAAAGTTCAACAGTCGGGACCCATTAGCTAAGAATTTTTGAGCGCCACTATTTAAATGGGTCTCGACTGTTGAACTTTAAGTTAGCTACTAAACAGAGTTCTAGCCCACTAGACTTGTTTTCTTCTTTTTTATTATTTTTAAGGCAGTCGGGTTTTTTATTTTTTAAATTCATTGTATTATTTCACACTTTTTTAATAGTTCTGAAAAAATGGTAGATGAAAACTATTATAACCTGTACATATTTAGAATGGGCTAGTTATTACCTTTCATGACCCCACTCGATACATTTGAATAAAAATTTTTTTGGAAACTCACAATTTGGCGCCAAAAATCCGCCATTTTATTTTTTCAAACATTTCATGTACCCAGTGTCACTCGCGTCGTCAAGACAAATCCAATGACGTATCATTTATCAAAATCGGTTCAGCCGTTGAGTAGTTATGAGCGGAAATAGGAATAGACATACATACATACATACGAGGCAAAAACATAACCCTCCTTCTTCGTAGTCGGGTAAAAATACGGTCAGCTAAACCAAAACCGCTTTAAAAAACTATACCTTCTTAAGATATTATGTACATTATTACTTTTTGTAACGT
This sequence comes from Choristoneura rosaceana, assembly GCA_037349165.1. Classification (NCBI taxonomy): domain Eukaryota; kingdom Metazoa; phylum Arthropoda; class Insecta; order Lepidoptera; family Tortricidae; genus Choristoneura; species Choristoneura rosaceana. The sequence goes on from JAZBNJ010000002.1 coordinate 3,473,589, forward strand.
TATTTCAAGTAATAAAAGATTTATGATTATAATTATGTTTTAAGACATCAAAAATCAAAATGAACATCGATTGTTGATATCGATATCTATACAAACCCTGACATCATCGCACCCCTAAACTTCTAAACAAAGAACATTGATATTAATTTCGTCTTCCCGTACGAAATCACGTCGCTATCTAATTATCCGGTATCGCGCGAACCGGTAAATATTAACCGGTAAATATACCGGTATTATAAAATTTGCGACGTCTTCCCTCCCTCGGGAAATAAGAGGCGTGTTTTTAAATGAAATAAGGAGGGTTGTATTCAATTAGATATTTTGATGCATTGCTTTAGCACCTTTTTGAAAGTGGTAAGAGTTTAACGACGTTGTGATGTTTAGTACGTTTTTACTATTGATAGTTTTTTATTTGCTCCATGAAGTGGCAGTGGGTACCTACACAGTGAAAGAAAAAAGATGTTGAAAATAGCCTGAATGGCTTCGAGAAAAGTATGGTACGGCCGTGCTTTTTGTTTTGTTTAGCTCGACTTGGCGGGGGCACTCCCGTACCCCCAGATTTGCTAACAGTAACAAAAAAATTGTTGCTTTTAACATAATTTGAGTGACTACAAAACTAAGGCCTACTAGTAACTAAAAGTTACGTGATGTCTTACAAAATCGTTTTGTATTATTAGCATAATTTTGGTTCCTAATTAGTAAAGTTTGGCTAAGCGTAGGCTAAACTTCAAGTAGCCAAACTAGTTCAGTTATCCTTTTTTTTTAGTGCAGCATGGAAAACAGATGGCTGCTCGAGCTGAAAAGTTCTCGAAATAGGACCTAAGAACGGCAAGCACAGCACAGGACTTACACCAACGAGATGGACTTGTCTGTACAAGCCTGTGCTTCCAACGAAAGCAACTGGAGGTATATGGAGGGGGAGGGGGAGGGGGTGTACGTCCGACAGTTGACATCCTATCGCTATGATGTTTTTTTTTATACGACTGGAAGACAAACGAGCAAGTGGGTCTCCTGGTGGTAAGAGATCACCACCGCCCATAAACATCTGCAACACCAGGGGTATGGTGATGATGATATTCCAGATATTTTTTTGAGAAAAAGGCACTCTATTTAGTAATAGATCATTATACTTTTACTAAGACAAGCATCCAAAATAGGCCACAAAACCATAGATTATGAAAACCTCGGAGGCAGAACATTCATCCAATTTTAAATGTAAATTTAATAATACCATGTCTCTTAACAGTAATTGGTGAGACTCAAATTCTTTCTAAACTGCTTTAAACGAATTTCCTACTGCACAATTTACCGGTTTAAATAGACCTACATTTACTTCAATCTTAGTTTTATCAGGGCTCCATTAAATTTGGTCGAGTGATGACGGAACGAAACATCCAATTTAAGAAGACCTGGCTGATAATGAAGGGGGATACTAAGGGAGGGTCAAGGTAATTTGGTGGTTGTTATATTTAAATGTAATAAAGTTAGTTCAGTAGCTATTAACATATTATCGTACTTAAGGGAATGTGTCATAGCCGCAGGAGGATTTCTTAGATTAAGTTTGATTTTAAACGCTACGTTTTGGGAAATTGTTTTATGTTAATTTTATTTCGTCTTTATGCAGGTGATATTAGGAGTATGGTGATTGTCGAATTAATCGCAAGTGATTTGGAAGACTTGAATTTTAAAGTTAAAGTCGCTTTTATTTTAATATTTTTAAGCCTGCAACAAAGAATAAATTAGTCCATTGATTCTCTTTTGTAATTATTTTGTTTTAGAATTATACTAAATTATGTCAATAAATGGTACAAGCCTGCAAAAATGATTGAAATGCAAACGCTAAGCCTCTCGGTAGTTTTGGAAGTAAGTTGGTAGTTTTATGTACCTAACAAAGAAGAGGAAATAATTTACACACTTTTACGCAAGAAGAGATGTCTCACGGATCGCAAACTAGGCTGAGGCTAAACCAATTTAAATTGATTGTAATGGAACACAGTGGAAAACATCTTTTAAATTTTCGGCTACCTCGCTCAAAGAATTCCTAGCGATTCAACGAGGAAACGCTGCCAGCATCTTTGGCACAATGCCGCAGGAGCCTTTTTTAGATATAGCTTAGTTTTTAATTTAGTTTGTAATATTTATTTCTGCTTTTTGTTTTATTTTTATCTTAATAAATTGACTTTTAGCGAAATGGCGCCATTTCACGCTATACCTAGGAATTTTATACAAAATACTTATAGGACTTATTAAATTTGATTATAATTTGATGCCGTAGAAAAATTCGAACTGAAACGCAATAGGGCACATACGAGTACCTTTCACACTTTACCACCTATCTATACCTATATCTTTTCACTGGCAATACATACAATAATATAGTGCCAACCAATCGCTTCTTTGCCACAATACTCGTACTGCGCTATCTCCAAAGTTGCTTTATTACCAGATGTCACAGTTTTGTCGCAAAGGTGCGCAATATGTAAAGCCTCTAAAACTACGCGTAATTTTTAACTTCACCAACCTTTACCTAACCCAACACACCGATACCGGATTAAACGGTATCGGTACCAATCAACATCAAAGCCGCCAAATCACCAAAGCAGCAATTAGCGGTTAGAGAGGCGCCGCGGGCTGGTACCGATTTGAATTTGAAATTCGGTACCAATTTAGCTCGGTGCTGGCGACAGAAACCGAAGCGGGAAAGGAGTGATCAAACGGACGCAGTAAAAGCAAAATGCAGATGCTACAGAAAAAAACACACTTCCATTTTTATTTGTGAGTGGTATTTTCGGTCGTGTAATTCTGGTTTCATACAAAAATCATATTTGTGTAAAACTTATTTTGAATCGCTTGGCACAAACTGGACTTTTGAATACCGAACGCAGCAGAAGTTACGCGACTCGCAACGCAACTCAAACAGTTACACTGACCCAAAATGTCATCTCAAGGTCTTAAGGTCTCTTAAGGTTAAGTGTAACTAACCTTCAACGTATTTTGTAAGGGATGTAAACTGCAATTACTTTCATATGCTCTAGATATCCACCCATCATTTCTTTAGTCTACCCGTGATCGTAACTCAAGTATTTACACCGAAATATCACGAGTTTATCAAAGGTAAAAGGAAAAAGGTAAAAATCACGATCATTTAAAGCAAAGTAATTTCTGAGCAACGTTATTAGTTGAAAAACTCATTAGTCGACTATATGTACCTCTGTTATTTCAGGTCTCCATAGAAAACTGTGATCACTTACCATTACTTGATTTTCTTGTTTATTCTATTCAACAAAGTCGTAGAAAACTGCAACATCAACATTATACGTAAATAAACATTGTATCAATATGCATTATCTGATTTCTCGTAATATACTGTACAGTCAGTCACAATATTAATACCGGGTCGCGTCTCTCCCGAGGGGTTTCTAAATCATCCTTCCCTGTCGCTCCCTCGCGCACCGCCCAGCCGTTAGCACTATATGGACATACCTTTACTTACTGTCTAACATTTTACCCACGATTTTTTATTAAATGTTTACGGACAGCTACGAATTAAAAGTCAAAGCTAAGAAAATACAGATAAGAAGGGAAAATACAATGTCTTACCAATCTTCAAGAATTTTAAGTATTCAACAATATGAGTTACAAATAAATGTGGTGTCATGTACCCAGTTTTCACAGAAACGATATTGCGTCTGGTATTGGACCTTATACAGGCTTTTTTTATTAATCTATCATTCTACGGATAGTATCTTTATATTGTGATTCGTTTTGTAAAAAACAATCCTTTGAATTGTTATACAAGATGGCTGGTAATGCACATAAAATGTGTCCCAAATTAAAAATCGTGATTGTACGCTTGTATTATATTTATAAAAAATAAGTATTTTGTCCGTGAACTTATATATATAAATTTTGACCACATGACAATCCTGTCATACGGTAATTATTTTGTGTGAAAAGTTATGTGTAATTTGATTGATTTTTCATAGTATGGTCTGTCCTTGTTTCAGATTCAATGGTTAACTGGAAAAGTTTCCTGTAAAGAATAATTTCGCCTTTGCGCATCTTTTCGTGGAACATGTTTTTTTTTAATAAAGGCTCAAAAATACATACATGCGTTTTATAATACCTTCAAGCTACATCCAAAATTAACTTTAAATAGTCTTATCCATACATAGAAAATACACCCGTAGCGCCTCCGGTTACATTCGCTTTACGGTGTAATTTTTCTTATGTTATTTATTTATTTATTACGGAGTGAGTGATCTATATCACGTCATATCTTACACCCTTGTAAATGGCCTGGCATTTATTCAAGAAAGCCAACCAAAAAGGCGTAAACGCCCGCTCATATGTTGTCGCTTAGGACTTTTCTACTTGATGAGCGGTTGCCGTGCGCCGTCTTTTGTCTTCGTGTGATGCTGCCTTTATTTCATTGTTTCGTTTGATTGTGTAGTCATTTGTCTTTTTTTAAAAGAGTTCCAATTCTAAATGTGATTAATGAACGTTGTTCTAATTATGTTTTGATCGGCCGATAGGGCTTTGGTGGAATTAAATGGAGTTTGAAAATACATTGTTATGAAATTAACAGTGACTACCGCCCTCAGGGATGTCGATTAATTACACTGATTGATCCAAAACTCACTTTTTTTTTAAATATGAGAGGTCATTATATAAACTATAAACACATTACATAAATTATACTTGAGTACAATTCCAATGAAATGGAATAAATAGTAGAGTAGCAAAATTTACATCATGTTGGGCAGTTTCTTCTATAAATATCTTGATGTGGGATATTTTAATCTCAGTTAAACAAGCATTATATAATGGATCCAATTTTATATTATTTTCTTTACTTGAAAAAAAAAACTATAAACAACATCGGTCCACAACAGCCCTTCAAAAAATCACTACCGAATAATTTTTAACAACGCTTGTTTCCAGATTTTACCTTTGTACCCTTTTTGCTTTTTTAGGGCTATTTTGTACAATAAAACTGACCGCAGATGTCCCAAGCAGGTGACAAAATCACCACTTCGAATAGAACCCTCGTATCAACCAATACACTTGTAATGAGAGGTCTAGATAAGTTGGTAATTCAATCGAACTGTGAACCGTTTCGTTTCATGCCAATTCACGTTGGAAATATAACGTTTTCAAAAGGTTGTAAATCCACATAAATAAAACGGTTAAATGAAGATCCTTTGACTATTTTAATAGAGTGGAAACTAAAATGATTATGAATAGGTAATGAAGTTTTAAAAGCCGCTTACTAAACAGTTTTTACGATATTCTTTTAAGCGTCATTCGATTGAACGTGAAAAGGATCGTAACTGTTACATCTGCCTAATTAATGATGATTTCTTGTAAAATTAATAATTCTCTGCACATGATTAACTAAATGTGAATGAATAGCCGACAAATTTTAATCGCTTTTCTCTCAAACTTCTGGTGAAAGAATAAGAATCGCTCCATTTCGACGTGAGAGACGGACTAAAATACAAACACACACACTTTCGCATTTATAATATTAGTATTGGATGGATGTAATATTAACCATGAATTCGGTTATCGCACGCTGTTCTTTCAGGAACTGTGCATTTTTCCGGGACAAAAAGTAACCTATATCTACTACTCTCGGGCCCATAAACTACCTCCATGCCAAAAATCACGTCGATCCATCGCTCTGTTTGGACGTGAAAGACGGACAAACATACACACAAACACACACGCCTTCGCATTCATATAATAATAGCTTTTGCCCGCGGCTCCGCCCGCGTGGTATTTGGTAAACGCGCGCTGTTCCCTCGGGAACTGTGCATTTTTCCGGGATAAAAAGTATCCTATATCACTCTCGGGACCATGAACTATCTCTATGCCAAAAATCACGTCGATCTGTCGCTTGGTTTGGCGTGAGACAAACACACACACTTCCGCATTTATATAATATTAGTACGAGTATGTGTGCCCACTAGCACGTTTCGTATAGTCAATGCCCTAACATGTATTCACTTTTATATACAACTAGTATGAAAAAATTGGATATATAACTTAGGGAACCGACAGTATCTAACCAACCGCCACCGTCGCTTGTCATGTATGCGCTTGACATCCCGTTCCTGATATGTTCCTATTACGGTAACAGCATGATACGGTAGTGATGATATCCGCAGTAGAACTAAAGTTACTGACATAGCCCGAAGAATCGCAAAACTGAAGTGGCAGTGGGCGGAGCACATTGCTCGCAGAACTGATGGCCGATGGGGTCAAAAGGTTCTCGAATGGCGTCCGTGGACCGGGAGACGAGCTGTCGGTAGGCCTCCAACAAGATGGAGCGACGACCTGGTTAAAATCGCGGGATCACGGTGGATGCGAAAAGCACAAGACCGGTCTGAGTGGAGAGCCTTGGGCGAGGCCTATGTCCAGCAGTGGACGTCTTTCGGCTGACATGATGATGATGACGATACGGTAGTGAGACCTTTAATTAATGAACAAAATACCGATCACATACTTGCCGTATCGCTTACATGTTTTATCGTGCGACAAGTATAAACTAATTAAATGCAAATAAGGGTGTCGAGATGTCGATATAACTCAGAGTTTATCGAATATTGAGCTGTAGGGTTATTCTGTATAAGAAAATTTTAACGGTCAGGTTTTCAACCATTTACGTTTAAATTAGTTTGTTGTTCATTCGGAACTCGAAACAAAAGATCATTTTTTTTATTTGAATATTTAGGAATACGAAGAAAACCGACGAGTCCCGAGCGACAATCATATTCTAGTTGTGTGTACTGTATTTACCTTACTATGAGCCAACAAGTGAAATTCTACACTGATAAAAAATCTATTTTATAAATAAAACCATGGGCCATACTATAAATACCTTACAGACTAATATACATTATAATCAATAACATTAAAAATTAATTTGGTGACAAAACGGCGTGACCCCGTTGAGTCACCGTCCGTAATGTAATAAATGCAAAATTTGAATGTTTGTTACTCCATCACGCAAAAACGGCTTAATTCATTTGAATGTTTGGCACTCATGTAGTTTATAAGTAACCTTGATTATCATATAAGATATTTTTTATCATCTCATCTCAGCTAATAAATAAATAAAAAATCCACAATAAAGTAGTATCTAGGTACTACTAAAATGAGAAACCCATTATGCAAGGCCCACAGTCTCAAAAAAAAATAGGCATGCAGGTCACCTTATCAGAAGCAAAAGCCACCGCCCATAGACACCGTAACACGAGAGGTATCACAAGTGTGTTGCTGGCCGTTTGAAAGATTGATAGGCTCGTTTATTAAGACCCCTAGGCTGTACCGCTCCAGAAATGTAGTCAGGAAGCTAGTTTCACAGTTTAGTCGTAAAATCATCATCTTCTTCTTCTTCTTCTCAGCCTTCTTCTACCAAATTCTTGGCCTCCTTCAATCTCTTCCCCTCCGATTTATTTTGGGCAGTTAGAGTCCATTTGCTGCCCGCCACCTTTTTTATATCATCTTTCCATCTCATTTGCGGTCTGCCCACTGGTCTTTTCTGTTCGTCAGTCGTAATAGATAAAACATTTTTTTACGCGTAACATGTAACAAAAACTATCAATACGTTTAAAACGCCATAACCAAATGATAATAATCACTTCAAATAGTAAAGGTCGGAAGACAGCTATCATTGACTCCGAAACGTGATGAGACTGTAACGCTCAAGGTGTTCCGACATGACCTTCCAATATCTTAAAATTAATTGTTTTTCTACGTGCAACGTCTTTAATAATGTATTTTGCTTCGTCATAATTCATCTTGCTTATCTGTATGGATCAATTTGTGTTTGTAAAGAAAATGTTTCGTTACAAAATTTAAAGAGGTACAAAAAATGCGAGTACACTACTCGTACAACTAGTACTCACATGTGATGTGTACGTATGTTTATCCGTTGCCTATTTAGTACCCATAGTACAAGCTTTGTGTAGTTTAGCACTAGATTGATTGGTCTCAAAAAAATAGCCCATGATATTTATTGATTTTTTATCAGCATATCCCGATACCCAGTAACATGGAGTAAACATTTTTATTAGACAACGTAGAGAGTGAAAGAAGCGTTAATTAAATTAGCGCGTTTGTGAACACAAGCTTTCTCACACAAAAGTTGTCATCACTGACGTCCGAAAAAATACGTAAAAATTCTATTTTTTTTTAAGTACTTATTCTTATAATATATGAGTCTTACGTTCGCAGCGTTATTCGCGTTAGAATTTGCTAGAAAGTGTTTTTTAGGCTCTCACAGAGTTTTAAATATTAAACAATAATAAATAAATAAATATCACGGGACAATTCACACCAATTGACCTAATCCCAAAGTAAGCTTTAGCAAAGCTTGTGTTATGGGTACTAAGCAACAGATAAATATAATTATATAGATAGATACATAGTTAAATACATATTAAACACCCAAGACCCGAGAGCAAACATTCGTTTTTTTTCATACAAATATCTGCCCCGACACGGGAATCGAACCCGGGACCTCAAGCTTCATTGACAGGTTCTCTAACCACTAGCTAGGCCATCTGGTCGTCAAAATTATATTATATTCGTTGTACTATTACTTTTGTAGTTAATATTCGTACTCTGATTCGGGAATAACCCACCGTTCGCGTGTCGCTCATTGCGCGCTATCAACTTTATGGTTCGCGAGTCGCCGTATCGTCGTCACGTGTTAATTGATGGCGTTCATCGATATCGATGTTTCTGGAAATGGCGACGCACTACCGGTGTTTTGAATAAATAAAAGTGTTCCTGAAGCAATAAAAAAAATACGCGGAGGCAAACAAATGTAGTTGGACGATTTGTCTAAGAAATCCACACGTTTGTGGCCAGAGCTTCTGTTTCAGTTTTTATTATTAATTTGGATTGCTGATTGGTTCTTTCTATGTTTAATAAGGAACAGATAAAAATTGTAAGGAATAACAATATGTCGATCAATTAAAATAATAGAGGTGACATATGATAGGTAAGTAGCAAAAAAAATGAGGGACCGGTGTAGCATAGACTTAAAACTTTGTTCTACCGCTTTAAGCAGTTTTATTTTGCTGCACCTCGTATTTTTTTACAAGTAAGTAAATACAAGAACGAAAAAATTATAAAAAAACAACATTTAAAATTCAGCTAGTTATTACAAAGATTTCCTCAAAACTAACTTTCGCACCAACGTAGGCATTATCACAAAGACACGTAACGCTGTCACATTTCACACTTACAACACCAATGACGACACGAGCAAGCAAATAAAGACTTTACTACATCCACTTACATTTGACTTTCGACTGAACAAAAATTACAAGTGTCACAGCTATTGAGTCAGTCGATATTGAATCAAGGGTTAGGTGTCTTTAGGGTATTAATTTTATCGATGTTTCGAACTTATCGATAAATGACACGATTGATGGGTGTCAACCCTATCTTTTCGCTAAGTGCTGAAGATGGAAGACCAGAATGCAAATTACGCTGTAAGAAGATTAAAAGTATTAGTAGCCTGTTAGTAAATAACTTAACAAATTATCGAGCGACAGTATTTCAATATGTATTAAGATTGAGAGAATAATTAGGGTATATAATTACTACTCAAAAGCCCTGGTGGTCTAGTGGTTTGATCTATAAAGCGGATGATCATGGGTTCGAGCCCAGGCTCGCACATCTGAAATTTTCGAAGTATGAAGTTACAATTAAATGTAACCGTGGAAAAGATCATGAGGAAACCTGCATACACTAGTGAAGAAATTTAATAGTGAGCGTGGTTGGCACGCTTCTCTTCAACGAACGAATAGTTCTCTTCATGATGTTATCATTATGCTATAGCTCTACTGAGTCCCAACCCAATCACCATCATCGTCATTTCGGTCTACTTAGGTACGTCCCAATTACATAACTAACCTACACATAGACCTCCTCACAGAACGAAAGGGTTTGGCCTATAGTTCCCACGTGGGTCCAGTACGGCTTGGGCTCACGAACCGTTGAATTGCTTCGCACGTTTGTGCAGGCTTCCTCACGATGTTTTCCTTCACCGTAAACCTCAAACTCCACAGAAAACCAGCGTTGCTGCACATAATATGCGTCAACACATGAATGGAGACCCTTTTTAGTATCCTGTCGTGTCACCAAGTACCTAGTATAGTTTTAGTGCTAGTTTTAGTCTTAGTCTTAGGTGGTACTTATGGAGCCAAAATAAATCTTTCTTACTTCTTTCTTTCTTTCTTTCAAAGTTGAAATTGACACGGTAATCAAGAGGGGCAGCCGTTGCCCAGCAGTGGGTCACTATAGATTACTTAAAAAAACGCACGTAAATTCCATAAAGCACAGATGTGCGAGCTCAGGATCGAATCCACGACCGGTTGAGCAGCTATCAAACCACTAGGTTACCTCGGCTTCATGACTCCCAATAAGAAAAGAAAAGAAGAAAAGAAAGAAAATACATTTTATCCTCAAAAAGTAACTTAAAGTACATAAATTACAATACAATACAATACAATACAAATACTCTTTATTGTACACCAGAAATAATAAGCGATACAGAAAAACAGGTACACAGATAAAATAACCACACACACACAGGTAAATTAAACGATACATAACATAAACAAAACAAAGAAAGCAGTTACTAATCACGAAACGGACCCACCTCAGCATAATGCCGGCTCAGGAGCTAGCGCTGGTCTTCCGGTGGGACCGTGAGGCCGTCATTGCAAGCTGCACGTATGACCGGACCGTGTCTATTGTGAACGCGACCGTTTAAAGTCAGCGCTACCAACACAAGCATGACATGTGCATGACATTGACAACTGACACGGTCAGCCATACGCTCAGCAAGCAAGACGCAAACAATTTCCCAATGTCAAAACAAACCCATGAAAAGTAATTGCGACTCCAAGTCTTAAACTGAGACAAAGCGAAGTTTTATTTCAATGGATTACCAAAAACCAGAACCTAATTAAGTGGAAGGGCTCTTAATTAGTCTCCATTGTGGCCTGACAAGAACCGGCAATTTTGGTACAACCTTAATTTTTATACACACCGGTTTGTCGTTTGACAAACAAAATTTAAATACTCGATTCAGGCCCATATTTCACCAACGTGATGTCAATCGATATTATGTTACTGGCAATTTTGTCAGTAACATAATGTCTAGTGACAATCAATTTGTATCCAATGATACGTTGTGTAAAAAAATTGTCTTCTTCAGTCAGCATTTGCCTAGTGTGGGAGCAGCGGCAAGCAATTTGTAAACCGATACTTTTTTAATAAACTTTTTTTTTTAGATTGGTGAAATAGGGCCGAGACCATACTTTGTAATACCCATATTAATGAAGTATTTAATACCTTTTTCCTTACCTACCTTCGCTACCACAACTACTTTGTGGTTAGCTACACTAGTAAGTTATTTTGTGGTAACCAAATGTTGTAAATAGATATTTAAATAAGATTAATTTTAAGTACAAAAGCAAAAGTTAAAAAAAGGACTAGATTAAAACTTATGAATGACATTACACGTAGATCGATTTTACATTGTTTTCTCTTTCTTATGGTTATAGCTATCGTTGGTGTTCTATAGTAAAACATTTAGTTACACAATCATAAAATAATCGGAAGTTTAGTGTCCACTTATAAGTAAATAAATAAGTACCTAGTGTATTGTATTGTACCTAAATCGCCGTAAGAACGACCTACAGTATAACCTTGTCTCAGTAAACCATCATTGTTTTCATTAAAGAAGGCACAGGGACGTTTATTGTGAAAAAGTTTTACCGCAGTTCAGGCTAACAGCGTACTATAGTTGCTCAAAAATATCAGAACGTCACACACTCGACAGTCCAGTCGTCCGTGTGTCCCCCAAATGTTTGGGCAACAAATCAAAACAAGGCTTTAAAAAACGTTTAACTAAATCATCGTCTCGAAAACGCTCGCTTTAGATAATTATAGGCTTGCTCTTTCGTTCCACGGAACTAATCAAACTTGCGCCCTCTCACTCGTTAACTGCAGCTTTGGACTGCAGTATTTAAAAGGTATGATAAAGGAAAGTCCAATAGTATGTGGGATAGTAAAAACATAGAGATGTAATGCGCAATGGTAATGGAATAGTCGGATCTTAATCAGAACATGAAGGCACTTGAAGTGTCAGCCAATTATTGTATCAAATAAGTGACATTTTCGTATCCATTAATACAGCGCGGAATTTTCGTGGCAATTTTTATTTCTATTTTTTTATTTATTACATACACACGACTGTCATTACAGGTTTATGTATCCTAATTCAACAGTGTGGATCAGTTTTGACCTGTCATAGTGACTTCTCACGTATTGACTCTACCTAAATGATATCGGTAATAATATTGCCGTTAAGTATTATTCTTAATTTTTCTCATAGAGAACGTAACGTTAGCAACAACAGTAAGTGACATTTTATACGATTTCTGTATATTAAAACACTATGTAATAGGTTTTTTCGTCCAGATCTTCCTTCGAAGCCTCTAGGAGCAGTATTGTAAAAGAGTGTCAGAAAATAATACACTGTAGGAAGTAAATTTGAGTAACGTTTGTTTATTGGTAAAGTGGATTGGGGTAAAGTTGGTTTTGGGTAACATTAGATAGCTTGACTAGTGATATAAAACATATATTACTTTTTATATCGATATTTTACGGAATCGGGATCAAATCTCGAAATCTGAAAGAAAAAGAAGGAAAGAAAGAAAATATTTATTCGTGACAAAAATAAGAACAATGGTTAAAAATAAAATAAAGAAAAAAACAAAATACAGTTATGCATGCCACGAAATGGTCCCAAATCAGCAATCTGCCGGTCTTGTAAACGGCGCTTGGGACCATCATAGTCATCATCATCATACATAAAAAAACTTTTCTGCACACTAAGTCCTACTCTGTTCTATAAGAGTCATGAAATTTGGCACTGTTTATTAAAGAACATCGACTTTTCAAATCCCGATATCCAAACCAGCTAGTCGAAAACATTTAATTTCGGACTTGTTTTTCATACAACGTAATTAAAGATAGTAAATACAATGAAAGGAAAACGTAGATAATCGTGTCACAAGATTACGACTGTTATAAACGACAGATTACGGAGTCATCTTCATTATATGCAAATTTTATTGCACCTACAATAACCACGCGGTAATTTTACAGCTGAGGAGATGCAGGACATATCGTCCCCTTCCCTGCTAACTGTTGTATCTCACAAACTGGCGTAACTTCATATTCACTACCAAAACATTCGTTTTCTTATCAAACCAAAGTTCTCTTCTTTTTCTTATTTTACCAAAGTTGTCTGTTATCGTCGTATTTGTATTGCTTACCATATAAAAAAATCGAGTACTGCTTTTTCGCAACGTAACTTTTGGCAACCTGTTTCATTTTACAACTTTTCATTTCGCAAATTGTAAAACTGTGAATATTTCAGGATTTATTTCAGGACCATCGTGTAGAATCTTTTAGGTTAGGTTAGGTTAGTTTTATAAAAATTCTGGAATATTTAGTTTCAGAAATATTAAATAGTTGGAAAATGAAAAGTTGCGAAATGAAGCATAAGCAAAACAAGAAGCAGGTTGCCAAACGTTATTCGCCGAAACAGTAGTAAACCAAAAAAAATACACTATGCATTCAGTTTGCGTTTCTACATTGAATGTAAAAATATGTTGTCGCTAACTGACATAAGTGGGAATAAGTGTAAGATGCTTAAGATAAGTTAAGTCTAAGACTTTTACCCCCTTATTCATAAACGACAATCAAACCTATTTTAGTTAAAATGCTGCTAAAATTCGTTTGTCCGTATCTGTCACTTCGACATTTGTATTTGTTAGAAAGGGACAAAGCTTTGTTAGTTAACTAGGCTTGTTAAGTTTTATGAATAAGGGGGTTAAAATAATTGTGATTGTAGATTAAAAAGTCTTGTTCTTTTTACTTAACCAGTTGAGCACCACTTTATAAATATATTGACAAAATATTTCGTAGAAACTGATTGTTTCAGGAATTACTAAGTAAAACTACTATGGTAACTGCTATGCAATCAAATAATAGTGTATACATATCGCATACACGTATTTGCAAATAAATAGTTGTGTTAACGATAAGTGCGTTTGATTTTTGGACCCTTTAGTTCAGTAGGTAAATACCTAGATTTTAGCCTCGTGCTACCTAAGTTTGATGCCAATACGTTGGGCGAGAAATGCACCAACCCTATGGTCATGGCTAATTTTATAATATTTTTTATTTTATTTAAAAGTTATGAATTATAAAAAATAATAAGTTGGGATTCCATCTGTCACTTTCCACTCCAATATTTTTTGTTTTGTCCTTGTCAATTGACACGTACTTGACATTGAACATCGAAATTGTTAACATAGTGTGGTATTTCTTTTGTTTTAAATTTTTCAGATTTAATCTTTACCATTTGAGTGAAACTTCCCCTATTCTTAGTTTTATCACTTAATAGCAGATCAGATGAGCCGCCATGATACACGCACGCACACGCATGAAGCAGTCAATGTAGAACCGTAGCAACGTACCGTAGAGTTATTATTATGATATTGCTACAGAATATATATATATATTCAAGTAATCAAACAAATTAATGACAAACAATTATTGTGCCCAACCGCGACTCTATCAAAGCTACTTTTATGCAAGAAATGTGTGTTCATGCAGTTCCTCTACCGCACACATAAACCACACAAATCCATCTATCACCACCACCACACTACACTGACGCGTTTCGAACTCAACCAGAGCTGGTCTTCAGAGCAACACAACAGGTCACCATGCTACCAGATATTTTTGGTTGTTAGTCTAACATTTAATAGCATGGTAAACGGTTGTGTTGCTCTGAAGATGAGCTCTGGTTGAGTTTGAAACGCGTCAATGTATTGTGGTGGTGGTGATAGACGGGTTTGTGTGATTTGAGTGTGTTCTTACAGTGTAGAGGTGGAGGAACTGCATGAACACACATTTCTTGAATAAACGTAGCTTTCATAAGGTCGCGGGTGAGCAAAATACTGACTGAAAAAAAAGGTTTGTTAACAGTGACATTACTTGAGTGACTAATAAACTAAGGCCTACTACGAGTAGTAGCTAAAAGTTAGGTGATGTCTTACGAAATTGTTTTGTAATATTAGCATAATTTTGGTTCCTAATTAGTAAATTTTGGCTAAACGAAAACAAACGTCAAGCTATCCTTTTTTTTCAGTGCAGCTTTACGGTGAAGGAAATCGTCGTGAGAAAACCTGCACAAACCTGCGAAGCAATTCAGTGGTTTATGTTTAGTTCCCAATTCGCACTTGGCCCGCGTGGGAACTACGGCCAGCAAAGTAATACTTTGTTCATCCCACAAAAAAAAGTGTAAAACTCTAACTAGATTTATATCTATAATCCCCTGGGAAACAATTATAAAACATGGCAACAATATGTCTCGTCAAAAATTAAAACCCCCACAATATTCAAGCCTAAGGTCAATTTAATTTAGTTGCCAGACGAAAAAAAGACAAAGGGACCAAAACTCATATGTGTGTCCCCGCCTATCGCGTTCCAAGGAATCTATTTAAATCAGGGTCCGTGATTAACTTTTTTCGGAACCCTTTATGGACCCGTTTAAATGAATTTCGCCATTGGCTGTGACGGGGACATAAATGCCTTTGTTTTTGTATTCATCATCATCATCATCTCAGCCTATATACGTCCCACTGCTGGGCACAGGCCTCCTCTCGGAATGAGAGGGCTTGGGCCATAGTTCCCACGCGGGCCCAGTGCGGATTGGGAACTTCACACGCACCATTGAATTGCTTCGCAGGTTTGTGCAGGTTTCCTCACGATGTTTTCCTTCACCGCAAAGCTCGTGGTAAATTGCGCACATGAATTTCGAAAAACTCAGAGGTGCGAGCCGGGATTTGAACCCACGACCCTCAGCTTGAGAGGCGATAGGTCAAACCACTAGGCCACCACGGCTTTTTTACGGTTTTTGTATTGCTTGAAAGTTATTGTCGACATTAAGGTGGAGCTACCTATGGTTAGCTTTAGTACAGGTTTAATACTTACATAGCTGTTTTAGAAAGAGTTTCCGATTATGTTTGGAGAGTATAGATACCTACAAACAACAATTACTTACTGTAGACAGGTCTTATGTTTTTGCAGGTGGTAGGCCCTTGTGCAAGGTTCGCCCGGACTGCTACCACCATCTGGCTCGCTAATACTGCCGTGAAGCAGCAGTGCTTTCTCTGTTGTGTTTCGGCGTGGAGAGTAAGACTGCTGGTGAAATTACTGGCACTTGAGGTATTCCAACTTAGTTAATTCCAATTAACGACTCGAAGTCGAAACTTTACATATGTTTTATTTTATAAGAACACTTCATTACCTACCTGTTATAATAGTTAGCTTTATGTATTTGGAAATAAGCCCATATTGTATTTATAACTAATTTTTTCCTAGAACTTGGACTTTCCTATTAGAACCTAACATATTTTATTTGATGAAACGAAAACTCTATTATTTCATGATATTTGTCGTTTTAATTTCAATTTTAACTGATGCTATCTCAAAAATTACTTTTCCGAAATTAGTCACGAATTCGTAATACTTATTTTACCTACGTACCAATAACCTAAATACCTAGTTAATAAAATGCGCTTATCGATCATCCATAAAAGTAAATAAATTTAAAATCTCAGAATAAAAATGTAACTACACAAAAGTATTAAAAAAAGAAAAAGAAAAAAGAAAAGAAATATTTATTTTGGCTCCATAAGTACCACCTAAGACTAAGATTAAAACTAGCACTATAACTATATTAAATACATCGTGACACGACAGGACACCAAAAAGGGCCTCCATTCAGCATGTCGCTGCTTATCAATAAAAACGGCCCAACTCAAAATTGAACTTTTTTCAGTAGAGCGATTTGAAAATAAAACAAATTTAATTTCAAAATATCTCGTATTAAAATAAACTTAAATACATTCTTCTATGTGCTATTCAGTCCCTTGGTTAATCAAGAATAGCTGTAGTATAAAATTATAATGAAATGGCACATCTTTATATTAATAAAATAATAAAAACAGTGACCACTTCGAGTTAAGTCTTAATATTTTTAATTTTATTATGAGCAAGAAAGTCACAAGTCGTAATACTTACACAATAATACAAGAATGTATGACAAATAACGACCTATTTGTGTTTAAGTCATGTGATAAAGTAAATTTTATCACGAATAATGTCGTATCAGACAAAATATAACATAAATTTATCTTTAACAACGGCCCATCTTGTATTGTGCACAAAATTTTCATTAAATTTATTGTCAACAAGGTCTGAACACGACTTCCAACGTCGGAGAAGATCATACATTTTGTTTTTAATTGCACATTAACGTTTGCGATACTTTCAATTATCTTCATTAATGTCCCTTTATCATAATACAACATCTATTCAAGCATATAAAATCACATTATTATCACGAGATTTATAATTATGTACCGTATTAAAGAGTTTTTTGTGTATTTTATACACTTCAAAATAAAAAATTGAGTACTTCAAAACCAAAACATAATAATTGTAAAACTTGTTAGGTACCTATCAAAATCAAATTATCCTTATATGAACAAAATCTTCTAGGACATAGGAGTTAATACCGGTAGTGTTCCTGTGGGATAACATTGACTGAAATATTATTATCATATCAGCCGTAGGAGGTCCACTGTTGGACATAGACCTCCCCTATAGATTTCCAGTTGCGTCGGTTGGAAGTGGCCTGCATCCGATTCCACCGTGAACCCGCGGCCTTAACCAGGTCATCCGTCTATCTCGTTGGTGGACGTTCTATGCTGTGCTTATCGATTCGCTGTCTTCATTCGAGAACTTTTCAGTGCCAATGACCATCTGTTCTCCGTGCTATATGGCCGGCCCATTGCCACTTCAACGAGCTAATTCGCTTGGCTATGTTGGTTACCCTCGTTCTTCTAAGTATCTCCTCATTTCTGATTCAATCCCGTAAAGAAGCTCCGAGCATAGCTCTTTCCATAGCTCGCTAAGCAACTCTGAGCCTATTTAAAAGGCCAATATGCCATCTCACACTGGGGTTAAAAACTTTCGTCTTAAGGATCTGAGGGTTTCACAAACGCTGCCCATCCGAGTTGGATTTGACGATTGAGCACCTTTTCGAAGTTGAACTTACTTAATTGGGCAGTTTGTCCTAGATATACGCGTCGACAACTTCAAGAACCGAACTCTCAACCATAACAGGGGCAGTCACCACACGGAGATTCGACATGACCTTCGTCTTGTCCATGTTCATTTTGAGGCTTACCCATTGGGAGACTCGATTGAAGCCATCGAATATCGTGCTGAGTTCTTCCATCGACTTTGCCGTGACCAGAATATCTTCGGCAAACCGAAGGTGCATAATGTATTCGCTGTTGACATTGATGCCTAGTTCTTTCGATTCCAGCCAGCCAGCTTGAAGGCGTTTTTCAGAGCGGCAGTAAACAGTTTTGGAGATTTTCAAGGGAATCGCCTTGAAACTCTGTTCCTGTACTCCGACCGACGTAGTAGCGTTTCTATACAAATACTTCAACACTTCGATATACCGATAGTCATATGGCATCACTGGAGAGACTCAAGCACTGCCCATGTTTCGATCGAATCAGTCATATCATAGTCCACTAATGTCTAGACAAGTTTTACTCTTCTTTCTTCTGATTGACCTGCTGCAGCGTGTACTTATGTGATCTACAGTACTACAGCCTTTCCACAACCCGGCTTGTTCGGGTGGTTGAAAGACGATTTACTATAACCCTGGAAAACAGCTTATAAACATGACTCAACAGCGAGATTGGACTATAGTTCTTCAATAAGGTGTTATCGCCCTACTTGAAGAACAATACCACAACGATCTTGTTCCATGCTTTTGGCGTTGTACCTTTGAAAAGACGGAATTAAAGATCCTCTGAAGGATTTTAATGACTGGGGATCTCCCCGCCTTCAGAAGCTCTTATTGTTCTTAAGCTGTTTCTGGGCCATCCTTATCTCTTACAGGATGTCCGGGATGCTCATTAATAAATCCGAGAAGACCTTTCTTCTTTTGCTCTGCCACTTGAAGTTTTTATTGCTAATCATCTCTGAAACCAACTAACAATATGGCATATTTCTAAATGTTACACATTAAAAATCGTTTTCCGTTTCGTAAATATAGGCTAAATTCTACATATGACATAAGTAGTATACTTACTTTTTTCATGAAGAATGTTTCACTTCGTAATGTTACACTATTGCAGAAAAAAAAGCACAAATAATTAGCTTCCCTTATCGTAAAGATGGCTGTATTTTGCGATGTAGCATTATTGCATAAACAATAAGCAACGACCCGCGGGTTATTTCGCGATGTGCCGTTGTTCACCAGTGAAGTTGCCAAAAGCCGCGGCGCAACTGGCATTCGGCCGCTCTTAACGATAAAATAGTGTCAAGTTCCAACCAATCACATAACGGCCCATTGCTGCCACGGGGTCATTTTTTGAAGTAGCGACTTGGGTGTCTTATTCACGACAAAGTTTAGCTTATTCTCTACGCAGTTTTACAGTTAGTACGAAAACGTAGTATTTTGCAATAGTGACTTATTTTAGATAAGCAGCGATGTGTTGCCGCACATTATGTGCAGCAACGCTGGTTTTCTGTGGAGCCCAGACGGTAAATACGTATGCATGAGCCAGTTCCTTTGCCCCACTCAGACGAAGAAATATTAAAAAAGAAAAAAAAATTAAAAATTAAAATCTATATTTATTAAACCATAGACAAGGAAGAAGTGACGTGGCTCAGTGTAAAAAAAATAATACAATTACTGCGGTCGTGGCAATAAATAACCTTAAAATATTTTCTTTTCAGAAATAACTAAGGATGTTTAAGAGTTCCGTCCTGTGAAGAGGATTCTGGCCGGACCATTACGGAGATTTTGTATTGTCATATTGTTTTGTCACGCAATTTACATACCTAAGTAGGTATGCTAAATTTCAAGTCAATCCGCCTACTGGAAGTTGGTCGAATTTGACTTGTGAGATTTGATTACAGACAGACAGAAAGACAAAAGGACAGGTGAAACTAAATAAAAGCTTGTAAAAACACAATATTTAAAACTAGTTTTATGACAAAACGGAGTGCCTGCGGTCCCTCTGACACTTATTATACTATTTAATACGAAAGCGAGAGGGATCGTACAACACGAACTTCGAGTTTCGAGTTTTGTAGTAGCCCTGCCGGAACACGACGCAGGTATATTTGCAGTGTGACACTGATTTTTAGGCTGCGCCCATCCCACGGATTTCACTGGCAACCCTGCCTAACGGTATAAAGTTTCCAAATTCAAAATATAAAACGGTATCAACGGAAACCGCGTCA
This sequence comes from Choristoneura rosaceana, assembly GCA_037349165.1. NCBI lineage: Eukaryota > Metazoa > Arthropoda > Insecta > Lepidoptera > Tortricidae > Choristoneura > Choristoneura rosaceana. The sequence goes on from JAZBNJ010000002.1 coordinate 3,494,037, forward strand.
CGTCCCGTTCCGATGTTTTGAAATTCGAACGTGTTTACAGGGGAGGCACGCGCGTTGGCGCCAAAACGCTGTCGCCATTTTGTGACAATGTTGCCAACCTAAAATAAATGCCACACGCCGGTAGGAAACGGATGCTGCGTTCTAAACAGGCTGTTTCCAGGTGGAAGTTTGTTTTAATTCATACATTGTTACCACTGTTTCCACCAGAGATGTGCGAGGATGTGTAAATTAAGCGTTACTATTGGTTCACGAAAAACACAATCCTCTCACATTTTTTCTGAAATCGCAGCAACAGCAAGGCCCTCTCACTCTCGTATTAAACAGCATAAGTGTCAGAGGGACCACACGACACGAACTTCGAGTTTCGCAGCAGCCCTGCAGGGTTTTCTCTCCCTGCCCAGGGCAGTTCCTTTGTATACTTAACCTATTGACAATTTTTTTTAATCACTCCACCCATCTAATACGGAACCTTATTATCTCCACAGCAACCTTCTTTCACGGTTTTAGGGTGCATTTCAAGCTTACAACGAGGTTAACAGTAAAAGAAAACATCACGAACCTGCACAAACCTGCGAAGCAACTCAATGTTGTATGTGAAGTTTCCAATCCACATTGTCGAAACTACGGCTCGGCACATTTCAATCTGAGCGGAGGCTTACGCCCAGCTGTGGGATATGTAAAGGCTGAGATGATGATGATGATGATGATGATGATGATGATAATTATGATTGCCCATGGCCCCACGTGAACTCAGCCGATTTTATTTAAAAGTGTCATTGTCATATCAATTAAAACGCAATTGAATAACTATTTAATATGAACAAAGGTGAAATATAATGACAATGACTTACAATTCTGTTCACACAACAAACTTGTCAATAATGATATAAGGACATCTTGTCTACATTTACATAACAACATTAATTTAGCTGCCTATAAAAACTAAAATCACACTTATTACAAGCACAATACATTTATTAAACTTATTTTTCAAACGTAAAATTATAATTGTAGTCATCTAAACAAAAATATTTATTTTACTTTTCGCTATGTGAATTTCAATCTTATCGCCTAAGATTTAGTAAAACAATGACGGCATAAATACGATTGTAGTAATTCAAATAGCCACTCTATTTCTTACTTCTCATAAATTTAAAAATGGATCTTAATTCAGGTTACATAAAAGCGATGTGAAACATTTTGCAGGCAAAACAAAATTTGCTATTAAAAAATAGACAAAGGTAATTTGCATAAATCTGTGCTATAATTAGTAGGTTTTAACAATATTAATCCAAACCAACTATAGAACCTTGTCGCTATCTACCATTGCTCTACCAGCAAATGAAGTTACTATGGAGCTTATTGAGAGAAGGTTCTACAGAAAGCCATTGTATGACTGGCTATTATATGCAAATTAAACAATGGACGTGCGACATCGTGACAAATGCTAATAAAGGCCATTGTGATATTAATCTATAAGAATACCACAGATTAAATCATAGAGAACATACAAGCTTTTTTTATTTATTCAGATATACCAACGTTATTATTCTTATTACCTGAATTTCTTGGAAAAATAGGTAGCTAAGTGAACGATTATGTTGCTCTGAAGATGAACTCTGGTTGAGTTCGAAACGCGTCAGTATAGTGTGGTAGTGGTGATGGTTGTGTTTGTGTGATTTGTGTGCGTCTGTAATTGTCGTGAAAAGTTGACATCTTTTTTTTGTCCACTTTTGAGCTCCTGTCATTCTGATATTACACATTTATAGGAAAATTTGAAAAACCACAGGCATAGACAATTACGTTTAGTCCATACTTACAAAAATTCATCTACTTCTGTTGCCTAGTTTTCAAATGAAACCGGGACTACGTTTGTATGGATGGAACGAAGAGACTTCTCTTAAACAAAACAAAGACTATTAGAAGCTTAAAATACAGCTTATTAACTAAACCAAATATATTAAGCCATATTACGTAACACAAGTAAGGCGTATAAAAGCATCATAGAAAGCTTTTAACAGCTTCGCGGTCGTGCATCCACTGAACAAAGCTTGTAAACCCATCGTGCCGCGCTCTAAGGAAGTTGCGGCCTATGTGATGAACATTCTTATTGAGATTCTAACCCACATAATCGATACTGCTGTATAATCCATACTATAATATTATAAATGCAAAAGTATGTTGTTTATGAATTTTTCGTCTGTCACGTCGAAACGGATTGACGTGATTTTTGGTATGGTCAGAGAGTGACATAGGTTACTTTTATCCCGTAAAAATGCACAGTTCCCGAGAGAACAGCGTGCGATAACCGAAGTGCATGCGGGCGAAGCTGCGGGCAAAAGCTAGTACATAGTATAGTATTTATAAAAGATAAAATAAGGACCCGGTGAAATTACTGGCACTTGAGGTATTCCAACTTAGGCCTCTAGGTTGGCAACGCATTTGTAATACCCCTGGTGTTGCAGATGTTTATGGGCAGTGGTGATCTCTTACCACCAGAGACCCACTTGCTCGTTGGCCTTCCACTCGAATAAAGAAAAAAAGGATAAGTCCACTTTGTATTTAGCACTTTTTATTTACACTTTTTGTATTTCCTTTTTGTACAATTATCATATTGTTTAACTGCCTAGCCATCAGGGTTCATGAGATACAACCTGGTGACAGACGGACGGACGAACAGCGGAGTCTTAGTATACTGAGCGGCAAAAAATTTGGCCCTCAAATGTATGCAGTAATAGGTAATTTTGTATGATGCGTCGGCCAAATTATGTGCCGATGTACCTACTCAGGTCCCGTTTTAACCCCTTGGGTACGGAACCCTAAAAACATAACGATTCAAAAGTAAACCGACATTAACAAATGTCTGCTTTCTTTTTTTTTACAAACATTGCTTATTCTATAAGAATCAAGCTGAAATTTATATCACATACTGAGATCTGCTGTCCCTTGGAACTGTGAAGAAAGCATACATTTGTATGGATAATTTTCGTGTTACAATGGAAAAGTTAATAGGAAATCACAATTAGGAAAAATAGCTTAGGTAGGTATCTAATCACTTATATGGACCTACTCATGTATAAAAGAGTTTCAAAAACTTCTTTGCAACGAGCACATCTACTAGTTTCAGTCTAATCAGCATCCTGCAACTGTGACACAGCGCACGTCCCACACAGCAGCTTCCCTCCATACCCTGCAACAAGAAATCTACTTTAAGACGACGAATTGGGAATTTTGGTCCCAGGGAAATAGAGTTTTCTCAGCAATTACAAAACATATCGAAGTGATATTTGAAAACCTGATTCTTCATTTCAATGACTTCATTTTCATGGTTGCCGAAACACGATTAGTAAAACTTTATAGCATAGAAAAAAATATCAAAGATACCTCTTGTATGACAGAGATTTGCTTGTTACAGGCAACCTAGATCAAATTAAGATTCCAAATTTTCATATTAAATTAGTTTTAACCCATACTTCAACATGATGGTTGGATATTTTTCTATTAATTGTAATTTGTAGTTGAAGCAAGAAAAACTGTTTTGTCGCTTACGATATTTTATTATAAGCTAGTGCGCGCTCGTATTTTGTATGAAATCAGTCCCCCCTCAGCGCAAGGCTCAGTCCGCCGCCGGCGTTGTCAGCGACGGACCTATGCTAGTTGAACTGCCACGCACTATCGATCGCATATAAAATAATACCGAGCAAAAAATGGGAAATAAGTGTCGGATTTTCCAAAAGGAAAAAAGAAAGCTTGTTTAATTGATCAATGTAAGATTATGACTCAGAAAAGGTGAGTAATCATTATATTTCTACAGTTCACTGGCACAAACCGTAAACAAACCGCCATGACAACTTCAGTTCTTGTTTGTCGCCATGACGGTTCATGTCATGACATATGACACACTAGCAAAATAATATGATATTTACATCGAAAGTAACGATAGAGCGATACCTACTTCCAATAATTTTATTGATATAATGTGATATTTGGCATCCTACGGACTTTTAAAAGGCATTCGATTACGGTTCGTGTTAGTGCTGCATTCTGACGGCAGAACATTGCAGTAATAATCCCTATTTGCTTCTAGTTTTATAATATTGTGTGATACCTAGGTACTAACCTACTTTTTAGATAGATAAGTAGGTAGGTACTTAATAGTTAAAAATACTCTAAAGTATACACGTACTGAACCAATAATGAACTGCAAGTACCTAAGTACGCGGAAACATTAACTTATTATTATTGCAATTCAGTGTTTTTACAAAAAGCCATTGACTATACTTAGAAAACTATTCACATTTCAATAAGCAGTTCACAAATAATAAAGTACATTGTTATCTTTCAGGAAGTTAAATTATCGTTAGAACAAAGTTCTGAAAATAAAGTCATGGAGCCGTCTTCAGATTTAGGTGGAAATGAAACAATGTCAATCGATTTTATGCAAGGGTATGTATCCGTATTAATTTTAAAGATCTAGGTATTTACTTGAATGAACGAATGAAATTATTTATTTGTCATCAATCTTACATACTTTTTTTTTGTACATAGCCCTGCAAAACTGTTTGCAGTTTGTCTGCAGGATACAGTCTCTATTAGAATATAAAATAATGTAATCTTATTACATAATTGTTGATAAGTAATTATTGTTACAACTGTGTCTTATGGAAGAGTTTCTATTAGATAATTTAAACTTATTTTGAATATCCAACTCCTCAGTAATGTTTTAAGTTAAAATCTTTTCATTTTAGTTTTTATCTCTAGAAAACGAGAAAGTTTATCAATGTATGCAGTTACAAAATGTACCTGGGCGTTTTCACAAAAAAAGTGTACTCATTCTTTTTTTTCAATTTAGGAAAAAATATCGTTTTTCCTACTCAGAATCAGAAGCAAATGTCAGTTTTGTTACGTTTTTTTATAGATTAGATGGATAGATTTATTTATTACCTGTTGAAAAAATACATTATAAATACATGTCAGTTAATTATAAGAAATTCACAAAAGGATCGTCAAAAGTATACAAAAAATAAATATTATTACAATAAATTGTCAGCCAAATAAAATAAAAAAATAGAATTGAAAATGTCAAATTAGAGTTCAATTCAATAATAATAATTTAAATCAAAACAAGAATACTTAAATCTAAGTCAAATTTATGCATAATTTACCATACACTCGGTATGGGCGTCACAAAACTGAGTTATAAAATTTATATGAAAAAATTAAATCCATTTTGAAAGAAAAGGTATACTTACGTTTTTTTTTAAACGCCTACCTACCTACATAGTTATATAGTATAATTAATAACAAATTCAAGTTTATAAATAAGAAAATTTATTTTAGGACTGCAGATAAAAATAATAAGGACCTCCTTAAGAAACCATGTAGGTCTACAGCTACAGTAAGTATTTTTTTTATTGACAATTTTTACGTGAGCTGAAAAATAAAGTTCTTATTTTATGGATTGAAACTTGTAAAAATGTTTTTTTTTTTAATTCGGATAGAAAAAGAATGTGAGAAAAATAACTCATCTCTCGACTTAGTATTAGAATACGTATCTCAAGTAGTACTTCCCTACATTTACGGCCCTGAGATTTCTTATGTCTAATGGGTCTCAATCTACTTACTATCAAATGGACAATATAATGGTGGCAGGCGAAATCTATAAATTTAATTTGTAATACAATCTATTTTGCTGACTGTGTTGCAAAAGTACTTGCACTGTCATCCACCTGACATATTACCTATCCCAAATTTCACGTCAATCAGACCACTAGAAGTGAGTAAAAATTCACTTGCAAGATTTTACACCAACATACATACAAACACTGCAAGTTAATAAAATTTACTATATGCATTACGATGAATTTAAATTGCTTAGCAACTGTGTTAAAGTAATTGAAGTCCAACCCGTGAAGTATTTCTTATTGAGTAGTAGCTCGGTTGGTCAAATGTGGTCTTCATCATCAGTTCCATTTCATGAAATGATGATTTTCAAGAGCAAATGCACAAGTTACTACTAAATATATCGAAATTACCATGTCGTGTCCCTACAATATTTGAATACTTCCCTCGATTTCCTTAGAATCTAATCATCGGATCCTGATTTGGTGCTTATGGGACCTAATTGAGAGCATTCCTAGACGAACTAAAAAAAATTTTTAAAAATCGGTTCATAAATAATGGAGTTCTGAGGTAACAAACATAAAAAAAAGAAAATACATCCGAATTGATAACCTCCACCTTTTTTTTTGAAGTTGGTTAGAAATACTTGTAAGCATTACCAACTATTACCAACCAACCAACCAATATACCAACTATTTACAAAAAAGTAAAAAAAAGTTGTAAGGGCAACTCTAAGACGTCTCTGTCTGTTTTAGCGCGCTGTCTAGGCGCTGTCAGTGTAACATACGGTCGACTGTGACACGCAGGCCGCGTAAAAAGTAGAGGGGTGTGAGCGGGTTGCGGGGTACAAATGCTCTGTTTTCGATTAATTGTTTAGCAATGCGTCACCTTAATCTAGTGACTACGCTGTAGCCATTTTGAACGTGAGTCAAGCACTACTACATTAAGACATAAACCACGTGTCGGATTCCAGCTTCGGGCGCACTCGGCGACCGTCGGTCTATTTCGGTAAAAATAAATAAATATGCGCAGGCGCGTGGCTTGCGAGGTACCTAGGATCTATGGATACTGGAACAGCCAGGCAGGCTTCATCATGCATCGCATAGAACGTCCACTATTATGGTGCATTGGTTGTTATAAGTGTTAAGTATATAACATATAAAAAATGTTTCATAACATTGTAGGTATAACAAAGCCGTGGTGGCCTAGTGGTTTGACCTATCGCCTCTTAAGCAGAGGGTCGTGGGTTCAAATCCCGGCTCGCACTTCTGAGTTTTTCGAAATTCATGTGCGCAATTTACCACGAGTTTTGCGGTGAAGGAAAACATCGTGAGGAAACCTGCACAAACCTGCGAAGCAATTCAATGGTGCGTGTGAAGTTCCCAATCCGCACCGGGCCCGCGTGGGAAATATGGCCCAAGCCCTCTCATTCCGAGAGGAGGCCTGTGCCCAGCAGTGGGACGTATAAGGCTGAGATGATGATGATGATGATAACAAATTTTATTCATTTTTGTCCTAATTTATTCCATGGTGACACATGACATTTTTTGATCATGAAACTACCGTGAGACTCACTCATCATCATCATCAGCCTATGTTCGTCCACTGCTGGACATAGGCCTCTCCCATGGCACGCCACTGAGCACGATCCTCGGCCACTCATAATAAATGATATTGTAACGGATAACTCACTCCTCCTCCTCCTTAGAAGAAGGGCTAGGAAATAGCCCAAAACATGTCGAGCTAAACTCGATTTAAGACGTGAGTTATCCGTTACATAACATCATTTAATATGCATGACATTTTTTATACCAATGTGGAAGCGTTTAAAACATTTAACAAGTTGTAACAAAAGTTATAAAGTGTTGGACAAAGTTATCGAGTTTTATAACGTTATTATATACGAGGGCGACACTGAAAGTTTTTAGAACTGGCCACTTGTAAACAATATAATAAAAAAGTAAGTTTAAATTTTGAAAATGGAACTCTTTGCCAATATTATTGAGTATGTATTTCATTCATTTGTCATTTGTTTTATGATTTGGCGGCAAATTGAAAATTGTCTGCGTCACGTCAACATGAATTTAACTCGCGAAAATTTTCGTGCAATGATTTTTTATGACTTTCGATGTCATTTAAGTCAACAAGAAAGCTATGATAGACTTCGATTGGCCTTTCATGATGAAGCCCCATCTCGTGCGACTATTTACAACTGGTTTAATGAGTTTAAACGTGGTCGCACTAATCTCACCGACGATCTGCGTGAGGGACGGCCTTCTACGGCGACGACTGAAAATAACATCAGTGTTGTGCAGCGTATGATAGAGACTGACAAAAGAGTGACGTATCAGCAGATTCGGACAAGCTTAGGCATCGGTATGAGTCAAGTGCATAAAATCCTCCATGAACATTTAGCGGTCAGGAAGCTTTGTGCGAGGTGGATACCTCATAATTTGACCGAGGCCCAAAAACTCCGTCGGGTTGATTGGTGCCGTGAAATGATTGAAAGATTTAACGGAGGTGACTCAAATGCTGTTTTCGACATACTTACGGGTGACGAAAGCTGGGTTTACTGTTATGATCCAGAAACCAAGAGACAGTCTGCTCAATGGGTGTTTCCTTTCGAGGAGTTGCCAACTAAAGTGAAGAGAGGTCGAAGCGTGGGAAAAAAGATGGTGGCCTCGTTCTTCGGAAGGACAGGTCACTATGCGACAATTGTTTTAGAGGATCAAAAAACAGTTACTGCAGAGTGGTACACTAACAATTATTTGCCACTTGTATTGGAAAAAGTTCGGGAGAAGCGACCTCAAAGTAGGATCCTTCTTCACCACGACAACGCCTCGTCGCACACCGCCAGGCGAACAATCGACTATTTAGTGACGTCAGACGTGGAATTACTGGGTCACCCGCCGTATAGCCCCGACCTCGCACCTTGCGATTTTTATTTATTCCCGAAAACAAAAGAAAAACTTCGAGGAAAACTTTTTATGAACACCGAGGAAGCAGTGGGTGCGTTTCAAAAGGCCGTCGAAGAGACCCCTAAGGACGAGTGGGCTAAGTGCTTTTCTCAGTGGTTCCATCGGATGCAGCGGTGTATTGATGTGAATGGACACTATTTTGAAAAGATATAATAAAACTAATAACTTGCTAGTTTGCTCAGTTTTTGATTTTCTAAGAACTTTCAGTTTGACCCTCGTATATACTCGTAGATATAACAGCCAGTGTGGGAGCACCATTGGACATAGGCCTCCTAAGAGTTCGAATTTCTTTGTTTGGCAGCGGTGGCAGCGGCCTGCATCCACCGTCAACCCGCGATTTTAACGAAGTCATTTGTCCATCTTGTTGGTGGATGTCCTACGCTGCGCTTATATAAACAAAACTGTTTATTTTCGGGTCTTTTCATCTGTACTCGATTTGTCACAATAGTAAAAAAGTATCACGTAGGCACTTGCAATCTCGTTCGCCATCTCTTTCCACTTTCATCTTTTCGACTGAAAGGAATAATGATGTATACGTTTCTTTTCTTTATTTATTTTTTTATTGTGATTCTGAACACTTTAGATAATATGGCCTTTGGTGGTGGTGAAATTTATACAAGTGTTAATAGGCAACCTTCTTAGAAAAGTTGGAGACACCAAGAAATAATCTAAAACTTGGGCAAGTTTAAAAATCTCTCAAGTCTCAACATTGCAATTTCAAAGTTCAATAAGTACCTAAGTTTTAATGTAATTTAAATACTATCCCGATTAAACTAGCAACTGACTAAAAAAAAAACAACATCAAAATCGGTTCATTCATTTGGGAGTGACATGCTGATGCCACCAACACATGCCATAACGTTTAAACTTATATAACTAGCTATAACACCTCTCTTTTTATTTAATCGCCGACCCAAAAAGGAGGCTGTAATAAGTTTGACGCCAATGTATGTCTGTCTGGCGGTCTTTCTGTAGCGTTGTAGCTAAATAATGTTGTTAAAATTAGTTTTTGGTAAAAAAAATCGTTTATACAAGTTCTTTTTTTGCTGACTGTGTATTGTCACCCAAACTACATTTCCATACTTACCAAATTTCAAGTCGATGCTATTAACCGTTGAAGAGTTCCGTCCTGCGGCGACAATTCTGGCTAGACTACCAGGATGTCACTACCAGGGGGCCTACCACGATCTTTCCTAAACGATCCAAACGCAGAGCAGTTCAATTTAGGCACCTAAACTGAATCGTCGAAATTGGTACCACGACCTTTATTTCTCAGAACTGAATCTCAATCACTTACAAGTGAATGAAAGACCGATATTTTCTCTGATATATGTATTGCTATCGCTGAACCTCACTTGAAATTAATCACAAAAGTAACGTCGTAGTACGAAAATAGCGATGCAGTTCAGTTTAGAGCTTAAACTGAATCGTATTAAGAGAGCGTGGTAGGCCCCCAGATTATTGTATTGTCACGCAATTTACATAAGTATACCAAATTTCAAGTCAATTTAACTACTGGAAGATGGTCAAATTGAACTAGCAAGATTTGATTGCAGACAGTCAGACAACGGAACAGGTGAAACTAAATTAAAGCTTGTAATAGTGCCTCATCCAGTGAGTACTACGTCTCTCGCAAACGACAACTCATCCGAATATAGCGGTACTTGATAACGACGGACATGAGTTACGCGTCCGGTAAGTGTTCCACATATATATGTCGATCGCTGCCAGAAATATGTGGGGAGCATCTGGGAGGGCCGAATTTTAAACAAACGAAGTCAGCTCTAATATCACTGATACCACCGTGTACCATCTTAGGCCTCATCTTCGCCTTCCGTCAAGCGAGATTGTGGCCAAATGTAAGCTTAATTTTTATAAAATAAACAACAGAATTGTTGTGAATTGTCCCGTGATATTTATTTTATTTTTATAACGATAACGACAAAGTATGCAGTAACTCGAATAATATGAGTCAGATTATAAATCTGTAAATTTGTGAGTGTGACCGTGTCGTGTGTGTCTTGTTGTTTTTTCACCCCAAAGATTTTGGTCTGTTGAGGCTACTGTTTATCCTGTCATACCCCTGGATCGGGTATAAATTAAAAAATGTCAACCATCATTGCTTAAAGAAAAAGAATTAAATTTTTTGAATCATATAAATAAACTTTCAAATATATTTAATTTAGAATTATTACTATGTTTTTAAGTATGTATCTATTTATATAATTATGTTTATCCATTGCTTAGTACCCATAACACAAGCTTTGCTAAGCTTTAATTGGTACTAGGTCAATTGGTGTGAATTGCCCCGTGATATTTATTTATTATTTATTCTTTTTCTACCCTATGTAAACTGAAGTATTTTTTTTTATTCGATTGGATGGCAAACGAGATTACGTTACATCTCACTACTTACTTATAGGCTTTTATATATATATATATATATATATATATATATATATATATATATATATATATAAAAGCCTATAAGTAAGTAGTGAGATGTAACGTAATCTCGTTTGCCATCCAATCGAATATATATATATATATTGTAGTAATGATAGAAATAGCTATTACCTCAAGATGATAATGATTTTAGAAACTGCGATAGTGCGATTATAGAACACTTGACGTCTCCAAAGCAAACTCATGCGTTGTAGCAGTTCATCTACTTATAGACTAGATGGCGTTAGGATCGCTTTTAGCCAGACCTATAGAGAAACTGGGAGGTCTGTGCCTAGCAGTGGGGCGTATATGGGCTGGGATGATGATGATGATGACAGAGAAACTGTCTTGGACAGAACCCAATGAGTCCTTAAGCTGTATGTGATGCTAATGGCACCGTTTAAAGCCAAAGGTCGTTTAGGCAGCCAAGGTTGCCGCTATAATGAGACTTGCGCCTGCGACGCGCCCATCGTCGCACCGACTCCTTGCTAGGGTGACCATGGCTTTGAAATATTGTAAAAAAAAACAAACACCTTTTTTTTAGTTACTCAGGGAGGCTTCGCATTTTGAAAATTATTCATAACTAAGTAAATAGACATAAAAATCCTTCATCATCATCATCATCAGCTGGAAGACGGCCACTGCTGGACAAAGGCCTCACCCTTAGAACGCCATAATGAATGAAAATCGGTTACCCGCAACTCTCACGATGTCGTCAGTCCACCTGGTGGGAAAAATCCTTATTTATGCCTCATGCCCTACAAAAACCTAATTAGTTGTCAGCATGTATTTTTTATTTTCTTAAATGAACAATAAAATGTTGTAAGTACTTTTAAATAGCCCGTGAAAGATCCGCGCAAACGTCACGCCGCCGTGTGACAATTTTTAGTAGAAAGAAAACATCGTAAGAAAACGTGACTGAATGAGACCTAAAGATACAACGACGTGACGTGCTATATATGCCTAGAGGGATCGCAAAAATACAGGTTGATGCTTAAAATAAAATTTGTTTCATGAATAATTTAAAATGATGGTCACAGTACACAAGACGTGGGAACGGGCGTGGCGCTTACGCATTGTTTCCCATCATTTCCGGACGGCTGAAAATAACCGTTTTTGGTTAAGATGATTTATCTGGTCGTTACGTTTAATTTGAAAATGTTTATTTGTTTTCTTACAAGTCCGGTAGACTAAAAAGTCGAGTGCAGGCTTTTTTTGACGATGCTAGGTTAATTAGTTTATTATTACCCATTTACACGTATATTTATTAGTACAAAATGTAACAATATGAAATGAAAATTTACTAATTTTATTGAATGTATGATATTATGTATATGGAAATTATTCTTTCGTCGTAATTATATAGTGTTTATAATTTTAGTATTGTTAGCTATCAAAATAGGTAAAAAATAATAATACACACCTAAATAAAGAGTAATTGTGGCAAATATTTTATTGTAGTACAGTAAATGGAAAAAATATGTATACACTTTAGTACCTTGTCTATTTTCGACATAATTTGAACTGCCATATATGAACTGTCACAGTGGTTAAAGTGAGAAGGTCGTAAAGTGTATACATATTTTTGCCCTTGACTGTACCTAGTAGGTATTATACGGTAAGTATATGTAAGTTTTTTTCATCAGGCGATCCAAAAAAAAATCCATTAAAAAAAGAAGCTTAAAAAATAGAATAGCAAAGAACAAGCCAAGGAAGGATATGATCATGCTGTTAGCACTGTTTGTTGGTCAAAATCATACATTTAATACCAAAATCATTTCTCATTTCACAGTCTTCTTTATCATAAAAAGACTAAACACTTAAAATCGCGAACCCGATGTCAAATTTATAACAAACTTTACAAAACTAATAACATGTTTCGTAATATTTCATTTCGCGATAGCATTTTATGACACAACTTTTTATGTCCACAAGTTCCACAACAATGGAGGTGACTAAAATTGCTTTTGTATATCGGCGACATATCATAAATGTCGGCAACCATATCATAAGGTCAAACGTAATCCTACTGTCATTTTATTATAACTGACCTTATTTATAGCAACTTAAAGTACAATTTACTTAGCGCCTAAAGTTTTACATTCGACCTTACACGTTTTAATACTACGAATTAAAAACCAAGCTACCCATTCCGATCATACAAGCAATTATATACTTTAATGTCATAGATATATTTAAAAATAAACTGCAGCGTTAAAATAGCACGAACAGCGTGACAAAGTCATAGTTCGCCTCCTAACTTTGCACATTTTAAACCTAATTGAGACTGTCATAGGGCTTAAGTTTGGTTGGACGAGACAACAGGTTGACTTTAAAAAAAAACAACAAAAGGCACCGGCTCGGCTCAAAAAGCCTTAATCGATTATAGCGGATCGATTATAACGTGAATCGATTATCGGCGGTGTCACCCGCAACAAATCTGGCGCAGACAATGGTATTTCTTCATCAGAGACAAAAAGCGCCGCGAAATATGGATTATGGTGGGTAATTTGATATTTACAGGATGTTTCTCTAATTATTAGATTTTAAAAAATAATTGTTGAATCTAAGCTGCAAAAATATTTTTATTCAACTTCCTAAGCGTACAAAATTTTGAACATAATGTCTAATCAAATGTGATTCTTTCTTGATTGCTATTTACTTTAAAATTCTTGCATTAAACATTTGACGCGGAGTTATTATTATCATATTTTTCTTACCAAAAACATATTTTGATGATAACTGCTGAGACTCGATGGAGCAATGATCTTTCCAAGGTGGCTGGCAAGAGCTGGATGAGAGTGGCCGAGTATCGTGCTCAATGGCGTGCCATGGGAAAGGCCTATGTCCAGCAGTGGACGAACATAGGCTGATGATGATGATGATGATGACGATGAACTGCTGACATTTTGAGGTGATTTTTAGTTTAAAAAAGTACCAAGGCCATCTATTGAGTAGTCAAGTAAATTTATTTATTTTTTTGTAGTTACACACCAAAAATTACTTAGATATATACCTAGGTACTGAGAATGAAATTGATAGTTATTTCATGTAGGTATAGTCAGGTAGTTAATTATTAAAATATCTACTTTTACGCGAAAAACACGTATGCAATATTGTGCTGTTATGGCAATAGTTTACCTACTTCTATCTTATTTTCTGAAAATCTTTTTTTAATATACCATATTTCCAAATTACCTACTTTGACAACTTTAGAATCAAATAAGTTAACAAAAAATATTTTTAATTTTCCAACGCACAAAATATTTTTATCTAACGATATTTATATCATCCTGTAGAGTCCATGCTTGTCTCCAGGGTGTCCCGCGGCCGGCGCCGGCGCAGACTTTGTTGAATATTTATACTTATTTGTAGCCATGCTGTATGATGACCATACATTTTGATGAGAAGACTAAATTTTGAATGTGACTTTGAAATCGAAAGTTTCGTTTGATTCTAATTTAAAAGCTTCATACTTCTGCTTATAATTAGAAGTTTTTTAAGTAAAATATTTTTTTTTTTTAGGTAGGTAATTATTGTCGGTTTAGAACGTTTTATTTATTTAACTGTGAGTTACTCCACTGTGGTTATAATTGGTATGTATACGTTAACATTTTATCACAATTAAAATTCATTTCAGATTAGAGTTTTATTGATAGTTCAATATTGAAGATGGAAGACAGTACAGAGGCATGATCATTAATTTTGTAAAAAAAGTTTTGTGAATAATTCCAAAAGTCCAACAAAAAAAAATGTTGAATCTTGAGTGGATCCCATTTTAAACGGAGTGGCTGTATTATTTCAAGTCAAGCCTTAATATTATGGTAATCAAATAACATTACAGGTGGTTTTGCAGGTGGTAGGACCTCGTGCAAGGTCCGCCCGGATTGCTACCACCATCTTGCTCACTAATCCTGCCGTGAAGCAGCAGTGCTTGCACTGTTGTGTTTCGGCGTGGAGAGTAAGACAGCCGGTGAAATTACCGGCGCTTGAGGCATCCCATCTTAGGCCTCTAGGTTGGCAACGCATCTGCAATACCCCTGGTGTTGCAGGTGTCTATGGGCGGTGGTGATCTCTTACGATCAGGAGGCCCACATGCTCGTTTGCCATCCAGTCAAATAAAAAAAAAAAAAAAACATAATTGAGCAAATACGCAATCCTAACCCCATCTCTGCCCACCCATCCCGTATTTACATATAAACCATATAGTCATAAGTCACTGGCCGCAAAGAAAATAAACAGCGTCACCCAACACCGGCTTACCACGTGCTGTCAACGTGACGTGACAGTTGACGGCGTCCGAGACGGTTAATTTAGCTAACCGACTTCGACTAATGGATTAAACGGTTCGCTTTTATTTTTGACACCAAATAAAGGTATGGTAGCTATATGAGAAATGTCGCTTAAGAAAAAATGCAGTTGCCTAAGCGACATTTTTGTTGTGCGTCTACTAAAGTGAACGCAGATAACTAGTAATACCTACTCATAATTACCTTATGAAAATATACAAAATACATAGTTATTTTTCAAATAGTAACAGTGAATATCCACAAAGGCGTCATGCATACATTTGACAAGTTGACATGATGTTGGAAATGGTAATTTTTTTGAAATAGTTTATTTGGATCTTAGTTCCTACTAAAATGATTAAAAATTTAACACATCAAAGAGACCGCCTTGTGCATCAGAATGTTGTCTGTCATGAAATTTATTTCATTTCTGAAGTGCTTGGACAAATAACCTTCACCTTAAGCAGGTACAAAAATCTTTGCCTTGTTTTCTTTATGACAAAGAAGAGTGTGTGTTGTCATGTCAAATTCAAGAATACTTTGGGTTTGAAATTAATTTTAAATAACCATTACTTACCAACGATTCCTCAAGTCGAATCATGTTTTCTAAAACAACCTTTAGCAATACCTCACGACAACTGTAAACATCTAAGCATTTATATATCTATACCGCCTATCATTAACTTTATATACACACCTAGATACAAGTAAATACTTTTTCTAACATGTCAACAAAAAACTCCCACACCATTTCCAATGTCCTTAACAAGTTATAAAAACGTAACCGCCAAAGCCGCCGCCTCATCAACCAGAATGATTCGTCGTATGCGATGACACCCGCACTCCAAGATGACAATATCGGCTCAGCCACAACGATACGCGACTGGCAACGAGACGAGCATTTTTACATATATCCAGTACATTGCGTGCTCTCCTTTTTGATCACAATACGATTAGTATCTTCACTCTGCAATGAACAGGACATTTGCTTGGTGTGCCGCCGTAGCCGTGGCTGGGCACTATTGTAGCAATTATAGTCATATTTGAAGTGTGAGCCGGCGTCTCAAAGGTTTTGAGATGACGCGCGGGTTTTCGCCTTTTAATTGTATTGGAATGTGTGGTGAAATGAGAGGTGCGATCATTTAGTTATTGTGACGGTTTTTTCTGTCTCACGTAGGTTTGTATGAAAATTACTAGACTAAACATGTTGTTAAAATTTTGTAGGTACAAGATACAAGCTGATTCAACTTCTGTTAGTCATTCATCTGACTTTGTCTGTGTTAAAAATAAAATTGTGTTAAATACTTGTAATGTATAGTATATAGATATCATTTATAAATATTGTGAATCTGTTTAAAAAGAATACCTCGTTGAGTTTCTTGCCGGATTCTTCTCAACAGAGGTTTTTCCGAACCAGTGGTAGATTTTCTGACGTTCATGAGTGCTTGTAATAGCCTAAATTGAATAAAGAGATTTTGACTTGACTTTGACTTTATCACTTCTACAATAAATTGTCCTTGCTAGACATAGACAATAAGATAACATTGAAAATTAAGATTTACATAGAATAAATCCTTATTACGATTATGTAAAATTTTCAATTGAACTGAAGTGGATCCGTAAAATTACTGGCCCATGGACTTTTTTGACCTTTTTATTTATTTTAAACCAGCTTTACTAAAGTAAGTTCCTAGGTACATAACTATAAGTAGGTATAATACTTTTATCAAAAATGTTTGGCTTTAACGTTGACCCTAGTAAAATATTTTACACTACGATTCTATTATAAGTTGTTCCTTAACTAAGTTAGTGATTCGGTCTATTTTAATTGATTTATTTTATAAATCATTTGACAAAGTCAAAGCAACAGAATTTCGTCTCTGATTCCGCATGGTCCCAAACGATGACATTGCAAAATGTCACCAACTTCTTTTTACCATCAGTACTGCCTTATCCCTATAAAATAGGATTTAATTTCCCTCACACGTCATATTTCTATACATTAAATAATGTAGATCACATCCAACTTTATTTTACTGCGCTGCCTATCTACCTATGTCTTTTAGAATAAGGTTTGATTTTGCTTATTTTTACTGCAAACGTTTTATAGATCACACTTGTTAAGTTTTTTTACAGGACCGTTATTAAAAAAAAGACAAAGGGCATGTCCTCACACGTTCGGTGACAGAAAAAAAAGAATGAAAAGGGACGGCATGTTAATTTTGCATGAAATAAGTTCGTAGCTTGACATGTCGTGTCATGATGAGATTTTGGAAACGGTTGATGTTTTTTAAATGGCGCTTTGAAAGGGGGGTTTGGTCCAGCTTTGTGTTGAAATTAACTTCGTTTTTAAAAGTAGTTTTACAAAATGTTGAGCCAAGATTTGGTAAATTATTTGTTAACAAAGTTTTGGAATTTGTTGAAAAATCTCAGAATAGAAAGATAGATAAATACGTTTGGAAGGATTGATTAATCATATGTACTAATCAGTATTATAAATGTGAAAGTTTGTTAGTATGTGTGTTTATATTTGTTTCTTCTTCACGTTGAAACAGCTGGATGGGTATTGGTATCTTGATAAATAAGTAAACGTCTGGAATATCACAAAGGTACTTTTTATCTAAATAATCCCACAGGATCGAGTTAAAATTCCAAATTTTTCACTGCTAGCAGGATGCACTGCTGCAGGATCTAGGATGTAGAGGCATGAAATTTGGCTTAGTTTCTTTGGTTAATCCAACGGTTTTGAGAAAGCCACGAAATTTCTGTGAAATTACAGAATTTCTTTTTAACTGTTAAATCGGCGCCTGTACAGGATAGTGACTAATAAAATGCCTACAACTTTTTTTATGAATCCATTTATAATATGTACTTTGTAGCCAAATCGAATCGAGTAAAGAACCTTACAAAATGTCAAAACTTTAGTCAGTCTTTTGTGGAAGGAGATGCTGCGTCACTTCCATCTAATTTGCCAACAGATGGCGCCAGACGAGAGTCGCGATATAGAAAAGAATTAAATATTGCAACGTTAGACATTGTGTTTTATAACATCCTGTCTTTCTTAATGCTGGCGTTCGAACGAAAGAGAGATGCCAAAAAGGGGATTTTAATAGTAATGAAATTAATCTGGAATTTTCTAGGCTAAAACACAACCCCCCCCCCCCCCCCTCATTTCACTAATTGTGGTTGAAAAATAATTTCATACATTTATGATTTCATATAATTATTACAGTTAAGATAAAATTATATGTAGGTAGGTACCTACGTTACCTTTATTCTAGTAACCATAAGGTCAATTGGTATATCTATCTATAAATATATCTATTTAACGCTGTGACTGTATAGATAATTATGCTCTCGATTGTGCGAAATTGTTCGATTAGGAACAAGTATTTCAGCAAATTTGATCACAATAAACGATGCATTTTACTTCCGCTATGTGAAGCTAGGTATAGTGAAGTATTTAGGTATTTATCAAATAACCAGCCCAGAAGGCTCTTTAAATAACAGTGACTAAGAAAACCAGAACTTGTGCGACACTTTGAATCCATACTAATATTATGAATGCGAAAGTGTGTGTGTTTGTATGTTTGTGTGTTTGTCCGTCTTTCACGCCGTAACGGAGCGAAGGATCGACTTGATTTTTGGCATAAAGAAAGTTTATGGGCCCGAAAGTGACATAGGCTACTTTTTATTCCGGAAAATGCACAGTTCCCGAGGGAACAGCGCGCGATAACCGAATACCACGCGGGTGGAGCTGCGAGCAAAAGCTAGTAATAAATAAAGTTTATTGTAACATTTTGTCAACCTCAATACTTAGACACTTTTTACCAAACCGACTAAAATTTAGCGAAGTTATTCTAAAATCTTGTTCATGTACCTAATATTATGACGCAAGATTTATTCACACCCGCCCGCTTCCGGTACGCCACAGGCTGTCGGTGGATACTTCCGGTTTGGGTGTCCGTTGCACACATCTGCATATAATAGTTATATTTGACATAAGCGTCGGATAGTCGGATATAGTGCAAATCTACATAACTGACATTGGGCGATTCTGCGTATGTGACAAATTTAATCCATTCCAAATTGGTTCACGTCATTTTAGCCTTTGTGAATTCTTTAGTTAGGTAGGTTTACTTTAGTTATTTGAAGGTAGGTGCGTTATTGCTGTTACGAGTAAGGTATGTACAGTCAAGGGCAAAAATATGTACACACTTTAATACCTTGTCACTTTAACCACTGTGACAGTTCATATATGGCAATTGGAATATGACGAAAATAGACAAGGTAGGTACTAAAGTGTATAATACATATTTTTGCCCTTGACTGTACATATGTCTTCCAAAGAGCAGTAGGTATACCTACCTACCTATAGATACCTGCGTTATAAATTATAATAAGGTCAATGTCCCAGTGTTCGACCTGCTGATGCCTAATAGCTACATACCTCGTTGCCATCACTTTCGCTAAATTTTTTTTTATAAAAATGGGCTTACGTTTTGCCTCAATCTCGTTTGATGGAAGGCGAAGAGAGCCCTAAGATGGTACACGTTTGCCTAGAAGGTATATGTTCACTTTGAAAGAAAAAAGAAAGAAAGAAAGAAAATACATTTATTCACAACACAAGACAACAATACTATTTGGTACAAAAACAACACAAAGGTCTGTGTCATTGCGATTGTGAATCGGACACTGGCTCAGCATAATGCTGAAGCGTTAAAAACACCCCAGCGCTGATTTTCAGCCAGCACCTTAGAACTTAAACCCTTGAACCTTGACCTTGAACTTAGAGATGTCCAGATTATAGCGTAGCGTGCTAATGACGTACAGTCGACAGTACCTACCAATTACTGACACAACAAGCGTGCATTAATATTAATATCTGATACGACTCTATTTCTAGGGCCGGAAGGACGTTTCAGATATTTTTGTACGCTGCGCTGTGGCAGATATTAATGCTGAGACTGTACCTTGTTAAAAATAAAATTCTTATAAGAAAATGTTTACTGTACTATGTAAATTCTTATAAGTAAAAGGTATTCTCATTGGAAAATGGGGTTGCTTCAAGCATCTTCAGGTTAAAACATGGTACCTACTTAGTCAAAGACCAATAGGTACAAAACTCTAAGAATACTTAGGTACGAAGATAGATAGTGAAGACTGGGACTGGTTGACATATAGAGTACTTATGGGTTCACCTATAGTAGGTACGTACAGTTAAAAATAAAATTGTGTTAAATACTTGTCATGTACCTATGGATATCATTTAATAATATTATTAAGTATTGTAAATCTGTTTAAAAAAAATATACCTACCTCGTTGAGTTTCTTGCCGGATTCTTCTCAACCGAGGTTTTTCCGAACCGGTTGTACCTATGTATGTATGTATGTATGTACATACATTATTTTTGACATTCATAAAGTGCTTGTAATAGCGTAAATTGATTAAAGATATTTTGACTTTGACTTTGATATTACAATTTGTTTCGAGTTTTTGTCACTTCTTTCCAAACAAGAATAATAAATTACCTAAGTATTGATTTGTGTAATTTTCGCTATTATTGTGATAGTTGAGTTTTGTTACCTATATACTTAGGTAGTAGGTATAAGACGGTATGTAGTAATATCTTTACCTAATATAAGGTAAGGAAGGGTAAAAAAGCCGTGATAGCCTTGTTATAGTTCTCTCTCAAGCAGAAACATGACTCACAGATTACGAGGAAAGCTGCCTTCACCTTCGAAGAAGTTAAATGGTGTATGTGAAGCTCCCAATCCGCAATGGGCTCGCGTGGGAACTGCGGCCCAAGCCCTTTCAATCTGAGAGGAGGCCTCTGCTCTACCTACAGCGCGACGTACCTACTATATAGTCGAGATAATAAGTACCTCGAAGCAATGCAAACTTCCGTTGGATAAATTTGTGGCGAAAAGTCTAAAAAATCGACATTTTATTTACAAAAAGAAAAGACTATTTTAAATATAATTTCAACTCAAACTCACAATATTTATTGACAACAAAAACACACCACATCACAGCAAAAATAGTAAAAATATAAATAGGAGAAGAGAGAACAATTAGATACGGATTTAGAGCTATTTAAAATAGAACCCAATTATTTTTGATGTGAGAATATTAAAAAAAACTCTATTTTTAAACTCTGGCTAGTAAGAATTGGCTAATAAAAAGAAAATAAACCAAAGCTCTTTTCTAAATAGACTTAGATGCTATAATAATACGATTCACTCTCGAGCTGCCTTTGAATCTCAGCGAGCCATGTGACTAGGGCGTTGACCTATTCGCGTTGTCACCACGATGTCATTGGGCGCGCGCGACGCTCCCCATTGGTCGAGGATGTCGCGGGCGTAATCGTGCGACATCGCCCATTGGCCCGCTTTGTCACTAGATGGGCGGGGCATGTAGCGTTCTTATTTTAAAATTGTAAAGTTTTCTTTTTGTTTTGAAAACTCGAGGATGACAGAAACGAATCGGAACGGCCTTCCTTATTTAAACTTTCCACATAGGTTTTTTAAGATTTGTTTTACTGGCCAGTCTTAGTAATTTTTTTAACTTTAGATTATTTTGATGATTATGGAGGAGTATTTTCTTGGTCACTAAAAGATTTCGGTGATACAAGCAGCAACAAAATCTCCCGTAAAACAGTGCGGCCGAGACGTTTTTCATCCCTCTGCGGGAGGGGAGGTTATTGATCCGCGCGCGACGCGACGCGAAAAACACCTAATCCCAACGGATAAGGATGGAACAGATTTAAATTTAGAATCTCTTTATAGCAAATTATACAACTATAGGTAGTAAAATTAATCCGGATTATTTGATGTAGATGACTGGGCAAGCTTGACTAAATACCGCTGTATTTTTTTTTAATTTTTAAGGCACCGTATTCCAGAAGGAAAAAACAGAACTCTTATAAGATCACTTTGTTGTATACATCCACCTGTCTGCTTGTCGAGACCCTTTTTCTCAGGAACGCGCAAATGTAGCTACATCAGACTAAACTATCAGACTAAAATTATATTATCTAGTATACTAACGTAGGTACCTAACCTACATCAAGTAACAGCTACCTACTAGGTTAGGCAAAAGGAAACTACCACATACACCGTCCTATTTTTAATATCCGTTAACTTTGAGGGGACAACCTGCAAGTCAAATGAAAATAATTTCACTAAGACACTAGTAAGGTAACTAGTCTAAAACTCTATGCTTATAAGATAATCAAGAGTTAAGATAATTAATTATTAGCAGAGAAACAGCGTAAAAGTCCTTAATTTATTTGTAAAAACAACACGCGAAAGTTTTATTTTGCAAATTAGTACCCTACGAAATGTATGGAAAAAGTTTTCTTTGATTTGTGGGTCTTCTAGTACCTACTCTAACCTTAGTTGGTCTCAAAGAGTGTTTTAATCATTGACAGAAATGGGACCGATTGGCGTAAAAAAAAAGTCAAATCTGTCGATTTTCCCGCTGGCTGTACATTTAATCAAAAATCTGTGAATCAGGTGAATTATCATTCAAAAAGTTAGTAAAGGTCTCGTAAGAGCATTTTTGCATAGCAGCAAGGGATCTAGTAGCTGCCTTTGCTGCCCCACCTCAACCTTCCACCCTGTATATGTCCCACTGTATACCTAGATGCCATACGAAGACGCGTGATTTTGTCAAAATTAGACATTAATAAAATATTTATTAGGAGAAACTTGGTCGTTTGCCTTCCAGTCGTATAAAAAAAAATTAAATAATATAGGTACATAATAATATTAAACATAACTTTCTAACAATAACTTAAAATTAAAACACATTGTCCAAAGAGTGCCCTTAGGCAAGGTCCCGAAGATGCTGGCAGCGTTTCCTCTTTGAATAGCTAGGCTAATTCTTTGTCCGAGGAAGCTGCCAGCTCTTCCGTCACCTGTGACGTCTAGGTACTAACCTTTTAGAAATTTCCTTAAAAAGTTTTAAAGCACTAGGACCCCACGGACCAAGGGTCTCGACACCGAATAGGACAAAGTCATATTCGGTGCCTAGACCCCTGTATTTGGATACTTTTGTCTTTTCAGCCGCTTCGACATTAATTACATTGTAATAAGAACCACGGCAACGCGTCATTGTGATTTTTTTTATAAAATATAGAAAGAAAGAAAGAAAATACACTTATTCACAACACAAGACAACAATACTACTTGGTACAAATAAACAACACAAAGGTATGGTCATTGCGGTTGTAAATCGGACACTATGGCTCAGCATAATGCTGAAGCGTTAAGAACACCCCAGCGCTGATTTTCAGCCAGTACCGTAGGTAACCCTCTGAGCGTTATAAAGACACACTAGGTATAATACACACCATTAACTACCTAAGACTACATAAATAAATAGATAATTTGTAAACTAGAAAACTAATACTACCACAACTAGGTATATACTAATACTTTCTAGTTTAGGTTAGCTTGAAAAGATCCCTTTTAGGGATAAGTTCGTCTTTGTACTCTTTTGGTTTGTTGTTTTCTTTTTGTATTACTTTGTGTTTTATGTACAATAAAGTATTTACATACATACATACTAATTTATTGTAAAAAAATAGGCTTAGGGACTCTATCTATAGGATATAGGTCGGTGTATCCCCACTAGTTACATTGATAGTACTATTATAGAACTCTCAGAATAAAACTGCTATCATGAGTTTGATGGTGATGATGGAGACTATAAAATGGCGACGATCGGTGGCGACGCGTAGCCAACGCATTGGCCACCCGCCGCTGCCTTTTACGACCACGTTTAATTAATCTATTCTTATAGTTCGCTCGAACGCCATTCGGGTGATTGGCGCGAAATTTAAGTCTGAAGGGATTGTCACACTGATTACATGTACCCTACCTACGAGTATCGCGTTTGTTCTATTATATATGTCGGCGCCGATCGTTAAATCCGCCAGATCATGAAATTCTTAGGCATACCGTGATTCGTGAAATGGCGCTTCACTTATGCCTAAAAGTTTGCTATTGAATGCATATCACGATGTGCCCGAGGAACCATATGGCGGATCGATTATAGCAACGCATTCGTCGAATATTTCTAGCTCTATACTAAATTAAAAAAATTAAAAAATACAAATATTTTATTTCCTTTTACAAGTAGATTTATAAATGACAGTTTCCGGGACCTCCCTTTAGGCTTACAGTGCCTGTGTTGGGACATCCCGCTCTTCCTTTGCTTAGGTGATAGGTACTTGTGGGAATTCCGCAATACTGGGCATATCGAGAAAAATAATAATAATTTAGGTACCTACCTACGACGAGCCGAAGCGAGGATTGTTAGTATGAATACCACGAGGATAGTTGTTAATGTGAAGTGTGAACGCGTTTCATGATTTGCCTAGGAATTTCATGATCTGGCGGATTTTACGACCGGCCGCCATAAGCCACTGGCCACCACGGCTTCATTTCGTACCATTGAATTTTTCTTCGCATGTGTGTAGGTACAGTTTTCCTCTTTATGTTTTTCTTCACCGTAAAACTCCGGGTCGACAGATATTTTATACCTTTGACTTTAAGCCGAGTTTAGATTTAAATCGTGCAAGTTACATATTACATTGCGGCGTTCGATTGACTACAAACTCGTTGGCTTCACGGCCTCGCAATGTAATGCAACTTACTCGGTTTCCCTTATAAGTCTAAACTCGGCTTTACATTAGGTACTTTATACACTCGCACACTCGTCTTTAAAGTCCTCAAGATTAGACAGTGGCGCTGCAGCCGTCAGCGTCCGGAACTAACGCATTGGCCACCCGTCTGCGCGCTGATTCGAAATTTAATTGCGCCGTTAAAAAGTAATTAATGTAGTGAGCTTCATACTGCACTAGTGCTGTAACTATAAACTTTACGATTGTATTGCGATGGCTGATGGAATTGTTGGAGTTAGTATCGTGGCTGAAGATCAGAATCAGAAGTTATGTGAGGTCATGATAAAACCGGTTTTCGCGCATTGAGAATAAAAAAAGAGTTTGTCTTAGTATGTATGTAAATAAATGAAATAAAAATAGAAATAGAAACGTTTATTCGCACTTCGCAAACATAAAACATAAAATAAACAAGTATAAAGTAAATATTAATCTTAAGAAGGTATTTGCGAAATCGCGAAGCAAAACCAAACTCTTATTGTACAAAATTATTGTACAAACAAATTGACAGACATTTAGGTATACATACTATATACAAAGGCGAACTTATCCCTTTAAGGTATCTCTACCAGCACCTAGCCTACCTATCTACCTACCTACCTACCTAATACTACCTACTTACATTAGAATATTTTTAACCCCCGACTCAAAAAGAGGGGTGGTGAGAGAGAAGGTGACGGAGGAGTGGTGGAAAGGGTTTTTTAGAAGTTTGACGTCTAGTGTCTATCTGTCTCTGGCGTCGCACCTGGCTCAAGTGGATGGGCCGATTCTGGTGGATTTGTATCACGTGAAAGCGAGTTTCCTTGGAGTGGTTCTTAGTAACGCTTCATTAGAATTAGTTCAGCCATTTTTGAGATATTAAATTTTTAAGAGACAAATGAGATTTTAAGGGATTTTTCAACTCCAAGTCTCTTTTCTCTATGTTAGTTAGTTTATCTATCAACTTGATACCTTTAGTACCTTGTTCTTGTAAAAGAACGGACAGACAGACAGACGGACGCACGCACAAAGTTCTGCGTATGACTGAAACAATAATAATCCAATTCAATAACCTATAACCGTCCATATAGCGACACACATTTATGACAGCTAACAATGGCCCATTACAATAAGCAGATGCGTTACCACCTGAGCGGAACACACGTGGCGTAAATCATAACATATCAAGATTCAAAACGACGTAAAAACCATGTAACTGTAAATACACTTACAACGTTTTTAAACAAATTAAGAAAAAATAAATAATTTTAGACGCGCGTTTGTACAATGCATGTTAAAGGTGCTTAATACCTTTTGGAATAGGAATGTTGTTCGACAAAATACCCACAGCTGTGGATGCAACTGGCCGAAAACATTAGATGACATTAAAAATAACAAACGGTATTAAAAAGTAACATTTGATCTGAATTTGAATTTCGATTGCAAAATCATAAAAAAGTAAATTTTGTTTGTTTTGGTACCTAAGCTAAGGGTGAAGACCAGACGAGCGTAATTTTTTGAGAGATTTTGAGTTAGGAAACTAATACTCGTAATGAGTAAGTTTTGCAGAGCTATGTGCAAAAAAATAATGTCGAATAAATAAATTTTCATTTATTCATTCAACTCGTTTTGAGTTGCCGTGCACAAACTGGACTTTTTTATACAACCAAATGCAGCAGAAATTACGCGACCGAAAATGAGTGGCTCACAGCTCAAAAAATAACCGTCGTCTGGCTTCATTCTGACTTAGGATGGTAACAACGTGGTAATAGATTAACAGTTAGAAAATGATAAACAAATGCTATTATTATAATATGAAATGCAAAACTTTTCATTACGAATACGAGTATGTTTGGTATATCTGAAGACAGCTGGATCTTTGAAATGTAGGCTACTTTTATCCCGGTATTCTCACAATATCGGGATAGAAGGTAGGTTATGTCCTAAACCTAAACAAAATTCATTTAAAAATCTCAGCGACTAGGTCCAGAAACGTTCTTCAATCTTCGTCATGCAACGTTATTGAGAAAGAGAGAGATTTATGATTTTACATAAGAAAAAAAATCGTTTGGAAGAAAAAATGTCAAGTATTACAAACTGAGATCTTCATCAATAGGACAGTGCGATAGGAACTTCGATTTGCGAGTTTCGTAGTAGCCCCTCTGACTTATTAGGTTCACGCGAGCGAAGCCACGAGTACCTACCAGATATCTAATGTACCTATTATGTTCTACTAGGTATTTGACAAAGTCACATAGTGATGTTGAAACCCAAGGCTGTCATAACATAAATAATCACCAAAAAATCATTGACAATAACGTAATCATAAATAGGTTCGAGTATATCATTAGTCTTTAATTCATCGCGATGACGGCGTGATCACGCGTCTCTCACAAAAGGCCCCGTTAGACGCATTAATAACACACTACATTTTACCCTATTTTCTGAACCATTT
Source organism: Choristoneura rosaceana (assembly GCA_037349165.1). Lineage (NCBI taxonomy): Eukaryota > Metazoa > Arthropoda > Insecta > Lepidoptera > Tortricidae > Choristoneura > Choristoneura rosaceana. Next base: position 3,521,494 of record JAZBNJ010000002.1, read on the forward strand.
TTTTGTGCTGACAACACCGAATTTCGAATGTCACGCCTCGTTCGCGCGGGAAAACAAACGACGTTCTTTTTTTTAATTCGAAAAGCGTCCCGTTATACTTTTATTCTTTTTTATTGAAAGGATGCGTTCCGTTGTGTTTTTTTGTTTATTTTGTCATCGAAACACCGGACATAATCGAATTTTTGACATACAATATGGGATGAAATTGGTTTCTTTGTGCCTTTTATGGTGTAGTTATTAAATCGCGTATATCGATTTAAAACGATGACAAACACATGCCGTCTTGCGCTCGATTATTATTTAAATGGCGTGTTAATTGATTTTTTGTTCTTTTGAATTTGCTTTATGCTTCTTCTGATGAGTTATTCGTTTCATTTATTCAAAATATGAATGCGATTTTGAAGAAACCTTTATCTAGAGATGTTTACAAGAATAGATATAAGCCAAACTAGCTAAGCTACCTAATAGACCTATTTTCGATTATTTTTGGGTTAAGTATGTCTCACTGCCAAACACAGGCATCCTATCAGAAAAAAGGGGGTTGGGTTGTTTAGTTCCCACGTCGGCTCAGAGCGGATTGGAAACTCTACACTCTCCATTAATTTCTGAAGTGAATGCAGAAATCCGAGAAATGTGACACAAAAAAGCCGTTGTATCGTAGTTTGTCCTCTTAAGTAAACGATCGTGGATTCGAACCCGGACTCGAAACTCTACCGAGATATTCAAAATATTCTGTTTTTTTTTTTTCTTCACCGACAGAAAAATTTCAACTACCTATTTTTTTTTAATACTAACTAAACTTCCTGGATCCGGTTAGTATGCTAACCAGATAATTCAGCTTTTCCATAAGTACAGTTCCAGTCATCAATCACACCCGTAACACAGAAGTCTAGCAGTAATTGCGTGTACGCGGCCGACTGTACCTCGTAAATCATCGGTCATCTGCCCGCGGCGCCATTGTATCCGGCCCTGTACAGTTGGCTTTAGTTTGTTGGAACTTTAAAATGTAACAGCTGCTGAAAAGGTGCGGAGTACTTCATGACTTTAACACGTCAGACATAACCTTAAACCTAACTTAAACAACTTATAAACTAACCACCAAGAAGTTGGAAAACCCAAAAACTTTATTACTTCAAAGGTCAATATCTCAAAAACGGCTAAAACGATTTTGATGAAACATGTCTAACATCGCTAGAAAATCTGATTTCAAATAAAAAACTGCAATCAAATTATGATTGGTTTTTTAGAATCTTTTTGTATTTTTTATTTCAATTCCAAATTTTTACTTTTACGGTCATCCCTTGAAACCTAAATTGAAATAAAAAATACAAAAAGATTCCAAAAACCAATCATAATTTGATTGCTTATTAGCGACATCTCTTGTCCGGGTGAACGGTTCGTTCCGAAGGAGATATTGAAGGCTTCTCGTTGAGAGTTAGACAATATAGATGGCGCTAGGTAACTGCTTAAGTTACAAAGTAAAGTAAAAACAAGCTGAGATAATGTGATGCATAGGGGAAATTCGTGTCTGTGCCGTTGACCAGCAGTGGTGTAGCGGTATAGCACGCGGCACGGAATGCCGAGGACCTGGGTTCGATTCCCAGTGTTGGTCTTATTTTTCTGGTTTTTCTGTGCATCTATGTTTCGGTTTGTATTTTCAAAAAACTGCATTCCAGTCGGTCCACCCGTTTATGAGCTCCGGTGCCATAGGCAGATACACAGACAGACAGACAGACAGGAAGACACATATAGCGGTCAAACTTATAACATCCCACTTTTTGAGTCGGGGGTTAAAGAATGACAAGAAAATTTATAAAATTTATAAGTGTGATAAAGCGACATCCGCACAGCATGCTGAGCCTGAACCTTTTACCAGATGTAAATGTACAAGATACTTGTACTCAAATCTACAGTGTAATTATGTATCTATGCAAAAAAAAAACTTCTTTAAAATTTAAAGCTCCTTGTAAATAAATAAAAAACTTTCTAAAGTAGTTAATTGCTACTAGAGACCCACTTGCTCGTTTGCCTTCCAGTCGAATAAAAAAAAGATACCCTCGTTTTATGTATAGTTAGCACATATAGGCAATGAGCTTCTACATACATGACATTAACATCATTGCATAATAGGATAGGTACCTACTTATTATGTCTTTTACCTTTCCCTCAAGCTATATTTTCAATGGCGATCAATAGGTCAATAGTAAATTTACAGCCGAAAAATTTAGAACTCTTCCACGCTACACTTTTTAATTTACCGGTCCCCATTTGCACTTCATAAGAACTTGCTTACTCATTTAAACAAACGTCGTCTTCTCCAGAAACGTTCTGGCAACTGTCATCAGTCGGATACGTTCAACATGACGCAATGTTCCGCGAAATGTAACATTTACAAAATTGTTTATCTTGATCGCAGCGAACGTCGTGCCGGAACAGTGGTTGATTCAAATTTGGAATTGTTTTTGATTTGTTTTTATTTGTGGCCAGTTTTGGATTCGCAATCAGTTTTAATCTAGATTCATCCGTTTAAAAATTTATCGAACATCGTTTTAAAAAAATCACTAAACATCATAATTTGACAGATATTTTTTATCAAGAGTAACCAAGAGCAATTTTACTCCTGTCGTTCTCGAAAATTACGCAACACTGTGTCGTCACGTCCAAACAGTTTCCAAACTTAACACGATCTGATAAAAACGAACGTGCCCACTCAATAATTGAATTCAATATCTGACTAATTTACGGCGTCTTCACTAACAGTCAAGATACCATCTCGGACCTTCGTTATTTTCATACAAAAAGCGCCCACAAAAAGAACCTTATCACGGACCGACATAGAGTCTAAACAAAGCCGAGTGTGGTCGCATTTCATTTGTTTTTTAAATTTCAAACTTTAGGACGCTTAGTTCTAAATTCAAAATTCAATTTTAGTTTTAAAGACCTGACGTGGTTTCATTCACGACACTGGTAATTTTGACTTTATGAACCATCCCATAGAGTTAGAAATAATTTAACTTTGTTCGTCTGTTAATAAAAAAATGGCCTTCTCTAATAGTTATGGTCACAATAGGGTAGAGTATATGGAGGTTGTGACCTTTGCGATGTTTTAAAAGATAATGTTGCATATTGTCGCTTCTGCTTGCAAATGATTTGTTTGTGATTTCTTATTTCGTAACTATAGAGCTAAGAAGCTTCTTTATTTTGAAGATAGTACCATAGATAAGGTAAGAAATAGTAGCTTTTTGTCTGTAAAGTAATTAAAATGTTTCGACAGGTTAGCGTTTCGTAAACTGTGATATGAATTGAAATCAGAACTTTTATTTTCTAACGGCTATGTATGGTTCAAAATATAATCTAGTTTTGATCATTGATTCGTTATTGTTATTAGTATCAAAATATGCAATTTATACATGTACCTCTTGTTTGATTTTTTTTAATGTTTTTAAAAGCGAGATGCATCTTACGTAGTATCTATAAGTATCTATACATTAGAAATGAGAGTTAAAAAAGGCCAGGGTTATGAATATCGATATACAGTCTGTATTAGTCCTTATGTAAAACTTTTGAAATGATCTGCATGGCACTCACGTCCAAGTTTGTGGCAGCGACTTTAACCCTTTTCGGACACGGATGTCTGTCTACTTAACAAGACAAGCTTGCTTTATAATTTTTTTTTACTGTACTTACAAAGAAAAAAAAATCGTTAAGTATAGGAAATAATGACCGGCCCTGAGAAGTTTAGGTATGATTGTTATAATTGTCCGCCGCTAAGAAGTCAATCCTGACACCTGTTATCTTGGTAAAATGATATACTTACTACCAAAATCAAATTTTCAAATTTTCATCAAATTTTTCCACCCACGGTTTAGATTTTAGAGTGGCGGGAAGCTCGATTTTTATGAAAATTTGGACTTTAAAGTTGAATAGGTATTTTGCAAACATCGAAAAATTGTTTTAGCAACCCCCTAATGGTTTTAAAAGACCTATCCAACGATACCCCTACACTTTACGTCTATGGGAGGCACTCTAAAATTTTTTTTTGTTTTTTTTTATAGTACCATTTTTTCGGCATACAATATTCGACACCTATTCGACCTACATATAATATTCGAGCAAAATTTAAGCTTCCTAGCATTGATATTCCTTGAGCAAAGCTGCGGACGGACAGACAGACAGACATAACAAAACTATAAGGTAAACGGTAGCTTATGTGTTATTCCAGATTTCTAGCTACCTAGCTACATTCAGACTCCAAGCCCCGCGGTTGTTATTTCGAGATTTCACCCCTATCCCGTAAGAATATCGGGATAAAAAGTATTCTATGTTTTAATTTAATCCAGGTTATAAACTAACTTTTTGCCCAAATTTCATTCAAATCCCTCCATCTGTTTCAGCGTGAAGAACTAACAAACATACCTACTCACTCACTCACAAACTTTTTAATTTATTGGGATTTAAATTTCTTTCCAGTGCGCTAAAGTTCTGTGGTAGGTAACCCTTCAAAACCCTGCTAATAAGGGCGGGCGCACGCTCCGGCTCGGGTTGTTTGGCGACGCGATCAAGTGGACAGCATGCCTGCGTCAGGGAATTTCATTTGGCCGTGTTTTGTTTGGAGATGGTTTCATAAAGTCACGGTGAAAATATTTAATAATTCATATACTTTTTTATGAAATAACAAAAAGGTACACGTGGTTTAGCTTAATGCTAGGTACATACCACCACAAAGAAAGAAAGAAAAAAAGAAAGAAAATAATTTATTTATAACAGATATATTACAGATATATATTCAATCTAATAGTTACAATTGAAATTCCGTGAGTTTACAAAATTCCTCTGGGAATCCCCAAAATTTAGATCGTGGTCTTCATTGAGGTTGTGTCAAGAACAACTATCGAAATTTTTAATACTCTAAATCCAGCGGTTGAAGATTTCATTTTATTTTCAAGATTTTATCCTTATCCCGTGAGAATATCGGGATAAAAATTAGCTAATGTGTTATTTCATGACTCAAAGCCCAGCGGTTGTTATTTCGAGATTTTATCCCTATCCCGTGGGAATATCGGGTTAAAAGGTATCCTATGTTTTAATCCAGATTATAAACTAACTCTTCGCCAAATTTCATTCCAACCCGTCCAGCCATTTCAGCGTGAAGAAGTAACAAACTAACTCACAAACAAAAAATATAATATTAGTGGGATTAACTCTATAAAAATTAAATGGCGATAGTGATCCTGTAGTCTCGTCAACTCTTCTAACTGGTCGATAATTAAAAAAAAACATGCTTTCACCAAAATATCACTTAACCTTCTTCTTCCTAATTAAAATACATTCGTTATTATAGTTATGACTAAATATCAGATATAATTGCCCGTTTAGTCGCTGTCGCTTACGACAAAATACTCTGTAACTATAACACATTAAAAACAGCAAAATTAAAAATGTCGTATCCGACTACAGTGAAGCCGCCAAATGGCTTCGAAACATATTTCAACCACTAATTGACAATCGAAAACCGCATCAATACGAATTACGCTCGATAATTTGTGATACTATAGAGTTTTTCGAATTGATGTCGATAATTTTGTCGTAATTTTCGAATTACGATCACGCACGCGTAAACAAATTGTTTTGCGACATTCGGTGGACGAGTCATGAGTTCATTTACAACAGGGGTATTATTTAACTTCATTAAAGTACCTTAAGTACTACATAAAATGTACCTAAATTATGACTTTATATTATACATCTCCAACTCGATCTTTTAACGGTGGAAGAGTTATATTACACGCGAAAGTATAGTAAAATTTTGTCTGTAGAGATCTTATCTCATCTCATAATACTCATGATTTTTATGGGTCAATTCACTTTTTACCCGACTGCGAAGAAGGAGGGTTATGTGTTTGATAAACGATACGTCATTGGATTCGTCTTGATGACGCGAGTAACACTAGAACTGGGGACATGAAATTCTTGAAAAATTAGAACAACGGATTTTTGGCGCCTAATTGTGAGTTTTAATTTTTTTTTATTCAAGTCTATCGAGTAGGGAGTATCTATCGGGTAGGTATCAAATGAAAGATAATAATTAGCCCATTCCAAATATAATATAGGTCGTAAATAGTTCACATTGAAACCGTGACTAGGTCAAAAATTCTTAGAGTTCCAGCCTACTAGACTTGTTTTCTATTTTTTTGTATTTTTCCAGTCGGGTTTTTGATTTTTTAATTTTTTTGGTGCATGTTATCCTATCCTGTTGGAAAAATGTTTTCACTGTAAGTTATAAGTACATACTTAGGTGCTATTATTAGATGATCCATGAAGGAATTGCCTGTCACAACTCCCTACTTTTAGCGAATTTTTATCCCATAAAATCAGACTTTTAATAAGTAACTCGGGAGATATATTATTACCATGGCAACAAACTACACTAAAATTGTTCTATTTTGGTCCTCTGGGAACGAATTTCCAATCTTCCGCTGTTCACTTACCAGCAGGTAACCCATTTGCCCATTATTGCCCTAGAAGTACTTTAAATGAATTAGGTAAATTTAAAAACCAACTTTTCACACACAAAGTAGGTAACATAAAAAGAGAAAAACAACAGTTGAAATTTGTACTTCATTTAAATGTTTATAGTAAATTTAATTTAATACATTGGGCGTCTCTTTTGCAACACTTTGTTCCGCTTTTACGCTCAAGGGGGCTACTCTGAAATTTGAAATTCGTAACATACCGTCCCCCTCCCTCTCCTATTAAATATTATAAGAGTGAGGAAGATGGCACCATACGAAGTTTGAATTTCGAACTTCGCAGCATAAGCCAGTGCACATGCACGCGTGTCGTCGCCGGCAACGAGAAAATTAACGGTTGCCAACAATTACTCGCAATTTAACGGAAATTTGCATAATTGTGTTGCGACAGACGACAGGTGGCGCCCTCGGGCGACGCGTGATGACACTTATTTAACGGTTTATGTGTCGTAAATCAAGCGGTGAAATGTTTTTAAGGATTTATGTGGAATTCGCAAGTGCTGAGAGTGTGATGAACGGTGTTTTGTCGCTTAATTTGACGAGGTGTGTGTTTTTACGCGATAATTTTAAAAGCAACGTTTTTAGGTGTTTATTTTATGATATTTACAAGCTTGTCTTTAACTTGCCGTGTGATCACTAGTTTGTTTGAGTTAAAATAGTCAAATCTCATAATATAACACAGTAATTAGACTTTAGTATAATCTTGAGGCTGTATTGTCTAACGTGCTGAAGTTATATCGATTGTATTCACCATCTCTTTTTACGGTCGCCTTATGCCATGTGATAGAAAGAGGTGGCGAAAACTATCGTTATTTCAAATGTGATGACAATAAAGCCTCCGGAATTTTAATTCAATTCAGATCTAATGGAGTAAAGTCTAATATCTAAGGCTTATTATAAAGTCAACGATTATCATGGACAGGGATATTTGGAAATAATTCTGATCCGCATTAGCGATCCCTTCAAATAGCGAACCTACTGTGTTGAAAAGTTGTGTTAAATACTTATGATTTATAGTACATAGATATCATTTATTAATATTGTAAATCTGTTTTTTTTTAATATACCTTGTTGAGTTTCTTGCCGGATTTTTCTCAACAGAGGTTTTTCCGAACCGGTGGTAGATTTTTTTGACATTCATAAGTGGTTGTTATAGCCCAAACTGAATAAAGATATTTTGACTTTGACTTTGTATTTTTTTTTTGTATTTAGGCCACTGCTACAAAATCCACACATTAAATATTACACCGCGCAAAGCAGCGGCAAACAATTTTAGTCGTCCACGCGTCACCGTCATAAGGCACGGTTCACACGTTCGGCGACATCGCGACACGGCCGCCAATTAATCAATGTCGCCGCGTTGTCGTCGCGTCGCTTTGTCGCGCTAAATTACTGTATTGTGGCCCGAATTGCCTTTATAATGTATGGTAGTTTGGAGTTTTTGAAGGTTCCTGTTGGCACGCTATGGAGCACTCACGCTAGATGGGCTGGTGTTAAATGTGACATTTTTTAGTACCTTATCCCTTTAGTATTTTTATGTGATAAAATAATCTTTAAAGCATTGAAAATCTCAGTCGCAATATTTTTATTTAATTTAGGCCATCATTATTATCATTATATCAGCTCTAGGACGTCCTCTCTTAGACATAAGCCTCTCCCGTAGCCTCCAGTTGTTTTGGTTGGAAGCAGCCTGCATTCACGTAATGTAACTCTGTCTACCTGTCTGTCTATTACCCCTAATATAAATATTGACTTTTCTTCATTAGGGTGTATGTTTAAAAGAAAAAAACGTGTAGTTCAGTTTTAAATGGATACTTTGTAGGTATTAAAACATACGAAAAAGACTGGATGTCAAATATGTACAGGCAAGTACTTACCTACAGCAAAAATGTCTCCATATGTACCAAGCAACTCAACAAAAGCATTTTTTTCCATCGCTCTAACCCGCCATCTTTACATACACCCATAGCAATTAACCCTTCGGCTGTCGCAGCCCTTTGTTAACCCTATAATGCCCCTTTATGTCAACTGTCAAAGACTGAATTAAAAGTGGGTGTATTAGTTTTTTGCTTACCCCAAGGGGTTGAAAGACTAATAATACGGTATGAAATGACAGGCTTCGGTTTGTTTGTAAAGTGCTTGGAGTAGGTACCTATGTATTTTGGAGGTGACGTTTATTAAAATCAGCTAAGTGCGTGTCTTGCTATGCACAGTTTAGGTTTGCGTACTAATATGCAGCAAATATTCAATCGCCGCTATTATATATGTGAAGATATATCAAGACAGTTAAATTTCATTAAAATAAAGAATAAATTTACACATTTAGTTATTAGGGTGACAAACTTAGTTATATGGTCAAAAAGGCAAAATTAGTTCTATTTTATGGTGTATATTAGACCATACCTATTGGAATCATACCTATTGGTACAAAAGGCAAAAAAAATAATTAAGTACAGGAAGGAAAGGAAATTTCTAAAAGGTTAGTAGACGTCACAGGTGACCGAAGAGCTGGCAGCTTCCTTGGACAAAGAATTAGCCTAGCTATTCAAAGAGGAAACGCTGCCAGCATCTTCGGGACCTTGCCTAAGGGGTACTCTTTGGACAATTTGTTTTAGTTTTAGGTTAATTTATTATTTTATTTTAAGTAAGGTATGTTTAATATGTATATTATTTAGTTTCTTTTATCAATAAAGTTTATAAACCAAAAAAAAAATTAAGTACTGTAACTACAAAAAACTTAAATTTGCGACCTTGTTGAAAATCGTACGCGTGTAGGCTACAGGAATGGATTTTATATAAACACTAAATGACCTTCTTAACCACTGGACAAAATATGCATCAACTTGCACCTGTATACGATGATAGTTTTTTAATGTCCTCAACATTTCCCAAAACGATAGTAATTTCAAGAATAACAGGATAAATTGACGTAAATAACAATTTTTGGAAAGTCAAAATACCTATTTGTTAAACATTTCCTACCTACCTTAGCCTTTCCGAAACAAATATTTAAATTTAAGCTAAACCCGTATTAAATACAATTTTCACGTCACTAAAATGAGTTCAAACGCGAAAACGTGGCTAGATCATTCGAATTAGCCAAAACCCATTCTAGATATACGATAACACGTACCTAAGTAAACTATCTACAAATTTGATGACTGACAGCGCGTCGTGTGAAACAACTTCTGTAAAGCGTGATAGCAAAACTGTTTCTTAGAATCCGGGTATTTTGGGCCCATGCGGTAGTAAATGGGTTAACGTATAATATGATTCCACTGTACATTGTAATTTCTACCGGTTAAGGCCTTTCACAAGTGCAAATAATAATCAAAGCTGTATTGCATTAGTTCAACGACTTCTAAAAATAATGTTTAGATTTTCGCTTTTTCATACAAATAATAATAAATAATAAATATCATGGGACACTTGACACCAATTGACCTAGTCCCAAACTAAGCAAAGCTTGTACTATGGGTACTAGGCAACGGATAAACATACTTATATAGATAAATAAATACTTAAATACATATTAAACATCCAAGACCCGAGAACAACCATTCGTATTATTCATACAAATATCTGCCCCGGCCGGGATTCGAACCCGGGACCTCAAATTTCGTAGTCAGGTTCTCTAACCACTTAGCCTTATTTTTTTCTTCTTCTTCTTCAGCGTGTTTTCACCCACCATTTTGCTTACGCCTCTCCGACCTTTCTCCATCCATATCGACTATCTGTCTCTCTCTTCCAGACCGGTCATACAAATTAAAAAGTATTCATCAATGTAGAGTTACCCCATTATAGGACCCAAGCAAAGTCATTAATATTTTTACCCGATTGCTCAAAGGAGGATTATTTTTCCATGTAGCTCGGGATCCAAACCCTGTAGGGTCCTACCAGCTGCCCTAAAAACTTATAGGTATTAATTTAATATGATGATAGTTGACAGCGGAACAAAATGATGAGAAAAGTCTGAAAATCTTTTTTTATGAACGCGTGTCGTATAGGGATAGGATCTACAAATTTGTACGGAGCCCTCGGCGCACGAGCACGACTCGCTCTTGGCCGGTTTTTATAAATATTATTTTTTTATTTGGATTGTTTAATGAAGGGTCCACGGAAAAAACGTATCACCTGAGCAACTTTTTTTGAACAATAATTACTATGGTTACCATTTATTTAAAAATGAAAAATATATGTTATATTACGAGTATTTCAGATTATTTCATTTGGTGGCTTATTTCGGTGGTAAGTCATAATACTTTGCGAGCTCTACATATTAAGAAAAATTTTTATCTCAATTTGAAAAAGGTAAGGCTATGCTTGTTTTTTCCGTGGACTTTTCGAATAAGGAGGATATTTTTGAACAAATAAAAAAACGCTTGTACATCCATTCAAACTCTTATTAATCTATGAATCTCCATAAAATCCAATACCATAGCTTAGGTAAAGATTAATTTCAATGACGAACAGACATATTTACCTCCAGAATCAGGGTTGATTAACAACCACCCTTCTGAATTAATAACTGTGGTAATTGAGATGTTTGCATAGAATCGGGGGTCGCGACCCTTATTATTTGAGCAAGGATTCGTATTTAGTCATCCGAAATTTTGCTGAGATGCTCGCTTCCTATTGTGGCAGTCATATAAGAGGTATATACTGAATAATTATGTCGAAAGGGGTAGCCAGGGTTTGAGTTTATTTTTTATTAATTGTGAAGCGGATTTTTAGACAGTTTTTGGTAAAATTTGTTGTTGGTAGCAACATTGTCAGCAAAGAATTCGTATTCCTATGCTATTATATCATAATAACTATCATAATTATGTTTTAGTTCAGAGTAAGTATCTACTTTGTACATTACGTATCATCTGTACAGTATTACATTGTAACTCATGTATAACCTCATGTATAATCTGTATAACCTCAGATTTTGATATGACGCGACGTGTTTTTGTCTGACTGAATGATAATAATATTGATGTCTCGTTCGTACCGTTTCTTTATTTCTGTTGTTGATTGATTACATATTTTCGAGTTTTGTGATTATGACTATGTGGCAATAATAACCTCCCTAATATATAAAAAACCTGCACAAACCTGCGAAGCAATTCAATGGTGCGTGTGAAGTTCCCAATCCGCACTGGGCCCGCGTGGGAACAATCTGAGAACCTCGTGGGAACTCTGTGCCCAGCAGTGGGACGTATATCGGCAGGGATGATAATGATTGATATTTTTGACCATCTTGGCCGCTCCAAAATAACTGATGGCAACTGTACATGAATGGTTCTGCCGAGGCCTAATAGGTAATGTGATAATCTGTCAGCAATTTGTGCGCATATAAATGGATACCTCGTTAGGGAGTGCACTTGTGGGAATTATGCATATGTGCAACGCGACTAATGAGCGGCGGGCGAAGGGTTAAGGGGTTAAAAGTGGGGGCAAGTTTTACAAGACGGCTTGGTCGCTATTATGTGGCGTAAGAGCTGTTTTTTAAAACCGTTACATTAGATTTGAAAAGTATGCAATAATGTGGATGTGTAAGTAGATGTGTTTTTGTTGCTTTTTCATTTTCTGATCTACTGTTTATGCACCACCTGCTGTAAAGTAGTCCTTCCTTCTTTCTGTAAAAAGTTTGCCTGGAAGAGATTGCTCTTAAGCGATAAGGCCGCCTATTGCTTACCTTGTAATTTTCTCTGTGTACCTGTTTTCTGTATCGCTTATTATTTCTGGTATACAATAAAGAGTATTTGTATTGTATTGTATGTTATGTATGGACTTTAGAAAAAGGCTGGCCAAGCCTAGGCCCGTGGGCCACCAAGTGGCCTACCAAGCCACCAAGTGGTAAGTATTTGCCCACCAACACGTTGATCGGCCAGCGTTTTTCTTTGCGTATGATTTTAGTAGTTAAGTTACATCTTAAGGCTGGCGCCGCATATGACTTGAAAAAAAAATTGCCCACCTAAAAAATCTATTGGCCTATTGATTTACATTAGAGATGAAGCGGATAGTGGTTTGGCCGGATACCGGATACCGGATATTCGGCGGGACCGTTGGCCGGATAGCCGGATATCCGGCCGCCGGATATTCGGCCTAGTTTTACGTACAATTAAATTAAGCTAATTCGAACATGCGCATGACACTCCGTGCAGGTTGCAACTTGCAACTTGTAGAGTATAATTAATTAACTTAGGGGCTGTTTCACGAGCCAATGATTAATTTTAACTGACGAATAAATATGACTGAATAGATGCAAAACGGTATCACATTCATCCGTCAGTTAAAATTCATCGAAACATGCCCATAGAATAATAAACTGATGTCAATGATTGTTAAACTCATAAATAAATACCAGTTTTTAATCATAACTACAAGTTTTTTACCATCCGGTATCCGGCCGGATAGTACGCAACTATCCGGTATTCGGCCGAATAGTAAAATAGTGGCCGGATAGGCCGGATACCGGATAGGAGCCGGATATCCGTTGCATCTCTAATTTACATATCAAAAAATTTCGCTTCTTTGTGATAAAACTGTGCTATCTCCAAAGTTGCGATTTTACAGATGTCACAGTTTTGTCGTAAAGGTGTAATTTGTAAATGTCAAAATTCTTCCAGTTGAATTAACTTAGCACTCAAAGACATATTCACATTACAAATTAATTTTATAATATTCTGTAGGTATGTCTATAGTTATTCTAGTATGCCGTCCGTCGTTAAGGCACCAGCTAATTTGTTTTGCAAATCGAGGGTGACGTTGCCAAAGCAAAGGGGTGCGTCGTTTGTTACCCTTACACATTTCTAAGTTGAGAAGACAGTTGATCTTTAATTGGTTAATATTAAAGTATACTTAATACTAAAAAAGGAAAACATAAATCGTAGAGAATACTACAATTTTCTAAAAATATATCGTAGCCAGTGTTTGGGTCAGAGGTATTCAGCAAAAGACAAACATTCTATATAATTATGTGTATGTATGTATGTAAACTCTTTATTGCACATAAAAATAAAAATATATAAACACAGAGAGGAGAACAAAGGCGAGCTTATCCCTAAGAAGGGATCTCTTCCAGCTAACCTAATTACGAGAAGACAATTTATTATAATAGAGGATAGACAGAGAATTAGAATTACGTGCTGCAAAGATAAGAAAAAAGAAAAACACAATGAAAATAAATACAAAATTATTTACATTAAAACAACATTAATACACATTACAAAAGCGGGCACAGAACAATAAACATTAAACAGTCTCGCCTCAGGTGTCAGTGTCCAGCCATAATTAATTCTAAATGCCGTTCTAACAATTTATAGTTATCAAAAGAATACTAACGCGTTCTTAATTCTTAAATATAATAGTTATTTAGCCACCAAAAATATCCGCATTTATAAACTTTAATTTAACTAGTGTGGAAGGCAAGGGGTAATTTACCAAGGTATATTTTACCAAGAAAGTTGTCATGACGTCACTTCACTACTGATGATCGTCATCCGACGTTCTTAATAATGGCCATAGACAAAACAACGATATTAAATATATTGACCCGGATAACTCACGTCTTAAATCAAGTGCGCGTCAGTCAGTGCATGTGTTCCAGCAGCCGCCGAGTCACGTTGCTCCGAAGAGGAAGGGCTACGGATTAGCCCGAAACATGTCGGGCTAAACTTGATTTAAGATGTGAGTTATCCGGGTCAATCAATACTAATATTTTATCTTTTCACTCTTCTAAAAAACTCACTTTCAATTTTTTTTTCGTGTCACTACCACAGAATAAGTAATAGTACTACCGTACTATGTCACTACCTAATTTTTCTGCATCGTACCTACCCACACAATAACAAGTTAATTACCAACTAAATATGTAATTATGAAAAAGCAGAAGCGCTTAGTAATTTATTTACCCCTTCATGGCGAAAAGAAGCTAAAAGTGTCCAACAAACGGTAGGTGGTCCTCAAACCAAACCGCATTGATTTTAAGCGCGTTAACGACCGTAAACATAGGTACGCCTTGATGGCCAGCATTACCTTTTTATGTCCTAACATTATGAGCATATTGTTATTACTGAATATCTGTAAAAGCCTTAGTAAACATCCGTCGGTGGTCTCAGGACTGGCTGTATACATAAAGGATACATTAGTCGCGTTGGAAAAAAAAAAAACAAAATTAAAAAGGTAACATGTCAAAGCTTCGAACGCGGGAGATAGAACGTTTTTAAATTTAAATTTTATCGCTATTCGCTGAGAAGAAAAATCTAACTCCAACTTGAAACTAATTTAAAACTACGTTCTACTGTTACGTGCTAAAGTGTAAGTTGCAATGACGTGTTTAGTGACTTATTTTACTTTTTCTTAAGAGGTGTATACACGAGGCGGCTTCTTTGGGTAAGTGTTGTGTGTGCAAGTGATTAGTACTATGAACCTCCGCAGCGCGGCGCTTGGTCACAGGTAAGGATGCGTTCCAGTTCTATTTGTTCTAAGGCTCTAATGACATTTGGCCGTGCCATCATGTCGAGTCTATGCATTTATCGACGTTCAAACAGATCATGGACAGTCCATTTTTGTGAGGTTTTCGTATTTAAGGGGTGTAAGAGGCTTTTAATGTCTCAAATCTATTGAAGAACCAACGAAAACAGCGTAGCATATTTGGATGAAAAATTAAATTGAGAAAAACTCGTGGCTAAACTCCAAAGCTAATTGATGTGAAATGCACTTATTAATCCAAAATTTAATATCAAATAATAAAAGTATAAACCTGTAAAAGAAGACGCAGTAACCTAGAGAGGTTTGATCTATGGCCTTTTGGCCAGAAGATTGTGGTTTCGTACCTACAAGTTTTCCGGAATAGGTATATATGCAAAATTGCATGAGCATTTTGGCGTATAAACATATAGTAAATAACACTGCACACATCCTGTTAAGTACCTTCTTTAATATTAACCTATTTTTAAATTAAGACAATACCACGTAAATATTATGTAACTGTACATCCATGTGAATATCGCCCAAGAACCCATTTAAAAAAGGAACATCTTTAATGACTAACATTAATGGCGTTGCAAAAAGGGCCCATTCCCACCGGGGCCCTAAGTCGCTATGTCCACTGCGCGCGCAAACATTGACGCAGCGAACTCCGGTAGCTTTAGCGGCCCGCTAATAGTGTCCCGAAACCGACAGTGTTTACTAGAGCCGTGTGGTGCCGCCTTTAAGAACGACTTGAAATAGCTGGCTGGTTAGAAAAAACATGAGCCAGCTTTTAAAAAAAGTTAAATACTTTTTAAACAGTGTTCCTTTGCCGATAATGGTTTATTTTTAAATTTTGACTTACTTTTCTGACTCTCGGTTTTGGAAAGAAGGCATAAACAATCTTGCTTGTATTTTTATTAAAAATCCTTTTACGAAATAAGTAACACCAACTAACGGTTAATCAATAAACACTGGGATATTGATTAATAAAAGGTAATTTAATAGGTCAATAACGAAGTACCTTATCTACTGAACTCACAAACCAGATATTATTATTTACTACATAATTATTTATTACATTAAAAACTCTTGCAATAAAAAAGACATGGCAACCCAAGATTGCATAGGCCTTTGTAATAGCTGAGAAATGTATGTTTTTAAAATTGTACCGGCAACAAATTTGGCCCGATTAATAACCGAAATTAAAAACAAACAATAGATCTCAACAAGACGTGCATTTCAACATAACAAATTAAACAACGAGCCGTTTTGTTGAATTTATGATCTATTCTAACCTGTTAACGCATTGATAATACGGCGCCATTTCTCATGCTAGCCCTACAAATATAAAACAATGATAACTTTGCCGTCACGTAAATGTACAAAGTCCTAAATAAGGGCACGCATTAAACTAAAAAAGCCAGCTCAGAATTTTCGGAACAGCTTAAATAACTTTGTAATTTTAAAGATCTGATGATTTGATTTTAAGATTTTTAACTTTCAACGCGTTAAGGTTTAAAATGTCTTAACTAGTTTTTGAAGTACGTAGCTTTATAATGTAACTGGACATTTTAATTAGAATTCTCATGTTGTAACAATTTTTAACGGAAGCGTCTCTTGTTAGATTTGAAATAATGGCTTCTGGTAGAATTAAAACATTAAAGTTGTTATCTAAAAGATTACGTTGTTAAAATTTTAATGGAATAAGGCGAAATTAATGATCTCAGTTTTACGCTATAAATCAGTAGAAAACGCATTCAAATTGTATTTTATTTTTATATGAATTTTTTGAAGATTTAATTACACCATTACGTCATTAACCTGATAATATTTAGTTTTAGATTTAATCGTTGTTACAAAGTATGTAGGTTTCTCAGTTAAAAACTAAGCAAAGTTTGTATGCACACATCTTACTATAAGTAATAGGCAACCAACGGTTAAACATACTTAGGTAGGTATTTTTACATTTACTTATAACGTATTTATTCAGGTTTTGTTGATAATGTCGATAAGCCAAAAATACACAGAAAACTTTAAAGTTCCAACTTACAGACAGGCTAAAACTAAAATGTACCTATTTTCTGGAAAATCTTATACTTTTTGTTACGATACAAATAACTTTGTCAAGAAAATATGTTTATCTAAGGCGTATTATAAAATTAACGATTACTTACATCATGGATAGATGTGGAGTGGAGATAATTTTTATATGTGGTACTTTTAACAGTATACCATTGCTTGTTTTACTATAAACCATCAACTGATTTTATTAAAATAGCGTCTCTAGCTAAGTAGTTTTCATTTGCTAAGTGAGTATTGTGGTTCGCATTGGCATAAACCATCCATCAATTTCAGGAACTCGCGTCTCAATCGAGTTCTTTTATGGCGAAGGTTTTTGTCATCGCTTCCAATAAAAAGATTCCGTCATTTTAGTGCGCGCTTTACAACTTGCCTAAACACTAGCTTTACGAAATTCAACTTTAAGTGAAAGTGGGAAGGTGTTAGTGAGTGCAAGTTGGTGGGTCTTTTTTAGGTGAATCACTTTGACGCATAAAAGTCACGAATTAAAAAGGACAACAACGGACAAAGACACCATTTTGCATCGGGCTGCGACAGTCTGCCTTGTGATGCCGCTTTGGGGCTTTAAAATGTGGTAGAAGGTACAAAAAATAATTTATAATTCAACACAAATATTTAATAATTTCTGAATAATAATTGTCAAGTCAACTGTGATAAATAGGTATATTTATAAACTAGTTTTACGGTTAAGACTATGGTAACACCAAGAGGTATGTTTTGCTTGCCTTTATAAAAATAAATGTTTCGCACTGTTGGGCAAGGGATTTCCAAACGAAATTAAAGTTTTCGACCAGTAGTATGTTCTACCCGTCATAACAAAATAAATAAATATCATGGGACACTTGACACTAATTGACTTAGTCCCAAACCAAGCAAAGCTTGTACTATGGACACTAGACAACGATAGATAAATAAATACTTAAATACATATTAAACATCCAAGACCCGAGAACAAACATTCGTATTATTCATACAAATATCTGCCCCGGCCGGGATTCGAACTCGGGACCTCAAGCTTCGTAGTCAGGTTCTCTAACCACTTAGCCATCCGGTCGTCAAAACAAAAAGAAACTAAAACGTGGAGTGACGTGAGTGCACAGCACGGTTAATCCGATGAACGGAGTTTCTTTGAATGACAGAATTCGTAATAAGATTATTTGACACAAAATTAATATAGTCGAAACGTTAAAAATAAAGCAGTGGCCTAGTCATGTCTGCCAAAGAACCGGCAACCGTTGGAGTAAGCGAGTTCTTGAGTGGAAACCGCATCACGGCAAACATAGTGTAAAGAAAGTAGGACAGGTGGAGTGACGATCCGGTTAGGGCTGCTTGCAAATGCTGGATGCATCGTGCCAAGGACAGAGTGCAATGGCGCTCATTGAGCGAAGCCTACGTCCAGCCAGGTCTAACCGCAATAGGCTAGTAATGATGATGAAATTGATGAAAAATATTACATACCCAAGAAACAACTTTTGTTGTAAGTATTATTTTTATTTTATTCGTCTGGCTGGCAAACGAGCAAGTGGGTCTCCTGATGGTAAGAGATCACCACCGCCCATAAACATCTGCAACACCAGGAGTATTGCAGATGCGTTGCCAACCTAGGGGCCCAAGATGGAATAACTCAAGTGGCAGTAATTTCACCGGCTGTCTTACTCTCCACGCCGAAACACAACACTGCAAGCACTGCTATTTCACGGCAGGATTAGCGAGCAAGATAGTAGTAGCAATCCGGGTGGACCTTGCACAAGGTCCTCCCACCTGCAATGGACATATTAGACAAATCTAGATGAAAGAAACGTCAACGATTACTTCAATATTATCCCGTCACTTCTACGGAGTTTCCAAGCTCTATACCTACAAAGCGCATCCTTTGTGCAGTGTCAATTCGGGCAGTGTCGTTTTGACGGTGCACCTCTAATTGACACTTACCGCGATCCGGCCGCCGCGCGGCGCGGCACGGCTCTGTTCCATTTGTCGGTTCAAATGTTGCTGGCCAGTTACAAAGAAGGTTTATAGACAGATTAAATTAGGTTAGATCCATTTTTAAAAAGCTGCCTTGGTCTGAATAGAATGAAAAAAAAGTACGTTCCGCCAACTGCCATTAAGTCATATAAGTAATTTAACGTCAGTGTTCCATTCGTCAGTTCAAATGTGGCTGGCTAGTTGCAAATAAGCTTTTATGTAGGTCATTAAAAACTTTTAAATTAAAAGGTGGCTTGGATTGCATAAAATGTAAAGATTTCCAATGTCCCATCGAGACATTTTGAATTCGTACAGCTTAGTTGTGAGGTCGATAAACTTAAATTTGTCTTACCATAGATTATTGTTTCCGATGACATAGAAAATTATTCCATATTATTGGCCAGTAAACAGGAAAACAAACTAAAAAGTTGCTGGCCAGTAAAGAAATAATGATGTCAATAAATGTATCTCTAAGTAGTATTTAGATGTGATTGGTCGAAAATTCGAAATTGGATAATGGCTATAAGTATTTTAGCTTATTGTTTGGATTTTATTTGACACAAAAAATTTGAAGAGCCGTTTTGTTTTTATTTTTGTCTTAGATTAAGTACATACCTACGTATTGTTAGTTTTTTAATACGAATCGTATCTGTTGTAGGTACGTATACAGTGTAAAAAATAAGCACAAATATTGCTATATCTTTTCCACATTGAGCTATTATGACAACCGTTTAGTGTACCTCAGATAACCAACACATCATTCTTTGCGACAATTTGACGACAATAGCATGTATGGGAACAAAGGCCTTTCACACAACAACTGACAAATACCAACGCTATACTATAAACAGTAAAGTTGTTTTTACATTAGCAAAATTCTTGGTTTCTAAGCAAGAACGATAAGTAAATTAGCGCAAATTTTTAGGTGTTAATATAAAAAATACTGAAATTTGTTTGTCGTGTCGTAATGTGCCATTGTCATGTGTCAAATGTTTAAATAAGAGGTATTGGGTATTCACGATCTGTCAGTTATAACAATGTTAAGCTATTTTCATCATCATCATCATCATCATCATCATCATCATTAGCCGGAAGACGTCTGCTGAACAAGGCCCAACTTAGAAAGCCACAATGAACGACACAAGTTTAGAACTAACTTTTTTTTTCTATGTTTCACTCTTACACGATACCTTACAGAAATAAAAACTAGAGATGCAACGGATAGTTGTTTGGCCGGATACCAGTTAAGTACCAGATATCTGGCGAGACCGTTGGCCGGATATTCGGTCAAGTTTCGGCTACTAAGAAACTGGAAAATCGAAATTCGTATCGTACCGTCCTTCTCACTCTTGTTTTAAATAAAATTAGCATCAACGGGATGGCGAGATACGAAGTTCGATTTTTGTACTTCGTAGTATTTATAGGGCCAGAGGCCGTATTGTCTTACGTTTCTGACACTCGCGATCACAATGAAATGACAGTTTTTGTATGCAAAAACTGTTATTTGATTCAAAGTCAAAAGTCAAAGTCAAAGTCAAAATCTCTTTATTCAATTTAGGCTATGATAAGCACTTATGAACGTCAAAAAATCTATCATCAGTTCGGAAAAAACCTCTGTTGAGAAGAATCCGGCAAGAAACTCAACGAGGTATTTTTTTTTAAAACAGATTCACAATATTTATAAATGATATCTATGTACTATACATTACAAGTATTTAACACAATTTTATTTTTAACACAGTAGGTTCACTATTTGAAGGGATCGCTACTGCGGATCGGAATTATTTCCAAATATCCAAATATCCCTTTATATTACAATTGCGAGCGCCAGAAACGTTACGCAATAGACCCTCCGGTTGCTTCAAGGACTTACAGGCTATCAACAAAAGCAAGCGCGCTTTTTATTACCTTCAGTACGGTATAATTAATTAACCTAGAATCAATAAACTGATCTGATAATGATATATACATACAAAAAACAAGTTTTAATCATAACTTTAAGTTTTTTTTACTATCCGGTATCAGGCCGGATAGTAGGCAAGTATCCGGTATTCGGCCGAATAGTAAAATTGTGGCCGGTTAGGCCGGATACCGAATACTGGCCGGATATCCGTTGCATCTCTAATAAAAACTCATAAGTAACAACTGAAAGCCTATAACCTCCTCACGAAACTGGATGCGAGTTACCTATTTACTCTCGCGCAAAAACTACGAAATGCATTTTTATAAAATTTGGCGTACATACCTATAGTTTACAATCCGGACGCATTACCTACCTGGTTAAGGCTCACGAGCGTTTTGCCCGCCCGTTCCAATGCACGAATAATGATGCAGACGAAAGATGGCCCGTTTCTACTAATATAAGGATGAGTACTTCACTTCATATTATGTATCAATATTCATAACAACCGGAACAGGCGGGCAAAACGCTCGTGAGCCTTACCCACCTAGGTACTCTTTATTCCCGTGGGATTATAACAAAACAATTCGCAAAGGAAGTTTTCGTTTTAATGTTTCGTTTAGCAACCAAACTATAGCCAAGTAAACAAACAACAATTTTCCGTGTTAAAATCAGCTGCTTATCAAACTCCATCGAACTCGGGCTATCATCACAGATCTATTATTACTGCCCCCAAAACCACTTGAATTAGACCTACCCCTCCCCTCTATCACCTTTACTTTTCGCCGTGTTTCGGGTAAAAGCAGGAGGGGAGGGAGACCAAGGTTATGTAGTATGGATTGTCACGCAATATGTGAATTATAGGGACGTCGAGTTATTGAAGTCTTCTATCTCAAGTGGGAGAATTTTTTGTAATGTACGGACACTTGTTTTTCTTTTTAAATCAAATAGAGAAGTATCTCATACACTGTCAATATTGTTAAACAATAGCGCTCTTTAGAAAAAAAATATAAATATATTCAAATATTGCGGAGGTCCATGTTAATGAATTATTAACGACTAGTGTTCACACGTTGATTCGCGCGCGTAAACTATTCAATTTGGAAGTTACTATTGAAATTCCGAGATTCACAAAATTCCCCTGGGAAATCCTAAAAGTTATATTAACGTGGTTTTTACTCGTATTAAGGTTGCGTTTAAGAGGTTGTGTCAAAAACAAATGTACGAAATTTCATGACTCTAAACCCAGCGATTGGTCCGTGGGAATATTGGAATTAAAAGTAACCATTGTGTTATTTGTGTTATTGTGTTTTGTGTTACCTACGAAGTAATTCAATGGTGCGTGTGAAGTTCCCAATCCGCACTGGGCCCGCGTGGGAATTATGGCCCAAGCCCTTTCATTCTGAGAGCCCAGCAGTGGGACGTATATGGGTTGGGAAGGGATGATTGTGTTATTTCAGACGTCCAGCTACCAAATTTCATCCAAATACGTTCCGTTAACAAACATACACACACACACAAACTTTCGCATTTGCATGCTTTTGCTCACCCGCAACCTTACAATAGCTACCTACGTCCATGCAAGAAATGTGTATTCTGCAGCTCCTCCAACTCCACACTTTAGAACTCACACTCATCACACAAATCCAACTATATCACCACTACCACCACGACCATAGCAAATGTTTCTATTTAAAAATAGAACTTAATGTATTCAAGCTATACTCGCTCGTACAAAATACGCGAAACGTTTCAGTATAATCTAAAAAAATCTAATAAATGGTCCACCTCTCATAACCCGACATGTAAAAAAAATCAATCGTGCCACCCTTTTAATCATGGCCCCCGTAATGAAATCTGGGCCGCCATTAAGGGATTAAAAATAATATCTACCCTCGCATAACCAGGACCCTCATTGGTGATGCACTTAATGAGAATATTTGACAAAATCGAGGGTCCGCGTATGTAATAAAAATAATGTATGTACGAGTATTGCGTGATTTAAATTTCTATTCACCATTTTTTTTGAGACTGCGAATTGGCAAGCGTGGCGTGGGACGCCTTCGGACTAGGTGGAGCGATGATCTTCGCAAGGTTGGCAGTAACTGGATGAGAGTGGCCGAGGATCGTGCTCAGTGGCGTGCAATTGGAGAGGCCTGTGTCCAACGGTGGTCTAAGATAGGCAGATGATGATGATGGTGATTATTTTTATTGTGAGTCCAGGCGCCTACTATCTTTCTTTTGATTTTCCAATGTGAGTTTAAGTAGAGGTGAGGAGATGTCAAACTCTATTTTTTTTTCTCTTTACCTATTTTCAAGGTTTCATAAGAAATTTTATTTTTTCTTTTACTTTTTTTGGCTTCGCTCGGGTAAAAGCTCAAAGACACATCTTCTTCCTTAACATAAGAGTAATCTTTATATTTGGTACGCCCTTGAAAACCCCCACATACAAAGGACATACAAATCGTTAGATTCGTTTCGGGGATCTCCAAAATAAATACCTAAATATACATGAATTGCTCGATTAAAGGTAAAAGGAGAAGATTCTGCCAGTATCTAAGGGACCACGCCTTTTCACTACATCAAAATATACGTACTTACCCATTTTTTTAATTTACGATAATTATGGATATATTTTCTTTCTGTAATAAATAAGTCTTCCTCGCTCAGAACAAAAATCTTATTTTATTTGATTTATGTCAGGTTTTAATTCGTCACGAAGAACTTAAAATAGCTTTTGCAGAGAACACTACTTACATAAGTAAATGAATAACCCGATCTATCATTTTCCACCCCAAACATTGTAATTAATTCAATCAAATTTGTATCTCAAGTGTCTGCAGGGCTACTACGAAACTCGAAACTCGAAGTTCGTGTCGTGCGGTCCCTCTGACACTTATTCTATTTAATACGAGATCGAGAGGGATGTCACGATACGAACTTCTAGTTTCGTTTTTCATAGTAGCCCTACTGGTACTCTTCCATGAATCAGTTCTGTTATAGGTATTCCTTTAAAAAATGTCCCCCAGCTGGGACTCAAACCCCAACCACCGCAGCGTGAACAGAAAACTCTTAATTGGTAAATAAGGGGACGTGATTGCCGTTCATTTGTGCGTCTGAGTATTTAAAAATGCCTATTCCTTTTAATTTGTACTTGTTTGGCTTTAGATAGGTATTTTCATGCTACATTTACATGCTTGCCGAGACTTGGAATACGTCTACAAGCTTCTAGTCTATACAAACACTTGAAGGCCGTGTACACGCTTCATCATTATCATGTCAGCCGAAAGATGTCCACTGCTGGACATAGGCCTCGCTCAAAGCTCTCCACTCAGACCGGTCTTGTGCTTTTCGCTTCCACCGCGATCCCGCGATCTTAACCAGGTCATCGCTCCATCTTGCGTACACGCTTGCAAGTACGTTATTGTATTCCGCCAAACATGGCAAACGTAGACCTGAATCCATGGCCCCGCAACCCAGGCCCATTTCCAAGCTGGGCATTTTGACAAAAAAGTGTACGTTTTTTTTTCAATTGTGGAAAAATATGGCTTTTCCTGCTCAGAATCAAGAGTAGGTACAACCAATTCAGGAAGTTTAAAAATAATTTGGTTTTTGACGTTTTTTTCATACACAGTATGGGCGTCACAAAAGTGACTCAGAAAATTTAGCATGAAAAAATTTAATAGGAATTTTGAAGGAAAAGGATACATTGTCTTTTAAAACTTCAACTTGCATAATTTCCCCCGAAATAGTCATTTCGCAATCATTTCCCACAGAATCTCCTAAACTGAGCACAAGATTCTAAGAACTGATCAAATAAAAATCTTTTTCTGCAGTAATCATTTACGACATGATGTAACGTGGTATGGCGCCGCGTTTAAATTTAACCGCAGTAAAGTCACCGGGATCTGGACGTCACTTGCTAATCTTATTGCCTCGAGTGCGTCAGTGCGAGTTGCGTACGCGCATAGAGCTGGTAATACCACTTATAATATTATAGGTAGATAAAAAAGTTTGTGGGCGAATATTCAGCGTGTTTGCAGCGTTTTTTTGTCATTGGTGTCTTCGCAGGCAGTTGATGCCCAGTGTTTTTTTTTTATGAAAAATTAAAACAACACCGATACTGAATTTAGCGTGATTAAAATTCTTGTGACTTGTCTTTCCGTTGTGCTATATAAACATGGGACGCTAATGACATTTGACTGCGCGGTCAAAACGCTCGAATATTTGCCCTTGTGAGTATGTTTGTTCGTTACCTTATCAAGTCTAAATCGCTGAACAAATTTAGACGAAATTCTATAAGTGTACTTACAGATATTTTGAGTTCTGGACACGGAACATAGTTTTATCCCGGAAAATAGCATAGTTCCCGCGGGATAGCGTTAAAAGAATTTTACATGGAGTCACGGGCAACAACTAGTACTATAATATAATGAAATAAAATTTAATAATACAAGTTTTTTTTTTTAGGTATTCATACCTACACTTTTATTAAATATCCGTACCTACCTATACTTTACCTTTCTATTATTGTATCCATAGTAGAAGTACCTATAGAAAACAGTCTTGTCTTGTGCTTTCCGCATCCTACGCGATCCCGCGATCTTGACCAGGTCGTGGCTCCATCTTGTTGGAGGCCTACCAACAGCTCGTCTCCCGGTCCACAGACGCCATTCGAGAACCTTCTGACCCCATCGGCCATCAGTCCTGCGAGCAATGTGACAATACATGACATGAATGACAACACACCAAAAGAAAACAGGCTGTAAAGAAAAAAGGCCGCCTGTTTTCTTCAGCCATGTTTACTTTGAAAATGTAAAAAACATACATACGAGTACGAACTAGGTACAACTGCACTTATATTTTACAAGTACACACGTATTTAAAATAAACTTAAAATGTTGTATCCGCTCTAGCTCCATGAGCTGCCAACATATTCGAAATCTCCGATCGTGTCTTGAGTGATCCTGGATTACCGTCTATATACCTCGCAAACGTCGCCATTCAACTTCCACTCCTGCGCACCACAATTTAAAGTTCATTTAACTTCGAGCCCTTCCGCAATTGACTTGTAACTCGTCCAAGAAACACATCTATATTGACATACCAACATTTTACGACGTAATGTTGGTACTAGATTTGTCCATGGCTTCATCCACATCGACATTTTAATGGGAATGTTTATTAGGTTGGCATTAAAAAGCGAGTATTGATGCTGGCAACATTTTATTTATCGGTTTGATTTAAAAGTAAAAATATTTATTGCTTTAAAGCTGAAGATACATGTGCGGAAATCTCGTCGAGGTTTAGAGCACATCTGTGTAATTACCACTGGTTCTTTTCCGTATATACAAAACAATACAAATACTCTTTATTGTACACCAGAAATAGTAAGCGACACAGAAAACAGGTACACACACAGAGAAAATTACAAGGTACCTAAGCAATACGCAGCTTTATCGCTTAAGAGAGGTCTCTTTCAGGCAACCTTTTTACAGGAAGAAGGAGGGACTAGTTTACAAAATATATACATACGATATGTCCTATTTGAACAAGGAATAGCTCTGTTCTTTTACCATAGAAAAGCAATGGAGAGCGCGAATATGATAAAAAAAAATAAACCTACTATTATAATCAAACTAATCTACTATCATAATCTACTATCATAATCCTGTCAAACGTTCAAAGGTTAACTGGAAGAGATCCCTTTAAGGGATAAGTTCGCCTTTGTACATCTTATTATCCTGTGTTCTGTTATTATCATGTGTTTTTATGTACAATAAAGAGTTTTACAATACAATACAATACAATAATTACAATGCACCCTACATAAAATGCATTCAATATTCACAATCATCTGGTCATTATGACTGGTTCTACTCTGATTGAAACCAAATATCACCCACACTATCTCATAAAGCTTCATAAAGAGGGGTGAAATATCTTGCATGTTTCGTTATATTGCGGCGCCGGGCAGCTATGAATTTATTAGTGACCGGTCATGAATGGCAATGTATTGCAACTCGCACAAAATTTCTCAATATCTAAATTATCTACCTAGGATTGCGGGTCGTATTTACTAAGCTGACGTTGGAACTTGGAAGGAAGATCTTATACAAAATTTTGATATTGTTGTAGAAGTATTTAATTTTACAACGAGAACAGTAGTTATTAGGTACTTATTTCTATGATTATGGCGAGTGATCGATTTGTTTTTCGTTTTTGTTAAGTAATAGGCAGAAATACATTGGGGTACAATTTGGGTAAGTGTACGAGTACGGTAGGTGATTTGATTTCTGTTGAAACTCGAAACGCGTTAACGCTTCTGTGACTGAATTGTCAGCGTTAAAATTTTCTTTTTGCCTGCGCCTGCGACCCAAGAGTTCCTTAATAACCATAGAGCAGGCACACGTGTTATTAACATAGACTCTTTGTAAAAAGTTGTACATCTCTTATCTTGTTCTAAAAATTATAAAAAAAAAACAATCTTATATGCAACGCTCGGATATCGGTTAAATTTCCAATCCGATATCATGTACTTGGCGTAAAACCTTTTTGGTTTCGTTCGCGAAAACATTATTTTTAAACCGGTTTTTAAGGAAACATTTCCATAAAGTTATTGTCAGATTAACTGGTTTAGAATCATAATAACCGGTTTATTCCAGCGCAGGATAAACGTCGGCGCCCACCGTCGTTTTATTTAGGTTATAATTAATTTCTAAAACGTTCGCGTTCTTATGAAAGTTCGGAGTTAAGCCGAAATAAACCGGTATTTACCGCTATTTTATAAACCGGTTCAGAGCCTGGCTTATATGTTATATTATATTATACTATACGTCATATGGTTAAATTAAACCCTACATGAAACTATCACACGATGTCCAATGCATTTAATAATCCCTTGCCAAAGTGCACTTGTCAATACTCTATCTACTCCAAACTATAACTATAAAAACCCAAACACACAACAACCAATCATATAAACATACATATAAGAGCTAACACGAACGCGTTACTAACATTGTTAATCTATACCTACCCACGATCTATTCAAATACATTAAAAACCAACTTAGATTTGCAGTACTGATCGAACTAGTAAACTGTAACCCGTTGTCTTAAAACTTATTTTAGGTTAGTTTCGCAGAATGGTCTGTATTAGTAAAATAGCGATTGATGGTATGCTTTGGGACGGGCACACTGCCATTTTGTAATCCTAGAGCCCAAAGTGCACTTTGTCAATACGAGGGGGCGATTACTGCTCCACGTATTTACTTTAAACTCGGCGAGGATTTCCATTTAAATATTATGCGGGATATTGAAATTTAACCCAGTGTTTGACTGTTTGCTTACATTACCTACTCATTAACATTCATACTGAAAGAAATTAAATAAAACCCAAAGCTAAACATTTTTAAGTACCTACCTCATTCATTACCGAATCTAAAAACATGTTTTTTGTCCTCTATTCGCTTTTAATACTGACTCCACTACATACTTATATTTTTTTCAGGGAAATAGTCTAAGAGCTATATAAAGTGACATTGATAATGCAAACAAAACAAAGAATATGCAAAATCTTGAGCGCCATTTCTGAGATTTGTAAATTAATCACTTAATACTCGAACTTGGGAAAGTAAAATTTGCTCACCCATTAGCTTTGTTTAGCCACGGGGCGTAATGGCAATCGATGGAGAGCCCAATGAATTTCATTTGAGAGTCTTGAGATTTCGGGGAAAAGAAAGTTAAAAGACTAAAAGTGCTTTTTGCTGGCGAAGGCTGAATTGAGTTTTGGTTGGCTATGAATTAAAAGCAACATAAAGGTACAAAAGTATTATACTACCTACATTGAGAATTGTGAACTCAAAATGTCACCACACGACGACATATTAAGCCGATTGATGGAGCATTTATTTATTATTATAATTATTTCCCAAACATCTTTCACAAAAGTTACTTATCGAAAATTATGAATAATAAAATAGATAATGCATTAAATAAAAAAAAACTATCCTAGACTTAAAAAATAAAAGTAAAAGTTAAAACTAAAACAAATTACTTGGCCAAGGTCCTGAAGATGCTGGCGGCGTTTCCTCTTTGAATAGCTAAGCTAATTCTTTGTCCGAGGAAGCAAGCTCTTCGGTTACATGTGACGTGTACTAACCTTTCGAAAATTCTTTAAAAAGTTTTATAGAGCATTATATGGATTTTACCGTCTGAAATAAAACGTAGGTATATTATATTAAACTGTAAACTGAAAAAATCGTAAATATAGGTTTATACTCGTAGGTATACAACTACATAATATTTTTGATTTTAATGAATAATTTAAAAGGCAAACCTAAGTAGAGGCTTAAGTTAAGGATTAAGTCGACTAAAATGTATTATCGAATATTTGCTGCATTTTAGTAATAAGGAACTCTACACAATGTGCGTGGCCCGACACAAAATAACGTTAACTTACACAATAAGTTACGTTTTTCAGCCCCAGATAGAAACGAGGAAATTAAATATGGATGCAATATAATGTGTTATGCAAATCATAGAAGCTAAGCCTAACGACGGCTGTACTGGTAGAAGACAAAAATATTTTCAAGCTAGCTAATGCCCTCGACACCGGCGTGGGCGTGAAAACCGTGAAAACAAATAATACACCTTAAAACCGTACCATAAAAATATCGAGCAACCAGAGTGTTGTGTAGTCCCGTTTAGTTCGGAAAAAAAGGGAGGGCAAAAGTTTCTAAAAGACAAAACTGTCTCAAAAGACCGACATTCATAGAGCCGTAACGCATAATTACCAGAATTAATTTCAGGTAATGCAAAATATTCACAAAATTATTTTAATTATAAATAAACCCGCGTAGCTCACGCAAAAACAATGAGATTTGACATTCGACAAATGATATTATTATTATTATTATTACACTCTTTCCCGGCCCGGAATCCGACATGGAAATACCGACCATGTTTTTCGTGTACGCGCCCATAGAAGCTCCTGTCAGTTTCTATGGGCGTGAACACAAAAAACAGAGCCGGTATTTCCATGTCGGTGTTATCCGGACCGGGAAAGACTGTCACCCCCCTCATTGGATGCAGCTACATCCACCTTGAACCTGCATCTTTAACCAAATCATCGATTTCAATGGTGACCGTAATACGATGATGATTATGATGCTATAAGTATATCCAAGATTACCTAAACTAAAAAAGAATATAAGCTTAAAAGCGTTGCTCTGTTGTCGGTACCTTAATGCGACTTTTGAAGAAAAAGGTCCGTTGTTGGTGAAAGTCATTATTATAATGAGAATCGCCATTTGGTCGGACTTAGCCCAAGTTCATAGCTTAAGTGGCGGGATATATTTAAATATGTTTTGTTTATATCTTAAATATGAAAATATGCTTTTCTTTTTGTATGGCTTTATGTAAAAGAGGAAAAGCAAATTATTCACTTTTGGTCGCAACTTGGTTTATATCATCGTTCCAGCCTATAATGTCCCACTTCTGGGCACAGGCCTCTTCTCAGAGTGAAAGGGCTTGGGCCTTAGTTTCCACGCGGGCGCAGTGCGGATTGGGAACTGCACACACACCATCGAATTCCTTTGCAGGTTTGTGCAGATTTCCCCACGATTTTCCTTCACCGTAAAGCGATAAGTTTCAAATTTAAATATGCACATGAATTTCGAAACTCAGAGGTGCGAGCCGGGGTTTGAACCCACGATCCTCTGCTTGAGAGGGCATAGGTCAAACCTACTAGGCTACCACAGCATCAGCGGCGGCGGTTTCAGCAGTTTTTTAGCTTTCTTTTTATTTGGCTTTATATTGAATAACTGTTGGTCCCAACTTTGTTTATGTCCTGTGGGAAATTTAGCAGTCCTGAAACGAAATTGGCATAGCCTATGTTACTCGCCTATATATAGCTATCTAAATATTTTTTTTTAACAAAACTTATTTGGGCGGTATAATTTTTCTGAGTTGATTATAGAGTTGAGACGTAGTTACTGGAATAGGTTTTTGGAATAGGTTTTGGCTTGGACGCGTGAGTACGCGTTCCCGCCCGAGATTCTTTTAGCGTACAAGTATTTAGGAGTACGGCGGCTGACTATGTTTCGCTGACTTGAAAACAAGCATTTATGTACACTTTTTAACTGAAAATTTTATAAAAATAGCTGACAGTCCTAAGCCTGTTTAAATCACGAGGGAAGATTTTAGTCTGCATTTAATATAAGTTAAAAAAAATGAAGTGTAAAGACTGAACTGTGACGTAGAATTCGATAGTTGGATATACGTAAAACTACTAAAACTAGTACAGTGTAACGCAATCACGGGAGCGCATTTACGGGAATCATTTTGTTTACTATATAATTTTTTGTTTTTGTATACTACATTTAAGTACTCGTAGATACTTGTGGTAGGTGTTTGGATCTAGTATTTTTGTGGACGCGTACTCGCAAGACTCAGTCCGCGTTTTGCCTAGTACATCCTTAGTACATCACAGTTGATTATTTTCGACGACCGGATGGCTAAGTGGTTAGAGAACCTGACCACGAAGCTTGAGGACCCGGGTTCGAATCCCGGCCGGGGCAGATATTTGTATGAATAATACGAATGTTTATTCTCGGCTCTTGCATGTTTATTATGTATTTAAGTATTTATTTATCTATATTTAAGTATGTTCATCCGTTGCCTAGTGTCCATAGTACAAGCAATATTTATTATTATTATTATCATCTTAATCCTAGTTCCCATATTCATTCGCACGGTTAACATATAATATTAAAACGAGCATTCTAACCCCGTCCCCACTCAACCCTAAACTGCCGCTACATTTTGATATTCAGCAAACATTAATGAGACGCCCATTGTATGCCGCCATTATGATTTTAACCGGGATAATGCACGGGAAATGACTGCAAAAGAAATTTAATTTGCGATGAAAGGGTTAACTGGGACCCGCAGGATATTACGGCCCTTTTTTGCCCCGTATTGATATTAATGCTTTTGACAAAATTATGCGGTTGTAGCTTTACATGTTTTTGTTGAAATATGTTTTAATGCTTGATTTTTTCTCACTCTAAAGACATACTATGTAATAACTAACACGATACTTATACCACACAGTTTATTGTTCACAAATTATTTATTTAAGTACTAGCTTTTGCCCGCAGCTTCGCCCGCGTGGAATTCGGTTGTCGCGCACTGTTCCCTCGGGAACTGTGCATTTTCCTTGATAAAAAGTAGCCTATATTAACTCTCTGGCCCATAAACTATCTTTATGCCAAAAATCTCCTCAATCCGTCACTCCGTTTCGACGTGAAAGACGGACAAATATACACACTTTCGCGTTTATAATATTAATATGGATTTTTTCTATTTCTGACAAACTCTAATCTATGATGTATTATGTAGTAATGACAAGGTGTCTAGAAAACAAATTGGTTAACTGTAATTTATAATAGTAGATAAGTACGGACAAGTTTTCTTTCCTATGAATAATTAAAATTATCATAGTTATGATCCCAAAAATGGGGTATTGATGTAAGATACTTCATTAATATTTTGTGAGACGCAGTGATTATGCGGAAAGGGTTCAGGGTTCAGATATGAATATGAGGGGAGTGATCTAAACATAATTATCTTTACTATACAGGATGAAATTTAGGACGTAATACAAAATTAGTGTTTCATGCTCAGTTAATGCTGGGCATTATAGTGTATTTACTCTTTTGTTGAAATAAGTCTGAAAAAAATCGTGGGTTCCATACGTTTTTGAAATACAAAATCATGAATAATGTATGATAACCGGAAATTTCATAATTTCTGAATTTATTCGGAATTTTGAAAACCGGTAAGTATTTTAGTAATCAGAATTCGTATTTTTGACATTTCGGATTATTATTGAGTTGGACGTCTTATTGTTTGGTGTATTCAAATTCGGAATTTTGAAAATCGTAATTTTAAAAACCTTAGATATTGTTCATTTTTGGATTTATAAAAATCGGATTTGTTTGCCGTGGTGGCCTAGGGGTTTCACCTATCGCCTCTCAAGCAGAGGGTCGTGGGTTCGAACCCCGGCTCGCACCTCTGAGTTTTTCGAAATTCATGTGCGGAATTACATTTGAAATTTACCACGAGCTATGCGGTGAAGGAAAACATCGTGAGGAAATCTGCACAAACCTGGGAAGCAATTCAATGGTGCGTGTGAAGTTCCCAATCCGCACTGGGCCCGCGTGGGAACTATGGCCCAAGCCCTCTCATTCTGAGAGGAGGCCTGTGCCCAGCAGTGGGACGAATATAGGCTGGGATGATATTAGGAGTATTAAAACATTCGGAATTATAAAAATCGGTATTTTGAACTTCGTTCTTCCGACTTTCGGAATTGACTTTTTCGTATTTATGTAGCGTACACCCATTGAATTAACAATAAAAATGACTAATTAACATTAGAAACCTCTATGGGCCTCTATGAACCTCTATAACCTCTTTGAACTAGAAAATATTTAGCCCTTCCAGAATGCTGTATGTAAGATGGTTACACGAGGATCACAGGTTAGGTAGAGACCCTATTTATCAAGGTGCAATGCAGGTGGTAGGACCAAGTGCAAGGTCCGCCCGGATTGTTACCACCATCTTGCTCGCTAATCCTGCCGTGAAGCAGCAGTGCTTGCACTGTTGTGTTTCGGCGTGGAGAGTAAGACAGCCGGTGAAATTACTGGCACTTGAGGTATTCCATCTTAGGCCTCTAGGTTGGCAACGCATCTGCAATAACCCTGGTGTTGCAGATGTTTATGGGCAGTGGTGATCTCTTACCACCAGGAGACCCACTTGCTCGTTTGCCTTCCAGTCGAATTAAAAAAAAAAAATCAAGGTTTTTTTTTTTGTTTCTCGATCGAATTTAAGCAATTGAATCTCATTGATAAACATATTCGTAGGTACCGCATACTACTGTTACGTTACAATTACAGCCTGCTAATTCGGTGATTCGTGAGAGAAAGTGCCTCATCTTTAATTAGAACTGGTTGCTGCACGACTGTACATCTACTACTCTTAAATTACAGGTGTTAACGTCTAAAGACCACTGTTATGATTAAAGGTGGATTTACTAGAGTAAGGTCAGCAGGTATTCTCTAATTCAGTGGTTTCTATTCGAAGAAAAATAACGATTTTAATTTGAATTTGAATCTGAAACTTAGTCTTAAAAGTCTTAAAAGCTTTATGGACCAAGTATTTATGACGCTACTTGTGTGTGATCTAGAGCCAGGAATTTTGCGTGCGGCTATTTACAGATATTGAAAATACAAACTGAAATATAAATGCACAGAAAAACCAGAAAAATAAGACCAACAGATTGACAGATAGTCGGGAGAGAGCACCGCTTTTTATCGATGTTATGGACAAATCGTCATTTTTTAGGGTTCCGGAGCCAAAATGGCTAAAACGGAACCCTTATAGTTTCGCCATGTCTGTCTGTCTGTCTGTCTGTCCGTCTGTCTGTCTGTCTGTCTGTCTGTCTGTCTGTCTGTCTGTCTGTCTGTCTGTCCGTCCGCGGCTTTGCTCAGGGACTATCAATGCTAGAAAGCTGTAATTTTGCACGGATATAAAGGTAAACTATGCCGACAAAACAGTACAATTAAAAATTCAAAAACAATTTTTTTTAGGGTACCTCCCATAGACGTAAAGTGGCGGTGATTTTTTTTTTCTCATCCAACCCCATAGTGTGGGGTATCGTTGGATAGGTATTTTAAAACCATTAGGGGTTTACTTAAACGATTTTTCGATTCAGTCATTTGTTTGCGAAATATTCAACTTTAAAGTGCAAATTTTCATTAAAATCGAGCGTCCCCCCCCCTCTAAAATCTAAACCGGTGGGTGGAAAAATTTGAAAAAATTCAGGATGGTAGTCAGTATATCAAACTTCCAAGGAAAACTATAACGGCTAAGTTTGCTTGAGAATTATTAGTAGTTTATGAGTAAATAGCAGCGTAAGGTATAAAATATACCTAAACTTGGCAGATTCCTTATAAAATACGAAATCCTTTGAAAAATATTACTTAAATTTTTCGTAATGGCTACGGAACCCTATTTCAGGCGTGTCCGACACGCTCTTGGCCGGTTTTTAATTTTTGTTTCCAAGTATTAATGGAATTAAGACCTTTTATTCATTGAAGTATTATATATAGGTATACCGGCTGACCAGTTTCGATATTTTGGAAAGATCTCGTCTTCTTTTTTTTGGAGTTTAAATAGTATTAACAGTCGAATACTGTTTTATTTTTTGCAATTGACTTAAAGTTGCATTGCGATTTATTTCGCAGAGTCATGCCGTAACAAAATTTACAGCACATGCCAAAACAGCAATCAAAATGACTAAACTAGTTTTAATTGTAATTAATGATATAACACTAGTCAAATAAAGCGGCCATCAATTTTGTTGCAAGTCAAATGTCGTACGCAAATAATTTTGCAACGCACTCAATCACCGTCTAAGTCTATAGGGTACTTGTCGTGGTGATGTTAATAAAAATATTATTTACTAGCTTTATGCCCGCGACTTCGTCTGCGCGGATCTAGGTTATCGCGCGATGGCGCCCTCTACCGGAATAAAAGGTATCCTATGTTGATCCTTGGGGTTCAAACTACCTATATACCAAATTTCATCAAAATAGGTTCAGTGGTTTCGACGTGAAAGCGTAACAGACAGACAGAGTTACTTTCGCATTTATAATATTAGTAAGGATTGAGTACTAAATACATAAATAAAATGCAACCAGCAAAAAAAGCTTGTATTAAAAGTCCTGGCAAGTTCGATCCCTGATATAGCTGTGCCTATAAAATTTGGGAGTTGCCCTCGATTTCCCTAGGATCCCATCATCAGATCTTGACTTGTTGAGAATGGGACCATTTCAGAAAAGACTAAGTACTCATTCGAATAAAAAAAAATCGGAAATCGGCCCACAATTGACTAAGTAAGCGGTGAACGCACGGTACTTACAAAAATTACAATCATGGAACGTAGAACCTCCTTCTTTTTTGAAGTCGGTTAAAATACGAATATTTGCTCTCGAGTCTTGGGTTTTTAACATGTATTTAAGTCTGTATCTATCTACTTAGGTTTGTAATGCAATAAACTATATGATTATGATTATGGTTTATACGTTGCTTGCTACCTGCTACTCAGTGCTTTAGAAACTGTAACCAATTTCCAACAGAACCTAAATAAAAAAATCATTGAAACAAAGAAAGAAGACATTTACTCACTAATACGGAAGACACACAAACACGATAAAATTTACACAATTACACACAAATAAACCAAAGGAAAAAAATGAAAACGCACATGAAAAAAGTAACATAACACACAATGTCGACAAAAAGCTTATAAAAAATTACTCTGAGAAAAAATGTGTCTGCGTTGGAATACCAAGTCAAATGCCCTCAAGATGTACTCATACAGGTACAAATCGCTCTCGTTGCTCATCACATCAGTAGTTACGTTCGTTTCACTATCGAATTCACACGATCGTGTCTGTGCATCTGTCACGATTCGATATCTACGCAACTTGTTCTGGGAGGCCAGTAAACGAGCGATTTTCTACATGCGCCCATGATAAATTATAAATGGTTCTAGTTTGATTTTACGTCACTCAAAAAGATGGCTATTTAACTGACTTTTGCCATAATTTGTATATATTTTGTTGTATTTATTTATATTTAATGCGTATCGGTTAACATGCTACTTTTATTAAAGAATCAATAATAATAATAAATGTTTATTTGACAAAACAGTTCAACAAAATTTTGAATATCTCTTAGACTCTAAATTAGGCCTGAGCCTTAATCTTGGAAGTCCGCGAGTGTGATTTATAACAAATACATAGGTTTTACGTCAATAAATATATAATAAAAAAATAAATAAAAAGTTTTTTGTATCCCCTATTTCTCCAAAGGATATTTAATATTTTTGTCATGTTGTTGAGTTTGATGAGTATACCTCTTCCTTCTTGCTAATCCTGCCGTGAAGCAGCAGTGATTGCACTGTTGTGTTTCGGCGCGAAGAGTAAGACAGCCGGTGAAATTACTGGCACTTGAGGTATTCCAACTTAGGCCTCTAGGTTGGCAACGCATCTGCAATAGCCCTGGTGTTCCAGATGTTTATGGGCGGTGGTGATCTCTTACCACCAGGAGACCCACTTGTTCGTTTGCCTTCCAGTAAAATAAAAAAAAATACTTATAAGTATTATTAATTATACGTAATATATTTATTATTTTTTCCGATAAAGTGCTGGAAAAAAAATACGTATTTTTTTCTCGTCTAAACCCAAAGTATCGGGGATCGTTAAATAGTTATTTTTTAATTAGGTAAGTAGGTACATCGGTTTACAAAATCTACTTTGTCTATTTAGGAATCAGTTTGCAATTACGCCATTGGCTAAAAAAATCGTTCTTTTATGCACACACACACAATTAAAAGTAAAAATTTCTTCCTGTCAAACATGTATCCTAGACAGGATAAGAGCAGAGAAGAAATGGTTCCATTTTCTTTTTTTAAATCAACCGAAATCGTTTATTTCGTGGTCACCCACCCGCAGCACGCTTCACTTACCAAACTCATTATTTTTATGTCTAATTTTGCCCACACAACTAACTGTACTTTCTTTTCCTATTGATTATTAATCATTTTAATCACTCTTACCATAATTATAACGTACGTCTTAATTGTGTAATTGACAGCTCCGAGAAATTATAATTTTTGTCCTACCTACCTATTAATCAAAATTTAAAGAGTCAATGGCTCAAGATGTATAATTTAATTTGGTACCTTTAAAATATCAACCACTACGCCACTAGGTGCAAAAACATGAATTTTGACTCATGTAATTTTTTTCACAACGTTAATGAAGATGTGGTTTAAATTTCAGAATTCCATTTTTTTTTTCAAAAACCCTGAAATTACAATCAGTGCTGGGTCTTATGATTTTGTGTGCAAGTTAGGCTTGTTAGTTTTTTATAGCTATTTTAACGCTCCTAACTAAAAATCTCTATTTTTCCAACGCCACAAATAAATCCTTAAAACAGAACTTAGTGTAAATTACAGCGAAATAAAAAACGTAACGACCGGCTCGTTACGACTGCGACCGTTACGCGCAATAAACGTTCGACGACGTTTAACGACGTCCAAATGACACGTTACGCGACGTCGATTTAACCGATTACGAGTTACGCGTTCGACGCGTAATTTTATGATGAAAAGGTGTTACTTGTACAATCTTCAAATTAAAACCACGCATTACTTATTTATTTGTTTGGTATTGTGTGATTTTTAAGCTTTCTGGATTATTTTATGTCAGTTTCTGTTTCATTGTATCAAATAGTTCAAGAGTCGGTAGACATTTTACAGGCAACGTAAAAATTTGTACAATACAGTCAAGTTTATAAGTAAAATGCAGTGTAAGTATCAAAACGTCAAAAATATTTTTATGCTACTAACGATCGATCGTTGAGAGAGAGAGAGAGAGGAACATTTATTTAAACATATTCGATACACTAAAAAATACATTCAATGGAAAGATAAAAAATTACATCGAATAGAGTATAGAATACGAGTACAGTCGAGTCCATAAACTTGTGATCAAATCTATGCTGTTAACAACAGAATCGTGTTCAGATATTTCTGATCAAATTTTTGCTCACAAGTTTATGAAGTGACTGTACATAGATTTAACTCTATGGCTGTACAGATATTTACGAGTACCTATACCCTCGTGTGTGTGTCTAACTCAACCGTGCCACTCGCGATTTTGTAAATCCCTACTGAGAAATATTTGGCTCACGCAACCCAAGTCATAGATAGACTAGTCTGTTAATAAACGGGTTGTAATGCATGGTGTTATCATTACAGATCTATATGAAACCAGCACGACAGGGTGTTTTACAGAGGCGATGGTGCTCGGATCAATTACGACACGTAGCTGAGAGCTCGGGCACGATCGCCCCGCCCGACCTATCGCGGTATCAGGGCGGTTGAAGTTACAGACGGACTGACACCGGTAAACGCTAGATTTGTTCTTAGTGTTAGGCTCCGTTTTCACCAGAGATGTGTTGTGAGGGGATAGGTAAAGTAAAAGTCAAAGTCAAAATATTTTTATTGCACTTATGAATGTCAAAAAAATCTACCACCGGTTCGGAAAAACCTCTGTTGAGTACTCAACATACGGATCCTAATCCGACAAAAAACTCAACGAGGTATTTTTTTTATAAACAGATTTACAATATTGTTATATTAAATGATATCTACATTTAAGTGCCTACCTTTTATTTCGTGACAAAATTTGTATTGTATTGTATTGTAACTCTTTATTGTTATAATGATTTCCTTTTTCTTGTCTTCCTCTTTAATTTGTAAAATGTCACGAATAAATGTTTTTCTTTCTTTTACCTTTAAATGTCATTGGTAGTACTTATAGCACTAGGGTTTTACGACAGTCTGCTCTAAATGTAGGTATCTTACGCACACATTGAAGCGTGTACAGATGTCGTTGTGCCTATGTAGACTCAAGAACGCGTATTTTATTCGGCGTGGCCGCCGTGTGATAATCCCTACTAATATTATAAATGCGAAAGTAACTCTGTCTGTCTGTCTGTTACGCTTTCACGTCGAAACCGGTGAACCGATTTTGACGAAATTTGGTATAGAGATAGTTGAAGCCCCAAAGATCAACATAGGATACTTTTTATTCCGGTAGAGGGCACCACCGCGCGATAACCTAGGTCCGCGCAGACGAAGTCGCGGGCATAAGCTAATAGTAATATAAGTAGGTAGTAAAGCTACTTTATTATAATTTTTTTTTGTGTATTATTTATATTCTGTGTAGTTCAGTTATATTTTTGTTGTAAATTAGTAGTTTTGTGTATAGTAAAAAAAAAACTTTTTTTTGTCGATTTCATTGTTGAGTTGATGCATTTTTAAATATTCTAAATGGTTCCAATGGAAGACCAGCGTCGGCCGCAAGGTTGACATCATGCTGAGTTGGGACCATTTCGTGACAAAATTTGTATTGTATTGTATTGGAACTCTTTATTGTTATAATGATTTCCTTTTTCTTGTCTTCCTCTTTAATTTGTAAAATGTCACGAATAAATGTTTTTCTTTCTTTTTCTTTCTTTCTTTGAGTTCGCGTATCGCTACCGCTTTTTCTCCCGACTTGGGCTCTCACGCACAAAAACACCTAATATCATCATTAATTGGCCTAATGCCCAATGATTAATGACGGCTTATTGTCTTTAACGAGCGATATCGACCACGATTTCTTAATCGTAATTAGATGAGGCAAGGATGAGTGATTGTGGGGTAGAGGCCGACGGTAATTATTTGATGTGGTTTACTAGAGAATGTGACTTAGTTTAAATTTAGAAAAAAAAAACCAGCCAAGTCGAGTCGGACTAGCGTGCCGAGGGTTCCGTATCGATTTGTAGGTCTAACTTGTAATCCACAGTTCCTGTTTTTAAGCAAAATGAAAGAAATTAAAAAAAATGGTTTTTCAGACTTTTCTTATTGATAACCTAATGAAAGCCCTCTCATTCCGAGAGAAGGCCTGTGCCCAGCAGTGGGACGTATATAGGCTGAGATGATGATGATGATGATGAACCTAATGAAATGAAAACGAAATTAAAGTTTTCATTGATGCCAAAACAGTGACATATTACGGCACGGTGTCTGCGGACCCAAAGTTAGGCATGTCAGACAGAGATATACATACATACATAACACAATGCATATTATTACCCTTGGTAATTACTGGCAATGCCACAATATAAAATAATACTAGAAATAATACTAATAAAAAAATAGTTGTGCTGTTAACCTACCTCCTGTGCCAGATTTCGAAAATTTCCCTTCCAAATTGACAGCTAGAAGTATCGTATTCGACAAATATCTTCCCACAGCAATGCGGATGGTATATAAGGCTAGGTGCCTACCGTCGGCGAGGGTTGACCGTCAACGCACCCACATCAAACTTTCAGCTGCGCTCGTCCGCACGTAAATCAGGGTGGGCGATAGTATAGTCACCTACGGAAGTACTACAAAATAAATAAAAATACTACTGATTTATGTAAGATAGGTATCAAAATATTGTGTTTTTATTTTTAAGAAAAAAATGTGTGATCTTTGGAATCAAAACCAAAGTAATAATTACTAAGTTGAAGTTTTTTAAAATTCCTGATTCCCAATTTTGACACATATTTGTGTTTTAATATTTTTTTTAAAGGCATTTAACCTCTAGCTAATGACCTAGTCTTAAACTTTACAAGACGTGTTTTTTTTTTTATTGTAAAAAGAGATAGGCACATTAGACAGCACAGACACTAACGGGCTATATCACCATCCATTGATTAGCGTTAACCAATGGTTAAATGTGATACCGTCTCCGTCTATTCGAACAAAACAAATAGAGACGGCATCACACCTAACCGCCAGTTAACACTAATCAATGGATGGTGAAACAGCCCCTAAAACTCTCTTCTATAAAAAATCTAGATAATAATATACCGAAATATCATACCAATTTTTACAGTAAACGTTCCAATAAAACCAAATGTACACGACAGTACCTAGCAAAATTTCCCGCTCACAGATACAACTGTCTTCACATGCACACTACCAAACCCTGACATGTCAATACGAGCCTTGGCACTCAAATTGTTAAGTTCATTTTTCCCTGGCTGTTGTTTCTGCCCTACTGCCCCGGATCCGAGGAGATTTAGCCACTGACCTATTTGGAGGGGGAAAAGAAATCAGGGGGTCGTAATCCTGCCCCGTTAGATAAGCGAGCTTGGGACGGACATTGTTTTCGGGACGCTTTTAAAAATAAAAAGACCTATGTCTTTGGTTAGGCTGAAAACGGTTCTGAATAAACATTGCCGATTTGAACCGGCTTCATGCAAATTGAGTAAGGGTTTTTTGGGTCAGTTTTGTAACGGATATTTTTTGATTTTTTTTCATTTTTATAAGGTCTTCACAGTAATCTTATTAATATTAAGGTCGTATGTTCAAAGAGTTTCTTAAACATAATACCTATGTTTCTCGCATGGAGACCCACCTTAATACAAAGGTAATTTTTAGTTTCATTTGTTTTTGTAGCTGTAAGAAAAAAAACCATTACGAATGAATTTCAGCTCTATCTATTACAGTTCTCGAGATAC
Organism: Choristoneura rosaceana; assembly: GCA_037349165.1. Lineage (NCBI taxonomy): Eukaryota > Metazoa > Arthropoda > Insecta > Lepidoptera > Tortricidae > Choristoneura > Choristoneura rosaceana. The sequence continues at coordinate 3,563,628 of JAZBNJ010000002.1, forward strand.
ATCCATATAACAGACAGATAATCAGCTAGCGAGGCGACAGTAATAGAGTTCCGCTCGTCACCCTTGGAGTACGAACCTTTTAAAAGGTAAATATGACCTATTATAAAACTTTGTTTGGGTCATTTTTGGAAAACTACTTGCTGAACCAATTCCAGAAACTCTTTCACATATATATATACTCTGCAGGGCTACTATGAAACTCGAAACACGAAATTCGTGTCGTACCATCCCTCTTGCTCTCGTATTCAAAAGTATAAGTGTCAGAGGGACCGCACGACACGAACTTCGAGTTTAGAGTTTCGTTGTAGGCCTTCTCTTCCAACAGCAGGCGAAAAATCGAACATTGAAGAAGTATTATATTTTGTCCGATGCACTTGTTTATCATTTTGCTCTTAGCACAAACTTTTAATTGGTGTTAGAGGTCACTCAAGACAATAAAACTTGTTGTCTCATGTTTTAGAATGACGTTAAAACAGAGGGTGCGTGTCTATCCCAGATTTAAGAACCTACACCGGCTCGTGTCTGAAATAGTTCCTGTAATACAGAGACAATGATAATTGTTTTAATTTATTTACTTACAGAACTAAGAAAATCATCATCATCATCATTTCAGCCGTAATTCGTCCACTGTTGGATATAGGGCCTATGTCATAGGCTTCCCCTATAGACCTCCAATTGCTTCGGTTGGCAGCGGTTTACATCCACCGTGAACCCGCGCTTTAACTAAGAAAATACGAATTACTTTACATTATGAGACTGTAATGTAATGACGCATCTAGATAGTTATTTATCATAACACAATAATGTCACCACGTGTAGGTAGTACGTATTGAAGTAGGTACATACCTAGTTATCCAATATGCATTGATATCAACATTTCAATACTTAAATTGGCCCTTATAAAACTGTCTACACGCCATTCGTTTACAATATTAAAAAGGCCATCTTGAAACACTAATAAAGCATTGATCACACAACCACGGTACAAGCGGCTGGCAGGACCCTAGGCTAAAACGCAAGCATCTGCCGCATCCTGCTTCGACTTTTTTTTTCATTTAAATTTCGAAGCGAAATAAAAAGAAATCATTTGATAAACTGCCAGTAATGGCATGTGTTTTAAAAAGATTCTACGTTTAAATTTTAAATTTTGTCGCTTATGGGTTTTAAGAAAACTGCTAAAATGTTGTCAGGGCTGTAGATTCGCAGAGCGGAAATTTTCTTTTTTTTTTTTGTAGAAAATACAAATCTATCGGAAAGAGATAATTACGTCCATTTGCAATTTTGGCGGAAAGCGGATATGCAGATGCAGATAGATTCCGGTAACAGGTTAGGTTATTATTAAGGTTTAAAGCGCAATTTAAACATACTTACAGGCATAGAAAGCAGCAGGATGCTACCAGTTTCGTTTCCATTTACATTTGCGTAGCATTTACATAACGACATTATTTTAAACTTTCACTTATTAATACATCGTATACATCAAAATAAAAAACTCAACATAATTAGCACTTTATACCAGTAGGTAAATTGTTATATTAAACTGAATATTAATAAACTTCACTCACTTCTAAAGCACTTTACATTACGACAAGACAAGCCAAATATCTCAGACGAAGTGCCCTTAGGTCGATATGGATTTATTATTAAAACCTTTTATAAAAGAATATTCAAAATGGCGAACAATAAAAACAAGATGGCGGATGGGTGCTGCAATGTAAGGGTTATAAACTTTGAATAGGCCTTTTTATCCGTGACAAAAAGACTATGGTGTATAAACGTTCCGTGGTGCAAAATTGCGCTATGAAGCGATCAACGTTCTTAGCGATAAAATATAGTTTTATGAGCTCAATGTGAGTAAGTACTTGATTTAGTAACTTAAAGCAATGATTTGCTGTTTTATAATTATTACAAGCTAGCGTCCGGACTTTGTCTGCGAAGATTTTCGAAGCTTTCAACATTTTCAACGGAAATTACCACATTTTCAGGAATACTTACATGTAACCAAAGACAAGGGTTGATCTTGATCTTGTCTCAAATTTTAGTCGATTTTATCAAGCTCAAATAGTGGGTATTATACCACAATACTTTAGTAACATTAAATGATAAAACTATAGTCATCTGCTTAGTACAATGTATGAATTCATTCATTCATTATCTTCGTTAATTTATGCCATAACTCTGGTAGCGACTACATTTATTTTAAGGTCAGTTGAATTAGGTGAGTACGAGATTTTGTTTCATTTATTGCGAGTATAATTTTCCATATAATTCAACCAATTAATGAGAGAACCTAGGCAGGTGCCTAATATTGTAAAGATTAAAGACCCAAATATACAGATTTTACAATTAAAAAAATATATGTATATATCTGTACTGCGTCTAAAAAAATAAAGGACTAAAACTGTCAATTACAAAGAGTCAGTTAATTTTCACTCTGTACAAAAATTGCATAATTTAAATGGCTACCCCATTGTCTAACCGCCTCCAAATTCAACACTCGACAATGTATCAACCGCTTGTCCCCGTGACCGGCAAGGGCGCATTCAAAAAACAACATAGAAAACGTCTTTTTACCCTCAGGGAGAGAACAGCTGCGCTTTTGTACAACAATACAGCCACGTTACCGGAGGCGATCGGCACATCGAGGCAACCCGACCAATTTGAAACCCACTCCGATCCGTTTTACAAGCATCTGAAAATTTACTTTGGTTTTTAGCTGGGTTATCCCCGATTGCGTATATACAGGGTCCCCTTTTGTTAAAAGTCACGCTTGATTTGGGGCGAAATTGTGTCCTTTTTGTTGTTTCATTCTGCGTTATGAGTGTAAAAATTGCCTGATATTTTGTTTGGCGCTCATGTCAGCTTAGTTGGGAGCGTTTCGTAAATATCGAAATTGCTCTGTATGATTTTGTTGTCATGTTTATGCAATGCATTTCGAACGAGAGCTTTCAATTTTGAACTCCTTAATTTCATAATGGGGTTTATGTTGACGATATTTTTGACGATAAACGATCCGAATGTCGTTAAATGTTTTTGTTGGTAACATACGAGCTAAATGTAAATTTTTGGATACTATTACGGTTGGTGTAGTAACCTGATAGTAACTTCAAAAAGTTAAACAGCCGTCGGACGTGTGCTTAACACAGGTTCATCATCATCATCATCATCATCTCAGCCGTAGGACGTCCACTGTTGGACATAGGCCTCCCCATCACAGGTTAGTTCTTAAAAATCTATCGTTGTGATATTACGAGTATTTCTGATTTAAGGTTACAAATGTTTTATACAAGTAACAAGTAAGTAAATTTCTTAAATGTGGTATTTCAACATCACCGAAAAGTATCTTTCTTTGCATTGTCAGTTTTCATAATCCCAAATGAAATGAAATGAAATTTATTTATTTGCACAACATCATGTGACATTTCATCTTAATGCCAACAAAAAACACTCTATTCATCTCACAGAGATACATAAAGGTGACATTTTCAAATGCGTTCCATTTTCGAACCGCGCACCGGGATTGGTCGGGGCTTGGTGACAAATGGGGACAGCTTTGGCCAATCAGCGGCCGGATTTCGGGATAATGTCGTTTAAACGATGTCATTTCACTTGCGGTGACATTATTGTGTTCTTTATGGATGTGTGGGTGTTGTGTGAGTGTGTATTATATAATGTCTCATAGGGTTTACGAACTACTCAGGTGCTGTACGTACAAAATAATATGGCAGATGGTGTTTCAATGTATTGTAAAGTGTAAAGGTAAATATTCATTGACCGTCTGACTGTATTTTGCGCAGTTTTTTTGTTAAATCGGGTTTTTGATAGCTTATGTATTTAAATATGCTTTAAAATTAACATAAACTAAATAAATGAATAACTTTTTTTTTGTCTCGTCAGTCCTAAGTAAATGTGAACTTCAAACCTCTAGTTTTTTAGTCTAACGTAACACTAATGGCCACTTGCTGGAAACACATAAATCTCGAGTTAGCGTTAAGCTTAGTTTAGTAGTGTCAAAATGTATGGAACTGTCAAGCTTAAGCCAGGCTTAACAACTAAATCTAGATTTATTTTTACCTGCAAGCGGGTCTAAGTTACCTATACGTACACCGCCGATTGAAATTATCGATTTTATTGGGTGTTAAATTTGTTCTTTAGAAAATCGTATAAAAACTCGAAAACACCTGTTTTCCTAGAGATAGAAAGAAAGGAAGATAGAAAGAAGAAGTTTATTTACATTCACAAGCCACACAAGTAAAGGAAATAAAAAAATAAAATAAATAAACAACATTAATATTATAATAGAACTAAGCTATATCGATTCTTTATTTCCTAAAACATCTGCATACCAAAAAAGCATAATTTCTAATGTACTTACCTAATTGAATATCAATGTCAAACAAATTCCACTTCAAAACAACAAGAAAAAATAAAATTGTACTTTATAAAGGTCATTATAAAGCGATTTACATGAAACAGCTCATAGATTAGCCGAATTACACGCCATAAAATGAGTATAACCTGTAGTGTCGTGGTGATCGTACTTTAGATAGGGCTTCGCACTCAATTTCGTCCTTTAAATAGGTTGTTGAGTTCAACGAGGTTGGAGGCACACTGGGGACTAGTCTTGAATGTACCTACCTATGTACACTAGGTATACTAAGCTTTGCATTATCGATCGATTGATTAGATCTGGCAAATGAATTGAATTCTGGGATCCCACCCATGAGAATCTCTAATTCGTGAGTTTGAAATTTCGGAGTTTTATTCCAATCATATAGAAATACCGAGATAAAAAGTAGTATCATCAGCCAATATTGGCCGCTCTTAGCAGGCGTTTTGGCGAGCGTAGTAGGATGTAAAAGTAGCCAAGAAAACGCTGCTGCCCTTCTTCTGGTATTTATCCCTCAGCCGTGTTCTGCGGCGCCCACAAGAGGAGAGGAGGGTTAATATTCTAACGCCTCCCTACAGCCAAAGCAGAATGACATGTTATTCCAGACTAGCTTATACCCGCGACTTCGTCTGCGCGGACCTAGGTTATCGCGCGGTGGCACCCTCCACCGAAATAAAAAGTATCCTATGTTGATCCTTGGGGCTTAAACTATCTCCACACCAAATTTCATCAAAATCGGTTCAGCGGTTTCGACGTGAAAGCGTAACAGACAGACAGACAGAGTTACTTTCGCATTTATAATATTAGTAGGGATAGTAGGGATGTACAGTCAAGTCTAAAAATATGTACTTATTCAAAGTTTTTAAAATATGTACCACAGACTCTTATTCCGACGCAATAAGGCCGTAGTAACATACTTTTGAGCGGTTCGAATAGATACTTATTTTGCACTTGACTGTATCTACATCTGTCAAAATCTAATAGAATCTAGTTTCCTCCAAGTGTATCACTAACCTTACAGAACTGAAATAGAAGCCCCGCTCGACCCCAAAACTATAATTACGCGTAAAGATCTCCGATAACGCCGTGTCATTCGTTACAAGCTGCCGACACGGCCACGATCGTGTCCCTGATACCACGACGGTAAATCAGGAATTTTATAGTTTATTGAATTTAGTTTGTTTAGCTGTAGGGGTTTTGTGGGTGGGGTTTGTTTGAGTTATTAGGCTTTATGTAATTGATAGCATACCTACTTGTTAAGCCATAAATAGGTATACGAACTTTAGTGATCGATTGACTTCATTGATCATTTATTTTTGGGGTTCAGTACCTCAAAAGGAAAAACCCTTATCACTTTGTGATCTCTCTATCTGTGCGTCTGTCCGTCTGTCTGACTGCCTGTCCCTCCATCTGTCAAGACCCTTTTTTTAGGAACGCTTGGACCGCGAAACCGGCTCGTACTTGTCTGATTTTTTATACATACCGTGCAAGTGCGCAACCAAATGAATGTTACGTAAAAAAAAAACTTTACGACAGTAATTCTATATTAAACTATGACGATAGCTATTACCTCATGTACATAAGTAAAAAAGTGCAACTTTTCAAACTTACATAGTTACATAAAACAAAGCTAAAATAAAAAGAACTAGTTCACAAAACCAAATTTCATTAAACAACTCGCAACGCTCTGTTTGCATCGTCTAACATTGACAAGCAAACTGGCCCATCACGAGGCTATAATTAAATAGGCCACGTCTGTCCGTCTGTTTGTCCGGAGCTAATGATCGACATCATATATCCACTAAATGATTGTCCAAACGAAGTTTCGGTGTTTAAGTGTCTCACGGATGTTTTGTTTAGCATGTACGAAGACACGTACCTACAGTCATACATGTACTAACGAACAAACTGAATGTACTAAGGTGGAACCTTTGTGCTATTAATGTCACGTTGACATCCCATACTTTTGATAAGGAAATAATCTTTATTGATAAAAGAAACTAAATAATATACATATTAAACATAAATTTCTAACAATAACTTAAAATAAAATAAAAATTTAACCTAAAACTAAAACAAATTGTCCAAAGAGTACCCCTTAAGCAAGGTCCCGAAGATGCTGGCAGCGTTTCCTCTTTGAATAGCTAGGCTAATTCTTTGTCCGAGGAAGCTGCCAGCTCTTCGGTCACCTGTGACGTCTACTAACCTTTAAATATAAGGAAATAGTAGTGAAATTGATTATTAAAAGGTTCCCTGGTACAGGAATTAGTGTGTTCGACTGTACGTGTTGAAGTTTACCTAAATATGTAACTCATTTCGGCTTATATATCCGTTTTAGGGCACAGGCGTCTTCTCAGAATGAGAGGGCTAGGGCCGTAGTTCCCACGCGGTCCCAAAGCGAATTGGGAGCTTTACACATACTTATTGTTTACTAGCTTTAGTCCGCGGCTTCGCCCGCATGGAATTCGGTTATCGCGCGCTCCTCCCTCGGGAACTGTGCATTTTTCCGTCGATCCGTCGCTCCGTTTCGTCGTGAAAAACGGACAAACATACATACAAACACACTCACACTTTCACATTTATAATATTAGTATGGATTGAATCAGGCGTTACTTTAAGTTAAGTTTAAGCAAAATATGCGTGTTTATAGAGTTCCTCACTGTAAGAACACACAAATTACACAAACCTATCTATCACCACCACAACACCACACTGATGCGTTTCGAACTCAACCAGAGCTCACCTTCAGAACAACACGGTGTATGGTTGCTCTGATGATGAAGTCTGGTGGAGTTCGAAACGCATCAGCGTATAGTCTCCGTATAGCAGCAGCGGTCGCGGGGGAGCAAAGTAATTGTTTACTTATAGTTCTGCACGCTTTTAACTGCTAATTATTGTATGTTACGCGAGCTAAGCCGCGGGTAAAGGCTAGTTTGACTAATAAATCTATATTTTAAAGCAAAACATTCCCCCAGTCGGGTAACGCCACGCAATCGCTCAATACGTTACAACGACGCTTAGTCCAGGCAACAAAGTATTTTTTATATAGGCACTCTGACAATAATTCCTAAACGTACTTAACAGGTAGAGACTAATAAATAACACACAGTAATAGAAAACATCGGCATCGTGAGGAAACCTGCACAGATCTGCAAATAAATTTAATGGTGTGTGTAAAATTATCAACTTACAACGTGGGAACTACGGCTCAGACTCAAACCCTCTCATCGGTAAGATTTGGCAATTTTGTTTCATTATTTTTTTGTAAAATAATCTCTTTAAGTACACACATTTATCTGTGCTTTACAAAGACGGACTGCTAGACTCCTAGTGCTATTTATATTATTTTTCGCCAATTATTGTACCTACTAGGTAAGTAAAGGTAAAGTAAACGAAAATGTTGTATGAAATAAAAGCTTAAATTACTATCTGTTTATACCATAAGTATCCAATTTAATGGTGAAATGGCCTTATTGCGATTTTTTCGCATTATATAGGTAGGTACTCCATAACTTATATCCGCAACTTTGATCGCGTCAAATAATAAAAAGATACCTGGGCGACCGAGCTTTCCTCGGGCTAAAACCCAGTACCAAGCGTTTTCGTAGAGATAAAACCAAGCTAGATCGATTTGTCATCCTTGAAAACCCCCACACACCAAATTTCATCGAAATTGTTGGAGCCGTTACATATATACTTATACAAGAATTGTTCGTCGTTTAAAGATATTAGCTAGATATTTTTATGGATGCGAAAAGCACAAGACCGGTCTGAGTGGAAAGCCTTCGGGGCGGCCTATGTCCAGCAGTGGACGTCTTTCGGTTGACATGATGAGATATTTTTATACTCACTCTGGTTCTATTTCTAGAAATACCTCTTTTTATTAAGGTGCTTTAGGGTAATTCCGTAAACGGGGTTATTCCATTTATTTAAATTTTTTCCTAAACGTGTTGATGTTTAATCACTGGCAACACTTAAATGGATGCCCTATTTACCGCTCCTCGCGCCTCTCTAGATGATGCGAGGCACTGACGTCGGTTTGACGAGCAATATTTTTTTTTCGGGTCGAGTGGATTTTCATGCCAAAAATTTAATACGAAATAACCCCAACACCGCTACCTCGAAAACCTGGTAAGTTACCAGATTGAACTATTAATATTATGACAAACAATCGTTTTTTGCATATGACTGTGTCAGTCTTAAAGGCCTAGCTTTAGTTTAAAAAAAAATCCCGAATTACCCCTTTAGGGGTTATTCCAGTAAAATGATTCCTAAAATAACCCCAACTTACTTTAGTATGGAAATCGTCTGAGGTTTTCAAACTTTCAACTTTTCAAGATTTTTCTTTTTTAGATTTTTTTTATTTGTGGGGTAAAGGGGCCAACCTCCATCTATGGACCACAAGCCAACCTCTCCTGCCCGTGGTGCACCCTGCCGTCCAACAGACGAGGCTCTGCTGGCTGTTTGGGTCATAGCGCAGCCAACATCGGCACAGCTAAGTTTCCGGGCCCCGGATGGGCAGCAGCATTGGTGGTGCAATAAACTGTGCCCTGCGATGCGATTCCCAACCCGCATGCCCAGTGTGGGGTTTATGGGCAAACCCCTACCAGAATGAAGCGCACGGCAAAGAGATGGCCCCCAGTTCCCGGTCGCCCCGCTATTCCTTGCCATAGTAGCGTTCATCGGCACGGAATAGCACCATGGATCGGCAAACGTAGCGTAGGACGTCCTCGGACTCGATGGTGCGATGATCTTCGCAGGGTGGCTGGTAAGAGCTGGATGAGAGTGGCCGTGGATCGTGCTCAGTGGCGTGCCATGGGAGAGGCCTATGTCCAGCAGTGGACGAACATAGGTTGATGATGATAATGAGTAGCGTTCATGATAACAGCGGTGGGTGCTAAGAATCCCTCAGCGATCCAAGGCTACCTAAGTAAACTGACCCTGGCTACGTAGAACGGACGGACTTTTAGGACTCTTCTGGCGCAGTTGGAAGCGGAGCTGTAGAACATAAGGTGGCATATTCTGGAGTTAAGTGAAGTATATAGAGAGGGAGAGAACACCATCACCTTAGACTCGGGCCACCTTCTGTACTTTCGCGAGGATGATCAAACATCACAGGGTGGCGTAGGGTTCCTTGTTAATAGGGCCCTCTCTAACAACGTTGAAGAGATCTCCAGTGTGTCGAACAGGGTAGCGTACCCGATTTTTCGGCTTACAAAACGATGTAGCATGAAGATTATTTAGGGATTCGATTTGTAGCATTCGAACATGGCGGATGTAGACAATGTCTAATTTTGCTATTTCTGTTTCTGTGGCTAGTTGAAGTATAATTTTGATAGTGTTTTATGCGGCGATTAACCTTAACAGTTAAAAGTGATCACAAAATTCTATATTGAGCAATATAGAATTTTGTGATCACTGTTATCACAATATACAATTTTGTGTCTGACATTTTTTAATGCGCAAGTTGTTTCCACGTGGTTTCTGGAATTTTACTATCAAGTTGCAAAAACTATAATTACCGTACAACGTCCCTTTCAAAGACTTTGACACTGGCGAAATTGTCCTATTAATTAGGACAGAAAGCCATATTTTAAAAGAGAAGAAGAAGATTATTTAGTTTTACGCACTGACCTCGACACGACACTTGGATGACGAAGTGGAGGATATGTACGAGGACACATCCAAAGCCTTGCACAACACCACCAAGGCTCACTTCAATGTTGTTATGGGGGACTTTAAGAGCAAATTGGGAGTCCAGATCGGCAACGAATCCAGGGTGGGCCCGCATGGCCTTGGAAGTAAAAATCACAGGGACAAGCAGTCCAATTCCTAAGAGCAAGAGGGGATTTTTGTAATGAACTCGTTCTAAAAAGAGGCCCACGGATGTGGCAAAGCCGAATTACATTAGCTCACGCCGCCTCTTGGCAACAGAGCGGAACAGAGGATCCAAAGTATTTACTCAGTAGCTTAGAAGGAGCCACTTGACGAAGCTTAAAACTGACGATGGTCGAACCATTATGTCGAAGCTGGAAATTTTTGCGGAGTCGAGGATTTCTATGACCGACAATATTGCCCCCAGCGTGACCGCCACGATTCGAGAGCCACCCTAACCCGTCACTACAGTGAGAAGCGAGACAAGGCGATGTCATATCGCCGAAAACAATTTCGGTCAACCGCAAGCGCGTTGGAAGATATCTTTAAGACGCTGGACTGAAAAGGTATGCGCATTGCGCATAAACATAAACGGCGAGTACATCTTACACTTACGATTCGCAGATGACAGTCTTAATGGCGAAATCATTAGAGGATCTGAAACAAATGTTGGGTGGCCTAGCATCAGCCTCACGTCACGTCGGATAGGTCTCAGTATGAATGTGTGAATGATGCGAGGTCCGTCAGCGTCAGTGGAAACCTTCTTGAAGGTGCTTCGGAGTACACATACCTCTGACAGATTTTGCAGCTAGATAGAAACCACTTTGAGACGGAAGCCAAGCCGAGGATTTAGCTGGGATGAGCAGCATTCGTAAAATTACGTCAAGTCTCTTCCCGTCATCCACACCGCAATCTGAAAACGAAAGCTTTCAACCAGTGCGCCCTACCCGTCATTACATACGGAGATGAAACGTGGACACTCACAGTACGGCCAATCCACCAGTTCAAGGTCACTCAGCGAGCTATGGAACGAGCTATGCTCGGATAGAATCCGCAACGAGGTTATCCGACACAGAACTAAAGTCATCGACATAGCTCAGAGATTTAGCAAGTTGAAGTTGCAGTGGGCTGGTCATATCTGTCGAAGAACCGACAACCACTGGAGTAAACGAGTTCTTGAGTAGAGATCGGCGTCTTGGCAAACGTAGTAAACGTGGAGTGACGGTCTACGAAAGGCTCATATCTGTCGAAGAACCGACAACCACTGGAGTAAACGAGTTCTTGAGTAGAGATCGGCGTCTCGGCAAACGTAGTAAACGTGGAGTGACGGTCTACGAAAGGCTACTGGTAGAAGCTGGATGCATCTAGCCGAGGACAGGCCTATGACCAGTGCAGTGGAGTGCTATAGGCTGCTGATGATGATGACTTCTTGATTTATTTTTGCATGCTTGCTTACTTGCATGTTTGCTTGCCTACTTGCTTCTTTAAAATGATTATGGTTCACGCGAGCGAAGCATGCTCTCTTGCAAGCTTGCTTAGATGTTTGCTTGCATGCTAGCATTATTGCTTACATGCTTGCTTGCTTCATTGAAATGTTTATGGTTCACGCGAGCGAAGCCGCGGGTAAAAGCTAGTTCAAAATATAGAAGTGACATGGCATTTCTAATTGTTTTATATACTTACTAGCATGTTCCCGCGGCTTCGCCCTTCTCCCCCTATTCTGCTATTCGGAGCGAAGACAAACTCTACAATCCACAAATCAAAGATCATAAAAATCTGTCCAGCTCTTCTCGAGTTATAAATGGTTTAACTAATCTAATGTAATGTGTATGTAAATTTAATATTCCTTTGCGGCAAATTTTGAGAACCGCATTGCGTTTGTGGGGTTATTTCGGAATACTGAGATTGAAAAAATCTGTAATTATGGATATTACTAACGTAATAAAAAAATAAAAATGAGTGGGGTAATTTCAGCCAAAAAAGAAATATGAACCTTGAGTCAAGTTATACTAAAGTCCACTTTTAAATAGCAGCGGAATAACCCCGTATATTGCGAAATATCCCCTGTGCAAAAAAAATAAGTAACTAGTTTTTGAATACCAATATTTCCATAAATCGATCATATTTTAGAAACTTTTTTATATAGTATATAAGGTCGGTTAATGGAAACGACAGAAATGTACTAAGGCTTTAAATATAATGTACCAACTCGGAATAATTAACGAAATTACAAACGTCATGTCAACTCATCAAAAATCCTGCCGGAATTACCCTAAAGCACCTTACACCTCTAAATTGCTCAAGGTTTTCGAACTTTTCTATTATTACAAAATTATTGTTAGGGTATATCACGTTGTTACTTGACTACTTGTCTGATCCCAAGCTTCTGATAGCCAGCGCACCGCCTACAAATGGCTCTGTACGCCATACGATCGCTATCTCCTTAGAAAATGGCTTAAAAGTAGGGAATTTGGAAACGTGATTCACGTACCGGCGCAAATAAATATTTGGGGGGATATCCGTCCTATTGTCAAACAAAATGTTTCTTGTACAGTAGTCATATTAGGTTATGTAGTCATATTATAGTTTTTATCAAATGTTATTAGTTCAAATATTAATTTAAACAAACGATGTCGTAATCTATCAATAAATCGTATTTATTTGCTTTGTTTTTATTTTAAATGTGCCTTATCTGAAAAATATCTGAGGTGGCAACACTGCCAAAAACTTTATACCTATAATCCTCACTGCAACCCCTGCAGGGTGAATTACAAAATACCATTTCCCATATTAATATTCTGTTTCAGTTCATAAATACAGCTAGCTTACGATGGCCACACGCGAAGGCTCGCACCCTGTACACAACTTCCGGCGGCCCGTGTTTCCGGTCAACCGTACCGGAACTAAGGCGTTCTCGCTCTATGTCACCTCGAGTACTTGTTGTGATTAGCCACGATTTATGAGTGGGGTAATTACGTCTTCATAATCGCTGGGCGGTTAGGAAAAGGTGTTATTTATTAGTGAAAATTGCTGGGGTGTAAAAGTGTATAATTTTTTATGTCGCGTCGTAAAGTTTTTTAATATGGAGCTGTTTGGAACGAGTTTTTGTTGTTTGGTTGTTGGTGTTGATGACAGCTTCGGAATATGTGTATGGCCATATCATCCTCATATCAGCCGTAGGACGTCCACTGTTGAACATGGATCACGACAGATATCCGGAGTGCGAATATCGTCATACAGTTTAAATAAAATAAGTGGTGTGGAAATGTGACGTAGTGCCTTGCAGTGGGGTAAAAAAGGCAAGTAGGTATTTGATATGGTTGTCTGGCTCAGTCTGTAAGGTATCACCAATCCAGTTAAATGCTTATTAAGTTTAGGCTACCAGAAACTACCAACTCAGTTTTTTTTTACAAAATTCCGTTCTGGAGAATTTTTAACTTCCCATTAACTTTTTTTAATTGCTAATACTTACTTATTTATTATTACGTATAAGTATTGTAAGTAGATAAGTAGTACACTTTCATTCCAGAAAACTTAAAAAATATTTTTCTTTATAAATGGAATAATCTTCTATTGCTTACCTCAGAAAGTCTCTGTGTATACATATACCTGTTTTCTGTAATCGTTTGCTATATGTTGGTGTGTAATAAAGAGTTATTGTATTGAGTCTTTATTAAATCTTAAAAACATAAAGTATACCAAAAAAATAAAAGAAAATTTTACTAATTTTAACAAAACAATGCATTTTATCTATAAGTAATTATGCGAATGTGCTAGTGGAAGCGTACTTAAAAGTTTCATCGTTAAAATTATACGACATTGCATGTCTCTATGTAAAAAGCGACAGCCAACATACGTTTACATACACCGTCAACTCACATGCCTCTCATGACGTACATAAACCAATTAACTTTATGTACGAAAATTGTCACCAATGCAATGCCTCCTTACTCCACAGAATTATAGAGACACTACGAGTATAAAGACATATGGCAAGCGATGTGTACTTTATTTACAATATAAACAACTGTTCTGCATATGTCTCGACAGCCAGTGACAAGGCCCTTTAAAAACCAGTCAAGAAGGACCTCATGAATGTTGTATGAAACCCCTCTGACCTCACATTTTATTTGGGCGAAGAAGAGGCAGGTGGGTTAAGTTATATTGGTTGAATAATAATAGGGCAGTGACACAATAACAGTGAAGGCGTCAGATGCCGTGAGACGTAGGTATAGTGACAATAGTGTTTTATTTATTTATCGTCGAAAAGGTTATTTTCTTTTCTTTAATTTAATTGCTTTGTAAGTAAACCGTGCATAATGATGTAGATTTTAAAGGGAGTTATTGCACTTACGTTACTTGTATTTAGTTTTTTCTTACCGCTCACATAATTATTAACATTCTGGTGATGAAGCCTATTTCAAATACCCACGCAAAAGTTAGATCATTTATGTACTTGTATAATATACCTACGACAGATACACATTTATTAAGAACTTTAAAAAAACTTATAATTAACCTGAACTCATAATCATCACCATCAACGGTACAAAAATCGAACGACGGTACTACACAACTGTGTTTAATATAAAATGACAATATTTTAACACTTCAAATAACCGAGTATAGTAATGAGGGGGTTTACATGTCAAGTACTCCATATTGGCAGGAAATCTGAACAAACCATTTGCGATAAGAAGCGCGTTAAAGTTTAAAAAATTACTTTGTAGGTAGCATGTTCTTTTATGTCCTGGACCTTTGGTTTGTCGACTTTTTATGGCTTAGTGAAATAATTTGTTATTTTATACTTAACCGGTCGGATGCCCCGCGCACCGCAGTGGCGTAACTAATACATGATTGGCCAATTTGTTACTAGTTTCGATCATCTTTACCCAACCTACCTACACCTACCTACCTATCCCTTATCCACCTACCTACTTATCCAAAATTATCTTAAAAGGTTGGTTGCACGATGGGTGAAGTCCGTTAAGCTTTTGTCAATGTAATGAAATAGGTACTTAATTGGAAATCAGAGGAGGCTTAAAGGTACGAAATTTCAGCATTCCTATAGATACTGAGCAAATTGGCTGGACCAGTCAGATATAACGAGTGATCCTAGAACGGTTCTGTAAAATGAAACCGCATTATACCTACTTTGACAAGTTGTATTGTATTGTAAAACACTATTTCAAGTTTGTATGTGATCCTCTGTAGAACCATGTTGCAGTCAACATTTGCCGCGCTTATCAATAAAACTTGAAAAAGACAGAAGAAACTCCCTGTGGCAAGGTTCTACCGAGAGTTACATAAGAACTTGTAGAAAATCATAATACTTGTAGTGTATTTGCATTTATTTGAATATAAAAGTAGGGTATGCACTTGATGTACGTCTACCGCCATTTTGTTATTAAATATTAGTTCCTAATGAATTGCCTTTTACTTTGCTCCTTAATTCTACAGTGGCGACGATTTTGTGGATTTTGTGGATTTTGTGGAAAAAAAGTCAAAAAACGAAAAAACGAAAAATGACCTGTACTGTACTGGATACATTTGAGGGTCAGATTTTTCGCCACTCAGGTATAGTCTAGTTCATATTAAATTTTAAGGTGCATTTTACTTAATTAGGATACGAGATACGACATCCTAAAAACCCCCGTTGCTCGTTGCTGTCACAGTGGAAAAGAATGATGACACGATGACAAACCTCACATTCCAGCCGCATCAGTGACGTCACGTTTGATCCCGTGTGACCCGAGTGAGGCTCGTCATCACGCCATGTACAAATAAACAATGGTGTGTCACTTGCGGCAACACCGAGTTTTTGTGACTAAGCAAATATGTGGGGTATTGTTTTGTATCAATGCTTAGAGCTTTGATAGGCCGCCTCGTGTGGGTAGAAAAATAGTGAAACGGATAGTTTGACTTTTTTATATTTTTTTATTCGACTGGAAGGAAAACGAGCAAATGGGTCTCCTGATGGTAAGAGATCACCACACCACCGCCCATAAACATCTGCAACACCAGGGGTATTGCAGATACGTTGCCAACCTAGGGGCCTAAGTTGGAATACCTCAAAAGTGGCAGTTTTATTAGAATTTGCAATCAAACTAAGAAATTTTGCAGGTGGTAGGACTTGTGTAACGTCCACCCGGATTGCTACTACCATCTTCTCGCTAATCCTGCCGTGAAGCAGCAGTGCTTGCACTGTTATGTTTCGGCGTGGGGAGTAAGACAGCCGGTGAAATTACTGACACGTAAGGTATCCCATCTGAGGTATCTAGGTTGGCAACGAATTTACAATACCCATTACATGGGCGGTGGTGATCTCTTACCACCAGGAGACACTTGCTCGTTTGCCATCCAGTTGAATAATAAAAAACTGTGTATCGGGTCACCTATCAGGTTTCCGATCCATCCTAGTTCGGGCACCAGTCTTTGCCACACGGGTCTCACTTCTTTGTGTGACTAAGTACCATCGAGTGCAGCGTCGCCTTTCCCCCCTTAGGTCGCAATTTGTTTGCGCTCTTAGAAAGCTCCGGTCCCCGCTTAGAATCGACAAGCACCAATAGAAATTCGACACTAGGTACTACAAAATATATATTTTTTGCAGGTTAAAATATGTAGTATATTTTCTCTTAAATTTTGCCCAAATCCATAAAAAATGGTCCTTTCTTAATTATGAGAGCTGAATGGTTTACTTAATAAGGGGCGGGGCAAGCAAAATTTCTGGTTGCAAGGGATTTTGTCGAAAAAGGGGAAAGGCGGCGCTGCACATGATGGCACCATAAAAAAATAGCTACTATTCAACATGTCCCGCAGTTAAAAAACACTCTTTCTTTTCTTCGACCTATCAATATGAAATAATAATCTCAAACACTTCTATTCCTGTCATCTGTTTTCACATGACGCTAAGGGACCACCCACACCGCACCAATAAACGCAGCGTTTTATGGCGGCGATAATAACGCCTGTTTACACGCGGCGCGCTGCGTTGTCAACTGCAGTGTGCAGCTACCGCAGCCTGCTGCAAGGGTTTAAAATTATAACGTAAACATTTTGGGAAATTCGTTGTTGGTGGCATGATTATTTATAGTTACTTACGCTGGGTGCCAGTAGCGTGGAGTTAATATTTTATTTAGGCAACAAGTGGAGCCTCGCATGTCTGAGATTTTCAAAATTCACGAGCGAAACTACATTCAAAATTTACGTACCACGAGCTTTACGTTGAAGGACAATATTGCGAGGAAACCTGCACAAACCTGCGAAGCAATTAAACGGTGTCCGCGAAGTAACTAGTCTGCACTGAGCGCCGTGAGAACTACGGCCTTAGCACTCTTATTTTGAGAGGAGGCCTGTGCCCAGCCGTGGGACTTACAGAAGCTGAGATGATGATGATGATAATGGTGATAGGTATTATGAGTCAAAACAAATGCGTCTTGGATTAATTAATGGAACCTACCAACAATCGACCTCGCCGGGTTCACGTCAGGAGCGCACGCGTCGAATCTTTGTGTATCCATAATAATCTTAGATAATAATAATTATGTGATGATGTTTTCTAAAAGCACACTGAAACTTGTCTAACGATGGAAATTCTTCTTAAATATTATCTAAGTTCAACAAAAAATTATCTACTCGTAATTTGAGAACTTCAAACGTTCAGCATTGCAGGATTTGTCGCGAATTTGTAATTAAATAAAGAATCTACTTACTTACAATTTTATAATTTTAATTCCACTGTACGAAAACAATTATATTAATATGATAAACGTAATGATGATGAAAATTATGATACTTTTCGATGACACAAATAGATATTTTAAATAACGTCTGTGATAATATTTTAGTAGGTTCTATCTTAATTGGCATAATAATATCGTATCGCAAAGTACCTATAGTTTGGCATAATTATCATAATCTTATAATCTTCATCATCATGAAATGAATGAAATGAAATAAAATTATTAATCAATCAAAAATACATGCAAGAAGGTTAGGGATCTTCTAGTAGGTATGCAGGATACCTGTATCAGAAGACCCCGCTTCTCCAGATAACAATGCAGCAAGATAAAGAAATAGACAATATTATTATAATAACATTTAAGCCTAAATTATGTTAACACGTATCAGTAAATGTGTGTGTGTGTGTGTGTGTGTGTGTTTCGTGCGTGTGTGTCATCATCATCAAGACCTCCACTGCTGAGCAAAAACCCTCCACATTAGACCCACCACAAGAACGACAACTCGCCACTAACATCCGCTCGGGTGCTCGCAACTTCTGCAATGTCGCAATGCGAGTTGTCGTTTATTGTGACGTTCTAAGGGGCTTGTTTTTAACAGTGGACTTCTTCCGGCTGATGATGATAATAATGATGATTACTTGATCAAGTCAGGTTTTCACAATACGCGTAAAATCATTCGAGTAGTTATAGATTGTGGGGCTCCCGAAGTAGTTATAATAATAATAAATTCATTTATTTCAGGCAACTTTCGCCCATACAATAAATACCTTACAGACTTAAGTACATATTTAAAATCAATAATTTTTAAATCTAATTAGGTGACAAAACGGCGTGACCCCGTTGAGTCACTGTCCCCGACGTCGCATTGATTGCGGCATGGTGCCCCGGAACCGCCGGAACACGACGTCTTTCGGCCAAAAGGCAGCACTCGCGACGCTCCCCATCAGCAACCGCGGCACGCGCATCAAAAACGAGCTGAAGTGCACGTAGTGGCGCGACTGCAACTGGAACACCCTCAGCGTGTATCCGTTCTTCTGGCGGACGTATTCCACCACATCTTACTTATATTTTGTACTTTCTTTTATTTTAATGCCTTTCTTTATTTGTTTCGCATTATTTGGCACATACCAATTATTCATTTTATTTCTAAACGTTATTTTTAAATTATACCTACTTAACTGGAATGATGCAAATTTGATTTCCGAACGAAGCGCCGCGACAGTGCTGCCCTCCTACGGCGGTTTTGTATGGTTGTTATTTAGCAAGCAACTTCGAATAGCGGCACGCACGTCCCTTGAAATTAATTCGTTTCTATTCTTCTTACAATTTCTCCTGAAATTCTGAAAGCTTCATTAGCACCGCAGTGTTTATCTCCACCAGTTCAGCCAGTGACCTATGGAGTACAGACGGGGGCCCCCAGGAAACCATCAGCTCGTCGGATTTGGTGAGTTCGGATTTTGTATTATTCCAGGCTCCTTCATATCATTTATTTCTTTCTTACACATGCGAAGAACGAAATGAAATTGTACTTGGATTATTCAACCCGTAACGTGACAACCCCGATTTAGGCTACAGTCGTTAACACAAGTTATATCATATTGACAGTATCAGATTCAATGTTTGTATTCAGTTTGGCACGGCGTGGGCGACAGATGAAAGTCTGCGGCTGAGTCAGCGCGGGCGCAGTCCGTCTGGATCAGTAAGATCAGATATTTAAAACTATTTCTGTTGTATTATATGCAATTTTAAGCACCATAAGACACTGATTAATTAGATTTTTTTTTTGTAATTTTTTCTTTAATTGTATAAGTACTGTAGTTTTTAAGTATTTTATTTGTTTTTATTTTATTTTGAAAAAATGACTTTCTACCAAGTTTCATGCGGCGCATTCTTTTTGGCAATGATGGTCTTTTTGAAAGCGCTGGTAGTTTAAAAAATGATGAGTAAAAGTGTCCATTGCGGCCTATTTACTGAATAAATGATTTTTATTTTGATAGTCATTGAATTGTATGATATTATTTTCGATAAATGTATCCGATTTAGACACAGGTCGTAAGCAAAAGTAATTTTCTTAACTTAGCTTTAGAGATAAAAAAAAAAGATTTCCAGACTTTTCTATTTATTTAGTTGTGCTATAGGAGCTACAAGCGTGGTGGCCTAGTGGTTTGACCTATGGCCTCTCAAGAAGAGGATCGTGATTTTCAACCCCGGCTTGCACCTCTGAGTTTGTCGAAATTCATGTGCAAAATTGCCTTTGAAATTTACCGCGAGCTTTACGGTGAGGTGAACATCGTGAAGAAACCTGGAAAAACCAATGCGATTCAACGGTGTGTGCGAAGTTCCCAACCCGCACTGGGCCCGCATGGGAACTGCGGCCCTGGCCTTCACATTCCCAGAGGAGGCCTGTGCAGCAGTGCGATAATTTTTGAGATATTGAACTGTGAAATGACAATGCCGAGGTTTTTGAACTTTTTAACTTGTTTAAGTTTGTTAAGACCCAATAAAAATATTTAGAGTCTAAATGCATGCTATCCTACTGCTGTCAAGATGACTGTGACGTTCTAATGTCGCAAGTAATGTACGCGATCGCGTCGGCGCGATGTGGGTGGTCGTGTCCTAATTAACGCCCTTCTTCACTATTTGTTCTTTGAAAAGTACGTGGCGCTTAAAGGGTTAAGTTTACTAGTTAGGTAGAGCTAAAGAGCTAAGCTCAAAATAGTAGATTGTACAACAAGAGCATAAAACGAGCCATTTTACCGGAGGCGTCCATATAGCCACCCGAGCCGGTACGGCGAGACACGTCGAGGGGAAAATGGGTGTAATGCTCGAGTTTTACACTCTGCTTTTCACTTCGATGGCGAGGAAATGAAATGGCAACAGTGGAAACAATAATGTACCTTTTATTTTTCATGCGTTATTATAATAATTCCATTATTTTAATTTTACTGATTTTTTATGATTGATTTGATTGATTTTTAGTTTTATATAAATTAAAAAATATTTTAAAAATTAAACAAACTTTTTTGTTTGTGGCTGTTGACACCTGATTACCTTGGTCTTGATTTGGTATTAGACGAAGATTTTATTTTATGCACTAGTGCATAAAAAGTCATTTTATGTCGCCTAGATACAGCATAAACACGAACTTTACGAACATGAGAAGTGAAAAATATTCTTTTACTACTGACGTGCACATACTATCTATCTAAGAAAGTCAAGGTAATTTGCAGCTGATTGTAGTAATGAATGATTTCAAAGTTGATAATGCACTTAACATAAGAGCAATCATAATTTCAGATCAATTTTAGTACCGACGTAAAGAAAATACAAACATAATCAAAAACGAAAGGTTAGTTTATAGGTTAGGTTAGGTTAGGTTAGTTTGACGACCGGTTGGCCCAGTGGTTAGAGCACCTGACTACGAAGCTTCGAAGCTTCTTCCCGGGTTTGAATCCCGGCCGGGGCAGATATTTGTATGAATAATACGAATGTTTGTTCTCGGATCTTGGATGTTTAATATGTATTTAAGTATGTATTTATCTATATAAGTATGTTTATCCGTAGTTGCCTAATGTCCATAACACAAGCTTTGCTAAGCTTACTTTGGGACTAGGTCAATTGGTGTGAATTGTCCCGTGGTATTTTATTTATTTTTATTTATTTTATTTATAGCTTCTTACGCCATCTATTTTTTCACTATTTTTCAAATTATGCTAAAGTGCTTGTGACCTCTAAGTTTTTTGAAATTTATATACAGTCGAGTTCATAAACTTGTGAGCAAAATTTTGATCAAAAATATCTGAACGCAAAATTCTATTGTTAGCGGCGTAGAAGCATGTTCAGATATTTTTTGTAATTTTTGCTCACAAATTTATGAACTCGACTGTACTTATGACCTTTGCAGTGAAAGATAACATCGCCAGGAAACTTGAACAGGCCTATGAAAAAAATTAAATGTATGTATGAGGTTCCCAATTGGCACTGAGCCACGGTTCAAGCCCTTTTAATCTAAAGGGAGGCCTGCGCTCAACAGTGCGCAGTGGGGCGTATTATGATTTAGCTGACTAGCTTAATAACATTCTTAATACCTACGAATGTTTGTTCTCGGGTCTTGGATGTTTAATATGTATTGTATTGTATTGTAAAACTCTTCATTGTACATAAAAACACATGATAATAACAGAACACAGGATAATAAGATGTACAAAGAAATATGTATATAAGTATGTTTAACCGTTGCCTAGTATCCGTTGTACAAGCTTTGCTTTGGGACTAGGTCAATTGGTGTCATGTGTCCCATGATATTTATGTATTTATTTATTTATTGAAACATATACACCATTAAATACGAAACATTTCCAACTTTTTTAGCTTTTTACCTATAAATAAATAAAATTTGAATCATGTTTAGCTAAGTACTAGTTCATAAAGATACTTATTGTAAGCCTACCAAGCAGATTAAAGCAGTTCTGACAGTGACGAGTGGTAAAAATTTAAAGACTACGTAGCTCCTGCCGTTTAGCTGTAAAACCTGTATAACAGATGGACAGACAGACATGTAAATGATAGCAAGTTCGAAGCCTTTGCGTACAGAACCCTATAGCAGAAAAGCCGATAATATACCAGTCCACTACGGTAGCTCACAATTATAGGATTTCAAAATCAATTAACTATCGGCACGCTGTGATCCTCGTCCTGCCCTAAAATGCAGGACACTGTCACACTAACGAGCTAGTCTTGGGTAATACAAACATAATTCTACACTCGATAAAACCAACTTCACACAAAATCAACTTTATCTCATCGACGTACACAACCATCGATTTTCCAGCAAATCTAAGAACGTCACTAAGCTGATTTTGATCCAGTCAAAATGCACCTTATCTTCTAAGAGAGTGGTGAAGAATTTCAACGTTGGTAGTTGGAGTGGACAACGTTTTAAAACGGCTGAATATTTTAAGACGAGATGTAAGGACTCGGGTTAAACTTTACAGCAACAATTAAGCAAGTTTTATGCATTTATTGTGGGGACTGTCAACTTCTCGGAACGTTGCCATCATTACATGTGGCCTAAACTAAAAAGACATAAGTCGCAGTGGATTTTTCACTAAGTTTTGACTTAGTTCACGGGTGTGTGGTTTTGTTTTTGAGTGGGGGTGTATTCGTCATTAGGGGTTGTAAATGATATGACAGTGTAACGAGCGGGTTGTGTTTATGACGTCAAACTGCGTCCACGCCGCTTTTAATTGAGTCGTTTGACCGCGTCGCTACTAGAATTTGGTGGTGGATTTAGAGGGAATGCTTGAAAAAGTAATATAAGATAATTATTTTCTATAAAATATAAATAAAGAAAGAAAAACAGAAGACAATTTTATTCAAATTCGGAAAGACACACAAATACAAAAAAATCTAAATAAAAAAGCAATAAACACAAACACAAATAAAACAAAAAAGAAATATTACGCGGACCCAGTGCGGATTGGAAACTTCACACACACCATTGAATTGCTTCGCAGGTTTGTGCAGGTTTCTTTACGATGTTTTCCTTCACCGTAAAGGTCGTTTCTTTACGATGTTTTCCTTCACCGTAAAGGTCGTGGTAAATTTCAAATTTACCTAATTCATTTTATTATTATTTTGGATAACTCAGGAATATTAAGTACATACAAAATTTACAGTTCTACGCAGGTATAACAAATATCCATCCACCTGCGTAAAAGTAGCGCCAAGCTATAAATTCGTGAATCATAAGGATGCAAACAGTCTTCCAACTATACCGTCTCTACCACATGGCATATATTCTTCTCATATCCTTCAAAATAAGGTACAAAATTGTTGCTCAATGTACACAATAAAGCACCTAAGGCACGATAGGATCACGTAGCCATTCGTTGACATGCGTAGGAGCAATGCTCTTTAATACTCCGCAAAAGTTAACTTTACTACCAACGTAACTTACAGACTTCATAATATTAAGACTCACTTTTCCTTAACTACCAACGTGCGTACTTTTGTATTTAAATACTACATTGGAGTTAAAAGAAACTCTCAATTCATGAAGACAAGTCTTCAAATGCGTTGAGATTTAAAACAAAACAGCATCAGATGCAAAGAACAGCACCAATGCGGTTGAGTGTCTTCTTATGTCTGTTCAAATAAAGTCCTATTTCGACTGATGTAATAGCAGTATTGTTTGATAGTTGCGCTTTCCGCGCATGCGTCTTGCGTCGCTAGGAGCACACATGTGACGTTATGAACGCTCTTTGTTTTGTCGGCTATTTGTAATGTATTTTGTAATTTTCGTAGTAATATGAGCTTGGGTAAGAGCAGTATAGGAAATGGATATGCGCTTTGAGACGAAAACTGCTTTTGATCTTTAAGTCTGAAACCAAATTCTATGGTTATCATCATGATCATAGCACAATTAAATAGAGATATTTGAAATGGGTACTCTCATACCTGAAAAATATTTTTTTTTATTCGACTGGATGGCAAATGGCAAATGGGTCTCCTGATGGTACCTAAGAGATTAGATCACCATCGCCCATAAACATCTGCAACACCAGGGGACATTTGCACGGGTGGCGCTATCTGCCAATATATAGGTAAGTAAATAAATAAATAAGCCTTTATTTCCACAACTTAGACATTGTTAAAAAAATAAAAAATAAAATGTGGGAAAAAAATAAAAAGTTGGGACAACGAGTCCCCAGTCTCAGCATATGCTGGGCTAGATTGTCCGGCGCTGGTTTTCAGAGTGGTCCCTGTGAGGACGGCCGGCTGCAGCGCTTCTCACATTCCAGAACTGGTGATGCCAAAAACAAAACAATCGAGTTTCCGATTTTTCGGAATAATTTGAAGACCTTGTATTTCTTGTATTATTTCATTAAATATAAAAAAAACTGGTTACCACTATTTAATGGACTTTGGTAAGGATTCGAGCCAAGAGGAATATGTTTTACTCAATTTGGGATGTCAATATCTTAAATGTTATGTTAGCGGTATAGCACGCGGCACGGAATGCCGAGGACCTGGGTTCGATTCCTAGCGCTGGTCCTATTTTTCTGTTTTTTTTGTGCTACTTTAGTTTGTATTTTCAATTTAGGTTTTACGGGATGGCCGTAAAAGTAACAAAAATTTGGAATTGAAATAAAAAATACAGAAAGATTCCAAAAAACCAATCTTAAAAACAAACCTTATAAATTTCATTCGCGTTAACATGACTCCCGGCTCGTATCCGGTATTTCACCCGTATAATATTACGGTGATTTCCAGCACTTGGGAGTTGGGACGGCCGCAGGCCAACTGGTCTGGTAACTGTCAGATTCAAACGTTGACAACCTGTAATTATGGGGCAGCACGGCATTGGATTTACGTAGATCATCAAGACACATAAATGGAACCGATATCGCACTACGAATGAAAAAACCGGCCAAAAGCGTGTCGGATACGCCCGAAATATGGTTCCGTAGCCATTAAGAAACAATTAAGAAAATATTCTCTAAGGATTTCGTATTTTGTACGGAATTAATATACATGGATTAGGTATATTTTATATTTTAGGCTGCTATTTAGTCTTAAACTACTAATCATTCTTAAGAAAACTTAATTGTTATAAATTTCCTTGTAAATTTTATATACTTTCTACCATCCTGAAGTCACGTCTGTAACACTGTCCAGCGGTGGTGTAGGGGTATAGCATGCGGCACGGAATGCCGCGGACCTTGGTTCGATTCCCAGTGCTGGTCTTATTTTTCTGGTTTTTCTGTACATCTGTATTTTCGATATGCTTTCGTTCAGTTAACCCAGCTAGATCATTTATCTTTTCAAAAAAAGATTTGACCAAAAAGCTCGGTCACCCAGGTACTAAGAATTAAAATGACAACACAACCTCCAAACAGCTTAGGGTATAATAAATCTATCCATTCATTTTATGCCTACAAATGTGCCGCTCGCGGCTTGTTTTGTACACAAAACAGTTTGACCAAATTACCAAAACCACTTTAGCTTACCATACATAATACAAATACAACCCGAGCCATAATCCTATGGAATAATCGAGTCGTAATAAATCCATTTTTTTAACCAGGCCACGCTGCCCCGATCGTAAAATAGCATTCAAGTGTTATTTCCGGCTAAATTCAAAGTAATACAAGCTTTTTGGAACTAAAAAAGACCAAACGACATTTTTCTGAGCAATCTATGAAAGTATAGACGGAGTGGACTATTTTTAAAAAGCGATTGTAGTAGTATTAATTTTCCAAAAATTTATTTGGTTTTTAAGACCTTCTTGTTATGGATGCTTAGGTCGTTAGAGAGAGACAGATAAACACGATGATCGGCAGAACGATGGCTCCATTAAATATATTTGGTAGCTTGTCTGTCAAGGTGTCACATTTGTTGTGTGGTATAATGCATAGATGGTAGCGGGTAATGTGTTAAATTATGATAGCTCCTAAAAATGCATGCAGTTGAACTTTGTCAAGTACTCAGTCAAACGTTTGCTTCTTTTGTCATGGCACAGTAATGTAATATCTCTAGTGTTAGGTAAAATAAGCGATATTTTGGTAACATTAGTGTATTTTTTCTCTCATCAAAAAATGCTCTATCGGGATCATAATAAGACCTCACAATAAAAACCCTTGAAACGGCAAAGCATATAATATTTTGATAAATTATTGAGGATATTCAATTGAGTCTATAATAGTATTTTTATATCAAAATTTAAGACAAAAAGTGATCACTTAACTAAGACAGGTACCAAAAAATGGCACCTAGAAAATTGTTGAATGTTCTTTCATTTTTAACGCCGAAAGCGTATCACTCACAGATAAAATTAGAGTCACGAATTCATGCGCGCGCGGGAACCCGTAAACAACTTTTACCGGCGCCCGCGCCGACGGTACACTTTAACCCGAGACAGCTATGCGCTAATGACAGGCTGCGGCTTTGCTTCAGTTTTTATGTGTTATATAAATCTCATGGGTATTATAACACTGTTGAAATTCAAGTTCATAAGTAGGAATTGACCATTTAAGGGAGGTTACAGACTATCGTTCTAGTCGTATACGGTCGTTGTGCATATGTGCACACGCGTGCTAGATTAAATTCAACGCTCAAAGAAAAGCCAACCGCACCAGTACTATTTCCAAATGGCGTAGGCAGAGCACGCGAAACGTTACCGCTTCGGAGCCATTTTTAGCAATTTTAGTTTTTAAGTTTTACAACAACGGTACAATAGTGACAGGTTGCTAGTTGCTAGCCTGTCGCCTACGGTATATCTTATAAACTACTAATAATTCTCAAAAAAAACTCAATCATTATAGTTTTTCTTGTAAGTTTGGTATTTAGATTTTAGAGGGGGGGGGGGGGGCACGATTTTAATGAAAATGTACACTTTAAAGTTGAATATATTGTCGTTTTAGAAATCTCCTAATGGTTTGAAAAGACCTATCCAACGATACCCCACACTACAAGATTGGATGAGAAAAAAAATCACCTCCACTTTTCGTCTATGGGAGGTACTGTAAAAAAAGTTTTTTTCATTTTCTTACTATACTATTTGGTCGTCATAGTTTACATATACCTATATTCGTGCAAAATTACACCTTTCTAGCATTGATAGTGCCTGAGCAAATCTGCGGACGGACAGACAGACAGACAGACAAACGGATAGACAGACATGGTGAAACTACAAGGGTTCCGTTTTTACCATTTTGGCTACGGAATCCTAAAAAGGTATCAACATTATCAAATTAGCCGTAGGACGTCCACTGAGACACAAGCCACCCACTTAGATAGAACTCCATTTGCTTTAGTTGCAAGCAACATTCATCCACTATCAACCCGCCCGATATTAAAAGTATCGATCTCCAGCAATCCATAAAAGAAAAGCATTTTCATACAAAATTATCTCTAATCGTAAATCCATGAAGTTTTCAAGGAAAATTCCAACTAAAACCAAAACTAAACCTTTTCGAAATCTGCCATGCCAACATTGTCGTATTTTCGTGACAGCCGGCGCTAGAAGCGTGAAAATGGAGAAACGGGGCCAGTCCGAGTCAGATCTTTGCGCAGAGGATTCCGTACCTAGGAAAGTAAACTTATTGAAATTCAACGAAGGCACCAAAATCTTAACTTTACATAAGTCGGTACCTACATAACTACTGCTTCACGGCAGGATTAGCGAGCAAGATGGTGGTAGCATTCCGGGCGGACTTTGCACAAGGTCCACCTGCCCGGTTTCGTTTATTTTTTCTGAGGCACGGAACCCTAAAAAATACAAACCGGAAGTGAGCTCCGGAAGTTGATGTTGCCACCCTCCTATCAATCAGGCGCTTTTGTGAAAGCATTGACATTAAATGACAAAACAGACGTGGTAAAAGTTTGCTGATAACATCTCTGTTCGATGGAAAGTTTCGGGAAGTGCCCTGATATGGCCTCGCTTTTTATAGACCCCCAACGCAAAGAGAGGGGTGTTATTACTATGAGTTTGACGCCAATTTGTTTGTACATCTGTCTGTCTGTGGTATCGTAACTTTTATACCAATAGATAGACCGATTTCAATGCGGTTTATTTTACTTCAAAGGCGAGTTTCCTTGCTATGTTCTTAGCTATGTTTTATTTTTAAATATTGAGCTTGCAAATGACAATGTAGGAGGTTTTTAGCAAATGCTGGGTCCGCTCCTTTTGCCACAAAAAACTGCCTTCTGATTAGGTTTAATGTAGGTATGTTTTTTTTTCTTTTCGAAATGTTTAAATATTTTTTTTTTTTTTTTTTTTGTGGCAATAAATGATTTCTTTCTTTCTTTCTTTCTTTCTTTTCTGCGTTGGTTATGTTAATTATGACATAAAGTGCGTAAAAGGAGAGCATTATGAATGCGCAGTTCTTGAAAATTTCATAGACAAATTTGGACATAAGGATACCTTGGTTAGACTTCGTCATGAATACGCGTAACTGTACTATCAAATCACATTACGCCACTGGCAATTAGAGCCGAGTGCTTTAGGGTAGAATAAAATCTCAATCTCAGGTCGTAAATACCGCGCTGGCTACGTTAAACGATGGGACACATGTGCTGAGGTCCATTTTACCTTTAACTTGCCCGAATTTCACCTACCATACCTACCAACGTTTGCCATAAAATATATAGAACCGTGCTGTTCAGGATTTTTTTTTAATTTTATCATATAGAATGCCGTAGGTTAGGTTAGTTTAATATCAACTCTGAAGAAATTACTACTTCAACAATAAATTACATTATGGCAAATGAAAATTCTAATTAGTTTTAAAATAGTTTTAAATTTTGAAACTGTTGGCTAAATATGCAACCTTTTAAAGCGTCACTTCATAAACAAAAAAGAAAAGAAAAAACCGCACAACAAATTTTCTTTGCTATTTGAATTTTGAACAGACCTGACCATTAGTCCAGCATACGTTTTTAAAAAGTAATAGGTATTGTAATTTTGAACAAAACATTGTTTTTTTCCTCGCATTCAAACAAAAAAGTAGTGTTTAACGCGATACTAAAGTACCATAATGCCATTCGAACTATAGCCACCCTCGCTCTGCTCGGGTGGCTAAACATCTCGTACCATTATAGCTAGTTTTAGTCCCTTGTTGAACAATCTACTATTCTTACCTTAGGTATATTTTTCTGTATGTACAGTCAAGTGCAAAAATATGTATCTATTCGAACCACTCAAAAATATGTCACCACGGCCTTATTGCGCCAGAATTTGTGTTACGTATGTATTTTTAAAGGGTTAGATAAATCCATATTTTTACACTCGACTGTAGGTATCTGTTTTTTGTACTGCTTACCATTAGGTATTCAACAATGAGTAATTGTATCCATTATCTTACAATAACACAATCTTTCTTCAGTTCCCATGTATTAGCTCTAGCCACGTAGTAGCGATGTTCTGACGAGCAGAGTTACGATGCGCCATAAATATGAGCACTGATGGTCGAACACGACGCTGGCGCAGCCTGACAGGACATGGAGATGGGATGTAGCGGATATGGCGTATGTACATGCCATGGAGAAAGTAAACCTCGTAACCTGTTAAAAATAAGACTAACTATAAGCGCATTTCAGCTCGATTAGCAGTGCTCAGGATAGAGATATTTCATGGATGGGATAGTTCATGGGTCATGGGGGTGACATAGGCTACTTTTTATCCCGGAAAAATGCACAGTTCCCGAGGGAACTTGGGCGAAATCGCGGGCAAAAACTAGCAAATAAATAAACAGGGTGGCTAAAGAAAACTTGTGAAAAAATCAAGTTGTAGAAATTGTTTCGCGTACCAGGGCAATCTTTTCAAAATATTTTTTTCTGTTTATTTGGCAGATAATATACATACATGTCATGTATATTAAATAATTTTGCAGGAAAAAGTTCCTATCCTGATAAATGGTTCAGTTTTTTAAATAGTACAATCACCTACTTTAATATCTACCTCAGTGGAATGTGCAAAAATATCTGACACATCCCACCGGCCTTAGAAATAGAGTCGTATCAGATATTTATGCACGCTTTGTTGTGTCAGATATTGGTTCTGGTGATTGTACTATTTTTTTTTTATTTTGCACTGAGTGAAGGACTTAGAGATGCAAGTCCAGGTTCAAACTCTCGAATCTCTATTTATAGAAGTCATAGAGCTATTGGCTAACATGAGAAGGTAGAGGACAAATTGTAGTTAAAAAAAAAAACATTTTCTCGCTTCAACTAGATCCACCATATCCCGCGCCATGACGTCGCCTACGCAGCCATATTTATGGCAACAGGCAGCGATTTATTGTATCAGTAGCCGGCAATTAGTTGGTTTACTGTGTCGTTGGTTTTACACTGCCGGTTTTATTCCTAATTGGCATTTTAACGATGATATTATTGATAGAATATATAGATTCACGAATAACATGTAATACAATACAATTCCATGACTTTTTATTGAACACTATAATATAGTAAGCCGGACAGAGGTGTACTTACCTGCACAGAGAATAATTCACTATGTAACGTGAGATGTTCTGCTAAAATTTAACTCTTTATAACTCCTCTCATTGTTTACAACAGTTCTGATGCTGCACGCTAACTCCAAAGTTTCACTGTGCGTGGCAAAAAGTTCCGCAAGAAACGAACTTTAGTAGATCATGGTGGTTAGTGCCTATCATTTTGTCAAAAAATCAGCTGGTCTACGTAGCAAATTAGCAATTGGTTTAAGTATCAAGTGATGGGTGGCTGTAATTTATTTTCATCAGGTGACCCGCCAACTGTTTTTCCCCTATCATATATTATAAAAAACAACAGTGGACGTTATCTAGATAATGATGATGATCAAATACGGAGGCCGTATTGTCCAACGTAATCGCATTCACCGTCTCTTTCTACTCTCTTCTTATACCGTGTGATAGAAAGAAAGATGGTGAAACCGATTGTGATCTGTGATAGACAAAGGCTTCTGATGACACTTAAAAAAAAAACGCACTAGCAATATCATCAATCAGACAATAAAAATCGCAAGTGCACCAAAGGATCCACCGACCTACATGATAATCAGAGCGCCACTTCCCAATCCGAAACCAAACCAGCCAAGAAAGGACTCTCAACAACCAAACAATACCCCCTCTGAGATCCCAACACCAAGCAGCAGAAGGGGAGACAGAGCCCAATTTATAGTAGACGATGATTGCGTGAACAAAATTGGCGCTGAAGTGAACGTGTTATTTATCGTAGGTAGTTTGATGTGCACAAATGACGGTAAGACATGCATAGATGGAGTATTGTGCAATCGTTACGGTTTAGAAGCGTTTGTCAAGTGTGGCAATGCTCGCGATGATTTATTTCACAGTTGTTAATGCTAAAGGGCGCTGTTTATTTCATAGATGTTAAGCGACGCTTTGAAATTCTTTGATAACTACGTTAAAATACAATTACAAAAAAAATTGTAGACGTCACAGGTGACCGAAGAGCTAGCAGCTTCCTCGGACAAAGAATTAGCCTAGCTGTTCAAAGAGGAAGCGCTGTCAACATCTTCGGGACCTTACCTAAGGGGTACTCTGTAGATAATTTGTTTTAGTTTTAGGTTCTATTTTTATTTTATGTAAGTTTTTTTTTATTTTATGTAAGTTAAGTTATTTTAAGGATATTTTTTATTTCACATGTAACTTATATAATATGTTCTTATGATCACAGAATAAATTCATTACAAAAAAAATGTCTCCCGCTAATTATTTTTAGCACCTTTACCGATATAAACAATTATTTCAAAGAATTAGTAATTGTATAAAACAGAAAACAATACGCAAACACACAAATGACGCACTGAAATGGCAATATCGGCCACTGCGCTTCGCTAGCTTGACGGCCCGCAGGTTTGACCACGAAACTAACACATTTATTTGCTTAAAATGTTCTTTGATACCAGCTTCTTGAACAACCTTCTGACAATAAAAAAAAACCAACCCCTCAAATCTGTAAAACTTCGCGCTATCCACGTCACTTAATCCCTAACCTAAATGGTGACTGGCAATTTTTCTTCCGGAGGGAAAAAAAAGAAAAAAGCGTGTTCCTCTCGAGATATCAATTTAGAGGAAATTACAGGCTAATCTGTCACATCAAGAGACGCTCGGGGCAAGTAATCCTGTCTCCCCTATTTCTTTTTTCGAGCAATTCCCTTTTTCCCTGTTGAAGGGGACAATCTTGTTAATTTATCAACTGCTTGTTGAGCGTTTAAGCGATTTCGTAGGTAATTGTTGGTATAATTCTTTAAGGATTCGACTTGTGAAACGGAATTATGTTGAGATGTTTGTTGACGATTTTATTCGTATTTCTAGGGTTGCCATGTTGAAATTTAAAAAAAGGTTTTGTTAGATTTTTATGATGTCTGTATTAAGTATAATGTTATATATAGCTGAGTTTTCGTATGGTACTAAAGTAAATTCTCTGGTTATTCTCTGTTATTTTGTTATATCGCTATAAAATATCAGGGTCGTGCAATACCTACAAAGTAATTCAGTCGTGTGTTTGATTAAAGTCCACACTGAGTTTGCGTGGTATGGAAACGACATCCTAAACCTTTTCATTCTAAGAGGAGAGGTATAATGTTAGTCAATCAGTAAAATGTTATTTTGATAAATTAGTGTACCTACACTAAACGACAAACGCTTTAGTGCCCTGAAATTATTTGCATTTTATTAAAAAAAAATACTTTTTTTCTTTTTTCATTCCATCCATTAACAAGGCTTACCTACATGAAAATAATTTCGCAGTAAACGCAAATAATTAAAAAAATAACAACCTTATTAAAACCCCCACAACACAGAGTTCCCCCAAATATAATCCCGTCTTTCAACAAAAAGGCCGCTTAAAAAGACAAAGTATCGTTTTACTGCGTCCCCTCGCAAAATCTTTTGCCATAGATCCCTGGGGAATGTATTTTTAGGGTTCCGTACCCAAAGGGTGCCAAACGGGACCCTATTACTGAGACTCCGCTGTCTGTCTGTCTGTCTGTCTGTCTGTCTGTCTGTCTGTCTGTCTGTCTGTCTGTCTGTCCGTCTGTCACAGGGCTCTATCTCTTAAGCCGTAATAGCTAGGCACTTGAAATTTTCACAGATTATGTATTACAGTGGCCGCTACAACAACAAATACTAAAAATAAAATAAAGTTAAAAATTAAGGGGGGTCTTCATACAAGAAACGTGTTTCATTCAGCGGTTTTTGGTTGCTAGGCTGCTAAGATTCGGCCGTCAGTTGCTAGGGGTAACGCGAGTGACCCTATGTTGTTTTTAATGTTCAACTACTTATTAATTTGTGATTTTATTAGCGCTATTTTATAAAACCTTCGATAGTATAATAATTATCTCTAAGGCCGTGGTTTATTTTTGTGTGCAGCATTAAGACTAAATAACAATTTATGATCCACAAACCTCCGACACACACTACACACACTTCACAAAATCCGACTTCAATAAAGCACTCACAGCCGCTATGTTTATTGTTTTTTACACTAAAAAATGTCCGTTGTAATTTATACTAACTAACAATATTTATTTACAAGGTCAAAATTTAAAATCAGGTTATGATTAATTCACTAATAATAATAAGTACGCGCCGTGCGTCGGCCGAAATTACCGCGCTAATTTTTTTTTTTAATTGTTAATTTTTTTCTGGCGCGAGCATGGCATAAGTCTGAAGCGCTATTCAGCCTACTACAGGGCGACAGCCAAAGAGGATGAGAATTTAAAATTATTATTTATTCAAAATACTTGCACCTAGTCCTAGTGCTTACATTTTGGTGACATGTTTTTATTAACTAGTTAATATAACTATTTGTTTGTTGGGGTGGAATTAATATTTCAACTTAAATTTGAAGTGGCTATCTTCAACCGATTTAGCTGAAATTTTTGCGTGCATGTTTTTTTTTATTCGACTGGAAGGCAAACGAGCAAGTGGGTCTCCTGGTGGTAAGAGATCACCACCGCACATAAACATCTGCAACATCAGAGGTATTGCAGATGCGTTGCCAACCTAGAGGCCTAAGTTGGAATACCTCAAGTTCCAGTAATTTCAGCGGCTGTCTTACTCTGCCGAAACACAACAGTGCAAGCACTGCTGCTTCACGGCAGGATTAGCGAGCAAGATGGTGGTACCAATCCGGGCGGACCTTGCACAAGGTTCTACCACCTGCAGGATGACATGTGTATGAACCCGATGGCAATGCAATATTATTATGACGTAGAGCTGATCTGATGATGAAATTAGACGTTGGCCATAGGAACTCTGTAATAAAACGACACGACCGCATCGTACGGAACCCTACACGCGCGAGTCGTTCGCACTCGCACTTGACCGATTTTTTCTTTTTTTATTACGCTACCGGATTAGTACACGTGCTAGGCGTTGTAATTGGTTCATTGTTACTGGCCGGTATTTAGTGATTGGCCTTTTCGAAATTCTTTTGTTTATGATTGACGCCGGTTGTTCCGTTTTTGAATTGTTTTTGTGAAATTGGAGTTCAGCTGTAATGACAGCTGGGATTTAACACTACCACAGAGCCAATAATGTGGAAAACTTTTTTTTTATGGTAGGTAGGTTACTTTTTAATTTAAAAACAAATAAATGATCATCTTTGACCTACGTACCATTACTGGGCACAGGCTTCCTCTCAGAACAAAATAAATTGAATTATGTTTCCACGCAAGCTTGTCACAGATCGGAAACTTCACACACACACCATTTTTCGCGTAAAGCTGGAGGTAAATTCGAATGTAATTTTACTTTGAAATTTCGAAAAACTCCAAGCCGGAGTCTTAAAATGGAACTACGGCTTTTTATCAAAAAAACACAGCAAATAAATTCACGAACTCTTATTTTTTACCTTTCCTAACTCACAATAACCTTAAAACCTAGAGTACCTTAAAATGCAGCCTCCATTATAATCGTTTAGTTGAGAATTCACAACTCCTTATAAACCTTTCACAGCCATGTCAAAGTATTATAAAACATTATAAGATGTTAAATTTTAACGGCGCACTCTCGCACAATTTGCTTCAAAGCCTATCATTAATAATTATTCTCCTGGTAAACATTAAAAAGCATGATAAAATAATAAATTCCGATCGAACGGACTAATCAGCTTAAGAGCTTAAAATGTAAAGTTGAACGGCGAGACAATGTCTGAAGGTGAATTGTTTAGGCGTTTGTTTAAGATGGCCATTAACGCGGGTTGATGTTGATGCGACAGTGAGTGCTCCGGTTAAACCTAAATATGCCAAATTAAATGCGATATTTTGCGAGTGAGTGAGCATTTGCTTTCATTCTCTTTTTGTTGCTTTTTACGCTAAAATCATCATCATCATCATCATCCCAGCCTATAAACGTCCCACTGCTGGGCACAGGCCTCCTCTCGGAATGAGAGGGCTCGGTCCGTAGTTCCCCCGCGGTTCCAGTGCGGATTGGGAACTTCATACGTATCTAGAGTTAAAAAAAACTTGTAAATTTTTAAATACCTACCTAATGCATTTTTATGAGTGTGTTCACATCCATACAATTGAAACTGAACTGACCATAGTATCCCAATCCTAACATTACTTGCTATCGAAATTCCACACATTTGGTATTACAGGTATTGCCTACCTGCATTTTTTATTTTTGTAATGTCTCTGTGCTGTTTTTGGTGATCAATAAAGAATATTTGTATTGTATTGTATTATACAGGTGGTAAATATAATGTTTCTATTAAACTCTTTAACTTTTCTTCGACCTAAACTATACTCTGATATCGCTATATCTTTATTGCGTGTGCAATTGTATATGTAAGCACACATGCATATATTATCACCTTCGCGCCCGGCAGCCGATCGTTGAGCCTCTATCACCCTATCGATTGTTTCACGTCACATCTGCCGCCACACCCTGTTTTAAAGGGAGTTAAAATGTCGTCTAAATAAACGGCTATGGTTTTTATGTCTTGTCGCTTGGACAGTAGGATCAAGAAATTAAATCGATAACCCTGGGTTAATAAAGTGGACCTAGGGTCATATGCCCCACCTACATCATGTTGGCTTGCACTATTTCTTGCAAAATTACATGCTCACTTGCAAGCTTGCTTAGATGCTTATTGCTTACATACTTGCTTGCTTGCTTGCTTACATGCTCATTCGCATGCTTACTTGATTGCTTGCTTCTTTGAAATGTTTAAATATGATTGATGCGAGCGAAACTGCGGTTAAAAGCTAGTAGATTATATTGCTCTTGTATCACTCCGCTGGCTCATCCTGAGGCACCGACTTCAAACTAGTATAAAATTATTTTCATGGTTTTTGCAGTTGGTTAAATTTTTTGTTGATTTTTTTGAGTTGGTTTTACTTTTTTGTTAAAATATTTTTAGAGAGCAGCTCACCGCCAAACTAAAATAACGCATAACAAAAATATAATTAAAAGAGTACGTTGGCGGCCCTTCGAGGCTTTATGAGTAGTCTCGGTTTCATTTACCCGTAGTTAAATACAGATCCGTGCATTTACCTGGTTGTCTCCCTCCGTTTATAGTAGTTAGTGATCTGACAATTTTATTAAATAAAAATATATCTTTAATTTAACCTCAACCCCTCTTCAGTCAATTTCTACGTCACAGTCTTTATTTCTGTTGAGAAGTAAACAAATTAAACAAGGCTCGGGGCGAAAATGGCGCCCCGATATTGAATCGTTTGTTAAACATTGAAAAGCCGTCTAATTACTCTCAATGATAATTTAGGCAAAGTTGCTTCGTCTATTTATAAAATTTCTCGTCTATTCACTTGTCTGCTACCGAACTATTTTGTCACCTGGCCAGCAATGCGATGTCATTAGGCATACACCAAAGTTAGATTTTTTTTTCTAGTCAGTCTTATAATGTCTTGTAATGTGTGTGTTAATGTGTCTTATTATTCTCTAAATAATGTTAAGTGAAGTTCATGTTCTTCTGCATTTCGTTTGCTCATATTTAATTCAGTTGTCGCGGACATCTGAGGTTTGGAGACCAGGTGACCTGGCACACAGGTCATTCTTAGTTCGGGCACCAGTCTCCTCCACCCAAGACTGTCAATTACACTTAATTGTACTGTAGTATCTAAGTTTATTTCATTGTACCTGGTGGTGGATAGAACAAATAAACTTTTTATTCTTATCCTTATTCTATAGATGTCAAATACACAGTAACCATTTAACATGACCCCACATTGCGTGCATTGCATTTAGGAGAGCCGTTCTGCTAACACTGGATATTGATTGATAGATAGATACCTACCTATAAATTTGTACGGAATTCTCGATGCGCGAATCCGATTCGCACTTTGCCGGTTTCTTCCGCGGCACCGAAGCCGGGGTATGAACCTACTTATATGTTGGTTATCTGTGATAAGGCTACCAAACGCCAGCCAATAACCGAATCTCCAAATTTTAATATCCTTGTGACCAGCCACGCGTGCTATCCTAACATTATTTAGATTCGCAATTGTTTCCATGCGGTGGCCCCGGGCACGACAGCTTTGACTTTGACTTTTAATCAGTTGGCAAATATTTAGCCCTGCATATTGAGGAGCCCTGTGCAATTGCGTTAGTTAAGTCATGCGAATGCGTTTCGGATTGCGGACGGCTGGTTGCGTTTTGATATGTCGCATACCGTTTGTTTGTTTACGAATTAGTGTGATAGGATTAAGCCCTTTTGTGCATGCGTTAAAAGTTTTTTTAAGGTTCGTTTTAAACTTATTGTAATACTAGCTGCTACCCACGACTCCGTCCGCGCAAAATTCGTTTATAGCTATCCCGCGGGAACCATAGAATTTTCCGGGATAAAAATTATCCTATGTCCTTTTCCAGGATTCAAACCTCTTCTCCCAACGGATTCGTTCGAGCGATGTGTATGGCCCGCCCCAATGGGCCTTCAACCTGCATATTTTTTAAGTTATACCTACCTCAAATTAAAATTATCGTTTCAATTCAGGGAAAGTGAGAAGCCTCAGGTGTAGGCAAAGTTACTACCAAGAGCTGGTGTGTAAATAATGGTTGTAAAACCAAGACACACGCACGTAGCGATGATTGTCAATGATTTGTCCACGTCTACTGCCGTCACGTCACGACGCAATCACGCACGATGTGGACCAGCCGGGACGTGGGCAATCATTGCACGGGCAATGTTGACTCGGTGTAATTATTTATTGATTTAAAATATCCAAGGTTAAAATGTATCGCGATAATATTTGTCGTAAAAACAAGCTTTTTATTAAATTTTTGGTGTGCCTTGTCTAAATATGATCGAATGGGAAGTATCCCAAATAATGATTTATCAAACCAGTTCATAAATGAGGAAGTTCTAAAGTAATTAAGAGAAAAATACAACATTATACAATAAAAATGTAAGAAGAGTAGTAGAGTAATTTATTTTCTATAAATCAGCACAAATAGAAAGGAACTCTTGTGAGCAAAAATTTGATCAAAAATATCTAAGCACGCTTCTACGCCGTTAACAACAGAATCCCGTTCACGTATTTTTGACCAAACTTTTGCTCAGAAGTTTTAAAACTCTACTGTACAATAAACTTAAAACAATAGGACAGCCTTACTTAATCAATCATGTATAGTAAAAAGAAAAAATAAAAGAAACATTGAGCCGAAAGAAGCAAAAAGGGCCATATTCAGCGTACATATTATGTATAGGCAAGGCAAGCAGCAGAGCTGATTTTCATTATGACCTTTAACTATACCATTTTCAAGCAAGGGTACAATGTTTCCGGTGTTCGATCCATTTAAGGGTGTAAATCCTAGATCTAAAAACCACTCACACGCATACCTAAGCGTAATCCATCTAGACTCCATCACAAAGGTCGGCGAGGCTCCCGTACGACCTTCCAACTCCCATTATGTCCATTTTCATCAATTTGCCCACGTATGACTGTGCGTCGTACGTTTAGCCGTTAAGGGGATGACTATAAAGACAAAGAAGGAAAATACTCCCTTTTCTAAGGTTCCGTGATTGAACTAGAAACCTTTTAGATATAGATACTTTTGCCATATACTAACGTCCGTCCATCCGTCAGTCTACGGCTTAGCTGAAAGACTTTTAGTTCTAGAAAGATGTACTTTTGCAAGCGTATACGCAACAATAAATATCAACTACGCAAACATAGTGATATGATATAATAAAGTTATGAAAATAAAACTAAGTACGGTCCCCTGCATGAGGCACGTGGTAGTGGTCTAGTTTGTTTATAATTATTTGCCGTAGGACCAACATTCGTTGTCGCGTTGAAATTTGTAAAATATCTACAGTGAAGACCGCGTTTGGGCAAACTTGTAGCGTATTACGCTCTGCCACTTATAAAAGGACTCAATGCTTCGACCCACTGCCCTTAAGTACAAAAAAACGTTGAGTATTGGGTGTATTAGAACACACGAAATACCGTAAGAAGACTGTATGAGTGATGGCAGTAACTGGACGAGGGAACGCGAGGACAGAGATAGATAGATAGATAGATAATTTATTCAATAATTTGCAGTACAAAATAACAATAAATACAATGTTTTACAAAATTCTATGTAACCCGTTGTCCTGCACTAGAGTTACTAGAAAACTCTGTATCGCAGGCTTAAAGCGCTAGCATAAAATAAAATTAAAAATAATTTAAGTATCTCTAAGCTTAACAGTGCAAATAGATATTATAAAATTATACAGACATTAAGTAAAGTGAAAATAATAAAAAGGTAAAAATTACAATAGTATAAAATCAATTAATTTAAGTAAAGTGTTATGATCTAAATAAGCCACAACGTCAGTGCAATTTTTAACCGTGTCAAAGCCGATTCGAAGTTTGCTGACTAAGATACCTAACCTAATACATTATACGTGCCTTACGTGAAAAAAAAAATTTAGAGAGTTGTGGCATAACGTTAAGAAACTACGTAGGCCACGTGGCCCTGGAGCACGTGCTACAGTGGAGACGGATTCTTGCTGTTGATTGATTAATGACACTAACGGGCTAAAAACATCTTATAATTTCCCTTATAATAAGTTAAGCCCTTCAGATGGGGAAGCCTGTTTGTAACGGTATGATTTTTGTAAAGTTTGATGATGCTGCCATCTACTATTAAGCCGGGGCCGACGCTATCGAATGTACTTTGTGGACTGCCGCCACAGTACCTATATAAAACTATAAGCTAAAGCAGTAAAGGAAGCTATATACGAAGCTACAGTACTACAGTACCGCGAGACCCCCTTAGAGGCCGTGTAGAGCGCGCGTCTGTGTGAGTGTGTTCGTTTCGATCGATTTGTTCGTAGCTTCCGTACTGCTTTAGCTTATATATATATACTGTACTGCAGCGCTGGGCGTAGGTAGTAGATATAAAGGGCTCCAGGCTTCGCGGAATAGTACATCATTAGCGAAGGTTTTTTGATGAAGTACTTGCTAAGCGCGCACAATTGTCATAAAACTAGTTTCAGGTATCAACTAGATATGTGGAACGTCCTCTTAACCCGTTCAATGCAGTGGCTGTTTGCGCACGTCGGCCGACGTCGATTGGCGCACGTACGGAATGTCATTACGTGGACACGCCGTCGTCGCCGGTACTGGTACACACAAACCCTGTAGAAGAAAAAGAATAAATTTATTTGTTGCCAGTATATAGACAGTTTGAGGGTACATACTTTCATTAGCAACTGTATTCATAGAAAAATAGTAGCCAGTCATAGAAAAGTATTTTTCCCTTCTCGATGTCAACGAAAAACAGATAATTTTTAGTACACAAAGTTGTAAGTAAATAATTTGTAATGTTTTCAAACGTGAAGTTTTTTTTTCAAATTGTTATATAAATTTTTGCTCTAAGTGATGCCTTTTAACAATATGTGCTCATTATTCTTGAGCATTTACAAATCGATTTTGCATCATAATATAAGTTTAAATCAAATGAGTTAATAACGATATACAAACATTTGCCTTCAACAACCTACCTACCCGTGCGATGCGTAGGTAAGTCGGTACAACACTTTGAAGTTTTTTTTTCGTTAATCGATATTGTCATCATCTGTACTCACGATTCCCATTGACTTTCATGCAGCCCTGTACTTTATGCTCTGAGATGATGGGCCTATGTCAGCTGCTACTAAAACTTTATAAGGCTATTTTTACAGAACATCTTGCCATTTTGTTCAGTATTAGCTTGTAAAAGATAATAGTGATTATAAAAGTTAATTTTCCTTAAACTGTACTATGATAGTATCGTTTCATATGTCCGTACATCCTTACCTCTTAATATTTCAAAATTAGCTTACCTGGCGGTTTTTCCATCATTTGCTAACTATACGCTTAGACCGCTGAAGACCGATTTAGATGAAATTTGTCATGGAGATAATTTCAGACCCTGAAAAAGATATAATTGAATAATAATATAATAGCTTATATCCTGAAAAACTGCTTGGTTTCCGCGGGGTAAACGTATTCTTCGCAGAGAAGGGTAACAGTTAGTTTTACATAAATGAGAAATGAGAAAAATAAATTAAATATAATAATATAAATAAATTGCATATTCACTAATCAAACTTGTTTAGACACCTGTTTATCAAAATTCACCTTAAATCGTATTAGATAAATTATAACACCCGACTATTTTAAAACGAGATTTATCTTTTTATTGTTTATTTCATTTATCGAATTATAATCTTAAAGTTTGAGCACCGCAATGTCACGCATGCGCAGACTGGCTACTATCTGGCTACTGCCATAGTTATTGATATCAATTCTTTTATTTTTAAGCATCCATTATTACATTGAAATTGAGCCAATTTCATTCTAGTCTGCGACATGTTATTATTTTCTGGTGTCGCCATCTCAACCATATTGTACGAGTCTTTGCTACACACTGGCCTCCTCACGGAATGAAAAGACTAGGGTTGTAGTTCCCACGTAGGCTAAGCACGGTTCGGGAACTTCCCACATACAACGCTTCGCAGTATGTATAATAGTTTTCTTCACCATATTTTCCCTTAACCGAAAATCATGTCAAATTTCAAATGTCATGTTCTCCGCGTCAAGCAATTCCTTCCAAAAATTTCTCGGGTTTCGTAATGGTGAGTAATTTTTTGGTGTTTATCAAAAGAAAACTCTAGCGGGGTCAAGCCCAAATATCGAAAAATAGAAGCTTGTCTTAAAGCATTAATATTACAATTTTGCGTCTGTTTTATTTTGCGCAGCAGTCGAAGCTCATAAACTCATTAGATATTCCATAATAATTAGCCTAAAGACTCGCACCGACACTATTCTCATCAAGATTTACCTCACAAGTCTCTTTATTCAGCAACTTAGTCGGCGTTTTCTCGTTAAAACTACTATGAACATCGAAATGGTTTTCAGTGACAATGTAAGAGTGTTCCGTGAGCATTCCAGCTCTGATTGGTGCAATCAGCCCGCAATTGTTCTTCTGTAGTATGTGTGCAGCCTATTTCAGTAAATCACTGAGTAATTTCAAAGTGCTCGTATTGGTTGAAAAATGGACGGTCGGAATTGGCACAGTTATGTTTAGAGTAGGTTATGTTACGAGTTTTATGGCCAGTTAGAATAACTTATTAGTAAGAGGTTGATAAAAAATCTTTTTGAGTTGCTCTTGTCAGAATAGACGACTAAAATATCAGTAAATTATCCGTTTAATTCGTCGGCATATCCTCGTAAGACCCAATGTCATATCTTTAGGACTAAAAGTTGTACCCGTTCCGGTCTAAGTGATAATATAGATTAATGAAATATCGTCTGGAAATCCTAAAATACGGACATAGGTAATCCAAAGTTCTGGGCCGCTAGGTATAAGTATATTAAATTACCCTAGTCGTTAATAATAATACGTCAAAAATATCTTGTGCGTTACGAGTTCAGAGGATATAAATGTAGTGGACTACATTACA
This sequence comes from Choristoneura rosaceana, assembly GCA_037349165.1. Taxonomy (NCBI): domain Eukaryota; kingdom Metazoa; phylum Arthropoda; class Insecta; order Lepidoptera; family Tortricidae; genus Choristoneura; species Choristoneura rosaceana. The sequence goes on from JAZBNJ010000002.1 coordinate 3,606,843, forward strand.
TGCTTGTTATACCTGTCAAAACCGAGCACAAATTTCTTTTCAGACACATTACGTATTTCAAAACTGCAAAATTTGATATTTGTTTGCTTTTCACTACCTATGTATGTAGGTACCTATTCTTTATTTATTCTTGAATCGATCGCTACGTTAGTTCAAAAATACCTACGGCTTAGTGCCAGAGTTGAACGGAATCGAAATCAATTTCTAAGGCGTGATGCAATCGACACTTACACGCTACCAATATGAGAGGCGAAAATTGGTTGTATCCAAGATAGAGAGACCGGAGCTATACTTAGACTGGCTACACACAGCTGTTGTACGTAACGAGCAAATGTACAAGAGGTCAAGTCAGTTCGATTGAAAGATATAAGGCTACTTTTCGGTGTGTACACGCACAAGTTATGCTACAAAGCCATAGAGACTGATAAAAGTTACCTATGTAGGTCTAGGTATAATATGTAGATATATTCTCGCGACAATAAGAAAATGTTTTTTTTTTCATAGAAATGCATTTTAATACCTTGCTCGAATTTTTTCAATGGATGCAAAGTACGCTAAGACTTTTTAATTGATACAAATTCCCTTAATCCGTAGAACCTCTTTTTTAATATTAGTAAAATTATTTTTTGGGTGTTTTTTTTTGTAACTAACTGTACAAAGTGTCTAAGTGTATTAATTTTTTTTTTTATTAAAAGTGATTAAATAAAAAGTAAATTACAGCCAAACTCAAGTCTTATAATGTGCATTTTTGTATTCACTTCATAATTTTGTATAATACTAACATAAACTTCTCTTGTTTTCAAAAAAGTCTGTATTCAAGTTTTTTTATTCTATGGCTGTATGTATCACACCTTAGTCCACACCTCAAGCATTACTCGTGAAACGATATTGCCATATCATCAGCACCCAGTTATTTGCTCTCGAATCGTGTGAGAAAAACATTACCGACGCATCGAACCTGCAATTTGGACCCAACCGGAATGTCAAACGTTTCTCAACTCTAGTTATACGCCACGACAGCCACACGTGGTCTATTTAAAAACCTTTACGAGCAACAAAATACAGCTTAAAATTCTACGGTTGAAAAGTAAGAACCAGTCGTGTTTTGTTTTTATAGAACGCGACGTGACACTCGTTTGTTTGGTTTTTATGTTAGATGATTACTTCGAATTTGGAATCAAATAGATTCGAGCGTACGTGTTGTTCAAATATGACGGTTAATGTCAGTCACTTTACCAAGTAAGAAAAAAGTAGTATAGTGGCGCTGTCGTCTATGAAGAAAGTGGATTTTAGTATATGGAGTCGTTAGTTTCAGTTTCGACCACCGGGTTAGTTAAATTTGCGGTGGTGTACTGGGCGTAAATGTTATTATTGTGGACAGTTATTGACGTTGTGTTGCATTGTTAGCTTATTACTTTTGACAGAACTAGTTAGATTTGTTTTGATTACCTTTACCAATATTGTCTGCGATAGCTTTACGTCAAACTGAATAAGTACAACTATTCTCATCTGTCTACACTACACAAGTAAAATCAATTGATTGACCATAAAAAACAACTTAGACATCGGAATTTTAGTACATGTACACATTCTCACAGAACTTTGCATTATTTTCGATATTGTTGTTTTTCATGAATATACTGTAATATTTTTCATGAAATAGTAAATATTTTTTATGAATCAGTGTCTGCTTCTGCAGATAAGCTTAAACCATCAGAGGTTTGAATATTTCAGCAAAAACAAAAGAACTGAAGAAACAAACAGCAAGGTATGTGGTACCATTAAATTAAAAAGTAGTTAATCTTTAGAAACTAGCCTACATTAACTTGTCAAAGATATAACCCGGTAACGAGGAGCGCCACACTTGACCGAACTGAAACATTGTGACGCCGTCAGCCAAGCGCCTAACACCTTCTGCATTTGAAGGGTTAACTGTCAACTCAAACGAAAATCAACTCAAAGCAAAAGAAAAAGCGTCTAGTTCGAATTGGAATTGCGCGCTAGGTTCAAACCGTGAGTGGTAGTCACTTTGACGAATTCTTTAAAAAAAATATTAGTAATACCGTCGCATTTAAATTTGTGCCGTGTTGATATGGCCTTAAAATTGGTGTTGGCGAGCTTCGAAGTGTTATATAGTGTGTTTTTATTTTATGAACGCGTATAAAGACGTCAGTATCGAATGACATACAAGTTGGTTGGTTTTGGTTCATGCTGAGACGAAATTTCACTTGTAACTTGACAGCCGTCAAACGTTGTGTTACGTTACGGACAATGACAGGGTTTTTGTTGATTTAACCCTTGAATGAGCTGTTTTAACAGTCGGCTTTATGGTAATCAGTTAAGACACCTGTGCTGTAAGTTTGATAGGCTTCAGTTAAAATCCGTGACGAGTTGAAATGGAGAAATGAAATGAGACTTGTTTTTTTTATACTTTCTTCTTGAAGGTGTGGATATTTACAATATCTTTTCCTATTAATACGAGGTAGTATATTACATCAATAGCGACAAACATACTTGGCTAGTGATTATTATGTTGAGATTATATTACGGGATCCTACATCTTTTACCTAATAATAAGTAACTTTAGCTGCTAATGCAATAAGTAATATACCTAATATATAACAAGAACTCGGCATTAAAAAGCGTCTATCATCCATAGTGCAGTCTCGCATCCTTACGTTTTTCGGACACATATTGTCACATTGTCGTAAAGAAGATACAGCTATAGAGCGACTCAATCCAGGGGAAAGTCGAAGGCACTAGGCCAGGCTGGGGGAGGCTATGTCCAGCAGTGGACGTCTTTCGGCTGACATGATGATGATGATGCCATGGCCACGAGGTAGATCGCCTATGAGATGGACAGACCGGGTCAAAGCAGCAATAGAAGGACCACTACACGCAACCATAAGGAAGGCGGCTGTCATATATGATCATGATGTATATTTCATTCGGTTAGATTGCAACATTTTTAAGTTAACAGGGAAGATTATGAATCAAGTCGATTAAACACTTCATTAACTGTCCACTGACCTTAAACTGCCAAATAGAATATGGAGGTACAGTCAGCACGTAATCTTAACGAGTAATATACAGGGAGTCTCTGACCATGAGGGCTTTAAATTAAAGGTTCGATTCTACTCGCAAAATGAAGCTACTTTTGTTTTGTAACGTTTCCAAAAAAGAAGCTGATTTTGATTATAAAATAACACAAAGGTTTAATACTTTTTACTTACCATTCCGATATTTCGATATTTACGGGATTAGGCTTGACGCGTACCCATAAAATCTCAAAATACAAAAGAAACAAAATGGATACAATAAGTCCAAGGGCATTAGATTTTCACTGAAGTTCCTCCACATAAAGAAACACAACGAAGAAAATTTTGAAAATTCCACGGTGTATTTTTTTGTTCTACTTGATGGCAAATGAGGAATCAGTTTTAGACATAGTAGGTAGATATTACGACAGTAACTTCCCGATATTCGGATGCTAGCGGTACCTGTCAAGACAGTGATGACCAATCACAGAACGATCAATTACTGACTTTCTCAACTGCAGCGTAAGCGTATCGCGACCTCTCACCTCCATCAGGACTTGTTCTCATGATGAATGGCGTCCGTCTAATTAACGGACAGTTAGGCCGGCTACATAGTAAGTTATAGTACCGTCTTCTGGGATACCAGACGAAATTGTTTTAAACTGAATTCAAAAAAGAATGACATACCTTGAGGTACGATATACAGATGTACCAATCAACTTTTTTACCGTCACTATTCTGTCCGCGACATTTTTCAAACAATTGCAGATTTTTGTAAGTAAATAATGTTTTTTCTGTAATTTAATAGAAGGTGTACCTACATGACGACATGCCATCCTACGTAAGTTCAACCTATTAAACCTATTGGAAGTACGATTTTTGGTAACGCCAGAGACAATTTTGGTAATGCAGGAGACGCCCAAAGTTTCGGTAAAATAGTTTATTGGCCTAGATAATAAGGAACTATTGAAACGAAATAAACTGAAATATTTTTTTTTTTATATTGCTTTAGGTATATTAGTAAGGCTGACATGCTCGAGTTTGAGCCTTAGCCTCAGCAGAGGTTAATAAGAAAGAAGGAGAAGAAGAAAAAGAGGAAGAAGAAGAACAACAAAAACCAACAAATGAGGCTTCAGAAGGTTAATATATATTTTTTTGATAAGTAACTTGCTAAATCTATACTAATATTATAAATGCAAAAGTGTGTTTGTATGTTTGTCCGTCTTTGACGCCGTAACGGTGCAACGGATCGACGTGATTTTTGGCATAGAGATGGTTTATGGACCCGAGAGTAACATAGGCTACTTTTATCCCGGAAAAATGCACAGTTCCCGAGGGAACAGCGCTCGATAACCGAATACCACGCGGGCGGAGCCGCGGGCAAAAGGTAATAAGTTATATACTAAATATATACTATATAATATATTATATACTATACAATATAATTAACAAAGAAGGTGCTTATTCTCTGTCGATAAATAACGACACGTCTGTTGTAAAACTGCAAAGCCAATAAATAAAAGTGTTAATATATCATAACGTTTTATTTAAAACAAATCTGCGATCAGCTTTAGGCCCGGTGCCGCGTCGTGACATCGATTTGGACGCAACGCCCTGCGCCAGCGCCGAGTCAGTTATCTAATTAAATTTTATGTAGCGATCGTTATGATTATAGTCTATTTTAATTTTAATTCCATTTAATGGTCAAGCAATATGTGACGCCATTTTGTCGTATCTTTTTTTGATTGAAATTAATCATACCATGGGAAGAAGTGGTCTTTTATATCTGTAAAAATTACACACCGGTAAAGATGATACATTTTATTATATATGTACTTCTGTTATATTATCGTTTTTTATAATCTTGGTATTCCCATCAGCCTCTATAAGGTTCTTTTCATCATTCTACACCTTATCTATACATTTGTGAGTCGGCCTTTGCTGTCTGTTTCTTCTATTCAGCAGCTTCTTCCATTTAGCATCTATCTTAGTATCGATTCTTCAATCATGCCAGAAGACTTATTCATATTTTGATCTTTGCGATGCCATTTATATTTTTATTTCGAGGTATATTATGTATTATTATATTTGTACCTAAGTTTGTTTGTTAATGTTACAGCGTCGTTTCATGCGTTTCGTTTGTTTGTTCCGTTATTCAGGCCATATTTTCGCCACTTTTTGATAGTTTTTTATTGTTATTTTATTCGCATATAATCAGAGAAGATATCAGCAGTATCTGTCACGTACTTCAGGAACATTTGGAAGAGTGCTGAAATAAGCTATGATTCTTGTGAAAGTAAGTACTCTACAACGCATAAACAGGTAAGTATTCTTATGTGCATTCAAAACGTGGTGACCAAATAGTTCTTGAATACCTTCAATTCCTTCATCTTCTTATAGTTTTTACTACTGATCTTAATCATCATCATCGTCATCATCCTTGTCTATATGCCACACTGCTGGATACAGCCCTCCTCTCAGAATGATCTCAGGATGATCTTAATACATTGCATCTACTTCTAATAAACGGCGATCAGCTATTAATCTCTACATTCACATCCAACCATTAAAATCGTACATCACATGTCATCCTGTAATTAATAGTTGTAGCAGTGCGCGACCACCGTTGCGTAAAACGTTTTAGATTGTGTGGTAACGCGCCTTAACTACTCAATTTAGGTGTCAAATCCGATTGCAATGCTTTGAGTTTGGACGCATGATAGGCATTACAGGTGAGAATGCCTTCTGTCTTAGATGGCGTAATGATTAAGATTTAGATTGGTTTTGAAGATGAACTTGCGCTGTCTGACCTGTTGGTCTACTTTCATGGAATGATTCTGAGTTTGTCGGTTTACAAAAGTTACGAACTGTGTTATTCTTGGACTGCTCGGTTATTAGTAACACTTTATTCGAAAATTATGCATATTGAGAAATCCTTACTAAGTACAATAATAAATGTCACTTCGTTCTTAAACCGCTAAGCTGACTTGGTGTGAAGAAAATTTAAGATTCTAGAAATGAGATAGTATAGTTTTATCTCGGAAAAACCAATAATTCCCGTGGGATAGCGATAAACGAATTCTTTGCAAACGAAGTCACGCAACAGCTGGTTTATAATCAATTGTAGGTACGTAACAGTATTTTTTTTTTCACTTCTTATGCTCGTAAAGTTCGTGTTTATGTTGGATCTAGGCAATTTAAAATGACTTTTTATGCTCTAATGCATAAAGCAAAATTTTCGCCTAAGACCAAGATAATCAGGTTTCAACAGTCACTAAAAGTTAAGACATAATTTTTTTTTACTATTTTTTAATTTTTTATAATAAATAATAAAAAAAAACAATAAAAGTAAAAAAAAAAAAAATGATACCTAGTAAGTGAAGAACTGTTTCCATTGTTGCTATTTAATTACCTCTCAATCGAAGTGAAAAGCAGCAAAAGCATTAAACCCATTTTTCCCTCGACGTGTCTATCCACTATATGAGCTACCTATACAAACGTCTCGGGTAAAATGGCTCGTTTTATGCTCTTCAGATAAACTTGTGGCCAAATTGTTCAAGGCTCTGACGTTTGCAATCGCATTTAACATCTCTTTCTAACCTCATCTTATACCGTGTGACAGAAAGAAGTGGTGCAAATGATCGTGATCCCAAGACAATAAGCTTTCTGAAATTTTGACAAGGCTATAATCACGTCATATCCGAACGTAAATGTTAAAACTTTTCAGCCACTTGTTTCAAATTCTAATTAATTTCCTTTTAATTTCAGTTGCCTTGTGAGTGAAATAGAAAACCGTTGTCGCAGTAGATACTACAGTGCGACTTGTTTCTGTTTGAACTTTGTCCTTTGGCTAAATAAATCAGAAGTATAGTCAGTTTGTTTGTATTTTTAATTAGCTTGTCAAGTTGATGTGTGTGTTTGTTAATAATTGATTAAATATGAAGTGTATTACCTTGTCACGTACGAAACTCACGTTTTAATTTTATCTTGAACAGGTTGTCGACACCTGTGGCAAAAATACCTTTTATCCTAAGGCAACGAGTGAAGTGTAATTGTGACGAAAAAAATGAACCTATGTTGTACAACTAAATTTGATAATTATAATATTTAACTATTGCAGCATTCAGGGGCTGTTTCACCATCCATTGATTAGTGTTAACTGACGGTTAAATGTGATACCGTCTCCGTCTATTCGAACAAAACAAATAGAGACGGCATCACATTTAACCGTCAGTTAATACTAATCAATGGATGGTGAAACAGCCCCTTAGTCTTGCAAACCCATTAATACTATGTATAAATGCGAAACTTTTTTAAGTCTGGTTTGTATGTTACATTTTCACGTCTTAACCGCGGAACCGATTTTGACGAAATTTGACACACAGATTATTTGTGTCCTGGCGGGAAGGACATAGAATAGTTTTTATCCCAAAAAATTACTTGGTTCCCGCTGGATAGCGATAAACGAACTAAATATGTACGGATGGAGTCCCGGGCAACAAATAGTACTTACTAATAGGTACACACTTAATATTTATACTTAAATGCGAAAAGTGTTGGTCCGTCTGTTACCTATCCATACTAATACTAATCCATAGTAATATTATAAATGCAAAGTGTGTTTAAGTGTGTATATATTTGTGTTTTTGTCCGTCTTTCACGCCGTAACAGAGCGACGGATCGACGTGATTTTTGGCGTAGAGGTAGTTTATGGGCCCGAGAGTGACATAGGCTACTTTTAATCCCGGAAAAATTTACAGTTCCCGAGGGAACAGCGCGTGATAACCGAATACCACGCGGGCGGAGCCGCGGGCAAAAGCTAGTTCACTATTAAACCGCTGAACCGATTTAAATGACATTTAGTAATGACCTCTGTGATTAAGTATAATAATTTTTAATTACAACATGCAAAATCTGGAACGAGCTTCCCGCTGGCGTCTTCCCGTCGAGTTACGACCTGGGTGCCTTTAAGAGGCGTGTGTATAAATTTCTGCAGGGCCTACAACGCACTGGCATCGCTTAAAGCGTTGCGGGTGTCTATGGACAGTGGTGATCACTTAACATCAGGTGACCCACTAGTTCGTTTGTCTGGCCTCCCTAACATAAAAAAAAAAAAAAAATCCTACCCAGTCTTGCTCCTAAATACCAGCCTAGTTGCCACCTTAATGTCCAATCAACCCCATTAGACTTATGAAAGCAAGTCGTGTTGCTGCTTAATCACGAAGCTACGTAATGTAACGTGTCACGATCTGGAAACAGACGACACTGACGGCGCATGCGTCGGTTCGCAGCGGGTTGTGAACTCCTCTCACATGCTGGCTTAGACGTACACGAAGTAACCTAGAAGTGACATGACTTGTCATATTTGTTCATTGTATGTATGATTCTGTAGTACGACTGACCAGACAAACTGCTGGTTTTAGTGGGCAAAGTCAATTTAGGCTATGACAAGCACTTATGAACGTCAAAAAAATCTACCACCGGTTCGGAAAAAACCTCTGTTGAGAAGAATCCGGCAAGAAACTCAACGAGGTATTTTTTTTTAAATTGCTGCTGGCACTGCTGGTTCTGTGCACTGTTTGTGGTTGTGGGCACTGATGGTGGTGGGCACTGGTGGTTGGTGCTGGTTGGTTGCTGGTTGGTGGGTGGTGCTGGGTAGGTTTTCGTAGATATGAAAGAATGAGATATACTGAGCTGTACTTCAATATTCAATATTCAAATGGTTGAATTGGGGATCATCATCATCATCATCATCATCATCAGCAGCCTATGTTCGTCCACTGCTGGACCTATGCCTATGCATCTCCCGTAGCACGCCACTGAGCACCATCCTGGGCCACTCTCATCTAGCTCTTGCCAGCCACCTTGGGAAGACCATCTCTCCACCGAGTCTGAGGACGTCCTGCACTACGTTTGCCGATCCGTGGTCTCCACTCAAGAACTCGTCTACCCCAACGGTTATCGGTTCTTCGGGTTATATGGCCGGCCCATTGCCACTTCAGCGTGCTAATGCGTTGGGTTATGTCGATAACTTTGGTTTTCTGTCGGATCACTTCGTTACGAATTCGATTTTTCTATAGCCCATCCATAGCACGTTGAGCAACTTTGAATTGGGGATGAAGACTGCCAAATGACAATAGGACTGAACAGACATAGGAGCATATGATCTAGGAAGAGATGGCGGGACGATTTAGTCAGTTTCCAAGCGACTTTTGGCCAAAAGTAGAGATGAGTAGAAGAAAAAAGAGGAAGCTTTTGCTTAACTGCGGGACACACACAAGCTTAATTTAAAAAAGGGAATCAAGTTATTTACCAGGTAAGTTCTATCAATGAACTTAGACATCTATCGAAGTTGAAGTAAATAAAAATAACAATGTATGTTCGATGTTTCTTATGGTACATGCGTGATGTCAATTTGTCTCCTTGTATCAAATCACTTCAGACGCTTTGTCTATTCCATTAATTCTATAACTAACTTTCAAACTCGGTACATAAGCAAAAAAGTCACGTTGCCTCCGATTGTACCGATAATTTTTCAACACATCCACTTATTACGATCATGGCCACATGAACCATACCTCCAATTAAAAACAAACCTACACCGCATCTAATTTAAATCGAGATTCATTTGACAAATTTTGAAAAATTCATTTATATTATACAATAGTATATGTACCGTATAAGAGTATGGTATAAAGTTGGTTTTTGTTCGTAGTCGTGTAATAGCTAGCCGGCATCGGTCAACGGGTCGTGACTAGACCGTCCCAGGCACCTGACGTCCACTTATAGTTAATGCTTCGGTGTAAAATAAAAAGAAATTTCCAGTTGATACTGTTTTTAAATAGTTGGGGAGTTGCGAAAGTCTCTTCGAGCTCAACCCGGGATGCTCTGCGCGCCACTGTTTTAGTTATTTAATAAAACAGACGATAATTGTCCGCTTTCCCCGCCCCTTACCTATCCACGAAACCACTAATACAAAAAATGAAATTGTTACAAATTATAGCAATTAAATTAAACCAATGTCAAATTAAATTACACAACGTCAAAATACAAAACATAAAAAATCAACTTAAACTTATAATACAAACTCACTTGTAGCTTACACGAAAACTTACAAGAATATGGTTTAAAATATAAGACATAATTAAAATTAAACATAATCACTATCGTACTGCAGCACACGTGTTCAACTTGCACTTGACCGGTTTTTTAGACTTCTTTTTTTTTCAGTATATATAAAATTTAACTTTTGTCAGTATGACCTTATAACAACAAAATTAAAATGTGAAATTTAGGAAAAATATTATTCTTAAAGTCTCAAGGGAGAGCTATTTTTGCTTTTCTTCAATGCCAGAAATTGACATTAGAGACAGAAGGAATCAATATGACTTTGACGCTTTAAAATTACAATACATATATGTATGTAGACATAACAACAATTAGAATTTAACATCTACTCACCATTGTAGCGAGCTGTTGTTGTTGCACTAATTTTAGATTGAGTAAAATGCACTGATTTGAAGAAAAAACTGAATTTATTGAACTAAATGCAAGAACAGGTTTTTACATCAAAAATAGCAGTCTTAGAAGAGACAGAGTGCCGTAAAACACAGACCATAATAATACGCTCTGTTGGGTGTTCCCAACAACCATGACGGACTCCAAAAAGATGTAGGTTTGGTTTGGCTGCAGCTGAAAATCAGCGCTGTGGTTCCATACCATAGTATTTCTGAGCTGCCAGTCTTTCGGCTCTAGGTGATAGATAACTAAGTTAATTCTTATAGGTAATATCTTTAAAATAAACTAAAATAAAAGAAAAAGTAGTATTTTTATGCCGAAGGAAAAATTACTGCTAGCATTGACTATGTTAATTAAAATACCAACCCTGAAAACATTTGCAACAAACAGCAGGCCACAATTAAAATGTTAGAATTAAATTGAAATAGGTTACTGTAAATACGAGACAATCCATGTACCTGAAATGAACTTATACCGTAGCCCTTAAATCGCGCGAAATCCCTAAAAAAAAGATCATTACCTCTCATTCCCCTGTCGTAATTACCTACTACATTTTTGCTTCATAGCGCACCGATCGTGACTCCACTGACAGCTACCTCTTATCTTGCCTTTCTTTCTTTTGTCTTTCGCATTTGCTCTCTTTGTGTACTTATTTACGTGCACGGACGTGCATTCGCGAATGAGTGAGGGAGACAGATGGGGATGTAGGTGGAAATGGTGTGGCCTCTTAGAGGCAGTGAAATAATATGTTTTGGTTTATAAATGGTTAAAAATGATCTGTTGAACGATACTCTACTTTGCTGTGCATGACATAACGAATCGTTTATATGTACATCTCTCTGTATTTATCATCCAGTGAGATACCGGTCAAACGTAAGTCAAGTTTAAATACCTACCAAAATAAAATAAGTTGTTTAAAAAAAACTTGTCGTACAAACTTTTAGCTGACTATCCTTTTTGTTGACTGTACTTGAATGTGAATGTTCTTTCAATTTACATTTTTGTATAAATACCAAATTTCAAATCAATGCGATCACTTCTCATGCTCGTAAAGTTCGTGTTTATGCGTGATTTAGGCGACATAAAATGAGTTTTTATGCTTTAGTGGATATATTAAAATCTTCTTCTAAAACCAAGTTCATCAGGTGTAAATAGCCACAAACAAAGAAGTTTCTACATATTTTTTATTTATTTTTAATTTAATAAAACTGAAAATCAATTAAATCAATAAAACTAAAAATTTATAGTTATAATAGTACCTAATGATTGAAAAACAAAAGGTACATAGTGACAGATACTGAAAAAGAAATGTTCAATTAACATGAGCATATAATAATAGGGTAATATATTATCTTCAGAAATTAGTATAGTACCTACACCTTTCATCTTGTTCCGCTAAGATGTCAAAAAATATACAATCCCTCTCTGATGTTCTAAGACTTTGTGAATCTAAGTGTTTGCGAGAATCCGAATTTCCCTTCTTATAAGAAAAACAGGCATTTCTACCTACGTCAACAGCATCGACAGACAGAATATAGTACCTACAGTAAAGGAAACTAAATCACGTACTGATGCTACTAATGTCATGTTGACATCCCATACATCTGCCAAAGAAATCATAGAGAAATTGGATATGAAAAGGTTCCGCCGGGTGATTTAGTTTCCTCGACCGTCCAGTCTGCCGTTGCTACTCTTTGTCAATAATGGCGCTTGTCCCGGGTCCTTTACTCGGAATGCCATGGGAACGGCCAGTACATGACACGAAATTGAGACCATCACTTAGTGTATCGCCGTTGAGTAATTTTCCTCAGATGACGTAATAACAGTACTCAGTGTGCGAAAGTATCCGCAAATAGAATTTTACGCTTACTGCTGGCGCCGCTGTGTGCCTAGAATCCTTTTCAACATTTTTGCTTATTACTCCAATAGTATTAACATTATAACTGTGAAAGTTTGAATGGATGTTGGTTATACATATATATGGACGACCTCCTTTCAACTCTCACCCAATTCAAATTTGATGTGGATGTAATTTGCTGAACGAGTGTAGACTAAACTCTGAAAAACCTATTCCCACTTTAGATAACTATATAACCTTCAGTACGACCAGTCATATAGGTAGGGAACCTCATTCTATACCAGGTACTTTACAGGTGCAACTTTACGATACAATTTTTGAGAATTATTACTGGCAGACCTAGACGGCGATGGTGGGATGAACTAGACTTCTTCTTAAAGGACTGGCCCTTATATGCAGGGGACAGAGAGCAGTGGAAGTATTGGGGGGGGGGAGGCCTTTGCTCAGCAGTGGGACAAAATAGGCTGACAATAACAATAATAAATATTGTGATAAATTATTGAAGTCAAGAAAGTTGTCATGAAGGTTCACTAATAATCCTCCAGTCGTCCTTAGAGTGTACCCTGGGACGCGACGCATCCGAAAGGACGGTCCCAAATGAGATGGAAATGACATTAAGAAAATAGGCGGGTCAAACTGGATGCACAGAACAGAGAGAAGCGGAAATGCTGAAGGACACCTACACTAACATGGTAGAAAATGGCTAAGAACAAGAGAGATACATTTCGAAAACTAAAATGAAGTAAACAAAAGCAAGGACCTAGTGTCTTTGGCCCTTAAGACAACTCAATCCAAAAAATAGCCCGTTATTAATTACTTAAGTGCAAGTGCACTCTGCATGACTGCTTCTTTATATCACGAACACGCGTGACCTCATTGCATCCCTTAGCACGGCACCGTCAAAACCCAACACTGCCCATTGTCTTACAATTACCAAGGGTTTCACAAAATTTGGCGTTAAAACACATCCATTTAGTAAAGACCTTTTGAACTCTACTTCATGGGCAAGGACAGGGATCTCTCGATATTGGTTATGACGAGGAACAATTAGCAAGTCATTGGAATTGCACTGCCAAGTGCCGCTAATACGTGTTTTTTAGGGTTCTGTAGTTTTGTGCTATTGTGATGTAGAGTTGTGATTTTAGTGTGAAATATTTGGTTAATTTTACGTTTTATGTTTGTCACGGCGGATAGCCTGGAGGTTTGAGAACCTGACAGCAAAGCTTGCGGTCCCGGGTTCGCGATCGGAGCAGATAGTTGGATGACAAATAAAAATTTATATTCTAGGCATAGCTTTGCCTAGTTTTGGACTAGGTCAGCTGGTGTCAATTCGCGACTTTTTCGGCGTGGAATTAGGTTATTGCGCACTGTTCATAATCATAATCATAATATATTTATTGTGATAACGGTTCCCTCGGGAACTGCGTGCATTTTTCCCGGATAAAAAGTAGCATGTGTCACTCTCTGACTTATAAACTATCTCTATGCCAAAAATCACGTCAGTCCGTCGCAAAAAGGAAAGGAGTTACGAGTACGTATGTACCTAATGGTATTATAGTTTATATAAAGAGCGGAACCCTGGAGCCACGATGCATCTCTCTCTTGACCGGCTTTTTGTTGTTGGTTCCCTTTTGCTTGCGTATGAGTGGAACTGAGGATGGTGTTGTGCACAAAGCCACCGTTGTGGACGGTGAAATTCGATCGCACGCGACATCACCGACGAGAGGAGACTGGGGTGTATAGTGCATTATCAACATACATTGATTTTATAAACTTCATCATTATCACATTAGTCGTAGGACGTTCACTGTTATACATAAGCCTCCATTTTAATCTCAAATGTACTAAAACTGCTACTTGCTGCTCAGCAACCACACATTTAATACGACTTCGCTTGGTCAACACAGTAAATTTGGCTTTATGGAAAAACAATTCTTCTTTGCTTCACTATAAGTCAGCGTGTCATACATAATCATCAACATTTACACAAACGCTACCGCGTTCTAAACTATTCGTGGAGTAAGACCTGATTTTTTTATAGTGCTCCGTTGTCAAAAACGTAGCACTTATAGTATCACTCCGTTGTTCGCCTGCCTGACTGTCCATCTATCCGCCGGTCTGTTTGCCAAGAGTTTTTTACTTACCCACCGACCTATTCAATTCAACTTAGCTTTTTAAGAGAAAGACTGATATTATTTTTTTTCTGCCCATAGTAAAAACACACTAAAACCGAACTCATTTTTTTCACTTTATAGCTTCAACATAAATCATTTGAAATGAAATGAAATGAATGTTTATTCACAGAACATATGGTACAAAGGATGTTATAAAAATAAAAAATGCATTAGATCCATAATATGTTCGGTCTATACGACATGTGAAAAATATGTTTTTTCAATCTTTTTCTTTTCAATTTTACTTTCACAGTCCCCACTCGCCCCGTCTTCCCCCCTCACAAAGCTCCTCAGTGCGACCACAACGCAGCACTGTGCGCTAATCACTTTCACGTGCCGCTGTCCCTCTGTTCCAATGCGCCCGCACTTCCTCACATTATCTGATTGCTTGGGAGAGCTTTGTAGTTTGTGGCAGGAATTTACTGAACATTAATTTGAAACAATAAATTTGTTAATATTTGCTACATCTAAACCGTGGTTCTAGCATGGTGGTTATATAGCTAGGTCGACTGTCGACATCGCAAGAGTTGCGGGCAACCTACATGCGAGTAACGAGTTGATTTTGGTATCCAAATGGATACGGATTAGTATAACATATTTTTAAACATGTAATTTGTAAAATGTATTTGTAAAATTTTTGAATCAAATAAAGAAAATACATTTTAAGTCCCTTAAAAAAATATATAAACTTTCGTATATTTATATGAAAGTCATATTATATTTATAAATTACATGTTAAAAATATAGAGGATTGATACTGAAACTAATTGAGAGAGTACAATCAACACGAACTTTACCGATAAAATACGATGGAAAATAATCAATTCACTATATATCTGTACAGGATATGCCAGCCAATTTTTTTTTTTATTATGTTATAGTCAATTTCGAATGGCATATCTGTAAGTTCCATAACAATGTTTTCTAACAATATCGTACATTATAATAATTGCTTCTGTCAATTCGGTATACAAATTTACAACTTTATTTCGTTAAGTACCTAGTTCGCTCTTAATATTCTCAAGAGCAAAATTGAGCAAGCAAACCAATGATCAAGTACGCATAACAACAGCTCCAATTCACCCAACAAACATTACTTACCAACCCCAATTTGCGAGCAGGAAGCGAAAACTTGAAATTTTGCGCAAACACTCAACCATCGACAATATTAAAGAATAATCGAACTCAAAATACCGGCAATTTCCGAACAACCCTCAAAAAAAGTCTAACAAAAATCGAGCAAAAAATTATAAGCAAAATGAACAACGGGGCCTCTATAGAATACTTCATAAAAATATGATTGACATGTTGCTTAATATGACATCTTTTGGAGCGAGCGTTGATATTTTTTTGTCGCCCGTTTATGCCGAACTACCCTTTCAAAAGGCCATAACTACTCTAACAATAGGCAACCAAAAACTAATTCTTCTCCGCTAGGTAAGAGGTGAATTTTGTATGGATAAATTTGTGTTGAGTGCCATAAGTTACCATGAAAGCATTAGAAAGAAGATATTAAGTGCTCCGTAATCCAATTTCATGTTCTTTGTCAAACGTAAGGATGTGGATTATGTTTCTATAGAGCTACCATGTTGGTATTACATGTGAATATATACAAGCGTTTTGTCCTTTTGTCCCTTTTAGGTAAAGGACACCGCTTTTTGGGATGTCATTTTTTGTCGGTTGCGTGCCGTAGGTAGATATATAAATCTGGTTAACAATATTGTAGTATATATTTCGTGTCATTGAAAAGAAATTAACAGATTTTTGTAATATATATAACAGGAGAAAAACGAGCATGCGGTCACCTGTTTGGAAAGAAATCATCGCCGCCCATGGACACCTGTCAACACTAGAGGTATCACAGGTGCGTTGCCGGCCCTTTGGCTAATAGGCTCGTTTTTTAAAGATCCCTAAGTTGTACCGCTTCTTAAACACTGTCCCAGGAAGCTGGTTCTTTCTTTACCACTCGCAAACAAACAAAGACAACGAAAACTTTATGACCCACAAAGTACACTTTATCTAAAAAGAAAGGTTATTTTTGTTTTGTGTATTACCCAGAAGTTGGAGACAAAAAATGTTGAATCTTCTTTGTCTTCTTATGGCCACTTGCTGAAAAAAGTGTACCTAGTTTTCAAAATGTAACCTCATTTACCTATGCTTTAGAATTTTAGATAAAAGGAATGTGTATTTTGAAAGCACTACGTTATTTTATCTACCTATATGTATACTACCTAAACCACTGGAGGAGAATCTTGATTTGGCAGACATTACGCTTTACCTATAATGTTTGTTTCGAAAATGAAAAGAACTTTATAAAACTTGCTTGTGAACAAAGTATATTAAAATTTGTTTACATTAATATTTATCTCCGAGTGAAACAGCTCAAGTGAAAATACCTGTAAAATGTTTTAATCGGACTTTTTATTCAAAATCTAGGTACTTAGGCCTTTTTCAATCGTTATACTTTGAAATTGATCAGTAAATGGAAACAGTGGTCAACTACAATAAAATAATCTTAGAAAAACTATGTATTCTTGTGCATTTAATCAACCGAATAAACCTATGCAAACCATCTGCAGAAATAATCCGGAACAATTTTAAAACATTGATATTTTTCGAGATAACCTACGCAAAACGATTCATTTCTACGCTGTGCCCTAAAAAGCCAGCTGACACACAATCTCCTGCCAAGATTCTGACAAGTCGGTCCCTGTGTCATTAGGTCAACTAAAACTACAAACTTAACACATCTAGTGACCAAATACAAGCACTAACCCAACGGCTCAGTAAATCTTTAGATATGGCCGATGTTAGCGATACAATGGCCGGCAAAGATAACTTTGTCGCAGGCGGGTAAAGGGGTTATCATATTGTCAGCGCGACAGGCCCTAATGGCTAGAACAGTTGATAATGATAACGTTCACAGATGCCGATGGTTCCAGGAACAAATGGTATGAGAACGCTGCTAAATATTCTGATGGTCTTTCGAGACGACCAAATTTTCACCAGTTAGACGTTATTGAAATGGTTTAAAACAGGGATCGGCAACACGCGGCCCGCGAATGTTTTGTAATATCAAAATATCACTTGTAGTACTTACAGAGGAAGCTGTTGTATTTGGGGCACATAATGCGTGTTATAAGTATATATAATAATACAAGTATGCTCTGCTTCAACTTATTAGGGGAAGATACAAGGATGCAGACCACCTGGCCGTAGACGTACCTCCTGGTAAAGAAACCTTAGAGACTGGTTCGGAATGAGTACCAGAACCCTCTTTCGAGCGGCAGTCTCTAAGGTTAGGATAGCCCTAATGATCGCCGACCTCCGATAGCAGAGGGCACCGGAAGAGGAGTACTTTCCTATAATATGTAATTAGGTAGATATCTATTAGGTAAAAAAATATGTTATAGGTGCGTCCCGCCTTTATCTTTTTTTTTTCACTAGGTGGCCCATGTCTGGCAAAAGGGTGTCGACCACTGCTTTAAAATAATACCTATAAAATATCCTATTATGCTCCTGGTATGACACGATCATTTTAAACTTTAACTTTTATCTTACCACTTGAGAAATATGTATTTTGATGTACCTTTGGCTTCCTAATTAGGATAAAATCATTTGTATTCGTAATTTTTCGTACCAATTTTATTTACAAATTTAGGTAGGTACTTACAAGCAATGATGCACGCAATAGTTGTTTTTATTCTTAGAGTCGGTACATTGTAAGTCGTAAGTAATCTTCTTCTTTTCTCTTTTTAAATATCTTTTCTTTTCTACTAAATTCAAACGAATTGGTTAATTTCTTGTTAAGTGTAAAATTCGAGAACGGCCAAACCAATCTAGCTATTTATTCAGTTTTTGTTGAAGTCCGAGGTAAATTCTTACAAAAAGAAAAATCGGAAACATTGCATAATTCCCGCAGGATAATAATAAAATTCTTTGCAGATGAAGCCATAGGGAAAAGCTAGTTAAAAGAAAAATATTCCACTACATTCCCATAACCAGGTGTGACTCAGTCAGGGATTGAAACCGCAGATGTTAGGTATGGTATCGCACGGCTGGTATTTATCGCTCACCATCATCTATTGCATATTATCATCATAGATTAATGTAAAGGAAAGGTTGAGTATTTTATTTATGAACTAATAATACCCATGATAATGTGGGCTATACAGCCAACTCATATTTTAGTCTCGTAGTTATTTTTGTATTTGTTTTGTTTTGTGTGACTTTCCGTAATTTCACTCTTCTGTGGCCCGGCGGAAGACCAGTGCTGGTTTCCAACCAGCGATATGCTGAGCCGGGACACTTCTTATTGTTATTTTCTCTAACTTTAATGTGTCATTGCTGGTATAAATAAATGATTTTCTTTCATTCTTTCTTTTCATAATTAAATATAATAAGGTACCAACTGCGAGTCGCACCACCAAGTGCGAGAATTTAGACACATCATAACACTTTAGCAATTTTTTTTAGTTAAAATTGTTATTTTAAGATAGTACAAATTTAATGTGGGCAGACCGCAGACATTGTGGAGACAGCAGGAGGACCGGTCTGGAAGACAGAGACAGATAGTCGATCTGGATGGAGAAAGGTTGGAGAGGTGTATGCCCAACGGTGGGCGAAAACACGCTGAAGAAGAAGAAGAAAAAAAATTTAAACACGGTTATATTAGCTTAGCCTGTAGCAATGTATGTGATGAAATCTTTGAACTTGATTTTCATCGATTTCTTGTTGAGGTAGTATTGACACGAATTATTAGCTTGTTTTGTATCCTGATGATTAGTTTTATGAACTCTAGGGTACGATAAAAAGTAGATATTGAAGAAGTAATAATGGCATCACTTTCCTAGTAACTATTAAATTTTTTGCATAATAATAATAATGATGATGTATATAATAGGTATAGACAGATATTGGCGTTAAACTTATAACACCCCTTTTTACATCGGGGATTAAAAAAAATGAGAATAATTTTTTTTAAACATCCCTTCCTATCTTCAGGCACTCCATAAACTACTATAACAAACTAGGAGGAAATATTCATTTTAAATTTTGTGGTGTAGTCTGTACCAAACTTACCCTACCAAAGCTTGCTCGAACATCAACCATTTCAATTATCCCAAGACACTTAACAATAAATCTGGGGCCACACTCCGCCCATACAACGCTCCCAACACACGATCCGATCGTGGCCCGGTCCGATTTATGGCTGATTATTATTTTTGATCGTAAAGTATTCTGTGACCAATTAGATAATTAGTTTTGGGACACTTTTGCGGCCCTAGGGCGTTTTTCAATGAAGTGCAGGAAGACGTTAGTTACAGTTCAACTGAGAACGCCTAATAATTTAAGTGAAGAAAGTTTTATTATTAGTAGTATAAAAAATAGGTACGAGTACGTCTTGTCAAATTATGAGGCAAAAATTTCCAATAAAAGATAAATATTAAAAAAACATACAGAACTCTTATACCTTTCCGATTCAATTAAAAAAGTGGTCGTGACAGTTGCGTTAGATGGCACTATTCGTCGCTGTAAGCAATATGTTGACATTTTTCACAGTTTTTTGAAGTAAAATTTTATTTTATTGATTTTGACATTTTCATTATTTTCTTGTTTGTTTGTTTGATTTTTCCTATTGAATGAATTTGACTTAGAGTTTAAGTATATTCTTGTTTTGCTTTTAATTTTAATTATTATTATTGAATTGAACTCTAATTTGACATTCTAAATTCTATTTTTTATTTTGGCTGACAATTTATTGTAACAAAATTTATTTTTTATATACTATTGACGATCCTTTTGCGAATTTCTCGTAATTAACTGACATGTGTTTATAATGTATTTTCTCAAAAGATAATAAATAAATCTAGGTAGGTAATCTAATCTATGCGATGATCAAAATTTTTGGGTGGCTCGGTCGAAAGCCGCGTGGTGTGTTTGATTGTACTATTGAGGCATTATAGTCAGGAGATGCGGGATCGGATCCCATTTAGCGCACCTGAAAAAATATTAAGATGTTTATACTTAGCTTAGCTTAAACTAACCTTTTCTCACGACTTTACTTGCTTTAACCACATGATCTGCCATTTGAATTGAAATACTAAGGTAACACAAAACTTTATGCACGTTGCATGAAAATTATCTGTGCCAAATTTCATATCTTACCAAGACTGGTTTTTCTGGAATATTTTTGTATTTTTTTTCAATTCCATTTTTTTTTACTTTTACGGTCATCCCGTAAAACCTAAATTGAAAATATAAAGTGTCACTGCTTAAATGGCGAAATAAAAAACAAACAAGCTGAGATAATATATGGTGCACAGGAGAAATTCGTATCTGTACCGTTGTCCAGCGGTGGTGTAGTGGTTTAGCACGCGGCACGGAATGCCGAGGACCTGGGTTTGATTCCCAACGCTGGTCTTATTTTTCTGGTCTTTCTGTGCATCTATAGTTTAGTTTGTATTTTCAATTCATATCTTACCCTTGACAATATAAGAATCTTACCGGATGTCGTTTAGAGACTATCCCAAATTCATGATAATGCGTTATTCCCAAGATCTAGGTATCTGCATTTCAATATCGCTACCATGAGGCATGAGTTTACAGTGATCGTACTCGATAGCGATGGCGTAAATTATTTGTAGAGGCGCTGTACAATTCTCCATACAAATAATTTACGCCGTCGCTATCGAGTACGGTCACTGTAAACTCATGGTAGTGGTACAGTACAAGTCTCATCCAAATTCAATCGTTTTGGCGTAAAGGTGTAACAACACATACACGCTCTCATACCTATAAACTTTTGCATTTCATAATATTAGCGAGACACAAACAAAGAGAACAACGGAAAATCTTCCTATTAATCACCTCCAAACAATAGCTGTTAGTAAATGAAATAAGTCCTAGTAACTAACATGCGCGTGCGATCATGTTTAGTTTATGTACCGAAGCTGCCACATTCCGCCGCCAGGGGCGCTGGCGTCCGCCCCGCCGCGATTTATGTTGGTACCAACAAGATAAGTCAAAATGGTGTTTAAATAATTTCAGAAGTGTTTGTTTATGGCGATTTGCATTGGTGTGAGGAGAAATAGAAAGTTATTTTACTTGTATGGATGGCCAAATAAGTGGTAGGTATATGAATTTATTCATTTAACATCTTATCGGATTAATATGACACTAAATTCAAATTCATTTATTTCGTTGACATAGGTAAATACAATTAGGTGATAAATAGGTAAACAAAAGAACAACTATGATGTTCCTGTCGGCGTACGAAATTAAGAGAATCACAGTAGCAGCAAATTGAACATAACAAAGATAAGATGTGTTTACAGGACGTGATAAAAATAATAATAAATCAAATTAAATGTCACAAAATGAAAAAAAAAAAAAACCTAACTAGCTTTCTTAATCGTATATTATCATAATTATCATTAATATTTCATCAACCAATTACATGTTAGATACAATTAAAAGTATGTCACATTTCCTTATTCATTATTAAGGCAAATATACATTTTTCTTATTAAAACAAGTAGGTAAATCATATTCCATCATCCATAAATTCTAACTACATACTATCAAGTTGATCAAGTTATCCTTTTTATATTATGTAGAACCTTAAAATGTAAGGGTTAGTTAAGTTTTATAAAAATCCTGAAACATTTAGGATTTAAAAATAAAATAGTCAAATGAAACATTTGTGAAACGAATAAGTAATTTGTAAACAAAATGTTTTGGTTAGTCTTCAATGAACCGATATTCGTATTTTTTGACATTATGTTTTGTTTTATGAGATGCAAAGATATGAAATTTAAGGTGGTAGACCACCTACAGTACAATACAACATAATAATAATAATAATTATTATTTATTGCAGATTAAATCTACAGCTTTTTTAGTACTTAAATACAGACTAATATATTTAATACCTACAGTATTTAATTGACACTTATATCTTCAAAAATACAACACAAATACAAATATTCTCTATTGCACACCACAAATGTATAAAAATAAAAAATATTTGGTTCATTGGATAAATTCTTATTTTGAGTAGTTAGGTAATCTTATTTATTAAAAACTCAAGTTTTTCTGAAACCTAACCAGTGATTTTCTAATAGCCAAGATCTTTCCTAGAAGAGCCCTTAATTGTAAAAGTCCAGCAATACAGATCAAGTCAAAAATACTGATTGCTGATAACTTTTATGTTCTAATCATCTCGTTAAGCCTTATCATAATCATATGCCTCCGCATCTCATAACGACACTTCCACGAATCCCACGATTAATCAAACCACGTCCCAAACTTAATTATTAGACGAGGTTATTTAATTTATTTCAGCGGCATGGGACGTCCTAAAATACCGCGTGCCCCGCCTCCCCATTACGAGCGGGGACGGGTCGCGGCGCTAGTCGTATATCATGCGGGGTAAATTACTTACACTTACAACGCCAGCGGATAAAGATGGAATTATTAATAATTTGTGTATTGTTTAGCATGGACGGTGGGTGATATGATAGCCAAGCTGGTAATCCCATTCAAAATATGAACTAGTGACACAAAAAGTAGTAATTTATTGAATCAGACACTACTCTGCAGAGGTATCAATGACTTAGAAGCAATTCCCCGCCTGTGAAAAATTCGATTATTGCTATCCCGCTGGAAGTGTGTGTGTGTGTGTGTGTGTGTGTGTGTGTGTGTGTGTGTGTGCGGTATTTTTTGCTTTTTTTATTCGAATGGATGGCAAACTAGGAAGTGGGTCTCCTGATTATAAGAGATAACCAGGATCTGCTTTATTGGACGAGTATGCCATAATCAGTCATAATGTCATTCAAAAAGGTATATGCCCTTGCAATGTGTAAATGAATGTATTTGAAAACTGGTCAACCTTTTCATTCCGCCACTGTATATATGTACATTGACTTCTAAGACTGGAGCCTCATACAGCTTTGCCAAATGGCTTTAAATAGAGCAAAAATAAAGATTACCAAATTTGTCTGAAATTTTATGTAGAAACTTTTGTCTGGAGTAATCATAATTCTATTCGAACAAATATTCGAGATATAAACTAAAACCTGAAAAAAGGTACCTCCAACACCCCCCCCCCCCCTCTCCCTCAGCACAGCCCCTTGAAGACTTTTACTATGTTCATCTGGATACCGCAAGGTATAACTGTACTAATTTTCAAAACTACACGAATTTTTTCCCCTAATTTTGTTAATTTTCTCAGGCTATTAGTGTCGTGAGGCCGGCACACATTGCGTTGCGCAACCGACTGCTTTCCTGCGGTTTTCCTGCAATATGCGCTTGAGGGATGGGGTACAAAAAAAAATTGAATTTGCACACTGATGTCTTTTCTAAAGTATATCGTGAAAAACTAGTAGGAAAAGCTGGAGATTTTTTCCTCTATTTTCCCTGAACATCTTAAGCTCTAAGCTCTAAGCAATAAATTTGAAAGTTTCAAAAAGAAATTCCAAAAAAGTACTTTCGGTAGGCAGGAGGTTAAGGAATGGATAGGATAGCAGTTTCAATGCTCAGAATTAGAAGCTTAGTATTGTTCAATAAAACAGACAAACTGGCAACACTACCACAACAATACCGCTCCAATTGGACCACGCAACTAATAAAAGTAATAAGTTTTCGATTAATACTATAGCCATTAGAAGTTCGACCGCCAATGCGGATGATGGCCTATTCATCGTTAATAGTCCCTAAATCATTATTCAATGACAATACGCACCTTTGAAACACTAAACGATCAAAAAATATCGATCATTCCCTGAACATATGGCCTTCCACCCCGCAACAAGAACGTCGTAACGCTCACCCATTTCTCAATAGCTTTTTATCTTACTACACAATTAATATTGTAAAAATCATTAACGAGAGAGACAAGGGAACAAACGTCGCCGTCCTTTGTGTCCGAAAAAAGAGAGGGTAAAAAAAGGTTGTTCCCTGCGGGGAGTGCGCCGACGCCGCCCGCTAAACCAACACGGGATGTGTCGACACGGCATCTGTCTGATGTATGAAGATCAAAACGCGTAGAAGCGACACTTACTCGCCTGCGAGCCTCTAAGCTGCAAAGAGAGTAGATATGAGCAACGGTGGGAAAAACGCTATTGTATAAAGTAACTTGAAAGTGAATTTCCAAAACAATGTAGCAGAATCGCCTCATTTTCATGATCACACTTTTTACGAATTGGCTGTAAGTATAGTTTGATGCCGTTTTCAATATTTTTTTAGAGTTCATGTACTTCTTTCAGATTTGTCAGAGTCATCTGCCGTTTTAACAGAAAAATGTTTACGAAAATGATTATGAACAAATAGCCGAATATTAACCCAACAGTATTATAAGTAATAATTTCCGTCATGAACTAAAATCACAGAAGAATTAATCATTTGGTTAATTCCTATACTTATTAATAAATAAATAAGAAAATAAATAAATAACATGGGACACTTGACACCAATTGATCTAGGCCCTAACTAAGCAAAACTTGTAATATGGATACTAGTATTCGTATTCTTTGAAATTATTAAAATATAAGGTTTACATTGTAATTTCAAAAGTACTCTACATATCAAAGACGCCGTCACAATGTCGCCAAAATTATCGATAGCACAAATTGCTTTATAGTAGATGGCACGGAAGTAGAACCTAAAATCATATTTCTATCTCGCTCATTCGAGACAAATGAGAGCAAGAGAAGATTTTGGATTAAACTTTTATGCCGTATGGCCACTTCAAATGATCAGCAGAGCCGTTGAATAAGATGGCCCCTCTCTAGCACATTATCTTTGGCCCCGGCGCCCGCGCTGCGCGGCTGGAGTCGATGTAGGTTTCGAGTATTTTGGTTGTCAGTGTCCGAGCGATAACGGATTAAACGGATCGTGATGATCGCGGTATCACAATAAAACAGCGACTAAGTTGTGTGCGAGTACAGAGGCGGTTGGTTGCCGATTCGAAAGTATTTTTATGATTCGTTGCTCAAAGAAAATAGGATCCTTCTACAGAATTGTCACTCTTTTAAAACTATGCCTGTTTGTCTACCAAGCTTTGATAGTAACAATATGTAAAATTACTAAACCATTATTAAGCAAAAAAGTTGTAGTACCTACTTAGTAAGTAGTTGTTGTAATAATATTCCATTGGTTATTATTCCATTAGTTAGGTTTCCAGTAGGTAGGTGAGTGCATACTACATCGACATCTACAATGTTAAATGACTGACATCGATCTACAGATCTACAGATCGATGTCAGTCACTTGACATTGCTCTGCAGATTTGACTCAACTAAAACGATTCCGCGTCCTTTTATTAATGGCGCTTACTAAAATCATAACAAAAACATTCTTAATCTACCTTTTGTCTACTAATCGCCTGACCACACCGCCCACTTGAAATCCGACAATCTGTCACCCGTCACGCTCACAGGACGGACACTTTAATATATCTCGCTCACTATCTCTCTTTCTTTTCAGGCTAGCAAGAAAGGGAAGAAGCGAGTTTCAACAATTGACATTCCATGCGGCGCCTCAAAGGCCCCCTGGGTCGCGGTGACAGCCCTGGCTTCGTGGGGCTTCTAGGGCTGCCAACAATGCGCTTGGCGCGTCCTTAGCTGACGAGTTGGTATAGTTTATGCATGTTGAATTAAAGAGTTTTTTTTTTCTATTAGGTACAAAAACAAACAAAATACCACAATACATAATAGTTTTTTTTAGGATTAGAGTAAGTTAGCTATAGTCCTTTTTTTATTTATTTTTGTTAATTATTGTATAGGTATATTACGTATATATCACTGATATTACTTTAACAATTAAAGAATTCCTTACTTTAATTTATATTTATACCTGAATTTTACTCTTTTAATTTAATAGTTTCCCGATTTTTTTTTGTGTTACCTAGATCCGTTTGTGTACTTAATCTTTTACGTTTTCTAATACCATTAAAGAGTGTATGCAGGTACTGTTTTTTAATATAAAATGTAAACATTAAGGGGCTGTTTCGCCACCCTTTAATTAGTCTTAACTGACGGTTAAATAAATGTGGTACCATCTCTGTTTGTTTTGTTCGAATAGACGGAGACGGCATCACATTTATCCGTCAGTTAAGATTATTCAATGGGTGATGAAACAGCCCCTTAGTATTTAAATACCCTATCCTTTAAATCTATAGAGCGCTATTATACAATTTGACACTTTAATAAAAATAACAAAAATAAAATATAGTGCCCTGCAATACCTACCATGGTATCGCACCAAGCCATATTAAACCTATCCAACCTTGTCGCATAAAGAAAAAAACTAAATCAAATTCCTTCGCCAGTTCAAAGATAATGGCTGAGCTACCGCCCGTGGTTGCGGTGACAACCTTAATCTCATGAGACTGCTAGGGCTGGCAATCGCAAAAAGGGTACGAGATCATCCTACATACCTACATGAATCAATGGAGCTGTGGGAACTTGTGTCAAATAACCAGGCATTTTTTTTCTGTATGCGATAAAATAATAAAAAACGGCATTAATTAATATTAGCTGCATACATGTTGCGATATCTAAAACGTCCTCTGCGAAAGATTTTTTTAACGAATACTTGCGGAAACTGTGCAATTTTCCGTTCCAAGCTATTCTTTATACTTTCTAGTAGGGCCTCGAATTATTTTCATACCAAATTTCATTTAAATTGGTTGAGCGGTTTAAACACAAAGTGGTAACAGGCAGACAGTCGGACAGTCATTGCTTAAATTGTTAAAAGTTAATATTAAATATCACGAGATGATTGACCGATTGGCCTCAATTGACCTAGTGCAGACTTGTGTTATGGTTACTAGGTAACGGATAACCATACTTACATAGATAATATTACTGGCCTTAGTTCTATATTGAAAAAAAAATACAAAATACAAAATACTTTATTTAAATAATCATAACCAATACACAGGAGAAATATCCATCAGACTCCAAACTAGGCTGAGCCTGTATCTTGGACGTCTGCGGGTGCGAGTAACTTATTAGAAAATAGTAACAACATAAATACGCTATGTATATGCCATGCTATGTAATATGTATGTTTACCACAAATTGTATTATTAACTAGAGAAAAAAAAGAAATTAAACAATACTGAAGGTGCATGCAAAAAAGTGAACAAGTCTATGCGCGAACGTGTATGCGAGCGCGCTCGCGCGCGTATATATGTGTATGTGTGTAAGTGCGTATGTGTGGGTGTGAGTGTGTATGTGTGTGTCTAGTCCCGAATAATTATTTGTTATTTAAAAGATTTTCCGTCTTCATGTAAGATAAAGAGCCAATCCATTTCCTTACAACAGCCTTAGCTCTAGGGACCGATAGAAGCTTGATATCACAAACTCTGCAGATGTTGTTGTAGATGCGAGGATGAGAGTATGCAGGAGATTTTCTCGCCAGAGCGGATCTGAGTGGAGGCAGTGGACATTTGAAGATTCGCTTGCTTAACATCAACTCATACTGCGGAGAGTCAAGCATAAATCTGTGTGTACGAGCTAAGGCTTTCATAACAAAAAGCTGTCTCACTCTAAGAAAACCAGTTTCGCGATACAGCTCGTCTGTAGGGAAACGGAAAGGTTTTTTAAGCATAACCTATATTACTGCTCTTTGTGCGCGTTCTACCCCAATCATGAAAGTCTTACCAGCACTGCCCCATACCGCCACACCGTACTGCAAGACAGACTGGCAAAGTGCATGGTATACAATGCGTAGTGTATCTGGGTCAGAGCAGTCTCGCAGTTTTTTCATGACATATATAAACTTTCTCACTCGATTGGCCAGAGTAGAGATATGCAACTTGAAGGAGAGATGCTGATCAATAAGAAGGCCCAGGTATTTAACATGTTCTCGTCTCTCAATTTCTTGACAAGAGCACGGCCGCCGAGTACGTAGTGAGGAATTGGAATCTTGTAGACATGAGTGAAATTTTATTCTGTCTTTAGGTGGGGAAGAAGCACGCGTTTTAGAAAACGCCACAAAATTTGTTTTTTCCACATTTAAGGTCAGCAGGTTATCAGCAAGCCAAGAGGCAACTCTGGAAAGCTCATTCTCAGCTTCAGAAAAGGTTTGTTCCCAAGAGCTTCCATGCACAAGCATCACAGTATCGTCTGCGTAGCAGACGAGCTCTGAGTTTGGTGTTTCGATGTGAAAGATATCATTGATGTAGAGAATAAAGAGTGTTGGGCCGAGAATACTACCCTGTGGTACACCAAAGCAGACAGGAAGCTGATTACTTTCATGTTGACCTATTTTTACCCTTTGGCACCGATTAGTTAAGTAAGAGTTGAACCAGTCAAGGGCAGCGTCCCGCACCCCCATGCATTCCAATTTTCTTAAGAGTATAGCCACCGAGACGGTGTCAAAGGCCTTAGCAAGATCCAAGAAAATACCTAAGCACCTATTACCACCGTCGAGGTGACTTGACACCAAGTTTGAGAGGAGAACAGCCGCATCCTCTGTTGATTTACCAGCTGTGAAACCAAATTGGTGGTTGAAGACCCAATAGTCAAGAACATTTACATAAAAATGTCCCTGATCGAAGATCGAACCCGGGATTTTAAGCTTACTCATAATAGTCAGGTTCTCTTAGCACTCGATTATCCAGTTCTCAAGTTACTTTGACATTTATAATTTTAGTTAGGATAGTATTATTATGTGATATAATGTCGTGTCGAGATAATGGATATTTGTGACCCGAAATAAAGTATTTTTTAAGAACAGTAAAGATTAAGTGAATAAAATACTCAAGGATACCTAGCGTTAAGTTCATAAGTACATTAATGTAAAAGTATAAAATTAACTCAATTATTATTACGCAATTTTTAGAAAAACCTTTATGTCCCCATATCCAGCAAAAAAACTGCCACACTTGAACTGAGCATACAAAACACATAAACAAAACGCTATGGACTCAACTTGTCAGTCTGATAGATATTGCCCGCGGCAGATCAAAGAGGCACGCGGCGTCCCCCGCTGGCGACAACCCTGCGGCGCTAGGGTTGCCACTAATTTATTTTACCCCTCATTTAATATGTTTGTCCGGCTTTAAATGATTTAATGCCATCTTTTTAAAAGACTGCCCGAAAAAAAAATTGTTTTTTTTTATAGTTTTATTTTTATTGGTTAATTCATAAAGTGTTGTCAATTTCTTTGTGAAAAAGTAAAGATGATGGGCTTAAAGATATATCACTACCAATTTACTGTCACCAGAAATGAGGTCAATTGGCAATTTTTGATACCCTGGATTCTGTGTCCATAAATTTTTAATAGTTACTGATTTGTGGTGTGCAATAAAGAATATTTGTATTGTATTGTATGTAATACGTAATGCCGATAAAAATAGTAGGCTAATTAATGTCTTTGAAAATTCTAATAACAAAAAGTTGGACACCTATAAGCAGAAAACATTGGACACCTATATATTTTTTTGTTAATTTGTTAATTAAATAAAAAAATGTACTTAAAGAGCTTTTGCGCGTGGCTCCGCCCGCTGTTTCCTCGGGAACTGTGCATTTTTTCAGAGTAAAAAGTAGCCTTTCACTCTCTGGCCCATAAACTACCTCCTAACTATATATCTACTAAAAATCACGTCGATCCGTCGCTCCGTTTCGACGTGAAAGACGGACAAACATACAAACACACACTTTGGCATTTGTAATATTAGTATGGATAGCTTTAATTGTAAAGCTCCACGGTGCTGTCTAAAATGTGCTAAAAAGTTTAGCACGGTGTGACGTCACGGTTCCCCGCTCCCGAACTCTACGCGCTCCATCTTTGTCATTTCTTCAAAGAAGAAATGTATGTCCTTTTTTTTATGATAATCTTCCTGAAGAACTAAATATAATAATATTTTTACCCAGGAAACCCAATTCACGCAACGCAAACTTAAAAACATTTCCATACATAAAATTAACGACCTCATCAAAAATCATTAAGCAATTTTAATGAAGCAATTTTCGATTATTTTGCTAATTATTAAACTCAGTCGCAGCCCTAATGCGTAGTGGATTCTCTTTATATCTTCACGACACGACATAGTTAATATAATATTTTAATGCTAAAGGGTCGATATTTAACGCCTTAATGCTTGTACGTAGAGCTCGTAAAACCTACAATATTTTGTTTTCGAAATTAGATTATATTCAACCTTTCTCTTAACAGGTTTAATGTTGCCCTGTCAAAACATGACTTTCGTTTTGTTCAACTAAATTATTGTTTAATTGGTCATTTTTTGCACGTGTTACTCTACTAGGTATATTATTTAATAGTGGCATATTTCCTAGTCAATGTTTCATTTTAGTCTTATTTCTTCGTAATGTTTTTTTATTGTACCGTTTTTTGCCCAAATAAACAGTAAACATTATTTTTAATGTACAATATTTTAAGCTGAAGAGCTAAAGAGTTAAGGAGGTGAAAAACTTTGCCATTTTATGGCGTCAGTGGAATGTCCACGTATCGATTTATTCGGTGAATGCAAGTGGCTAGTTGTCGTTCACTGTGGCGTTCTAAGGGGGAGGCCTTTGATCAACAGTGAACGTCTTCTGGCTGATGGAGATCGTTTTATTTATTTAAAACTTATGCGTTAAAAGCACTAGGTCAAAGTTAAGTTATATGCGCATATGGTACAAAATGCCTTAATGACTAAATTGTTCCTATCCGCCAATACAACTAACAAGTAAGCAAGCGCGATCAACGAAATGGACGGACAACTTGATTAAAGCCGCGGGTTTACAGTGGATGCAGGCTGCTTTCAACCGAAGTGTGGACGTCCTAGCTGCTATGACGATGATACAACTACCCATTTAGTACGACATCATAACAATTTAATAGCCAATATTTTGATACAGTAAATAAATGCTTTTTATCTAAAGAAAAAATACTCTGAAAATTCCCGTGTAGTATAAAAGTCTTCCAGGACTTACGACTCTCATCTACACCCTGCGTGTCTCCTTGGCCATAAGCCCGCTTCCTTATTTATATGCCTTTGTCACGGCACCGTCCGACTGTCCCTACGATTTATCGTAACGTAACCACGATCTCGTAACCGACAAAAGCGTAAGCGACAAAATGTGATCGTCTGTAGTTATTTAAAGCAGAAAACGAAGATAAATTTTGTAGATTTTTCATGATATTTTATAAGAAATAATAGATATTTCAAAATCATTCCTGTTTGCGTGGCAAAAACGGCTGACAATTTATCGTATTATACAGGGGAGATTTTAATAAAATAAAACCGGGCAATTTTAATTAGCAGGTTGACGACGAATCCATTTATCTTTTTGCGTTTACTAACTCCCAATCGATGGTTTAATTAATCTTTTTGCTCATTTACTTATCAAACATTTACCTTCATTGCCTCCAGTTAACTATCAGTACCTAGTGATTGATCAATACGTCCCCGTTTATAATACATAGTTAGTGTCAACATAGAGTTAATATAATTTCCAAATTAAATTATTGAATTAATTAATGAAATAAATTTGGAAACTTGTATTAACTCTCTATAACACATAATTTTTATGTGTTAGCATGCAAAAAATAAGCCATGAGTTTATTGAAAAGTCTGAGTTGCCGTTGCCACTAATTCCTTTTTATTGATCCAGTTTCACTAACTTTATACCTATAACGGTCGTAAAAAAATGTCGCTTACGCTCGTTTTTCGGTTACGTTGTAAATATCGTAAGCGCCTTCTGACGTAAAGTGATATACCGACTTTTAATGCAGCGTGCTGTGACATTATTTTTCTACATTGTTTATGGTTGTTACGTTAATTGGATTTTTATTTATAGCGTTATTTGGAGATAATTATTTTGAGTGGTTTTGATTTGTGTGTACCTATGCTTGGTTTCTAAGGACCAATCTATCTTTAGAAGTCCAAAAAAAATTGTGTTGATTTGAGATAATTTCATCACAATTTATTTCTGTTTCTTTTAGTTTTTTGTTGTAAGTAAGTATTATATATTTTTGTCATTCTACTCGAACCTGGTGCGACGTCTGTTATTTATTTAGGTAGGTACTCCAGAATTAAGTACGCTGCGACTAAGATTCAAGTGTCCACATGTACCTATTGGTTTTTGAACAAATCCTCTTCAATATCAAAGTATATTATTCCTCGAACACGAAT
Source organism: Choristoneura rosaceana (assembly GCA_037349165.1). Classification (NCBI taxonomy): domain Eukaryota; kingdom Metazoa; phylum Arthropoda; class Insecta; order Lepidoptera; family Tortricidae; genus Choristoneura; species Choristoneura rosaceana. The sequence goes on from JAZBNJ010000002.1 coordinate 3,639,582, forward strand.
GTCCACCGCAATTGCAATCCCGTGCATTTCCACGTCTCTTTATTAGGCCGGCCGCAGACAAAGAGCGTGTGATTGCTTATTGCTTCTGATTCCAATCACATCGCTACCGCAGATTGGGCGTAATGCGACGGTTACAACTGTGATTGTTTTCTCGTTGAAAAACGATCGATTTGTGAAGATAAGTTGGATATGATAGTAATAAAATAACTATAAGTCATTACTTACCAGAAAAGAAGGCAGTTGAAAGTATACCTACCCAAAAAATACAAACGCGTAACGACTTAAATTGCAGTTTCCGATATTTCACTGCATCTAACAGCGATGTTCCGTAGCAATGTCCAAAGAATACATGTAAATGAAAACATCATATCACAAATATTTTCCTTTCTTTTTAAGCCCCCGACGCTAAAAGAGGGGTGTAATAAGTTTGACCGCTATGTCTGTGTGTGTGTGTGTCTGTCTGTGGCACCGTAGCTCTTAGGTTAACCGATTTGAATGCGGCTTTTTTTATTTAAAATCAGGTTTTTAGCGATAGTTCGTAGACATGTTTCATCAAAATCGGTTTAGCCGTTTTTAGATATTGAACTTTGAACTGATAAAGTTGGGCGTTTTACAATACAATACAATGACTCTTTATTGTACACCAGAAATAGTAAGTGATACAGAAAACAAATACACAGAGAAAAAAATTTTTTGTTGATAAAAATCTCCTGGCTCCTATATTTAAACTAAACCAAACATTTATGAAACAACCAAAACACCACTATCGTAACTTGACAATCTATCACCTCTATCTCACTTAAAAAAGCTGTTAAACTAATTAACCGTTATTAACGAAACCGCTATTAAATTGGATCCACATTCAATTCAATTGTGCTATCTCGATCAATTGTAGGTGTTTGCGTTATCGCGATAGACGCATTGCGTAAGATATAGCGTTTTACCAGTGCTGCGTCACTCATGTATTGAGAGCTCAGATATAGATTACACTAGATAACGCAAATACCTCAATCTGTATGAAAACCAACCGTGTCACTTTTTAGGGTTCTGGAGCCAAAATGGCAAAAACGGAACCCTTATAGTTTCGCCATGTCTGTCTGTCTGTCTGTCTGTCCGTCTGTCTGTCCGTCCGCGGCTTTGCTCAGACACTATCAATGCTAGAAAGCTGTAATTTTGGACGGACATACAAGTAAACTATGCCGACAAAATAGTACAATTAAAAATTCAAAAACAATTTTTTTAGGGTACCTCCCATAGACGTAAAGTGGTGGTGATTTTTTTTTTCTCATCCAACCCTATAGTGTGGGGTATCGTTGGATAGGTATTTTAAAACCATTAGGGGTTTGCTAAAACGATTTTTCGATTCAGTGATTTGTTTGCGAAATATTCAACTTTAAAGTGCAAATTTTCATTAAAATCTAGCGTCCCCCCCCCCCTCTAAAATCTAAACCAGTGAGAGGAAAAATTTTAAAAAATTCAGGATGGTAGTCAGTATACCAAACTTCCAAGGAAAACTATAACGGCTAAGTTTGATTGAGAATTATTAGTAGTTTATGAGTAAATAGTAGCGTAAGGTATAAAATATACCTAAACTTGGAAGATTCCGTATAAAATACGAAATCCTTAGAAAAATATTACTTAATTTTTTCGTAATGGCTACGGAACCCTATTTTGGGCGTGTCCGACACGCTCTTGGCCGGTTTTTATTTATCTAACTGTGACGTCACAAGAGCGAATTAGCGGTGTGAATTCTCCGACGCTGCGCAAAATCGATTCAAATGCGCCGCCCGCCCGCTCAGTGGGGCTCGAATCGGTCACTAGTCATGATTAGTCAGTTAGCGGTCAGTTTTTGTATGGGGCCAACCCCAACGTTTGGTTGGGGTTTGGACACGCGAAGTAGATGCGTTTGCGTAATCTAGTGTAATCTATATCTATGGTTGCGAGGAATGTATTTTTCATGAGCCTATAGAAACACTTCATTTAGGTACCTATTCTCGCACAGCACATCTCTGGTGAACAGCTGAGCGGAGCGAGGCGAGGTAAATTAAGCGTTTCTATTGGTTCATGAAAAGCACATTCCTCGCAACACATCCTCGCACAGCTCAGGTGGAAACGGAGCCTAAGGGTGCCTTTCAACTAGAGATATTACGCTACGTTGCTACACCTAGATGTGCTTGATATCCACCAATGTTCTCTGCCGTTTCGCACATTTTTTTCCCCCAAATGTTTCGTTTCCCAACCATTTTTTTGTATGAGATCAAATCTACTTATCGTTATAATTTTTTTTTTTACTTTCTCGCAGCAAAGCTGCATAGCGCATCTCTGGTGGAAAGGCATCCTAATACCGTCGGCGGTGAAAAGGTGGTTGGTTCCCACTATTATTAATTAGGTACAGTACCCTAACCATCACAGATTCTATAGAACTATATAGTATAGTCAAGGGCAAAAATATGTATACACTTTAGTACCTTGTCACTTTAACCACTGTGACAGTTCATACATGACAGTTCAAATATGACGAAAATAGACAAGATAATAAAGTGTATACATATTTTTGCCCTTGACTGTAGGTCAATTGGAATTAGTTGACCCGTGATATTGATTTATTGTGCACCTAATACTTAAACAGGTCCTAAGTGTCAAAATAAAATGAGATAAAATCCTTCGGGACATTACGTAGGTAGGTATGTAGCATAGGTATGCTACAGCACTTTCTCTTTTTATGGAGCCAGATTTGAAACAATTATTGTTTTATTACAAGCAATAGAGGTAGATATTTTAGGAAAAAAAGTACAGGTAAAATTTAGTAATAAGCGATAATTACATTCCTTTTTGTAAAAAGGTCTTTAACTATTGTCCTGTATCAATGAACTCAAACCAAGGTATACCCATAAACATGGAAACAAGTCATCTACGTACAAAAAGTTGCCATTTTATTCGGCACTCACAAACGTCATTGACGTCGTAAAATATCGGAAGGCAGCATCAAATTCAAAAGGGGATAACTCCAAAAACCCTATTATTACGGCATAAAGCGGGCCCATTGTTACAAAAACACAACTAATGAAGTCCAACCAGAATTTTATTTAGCCCAGTAAAGTTTCACATCGTAAATTTTAGTCAGTCAAAACGAGTGACGTAAAAAAATGTCGCTTGAAAAAATATAATTTGAATTTTACCTACACATAGAGAAGAAGACTTTAAGTCCGAGTAGTAAAGACTACGTAGAATACCAAGATAACTTGGTGGAACTTCAAGGTAAACTGTCATAAGACAAGTTTGGTCAGTTTTCGGCGATTCCATTTTTTTCTAATTTCGTGCTTTCTTTGGCGGCTGTTTATTGGAGCCAAATGACACGACAGGTGACGACGTTTTTTAAGGGGGCGTATTATGCATTTTATTACCAATGTCGTGCGATCACGGAATAGTTCGGCTAATTTGATGCGTTTGAACGCAGATGTTACGATAGAGACGTTTTGTTTATTTTTTGTAAAGGAAATTAAATGCGTTGTTTTTTAAATTAGTTTTGTGTGCAATTTGTGACTTGTTGAAATAGTAAGGGGAGTAGAGTGTATTCTAATTATTATTCCTATGCTTAAATACACTATTTGGTATGTTGTAATTATAACATATTTAAGTCTGAATGCAGTGAAAATCATGAAAATGTAATATTGAAATCGTCTTAAAGTAATATTTTTTAATCATTTTCCTCATTGATCTTATGTAGGTACACATTTATTAGAATCTAACTAGGTTTATTATATATGTAGCCAGTATGTTATGTTCATATAGATACTGATAATTATAAAGCGATAAACGATAATAATATAACTGTAAAAGTTACATTTAAGACTACGCTATTTTTCATATTTCATGTTTCAATGTTCTAGGCACTCCCATTGTAAAAACTCCTAACCGCGATTTGCTCAAAAAACGAACCAAAAAACAAATGACACACGATAACCTGTGTACATTAGGCACGTCAGTCAAATCCGAAAAACAATAGTAACTATGTAATAAATAACTTGTCCCTAAGCGAACACTTGTTAGCTATTAAAACTACATTACAGTACGGTCGGCAAAAACCGCAAGGACTATGAAAATATATTTTTTGCGTGATAAATGGCTAAAACGAATGTTGTGCATGATTAATTGCAGTGATTTGCTGAGACAAAGTCATTGCGGTTGTGAGGACGTGTAATCTGTCATCATCCGTTATTATTATTGGAATCAATGGTTTATTTTATTTTTATATTCTATTTATTAATTACTTACTTAATTTTTCTCGATTATTTTTAAAGTATAAATTAATGAAGAAACGTCAGAATTTAAAAATTAATTAAATTGGTTTGATTAAACGTATTTGCCGACAGTGCTAATAAGCGGAAATAACGGATGTCATAGTTTTGAAAAGTTAAACAAAATCCGTCATCTGTTGAGTAACTTTTTAAATTAAATATGATTAAATGATGATTTTATTTAGTTTTTGTCAGTTAAATATGTTTAGTGTAACAAAGGTATAGTTTAGTCAAGTCTGATTACGTGATTCTAACCCAGGTCAATTTAAAACTTTTTACAACACTGAAAACATTACTTAAAGGAAAATAAGTTACAGGTTAAATGCGATACCTCGAAAAATAACGGTACATAAACATAAATCAGAAGCACGAGCACGACTTACTTGAACTTATTTTTTTATTTGACCAGTCAATCATTCCAAATTCGAAAATCCGACTCAAAGGTAGCGCCAAATTTGAATCGAACGCGGGCAGCTAATCCTTTAGCTCGTTTCACGCTCTGCCTCTATGTGGGTGGCCAGTGACATTACACGCAAAAAAAACAACAGGATTTTCAGCTCTGACAATACAACCCCTGTGGCCCAAACTATGACAACCTCGAAAATGTCACTTTTTCATTGTCATCTAATTGTTCGGTGGCGCTACCGCATTGTGACAAAATGTAATACCACTTGGTCGGAAAAAGTCATTTTTTGTCGAATCCTTGCTTCTTGTCAAGTGACGAAGGACCAGTGTGTTTATAAATAGGTTAAGCAGACGGTATAATGGGCTTAGCCTTTGTGAATTACACGCATCGATTTAAAAAAAACCTACTGTAATCTGTGCGTTTCGTTAATTACTGACTCGCTAAACGCTTCAAATAACGTCCTGTCTATATAATTTATCCGTAACGTGTATAGAAAACAAAACAATACGGCGCGGAAACTGAAAATAAGAGTTTCCTAATAATTTCCTTAAAATTTATTCAACAGTATTCGTAACCCAAAAAAAATTTTTTTCACTTCTCATGCTCATAGATCAGACACACAAACATTACGCTTCGGAGCCACTTTTAGCGCTTTTATGTTTTAAGTTTGACAAAAACGGTACAATTGTGACAGGTTGCTAGCCTCTCGCCCATGGTATACCTTAACCTATATCCTCAGTCGCCTCTTACGACATCCACGGGTAAACCACACGGGTAAATTGATACTTAGGCTGCATTAATTGACTTTGTACAGTTTAGTAAGTAGTGTAGTATAGGTAAACAAAATTTAATGTCAAGTGATTCAGGCGCCAACATCCATAAACACCAGAATTTTATAGAATAACTTAAGTTTTCCTTTAATTCTATCTACTTTTTTATGATTCGTGCTTTTTAACAAGCTTGAAGAAAGCTTCCACTACCCTCCCACCCCACCCCCAAGAAGTAGAAAACAGAAATGCATGAAAAATATTAATTTATATAAGAAGATTTATTAACTAATCACCTTATTTAAAGATCTCGGATAAAAAATTAAAACTTAAAAATTGGAACTAAGCTGTGTCTGAGCTGAAGCTTATAAGAGTCGTTATAGTGCAGAAAAATCATTTAGTACTAGGGTTTACCCATAATAGCCGGATAAACAAACCCGTTCGAGAAATCTAAGCCCGTCTAATTACTCCATACGTACAACAGACAGCCATTAAGCAGACATCGCAAATTTCACATTTGCGCAACGTAACAAAATTCACAGCACTGCCTCTGTTTGTTCTCATCCGGCTAAGTCCCTAAAAACCGATCGTGGTGACACCCCCACCCTCTGTCTCCCTCGCACTCGCCTCAAAAGCGACACAACGTGACATACACGCTTTTGCCACGAGACGGCCGAAGCGCCGGCCGGCCGCGCGCAATACTCGGCCCTACTCTATTTAGTTTTAAAGCTAGCACCGACGCGCGCGACACATTAGAGGACATTTGAATTTTACACTCAAAACATCTTAACTCGCAACAGTTTTAAAGCAAACTGAACTCAATTGTCTTGTATTAGAATTGAAATTCATTCGACTTAAAAAAAGGTAATGTAAAGACACAGTTTTCAAATGTCACGTACTAGTCGTCTCTTTTCTCCGGAGTCCTGTCGCATCTGCTCCTTTGGCATCCTTCAGCGTGCGTGTCCCGCGATCTTGCGTCCCGCTCTACGGTCGACGAGGCCCAGTGTCCGGTCGCCCTGGCTGACAGGCGGTCGTGTGCGATATATATCGAGTGCGATATATTATATCGTGAGATATCGAGGTACATGTAAGGATTCGTTGTGATGAACGGTGAAGTGACGCTTAGTGCAATTAATGTTTGTTTGTGATTGTAAGAAGCATTCATGATTCAGGTTAGTTGTTTTAATTATCTTAATAAAGATATTTTTTTTCAGGATTAAGTATAGGCATATTATAAACATTTTTATACTGCAATCAACAGTGTTGAAAATCAATGACGATGTAACTTAGTTCAAGAGCAACGTGCACTTTTTAATGAGACATAATACAAAGTAATGTTTTTATTAGAACAATAAGTAATTAATGACAACTCTTGCGGCGTATCACCGGATTGAGCAACCAATCAGCGGTTATTATTTCGTTAAAACGTGTAGGTGTCAGCCTCAATTGAAATATAATTTTATTAATCGACGATATTATGTAATTAATTGTTACATTATTCAATTAGAGATGCGAGGACTCGATGCTGCAATTATTAATTTTAATAACCGTTATTGTTTGTTTTCTCCTCTTAGTACCTATAATTATTTAAGAAACCTTTTTTTCCCTTAATTTTAGGATAAAAGAGAGAATTAAAATTATAGAGTCAAAATTTATAAACTCTACTTACTGCAGTTTCCCAAAAAGGGGAAGTTGTTTGACATTCCTGTTTGTTAAAAATATTTAAAAAAAAATCGTAACTACCTGATTATAGATTGGTCAGTACGCTCTGAATTTTAATTTTATGCTAATTAATTGGGTTTTAAAAGAAACTCAGTATCAGAATCCGTCGGGTACGTAGTACCTACCTAACGCAGGCCTTTATCTAACTAATTCCTAATCTAATTTTCTAAAAGGCTAGAATTCGCTTAATTAATAGTATTAACACCAACTCATACAGATGTATTGTCTCTACAAAACAAATCAGATCTAAAATAAATAAAAACGTACGTGTTTTGAGAAGATGCTTACACCTAAAAGAACTAATTATGACTTACCTAGTATTATTTAATACAATACAATACAAATACTCTTTATTCTACACCTGAAATAGTAAGCGATACAGAAAACAGATACAGAGAAAATTACAACGTAAGTAATAGGCGGCCTTATCGCTTAAGAGCGATCTGTTCCAGGCAACCTTTTTACAGAAAGAAGGAAGGACTAGTAATAGTTTAATTTATTGAATCAGACATTACTTTGCGCAGGTCCATAATATCAATGAAGTAAAAGAATTTATTTGCTCACCCGCGACCTTTACGAGTAGGTATGATAGATAAGCTTAAATGCAAGGTATTTCCTCCACCTCACACACACAAACCCATCTATGACCACCACCACACTACACTGACGTGTTTCGAACTCAACCAGAGCTCATCTTCAGAGCAACACAACCGTACACCATGCTACCAGATGTTAGACTCAAAACACCAGGTAACCTGGTGTTAACATCTGGTGGCATCTGGTGTACGGTTGTGTTGGTCTGAAGATGAGCTCTGGATGAGTTGTAAACGCGTCAGTGTAGTGTGGTGGTGGTGATAGACGGGTTTGTATGATTTGTGTGTGTTCTTACACTGTAGGTGGAGGAACTGCATGAACTCGCATGTCTTGCATAAACTTAGCTATCATAAGGTCGCGAATGAGCAAAGAAATTCTTTTAGTTCATTAGTATTATTTAACATTCTATATTATTTCCACTTATTAGTCTAACGGACACGGGTCAAAATTCAGCTAGCTTGTTCAATTATAAAAGTCAGATATAGATCAGCACAAAAGATCATGTTTTAACCCCCGACGCAAATAGAGGTGTGTTATTTATAAGTTTGACCGCTATGTGTGTCTGTATGAGGCACCGTAGCTCTTAAACGGGGATTTGAATGCAGTTCTTTTTTTAAAGCAGATTTTCTAGCGATGGTACTTCGATGTTTTGTTATCAAAATCGGTTCAACTGTTTTTGAGATAATGAACTTTGAAGTAACAATGTTGGAGATTTCACTAGGTTTTGTTAACGGCGTTAAATATCGTCTTTGTCCTACAAGCGTGAAAAAATCAAAAGCATCAACTAGGTTTTAAGAGCTTTTATACTTGCTGAGCTAGCAACGTTACATTTTTGTTAGTTTTTCTCGATTATTCCGTAAAAATTGAATGAAAATTAAAAATGTGGTCTGATATAACTGTTCTTAATATATAAGATAATGTGTCTACTGCAATAATTATTCGTGATAGACTTTTATATTCTTTAAAAACGAAAAAATATTTATTAACAGGTTTTTATAGAAAATAATAGTCTCTTACGAATAATTATTGCAGTAGACACATTAACTTATATGTAAAGAACAGTTCTAACTAAATGTTTATGGAATAATCGAGAAAAACTCACATAAATGCAACGTTGCCAGCTCAGCAGGTTTAAATGCTCTTAATGTAAAGTAGTTTTTTTAGTGCTAGGTGGAACGCTCTAATAAGAGCATTGACATCTATACCTTACGGTACACGGATGTCGATAAATAAGAGCATGCCACCTTGACCCTCTCCCCAAACAATGTATCAAAATATTGCAAATATCAATGGCAAGCGGTGAAAACTTAACATTTCGTTCGTTTAGCTGGCCAGTGCCAAAAATTTGGAGCTTGGTGATCTTTGGTGATTGTAATGAATGGTATAGCGATACACGATACACCTGACAAACTGAGCTTAACTTTCTGTGGTACAACGGAACTTTTTCGAGTCATTTGTCGCACCTTTAGAACGAAACCGACATAATTCAAAATATTCACATTATTAAAATTAACTTTGTATACAAAGAAACATGATTGAGTTTTAAAATGAGAACATTTTGAATTGTGTCGGTTTCGTTCTATTTAAATGTGCGTTGTGTTGTATGATTAACTACGGATTAATGTTGATCAACTTTTTAAAGTCTATAAAAAAACACACACACACACAATTGAGTCACGCATATCTAATAATTTTAAATACTGATTTAGTATTATCTGCTTTTCTCAACTAATTTAACAATCATTTTGTCTCAAGTACCTTGCCTACAAGTTTTTCATTTTTCAATTTTTTTTTGCATCTCTACTATCAGAAAGAAAGGAAGAAATCATTTATTCGTGACAACCTTCGAAATAATAAAAAGAAATAAAAATTATGCATGTCACGAAATGGCGCTGTTCATCCTTTGAGACAATCACATTATAAAAAGTCTAAAGATACTTAGCAATAGTACATTTCGGTTATAACTAAGCACTCTACAACAAACTTATTGAAAGCCTGAAAACCTATATTTACAAATATCGACCCAGATCGCTAATTCTGGGCAGGGTGCCCATAAGCAGGGCTACTACGAAATTCGAAGTTCGTGTCGTGCGGTCCCTCTCGCTCTCGTATTAAATTATAGTATAAGTGTCAGAGGGACGGCACGACACAAACTTCGAGTTTCGAGTTTCGTAGTAGCCCTGAAGGCTAGCTGCATTTTCTCGTTGTATTACAATGCCAGCACGTTGACCGAGGAAAGAGCCAATAATAAACATAACAAACTCTACATTAGTATGACGGGATCTATATACATACCAATATACCTTGAGCCCTGTCACAGTTGCTTATATTTGGTGGGTTTGGTTAAAAAAATATGAAACAAAACCTATAATCTGTGTAACAGCTCTGTAAATTGATTGCATCATAAAAAAATATTACATTTTAAATAAATAATTTATTTCTAACTTTCAACTAAAATCTAAAGAAAGAACTACATATCTTCTTTTCCATTTCAAGACATTTCGCCATGCGCCGAGATCAAAATAAATTACAGCGTTGACTCAAAAACGCGACGCCCGCGGCGCTGCGGTCGGCAGGCTTCGGAACTAATGCTGTCACGCTCGCGGCGCGGGCGCATCTCAACTCACCGAGATTTACGTTGGGAATTAAACAGGATTTCCTTTGACTTCAAGAAACGTAATTCGAATGTGGCTTGTAGCTATCTATGTCTGCAGTATCATGTCTGCATTTCACGGCTGGTTTTTATCTTTGGATACTTACTTTAAAGCAGAAGACTGGAGTAGTTTTAAATAGACGGTTACTGAACCAAACTAAAGTCTTTATCTGCGCTGCTACCATCAAACAGGTGTGACAGAGGTTAATCGCTTAAAATATTTTATGGTTAATTTGTCACCATACATTTTCTAATTGGATGGTGAGCTCCCGATATTACGACTCGAGTGCAAGCATTATTATAACAGCTAAAGATATTATGAGTCAAAGTTCTTTTGTGATCATGAATCTCTTGAAACTCTACTTGGACACTCTTAAGATACGCATTCAAAAGATACAACTTATTAAAAATATATTTTCATGTAAGGTAAATGTCACAGCACATAACTTTTTAATGCCCAATATGTTAACTACTGGGACAGTGACCAGAAATCGCACGGAGGAGTCTACTTAATCTTCTTTCCATTGACGGAGCAGTGGGATGCAATACAATCTGAATAAAAATGTAAAATAAAGAATTTTCCTTACTTTTAAATAGATATACGGAAACCCTCAGTGTGCGAAACCTACTTGATTTAGCCAGTGTTTTAGTAATAAAATACAAAGAAAAGAATAACTAAAATTCACCAGTTTAAAAAGCTGTTTCTCAATCAGAGTAGGTACCTATTTTCATAAGGAAAGACAAAGCTGAACTTCTAATCAAAAGTACCGAAAATACCGAATTGAACCAACAAGGATTACACTTAATACAGTCTCGTTCCTGCTTCTTTTCAATAATTTAATATCCAGCCGTCATCATGCCTAAACACCTTTTATTTTTATCCACCATCTTTCACACAATCCATCAATCCTTTGATCTCCGCGGTAGGTGTACCTATACCGTATTTTTGTAAAACAAATCACAGTCAATCAATTTATTATAAGCAGATCTGTTCCTCGTTTATACTTTGGATCTGGTTCGGCTCAGACGAGAACAAATAAATGGGGCTTAATCAACCTGGAGTAATCCACTAACAAATAGACGTGTGGCAACTGTTGCTAAGGCAAGATTATACGTAGAATTTGGATGAATAAATACTATATGTTCTTATTTAATTAAATTTAAAAGAAGTAGGTACATGTGACATGACTTTGAGAATTAACACGATTTGTGTGTTAAAACGACCGACCGACGACGACCGGAGGCCTTATTGCCTAACGTTTCTGACACTCGCGATCGCAATCAAATGACATATTTCGCATACAAAAGCTGTCATTTTATTGCGATCGCGAGTGTCAGAAACGTTAGGCAATAAGGCCTCAGGTTAAGATAGCGGGATCGCGGTGGATGCGAAAAGCACAAGACAGGTCTGAGTGGAGAGCCTTGGGGGAGGCCTATGTCCACCAGTGGACGACAGTGGACGTCTTTCGGGTGACATGATGATGATGATGGTGTGTTTAAAACAGAGTCTGAATTTCTTACAAACCTATAATGAACGGAGTATAGACACTTTTATCCCCCGTCGTACCTATTATACCATTCAACTGATTTTCCTGTACCTAATGATTGTTAAATTAAATAGTTGAGAAAAGCAGATAATACCGCTGAAAGTTTAAAACTATGCATAACTCAATTTTAGTAGAGTTCTAAAAGTTAAATCACCTCTACAACACAACAAACTTGAACAAGTTTCGTAGTACCACAAAAATTTGCTAATAACCGTAGCATATAAATGAACGATTTTGATAAAATTATCCCAAGTAATGAAGGATTTTATTTTATTGTACTTTAGCCACAGCTGATATCTTCTCAATCTCAATGTTGATACGTTTTAAACACGATATCAATCTACAAGGATGAACTAAGATTAAGAAAAACCCTGACACGAATCACTTATTCTTTGTTACTCATCAGTTAATGTTCAATCTAATAGCAATAAATTACATTGTTTCAAACTGAAGCATCATCAGATTTTGTTGAGGAATCTATCGTTGGGTTGGTAAGGATTTCTGTGTCATTTGTTATACCATGCTTCTTCTGCGATTCTTTTTTTATTTAACAAGTGTTGTACAACTTTCTAATCAAAAATAAGTCTAACATTTTGATTAGCCAGTTGTACAACATACTCCCCCGTAATCAAACAAGATTATAAACATAAACCTATTCCTTTTATACAATTCTGATGCTTGATACGAGCCAATGGCTGAATTTTCGAGATAATTTACAAAATGAAGGAATTCAACACCAAACAACAACAAGCTAACAGGCTAGCTTGTAACAAAACTTCTTTATAGTAAATTTACAAGTACCTAGCTCGGGAACTAACTTTAGTAATTATAAAAAAGACAGATGCCTTGAAAACATATCAAAGACACTTCCAATATTTCCAATCCTTTCATAATCGGCAATCTTCGATTGTTTAGTTGGAACTTTATAATTGTCTACCTACTTGTAAGTGCCGTGTCACTTTCTTTACTTAAAGTACGTCTATTAAATGATAGTTTTCTATGAACTGTTAATGTATTAAGTGTATGTTTGTGTTTTACGACGGTAATATTCAGAAGTAAAAGATTCAAAAAAAAATATCTATGAAAAATTCTGACTTTTGAAAATTTTGTCTCGGTGTTTCCACTGCAAAATATAAAATGAATCACATCATTATTGCATTACCATGCGAATTAAAAGATATTCCTTCCCGCACTAGCATACAGAGACTGACAATGTGTTACAGTTAGGCACATAATTATTATATGGCAATCAATCCATACACAAGTATAATCAACGCGTTACTTAATTTTGCCTCTTCAGTTTTAACCAAACTACAGCCCCGTCCCTAAGGTTATGCTAATGCCATAATATTCCCGGGCTATTACTGGATTATTGAAATAAATCGCAAGTCATCAGCAAAATGCATAGTTTCTGCTTCAGCCATTAGGGAGATTGGGCCCCGCTCGTGCTTTACCGCCATAGTATATATAATTTTAAAATACTTGCGAACGGTATTTTTGTTTACTTTGCGAAACCGTTTTCAGTAGGGGTAAAATATGCTTGGTTTTTTTAACCCTTAATCAGGTGGAGGCGATTTAGCGACCATTTGCATTGAGTTAGAAAGTGAACCTTATTAATTACACAACACGTCACAAAATTCCATTGTAATTATTGAAAATACGACTAGCTTTAAAAATATTCCTTGTCAGGTATATATTCGATAACTGCTTTTGATTCTGTGGTAGTATGATCCAATAAATGGGCCTTATTAAGGGTTAATATCTTAAAAATAAATCTATCCATGTGTCAAAATTTTATTTTAAGCGAGTCTAAATAAAAAAAGGGATCTTGATTCAGAATAATATGTCTTTACCCTAACCTTTAACCTGCATTTTTTGTCTTTAACCTGCGCTGTAGATGTGGTCTTTCAAAATTATGTTTTTTCTTTATTAACGTGTTTGTATTATTTGCCTTTTGTTTGTTAACTTAGAATCCAGTCGTATTAGGAATATTACATTTGGTGTCGTTTACATTTGAAATTAGTATGCCAGCTAGACTCTAGCTGCTAGATGCTACGGTGGAACAAACATAAAAAGAAAACTTACATAAACTGCTAAAATCAACGCCTTTAACCTTTCTTTTGGCTTTGCCGTATTCAGGTAAAAAAAATACCAGCCCTAAGACAGAATAAATGTCTTGAAACAGTTTTTTTTTGTTTGTTTAAATTATGAATACACGCTTTTTTCGCTGTCGGCCCTGTTTTATCGTAATGTTTTTAAGTCTACATGTACCTGACAAAGTTCAGATCCGTCCGACTACAGAAAGAAGGTTAAGTAAATTGAATTCCAAAACTTACCTTGTTAGTACCTACATTGGTGCCAAAAAAGCCTAGAATTGTTAATGTTATTTTTAGGAAGCATTTTTAATTCGATGAAGAGAATAAATATAAATAACAAGAACAATAATACAAGTAACAAATAACTACAATACCTATTACAAAATTTTTGTTCGAATCTTTCAGCAACTCTTTTCATTGTAACTCACTCAACATAACTAAGTATGTTTAAACACAGCCAACCTTATGGATTCCCTGCCCAATAGTAACGATCTGGGTGATATTTAATGGATTATTAGTCTTTAGGCATTAAGTAAGTAGGTAGTTTTTTTTCTCATCAAAAACAATTTGTCACTTACATGAGAAACTTAATTTCTGAGGTAGTATTTTTTAGTTTACAATATAGTAGAGAGTAGAGAAAACAAGTAAGTTATACATAGGTACAGTTAAAGTTTTCCGTGATAATATGTGACGTACCTATACAAGAATACAATTGGATCTTTACTTGTGTAATAACGTATTTGTTAATTTTTATAGGATTGTGTTAATAAATGATAGCTTTATTTATCCCTTTATTTATTTAAAGAAGTTCATGTAAAGTTGTATCATTTTGTATTAAAAATGGTGACCTTTCGACTAGATAACTCATTATTTTGATTATCCCTCAAAATTAACATTTACAACTACAATAAACGGTTTGAAAACTCCAAAGTTGAACAACTAAATTATTAATTCAATAAAATTACTAAGTTACCGCCATTCAATGGAGGTCAAGGTCACGACTATAATTAGGTTGTTTATACTTAAACAAAGGTTAAATTTACGGTTTTGAATAAATCAGGATGTATATCTTATTTGAAAAAACAAGTACTTACTTAAAGCAAGTATTTTAAAATGTAACATTATGCAGCTTTTAATTGGGATTGGCTGATGGACACAGGTTTTTAGGGTTCCGTAGTTGACTAAGCACCCTTACAATTTCGCCATGTCTGTCCGTCTGTTTGTCTGTCTGTACGCGGCTAAGCTCAGAAATCGTTGGTACTATAAAGCTGTGATTTGGCACGAAATATATCAGTCACGCCGACAAAGTGGTAGAAAAATAAATATCGGTGTAGGTGTACCTCCCACAGACGTAACGTGGGGGTGATTTTTTCTCGGATTTTTCTAATGTGTGGCGCGTCGTTGGACAGGCTATTTAAAACAATTTCAATAATTCGTTTGCGAAATATTTAACTTAAAGTGCAAATTTTCATTAAAATCGAGCCTCCCCCCTCTAAAAACTAAACTGTTGGGTAGAAAAATTTAAAAATTCAGGACGTTATAATATAAGTCGAGTTTCTCATATTAAACAATCTTATAATTTTTAAGCAGTGACGTAATTGTAGTTAAATCTTAATTTCCTTCAGAAACTGATATTTAATATTATGTATGTTTATTACGTAGTTTACAGTCCTTTATTTCTTAAGCAAGTAGCTGGTACCCATAAATTCAGGCTTTTTTTTATTTTGAAATTTTAATAATCTCAGCCAAGCGCCAACCAAACGCCGTTCCTTACTCCTAACGCCATCTTCTGAGCTCTCTATGAACTAATCTGCTATTAGATTTTAATACAGTTTTATTCCGGTTGTACACGTAGATTACTTTATATCATCAATAAATTATAACAAAAAATTTACACAATCATAAAATTTATGATGAAAAACAAACTATCTAAGTACTAGTTAATTTATTCATAATCGAGCTAGGTACTAATTCTTCCACGCCGATTTGTATTTTGTTATAAAAAATTTCGTATTGCAAATCAATCATTTCAGTCGAAAAATATATCGATTTTGAGGTACCATCAGCTAAATAAGTGGTCTATCAATTTTTAAACAAGTTCCTATCAAATAAATATGTCGCTAAAGTCGAATTTTCAAGTTGACAGACACGTCTATTGGCATTATTGTTTTATGACATGCAAATGATTATCAACTTTAGGGTGGTAGACCACATATTTGGCTGATGATTATATATGACCTTTTTTAAAAAAGAGTGTAAATTTTCTAACGTTCTGGCTTGTTTTTGGAGCAACTTTATATTTTTACGTTACTGTAAAAGTCTCTAAGAAGCTTTTTTTTAAGCTGACTACGGTTTTACCTTTTTTGGCATAATCTCGTATCGCATACTATTACTTAGCATAATTATCATATGACTGAAAGTCGCTTGGCCTAACATCTTGTGTAGTGTGAGTAAAGGTAGTACAAAGTGTGGTTTTGATCGAGACAATCTTCTTATTGGTTGCGATTGCGAGTCGGGATACCAGGACAGCAGGAACACTAGGATATGACTGTTCCGTACTGGGTAGTATTGACCCTACTTTATAGGCGTGAATCTAAATAAAATAACCTGTCAAATTCAACAAGCAATTAATCAGTTCCAATAACACGGGCTGTTACTAAAAATAGATAGAAGACTGCCTTCCGCGTACGTATAACGTTCACAGTTCCAAATCGAAATAGCAATAAGAAAAACGAACTAATCAATCATCAAAACAATCAATCACGTCCAACGACCCGCCTTCGTATCACACGCATAAATTATACGAGGTAAAATTATAAAATTATAATCGCCGGGCAAAATTATAATTGGCCGGCAAAATTATTAGGTGCAAAGTTATATTATTGCGGCGCGCCGCGGGCGTACACTGGCACACGTATCAGATGCGCTTGACAGGGTAAGTGATGAGTGGAGTGATAGAAACCTGCGTTGCGGGGTGTACGCTGAATAAAATTATAGGCTTGTTTTGGTTAGATTTTACGTGCATAGATGTGACGAGAGTGTTTTGTCCATATTTTTATACTTCAGGTTTACTGGCAGGAATAAGAATAAGATCAAAACAAAAAACGCCGTGTATTGTAACAGTGGCTAAGCAACAGAGACATGCTTGTTTATATTTTATGTAAAATGGTTTATTTCGTTTTCATTGATGGACGTCCTACGTTACGCTTGCCGATCTGCGGCCTCCATTCGAGAACTTTTTCGCCCCAACGGCCTGTTCTCCGTTTTATACGGCTTGCCCATTGCCACTTCAATGAGGTAATTCCTTTGATGAATTATACCTGTAGATTAACAATCGCGCGCCCAAATGTGTCCGAGCCAAATGAGCGCCACTTTGGTAAAAGTGGTCTTCTTTTTTCTCAGTACGCTGTGCAGTTAGCTGTCAAGTGTCAAGCGTTGTTGAGTTTTGGCGCTAGCGAAATTCGCCCGTAATAGAGTAAAGACTAGGTTCAAATTTCGTCTCGTATTATTTTAATTATTTTGTGTGAGATGATTTTATTTGTCACGCAAACAAATAAATAGTTCTGACATTATTTCAATGGGATTTTGTTCGGCAATGTGCGTCCTGGTTTAAATGTCATTGGTTAATTCGCTTGGCTAAGCCTACCAACCTTAAAAGTCTTAAAACCTACCAACCTCAAAATGTTTCCTTAACAATAATTTTAAAATGAAAGCATTTGCTCTCCGTGTGGCTTTCTACCAAAATTCACGCGAAATCCATAATTGAATTGCAAAAAAGTAAAAAGGTCGAAGGATATTTTACAACCTAGCTTTAACCGATGAAAGTAAAAATGTGGTTTCTAAACAATGCGTGCCGATTCTGTTTGATCTTCATTGAAATGCCGCCGGTAGTTACAATTGCTTATCAGCTGTGTATGCACCCCCATTGTTGACCTTTTTAGTGTTAATGTAGGTACCTAACATCTTTGGATTTCAATCCTGTGTTTTTTGCGTGTCAAACGACTAGTATTAGGCGACTTGAAAAGCCTTTAAAGTATTGTTTTGTCTCAAGTTTTGTTCATGTCAAAAAAGTCTTTAGAATTCATAATAATTGTATTTGTTAGTTTAAATACACGAGAAATGGGAATAGATCGCAGGTGGTCTGGTTTGTTATTATTTTTATTACTTTGCTGCTGGCCATAGTAAAGTTGAACGAAGTTTGGAAGTTATTACAAATTATTTTGGTAGGTACCGTTCAACTCTGGTCTCATTTTGATGACACTAGTTACTTTACAAAAGTTTAAAGCCGCGGTTTCACAGTGGATCTAACCGAACCGCATCTAACCGAAGCAACTGGAGGTGCCAATCTTAAAATCCGCCAAATCACGAAATTCCTAGCCATATCGCGAAATGCCGCCATTTCATGAATTGGTTAAGGGACATCCGCCAATCGTTCAAAACTCAACGTTTAACGATTTGCCTTGTGACATTTAGGCATATCATGAAACGTCGCCATTTCATGATTTGGCCAGTTTAGAGGATCATAAAATTCCTAAAGGAATTTTTAGAGCTTTTTATAGAGCTAGGAATATCGACGAATGGCACATTAGGCACATCGTGACATGCCTCGCCAACTTTTAGGCATATTTATTTATTTCTTATTTATTTTATTTAACTGGATGGCAAACGAGCACAGGGTCTCCTGATGGTAAGAGATCACCACCGCCCATAAACATCTGCAACACCAGGGGTATTGCAACCTAGAGGCCTAAGATGGGATACCTCAGGTGCCAGTAACAGTATATCATGAAATGGCGCCGTTTCATAAAACAAACAATAGGTATAAATAAAAGATTTCTGTCGACATCCCCAGTAGGTTTTTTGGATCAATCTTTTCCTTTAAATTTGGCAGAAACACCTACACCTGCCTTGTCATAACCAGGAAATTAAATTTAAATTGTAATTAAGTTACAATTCATTTAAAAATACCTACATGTGGTAGAACTTGAGTAGTTTTTTATGTAACATTATTATCTCAATAAACATTTATTATTATTATAAAAAAAAAAGTTAAAAATGTGTAACTGTTTAAAAAACATTCACTTGAACAAAGCTGCGTGTCAGCTGCAGAGTAAAAATAATGAGTAATTTACATTTTACAGTTTGCTATTTATATAGCTAATAAATCTTTACAATTGTGTCAATATTGTCTCTCTGACATTGTAAAAGATTATAAGTAAGAAGCTTAATATTAACGAAATAGAAAAACATTTGAATATTTTGCTAAACACTTGTGCCATTTAAAAAAGAATAGACGGATGCCAAAATACAGACAGGTAAAAAATCAAAAGCAGCCGACTAGTGTTACGCACAGACCATCTGCACGGTGGTGTACCTTTAGAAAACAATGGATCCGCCTTCCTTTCAGTAGTTGACGATGCAGTGTAATACAATTAGGTATTTATAATCCTTTTATAGCGCTAACAGTTTTCTGCAACACTCAGGCCATGAGACAATGGGATAACAGAACGGCTAAACAGACCCTTCAAAGGGTATGGTACCTGGATCAGGTAGTTTGCACCCCCTCCCAGACTGAGACTGTCACTTGTCTTCAGGCTTAGGACAAGGAAGAGGACGTGTCAAAGGATCAGTCGTAGTTCTAGTCTTGACCGGAAAGGTCGCATAAGTTAAGTGACCCGTGCAAAAGTGAACTGTGATTTGGATAGATGGTGTAGGATGAGCAAGGAGTCTGATAATTTGAAAAATTTGACGCTTTTTGTAAAGCGGTGGTGGCAAGATGACGGTGGTGAAGGTGGAAGTGGAACCAGCGAGGTTTGTTCCTAACGTTTTATAGTTCATATTAAATATCACATTATTTTTTATTAAAAAAATATGTGATAATTCGTGCGAATTAGATTTTTTTACCCTTTTTAATGGTGTATTTTTATTTTGTTTAATTTTCCAGAATTAGAGTTTCTTTTTCATTTAGGCTTTTATGATTAAATACACAGTAATCAAAGCGTTTATTTTTCCATAGAGCAATACGTACTGCGTAGTACGTTACGTACGTACTTAGTTAATAATGCGATATAAGTATAGACTTATTGGTTAGAGGCCATCAAAACTCAGATTCTCTATCATATCATAATGTAGAGTAAATTTAAGCTTTTTTTTAATTTCTAAGACCAACTAATTATTACACTAGTAACTTAAATAATACATCGTTTTTTAGATAAAATACGGTCTTTTACCTAAAAAAATATCAAATCTTTCTGCACAGCCAGGTTTTGCCCCGAAAAAAACTTCAAACTTCAATTCCCGCATGAAATCTCCGATCGATTGAACTTATCCAATTATTATTTAATACCCATAACGCGCTGTAAGCTGAGATTAAGAGCGATACTGTGTCCTCAGTGTATCATTACAGTGCGTCCAGGCTAAGCCACCCGGTAATTTTATATGGCATCTAAATTGTATCACACGCTAGATTATTATGGTGACGGTATTAAAGTTGAGAAATTTTTATGTAGTGATAAGGTACTTAAAAAGTCCCTATAAACATGTAGGTAATATTGTTTGTCGTAACTTGATCACTCTATAGTGATCGCGCTTACACTTTTTGTGCCTCTGAAACAGAAAAAGCTAACTTAACCTGCATAAGCATGATTATTTGAAACTAACTTTTGCCCGCGTCTTCGCCCACGTAAAATTCAATTATTGGGCGTTGTTCTCTCAGGTACTGTGCATTTTTCCAGGATAAAAGTAGCCTCTGTCACTCTCTGGTCCATGAATTTGTTAAACTGGTCCATAGACTTTATGCCAAAAATCACGTCGCTCCATTTCAACGTGAAAGACGGAAAAACAAAAGCACACACGCTTTCGCATTTATAATATTAGTATGGACTAGCTTTTGCCCGCGACTTTGTCCGCGTAAAATTCGTCGCTATCCTGCGGGAATTCATCTCTCTCCAAGAATCTCTGAGTGGATGTTATGCCTTAATTGATAAAGAGTGACCATCCGATTGGTAGTTTTGGCAATTTCATTTAATTAAGATTAATGAATTAAAGTGTCGTTGTTTGCTTACACTTACTAGCACAATGAATTTTCCTTAGAATGCTGCGTCAGAAAGAATATTTTTTCTCACTATTTAGAAGTTCGATTTAGCGTACCATCAGTCAAATATGTGGTCTACCACCCTAAAGTTGATAATAGTTTTGCATTTCATAAAACAATAATGCCAATTGACATGTCTATCAACTTGAAAGTTTGACTTTAGCGTCATATACATTTGATAGGAACTTGTTTAAAAATTGATAGACCACTTATTTGGCTGATAATTCAAAAAACATATAAGAATGTCACAAAAAACTACCACCGATTCAGAAAAGCCTCTGTTGCGAATAATCCAGCAAGAAACTCTGGCAATCTTCGTTTATCCAAAAATCTTAGGTATTTTGTATTTATGAACCGAAAAGTAATCGAGAAAACATCAACATTCTAAGCTAATATTGTTCGGAGGAAAAATTCGTCCGCTTTCTATCCACAGTGAATCATACGGTGTTGTTAATTAAATTAGACTCACACAAAACGACCACCCACGCCGCAATGATGCGCCATTGAAAGAATGACAAATATTGATACTATTCGTCTGTACGTTCGTCTGTATTAGGATTAATGTCCGGAACAATTAGCGGATTTGAGACATACCCGTAACTTTATTCGGCATCAAAAAGTACACTGACTTGTAAAGTCAAAGTCAAAATATCTTTATTCAATTTAGGCAGCTTCTTCGCACAACGTATAAGCTTTGCTATATAGCGAGGAAAGCTGTCAGCATCTTTGGATCCATGCCGCGGGAAGTTCCTTTTACATTTTTTTTCTAGTTATTTATACATAATATTTATACGTATTATTTGACGACCAGATGGCCGTGTGGTTAGAGAACCTTACTACGAAGATTGAGGTCCCGGGTCCGAATCCCGGCAGGGGCAGATATTTGTATGAATAATACGAATGTTTGGTCTCGGGTCTTGGACGTTTAATATGTATTTAAGTATGTATTTATCCATATAAGTATGTTTATCCGTTGCCTAGTATCCATAGTACCAGCTTTGCTTAGTTTGGGACTAGGTCAATTGGTGTCAAGTGTCCCATGATATTTATTTATTTTATTTATAGTTTAGTCATTAGTTACCTTTATTTTACTTTTATTAATAATTTTAAGATATTATTTAATGTCAATAATGAAGTTTGTATGTATTTTATGGATATTACAATTTTAAGTGTAAGTATCTACCCAAAAAAAGAATTAACGATGCACAGACATACAGACTGATTTACCCACTTTAATATGTAAAAAAATATTTTTACGTCTTCTCCAGGGTGGTATGAATTCGTGCAAAATAGCTCTTAGCACTAGCGGTCTCTAAGGACGGACAGGCGGACGAACAGACATGACAAAACTAAGATTCCTTGTAGGAATCAGTGGTAGAACAATTTTACTGACATTCATACGTGCTTGTTTACATGTAGCTTAAATTAAATACTTCGTATATATTTTGACTATTAATTTGACTTTAGAAAAAATATTTTGAGTATCAAAAAATATACCAAACGTCTAATAGTCACGATGTCATTGCGTCTGGTAATTATAATGTAGTGTTTTACTTGACATGATCTTTGATATCTCATGTACCTATTTCAATTTACTTCGTAGTTTATAGTTTTAATAACAACCAATAACAATACATAATTCAACACAATTTAACGACGTGTTGCTTAACTGCCGACTGAACTAAGTACATAACTAACATAACCATACCTAGTAGAAGATACCTGCGTAATTGTAATATTCTTAGGCAAGTGCATCATTATGTCATGAACAACATTCATAATATATTAATCCATACTAATATTATAAATGCGAAAGTGTGTTTGTACCTATGTTACAATATTCTTATGAGACTATGGTAGTAAGCAGATACGATATAATATTATTTATTACATTAAATCGAATTTCATTAATTTCCATGACATTCACGTACACTGCCTAATTAAAAATAATTATCTCTGTTTCATTTCAAATCTAGTTTATTCTGTGATCATAAGATCATAATCATATAAGTTACACGTGAAATTAAAATATCCTAAAAATAACTTAACTTACCTACTTAACTAAACTTACCTACATAAAATAAAAAACTTGCATAAAATAAAAATAGATCCTAAATTAAGTAATTCAGTTCATTCATTCATCATTCATTCATACATGTTGAAAATGTCACAAAACGATATGTAACTTAGTTTTGCGAATAGAACCAAACCTTGAATTAGAAGCCCCGTGTTCAGAGACATCCTGTATATAGTAGACACATAAAGGACTCAAGTAAAAGTAATTTATATCTATGAAAACATATAAAAGTTATATGTCACTAAAAGGCGTAACAAAATGCCCTATAATGACTTTAAAGTTCACCGATTATTGTGCCATTTCATCGATAAATTACTGGAAAAAACATATATATCTAGTTAGATGTACGTGAGGTAATTATTAGGTAGAGCCTAGGTCTTACGCTGAGAACTGGAATGGTACTATCATGGACTAAAGTGTTTGCAGGACGTTCTATACTACTTAAAGATGTTTTACACTTCTGTATATTATTTATTAGGTAGTACCTAACTTTATCCGTAGACTTCGGTGTCATGGAAGAAACGATAAACTCTCAATGCCGTGGGAATTTAGAAAAATCTCTTCTTAATTCCACTTTGATCTTAAAGGATTATCTGCCCAACAAGTTCTTAGCTCCAGGGATCCAGGTTATGCATTGTCTGTCAGTCCGTCACATTGTAAAAATAAATATTTATTTCTTTTTTTTTTAATTATAAACTATGTACGGGTAGTTTTATCCTGCGTATTTGCTTTGTTGGAGGACATAATAAAGTTTTAAACTGGTAGCATAGTAGGATGGCAATAAACGAATTCTTCACGGACGGAGTCGCATGAGAAAGCTAGTTAAGCGTATCACTTCATACCACGGTTTATTTATTCCTTACTTCTCCATCCATTCCATTGTAAATATTGCCTGGAAGAGATCGCTCTGAAGCAATAAGGCCTAAAATCTCTGTGCATATAGGTACCTATGTTTTCTGTATTGTTTGCTATGTGTTGGTGTGCAATAAAGAGTTATTGTATTGTATTGTATAATAATTTTAATATATAAAAATTAATCCCTATTTCCCTTGGTCACGGCATCGCGCGTGAACGGCTAGACCGATTTCGATATTTCTTATTTTGTTGTGTTTTTTATTGTCAGGAGAAGGTTCTTATAAAAGAAGATTTAAAAAATTAAAAAAACTACAACCGGGGCGAAGCCACGGGCACCAACTAGTAATAAATAAATATCATCAGTCTAGTCTTGTTCTAGTAGCAACTTTTACTATAGGGATAAACATACTTGTATAAAATAAACAATACTTTTATAAAAGACCAAGACTCGAAGCAAACATTCGCATTCATACAAATATGTACCCGACCGGGGATCGAATCCAGCACCTCCAAGTTCGTAGTCAGGTTTAACCACTTGGCTATCCAGTCGCCGTTCCTTGATCACCTTTAATGAGCATACATAAACATCCCGTAGCAAGCATTATTATGTCTAGAAAGACATTCCTTCCCGACAGTACGCGAACCTGTTTACTTACACCATGTATCATACCCCGAACAATATGGCATGTCACGACGTAAAAAGGAACAGAAAAAAAATCACCCAACAATCCTCCTTATCCCTTAAAACATAAGGTTCAGTATGCAGAGACGAAACGTTTAAAAAATGTCGTGATATATGTCCGCTTGGCCGAAGCCGGTAGGCGTGGGTCAGTAAGATACGTCTGCAAATATATGGTTATTGCAAAATGTGCTCTTTGGTGGTGTGATAGCGGTTAATTTAGGATGCAGGGTGGGTTAAAGGTCGTTGAACTTTGACGTATTACAGATACGGGTTTTCAGTTTGCAGCTTTAAGGGACTAAGGTTTTTTTAGGGTTAATTAGTTGTCATTTAATGCTTCCTTTAAAATAATGAATCATTATCATCCCAGCTCTTGGACCGCAGGTAGTTCCCACGCGGGCCCAGTGCAGATTGGGAACTCCACGTCATAACACCATTAAAAGAAAAACTTATTTAAAAAGAATTAGAACTTATTAATTACTTATAACTTACTTAGTAATATGTTAAGGAGCCTGTGAAAATACTTAATCGAAAATTATGAACTACTAAAAAAAAAGTACTTACCTAAAATGAAAACTATGAAATTGCACCAACTTCTACCTACATTAAACCAAATTCTACCTACATTAAACCAAATCTACCTCAAATCGTGGATTAAATAATTTAATTATGGTTAAAATCAAAAGTCCAATTCAGCCAGATGCATTTTTAACTCAAAATGATCCTTAAAATATCATTTAATGAAATCACAGGCCCCGTAATGATATGATTGGCTAATGACAGGGCACGGGTAAGAGGCACCGGGGCGTCGAATTATTTTAATGAAAACACGGATTTTATTAACACGGCTTTAAGTCTGATTTTAATGTTACTCGTAAGTATAAGACATTTTTTTGTTAGTTGCATTAGTCTATACATGTTTTCAAACTTCCATGTAACATAACTTTCGAAGAATTTATGAACCCTGAAGAGTAGAGTAAGTGTTAACTTTAAACGTTATTTTAGAATGTAAAAGAATTCCAAATTACAAAACATACTTTAAAAGAGAGATGTTTTCTTGCGATGTCTCTTAGCTACTTTTAATAAAATTCGGTTATTTTTTATTTAATTCAGCCATTTTTGAGATATTGAATTTTGAAGTGACAATGGTTTTTCAATTTTACTAATTTATTTAGGTTAAGTTAAGTTATCTATTACTTATTCGTCAAAAAAATATTTCCTAGCTAGTTGTTCTAAATGAAAGTCATAATTTTATTTAACATAATTTACTAATTTTAACGTCCCCGACAAAACGATTTTTAATTGAGAAAAAGTTTCCGGCTTCAAGATTATTTTAATCTATTTAGTTAACCCTTTGTTCCAAATGCAATCGGCATTTTAAATATCACCAATCTAATGACAAAAAACCTGGCCGCTTACATTAAAAAAAAACAAATGCATCAATTTACCAACGTTAAAAACTAAATTACTTTCAAAACGCTCTATAATTTGTCCCAGCTTATCTTATTCCACGAACTATATTTTTCTTAAACGACACTTTATTATCCCGTGTTTATCCGTTTTGTTGGCATTAGAAAAGAAATGTTTTTTTCTAATTGCCCCTGAAATTACCCCTGAGGGTAAACGGCGGGTAATTTTCCCCAGAATTCCGTAATGACATGGCAACCCCGTCGCTTACACGCTGTAATCGAGTGACAAACGATTTTAAAAGGCGACAATCAAGTAGTCACGGATACGAGCCAGTGGTACGGGGTCCTAATTGTTCGTTAAAAAATGACGAGGGGTCAACTGATTCTTTCACTGATACGATTTTAATTCTTGAAATGTCGTGTTAAGTTGTTTTTGAGTACCCACATAAATAAATTTAGATTACTTATCACAAGTAACAAGAACCTATATAGAGGACAAATTATTGTTTACCAATTATTAGAAAATGTTAAGTTTCATGAGGTTGCTGTTAGAAGAACCTTTGTTCAGCATCACGCTTGTATTTCAAAATGGGGTAGGCAGAGTAAACGAAATGTTACCGCTTAAAGTTTGACAAAAAAGGTACAATAGTGACAGGTTGCTAACCTGTAGCCTACGGTATATCTTAACCCTTAAACTTTGCTTAAGATAACATAATACGATAGAGAATAGTGTTTAAAGTCGCTTTAATATATAGGTACATTGACAAAATTATCATCTAAGGTTTTCCCCATTTAAATCGTTTCATCTGTTTAAATGTGAGAAGGAAACAGATACCTATGCAAAGCTTTAGTATTTTTAATATCACTTTGTATTATTTGTAATTGTAACTTTTAAACAACCTGACATACTTAATATGAAACTTAACTCAAGAGACTTAAATTAACTCGATATTAACTTTGACACTACACGCCGGCCCCGAATGCTCAAATGAATAGTAATTTAGTTTTCGGATTAAATCGTTCGGCACACGCGACAGCACCACTTTTCTATTCCCGGGACTCGAAACCGTCATTTTACACAATTTTAGTGAATTGCTCTCCGTTCTCGGAATTAATTTGGTATTAGCCTTTGAAAACGCAAGGTGTGGTTTTGTGGGCTGATTGTTGTGAAGAGTTTGGAGAACCCGTGGTTAGGCACGACACGATAATCTACTCAATTGTTAGTAAACGTCTGTTACCTTACTGCGGGTAACATGGTATTAGGTTCGAAGTTTAGTCTAAAATATGGAGATGTATCTCAATTAAAACTTCATACACTAAATTAAGCTACGTTTGTATCCTTATTGTCTTATAATGGATATTTTCATTACTATCGGAAGATATTGACTGTCTGATTTTCTTTTTTAAATTTTTTGATTAAATTCAGATAAGAATAAGATAATAAAATTATAAATTTAGAAAAAGCTAACGAAATCTTTTATAATTGTTCCAGGAATCTCAGTCAAGCAGCGCTGAGCGATGGAGCGGTCGCGGCCCAGAGCACAACATTGCCCTGCAACAAATTCTGAAGCTGCAGGAAGCAAGGGCTCTCCACAAGACCTCACTCCTCCCTATCTACAAAAAGAACGGCCTGCCCTCCCCAACAGGCCACGACTACGAACAAATGAAGGAAAAGACCGACCACCCCGATACTAGAGCACTAGAACAAGTCAAAATAGAAGCAGAGTTCAGAAAGTTCATGGACCACTCCGCAACAAAAGGCGTCCATGAAGAGGATTCTTTAAAATACTTTCAGCAAATGATGGAAGCAAAACATCGCTTTGAATACCTAAAGAACATGCATGACCAAGAAAAAACCAAGTATGAGGAAAAGAATATGGAAGTCAAAAGAGAAACTGTATCACCAGGACAGAACAGGCCCTCCCCGCAGAACCAATCGCCGCTACACAGAACGTCATCCGCTGACCTGTCACCCAATCACAGTGGGCATCTATCTACCTCGTCGAGTCCTCTCTCTACCACTAGTCCCAGAAATTCCTCTCCTTTAAGCCATTTACAAAATATGCAGCCATTTGATTTCCGTAAACAAAAATCTAATGAAAAAGAAGACAGTCGAAAAATTGCATTCGATGTGGGTAGTGCGGAAAAGGCAACAGTAGAAATGATGACAAACCAGTTCTTCAATTTTCAACTGCCTGGAAACTTGCCGATGCCCGCTATGACTATGTCATCGTCTTTCAGTCACCCTGCAGCCGTCGTTGCTGCATTGAGCCAAAATCCTATGGGTTTAGCTTCATTACAAGCTCTTCTTCCTCACATGTCAGCAAAAGCAGTTGAACCCTCAGAAAAGAAATCAAACCACTCTACAGGTAAGAACAGTCCTGATGGTGCACGATCAGAAGAAGAAAACGTTCTTAATCTGAGCAAAGACGCGTACTCGGAAGCAGCACAAAACTCCAGAAACATGATGATAGCTAAATGTATAAGTCCACCTAAAAGACAATGGGGCGCAACCCAGATGCCTTTGAATTTGGGAACGCACTTCATTAATCCAGCTACTGGGAAGAAACGAGTTCAATGCAACGTGTGCCTGAAGACTTTTTGTGATAAAGGAGCTTTAAAAATTCACTTTTCTGCTGTGCATTTGCGAGAAATGCATAAATGTACTGTCGAAGGCTGCAGCATGATGTTTAGTTCTAGAAGATCAAGGAACCGACACAGTGCAAACCCAAATCCTAAATTGCATTCGCCACATTTAAGAAGGAAAATTTCTCCTCACGACGGTAGAAGTTCTCAAGTGCATCCAGTACTATTATCGCCACACAATGCGGGCTTAAATTTACCATCTGTGATGAATCCAATGCATCCATTTGGTTCTTATTCACTACTAAACCATCCTTCAGGCATGAGACAGTTTGCTAATCTACCTATGGAGTACAAGAATAGTCCCAGTTTGAATTTTGGCTCCCTAGATCAAAGAAATTTAATGCATAGAGATTACGATTCATCAGAAAACAAAGATCATGATGGACAAGGTGAATCCGATGAAGATGATGGAATAGTTGTAGTAGCAGGTGATGACGATGATGAAGACGGTGACCATATGGATACTAGTGACTATTATTCAAACCTTAATAAATCTACAGGATCCGTTGAAGACTCTGAGACTGATTATGACCAAAGGAGTGTTGGAGAAAATAATGACAACCTCGACAGTAGGAAAGAAACTGCTAGTCCTGAAGTTTCTAAGAGAAAGCGAAAAAACTTGAATCCAACTCGTTTTCACACTGAAGGAATAGAAAAACTGGAAAAT
Source organism: Choristoneura rosaceana (assembly GCA_037349165.1). NCBI lineage: Eukaryota > Metazoa > Arthropoda > Insecta > Lepidoptera > Tortricidae > Choristoneura > Choristoneura rosaceana. The sequence goes on from JAZBNJ010000002.1 coordinate 3,669,091, forward strand.
AAGCAAGTGCCCAATGTACAAGAAAATGTGTTAGATCTAAAGAGAGTAAAAACCGAAGAAAGCGTAAATGAAGACGCTAAAACTCTTAAAGAAAATGCTGAAAAGATAAAGATCAAAGCTGAGCCTTCCGTTGTCAAAGAAGAACCTACTGAAACGGAATTTAATGCTCAAGATTTACGCATTAGAGAGTCAAAATTGGACAAACACGATGAGAAATCTATCAGTATAAACGAAGCAACTCCTGGCCAATATTCGTCTGAAAATGCTCTAAAACGCTTGGAGAGTCTATCCAAAGGTGACTTCCATAGTATGTCAAAGCGAAATGATGCGCCTAATGCTTCTGGACCGTATAATTTGTCAATTAACGATTCAATTGACTACTCTGATCGATCACCATCTTCGTCAGTATCCAGTTATGACTGCGCACCAGAAGATATTCAGGGGCAAATATTTGGCCATTTCGATAAAGGCTTCTTCATAAGTACCACTGACGTTCCTATTGATCCAGAAAATCCTCGTAAATGCGTCGTATGTGGCAAGATGTTCCCAAATGTTTATGTAGTCAAGTCACACTATCAAAATTCGCATTTAAAAGTTATGCACAAATGCAGCTTAGATGGTTGCAGAGTATCTTTCACAACTAAACGAAGTAGAGACCGTCATAGTGCCAACGTAAATCTTCACAGAAAACTGTTCGGCACGGATGGAATGAGAATAAGAGATGAATCTCCATTAAGAACTTTGGAAAAGACTAGGGAACAAATGGACTTAATAACAAGATATTCTGATGAAGAGCCTGGTGTACCTTACATTGAATCTCACAAATACTACCAGGCCAAAGAGTCAGACAAGATCAAGAGTCATTTTAATCACCAGCTGCCTTTTGGCCCCCCATACCCACCTCTTCAACTACCAGAAGCATATCTTAACAATCGAGACATGTTTTCTCAACATCCATTTCTCTTCGCACCATTTGGTATGTTGCCTAATTTCCCTCCCATCCCTTTGGGGTTCCTGCCCCCTAATTTAAACGGTTTCGGTTGCCAGAATCAGAATTTTTCACCGCCGCTCCCTGGGAAACTGAACTATTGTGTGGAAGACGAGGCACCGCGACCAAACAAGGATGGATGCTATCCATGTCGGGGTTGCAGGGAGTCGTTCAAAGACCTGTCAAGTTTAAAGGCGCATTGTGAAAGCGCCCACGCTCAGTCATTGCATCGGTGTTCTGTGAGTGGCTGCAACGCTGCCTTCTTCTCGAGAACTAAGAGGAACTACCACAGCGACTCTCATCTCCGCCTTCAGAATGGAAGAGGCATCCACGTCAACACCTCGTGACGTGAATAAAAGGGAACAATTTCCTCGACTGACTAATCGTCGAATCTCCTGTGCATTTGTGATTTTTTTATGTAATTACCAAATAGTAAGTAATTAAGTTTAGCTCTGTAATCTGTAGTTTGGAAGACGCCAGTACCTTTTAATTCTCATTGAGTCTCGAAATGCATGTTGAGCTTTATCCTTTTCTCTAGGTGACCTACGGCTAAGCTATGTGGGTATGTACATGTCGCCTCAGTAGTTCTGTATATTGTATCATTCAAAACATTGTGATTTGTAATCAAATCTTACCTCCTTATTCATGAGCCGTTACAGATCTGTTATAAGAAAAAATATGTTTTGTCAATGTCTGACAGAGACAAATGTCAATGACAGATAAAGATAAAGAAGATGTTAAGTTAAGCTAAAAAAGAGTTTATGAGTAAGGTGGTTAGTGTTTCATTTTAAAAAGTAAACGTAGCTCTAAATAAATATTTAAGTTTAAACATTCCATAGAAATAATTGTGCAATAAATAATGTAAATAGCCGAAATAATTTTAATAAATGTATAAATTGTGGCTGTAAATTTTAAGGTTGATATAGACTTCGTAATTTTATCAGATATCCTTCTTGTTTTAAATATCATATCAGTCATACAATTTTTTGATGGTGCTATTATAGTTTCGGCGTAGTTTTGATGCAGTCATTGATTTGATAAAAGTTGGAAAATTATTGTGAATAGAACCAAATGTAAATTAATTACATTTAATAATGTGGCTTTATAATACAATCAAACATTTACTTGTAAATCACTAAGGGCTAAGAAAGTTCAAATTTCGATCTAAGTGATGCAAAAGCTCTACGAAAACTTAACATTTATTTTATATTCTACTCTTATTATCACTTAGATAGTTCCGAATAAGTCGCCCTGTGATGGTTTCTGTAATACCTCTAGTATAACAAATATAAATCGCAAGTTCATTTACGTGTTTAAGAAAAGTCCTGTAAGTAGCTTTACATTGCGGCATATAATCGATCACTTGTAACTCGGTAGCTCTGTGGACCCACAATGTACGTAATGCTACTTCGATATTTTCTTTAATTTGTAAACTGACGATACAATATTACTCTGGCTACTCTATATAGTAGTGTAAATCATGGTTTGTTTCAGATTTTTTGGCTACACATGAATAATGGCCATTTGTGGCTCTAGAAAAAATCAAGCCCGCAGCTATATAGGTCAATCCCTGCTGCTAAATGCGTCTCTATTCTATTTTGTTAATAAGACAGAGATGGAGTGAAATAGAGATTCAGTTATCAATAAATTTGTGTTAGTTTTCGACTCGCAGAAAGATTAGTAAAGCACATAAAACACAGTGCTGAAAAATTGGGAGAGTACTTTCCATTGCGGCGCTCTTTCGATCACTTAAACTCATTATCTCTGTGAACCCGTAATGTATGCTGCTCTCACTATTTTTTCGCATTCATCTACTAATCAAGACGCTTCTAATACGTCTAACTTGTTTTTTTTAATAGAGCCATAAATGGCAACGAAATTTCTGAACAGCCAGTACCAATGTAATACTCATTTTAGGCTCTCTAGTGCCATAGTCTATATTGTGAAGTTTTTATATCTGATTCAATATAAGATTACTATAACTCTGTATAGGAACCAAAAAGTATTAAAGGATGAGACGATGAACATGTAAATAATAACTTAAGTACGCATGTTATAGGTACTTCTTTTTGCCAAACAATATGCAATAAAATGTTTTGAAAAAAAAAATAAACATTTTTCTTTCTTTTTCCGCACCTGAAATAATACAAGTTTAGTGTACCATCAGCCAAAGATTTGTCGATAAGAAGTGGTTGTCAACTTGGATGTTTAGCGACATTTTTTTTCTTACTTATTTACTAGATAGAGAAACAATATAACATTTTACAATAATTCGAAAAAAAAATGTTTTGAAATGAATAGAAAAGTTATTTGTCTGATTGTCCAGCAGGTCCGCTATTTTTGAGCTGATCACGATTTAAATGGGTCCCGACTGTTGAACTTTAAATACCTACTTGACAGAGTTCTAGACAACTAGACTTATTTTCTTCCTTTTAGTTTCGGCAGGCGGATTTTTGATCTTTTAAATTTAATGTTTTGTATTATACTTTTTTTTTAATTTCTGTCAAAATGGTAAATTAAACGTATACAACCCTTATATATTTCTAATGGGCCATTAGCTTTCATTTCATACCCATTTTGTTAAAATACATTTTTTTTTTATTTCTCCGCCATATGTTTTTTCGCAAACGCCAAATTGAAATATTATATACCCTATGTCACTCCGACAGTACTGAAGAATCCAATGATACCTCATATGTTAAAATCCGTTCTGCCGTTTAGACTGCAGCGGGGACCAAAGAAACGGACATACATGCTTACAAACGCTCGAAACACATAACCCTCCTTCGTGCAGTCGGGTAAAAATAAATAAGTATTTTTTACGAGGCCTTTATCAGAAAACCCCTGTGACCCAAATTTGGATTGCGACCCGAGGTTTAGAAACGCTTATCTAAGTCAATGCAATCGAAAGAGTAAAGTACCTATGGCACTTTGACTGACGCTTATGTTATAGAGTAGCGAGATTAGTTACGCTTTGGAAATGACCTTAAAAAATGATATATAAACCTAATGCTAGCGTGCGCAATTAAAATAATAAAATTAGGTACTAAGTAAAACTATCCATTTAACAATCGATAACATGAAGGTCCCTTTCGACAATCGATAAACTATAAACCCGACAGCACTATCAAGTGTAGGGTTACCATGTTGAAATTTTGAAAATCCGGACAAATTTGTTAATGTCAGTTTAACAGTTGTAAGTTTACTTGTATAAAAAAGTCACGCGTTTAAAAACCGCCGGTTTAGCCGTACCTACCTAGTATGACCACGGCTTTATCGTATGTTTACTAAGCGGCTAGATAGCTTTGGACAGGGCCGGATTTATAGGTTTGAAGGCATTGGGGCAACAAAGAAGTGAACTCCCCCTTCCCCGCCAAACTATTTTTCCAAATAAAATGAGGGCCATTTGAGATTTTGATATTTTACTGATTGCCTGATTGAAGTGAACAAATATAGATTAACTAGCTTTTGCCCGCGGCTCCGCCCACGTTGTATTCAGTTACCGCACGCTGTTCCCTCGGGAACTGTGCATTTTTCTGGGATAAAAAGTAGCCTATGTCACTCTCGGGCCCATAAACTATCTCTATGCCAAAAATTACGTCATTCTTCGCTCCGTTACGGCGTGAGAGACGGACAAACATACAAACACTTTCGCATTTATAATATTAGTAAAGATGGATAATACTACTACTACTTTACTAGTTACTAGTATTTATTGGTCGGAATTTGAAAAAAAAAAATCCGATGCGCTATTGTGGGGGCCCCTCTTTTGTGAAAGCCCCGGGGCTGTAACCCCGGATGCCTTTCCCTAAATCCGGCCCTGGCTTTGGATGATATAGATAGCTGAATCTTTGGAGTAACACAAAGGTAATATTTTCATGGGATTCAGATTAACATAAGTAAGTATGTAAAAATCTCAAAACTTTAACCACCAACTGTTGCTAGTTGCAACGTGCCAAAAGACAACAAAACATTTTAAAATTTAGCAGTTTTATCTGTATATTGTTATTTTCATTCACCGTATTTGTGTTTAGCCAACTAACCTGTTTTCGGTTTTGTTTCCCGTTCATGTTTTTTTTTATATACTTAAATGAATCAGTAAGTGGTGGCAGCTGTATTGGTTTATGTCAATTGTAATTTGTCTATTTTTAAGAACCATGTACCGTTTGTGCCCAAAAAAACATTAAAACATTAAAATATGTACCTAACCAACTCTTGGAAATTCCTGAGGGAATTTCGTAAAACTCGATAATTTCAATTCAACCGCCAAAAAAATGGTACGCGGGTAAAACCTAGCCTAGTACAGAAGATTAAGCCACACAACACGACAATAACACAATACACTTGACATAGATAATATGAAGATACTAACTGCTTCCCCGACTGCGTCCACGCAGGTAAAATTCCTTTATTAGATTAGATTATATTTTATTTATTGTCAAAAACTGTGTACATGAGATCTCTTGACATGTTTCGCGTCGTGTCATGTGTTATCGCGTTAACTATGCAATTTTCCGGAATATAATAGTTTTTATCCCAGGTCCTTTTCCGGGACTCAGACTATCTGTATATCGATTTTCATTTAAATCGGTTCAGTGGTTTAAACGTGAATAGGTAACAAACAAATAGATTTACAAAACATTCGCTTTTATACTATTTGCGGGATGAAGATTATAGTAGTAGTTTAAAAAAATGACGTTTAAAAGTGCCCATTGCAGCCTATTTTCTGAATAAATGATTTGAATTTTTAATTTGAAGTTACTAATATGAATTTTTCAGTCAGCAAAAAAATATGCATTTTTTTTTTGTAAATTTGGCTCAGGATGGTCACCCTACGCCCGTGTGACATTTCCCGCGACATTACCGTCACGCCAACGTCACGTCTGTCAGCGTGACATCGCGTGACGCGCGCTCTTTCATTATTAAATTCGATTATCGAGCCTCCTATTGGTGATTTTTAAATCTGTTTGCTCGGGGGTGTCAGCGCTGTCTGAGTCACCTTTAATGGGGACATGATTGGATTCAATACAATACAATACAAATACTCTTTATTGTACACCAGAAATAATAAGCGATACAGAAAAACAGGTACACAGATAAAATTACAAGGTAAGCAATAGGCGGCCTTATCGCTTAAGAGCGATCTCTTCCAGGCAACCTTTTAACAGAAAGAAGGAAGGACTAGTTTATAGCAGGTGGTGCATTAACAGTAGATCAGAAAATGAAAAAGCAACAAAAACACATCTACACATAGGTACACATCATTGCACATATATTACACGATTCGTTTTGTAGGTAAGTAAAGAAAGTTCTCTACGTATCATAAAACTTAGAAATTTGCCAGGTATAGATTATCTTGTCACCACGTTTGTTTTATCTGCGTCTGGCAAAAAAAAGTAGCCACAGATAAAAAATATCGATACAGAATAGCTAGAACAAGTTCACTCAGTAATACTGATGTTTAAAAGATCGAATGTTACCAGAATAATAGGTAAGGTACTTTTTATGTAAGTAAACTTGTACAGTCAGCTGCAGAGAAAAGGTACCCCCCTGTAACGGCGGTATCCATACTACCGCCATTACAGGGGGGTACTCTTTCTCTGCAGCTGACTGTACCAACGAATATTATTTGTCTGAATGTAAAATCCTGAACACAATACAAAACGATCGAAAGCCTATTAATTCAAAATATAGTAAGTATCCCGAAGACTTCAACCCCGAAAATTAATCCTACAACATTTTTTTTCCTTGAAGATCTTGTACCTATAATAATTTCTTTACAGTTTGGTCGAACAATAGTGTAAATTAAATACTTACTTAATTTAGGCTTGGTGCTTTTACTTTGCCGCTGCCCGCTCGAAAGAATTCCACATTTTAACTTTTAAGTTTTTGTAGGTGCTCTAGGTCATCTGAAAATAGCTATTAAGAATATTGGCTATAGCCATTTTGTACTTTCGGTACTTTAGTTTTCGATGCGATAAGTCAATAATTTCATTTTAATTCACTGTATGAACTAATCATGTATGTATGTAGATACCTAAATCTAAAAGAAAGCACCCTTTTCACTAATTCAGACAAAGCCATCCAGTCTATCTGGCCACTTTTAACCAACTTTACGCTAGTAATATTAATAACATAGATTCAAACCAACACGGACAAATAAAAAAAGTACAACAGCTACTCGCAACAATACGCATCCCAAAGTCGCGGGCGTCAGTTCGTTCATTTACATAATCAACTCTCATCAAAGAGATTTGCATCCAAAACGCACAACGAATTAAATTCGGAGCACTACTACTACCATAACAATTCATTCACCATCGTCTCTACTGCTTTAACATAAGGTTTAAACTCATCAATAAAATTAAAAGTTTATATTGTGCCGAATATTCAAAATAAGAATTCAAACGTCCCGCTTGTCAGCAATTTGTTTTGAAGAGAGAACATTTCTAATTCGCAAAAAAAACGATCGTTCTATGTTTAAAAAGTAACGTCACGCAAGCGTTAGGCTGTATTCATATTGTGTTACATGCGATTTTGGTTTAAAAAAACTGGTTAGGTTATGTTTTTGTTAATTTAGAGCAATATTATGCACAATAATGCTCGAGTTTTGGAACGTTTACCTATTCGCAAATTCCCTTTTTTTGATGATGGCTGTCTAAGAAATTAAAAAAAAAATGTTTCAAAGACTGCTTGGCTTGCTCGCTGTATGGTAAAAGCTGAAGCCCAAGATTATTCTCGTAAGATCTCGCGTATAGATACTTAATTATAATAATTAAAAAACGTGCCTAGATACTGCGTATGTCATGTAGGTTTTTATTTTAATGAAATAAGGTACTTAGACGTTAAAATCATTTACAAAATTAAAAAAACTAGGCAGTCTTGGCTTCTTCTGAAACACTAGGTACATCTGTTTCGGGTTTGAAAAAGTCAGATATGGCAGTGTAAGAGTAAATATAATCTGTGCCTAGTTTTATCAAAATCGCATGGTACAATTCGAAATAAATCATTATTTACTACAGATTACAGAATGAACTAGAATATCTTCCTGATTACCAAAAAATCATTATAACTTTTTCGCTTACTTGCCGCTTACAATAAATTCCATGTGGAAGCGCCTTAACAACTTCTGAATTTGAATTTGAAAAGTTTGAAATGGCGCTCTCTAGATTTTTTTTTACTGCGCCGTCAATTAGGTTGTGGCTTCTTAGGGAGCCAGTGTTATTACGGCCTAGTTGGTTGCCAATTTGTCTGGTCGTGGAAATATTGGGTGCAATTTGGACAGATCGATGGACACACGCACAGATGTTTGATTGTAATTGTTATTAATTGAATTGTGTTTTTTCATCCAAATTTCCGCAGTGTTTGAAGTCAAAAGTCTTTGACCAGTGTGTGTTGCCAGTGATGACATACGGATCCGAGACGTGAGCGCTAACGATGGCCCTCATAAGGAAGCTCAAAGTCACTGAAAGGGCTATGGAGAGGGCTATGCTCGGGGTTTCTCTGCGGGATAGAATCAGAAATGATGATATCCGCAGTAGAACTAAGGTTACTGACATAGCCCGAAGAATTGCGAAACTGAAGTGGCAGTGGGCGAGGCACATTGCACGCAGGACTGATGGCCGATGGGGTCAGAAGGTTCTCGAATGGCGTCCGCGGACCGGGAGACGAGCTGTCGGTAGGCCTCCAACAAGATGGAGCGACGACCTGGCTAAGATCGCGGGATCGCGGTGGATGCGAAAAGCACAAGACCGGTCTGAGTGGAGAGCCTTGGGGGAGGCCTATGTCCAGCAGTGGACGTCTTTCGGCTGACATGATGATGATGATGAATTATAATAATAAAATATGAGTTTAACATTGCAACCTCTTGCAATTTTTCCATTCAATAACTTACATTTCTAATTGCAACAACGACGTCAATGCAATTTTTTCAAAAAAATATTTACTGAGGCGAATTAATTTTTTGAAAAAAAAACCTTTACGTCGTTGTTGCAATAGAGGTGCGATCTATTCAATTCCTTATTTTGATAATTCCGTCAATGTCACGGTTGAAAAAGACACTTTCGGTATGGGCGGCGGTGATTGCTTCCCATCAGGTGACCCGCATACTCGTTTTCCCCTTTTTCATAAAAAAGTAGGTACTAATATAAAATTAAAAAAATATTATAGTGCCTAACCTCTGTGACTTAAAAAGTTAGCATGACTTAGTAACTTAAGGCACAAGATAACCAGTCGATCAAAACTTAATACTTATTTATTTATTTATTTATTTATTTATTTATTTATTCATAATAAAGACTTACAGTATAGACCAAAGCGTCTCTATTACTAGCTAGATTAACAAACTCTTACTTAATTTATAGGTACATAATAAATAACTACATTAAACAGACATACACAAACATTTCCTTATTTTACTGAGAAGCGACTGCCAGTGGTCAGCGAATACATCAGCATCTGGGACCTGAGTCACCAATTGGTTCAGAAGCTCAATCGCCCTTGCGGTCGGCGAGTTTCTAGCGCGGCGCGTCCGGAACCCTTTAAGGGTAGCGAAGAGCCGACGGCGGCGGCGTACCCCCGTGCGACCATATTGTTCAGGCACGAATAATTGAAGAAGCGCGAACACAGACGGGTTGTTGACTCTATTTCGTAGGAGAGAGCAGTAGTGCAACAAGAGATGCACTTTCCGTCTAAAGCTTAATGTGTCTTGTCCAACCATACCCGCCACAAACAAAGAGGGATACATATAGGGGTAGTACCCATAATGCTTTTTATACAAGTACCTGTTGAATTTTCGCTGTATCTTTTCTATCATAGAGTTGTATTTTTTCTCGAATGGGTCCCATACTATGGAGTTGTACTCTAACTTGCTACGAACAAAGGCATAGTAGAGGGTTAGCACAACTTTAGGGTTTTGGAATTGAGCCGATGTTCTCATTATAAAACCCAAAGACTTACTTGCTCTTTTACAAGTCGAAATTATATGTTCATGGTAGTCCAGCCTAGAGTCGAGAGTAAGACCCAAGTCTCGAATACCCTGAACCCGGACCATCTGACCATGATTCAGATAATATGTGGCTTGAACTTGCTTTGGGGATCGCGTAAAAGAGATGATCCTGCATTTAGTGGTGTTGAAGTAAAGTTTGTTTTCATTAGCCCAATTCCACACAGAGTCAATATCGGCTTGTAACATGTCGCAATCTGAGGGTTTATCAACAGGTAAAAATAATTTCAAATCATCTGCGAACAATAGACACTCGGCACGTCTCACAACAGTTGGAAGATCATTGACCATGATGAGAAATAGGGTCGGACCAAGCGTACTTCCCTGACTCACCCCTGATCTAGTGAAATAGTCCGCTGAACGGTATCCAGATACCTGTACATATTGCTTCCTATCCCCCAGGTAGCTGGCAAAAAATCTTAACAGACTTGGAGAGAATCCAAAGCGGGAAAGTTTGCGAAGCAGAATGTCGTTGTCCACCATGTCAAAGGCCTTCTGGAAATCGAAATACGCTGCATCCACTTGCCCAGCCGTGTCCATATGTCGGAGAACAAAATCAGCAAAGACTGAGTTGTTTGTGACTGTCGACCGTCCAGTTCGGAACCCATGCTGAGAATCATCCAAAGAGGGCGAAATTTGTCGCGACAAATGCCTATTAATTACAACCTCAAAGAGTTTCCCGAAAGCTGAGAGGACAGCAATCGGCCTGTGTGTTTTAATGTCAGAGGATGACGCTTCTTTTGGGATGGGAGTGACTTTGGAAACTTTCCATTTACTTGGATATATGCAATTTTTTAGCGACAAATTGAATATGAACAATAGAGGCCGCTCCAGAGCCGGCATACAGTCCCTGACCAGAAAAGAAGGTATACCGTCCGGTCCCGGAGCAGAACCAGCTTTAAGCTTTCGAAAAGCTTTCCTTAGGTCTTCTGGATTTATGTGACTTAAAGATATATCCGAGCTGTTTGGGTATTCATTCGCTATACGCGCAGCGTCATCCGAGTTCAACCTAGGAGATTCTGGGTGAAAAACAGAACTAAAATATTGTGCAAACAGATTGGCCGCTTCCTGCCCCACAACCGTTACGTTACCAGAAGTGTAAACACCTTGGGGCTTTCTACTACTCTGCTTGTCCCTAACATGTTTCCAAAAACTATTAGGGTCCCGAGAAATATTCTGCTCCAAAGTAGACATATGACGTTTATATGCTATAGAAATTAACTCTTTGGTTCGAGTTCTGTAGTAGCGAAACAACTGTAAGTTAAATTCAAGGCCAAACTGACGAAATTTAATGAGATTAAAATGCTTCAGCTTTATGTTTCTTATAACCTCGGCAGTAAACCAAGTCGGGTACTTGTAACGAGAAAAGGTGTTAACTGGGATCCTAGACGGAACATGACGTTCTATTGTTTCATTTAACAATTCGTATAAAGTAGCGGAAGCCACATTTACGTCACTTTGCTCATACAAACTCGACCAATCTATACTCGCAATATCGCTGTACAATTCCATAAGATTTGCTTTACTAAAATTCCAAGAAGGACTCTGGAGAACCTCTGGTGGACACGACTTTTTCTCTAACTTCGCAAAGGTATTGCTTGAAAGGGAAAGAGAGACATCGAGTGCCGGATGATATGCGTCGAGAGGTACAAACGGGTCAAGAGAGCTTAGAACAGTAGTAACACTATCTACATTTGTTAATACAAGGTCTAAAATACTTCCGTGTTCATTCAAAATGCTGTTGCATTGCCGCAACTGACAGTAACTCATAAAATTATCAAATTGATATTATATTGATATTAATTATTTGTCGCATACCTATTAGTATGGATTTTAAGACTGTGTGTGGTCCGACACGTGCTTGGCTGGTTTTCCTCATATTGAAACTTATATTTGAAATAAGCAATTCAGCTCTAATGTTATAAAAACAATGAGAGCAGAGTCTCAAACAAACCTACTTGAAAATAATTCCCAAATAATTTTACAATCTGCAAATTTCGGTACAAAAACAGCCAGTCCAACAAAAAACAACAACCCCATTATTCAAAATCATGCAAAAACCCTTATGGTATGCCAAGCCTCAATTCAGATCGACCATAGACCACAACAGAGCATAAAGCACGTCACATTTATCTCTGGATTTCTTCATCACGCCTCCTCATGCACGCGAGCCCTCGAGAAACAATCGAATTCGGACGTTCCAATTTTGAAATTTGGAAGCACTGCCGCGAGCCGCCATATTGCACGCGACTTAACGGCTATTGTTTTGGGTTCCATTGGGCTAAGTTGGGCGTGTTCTGACTTAAAATAAGATAAATTGCCGTTTATGATTACGTATACAAAAGAAAAAGATATCGTATTTATTATTAACTAGCGTTTACCCGCGGCTTCGCACGCGTAAATCATTAGGTACAGCAGTTGAATTGAAATTACGGAATTTTGTCAAATTCTCGTGGGAATTCCTTAAAACTACATCGTAGTTTTCACTGACGTCAAATTAAAACACTCATGGCAAATTTCATGACTCTAAGTCCAGCGGTTCTTATTTCGGGATTTTTTCCTTATCCCGTAAGAATATAAAAAGTAGCCTGTGTGTTATTCCAGATGTTCAGCTATTTACATACAAAATTTCATCACTCTAAGCCCAGCGGTTGTTATTTAGACATTTTATCCCTTGGGAATATCGGGATAAAAGTATCCTATGTTTTAATCCAGGCTATAAAATAACTTTTTACCAAAGTTTTCTCTGCTTTAGTAATGTGACGTTTGAAATTATTAGTTAGAATAAAAAATATGTTACCTTATCAATTTATTTAAAATGAAACACATGAAGCTATTCATCATTTAATAATTACCTACATGGAAACGGATTTCAAACAAATCTTGTCGTATCTATACTTAGATAGGATTAGTCTAAGGGGCTGTTTCACCATCCATTGATTAGTATTAACTGACGGTTAAATGTGATGCTGTCTCCGTCCATTCGAAAAAAACAAATAGAGACATCACATTTAACTGTCAGTTAACACTAATCAATGGATGGTGAAAGAGTCCCTAAATCTAAGAAATATATTTTTTATAATTAAGCAATGTAGAACTTGCCATAAATTAACTTTTACTGTCTACGCTCATAAAAAAATCCTTACAGGATTCAATTCACTCTTAACGGAACCCATCCTAAGCCTTCCTTGCAAAAATAGTTCAAGGACAATAGAGGCCTTGAATAGCGGCGCGTGCTGTTTTTTTTGGCGTTAAATACTTTGACCTCCTTTGTTTCGTCTTAAACCTTCCTAGAAATATGAATACCTGTACCTAACAGGTCTTGAGAAAATTAAGTATATCTAACTATAAGCAGCGGATCTTGACGGGAAATATATTTACTATTATTATGTTATCTATTGTCAGTTTCCTAAAAAAACTACTACTACTCTGTTTGCGTGACCATTAGTTAGTTCATCGTTTTAATTTCAAATTCGGAATCGCGATGTACTGAAAAGCCTGTGTGAAAAGCATTGCCAGGTATATTTGAAACAATCTAAAAAAAAAGGCAACTATAAAGGCATACAATTCAAAGCATGCATGATATTCGTAAAAATATTTATTCAAAAATTACGCAAATTCACAATGACTGGCAGTGTGAGAACTTTCTTTCGTGATTCCAAATTTAAATGACGCATTTCAGCGTGATCGACTGGTGCGATTTTTTGAATTCCGAATTTCGGATGCAAGCCTTTATTCAAATATTTCGAATTAAAGAAATTCCTTTTGACTCCTGTTTCTTTTTAACACGTTCGCTGCGATATAAGGTTCTAACGCCTGATGCATGTGCTCGCACTCTGTGCGGAGGCGAAAAACGTTGACTTTCCCCTGGTGCGGGAGCCGTATTATGAGTATTTCTGCATGTAGAAAAGAGACAAGTATAGGTTTGAGTTTAGGGCTTTAAGGGGAACTCGATAAAGCATTAAGATTGTGCTAAGGTTTTACGGCCCGATAACGCACCGATCGATATTTTTTTCGATTCCTTGCGGGTAACGGGTCGAAAGACCTGTCATGGATCACTGGGTTATTCCGCCCTCTCCCGCACCGTTGTAGGTGATTGCATTGTGGACTATCGATTAGTGTTGTGACGTAATTAACGGGAACCGACGTATATTACTATAGTGCATAATTTACAGTGTCAAGTGTTTGTGAACGTTTTATGTGGTGTCAAAATAAGAATGATATTGTCTTGAAGAAAAAACACACCTTCGAGAAAATAGGCGACAAAAGGAGAGCTTATGCTGTGTGCTACCAAAAGTTGCGTGCTACAATCATCAGCCGGGAAGGGAATAAAAAATAAAATCTTTCTATGTAAGAAAGGATACTGTCTGTCATGTTTTTACAAGACTCATATGTTATCCATGTCCATCCATAATTCCATACTAATACTAATAATATTATAAATGCGAAAGTGTGTTTGTATGTTTGTGTGTTTATATGTTTGTCCGTCTCTCACGTCGTAACGGACCGAGGGATTGACGTAATTTTTGGCAAAGATATAGTTTATGGGCCCAAGAGTGACATAGGCTACTTCTATCCCGGAAAAATTCAAAGTTCCCGAGGGAACAGCGCGCAATAACCGAATACCACGCGGGCGGAGCCGCGGGCAAAAGCTAGTTCTTTAATATTTTATAAATAATGTGTCGATAACTTATTTCCCATCACTAATTATTTCATGATTAAACCTATAATTCAGTGCGGTTGCGGGTTTTAAGACCTTATACTTATTTTTACATATATCTCTTAAGTAAATAGGAGGAACCCGGGGCGAGGCCAGTACTATAACAACCAACTCGTCTACTAGCTATATTGATAGGTTGGTATCCAAAATTTTACGTTTTCGCATACTTAGAGACAATTAAACCGGTCGATACCTTACCAGGCCTATGAGCCACATACCGCAAAAGTAGAGAATTTAAGTAACAGGCCAATGGGCCTTCTAACGCACCATACAAAAAAACGCTATTTTTGGTCCCGCAGCGAACGTGTTAAAACGCGTGGGAATATTTTTGAAAAAATTCCGATACACGATGGGTGAATTTGCATGGTAAAGTGAACATAATTTAAGCGACTCTCCTTTTGTTCTTTTGTTTTATTAAAATTGGCTGAATCAGAATCGAATATCGACTGTCATACCCGCTCCAGAACACACTAGTTATCTATTACATTCTGATACTAAGTAAAAGTAAGTAGCGGAAGTAAAAATAAAGGTTTCTTGGAAAAGATCGCTTTTAAGCGATAAGGCCGCCTATTGCTTACCTAGTAATTTTCTTTGTATGTACCTGTTTTCTGTATCGCTTACTATACCTAGACTCGGCGGCACAAAATTTGGCCCACTCTACATACTTACAAAATTATTATTATTGCAGGTATTTAGATACCTACATTAAAACATAAAAAACTATATTATCCCATTCCATGATTAATTGATTTCATACAGAATATGTACAGAACATAAAGGAATTAGAGCCAAACAATAATTATCATAAATAACATGGGACACTTCACATTGTAATATTGTAATATTTGTGATGACACCACGTTGGGAGTCACTGTAATATTTCAGTGGTGTACCACCTCCTTAATGCACACGGCTACAATTGAGAAAATTATTCTGTAATATTGAGACTTCAGGGCGTTGATTCGGCGGGATCCCGGAGCAACAAAGACATCAAGAATTTATTTAAATAGGCGCCAGACGCCTCTGTCGGCAAACGAATGATGTGCTTAAATAAAAGAACATATATTTCACAGTAAGAATGTTTATTCCGTTAAAGAAAATCAACGGTACAAAAAGTCAGTGAACGTCACCAAAAGGCAGTAACCTATACTTTATAAAATACCTCTTAAATTAAAACACCAGGTAGGTACAGAGATTCAGGCACCTCCTACTTTCACGTGTACGCCTAACTATTAATATTAAGAAAAGAAAAAGGTTGCCCACTGCCACTTCATCAACCAAAAAGAGATACAGGTGAAATGTGGGGTAGGTACCGAAACCACAATACCCGCATACAGAATTACGTAAAACTACAACTAGAATTTTCCTATGTAAATTACACAGTTACTTATAAAAGTATCATAATAGTATAAATTTTCTTAGTAGAAATTAGATAGAAATTACTATATCAAATAGTAGTATAGATTTTACCACTGGTTGTGACACCTTGGATTTAAAATTGAGATAGATTCATTTAGAAGATTAAGCTTTGCAAAATTACACATCAGCGTGTTAAAAAAAATAAAAGTTAGGATAAGATTGGGTACTCGGTGGCTTTTTAGTTCCAACCGAGTGTGAGAGAGAACGTCAAGGGAATTGGTAGTTCCTGCCATAACGGGGGGAACTGTTAAGTCATGGTTCAAGTAAGAAGACACCTAGCGGAGAACGGCGTACTTAATACTTTCCCCACTACAAGAATTTGAGGTCACAGATGGAATGCCTCGGTGCTGAAGGTAATCGGCTACTCCGTACATTAGGTACGGAGCGGTGGTTCGTGACCCGACTCGACCTTAGCACAATCAGGTCTACCACCTTAAAGTGTAATTTAGTTTACAAGAGTACACTCATCATCACGGTCACACCGGGGCACAGAATACAAATAAAAAAAACTTACGTGAAAAGCATCTAGTTCTAGCGATAAGAGATAACACTACCCAGCTCCTACGCTATAAGCAGAGGATGAAATTCAGTACTCGATGCCACCAAAGAAGTGTGCCGGCGAAACCGGAACCCGGAACTGGACCAGAAGTGATGACGGACATTTCAGGAGGAAAAAAAAAACCCCGAGGGGTTTTTCTTTAAAAGAGGAAGACGAGTCGCTACGGGGTCACCGCAGACCGCTTTTTGACTTCCAGTAGACCGTCAGACCTTAGCCTTCAGGGATTCATTGTGTGTCGACACGGCGCTCTAATATGAAACAATTACGCTCGAGATGGCGTCAGCATGCCTTGTCGTGCCAATGCACCGACTGATCCCATTTCCGCGCAGGATTAAAAAATTAAGACTTGTCCGCTCGTCGCGGGACAAACTTGAACAATGACCGGTCGGAATACAACTCCTCATCTCGCCATTAAAGAAAAAAGAAAAAAAAAAACACCGCTAGAACGGCCAACAGCTACCCTGTTTTTAAAAAAAACAAACCATAGAGAGATTTCCATATGTAACTACAAAGATACCGTAGATAGAATTATCAACAACCGTTATTCGTTTATACCGAATAATACCATAATTTTTTATGTTATAAGGAACGTAAAATATAAAAACAAAATATGTTAATAAACGCCGGTCATAGACTAAAATTCATCGAACAAACACGACGACAAACAAAATGCCCGTGTCCAGTGACCCGGTCCATTTCACGCATGCGACGGATCGAAACTGACATGCCAGTGTATAAAATATTTCACTAACCGGCTTCCTAATAAATGTTAAAAAAAACAAGACAGCCAGAGGCGTGAACCTGTAACGAAAATTACTACCCAAACTCTTAACCTAAAAAGAAACAAAGTAAGTGCCTAACCCTTTGACAGTCGCGAGACAACGCGGAACGGAACGCCGCTGTCCGATCTGTCAAATTTTACTTTGAGATAAAATGAAAAGTCCAGACCAAAATATTGGGTTTGTTTATATAAATTCGCCGCGATGAAACCGTTGGAGATATTCCAAGGAGCAGAGGAATACCACCCGCGATCATGTGTGCGCCCAAAGGTGAAAGTGCAGTGGTTTTGTGTTGCTTAGTGGTCATAAATAACACCGTGTTTGGAACACCAACGTTCGTGGATTATTTGTAAGGTAAAAACCTCTTATTATGGGTATAAAGTGCTACAGTTCATCGTTGGTTGGGTTAAAAAAAAATTTAAAAATTTTAAATTTTTAAATTTTTTTTTTTGATGTGTTTACCAAAAAAAAATGAGAAACTAATAGCTGACAAGGTATAACGAACGAACTATTCTAACAATAAAATCCTTAACCTATACCATGGTTTTATGTAGCCTACCGACGATCGTCATACTAAGTGAACACGTTCAAGTTAACAGCATGCACTATTCTACGGAATTAACTAAGTGTAATCATAGCAAATCTATAGCCTAAATCCTCCGAATTGTTGACACCGGAAGTCCTCGCAGTTCGAGTCGTTCCTAAGTGAAAATCCAATTCATGTTTCACTGTAACAGGATTGTAATTAACCTAAGAAGTTATAACTAAAGATTTACCCTAAATCCTTCAAAAAGTTACCACCGGAAACACTTATAAATCAAGTGATTCCTAAGTGAGTATACAATTTATGTTTCGCTATAACAGGATTTTACCTAAACTAATTACTTTGCGATGTCTACCAAATAGACTTTGGTATAACGCCACTGTTAAATATATATGGATACCCTTGGGGAAATCCACCAGGAAATCAGCCCTTATTCACGGCTCCTTCCCGCAAGAGACCGACCTAGTTGTACAGTCTAATGTAGTAAGTCTACAAGAAATGGTTAGCCTTAGTACCAGGACGTAACACATTTAAAAAAACAAAAGGAAAGGACTATTGGAGGCTATCCAATAGTGTTAGAGTTTCGTACTATTAGGACGAAGTTTAGAAGCGACCATTATAGGGGAGCCACCTTCAGGATTGAGGAGGGGCCTCACCCGGTCGAACGATGTCTTTGACATGGAAGTCTCCTAGGATCTTGCCATTCATTGACTTTAAAGTATACACAAGAGGTCCACGCCCCCTATGAATGACGCACTTTTCATAACGAGGGGATAATTTTGCTGAGAAATGTTTGGCCGCATTAGATAGCGGAAAACACCTTTTATAGACAATTTGTCCTTCTTTAAGTTGCACCGGACGCTTGCGCAAATTATAATATTTGGCATTCCGTGCATGAGCAGTTAAGAGAGACTGCCTTACCTTTTGAAATACGGTTTTCAACTCCTTGAGACTATCAGAAAAAATAGAGGTATCCCCCACAGTCAAAGTACCTTCATCTACAGGGTGATCGAGATTGTAGAAAGATCCATCTATGATCATCTCACGTCCGTGGGTCAAGAAATAAGGGGTATGTTTCGTTCCCTCATGAACAACAGTATTTAAGGCACACTGGATCTCCTGTATGTTCTTGTCCCAGTTTCTGTGGTCAGAACGCACGTATGACGCAATGGAACGCACCAAGTCACGGTTCACGCGCTCCGTTTGATTCACCTGAGGATGATAGCGTGGATTGTAGAAGACGTGCGGTACGTTGTATTTTGACATTAGGTCTCTGAAACTCTTGGAAACGAATTGGGGACCGTTATCAACGTAGACATATTTAGGGGTACCATGAGTCAGGAATATACCCTGCTCCATGCACTTAACGATAGCAGACGCAGTGACATTACGTAGTGGAAACAAAGTAACATATTTACTAAAATAGTCAGAACACACAAACAGGTACTGATTTCTCTGATAAGACGGAGGAAAAGGACCGAGAATATCACAAGAGACAGCTTCACCAGGCATCGAGATACGACGGGGATTACCCATCAAACCTGGGCGAGAAACGTTAACGGGTTTGTAAGTTTTACAAATTTCGCAGGAGTCCACGTAATCCTTCACATCCTGAAAGAGAGTAGGCCAAAAGTAAAGGTTAGCTATCCTGAAATGAGTCTTCGCCACACCAAAGTGTCCCGCAGATGCGTCATCATGACACTTCTGTAAAATAGAATTCCTGTCCTCATAAGGAACAACCAACTTCCAGTCAAATTGAGCTGTCAGGCGATATTTGTTCTTAGAGAGACGAAAGAGTTTGTTATTCTCTATTTTAAAATTAGGGAAAAGAGTAGGACTACTAGATACCTTAGCATACAGGTCCAAATACCAAGGATCCTGCGTGGAGTGTATATCTATGGTTCCGATTTGAATACGTGATAAGCAATCCGGAATGATGTGTTCCTTGCCTTTACGGTGTATAAGTTCGAAATTAAATTGACTAAGTCTACAAGCCCATCGGTTAAGACGGCCAGTTGGATTTTTAAGATTGGAGAACCACTTCAACGAAGCATGGTCAGTTACTATATAACATTTCCTCCCTTCCACATACGCTCGGTATTGTTCCAACGCATAGATCACCGCCAAGAGCTCTCTCTCTGTAACTGAGTAATTAGTTTCAGGAGCGTTTAAAGTACGGCTGCAGTATGCGATTGGATGATCACAATTATCTACGCGCTGAGTTAGCACGGCGCCAATTGCAAAGGAGGAAGCATCAGTGTGAATATAAAAAGGTTGGGAATAATCGGGGCATCTCAGTATCGGAGCAGACACAAGAGCAGACTTAAGTATATTAAAAGCATTGTCGGCCTCCTCAGACCAAACAAATTTAACCTTTTTACTGGTTAGTCGTGATAAAGGACGCGCTATTTGAGAGAAATTCTTAATAAACCGCCGGTACCACCCAGCCATTCCGAGGAAACGCTTGATGCCTTTGGCATCTTGAGGGATAGGAAAATTTAAAATTACTTCTATTTTAGAAGGATCAGTTCTCAAACCGTAACGGTCCACGACATATCCCAAGTATTTAAGTTCACTCCGACAGAACAACGATTTCTTCATATTGATAGTGAGATTGGCAGCTTTCAATTTTTCGAATACGGCCTTTAGTAAACGTAGGTGTTCATCAAAATCAGAAGTACAAATAATAATGTCATCTATGTAACAAAAAACTTTATTATCAAACTCAGCTGTGAAGAGGTTATCCATTAGACGCTGCATCGTCGCCGAAGCTCCCACCAAACCGAAACACATCCGATTATAATGATATAAACCACGACCAGGGACGGTAAACGCGGTTTTTTCTTTAGAGTCACTGCTCAAAGGAATTTGATGGTACGCTGCACTTAAGTCGAGTGAAGTAAGGTACTTAGCGTCACGCAAGTTATCCAAGATATAATTCACGTAGGGTAAAGGATATGCATCCGATTTTGAAACGGAATTTACCTTCCGGCTATCTAGACAAAGTCTCAAGTCACCATTAGATTTCTCGACCATCACTACTGGAGAATTCCACGGAGAATATGAAGGTTCTACAATACCGATTTCTAACATGCGGTCGAGTTCTTTTTCTAAAGCAGTCTGCTTACTAGGACTAAGTCGGTAATACTTTTGCTTTATAGGGCTACTTTCCCCCGTATTTATAACATGTTCTATTAAGTGAGTTTTGCCAAGACCGACTTTTTCAGTATCTATTTGACCATACAGCAGTTTAACTGCCTTTAATTGATTTTGTTGTTGCAAAGTTAATGAGTCCAAAGTGTTTAAACCAGATTCCACAGGAATATCAGACATACCAGAAATATTTTCCTCAGAAGTAAGACAAAAGATAACTTCAGGTGCCAAGCTAAAAGCTTTCCAAAAATTTAAACCAAATATAATAGGCGTAGTGATCTGAGGTTGAATGTTAAAGTTAACAATCTGAATTTTACCTTTATAATTAATAGGTAGGGACATGAATTTAGTACAAACCAGTTTTTGCCCATTGGCTACGCAGAGCGTTATTGGTCTGTTATGAGAAAGAATAGGAATGCCTAAGCGTGAGAAAGTTAAATGACTATTCATGCCAAGTATAGAACAGCTAGCACCAGAATCTAATAACCCTTTAACCTTTAGATCTAACACACTCACAGCAATATAAAGTCGAGTATCTCCCTTAGAAGGTTCAAAATAAATGGTCTTTTCTACACGTGAGGGAGTAAAAGAGGATCTGAATGATTTATTAGAGAAGACCGAGTTACTCAGTTTTTTGAATTAGAGTTGCATTTAGGACAGTCCGGTGTGCGTACACCCTTATTACCGCACTTAAAACACACGATGTCTCTAGATTTCCAGCAAGTACTAGTACTATGGTTTGTCATACCACATCGGTAACACGGTTGTTTGTGACCGTTCGGCAAGACGCCAGCAACGTGTCTTTTTGAAAAGTGAGACGTATTAGGATTCATAGGAGGATTTGGCTTGCGCTCCTTACCGTAGGAATTGGAATTAGTAGGCATAGAGGTATGACCGCTACCGGATGGTTTAGGCTCACGAAATTGACTAGCTTTGACCTGAGCCATTTCAATGCGCATACATAAGGATTTGAGCTGCTTGATGGAGTTCACGTCGTGCAAAGCCAACTCTTTGACATATTCCGGGCGTATATTGCGAGAAAGGATCTCGAGTTTCTCCGCTTCCGGAAACGGCTTCCCCAAACGGTCGAACATACCTAGAACGGTTGAAATAAAGAAAACGATAGTTTCGTCCTTCGCCTGGGTCCTCGAACGTATTTCCTGTAAGAGTTTAAAGTCTAGATCGGGAATGTCAAAATCCTCTTTGAGAGCTTTGACAACATCTCGATAAGTCTGTAGTTCAGCACGGTTAGCCCTAAACCACGACAAGGCAGGACCGTCAAAAATTTCCGCAAATCCGTCGTAAATACGATGTTCAGGAATTTTTCTAGCAATACGGAGTTCCTCCAAACGTGTAAGAAAAATACGAGCACAAGAATCACCCCTATACTTCAAGTTTAAAGAATTTATATTGAAACTTTTTTCAGTTTTATAAATTATTTTCTTAACAACAAGTTCATTGACATCAGACGGCTCTTCATCACTGCTGCTATCCGAAGAAGGTGGGACGTTGCCCTGCAAGCGTTCTAAGATAGAATTCAAAGTAACCTGAAGCAACTGGGCTTCTTCAGTTTCTTTAGGTAAACGAGAAAGACGGCATAATAGGTATTTACACCTGGAGATTAGCCTACTAGCAGCAGCGCTAGCAATGTCCTCAGTAAGTTCAGCCTCAACTTCTACAGCTTTGTTTTGGCAAGTCGCAAGTTCTTTAGAAATATCTACTTCAGCCAACGAAGAAAATTTTAAACTACCACGGCGAGCCAGATTGGAAGTTTGCTTCAAAGCGTCTACCAAGCTGCTCCGCCTAGAAAGTGGATTTACAGGAAGTTTGCGAATAGATAATTCATGAGCTATCTCATCCTTATGAAGGTGAGAAACCTTACAGCTGGCTTTGAGAAAATCCATGTTTAAAATTGAAGTGTCTATTTAAGAGTAAAGTTATTTGAGAAAATTATTGTTATTATCAGTTTTTGAATTGTCACTTTTATTTATTCCTTTTACAAGGATCAGGAACAGGAACAAGAAACGCCTTTGCAGAAATATATTAATATAAGTGTCACATCCGGGTATGTATACCAATAGTGGACATACCAAAAGTATGTACCAGTTCAGTCAGAATATCCAAAGTGAAACTTAATTGAATATTTGAGGTAAAGCTCAAATGTTCAGATAAGCCACTGTTCAAGTTTCCATCAATGTACAGTATCCACCTATATATACGGTTTGAGTTCAGTAGTGCAAGTTAAGTATCATCAGTAAGTACTAAAATACTAAGTAAGTACTTAGAAAACTTAATTTCTAATATAAAACAACGACCAATCAGTATTCTGAGTCAAAGCTCAAGTAATCAGTTAAAGAACTGTTTAAGTTTGTTTAAAATAAAAGTATTTCATTAAAAGCTATTAAAAGCATTACCTTTTAATTATAAGTCAATATTTAAGAAAAATAAAAAAACTCAATTTCTATTATCAAGCAAAGGATGCATCAGTATTTGAGTTAAAGCTCAAATAATTATCAGTAGAACTGTACCGGAGTACCAGAAGTAAAAGAATTTATTAAATCCTAGTTCACCTTCAAACTTCACCGTTAAGTAGTAAGATTGAAAACTTAATTTCTATTTTCATGAGAAATTGAAGCGTCAGAAACGTTGTAGGTTTATGTTAAAAGCAAGTATATAACCTGTAGTTACTATATAATTAACAATAAGTAAAAGTTATTCACTTAAAATTAAAGTATGGAAAAATGTTTATTTAAACACATCACTCTCCGGGCCAAACGTTGGGAACGCTACTGTAATATTGTAATATTTGTGATGACACCACGTTGGGAGTCACTGTAATATTTCAGTGGTGTACCACCTCCTTAATGCACACGGCTACAATTGAGAAAATTATTCTGTAATATTGAGACTTCAGGGCGTTGATTCGGCGGGATCCCGGAGCAACAAAGACATCAAGAATTTATTTAAATAGGCGCCAGACGCCTCTGTCGGCAAACGAATGATGTGCTTAAATAAAAGAACATATATTTCACAGTAAGAATGTTTATTCCGTTAAAGAAAATCAACGGTACAAAAAGTCAGTGAACGTCACCAAAAGGCAGTAACCTATACTTTATAAAATACCTCTTAAATTAAAACACCAGGTAGGTACAGAGATTCAGGCACCTCCTACTTTCACATTGTAACGGTTTAGGACAGACCTCTACCGTTTCATTCACAAATATATGTAAAATTATATTTTTTTAGGCCTTCGGCATATAATCATAAAATTAAATAGCTACTATAATATTCACAATGTATGAAATAATCCTTTGGAGATTTATTACGACCAAACTCAGTCCTTATTATTCTGTAAACTGTTTATTTACCTAAACAATATATACGTGTATATACGTGTTGATAGACAGGTTCCCTTTATTTAATTACCTACATAGAAATACTTGGATGCACACGGAATATGATATGCTTGATGATAAATCAATAAAAGTCTTCGTTATCACTGTTCTATGCACTATTTAAAATTAGGATTAACCTAAGATTTCTTCGTTCAGTATTTTGAGACGGTGGATTAAGATACAGATAAAGGCGCTGTTATGTATGGGAAACTAATTAACATTAAATTATAAGGTATTTCATGAAAATTGAGAGGAAACAAACATTCAAATTGAATGTACCTAATGATTATTGTATGAGTTTCTTGCGGCGCATTCGTCTTGGCAATGATGGTCTTTCCGAAGGCGCTGGTGGTTTAAAGGGATGACGTGTGAGGGTGCCCATTGCGGCCTATTTACTGAGTGAATGATTTGAATTTGAATTTAGCAAAACATTGATTATAAAAACATTCTACATTAGGTGAAAATGCATGAAACAGAAATTATTAAGTTTGTCATGATTACATGAAATATATCCAAAATGCAAGGAAAATTCTTATTAAATAAGATTGTATAGAAAATGAGCTTTCTTTTGTCCAAGTTTCGTTTTGATCTGATCAGTAATTAAGTCACAATTAAACTTTAAAGTTATGAAATTATTTAGTATTACGGGTAGCGGACATTTTTTGAGGGTGAAAGAATTTCTTAAATACTCATTAATTAATTCCAGAAATGGAGTTTGTGTTGTCAATTTCGGAAATATATTTAGATTTGGTTTTATAAATATCGAGAAAACTATTTAACTATTTAAATTATAAAAAAAGGATAGTTATATTGTTAAAAGTATTGATTAATTTTTGGTGCGACTCGAGAGTTTGAAGACATTGAAGCTGTAAGAGCGGAGAGACTATAAATAGGAGTGGAATCGGAGGCGAAGGGGATTCCATTTTTAGGCTTGGACGCGAGCAGACGGTCGGCCTGTTCTAGAATTTTGTAATGGAGGGTAGTTGCGCTGCTGGGTAATTTACGCGATGAAATTTAATTTATGATGGACCTGGCGGTTTGGTAGTAAAGTTCCGATGTCGCTAGGGTATATTCACGCGTTTTGTTTCGGTTATTTCGCTGTTAATCTTGCAGTTTCTTTATTCAATAAGATCTGATTAAAACCTAGGGGTTGGAAACCTTGCGGTGTTAACGAAGACCCCCATTTAGAATCTCCGCTTTTACGATTACCCAGCTGCCCAGGCATCAGGTACTGCGAGGTCAGATATGTGTTTAAGTATTTATTTATTTTGTGCGTCGAGTCACGTAAGTGTGTTTCTTTATTTATTATGTGCAACGTGTCATGTAAGTACGCTCTTGTTAAATATACCTGTTGTGATATATATATAATACATGTGTGCTTAGGGACGTTTGATTGAAAATATAAAAGAAAGAAATTAAAAATTCATTGTCTGTAGTTGATACAATCATGGGTTACCTGCTTCTAACAATTTCATTTATTTAAAACATTTATGTGTTATATTTGGTCAAAGCTAGGCATGTAGCAAAGTTCTATTCTTGACAGGGGAACGCTATTCGTGTACTGAGAGCCAGACTAAATAAATCATAATTGTGAAAGCTATCTGCTGTCGTCAGATTCATACAATAACAGTATCAAAGTTATTTGTAATATTTTAAAGCGGGTAACTTATATTGTACTTGACTAAGTAGACGGGGAGACCATTACCTCCATCCAATAGATATTAAATTGGTTGGTATTCTGATATTCTGGGATACCTAATTATGAGACATTCCTTAAGTAGTAAATGGATACTTCTTAACTTGCAAACTAATGAATTGCCTTTTGTTGGTAAGAATACCCAACTTGATATCTATCAACCGGTCTATAAACGGTCGGAGGACAGGGGGGGTATTATATATATAATCACCTTTTTATTTCCAGTTTGATAACTAATCGCTGTAATGTTGTTGTGAGCATTTATTACTAAATAGAAATCACATAAAATCCTATGGTTATTTTATCAAGTAAATATATTATCTATAGCGCAAGTAAATTTTACCATACCATTATTATCATAGAAAGGCAAACCCAAATTCTACTTCCAATTAACTTGTATATACTGGCTTCATGGGTTTTATCACCTGATGGCTGCATAAGTATTTTACCTAAATACAATATTAATGCCCTGCGTTTGAACCTGGAATACTATTTCTATTTACTTAACTAGTCCATTTAATTCTGTGTGTTTGTTTCTAAATACTGATGTAAAAAGGGAGCCTTATAATACCATATTTCTGATATATCTATTGCTCACATAATATCCTTATAATGTGGGTATTATTCTACATATCCCCGTTATACTATGATGATGATGATGATTATGATGTTTGTGTTTTATTTAACTATGTTTTCATTTGGCTTATTTTACTGTTTTTATTTACACTGTGTTTTACTAATCTTGTGTTCTTCCCTTAGCATTTCAGAAACCTGGGTTCGCTATTATGTTTAGGTGTTTTAAATGTCATGATTTTAAAAGACTTCTCAGACCTATATATTCATTAATCTCCTTAAATCTTGGATATCTGTCAGTACTCCGCCATGATATTTATTAATTTTGCTTTATTTGAGAATACCCTACACTATAGGCTTACTCGCTCCTCCAAGTAATCATGATACAACTTACCTTTGTTCCCCGCAGCATCTCATAACATCCAATAGCATTCTATAGATACTCATAGTCAAAATTGGTTATTTTCTAGTAAGTAAAATGTTCCTAGTTGCTTTATAGGTAGGTAGATAATTAAATATAGCTTAAGTTCAGATCAACCAATCTTTACTCGTCACAAAAAGAACCGTTTGGGTTACCTAGGACGGACACAACGAAGGGTCAATCATCTTATTTAATCACTGACAACCACTAGACGATCACATGGCCAAATTACATCATCACGTTATCATATAGTAGGTTTCTTACATTATAGAAGGATTCATAAGCGAAGTACATAGCTAGGCTGCACATAGCTTTTAGTAGCTTTTAAGCTTTAAGCTTCTTGAACTTAGGAGCTTTTAATTAGTTTTAAGTAGCTTTAAGTAGAGTTTAAGTTAGCTTTAAGTAGGTTAAGTTCTTTTAGTAGGTAGAGTAAGTTTTAGTTTTAAGGTTTTTAGACGGGGCAAGAAAGCTCTTGTTGGGGGGGGTTAGTTACAGTGATAAACCGTGACCAGGATCAAGAATTAATATTAATTCACTTTAGTTAAGGTTACATAGCACTAGGTTTAATTTTAGAATTATTGTAGTTTACTATTAGGTGTATTTAGTTTTAAGGTTATCATAGTTTACTATTAGGTGTATTTAATTTTAGGTTTATTGTAGTATATTATTAGGCATATTGCTAAAATGTGGTAATCATTATTTAGACAATTTAAGAGCTTATTTTTAGAATTTATTAATTTATGCAATTTTTTATAGGCAAGTAGATATTTAGGCAGGTCTTTTAAATAGGCAGGGAATGCCCGGCTATAGTTTTCCTAGTAAAACAATAGCCAGGCACAGTGTTGTCGTGGAATGGATGTGAAGAAGAGTAAAGATTGGTTTTATTTGTAGTTTATCGTTTGAAAATATAATTTATAGGGCAGGTATATTAATATTGATAAAAGAAATAACATAAAACACAACCGTAAAGTAGATTTTTACTCGATTTTTACATAATTGCTTAGAACTAAAACTTTTCACTGACTACGGTTTTGTCCATTGACTAAGTTTCGTCACAGTGTTTTCCAATTTTATCAGCTTACTGAATAAGTTCCATCACTGTGTTTTCCAATTCTGTTTGCTTAAATCACTGAATATCCGGTGTTCACTCATAGTTCATAGTTTTATTACACTAATTTTGCACTCCGTTATTACGTCTTTTATCACTTTATGTGTTAAACTTTGAAGTAGGTAGGCATCGTCGGAGACGTAACTATAACAGTCGCTAGGTCATTTTGCACTTAATATTAGTTGAATTACACATTGCACTGCTTATCATCTTTGGAATCGTTTAAAACATAACAATTAGGTCAATAAACTAGGTCAGTCAAGTCAAGTCAAAAAGCCGCGAATATAACCCGCAGGGCTACTACTATGAGACTCATGTGTCGGGGTTCGTATCGTTCGATTCTTCTGACACTTATATTGGTTAATGCGAGAGCGAAAGAGACGGAGCTGCGCGGGCTTCGATTTACGAGGTTAGGATTCGGAGTAGGCCCGCGGTCGTATGGAGACATTTGTTTGTTTTTAATAATTCATAGACTAGGGAAGGCAGCGAAAAAGTAAAGGGCATGAAACCATACAGCCAAGTTGTAGTAAAGGATAGTTTTCTTGTCATTATTTTGTATGTTTTTAGCGTAAAAG
Organism: Choristoneura rosaceana; assembly: GCA_037349165.1. Taxonomy (NCBI): domain Eukaryota; kingdom Metazoa; phylum Arthropoda; class Insecta; order Lepidoptera; family Tortricidae; genus Choristoneura; species Choristoneura rosaceana. The sequence goes on from JAZBNJ010000002.1 coordinate 3,698,025, forward strand.
TTGAAACTTAATTTTCTTTTTATTATTTAAGTAATACAGGTACATTTTGTTGTTCATCATAGTCAAATCGAACTTAGTTTAGCAAAATATTTTATTGCTTGGTGATGTTGGATAACCTGATTTTTATCGTAAAAGTGTCACGTTTAATACCAAAGGTAATATTTCTATTCATAGTCTGTTACGTTTAGTTCACTGTCTATTTACTAAATAAAAATAAATTAATCTGGTTATCTAAAATATCTCAAAACGATAGGTAGGTACAGTCAACAATATTTCAAAACAAAAAGGATAGGTAGGTACAGTCAACCGGTTTGCTTCTTAGACTGGCACGGAACCGTGTCACAATAACATTTAACGTCATTCGATACACATTACTTCAGAAATATAAAATTATATACTACGATAAGGTTCCATGTAGGCCGGTAATCAAATACAGTCTGGTGCGAGTGGTAGGTAGGTGTACTCGAGATGTAATTTTATGTTCTAAATGATTAGGGATAAACGATAGGTATCAATAGATAAATTTAAGTTGTGTTGTTGTATTGTTGTGTTATTATTACCCAGTTTTATTGGTTCAGAGGGTGATGTACGAGGTTAATGCACTCTGACTTAGGACTAGACTTTAAAATTAGTCATCATCATCATCATACTAGCTGTGTATGCGTTCCGCTATTGGGTGCAGGCCTCCACTCGGGCAGGGAGGACTTTGGTGTAGTTTCCGCGTAGGCCCAGTGCGTTTTAGTAGTACAGTTATATTTTGGTTTATAAGGTTCATAAAGTTGAAAGGTCGGGGGGGTGTAATAGTTTATTATATTATAAAGTTATACAGTCGGGGGGGTGCACTTTAAACCTAAACTTTGACCTTACCTATTTTGTTTGAGTATTAATTTAACAGGGCAATTCGCTGTTAGGATAGTATTAGCGCACGGGAGGAACCTTTTCTCAATTAGGTTCGCAGGGATTTTTTAGGCGGGTGAATATGTAGCACTATGGCATTTGGGGCGAAAGGGTTCTAACCGAGTACGTGAGTAGGATTATTCAGTTGTATTTTTAACTACCGACGCAAAAATGTGTTATAGGTTTGGACACAGTGTGTGTCTGTGTGTGTGTCTGTATGTTTGTGTGTCTGTCTATCTGTCTGTCTGTCCGTGGCACCGTAGCTCTTGAACGGATTGACCGATTTGAATGCGGGTTTTTTTATTTGAACTCATAATTAAATTGTAGTTCCTAGACTCAGGTTACGAGTCGTCGGAGTAAACATTATCGACGAGTCAGATTATTACCACTTCATGATATTAGGGTTCTGTGAATAGGACTACTTTCCTGAAGGTCCATACGACAAGGTGCCACGATTTAGGGTTTCACATCTTGATCACATTGAGGTTCCTCGACGGTGAATTCTCAAATTAGGGTTCAGTTAAATAGGGTTCCAACATAGGGTTCCCCGAAATTGAGTTCCAAATTAAAGTCCACGAGGCTTGATAAGGAATGCTAGGTATATAGGATTCCTCACGATAGGATTTCTTAAAAATAGGGTTCTTTAAAGTAGGGTTCCTGGTGTACTTAGATAGGTAACTATAAATTTCACGTGTTAGATTATTCGTGTTACCTACAGTTCCACTGAGGTTTACCTTATTAAGGATTATCACAATAGGGTCATTTAGGGTTCAACAAGGTAGGGTTCCAAACATAGGGTTCCACGGATTATGGTTCATTGTAAAGGGTTCTGCAAATTTGAGTTTCCGAGTTAAGATTCCGTTAGAGATGGGGTTGTATGTATGTGTGAAGCTTGTGATAGTTGCAACCATTTTTTAGTTACTACCGTTAGTACATAGGGCATATAGCTTTTGTTTTTAAATAATTTATTTCATCAGTTCGTGGATGTATAGGTAAAGCTATAATATTCATGTGTGATTGGCGTTAGTCACATTTACAACCTCACCGGGTTAGTTCATTTATTATTTGGCGGTGTTTAGACCACGGGTACAAAAAGCTTCAAATTTTATTGTATTAATTAGTTTTGCGAAGTTAAAGGTACGAGTAGCTCGTAACTATTTGAATGAATTGAATAAGTTACATGCTTATTTATTTCGAAAAGCTGCTAGATGATGGCTGGACGACGGTATGGACGATGGTCAAAGTTGGGCTTTTTCAACTCTAGGTTTATTACCTTAGTATCATAATTAACTGTAGGTACCTAATTTGTATAAGATAGGTAGGTAATTTGCTATTAATTAGGTATAGCTCGGTTCTGAAGAAGATAGGTATAGTAGTCCCACTAATATTATGGGTCTCAACGCGTGTAAACCTATTGGGTCGTTTGGTTGTTACCTTTTAACATCTGAATTGCTGAACCGATTTGGATGAAATTTAGTATGTGGATAGTTTGACACTCGGAGAAGAACATAGCATAGGATGATTTTTGTCCCGGAGGAGTTGAATGGTTACCGTGGGATAGCGGAAAGCTAGATCAGCGCGGACGGGGTCGCGGAAAATAACTAGTGTAGTTAAGCAAAACTTGCGGTTCTTTACTTTTGCTACCTTTATTTTACCCTTGGGTGTCCCAACTGATATTATGACAATTTACAAGTATGTACGTATATACCCGTAGGTATATAAATTTATGTTTGTTCTCAAATACTAACGTTGGTAGCTCCAGTTGAGTATCAGACTAATATTACGAAATAGGTTATTTATTAAGAAGGTATGGTTGTTAGGATGCCTACTTAGATCAAATCGTGTAAAGCAAGATGTCTCCCGCTAGGTACCACAGAATAGATAGCTTAGTACAAGTATCTACTGTTGCTTGGCTGCAAATAAGTGGCTTAGAGTATAGGTAGTTGTCCACAACTGAATTTTTACAAAACTCCAGAGTTTTAGTAGTTACTACATAGTACCAATTTATGGGCGGTGGTGATTTCTTACCACCAGGAGACACACTTGCTCGTTTGCCTTCCAGTCGTATAAAAAAAAAATTACAGCTATGTAGACGAAGGTTTTTATTTACGTAGGTAGCTCGACTATCAGTTGTTGAGGGTGCAATTGAAGCTTCAGTATCAGATAAGCGTGGTTAGAGTAGGTTACGCATACATTTATGTCTGCAGGTGTGTATGTATGTGCGGCTCGGGTCTCTGAATTTGAGTTTGTCCCGCTTCCGGTGATCGGTATGACTTGAAGTTTGGTATAGAAATGTAGTACGAGACGAGTACATCGCAATGAAAGTAGATAAGCAGAGGGGACATATAACTATGTAGGTATATGAAAAAGTTATAGGTGTATTTGATAGAAGTTTTAGCATTTTAATTTAAGATAGTGAAGTTTTTTTTTAAGTGTTGTTTGCTATATGTTGGTGTGTAATAAAGAGTTATTGTATTGTATTGTGTTTGCGGCCTCATGATGCTATCACGATTAATTTTGGGTCAGAAATAAGTACCTATTTATTATAACGTAATTTTAATTTAAAAGGTTGACTGATTAATTTTTGAATGCAGTAGGAATTTTATATTTATAAGCGTGAATGTTTGCGTAAAACGGAGGTTTGTAAATCCTTACTATTATTATAAATGCGAAAGTAACTCTGTCTGTCTGTCTGTCTGTTACGCTTTCACGTCGAAACCACTGAACCGATTTTGATGAAATTTGGTATATAGGTAGTTTGAGCCCCATCAACATAAGATACATTTTGTTCCGGTAGAGGGCGCCACCGCGCGATAACTTAGGTCCGCGCAGACGAAGTTGCGGGCATAAGCTAGTAAGATGATAAAAACAGAATATGGGTTTTAGGATAAATAAATATTAATTTCTTTATTACATCGGTGCAGTATCCCACATTTAGCAGGACGTAACGGGATATTATTTAGGCATCAATTTTCCAATGCCACGGTTTCGATTCCGTGAAGAAAAAAAATAAGACTAGTTTATTTTCCGGCTTTGTTTCCAAACAACATAAGCTTATCTTATTTATAGTAAAGTTTCTCTTTGGTCAAGCTGTTTGCCAAATTTTGAAACTAGAATTTCAATTAAACAACATGCGTGAGCATTGTCTGTCTGTCAATCATTGTGGTGATGTTTGAAAATAAGACAGATTTTTGGATTAGTGCGTAAAATTGCAACTAGACAATATCAATTATTTTTTTTTGCTTCATTTTATTAATACGCTTCATAATAGATAAGGTAACTAGGTTAGGCATACATAAGGTTTATAAGGGCGTGAAAAAAAAAATCGTTACGTTAAGAGCATAATGCGAAGGTGGGATCTTCATAGATATACACATGGACAATTAATAGTACATTTATAAGTAGAAACCAGAGTGATTGATTAGATAACAGGAGTGATTAAATAAGCAACTTGTATAAATAATTTAGGCCAGAGATGCGGTATGTTTGTCTGGAAGAGATCGCTTTGGGGCGATGGGACCGCCTGTTGTCTGCTCTGAATCCAAGTGTTTATATTATAAATTTTGTACTTACTGATTTATGGTGTGTGATGGAGAATGTTTGTGTTGTGTTGTACCTAAAAGATTTTATTTTCGAGAGAAATCAGTTATTGATGTAGCTAGGGCCCTATCCGTATTAAGTTCAGTCATCGATAAAGCTATCGGTGTATTTTATATCTTCCTACCTTTTTCTCTATTTTACTCCGGAACTCATCGAAATTAGTTCAGTATTTTTTTTGACAAAATGATTTAAATGATATTAGGTGGTCGTTGACTTTGCATTACTTAGTTGAAAATTGAGTTTCAAGCATTAGTTATCAATGGCGAAGATACCGTCGTAGAGCGTGGTTGTATGGTTAAGTGCAAGTATGTTTCCGCTTTATTTCTTAAGTTACCATGCGTAGGTATTTCAAATGCGACATAGAATTAGGGTCAACTGCTTATATGGTTTTTAACGTTGTTATTTCTATCATTGCAATTAACGATACATTATTACAGTTACTTTTACTAGAATTATTTATTACTGTTAATTATTGTTTTCACATCAGTAGGTATGCTTTCCTTATCCTCAACTACTATTAATACTAAAATAGGATTCTAACATCAAAAAGGGTTTGAGAATCGGCGGTGTAACTCATTGTGGTTGGGCACAAGCTTCTCCTAAGGTGTGTAGTATCAGAATGAACTAGGTAGCTCGTTTCATGCTTGTGTAGATTTCCTTACGATGGATTTTGTGTTTATTTATTGCTTTAAATATAGAGGAGGATTTGGCTCCCACAATCAGATGGAGATATATTGTAGATATAGATATCTAATTTTTCCCATTATTTACTTACTCTACGTTTGTTAGACATTTGAGTTATCCATTATATTTAATAAAATCATTGATTATTTTAAAGTACTTGTGCGAGGAGTGTTACTATTGTAGTAGTGCAATTATTTTTAATTGTTAATATAGTTATAATAGGTATACCTCAGTTAAAATATTTGAAAATATCTAACCTAATTTTTAATTATTACTTCTAATTTAGTTTTATTCTTGATTGATAGTGAAACTAGGTTTAGTGTTTAACTGCGAGTTAAATAAACAAGCATAGGTAGTTGAAATATAACGCATTTAATATATCATTCCCATTGTACTACTTTATGCCTAGAGTAAATAAGTACTGGTAACGTTAGTAAACGTAGTGACTTCTCGGTATTTTAAAAACTTGTCTCCAAAACTATTTTATTAATTTGCGGTTATATGGAAAAAAAAAAATCGGTACCTTTTTATCAAACATAAGTTGAAGGCTTGGAAATTTTTATAAATGAGATTTATTTAGATTACGTATAAGCTAAATGAGCAATTTCAGCTAAGTACTTATAATTATGGGATAGAAAAAAATAAAAAAATAATAGAGAACAAAAAAATACAGAATGATGTTAGGTAGTCACTAGTGATAGGAGAAAGTAAGAAACTACCTATTTTATGGAATTTTAATTTTGATGTTAATGTTTAGATGAAAATTATTACTTACATCTGAGTTATTCTTAGGGATTGTTGAGATGTTGTGGCACGTATGGGAAAAAAGATTGGGGAAGGAAGAATGTGAATGTTTAGTGACAATTTGACTAGACGAAACTGAAAAACTTACGACTTGAGTTTACTCTAGTATGAGGGGCTATAACAACTCGGCAGTCCTATGGATGATAAGGATGGTTTATTGGCACTTGACTCCTGACACAGCACTCAATCAATGACTTTTCTTGTGCGAAAGGTGGTAGGTTAAGTCAAATGTGACATCAGCGTTGACGCTGGCACCAGAAAATTCATCACTGCACCAGTGCGCCCAAGCAGATGCTAGGGTGCTGATGCTAAATCGTCACTACACTCCACATTCCCCAAAAGACTGGTGTCTATTGTATTGGAGGAGTGTTTGGGCTGGGCTGTTGGTTAACGGATGTCTATAACCCATGATGACGGGATACCGTACTTTGTGTACACATCCGGCCTTGGAAGAGGTTATATTGGCGGTTCCATTTTCGGTTCTACAGGCGGATGCAAGACTGGGGTGGAGGAGCCGATATAGTGCTATTAGAGCTGACTGTCTCACAAACAGTTCCTCTATCTAACGCTCTCTTGTGGTGTGATAGATGTTCATAACTAATCAGTCAAAGAGCTCGAATATTCTTCTATTTATTTTAGTCACTACCTTTTGGCATATGTACTCATCAGACTACAAATCTCACTCACGAGAAAAGTGCTAATAAATTGCAAGTAATAATTGTACTTGAATATATATACTTATAAATAATTATTTCGATGCTTTCTCCAGGTTATTTACGCTTCATTAGGTAACAATAGGTACGGCTTTCTTATTCACTTTTTAAATAATCCGTGTTCTTACCGTATAGATTATCGTTTTAGTCACGAGATAGGTATCGCATTAAGTGTTAAGTGGGAGACAGTTATGTGTAACTAAATTCTTAGTTAGATTGCAAGTGAGAAATGTGATAATAACTAAGTAATTTAAAATTTAAAATTATTGATTACATCGGAGCCACGCCACCTAAAGGAATTGGTGGATTGTTGTAACACGTGTGGAAAAGAGATTGGAGGAGCATGAATGTGAATGTATATTGAATTCCTGATCATACGACATGACCAAAGTAAAAAAAAAAAGACTTGACATTACTTAGTTTGAGAGGTTATGGCAATTCAATAGTTCTGTGGATGGCAACGATGGTTTATCGGCGCTCAACCTTTGATACAGCACTCGACAAATGGATTTCTCGTGCAGAAGGTGATAGGTTAAGTCAGAATTGACATCAGCATATTGACGCTGGCGCTAGAAATTCATTACTATACGATTTCCACCCAAGCGGATGCTAGGGTGCTGATGCTAAATCGTCACTATACTACACATTCACCAAAAGACTAATGTCTCTAGTGTTGGAGGGATATTTTGGGTTAGACTGTTGGTTAACGGATGTTTATGACTCTCGATGACAGGATACCGTACTTTATGTACACTGATGCCTCGCGCTCAACCATCCAGCCTTGGAGGAGGTTACATTGGCGGCTCCATTTTCGGTCGACAGGCGGATGCAAGACTGGGGTGGAGGAGCTGATGTAATGCTACTAGAGCTGACTGTCTCACAAACAGTTCCTCTGTCCGACGCTCCCTCGTGATGTGGTGAATATTCCATAATCAAACGGTCAAAAACCTTGAAGATTTCTCTGGTTACTTTGGACAATACCTTTTGGCATAAATACTCACCACGCCACAACTTTCAATCATGGGAAAAGCGCTTATAAATTAAAAGTGTTAATTTAGATTCATATATTTGTGAATTATTATTTGAATTATTATTTAAATGTTTACTCCAGTTTAACATTTTCTCACTTGCGTAAACATTGGGGGGTGATTGTAACGGTTTAGGACAGACCTCTACCGTTTCATTCACAAATATATGTAAAATTATATTTTTTTAGGCCTTCGGCATATAATCATAAAATTAAATAGCTACTATAATATTCACAATGTATGAAATAATCCTTTGGAGATTTATTACGACCAAACTCAGTCCTTATTATTCTGTAAACTGTTTATTTACCTAAACAATATATACGTGTATATACGTGTTGATAGACAGGTTCCCTTTATTTAATTACCTACATAGAAATACTTGGATGCACACGGAATATGATATGCTTGATGATAAATCAATAAAAGTCTTCGTTATCACTGTTCTATGCACTATTTAAAATTAGGATTAACCTAAGATTTCTTCGTTCAGTATTTTGAGACGGTGGATTAAGATACAGATAAAGGCGCTGTTATGTATGGGAAACTAATTAACATTAAATTATAAGGTATTTCATGAAAATTGAGAGGAAACAAACATTCAAATTGAATGTACCTAATGATTATTGTATGAGTTTCTTGCGGCGCATTCGTCTTGGCAATGATGGTCTTTCCGAAGGCGCTGGTGGTTTAAAGGGATGACGTGTGAGGGTGCCCATTGCGGCCTATTTACTGAGTGAATGATTTGAATTTGAATTTAGCAAAACATTGATTATAAAAACATTCTACATTAGGTGAAAATGCATGAAACAGAAATTATTAAGTTTGTCATGATTACATGAAATATATCCAAAATGCAAGGAAAATTCTTATTAAATAAGATTGTATAGAAAATGAGCTTTCTTTTGTCCAAGTTTCGTTTTGATCTGATCAGTAATTAAGTCACAATTAAACTTTAAAGTTATGAAATTATTTAGTATTACGGGTAGCGGACATTTTTTGAGAGTGAAAGAATTTCTTAAATACTCATTAATTAATTCCAGAAATGGAGTTTGTGTTGTCAATTTCGGAAATATATTTAGATTTGGTTTTATAAATATCGAGAAAACTATTTAACTATTTAAATTATAAAAAAAGGATAGTTATATTGTTAAAAGTATTGATTAATTTTTGGTGCGACTCGAGAGTTTGAAGACATTGAAGCTGTAAGAGCGGAGAGACTATAAATAGGAGTGGAATCGGAGGCGAAGGGGATTCCATTTTTAGGCTTGGACGCGAGCAGACGGTCGGCCTGTTCTAGAATTTTGTAATGGAGGGTAGTTGCGCTGCTGGGTAATTTACGCGATGAAATTTAATTTATGATGGACCTGGCGGTTTGGTAGTAAAGTTCCGATGTCGCTAGGGTATATTCACGCGTTTTGTTTCGGTTATTTCGCTGTTAATCTTGCAGTTTCTTTATTCAATAAGATCTGATTAAAACCTAGGGGTTGGAAACCTTGCGGTGTTAACGAAGACCCCCATTTAGAATCTCCGCTTTTACGATTACCCAGCTGCCCAGGCATCAGGTACTGCGAGGTCAGATATGTGTTTAAGTATTTATTTATTTTGTGCGTCGAGTCACGTAAGTGTGTTTCTTTATTTATTATGTGCAACGTGTCATGTAAGTACGCTCTTGTTAAATATACCTGTTGTGATATATATATAATACATGTGTGCTTAGGGACGTTTGATTGAAAATATAAAAGAAAGAAATTAAAAATTCATTGTCTGTAGTTGATACAATCATGGGTTACCTGCTTCTAACAATTTCATTTATTTAAAACATTTATGTGTTATATTTGGTCAAAGCTAGGCATGTAGCAAAGTTCTATTCTTGACAGGGGAACGCTATTCGTGTACTGAGAGCCAGACTAAATAAATCATAATTGTGAAAGCTATCTGCTGTCGTCAGATTCATACAATAACAGTATCAAAGTTATTTGTAATATTTTAAAGCGGGTAACTTATATTGTACTTGACTAAGTAGACGGGGAGACCATTACCTCCATCCAATAGATATTAAATTGGTTGGTATTCTGATATTCTGGGATACCTAATTATGAGACATTCCTTAAGTAGTAAATGGATACTTCTTAACTTGCAAACTAATGAATTGCCTTTTGTTGGTAAGAATACCCAACTTGATATCTATCAACCGGTCTATAAACGGTCGGAGGACAGGGGGGGTATTATATATATAATCACCTTTTTATTTCCAGTTTGATAACTAATCGCTGTAATGTTGTTGTGAGCATTTATTACTAAATAGAAATCACATAAAATCCTATGGTTATTTTATCAAGTAAATATATTATCTATAGCGCAAGTAAATTTTACCATACCATTATTATCATAGAAAGGCAAACCCAAATTCTACTTCCAATTAACTTGTATATACTGGCTTCATGGGTTTTATCACCTGATGGCTGCATAAGTATTTTACCTAAATACAATATTAATGCCCTGCGTTTGAACCTGGAATACTATTTCTATTTACTTAACTAGTCCATTTAATTCTGTGTGTTTGTTTCTAAATACTGATGTAAAAAGGGAGCCTTATAATACCATATTTCTGATATATCTATTGCTCACATAATATCCTTATAATGTGGGTATTATTCTACATATCCCCGTTATACTATGATGATGATGATGATTATGATGTTTGTGTTTTATTTAACTATGTTTTCATTTGGCTTATTTTACTGTTTTTATTTACACTGTGTTTTACTAATCTTGTGTTCTTCCCTTAGCATTTCAGAAACCTGGGTTCGCTATTATGTTTAGGTGTTTTAAATGTCATGATTTTAAAAGACTTCTCAGACCTATATATTCATTAATCTCCTTAAATCTTGGATATCTGTCAGTACTCCGCCATGATATTTATTAATTTTGCTTTATTTGAGAATACCCTACACTATAGGCTTACTCGCTCCTCCAAGTAATCATGATACAACTTACCTTTGTTCCCCGCAGCATCTCATAACATCCAATAGCATTCTATAGATACTCATAGTCAAAATTGGTTATTTTCTAGTAAGTAAAATGTTCCTAGTTGCTTTATAGGTAGGTAGATAATTAAATATAGCTTAAGTTCAGATCAACCAATCTTTACTCGTCACAAAAAGAACCGTTTGGGTTACCTAGGACGGACACAACGAAGGGTCAATCATCTTATTTAATCACTGACAACCACTAGACGATCACATGGCCAAATTACATCATCACGTTATCATATAGTAGGTTTCTTACATTATAGAAGGATTCATAAGCGAAGTACATAGCTAGGCTGCACATAGCTTTTAGTAGCTTTTAAGCTTTAAGCTTCTTGAACTTAGGAGCTTTTAATTAGTTTTAAGTAGCTTTAAGTAGAGTTTAAGTTAGCTTTAAGTAGGTTAAGTTCTTTTAGTAGGTAGAGTAAGTTTTAGTTTTAAGGTTTTTAGACGGGGCAAGAAAGCTTTAGGGGGGGTTAGTTACAACGTGTACGCCTAACTATTAATATTAAGAAAAGAAAAAGGTTGCCCACTGCCACTTCATCAACCAAAAAGAGATACAGGTGAAATGTGGGGTAGGTACCGAAACCACAATACCCGCATACAGAATTACGTAAAACTACAACTAGAATTTTCCTATGTAAATTACACAGTTACTTATAAAAGTATCATAATAGTATAAATTTTCTTAGTAGAAATTAGATAGAAATTACTATATCAAATAGTAGTATAGATTTTACCACTGGTTGTGACACCTTGGATTTAAAATTGAGATAGATTCATTTAGAAGATTAAGCTTTGCAAAATTACACATCAGCGTGTTAAAAAAAATAAAAGTTAGGATAAGATTGGGTACTCGGTGGCTTTTTAGTTCCAACCGAGTGTGAGAGAGAACGTCAAGGGAATTGGTAGTTCCTGCCATAACGGGGGGAACTGTTAAGTCATGGTTCAAGTAAGAAGACACCTAGCGGAGAACGGCGTACTTAATACTTTCCCCACTACAAGAATTTGAGGTCACAGATGGAATGCCTCGGTGCTGAAGGTAATCGGCTACTCCGTACATTAGGTACGGAGCGGTGGTTCGTGACCCGACTCGACCTTAGCACAATCAGGTCTACCACCTTAAAGTGTAATTTAGTTTACAAGAGTACACTCATCATCACGGTCACACCGGGGCACAGAATACAAATAAAAAAAACTTACGTGAAAAGCATCTAGTTCTAGCGATAAGAGATAACACTACCCAGCTCCTACGCTATAAGCAGAGGATGGAATTCAGTACTCGATGCCACCAAAGAAGTGTGCCGGCGAAACCGGAACCCGGAACTGGACCAGAAGTGATGACGGACATTTCAGGAGGAAAAAAAAAAACCCCGAGGGGTTTTTCTTTAAAAGAGGAAGACGAGTCGCTACGGGGTCACCGCAGACCGCTTTTTGACTTCCAGTAGACCGTCAGACCTTAGCCTTCAGGGATTCATTGTGTGTCGACACGGCGCTCTAATATGAAACAATTACGCTCGAGATGGCGTCAGCATGCCTTGTCGTGCCAATGCACCGACTGATCCCATTTCCGCGCAGGATTAAAAAATTAAGACTTGTCCGCTCGTCGCGGGACAAACTTGAACAATGACCGGTCGGAATACAACTCCTCATCTCGCCATTAAAGAAAAAAGAAAAAAAAAAACACCGCTAGAACGGCCAACAGCTACCCTGTTTTTAAAAAAAACAAACCATAGAGAGATTTCCATATGTAACTACAAAGATACCGTAGATAGAATTATCAACAACCGTTATTCGTTTATACCGAATAATACCATAATTTTTTATGTTATAAGGAACGTAAAATATAAAAACAAAATATGTTAATAAACGCCGGTCATAGACTAAAATTCATCGAACAAACACGACGACAAACAAAATGCCCGTGTCCAGTGACCCGGTCCATTTCACGCATGCGACGGATCGAAACTGACATGCCAGTGTATAAAATATTTCACTAACCGGCTTCCTAATAAATGTTAAAAAAAACAAGACAGCCAGAGGCGTGAACCTGTAACGAAAATTACTACCCAAACTCTTAACCTAAAAAGAAACAAAGTAAGTGCCTAACCCTTTGACAGTCGCGAGACAACGCGGAACGGAACGCCGCTGTCCGATCTGTCAAATTTTACTTTGAGATAAAATGAAAAGTCCAGACCAAAATATTGGGTTTGTTTATATAAATTCGCCGCGATGAAACCGTTGGAGATATTCCAAGGAGCAGAGGAATACCACCCGCGATCATGTGTGCGCCCAAAGGTGAAAGTGCAGTGGTTTTGTGTTGCTTAGTGGTCATAAATAACACCGTGTTTGGAACACCAACGTTCGTGGATTATTTGTAAGGTAAAAACCTCTTATTATGGGTATAAAGTGCTACAACATCAATAGACCTAGTCCCAAACTAAGCAAAGCTTGTACCTACCTACTATGGATACTAGGCAAAGGATAAACATACTTATATAGATAAATACATACTAACCTAAATACAATACTGTTGACGTTTAAAAGTTTATTGTTAATTTAAGAATTGATTTTTATCTAAGGCTTCCGCAATTTTATGGGGAATAAAATGAATAAAAGCGATAACTCTGCCTTTCGCGCCTTTCTCTTTGAAATCATGTGACAGTAACACAATGATGACCAAAGAGATGTCTCCGAAAAACTCTTTCTGTACGCTTCTAAACTCTTCTCCCATATTGTCTAGCTTCACTTACCTATGTCTAATTCATTACCACTTTAAGAACGTATTCGTAATTCGTAAGTAGGTAGGTACGCCATTTTCGAAAATAATGTTACGTAGGCTGTTGATCTAAGACAGCGCTGTCAGGACAAAATTTTGGTAATATAAAAACGAAACCAAAGAGTTCGCTTTACATTAAAAGATAGGTTATTCGAGATTGCGTGATTTTCGCAAATTTTTATTTTGACTGACCAACTAAATTATAATCACGCACAGCTACCTACAATAAAAATCGATTATAAAATTCCGCGCCCACTTGTTTTACATTTAATTCGATAAACCTTTGCCTCTTCAACAATCTTTTTAAACGCTATCAAAATCACCACACGGAAGCCAAGCGTGCCAACCTACCTAATCATCGAAAAAATAAAACCTAACCATCGAGATCAATTTCAAATTTGAATTTCGAATTCGGTCGCCAGAAGCTCTGATTCACGCACGCTTTGAAAAATATCGCACGCAAGTTAGGTAGCGCCAGTTTCTAAAATTATTGGCCAGTGTGAATATTTAGTAAATTATTGTTCTTTTTTCTTCTTTTAACTTTAAGGAAAAAATAGTCAGTTAAATTTAGTTGTGTATAAGTACATAAGTGTAAAGTATATTATAAAATAACAAAACGACTGACTATTTAACTGACAAGCAGCTAGAAATTCGAAATTTGGTGCATATAGGTAATTTCTAGAGAATCATGCAGGTGCAACCTACGGATAAAAGGGTTTTCTGAAATTCGCAAGGAATGGAGAGCTAGCAATTTTTTTATGACTCTACCGGAGCTGAAACCTCGGAATGAAACTAATCCCATTCCCATATTATAAATACGGAAGTTTGTTTGTGTGTGCGTGTGTCTCAACGAAGGTATTCCTTGCACTCCAACAACTAATTACTTACAACTACAAGGTTGTGTATGGTGCTAACTGGCACCTACTTAGGTACACTATTCTTTTTTAATAAATAAATACCTACCTAATTTTACTTACCTATATCCAACAACTACAAACACCTATCAAAAAAAAGCTAGGCTAGTGATTTAACTTGCCTCCCAAGCAGAGCAGCAAGGATTCGAAACCAGACCCCCATTTCAGACATTTAAATGCGAATGAGGACACGTGCAAGAAAATCTGCGAAGCAATTGTATCCTTGCACATTGGGCCGCACGTTAACCACATATAGGTACTTCCCAAGGCCTCTCAGTCTATGAAGAGGCCTGTCAATGAATAACTTTCAAAGAAGAAATACCTCGAACCATTCAAAGTACTATCAGATGTTTTTAATACGTCTTAGTCACAAAAGAACAATAGAATGTTTTAATGTTCCATTTTTAAAATTCTACGTGTACGTAAGAGCCAACGTAAATCAGTTCATCTCGCTCAGACCAGCGTATTTCTGCATAACGCCGTCCTGCGTCCACGGGGCATGCGACACAAAGTGACATCTCTTCCTTTGAAATTGTCGCCAACCAATAACGCGAGAAGCGCTGTCATTGGTCGAAATTGAGTTTGGAAAATGTTCAGGATGTTTCCTGATGGAAATTGACAAGATTTCATTTTTTTAACACCTGTAAATTACTACAGGAATCGAAAGAGTTTTGCCTCCTGAGCATGGCAAAATATTTATTATAATTTATTTCTCCATATTTAAAAAAATACAAAATAATTAAAAAATGTATCTGAATTTGCCAATACTACAGAATAGATATGTTTCCTTTGCCTTTTGCACCAGAAAAAGGAGCTCGCATAATTTTGACAACGTCTACCTACTTCAGATTTACGCTTGATTTACGTGATCTTTTTTTTAATAGAGACTAGACAAAAGTAATGGATCTATTATATCGTAGTTTTGGAGTTAAGCTCTTTTCGAATAAGCACATCTTAAAATTTTTGTAATAAATTACTTAATAATCGTAGCGAAATTTTTAAAATATCAGCGTCTTTCTATTTCCAAGCAGAATACAGAGAACGAATCAAATTATGGTCCTAGAAATATGAAATGTTGTCAATTATGAGGCTTGGTACGAGTAGCCAAGCTTAGCAGTTTAGCCTCTTAAACAAGGGGTTGTGGGTTCGTGCCTGGACTCGATCAACTGAAAGGTACGTAATTATATTTAAAATTTAGGTATCATGAGCTTTAGGTAAAGTAAAATATCGTGAGAAAAGCTGGACACACCTGTGAAGAAATTCAGAGACGTGTGTAAAGTGCCTGCGTGGGAAATTCGGCCGTATAGGTGTACCTAAGTTAAGATGATGAGATGGTTAAGTATTATAGATAAGATACTGATGAATGACTTTTTAATCCGAATTTCGCCAAGAGTAAAACCACTCATGCATAGATATATCATACATAGGTACGTCAATAAAATAGGTATCAAACAACAAATCTAAATATCTAACCTATGTAGGTATATACGTTTGTACATTAACTCTACGTGACTGTTACCAAATCCAACTCTCATACCTTATTTATAATGATAAAAACGTGTATCGTAGCAGCTATTTGTAACTTCAGCCTTTTTAACTCTACCTCAAACAAACACTGAATAGTAGAGGGCGTGCCCCCGCCTATTGGTTTAAATATGTCACCGCACCCACGCGTCCTCGGCTGCCATTGGTCCAAACTGTCACCGCGTCGCATGCAGTGACACTTACTATTGGTCCGGACCACGCCCAATTCGCGCGTGTTCTAAATTTAAATTAGAAACGTTTGCTACTGGCTGTATTAGACATAGAGAATTTCTTTTTTCCTTTTTATTAAGTTGTTCATTTTGAATGACAGTGTATGAAAAGTTTGTTTTTTATTTAAGGTGCAGCTGGCCAGCAACATTTGCCTACTAAATTGAATAAATTCAATATAGATTATTTGGTAGAGAAGAAAATCTAATACGCAAGTAGATATATACTTATCTATGTAAGTAAATAATATCTAAGTTTGTAGAAAATGTTGAATTGTAGATAATCTTCAGTAGGTGGGTACTCTTTTGTTCCAGTGGCAGGCTCTACAGATAATAAATTTTAAGTAAAATACTAAAAATAGCCCACTAATTTGCCTTAAGCCTTTTGCTATCGACAGTTATTTGAAACTACTTTCAGTTTAGATTTTTAATTAATTGATTTAGTTACTTATAAAAAACCAAACCAAGCACGAGTCGTTAAAAATCCCGACTAGCACGATTTAAAAAAATTGCAGGTTCCTAATTCAAATTTGGACCGTGAAGGTGACATAACAGCAGTTAGCGAGAGTTGGACACATTTTAATAGCTGGCAACACGCATGCGTGAGAGTATTGACCGCGACGACGCCCGCCGGTGACAAGTGGGACGAAAAGATCAAGCTCTAGTCTGTGGCGGATTCAGATGGGTGAGAATTACCAATGAATGGGTTAAAAAATATCTGTTTGTTATAATAATAATAATAATTATAATAACCGTGTTACATAGAGTTTTCGTAAATCTGCAAATCACACTAATATTATAAATGCGAAACCTATATATTATATCACGGGACAAAAACACACCAATTGACCTAGTCCCAAAGTAAGGTTAGCAAAGCTTGTGTTATGGGTACAAAGCAACGGATAAATATATTTATATAAATAGATACATACTTAAATACATATTAAACACCCAAGACCCGAGAACAAACATTTGTATTTTTCATACAAAGATCTGCCCCGACACGGGAATCGAACCCGGGATCTCAAGCTTCGTAGTCAGGTTCTCTAGCCACTAGGCCATCTGGTCGTCTAAACCTGAAGCGCTTGGATCAATTCTGAAGACTCCCATGATCTCATTCATTCATTCATTCATTGGATTCGATTTGTGGCATTCGAACATGGAGGACGTAGAAAATGTTTAATTTTGCTATTTCTGTTTCTTTGGCTAGTTGAAGTATAATTTTGATAGTGTTTTATGCGGCGATTAACCTTAACAGTGAACAGTGATCACAATATTCAATATTGCTCTTGTGTCTGACATTTTTTAATGCGCAAGTTGTCTCCACGTGGTTTCTGGAATTTTGCTATCAAGTTGCAAAAACTACAATCACCGTACAACGTTGCCTCTCGAAAGAGAATACTTTGACATTGGCGAAATTGTCTTATTAATTAGGACAGAAGCCATTTTTTAAAAAAGAATAAGAAGAAATTCATTCATTCTTGATGGATTCTCAGGATTTGTTGTCAATCTGTCTATCCAAGTTTTTTTTTTTCAGGAATGATGGCCATCGGAGCTGGGGGAAACCAATAAAGACCTACCTATAGAAAAAGTTTAAATCATTTTTTCTAACAGTATTGCAAA
The DNA here is from genome assembly GCA_037349165.1 of Choristoneura rosaceana. Taxonomy (NCBI): domain Eukaryota; kingdom Metazoa; phylum Arthropoda; class Insecta; order Lepidoptera; family Tortricidae; genus Choristoneura; species Choristoneura rosaceana. Next base: position 3,715,850 of record JAZBNJ010000002.1, read on the forward strand.
TAAAATATACAACACAATAACTCTTTATTGCACACCGACACATAGTACCTAAACTGTAGCATTTATATTGATATTTTCTAAGATATTTCTATTTCTATACATTTATATTCCTTAAGTAGATTAAACTAAGTTCTTAAATCCACCTCCGCCATAAATCCATCGAGCGCCAACCCTAAATAGTGCACACTCAGCTAAAGTGTTAATAAACCCCGAAAACAAACTAACCCTATCGTAAAAAAAATAAAAACGACACTAAAAAAGGGATAAAAGTGTCCGGGAGCAAATGAAATGGAATGCAAATGTGAAAGGGTAGCAATGTGGGGTTGCCATATTGAGGAGGTAGATGGATTTGATGGTCGTCATACCCTGAAAGGTCCTGAGTCGCGATTTTGTATACGGAACCGTACTTGTATAATGATGGTTTAGGAACTGTTTAATTATATATTCTTTGTGTGGGGGGAGGGGTCCTAATGATCTACTGTCTCTACTCGTACCTACACTGTTTCGTTATCATAATCAATGGTGTAGAGATATTTTGGCTCTAAAGATTTATAGAAGGTAGGTAAGGTACTTCATGTGTACGTAAATAATCTTTCCGGGTGTCATACTCTCCTACTATACGCTCTGTTCAAGCACTGCGCTTGCCAGCAGGTTTTTCTGTGCATCTATATTTCAGTTTGTATTTTCGATTTAGGTTTTACGGGATGACCGTAAAAGTAACAAAAATTTGGAATTGAAATAAAAAATACAAAAAGATTCCAAAAAACCAATCGTAACACCCCGCTTTGGGTTATACCAATGTAGGTGATTGTAGGTACAGTGGGGGTAGAAAAACCTTCGTCAGTTATTAAATTGATTCCTTTAAGAAGTCATAGACTCTTAGTACGTTTTGAAACCAAAGTACTAAGTAGACAAGTGCATATCAAATTATACTTACTTGGCATGATAACAAGGGTCAAAATAGTATACACCTCTAACATATGTCTAGTTTCATATCAATACAAAACCTTTTTAATAAACAACTACGTAAAAGTTTCAATCAAATAATGTTCTATTTAATTGTCAGTGTTTGTAAGTGCCAAGGTGTAGTTGTAGGGTGTCTATGGTCACCTGATTATGTTTAGCAGGTTGACAGGTTGACGTAGTATGTCCTACTCAATTGGTAAAGCAGATGAGCGCTCATACTGAGCAAAGGAAAATAGATCTTAAGGTGACGAACCTTTTTTTACTCCGACTGTACAAGTATGGTAAGTACAGTTTGAAAAATAAGAGGCAGGTAAACTAGATGCCAACGTCGAGCTGCCACTGCGCAGCGGGATGTGCGCTGTAACTGACAAACGGATTAAGATCTCATTACAACCAGATTAAGGAACTAGAAATTAGAAACTTTGATATCCAGTGAAATGTAATTCCCATGTTATTTACCTACACGGTGGGCTTTAAGTCCTTACAAGCACGATTTAAGGGCAGACACAAACATGGCTTAAAATAATTCTGAAATTAGGTCTTAATCAGGTTGTATGCGTGGTAAGGGTCTCCCCACACCTATACACTGAAAAAAAAAGGATAGCTGAACTAGTTTGGCTACTTGACGTTTAGCCAAAATTTACTAATAAGGAACCAAAATTATGCCAATATCACAAACAATTTTGTAAGACATCGTCTAACTTTTAGCTACTAGGTAGTAGGCCTTAGTTTTGTAGTCACTTAAGTTATGTTACAAGCAACATTTTTTTTGTTACTTTAGCCGATCTAAAAACGCTTTATGTCTATAACACACAATAATATTATACACATTAAGAGTGAAAAAGACGTCGATCGGTTGGACCTGGGCAACGTTCTAGTGACGTCATTCAACGCCGTAATTGACACCGCTCTCTAGGAAACCGAGCCATTAGAACACCACAATTAACGAAAAAATGCCACTTGCATTGCAAATTTGTCACCGGTTGCCTGCAAATCTCACGATGTTGTCCGTCCACCTAGTGTAAGGTCTGTCCAGTGGCGTAGCTGGCATGGGTGGCACCCAGGGCGGATTGTTGTAGGTGTCAACCCAAAACTCGAATGACAAAAAACTTATTTACTATGCAAGTGCGCACCTATTACGTAGGTACTTATTATTGTTACATATATTATTTAGTGGTCTGCCACAGTTTTAGGATTTTTTATAGTGATGCAGTAAATGAAGGAAGTTTTTGTATGGAGACCCAAGCATTAATTCCTCAGTCGATGAAATTTTGCTTGGTTATTGTATAGTATGAGCCGTAACTAAAATATAAAAAATCGAAAAAAAAAAACACCTAAGGTATTTATAAGCTAAAAATCGTCACTACTTTTAAGAAACTCGTATCTCGAAATGGATAATTTTTCCGAGTGCACTTTATGACCATTACGTCAAGGTTCAATTTCGTTCACGTATTGATTTGAGATACGAGATTTTTTCAAAGTAGTGACGAAACACAAATCTTTTTATATTAGTAATTTAATTTAATTTCTGCTGGGATATTTTTTTTATATTTTATATATTGTTCCAATACGTTACATGAGTGTCTATGTTGAAGAAAGTTTGAACGGAGCATTTTTTTTTTTTGATATTTATACAATACTCTTTATTATTGATACTTTATCATACTGTCAAGTTTTTTCGGGCTGAGGAATTACTGCTGGGTCCACTACCTTTATTTACTGCACACTACTGATGTTCACGGTCGGGTGTCACCCCCTCTAGCTACGCCACTGGGTCTGTCAATGGTTCGTCTTCCGATGTACCGACCTATAGATACGTTCCCAGTTTAAAAGGGAAAATTCTAAAATGATCAATAATTACTTTTATTGCTGGCTGTAATAGTGTAGCTAATTACTAACCAAATTATTAAAATTATTGTTAAATTACATAAAAAGGTTTCAAAACATAAGGGATAGGCAGGTAACGTACAGTTCAGGTCAAAAACTCAAGCCCAGCTTCCTCTCAAAGTTCACGCACCCAATCGGTCTGGATTACGAACTTTGTTAACGACCTGCCCACTCTGCCCAGCCGTGGCCGTTTTGTTTTTTTTTTTTTGGGAGTTACGTTTAATTGGAGTTCACAGTTTCTACGGTCCTTGACAAACTCGGCTGTTTCAAGGGTTTTCATTGGGATTCTGGTAATTTTATTCGCATTTTTGGAACTAAGCTTAAACTACTTTATGTAAGTGCTTATTTGATGATAGAAATATCGTATTTATTGCTATTTAAAAACTATCTATCGAGCCCTGAAGGACCCATAAGTTATCCCAGTTTATGATTGGTATGAAACATTCTGCTGTGCTACAAAAATTGGGTTTAAAAACTCAGTGCATTCAAATTTAGAGCAAATCAAAATTTTATATAAATAAATTGTACCTTATTTTAAAGTAACTATTTTTTTTTATTTAATACACGTTTTACTACACGTCATATTCAGCTGGGAGGCTGTTTTTTTTTTAATTATGTAAAATGTGACCACGGAGACCACGGATCGGCAAACGTAAGGACGTCCTCAAACTTGGTAGAGCGATGATCTTCGCAGGGTGGCTGGCAAGAGCTAGATGAGAATGGCCGTGGATCGTGCTCAGGGGCGTGCCATGGGGAGGCCTATGTCCAGTAGGTAGTGGACGAACATAGGCTGATGATGATGATGTATAATGTGAATACTGTTTTATCAATGTTTAACCACATTTTCTTATTTGTTCATGAGCTGTGTATGACTGTTTGTGTTCCAAATAAAATAAAAAAATAAAAAATACTATAGTGTTGTTTTGGGCACGTATTTGAATATCGAAATTTAAAATATCTAAGGTCAAAACGTCGACGGTCAAAATATCGAAAATCAGAATGTCGAAAGTATAAATTATCGAACGGTACAATTATCGAATGCTAAAATTTCGAAAATTCTAATATCGATGGATAAAATATCGAAAATTGAAATTTCGAACGATTCTAAGGTCGAAATTCTAAATGTCGAATGTCTATAATACCGAAGGGTACAATAGTCGATTACTGATATGAAATTTAACTTTGTTTTGGCCACAGTTGAACCTAACACGCTCCTCCTCGCTACGCTCGTCGTCGCACCTAACCTTTACGATTGAATTAATCAGACTTCAGTTTAAAACTGTAGGTACTAAGAAATCTAATCTAAAAATTAGGTGCGACGACGAGCGCAGCGAGGAGGAGCGGTTAGGTTCAACCGTGACCAAAACAAGCACGAGCCGAGCGAGCGAAGCGAGCGTGCCGCGGCAGCGGCCGGTGAGTGCCAGAATCGAGTTCTATGCAATTTTCTTGATATTAAGATACTTCGCTATTTCAAATTTCGATATTTTAATATTTGGTTTTTTGACGGTTGATATTTTGTGTTTCGATATTAACATATATCGATCATTCGGGTGTAGATATTTTGAACTTTCGATATTTTAGCCGTTCGATATTTCGGTTTTAGGAATTCCAGACTTCGATATAATCATAGTAGATATTTAGATCATTCGATATTTTGATTTTCGATATTTTGACCGTCGACATTTTAACTTTAGATATTTTAAATTTCGATATTCAAATACGTGCCCGTTGTTTTCCACTCTCATTATTCGGTTCATTTTAGTCGCCTTTTATAACCCACCCACGTGAAGAGTGCCCATCTTATTTTTAAATCAGGCGTAGTGCATACATGGACGTCCTTAAAATGTAAATAAATATTTCAACAACGATATCGAAAGGTAAGCTGAGATTGCTTGAAGCTTCTAAAGCCCTAAAACTTTACGCTACATCGTAAAGGGCGGTGCAATCTGCGAATACACAACCTTAACTACCCTTTACGACAATAAAGGTAAGTATGTATGTACTTACCTACTCTATACTTCGCAGTGGAAATAAAATGGCTGAGGATAAATCTGAATCGCGTACCAAAATGGAACGTTTGTGCAACTGATGCATGAGTTGACCATACAATACAATAATATAAATACTCTTTATTTTATGAACAATACAGAAAAACAAAAGTTCCCAATCCGCACTGAGCCTGCGTGGGAACTACGGCCCAAGCCCCCTGATTGTGAGAGGTGGCCTGTGCCCAGCTGTGGGACATGTAATAGGGTGGGATAATAAGATACTGTCATTGCAAAACTTGTTCTGTTTTCATACGTTTCTTAGAAAAATTACAACTAAGTATGAGTGCAGCAATAAAACAGTTAATCAATCTTAATGAACACCTACCACCTATATGTATCTAGGTATATGTGGGACCATCTGCCGAGTGGTTCCGTTTACTACTCCGTAAACTTTTATATCACGACTGGAGGTGAACCAACCTTTTATTTCTAATCCCGGAATTTCGGGTTCTTTGGGAATTTTGAGATTTGGTTTCAAAGGGGAATTTTAAGTTTTGAGATCTATATTTGGATATTGAAAGTATTAATCTTTTATTTAGAGTGTGTATAAAGTTGTTAGATTGAAAAAGTTGTTAGGAAATAGAGAACCATGAGATTATAACAAATTAAGGATTATTTTATTTGACAATCACAAAAACCACGGATTAGTAAAATTAAAAGATTTTTAATAGCTAATAATTAATGCTTACTGGCTGTCTTCTGCTAAGCTTTCTTTTGCAAATGCATAGTTTGATTCAAAAAAGGTTTGATCAGTTTTTTTCTGTTTTAGAACTATTTTACTCAGTCTTGCTAGATTATCGACCTATTTTTACCTAGGTACGTTGCCTTTATAAATATTTTGAGAAATAACTATCACTTAGCAATTAATAATCTTGTTTCATTATAATCCATTAGATAATCATCTTTTTAACTCCGCAACCGTGAAACATGACACGTATTTTTTTGAAACTAGCAACACTTAAAACAATTTCAAGCCCCATTACAGGCAAAGGCACGATCATTCAGCCAAAATGGCTGCAGATCTGTAAGTCACTGGCAGCCGGGAAAGCGCCGATAAACAATGCCATTAGCAGCGAGCGTTACGCGGCAGATTTTAAATTCGGAACGCGGCGCCATTCGTCATGTCGCCGCGCCCGCGACACCGCGGCATGCGGAGTGCGGTAGGAGTTGATACTTTCGCGAATTTCTTTGGATATTAAACAGAAGTTGAGCAGAGTTGTGTTATGATGGTTCTTTTAGTTTTAAGGGTCCAGGACTTAAAACACTTAAAACGACTGGTGCCAAACAAATAATTACAAACTTCTTATTTTTTAAAGTAGAATCCAAAATATGATCGAGTGTATACTAGGTATAAAAAGTAGGTAGGTAAATAAAACGTACCGTTATCCCGCAGTTTTTAATAAAATTGTTTAAGCGCTAAGTTCCTGCAGTAGCAATTGACCCTGTATTTTTGGGTAAGTATATTACAATACAATACAATACAAAGACTCTTTATTAATTGACAAACAAAGGTAACAGAAATAATTTTGTTCCCTAATACCTTGTCAAAACTTTGTTATTGTATTGGAAAATATCTTATACGACTGTTAAAAGAAAAAATATATAGTTAATAAAGAAGTACTCAATTATCACAAGAATAAGTTTAGAACAATGTGTATTTTTATCTAACCCAGTGGTCTCAAAATTATTCTAAAACACCAAATTTAGTTATTTTATCTTACCTATATAAACACTTAAATAAATAAATATAAGAGCATGCTTGATTAGGAGGACTTTAAGTAAAAAAATTGCATTGATTTTCCCGGCCCATACAACTTTAAATTTAGTGTACGTTCGACCCCCAGTGGGTTGCAACCCAAAATTTAAGAACTAGTGATCTAGATACCATTTGCGTATGCTCAATTACTAGGTATATTTCTATGCAAGTATCAAAAGCGTTTGCAGCGCCTTGCTTTCTTGACTAATGACGTCATGTGTCCCGCGCAGCGCAGCGGTCGCGAGCATCGACAGCAAATGACTCGAATGAATTTAAAATTTGAACTTCGAACGCTAACGAGGGAGGCGGCAATATCGTGAGTTATTGCTCGAGCACCATCGACAATCATTGCAAAGCTTTATGGTGGCAGGCAGCATACTGCGAATAGATATATTTAAGAAATATAGGTAGGTACGGTCTCATTCTTTCAATATGGATAGGAAAGGGAGAAGATGCTAAACCAGTTTGGAATTAATCGTATGGAATTAAGTGTTCTTTTTAACTATTTAATAACCGGGACAATGTGATACGCGCATTGTTTGTGCACCAACAATGTTTTTTACCTTTTCTATTTCAAAATTTCGGTTACCACTTTCCGTTTTTTAAGGGATAAAATTCACTTACGAGCTAAATTAAAAGTTGGTTGATTGATTACATTTAAATATCGCCGACATGTTTTGATACTGGTGTGACGTGTCAAACGTGACTTGCCGCGATTACTGATTTTATCTGATTACGATTGGAATATTATTAGTTACTTTTCTTTACCTTATGCATGCAACATTTAACTCTCTTAAGCCATTTCGATAATTTAAACATTATTTCCTTCAACTTACAACGAAGGTATACATACCTGCTAAAAATCATTTGAAAAATGGCTAAGATAACCAATTACTGCGTCTAGGTTTAAGCCATTAAAAGCTAAAGTCCATTAAACATTTTCTATCAACGATTCGTTTAAAAATGAATCCCGTATATTTCCGAACGTGGTTGTGTAAGTTCTTACAGAGCGTCCCTTGAAATTTACCTAGCATTTCCAGAAATATTTCAGATTATTTTTTTCAGAACCTGAAAGAAAGAGAAAAAGAGAGAAAGAGAGAGAAAATATAATAATAATAATAATAATAATAATTTTATTTATAAAGATAACATAAATCTCATTTTTGTTGTAGCAATCTTAAAAATAATGTTAGTATTTAAAAAATAAGTTGGATTTAACATTTAAAATAATATGATTTAAAACAGGACAACATATACATAATATTGTCATCACTTGCCAAATCCACTTGTTGTCCCAAAATAAAAACCCGCCGACTAATCGCAAACAGTTTAACACCAAGCAAGGTTCCCCAAACATAATGACAAATAGAACAAACAATAACATAACGCCTTTGTTTAAACTAACGAACACTAATTGCTATACTGGAATTCTAAGTCCACCAGTAACCTTAGACCTCTCGCGTGAAGTAATGTTAGGGGATATATGAAAATGACAAGGATCAAGACTGTCTGGTCGCATGTGTGACGCATTGACTGTGCCCTGATTGGCATTAGGACGCTAATGCCACTCATTGGCCGAGAATCAGTTTAGCGTCTGGCATTTGCCGAATGCATTAGGTATGGCAGGGTATAAAGCTAGATACACATGGGATGTTTCAAAATGCATAATTAAAAATTTCGTTTCACAAAACCTAGACTGATTTATTTTTCTCGAGCAAAATTAGTCCTTGAAGTGACTTATCAGTGGCTCGGTGCCGCAACGACTCGACTCCCACCGCCTAAAATATTTATTTGACGTCAGTGAAGTATGGCAAAAGTTGTGTACTTATAGGAACTGCTTAGTGTTGCATCCGAAGACAGACTTAAGCTAGAAATATACTGACGGCGGAGGCGGAGCGGCGCGGAGGCGGTGCCGGTTGTAATATTCGAGCTAACATAAAAGAGGACACACAGAATACCGCGCCACGCTTATTTCTCGCGTGTGTACTCTTTCATATTAGCTCGAATATTACAACGGATTCCGCTTCCGTGCCGCACCGCACCGCCCCGCCACTGCTCTCTGTGTGTTTCATTCAAGTAAGTTACAAAGGCGGCGTTTAGAAAACTACTTATTACCAAACTTACCTACTTTGGTTACCAACGCAAGGAGAACACGAAGTGCAGTTTAAGTTACCTCTAACAAAATCGGGAGCTTATTTGACAACCTGTGTGTGTAGACGGCTTAAGGCGCCGCCATGTTGGCACGCGAACATTCCAAATTTGATTAGACGCGGGTGGGTAATTTGGCGGGAGATCGTAGTGGCCAGTTACTTTTTAGAGTTTCGAACCTAAAACGGTTAAAATGCAACCTTATGCAAGTGTTTGAGGTAAATAAGAGTGTGAAGAAAGCAGGGCAAAGAGATAACCTTAAAAGTACAAATTGGAGATTTTTATAGACAAGCGACAAGATAATAAGATTAAGTATTTAAAGTGCTCATAAAATTGACAATTTACAGACTTATAATACTTAATGGTGGGGTACAATAGATAGTATTAAACGCTATATGAAAATCCGTTTCGCTTTATTAAAATCTGTCAAATCCCTTTTGTTTAGTTTACTGATATTACATGCTTTAAAAAAAAACAAATCTACTCTACCTACCTAGCTCTACTCTATGTAACCAACAACTAACACTTATAAGGTAGCTCCAATTAAAATAAAATTAATAAAACAAAACTTAAGAATCAAACAGAACTGTCACTTGTCGGAAACGCGGTGAGTAATGGATTTAATGCGTGCTAAGCCCTCTATGTATGTATGCCTGTATTGCAGGAAATATGATAGGTGCCCAATATAATGACCGTGTCACGAAGGCTGTCATTACGGACAAAGCTTATAACAATTTGTCAGTAAGCAAAATAAACTTCCATTTTTTTTTTCGATATGTATGAGTAGGTGTCTTCGATAAATACTTTACGTTGAAGACGCGAGAATCTTTAAGATCTTTTATTAAGGAAACGGTGTCCTAACCCTGCCGTCGCTTTATGTTTTTGAAATAATCATGTGTAGGTACGTTAGGAAGAACATATGTGATTTTCCCACTAACGTCGATAAGCCAAAGGCTACTAGAAACACAGGGAAGCTTAAAGTTCCATCTTACAGACTGGCTAAAATCAAAAAGTCGTTTTTGGGAAATTGCATACGTTTTTATAATAAAATTCCAGAAAATATTACTAAAGAAACTGATACAAAATTTAAATCTACTGTCAAGAAGACATTGATATCTAAAGCTTATTATAAAGTCAATGATTATATCATGGACAGGGATATTTGGAAATAATTCCAATCCGCATTAGCGATCCCTTCAAATAGCCAACCTACTGTGTTAAAAATAAAATTGTGTTAAATACTTGACACGACACGACACGACAATTTCCTTCTTAACCTACTGGAAGGCATAATTGAAGGAAAACGAGGTAGAGGAAGACCAAGATTAACCTATTTTAACCAGGTGAAGAAAAGGGTGGGTGTCGTGTCGTATCAGGAAGTCAAACAGCTGGCCGAAGACCGTGCGGAGTGGCGATAACTCCACCGACAAGAGCATAGCTCTTAAATTTAAGAAGAAGAGAAGAAATACTTGTAATGTATAGTATATAGATATCATTTATAAACATTGTGAATCTGTTTTTAAAAAAATACCTCGTTGAGTTTCCTGCCCGATTCTTCTCAACAGAGGTTTTTTCCGAACCGGTGGTAGGTTTTTTGACGTTCATAATAAGTGCTTGTTATAGCCTAAATTGAATAAAGAGATTTTGATTTTGACTTTGAAAAATAAGTAAAGACGTCAAGAAAGAAGTTTAATAAACACTCGTAGTTAAAGTAAAGTTATTCCGCTGCTAAAAACAGTATTTTTTTTAATGTACTGCAGATCTATACCTGAGATACTGTAAGTCAATCAGACTATTTGAAAATAGGTTAAAAATCTCGTTGTAAGATTACTTAATGTTGTTAGGTTACTTATAAGTGCAGCTGTATTAATTAGGGTGCTAAAAAATAATACAACATTTCTTGGACTCTATGGATGTTATTCCAATAAAAAAAAATTGAGTGGAAAAACACACGATTCCTAAGCTAAAGAGAATAGTAAACACAAACAAGTCGAAAAAAAATTGCAAGAGTCAAGGAAGCATAGTGAGCTTACTGTAACTATTGTATGTTGTTGAGATTTGAATCAAACACTTGTGTATCTTCCGGGCATGAACTACATACTATGATGTCATGTGTTTTTAAAAGATAATTGTGATTGAAATTGTGTTTTGTCGGCTTGAATGTAATACGATAAATAATTCAAATAGCACCTCTGTTTGATCTAAATTATGAGAGTCTATGAAAAAGATCTTTCAAAAAGGTCGAAACCAGTCGGACCGTTCCTAACTTATAATACAATCATGAGTTGAACCGTTTAATTTTGTTTATTCAAATACTAGCAGTACTCCGTATTTTCAGAGTTAGCGTATTCGTACAAGTCGCCTCGAGTCGCGATATCGTCGCAGGCGCATGGGCACGTAGCTATCGGCCAATCGCGCGCGGGGCGGGCCGGCCGTTGCGGTTTGAAAAAGAACCGCTTATGCATTCTGTAGTTAAGTAGTTAATATGGGCTTGTCAACGCAAGTACTTGATAGATATTAAGTAAGACAAGTAAACGATAATATTGCAATTACTTCATAAAAAACTAATGGAATTGCAGAATATTTTATTATTATTTATAAGCCTGAAGAGTTGTCCCCCTGCTAGGCAAAGAAATCCCCCCCCCCTATGTTCTCTACTGAACCCGGTACAGGGCAATCTCTGACCAGCTGCAAAGGACATTTTTTTTATCAAAAAGTTGTTTACTTATTTATAACAATATAAGGACATTTTTAAAAAGTTTTTTTGCCTACTTCTCATACTCGTAAAGTTCGTGTTTATGCTGGATCTAGGTGACATAAAATTACTATTTATGCACTAGTGCATAAAGTAAAATTTTCGTCTAAGACCAAGGCAATCAGGCATAAACAGCCACAAACAAATAATTTTCTGCATAGTTTTTTAATAATTCTAAAATCTATCAAATCAATCAAAAGGACTAAAAAATAATTATATAGTAATGCTTGAAAAATAACAGGTATGTTACATGAACAATTTCTACCACTGTTCCTATTTCATTTCCTCGCCATCGAAGTGAAAAGCAAAGTGTAAAACTCGAGCATTAAACCCATTTTCCCCTTGAAGTGTCTAGAACATCTTGGGTAAGTGTTGTACAATCTACTATATTTAAATATACAAACATTACAATAACGGTTCTTCAGCGACAAAAGCTCTATGTATTGTAATGCATGATTCAGTTTTTCGTCATCATCATTTGTAGATATTCATAGACGATACCTACTTACATACTTATTTAACGTTCCCACCAAAGGCCCCCAGCCTTCCTACAAACACTGACAGTGCATCAATCACACACCAATCATTGTGAATGTCAAGGGCATTTCCATATTAATTATACGTCGCTAAGTATGACATAAGCCGAATTATATATCAATCAGTTGGTTGCCTTGTGGCTGTATAGATCTTTTGATTTATATGGTAGGTACTTATCTTGCTATTTATTGCTAGAGAGTGGAAAACGAGGAGGCGGGCCAACTGATGGCGAGCAGTCACTGCGCACTTACCACAAAAACTAGCAATCCCAAATGAAACTTTTATGAGAACAATTAGCCTTTAAATAATTTATTGAGACAGGCGTTACTTTGCGGAGGTCCGTATCAACAGACTTAAAACAATTTTACTACTTTGCTTACCCGCGACTTTATATATCTATACAAGAAATGTGTGTTCATGCAGCTCCTCCACCTCCACGTGGTAAGAACTCACAAAAACCACACTGACGCGTTTCGAACACAACCCTCCACCTTGCTACCAAATGCATGCCATTTGGAAGTCCATAAAGTGAAAAACAAGTTGTGAAAAAAACTAAAAAAATTCGTGGGTGGTGGTACCCTTTGAAATTAGGATCGTCATCATCATCATTCCTTAGAACGCCACAATGAACGACGAGTCCCCACTTGCATCCACCGGTTTCCCGCAACTCTCACGATATCGTCAGTCCACCTAGTGGGAGGCCTGCCAACGCTTCGTCTTCCGGTTCGTAGTCGCCACTCTAGGACTTTTCTCCCCCAATGGTTAGTTGTTCTTCGAGCGCTGTGGCCCGCCCATTGCCACTGCCACTTCAACTTACGTATATTTCCAGCTATGTCGGTGACTTTAGTTCTTCGACGAATTTCCGTATTCCGGATTCTATCGCGCAAAGAAAATTAGGATAGACACGTACAATTTATTTTTCAATCCGATTGTGTTTTCTTATAACATTTCGATAAACCAACAACCTCGAGCAAACCATTCGGGTAACATTCTCGACGACTTCATTACGAAATAATTGTCATCATTAATCACAGTGTCACTAAAACTATAGCTACAATCTCTCACGACATTGATCCGAAACAAAAGTCGATCAAAGATATATCTATGTCAGAATTAAAAAATAACTACGAATTAGACGATCATTATAAGGCCAGGCAAACGTCACCCGGTATATCTAATTAGTGGGTGATTTATGGAGAAATAGAGGCAATTACATGGGGATTAAGTCCCGTTAGAAGAAGTGGACTCGTTAGCTACAGCACAAATTATCTTTAAAGATATTTCGCTCCCTTTAACTTTTATTTAGCAAAGGATAATTTTAAGTTTTAGGATGTAAGGGAGACCGGGGTGAGTCGTAACTTTTTGGAGCTTATCAATTGCTAATTAATTATACTAATTGTAATTAATTACCTACTGGTAAAAGAAAATTGTAGCTTTAACAATTTTTTCAGAAACATGGGTATTTCAGAGATCTTAACAATTTAAGATTTTTTATTATTTACTTATGCAATTTTTAAATATCAGCATCGCCATGCTCTCGTGTGATTTGTAAACTCCAAGCTCCAACAAACAAACATTCATCTCGCTATGACAAGAAGTTAAAAATATGCTCAACATTTAAAATCCACCTTGAATATCTCCTCCTTAAATACCACCTTGCCTTGTACAGTCACCAGCGCCAATATCTGACACAACAAGCGTGCATAAATATCTGATATACGACTCTATTTCTAGAGCCGGAAGGACGTGTCAGATATTTTTGCACGATCCGCTGTGGCAGACATTAATGCTGGTGACTGTACGTAGGCATGTAATTAAATACTTGTACAAGTAAATAAATATTAATTCACCAACGGCCATTTCCGGGTTAAAAAAGCGAAGAATGTGCTCCTACGGAACTCCATTTTCAAGGTTTCTTGCAATTTGAACGATACCGTTTAAGTTTATGTTATTAACTGACCCATCTCAACCCTGCAGCCGTGGCATATGGTGGGCCCAATCATTACTCTATTAACTGGTAAAAAAGGCAACGCGTGCCGTTAACAATAAAAGTTTGTAATTACGAAAAAAATAGGCTGTTGTTTTCTTTTTTTTATATAAATTAATAGTTTCGATTGATGTTGGCTAAAAAATAACCTGATTCGTTTTTAACCGTGCTATGTTTGATTGTAGAGTTCGAGAAAAGTCGGAAAAGAGGGCAATATTTTTTACGTGCATTTGTTCAGTGATTAAAAACATCTAATTTTAAGATTAGGATGATGATTACTTTCCATCAGATGACGCGCCTGTTTGTTTTCCCCTAACATATAAAAAAATCTTTGAAATTTAATGTCAAAAAGCCGTCGACTTATTTAAATACCAGTGATTAGACCTTTATAATTTCGAGTATTTAAGTACTGCAGTAAATATTGCGATAATACCTACTACTTACTTAATTTTATTAAAGTAAACATATAATTTCCAGAGCTGACAAATTATAAGGATATTATTGTTTACCTACATTTATGCTTCAATTTTTCGAGTCCGAAATCGCGGGCGTCTTCCGCCCCTTGATTAATATTTACTTAGCTAAAAAACAAAGCTCGAATGTAGGAGTCTTATAATTCACACAGTAACAAAAATATAAGTCACAACGTTCAAGTTTCTATAACAATCCTGCGACACATACCTACGAGTACATAAAGCTGCAAAACATTCCGCCTTTGCAAAAAGGCACGCGCCGCAGGCTCTCCATATCGCACGGTCACATTCTTGTAAGTACCCGCAAAAAAAGCGACAAAACCGCTCATTTGCCCCGCGGCCGCGGTGGCGTGCGGACGTCGCGTCGCTTGTTGAAAAAAATTGCACGACCTTACATTGTTTCTTATTTTGAAATATGGAATGCGTAAGGCATTGAATTCGCTGGGATAGCAATGTAATTTAACTGTGGGAAAGGAGAGAATCTGATAAACACAAGTCTTTGTTCGATAGCGTATATACCTTTTATTAGGGTCGAGATTAAAAATTATGTGCAAAGTGCTTCGATTAATTATACTTATGTATATTGAATCAAAAACAAAGTAGCTTGAAAAAGTTTTACTCTACAACATCTGAAGTACCTAGTTCTTCTAAAAAAAGTTTAAAAAGCTATGTTTTATGTGCCTATTTTTGTAAAAATAGAAAATGCATCCAACTGGATAGGTACTCGTATGTTCTATCTAACCATTTAATTCTTGACTCACTGCGGACCGTTCTCACAGTAAGTTTCGAAATGAACTCCCTTGTCAAACAATGTCACTGTGAAAGAGTTCTACAGTGGCTCATGATTCAGTTGGTTAGATAGCATTCCGAGCAGCTAAGAGCGACTTTGACATTGTTATCCCACACAGTCCTCTATGCAGTACCAAAGATGTCAAAAACCTTGGAAACCCATCAAAGTTCATCCCGCTTCTGATTTACCTTCCATCCTTAGCGCCTTACATCACCTATTTTACCTCCGCTACTATATAAAACAGCAATCTTACTACCCCTTCACGCAAAAACTTAATACAGACTACATCCATTCGACTTTAAACTCTTAAACAAACCTCTTTAAATCGAAGTTAAGAGCCTACACTCAGTCAGGAAAACTGTTGAGCCTGCACTTATATTTACACTTTGTTCCTTTAGCCGTAGAGTCTTAAGGCAATGTTGTTGGGCATGCGTGCGCGCATGTATCAGGCGTTGGAGCGTGGGAACGCGATCATTACTGGCCGGCCATCAGGTCTCGCTGACGCGTAATTTGTGCTGATTTTACGCCTAATCGTTGCGTAAATACAGGATGGGGGGAATAATGGGGGTGGAAGAAAGTCGGAGGCTGGATTACGGTGTCGCCATGAAGGTCGGTTGGTTATGGCGGTGCGAAAGTATAATAATTTGCCACGGTAGCGATGGGTTTGTGCCGGTAGACGAGATAGAAGACATGAGCGAAACGACTCTATCCCACTTGTGGAAGTAGAAGAAAGGGTCAGAAATTTGTTAGAGGTTTGTAGTAGGTGTAGTACCTTCCGGACTAAGTACAGTCGAGTTTATAAATTTGTGAACAAAGTTTTGATCAAAAATATCTGAACACGACTCTATTGTTACCGGCATAGAAGAGTGTTCAGATATTTTTGATCAAATTTTTGCTCACAAGTTTATGAACTCGACTGTACCTGGTAGGTAGAACTACGTTAAGTCAATACTACTAATAAGTATTATAAATGCGTAAGTTTGCGATTGTGTGTTGGTTAGGTACTCATTTATGGTTATGAAGCTGGACGGATTTGGATGAAATTTGGTAACTAGGTAGCTGAATCTCTGGAAAAACTTTTTACTATGCCTGTGATTTAAGTAAACCAGTGACCAGAACATAGACTGAAAAAGTTCTTAGCATCACCAGCTTGTAAGCCAAGATGCTGTATCTACTTTAAAACAAACAGTAGGTGCCGACTATCAAAACTACGTTTTTACCGCACGCACGGCTAAAGTTTAACAGCCTTATTCATAAAAAGTTAGAGCCTCCTTGAAGGCTCCTTGATGTCCCGATGCTAAAAAACGTGATTCATAAACGTCTGTTAGCGCTAATCAGTCGATCAAGGCTCTGCTAAAGTTAGTGGACCGTAGACCCTCCTTTATCTCTCTGCTAAGTCACAAAATGGCCGCCACAAATTTGAACAGCTGACTTTGACAAAAGCAAAAAACATACCGGAGATATTTTTATGGAGGTTTACGCAAAGATTAAAAAAAAAATCAGGAAAATTTATTTTCAGGAATTTGAATTTAAAAATCCTCTAATAATATGAAAAAAATAAAATTACGATGATTAACATAGTTACGGCTTTTTGCACTTAATTTAGGTCTACTAAAACACGCGGATCGGAAATGGCGGGAAAACACACATCTCTAATGCCACTGCTGTCAATTTTTTTTTTTTAATTCTCGATAAGGGCATTTTTTTGTCTTTGATTTGTCAAGAGTGCCAACATAACGCGTCTAATCAGTCTATCAGCAGCTCAACAACTAGCAGACTGCTAGCAGACGTTTATGAATCATACTTCTTGACAACCGTTAAATAAGCTTAATCAGTCTGTTAACTAACAGGCCGATCAAACCTCAATTAAGGATTTTTTATGAATAAGGCTGTAACAGCCTTATTCATAAAAAGTTAGAGCCTCCTTGAAGGCTCCTTGATGTCCCGATGCTAAAAAACGTGATTCATAAACGTCTGTTAGCGCTAATCAGTCGATCAAGGCTCTGCTAAAGTTAGTGGACCGTAGACCCTCCTTTATCTCCCTGCTAAGTCACAAAATGGCCGCCACAAATTTGAACAGCTGACTTTGACAAGAGCAAAAAACCATACCGATGATAATTTGGAAGTTTACGCAAAGATTAAAAAAAAAAACAGGAATATTTATTTTCAGGAATTTGTATTTAAAAATCCTCTAATAATACGAAAAAAATAAAATTAGGATGGTTAAAATATTTACGGCTTTTTGCACTTAGTTTAGGTCTACTAAAACACGCGGATCGGAAATGGCGGGAAAACAAACATCTCTGCTGTCACTGCTGTCAATTTCTTTTTTTTAATTCTCGATAAGGCCAATTTTTGTCTTTGGTTTGTCAAGAGTGCCAACATAACGCGTCTAATCAGTCTATCAGCAGCTCAACAACTAGCAGACTGCAAACAAACGTTTATGAATAACACTTCTTGACAAACGTCAAACAAGCTTAATCAGTCTGTTAACTAACAGGCCGATCAAACCTCAATTAAGGATTTTTTATGAATAAGGCTGTAAGGCTTCAAACATGAACGACATAAGAAGCAAGACACATATAAACTAAGCACACCTGTTGGCCAATTACGGCACGACAAGACAATGCGCACTCGAAATAACCCCTTAACTTTTTACACTAAATTACTGGTAAGTAGTTATTACGTGTGAAGGTGGTTTGAATTGGCATTGGTAATTGGGATGGTTATCTGATTTTGAGATGATTCTTTATCCAACTGTTTCATATGGACGAACTTTTTTTGAAACTGTAAGTGCTTTAGGATTGTTGTAAAATTAAACTACACGGAGGTTTCTACAGAATGGTTCTGAAAATATCCTGAAGAGTTTTCAGTTCCAGAAAAAAAAAACTTTCGCCGATAATTTAATAAGGACCCACTATTTTTAACATGTTTTATACAAACCTTATTTTGAAAACGAAAAGACCGGATAAATAGATCATCACTCGTGGCACATTTTAATTATTACTTAACATCTTTCTTTCACGTTTACGTTTCAGCCCTTTAGTTCCGCTGTCGCTTATTGTAGCGAAACAGCAAAGTAAAGATGTGTATAGGTATGGACTTCCTCACAGTACCCAGGAACCTAATGCTTGAAAATCAAACTCAAAGTTACTTGCCATAAAAATTACTACAGTAGTGCCTCGGTAATCCGGAGAGGCGAAAACAAGTCCCTTTCCGGATTATCGAAGCGTCCGGATTATACTATGTAATTTACACTACACGAAAGACGTTAAAAAAAGACTGACGACGCATTAGCTCATGGCAGCCCGTACCTACACCCTCCCGTCTCCCCCACGAAGCGCATTGCCCGGCCGGATTACAGCGATCACCGAACAAGCGGGAGTCCGGATTACCGAGACCCTACTGTAGTTCACGCATAAGGAGATAAATTGTGAAAAACCAGATTCCACTGGCACATTGATAATCCAGAAGCCTTATTATCTAACACACTTGTTTCATGACAATCGTTTTCACTGCTTCTTTCTGTCAGTCACACGGCATAAGACGAGGGTTGAAAGAGATGGTAATGCGACCATGAATATATCGAAAATACAAACTGAAACACAGATGCTCAGAAAAACCAGAAAAAGAGACCAGTGCTGGGAGTCCTCAGCGTGCGCTTTGCTATACCGCTACACCACCACTGGACAGGAGTACAGACACGAATTTATCCTATACACCACATATCTCAGCTTGTTTGTTTCTTATTTACTCACTTTAGCAGCGACACTAGCGACATCAAGACACTTTCAGCACTCCATTGGAACTAACCGCTCACCCAGATAAGAGATGTCGCTATTAAGCAAGCAAACCTCAGCATTCTGTGCTGCGTACTAGTCCGCTACACCACCAACACCACATAAACCAATCTTAATGCGATTATGAACGTCAGCGTGTTGGACAATACGGCCTCTGGATGTACTCGTATAACAATAGGGATGTTGACACCACCAATCAACTGACGCACTTTTTATGAGCTGTCAAAACACAATTCCCCATAGAGTTCGAATTATTTTTTTATGGCGTCATAATCCCTATTCCTATGGTGATCGTTATCAAAATTCATAATTGCGCAGAAACAGCCGCCGATCGACAAAGTTCGCGTGACGAGGCGCCTGCGCAGTGGAAACGTCGAAAACCTCTGCAGCGCGATCATTTAGGTAGCACGATTAACATTGCTGCTTCAACGGCACTTAATCCTTGACAGTTACAACAGAAATGAGTTTTTTAGGATTCCGTAGCCAAAATGGCAAAAAAGGAACCCTTATGATTTCGCCATGTCTGTCTGTCTTGTCTGTCTGTCCGTCCGTCCGTCCGCGGCTTTGCTCAGAGACTATCAATGCTAGAAAGCTGTAATTTTGCGCGAATATAGTATATATGTAAACTATGCCGACAAAACAATGTAGTAAAAAATAAAAAAATAAAAAATATTTAGAGTACCTCCTATAGACGTAAAGTGGGGGTGATTTTTTTGTCTTATCCAATCTTGTAGTGTGGGGTATCGTTGGATAGGTCTTTTAAAATCATTAGGGGGTTACTACAATAAATTTTTCGATTCAGTGATTCGTTTGCAAAATATTCAGCTTTAAAGCGCAGATTTTCATTAAAACCGAGCGCCCCCCCCCCCCCCTCTAAAATCTAAACCGGTGGGAGGAAAAATTCGGAAACATTCTGGATGGTATTATAGTCCAGTAACTTTATACATCGGCAGTATGCGTCAAATCCGGTAGTTCTGAATTTTTGCACACTTGTTTATGATGTTGTCCTAATGAATAATCCAAGTTTGTGACCTCGAGCGCCGAACGCAACTTTGTCAAAAATCGAAAAAACCGCGAAAAAAACGTATTTTTTTCAAATTTTGGCGATTATAACACTAAAGAACTAGTTTTTGAAAAAACTTTCTTAAAACGTTTTAAAGAAGACTAAATTTGCTACAATATGATACAAGAATTGTCTCTGTGGACCCAATAGTTTCCAAGATTTAGCCTTTCAAAATTTATAATTTTTACGAACTTCGCAATATTTTGCGATTCTGTCGTTCTGAATGAATTTTGACCCTGATTATACTATCGAAGCCCTGTACTTTTATAATAGGATGTTAAAAAAGATAATGAGGAGTGTGAACGATGATGTTAAAGCTAAGCTACGAATAATGAAGTAAATAAAAAAGAAAAGTACAACAGAAGTTAATAAGTTTATTTGTTAGGAAATTGAGTAATATTCAAAATCAAAAAATCAAATTAATTTGGCCCTTTTGGAAGGTCCCGGTTGAGGTTCGTCCGTATCTAGATCGACGTATTGGGATGGCATATCCCCATCAGGGGATGGTAATGAATCGTCGACGTTTTGTGCCGTCAAGTCATCCTCCATTTCGACATCGGACAGATCGTCGCCTTCTAGGATTTTACTACTGCAACATCAGGTATATTGTCACAAGAGGCCTCGCTGCAGTGCCTACAGACTGATGAGTATTTTAATTCTGTCTTCCTGCAGCTGCACGCGATCCTACAACCCTTCGTGCAGCCGCAAGTAATCATCTGCAAGAGGTGTTGTGGGGCTGCATCTCTGGTCATTGTTTTGGGATTGAGGCTTTGTGGTGTGTATATAGCCACCCCCAGGGTTAAGTGTGACTCCCAACCACGCCTGTACCTGTAAGAAGATTATACATGAGAATAGAAAATGATGAATGATATGTTATGTGAATTACTGATGCAAGGACAAATTTTTACCTGATGGTATGTCCGCAAGGAGTGAAATCGAGCAGAGTCTCTTGTGGGAGGTAACCTGGCTAGATTGAAGCTGGTTTTCGTCGCAGCCCTAGCGAATAGTCGGTACCGCAGCTCGTCAAGGTTATAGGTGTTGTGGTTGCCTAAATTGCGAAGTTCGAAAAAATGATAAACTTTGAAAGGCTTAATCTTAGAATTTATTGGGTCCACAGAGACAATTCTAGTATCATATTGTAGCAAATTTAGTATTCTTTAAAACGTTCTAAGAAAGTTTTTTCAAACACTAGTCCTTTAGGGTTATAATCGCCAAAATTTGAAAAAAATATCGATTTTTTCGCGGTTTTTTCGATTTTTGACAAAGTTGCGTTCGGCGCTCGAGGTCACAAACTTGGATTATTCATAAGGCCAACATCATAAACAAGTCTGCAAAATTTCAGAACTACCGGATTTGACGCATACTGCCCCCATACTTTCAGGCGACAAAGTTACTGGATTATTAAGTATATCAAACTTACTTATCCTTTGTAGTAAAATTACAACTTATTGTCTGAACAAAACGACTACTCCATCTATCTATTTAAGCGTGAAGCATGAACAGTGCCTAATACAGCATGAAATTTGTCTATTTTTTCGACTCCCGCGCCTTAGCGCCATTCGTTTACTCCTAATCCTTTACAAACATAAATTTACTGTCCCAAAATAAGGCGCGCATTTAACTAGTTGAGTTAAAGACGTGTTTTGCACGTTCCAATGCTTACCAAATGCAGAAGTGTCTAACCCGGAGGTCCCATCGTCATAGCTTGTCATATTCCCATTGTCCGTTTAGACATCATTACTGTTCAATGAATATTGCAAAATAATTGCATTACAATTGTGAATAATTGCAACGAAAGTAGATTGACATTTAATATTTTAGTCGAGGTCTTTAGACTATTGTTGGGCTATTGTGCTGCATTGTCGGCATTTATTAGTTCAGTCTAGTTGAATAGCTAAGGGCAAAATATTTTCCGAGGTATGTTAACTATCCGGTAAATGTTTGTTTCTTGCCCTTGGATCAAAAAAGCGAAAACTGCGTAAGTACCTACAGATTTGTTAAATAATGTTTTGCCGTCATATTTTGTCGACAAAGTTGGTATTTATCTTGCTTTCTCAATTAGCTTCAGTAAACATCAACAAGCTAGTTGAAAGGCAAGATAAAAACGAACTTTTCCGACAAAATACGACGGCGAAACAGTATTCACTACATCTACGAGTACGTAGGACTTATAGTTATTTCAAATTGGTCGGAGTCGTAAAGCCTAATAAAGCAACCAGGACCGCTGAAGCCTCGTAGGGTTGAAAAATGTTAACAGTGAAGCTTGAGTTCGGAATGACATTTTATCTGACATTACTTGATATAGCCGCGGGGTAGCAAATAACTTGAAATTATATATTTAACTTTGAGCCTTGCAATCTAAACATGTTAAAAAAAAGTCATGGCTGAAGGACTTTTTTTTAATAAACTAACCAGCAATTAACCCCTTTTACTTGGTAGGAGTGCAGATGAGGCAAAAGAAGTAACTCAGAAACAGCTTTAAATTGCCTCGGAAAGTGACGTAGGTTCTGATTATTAACGTCCGATCCAAACCTCTAAACCCAGAAATTTGAAATACACATACCTGCATAAGGGTTTTGTTATGAATTTAGCAAACCCTAATCCTGTTAACTGTAAGTATTTAAACGATTTCCCACGGGACAAAACTTGCATAGAGCATAGAACTGCTGATTTCTAATAAAACTAAAGATACGTGGTAAGATCGCGTGCTAGGGTGCGCGCACACGGCGGTCGTGCGATTTGTCGTCGCGATGCTATCGCAGTCGTAATTCGGCCGCTGCGTGCCGGTAGTGGTACGATTGTGTGCTGTAAGGGCCGGTGTGCACAGAGCCTACGTCTACCAGTTGGGTAGTTTCTTTGTTAAAAAAAATATTATCAGGAAATACGGCTATGTATTTTTTATTCTATCAATAGAACACAAAATGTCAAAAATGTAGCGCTAATTACTAAAGAAATTTGGTGAAATGAAAAAAGATGACCTTCTTTGGTTGATTTGGTTGGTTTGGTATACAATTTTAATTATTATCATTATTATGAAATTCATTCTTAATATTATATTCTTGATTATATAGGTCTAAATATAGGAATGATGTCAACTACTAATAAATAATATTTGCATGACTTATACAGTCTAAATGTATGAAACAAAAAATCATATACCATCATAACTATAATGTACTACATTTACCGCAAATAAATTTCATTTCATTTCATTTCGTAATTTCACTAAACAGATTAGGGGTTTGATCAAATTGGTTTTTTAGGCAAATAATTCGGTATTTTAACATCATGTGTGAGTTAGTTATATCCCTTAGAGATTTGTTCAAATTTCTGTTTTGGCCTTTTCCCTGCGACATTACTACTGATAGGTACTTATGGTATAAAAACCCATAGGCAACTCCCATTGCCCCTCAAACCTTACCGCAGTCGGCGATAGCGCGGTCGTGAGCGATGCTGCGCGATAACACATTGCTTTGTTCGCTGTAAAACTCGAAAATTAACATCATTTGCCAAAGCGCGATCGCGACGGCGATACCGGAGCGTCGTGGCGCGAGCGACAAGCGAAAGCGGGGTAGTTATGTAACCAAGGACGTGTCTTTCTACCAGGACAGTATATGATGTGGCGGATTGTACAAACTTATGTGAACAATTTTTCTCAAGCTTCAAACTGAAGTATTTTACAATTACTCTTCTAACCTAACATTGAACACAGTCTAGGTTATAATTTGTCATTGTGGTCATGTTCCATCTCTATCTATTGGCAGTGCAAACAAAATGAAACGGGTAATATGATCGATACCTTGAAAATAATAGGAACGGGAATGACGTGCAAGCGAATATCATTCTTTAGCGCACTGAGTCTCACGTGATTTGAAATCTAGTTTACCTACCTCCGCCGCTGATGTTCTTCATAAACGATGTCATATAGGTATAGAACCCAAAAGTCTACATTTTACCAGCGAACTAACTCTGGTTTATTTTTTTAAATCTTAGAACTTACCTATATAACTAGTAGCTAAATTTTAAATAACTGCAGTAACTTTTAAAATATTAACAATACACCTATTTAATTTTGTTTCCGTATAGAAACAACCTGTACAAGTGTGTGTTGCTTGTATGGTATATAATTAGCGGACTGTATACACTTAAACACCAGTTCTTTAGATATAAAAGCAAGTTTATTGCAAAGGCACACAATTATAGTTACAGACGCTTGGAAGAGAGCTGACAGAGTTGAAAGGAAGTGAAAAGTGGGGCGGACACATCGCCCATAGACAATAAAAAAGTTTATAAAAAACATAAAAATACTTTATGTTTGGCAGTGTTGCCAACACAACCTCTAAGTAGAGATATTTAAATTTGGTTTATTTTACCTAGGCACATATTAGAAATATTTCTGAATATATCCCCATTAAATCTGATTGTTACTATGGAAGATCATGCAACCGAAAAAGTTAAAGGCACAAGAGACAATTTATCTCTCTCTTTAATTTTCTTTGTTAATTGATTTAATTTACTTTGATTTTGTAATTTGACATGTATTGCTTTGCTATCTGACGTTAAATAAAATATAATATTTATCTACTTACCTAGGTAATTTTACATCGTCGCATAAACAATCTCGCAACATTCCTGAACCGCTTCTTCTCCTCGTTCCCACCATACCAACGCAGAGTAATGTGGTGTTCAGTTTTAATAGTCATCGAGATGTTGGCACCCGATGCCGGTGTAATGGCGGATTGGTAGCGGATCGTCTCGCCTCTTGAACCAGGAACGCTATCACAGTGCTTAATTCCTTATTAAAGTTGAGAGGATAGCGCTTGCCAACACACAAAATAAACGTGTACCTAGTATGAACTCATCATCATCATGTCAGCCAAAAGACGTCCACTGCTGGTCATAGGCCTCCCCCAAGGCTCTCCACTCAGAACGGTCTTGTGCTTTTCGCATCCACCGCGATCCCGCGATCTTAACTAAGTCGTCGCTCCATCTTGTTGGAGGTCTACCGACAGCTCTTCTCCCGGTCCGCGGACGCCATTCGATAACCTTTTGACCCCATCGACCATCAGTCCTGCGAGCCATGTGCTCCGCCCACTGTGTGTGAACTGCGCTACACAAATACACTCCTAATATAATTAGTACAATGTAGTTGTAATCTTTTCAGGCTTTGATTTCTTCGGTCAGATTTCGATCATGGTTCAAATGTCCCTGAATGAATTAGAATCAATTTTAAAAACCATGCTATCTCTTTTCATTCGTTTTCATTTAATCTTGTACAATGAACGAATGTTTGTGGCCGTGTGTGCGTGCCCCCTTACGCATTTGCGAGCGATATTTTTTTCCGTGGAATGTGTTTTTGCTGCCTGCCAATACTATTTTCTTAATTTTGATGTCATTTCACTGGTCCAACTCTAACTATGAAGTGTTGCATTCGAAATCATACGTAGGTAACTTACGCTTCAATCACTCTGTAGGTACGTTGCCTAAGTAAAATCTTCAGTCTTCGCCACTATAGTAGATAGATGGGCATCTCTATCTACCGTAACGTTGTACCCTGAGTTTATCTCTCCGATTTCCTCAAAATTTGGGAGGTAGACTCGGTCCATGATTCCAAGCTGAAAAAACAGGGTCTCGAGATATGTCCCCAATATAATGTATGTATGAGTCTGTTTTGTTACGAAAATTATTAGGAAAAAATCGTAACAAAACGGACATATCCATACACTATTTTGGGGACACATCTGGAGACCCTGTTTTTCCAGCTCGGAATCATGGACTGAGTCTACCTCCCAAATTGAGGAAATTGGAGATAAACTCAGGATACAACGGTAGATAGAAATGCCTAGATAGTATGAATGTTTACATCGATTGTTTTAGCGTTAAACCCGCGTTGTACACTTTACTAGCAGTAAGCGAATCGTGTGACCGCAGGCAGCCGCTCGCACCCGGATCGCTACCCGGACACTTCCGGATGTGTATCACAAGTTGCAAGTTGAAAATTAAAAAGTTATTGCCACACCATAAGCCACACAGCAAAGGTCGAAAGTCTTATGTTTTATTCCGTAATTAAATTTTGCATTAGAGAAAAGTCAACAAAGCGTACCTTACCTACCTATCTGGGCGTTTTCACAAAAAACCTTTTCTTTGAAAATGTACCTATTTAATTTTTTAATACAAAATTAAATTTCATGAGTTTTCTGACGCCCACTAAAAACCGGCCAAGAGCGTGTCGGACACACCCAAGATAAGGTTCCGTAGCCATTACGAAAAAAATCAAGTAATATTATGTGCGTTATAACACAATTAAAATGATATTACATTATATTACTTACCAGAAAGAAAAAGAGCGTATCTTCACGGCACTTACTTGGTAATATAACATTCTCATACGAAAAGTGTCAAATTATGAGCAATTGTAGGCACGTGTAACCTTTGTGCTGTAGGGGGCAGGGGGCAGGTCTTTAGCCTATTAATACAAGTTGGCAAGTAAGAGAGTTTCCTCGGGAATAGCCCTAGCGAAGATCGCTCACGATCTGCGCGAGCGCCGATACCGCGCGATTTACTGCTCTATTCGGCGATAGATCGCGCCACTGCTGCGGTGCACTGGTTTGCCAAAAGTGGAGAAGCACTTATATACAGCAGAAATAAATTATACTTAACCGGCTTTTGCACACAGCTTCGCTGGCGTTGACCTTTAAAAGCGATAAAATAAAATTGCGGTATTTACTATATTCCCAAAAAATATGTCGTGGATCCCTTTGCATTATATGAAGTATGTATAATTAACTTCTATTATTATGATTATTATTTAGCCTATACCTAACTGTGTCCCACTGCTGGGCAAAGGCCTCTCCTCTTGACTTTCACATCTCCCTATCCAGAGCTATATTTGGCCAATCACTCAGTTCCGCGTCCAGGTCATGTCGCCATCTCCGCCTCGGCCTGCCTATAAAATATTTTCATAATAATATAAATTTAAACTCATTGTTAACAATGAAATAGTAAAATTCACAAATCTGATTAGTGACATTGGCGTGACCCATAAGCTAGACACACTTTATTTTGCTAAATAACGAGTGAATTTAAAAATACTGCCTTAAAAAAACGTTCCGATTGCGCTGAACAGAGCTCGAACCCGCACCTTTTGACTAAGTGTGTCGGGCATGTGCCTATAGTAACCACATAGTCCCACCGGAGTCCAAAAAATTATCGCTTGCATCTTAGGATTTTTTCGAGCAAACATTTTGCTAATAAGAACAAAAATATTTTTCACTTGTCATGCTCGTAAAGTTCGTGTTTATGCTGTAGGTATCTAGGCGACATAAAATTACTTTTTATGCTATAGTGCATAAAATAAAATCTTCGTCCAATACCAACTAAAGACCAAGGTAATCAGGTGTCAACAGCTACCTACTAACAAAAAAGTTTCTATATATTTTTTAAATAATTTTTAATTTATATAAAACTGAAAAACAATCTAATCAATCATAATAAATCAGTAAAATTAAAATAATGGAATTATTATAACAATTCAAAAAAATAAAAGATACATAGAAAATGAATCATTGATTTCACTGATGCTATTTCATTTCTTCGCCATCGAAGTGAAAAGCTGAGTGTAAAACTCGAGCATTCAAACCATTTTCCCCTCGACGTGTCTGTCCACCCTCGCCATACCGTCTCGGGTTCATATAGCCATAAACGCCTCGGGTAAAATGGCCCGTTTTATGCTCTTGTTGTAGAATCTACTATTAATGAAGTCGCCTCCACACCGCCGCGCAGCTTTCCCTGTAAACCAAAACAACACAGGCGGGCTGCGCGCGCGCGTAAATTGAAAAGCCTCGTGACTCTACGTGTTAGATGCCGCGGTAATGAACATTGTTTGTACTTTCTAAATAGACCTTTATTAATGTATCTAAAGCCTAACTGATTCCATAGATATGGAAAGAAAACAATCCCAAGAATACCAGTAGCAAGGCAGCAGTAGTAGTTACCAGTGGCCAGGGGTGAGGTTTTTGAACAGGCAACTCGGAGCAAGGCAGCGGCAGCAGATACCTATAAGATATAAACAAATAGGTTCCTACTTCAATCCTTACAAAAGAGCTGTATCTATTTGACTCTATTTTACCAAAATAGGTACCTATCCTCCTGCATACCAAAGGTACTTTTTCGGAATATCTTTTTGAAATTTCAAATATTGCTTAGAGCTTAAGATGTTCAGGGAAAATAGAGGAAAAAAATCTCCGGCTTTTACTAGTTTTTCACTCTGTACTTTACAAAGGACATCAGTGTCCAATTATATTTATTTTTTATGTCCTTCCCAAAGGAAGGATGAAGGCACGAGGCTATGATATATCAGCCTGTAAATATAAAGTATGTTGCAGGTGTTAAAGGTTAAATGGTAATCACCCATCCGCTTAATCGGCCGTAAAAATCTGTAATGAACTGTTTGAATAAGGTACCGTAGACTTTTTAATTACTTAGTATCTAACACTTTTTTTGCTATTTTTTTTTTCGAGGCTTAAGTGCACCTGTACTGCACTAAAACTTGATCTTATATGTATAGGTCGTGTTGTGTTACTTTTGAAACTGGATAATTCCTTTATTGTGAAATCTATGAAAATTTTGATGTCGCCGTTTCATAATAATAATTGTAAATGAACTGCATTGGAACCAAGCGTTTAAACAAATTATCACAAAAACCCAGGCGTAACCACGCCATCAGTCACATCTTGATATCAAAATGAAGCAGCTAAAAAGTTGCTATATATAACAGCTATTTTAGTGGACATTCATTTCCGGGGCGAGACGTCCAAATTGCCGACACTGTAGCGAGGCCAATCTAATTACACATCGTACCTGTGCCCCAACATTTCCATACCAACTTCCACCAACCTTACTTTAAAATCCTACCTTAAGCAACGTTTGTTTAACGTAGAATGTTTAACATTCAGTATGTTTGTTAGTTGAAACAGACGTATAAAAGACGTAATAGCGCAATTACAGCCAATTTGATGCGAGGACGTGGACAAGGTTGGTGTTTTGGTAGAAGCTGGCTGTTACGACATGTTACAGTTAAAATAGGTGCTAGAGACCCTTTGCCGGTGCTATCTATAATGTAGGTGAGATCATCTTCAATATCATCAGCATATCAGCCGTTGGATGCCCACTGTTGGACATAGGTCTCCTTCATACATCCAGTTGCTTCGGTTGGAAGTTGCTTGCATCCACCGTGAACACACAGCTTTAACCAGGTCATCCGTCCATCTCGTTGGTGGACGTCCTACGCTGCAGTCGCCGATCCGCAGTTGGTAACTAAGATAGTGTTATAAAAAAATCAGGATACTTAAGACTTCTGCAAGTAAATTGGCTGAGCTGAGAAGTTCACTCAAAAAAATAATTAAACTACAAACCAGGCCTAACAGAGGAAAAGAGGAACAATACCTATGTTTGGTGCAAATCATTCGACACCATTCAACCAATCAAAATAATCGTGAAGAAGTGCTAAATTAATCAAGCCTCTATCCCTAGATTAAGATATTAATATTATTAACATCCATAATATCCATAAAAGATAATAATCTCGAATTCGGGCAGTCTTTTATCTGTGACAACACCGCAGATATTTCTTCAAACGTGACAATAGTAAAGCTAATAATCCTCTTTAAATGATACTACACGGATTTTACTCCTACCTCCCAGAGCTCACCAAAATTTGGAGCGCGAGGAGGAACAAAATGCAAATTTGTATATTTATTACCTAAACTATCAATAATTAGTATAAACTCTGCGCTGTGATCAAAATCAAAATCAAAATGTCTTTATTGCGGTTATGGATAATAAAGTTGATATATAGTAGGTAATACATAAAGGAGCGCCATATCCTGCCTGCTAGAGGCATACAATATTTTTTGCGATTTGTACGTTGTTAAACTTAATTACGAAATTGGGACCACATAACCTCTCATTCAAAGTGGCACTACAAGCTACAATGTAACACTGGTTCCTGGGAATGCCTTGGAGACCATCGATTATCGCGATAGTCGTCACGTTCGTCAATTGTTCACTGGTGCGAGCTTTCCGAGCTTTAGGCCGCATTCAGAGGCAAGGCACGTCCCTTGCCGTGGAAGAAATTACTTTAAGCGGGTTTTCTTAAGGCTTCGTATAGGCTCAGGCCAAATAAATATACTATAATAAATAATAAATAAATATCATGGGACACTTGACACCAATTGACCTAGTCCCAAACTAAGCAAAGCTTGTACTATGGATACTAGGCATCGGATAACCATTCTTATAAAGATAAATACATGCTTAAATACATGTTTAGTACTTTTCTCGCGTATTTATTAAATAGATTTACGCGAAATGTGTAGGTATTTGCGTAAAACAAGAGTTTTGTATGCAACCGAAATAGGTACACAATTAAAAAATTGCCGCAAGACACTTTCGTAGGTACAATTTCCGAATTAGTTCAAATTGCAGTTTTTTACAATTTCCATCAAGCTAAGTGGTTTTTCTGTCTAGGATCAGAACAAAATTTTAGTTAGGTACCTAAGAGCATATTTCAATGACGAAGAGGATTATACGAATGCGAATAACAGTTAAAGAAAACTGAATGAATCTGAAAATATACAAGAACATAATAATACCTATCTAATTAATTATGCCGATGATGTTCAAAGTCAAAATATCAAGGATGTAAACATAATTCAATAAATAAAATGGATAGAGAAATTTTCCACAGCGAGTAAAAAGGCAATTCCTGAAAACAGTATAGTTAGATGGTATTTTTTTTAGATTTTCATTTAGTAGGTATAAAACGTCAAGAAAATGGCATTCCAGTGAAAAAATTAGACGGAGCAATTTTACAGTCCAACACACGCCAAAAAATATATTTTATCAATATTGGTATTTCCACTGGGTTTTTTTTTTATATTTCATATATTGTTGCAATCCGTTACATGAATATTTCCGGTGAAGAAAGTTTGAACGGAGCATTTTTCCGTAAAAATATATGAACGATTTAAGACTTTAGGTATTTACTTAAATCTTGTTATTATTATTCTTTGGATATTTATACAATACTCTTTATTTATTGATACTTTATCATACTGTAAAGTTTTTTCTGGCTGAGGAATTACTGTTGGGGTCCACTACCTCTATTTCCTCCACTACTGCGGCCCGCTTGCCCCGACTCACCTTACTGGACGCCACAGCGTGTGGTTTTCCTTTTCAAATGCAAACTGGGGATCCCTAATTTTTTCTAATAATGAATATAGCCCATGTTACTCTAGAAGAGTGTAGCATTCTAGTGATGAAAGAATTTTTGAAGTCGGTTTAGTACTTTTTGAGTTTATTCGTATCAAATATATGTACCTAGAAAAATCTCTTTAGGTATAATATTATACAAAATTTTTTAGGGGTCCGTAGATAATATTACAGAAGTTTTAGAAAGGTTGAGAAACGCTGTTTTAGTCCATGAAGCAGACTTCTCTTTAAAAAGTGATCTGCGGAGAAAAGTACCTTCCAGCAAAAGCAGTTCTTAGCGAGACAGCCGAAAGGACAATAGCAAGAGCAGCTAATGGACCTCCATTCCCAGGGTGTCATTAAGCCGCACACACGCGCGAGTCGTGACCCGCTGATGGCACCGCGATTGCGATGCCCTTTTTAATTCGCACAATAACGCACCGCGCTTCGGACGGGTACACACGAGGCAGTTTTACCACAGACAGCCACAGAATCAGCAAGGCTACCACGAAATTCGAAAATCGAAGTTCGTATCGTACCGTCCCGCCTACGCTTATGTTATTTAATACGAGAGTGAGAGGGACGGTACGATACGAACTTCGAGTTTCAGAGTAGCCCTACAGGCCCTATCCTATACCACGAAGTGCAAAACTCGAACTTCGTATGTTGCGTTCCGGCTGACGCTTAAGTCATAAATACGCGAGTGAATGGGATGGTGCGATACGAACTTCGATTTGCGAGTTTCGTAATAGCCCAGCAGGGCTCCGTTCTTCCAATCCCGAATCGAGTCGGTGCAAAGATTTTTTAAATCTATGCATGCAGTTTTTCTTGTCATTTAAATGGTTTTTTTTAATAATCATATTTTTTATATAATTAATTTTTGCTTTAGTTTTATACTGTAATTATTGTTTGTAATTAATTTAATTTATTAAAAAAAAAATCTTACTGCCAAGTTTCTTGTGGAGAATCTTGTGGCCTACTTCTTCAAGTTTAAAACAAATAAAAATAGTTTATTTCCGAAAACATTATAATAACATGTCTTCCGTATAGTGAATAATTTTTCTCTTTCTTTCAATCCCGCAGGAGCATCAGGGTATAAAATGTAATCTATCTACCTAAGTATGTGTTATTTCAAAAGTCCAAAGTATCGGTGGAGAGTAAGACAGCCGGTGAAATTACTGGCACTTAAAGTATCCCATCTGGGTTGGCAACGCATTCGCAATACCCCTGGTGTTTGTGATCTCTAACCATCAGGAGACCCACTTGCTCGTAAGCCATCCAGTCAAATTAAGAAAAAATCATCATCATCATATCGGTCGTAGGACGTCCATTGTTGGACATAGACCTCCCTAATGTTAGCAGGATATTAGTAGAAATGTACCAGTCGAATCCGAAGAATTATCAAGAAATGCCTCCGTGTGGATCGCCAAGCGTCAGCAGTTGTGCGCCCCGCCTCCCGCCATCGTTTCGTTAAGCGCTTCTTTCCACGCAGAACCGAAACGTTCTACGTATACTGAAGCCTTGAATGCACTTGGGGTGTTACGTAGCCGTTGTACTGCACTAGGGCGTTATGATGCTCGTTAATAATTAGAGATTTTATGCTTTTGGACGCCGTGAGACGAGTCGTAGCCGATGCCTTTTAAAGACAGGTTATAAGTACTACCTAGGTACCCTAGAGCAATAAAGTTGCAGGGAATACAAGACTCTGCATAGATTTGATGATATACCTCATCATCATCCCAGCCTATATACGTCCCACTGCTGGGCACAGGCCTCCTCTCAGAACGAGAGGGCTTGGGCCATAGCTCCCACGCGGGCCCAGTGCGAATTGGGAACTTCACACGCACCATTGAATTGCTTCGCAGGTTTGTGCAGGTTGCCTCACGATGTTTTCCTTCACCGCAAAGCTTGTGGTAAATTTCAAATGTAATTCCGCACATGAATTTCGAAAAACTCAGAGGTGCGAGCCGAGATTTGAACCCACGACCCTCTGCTTGAGAGGCGATAGGTCAAACCACTAGTCCACCACGGCTTCCTGATATACCTAGTAAAGAAAAATCTAAAAGTGTATTCTAAACCTGTGTATAAATGTGTCCCGCCGCCTTCGAGCACTGGTCTGAGGAAGTCCCGTGATTTATCTATGACAAGCCAGTCCTAATAGGTACGATATGAGTCCTGTTACGATATGAGTCCTGATACGATACGAGTCCTGTTACGATATGAGTACTGTTACGATATGAGTACTGTTACGATATGAGTACTGTTACGATATGAGTACTGTTACGATATGAATCCTGTTACGATATGGGTCCTGTTACGATATGAGTACTGTTACGATACGAGTCCTGTTACGATATGAGTCCTGTTAAGATACGAGTCCTGTTATGATATGAGTACTGTTACGATATGAGTCCTATTACGATACACGTCCTGGTATGATATGAGTCCTGTTACTATATGAGTCCTGATCATGAGTCCTGATATCAGTATATTGGGGTGAAACAAATAACAATTCACAAATTATATTTACCTATTGCATTATGTTGTGATGATTTTAATACCTATGAAACGGTCTTGCTAGTAGGTAGAAACCTAAATCGTCACTAGTTCGAAAAAATCTCGTATTTCAAATCAATACGTCAGCAAAATTGACCCTTGACGTAATGGTCATAAAGTGCACTCAGAAAAATTATCCATTTTGAGGTACGAGTTTTTTTTTAAGTAGTGACGAAATATTATTACTTATACCTACGAAGTACTTACCAGTTATTGTCATCATTCCAGCCTATATACACGTCTCGCCGCTGGGCACAGGCTTCCTCTGAGAATGAGAGGGCTTGTGCCGTAGTTCCCACGCGGGCCCGGTGCGAATTAGGAACTTCACACACACATTTGAATTTTTAGGTCTCGGTTAATATACATAATATTTTTTACATTATTATTAGTACCTAACACATGCCGCTATGAAATCTAAAGAATGGTCAGCTGAAAAAAAAAACGAAAAACGTCATAACGCCTGACGCATTTCAAACAACGAATTTGCAAGACAAGTATTCGCTC
This sequence comes from Choristoneura rosaceana, assembly GCA_037349165.1. Taxonomy (NCBI): domain Eukaryota; kingdom Metazoa; phylum Arthropoda; class Insecta; order Lepidoptera; family Tortricidae; genus Choristoneura; species Choristoneura rosaceana. The sequence goes on from JAZBNJ010000002.1 coordinate 3,750,370, forward strand.
GAAGATTCACGTAGGCGCTCGAATTTAACAATAGTAGATTGTTCAACGAGGGAGGAAAAGCATCTATATTAAGCGAGATGTCTTGGCATCCGAGCATTGTGAGGGTGCTGAGAATTCGAGTTTGATGTTATTGCTGTTTTCCTTGAAGTAAACACACTGCTTTTCATTCCGATTAAAATGAGAGTAAAAAAAATTGCTTATACGTTATACCTCAAACGTTGATTATTATGTATAAAGTGATATTTAAAAAAATGTTTTTTCATGGTTTTTTGTAGCTGGTCGTTACCCGTGTGTTGTCGGGTTAGAATTACAACTCTCCATTTCTTCCGTGGAGTGGATGTCGTAAGAGGCGACTAAGGATATAGGTTAAGATATACCGTAGGCGACAGACTAGCAACTTCTGTGACTATTGTCCTGTTTTTGTCAAACTTAAAACCTAAAATTGCTAAAAGTGGCTCCGAAGCGGTAACGTTTCGTGTGCTCTGCCTACCCCATTTGGGAATACAGCCGTGACGTTTGTGTGTGCGTGTACTTGGTTAAATTGAATGTTACAAGTGTGCAACTGGGCTCATAATAAAACGACGATATTTGTTTCACCCCTTTATTTCTTCTTACAACTCTTTTTGTGCTTCAAAATCTCAACTGACGTCATGCACAGAGTCTCTTCACAATTCTCACAATTATACTCCCTGGCATTAGGTTTTATTTCCCTCGTCACTGTAGGCGTTTCCTGTTTCACCACGGCTTTAGCAGAACAGGTGAACTGTGTATGCTGTAACTTCTCCAATGGAGACAGACAGACAGATATTTCACAGTTAGGGCAGGTCCATGGTACATTGTAGGATTCTTGGTAGCTATTGTAGCTCCAGTCTGTGTCGACCACGCTAAAACATTGTTGATATGGTAATATCATGTATTATGTAAATGATAAGTAATTTATGTAGAAACGCTTGATAAGCTTCTGTTAATTTATCTATCACTTTGAAATTGGTCTTTGGAAAAACTGGTACAAACTAAACAAAATACTAGTCATCAGTACAATGAAATTAAAATACGTTTGCGTTTTGCTCTTCAGAATGAGGAGACCAGAGCCATAGTTCCCACACAGGCACAGCGCGGATTGAGGACTTCACACACGCCATCGAATTTCTTCTTTGAAGTTGATTATGAATTTCAAATATAAAAAGGTTCCAACTGGGCACACGATTAATTTTCCTCAGCTATAGCACAGTATATTATATTAAGCTAAAGCAGTATGGAAGCTACGAACAAATGCACTATAGGCAAACCACGTAACTGAGTCCTCGCCTGCGCGGTACAGGGGCGCGGGGGTAGGACGACAAAGGGGACTGAAGGAGGTGCGGGCGGCAGGCGCGTCTTAGCACGTTATTCACGCTCGCCGCCCGCACCTCCTTCAGTCCCCTTTGTCGTCCTACCCCCGCGCCCCTGTACCGCGCAGGCGAGGACTCAGTTACGCGGTTTGCCTATACACGCACTACTACACACAGTACAGTACTTACATTACCGCAGTACCGCGAGACCCCCTTAGAGGCCGTGTAGGGCGCGCGTCTGTGTGAGTGTGTTCGTTTCGATCATTTTTTCGTAGCTTTCATACTGCTTTAGCTAATATATATACCGTGGCTAAAGCAACGTTTACAAATTTTAAAAAAAAACTCACCAATTATATACAATATTATCCGTAACATACACGCCGCCTTTCTTCTCATTCACGTGGCATTCAAAACCTTCCTCAAACGGGTTAGGGTCTATATTCGGGTGAGGATCGTCAGCCCCACAATACAACACTTTCAAGTCGCCTGGAAGTAATCTTTTTATGGTGTAATACACCTCGCTGGTCATGTATGAGCTTACGTCACACGATAAGTCATGCTGTAGCTGCTCGTAATTGAGTTTTGGCTCTTTCTTTAACTCTGATTCCACTGATTTGTTTGGATTTGCGTCTGAAATATTAAGACAATAATTATTACTTGTTTCAATTCAAGCTATAGCTAGCTACAGAATAAAAAATAGTACATGTACAGAAGATTTTCTTCGCAAATTCATTTAAATAAATAGCAATTCTTGCCACCACACATCAAAATACAATTCTGTTTGCAAACGTTAATTACCTACAGTCATATTAATTTTCAAGTTGTATTATAGTTGTATTTTCGCAAAAAAATCCCGCGGAAACTCCTAAAACTCTCATCTTGAATGGTTCCGTTCCCCGGTTGAAGTCTTGGAATTTTATCCCAAACCCATGAGAATCTCGGGGATAGAAAGCTTATGCGTTATTCCAGTTGTCCAGCTATCAGTCCAGCCAGGCTCCTGTACGGTCAAGTACTTTAATTCCTGAGCCACCATGGAACCATTTCACTGTACATGTCATAGTGACATCACATGAATTGATAAGTAAAATCCTAATGACTTTTCCTTTGAGAAGGTTCCATGGTGGCTCATGAAAAGTCCTTGACCGTACCACAAAGATAAAAGTACTAAATCGGCATGATTATTAACTTTCTTATATAAAAAAATGACCATGGAAATAGCACTTGGAACTTTTGTGGTAGTTATCGCGGGCAAGCGTTTTTGATTTCAAAATACAAATTGAAAATACAAACCGAAACATAGATACACAGAAAAACCAGAAAAATAAGACCAACACTGGGAATCGAACCCAGGTCCTCGACATTCCGTGCCGCGTGCTATACCGCTACACCACTGCTGGTCAACGGCACAGACACGAATTTCCCTATGCATCACATGTCTCAGTCAGTTTACATCGCCACTTAAGCATCTATGTTTCGGTTTGTATTTTCAATTTAGGTTTCACGGGATGACCGTAAAAGTAAATATTTGGAATTGAAATAAAAATACAAAAAGATTCCAAAAAACTTAATTCGTTTTTGATTTTACTAAATTACCTGTCAATCGCCGATTGACGAGAGCGTCCCAACGCTGTCGCAATTTTGTAGCCTTCAACAGAAGGTTCAGACCAGTCTCGGGGAAAGGGAACTCCAATAGCAACCATGAGTCACATACGATCCTAAAATTATATAAAAACACTTGTTATTTGGGCAGACCGCCGGCCCGTTGGTCGGATGACATCTGGCAGTCGGTTGGTAAACTGTGGATGAGACTGACACAGGACCGGGCAAAGTGCAGTGAAAATGAAGAGGTCTTTACGCAGCAGTGGGTGGATGTGGGTCGATTTGATTGATTTGTTATTTATAATAATAATAATAAATTCATTTATTTCGGGAAACTTAGGCCCATACAATAAATACCTCTTTATGGGCCAATCAACTTTTTACCGATACTAATCTGTCCGCGACATTTTTCAAACAATTGCAAATTTTTGTGAGTAAACGTATTTTTTCTGTAATTTAATAGATGGTTTACATGAATACACGCCATCCTACGTAAGTAGGACTCAATTTCGGGCTAATCCGTAGCCCTTCTTATGCGGGGTTCTCAAGAGGCCATAATCGGACCGAACGGCAGTTGCTTCAAATTGGCGTCAAACAATGTCGTGCGAACAAGTCTATGTAAATAATACTGCCACCACAGATAAAAATCGTTTTTAACTTGAACGGATCGTTCTCACGTTCGACAAATTGTTGCTTGAACGGTGACGTCATCAAAGTGAACCGACTCGCGTCTCGCACACCAAAAGTTGAGAGGGAACCAACTTTTTGTTGTTTAAAATGTTAAGGGTAAGGCCGCGAATTTTGACCAATGTGACATAGAAATAACATAAAAAAAATAGGTAACGTTATCATAAAACGTAACGTAAATTTTGATAAAGCCTGGATCATACTGGCAAATATTCTCATTAGATAATGTGTCTATAAAAAAATACATGTCATATAATAAAGTGAAGTTATTATTTTTACTAGAACTTTATTTTTGTTTTTTTTTTTCCGACAAAAGTTGTAGTTGATAGACATAACTTATTAAAAACACATTATACATTTCACTATCCTAAAATTGACGCCATTGTTCCACACAGAAACATATACAAATTATCTATATAATATAGTTTCTGACCAGAGGCCGTATTGCCTAATGTTTTTGACACTCGTGATCGCAATCAAATGACATATTTCGCATACAAAAGTTGTCATTTTATTGCGATCGCGAGTTCCAGAAACGTTAGGCAATAAGGCCTCTGATCCTAAACCTGTCCTATATGGGATCTATAGAGTTAAAACTGAATGTGGAAGTACCCTCTAGTTGACAAAATATCTTTCCAAAAGTGTCTCTTTACATGCCTCTATAACACTGACCATAAGGTGCTCATTTATAAGCATAATGAATTTGGATAAGTGGTTGTGAGCATGCTTGTGACTTCGACTGTACAAGCTTAAATTTATTTAACTTCAAAATATCAATTTAACTAACTTACTGTGTAGTCATTGGAAACCTAATAATAAACTGGTGTAAGTTAGAATTTTTCTGTGTGCACTTCCCTTTACCACATTTTTTCGTTACATTATGTAAAAAATACGTTGCATTTTGTAAAAATGTAACGTAATCGTAACGAAAGTGTAACGTATTTTAAACAAAAACACGTTTATCATGGTGAAATAACAACATTTTGAACATAATAATACATGCACAAAAACATATTTCTATCAAAATTGGCGTTAAAAATAGCTTTATAAAGCGTCACCAAAGTATTCGTAACGAAAACGTGGTTTTTTGGCACGTGAAAAGAAATAAATATAAAAAAAAATTTATTTGATTATCATGATTCCGAAATCGGTAGAGCTATCGCTATATCATTAAATTTCGTTTAAACAAAATCATGATCATGAGAAGTTAAAAACCATGAAAATAATAAGGTATTAAGTACTCGCGGCCGAAAAAAATAGTCAATTTTCGTTACGTTTTGGACGGAAATATATTTTTATTATTTTTTTAAAAGGGTTTAAATGAATTATCTCATTTGCGACTTTTAGAATTCATATCGCGTAATATAATAAAAAAAAAGTGAAACCTCTAGGGGTTACCAGTTTTTTTTTATCAGCTTTCCAAATTTGAAACATCCAAATTGGTCAAAATTCGCGGCCTTACCCTTAAATGTTAGTATTAAATGTTTTCATTAGCGATTATCATTCAATTCGTGAACCAATTTAAGTTAATCAACTAAAATGGCCTCGTGAGAGCCCCGTTTTAGGAGCAACGCGAGTCGGCAGCTTCAGCAAAACGCACACTGTACACCAGCGCTCTGCTGGTGTGTCGCGCGAGCAGAAGGACTGCGGATCAGCCCGGAACATGTCGAGCTAAATTCGATTAAAGACGTGAGTTATACGGGACATATCATTTAATACAGGTGGCCATTTTTTTTTCAGTTGTATATATCTGTCTTGTTCATATGATAGATCATATTACATTATTTTCTAGATAAATAAAAGGAATCGTTTTTTAAAATTATCAAAATAATGATGGTACAGGTACTTGCGACATCCTACGCTGCGCTTGCCGATCCGTGGTCTCCGTTTGAGACCTTTTCGGTCCCTGTGGCCATCTGTTCTCCGTACTATATGGCCTGTTCATTGCCACTTCAAAAAGGTTACTCGCTTGGCTATGTCTGCTAGAAAATATTAGATAGATGCAAAATGTAGCGGTGGAATCGTAGGCTTACCTGGTGAAGCCAATATTGGTGTCGATGGAGTGAGACAGAAGCAACAGGGTCTGTGCCGCCGGCATTCGCATAGAATTTACTACATATGGCTTCGTGGTCTCTAACAGCGATCTAGAACATAGAATGTTTACATGAACAATACTATAGGGATTAGGCTGTATACCGCTGGCAGGTGGTAAAAATGACCGCCTGGCAGGCTAGACTGAATTTTGTATAATTATAGTATTTTTGTATTTTATAATTCTGGAATTCGATTTAAAAATAGATTGACAGCGGTATACATGCCGGAGCACAGATTGCTCCCGACAGCCTGAGAGGCTTGACCTATGTTTGTAAAGTGTATTTTTAAGTTCTATGTCTTTGAATATATGAAGCAAGTATTGAAGAAACATCTTTTATTGAACTGAGTTTAGCATCACGCGCGTAGATCCCCTATACCATAGCTCTACCAGTTACAGTCCCCACAATACATATGAGCATGTATCGTTTTAGATTCTAGTTCTAGTATTGTATTTCCGGAAAACTAATGAGGTGCGAGGTGCGAGGTGCGAGCCCAGTTACAAACGTACGAAAAAACTAACCTAGAGACTAGGGATGAGCCGAAATTCGTTTTACATTTGGTTTAACCGAATTTCGGCAGCTTCGGCCGAACTTCGGCATTCTGCCGAAATTCGGTTTAAATGCCGAAAAAAAGAACCTACTTGGTACTATTTCGACTGAAATTAATAGAAAACATGTGTCTCATAACAGTTAAATATGCAACAAAAATTAAATAAACTTAGTACCTATTCTTTTAATAAACGTGCTGATTACAATTCGTAAATATAAGTGAAAAAAAATGTTTTGGTTCACAACTTTCACAAACTAAACTTTGAGAAACAATATTGTATGTTTTAATTATTAAAGGGCGCTTTCAACAATAAAATTTAACAATATCTTCTTATCTATCTGCTCGTATTTAAAATTTGCTAGAGCCATTGAACCGAAGTTCGGCCAAAATTCAGCCGATTTTTTTTATTTTTACCGAATATTCGGCCGAAGTTCGTATTCGGTTCAAAACACATTCGGCAGATCTCTACTAGAGACCTATGGCAATAGCCTGCCATTCTACGCTCCACTCAACTACTGTAATAGGAAAGGTGAATGAACCGTTTCTACTGGTTCATGAAAAACATATTCTTCGCAACACATCCTCGCACATCTCTATTAGAAACCTAGCCTAAAATCATCTGTTGACATTTCATCTGTCAGACCCTCTTTATAAGATTAATACCCACAGATAACATAATATCTGGTGTTTGGCGGACACGGCGAGTTTGCTCTCGTATCCGGGCGGTAGCTCCGTCTGTATATCCGTCTCGCTCAGTTGCAGGGTGCGCGGGTTCTTGCCGAAGTAGGACGTCGGGTGAAGGAAGACGAACGGCTTGCTCCATGTGTGGTACAGTTGTTCGGATACAGACTGTAATGTGATAGAGTACTTTTTTTATCGGCTGCTGTCGAAAGCATCTAAAATATTGTATAGAAGGGCCAATAAACTATTTTACTACGGGCGTCTCCTGCGTTACCAAAATTGCCTCTGACGTTACCGAAAAATCGTACTTCCAACAAGATATTTCACGGTTTAATAGGTTGAACTTACGTAGGCTGGCAAGTATTCATGTACACCATCTATTAAATTGCAGAAAAAAAACATGTTTACTTACAAAAATCTGCAATTCTTTGAAAAATGTTGCGGACATATTAGTATCGGTAAAAAAGTTGATTGGCCCAGAAGTGTTTTAATTTGTCATTAACTTATGAATTTGAAATTAGGTAATAATGTTTATGATTATTTTATGTATATTTTAGCAACAAATTACCAAAATATTTATAGATTAGATTTTTTTTCTTCGAAATCCCCTTTTTCCTGTTACAGTCAGCGTCATATAGTACGTAGCAGTCAAGATCACCAAGTACTTGGAAACATACAAAATAGTCATTACCAGTGACTCAGTCAAAGCGCTCAAATTGTTGGAGACATCCATCGTGTACAAATATACCGGAGCACGCGCGTCGCCAAATACTCTATAACATTCAAGCCGACATTAGTACGGTAGCAGCCAAAGTATCCAAAAGTATGGGACACCACAGGAAAATTGACTTTATTACATACCATGTAAGGTCCAACGATCCAGTTAGCTAGTCCTCTTTAATAGAATGTGAACGGTGTTCCATTTTCATTCTCTTGGTGCAAAATGCACATGTCACCTTTCATATCACCTTTTTTATTGAAATAAAGAAAGAAAGATTGAATAAAAACTGAATAATAATTGAATAAAAACTCTTTTATAATGTAATTATACTGGCCAGTTCAAGCCATATTTAAAAGGAAATCCGTTAATCCGGAATTCTGACAATGTAAATAAAAATGTGAAAAAAGCAGTCAGGTTCCAAACGAAAGAGACGGAACGATCACTGACAAGTTGGTACTCTTTTCGGTGATTGTCAAAAACAAAAAGTCGAATCTTATGACGTGTTAATTTATTTCGCACTCAACTCGAGATTAAACCTTAAACCTTTCAAATAAAGCTCAGTTTTCTAGTGTGTCCCATACTTATGATTATTATGGCTGCTACCCTACCAGTGGTGATGTGCGTGCTCCGGTATATTTGTACACTATGGATGTCTCCAACAATTTGACCGCTTTGACTGAGTCACTGGTAATGAGTATTTTGTATGTTTCCAAGTATTTGGTGATCTTGGACGCTACGTACTATATGACGCTGACTGTACAACCAACTTAATTTTGCGGTCAATTGCACCGAGCTGCCTTTTTGACAGTTTATTCAAGGGTATACGAATACGAAACCCTCCGTACGCGATTCTGGCTCGCACTTGGCCGGCTTTTTCATAAATCACATATCTTTTACTCATCATCATCATCATCAGCCGGAAGGCGTCCACTGCTGGACAAAGGCCTCCCCCACAGAACGCTACAATGAACGACAACTCGCCACTTGCATCCACTGGTTTCCCGCAACTCTCACGATGTCGTCAGTCCACCTGGTGGGAGGCCTGCCAACGCTTCGTCTTCCGGTTCGTGGTCGCCACTCGAGGACTTCTTTACTAACAACGAGGATCTTTTACTAACAACGTTATTATGTACAAGCTCTTATACCACAAAAGTTACAAGTGCTAGAAATCGACAAATTTTTTAACTTTATCTTAGTAAAATGTTCCAATTTTGTAGCATGTTGCACTTTGTAACTTTGTGGTACAGGGGGCAGGACTTTGAGAAACAAGACATGATTGAGGTAAATATTGGGTTCACGGTTTATCTTTACCTTACAATGGTTGTATTCGTCAGCTACCGCTAGTTGTGGGTACAACGCCCGAGATAACACCACCTGTTAAAAAAGGGAAGTTAGCAGTGCCGTGACGTGAACACTTTCCATAGGCAAACCAGAGGAGAGGGACAGAGTAGCGTGTGTTAGGACTTCGAGTGCAACATCTCGCTGGTAACACATCCTTCCTTAATTGCATGAAAAAAATTGGGTAATCCGGGAACCGGTATCCGTTCATTTCGCAATTAACGTTTGGCAACCTATTTCAATTCGCAAACTTCAAATCTGTAAATATTTCGGGATTTATTTCAGGGTCATCGCATAGAACCCTTTAGGTTAGTTTTATCATCATCCCAGCCTATATACATCCCACAGCTGGGCACAAGCCTCCTCTCAGAATGAGTAGTTTAGTTTTATAAAAATCCTGAAATATATAGTTTCTGAAATATTAAACAGTTGGGAACTGAAAAGTTGCGAAATGTACCTATCAGGTTGTCAAACGTTTATCGCCGAAACATTACTTTACAGTTACTTATCTATCACTTACAAGTAGTATGAATTAATATGAAGAACAGACGGATGTAAGCGTCCACTTTATGTGACTAATATCATACTAAGCTCGCGCAGACCGGACTGATGTCTCAATACCAGTGATGTGCGGAATCGTTTAAATTCAAACAGATCTTAACTTTCTTACTCAATCGGTTTCGGTGCGCGAGACCTTGAAACGATAGTATAGTGTTTCGACTAGGAGTAGCGAGTTTTTGGTTTGTTTTTAGTTTTGGTTTAGTGTGACACTAGTTTTGGGCAGCATAGATAATATTCGTTTGTCTATAGGTAAAGATATTTAGTAAGTAGTGTAATTTGGACTTATTTTGTAATAATTATCCGTAAAAGATCCGCCAAAAAGCAACAGATACGGATCTTTCTTCTCCCTCGGACATCCAAAAAATAAGGATATTAGGCACATGACTACTGAATACCATATAACGTACCTTTAACATGATCAGATCTCGCCCACTGCTCGCACTAGCGCCGCTTATAAGCGCCCTTATCCGCTGAGCGTCATTCGTCAAACGGAACTCAATGTCCCTTATGTCTAGTGAGTTATCTTCGTCCGCTGCCTCATCCACTATCTCCCAGGAGTCCATCTTGAGACGCTTCTTGCGTTTAGCATCTTCTGCGGCTTTGTGTTTGTATTGTCTGGAAATGGTGAGTTTTTTGATAGCGGTATACTGCTGGTGGCGCTAGTATCGTTGTAATTTATCCCTCAATTAGAAGGCATAGGTATAACAACGAGGTAAATATTGTATGCAGTGAGTGATCTCTTGACATTTTTGAACAGATTTAAAAATACGGTACGATTTACGGATATTGAATATGTTAAGTTCTGAATTACAACTACTTTTTCCCGATAAATTGGATAATTTCTACGAGATGAATGACAAGATGGACATTATGACCTCGTTAAAGCCGCAGGTTTACGTCGGATGTTGGCTTCCAACCGAAGCAACTGGACGTACCTATATGGGGGAGTTTTATGTTCAACAGTGGACGTTCTGCGTATTATGATTATGAATAAAGATGTCACTGAACCTCCTCATATCTTTGAGCTGTTTCATCTGGCCGTGGCGCACCGATCTCTCCGCTGACGACATTGACTCCGGTTCTGGTGTTTCCATCAAGTTGTTGTCCTGTAAAATGTAACAATAATTTTCACATTATTCTGGTCTAGTCTGCCTCGAGAGTTAAAGGAGTAAGGACTAGGGTTAATTACGTAACTCTTAGTTAACTGCTGACCCAGGGGGTAGACCCTGCAATCGGCTTTTAGAGAGATAATATACCGGATGGGCCCTTTAACAGAAGCAAATAACTAAAACATCGTACTCGTCAAACGAAACGATATTAAACTACCGTGAGACACTTTAATGCCTGACAATTCATATATTATGGCAAATCAAATATTATGACGAGAATAGACAAGGTACAAAAATGTGTACACATATTTTTGCCCTTGATTGTACCTACTATTTAATTTGTATGAAAAAGGGAAAATCGAAAGACTCAATTGTCTGCTTGGCTCAATTATTCTTCCCCGGTAACAGGCAATGAAGCGAAAGAAGGGATATTAAAAGGAAAAACGTCGAAAAACTCCTTGTTGGAACAAGGAGACTGTAGGTAAGTAGCTATAGTAACCCTCTAAGCTGCGCACTAAGCTTGGTCAGCTCGTACAACCTCTGCTTCAGGACACCGCACCTTCTCCCCAGTGAGTCAGTAAAGCGAAAGAAGTTATCTATCTATATGAAAAAGGTAGAACATCCAACAAGCAAGCTGTACCTGTAGTAACCCCCTTAGCTGAGCACTAAGCTTTGTCAGCTCATACAGTCTCTGCTCCTCGACTCCGCGCCGCCGGCACCACGCTCTCCCACCACCAGCGGCCTTCTCTCCCAACCAAGAGCAGTACAGCGACAGAAGGGTTAGAGGATCCCCGTGGTCTGATTCGTCCGGCTTACGAGCGTTCTGAAATACAAATGTTTTAAACGCACGCTTAGAGCTATTCGTGTCTCTGTCACTCACGTTTGAAAAGATATTGCGCATCTCTTTAGGGCAGATCGAATTAACTAGAGACAAGCACAAAAATTTTATAATCCGGAAAGTTTTGCCTCTAAATCCAATAAGTATTTCAAGAACAGGAACCAATTATAATGAAACTTTGCTAAGAATCGCGACTGAACTACTCTTCTATATAAAAAATACCTTCCAAATAGGTCCATCTGTTTGGGAGCTGCGATGCTATAAACGAGCACACAGATATTTGGACGTAGAACTTATAATATTTCACTGCTTTTAGTCAGTGGTGTTTGAGGTTAAAAATAACTCTGATAGACTAGTTATTTGACGAGTGGTCTTTCAAGCAAAAAATATCATGGTTCGAGTCTAGGCTTACAACTCCTGAGTTTTCGACACCTTCAAAGCAGTTTAATGGTGTGTGCGAAATTGTAAAGATCTACCCACTCAGAACTGGGTCCGCATAGAAACTATAGCCTGAGCCCTCTGACAGCATAGAACCTGTGTGAGAGTTGTTTATAATAAACATATTTACATGCATATATTTATGGCCGATGCGATAGAAAACATTGAAAACCTAGGCTAGATGTCTGTTTCTAGTTGTGCTTACTCGCTTTTCGCTAATTGTCGGCAGTAGGACACACACATTTGAAAAACGTAAGCCTTCTTTATGGCGGCAGTATGGTAAACTCACCTCACATTCAAAATCCCTATGCGCTCTCGTAGTGAATATCGATCGGATGCCCAGAGCAGCTGCCAAGGCGAGAGCGGAGTCTCTTTTATGCGGCGGAAGCGTAGCGGCGCCGACGACTAGGGCTTTGGCCAGGGACACTTCGACCGGCAGGTTTGATAGCGCCCGCCCGAGCGCTGTAAGCTTTTCGTTCGATGTTAGAGCTCCCTGGAAAATATTTGACACTAATAGTAGACCCATGAGCTAAACTGATACAAAATTTAAATCTACTGTCTAGAAGACGTTAATATCTACGGCTTATTATAAAGTCAATGATTATATCATGGACAGGGATATTTGGAAATAATTCCGATCCGCATTAGCGATCCCTTCAAATAGCGAACCTACTGTGTTGAAAATAAAATTGTGTTAAATACTTGTAATGTATAGTATATAGATATCATCTATAAATATTGTGAATCTGTTTTAAAAAAAAATACCTTGTTGAGTTTCTTGCCGGATTCTTCTCAACCGAGGTTTTTTCCGAACCGGTGGTAGATTTTTAGACGTTCATAAGTGCTTGTCATAGCCTAAATTGAATAAAGAGATTTTGACTTTGACTTTGACTTAGAGTAAACATACCACCCTGGGTACAATCACGCACGGAATACAAAGTCAAGACCGGGTCAAAATACCGTGGCACTTTTCCAACACTTACGTGCTGCTTCAGCTCCAACAAAGCATTCTCTATGGCGTCTTCAGGCGGCGTGTCAACGAAGGGGAATCTTCTAACGTCACTCACTCCGAGCGAGTTCATCAGCAGAAGCAACGAGGCCAGAGGCACACGCGACACTTCAGGCGTGCTGAATGGCTCCATCTCGCTGTACTGCTTCTCGGAGTACACACGGTAGCAAACACCAGGGCCTATGAGAGAAGTTACAAATTCTGAGCCTCTGTAGTCTAAGATCTATGACCGTATTGTCTAACGACATCGTGAGAGTTGCGGGAAACCGGTGGATGCAAGTGGCGAGTTGTAGTTCATTATGGCGTTCTAAGGGGGAGGCCTTTGTCCAGCAGTGGACGTCTTCAGGCTGATGATGATGATGATGATGATTGTCTAACGATCTGTGTAAGAGAAAGAAATATTGAAAACGATGGTGATTCCAAGTATTTGTATTATAAGACTTTTGTACTGCTTTATGGTGTGCAATAAAGAATATTTGTATTGTATTGTATTGTATTGTGCATTCGACGATAAGGTCTCCGAATTAAAGAGGATTTGCAAACATCTGTTTCACCATCATTATATGAGTAGAGTATCAGTCGTAAAACGTCCACTGCTGGACATATTGGCCTCCCACATAGACCTCCAAGCTATAAGGCTATAAAGTAACAGTTTGATTCTGCAAGGGTCGCAGTTCTAACCTAACCTACTTTTCTCGTATCAGTTCGATTGTGCAAGGGTCACGTTTCTAATCTATATACTTTTCGGAATCTGCAAGAGCCGCAGTTCTAACCTAACCTAATCTACATTTCTGGTAGCAGTTCTAACATCATTCTAAAAATCTAAAAAGGTTCCACTTTAGTAAACGGCTCAGTTTCCCCGACTGTACTTGTTGTAGATTATTTTACAATGTGTTGTAATGACTGCGAAGAAATTAACATCTTTGTTTTGCAGTTCTGTCATTTAAAATTTTTGCAAAACGAATCTGCCAAATAATATTCTTAAAAACAGTTTTTCTACATAAATATAAAATAATGAAATGAACTGGTCACGAAACAAAATTCCATCAAACTAGAACTAAATTTTCCATGAAACGTTTTCGATGAAATAATATGCAGTGTTAAGTTTGACGGTAAAACAAGGGACACCCCACATTGCACAGTGCTGCCATCTTTTAGGGAACTCAGTAAACATTAAGTAATCATGTAGACTAAAAATGCCTTCCTTTCTTCGCAGACACTGGAAAATTGTCCTCCAACGGACAGAGCCAAATTAAAAAAAAAACACAACTAAATTATTCCTAATCGTAATTATTGCGAATACTTACAACGAATGTCATTTCAGATAGGGGTAATTCCTCTATTCGTTTCCGTTCGGATCTCTACTTTTCACATTACTCATCGAGTAATTTATAGCTTATTAAGAATAATCGAGATTTATAAAAAAGGAATCAGTTCATTCATTTCTTATTGGTAATTTTCCGTAATTTCACAATTCGTTAAGTATTAGAAATTATTCAATTGATTGTAAAGGCGTAATAACGTAAGTACAGTCATCGGCAATAATATTGGACAGGATATAGTGTAGTACACATAAATCTTCCACGTTCTAATGACTATACGAATAGAGTAAGGTTTAGATTTTATGAGTAATTTGTCGAAAGATATTTGTTAATGGTGGTGTGTAGTAGCAGAGAAGATTTTTTTTTAAACTTCAAATATGGATTAGTAATTTTTTTTTACTTGTTGATTTTTATAAAATTTACACGTAACCATCACGACAAACTAAAAATTCAACAGACTAAATAATTTTCTGCCAGTCTGAAGTCGGTGCCTCAGCAGGAGTGGACCTATAGTTGTCTACCTCACGTAGGTGATAGATACTATGGATTACTAATGTATGGCCAAAAAACTTTTCCCAAAGTATCACATCCCAAAAAATTTTACCCAAATTATCATTTGGCAAAAAATCATTTGGCAAAAAAACTTATCGCAAATTTACAGTTAACAAATTTTTATTTGGCAAATTATTGTTTCGCAAATAATTACTTGGTCATATTTCATATTGCCAAGTAACATTTGGTAAAATGTATCGTTTGGCATAATGTACTCTTCCCAAAATATCGCATGGACATAATAACCTACTTTTCTGGGAACAGTTTGTTTCTGTGGAGGGGCGGAGTTCTAACCTAACCTACTTTTTTGATAGCAGTTCGTTTTTGCGGGGGACGCAGTTTTAACCTATAATCTGGCCTACTTTTCTGGTAGCAGTCCGTTTTCTGTGGGGGACGCGCAGTCTAACCTCATCTACTTTTCTGATAACAGTTCGTTTCTGTGGAAGACGCAGTTCTAACATAAGCTACGTTTCTGGTAGCAGTTGGTTTTTGTGGTTGGTTTGTGCGAAATGTCATTTTGAACAAATATTTTTTTGGAATACAATATTTGCCAATATAAAACGTTTGCTTAATAAACGTTTGTCGTAATAAAATTTGACAAACTAAAATTATGCCAAATGATAATTTGACCAAATGAATAAAATGCGAAATGTAAATATGCCAAAGATTCGTTTGGGAAATGAAACTATTGCGATAAGTTTTTTGGGAAGTGAAATTTGGCGAAAAATATTTTGGCGAAACGGCAGTACACCAGATACTATATATTGGGCTATTATTATTTATTTATTTATTTTTCACTTCTCATGCTCTAAAAGTGGGTCAATATAGCCTTACGAGACGGGAGTAAAGTGAGCACTTTACTCCCTAGGGAGTAAAAGTAATTAATTTTTTAATTTACTTCGAGTGACTTAGATAAATTCAAACAGCCAGTTACTTGCAAAAAATAAGTTTGTGTGTGGACCATTTTAATGACGAAAATGTTACGTTCTTAGTCTACGTGGTCTTAGTTCTTGCTTATGCCGCATAGAAGGTGGCGCCATTCAATTTTTCCGTTTGTGTATGGACCATTTCATCGATGCAATTTTGCTATGTCTGTGTCTTGGAAAAAAATACTTACCGCGAAAACTTTGACATTGTTATAGAGCGTAAATCGTAAACGATTAAAATAAATTGATTATTCTCACAATGTCGTCAAATGATAGCGAAAATTATGATGTCGAGCAATCAAGGGAAATAATAATAAGAGCAAAAGACATAATTGATAATTTTCTGTCGCCGAAATCTAGAAAGATTTATTTTTATTTTTTGATTTAATCTTTTTATTCCAAACTGACTATTTTTTTCTCGCAATCGAAGTGAAAAATAGAGTTTTCACCACGAGACTAAAAGTCAATACAAACCCTCGGATAAATAGCCACCCTCGCTAAAGCTCGGGTGGCTAACAGTCTCGGGTATGTATTGGCTTATTTTAGTCTCTCGATAAAAAATATACTATTAATCACTCCTGGTGGCTCGTGCTTAGGCATCGATTTCTCATCTCACTAGTAGAAAAATATTTTCATAGATTTTTGTAGTCGGCGCAATTTTTATTATATTTTTATTTTTCATGCTTTTTAGTGTAGTTAAATAATCTAAGATTCAATCGTTTAATAATAATAATAATAATATAAATTTTTATTCACTATCACAAACTAAAAATTACAATACACAGACAGATAACATCATTAAGAGAGGCGAAATGGACATGAGACTCGGCGAGATTGCTGGTTTTCAGTCTCCAACCAAACAAAAACAAACTTAATGTCAAGTGCTTATCACCTTTTACGAGATTGGTTTTTCCAGTGCATAGACGTCCATTATTGAGTAGGCCTGGTGATTTACCACCCGTTCCATTCGAAAAAAAAACCGACGGAAGTCTAGAGGTAACAAACATAAAAAAAAATACAACCGAATTGATAACCTCCTCCTTTTTTTGAAGTCAAAGTGAAAAACAGATTGTTCGAAGTCATTGGAGAGTCCGTTTGTTTGTTTTGAGTATTTTCCTTGATTTAACGCTTGAGCTCGCTCGTATCCTACATCTAACACTGAGACAGTATCACAGTAAAAGAGTTTTTAAAAGCTTTTCTTTAGCTTGCCCTGTTTATTCATTTATTTGGGTCAAATCATAGAAGCTAAAAAAAAAGTGTAATAAAAATATAAAAAACTAAATAATTGATCCACTTCCAGCAACCCGATTGACTTAAGATTTGGCATACTTATGTAAATTTGGTGACAATCCAGTAATCTGGTCGTGCAATCTTGGTGGTTCTGTCGGGACCATCTCCGCAGGAGAAAACTCCTCAATGGTTAATAGTACCGACTTGAAATTTGGTAGGTACGGACATGCAGTTTAGATGACAATGCAAGTAGAGTCAACAAAAAGTACAGTCAGCAAAAAAGCTTGTATTAAAAATGAAATTTTAATAGAAAGTTATATCACCTGTTTTTTTCTGTCGTTTACGGAATTTTGTAATTATTCTAATAGGTAATGCAACGAAAAAACGTTTTATCTTCTGTGATTCAATTTTCGAGTTTTTAAGTGGATCTTATTGTCGTGTTATTTAAAACATTATTTTTTCCATCGTTTCTAGTTCAGCGTATCCCTACTGTAAATGCTCAATCAAATGCTATTACAGTAAGTTGTACTAATCGCAGCATGCATAAGCGTTTTTCACAATTATTACAAGCTGTCACCGGAACATACGCCTCGCACGATTGAAAGGTTTGAATTTAATTAAAAAAAAGGGAAAAGCTTCTTTTAGCAACAAAATGGATACTACGTTCGTTTTTGATGAAGTCTATAAGATAAGCGTGCGTTGCCTTCGAGCTATCAGAGCACATCCCTCCGTGGCAAGGGACCGCAAATGGGCGCTGCAGTTTATCTTAATGTACGGGCCTTTTTTCATCATTGGCGCGAATTGTATATACAACATGATATTTTTTAACATTAAAGAAAACGACTTTGCCAATGGATGCAGCAACGGCGTCTTCATGGTCATTTTAATCGTAGTATCGTTTAAATATGGCGTGTTGTTGTGGTATCAGAAGGATCTACAGTCAGTCATTCAACTTCAGCAAGAATACTTTGAGCTAAGCCGGGAATTTACTGTGGAAGAGCAAACAATAGTTCAGAATTATATCACAAAAGGCCGGTGGATATCAAATTTATGGTTTAAATCTTGTATTATTTGTGCCTTTATGTTTCCCCTTAAAAGTTTCATTGATTCTGCTTATTCAGCCTATCTAGGTGATTTTAAGCTCTACAGCTTCAATGAAAACAGTTATCCACTAGGCATTGACAAAATCAAGAGCAGGATAGACATATATCTTTTGATATACAGTACGTTTATATATTATGCATCCTTCACCGCGTGTATGTACGCGGGCTTCGCACCTCTTGGGCCTATTTGTATACTGAACGCGTGTGGTCAAATGGACATAGCTATAATGAGAGTCAATCGCCTTTTCCATGGTAAAGGATTCGACAAGGAAGAATCGCCTAAGGAATTAAAAAACATTGTACAGTTTTTACAAAAGATATACAGGTAATTTTATGATCACGAAACATAATTATTCAATAGTATAAAATATTAATTAATTTCAGGTGGTTAGTTAATCTTTAACTGATTACCGCATACTATAATATACCATGAAAACTGGAGAAAAAAATACCAAAAAAAAAAAAACACTCCAACCAACCAACCTGTCACTAGTTATTGTACCGTTTTTGTCAAACTTTAAACCTAATATTGCCAAAGGCTCCGAAGCCGTAACGTTTCGTGTGCTCTGCCCACCCCATTTGGGAATACAGGCGTAATATTTGTGTGTGTATTAAATTAAGTATTCTCATTACTTTAAGCCGACCTACTACTAACGAGTAATAATAAATTAATAATAATTTGTTCCCTTAATAAATTTACATTATTTTCAGTTTTGTCGAAAAAATCAATGATATATTTCAAGTGTTATACGAGTTATGTTTAAAAGCGTCTGCGATACTGATACCCATATCATTATATTTGCTGATTGAGGTGAGAACTGGTATGATTTTAAACTGATTTCCATTTGCTCGGCGTTTAAAATAAAATCACACCTGTGAAAATATTAAGCGCGCACTTAGGTGAAACTTTGTAGTAAATAAGTGTGAGTTGCACCAAGGCAATTAATTATAATAAATGCAGACCCTGCTTACTGATTTAATGACAGGTTTAACATTGGTCATCCTACTTATATTATAAATTCGAAAGTTTGTGTGTATGTTTGTTACTCCGTCACGCTAAAACGGCTGGATGGATTTGGATGAAATTTGATATGTAGGCAGCTGGACATGTAGAATAACACATATACTAGTTTTTTTTCGATATTCCCATGGTATCAGGATAAAATCTTGCGATTTCAACCGCTAAGGAATCTATCTCCAAAGTTCCGCGGATTTAGCGGCTGAGATTTTTTTGTGTTTTTTTTTGTGGTCTACTCCAATGGCTACAGTTTAAAACAAAAAGCAGCCGCTAATATTGAATATTGAAGTTCTTAGCCAGAAAAAAAAAACTATTTTCATATAAACGCGATTAACTTGGAACTGGCAAGTCCTATACTTGGTTTGGGTAGGTATTCAACTAGATGTAAACAAAACAACGTCAAATGGTGTCTTAAATATTAAAATTCCCCCATTAAACTAGCTAAACATTCACATTTCTGTATTGCAATACACTAGTCTAGTTTGTATTATAATGATAGATAAGTAAGTACCTAAAATGTTTAAAATTCTTGAATGTACCAAATCTGGCAGCGGAAATTAGTTTACATTTACTTAATTACCTAAACATTTCAAGTATAGCGCACTGACTAATATTTCAAAATATAGCTTTGAGTGGTCTTAGTTTGTAGTTTTATATATATCTTTATAATATATAAATATATTTTCTGTTGTTCATATTTCCGGGACTTAAAGTTTGAAACTCATTTTCTCAAAAACTATGCCACGGACCACTGCGGGAGTTTTTGTCTTACATTCCTAATATTTGATTTTACAATACAATGACTCTGTCCCAAAACGGGGTCCAAAAAAACTGTGCGGAAGTCTGATCTATAGATCTTGTATTAATTTAGTTTACTTGTTCGACTCAAAAATATATTTCCGCCGAAGAAAATACGTTTTTGGAAATGCGTAGTTCATTTGCTCAGGTTGTGAAGACGGGTCACCAATCACCATCAAGCAATAGATGACATCGATTTTATTCATTTAAATAACTTTCTTATATTTTTTTTTCAGGGTGCTCGTGATCGAAAGCTGAGTCTGGACTACATAATGTTTTCTTACTTGGGATCTCTTCTTTGCTTTGTGCCTTGTCTTTACAGCGATAAACTAAAAGAAAAGGTGTACATGGAAAATTATAGTTTTCTAGTAGTAATAGTCTCTAAGCTAAGCGGCGGACGGGCTTACAGACAGAGACGGTGAAACTATACGGGTTCAATTTTTGCTATTTTGGCTAAGGAAGCACAGGTCTCACATCAAAATAAATTTAAAAAGATCCTTAAAAAATATCTAGTAGAAACTATTCCATAAGACACAGTTGTAACAAAAATTACTTATAAACAATTATGTAATAATATTACATTATTTTATATTCTTATAGAGACTGTATCCTGCAGACAAACTGTATAAACATTTTCGCAGAGCTATGTGCAAAAAAAACTATGTAAAATTATTGACAAATAAATACTTTTCATTCATACATTCATCAGAATGTTCCCACGCAGGCCTAGTGTGGATTGGGAACTTCACACACTCCATTTAATTCATCATGTCAGCCGAATGATGTCCACTGCTGGACATAGGCCTCCCCCAAGGCTCTCCACTCAGACCGGTCTTGTGCTTTTCGCATCCACCGCGACCCCGCGATCTTAACCAGGTCGTCGCTCTATTTTGTTGGACGCCTACCGACAGCCCATTCAATTGCTTCGCAAGTTTGTACAGGTTTCCTCACGACGTTTTCATTCACCGTAAAAGCTCGTGGTAAATTTCACACGTACCTAATTTCACACATGAATAGAATCGAATAGAATAGAATTTATTTATTGTCAAACTGTGTACAAAAGATGACATAATATTATAGTTCCAACACTTACCCAATGAATGCATGAATTTCTAAAAACTCACAGGTGCGAGTTGGGATTTGAACCCACGATCCTCTGCTTGAGAGGCCGGTCAAATCACTAGGCCACCACGGCTTATCACATTATTAGAGACAACAGGATGCAATGATTATGAAATCAATGTAGGTAATCTTTGATTCAATAGGGCGACGAGCTCCATTTCGCAATATACGCATGTGGATGGGAGAAATTCTACGATAAGAATACGAGAAAGACACTCCACATAATGTTAATGCGAGCTTCAAGACCGCTTTCAATAAAGACGGTGTTTCGCACTGTCTGCCTGGAAACATTCGCTGAGGTGAGGGTATAAAATAAACTGTATCTATATTATTAAAAAATTTAACAAACCCTCGACATAAAAAACGCCCGAATAAAAACGCCATACCAAGTTTTTAAATATCAATAGTTGCTAATACTAAGTGTATCTTGGTGTTCGGTTGAATTTCAATTGGATTATTGAAAAAACTGTTACAATAGAGCAACCCGTAACGAAGAAACTTAATTAATTTGACTGAGCAATTATTCACACGACGTAATTAAGCAAAAATAAAAATATATATGTTTAAAAAGGAAAAACTTTTCGATAACTTATTAAAGCTATTTATTATAGTGAATAAAATCATATAAAAAAATAAAAATCAGCAGAGCAATTTTTTAGTAGAAGTTATAGTGCAAAATGTTAAAGTTAAATTTGCGGTATCTCTGACATTGATAAATAATTGGATACTTTTACATACACATTCTAAGTAGTACATAGGTACGTATAAAGAAAGAATTTCAGCCTGAGGAATTTTTCATAGAGAGCTGTAAAAGATTTTCATGTTCAGGTAAAAATACCTAACTTCTCGTAAAAAAAGTTGTTTTACTATTGTATATCTATAATCTGATTACCTATTTACATCATGTGCCAAGTTTCATAGGCGGGAGATTTTTTCGAAAGTTTCCATACAAGGAATCTTCTCGTTGACTAGAGTATAATGGGTAGAGACCTTACTTTCGTGATAGATAATTTATTAATACGATGTATTTTCATTGTTTCAGTTATGTAAACAAGCTTACGTCATTTTTAATATGATGTATGCTGTTTTGGAATAATTCAACGGTTTTTTTTTATATAATCGCACAACTAACAAAAATACCTTTGTCATTTTAAAAGCTTTTGGCTTGAGAATACTTTATTTACTAAATTATATGCACTTGCTTAATAGTGTGCACACACACACATTGTTAATTACATTGACGTAATATTCTAATAAATTAAAAATAACAAATTTAGTTTCAATTCATTTACAGAAATATAGTTATTTGTTATGCAAGGCTGGAAAGTGACTGTTTGGCGCGAGTGCACATATTGAAGCCCGAGCAAGCGAAGGATTCTAGGATTGAACCACGAGCGAAGCGAGTGGTTCAAATGAAGAATCCTGAGCGCAGTCGAGGGTTTCAAAGGCACGAGACGCTAAACAACTTTACAGCCGAGCGAAACACACAATTTTTCACCTCACTACAGCGAGAAAATGGCAAATGGAAGAATAAACTGTGCAAGTAGTTTTTAATAAGTCAGTTTTATTGTCCACTTATCAAACATTTTTAGTATTATAAAGGTATAATAGTGTTTACAATCCAAATCGATATAACGGTATTATATTGGGTACGTACGTACATACAGTTACTATTTTGAAAAGGTTTTCATGGCATAAGTATCGGGTGTACTAAAAATTAAAAGTAAAATTACAAAATAAATGTTTAGTAATAAGAATAAAATAACAGATTAATTAACAGATTCAAATATTAGGCACTTCAACAAATGTATGACGAACTTACATAAAGATGATTCTATAGCAATTTTGTGGCCAGATACGAGGTTGTGAAAGTAAGCGGTCGATGTATTTTCAAGGGGGCCGCCGTTCACGATAACTTTCGAATTTCAAAAACTCTTTCCAGCCTAGAGGATAAAAAGCTACTTTCCACGCAGATTTCGAAGGATAAAGAAAGCATTTTCGAGCTAGTGAGGTGAAAAATACATTATCCTACTATCCTATTAGCTTTTACCTACTGTTATTACAAATAGGGATAAGTATTAAAATATCAGCTATTTCAACTGTTTCCCCAAGAGCGTATCCAGAGGCCTTAGGCACTGGTCCCACCGCGAGCTAGTAAGCTATGAGCTATCGGCTATTTTCTAGCCCAAGAAACGAACAAAAGATAATCGCTTCCGTGTACATAAAAGAGAGAGTTATATTTTTATAGTTCATAGCTGGCTGTTCACACTGCCGGCGAGTATACTCTCCCACCGCCCGGCGAGTAAGCGATAATTCCATATAATTGGTTACTAGCCGCCCGCCGATTGTCAACTGTTTCTAGTACAGAATTTTACTAGTTGACCGCCGAGCTCGCCGATAGCTGGCGGTGGGACCACTGTCTACTAGTTGACCGCAGCGATAAGCTATCGACTATAAAACTAGTTCAACGGTACTGGAGCTGAGCTAGTGCAGCGAGTAATCGCCCGTCACACGCAAACACTCGCTTATAGCCGAGCGTCTAAACTAGCAAAACTATACTCGCTTCTCGCCTCTCGCCCACTCGTTTGTAGTTTATAGTTTTACTCGCTAATAGTTTGTAGCCGCCGGTGGGACCAGTGCCTTATTGCCTAACGTTTCTGACAGTTGCGATCGCAATGAAATGACAGTTTTTGTATGCGAAATATGTCATTTGATTGCGATCGCGAGTGTCAGAAACATTAGGCAATACGGCCTCTGTTTTCAAGTCAGAAGGGCGAGGGGGGTAAAAAAGTAATTGTCGTGCCGAAAGAAGTAAAAAGGGCCATACTCAGCATATTGCAGCTTTACACTAGCGAAAGTTTTTTTTTTTTTTTTTTTTCAAGGTTTCCGCAGAACAGCGAGGCTTATTCTACACAGACGAAGTCGTAGGCGAACTCTTGTTACTGAACTAATAAATCATAAGTCATATTTCCCACACATAAATGAGCCTCATTTATATTATAATTGGGAAATTATGCAATGAGACAGTGGTTTTTACTGAGTAGTCATTATGCTATTCTCTAATAAGCTTTATGATTATACGATGAAAGTAGGTATACTCGACTAAATAAGCGTCTTACCATTCTTTATAACAGTTTTACATCAGAAAAAATAAGGCTAACTGTCACATCCATACTAATATTATAAATGCGAAAGTGTGTTTGTATGTTTTGACGACCAGATTGTTTTGAAGACCAGATGGCCTAGTAGTTAGAGACCCTGACTACGAAGCTTGAGGACCCGGGTTCGATTCCCGTGTCGGGGCAGATATGTATTTGATAATACGAATGTTTGTTCTCGGGTCTTGGGTGTTTCATTTGTATTTAAGTATGTATCTATCTATTTAATTAAGTTTATCCGTTGCTTAGTACCCATAACACAAGCTTTGCTAAGCTTACTTTGGGACTAGGTCAATTGGTGTGAATTGTCCCGTGATATTTGTGTGTTTGTGTATTTGTCCGTCTTTCACGCCGTAACGGAGCGACCGATCTACGTGACTTTTGGCATAGAGATAGTTTATGGGCCCGAGAGTGACATAGGCTACTTTTTAATCCCGAAAAAATGCACAATACCCAAGGGAACAGCGCGTAATAACTGAATACCACGCGGGCGGAGCCGCGGACAAAAGCTAGTAATGAATAATGATACACAGAGCACACATAACATCTCTTTTAAGAATAATTTGGAGAGGATATGGAGATGGCTTTAGAGTAGGACTTGGATATTTATGTTCAATTGCCTAGAAGAGATCACTCTGAAGCTGTATGGTCGCCTATTGCTTACCTTTTAAATTCTCTATATTCCTCCTGTATTTTCTGTACACATTACTATGTGTTGGTGTTGAATAAAGAGTCGTTGTATTATATGTTTTATAAATAGAAAATAGTTCAACTACGAAAAGGATGGAATTAAGTTTTTCAGCTAAATCTGAATATCACAGTGCACAGACAAAATAATGTTTATCTATGGCTCCGGTTATTCTGGGCAAGGTGGCAACGCCGTTATAAACCTACCGTATTTAGATGCGGCAAGGATTGACCATATCCCAGCGCAGCCCAAGCAATTGACTGTTTTTAGGGTTCCGTAGCCAAAATGGCAAAACCGGAACCCTTATATTTTCCGACTATCAATGCTAGAAAGCTGTAATTTTGGACGATTATATATGTAAACTATGCTGTAGTGGATAGGACTGTATTTAAAATAAAGGCGACTGCTTTTGGCAAAATCTTACTTTAATGTCAATTAGAAACAAAATCTACCCCGTCACAAGCCCATAGAGAAAAGCTAACATAAATACTATGTATAAAACCTAAACTGCAAACCTCAACATATGCCGACAAAACAGTACAACAAAAATTAAAAAAAAAATTTAACGTGATTCCCATTTACAGTGGGGGTAAACATTTTTTTCTCATCTAACCTTGTAGTGTGGGGTATCGATGGATAGGTCTTTTAAAACCATTAGGGGGTTGCTAAAACAATTTTTCGATTTAGTGATTTGTTTGCAAAATGTTCAACTTTAAATTCAACTTTATGTGCAAGTCGGACTCGCACACCGAGGGTTCCGTACACATTTGTATGTATGTAAGTAAACGGGAATCGTGTCTTCAAGATATTTCTCGCTTTTTCCGATTGATTTAATAGATTCAGGGTATGCAGTCCCCTACTCTTAAGCAGCTGCGTACATTGCGTGGGGTCAGATTATATTGAAAGAAAGAAAGAAAGAAGATATTTATTCACTAACACAGAAGACACACATATACAGCCAAATATTGGTCATTGATATTTACAGACAGACAAATCATTACTCTTCCTTTGGCTTTGCCGTAGGCGAGTAAAAAATTCAAGATTTTCAGACTTTTCTAGTTGGTTGTGTTATAATGATTGTGAGTTTACGGGAAGTACTCTGTATGTGCGCAACCTCTTGAGTTTTTCGAAATTCATGTGCGCAATTTACCACGAGCTTTGCGGTGAAGGAAAACATCGTGAGGAAACCTGCACAAACCTGCGAAGCAATTTAATGGTGCGTGTGAAGTTCCCAATCCGCACTGGGCCCGCGTGGGAACTATGGCCCAAGTCCTCTCATTCCGAGAGGAGGCCTGTGCCCAGCAGTGGGACGTATATAGGCTGAGATGATGATGATGATGATGACTCTGTATGTTTGATTCCCTTGCGAGTTTCGAAAATTTGCGGAAATTTGCAGCATAAACGGCTGCTGCATCTTTTGATTGCGTTGGCTTAGAAGTTTGATTTGTTTACAGTTCCAAGGGACAGTAAACCTCAGTATTTGATATAAATTTCAGCTTGATACCTTCACGAGCGACAGACAGAAAGACAAAAAGTGATCCTATAAGGGTTCCGTTTTTTCTTTTTGAGGTACGGAACCCTAAAAAACTAAGTGAAAACAGCATCTGATGAAAGCGATTAAATTAACATGTTTACAGTGTCTGAATGGCTAGATAAAGTTTCATTCCTTACAAGGTTTGAACGTGTTGAAGGTCAAAATGATTATTTTGATTTACTCTACAAGCAATTTGCACTAGCATAAAATATTAATCTAATGAATATTCTAAGTCAAAGGCTTAATAATCATGTAGATTATGGGGCATAATACAACTAATAACAATAAGTGCAGTAACTAAATCGGCTGTATGAACAATACGATACAGAAGATATTTAGACTTCCTCACATTAACAAAGAACGTTCCCGACTGGGCAGTAAAAATGGCACTCTTAAAATTTAACGAAGTTTATAAGATACCTGTTATGTGTCTAAGAATAAATCGTGCCCATCCGGATATCCCTAAAGACTGGCACTGGGCTTGGCAGGCCGGTATAATGCACGGAATATTCACACTAAACTTCGTGACTTTTATATACAGTCTGATCGCTGTTGATATAAAGGCAGACGACTTCTCAAAAGCCTGCACGAATGGGATATTTCTAGTGATCTGGGTAGTCGTAACGTTTCAATACGGCGTTGTTTTGAAGTTCAAGGACCAACTCAAGACTTTAATACGAATAAACCAGGAAAACTTTGACGCGGCAGAATCAATGTCAGAAGAAGACCAGGCTGTGATAAGAGAATACGCTTACAGGGCCCGATGGGTCACCAAAGTGTGGTGTTTCTCGTGTTGCTTGAACTGCGCTCTGTTCCCACTCAAGTCACTGGTCCTTACGCTTTACTCGCTATACATAGACAACTTCAGGCTGGTGCCCTGGTACGACTGTTCCTTTCCCCCTGTCATAGAGAAGATCAAGTACAGACCAGACATTTTCTGCATAATTTTCTCCATGCATATATTCTATGGGGTTTACGCTATTGGAATGTACATTGGATTCTGTCCGTTAGGTCCCACTTTTATTCTTAACACTTGCGCTCAACTTGAGCTAATGGCGAAGGAATTTACCAACATGTTTAATGTAACGCCATACAACGAGAAAGTACTGGCCCAAAAAATGTCTGCTCTTATAAAAAAGTCACA
Source organism: Choristoneura rosaceana (assembly GCA_037349165.1). NCBI lineage: Eukaryota > Metazoa > Arthropoda > Insecta > Lepidoptera > Tortricidae > Choristoneura > Choristoneura rosaceana. Next base: position 3,777,920 of record JAZBNJ010000002.1, read on the forward strand.
GGACATATACGAGTAAGTAGGTATTAGGTACATTAAAGTTGTTTTTTTTTTCTTAAATCGCTGAAATTAAATTAAGTTTCATTAAGTCTAGGCTGTATTTTTTACTGAGCTTCATGTAGTTTTGTTCACACTCTTTCTATTTCAGTTACGTACAATTAATTAATGATGTATTTAAAGTATTATATGAGATTAGTCTGAAGGCGTCTGCGATCATGATACCTATAACCGTTTACCAAGTGATAGACGTAAGTAAATTTATTTTACTGTACATAATGTTTTAATTTTTTTTTCTAATATTTGAATAATAGTACATTACTGCAGATTCCGCGAAATAGGAGATTGCCGACCGAGTAGTTAGAGATCTAGAGATACGAGGCTGACGGCTGACAATCCCTGTTTGCAGTCGAGACTTGTAAAGTGCTTTTCTCAAATAAATCCAAAGAAATAATACCATGTCATTTGATTATGAACTCATATCGGAAAGAATAACACTTATTTGAATAAAAAAAACCACTCGTTTTAGATATAAACCATATAAGTATCTGTTTTTTTATATATTCCCGCCAAAATACTCTTTTTTAATTGCTAGTATCCCATAGATAGTCAAATATATTTAAAACAAATCTGTCCAATATTTTCTGATAATGCAACCGACGAAATAAAAATCCTCTTATATTTTTATATTTAATTATATAAGTAAATGCGAAAGTTCGTATGATGAAATTTGGTACGTAGATAGATGAGCTCTGGAATAACACATAGGCTACTATTTATCCAGATACTCCCGCGGGATACGGATAAAATCTAAAAAATAACAACCGCTGGGCAGCCATGCAATTTGGTATGTAGGTAGCTGGATGTCTGGAATAACACATAAGCCACTTTTTATTCCGATATTCCCACGGGATAGGGATAAAATCTCGAAACTTCAACCGCTGGTTTTAGAGTAATGATATTTTGGGCAATTGTTCTTAACACAACCTCAATGAAGACCACGACCAAAATTTTTGGGAATTCCCAGAGAAATTTTGTAAACTCCCGGAATTTCAACTGTAACTACCAGACCACAGTTTAAACGTGCGAAGCCGCGGGTAAACTCTAGTAGATTCATATTTTATTTACCCAAGAAACCTACCTACTTACAATATTTGGGGGATAAATGCTACGAACAATAAGTTACGAATAAGAACAAAGTAAGCTAAGCAAAGTTTGTGTTATGGGTACTAAGCAATGGATAAATATAATTATATACATAGATAGATACACACTTAAATACATATTAAACACCCAAGACCCGAGAACAAACATTCGTTTCATACAAATATCTGCCCCGACACGGGAATCGAACCCGGGACCGCAAGCTTCGTAGTCGGGTTCTCTAACCACTAGGCCATCTGGTCGTCATTATTTATTACACTAATTTTATTTTTAGCTTGTCTTTGCGAAGTAGTCGCTCCATAAACATGTACCATGTTTGAGCAAATAAATGACTGATTAATGATTATCTTTTCAGAGTTTCAAACGACATGAGTTATGTATGGAATACATGGCTTTTATACTTACAGCTTCTCTGTTGTGCTACGTCCCTTGTTACTACAGCGACTTGCTGATGGAAAAGGTAGGAGGTACCCTTAGTTTAATGTACTGAAATTTAAAATATACAAATTTTCTGACTTGTTTAAGATTGGGTACTACCTGATACAATTTTTCATGTGACACCATCTTTATAAATTTAACTAGCTTTTGCCCGCGGCTCCGCCCGCGTGGTATTCGGTTATCGCACGCTCTTCCCTCGGGAACTGTGCATTTTTCCTGGATAAAAGTAGCCTATGTCACTCTCTGGCCCATAAACTATCTCTATGCCAAAAATCACGTCGATCCGTCGCTCCGTTACGGCGTGAAAGACGGACAAACATACAAACACACTTTCGCATTTGTAATATCAGTATGGATTGTAAAATATTATTATACACATTTTACCATAAGACGTACTTCGCCAAATTGCAAAACAATATGTTGGCGAACCGAACACTCATTTTAACAATATTGTGCACAATAGTTACCTACAGTACATTACATTATACAAAAGTAATAGGTACTGACTAAACTAACAATTTATTGTATGGAAAGAGTTTATCAACCGTATTTCTAACTCATTTTTGAAACAATCCTTGGTTTTACATTCCTCCTCCTCTAATAAGCCTATGCGATATTTCCAATTTAAACCATGGTCTTTGTTTAGTAAAATGCCTCACTATGTACAGGGTGAGGCTCTACGCTTAGCTATATACCGCAGCGGCTGGGAATATCAGTTCGACAAAAGTGCCAGGTACAAACTGATAATAATGCTGACTGTAGCGGTCCGACCTATCTCGATTCGCTCCATATTCCGGACTGTGTGTCTAGATGCATTCGCAGGGGTGAGTATTAAAACGTGTTACAATAGGGACAGTCAACGTCATAAATAAGAGATCACTATCCCGAAATACGGAGATTAGGAGACTAACAAGGCTCACCGATATAGCCAAGATAATTACCCAAAGGAAGTGGAAGTGGGCTGGACACATATGCCGCAGGAGTGATGGAAGATGGGGGAAGGCCGTGATGGAGTGGAGACCCAGAACCGGGCGGAGAAACGTTGGTAGACAGGAGATGAGGTGGACCGACGATCTGGTCAAAGTGGCGGGAAGGTGCTGGATAAGGAGAGCACTAGACCGAGATGAGTGGCGAGCAATGCAGGATGCCTACACTCAGCATTAGGTGGCTATGAGCTGAAGAAGAGAGAGAGAGAGATCACATTCGCTGCCGCATTCGCTACGCGCTACGCTAGCAGCGATTTTCCACTTTGTAGCGAAAACTGCCTACGAACAGAGAACGCACCTAGCGGGTTCTTGGCACTGAATGTGTTATGTACCTTGTCGCTTTCAGTCTGCACACAATTTCGCATGGCTTTTCAAACATGACGTTAAAATGACAAGGTACCAAAGTGATGACTTATTTATGAAATTGGCTGTACAAGAATGTTAATATCGCTCGGGACTCGTCGGTTTTCTTCGTTTGCCTGAAGATTCAAATGAGAAATGAAAAGGAAACCGATCTTTATTTCGAGTTCCTAACGACTGTAGCAAATTAATTTAAGTGAAAAAGCTTCGCTCATAGGTACAATTCGCTCAATAATATCGAATACGGGGTAGGTAGTGCCACTAAGGTTGAAATGAATGATTATGATTACACACACAGTTAAATGAAGAACTGATTGCACAAAAAAAGAATGAATGAAATTAATGAGTGAAATGTCAAAATTAATATTTTTGTGCTGTAATTTTTTTCTTTTTTTTTCTGTGCCGAGTTTTGGCAAATAAATGTATTCTTTCTTTCTTTTCTTTTATTTAAAATCCCAATGTCATTACATGTTCTTGTGTGCGTGATCTCAACTTCGGTGGCACTACCTACTTATATACAAAATCATATGACTCATAAACAGTATCTACACCAAACGACTGAATAGCATTATTCCTCCTATTCTGCTATACAAAAAGCATTTTACTAACATATCTACTTTCTACAACATCTGTAGTATGAATTCTTTAGTCTCTGAATGATTTGCAAATGAAATTCTACCTATTTTAACGGTAATAATTTTCTGTTTCAGTTATGTCATGAAGCTTATGCCATTTTTAATCTCATTAACGCCATGTGGAGTTAAGAAACGATAAAGAATTTTATTAACATATGCACCTTTGCACGGTATGTAAATAGTTTAATAGTTTTGAACTGAGCTCATCCACTTAACAGAGACCGTTCTGTGTCTAGACTCTAAAGGGTGACATTCACTATCCTTTTCTTTCTACCCTCATCTTATACCGTGTAAGAGAACGATGGTGATTCCGAGTGCGTTCAATAAGGCCTCTGAATGCAGAGGCCATTGTATTAATGTATTCCTATTATCTTCGATTGTTCTCATAAGCTCCAACCCATACGGTGTTTGTATTTTGTAGTCTATTGTTAAAAGAAATAGGAGACGACGGCCACATGTGCCGACGACACGTCGAACGGTAGAGTAAGCGCGTTTTGGAGTGGAGACCCCTGCTAGGCAAAAGAAATGTGGGCAGACCACCTGCTCGATGGTTCGATGACATTGTGGAGACAGCAGGACCGGTCTGGAAGAGAGAGACCAATAGTCGATCTGGATGGAGAAAGGTTGGAGAGGCGTATGCCCAACGGTGGGCGAAAACACGCTAAAGAAGGAGAAGAACCTGTAATAACCTTTCAAGGCAGTTATAATTTAGTACAAGCTCGCTATCTTCATTGGTTAACCACTCAATGGTGTTGTTTTCGTTGGATGAGATCAGTTCAAAAACTTTAGACTACTACCATGGTTGTTTCCTTGTTTTACTTGAAGAACGTACATTGACTGCTTCGCCCCCTTTCGGGTATTAATGGTATTCAGGAAACATTAATGGTTTGGAATACATCGTAAGTAAAAAAAACTTGAAGAGTCGTGGGCAGAATAAGGTTGAGAACATACTTATGTACTAACCCTGTTGGTTAGATTAGTTTATGCACATTTTATGCACGTATTTTTTATTAAATAACTAATTTGGAGATTCAAATACTTGATTACTGTGCACTCAAAACCGGATGGAAAATACCGACACAATATTTGGAAGCCCAACCCCCTTATTCATAAAACTTAACAAGCCTATGTTAACTAACAAATGCTTTGTCCCTTTCTAACAAATACAAATGTCGAAGTGACAGATAAGGACAAACGAATTTTAGCGGCATTTTAACTAAAATAGGTTTGATTGTCGTTTATGAATAAGGGGGCAAATGTCTTCAAATAACAGCGCGGTTAATTCCTGTCATCCAAATCAATCTGGTATTAATATACCGCCGCAACATTCCTGACCTGGTATATGTCGACATGTTTTTCCGAATCGGCAGTGTTAAGTATTTAGGTATAATTGCGACCACAATGTGCGAGCCAAGCGAGAGAAGCGAAGGATAGACCAAATTAAAGTATAATTTTTGAAATCACCTCAACAATAAATTCACTATTTTTTTGTATCTTAGATAGGCTGTAATACTGTGGTATGTTTTCAAAATAAATCATCCATTCATTTATATTCATCTATGTTATTGTACGAACAAATAGTATAGGTACCTATAGGTACATATAAACTATCGGGGTACACGTAAAGCAGGGTCGCTATTACCCTGCCTCTGTTCACCAATATGGCCGGTATTTATCAGGTCGGGATTGATCATCGCAGTACGAGGCATACCGGGCTAATGTTTCATGACATGTATTTAAATGTTGCTCAAACAGGGTTGGTATTTTCGTGCCGGGACGGTAAAAAGTGGCACCTAATTAATTAAATGTATTATTAAAGATGATTGCTCTCTTAATGGTTGTTTTTAATAAGTTTTTGAACCCAATACCATACATCCCTTGTTGTCTTCAATCGTAAGTGCAAAATTGTATAATTTCTAACACAATTTACTTTTTGATCACTGTTGTGTTTTGTAGGATATTACAGATTTTCCTTGTTAAAATAAAGAAGATCTTATTTCGGACCTCGCAAGTTCGATGCAAAAACAGTTAAAAACAAACCTGTAATCCTATTTCAATCTATTCGCCCAGAGTTGATAAATAATAAAAACTATTATGATAACGTGTCGGAATAGCGGCCGTCGCTTCATTATCGCAAACTGTATATTGTGTGTGTGTTTGTCGTACCAGGCACGCAGTTGCTGTTTAACGTGGCCAGGTGAGCGAGCGGACAAGGCGGCCATGTTGGGATGCGCTTCGAGTGCGTCGTTTGGGTGCTTAATATTATTTATATTATTTCTATATTTAACTAGCTGTTGCCCGCGGCTTCGCCCCCGTTGTATTTTTTTATGTATTTTCTTCCATAAAAACCTTCTCCTGACAGTAACAAACACAATAAAAAAAGAATTAGCGAAATCGGACCAGTCGTTCCCGAGTTATGCGCTTACCAACACATTTTGCGATTCATTTTTATATTAATTATAGATGAGTTATGAAAACCCAGGTTTTATCAAATCCCAGTAAACCGGCTTTAGGTATTTTAAACGAGCATTTCTTATGTTGTAGGTGTCTATAATCATGTACGAGTACTTATTTCAATGTCTCGAAAACTACTGTTCCATACAGCGCCATCTATAATTCATCTGCTGAACTAGATAGCTTGCTAATTAATCAACATGATCGATGCCCCTTGACATTCATGAACCTCATTCATTTCAAAATAAAACACAAATGTGGTGGCGCTAGTACCGCGCATCAATATATATAAGGTTTTTAAGTTTGTTTGTTACTGTTCCATTGCAATCGGCTTCGAAGTAAAGACCAAAAATCCAACCGATCTCTCATTTCGGGCACCCAATTTTACAACTACTTACGCCTTTTATATTTGCACTCACCTGTTCTCCCCGCTCTGCCTTTTCTCTGGTCAGCGCTCGCTTTTGATATCCAGAACTCCTTGAGCCGCTGCATTTTCGTCGTCGAATCGTAACTCATTTCTTTCACCTATTGAGAAATTGAATTGATTAGGCCACTATGTGGAGGACCATAAAAAGTGCCTATTAGGCCTTGTTTCACCGCTGGCGAGGAGCGAAAAGTGTTTTTAGTGTATCGAAAATACAAACTGAAATATAGATGTACAGAAAAACCAGAAAAATAATACCAGCGCTGGGAATCGAACCCAGGTCCTCGGCATTCCGTGCCGCATGCTACACCGCTACACTACCGCTGGACAACGGTACAGACACGAATTTCTCCTGTGCACCACATATCTAAGCTTGTTTGTTTAAAGTAACAAAAATTTGGAATTTAAATTTATATAAAAAAAAAAAATTTAGAAATTTTTAAAAAAATTTTGCAGGTGGTAGGACCTTGTGCAAGGTCCGTCCGGATTGCTACCACCATCTTGCTCGCTAATCCTGCCTTGAAGCAGCAGTGCTTGCACTGTTGTGTTTCGGCGCGGAGAGTAAGACAGCCGGTGAAATTACTGGCACTTGAGGTATTCCAACTCAGGCCTCTAGGTTGGCAACGCATCTGCAATACCCCTGGTGTTGCAGATGTTTATGGGCGGTGGTGATCTCTTACCACCAGGAGACCCACTTGCTCGTTTGCCTTCCAGTCAAATAAAAAAAAAAAAAAACCAAAACCAAAGTAGGATAGCATCAAAATAATTTGAAAACATGTATTTTTAGTTTTAGTTTAGTTTGCACTGGTAGCACTGGTAGACTGGTAGCATGGTGTACGGTTGTGTCACTCTGAAGATGAGCTCTGGTTGAGTTCGAAATGCGTCAGTGTGTTGTGGTGGTGGTGATAGATGGGTTTGTGTAATTTGTATGTGTTCTTAGATTACAGTGTGGAGGTGGAGGCATGAACACGCATAATTTGCATAGACTTAGCTATCTTAAGGTCGCGGGAGAGCAAAGAAGTTCTTTTAGTTCATTGATATGGACCTCCGCAAAGTGGCGTTACTTTGCGGAGGTCCATATCAATGAACTAATTTAATAAATTATGTATTTTTAGGGTTCCGTACCCAAAGGGTGGCAACTGAACCCTATTACTGAGACTCCGCTGTCTGTCTGTCTGTCCGTCCATCTGTCAAGGGGCTCTATCTCTTAAGCCGTAAAAGAACAATTTAGATTATGTATTACTGTGGCCACTATAACAAAAAATACTAAAAATAAAATAAAATTACAAATTAAAGGGGGTCGTCATACAAGAAACGTGTTTTTTTCAGCGTGTTTTGGTTGCTAGGCGTTATCTGTTCTCCGTGATATTAATGGCCTGTCCATTACCACTACAACGAGCTAATTCGCTTAGCTATGTCGGAGATCCTCGTTCCGCTAAGCCATTTTATGGTAATAGTATATTACTGCAGAGGGCGGGAAAAGTCATTTCGTGGATGAGTATAGTTTAGTTTAGCTACGCCTCGTCCTTCAATAGAAACGAATCCACGAAATGACATTCTTGCCGAGGCCTGTATACTGTTTTTCTCCAAATATGCGAGGAAAGAAACCGAAAACATTATATATTTATTCGGCACAATATATTTGTATAAAAATCTGCCTACAATTTAAACAAAATTAACACTTTTATAGTAATAAAAATAAACCTTACTGATAAAAAATGCTGCGTGTCCATGAGGATATTTTCATCACTAATTATAGAACTCATTTTATTTTCGTAAGAATAACACGGCAGAAAATCTTTGACAAAATGAAATCCACGTTCCCGCCTCAATTTCGATATTAAAGATTTGGGTCCGAATCGTATGTTTGGTTCCACATAAAACATAGTAATCAAAATAAATTAAAAGAAAGTTATAGGATTAGTAAATATAAATATTTATACATTTTCACTTTTAGTTTAAGCGGCAATTCCTTAACGCACGACATAAAAAAACATATATTTTTGTTGCAAAATATTTAGTAGTCCGAGAAGATAATTAAGTCTCAATACACCTTATTATGATTTGGACACAATCATTTAGGCATTAGCTAAACGCAGAAATATATTTTTTCTAATCTCGGTTTTGTACGTGATTATTGAACAATTGGCTGGCTGTTAGGTGAATTTTTGGTCTTGGATGAAATTAAAAGTAAAAAAACCTGCCCGATAATAAACACTTCCCGGACATGTCCAGGAAGTAATGTCACTTTTTTTTTTAATTTATTATTGGATCAACGTATATAACGATGGACTTCCCGGTCGATATTTCCAACATTAATGAGAACATTTCCGAGCAAGTTGGAGAAAAGAAATATTACTCACTTTTCCAGAATCAACCACAAATCGTATGCCGTCGATAGTGACGGATGTTTCAGCGATATTAGTGGATACAATGCATTTCCTGACGCCTTCTGGGGGGTAGTCGAATACCTGAAAAATATTGTTTTTTTTTTGTCACAGAATAACAGCAGGTAATACGAACAGCCGTGGTAATCTAGAGATTTAACTTAAAGCCTCCGAAGCAGACGGTAATGGGTTCGAACCTGAGCTTGTATTTTGAGTTACACTTGAAATTTATTACGAACTTTTCGGTAAAGAAAAATATCGTGAGGGAAGCTAGACAGATATGAAGTAATTCGCACAAGTACTATATCTCAAGCTCTCTAAATCTGGAAGGAGGCCTGTGTCCAGCATTCAGACATCTTTAAGCAAAAGATGACTACAGTAGGTAAAGTATGGCAAGTAATTGTCTATGTGTTGTCTATTTGTACTTAATGCCATTGTTGTGTCTTGTGTTGTGAATAAATGTATTTTCTTTTTCTTTCTTTTTTTTAATTAAAAACACGACTCACTGTGCCTTTTTCAACTGGCATGAAAATAAATTAATCAAAATCAGAACTACTTCTGTTGCACATACTTTTCCTTTCCATGTAGCGAATTGATCTCTACAGGAAACATCGCTTGACAAACCATAGTATTATGAATGTGGAAATAACTTTATAATTTTGTTTACGACATTTTCACAGAAAAACAGCTGCACCGACTTGGCTAAATTTCACAAGGAAATAGTTTTAGCATAGAGAACGAACGGCTACTTTCTATTCTGGGTAAATGGCAGAGTTCCAGAGTATTAGGGATAAAGCAATTCCGTGCAGGGAAATCACAGGCTGCATTTGGTGATAATTACTTTATCTTGTTCAGCAATAGACAAGCCGCTGTGTAGGGGCAGAACGATCCATTTCTTCGTCTTCTCACTGTATTGCTGCGCCGCTTCGCATATGGTTGTTATTTCTTGCACACCCGACATGAAAATCAACAAATCGCCTCGCTCGTCACCTGGAATGTAAAGCAAGTAATCGTGACAAGACGCTAATAATACATTACAGACCTACCCCCTGTTTCACTATCCATTGTATCCATTGTATTCGCAAGAAGATTTCAACCTCCAGAGGTAGGATTAAATTACCAATTGGTACATGGCGGGTATACCAGCCGGATATAGGATATCAAAGAACTTGTTCTTCAGCACTTACCCTGTATTGAGGGTGTGCTCTATCGAGTTCTCAAATATAAATAACCAGTAACAAAAAGACTGCGTTTAATATGTGATTGTGCTCCGTTTGTGTTCTGTGTATCCACTTACTTGGGTACTTGTTATCAATAAGCTGCATTATTTGAACATATGGCTGAGGATCCAACCTGTCGTTTCTCGAAGGTTTATCTTCAACAAATATTGGCTTATACTGGAGATCAATCGGGAACAACCTCCCTGGTACCTGTGATCAAATACACCAAGATTATTTAATTTATAAATCCTCCTCAGTCCTAACATTTTTTAACAAACTTAGCGTTTAAGACCTAGACGTGGTTGACCTGCTTTGTTATTTTAGATATTATGTCAATATTCTTAGAATAATTCTTTATTCAATGTACAATTTGTACTTTATAAAGAACATTCGGCCGTTATTCTTAGTCTTAATCAGTCCTTTATAAAGTACGCGAAGACTTGGGAGGATATATGCTTTATAACCTTACCCCCTTATTCATAAAACTTAACAAGCCTATGTTAACTAACAAATTTAATGCTTTGTCCCTTTCTAACAAATACAAATGTCAAAGTGACAGATAAGGACAAACGAATTTTAGCGGCATTTTAACTAAAATAGGTTTGATTGTCGTTTATGAATAAGGGGGTTAGTTTATAACTCATGGTAGAAATATAGTGCATAATGTATTTCCATCAGGAAAAGTCGGTAGGTATACGGTATCTGAATGTCAGCCGCCTGTAAACGTCCGTTGTTTTCACCGGACAACAGACCGTTTTTTGCTGGACTTTTGGTGTTGTATGGCTTAGTCGCCGGGCAAGGGTCCGGTGCCTGTACACACATTCATTGTAAGCTATACAACAACGCAAGTCCGGCAAACAAAACGGTCAGTTGTCCAGTGAAAACAAGCGGCCTCAATCTTCTTCTTCTTCTCTTTTAAAATATAGCTTTCTGTCATTATTAGGCAATTTTGCCAGTGTCAAAGTACTCTCTTTGAGAGGGACGTTGTTCGGTAGTTGTAGTTTTTGCAACTTGATAGTAAAATTTCAGAAACCACGTGGAGACAACTTGCGCATTAAAAGATGTCACACACTAGAGCAATATAGAATTTGTGATCACTGTTCATTGTTAAGGTTAATCGTCGCATAAAATACTATCAAAATTATACTTCAATTAGATATTGTCTACATCCGCCATGTTCGAATGCCACAAATCGAATCGCCTCAATCAATTATTGTATTAAATGAATGACATTATCATATCCATTGATGGAACTTTATTATTTAGTGCCAAATGTCGAAACAGCGTACGATGGGACTGATGCTCATTGAGAGAGCACGAAAACTACGAACTACGACGAAAATACGACGGAATAGTACATTGTGTCTTAAGGGCGGTAAATAAGGAATTACGGACGAGAGTCTATTAGAAGCACAAAGTCAAAGACTGAGGGCTTTAATGAGTCGATGTTCGTAATTCTAGTACCGTCCGTGCGACATAAAATGTTTTTTATCACATTTTCTAGTAAAATTGTGTATTTGTAAAAGAAAAACTAATAATTTTTTCAAAAATTGCCGATACCGCTGACTGCGCTCTTGGCAGTGCCATCTCCACGTTATTGAAATTAGCGTTATTAAAAGTTAGTTATTGGTTAGGTTATTGAAGTAACAGGAATAGTAAAATCACCTGTATAACAACGGCAGATTCTGCTGAGAAGTAATCTTCAAATAGCTTGATGTTAATTGTGGCTGACATAAGCACCAGCTTTAAGTCTGTCCGACTGTGTATAAGGCATTTGAGAACGCCTAAAAGGAAATCACCCATCAAGTGGCGCTCGTGTATCTCATCTAGGATAATGACATCATAGTTTGGCAGGTTTTCTGATGACATCTGTAAAAAAGTTAAAGACATATATGCCTTAGTAATGCAACCCTCAGAATCAGTTAAAAACTGAAATTAAAAAAAAAAAACTACGAGAACCTTAAGAAAAAATCACATAGGGATGGTAGGCAATAAGGTTAAGAACCTACAATATAAACTAAAATAAAATGATTAAGTTATCCAAATATTGCATTATAAATTTATAAATAACGAAAACCAAACTCGTATTGTACTTATTGTATTGTATTGTAACTCTTTATTGTACACTAAACATACAAAATTTACAATTTACAAGAGAAAGAGATGTACAAAGGCGCACTAGTCTTACTTGTCTTAGTAGAAGTCCTTCAGTGATGAAGCATATCTTGGTATCAGCCGTCTTGCTTTTCTCAAATCTGATCTGGTATCCTACTTTGCTTTGGAACTGTGCCAGTGTTTCAAACGCTACTCTCTTGGAAAGTGATATGCAGGCAATTCGTCGGGGCTGTGTGCAAGCTGTAAGTATAATTTATTTTAACTAGCATTGAATAGAATGTCACTGCTGGACAAAGGCCTCTCATCTTGATCGCCATACCTCCCAGTCGGTTCCCACGGAATGAGAAAATTATAATTTAGTGATAGGGTGATAGAGTGTGACGTTTCTAATATTATTCCAAATGAAATACAAAAACTATGTTTTGTGCAATTTGACAAATAAATTCGATTAATATGAGATTTAATTAGATAGTTTCCTTGGTAAAAAAATATTAAATGATAACATAACATTCTGTATGTGACGTAACATTAGGGTAATTTCATGTTCAAACAATTTTATTCTATTCAGTCAGCAATTTTCATGGCAATTTGTGTGACAGGGATATTTTTACTAATTTTTTTTTATAAAGATATATTACAAGACATACGAGGGTCACACTGAAAGTTTCGGGAATAGATAAAAGTATGCAGTTAAATTGGATAAAAGTATTTTTATTGTTTCTCAAAGTATTCGCCCTTATATTTTATGCACTTTTCCATGCGTTTAAACCAGTCTTTAAAGCACTTATTGAACGCTTAAGTAGGGGTCGATAAAATGGCCTTTTAAAGGCGTCCACTGCTTCTTCCAGCGTCTGAAACCGCTGACCAGGCAACTTATCCTTGATTTTGGGGAATGTGAAAAAGTCATTGGGGCTTAAGTCGGGGCTGTATGGAGGATGGTCCAGGAGTTCGACGTTTTTACCGTTCAGATACTCATTTGTTTTCTGAGCGGTGTGGGAGCTGGAATTTTCGTGGTGAAGGACGATGCGGCGATTAGGGTTATTTTTTCGGAGTTAATCAAAGATACTCGGCAAACAAATAGTTGTGTACCAATTGGCATTAACCGTTCTACGATCTTCAAAAGGTATAGTACCTACATGACCCGATTTGGAGACAAACGTGGCCACCATCTTCTTGGCCGTGCTGCGAGAGCGAATAACTTTTGTCGGCTTGAGCTGATCTTCGTAGACCCATATTCGAGACTGGTTTTTAGATTCAGGCTCATATGCATATATCTACGACTCGTCACCCGATACGACACTAAAAACTGCATTTGAGCCTCCTCCGTTGAATTTATTCAAAGTTTTGCGGCACCAATTATCACGAGTCGCTTTTTGCTCGTCAAATAATAAATGAGGGATCCAGCGAGAAAACAACTTTTGCACGCCCAATTCTTCCCGTAAAATAATTTGTATCTGACTCATTCTAATACCCAAGCACTCTTGAATTTCCCAGTATGTCACATGCGGGTCATCTTTTATCATTTGACGCACAGCATCAATGTTTTCTTGAGTGACGGCCGATTTTGGTCGACCCTCACGCACATCGTCCGTGAGTGATACACGGTTGCGTTTAAAATCTGAATACCACCTGTATATTGTAGTCTTTGAAGATGCTTCATTACCAAAAGCAGCAATCATCCGGTCTCCATTTTTTTTTCTGTTAATCCACTTTTAAAATCGTAATAAATCATAGCTCTTAAGTTTTCACGGGACAATTCCATTTTCATCAGCAACTCGACGACTTCAAAAAACAATTGAAACCGAACCATTACTTTTTTTTTCTATTTGGCTAGTGGGTTAAGATACTGAAACTTTAGAGATTATAAAATGGTATAATATGTGCCAAAATTAAGTTTCTAAGTTTTGGATTCCCGAAACTTTCAGTGCAGCCCTCGTATTTCTAAAATAGAAAAGATCTTAAAATATATTGGGTTTAATTGAAGTTATTTTTGTGAAATATTTTTTTTGATACATATTAATTTTGTAATTATTCCAGTTTTACAAAATAAACACTTAAATAAAGTCTTAGACTGTCATTATGGTAAAGAAAAATTGTGGATTTTTATTTAGTATTTTAAAGTGTTTCTTAACCATCCCAAAGACTTGATGGCTACCTGCACCTCCGATAGGGGGTCTATTCATAGTCTCCTTTCTCAACTAATTACCTATGTTCTGGAAGCCAGCATCATGTAGGTACTGTGGCACTTGAGTAGACTTCCCGCAGCCTGTGTCTCCGGCAACCACCACTACTCTCTCATTTTGTACTGCTGATACTATTTCTTGTCTGAAAACATGAAATAAAATTGTTATTAGTTGATTACACATTGTGATAGTAAAACTAGAATGTTGATGTTGCCCATTCTGCCATCCTCAAGCTAAAAGGCAAAATCAAGTTTTGAGATAGACTCAAAAAATGAGGTAATTATTTTAAATCAATGTTCGTTGATATATAATAAATAAATAATAAATAAATAAATAAATATCATGGGACACTTGACACCAATTGACCTAGTCCCAAACTAAGCAAAGCTTGTACTATGGATACTAGGCAACGGATAAACATACTTATATAGATAAATATATACTTAAATACATATTAAACATCCAAGACCCGTATATATCTGTATTAGTCATAGATTTAACTAGCATCTATAATTGATTAATATAAACTTGCATCAATTAACACATACTCTACGCTATACATAACCATTAAGCATTTTTCCACTTTGTAGCGTAAACTGCCTACGAACAGATAACTCAACTTGCAGGTTCTTGGCACTGAATGTTTTAAAAAATTATAAACTCCAGCATGATCTCAATATATATAATTATAGGTGTATTAAGTTATGTATGACTTACATAATATGAACTGTTTGTTGATACTATTTATAATAATAATCATCAATAATTGTATATTATGAATCTAAGTAAATAAAACAATTGATTTTGGAAAAAAAAACTGTAAATATTTACCTGTATTTGGCTACAGGCAAGTCTCTTTGGGTTTGCCTCAACTTCTTTAACTTCTCAAACTTTTCCTTGTTTTTAAAGTCCAAATAAATAGATACTACATTCAAAAATGCTTCAAATAATTTCTTATCCAACTTCCGTCTCCCCCGATCATCAGCAGTGTCCATATATTTCAATTTTGTGTTGAAATTAATACAATTCGATTTCGAAAAGGCACTCTGCTCTTCACATCGTTGTTCGAGTATTGGTTTTCCGGCTTTCCTTAACATAGCTTCATATTTCTTAAGAAACACCCAGAAGTCATCCAAACTGTTTGCTACAGTATTACTTTCGCTGCTGTACAAAATTATTTTATTCAAGCTACGCTTATAGTGCTCAAATGAGAATTCTTCGTCAATGTTTTGAGACGAACTAGGCTCAGGAGATATTTTTCGTTGTTTACTAGTGTATTCGCGGGAACGTGATCTTGATCTTCTGCGTTTGGAGGCATATTTCGACGTACTTGAATTTCGAGACATATTACATTAAAAGAAAGAGTTAACAGAACACATATAAATCTTATAATAATTTACAAACGGACGAGGACGACGATAACATTTTGGAAATTTAAATGACAGGTGACATTTATATAGAGTGACAGCATCGAAATAGTAAGGTTGACAGTGACAGAACAGCAACAAGCAAACTACGTTGTGCATATGCACAAAATAAATGGTGTATCGTGAGGAAACCTGCACAAACCTGCGAAGCAATTCAATGGTGCGTGTGAAGTTCCCAATCCGCACTGAGCCCGTGTGGGAACTATGGCCCAAGCCCTCTCATTCCGAGAGGAGGCCGGTGCCCAGCAGTGGGACGTATATAGGCTGAGATGATGATGATGAAATGGTATATTCTCTTTTATTAAATAATATTGTAACGGATAACTCACGTCTTAAATCGAGTTTAGCTCCACGTGTTTCCGACTATTTTGTAGCCCTTCTTCACAGGACTCGAACTCGATTTAGGCCGTGAGTTATCCGTTACAATATCATTTAGTGTGAGTGTTCAAAATTACATTTTTTTTTTCTATATCATTACTTTTACTCATCGAAATAGTAAGTACTCTGGAATGAACACTCCAAAAACAGACGAGCAAAAACCGACCTAAAAGACATAGACATAAGAACTAATGGGCTCCGGTCCGGGTGAAATAGCAAGCACGGAGTCAGTGTGTCCCTCTCTAACTATTGCCAGGAAATAAATAATTAGTAAATTTTAGTTTCGTAAGTGTTGTCTTTTAAAAATATTGAATAAAATGTATACATTTATAATAAGCAATAATTACACGATTTAATATTTTTTTAATGAAATAAGCTTTAGATCTTTTTTCACGAGCTAATTTTAACTTGATGGTAGGTTTTATTAATTTCTCAATGGCCACACCAAACAGTAAGATGGTAGTTTCGTTATTGAGACTAGGGTGACAATCTTTTCACGATGTATCCAAATGGCTAATATGTAATATTTATTATAATATAATATTTTATACCCATCATACGTATTGTCTAATACATTATATTATATTATATTATATTATTATTATAAATTTTGAAAATTTCCAGGGGAATTTGGAAAAATCCCAAAAATTTCAATTATAACTACCAGATCGATTCAGTTTACGCATGCGAAGACGCTGGTAAAAGTTAATAAATAATGAATAAGTAAATAATAGTGTAATATATATGTATTATCACTTAGTCTTCATTCATTTATTAACCTAAATGATAGAGCATCTAATATCGGATGTTTTTTGCAATATCGGTATTTTTTCAATACCGAAAATTCAAATACCGATATTCCGGTATTTTGGTATTTTTTCGATATTCGTATTACTAAAGTAAAATGAATGAGTTTCGCACTTCCAAAACCTTTCCGGTTCCGACAATCTTAAGTACGAGTAGGTAGCTAAGATTATTTCAAAAATTTCTAAGATTATATTAATGAAATAAGTATTAATGCATTTGTGACTTGCAACTTTTGAGTGTTGCGACTCTATTTAATAACAAAATAATTGGTATTTAGAGATCAATATCGAAATACCGGTATTATACAATGTCAATACCGGTTTTGCCAATATCATAGGTTTTACCTATAGAAAAGTGAAAACTTATGTTACTAGCACCGACGTACAAATCTAAAATTTATTTGCTCTAGTCTCTACCAGCCGTATCATAAGGACTTGGTACACAAGTAATAAAAATTCTGGTTATTGCTACTTAGTATATTTTTCTGACAAAGAAGTACTAGGAGGAAGGAATGTCTCATTAATTGCATAAAATTATGGTCATACTAATAGAGTGAGATAAAATAACCCTGTGGTAGCTATCTCTATCGGTAAAAAGTCGGACCGTGATTCCTGCACAGTGCACATTCCAGGTACTTACTATTTCGATGCTTTTACTTCGACGTGCAGTATAGAATAGACTGCCTTTTTTTTGCCTTTCTTGAAGGAGGTAAATGAAAAAAAAACGGAGTGTGTTCAAGCACCGGAAAAAATCGGTTACTTTTGATGTTGTAGTTTTTCTGTGTGCTTTGTCACTGGCAACACCTACACGTGACTGTCAAATTTTAAGTCTACGAAGCGAAGTCCTAATTTTGATTGACGTGTGTCGAATTTACCAACAGTGTAGTAATCTGAAGATTCGATTTGTGGCATTCGAAGATGGCGGATGTGGGCCATGTCCTATTTTGGTATTTCTGCTTCTTTGGCTAGTTGAAGTATAATTTTGATAGTGTTTTATGCGGCGATTAACCTTAACAGTGAACAGTGATCACAAAATTCGATATTGCTCTCGTGTCTGACATTTTTTAATGCGCAAGTTGTTTCCGCGTGGTTTTTGGAATTTTGCTATCAAGTTGCAAAAACTACAATCACCGTACTACGTGAAGAAGAATATATTTATCTTTTTTAACTGACATTGGCCCAAGCCTTAAAGGCCGCCATTAAGGAGAATAATAATAATAGTAATCTGAATTCTTAATTTTATGTTTTGAGAATGATACTGAGCGAATTGAGAAAGTAGCCGTAAATATTGTAGCCGATTTAACATAACCAGTAAACATGGACGAGGATAAATTTGCATTAGTTGAAAAAATACTCAAAGACATCGATAATATCCTGTCGAAAAACGCTGACTTGTAACTATCGCACAAAACTGGCAAGATTTCAATAAATATTACGTGTTTGTTTGTAAATATTGCGTTTTAATTTCAGGTCTTCATTCGATATTGTTCCTGTGGACTCGAATTTTAGGAACAAATCGCCTGTGCTGCATGTGGAAAACTGTTTGGGTCTGGAGTCTTGGTGTGTGAAGCATGTTTACATGTACTGCTACTCCGAACTTATGGATAAATGCTTTGTAAAACCGAAGCGGAAGACTCCAAAATCTTCTGTCAACACTGAGAGACTGGCACAGCTTTTAAATGTGACTCTTCTTTTGAATCCCGAACTGAATACCTTTTGGAACAAACGTCGAGAACTGATACTCAGGTGTTTGTTAGACAGAGCAGCTGAATTACGATTTACAAGACTAGTTTTGTCCAGAAAGCCAAAGTGTAATGAAGCATTTGCCCACAGGAGGTGGCTATTGGAAGCTGTTATGAAAGGTATGAATACCTATTTGTATTACAATTTTTAATCTGTTACACAAAAAGAAAGATGTTACAAGTTTAGTGCGTTAAGTTTGTTAGGTTTAGTTTGTTAGTTTAGTTGTTAGTTGTGTTGAGATGTTACTTGTGTACACTGTCATTGTAGCTCTTAAACAGGTCAACCGAAATTGATGAGATTTTTTTAATTTTTTCCTAGTTATGTGGTTTTTTTATTGCTAAGTCATGTGAAGTTTAACTTATAAAGCAAGATTAGAATACTATATGAAAACAACTTATGGAAAGTATAAGTCAACGCTTGTAAAAAGAGCTCTGAATGGCTAGCGGAGGGGATAAGTTTGCGCATTTTCAAATAACAAGCCAATGGCGTGACGGCCGCGTGCACGCTTCTACGCCTCCTCTAGCATCTCCCACTGCTCCGCTGCCAATTTGGTCCGTATTTCGCTCACTGCGCAGGTATGTCGCCAGGAGCTCTTTTTACGTATGTTGATTTGTAACAAGAATATGTATAAAACTTAATTAAAAAAAAAATTTAACTGCAATTATACCTACAAATTCTACTTAACCTTTTCTAAGGGAAGACAGTAGTGGCTCTGCCTTTCAAACAAACCACAACCTCTAGAAACTCACCTGATTATAGTCCAGAATACTGATTGCAGGTTTATACTGCAAAAAAAAAAAAAAAAACCTTTTGTGTGCTTAATGATAGATTTATACAAAATTAAGAACAGTTCAGTGCCTGATATAATATAATTATATTGCATGCATAATTAAATAATACATTTTTTTTACTTCCTGCCTGCAAAAGGTTAAGAGTACCTATAATGTCCGGTTCACATTATTTCACCAAAACTGTTCCAGTAGCATGACACTGCAGTGCTCGATCGACTTGTGTAACTCGTTTAGATTGTGAATGTATTACTACTGGCATGATTTTACTAGAATAATGTGAACCAAGCATAACTTGTAATTTTTTTAGATCATATTATCTCATTACAATAGGGACATCTCATTCTGTTTTACAAAATAATTATTTATGTTGTTTTTTAGATGAAAATCTTCAAACCAGTGACATCGAAACGTTCATCAGTGAAGAACTCCACATTTGCCAACTGTCATCAGATAAAAGCCCAAACAATTACCACAGCTGGAACCACCGCATGTGGCTCGTAAATACTGTCAAACTTATTGAAAAGAAATTTAATCTAGTCTCTTTGTATGTAAAGGAATATAATTTCTCCGAGCAATGGTCTTCGAAGCACATTTCAGACTTCAGTTGTTTCCACTATCGTCAATTCTGTATTCGTAACATTTTTACAATTTCAAATGACAACTGGAAATCATGTAGATCAGCTATAGATGTGCATCTCCGTAAAAGTTTTGTACATGTTCTAGCACTGCACTTTCCTAAAGACGTAACAGTACAGGCATCTGAAGAAGATTTAATATCATATTCTGAAGAAAATTTGATTAATTTACTGCTCTGTTACACTACTAAGATTTGTGATTGTGTTGCAGACCATTTTCTTCTCTGCAGAAAGTTAGAGATATTTTTTCATGAATTGGTATTAAATAATGAGTTGCTCCGATTCTATAAAGAGCATGAGACTTTGTGGTATCATCGTAGATTCATTGTTCATGAGATATTGTCCTTGATGCGCGAGCATTTCGGTGTTGTCCGGTTAAACGGTGCTTTAGTAAAAGACATTTGCCGCAATTGCAACCAAGATGATTTAAATCAAAAACAAGCAAAAATTGTGCGGTATGATGGTAATATTATGTATTCGAGTGTGCTCTTCAATGTCTTGATTAGTCATGAAAAGGGGTTTATAGATGAAAGGCGGAATGAATGTGATAATTATTCTGATAGGCACGAAAAATATTTGAAATTTGTTGAGGGCCTAAATAATGTCATGTAATTTAAATTTATTTAGCCATTATAATGAAAAAATGTGGAATACTTAGAGTAACTTTCTACTTATGTGTGTAATATACTGAACGTAATAAATAATATAATTACATTTGTATCGTACCTCTCGGTTCTCATGTCTCCTATTTGCATCGTACCAGAACTTTGTTGAGTAAATAGCTAAATTATGTTTCGTCTGTATTTAGCAAAGATTAAGACAAATTATTTTTGAAATAGCATGAACTTAGCAAGTGTTGAGTTGAACTAATGATGCTAAATCGCACTTTGAGAATGAGACTGTCTAGTTATTATTGTATATCAACTTAAATAAACTATGTCAGCTTGCAAAATTAAACTGCGCGTTAAAATTCTTATTTGTTTATTGACGGTCGCATTCTCAAGGTGCAAAATGGTGTTTCAGTGTAATATTATGATGTGAGGTAACCATTGGCTTTTAATAATAAAACACAAACATAATGAATAGTATTTGTAAAACTAAAATATATGATCAGATGTCTAGTTACCTAATTGTTTTACGTTACTTGAACGTCATTTTTGCGACAAAAGTAAAATTAACTTATATACATAACAATCATTGATTAAATTAGCAAATCGATAATCTCTATGATCTTTATAAACTGTCATTTGTAGGTACAGTCAAGGAAGCTGAATCGGTATGTAAACTCTTTATTGTATAAAATAAGTAAACAAACACAATTGACAAACATTATGTACAAAGGCTCTTCCTTCATCAACCGGACAGCAAAAGAGTGGAATTCCCTACCTACGACTGTGTTTCCTGAACACTACAATTTGGCCGCTTTCAAGTCCAGGGTGAATGAGCATTTACTAGGCAAGCGTGCTCCATCGTAGGCCTCATCCTCGCTTTCCATCAGGCGTGATTGTGGCCAAACGCAAGCTTATATTGTATAAAAAAAGGCGATATCCCTTTAAGTGATCTCTACCTCAACCTTTGAGTGAATGAGACCGTAACAGTGTTATGATCTTTGTAGCACAAACGCTACTCCCTAGTAGGTGTGATTCAGTTTCCTCGATCTTTTGTTTAAATATTTATTTAAAGGTGCTTTTTCAACACAGTTTCAACCCAGTACATAGTTTGTAATTTCTAATTGAAATTGATGCCTTACAGCATTATTAATTCTAAAAAGTTCATTTTTAATTTTTGCTATCACTGTCACCAAACCTCTATTCATAGATGTAACTTTCGAGTAAATTTGACCATGTATAGTGGATCAAAAACTTGCAACTTTTTTACTTCTAGATACACTTATGTTCTACTACGGTGACAGCTCTTAAAAATATTATTTTGGTAAAGAAAGTAAATAATTTTTGAATTGGTAATACCTTTTAAAGATTTTTAATGAAATCTTTACACCAAATATTTTAATAGGTACGAGCGAGCTTGTTCTTAGTTTGGTCAAACCTTCTTTATACTGGTCTATTTTATTTGTTGTTTTGTTGGTTTTGTATGCGTTGGTTTTAAAAAGACATTAAATATTTTAAATAAAGAAAATTATAATTCCTTATCAACCTTGTTTGTGTTATTTACCTTAGTTAACTTAAAATGTAGATGTATACCTATTTTAATTCAAAGCTCAAAGCCCAAAGCTCAAACCCACTCAGAGGGCTATGATCGGGGTTCCTCTGCGGGATAGAATCAGAAATGGTGATATCCGCAGTAGAGTAGAACTAAGGTTACCGACATAGCCCGAAGAATTACGAAACTGAAATGGCAGTGGGCGGGGCACATTGCTCGCAGGACTGATGGCCGATGGGGTCAGATGGTTCTCGAATGGCGTCCGCGGACCGGGAGACGAGCTGTCGGTAGGCCTCCAACAAGATGGAGCGACGACCTGGTTAAGATGGCGGCATTTCGGAGGATAGCACAAGACCAGTCTGAGTGGAGAGCCTTGGGGAGTCTATGTTCAGCAGTGAACGCCTTTCGGCTGACATGATGATGTGTATTTTAATTGTGCATATCCCTACTAATATAATAATGCGAAAGTAACTGTCTGTCTGTTACGCTTTCACGTCGAAACCGCTGAGCCAATTTTGATGAAATTTGGTATAGAGATTTGGTAGAGAGCTTAAGCCCCAAGGATCAACATAGGATACTTTTTATTTCGGTAGAGGGCGCCAACGCGCGATAACCTAGGTCCCCGCAGACGAAGTCTCGGGCATAAGCTAGTACATATTATATACAGGTAGTGCCTAGCTTACACTCTCCTGCATTAATGTCTGCCATAGCGGACCGTGCAGAAATATCTAATACGTCCTACCGGTTGTAGAAATAAAAGTCGTAGGTTTATAGGGGGCCGCTTTATTGTGTCAGATATTGGTGTCGGTGGCATTCGATACTTGTTTAAAGTTTTAATAATAATAATAATAACATGGGACACTTGACACCAATTGACCTGGTTCCAAACTAAGCAAATCAAGCTTGTACTATGGATGCTAGGCATTAGATAAAGATACTTATATACATAGATACCTAAATATATATTAAACATCCAAGACCCGAGAACAAACATTCGTATTATTCCGGGCCGGGAATCGAACCCGGGACCTTAAGCTTTGTAGTCGGGTTTTCTAACCACTAGGCCATCCGGTCGTCTACCGACTAGATTAGGCCATATTAATAAAGGTGTTTGTTACTCCATCATGCTAAAACTACGGCCTCTACAATAATGTACTATTATTTTTTTTATTCCTTTGACAAGGTCCTATCACCCGCATTTTTTTTTCACAATTATGGCAATTCTGACTGAATTTGAGTGAATTCTTTATTCACCCCATATGTCGTGTCTACCGACCCCGTTTTACGGTTTTGTAAAAATCTTGTGTTTTTTTAATTTTCGCTATACCAAGAGCAATAAGGCTTATTTTTCTGAAGCAAACTTGGAGAGCTTGATAGGACTCACAAAAGAAACACAATCTTAGGTCCTTTACTATTTAAATTCATTCTTAAAAACAGGTTGGAAGTTCAAAATCGTGTCTACTCACCCCGTTTTACTGTACCACAAACGAGAATAATCACGCCATTTTTAAACAAGTGATATTTACCTACCTCGACGTTTTGCCAACTTTGCAGTTGCCGTGGGCACGAGTAGACTCATAATACAAATATAATTTGTTGTTGTAAATATTACGAAAATAGCGTGATAAGTCCCGTTTGTGGTATTTTGACTAAGTATAGTTGGTAACATAACTTCACAGGCACTGTTCAGAGAGCCATTGTCGTAACATTAAGAGACACAAAAACCGGCCAAGTGCGAGTCGGCCTCGCGCATCGAAGGGTTCCGTACAAATATTTTTATTACATGATGTAGGTAGGTATTAGTGCTTTTCGCTATTTTTTTCTTTATCAGTCCTATAAGACAATGCTTCATACCAAATTTCAAGATTCTGAGTTCACGTGACGTAACCTTTAGGTTTTGATTAACTGCCGAGTGTCGAAAATTTGCAGCATAAACGACTATTCTTTTGACTGCGTTGGCTTAGAAGTTTGATTTTTGATATAAATTTCAGCTTGACAGGTAGACAGACAGGAAACAAAGTGATTCTATAAGGTTCCGTTTTTTCCTTTTGACGTACGGAACCCTAAAAAACGCACTTTTTAACCTTCTCAAAAGAAGGTTAAAAGTGAGGAAACTACTCCCACAGTACCGCAGTAATCTACGAAGTGTGATAAGTCGGAATTCGTAGCACGAACAGAGGCGCTACGTATAATTTCGTAGCACTGCTACGCTACGGTTTGTCGTAGCTAGTCGTAGCACAATAAAGGGAATCTTACCAACCACTTTAAATGCAAAATTATGCGAGTGTATCTTTGTTATTCTATCATATAGATGGATTTGAATGAAATTTAGAATGCATGTAGCTGGACATTTGGAACAACACATAATACTACTTTTTATCCCGACACCTATTCTTAACGGGATCTTAATGTCTTAATTGTCGATTATTTTACAATACGTTGTAATGAAACTGCGAAGAAAAGAACATGTTGCATTACTATTGCATTATTTGTTGTAATGTTGTCATTTAAAATTGTTGCAAAGCGAATCATCTCCCAAATAAAATTCCTAATAACAGTTTTTCTATGAAATAATTAAAATTGGAATGAACTGGTCACGAAACAAAATTCCATCAAACAATAATAATATTTTTTTATTTTTATTGAAACGTTTTCGATGAAATGATATCCGATGTAAAGTTTGTCGGTAAAACAAGGGACACCCCTAACAATCTAGTAAACAACAGAAAACATGAATAAGTTACATAAAGCCTTGTTCGTAAACCTTTCAAAATCCAAGTTGAACTGGTTATGGTAATGAGTCTAAGATAAGCCCTTTTGCCACATTCCGCTGAGGGCGCTGGATTGCTGATATATCAGCGGAAATTGCGCGATCAAAATTTCCGACAATCTTTATTTAGGACCATCATCGTCATCATCATCAGCCCTAGGATGTTCTCTGTTAGGCATAGGATTCGCCCAGACTTCCAGTTGCTTCGTTTTGAAGCAGCCTGTACCACTACCATGAGTTTACAGGGACCGTACTCGATAGCCCGATAGCTCGAGAGGCTCAGGGTCACGCAACGAGCTATGGAGAGAGCTATACTTGGAGTTTCTTTGCGCGATAGAATCCGGAATACCTACGTAAATTCGTCAAAGAACTAAAGTCACTGACATAACTGGAAAAATAAGCAAATTGAAATGCCAATGGGCAGGCCACATCGCTCGAAGAACAGATAACCATTGCGGGAGAAAAGTCCCGAGTGGCGACCACGAACCGGAAGACGAATCATTGGCAGTCCTCCCACCAGTGGACTGACGACATCTTGAGAGTTGCGGGAAACCAGTGGATGCAAGTGGCGAGTTGTTCATTGTGGCGTTCTATGGGTGAGGCCTTTGTCCAGCAGTGGACGTCTTCCGGCTGATGATGATGATGATGATGTACTCGGTAGCGACGCTGTAAATTATTTGTATGGAGAACTGTACAGCGCCTCTACAAATAATTTACTACGTCGCTAATCGAGTACCGTCACTGTAAACTCATGGTAGTGGTACTGCATCCACCGTGATCCAGCGGCTGTAACACTGCACACGATGGGTGACAATCTTTCCGGGCCCGCATAATACTGACATGGAACACGCCCATAGAAGCTCCTGTCAGTTTCTATGGTCGTGTACACAAAAAACAGAGCCGGTATTTCCATGTCAGTGTTATGGGCCGGGAAAGAGTGTCACCCCACACGATTTCACTCCACGTAGCAGGAAGTGCCGAAGGAAATGAATAGTGCCATTCATCGAGATGGTGAAGAGGGAATTTGGCATTGACATTACGGCACTAGACTGGCTGTTTAGAACAAAACGCGCGGCGCATCAATCATCAATATTACTTTGAGTCGTGTCAAAGTCCCTGTCACGGACGTCAACAAACTATAGTTAACTGTTCACAAAACCGCGCTGTGAACTAATTTTGTGAGCTATTTTGATATAAGAAACATGCAGTCTAGTAGGGGAGGAGGAGAGTTGTGACAGAGGAGAGTAGTGACAGTGTCGCTTGACAATTATGAATTGCTAGCGAGCTCGCAATAGCGCGCGCATTTAGTTCAAGTGTCGAACTATCAAACGTGTGCTGTTGCGAGCTTGCTAGCTAGCTAGCTAGTTAATAAGTTCCCAAAAATCGACGCTGTCACTACTTCCATCTATCACAATTATCCTCGGTCTCCCCTACATAGATGTCAATGGAATTTAGCTTGCTAGCTTATTAAAATTAGTTTGCTATCCTAGCATGAAAAAGTCGTTCCCTAAAGTAGTTAGCTGCTAGTTTTTCCCTGGGAATTTTCTCGCGCTCTGTTCTCATAAACCATGTAAACACTAATAGGAGATTGTACATACAGAGCATAAACGAGCTATTTTAATCGAGATGTTCATATAGCCACGTCGATCGTTCATACTTATAGCCAGGTGGATAGACACGTCGAGGGGAAAATGCTTTTCACTTCCATTGCAAGGAGATGAAATGACAGTGGAAACCATTGTTAATTCACGTACTAGGTACCTTTTATTTTTCGTGCATCACTAATTATTATAAATATTTAAATAAGTAAGTACAGCTAAAAAAACATAGCTGAGAATCGCTGAAAAAAAAAACACGTAAAAAACTACAACTATTTTTTTCTATTTGCTTGAGACCTACGATGCCAAAGACGTTGGCGTTAGAATAACACCTCTCATTTTGGATCGGTTCTTAAAAAACCATCGACGTCGATTTCGTAAGGTAATTCACACGCTAACATTGCTCTGACTCCTGTACTATTTTTACAACCAATTATATGGATTAATTGTACGTTGCTGATGCATACGCATTACGCATCGAACACAGCTTACACTATGTGGGTCAGCAGGGGACGTGCCCTTAACCACAGACGAAATGAACAAAGGTTCCGCCTATCACCAACCAAAAAACAACCTTAAGACAACCCGATAGAACTCTGCTTCACTCCTCCTATTCAAGGTTGTACAGTCAGTGCTAGTTTTTAATGCCGTCTCTGACGTCACGGCCGCGTCGCTCGCTCGCGCCACCCGATCGATATACGGTCGCGCTTCGGGCGTTTCCGCCGACGATCGGCAAACCCGAATGACGCTGCGAGCACCACGTGCTAGTTACGTAACTTTGATGGCTACAACTCATTGACAAAGGTTATTGTGAAGCCTTGCAGCCCAAGCTTATGTCAACCGACATTGGTTGTCATACAAAATTACCGTTAAAATGACGTCATTTATTTACAAACATTTGGAGAGCTGAAGGGGGGGGGGGTGACGGCCGACAATGATTAACGCTGTTTTGTAATTAAACGAACCGCCATTACGAGCACCTATCTAATGGCTCCTGTTTTAAATTAAACACATTTTTAACGCCGTATTCGGTGTTGGTAATTATGCAGCGGTTTTAACCAAAAATTGAGAATTATTTATACTTTTGCCCGTGGCTCTGATTGTTTGATTGATTACATGCAGATGCAACTGATACAGTAGGTACATGGCTAGCAGTTTAAGTGAAGTTCTGGGATGTATACTAAATTCTCATGGAAATATCCAATAATAGTTAGGTTACCTATCTGAATATTGAATGTCAAAATGCCGAATGCATTAAAATATCGAATGGGTAATAATATCTTAAAGGTATGTCTGTTAATACTGTATTTTTTTAGATTGTTATAAATCTAACCTAACCTAACCTAAGGGGTTCTATACGATGCCGTTTTAATCAATCCTGAAAAGTTTTCGGTTTCATTAAATAAACCTTTCAATATTATGACCCCATTCGATATTCAAAATATTCCATGTTTTAACATTCGATATTTATTTAGATTCGTACCCAATAGTTAACAATGTCCGGTCTTCATTGGAGGCGTAATGCCAGTTCCAGAACCAAAAGTTAGATGTGCAAACCTGGATTGTAACCCACTATCCTCTGCTTAAGAGACTATAGGTCATGCACTAGCTATAGACTACGATCGGTGTAAGACATTTTTATAGTAAGTATCTATATTAAATAAATGTTCCGGATAACTCACGTCTTAAATCGAGTTTAGCTCGACATGTTTCGGGCTAATCCGTAGCCCTTCTTCTTCGAAGCAACGCGACTCGGCGGCTGCTATAACACGCGCCGCCGCTCTGCTCGCGCGAGTACCAGACGAAACTGACACCGGCACACAACTACCCGCGTTTCCATCATCATTTTCATTATAACTGTCAAATGTAGGGTAGCACACAACACTAACCACATCGCTCTGTAAAGGTACGGTAAGGTAAGGTAAGGTAGGGGGTAAGGGTTGTAGTATCTATGTTTTTTTTTAATGCATCCATATGTGTATTCCCTTTTTCTGTTTTCAAAGGTGTAAACTTTCTTAATATACTTAGGTACCTACTCTTAATCTATACTGTTTAGTATGTGTTGTTCACTACAGGATTATATATACTGAGCGGCAAAAAATTTGGCCCTCATATGTATGCAGTAATAGGTAATTTTGTATGTAGAGTGGGCCAAATTTTAATTATACAATTACGTTTTAAAATCATACTTAAAACTTTTCAGCGGTTTTTACGAATTATTACGTCGCACATTATGTAGGAGGGAAAAAATATGGTAATCTCTAAAATATTAGATGGAGCGAGAAGCATCTGAAATTACAAACCACTCTTACTTGGTGAAATTGTTATAAATTTCAGTAGATAATTAGGTATGTACTTAAATAAGAAGGTTTTGATAAAACTGCTTAAAAAATTAAGGCTCTAACTGAATCATTTTGTTTTTTGTCTTTCAAGGAACATACACAGGTTCGGGTAACATTAGTGGGGGAGATTAGATTTATAAGTATTAGGTGTAATTAAGTATAATATAGTTTCCCAAAATATCTTAATTGAGCTCAGTCAATGAGAGTATTATTTACCTACTCTACCTGCCTGCAATTTTTTTATTAATTGGAATCTATAATGAAATTGTAATTTTTGTGAAAAAAATGTTCTATCTTTCTGATATCTTCAAAAGAACAAATCTTAAATAGTTATTTATTTAATGCGAGGATCTCAGAGAAAGTTATAATGATTTCGATAACATTTGCTATGTTCTATCAGCCAAATAAGTAGTCTATCAATTTTTAAACAAATTCCTATCAAATGAATGTCTCTAAAGTCGAACTTTCAAGTTGACAGACACGTCTTTTGGCATTATTGCTTTATAACATGTAAACGATTATCAACTTTAGGGTGGTAAACCACACATGATACCTACAGCTGAGTTCTCATATTTCTGAGCAAAAAGTCAATCGAAATTATCTGAAGACATTTCTACGTCATTAACAATAGAGTTGTGTTCACGCACAGCACAGTATTTCTGTTGCGTTTTAATTTTCTGATCTACTTTTGATTCACCACTTATTTCTGTAAAAAAGGTTGCATGAAAGATATCGCTCTTAAGCGATAAGGCCGCCTATTTCTTACCTTGAACTTTTTCTCTGTGTATCTGTTTCCTGCATCGCTTACTATTTCTGGTGTACAATAAAGAGTCTTTGTATTGTATTAGAACTGGACTGTACTTAGGGGTTTTTGAAACTCCTCCAGGTACCTTAATTAATAATTATAGTCAACACGTGAAAATGTATACATCAAAAGGCTTAGCCGTTAACCACCACGATTAACACCCCCCCCCTTCCTCTGGGGATAAGGCCCAAATTTATTATGACACCTCATCGTATCTCGTGGCGATTTATTAAGCTAACGGGACGCCGACGCCGCTTGAATTTCACTACACATTCCTTCTGCGGTGGTTTGTCAGGGATTAACGGAGGTATTATGAATATGCTTACAAGCAGGTGACGGAGTAGCTGATATGTACCACCTACCTGGGAGACAGAGCTTTGCGCTCTGGGATGACAGACGATACTTTGCGGTTTTGTGAGTGAGAAAAAAATAAAGATCACAAAACTCATCATTACCTACATCACATCGCAATTATTATCCTCACTAAAATGATTAGCCTAGCTATTCAAAAGAGGAAACGCTGCCAGCATCTTCGGGACCTTGCTAAAGGGGTACTCTTTAGATAATTTGTTGTAGTTTTAGGTTCTATTTTTATTTTATTTTATGTAAGTTTAGTTAACTTATTTTTAGGATATTTTTTTTATTTCACGTGTAACTCATATAATACAATAAAAAAAAACTAAAAATTATGCAAGAAGTTTGTTAATGAATATGGTTTTAAGGATCCACGTGCGAGTGCGATTATTTAATTAGTATGAAAAAAGGAAAATTTTAGTACTCCAATATTTTAAAAGTTGCTGAACTAATGTTATTTAGTTTGACGAGTACGATCTATGTTTTAATTATTTGCTCGTATTACAGGCCACACCCGGTATAAAAATAAATAGAAAGAAAGAAAGAAAAAGTTTATTCGGCAATATAAGTTTAACTTGTACGTAGCATACATCGGGTACATAACATAACTTAATGTTTAAAGTCAGATTGGAGCCGGAAAACTGGGTTCCTTTCCTTATTGGATAAAGATATTGCTTTCGTGTGTCTGTCTAGCTGTTCTCTTCTATCGGTTAGGTACATGTTTTAAAAGATTCTCATTAAATTATGCGAGCAAGTTCGATATGTTTTTTTTGTCGTTGAAGACGTAACTACTTTTATGTCGCTTACGTTACCTACTACTTCAGCTCACAAAGCCTCTATTACGTATAAAAGGAAGTCAAGAAACTTAATAAACCGTTGATAAAAACCTTGTATACTTGCAAATGAATCTTAACCTTGCAGGGGAATAAGCCGTTACCTCACCTTAGTTCATTGGCATGCGACTCGCAGATCGGGCTACATAGCAGGTATACAACAAATAAATAAGTATACAGTCAAGGTGAAGCCGTTCTTTATTATAAAAGTCAAAATCAAAATCTCTTTATTCAATTTAGGCTATGACAAGCACTTATGAACGTCAAAAATCTACCACTGGTTCGGAAAAACCAATATAGTAACCAATGCACGTATTTCATCATCATCATCAAGCTAATTGATAAAATGAGAGCTCCAGTTGCTTCGGTTGTAAGCAACGTGAATCCACCGTGAATCCGCGGCTGTAACCAGGTCATCTGTCTAATGTCCATCTCGTTAAAGGACGTCCGACGCTGCGCTTGTCGATCCACGGTCTCCATTGGAGAACTTTTCAGCCCCAACAGCCATGTTCTCTTTGCTATGGCCTTCAACGAGCTTTAGCCAATTCATGAAACGGCGCCATTTCACGATACGCCTAGGAATTTCGATTCGCCTAGAAATTACAACTGGAATTCCGCGTAGCTATAGATACGTAGTGCCACCAGTGTTAAGTCACGCATAATGCGAGTACTGCCTTTTCGCAACGTAACGTTTGGCAGCCACTTTCACTTCGCAACTTTTCATTTCGCAAGCTCTAAATCTGTAAATATTCCAGGATTTATTTAAGAACCATCGTGTAGAACCCTTTAGGTTAGGTTAGGTTACTTTAAAATCCTAATAGATAAGCAGATTTGTACCATCCTGTTGTTTAGTTAGCACGTAATTAGTACTACTTTAGAGTGCCTGAGAACTCATTGTTATCTTTTCCAAGTCTCAGTCTAGTCATGACTAAGCATGAGCGGCGGGCGCCACGACCGTTTTATCAGTTTATTGTGCGTCCGAGACAGTGGCAACACAGTATATATATAAGCTAAAGCAGTATGGAAGCTACGAAGCTACGATCGAAACGAACTCACTCACTCGGACGCGCGCTCTACACGGCCTCTAAGGGGGTCTCGCGATACCCCCTAAGAGGCCGTGTAGAGCGCACGTCTGTGTGAGTGTGTTCGTTTCGATCGATTTGTTCGTAGCTTCCATACTGCTTTAGCTTATCCATACTAATATTATAAATGCGAAAGTGTGTTTGTATGTTTGTGTGTTTGTGTGTGTGTCTTTCACGCCGTAACGGAGCGACGGATCGACGTGATTTTTGGCATAGAGATAGTTTATGGGCCCGAGAGTGACATAGTCTACTTTTTATCCCGGAAAAATGCACAGTTCCCGAGGGAACAGCGCGCGATAACCGAATACCGCGCGGGCGGAGCCGCGGGCAAAAGCTATATATTTATATACTGTGGTGGCAATCTCTGCCTAGTAGTAAACGAAATTAATAGAGAAAACGCTCATCGCACCGCACTTTAACGTCCAGTCTGCGGGCTTAAGCCGAGTTTAGACTTACAAGAAAATTGCGATGCCGTAAAGTCAATAAGTTTGTAGTGGTCAATCGAGCGCCGCAATGCGATGGAACTGCACGATTTTTCTTGCAAGTCTAAACTCGGCTTTAGGTTGCTGGTTTTCATGATCGGTGGTGATCGTTTTACTATTAAATTATCGTTTTCTTCTTCTGTCAACAAAAAAATCCTAAGGATACCTTACAAAGAAAATAAAGTGTCTAGTGCAAGCTTTTAATACATTAGCTAAAATTTATGGTTCCCAACCAGTGGTCCGTGGACCACCAGTGGTCCGCAGGAATCAAAATATGGTCCGCAAACGCTTTCAAATTTCGCGGCCCATTGATTAAAGTTTATTTTCGGATTGATTCACTTTATTTTTCTTGTAATTAGTGGTCCCTGGCAACAAAAAAAATCAAAGTGGTCCTTGGTCAAGAGAAGGTTGGGAACCACTGATTTAGTAAATCATCATCTCAGCCTATATACGTCTCCCTTACTGGGCACAGGCCTCCTCCCGGAATGAAAGGGCTTGCACCGTAGTTTCCCACGCGGGGCTCAGCGCGGATTGGGAACTTCACACACACCATTGCTTTACTTCGCAGGCTATGTAGGTTTCCTCGTAATTAACCGCAAAGCTCGTGGTAAATTTCAAATTTAATTTCGCACATGAATTTCGAAAAACTCAAGTGCGAGCAGGGGTTTGAATCCACGATCCTCTGCTTGACCACCACGGCGTTTTCCTATCTAAATAATAAAAAAAAAAACGGCCAAGAGCGTGTCGGACACGCCCAAAATAGGGTTCCGTAGCCATTACGAAAAAATTAAGCAATATTTTTCTAAGGATTTCGTATTTTATACGGAATCTTCCAAGTTTAGGTATATTTTATACCCTACGCTGCTATTTACTCATAAACTACTAATAGTTCTCAAGCAAACTTAGCCGTTATAGTTTTCCTTGGAAGTTTGATATACTGACTACCATTCTGAATTTTTTCAAATTTTTCGACACACCGGTTTAGATTTTAGAGGGGGGGGGGGACGCTCGATTTTTATGAAAATTTGAACTTTAAAGTTGAATATTTCGCAAAAAAACGACTGAATCGAAAAATCGTTTTAGTAAACCTTTAATGGTTTTACAATACCTATCCAACAATACCCCACACCATAGGGTTGGATGAGAATAAAAAAATCACCGCCACTTTACGTCTATGGGAGGTACCCTAAAAAAAATTGTTTTTGAATTTTTAATTGTACTATTTTGTCGGCATAATTTACCTATCTTCTTCTTCTTCTTCTTCAGCCCATAGCCACCCAATGCTGAGTGTAGGCATCCTGCATTGCTCGCCACTCATCTCGGTCCAGTGCTCTCCTCATCCAGCACCTTCCCGCCACTCTGACCAGGTCGTCGGTCCACCTCATCTCTTGTCTACCAACGTTTCTCCGCCCGGTTCTGGGTCTCCACTCCATCACGGCCTTCCCCCATCTTCCATCACTCCTGCGGCATATGTGTCCAGCCCACTTCCACTTCCTTTGGGTGATTATCTTGGCTATATCGGTGAGCCTTGTTCGTCTCCTAATCTCCATATTTCGGAATCTGTCTCGGAGAGATATGCCCAACATCGCCCTCTCCATCGCCCTTTGCGTGACTTGCAGTTTATGTATTACCTTCTGCGTAAGCGTCCAAGTTTCGGCTCCATATACCAGCACCGGGAGCACACACTGTTCGAAGCATCTGCGCTTGAGATTAAGAGGTATGTCCCCTCTGAGCACGTCGGACAATTTACCGAATGCCGCCCAGCCTAAGCGGATTCGACGCTGAATTTCCAGGTCCTGTCCGCTCCGTTCTAGGCTCATGGTTTGACCGAGATAGACATACTCCTCCACCCTCTCCAGAACCTGTCCATGAACTGTAATGTGGGTGGCTTCGGCGTTCTTGCACATAATCTTTGTCTTTGCCATGTTCATTTTAAGACCCACCATTACAGACACGTCATACAGTTCCGCTACCATGGCTTCGAGGTCTTCCAGGCTCTCTGCAAAAAGTATGATGTCATCCGCAAATCGTAGGTGTGTCAATTGTTTGCCGTTGATGTTAATGCCTCTACTTGACCAATCGAGAAGCCTAAATATGTTCTCCAGGCAAGAAGTAAACAATTTAGGGGAAATGGTGTCACCCTGCCTCACACCCCTCCTCACCGGAACTGGGTTTGTCAGCTCGTGCAACTTTACCTGTAGAGTAGCCGAACAATAGACCGCTTTGATGGCTTCTATATACCTGCTGTCCACTTGGCATCTTTGCAAAGAGTGTATAACTGCCCAATGTTCTACCGTGTCGAATGCCTTTTCGTAGTCTATGAAGGCTACCTAATACCTAATTTACCTATATATCCGTGCAAAATTACAGCTTTCTAGCATTGATAGTCTCTGAGCAAAGCCGCGGTCGGACAGACAGACAGACAGACGGACAGACATGGCGAAACTATAAGGGCTCCATTTTTGCCATTTTGGCTCCGGAACCCTAAAGACGGTCGAGTACCAGTTGAACACGCACACTGAGTTGATCCATACAAATACGCTCTGGTGAGGAGTATATGTATTGGAAAACAACGCGATAATTTGGGCACCGCATGAAGCGAAATACATTCTCATGCTGGGGAAAATCCAAAATAAGTTTAGTACAGTCTGTTCAATATAGGAATGGACAGAAGGAAAATATATTCTTTATAATGCACGCTTTAGGAAGTGATTAAATAAATTGCACCTATAATGTCTAGTGTAAGCATCTCTTTTTAGCAATGACATTAAGAATTAAATTTTTCTGATTTTTATAACTTACCAGCTTATGCCCGCGACTACGTCTGCGCGGACCTAGGTTATCGCGCGGTGGCGCCCTCTACCGGAATAAAAAGTATTCTATGTTGATCCTTGGGGCTTAAACTATCTCTATACCTAATTTCATCTAAATCGGTTCAGCGGTTTCGACGTGAAAGCGTAACAGACAGACAGACAGAGATACTTTCGCATTTATAATATTAGTAGGGATTAGTTTTGCTATTAGACCTAACTTCATATCAAATTTCTAGTTTCTAGGAAAACTGGAAGTACCGTATGGCTTTTAATTTATTTTCTGATACACTTAGTACCTATACATACCTACATTTCTTTGGCTGCAGCTGAAAACCAGCGCTGTGATTCCGTACATCAACACAGCTGAGCTGCCAGCCCTTTCGGCTATAAGTTACTTTAATTAAGTTATGTTATGTTATGTACCTGATGTATGTTTTTTTTTTATTCGACTGGAAGGCAAACGAGCAAGTGGGTCTCCTGGTGTTAAGAGATCACCACCGCCCATAAACAACTGCAACACCAGGGGTATTGCAGATGCGTTGCCAACCTAGAGGCCTAAGTTGGAATACCTCAAGTGCCAGTAATTTCACCGGCTGTCTTACTCTCCGCGCCGAAACACAACAGTGCAAGCACTGCTGCTTCACGGCAGGATTAGCGAGCAAGATGGTGGTAGCAATCCGGGCGGACCTTGCACAAGGTCCTACCACCAGCCGAATAAACTTTTTCTTTGTTTCTTTCTTAAAGAATTCAAAGTTATAAATTGACTGGTGTGTTGATATTGCCGACGCTTATATACGTAGGTACTGCTTGGACGAGCTGGTTTTCATTAATTTATAGGTAAAATAAGTATACCTACGTCGCGTGTTTGTAGTAAAAACACTAAGAACTAACCGACTCGGAGCGGGAATTTAACTGCGGGCTCAACTACGTGGACTGAATTTTTAAATTAAAGGGTTTTGCTGGCAATTTCTTGTGATTAAATTCCTGTCTCAGCGGAATTGTCATTCTAGTAAACGACTTTCTTAGTCAGCCGTCTAGTATTTTCGAACGCCGTTTCTAATCAAATATACCGGGTGTGGCCTGTAATATAAGCAAAAAATTAAAACAAAGATCATACTCCTCAAACTGAACAACATTAGTTGAACGAATTTTAAAAATAATTATTTTTTTTATTTTTTATTACACTTTTAAGTTTATTCGCAGAAGCAATGTAAAGCAAAACGCTTGATGTTTGTAGCGTGACAGGCGACGTCAGTTGTGTTCTAGGATGGCGTACATTGATGGCAGTATAATTTGTATGAAAAAAGAAAAATTCAAAGACTCCATTATTTTTAAAAGTCGCTTAACTAACGTTGTTCAGTTTCACGAGGACGATCTATGTTTTAATTTTTTGCTCGTATTACAGTACACACCCGGTATAATTAGTCACAACTACACAAATGACCCAGGCCTCCTCTCGGAGTGAGATGGGTTGGATCATAGTTCTCACGTAGTCTAGTGCGGATTTTAAGCTTCACAAACACCATTGAATTGCTTCGCAGGTTGTGCAGGTTTTGTCACCGTAAAGTTCGTGGTAAATTTCGAATGTAATTTCGCAGATGGGTTTAAAAAATCTCAGAAGTGTGCGCCTAGGTTTGAGTGCACGATCCTATGCTTAAGAGGCCATAGGTTGGCCACTAGAGCCCCATGACATGGAGAACTACTGATTTTTAAATGAGGATCATCAGGGAACAACTGTAAAAGAAAAAATGAGCTGACTATCAAGGTAGCGGGTGCAAGTTCATCTGAGCTCGGTTACGTCGCCGCCAAAATCGGTCATTGGAACAGCCGCCCTATACCTATAAGGTTCAACTCCAATGTATTTTCAATATTGTTTACCCCATTTTACGACTCTAACCGAATCGCACACGGATTTATTATCACAGGGAACGCTCCCGGTATCTTCTTTTACTTTTATAGACTTCATTTTACAAAATAATTCGGATAGAAGAATCATTTAGGTGGAACTAAGAGTCAGGTTCTTTGATAAGACTTGACTCTTTTGACGTGATGGCGTTCGCTTCATCGCGGAAAAATCAGTTGGTCAAAGCTTAAAGAAATCCTTAGTCTTCTATGTATGGTCAACATTTTAAGCATTAGAGCAGACTAGGTGCTCATTATCTGAGCACGCCCTTCCGCAGGTTTTTTACACAGAAATAGGCTTGCGTTGGATCACAATTACGCCTGATGATAAGTGAAAATGTGGACTAAGATGGAAGACGCTTGCCTAATAAATGCCCATTCACCCTAGATTTAGAGACGGCCAGATTGTAGCGATTAGAGAGCATTAGACTCAGGCAAGTGGTAATAAAGATGTGTTCATATATTTTTGAGCAGGTTAGACATGTGATGGCGGCTGACCACAGGACTTTAAAAAGACTGTAAATGATGGTTTCACAAAGTTATTAGACGCAATTATAAAATTGAAGTTAGTGTAATTCTAAAGACGTCAGACATCGAGGTCACTGTTCTACCGCCATTAAAACTGTATCAGTAGCCAGGACAGTGCAATAATTGCATCAAGTTTAACCGGGTCCGATCGATGTGAGGGTATTTACCTCGCCGGGCGAAAATAATCCGGTGCCGGTGATGTCAGAGACGGCAGGCCGTGCGCCTGCGCGGCGCGGGGACTAGTAGCCGGGCGTCAGTCGGACACCGGCCCGCGAGCGACGGGCGCGCGAGTGCGAACTATGGCGCCCCGCGGCGGCCGGTGAGGCGCCGGCCCCGCCGACCGCCCCGGGTCGACGGGCCGAGCCATCATTAACGACGCACGAGCAGCACCATGTCTTTGCTCAGCGTCACAGGTCAGCCTGTTATAGTCTTAGTGTTGTGCGAAATTTCGTGTTTAGTCGCGAGGATGCTCCGATGCGTCTTTCTTGTGAAAGGTTTCTTGCCTTAGTGTGTGGACTGGACACGAAATTTCGTGCTTGGTCGAATATAGTTTGTTCGTCGCGGATGTAAGGTTTATTTTCATAGAGTTTAACACTAGATTTAACATTACGTAAAGTGTTACGGAAATTGAATGGTCATAAACCCGTTCAATAACAGAGATAATCAGAAAAATCATACAAAATTACCATTTATTTCATGATATTCTACTGTGCTCTGGTAATTGACCTAATCATGAAACATATTCTTTATATTTACTGCCATAGTAAAAACTTACAAAATTATAACAACATACCTAAAGTTACTTTCGTTTCAATCTTATACCAAAGAACTGAAGTATTATTTCAATCAAATCGTTATATCTGACGCTTTTAATACTACCAAATGCTAAAATACTTAAGTGTATACCCATGTCGCCTTCCTTCGCGGTTGACTGGTTACTGAAGTTCTTACAAATGTAGGTGACATTATTTTGTTATGAGCATTATGCTTGTACTTCGTACCGTTTCATTTATAAGACAGTATTTAGAACACGGATTTAGTTCACGTTCTACTTTAAATATTAGGCTGCTAGTCTTTGTATAATAACAAAGAAAATATCCTTGAGTTGTACCCAAGCTACAAAATGCGATAGGCAGTATTTATACGCTCATCGCGATGCTAGTTGATCGATTAATCGATTCAATTTACGATAACAATCGGCTTATCGATATTATAATCTGTTTTCTCACAACAGCAGTTGGCGTGGTGCAACTGAATGCAACTTTTAATAAACATTTCACAAAATTTACAGCAATAATCATGAGTTATTAATTAATAAACAAACTTGAATTAAGTTAGAATAAGTTACGTTGTAAATCTAAGGCGCTATTGTCATTATATACTCAATATTTTATACATATAAAAGCCAATATAAGCTTAAACAAAAGCTACTATATAATGCACCAGTTTCACGACATACCGACTGTTCTTACGGGGATGGCTTAACACGTGTTTGTCGGTTCAGTGGACACACGCACAGTCACGGTCGCGTCCTTCGTTAAAGCGTCCACATAAACAATGTTTTAGACAGATATGATCAAAAACAGTTTTATAGTAACATATATTTTTTATTCGATACACGATAAATGTACATTTATAATTAAGACTGATTCAGCTAATCCGGAGTGTATTTGGGATCTTGTGAATATTTTCTAAGCCTCGATGCAAAAAGAGGAATGTTATAACTTCGACCGCTATGTGTCTCTCTCTCTCTCTCTCTCTCTCTCTCTCTCTCTCTCTCTCTCTCTCTCTCTCTCTCTCTCTGTGTGTGTGTGTGTGTGTGTGTGTGTGTGTGTTTAACGGGTGGACCGATTCGAATGCGGTTTTTTGTTTGAAATCAAGTTTTTTAGCGATGGTTCTTAGACATATTACATTAAAATCAGTTTAGCCGTTTTGGAAATATTGAGCTTTGAAGTGACAGATTCGGGGTTTTCCAACTTTTTGTTGGTTAGGTTAGTTAAAAGGATGTTGAGGTAAGGATTCGTAATGAATGCATTGTAATTGTTGCTATTACTGATTTTTGGGGTGCAATAAAGCATATTTATATTACATTGTATGCTGTTCAAATGACGCATTCCACTATCAAGCAAGCACATCCGTTGGCGAAATCATGCACAATTCATTCTCTGAAGTATTTACCGATATGCGTCAATCGATAGTAGATAACTGTACTTTGATTAACAATTTCGATAACTGAGTGCGAATTTAAGTACATACAACCAACTGAAAATACCTTTATACCCACAAAAAGAACACAAAAGTTATAGAAGTTTTATTTTGAAAAGTTTGAATGGAGTTGGAAGTGGAAATGGGAATGCAAATGTCTTGATGTAGGTGTCTCTATAATTTTGGGATTTATTAACTGAACTGATGTGATCCCTTGAACTGGTCCCCTTACTTTATATTGGGCTGAACTCATTAACCTTAAGACTAAAAACCCACGCGTCTGGCAAAAAGGTCAGGATTCGCATACGATATTGATGAGTATGAACAGTAAATTTAGCTGTAATTTATCATTTTTTGCAATAATTGACATGCGGGTATCTTGCTCAGATAATTATATGCAGCAGCGCTCATGAAGTATACTCTACAAAATCACATCAGGAAGAAGAACTGTGTGTTTATTCTTAAAAAGATTTTTTAAACATGAACCCCAAAAACGAATAAACTTAGTTTAACCTTTAGATTAAGTGATCGCTTTATTTTGTTCATAAGTTTCACAACTGAACAAAATTAAGGAGTTTTTATTGTTTGCATGCTCACCCAAGCCGAATTTGGCGCAATGTGAATAACATGTATTATACCATCTTGTATGTACCCATTTTCTGCAACAAACTTTATCTTTATCTTTATCTTTAAGAAATTCACTTCCGTGCCTTGAAATTGAGAAAAATTCTTAGCACTGCCTGAATAATTTATTCAACATCATCATTATCAATATAATGTCAGTCGTTGGATATGCCTCCCCCAAATACCTAGTGCTATCCATCCACGAAGACGCGTGATTCTGTCAAAATTAGACATTAAAGATATTGTAATAAGAACCACGGCACGTGTCATCGTGAATGACGATGACCTACATATACTAGCAGACCTTTAGTTGCATCGGTTGGAAAAGTTATCTAATTTATTTTATTTTGTGGCTGTTTCACCATCCATTGATTACTGTTAACTGGCGGTTAAATGTGATGCCGTCTCTATTTGTTTTGTTCGAATAGACGGAGACGATATCACATTTAACCGTCAGTTAACACTAATCAATGGATGATGAAACAGCCCCTTAGTGAATAGATTACTTAGATTAGTCAATTTCTACCGCCCACATTCGCCGCCTACGGTATTTAAAGGTGAACAAAATTCTTTTTAACATCTTCCCCTATTAAATTACCTACTTCAACCTATTGCCAAGTTCATGGAAACAATTACTTACGAGATTTGTGAAGATTCTTATTACACGCAATATAACTTTTTATACGTTAAAAAGCTCTTTAGATTTAATGTTATTAAATTTACGACATGATTCTCGCTTTTCTTATTCGGGGAGGCTTTTTCCTTGTTTTTTACGAAATAAATATTTTCTTCGTTCTGCAGTCGTTTGGAAATTCTTTTTCGTTTTAAATAATGGGGCATGGGGCATAATTTCTATAAATCCCATTTTCACCAGCCTTTTCACCTGCTAGTTGTCCTTTTTCCAAAATGGACCACTATTTTTCGATTACTTCTAGTACGTCAATTGTCCTGAAATTTGGTAGATCTATGAATGTTTGCCTACCTATGTAGTTTAGATGACAAGGTAACTATATTCAACAAAAAATACGACCACCAAAAAAACTTGTCTCATAATTATTTGATTATTTTCCCACTTGGTTGACGCTTCTGGACCCAAGGCCTGGCGCGTATTTTCCCAGCGGATCGCACTTGCCGTCCAAAGGGGTATTGCGGCCAGCATCATGGGAACCCTGGCACAGGCAGGTATTCTAGACGGGGTGTTCTTTTTCTAATTTTTATTGCTACCTGTAGCAGTAACATTTATATTTACCTAGTTATGTTATCTTAGACTAGTTCTTTTTGTCTTCTTGTTAACTGTTAATTCATGTGTTTTATGTACAATAAAAACTTTTATGGGCTTCAGTACAAATTCAAGTCCAAGGTATCCAAAGAAAATTCATATTCAATTTATGTCTTCAAACCAATTTATATCCAACCGGTAAACCAATCAGCATAAATGAAAAAAAAAAATAACTTGAGTTCAACGAACTGCAATGTTAGGTGGGCTGCATTTTATTTGAATCAGTAATTTTGACAAGCTCGAACCACGCAAACAGTTTTCATTTTCAACCAGAACCTTATTGACCGGTAGCAAGGCTGACAACTCTAGTGCATGATTTAGCAGGAAGGAATTTTTCAAAATATTGTTGCATAATTTTCAATACCGCGGCGCCTATTCTCTGGTGTAGTGGAGGTTGTATAGTCACTTGCATTAATATCTGCCACAATGGAGCGTGAGAATATTTAAAACGAGTCCTACCGGCCGCAGACTTAGAGTCGTATTAGATATTTTATGCACACTGTGATGTATCACTTATTGATACTGGTGATTGTACTTGTTCTTTATTCGTTTTGTTTGACAAAGGTTTTAGTTTTGAGATGAAGTCGTTTTGAGTTTTTTCAATTTGAAACGGGTTAGCATTTTGTGTGATATTTGTGGTGATTAGGTCTGTGTTATTGTGAGAATATGGAGTGGGCGATATGCATGTATTGATGTGCCAAAGGAAACTTTCCAAAATTGCGGAATTTTGTCGGAACTTCTCTAAATTTTGTATGTGGATTGAAACTTTCCAGAAATTTTCGGAAACTTTTCCAACTTTTTGGAAACTTTCCGTGACTTGCACATCTGTATATGCCTGAAACCACCATGTTGTTTATGGGCCAAAGAGTGACATAGGCTACTTTTTACCCTGGAAAAATGCACAGTTACTGTTCCCGAGGGAGCAGCGCGCGATAACCGAATTCCACGCGGGCGAAGCCGCGGGCAAAAGCTAGTTATAGAATAAATTACAAAATCCGGTCTTGGAATTCCTCGTCTACTAGGTATATTACATAGTCTAGTGAGAAATGGGAAGGTACCAACTAAGTAATAAATATTTTTATGATAGAAATTTAATTGTTTCAAAACTGTATATTTAATTAATTATACCTACAGTTAATAAAATCTAAGTTCTTTATACAAACAAGCACCGAATGTGTATATATAGAAGTTATTTCCTTACTCTCATTTATTTTATTACTTACGTAACAATAAGGTGACGAGGTCTTTCCGAATTAAATTTTTATTTCTTGTGCGCTTGTGGGTTCCGTAAAAAACGTGAAAATGTGTATAAGAGTTATTTATTTATTTTCTCAGAAAATCGATGTTCGTACGGGCACTTGCACTAATATCTGCCACAGCGGAGAGAGCAAAAATATCTGACATGTCCTATCGGCCCTATAAATAGAGGCGAATCGGATATTTATGCATTTGGATATTTTTGCTATGTTTTGTCTTTGTCAGATGGTGCTGTATACCATTTTATAACTCAAGAATGCAATGGCTGCACCAATTTTTATGATTTTTGTGTTTTTGAATTTGTCTTGGTCAGGAATAGGACAATACCTAAGTATTAAAAACATTGGAAAATTAACGAAAGAAAAACATAGTTTAGTCTCTGTCAAACATTTAATGTTCATCGCGTCGGTACGGTAAACTCTCCCGTCAAATTAAAGAACGTATACCTACTTAAAGTTTAATAATGTTTTATGACAGCAGTCTAATAATGGCGTATTTTAGATTTAAAATTTAATTTTTAATAAAATTAACGTAATAAAGGACCGAATCCAGTATATTTATTTCGGGGATTGCGGAAACAGCTCAAACAATTTGAGGAAAATTACTATTTCG
This sequence comes from Choristoneura rosaceana, assembly GCA_037349165.1. NCBI lineage: Eukaryota > Metazoa > Arthropoda > Insecta > Lepidoptera > Tortricidae > Choristoneura > Choristoneura rosaceana. Next base: position 3,821,706 of record JAZBNJ010000002.1, read on the forward strand.
GGGTTTACGGTGGCAAACAATTGAACTAACTTTGGATAAAACATTTCACTTAGATATTATGACCAATTAAGTTTAACGTAAAAGTGCTCCTCACTGTCCCAAAAGTTAGCATCTTCGGGCATTAGCCAATAGAGATGACAGCAGGGTAACGTCTATTAGGCATTAACGTGTCGAGCACTCGGACGTTTACCTTATAGTATCTTTTTGGACGACTATCTTTTACATTCTTGCTTCAGTAAACGTTTCTAAGGTGCTGTAACAGTACCAACCATTCCGTATGCCCCACGGAACTCTGAAAACAATCGTTTTCTCATTTCTCCAAATCCCCGCTGGATCGTGCCAGTAATTTGCGTGCCCCGTTCACATCGGTACGTACGCAATAGAATGTACGATTTATAGAATATTTCACGAAGCTCACGCAACAGTTTTATCCAGACAGTACGTTAACAATCTTTTTTTTTCTGGTAACACCTTGTGTTGCGATCTGCTTGCCTTACAATACAACGCAATACAATACAAGTATTCTTCATTGCACAACACAAATCAGTACAAAGTTTTACATGTGAACTAAAAGTAGAGGGTAGACAATAACCTTATTTGTAAAAGCTTGCTAAATTCAATTCAATTTTAATGATACGACTTCGAGGTTATATCGAGGTTGAAGACCCTATCAGTGTATACTAAGCCGTTGACGTTGATCGGTAGCTCTTGCAAAGCTTCTGTTTACTTAATATACGTTTGTCTTTATTTATCACGACTTAAACATTTGTCTTTGCAAGACACATATACTAAAACTTTTTTTACCTCTAAGAAATCTATATTATCAGATGAGATTTAGGATACTTTAATGTGTGAATCCCATTTCAGTGGGAATATCGGGAAAAAAATAGCCTATTCTATTTTATAGATCCAGTTATCTGTTTAGTACAATTTTATCCAAGCCGTTCGAGCAGTTTTTGCGTGAAAAAATACTCACACTTATACTTAGATAGTCATTTACGATAGCGCGTGCCGTGGTCATTAATATCTAATTTTGACAAAGTCACGCGTTTTTGTGGACGACACTAGGTATACCCTCTATTTTACCACCGATTGATTTAATTTATTTCACAGATAAATATGATACCGTCTCTGTTTATTTTGTTCGAATAGACGGAGACGTAGTAATCAATGTATTGTGAAACAGCCCCTCAAACTTATAAACTTTCGCAATGTAAATAGGTATGGTCTATGCCTATCCAATTAATAAGAAGTGTAAACAAACTGATTTCATCAAAATCTACAAGGATTAAACACTCACTAGATCGAGTCAGTAGTACATTTATCTGCAGCTCGTGTCATTTAACTAGATTTCTAATCACTTTTTTTACCAAAATTCACTTAATTTTTATTTGAAAATCTTCGTCAAAATCTGACGTTATTTTTTGAATGAAACATGTGTATAGGTAATTTGTAGTAGCATAGACTAGCGTAGGGAAGATGTAAAATATGACAATTTAAAAATCGATTACTGCTCGGTTCAATAAGCGATTTTTACTAACTTACTTGAAGATTAAAAAATAGTTACTGCTTTTATAGTTAAATAAACAGTTTTTGGAATTAAATATAGTATTGTAAATAATAAAACTGACTACTTTGATATTTATTTAATACTTTGATCTATTCAATAAATGAATTAATCGATTACCCTACTAGGTTCTAGGTTTTCACATCATTGAATGTCTGTGGTCGGGTAAATTGCGTCTTTGTTTACACTTTTCATAAATTGGATCGAAATACAATATATCAGTATGATTTTGACGTACTTACGAGTAGTATACATGTCACTGCAATCTACTATTGTTTTAAATGAAAAAAAAAACCCCTGATTCGATTCAATAAATATGTCCACCGTGCAATTGCGTAATAGAGATGACGACTGGGTTAAAAATATATCATTCTATTTAGTCCGACAGTTAGATTATGGAAAAATATGGGACACGTATTTTTTGGTTTATCTATATATTAAAAATCGACGAAGGTACACATCATAAAACTTCCGGAGGGGGGTTTGTGACGTCACTATAAGGTAAAAATCGTACCATATAGTGACGTCACTTAAAACTTCTAAGCACTGTATCCTCGTCATTTTTTGTTTGTCAAACAAAAGAAAAAATATGTGCGCAATATTTTTAAATTATCCACCGTCAGGACTAAACAGTTTTTTTAGTCGTCTAGCCTATTGTAGCCGGCATCGTATTTTCCTCGTACTGTTGTATTTTTACTGTCCCACTTCCCCTCGACAGTACTATTGTAAATCGCGATGTCATTAAAAGGTAAGAGCGCTTAAATTAGACTTCAATATTGTTTTTTAGAGTTCCGTGAATACAACGGAGTGTTGAGGAAACTGAATCACGTAACAGGTTAAGAACCATTTCATAATCACTTTCACCATGATTTCTTTGGCGGATGTATGTAATGTCAACAAGACATCTATAGCATAAAGGTTCCACTCTTGGACGCGATTTAGTTTCTTTGATTTTACAGTCAGCAACAAAGGCATGAATACAGCCAAATTGCAAAAAATATATATACGAGACCTCAACGTTCAGGTAACAAGTCCTATGGCACTTCAAACATATGTATATTTTTGTTGCTGACTGTACAAGTACTGAGTGACTGTACTTTAGCGTTTTTCTTCTAATAATACTTACACAATTTGTGCGTGTTTGTGTGTTTGTATGTTTATCCATCTTTCACGTCTAAACGGAGTGACGGATCGACGTGATTTTTGGCATACTCGTATAGAGTTAGTTTTTGGGCCTGAGAGTGACATAGGCTAGTTTTTATCCCGGAAAATAGCGAAGGAACACCGCGCGATAACTGGATTTCAGGCGGGCAAAACCACGGGTAAAAGCTAGTCTAACTAAATAACAGACTTCAAAAAAGTGGCAGTCGATTATGCCTCATTTGAATAAAATTGTACCCTGTCAATGAACTGAATGAATTTCTTTGTTCACCCGCGACCTTATTAGCTACGTTTATGCAAAATATGCGTGTTCATGCAGTTCCTCCACCTCAAAACTGTAAGAACACATACAAGACACACAAACCCATCCATCACCACCACCACACTATACTGACGCGTTTTGAATTCAACCAGAGCACATCATCAGAGCAACACAAGTGTACCCAGTCATTCCTAAGTTCGTAAAGCACTTGACGACTCTTATAGTTAGCTTACTTAGTGCCCATATTCCAACGTACGATTACCCTAAGTTTAAAGGTTACCGTAATATTCGCAATTCGCTGTAATTGGACCCTTCTCCTGTATTCATGACGTTGATTGATTACACATATTCGGAAAGTTGCGTGATGGCCGAAGAAAATTGTAGCTTTTATTTTATCTCCGCAATTTGTGTGTTGAGTTTGCGATTGTGTTTTAGAGTTTAAACGATATTTACGTTATGTTAGGAATTTGATTTTCGAAAGAAGAAAGAAAGAAATTTATTCACATTCACAAAGACACACAAATACAACAAAAAAAAACACAAACAAAACAAAAAGGGAATACGTAAATAAAAATACACGATTTTGTGTGTCCCCGCAAAAGTGAAACGGCCGCTGACTCAGCATTATGCTGAGGCGTTAGACGCCTGCAGCGCTGATATTCTGTCAGAACCGTCTGTGACTCACGGAATGATACATATACTACACTTATGTGTAAATAAAATCAAGAAATACAATAGATTTAATTTAAGTAAACAAGACATAAATAAGATTTAGAGAGACTTAGTTGACTAAGTATATAAGTAGTTTGCATTGTCATGTAAACTACGATACAATACAAATATTCCTTATTGCATACCATAAATCAGTACAAAAAGATACACAACCACAACAAGCAGAACTACAACGTTCGTTCAATTCTACTCGCGTAAAAAAATTGTGGTGATGGTGGTGATACATGGATTTTGTGTGATTTGTGTGTGTTCTTACAATGCGGAGGTGGATGAGTTTCATGAACACACATTTGTTACATATACGGAGCTATAAGGTCGTGGGTGAACGAAGTAATTTTTATAGTTCATTGATATGGACCTCCGCCAAGTAATGCTTGATTCAATAATTTATTCGATTAATGTTTCATGGCGTGCACGGAACATTCTACGTAAAGTTGAAAAATTCATGCAACAAAGGTAGTATTAGGTCAATGCACACGAATACATAGGTGACATACCTACTATAAAAACGCTGTTGTGCCTAATGCATGGCACGTTGCAGGCCTGACTGATGTCATCTACATACACTAAGCTCGCATTGACACACAAAGATTAGAGCATGTTGTAAGAGGTAGCGTAAGGGAGGAAAATGTAGCGGTTAAGATTAAAGACAGAACATCAGATCTTAAAGACGATTTTAAGACGTAACTTAAGGTACTTTTACGGTTCCGTAAGTATCTCAGTCGCCAAAAACTATATTCTCAAACTATACTCATACCGAATAGAGATTGCCTGAGACTGCGTCTGGGATAAATCAGTTTATCGCGCGCTTGGAAAACTGAACAATTTTCCGGGATGAAAACCATTAAATGTTCTTCTCAGAGTCTTAAACTATGTTAATACCGAATTTTAAGAAGATTAGCTAAGTGCGTTCAAATTCAAATCATTTATTGTTAGGCTAAATATAAATAAGGTACTAGCTTTTTGCCCGTGGTTTCTCCCGCGTAGAGTTCGGTTACCACGCTCTGCTCCCTTGGGATTTGTACATTTTTCCGTGACCTATGTCAGTCTCTGGCACAAAACTAGGTATCTCTGTGCCAAAAATCACGTCAACCAGGAGACCCACATACTCGTTTGCCATCCAGTCGAATAAAAAAAAAATCGTCACTCCGTTTCAACGTGAAAGACGGATAAACATACAAACACACACATTTCACATTTATAATATTAGTATGGATTAAAAATTTAACAGTCTCTTTTCGTAGTCTCCTATGGTGTATAATTATATTTTTACAGAAAAAGTGTTATCATTATAATGATATTATTATAATACGATCAAATCCTAGCTACCACTGCTTACGCCCCACTGCAGCAAGACACAGGCCCTTTTCTCAGAATGAGGGGGCCTGGGCTGTAGTTCCCACGCAGATCCAGTGCAGATTGGGATTGACACACACCATTAAATTACTTCGCAAATTCGTGCAGGTCTGTTTTCCTTCACCGTAAAGCTCGTGACACATTTGAAATATAATTTCGCATATGAATTTCCAAGCACTTCGTCCGAGTTCGGATTGAAAACCACGATCCTCTGCTTGAGATGCCATAGGTAGACCACTAAGCTACTATGGCTTACTTTTAATAATAGTAAAAGGATTCTTTCGCTTGTAGCTTGTACCCCAGAGCTAGTCAGGTGTACTTCGGAAAGTATGTCATGTGAAGATGGCCCCATTCAAAATGCAACGCGTTAAAATTGCACTTAGTGGGATTCGTATACTGAAAACTAACATACTAACACTAATGAACTAATAACTACCACTCAAGCTAAAGTGAGTACATTTTGTTTGTCACGCTTTCACGTTTAAAGTATTCATGTGAGTATCATGAAATTAGGTATTTAGAGAGCTTGAGGCTCTGAAAACAGGGACAGAATGATACTTTTTATCCCGAAAAATTGCTTAAGTTCTCGTGGGATAGCAATAAACAAATTTGCAGACGGAGTTGAGGGTAAAAGCTAGTTTTCTGTAATCAATAAATAACAAACGACACCAAGAAAGCTCAAAAAAGGATCAAATCACTATTAAAACTTAAAAACGGTCCGACTAAAAAAATAAAAAGTCTTTTAAAAAGACTGTTCAGTTCCAGACTTATTATAAAATAGAATTGAGTCGTTTAATTATTAGAATTGTAAATCATGACTCACAATAACTTAATTATTATTGACACGAATTTATTTATGCATCCCACCGTTGTAATCACCTTGATAACATTTGCGGTAAAATCAATAGCCATTCCGAACAAAACCTGAAATGCACTGTTTCTTCGGGTTCCTTCAAAGTTCAAAGCCCATACAGCGGCGTGAGCCAACAATACACCTGTTAAATAGGCAGCGACTCAGCATTTCCCATTCAACACTCTTTGACCATTCTTTTCTTTTCATTTCAAAGCCAAATAGGTCAGCGCCGTAGTTATTTTAGCTCGAATAATTCTATTTTAATGTAGATACTGTGAATTAGACTGGAAAATGAAGTCCTAACGCACCCCGGACTTAATCACGATTTTTTATTAATAAAATTTTATCTCGACGTTTCCATCGGACGTTTCCATTATGTCAATGATTAATTTTAGCATTACAGGGTGACTGATGATTCGACCTATTCCTTAGTGAAAGGGGTTATTTTTAGAGGTCATTTGCAATGTTTTTGACGCAGTCAACTAGGGGTCCAAATTCAGTTAGTTTTCGTGTTATTTAAGTTTTTTTTCGAAAAAACTGATACAGTGTGTTTGTGGCATTTTTGAATCTTTTAATACTTATACGTCCACGTCTACAACCAAATACTTAACGAAAGCAACCTATCCCGACCATGACCTTCAGGAGATAGGATAAGTTAACATAAATAAAAAAAAAAAAAATATATATAAAGAAATACATATTTTTAATACTATTTTTAGTGTACGCTTCTCTCTTTCTGGCAAGCTACATACGTACTGCTTAAGATATCTGCCTACGTATATTTAAGTACAGCAATTCCGCAGAGTTCCTCTATTTGTCATACTCGCGGAGGGTCACGTGTTAGCCATTACACATAAAAGTGCCACTAGTGCGAGTCGCTTTAGAAACACGGCTCATATCGGAGTCATAGGCACCCAAGTGATTCGGAGCCGATCGTTATGCGGGCTTGCATGTCCACTACATTATTAAGTCTAGATTCTCTATTGCTATGTCATTACTAAGATAGGGTCTGAATGGGTTATTTGAGTCGTTAAAAATGAGAAGGTCGGGAGGTTACAATTGTTTTTTCTTTGCATTTACTAGTTTATGCCCGTGACTTCACCTGTGGTTTTAAAAATGCCAGTTAGTTAGTTGTGAGTGAACATTATCGATAGGCGACACAGACAGTGAGAAAATCGCAAGTTTGGTATGTCTTCGGATGTAACAACTTTCCGTTAACGTACATAAGCTTTGGCACAATTTTTGATCATTTTGGCTCCCCTACTATAAGGTAATGGTACCGTTTTTACTGATTGTATTTGACATTCGACATTAGTGTTTTACATTTACATTTGTGTTTTGGCTTTAGCTTAGTTTAAGTTATTTTTGTGCTTTTAAAATAATAATATGGGTGTCACACTTGCAAATAAAACTTTATTATTATTATTGATACGATTGTTTCTGTCTGTGTGTGTATCTTTTTATCATTTAAAATAATCCCACACTGCGGATATTTTATCAAGGAAGCCGGCTCAGAATCTTTGGCGCGTGAGCCCGACTCACACTTGGCCGTGACTTAATGACATTACGTACCTAAGCTATTACTCATTTTTACGGGTACATCAGCACAAAAATATGCAATGGCAGTTATTATTTGGCTCGCTAATTTCAAATAAATCATTTGTAAATCGTTATTTTCAATCAATACAAATTTTATTTGATGCCAGGGTGACTTGTAATCCGATCAGTGACACCGCTATTAATTAATAGAGGATTATTAAGCGAGATTGTTTAATTTAACTTCTGAAGCTCATTAAATAAAGTCTACTATCTAATCTGCTTTATTATTTTCTGGGAACTTCGAATGCGTCACCGATGACAGTATAATATTTTTCAATCTCACATGTCCCAAAAATAAATTTAGAAATACTCGTAGATAAGGTTTATTTATATACAATTTTTATTTTAATGAAAAAAAAAACATGCTTAAAAATAATTCCAGTACCGAGTATATTAGTTCAAAGTTTCTCAAACCGAGTTACTCGGTTCAGTACTATTAGTTTTTCTTTGGTTCAGTTTTGGGAAATGATATTATATGTTACTATCGTAGAAGCTCACTGGTTTTGGGGCGAGAAAACTGGTTTAGACAGGTTCGCGCAGCCCTAGTGGCGCCACCAGCCACCGCGAGAGAACGTCACGGGTATTCCCGCCTTAAATTAAAAGAAAATCGCATTCGGTCCGCGCATTATGTAACCTAATTGCTTAAATATTTAAGTACAATTCATAGTAAGTAATTCTCATTTTCGTGTTTTTAATTAATATATCTCTTAATAGCATTTTTGAACCAGCTTGTTTTATTATAATACAAATAATTAAATAATTCCTCTTAAATAATAATTTTATTTAGACCGAGTAAACTCATTAATGGAACCGAGTTATTCGGCCGAGTACGACTATCAAAAAACTGCAGCCCATTTATAGTTGAAACCTTCAACAAAGTTTTTATTCAACTCATCCGATATAACGACGATACTACAATCATCAAAACCCTAAAAACCTAAAAACCTTACAAGAAACATATTTATTATTGTTCAGATATAGTTCTGACATCGCTCCCGCTTATTCTAGTCCCTTGAATGAGCCCTAGCCCATATTTCGCAGCCAACATCTGTTCTGACATTGTATTAATTTATGCGCTCTCCAACGAAGGCTAACGGCTGACTAATTAAAATATCCTATTAATGTTGAGTAACATAATTAGTCCGACAGTACAACAAAATATCAAACAAAGTTTATTTTTACCTCGTGATTTTTACTGTAAGATAAACTAATTTACTTATTGAATCAGGCATTACTTTGCGGAGGTCCATATCAATGAACTAAAAGAATTTCTTTGCTCACCCGTGATCTTATGATAGCTAAGCTTATGCAAGATATGCTTGTTCGTGCAGTTCCTTCACCTCTATACTGTAAGAACACACACAAATCACACAAACCCCATCACCACTACCACAATACACTGAAGCGTTTCGAACTTAACCAGAGCTACCAGAACAAACCTAACTTGTTCAGCTATCTTTTTTTTTCAGTGTAGACGCAAGGGCGCCATGACGAAATACTATGCTTATAATTGCACCGCAAACTGAAAAAGTTTGGGAACCCCTGGCTAATACCATCATAAAATTTTGTAATTTTTGAAACCTTAATAAAATGATTTTGTATTTTCAATACAATGACAACCATACGGCACCATTTCACGCTAAAATTAAAAACTATTAAATTAAACGTCCTTCGGGTCTCTTGTAATTTAACCAGTATTCCCACTACACGGTCCGAAATGCAAGCTTGCGTTCCAAATTAAGCGAAGTGGCGATTGTGGCGAGTACTGTAAATGGGTCAGCGAAAGCGAGTACAATACGGACTGTAAACCGGGTAAACAAGGTTACCGGTTTAACAAGTTTGTATTGTTTCGGATTTTTTGGCAGAATTTAATTTTTTTTGAATCACTTCACATCAATGCCTGGAACTATAGCCCAACCTCATTTTGTGTGGAAGACTGTGCCAGAGTGGAACGTTGACCGCAATGTTGATGAATTGATGATGATGTATATTAGGTTACGTATCTGAATATCGAATGTTAAAATACCGAATGTATTAAAATATCTAATGGGTCATAATATCGAAAAGGTATTTCTGTTCAGTCAGACTGTATTTTATTTAGATTGTTAAAAATCTAATGTAACCTAACCTAAGCGGTTCTATACGATGCTGTTTTAATCAATCCTGAAAAGTTTTCGGTTTCAGAAAATAAACGTTTCGATGCCCCGGCTTTGCGTGGGTGTACTATCTAGTGAAGAAAATGAAAACAATTTCTCGCTATAAAAATCGTACGGATCCTTCGTTCTGCATAATATTACAAAAAGTTCGGATAAGTTTTCGATCTCGTCAAAAAGTGCAATTAATCTGAAATTATTATTATTATTATTTTATTCGACTGGATGGCAAACGAGCAAGTGTGTCTCCTGATGGTAAGATATCACCACCGCCCATAAACATCTGCAACACCAGGGGTATTGCAGTTGCGTTGCCAACCTAGAGGCTTAAGATGGAATACCTCAAGTGCCAGTAATTTCACCGGCTGTCTTTACTCTCCGCGCCGAAACACAAACAGTGAACTGCAGTGAAGAGAACTGCTGCTTCACGGCAGGATTAGCAAGCAAGATGGTGGAAGCAATCAGGGCGGACCTTGCACAAGGTCCTACCACCTGCGAATTATGGGCGCACTATAACTGTCGGAAGTTAATTTTACACGTTATGGACAGGACATTAAATTTAAGAAAAAAGACCAACCAATTTAAGTAGAACGTTAACACTAGGTTATATTAAGAAGTCAAATTCGCTTACTGTTTCACTCTCAAAACACTTCTATGCTCAAGCCTCTACGCTGTAGCACGCCGTAGCATATTCGTAGCTCGTAGCAGCTTCGTAGCGATTACCAAGATGCAAGTTTTCTATAAACTGTCGAGTATCGAGGTTTTGAAAGATAAAAAATATTCAACCGCATGATGATCTCGTCCTTTTTACAAGCTTTTATTTAGTTTCACCTGTCCCGTTGTCTGTCTGTTTGTAATCAAATCTTGCAAGTTAAATTTGATCAACTTCCGGTACACAGATTGCTTGAAATTTGGAATAAGTATTTTTTGCAAGTGAAACCGTGGACAACAGTAGCTATTTAATAAAAATAGCTTTAGAACGATATTCAAAAAGTAATCGATGAAAGAACTACCGGTCGCAAGCAGAGTCCTCCGTAATTATGATATGAATACTTAATAAGAGTTCAAAAATTCTGGTTCCAATTAAAAATGTACTTAGGTCGTTTGTTTAAATCCGAACTTTGTAATGAAGCCATGAAGTTGATTATTAATGTTTGTCAGCTGGATTCATTATGTTTTATTCGTAACTTAATTGATTAAAAATATATCTATAAGACAGTCGATACGACTTGTAGGGTGATCAATTCAAATGGACGAGTTATTTTAGTTTTTAATTATTATTATTAAGTTTTTATAGTTTAAATAATTTCTAAATGTCAGAATATTGTTTGCCTCTTGGTATTACAGTTTAATGACGTAACAAAATTGAATAAAAATAAATATTATGAGACAGACCCAGTCCCAAACCAAGCAAAGCTTGTACTTAGTATAGGCACTAGGCAATGGATAAACATACTTATGTAGATAAATACATACTTAAATACATAAATGACATACAAGACTCGAGAACAAGCGTTTGTATTATTCATACAAATATCTGCGCGACCAGGAATTAAACTTGGGACCTCAAGCTTCATAGTCAAGTTCTCTAACCACTTGGCTATCCAGTCGTCAACAAAAGGTGCTAACTTCAACTTCTAAGATAACTGCAGAACCGGCAGGAAATGGGTGTGCCGAAAGTCTTGGTAGAACATGTAACGATTTTTTTCCATAGCTCCAATAATACCTTTGCCTTGTACTGAACTAAGACAAGTTAACATTTCTATTCCTTTTGTCATTAGTTGTGTTGTTTATAATGTATTGGCTACAGTGTAATAAACATTAAGGATTTTCAAGGTACCCCAACAAAATAATATTTTTAATATTTTATTATTGCTTTCTCAGTCTTACTATTGTGGACCGTTTGGCTCTGTGCCAGGAAACTCCACGTCTACATAACAACTTGTGTGCCTCGCCATGTCAACCTGCTATGGACTTATTTTAAGACTTAGTAAAAGATATGAAAGCTAAGGTAATCTTAGAAGGAGATTTAAATTGCTGCCTTTGCATAATAAAAACTTTTAAAGATGGAGCACATACGTATATTACAATCGGACATCACTAAAGCAATTAGAGTAAGAATTCATCATCATCATCATCTCAGCCTATATACGTCCCACTGCTGGGCAAAGGCCTCCTCTCGGAATGAGAGGGCTTGGGCCATAGTTCCCACGCGGGCCCAGTGCGGATTGGGAACTTCACACGCACCATTGAATTGCTTCGCAGGTTTGTGCAGGTTTCCTCACGATGTTTTCCTTCACCGCAAAGCTCGTGGTAAATTGCGCACATGAATTTCGAAAATCTCAGAGGTGCGAGCCGGGATTTGAACCCACGAGGCCAAACCACTAGGCCACCACGGCTTAAGTAAGAATTGCTCGGGTTTCATTTTACAAGGAAAGAAAAACAATAACGCATTCACAAGCTAAAAATACAAACACCGACGTTATGTACTCGTAATTATAGGTGCTGCTCGAAATACTTTTTTTGTTTTTGAAAACAATGAATAAATAGGTAGGTACAATGGAAATGTCGTTCAAATTAAGAAGTATCAAAACTCTGCATTTCATTTTAGAGTCAGAGAATATATTTAATGGTACCTATTTGGAATTTGTTGCTAATAACCCACTAATATTATAAATGCGATAGTTTGTAAGTTTGTTTGTTTATTTGTTACTTCATCATGTCTGAATTGCTAAACTTTTTAGATGATATTCGATATACAGATAGTTTGCGTCCCGGGGAAGGACAGAATAGTTATTATCCCGGAAAATTGATTAGTTCCCGCGGGATAGTGAAAACCGAATTCTATACGGACGGAGTCGCGTGTAACGTCTAGTTTGAATATACGTAGCTACAAACGGGAGTATCTATAATAATCTAGTGTTAGTATAGACCTGCTTCTAAGCAAAATATATAATAACGAGGAACTGGTTTACTGGTTTTACTGGTTGGCCAGGTCTACTTGATTTTTTTATTTCATTTTATTTTAATTACTTGCTGTCATAGCTACGTTTCCTGAGACAAAGCTTTGTGACGGACAGACGTGCAGGCGAACGGACAGCGCAGCCACATCAATAGGGTTCCGTTTGTCACTTCGTGGGTACGGTACCTCAACAATGATTACTTTTATTCAACTAGACCTGTTTGTTGGTGTTGGGTCAAATCGTGCAAGTTCATTGTGACCCACTTCCAGTGGCCGGATGGGCTTAAAATTTGGTATACTTGTGTAAATTGAATGACAATACAAGCACAGTCAACAAAAAGAACAGTCGGCAAAAACCTTATATTTAAAATGTTTTTTGTAATTGAAAGTTATTTAAATACTGTGAAACTCGTTCTGCATTCGCTCGAAATGCCGTGCGTCATCAAAATAACATTGTCATACAAACAGACATGTAAATAACCTTGTTATGGGCAGGGCGGCCGTTTACATTCGCGATAAGCGTTTTCACGTTCGTGTCACGTTATTTCGACAAAATACACTCTATGGGTAGGATACCTGAAAATGGTTTCGGGGAATGTTTTAAATATTGAAGTAAATCCCACTCATAAGTGTGCCAACAAATTTTACTTCTAAAATTGCACTGACAGACTATAACTAAGTAAATATTCCTTTCGTCCACTCGAAGGTTGACTGGCAGAGATTCATTAAAAGTTGCTGGAAGTATAAGTTAGGTAATTGAATTTTAATAAAATGACAATTACTGAACTTTTAGTAAAAGCCTTTCAACAAACAAGTTCTAAATCGCCTTCCGAACCTTCTTCTGTGTTGAAGGCGGTGGCTGAGAGAATTTCAAAATTAATTCATCTTCTTCTTTGAAGTCAATCTTTTCCAAAAATAGTTTTCAATATTATTGAACAATCTTTATGCCGATTGGCTCACAGTCTAACGGTTGAAAGCCGTTCATCCACAACATAAAAACATCTCCACACAAGGTTACCATGGGGAACCACAAGAAAAGGGTGAATCGCAACAAGCTTACTTTTTTGCCAATTTTGGTGGTAATTTTGAAATTAAGACTTTTGAATAAAGTTAAGTTCTCAAATGAAACTAATAGGTATATTAAACAAGTTTACTAAATGGTCCAGTATTAATGGTCAAGTAGTTTAGGAGAAATTTAAATTTAAAATTTTTACAATACACCAAAATTTGCAAATGTCCACCATAATTTGAAAAAGCGTCACCGAAATTAGGTACTGGCCACCATAATTAAGAAACAGTGTGACTAATGGCATTTTAAATTGAAAATGACAAGATAAGGGTAAAAATATGTATAAAAAATGATTATTACAAAAATCTTATTCAAATAAAAGCGCCAATTAAATAGTACATAGGTACTTCAATACCTGCTATTAAAATTAAAGATCACAATGAAGGAATTAGCCCTTCAATACAATTTCATCATCTTTTTGGTTTATCATAACATATGTATATGTTTTTTTTTGCTTATTGAGAGGTTTTTACGTATCCTTTGGCTTTTTCAATTCTTCGCCTTAAATTAGATTGCTTTAATTTTATTTTTTCTTTCCCTTTCAGCTATCTGTTCTTTTTTTCTAGACATTCTTTTTGAGACATTATTTTACTTTGTTCGCTAGATAAAAAAGGAGGACTGTTTATAATAATATTTGTCAAGCGTTTTAAATTCAAACAAACAAAAAAAAACATCCTTGTATGTGCCAGACATAACCACACGGTAGGGTTTTGTAACCGTTAAAACAATTCAAAATTAATTGACCTACAGAGGCCGTTATATTTTTTATTAAAATTATTCGTTAACAGGTATATTGTAGATCTGTTTCGAATTTTTAACAGTGATAGTTTAAAAGTTAAGGGGGTGGGCACTGGGCTCTTCAAAAATGACTTTGACAGTTAATATCTAGCGGCTGGGGCTCTGAAAGTATATAATTTATATGACATTTTTTACTGCATTTTAATAGCTCTATCAAATGATACCTCATTCAATAGAATATGGCAAAAATAAAATCTTTATATTTCCTGGTATGGAAGGGGTTGCAAAAAATTTTTTTTTTTATTATTTTACTACATTTTTGTATGCGGGTAACAAGTATACGTCTTCACTCAAAATTCCGTTAAAAGCGATCCATAAATGAGCGAGAAAAGGGCTGCAAAATGCCAAACACAACCACCAAAAACATCAAAATTTGACCACCAAAACTGAAACGAGGAAGAAAATAAATCCTAAAAAAAATGCGGTTACATTTATAACCAAATACGATCAATTCAGTTAAAAAGAAACTCAAAACACTCAAAATGCTTTTAAAAGACATGTTTTAATCATACTCCTTACTATTTTTTGAAAAGCCACCATTATTAGATTTTTTTTGACGCCCTTTGCACCAAAATTGGGTATTTACGTGATTGGCGGGAAACGAAGCAAGGAATGACACCAACGTTACCATTGGCTGCAGCAGCGTAACCGGCAGGTACGCGGAGGCGCTATCCGATACTTTATGTATCGTTTAGAAACGAGTAAGATCGAACTAAACTTTGACCACCAAAGTTTGGTTGCGCGCTCGGACGTTTGTTTATGGGATGATTCGGGGCACAATAATTGTACTTACAACGATGATATTTGGTTTTTGCACGCATTAACTAATTAAGAACATGCCTTGACTAAAATTAACCAGAGTTACCAAATGGTTTTTTTACAATTTGAGGATTTCAAAGTAAAAACGGATTCCGGACAGCCCACCAAGTATTGGAAAACGAGTTTTAAAATTTTGCTTCTGCCAGAGGAAGAGGAATATCAATAAATTATTAGGTGCTACAAATGGAGAATTATATAAACTATAGTATAAAAAACATAACAATGCTTAAAAACAAGTTATCAGTGGCATTATCCTATCCGCCGCGTCAAAATCGAGCCTGGAATATTCACCCAAAAACGTCTTTTAAACATTCTCAAGTACACTGAATAATATAAAATAAAACAATTACACCTATACTTTTCGCCACACAATTTATCCAAACGGCACGATAACAATAAAAAATAAAAGTACGCTCAATAAAATTTGCACACTCCGCCCTACTAATTCCTTTACAGATTTATGTAAAGCTCTGAAGAGCGTTTAGGAAGCGAACGTTTGGGCCCAAATTGGTCGCTGTACGGAACCAAGGTCACGGCCGAATTGCGTATTGTTACGTCACCGACCGCCGCATTTCGATACATATTTATAAAATAATGTGGTTACAGTATTTGCAAAGTATTCGTTGAGTCATTGGTGTTCAATGTGTACGTTTGGAAATGCCGATTATGGTAGGAGGCGCACTGGCTGAAATTAAAGCAAAAATAATTGAGTTCCTTATATTTTTACGATGAAATTATCTGCGATTTATTTCCAAAAGAAATGAACTTTAGAATACTACCATTTCTATGATGCTATTTTTCACCGCAAAATAACGCAAGTATACAAGTAAAAATAAGTAGACAAAAAAAAAGTGAACCAATGATTTGTATTGGACTTACTTGTTACTTTTACTACTAGCATCTCATCAGTGATTTTGTTATTATGCAGCATCGAGCGAAATTCCTTTAGAACTATAGGTTTTTTAAGCGCATTAATAATTTTAACTTACCTTCAAGAAGTTATTTGTAATCTCAAAAACTTAGGTCGCAGGTTGAACTTTCAAATAGAACGTCTCAAGTATCCGTATTCCGTTCTAATTGTTATTAATTCCAAGGCTATATAACTAAAAATAGTGTCAGACATAGATGCAACTAGGTGTAGAGGTCTCCCTAATGACCGCGGCCCGGGCACGACTTAGCCTGGCTTTGAAGAGCTGCACGCGGTTTTGTTACGTAATCCCATTGTTGTGGCTATTTTAAGAAGATATTTCTATAGCTAACAACCTAAGTTGGATGAATATAAGTCATTCTAATGGATAAAATCGTTTGTCTCGAGCTTATATCTCATTGTTTGTTACCCGCCTCTTTGGGTAATGATTTGAATAAAATTACGACTCGGGTTCGGAGTGGATTAGAAACTTCACATACGCTTAATATATTACTGTGAAAATCGAGTTAACTAATTATTTAAGTCTCAATGTCTTCAGCATTTTTATAACAATAGCTAGAAAGACTGATTGTCTGAGGTCGTTTATTAGTTAGTACCTTTGGCAAATTTAATGAGATGGATTTACTCGTATTATCATAAATAACAGCTCGTACATTTTAAAATAAACATAGTACAACTTTTGCAATGTATTTTTTCCCAATTACACCTTAAGTCTAAAAAAAGAATATTGAAAACTTATATTTCTTCTTTCAAGTTTCTACACGCTTCATTCACCACGAGTATTCGTGGTCGTCTCTTGGGAATCAGTTGTGAACCTTCAAGACGTCGTTCTACATATAAAAAAACAGTAACTATTACTTATGATACCAAAAGCATCTAAATAATCTTATGTCCTTGCTAATTGTTACATATTCGCTGTGACTCGCGTCATGCGACATGCCTTATGTCACGTGACGCCACGGAAAGCAATCATAGTAATGTTCGACACAATAAGCATTAGCAACGTTACTTTCCTACGCTGGGGGTGAACGAAACACGCGACATCCGTATTGCATCGCACTTGTTTTATTCGTACCTTATCCGTTATTATGCCACAGTAGATGTTCGAGACAGTAATGCAAAGAGTACACGGGGGTTACTACAAAATTCGAAAATCGAAGTTCGTACAGTACCGTCCCTCTCACTCTCGTATTAAATAATATTAGCGGCAGCAAGACGGCAAGATGCGAAGTTCTAATTTTGCACTTTGTAGTATAGGGCCAGATAAAGTGATCAAGGTCTGATCCCTTAGCACTAGTTTAATTACTTAACCAAACCTGGAATTATTAGATACCGGACTGGCTAGAGGAGTGCATCGTAATCTAATTTGCCTGTTGTCTACCCGAGAGAGTATACTCTCCTGCCGGTCTGGGCTAATGTAAACTTAGTTGTAATTAAAACTAGGTGGCTAGTAGCGTGAGAAGCTTCTTCTCGTTTTCATGTTCAATGCGTTCTTTTTTGATGAATGAATTAAGATTATCTTTCAGTAGGCGTTCGCGTTCTAACCATTACCGATTCAAAAAGAGACTGCCTGTTTCACAACTTCTCGACTCACTTTAATTGACGAATATCAGTGATGCCGTCTCGTTTGTATTGGCCGAATAAACAAAGACGGCATTATTTTTACATTTAAAGTTAGTCGACAAGTGGTGAAACAAGCCCTAAATACAACATTATGTATAGTTAATTTGAATTAAAGAATCATGACATTATTGAAAAAAATAAGTACAGATCATCATCATCATGTCAGCCGAAAGAAGTCCACTGCTGGACATAGGCCTCCCCCAAGGCTCTCCTGTACCTTGGGGGGAAAATGCCTCAGTCGCCACGCTTGGCAGGCGGGTTGGCAACCGCAGTTATATCCGATGGTTCGCGAAGGACGCTGCTGTCCATCCTCCGGTTTATCCCTTAGTCGCCTCTTACGACAGCCACGGGAAGAGTGGGGGTGGTGTAATTCTAGACCGACACCACACGGCACAGTTAAGATCAGTAAAAATTTTCAAACAGTTATATTGAACGGCTTAGGTATGTATGTATCACAAGTGAATGTCGGGAACTGAAGAAGAATAAGCCAGTCCATCCATTTCTTGAAGCACATAACGTACAAAAGGCCCACACATACTAGCCACGCGATGTACAATACTTAGAAGATGCTTAATGTATTTACTTTTGTAATCGAGTATCTTTCTAGAGTATGAAAATCATGTTCTGGATTTACACCACAGGTTCCCAAATGGTCCAGGTGAATCCCCAGGGCTCCACGGGAGATCAAAAAGACGTCCACGTTGATGAAAAAAAAGGGGTTTACACATTTATAGCTGTAGGTACTTTAATCTAAGTCATCAGGCATTTTTGATGTTTTTTTTTGTAAGTACTGCTTTTTATTCACTGTGATCTGGTTATGCGTTATTGTTGGCACGAAGCCATTAACTCCCAACTGATTGCAAAAACTTCGCTTTCGCCAGCTGTTGCAATTTTCAACCGTAACCACCCAACTCTAAGATTAAAATTTCAATGCCAAAAGTGCAAAGTTACTCAACTTTTTGATTAATTAAAACACGTTGAGTATAGTTGATGATTGTTATTAGAAGTTAATTGGACTGGGCGTTAAGTATTTAAAAGTAAAGTCTAAGGGTTGTACTTTGTTAACTTAATTTGTAAAATACCGATGCGAATATTTAATAACACTGAAGGTTCCAGACTTTGTTTGTTAGGATCTATAATGTCAGCTATAAAAAATATCACTCTTTTGCATAGTCAATAAAATTCAAAACGAAAACTGTTGAAAATTTGTCAAGAAATGTTCACGCTGGCCAACGCAAAATAATTTACATTCCATGTTTACGCTTTATTATTATGGCTGCGTAAGTATCTACTCGAGCTATGAGAGGTAGCAGAGTGGTGTACAGAGTGAAAATTCACCAATGGGAAACCTGTGGGTGTATTTTCTAAGGACCGGACCGACTCTCTTTACGGGATTTCTTTTTATCCTTATACTACACTGTGTGTATTACCACTAATATACTAAACACAAAATCGTGTATTTTTATTTTGATATTTCCTTTCTGTTTTGTTTGTGTTTGTTGTCTATTGTTTCTTTTTTGTGAATGTAAATAAACGTCTTTCTTCTTTCTTCTTGTTCTTCTTCTTAAGTGTATTAGGCAATGAAGCCTCTGTGCGTTAACCTATGCTAATACTAAAATCATAGGGTTGCGTTAGATAGCGAATGTTTTTTTCTCTTCATTACTCAGTTTGGACACTCACAACAGGGGAGTAAATTGGTAGCACACGCAATGTATTAATAAAAAGCCCGTTTTGTCGTCTCTCGAGCATCATCGTAGATTTGTCTAGGGCCTCTGATCTGCTTCAAGATCGCTACTCTGCCGACCCGGTCAAAGTTCAGTCAAGAGTCTTCCGCTTGATACAAATCACAAGTCATGGATATCGGATCGTTTGATCTATATTATTACTTTAAAGCTTTACATTGCGCATCCGTATAACTAAACAGTCGTCAGTAAACAATCGAGTGGCGCGATGAAATATATATTACACCATTATTAAAATTTATCTTCCATGTGTGAACTGGGATTAGCGTAAAATTAAATAATCCTTATTAGACACGAGATCGTATGACTGTAACTTTTGTTTCTCATCGGTCATTGTACGTTGAAGTTGTTTTTTATAGTCAAGTGTCCCACTCGTAGACTTGCATATAGGACCCACCATGCAGTGCCACTGCCAATCATATTAAGTGGCTCCCGTTGACCCTGCATACGTGACGTGCATTAGGAGGCCTCCTCGGTGCCTCATTTTAATTAAGGCACTTAACGTAAATAGTCAAGGTAAAGAGATGCTACCCCCTGTCTCAAAAATATTACTTAATGTATTTTTAGTAAAGTCTCTTCTAAGAAGCAATAATTCTAAAGTAGATAGGCATACTTAATTGAGTACTTACTGTAACTGTGTCTTAGACGCTTTATCTCGTTGATTTGCATAAAACAATTTCACTTTGCTGAAAAGTACTTTTTTGAATAGTTAAAACAGATCTCATAAATATTTTTATAGCTTCTGTGAAATGGTAATAGTAAATATTTCTGTAATATCTTGACCGGCTAGGTTTCAAAAGTTCAACTACTTTTTTACTATAAGAATTATAAAAAATATTAGATTCTTTAAACAAGAAGTATGAATATTTTCAAAGATAACACGGATCATTGGTATGAATAATATTTTAAATTAAAACGCACATTATCCTTTTGTCGTTCCTATCTTTTTCATGAAACTGTATTATTATTTGAATTCCATACAAAGGCATCTCGTTATCATCCGACAGTCTTAAGAATCGACGAGACGTATTTTCTTTTACGAATGTCTTCATAAATTTTGTACAGCAGAATAAACAAAGACTCTCTTCATGTTTACACCTTAGATTTAAAGTACAGCTTGGTATCTTACGTACGAGGGTCATGCTAAAAGAAATTAGATACTCCATGCTCATTTGATTGATACTGGAAAGTCGTACACCACCGTGAAGGCTGATTAAATAGCTATTAATTTAAAAATGGAATACTCCTGAAATCTGCGTAGTATTATTTTAAATAATTTTTTTCTGGTTGAATCTGGCGGGAATTTGCGGTTAAAATGGAACTTAGTCGACGAGATTTTCGAGTTATGATTTATTATGACTTTAAAAAAGGTTTAGCCCCAAGAATGTTCTGAACTTTTAACGACGACTTTTTGTGAGTCTGCTTGTTCTCGTGGAACTGTCTTTAATTCGTTTGCTGAATTTAAAAAAAGGTGGGAGAGCTTTGAAGATGAGGCCACAGAATAGATAATAGTACAAGTACAGAAGTCTCTCTGTTTTGATTTTCACAAATGCCGCCTTTTTATGTGCCTACATAATTATTATTAACAAACGGACCGCACGCGAGCAGCCGACATTGAGCTCTCTGGCGCCGCGTAAAGGTCGACATTATTCCACACCTTGTCAGATATTCCGAAAATAGGGTTGTCAATACTTTAATAGAATACCTATTAATACTATCAGATTTATGCAGTTTATAATATTTACTTAGCGGTTGCACTTTTATTTATTCTATGGCGCAGGGTCGAATATTATGTAAGAATAAGCTAGGTACCACTCTAGTCCAGCGCAACTATGCTTGGTGACTCTCGTTGCGAGACGTCACCCGTCACTTTCTCACAGTAGTGCACAGAAAGAGACAGGTAATATGTACATCTCATGCGAGAAATAGTCACATGTTACAGTTGCTTCAGAATGGCTGGTAAGTGTTATAAGTATAAATACCACGCAAGGTACACATGCAGAAACTGTTATACCTACCTATTAGGTAAATGAATACCGAACATATAAATCAGTTTATACTTATAATACCTGTATACACGACACGTGATTTTCTTTTGATGTAGGTATGGATTATATGTATACCTATGTAGCTACCTACCACCTATTTTAAATAAGTATATGATATAAAACATTTGTGTGTATATTTATTAATTATTGTTATAGATTTAGGTACCATGACAGTAGATATAATTAAATGAGTAATGAATACCGTACCTTTCGCTATCTTTCTCACTTGCCGGAACCGAGAAAAACTGTCAATTACTATTTTTTTCATTGTTCCGACAATCGGCTGCAATGCAGTATTTTTTTGGATACATATTGCCAATTAAAATTATGACACGCGTTTGCGACGTAAATTGAGTCGTACTGCGTAAGAGGCGCGCGCGTGCGCCACGGGTCAATGCGCGGCAACCACTGAATCGCCTCAACGTTGGGGAGGCCCGGTACGCACTTTTAGCTCGGCGGTGGAATGGTGTAGTGACACCCCCCTGATGAGGCGAAGTAGGGGCGACCGTCAAACGCAGTTACTCAAGAAAATATGCAAGCCGCGGAAAAAAATATCAGTGAGAACCGACAAATTACATACGTAGAGCTTGAGCAAGATCTAGGCATTGGATCAGCAGCACTGCAAACCATAATTCATGGACAACTGTCTCTCCATAAGCGTTGTTCGAGATGGGTGCCGCATAAACTCAACGATTTGCAGAAAGAACGCCGCGTGGATTGGTGTACATTTATGATAAATAAATTCGATGCTAGCGAGAAGAAAACTGTGTATGATATACTGACAAGTGACGAAACATTGTTGTATAACTACGATCCTGATACAAAGCGGCAGTCAACGGTATGGTGCTTTGAAGATGAACAGACTCCAACAAAATGTCGCCGAGCACGAAACACACAGAAACAAATGACTGCCTCATTTTTCTGGAAGACAGGGCATATTGCGGCTGTGGTTCTAGAGGATCAAAGAACTGTCAACTCAGAATGGTATGTGACAGTTTGTGGTCCACAAGTGTTGTCAGCTTGGTGTGACAAGCAGCCAAAGTCAGGAACCCAGCACCGGCTCTGGCACCACGACAACGCCGCCCCGGACACTTCTGTCAGAAACCCTCGACTGTTTTGATTCGAAAAATATCACTATACTGCCTCACCCGCCATATTCTCCTGATCTGGCACCCTGTGATTTTTACCTGTTTCTAAAAATTAAAGAAAAATTAAAGGGAAGGCGATTTTAAACCAAAGAAGATGCCCTGGCTGTCTATAATTATGAAATTTTTGAGGGACCCAAAGAAGAATGGTCATTGGCATTTTCCAAGTGGTTTAGCCGGAAGAAAAAGTGTGTGCGTGCTCACGGTGAAAAAAAAGCTTCGAAAAAATAGATAGAAATAATAAATCATAAACCTTGTAGTTTTTGAATATCTAATTTCTTTTGGCATGACCCTCGTATCTGCAAAGATACAAGTTTATGATTTTTACAAACTGACAGCCTATATTTCTTTATTGGTGATTTGTCTTTAAAGTGCACGGTTAGTTGTTTCATCTTCACTTTGATCACGTCATAAATGTTCTTACATTTGAAGCGTAAATAATCTCCATTATCTCTTATTCAATGCTTCAGAATCTCTTAGACAATGCTTCAACTACTGGGAGACTTTTTTTAATGTTAATACTGTCAACGATAAATTAATCTGGTGATGGAATTGATACGCAATTGTATCTGATGATTTTGATCACAGTTAGTTATTTTTCACGAATTACGGCTGTAATATTGTAGCAAAACATAAAATATTAGAAGTAGAAACACCTTTAGATTTGCACATTTCTTTCACACAGACTTACTAAAAAGGGACCGTTTGGAGGCAATTTCCTAATCAAAATAAATTTGGGCAGCAGGAAACGTGGAAATATAACCGCTTGCTAATTACAAGTGTAGACGATAAGTAGTTTGCAAATCGTTGCGTGTCACCCCGTCATTACAAGCTCTCATTTTACCAATATCGAATGGTACTAACTCCACGACGTAGCTCCTCAAATATCAACCCTTGTCGTAACGATTTACGGGCAGTTTTCCAAGATCAACTGCTATTGAGTTAGTGGGAACTATTTTATGAACGTCGCTCCGGGCAACCGCTTGTTACAGAAAAACCAGGAAATTACAGCATACAGAAAAGTTCTTATACTATTGGCATAAAGTCAGAGTTAGCTTAATTCATAGGAATAAACTTACGGTTCTTTTACACCGGTTGTTGCCTCTGAAATAGGTCGCGGTCCGTAACGATTCGATGAGAAAAAAGATAATCCAGTAGTTTGAGAAAATTGTTGAAACCATACCGTGGCTTCTAAAGGAAATATTTTTTGTTTCGTAGTAGGTATTTCTAATTACATTAGCCGTTACTTACGCTTTGTCAAGGCCTAAAGTATATTGATGACTTAAACTTTATGTCGCTTCATGTCATGATTGAACTCATACAGCTTTTACGATACGAGCACTTAAGCCTCCTAAGTTAAAAGTTAATAGGTTTTCAAATTTATAGAGCCTTAAATGAGGATCACTTGAGCATTTCAAACAAAAGCACAGCATTAAACTAAGTAATATTTAAGTGCTTTCACTACTTTAGTACCTACTCGATGTTGCTCTCTTTTGTTTATTATTCAGTAAACGTTAGAGAAGTCTTACTGCGTAAGATTAGGTATGTGATTTTATAACTTACAGTTTTATGAATTTAGAATAAACAATAATTTATCAGATATTTTGTTGGCCTCAAATTCTTGAGAACTTTGAGGAAAATATAATGAATGTCCGCTAAATAGTCATTTTTGTCAACTTAAAAAACTTTAAAGTGGGTCACTTTCATAAGTTTTACTCGCCTTATAAGACATCACAAATGAATGCCACATGACTGTGTGTAATATCTCATCAGCTGCAGTCACAGGCGCGGGTCACGATGTTCACGTAAGTTTGAGAAAATGACTGTTAAGCGTGAGTCGGGTGTATTCAGAGGATTCTATTTTTATCTCGTTTCAAGCAGGGCTCGGATCGTTTGGAACGTATATTTTGACACACCAACAAATTTATACTAAACTCTCGGTATACACAAATCCAATCCGCACTTGCACAGTTATTTCTCGGTTCCAATAAGTATTGTCAGCAAATATACCTAGTGCAATCAACGAAAACGCGTAATTTTGACAAAGTTAGACATTATAATGACATTGTAATAAGAACCACGGCACGTGTCATCGTGAATAGAATGTATTAATGTTATTTCACCACCATCAGCCTATGGTCGTCCACTGCTGGACATAGGCCTCTCCCATGGCATGCCACCGAGCACGACCCTCGGCCACTCTCATCCAGCTCTTGCCAGCCACCCTGCGAAGATCATCGCACCACCGAGTCTGAGGGCGTCCTACGCTACGTTTGCCGATCCGTGGTCTCCACTCAAGAACTCGTCTACCCCAACGGTTATCGGTTCTTCGGGTTATATGACCGGCCCATTGCCACTTAAGCGTGCTAATGCGGTGGGCTATGTCGATAACTTTGGTTCTCTGTCGGATCACTTCGTTACGAATTCGATCTTTCAGAGAAACTCCGAGCATAGCCCTTTCCATAGCACGTTGAGCAACTTTAAATTTGTGAACCAGCCCTACCGTGAGCGTCCACGTTTCGGCACCGTATGTCATAACGGGTAAGATGCACTGATTGTAGACTTTTGTCTTCAGACTCTGTGGAATTGGCGATGAGAAGACTTGACGCAGTTTCCCATATGCTGCCCATCCCAACTGTATTCTTCTGTTGGCCTCTTTCTCGAAGTTGTTTTTACCTAACTGCATAGTTTGCCCGAGGTAAACATACTCCTTAACCACTTCGAGAACACTGCCTTGAACTGCAATTGGTTCCGGACTTACATGTTCATTGAACATAACCTTGGTTTTATCCAGGTTCATCCGTAGACCAACGCGTTGGGAAGAATCAGCTAGGCCATTCAGCATATGTTGCAAATCTTGCAGCGTTTCGGCCACGATGACGATATCATCTGCAAATCGCAAGTGTGAAAGGTACTCGCCATTTATGTTAATGCCGCGCCTCCTCCAGTCCAGCGCCTTGAACACATCCTCCAATGCATTTGTGAACAATTTGGGGGATATAACGTCCCCTTGTCTCACACCACGATGCAAAGGGATAGGTTCAGACTGCCGGTTCTGGACTTGGACGGTCATAGTGGCGGCATTGTAAAGACCTCTCAACACTTGGATGTACCGCCAATCGACTTGGCATCGCTGCAAAGATTCCAGAACAGACCAGATCTCGATCGAGGCAAAGGCCTTTTCATAGTCCACAAACGCTAAGCACAGGGGCCGATTATACTCTTCGGTCTTCTGTATAATCTGTCGCACTGTATGGATGTGGTCTATGGTGCTGTATCCCGATCGAAACCCGGCCTGTTCGGGGGGCTGGAACTCGTCAAGCCTTCGTGCAAGACGATTCGTGATGACTCTCGAAAACAGCTTATATACGTGGCTTAAGAGTGAAATGGGTCGGTAGTTCTTCAAAAGAGTTTTATCACCCTTTTTGAAAAACAACACGACAACACTCCTACTCCACGCCTCTGGAGTTCTCCCATCAAAAATAACAGTATTAAAAATGTTCTGAAGCTCCTTAATTATAGGTTTACCACCAGATTTCTGATCCCACTATAGTTTGGAGCAGAGTTGGTCGGAGCCTGGATTTCATCAAATGGACACGTTCAAGCTTAAAATCGATATTCAGAGAGCCTCGCACGAGTCGATGATCGCTTCCGGTATTAAACCTATTGATCACCGAGACGTCTCTGAACATGCGCTTCTTGTCCGTTATGATGAAATCTATCTCGTTTTTAGTCATGGTGTCGGGGCTCCGCCATGTCCACTTCCTTTGGAGCTGTTTCTTGAAAAATGAGTTCATCAAGAATAACCCCTCCTTTTCGAGGAAGTTGATAAGCATTTAATGTTATTTAATGTCGGAAAAAAATATTCGCAAAAATATGTGGAACTTCGTTCCAAGAAACATAACATGTAGGAGCTTTCCGCAATAATAGATATGTGAAAAAATATTCTGATAAAGTATTTAACATTTACGGAATACGTATATTATGTTTTTGTACCTACGGGAATATTTTTTGACGACGGTTATATATTTTGGAGATTTCGGATATGAATTCAATTTCAATTCAAATTGTAATAGGTCATCATTGGGATCGAATTGGGATTAATTTTCATCTTAATTAGATATTATTGAATAGTAAGAGATATTCACCTCTATGCCAATTGCCAAAGTTTTTTGGAGCCACCACGCAGGCAGAAAACCCAAGGATGTATATTTTAAACGTACATTGTACATATTTACCGAGTTGTAGGGTAATATTATATAGTTTCAGATAGGTAGTTCGTTTGAGTACTTCCATGAATCTGAAATGGAATCTTACTGTTGCGGAGGCAACTTTGTCTAACTGTCAATAGGGATGTTGACGCCATTAAAAAATAATTCGAAGGCACTACTTCAGTAAAAAAACGCTTTATTTTAGCCCTGAAAACCAGATTAATTATCGATTTACTGAAAAATCAGTTTTTTTGTTGCTTTAAAACAAATAAATAGTTAGTTGATTCAGTTGCCGGCTAATGACGTCATAATTCGCTATTGCCATTGAAACTCTTTGGGAGAATTGCGATTTGACAGCTCACAAAAAGTTTGTCAGTTGATTGGTGGTGTCAACATCCCTATTCATTTGTCGCAAACCTGTGAGTTCTACGAAGTCTTTCTGAAGACGTCAAACAGACAAAGAAGGCTGAAAAAAGGATGTACAGTCAGCGTCATAAATAAGTGATCAATACGTACCTTGTCGCTTTCAGTCGATACACAATCGTATGGCTTTTCAAACATGACGTTAAAATGACTAGGTATTAAAGTTATTATCATGATGTTGACTGTTCATCAAAAGACTTGCATGAGAGTCACAGAGTCACTGTTTTCAAAAGAGAATCGATATCACCAGAAACAACAGCATTAGAACCCATATCACGTTTCGCAAGCGTTCATCTTGAGAAGGAATATCTAAATAAGTTTTTTGTACATTTTTGGAACTAGTATTCTGCTGTCATAGCTTCGCTCGCTAAGCCATTTGATAGACAGTATTTAAAAAATAAAATAACAATATAATATGCTGTAGTATAATCATCAGTTTGATCTTGGTGAGGAGACCAGGGGTCCTGTATACAAAAACTAACTACGGTTTATGTCAATCTAATTCATATAAATAAATCCATACTAAAATTATAAATGCGAAAGTGTGTTTGTATGTTTGTCCATCTTTCACGCCGTAACGGAGCGACGGATCCACGTGATTTTTGGCATAGAGATAGTTTATGGGCCCGAGAGTGACATAGGCTACTTTTATCCTTTAATCCCGGAAAAATGCACAGTTCCCGAGGGAACAGCGCGCTATAACCGAATTCCACGCGGGCGGAGCCGCGGGCAAAAGCTAGTAAAATAAATAAATATCACGGGACAAGTCACACCAATTGACCTAGTCCCAAAGTAAGCTTATCAAAGCTTGTGTTATGGGTACTAAGCAACGGATAAATATTTTATTGGATAAATACTTTTTGCATCGAAGGTTAAAAAATACATTTGATGTTAATACAAGGATGATTATTTTTGGAGTGAATGGTACTTAAATAATTTATGGTGTACGAGTATGATTCTTAGGTTATTAATTACATACCCTGAAAATATCCGTACTTACCTAGTTTTCTACCACCTTATATTTATTCTATTCTTTTGGAGCACTGTATTTACTATATAGCCGTTACTTGTGATCTCCATAACTTATTTCTTTGGTGTAAAGAATTTCTTGTCTTTAATGGATCTAATGGATGAAACTTTGATCTTTATAGCAGTTCTTTCTTCTTATTTTTTTCAACGTTACGACTTAATCTGTTCATTGAAGTGTACTCAAAGTATTTCCAAGGCTTTAATAGAGACGCAATAGCTTTCCAGATGTTCTTGACTGCTGTAAATATATCGTCACTGGAAAGGCAAAATTACTTAACCGCCAAATTGGGCATATTGAGTTATATACATATTCGGAATCAGCGAATTTTTCTGCGTCGATCTATCTGGGTAACGTAGCTATCGGAGCACTTTTGTGGCGCTTCAGTAACCCGTAAAAAGGCGGTTCTTTTGTTTTTTCGTTTACTGAAGAGCCATACTTTTTGGTCTTTTTTGCACATGTGTCGCATAAGTAATATCTCTTTACCGTAAAAATACAAAAACTGCAATTTTAGTAAAACTGTCTTCTTATCTTGTGATAAATAAAACTCTTTCAGTATTTGTGCTTTTCTTACAATATAACAGTAGCTCTATTAAAGTAATTTTGTTTTATTTTCATTCGGATCGAGCATGGCGTCTAAGAAAAGTTGCCTTCCTGTTTTTGTCGAGTGAATGACGTATACGTAACTGAGCCATCCAGTTATTTTTAATTTTGGGAACTAAAAGCAGTTTTTAAAAAATAATCCTATCCTTGAAAACATCATATCAGTATTATTTAAATGAATATGTTTTGCTATTAAGATAGTTTACGCGTAATGAAAATGCGCGAGCGCAAGCAGTTAAGTCAGTCTGCTCGAATATTTAGCATTTATATTTAGTTCTTCATGGGAGCAAATCCTCTAAAATATGCCAGAACTAAATGTCAAAAGAAAATTACTTGTATTAATTAAAGTATTTATTTTATAGTAGTTTTTTTTTTAAATACTGACGTAATATAAACACATTTTTTCTGATCTTATCGTAATTCCTGACGCCCACAACAAGATGCATGTTTGTATTTACTGATATTGATGTTAACCATTTTACAGAACTGACTATGTCGGAGAACACCAAGTAATGTGTACATAATATAAAAGAAGAAACTGACTGACTAGGTAATTTATAGATCAACGCACAGCCAAGACCGCTGACAGGTCTTAAGTAGAAACTTGAAATTTGGAATATATATGTTCCTTAATAGGTGTAGACGCGTACTAAGGAATTTTTTTTCGAAATTAATCCCCTAAGGAAGTGAAATGGGGGCCCAAAGTCTGTATATGGAAACAAGATTAGTTAGAAAATTTTATTCTAAACCTCATAGGAGTACTCCTAACGATAAATGAATAAACACGTGTATCGGGTTTTTTGAGGATTCAACCCCTATAGGAGGGAAATGTGGTGACAAAGTCCGAAAATCAACATGGGTATGGTTACTATAGTTTATCGTGTCGATGATTACGAAAACAATAACGATTTTAAAATCCAATGTGGCGGATGTGAAATACCGTAACCCCTGTTGGGGTACGACGGGGCTGAAATGTCAATATGGGTATGGGCAGTGATATCTTGGTAGTATGGCCATGGCCGTCTCCGTAGGAGGGAACGCTTCAAACTTTAATGGCACATGCAAGAAACTTTGCGCGATCGTTCAATTTCAGTGATAATGCTTTTATATAATAGACACCACCTGATGCTGTATTCAGTCATGTGTTCTGCTCATAAAGGAACTCCTCAAAAGTTGATATCACAGATACCACATTGTTGCAAACGCAATTGTTTTTATTTTGTTATGTGTGTTACTTTTGAATCTGTACACAAGATTTAAACGCAATACAGAGGGCATGACGTTAAATTTTTATTTAACCAATTACAGCTTCGCACGCACTTGAATATAAAGCTCTGTAACCGTCAATTTTTTTGGCATTTTCCTCTGTAAACCAACTGGTTTGGTAAACCTCTGAAAAATAAGTAGGTACTTTCAGTCGAATTTTTATCGAAGTTTTACTCAAGCATTACCAGAACACCCTCTACTTCATCAGCTTGAGTTATGATGTTACAGATAACTTAATGAAAAACTAAAATATACTTAAAAGCTATTACTTAAGCTTGTTCTAAAAAACGAAAATAAACATTAAATACCTACGCCAAATTAATCAATACATTATATAATATAATGTATCTAAACTTTAGATTCTAAAGTATCATAGAGGTGCCCTTAAGAAGGATGTTTCGAACCATTAGATACCAATACCATTGGATATTGGTTTTTTGAAACCGTCGGATAGGGACATATGTA
The DNA here is from genome assembly GCA_037349165.1 of Choristoneura rosaceana. NCBI lineage: Eukaryota > Metazoa > Arthropoda > Insecta > Lepidoptera > Tortricidae > Choristoneura > Choristoneura rosaceana. The sequence continues at coordinate 3,852,518 of JAZBNJ010000002.1, forward strand.
AACTTTATATGTTTTTTTTTTCAACTTTTGAAACAACTAAGCTAATCAAAAAACAACTATTAGTGAAAGATTTATAAAAATTCAATTCCCAGAATAATAGAAACCTGTTTCAATTCAATCGCCAACAGTGTGGTTTTCTACGGAATTCACTTTTTCCTACACGCTGAAATGTGAATGAAGATGTGAAACAGTGGTTTAAAGTTTGTACAAAATTATGATTGTTTAGGTTTATTTGTGAATTCAAAATTTTGCAAATATATTCCTCCAAAAAAGCAATTAAAACACGAAACAAAGAAAAGTCAATTTTCCGGGGGAAATTTAATTTTATAGGTATTTAATCGAAAAATTTCAATTTTTTTTCAGTAGAATTTGTACTCAACTGATAATAATAGGTTACTCAACTTTATCTGGCGCCACAATTTTAGAAAGAAAGAAAGACAGAAGACATTTATTAACACTCAGAAAGACACACAAGTACAAAAAATAATAAAAATAAATAGCAAACACAAATAAAACAATAAATAAATAAAAAGACGAAAATGAAAAAACACGATTTTGTGTGTCCCCACAAAAGTAAAACGGCCGCTGACTCAGCATTATGCTGAGGCGTCAGAGGTCTGCAGCGCTGATATTCTGTCAGAACCGTCTGTGACTCATAGAATGATATACAAACATATTAAACTTATCCATGTCAATAAAATTAAGAAATAAAAATTGATTCAATTGTAAATCGACAAGAAATAAATAAATTACAATAAAGAATACTTAATTGACATTATTATAAAAAAAAAAATCCTATTAATGTTATGAATACCATACTATGATACATAATGTGAATACCATACTATGGTAGGTAAACATCGACATAATTTGTTAATATATTCAAAAAAAGTTGAAACTTTCTTGTTTCATTTGTTGCAAAATAACTTCTTCTTCAATCATTATGACAAGTGTAAGAAATAAAACGTTCTTACTGAGTCATACTAGAAGTAGATACCTACTTCACGATGACTATTTTTTATTTAAATACCTTGTATTAAGAACTGATAATTTCAAATAAACTAACCATAGTTAAAAAACTGGAAGCATTCATTTGTGTTGCAGTTGATACGTAATTTTTTGTTTATGTGATGATTAGATTTTAACTACTTCAGTATAATGCATGGCCTTTTTTTGATTCAAACAAAGTTATCAGTAGTTTTATTGTACTTATAAAAAGGAAAATTTATCGCTGGAGTCATTTTCTTCGTATAAATAATTTTGCCAAACTTACTTTAAATGAATTTTGGCTCACTTATTAATTTATGTTTTAGCCTTTTAAGTAGTAATACCATACGTGTGAAAAAGGAACACGTTTAATTGCAGTCATTTTACTTCACCTGGACAGCAACCATACTACATTAAACGAAATTTTCACGTACTTTTATATCTACATGTATGTGTTATCAGTACTTTCAAACTACAAAGAAAGTTTAAGCTGATGGTACTTAAGAAATTTTGACTTACTAATAAAGAAGTTATTATTACTCAAGCGCCACTTATTTCCTAAAATAGTGCACAAAATAATATGGAGCCTAGTGATAAACATAGATAAATCAAATAGGTTTTCATAAAAACTTCTTTTATAAAAATCGGATGATTAGATGAAAATATATCTTTTTTTTTCGTAAAAAAAAAACTTTAAATGGCTTTTTCTCGAAATGTCATTTTGGCGTTTCAGTAATTTTGCCTTTACAGTGACGATATAATAATCTACTTATATACAGATAGCTCTGTCAATACAGGGTGTAAAATGAATGGATACTGAAAGAAAAGTACCGTGAAACAATAAAGGTAACAATAATAATAATAATTTTTATTTTGTATGTACTTTCTGTATTTTACTTTTTATAACTATTATAAAAACCTAATCCTAAGAATAAAAATAAATAAAGACAATAATAATAATATCATGGGACACTTGACACCAATTGACCTAGTCCCAAACTAAGCAAACCTTGTACAAAGTTATGGCAATTTTAATTTTATTTGTAACGTTTTAAAGTTAAAACCTTACATTTCTTTCGTTAGTATGACTTTCTATTTATGGAATGACTACTTCATAGGGTGTGTTATATTAACTTGAAAAATATACCTTTGCTGAAAAACATTTCCTGATATGATAAAAATGTGAAGAGTTAATCTATTACGGCTATAAAAGACAAACAAACTGACAAGCAGCGGAACCTCACATATGTCCATATTGACTCTTGTGTTGACTCCCTTTGACTACGGAACCCTAAAAAAGACACGTCTATATTTAAAGCGTCAAACGTTCTATTTCAGAGTTTCTGAACTCCTATATCACCAACGCACCCGGTCTGAATTTATTACGTCCCTCAGTGATACTGGTCTCAGTAGTGAATTGAGTGTGGATTCCGATACTGTCGTCCCAGAGAAAAATAGGGAACATTTCCCTACAAAGTATACGGTGGTATATCGTTTATCTGTTTACAAAACGCTTATTACTGCAAAATGTTTGCCTGGGTTCAATTTGAAGCCGGTTCGAAAGCTTTTTTCGTCTCGAGTTTTTTGTTTTATTTAAACGCAGAATTTGCCTTACGGGCAAAATCTGTTATTATTCTTTATTTGATCTTATTTTCTCGAAAAGTATAGTATTAAAGCTATGATTAAAGGTACCTGGTCGACCAAGCGAATACACGGTATCTTATACTTTAAAAAAAAACCGGCCAAGAGCGTGTTGGACACGCCCAAATAGGGTTCCGTAGACATTACAAAAAATTACACAAGTAATAATATTTTTCTAAGGATTTCGTATTGTGTATATTTATGTTTTATACCTCATAGGCTGCTATTTACTCTTAAATTGGCATTCTAAATTTTTTTCAAAATTTCAATCACCCCACAGTTTACATTTTAGATGAGGGGCGGGATTTTAATGAAAATTTACACTTCAAATAGATCACAGAATAGAAAAATCGTCTTAGCAACCCCCCCAATGGTTTGAAAAGCCCTATTCAACAATACCCCACATAATAAGGTTCAATCATCCCCACTTTAAACACCCTAAAAAACCTAAAACAGAATTAAACATTAAAATTGAAATACCTATCTTTAACACGTTTTCTCGGATATGATACCTAGATATATCAGGCGTAAATTCCAAAAAAACTCAGGTGAGCTTCAGCTCAGAAGCCCGGGTTCGAACGCAAGATTCTCTGTTTGGCAAACCACAAGTTAAAACCAGTAGTCTGCCACGACTTTCTGCGGTTAATCTTTGTTTATTTGATCATTGAGTGGCAACATGTTCGAAAGGGAACCTTTCATTAAGTACTTTGAATTATTTTTCTTTCATCGTTGTTATTACTGGGTAAATGTCACTTTACCCTGCGTTAGGTCCGGTTTGCCGACAAATCTTGAACAAAGTTACCCTTGTAATGACGTATGTCATCTATTAAAGTTGTCCATAAATATTGTAGCCCAAATCATGTCGAAGATATTAATAGTAATTGAATATGTAACACTAATTTAGCTATGAAAATATCAAATTTGACTCAAAAAATACTTAAGTTTTTGTTTCGTCTCTATCTAAATAACTTTATGATAAACGGGTGGAGTGGCAATAAAGACAAACAATAAGACAGTAATGACAGTCTTTTGTCTTCTTCCACAGGTCAGTTTAGCCCTCAAAACTAGATTAATATTTTTCAGCGATCTTTTCGTGTCTTTCTTAAAGGTGAATATCTGCTGAAATGTATATATATATAATATATTCCCAGCTTGTGTAGTATCAGCTACTTAACATTTTGTAGGGATATAGTGTAGGAATAGCGAAGTATTGGTGACAAGTAATTGCTCTCTTCAACATGTCTGTAGGTCCTAAGCGTCGCACAGAAGCATTTACTTCTGAGTATCCTGACCACTGCGATCTTAGAGCATTAAGCCAACCGGAGAAGTTGACCACAGGAACTCTCTGCCAAAGCGAAATTAATTCAAGGCCAAGTTATATTCGTGAGTGTGATCCAAAAATCAAGTCAGTGTTTGACACTATGATTGAGAAATACTAGTATTTTCTTTTCGTCTACGTACGCTACGCTCGCCTCAGTTCAAAGCGAAAATTTGTTTTTATTTTTGTACATGGAGCGCCAAAAAGGGGCGTTATAAGATGGACGCTAATGTCTGCGACATTGTATCTCTCAAACGGTTGGAACGATTTTGATGCAGTTTTTTTAATTGAAAGGTAATTAAATTGATCGCTAGGTTAATCGAGATAGTTCTTAGCGGAGTTTCATTAAAACCTGTTTAAACTTTTTTGAAACATTGAACTTTTAAATGACAATGTGACAATTTTTTTAACATTTCTAAGTTGGTTAGGTTATTGTGATGTAGCCAATCGTAGCGCCATCTAGTGAACAAGTATAGAAACTCTGAACGAATCCTACATCGCGCTATCGAAGTTTCTCAAATCGGACGCATTTCCAACGCTCTTTCTTTGGACTTCGTTCCCCACAACGCATATGATATTATTATTTATAATATTCGGCCATAACACCTGAATGGAGAGAGATCTCTCTATCGAAGCCTCCCCCACAGTACTATAGAAAGTTAAACGATAGCGCACCCGCACGACGCCTCCGTTAGGGTTAATACTCAAAGGTCGACTGACCACTGCGACTCACCGTCCCTCGCTTTGACAAGCTTTGTTTAATGATGTTGGGTCGGGATGGCTATTTATAATGTCAGAAACAGGGTGGTTTTTTGGGTTTAATCTTGCCCATCCGTGGACTGTTGAGTGTTGTTGATAATAACTTGAGATTAACGATGTAATAAATAATTTGGGTAAGGTAATTGTTTTTGTTTATGGACATAGTTTGTGACTTTGAAAATAACACAGGGCAGTTTTCATCCCGGAAAATTGTACAGTTCCCAGAGACAAGCGACAAAAAAATTCTTCGGCGACAAAGGCGCGGGCAATAGCTATTTGATATACAGTTCCCGCGGAAGCACGATAAACTTTGTACACTCATCAAAATTACTTAGAGATATTTTTTTATCCCTTAACAGTTTATAACATTTCAATAGGCATATTACTGCTGAGTTAAAACATCATATTTGTCGAGGGATAATGAATATCCATGATACTCGTATTAAAATTTCTTCTCGGATGAAAACGCACGGGCGAGTAACAGCTACTCAATAATATTAGTTTGACAACGTAAGTTCAGAACACCCGAATGAAATAAATAATGATCTCCGCTCAGAAACGGGACTTCGCGCTACAAAACATTAATTTGTTCCAGCAACCTTCGGCACAGATAAATCCCTGTCTTAGATTACGTGAATTTAATTATATAAATGGCTTTACTTGAATCTGTGGCGTCTCCTTTTTGTGACATTAAACGTGAAGATTCTATCGAACCTTTCCGAGAAACTCTTAAAGCAGTCGGAATTTCAGTAACTCCTCATTCGGAATATTGGTCTATCTAAACCCATTAGGTTAAAAGTACCTACTCAGAGAAAATTGTCGTTGGAAGATTTAATATTATTTATTGTATACCTACTTGCAAGTTTGCACGAGTGAAACTTAATATAAGTTTTTTGTTAAAAAATTTTTTTGCTTGTTTGCAGACTGTACTTTTTGTGCACTGTACGGTGCATTCCAAATCCAAACTACATTTCTGTACCAAATTTAAAGTCGATCCCATAAACCCTCCTGCAGAGACCACCAGGACGTCACTGCCAGATTATTGCATTGTCACCACCAGATTTACATAAGTATGCCAAATTTATGAATTCGATCACTGGAAGTGGGTCAAATTTAACTTACAAGATTTGACCCAAATAAATAAACAAACAAAAAAAAGCAATGTAAATTAAAGCTTATAAATAAAAGCTTGTAAATGCGAGAGTCTGTCACGCACCGAGAGTTTAGTACAAAATTGAAGGTATGGAATATCCAATGTTACCAGAATCCTGCTAGGTACTGAGAAAAAAAAATACACTATAATTAAATAGCATCTCCATTTTCCACCAAAGCGTGCCGCGGTTTAGATATATAAAATACCTTGGTTTTTGTCAACTTCGTTTTACCTTCAAAAGGACGGATTAACATATTTTTGGGACGCTTGTTTGTTCACGTCTCATGAATGTTTTTAAGGCAATGTTTTGTCTATAAAAAGTGGCTTAACTCTCGCTGAGTTTCAGCAAACATTAGCAAAACGTTGGTACTCTTCAGTATGTGACGGTAGGTTTATCGATATTGTTATGTTTTTAGCGACATCTTACTGACTATGTACTACTACTACTACTACTGCTACTGCAGCTACTGCTACTACTAGCGATAAGGCCGCCTATTGCTTACCTTAAAGTCTCTAAGTTTTCTGCTACTGATTGCTATGTCTTGGTGTGCAATAAAGAGATATTGTATTGTATTGCACTACTACTTACATTACCCATAATACCTAACGGGTAACAAAATTGAGACAGGGCTTTATGAAATAAACTTAAATAAGTTTTTGGTAAAAATTTAATTTTAATACTTTTTTGCTGACTGTACTTTTTGTTGACTGTACGTATTGTCACCCAAGCTACATTTGCACGCCAAATTTGACGTCGCGCCGGCCGGACTACCAGGATATCACTACCAAATTATTGTATTGTGACGCAATCTATATAAGTATACTAAATTTTAAGTCCAAATAGAGTTTGGATTGGCAAATGTAAACTTCGTTTTTTCAGCATTAAAAAAAAAAGATAAGGTTCTAATTTTAAGTCATTCTAACTACTGGACAAGAGTATTTGTATTGTATTGTAAACAAAAGCTTGTAAAAATAGCTTGACGCCTTCAGGTACTAAAAGAAACTTGGAATTCACATTAGCTATTGAATAAACTTTTTCCAACGTTATAAATAACTCTGATTCGAGTCAACAAGTTTCAACAACAAAATATTCTGAACAAACAACTTTATTTAAAAGAGGTACATTTATGTGGCAACATTTAAAATGTCTACTTGCCTTTTAAGAACTGAAAAGCGTGAAGCTGTGTACTAAATTAGAAAAAGTACAACAACTTTTTATTTATCTTATCTTATGACTCAGTAGAGCACAGCCAGAAGGATGTAGCGCTTTTCATTTGTTTCTTACTGTGATACTTTTTAATTTGTGCTGCGGAAAAGGATGAATCCTATACAGTGTGTATTTTTGATACTAGCTCAAACTGTAACCAGACGAAGATTTAAGTGCTGTGAACCGATATCATAACAAATTGTTAATTTAGAATTGATTACCAGAGCGTAATTAATTTTTGAAATATTTTTGAGCAGCAATGTAATGTAAAGGAAAATAATAAGTCTAATTTTTTTTACTAAAACATAGTAAAATGTGATTATTAGGGCCTTCACTAACTGCCCTTTTATTTTAGACATAGACATAGACATAACTTTATTTCGATATCAAACTTAAAATAATACATAATTTACAGAAAAGAAAAACATTTCATGATGTTATTTTGAGGTAGTATCAAAAATACACGCTATATAAACTAATCCTGACGTATAATAAAAATCACAAATATAGCCTCTAGTCCCAGTAGTTCGTTTGATTTAGTCGGGGCCGAACTACTACCACACTTTTGTTCCCAATAGGTCGGCTATGACTACAAACCGAACTATTGGGAAATGGTGTGTAGTTCGGTTAATGATGTGCAAACAATTTTTATTATAAATAAACGTCCAAGTGCGACTCGGATACGTCGAAAAATCAGTATTATGGATTGAGGGACAAATTTAACTTCGCCATTGGAAAAATGTTGACCCTGTACATCGACATAGGTCAAACACAATATTATTATAACCAATACGTATAATCGGATTTCAGCGCAGCACCACGGCTTGCCGCGGCATTATGCTGAGTGAGGACTTTATTTGTTCTATGTTTCTTTAATGGCGTTAAATAAATATATTTTCTTTCTAAAAATCAAAGAGGCATTTTTTTATTTTGCTGCATCCTTAACCGTACTTTTGTGTCATTTTAGTTCTCAGTAGTTTGGTTTGACGTCATAACCGAACAAAACAAAACAAAAGGGAACAAAAGCTGGCAGTAGTTCGGCCTCGTATTAATCAACCGAACTGCTGGGACTAGAGGAAGTATAGTAACGCTAAGACGTATTTCGTGAAGCGATAAGACCGCCTTTTGCTTACCCCAGAAAGTCTCTGTGTATAGTATATATCTGTGTTTTCTGTACTGCTTGCTATGTGTTGGTGTGCAATATTGTATTGTATTTATCACTTTTTTTCTTTCTATTTCATTATTATTTTGCGACAACGCCGTTAGATATCTTACTAATATATCTATTTGTCTACTAAATCCGAATGTTACTCTTTTTGTCTATCTTTCTATATCTCTGTCTCTGTTTGTTTATTCACAACACAAGACAACAATACTATTTGGTACAAATAAACAACACAAAGAATAACATGGAATATGTTTATCCCGGAAAACTGCATAGTTCCTGAGGAATAGCGGTAAATAAATTTATAGAAGACGAAGTAGCGGGCAAAAGTTAGTATACTAGGTACAAAATGTTAAGGCCCTCGTATGGCATAAAATTAAATCAAATTCATTTAATTTGTTACAGTTTTATACACAGTGCACTCATGTTCATGAATAGTAAACATGAACATAGAACGTAAATTAGAAAATTATTTCACCTTGCATGTAGCCTACGTCACTAAAAGCAGAGCTAAAAATAATTATCGGAATAAATTCAAGTTTCGTTCTTTACTTAAAATAACATGTTGAAGACTTAATAACACCCTTTTAGCAGCGTGAATTATTAAAAATGTGACTCGACAGCTATTTCAGGTTTTGAGTTACAACGAGTATTTTATAGAATGTTTTGGCTGGTACTAATTAAAGGGGTGTGGAAAATAAGACAGCCGGTAAAATTACAAGCACGGTACTGTATCATAGCATTTTTGGCTTGCAACGTATTGTGGATATATTTATTTATTTATCATTATTTTAAGACAACAAAGAGGGCCAAAATTGTGTTAATTATCCATAGCCGACATTAAGTATTCATTAAATAATTGTGATTTTGTCCTTTGAGCAATCTTTCACATTATGCAAGGTGTTAATTAAATAACTGAAAAGCTCAGACACACCAAAAATACTTTTTCATTTTAAGTTAGTTGATTGAATTCATTTTGAATACCTTCATTATTTTAAAAGACATTTGTATCTTCTGACTTCTGCTAAGTCAGTGATTCTACTTCATTTCTAGCTCCAGACTCATAAGTTAAGGTTTTATTAGTCAGTTGACGCTTTGACGGTTTTAGACGAAAATCAGACATTGACAGCAAAACGGCCAGTATTAAATTATTTAAATGTATGCAAGCTCGCTAAAATATTTAATTAGAGTCTGGCAAATGAAAGATGAGAATGAGTTTTCTTAAGAACTTTTTATATGGCAACAAAAAAGTCGATTTTCAACCCACGTCAGACGTCATTGATTCGTCTTGATACTGAAGCTTGCTTGCGGTATTTGCTACGTTTTTAAGTGTCTATCATGAAAAAAGTGTCTATCATCAAAAGTAATGTGCGTAAACTGCTGTTTACTATAATATGTAAATTAAACAATAAACTGACTTTTATTTTTACCATCCCATATTGTATGTACTTATGTATATTGACGCTGGAACGACAAATTGACTATCGTGTATTTTGCAATTTCAGAAAAAACACATATCTTCTTTCCTATTTGTTATTTTCAAAAGTAAAGTACTGCTAAGTAGAATATAATGTAATTAATGTACTTAATTATTCATAAAACAGTGATAGTAATGTTTTACGAAAATTGCTTGTTCTTTGTTGAAACTTTCCGATATTATTTATTTCATAGTACAAATAGGGTTTCGTAGTACAATAATTACAGGTGGAACTAATAAAAGCCTTTAAAATATTGTATTACCTACATAATATATATCACAAGTATCAAAACTATTTTTAGCACTATACGTCAGGGATACCACACATTGATTTTTGAATTTGCCGCCATTTTTTCATTCTCATCTTTCATTTGCCAGACTCTAGTGTCTGTTGTAGTCGTAACTTTTAGACTGGGCATGATAAAAAAGGATTTAATAAGAAAACAAACAAAAACTAATTTAAAACACAGTGTGATCGATTCTATACTCTCAATTCTGAGCAAACTACTTTATGGTTTTCAGGTATGTAATTAACATCTTGTATAGAACAATCAAACTTATTATCATCCTTAGACTGCTGCTACTGCTGCCTATCACTAAGCGATATAAATGTGTAATATACAATTATACAAGCTATTAATTAAATAACTGGGAACCTGAAAGTAGTTTACTCAGAATCGAGAGTAGAATCGATTGTACTATACCAAGGGTCACCAATTAGATTTTTCACGGGTCTTGTTTTTAAAATAAAAGCGCGCGTACTTTTTTTTTAACTACGTCTCAGTAATACAATACAAGTTACCGTGTACTTAAATTCCGCACAAAATAGGTCGGCGATCCGGATCCGAACTGCGGTCCGCTATTTGTTGACCCCTGTACTAGACTTTAAAGCGGGTTGTTTTTTTAAAGCCCTTTTTCAATGCGTCGTCAATGTGGTATACGCCAAATAAATGTTTTAGCGAGGTTATAATGCATTTAGACAATTTAATACTAGCGGCTTTTCTATCAGATTCATTGTCTTCTAAGAACGGCAAGGCGCAACTGACGAGCACAAGTCAGAAATTGAGTAGAATATAACTGACTTAGCAAAATGTACGAATAGTTTTTGAAATAATTAGGGTATTTGAAAATAATTCCAATAAACTAACTAACTCTACGATTAGCTCGCTTTTGCTCTCCTTTCTGTGTATTTGTATTTCTTTTTATTTTACTTTTATATGCAAGAAAGAGTTTACATACATACAAACTTAAAGTAATAAAAGACTGTTGAAGTATCTGAGGTTTTCAGTTAATTAATAAACACCATGTATACCAGATGATTTGTCATTCTCATTTGCCACCCTGCTTCAAAAATACCTATTTTTTTACTTTCAAGTATAATCAATGTTTCTTGTTTCATTAACGCCTTGTTCAAGAAACACTTAGGATTTTTCTATTTATTCGCGAACAAAAGTATACTCACTTCTTTTCTTGAAGTACCCTTTTCATTTAAGTACCTCGTTATCTGTCTAGATGTCTACTTTTCTTTGTTTAACATCGTATTTGGGTTTACCTTTTTCTTGATCGTAGGTATTTTTATGTTTTATTTTAATCAAGGGTCGGACATGACAATGACAATTTGGATTTTTTTCTTCAGAGTTGCGTATCGGTATTTCATCATCATCATCATCTCAGCCGTAGGACGTCCACTGTTGGACATAAGCCTCCCCCATAGACCTCCAGTTGCTTCGGTTGGCAGCGGCCTGCATCCACCGTGAACCCGCGGCTTTATCCAGGCCATCCGTCCATCTCGTTGGTGGACGTCCCACGCTGCGCTTGCCGATCCGCGGCCTCCACTCGAGAACTTTTCGGCCCCAACGGCCATCTATCTGCTCTCCGTGCTATATGGCCCGCCCATTGCCACTTCAACGAGCTAATTCGCTTGGTTATGTCGGTGACCCTTGTTCTTCTACGTATCTCCTCATTTCTGATTCGATCCCGTAGAGAAACCTCAAGCATAGCTCTCTCCATAGCTCGCTGAGCAACTCTGAGCCTATTCATAAGGCCTACAGTAAAGCACCATGTCACGGATCCATATGTCATCACTTGCAACACACATTAGTTAAAGACTTTCGTCTTAAGGCACTGAGGAATTTTGGACGAAAAGACATTGCGGAGTTTCCCAAACGCTGCCCATCCGAGTTGGATTCGACGATTGGCCTCTTTCTCGAAGTTGGACTTACCTAATTGGACGGTTTGTCCTAGGTATACATACGCGTCAACAACTTCAAGAACCGAATTCTCAACCAAAACAGGGGTAGGCAGCACATGGACATTCGACATGACCTTTGTCTTGTCCCTGTTAATTTTGAGGCCCACCCGTTGAGAGTAATCGGTATTTAGTTTTTAGATATTTTGAAACTATCTATAATTTGGAACAGCCACTAAAAACGCAGTAATGTGACTCCTTAAATATTTATTATCTTTTTTTATTAGTATAAAAACAATAAATTATTAAATAATTGTTTTTTGTAGGGAATGCCATATCCGAATCAATTTTATAGAAAGGATACAAGGTTCCTAATTTACTTTTTTTTTCAAACTGCCGCATTGCGTCCCTATAAATATTAGAAAAACCCTTATAAAGCCTTAAAAAAGTTCACACAACTCTCAACTATAAATCAAACTTGACAAGAAAATCTGTAAAAATCGTTCAACGCTCGGGGTTACTGATTACCGATATGGTCACCGATTGAAGGCTTCGTGCGCCACGCAAGCTCTATAACATCGACTGTACATGCGTCAAATTTTTGCTGAACCCGTGTTAATAGTATGAACACAGTAAATAATCTTCAAACAGCGCGCCTCTGGCTCGATATCTGCTATAGATAGTGCCACAAGAGTTGAAGCAACAACATGTGTGTAATAACAGCAAGATTTTAACTGTACTCATTCATTTAATTCATTCATTATCCTTTTATGCAATCAGTTCTTTTTTAGCTGTGTGTGTAATCAATTCATTTGGAAATTCGAAAAATGATAGAATTGCCATTTGTTTGCAATTTCTACTGCCAAGTTTTTCTAATATTACTCATATTTCAGGATCGTTTAAATGGTCGTTATTCTGGACACAACTTAACTAACTTGACTTGTTAAGTTTTTTTTATAATTATCTTAATTATAGATTGTTATTAAACAAACTTAACTTAGCCTAGTCAGTCTAGAATAACGACCATTTAAACGATCCTGAAATACGTATCGTATCGTATTATACGAGAATACTCATCAAAAGTGCTCAAAAATATTTTTTATTCGTAGACAGTTTTTAATATTTAAATATAGGGTTACTATTTCTGTACAATAAAGAGTATTTGTATTGTATTTTATAGGCATATTACTACTGAGTCATAACATCAAATTTGTTTAGGGATAATGAGTATCCTAGGATTTTTTTGATGTGTGTATGTATTATGATTATTTACAATCCTGGGACATATTAAGGAACTCAGATATTGGGCAAGATTATATGATATAGTATGTCATTGGATATAGTTTATTAATTTTATCGTGTTTGTCGATAGCATACTGGTTTAGACTATTACATGCGTCAAGTTTTTGCCAACCCAAGTAAAAGGTTACATGTTGGCGGCGAAGGAAGGCCAACTGCAATGAACTTGTAGACGGATTTTGAACTCTGCATCAGCGTGTGTAAAGCTCAAATTGGAAACACCACAAAATGAAAGATACAACATTTGTGTTCTTTAAAATAAAATAGTGATCGATTAGGAGGTTGAAGGACTGAAAAAAAAAACATTTTTTTTGAATTATAATATTTTTGGTAACTGTAAAAGTGAAAGTGAGGCAAAAAATAATGAAGAAAATACGTTCGCTTACGTCTCTAGCAATAAGAAATGTTGAACGTTTGCTGATTCATACTTAAATACATTATTTAACATCCAAGACCCGAGAACAAACATATTATTATTCATACAAATATTTGCCCCGGCCGGGAATCGAACCTGGGACCTCAAGCTTCGTAGTTTAGTTCTCTAACCACTTGGCCATCCGGTACTTGTCAAAGATTTTATTTTTACAGCATGCTTGAAATAAATCTTAAATAGAAAAGCTGGACGTTGTCCTCAATCATGCTGTCTTTTTCTCTCTCTCCCTTTCTTTTGATTTAACACAGTAACACGTGTTATTTTACCTCGACAATGAACGAAAAGTGTAATTTCCTTCACATCGATTCTTATCGCCATCTGATCTTTATCCTACGAGATGCAGATGCATCCCTTACCTTTGGTGGAGGTGCGGGGATATCTTGGAACACTTAGTAGGATAAGGCCCGTCTACTTATACACCGTATATTTCAGATTTTTTTTTTCATTTATGACGGTGGAAGCATTCTACACTTCCGCTTAACGTAGGTATAGTTAGTTTTCAGTTTTGTAACTAAGGGACCCCATACATCCCTGTATTATTATTATTGTAATTTTCTCTTTAATTGTATACTGTAGTTTTTAAGTATTTTATTTGTAATTATTTTATTTTGAAAAAATGACTTTCTGCCAAGTTTCTTGCGGCGCATTCTTCTTGGCAATGATGGTCTTTCCGAAAGCGCTGGTAGTTTAAAAAAAATGACGTGTAAAAGTGCCTATTGCGGCCTATTTGCTGAATAAATGATTTGAATTTTTGAATTTGAATTTTTACTATACAAAAGTACTTCATCACTCCTTCGGTTCTCATCTGCGCTAACCATCAGGTGAGATAGAAATCAATCGAAAGTCAATTAAAAAATACCTAAAAATATCTTTAATTTACTGACCGATATTATCTGCCTAAAAATCCAGCTTTCTAGGTCAGCTAACATCGTTAATTTATCAACCAAACAATCCCTCTAAAGTAAAGCGGTTAAACAGCTTTAAATTTCTCAGTGACTATGATTAGTTCCCTACAAACTTACTACAAGTAAACAACGACTTACGCTTAACGGCTCGAGATAACTTTAATTCCCTGAGCCGCTATGAACCACTTTATTGTGCCCAACTTCGTGTGACGTATCCTTGACTTATCGCTCCCACCGGTTTAAATGAAACTGACCGGTCTTTTTAAAAAAAACATCGGTGTACTTTGGCAAGCGTTATCTCTTGGTTTTCGTACGTCTTTTGTTTGTGTTTCTTGTTGATTTGCTTGTTTTGTTTACTTTAAGAGTTTTCTTGGCGAATCTCCTAAACTTTCACTTGCTTTGGTACTTGATTTGGGAAGTTAAGAATGAGTTAGTTAATATGTGAATTCTAAGGGCTGCTTTGCCCTGCGTAACTAATGCTGCGTTAGTCAGAGGAATTTATTATCTCAATACGTTCCTCAGCTAAGCATAAAATATCTGAATCTTAGTATACAGAATAACCCAGTGTAGTTGCGTGTCTAATAGAAAGTAACAAATATTGCGCGGCCATTTATGAGCGTGATAAGAAAAAGCGCTCTTGTGCAAACATCACTCACGTTCATTAAGATTTTTGTTACACTGTATCCTAATTTACTAAATTATTCGGTCACAATCCAGAAACATTAAAGCGACGTCAAAACTTTTAACGATCTAGGACATCGGTTATGTTATACGCTCATTCTGGAATCGGTCCAATCCATGTTTTTGGTCAGAATGACGACAGAATTACCTAAGCCTTTCGGACTAACGGACTGTGATGGTCTAGACTGATGAAAATTAAAAGTTTTCAATAATATTCGTCAATCCGATGTGAATGACAGAAAACTAGGATGATGAAGTGAAATGACGCGAGAATGACCGTAAAGAATGTATAGTGGCTACTTCTACTTGTAGGAAACACATAAATCTCGAGTTAGCGTTAAGCTTAGTTTAGTAGTGTCAAAATGTATGGAGCTGTCAAGCTTAAGCCAGGCTTAACAACTAAATCTAGATTTATTTTTACCTGCAAGTGGGTCTAAGTGAAGTCTAGGTATGTCACGGTTAAAATAATGAGTATTTTCACAGAGTCAAAATATCGCATGACGTTAGTATCGTGTGGTCCGTTTGACGTTTGGTCGTGATTGGTTAAATAACTAAATGAGCCAATCGCAAACAAACTTCAAATGGACCTCACGATACTAACGCTATCAGGCGATATTATGCCTCTATGCAAACCCTCATTTCAGGGGAGTGTTCTGCTTGCATTTTTTCTCTTTAATTCTATTCATAACTGACAAATAACGCGGAGATCGTAAAACTTCTAGTCTGTTTTATATTCTGAAATTGGTAAACATTGTTTTGTAAATAATAAATAGTGTGGTGTATTTTCTAGTAAGATCAAATGTAAATATTGTAGGTATCTAACGAGAAAATAACTTTCTTTTTTTCTTTGTTACAGTAAAAAAAGCGCGCTATGTTGGTATACAAGGTAAGTTAAACTGCTTTAGCATTACTTAACAACCAATTTATCGACTCATTACTTACTGAATTGTTTTCTGTTTTATGTCTACAGTAATTCATTTCAAGTAAAAAAAAAACTCTGGAATGAAATGCTGTAATGACCTTGAGTTGTAAGTGTAACGTTGTTTACGCTCCTTAACTATGCATGGAAACATAATTACTATGCATAGAACTCTCCATGAGCTTGAAATTAAGGTTTATAACATGACATAATGTTGCGCTTCTTTAAATGCATTCGAGCGAGTAAACGATATTTTTCAATAAAAATGTTCATCAAAATACTTAAATTATATGTATGTGTGTAAACATTGTATAAAAAATAAGTAATAACACACACACAACACGTACACAATTGACAGACATTCAAGCACAGAATAAGTAAATAGTACTACCGAGATTCAAGTGTGGCGCCGGCCATTGAGATACATGTACAAAGGCTAACTTATCCCTTTAAGAGACCTCTACCAGTTAACCATTGAGTAGATGAGAGGAGCTTTCAATTATTGTTATTGTAAAAATAAGTTTCTTAGTAACATATGACACTAACTTCACTTAAAAGCTTATTAAAAATACTTCCCTAAAACTTTACGCAAACTCCCGAAAGCGTTACGAATTGAGTTCCATTGTCTTACATCAACGTGATTGTGTTAAATGTCTTCGAACATTAACGTGACATTATTTTGACAGCTACACAATTCAACACGTACGTGACACTCAAGCTGCAGAATGTCAAGTCGACGACGGTGACAGTTAAGGGGCCCACACCGTGCTGGGAACAAGATTTCTTATTGTGAGTATAGAACTAAGGGGTATCTTGCAACTTTGCCCGCAGAAACTTTACATTTTGCCAGAAGAAAACGTAGCCGTCTTGAGTTAATTATTTATCATGGTAACTTCACAATCTGTCTATACAAGCTTGTTCCCGCAGCTATGCTCCCCCATGCAGGCCATGGTAGAAATAAAAAAAATATACCTAACAAAAAATATAGTCGACTAATTAAACATGAAAATAATTTTCTATGAGTTTGAAGTCGAGCCATCAGGAGTGGACTTAGAGTCGTCTATCTTTATTTGTAATAGTATAAACTATGTATATTGGATTTCAGTCATTTCTGCCGGCTCGTGCTGGCTCGATCGACTTCAAACTGGTAGAAAATTATTTTCTTGATTTTTTGTGGTCGGTTCAAGTTTTGTCAATATTTTCACGCTTTTTAGTGTAATTAATCTAAGATACAATAGTTTAATGTCAAGCGAGCGAAGGAGCAATGTAGAAGAAGGTTGTATTTTTCTACAGAATATTGAGAAGATTTATGACAGAAGACAGGCCTGTCTCAAAGATTGTAATAGGGTCCCAGTAGATTGCAAAAAGCGAAATGCTAAGCCTAAGATAATGGAGTACTTCATTCATCTCGTGGAGGTGACGTGTGCCTTGTCCCTCGGAGCCTCTTACAAGGCTTTATGTAAATGTAAAGGCCTTCTGTTCTACTAGGAAATACGTAACGCAATTGGCTTATGTTGCTGGAAGCACTGCCAATCCAATATTGTAGAAATAAATGTTTGCTTACAGGGAATTCAATAAATAACGTGATTTAGACGTATGCCTTTAATAAGCTACTGATGTTTTGATACAGTTGCATGCATTATGATCGCGGGTAGAATTAAGAATTATCGAGCGTATACGTATCCAGTCCATGGTAAGAACTTCTTAGTTGGTTAGTTCTTGGTTGGTTGGGTCGTTGGAACCAACGCAGAAGTTCTTACCATGGTTAAAGAAAAAATAATCTTACTGGAGACTATAAATTGCCGGAGGGAAAATATGATAGGACACCTGATACGACACGACAATTTCTTTCTAAACCCACTGGAAGGCAAAATAGAAGGAAAATGAGGTAGAGGAAGACCTATTTTAACCAGGTGAAGGAAAGAGCGGGTGTTTTCTCGTATCAGGAAGTCAAAAAGCTGGCCAATGACCTTGCGGAGTGACGATTACTGCACCGAAATGAGCATAGCTCTTAAGTTTAAGAAGAGAAGAGACATATCCGTCATGTCATCGTACAAATAATGGCTAATTTGAATATAATAATAATAATAGCCTTTAGTCAATAACCTTTCTTACAATATAGTATAATAATTCATTGTCATTGCACCTTTTTTTGTCAAACTTCAAACCTAAAATTGCTAAAAGTGGATCCGAAGCGGTAACATTTCGTGTGCTCTGCCTACCCCTTTTGGGAATACATATATATCCATTTCGCTTACACAGATAATTTTTAATTGTAATCGAGAACTTATACACCTATTTTCATACTTCTAAGTCCAGAAATGAGAAAAATTCCATACAAACTTTACCCCCCCATTTTACCCCTTTAAGGGGGTATTTTATCCATTTCACCTAGACAGATCATTTTTAATTGTAATCACAAACTTATACACCTATTTTCATACTTCTAAGTCCAAAAATGACAAAATTGCATATAAGCTTCACCCCCATTTCACCCCCTTAGGGGATGAATTTCTAAAAATCCTTTCTTAGTGCTCACTTACATCATAAAAGGAACCTCTGTACCAAATTTCAAGTTTCTAGGCCCAGCGGTTTGGGCTGTGCGTTGATATAATATAACCCAGTGAGTCAGGTTTGCCTTTTATATATATAGATTAATGGTTTAATAAATTGGAAAAAGCCTAATGACCTAGATGTCAGTTCGAATCCAGGCTCGCACCTTTGTTTTTCTAGTCCTCGTAGGCCATGCATAGGAGCCACAGTTTAAAGCCTCTTTATCTGATATGGGACTTGTGTGTAACGTATATTTGAGAATTTATGCCGATTCTGCGACAATACGGAATAGAAAATAGTCTGTGTTATTTCAGGCATCCATAATACAATAAACCGAATTTAATTCAAATCTGTCCAGCCACTTTTGATGTGAAAAAGTTACTATTACACAAACTCGAAAACTATCGCATTTATAATTTTAGTAGGATAATACTTAGTTTTGATTCGAATAGTTATTAATTACTTTAACTATCTTTAATTTAGTGCACTTGCTGTTCAATTTGCGTTCCTCCACAATACGCAATATAACTTTGGCAATTTAGCTTCTCATCCCACCTGCACAAGTTTTATCATTTACAATATTTCATTTAGAAACCTCAAGAAAAGAATTTCGTCTTGAAAGTTACGAGTCTGTCACAAGCAGGCAGTTTTGTTTAACGTTGTTAGCGACTTTTAGGGTTCCATACAAAAAGAAGCTGTGAAAGTAAGCCGTGGTGGCTGAATGGTTTGACCTATGGCCGGGAGCCTGTTGTTTTACCAAATTTATTTTGGTCAAATTTCATTTCCCAAACAATAATAATAATAATAATAATCATCGCGTAATAATTATTTGTCAAGTGTCAATTTGGCAAACGATTATTTGGCAAATGAAATTCTACGAAAATTTTTTTGCGAAGTGATAATTTGTCAAACATTTTTTGGTAAAACATAGGTAACCCCCTATGGCCTCTCAAGCAGAGGATCGTGGGTTCAAACCCCGGCTCGCACCTCTGCGTTTTTCAAAATTCATGTGCGGAATTAGGTACATTAACCGAACGCCAATTTAGTTGTAATAAAGCTGATAAAGAGATAAAAAGTTCATAAATATTATTAGGTACATTTGAAATTTACTACGAGCTTTACGGTGAAAAAAAGAAAAATTATAACAAAAAATTGGACCGACTAAAAAAAAAAAGACAATAATTTTCTACCAGTCTGAAGTCGGTGTCTCAGCACGAGTCAGCAGGAGTGATCAAACCGAATATACATATAGTATGTAGCTGAGTTAGGCGACTATATTGGACCTATAGGTCCACTTCTGCTGGCTCATGCTGAGGCACCGACTTTAGACTGGAAGAAAATTATTTGTAGTCGGTTCAATTTTTTGTTACAATTTTTTTTCACCTTTTTAGCGTAAAAGATCTAAGATACAATAGTTTAATGTCAACTGCTCGTCACCTTTTACGAAAAATTGCTTTTTTCGATGCACAGAAGTTCATTATTGAGGAGTCCTGGTGCTTCATCATCCGTTCCATTTCACCATATGAATTACGATGAGCTTAAATCGCTTAGCAACTGCGTAAAAGTAACTGAAATTCAACCCGTGAAGTACTTGTTATTGAGTAGGTAGTCGCTCTATTGGTCAAATTTGGTCTTCGTCATCAGTTTCCACTTCACCAAATGATGATTTTCAAGAGCAAATGCACGAGTTGTTCCTAAATATATCGACATTATCATAAGTGTTCCTACAGTATTTGAAGAGTTTCCTCGATTTCCTTAGGATGCAATCATCAGATCCTGATTTGGTGCTTATGGGACGTAATTGAAAGCATTCCTAGACTAACGCAAAAAAAAAATCAAATCGGTTCATGAATGGCGGAGTTCTGAGTTAACAAACATAAAAAAAGTACAACCGAATAGATTTCCTCTTTTTTTTGAAGTCGGTTAAAAACCATATACAAGATGTCAATACATACCAATCAATAATACCATCCAATTATTGAAAGTGATTTCCACGATTTCGTCACAGTATACTCGTAAGCAAGGAATAAATAATGGAAAATTTCGTGCTCATTCTAAACTTTCCAAATTGTAAGACATTATTAAAGGCTGACCTGAATTATTAAATACCTCTCCATATTGCTCCGTCTCAGCCTTTATGTAGATATTATTAATTATTATTTCTTATGAAATTTTGCCGCCCCCTCAAAATTGTTGCCTGGGGCGGACCGCCCCCCGCACCTACTACGAGTACGCGTGAGTGGGCGAACTCCAGACTCCAGCAACGCGGTGTAGGACACAGAGAAACATCCATGTTATTTTCCCAAGAAAGTCGTCATGAAGGTTTACTAAAACTTAAAGGACGACTACGAACACTGTTAAGAACGTAGTGCTTGACTTAGAATAAGTCAGATGAAAAGTTAGCCAACGCGCCCTGGATCCACGTCGGAGTAGTTTTGGTTTTTAGGGAATGAGAGGTGAAAAATTAAAAGTTATAGTTCTTGACTATCTTTGACTTATATCGAAAATACAAACTGAGATATGGATGCACAGAAAAACCAAAAAAAGAGACCAGCTCTGGGAATCGAACCCAGGGCCCAGCAATCCGTGCTGCGTGCTATAACCCCTACAGCACCGCTGACTTTGACTTTCTTTTTTGCCAAGTTGCCGAGTAGTAGTATCATTATGATAATTCCGATGTAATTTTACTACCATTATTATAAAAATAACCTAGTAAAATAAGACGTTACGCCTTTTGCCATTCCCGGCGCGAAAGTGCCCCAAGCGCTCGCCATTACCACGTTAGATAACTATGGGCAGCCTAGTATCATCCACACTAATATTATAAATGCGAGTGTGTTTGTATGTTTGTGTTTTTGTCCGTCTTTCACGCCGTAACGGAGCGACGGATCGACGTGATTTTTGGCATAGAGATAGTTTATGGGCCTGAGAGTGACATAGGCTACTTTTTATCCCGGAAAAATGCACAGTTCCCGAGGGAACAGCGCGCGATAACCGAAATACCACGCGGGCGGAGCCGCGGGCAAAAGCTTGTGATAAATAAAGTTTAAAATATATTTCCATGTATAAGGACTTTCCTAGTATGAAATCATCTACATAATAATGACCCTACGTTATATGCCTAGTAACTATGTGATGTATTACTGTCCTTCCATAGACAGCTAAGGGAACAGATTGTTAAGGGAATGAACGGTACGTGACTGGGATTCTTAGTTTTTTGCCAGATGGGATCTCCTATGATAAATTTAATGATATCACGCACCTACCTACTTAGTTCCCTTCAAAAAGGTTTCGATTTTTTGCTATATTGCTGCAGATATTTGCGTTTATTTTTTCTTTCTTTTCAGTTTACATTCTATATCGCCAATAACTTATTTATAAAAAAGCGACTTAGTGGGAGGTGCACTATACCCTGCAAAATATATCCTGAAAAAAGTTATATCTATTAAAATCTTGTGTGTAGGACTTTATTGTAAACACAATTTAGGGATATTTAATTGTATTTTCATTAGTAATAAACATTATTTTTTATTAATATTGGCCTTCGTAGCGGTTTGTCACAAAGCCGAGGCGGTTTTTGAAATAAGTACAGTTGAAGGAACTTTTGTTTATTTCAATTTCACTTTGATTTTTTGTACAAATTCAGTTAGAGTAAACAGGAAAAAGGGATTTCAGAAAACGACCTGTACATTCGTGCTCAAATTATAAATATCAAAGTAACTTTGTTTCTCTGTATGTTTGTTGTTTATCTATAATATAGATAAATCTAGCCTTCTGAACCCTCGTGTACCTTATAAACATAAACACTAAGGTGAATTACAGCAAAAAACACAATTTCGTTGAGTACAATTATAATTATAAGACCAATGTATTTTTTACTGTATTCTTGCAAATAAAACTGATTTGAATTTGAATTTAAATTTGAAAGAATTTTAAATACCTATGTAGGTAGAAATAATATCCAAAAAAATAAAACTGGAGACCCACGTCCAGACCTTTAGTAGCACATCTGTTAAAAAAATCGGGACTCAGAAGATGACAGATAATGAAGTTTTGCGAAGCTAAATAAAAAGTAACGATATTTAGCTTTGGGTATTTTAAACACTTTATTGTACATAAAATCACATGAAAATATCAGTAAACAAGAAAAAGAAATGTACAAAGCCAATTTTTTTCCGTGAAATGATCTCTTCCAGTTAACCTTTGAACAATTGACAGGATATATCGGAAACACGAGTAGATAGACACTACGATTCACATGAGATAGAAGTATAATCCCGGGATTGAGATTCAACTTCCAGACTTAATGGTTTACGCAAACGAAGCCACGGGTAAGGGCTAGGAAAAAGCAAAGACCAGCACTAATTTGCTGAACATGTTCATTAAGTTATGCAAACCCGCCATAATTAGAGAATAATGCGAGCGCACCTCGATCCGTTGGGATTCAGATTTAGCTGAAATCGGCTGCCTTTTCAAAAGCCCTAATTACTTCGTTTGAAAGTCTACTACAATGGCTTTATTAAAATTCACTTCACGGTCTACAGGGTGTCTCTAACCATGGGCTTTAAATTAAAAGTTCGATTCTACTCCCAAAACTAAGCTACATTTGTAGATACACAGAAAAACCAGAAAAAGAGACCAGTGCTGAGAATCTAACCCAGGTCCTCAGCGATTCCGTGCCGCGTGCCATACTCCTACACTACCACTGGACAGGAGTACAGACACGAATTTCTCATATGCACCACATATCTCAGCTTGTTTGTTTCTTATTTAGTCACTTAAGTAGCAACACTAGCGACATCTGAGTTGTAGCCCTCATCGAGAAACTTTCAATACCCCATTGGTACAAGAGATGTCGCTATTAATTAATCAAATTAAGATTGGTTTTTGGATTCTTTTTTAGGTGACTAATATTTATCTTCTTTCTGATCTCGTTGTCAAAGTTGAACCTGCCTGACTTGACAATATGTCCAAGGTAAACATAGTTTACCATTTTATTACATTATGATATACTAGCTTTTGCCCGCGGCTCCGCCCGCGTGGTATTCGGTTATCGTTATCGCGCGCTGTTCCCTCGGGAACTGTGCATTTTTCCGGGATAAAAAGTAGCCTATGACACTCTCGGGCCCATAAACTATCTCTATGCCAAAAATCACGTCGATCCGTCGCTCCGTTACGGCGTGAAAGAGGGACAAACATACAAACATACAAACACACAAACACACAAACACACAAACATACAAACACACAAACACACTTTCGCATTTATAATATTAGTATGGATTCAACTACATCATTGTCCCATGCACAGTAAAACCATTTAAATTATCTGCCCAAAATCCCGTAAAAGTTAACTACGCTTGTTAGTTAATTACTTTTTGTAACACTAGACCTTCACTTCATTTTGGTTACAAAGTAAAGCTACACTCTAAAACATTTATCTGGTTACTAATTTAGTAATTGCTTTGAAAGTTTCGAGTTCAGTTGAGTTTAATTTGTTTCCGATTTTTGATCGGAATGGAATCGTATTTCTGCATATTTATCGGACGGCGGTCAATTGAACAGGAGGACGTAAGCGTTGTTTAATTTTATCCCTAACTTAAAAATGAAAACTAAACCCTTCTGGAATCACTCATGTGTTTATCTGTCACAACCTATTGGCTTCGAAACTACTTGATGGATTCAGTTGAAATTTGGTACACATATTTAAATCCGTGACTCAAAGCGAATATCGTTATAGGCTTCATACTTTCGATTGGTATTAAAATTGATTCGTGAAATTCAAGAGTAAGATCCAGGATAGGTCCTATGAATTAAACAAAAAGGATATTTTTTAAATTATAGTTTGGACTTAAATTTCTTACGCAATCTACTTGCAATATATTTATTAACTTTATTAACATATTAAGGGTCTGTTTCCACATCCATAGATTAGTGTTAACTGGCGGTTAAATGTGATGCCGTTTCCGTCTATTCGAACAAAACAAATAGAGACGGCATCACGGTTAACCGTCAGTTAACACTAATCAATGGATGATGAAACAGCTCCTTAATATCAAATACTTTTTATCCATTAACCAGCTCGGTAAAGGTCGTTTTTAAACAAACTTCTACTATGTATAACGATTTTGTGTAATTTTATACCTCATAAAATATCCATGTCAGCAACTCTACATATGAAAATCAATTTAAAGAGTAAACTCCAAAAGCGCAATAGCATTGCGGAAGGCCTATGTCCACTGACTGCTATACATTGATGAGCACGTTGAAACTCCAAAACTCAGTTTGCATTTTATTCTTGCAAGGTACGCACCGCTTAAAATTTGCATATCTATTTCTTAAACAACCGCAACGTTTGACGTTGCGACCGCACGATTTCAAAGTCGAAGGTGGGGGCCGGAGGCGTAAGAAAACATTTATCAGCTTAGTAGGCCAAATATTTGTTTATTTTGATAAGTTTCGAGCGAGTTTGCTCCGGACCGCTTCGGAGCGCCACACTTTGGGGGCGTGGCGGACGCAAACAAGTTATGAGAAGCGCTTATCTCTATTTCCATAACACCTGTTATTTAGACTTTACCCATAAATATTCGTACTCAGTTATGAGTATGCGACGTTCTTACTAGGTGTCGTGTGGAAAGGGCATTTACTTATACGCTTTTAGAAGAGCTTAGTAGGTAACTTTCCGCTCAGAATATTTAGCGTAAGTGTTTTGTTGTAACAAAATGACTGCAAAGCGTTTGCGTCAAAATAGCATATGGGAATGGTTTGATGCCAAACGCGCCGGTACGTATATGTACAGTCAAGGGTATAAATATTATTTAACGTTCCCAGCTTCAAATATATAATGTACGAAATAAATATTAGGCAGATATCTGTGCAGCAATTTGAACAGAAATATATGCACATTTATCGAGTCATTAAAATATTATGTATTATTGTGGCTGCTTGTTTGCCTACATGTTTTTGTCTGTCATTGTACAGATACATATAAGTGAACGAATGTGCATAATTATTTCTGATTAAATTGCCGCACGGATATATTTGGCTAATATCTAGTACATGTTATATATTTGAATCTCTGGTAACGTCAACGTTCTTATATTTATACCCTTGACTGTACTAAAAATTTTACTGTACACTGGAAACAAAATACAGGATATAACAAGATTTATTAACTTTATGGGAAACATTATATCCCTTTTATAAATTAGAGAAACGTGAATATCCCCGAGACAATTCTCATATTAAAATATTAATGTAGACTCTGTAATAGCTAATAATAAATGCTGATGTCTGAGTATCAGTGTTAGACTGACAACATGAGAATGTTATAGAATTGTTTTGTTACTTACTGAACACATTACCCAAGTAAATTTTGTTACAGTGATAGTCAATCGGTAAACAAAGTCAGTTCGGATTTATTATCATCGTGTTTTTTTAAATAAATACAAATAAATTAAAAATATTATTAACGATGTAACGTAAAAAATTATCATAGCTATCTTATTCTATATCAGATATATAATATATCTGTTCTATTTTTCAGTAAAATATTCCGTAAGTTCCACGAAAACCGAAAATATTGGAGCTCGTTCAGTCGACTCGAGATTGAGATTTGTCAATACATTTTTCCGGGGATTATGGAATCGTTCTGTATAAACAAGTTCTACTGCCCCTTCATTCGAATCGGGACCTTAAGATAATAAAACTTGGTCCAATTTTGTAATAAACACAAGTTAGAGGGCCTAAAGAAAAATCAAATCGCTTTAAAGCCGTTAAAGATTTGCCTATCGACCAACTCCAGCGATGGACCGCAAAGTTGGAGTTATTGCAAAGATTAAAACGATTTATATTTCTTGGCGAGAATTAAGCTGGGATAAGATTAAAAGCTAACTATATAATATCTATGTAGAGAAATAGAATGATAGAAACAAGGGGAATTTTACATTTTATAACGTTACATTGATAATAAAAGAAATAGTAAGTACTTATTTATTTATATAAAAGAAAAAAAAGAAAATTAAATCAAAGTAAATATATTCGGCAACGGGCATTTATAATTTATTCATTAAATTGAATAAATTGTCAAGAGGCAAAGGTCTTATATTTAAATAATTGAATTTAATTGGTTTCCTTTTTCCTTAGATCTGAAATTTTGTTAGTACGAGTAGTACCTAGCAGACTAAAAGTAAAATACTACTAGTACTTACGACTAGTAATACTTAAAAGTAATATTAATGAAGGTATCATGTCCCAAGGAAGTGATTAACGACGTTCCCATTAATCGTAAGTCTAATTGAGGGGGTGCCACTAAGTAAGCATACGTTTACTGATACACTTTCTGTTAGATTATCTGATAATCTCAACAAGATACCATAACATATAATAGAACAAGAACAAGAATCGGTCAGGTATTTAAAGAACTCTTTAATAATCACGGGATCAAAAATGGATTTCTTTTTAGAAATACCACTTGCTCGTTTGCCTTCCAGTCGAATAAAAAAAAAAAAAACAAAGTGTCCTGCTTAAGTACTTACTTAGAAGTAATATCTTAAGCTTAGGATGCATTGTATGTTGATTTATACCTATAACTAGTGTAACTAGTGCAAATTAATATTCAGTTCAGCGTAGTTTTGCTTTATTTCAACAAGCTAAACAAAAATCACAAAGCCGCCTTATATTATGTGAATATAAGCGTGAAGCCAGACGTATTTTTTTAGTCGTGAATAGCGTATTTTCGGTTGCATAATTTGTGCTGCATTTGGTGTTATACAAAAGTCCTGTTTGTGACACACTAAGACTCAAAAATTAAGCTAGTCCTGTAAAGGCGTTTGAAAGTATTAGAGTGAACCCAAATACTTTCGAACACAAAACTTCTATGAATGGCGGAACCCTCTGCAAAAGATCTGCAATTTCAGGCACATTTTTGTTTTTGCACAGCATAATGCTTTGAGGATTTATGACTTTAATTGTACAGTACAAAATATTACACCTCGGATTATACCGTAGCTCTTTATTAAATGTGATGAATTATACAAGATTTTACAATTTAAGGATGAACAGCTGTATATTATTCGTTTAGCGGTGCGTTTCGAGTTTTTGGGTTCGAATGTTTTTTTTTCTTTTTATTTAACGACATCGTGTGATAGTATATCATTTAATCACAGGAACGCGATAGAAAATCGTGTTTGTGAGTGCTGTGTATAGTATACCTATTCTTTACCGCAGGGCTATTTATCATATGACACGCCTGTAAGTTTTAGTCTGGAAAAAGCGCTATCAAAATTCACCGCAGTACAAAAAAGATTTTTTTTTTAAAAACCGACCCATATTTTAACTAACCGTCATACTAAAATAATGTTCAAAGAGACAGAAAATTAGTAAATACTATTCACCGAAGTTGAAGTTGCTGTTTCAGTCCGCGTGTCCTTGGCCTCGTAAATAATATTTTTTGGCCTGATTACGTTTGATCGAATGATCCTTTCGTATATTTTGTATTAGCCTGACCCACGACTCCATCTGCGTAGAATTCGTTTATTGCAATCACGCGGGCACTATGCAATTTTCTGGGATAAAAACCAACCTATGTCGTATCCTATTTGTATACTTACCGAATTTCATCTAAAATTACTTCAGTAATTTAGATGTGATGAGGTAACAAACAAACAAAACGACTTAAAAACTTTCGCATTTATAATAATACCAGCTTTTGCCCGCGGCTCCGCCCGCGTGGTATTCGGTTATCGCGCGCTGTTCCCTCAGGGACTGGGCATTTTTCCGGGATAAAAAGTAGCCTATGTCACTCTCGGGCCCATAAACTATCTCTGCCAAAATCACGTCGATCCGTCGCTCCGTTACGGCGTGAAAAACGGACAAACACACAAACACACTTTCGCATTTATAATATTAGTATGGATGTTACAAAGCCAGCCTTGCGCCTATAGACCTAGATAGTTTCGATGCGGACATTAATTTAAACTTGGTTATTAAATGGTTTTCTAACTAGAAGCTGTCCAACTGCTACAGATATGGAACGGAACTTGTATGAATTGCATTGTTATCGACGTGATTCAATGGTGATAGATCTATTCTTGTGGAAACGACAGACGTTAGAAACTAAAATGAATTATTCCATTTTTATACGGAAATACTTTGTTAATACGAACATGGGTTCTACATTAGACACAATAGACTCTTTTTTCTTCTCCAATTGATTAATTAGAAAAATTACATAACTGATACTGCAAATCCGCTATCTGCCGTATATAAATCGTCACTATTTTGAAATAATCTCGAATATCAAATCGATACGTCAACAAAATTGATCCTTGAAAAAAATGGTCATAAAGTTCACTCAGATTTTTTCATTTTTTTAGATACGAGCTTTTTTAAAAGTAGTGACGAAATACCGCGTATCTGGCATTATGTGTAGTTTTACTAGGAATGGCTTTAACTTAATAAGGTAAACGTCCGAGTGTTCAAAACGTTATTTAATTCCCAATAGAAAACACTCCTGTCATCTATATTGCTGATGGCATAAGATTAAAGATGCCAACTATTGCGACAGTTTACCTTATTTGGAGTAAAATTTGGAAATTGACGGATATTCGGAATGATTAAATGATAGTTACGCGGATTCGCACTATCCCTAACGATAAATACGTAGGTACATTTAGTTCTTTATTATACCTACTGAAAGCAAAATGTAGGGCAGAATACCGTTTCAAGTCAAGTCAAAATCTCTTTATTCAATTTAGGCTATAGCAAGCACTTATGAACGTCAAAAAAAAATCTACCACCGGTTCGGAAAAAACCTCTGTTGAGAAGTAGTACATGGAAATCGTACCGAAAAAGAAGTGTTGCCTTGCATCAAATGAGGTAGTTCTAATTTTTATATGAGTTGGTAGTGGTGAATTTGGTTATGTCAAATCCAAGTTTTCCACCTCGAAAGCCTTCCGGATCATTGTCAAATACTTGAAAATTCATTAAAATTTAGTAGTTTTTTCCGTTTTTGACAATTTTTACCACCAAAAACTTACGTTACGGCCAAAGTCACTAAGGATAATTTTAAGTAAACTAAATTTCCAATCAAATGAGACTAATTTTGTTTCGGTAGTTTAAATAGTTTCTTTGATACAGCTATTCAAAAGTGTGCAAAAATTCCAAAAATTTTAATAATACAGTTTTTTTTAGTTTTCGACCATTTTTACCCCTAAAGAGTGGGCTATGCGAAAAGTTACTGAACAGGTATTAAAGTCCATTAAATTCCCAACAAAATGAGATCAACTATGTCAACTTACACCTGATAGTTCCTGAGACACAGTTGTTCAAAGTAGTTCAGATAAGTAAACAATTATGTACTATAAGGGTTTACAAAATTAAGTACGCCCTGTTAGTGAAATAATTATAATTACTTATGTAAGTATATTGCTTATTTCACTATCAGAGTGTACTTCATTTTGCAAAACCTTCTATACTCCATTTAATTTAAGATTTGAATTAACGGTCAAAGTGTAACACGCGTTTCTCGGTATTTCGAACACAAATAGACTAAAAACACTTACATGTACATTTATTAGCGGTATTTTTTATATTTTATTATAGAAGTTAACACAGTTTTAAATACTTTCTTTGTTTTATTTAAAAACGTGTGCAAATTTCACCGTTAAGTTTCAAATGTTAAAAATAAATGGAGTATAGTAAATACTTGTTTACTTACCTCAACCTCTTTGAACAGCTGTGTCTCAGGAACTCTCAGGTCTAAGTTGACAAAATTGGTCACATTTTGTTAATAATTTAGTGGACTTTAATAACTGGGTACACTACATAAATACGAAAAACGAAATTCCGAAAGTCGGAATCACGAACTTCAAAATACCGATTTTTATAATTCCGAATGTTTTAAAACTCCTAATATGACTATTCCGATTGTTCATAAATCCGATTTTTATAAATTCGAAAATTTAAAATACCTAATGTTTAAAAGTACGATTTTCAAAATTCCGAAGTTTAATAAACCGAACAATAAGAAGTCCGACTCAATAGTAATCCGAAATCTCAAAAATAAGAATTCCGAATACCAAAATTCCGAATTTCAATACTCCGAACAATAAGAAGTCCGACTAAATAATAATCCGAATATCAAAAATACGAATTGCGATTACTAAAACACCGATTTTCGAAATTCCGAAAATTCAGAATTACGAATTACTGTTACTTATAACTTATAACTAATAAATCTATAATTTAAACCCCCCTCCCCCCCAACATTTAAGATCCCTACCGCGGCTACCTAACACCCGATTTTAAAATGCATCAATTACATGGTGTGCATAGGTATACATAAGTTCTTTTGCCAAAAATTTTACGATTCTGAGACAAACTCGACGGAGCTCCGCTTCGCGGAGCTCCTGTTCCGCGTAGTTAAGGCGCTTCGCGCCTTGACGCAATTCTAACCTAACCTAACCTAAACAGGTTAAACTGACCTAAAAAAGTAGATATTGTTATTAATTGTCATGAATGTAGTAATTCAGCATAATTTTAGGAACACCCAAATAGTCTGAAATATTTTTTTAGTATTCCGATTTTCAAAATTCCGAATTTCACAATTCCTAAGACATATAATTCCGATTAATCAAAAATACGAAATTTATTTCACCGAATGTCAAAATTCCGAATCAACAATGAAATTTCGGGAAATTGATAGTCGAAATACTGTTTTTCGGGCTTATAATACTTCGTACTTTTTATTCTTCGGAGTTATAAAAATCGGATATAAAAACAATCGGAATTTTGAAATTCGGCTAAATAAATTTCGTATTTTTGATTAATCGGAATTATAAGTCTTAGGAATTGTGAAATTCGGAGTTTTGAAAATCGGAATTAGCAAATTCGGAATTAAATATTTCGGAGTATTTGGGTGTTCCCTTAATAACTACAAAGTAACTTTTCACATAAGCCCACTGTTTAAGGGTAGAAATTGTTAAAAACTGAAAAAAACTGTAATATTTCTTTTATTTGCAAATTCCGCAAACTGTTCAATAGCCGTATCATAGCGGTATTTATTATATGTTTAGTATAGAAGTCAACACAATTTCATGTAGTTTTATTGTTTTATTTAAAAACGTGAGCAAATATCACCGTTCGTTTCAAATGTTAAAATAAATGGAGTAAAGTATAAAATTGCTTGCTTACCTCAACCACTTTGAACAGCTGTGTCTCAGGAACTCTCAGGTCTAAGTTGACAAAATTGGTCACATTTTGTTAATAATTTAGTGGACTTTAATAACTACAAAGTAACTTTTCGCATAAGCCCACTTTTTAGGGGTAAAAATTGTTAAAAACTGAAAAAACTGTAATATTTCCTTTATTTGGAAATTGCGCACACTGTACAATAGCCGTATCATAGCGGTATTTATTATATGTTTAGTAAAGAAGTTAACACAATTTTATGTAGTTTCATTGTTTCATTTAAAAACGTGTGCAAATTTCACCGTTCAGTTTCAAATGTTAAAATAAATGGAGTATAGTACATAATTGCTTGTTTACCTCAACCACTTTGAACAGCTGTGTCTCAGGAACTCTCAGGTCTAAGTTGACAAAATTAGTCACATTTTGTTAATATTTATCGGACTTTAATAACTACAAGTAACTTTTCGCATAAGCCCACTCTTTAGGGGTAAAAATGGTCGAAAACTAAAAAAAACTGTAATATTTCCTTTTTTTGGAAATTGCGCAAACTTTTCAATAGCCGTATCATAGAAACTATTTGACCTACCGAAACCAAATTAGCCTCATTTGATTGTAAATTAAGTCTACTTAAAATTGTCCTTAGTGACTTTGGCCGTAACGTAAGCCCTTCGTGGTAAAAATTGTCAAAAACGGAAAAAACTACTAAATTTTAATGAATTTTCAAGTATTTGACACTGATCCGGAAGGCTTTCGAGGTGGAAAACTTGGATTTGACATAACCAATTTCACCTCTACCAACTCATATAAAAATTAGAACTACCTCATTTGATGCAAGGTAAAAAGTACCAATTCCATGTACTAAAGAAGCCGGCAAGAAACTCAACGAGGTAGGTATTTTTTTTTGAGCACAGATTCACAATATTTATAAATTATATCTATATACATTACAAGTATTTAACACAACTTTTTGTGGCCACTGTACCATTTATGGCCATTTATTGTTTAAATATACGTTTGAAATAAATTATAGTAGGTAATAAATCATTATAAACTTTTAAAGAATCACTAAAAAAATTATATTACTACTATATTTTTTAATATATATCTGCAAATGTCAACTGGCTAACAACGGGCTTTAGGTGGCCAAAACCGGTACTTCTGCCCTATGTTTTATAGGTACTTGTTCAATCTAGGGCATAAGTACATATTAATACAGCCATAGCGTCAAATATTGTATGCATCTTATGGTTAGTGGCACAAAGGTGTATAAATATGTTTGACATATTGACGTTTGACATTATATTTTATTATGTTGTTATGGGTTGACCTACGGATCCATGAAATTAAACACACCTTAGTTAAAAAAAAGGACATCCTATATTACAGATCTTAGTAACTTTTACAGATCTTAAATCTTAACACTAACTTAAACCTAGGTACTTATCACTAAAGTTGTTGTTGAGCGCCAGGAGGGGTTTTGATCGTGTCAGGGATCCCTGCCTATCCAAGCACCACGGCTAGCGTTCTTCGTCCACTTAACGCCAAACGAAATTAATTATATTGTCCGGATCCCAAAGGGCATGTCTTAACGCTAAAACAAACGAGCGTTGGTTACTTAAAAATGTCTATTGGACTAAAAGCAATTGAGACCAAAGATTGTAAAAGCGTTATAACTCACCCCTTTGTCACAAACACCAAAACGAAAAACTTATTAAATTGAAATTAACTTAATTACTTCAATGTGTTAATTTTCGTTAGTTAATCGGGTACATCTCCAATGCAAGGTACACCGTGCGACATGCGTCCGCCCTCAGCCTGAGTCGAGAAACGCAATGCTCGTTTTTTAAACTAGTTTCAATATTATTCCGATAATTATTTTCGGCTACCCAATTTACCTTACTATGAATAAATAAATAGAAAAAGATTGGTCTCACCACGTGAGATTTGAACCATGAACCGTCTATTCTCTAGGCGCCCTTTGCTGCCCCTGCGCCATCGAGCTAGTTACGCTGTGCTCGAAATGCGACGATCGGTTTCCTACCAAGCGGGTGACGTCATAACCATTGCCTTGTCATTGTCACTAGGCGTTTCAAAACTGGTTATGACATATACCTCCTCCGTCAAGAAAAAAAAATTTTTTTTTTTTTTTTACACGAATGGTTTCAGGTCTTTTACATGCCAATTACCTAATAATTTGCCACAAGCGTTATTTAAGCGAAAGATATTATTCGAAACTTTATCAATAATTATTGCCTTTTCATATTTCGGAGCTAGTTTCGCCATGAACTTGTTAGGAGCACTAGAGAGGAATTTAGTTCTTTTCCAGACTGTATCTCCTACGCTGAAGTTGTTACTTAACCTACGTTTATTATTATAGTACTTACTACTTTGCGCATGAGCAGCTCGTAAGCGTTTCTGTACCTTAATATAATTATTCTTTCTTGATTCTACCTGCCTAATATACTCCGTGACATTTACTTGGTATTTATCGGTGGGTCTATGTGCTGTTTGTTCAGCCCCTGGTCGTGACAAGTTCGGCACTGTGGTTTCCCTACCAAAAAATAAGTACGACGGCGTATAACCCGTCGTTTCATGTACAGCTGTTCTGATGGCATTTCCTATCTCTGGCAAATGGTTATCCCACGTATTGTGTTTCCCTGGCTTCATGTACGTTGCAATCATTGTACCAATAACACGATTTACGCGCTCTGTCGGGTTTCCTTGAGGATGATAGTTGGGAGTGAACCACAGTTTGCAATTGTATTTCAAAGCTATATCCTTAAAAAGCTGTGAATTAAATTGTTTGCCATTATCACAAATAATTGCCTGAGGAGCACCGAACAGTAGAAATTGTTTTTCGACAATATCACATATTTTATCAGCTTTTCCTGTTCTTAGTGGAAACAGTAATACAAATTTGCTGAACCAACAAGTTATAACTAACAGCATCGTGTTACAATTTTTACTTTTCGGAAAAGGTCCCATTAAGTCTAAAGATACTATCTGCCATGGATACTGCACTTCTCTGTGTTGTCCCATAAATCCAGTACGTGCCTGTTGTGGTACCTTATACTTGGCACAACATTCACATTTCTGTACGTACTGCTTCACTTCCTGAAGTAAATTAGGCCAAAAATATCTCTGCTTAATTTTAAAGAAGGTTTTTCGAATGCCCAAATGGCCTCCTGTAATGTCATCATGGCATTCCTTTAAAACCTTGACTCTTAATGTTTCCGGCACATAAAGCTTCCAGTTGTCTTCAATATTAGGAAATTGGCGGAGTAAAGACTTTTTGTAAAGTAAATTATTTGCAACTTTCCACTCAGACTCCTTATTTTGTTCCAATACCTCCTTAACTTTGTTTTTATACCATTCATCCTTGTGTTTTTCCAAAACATCTATCGTATATATTTCTAGATTGGCCTCGTTTTCCACCCCTCGTGAAAGAGCATCTGGTACCGTGTGCAACTTTCCCGGCCTATGAACAATGTCATAACTGAATGGTTGCAGTTTCATTGCCCATCTGGCCAATCGTCCATGTGGGTCTTTCATTTTATGCAACCACTGTAATGCACTATGATCTGTCACTACTGTGAAGTGCACTCCGTCAATATATGGCCTAAACTTTTCTATAGCATGAACGATGCTCAGTAACTCTCTTTCGGACGTTGAGTATCTCCGTTCTCTATCATTTAACTTCCTACTTAAATATGCAATTGGCTGCTCTCCCTCCTCATTTTTCTGACACAGAACAGCACCTATTCCATTATTCGATGCATCACATTGAATAATGAATGGCCTAGAATAATCAGGACATGCGATCACCGGTGTTGATGTAAGTAGTGTCTTTAACTTCACAAATGCCAAATCAGCTTCGCTGTTCCAGATTAATCTTTTCTTTTTCTTTCCTTTGGTGAGGTCATGAAGAGGAGCTGCCACTAAGGAAAAGTTTTTTACAAATCTTCGGTACCAGCTGGCCAGACCGATAAATCTTTTCAATTCTGTGTAATTTCTTGGCCTAGGAAAGTTAATGATTGCCGCTACTTTCTCTGGATCTGTTCTTAGGCCGTTTTTGTCAATAATGTAACCCAAATATTTTAAACTGGCCCTGGCGAATTTGCACTTATCCACATTTATAGTTAGATTTGCTTCTTTCAAAATTGTCATGACTTTCTCTATTAAGGTGATGTGTTCCTCAAAAGTCGAAGAGCAGATCACTATGTCGTCCAAATATGCCCAGACTTTATCTTCATCTGAACGGAACAAAAGGTCCATCAGTCGTTGCTGAGTCTGAGAAGCATTTACTAATCCGAACGGCATTACTTTAAAATGGAAAAGTCCCCTCCCCGGTACAGCAAATGCTGTCTTCTCCTTACTACTATCTTCTGGGGGAATTTGCCAAAAAGCCGAATTCAGATCGACTGTAGTTAAGAATTTGGCATTACGAAGATTATCAATAACCGTAGAAACTCTGGGTAGAGGATAGGTATCCCTCTTGGTAACCCTGTTAAGTTGTCTGCTGTCCAAACACAGTCGATTGTCTCCATTCGGCTTCTTAACTAATAACACTGGGGAACACCAAGCACTATGTGAAGGTTCAACTACATCATTCAGTAACATTTTATCAAGCTCCTTAGTAATTTCAGATTTAATCACTGGAGAAAAGTTGTATTGCTTTTGGTGAACAGCTTTATGTTCTCCAGTATCTATATTATGCCTTAATATGTCTGTCCTACCTAACCCATTGCCGATATTGGTCCTAATTTTTTCGATTAGGTCTGTAAGTCGCCTAGTTTGGTCCTCGGTTAAATCGTCCCTTGACACTATGGCCGGTTCCCTAACTGACAACTGATTCACCTGACAATTATTACTAACTTGACGCTTAAAATGCAAAGATATACCAAAATCATCAAAAAAATCCTTTCCTAAGATCAACTGCTGATTCAACTTAGGCATAACAATGGCCGGAATAACCTTAAGTTGACCATCCATCACCACTGGCATATCAAACATTTCCTTTATGTCATGAGACGCCCCGTCTGCTGTTGCTACTTGAAATCGTTTGATTTTCATACCTCGTAAGCCTATTGAGGTTAAAAGTTTGGCAAACTCTGTATTAATTACTGTACGATTAGCTCCCGAATCAAGAAGGCCAACCACATGGTTGTCTAAAATACTAATCCTTATATAAGACCTATTGTCATTAAACTTATTAATTAATACTGGACAGATCTCTGCATCTGTGTGAGAAAAATATTTTGAGATTACACCTAGCCATTTCTGCCACTCATCACTGTTATTATTTAGGGAGAAGTCTAATTGGCAGGGTTGTCGCTCCTCCCTTGCAGGTTTCCCGCACACTCGCAGTCTCTAGATGTGACCCCAAAATGCCCACATTTAAAACAAAAGAGCCGTTGCTTAGGTGTGTTACACTCTCTGAATAAGTGTCCTCTTTCACGGCAATTCCAACATCTCTTTACTTTGTTTACAACGGCCTGGACCTCATCAATATTTTCAATGTCCTGATTACCAGCGTTACTGAACCCAACATTATACGCTAAATCGGGTTCTAAGGAATTCCTACACGCTCTTGGTTTATGAAAGTTGTCACAATTGACCTTGGTTCTTTCAATAAGCCTGAGTACATTTATCAAGTCTGGGACTGAGCAAAACTCGTCTCGGCACACCGCTCTTTGATAGTAAGGTTGCAGATTTTTTAAAATTATTGTTAATTTTTCCTTTTCTGTTAACTTAACCGGAAGCCTATTGAACATATTTTGCATGACTGCTATGTAAATTATAACAGACTCATCACTACCCTGAGTCCTTGCGTTAATCTCTGCTAATAGTTCTTCTTGATAGAATGGCTTCTGAAAGGTTCGTCTAAGCAAAATGACTAACTCATCCCAACTGTTGGCGTATTCCTTATTTGCTCTATACCAGATTAGAGCTTCGCCTTCAAAGAAATCTATGGCATAACGCCATAAATCATAATCCGTTGCATTTCTAGCATCTTTGAGTTCAGACACACGTTCTAAAAATGCATTTACACTCAAATTGCTACTTCCAGAAAACCTAATACCCCACTGATAAATTGGAACTAACTTCCGTCTTGGAGGGTCCTCTTCGATAGTTGAAGTCCTTAGTAACTTACCCCGACTTTCCCTTTCGCCTTCCCATTGTCCTGTCATAAAGCTGACAGCTCGATTTCCCTCAACGTTCTGTATTTTTGAACCTTTTGAAGTGTGTTGTCCCTCATTTGACGGTCCCGGTGTAGCCTCCTTAGACTCTAATCTACTAATAATCTTATCTCCTAAATCACCTAAAGTTTCATGTAGTAATTCCCTGTCATCCGCTGTTAAATGCTCATCCTCATCCAAATCATCCTGTTCTACAAGCTTATCTAATAGCAGTTGACATTGTTGTATTAAACCATTTTTCCTGATTTCCTGGTCTTCTGTGTCATGCTTAATTAAATCCAACCTATTTTGTACATGATGCAGTCTGGAAATTAATCTTTTAAATAATGCTTTATCTGGTTTACCTACTATCTCCGAAACATAATTTGACAACGTGTTTAGCTTTGCCGAACAAACCTCAAATTCAAAATCCAGGTTTTGTGCCCTGTGCTCTGGTATTTTAATCTCATAAGAGAAACCCCCTGACTGCTCACTTGACATTAACTCCTTCAACAATTTTTTCATAATCGGTGCTGTACCCTTAATCTTAATACCTCGACATTCCAGCTCGTACTCTACTTCATCTTTAAGCAAAAGATTGGGATCCATGGTTACTATCCAACTGTTTGTAAGTGGTTGCTAGACAAATATTAAAAAAAAATGAGGGTAAACGAGAAAAAAAAATTGTGGGTAGGTAATTTTAGATAATACACTTATTCAAGAGTGACGAAAATCACGCACCAAATATACACTCCAAATAATAACAACAATGCCAGCAATTAAAGTATGCGCCCACTAATAGTAAATAAAGCTACCACCTATAAATACTTAATAATTAGAACAACTTAATGTAAGAAAGAGTATCGTATCTTCAAATGTACTGAAGCAAAAAGGAACACCCCTGCCTTAAAATTTGGAACAGTTATTCTTTTTTTATAAGTGGTGACAATAACAGAAAAAAAAAAAAACAAATTCAGACACCCTGTAATCCGTAATACACTTTAAGATACAAATCTATTCTTAAGCAATTATATGAATAATAATTGTCCACTGATTGATCAACAACCAATATGAGCCCAAAAGTGGGATATTTCACTGTTCCTTATTTAACAAAACAACCTAAAAGTAAAACATTACGTAAACCCTTTTACCTCATAGCAACCCACCAATAATATTAATATCTAAAAAAAATTAAACTAAATCTTTAAACACTAATTATTTTAAACAATAACCGTTTGCCAACCCAATTAATTTTTGACGTTGGGCGTCATTTGTTATGGGTTGACCTACGGATCCATGAAATTAAACACACCTTAGTTAAAAAAAAGGACATCCTATATTACAGATCTTAGTAACTTTTACAGATCTTAAATCTTAACACTAACTTAAACCTAGGTACTTATCACTAAAGTTGTTGTTGAGCGCCAGGAGGGGTTTTGATCGTGTCAGGGATCCCTGCCTATCCAAGCACCACGGCTAGCGTTCTTCGTCCACTTAACGCCAAACGAAATTAATTATATTGTCCGGATCCCAAAGGGCATGTCTTAACGCTAAAACAAACGAGCGTTGGTTACTTAAAAATGTCTATTGGACTAAAAGCAATTGAGACCAAAGATTGTAAAAGCGTTATAACTCACCCCTTTGTCACAAACACCAAAACGAAAAACTTATTAAATTGAAATTAACTTAATTACTTCAATGTGTTAATTTTCGTTAGTTAATCGGGTACATCTCCAATGCAAGGTACACCGTGCGACATGCGTCCGCCCTCAGCCTGAGTCGAGAAACGCAATGCTCGTTTTTTAAACTAGTTTCAATATTATTCCGATAATTATTTTCGGCTACCCAATTTACCTTACTATGAATAAATAAATAGAAAAAGATTGGTCTCACCACGTGAGATTTGAACCATGAACCGTCTATTCTCTAGGCGCCCTTTGCTGCCCCTGCGCCATCGAGCTAGTTACGCTGTGCTCGAAATGCGACGATCGGTTTCCTACCAAGCGGGTGACGTCATAACCATTGCCTTGTCATTGTCACTAGGCGTTTCAAAACTGGTTATGACAATGTATGACTTAAGCTGTATAAATATTATACAAAAACTGAGACTTTTGTGTAACCAAAAGCAAACTAGCGTTGTACTATTTTGTGAGCCAGTATATCGTGATATCAATGTTTTTGGGCTCAAATCGTTTACGATCCCAGAGGACGAACGGGATCATGTTACCCGACCCAATTTGAGGTTTCTGCAATATATTCTTATGAGGAAGCTGAGTGATTTTGTTTTCCCCGAAAAGATCACATAATTTTGTGATGATATACTTACGGTTGAGACCTAGATCTAGAGATAGAGAAACGCGGCCTAGTTCTGGTCTATACTACTTAATTTTGTAGTGCAAAGTCTGGTAGCAAACAATTTTCCTACCATACGGGGACAATATAATGTACCTATCTGAGATTATTTATTTTTGCCCTTGACTGTACGTACGTATAGGAGTGCACTTATACCAGTTCTTATGAAATTTAGCGTTCTGAAATCTAGGGGCACGGTAGTGCCCCCGCCGAGTCGAGCGCGAAGCAGGCACTGCCGTACCATCCCTTAATTTGTCGTCACTATGGGGCATTTAGGTAAATGGTTGTTTCAGGCTGTACTTTTCATAACAATAACTAACTTAACCAAACAAAGTTGGAAAACCCCCGACATTGTCACTTCAAAGTTCAATATCTCAAAAAAAGCTGAACCGATTTTGATGAACATGTCTAAGAACCATCGCTAAAAACTCTGCTTTCAAAAAAAAAAAAACCGGCCAAGAGCGTGTCGGACACGCCCAAAATAGGGTTCCGGAGTCATTACGAAATAATTAAGTAATATTTTTCTAAGGATTTCGTACTTTGTACGGAATCTTCGAAGTATAGGTATATTTTATACCTTACGCTGCTATTTACTCATAAACTACTAATAATTCTCAAGCAAACTTAGCCGCTATAGTTTTCCTTGGAAGTTTAATATACTGACTACCATCCTGAATTTTTTCAAATTTTTCCACCCACCGGTTTAGATTTTAGAGGGGGGGGGACGCTTGATTTTAATGAAAATTTGCACTTTAAAGTTGAATATTTCGCAAACAAATGACTGAATCGAAAAATCGTTTTAGCAAACCCCTAATGGTTTTAAAATACCTATCCAACGATACCCCACACTATAGGGTTGGATGAGAAAAAAAAAATCACCGCCACTTTACGTCTATGGGAGGTACCCTAAAAAAAATTGTTTTTGAATTTTTAATTATACTTTTTTGTCGGCATAGTTTACTTACATATTCGTGCAAAATTACAGCTTTCTAACATTGATAGTCTCTGAGCAAAGCCGCGGACGGACAGACAGACAGACAGACAGACAGACAGACAGACAGACAGACAGACAGACGGACAGACAGACAGACAGACAGACATGGCGAAACTATAAGGGTTCCGTTTTTGCCATTTTGGCTCCGGAACCCTAAAAACAGACAGACACACATAGCGGTCAAACTTATACACCCCTCTTTTCGTCGGGGGTTAAAAAATACAACGTTAGAACTTGCTCCTTCGCTACACTATGTTTGCGCAACACTTATGACGTGAATGTTATTAACCGACTTCAAAAAAAGGAGGAGGTTATCAATTCGGTTGTATTTTTTTTTTTTTTTTTTTTTTTTTTTAATGTTTGTTACCTCAGAACTCCGTCATTTATGAACCGATTCGAAATTTTTTTTTTGAGTTCGTCTAGGAATGCTTTCAATTAGGTCCCATAAGCACCAAATCAGGATCTGATGATTGGATCTTAAGGAATTCGAGGGAACTCTTCAAATATTGTAGGGACACCTATGGTAATTTTGATATATTTAGTAGTAACTCGAGCATTTGCTCTTGAAAATCATCATTTGGCGAAGTGGAACTGATGATGAAGACCACAGTTGACCATCGGAGTTACTACTCAATAATAAGTATTTCATGGGTTGAATTTCAATTGCTTTAACACAGTTGCTAAGCAATTTATGCTCATCGGAACGGATATGGTGAAATGGAATGGGTGGTGAAGCACCAGGACTCCTCAATAATGAACGTCTCTGCATCGGAAAAAGCAATTTTTCGTAAAAGGTGACGAGCAGTTGACATTAAACTATTGTATCTTAGATGTTTTACACTAAAAAGCATGAAAAAAAAAATTTATAACAAAAAATAGAACCGACTACAAAAAACCATGAAAATAATTTTCTACCAGCCTGAAGTCGGTGCCTCAGCACGAGCCAGCAGGAGTGATTGAAACCATTTACTCGTATAGTTGTAGGTGAGGTAGACGATTATAAGTCCACTCCTGCTGGCTCGTGCTGAGGCACCGACTTCAGGCTGGTAGAAAATTATTTTCATGGTTTTTTGTAGTCGGTTCTATTTTTTGTTATAAATTTTTTTTTTAAGTATGACGGTTACGTTAAGAGATATTCTCATATGATTTCTCGTTGTACACAAATAGTGATACATGTTTTTTGTCCGCAGTGAAACCAACGACATAAATCTCGGCTTGCTTGTAGAGGTGTGGAACAAAGGGGTAATCTGGGACCGTGCTCTCGGATACCACTACTTGCCTCTCACCTCCGTCGCTTACAACGAGGTAGGTTGGAGAGGGATGGATGATTCGCAAAATATTAGGATGCTTGTGTTTATAGGTATATGGATGGGCTATTGAGGCGGAGCGGAGATATGCAGAATTGTCACTCACGTTAACAGACCTGAAAAAAAATCCTACTAATATTATAAATGCGAAAGTTTGTGTGTGTGTGTGTGTGTGAATGCACGGATTTGAATGAAATTTGGTATGTAGGTAGTTAGACGTCTGGAAAATATATAGGCTACTTTATATCCCGATATTCCTACGGCATAGGAACAAAATCTAAAAATTTCAACAGCTGGGCTTAGAGTCATGAGATTTTGTACAATTGTTCTTAGTGCAACGTCAATGAAGACCACGTTATAAATTTCGGGGATTCCCAGGGGAATTTTGTAAAATCCTGGATTTCGAATGTAACTACATCGACTATTTACCGCGGGTAAACTCTAATGACCAATGACTTAGAGCAATTAACACCAATTGACTTAGCCCCAAACTAAGCAACTTAAATTATTAATGCTAAACAACGAATAAACATATTTACGATAAATAAATTCATCTTGCCTTAGTACTTTAGTTTTTTACACTTTAGTTACACTTTAGTTTTTTTACGTAACCTTTTTGTTTTTCCTTTTTGTACAATAAAGGGTATAAATGATCAAACACTAAACATCCAAAACTCGAGAGTGATTGCAATAAAATTACGAATGTTACATCTATCTGTCCCGATGATCGAACGCGGCATCTCAAATTTTACAATCACCTACTCTAACCGCTAGAATATCCAGTCATCTATTTTTAATACAAATCGTAATTAAAACACTAAAAAATCACAATGTCCTTCGAATACGAACAAGAGCGGTGCAAAAATAAAATTGATAGAAGAATAAGTATAATATCGCCTGTTAGAGATCTGGGAGGTTTTAGGGTGTGTTATGATTTTCTAAGACCTTTTCTCATTGTTGTTTGGGACGATGAGGTTGAAAGGGGGCGATATTGGAAGCCCATTTGTGGGGTACCACTCAGCCTTGCGTAATTCAATATAAAAGATTTCGGACTATTTACTGGAAAATTAGGTTGAGATTACCGCTGAGTCACTGTGAGAGATTTAGAGTTGTTAAGAACCTTTTGACATGATGCCTATAGTCATCTTCTACTGCTCACCGTCGACAGCTGCTATTAATCCTGAGCCCCGTTCTTACAACATATAAGCCATTAGGTACCTAAATAAAAAATAAAAATTATGATCAACTTTAGAGACTCCTAACTCAAAAAAATCTTTTTAATTTAAGATTAGAAGCTAAGGTTAATTAAGCTAACTATGCAATCTTTATTGAAAGAAACACTTTTTTTTTTACCTGTGTACCTAATGTTTGTCATAATGATCATCTCATTTGCCTCAATTCTTTTTTCTTCAAAGCCATTTTCAAGCACTTTGAAATAGCCATCCTGTAAAACTTTATAGGTTAAGTTAGGTTTATTTTATATTTCATCACCATCATTATCATCATCATCATCGTCTTCATCATCCCAGCCAGGTCTCGCTGTTGGGCAGAGGTCTCCTCTCAAAATGAGATACTTTATTAGTATCAGGAATTATATACAGTTTTCAAGAAAAAAGATTTATGGCAAGAATATATATCCACACCCATATTCATGAAGATATAACATGTTTAGACCCATTCATTCTCATAACCGCTACCGCTAAGGTACCTATCCTATATTACCCAGTTTTAAAGTGCCTTTCATCCTTGATTTTTGTGGTTTTGAAGTCCTCCTCAAAACTACGAAACTAATTCCCTGTTTAGGTTTTCCCAAAGAATTTAGTACTAGGTACAGTCAAATGGCATTCAAATTGGGTATGGAATGGTTTTCGCTGGGTCAGTAACACAAAAATAATACCTCCAGTATAATAAAAGTCCGTTGATTTATTTTACGCTTCTTTCTTTTAAGCAATTTTCCACTTTTTTATAAGCAGAACGCTTACTTAACGAAATCGAAGTATTTTGAAACATGCATGCATTTTTATTTAGTTTAATTTTGTTTTTTCTTTTAGTTTTTCGCAACCGAGAGTTTTTTAAGAAAAAAAATCTGTAAATATTTTACCCGACAGATTTATCCAATCCGTAAACTAAGTAATAGACATTTTAACA
Organism: Choristoneura rosaceana; assembly: GCA_037349165.1. Classification (NCBI taxonomy): domain Eukaryota; kingdom Metazoa; phylum Arthropoda; class Insecta; order Lepidoptera; family Tortricidae; genus Choristoneura; species Choristoneura rosaceana. The sequence continues at coordinate 3,897,374 of JAZBNJ010000002.1, forward strand.
ACAATGTAGGAAAACAAACCCTTAACTTTTGTTCATATTCCATTTCACACAATTTATCATGTTTATTTGATTCTTGTCGAAAGTATAACAAACTATTGTTTTATAATTCATGAAAGTTTGTAACAATACCCACTTGTAAAACTTGAACATATTCTATTTGGATAAATATAGCTTAAAACTAGTACTGAAATTGGTCCTTAATTTCACACAATGTCTTTCAAAGTTTGGGCAGGCACTTAGTAATTCAACTAGTTATTGTGTTTCATCACAATGCCTTGAACCTTCGGGTGAACCTTATTGGCCTCGAGCTACCTAAGTACGTCTGTAACATGGTTAGTAAGATTTTGTGGATGTCTTTTGTAAAGAAAGTCCTTGTAATTATTATTTCATTAGTGAAGTAGTCGAGGATTTTAGAAGTAAAAAACCGGCCAAGAGCGTGTTGGACACGCCCAGAATAGGGTTCCGTAGCCATTACGAAAAAATTAAGTAATATTTTTCTAAGTATTTCGTATTTTATACGGAATCTTCCAAGTTTAGGTATATTTTATACCTTACGCTGCTATTTACTCATAAACTACTAATAATTCTCAAGCAAACTTAGCCGTTATAGTTTTCCTTGGAAGTTTGATATACTGAGCACCATCCTGAATTTTTTCAAATTTTTCCATCCACCGGTTTAGATTTTAGAGGGGGGGACGCTCGATTTTAATGAAAATTTGCACTTTAAAGTTGAATATATCGGAAACAAATGACTGAATCGAAAAATCGTTTTAGCAAACCCCTAATGGTTTTAAAATACCTATCCAACGATACCCCACACTATAGGGTTGGATGAGAAAAAAAAAATCACCACCACTTTACGTCTATGGGAGGTACCCTAAAAAAAAATGTTTTTGAATTTTTAATTGTACTGTTTTGTCGGCATGGTTTACTTATATATCCGTGCAAAATTACAGCTTTCTAACATTGATAGTCTCTGAGCAAAGCCGCGGACGGACAGACAGACAGACAGACGGACAGACAGACAGACGGACAGACAGACATGGCGAAACTATAAGGGTTCCGTTTTTGCCATTTTGGCTCCGGAACCCTAAAAACCAGCCAAGATCGTGTCGAACACGCCCAAAATAGGGTTCCGTAGCCATTACGAAAAAAATAAGTAATATTTTTCTATGGATTTCGTACGGAATATTCCAAGTATATAAACTACTAATCATTCGCAAGAAAACTTAACCGTTATAGTTTTCCTTGCAAGTTTGATAAACTTACTACCATCCTGTTTTTTTTTCAAAATTTTCCATTTACCGGCTTAGATTTTAGAGGGAGGGGGGGGGGGATGCTCGATTTTAATGAAAATTTTCACTTAAAAGTTGATTTTTTTGGAAACAAATCACTGAATCGAAAAATAGTTTTAGCAACCCGCTAATGGTTTTAAAAGACCTATCCAACCATACCCTACACTACAAGGTTGGTCGAGAAAAAAAAACACCCCCACTTTATGTCTATGGGAGGTACTCTAAAAAAGGGGTCTAGCTTTTATAGTCCCTTTGAAAGCCACCGCAGACGGACAAACAAACAGACAGCCATGGCGAAACTATAAGGGTTCCGTTTTTGCCATTTTAGTTACGGAACCCTAGCCAAAGCAAATATACTAACCCCGGATAAAAGAAGTCTGTCGTTTAAAATTTGTTACTATCTGGTTTATTTATCACGATCATCATCATCAGGCAGAAGACGTCCACTGCTAGCTGAACAAAGGCCTCCCCCTTAGAACGCTACAATGAACGACAACTCGCCACTTGCATCCACCGGTTATCTGCAATTCTTACGAGGTCGTCAGTCCACCTACTCTCGAGAACTTTTCTCTGGTTATCCTACTGATATTGATATACATGGTCGTGTGCATGTGTGCGTGTTAGTGTTTGTTACTCTAAGACGCCAAAACTTTCAATAAAACTTATTATGGATCTTATATATTATAGATCTTGGGAATAGCAAATTAAGCTACTTTTTATCAAACTATTCCCACAACATCGGGATAAATACCCAACACCTCAACTATTAAGGTTAGAGACATCAGGCACTAGTGTTCTATATGCAACGTTAATGGGAACTAAGATAACTTTTAGTTATTTTTGCTCAATCTTGACTGGAAATCTGAATAATATGAGTAAATAATTCGGTCTCGTGGGACAAATGATTTGGCATTTGAAATAATATAATAACATTGACATTATTTTATACATGAAAACAATAAATGTAGACAACCCACTCGTACACAGTGAATATGTAGGACGAATATTTGAAGATGAATGAAGCTTTATACCTTTTACCTTCGTTGTTATTTTGCCCTTTTCATTACATTATAAATGATTTATAGGCCAGAAATACCATTAAATTCCTTTTTTTTAATGCAAAGAAATTAAATAATTAACAGAGTATGGATACTATTGTTTTACGACATTGTAGCGGAGCGGTAAAAAATTACCTATCACATTATTTTTATAGACGTAGAGAAGTAAACCGGTAAGAATGTACGAGTATGTTGGCGACTGGCTGCGGTGCAACTTTTTTATAGTTTGTCACTGTCTTGCTTTTTTAATGTCTTTTTCTTTGATTTGTCAGTTGTGACTTGTTTACCCGATCTGACGGTTTAATACATAAAATTGTTCCTTAATCTTATTAAAATACCTATCTTTTAACACGTGTTTCCATCAATCTTCCCATGTAGTCCACCACTAGCAATAGCTTGTACATTAATAAATGTATATGTATGTAAACTCTTTATTGTACAAAAGAAAAGAAACAAAACGCAATCGAAAAACTGAGATACTTGTACAAAGACGGACTTATCCCTTTAAGGGTTTCTACCAGTCAACCTTTGAGCAGATGAGAGAAGTAACCAGTCATTGTCAGACAAAGAGTGAATTTAAGAGTCAAAAATAGTGGAAGTACCACGTGATGACAAGTGTTCATCACCACAGATATATAAAAACCCTTAAAGGGTACATTTTGTATGTAGGTATGTGTGGTCTCTAAGGTTTTACTTTTCACGTCAAAATTAACTTTTGCTTAAGGTAGTTCCACGGGCGTTTCAACTACTGTCAGTCCCTTTATTGAGATTTTAATAATTGGAAGGCAGATTGTTTTTTAATTATGTCGTAAATAGCTTCTGTACTCAGGCCAGGATCTATTATAATACAAAAATCAATGCATATGAATTATGTACTTCTTAACATACACCTAGGAACTGACAGCGGTTGAGACGCTCACGCGGCTACGCTGAGCGATTGAGCGGTTGGGATTCACCCTTAATTTGACCGTAGTACCTTGCAGAGGAGTAAATCAAGATAATCTATCTAAAAAATACGTTGTTTTGTTCTCTGCAGGACAGCGTAGGCGGCCGCTGGGTGGAACTGGAAGCGCAGTTGATGATGCGCGGCGGAGCCGTGGTCGGCACCAACGGGCCCACGGGCCATGCCTTGCTTCTGGACTGCCGGTTCGAACCTCCTTTCGGTAAGTTAACTCGAAACAGCTGACAGCCTTACCCGGTTCTGGTCAAATACATAAGTGCAAAACTTGCCGTCCCGCTGACGCTAATATTATTTAATACGAGAGTGAGAGGGACAGGACGGTACGATACAAACTTTAGTTTTTGAATTTCGTAGTAGCCCCCTGAAATTAATGTTCATGCTGCGGGACCGGTGCAGGTTTAAAATCAGCGGTGCAAGTGTTTTAGCTCGCAGCTTATGCTGAGTCTGAGCCCATTGCCTTCTATTTATGTGCAAGAATTTTACTTGTATTATAGTCGTGTTTTGTTTTTTGTGAAATTAAATGTGATATTATTATTTATTAAGAACCAAACGTTGACATCAATATTTGCGCTACTGCTAGTAGATGAAGGGCCAATCGGTCGAAACGATTTATCGTTTTAATTCTGACTCTATTTCTAAGGCCGGTATCGGTAAGAGGAGTGTTCGATATTTTTATATGCTTCGCTGTACCAGATATTATTGTAGATGATTGTGTACAGTAATACATCTTTTACTAATCTCCAATCCATTGTGAGCTCAAGTTAGTAATACTCGTATTATCGATTATGTTTTAAATAACTCTTTCGCAGTCGCAGAGACGGTATAATGCTCTTTTATTATACTTAATAACTATAGTGTATGTCTAAAAAGATTTGTACAATTTTCATTTAAGACTTTGATTTGTGAAAAAATAGCTGGTACATGTTAGGTAGCGTAAAAGGAAATTGTCACACACATTTTTTTTTACAAATCGGGGTCGAAAATTAAATGTAGAGATATTAAAAAAAAAACTCATAAAGCGAAAACACCTTTTTACATTGAAAGGTAGGCACAGACCAAAATAAAAACGCGGATCAAGGATTACAACCCTATAAACCAGTTAAGAACGTCAAGTGTCAACACAGTAAATTTTTCCCGACGCTGCTCTATCGTTGTATTGGAAGCGTAAACCACTATATAAAAATTTATTACGGTCAACAAAAGGAAGAGATGTTTCTCGAAATTTGGCAGAGACCTTAAGTGTGCCACACTGGCGCCGTCTAGAGTACGGCCTTGCCAACTCCATGCCCTACTAAGACACAAACGATCGTATTTTTGGGTTACCATGTAAATGTCCAATAAGTAAAATTATTTAGAAAGTTTTGCTTCGTCGGAATCTCGCGGTGCCGTTTTATGGTAATAGTTAAACCTCTTTTGTTTACGTCGAACGTGAACTGCGATGTTTGCAGTTGAATGAACTGGAGACCGCAAACTTATCTGTGAAGATTAACAGAATTGAATGAGTTATTTTGCAACTTACATTACAATTTATTTATTTATTATTCAATTAGTTTACACGGTATTACAGCGAACCAATACACCGAGAAACCAGGTTACTTAATAAAACTACTATACTACTTATCAACTAATAACAATTATATAAATTATATAAATTACAATACAACAGCCGAAAAAAAATAAAAACCCTTACAAATAATAATTATAACCAAACCTATACGCGTACGGTGGTCTGCCTATTGTCCATCGCCTCACAAAACCTCAGACATTCTCGGCAGACAGCTACCCATTTCCACTCAATTCAGCAGTCTACGAGATCGCGCTTGAGATGACTACATCTTGTCAAATACTGTTAGTGTCACAACAAAGACACAAAACACCATGATCTTATTATCAGGCTCGTCTTGGATCACAACAAGTATACTCCGGACGTCCACAGGCGCCGTCTGGGCGGGGATGGCTGGCTAGACACCCAAGGCCGTGATGTTTGTAATGAATGAGTGTGTAGACGCAACAGCGGGAAAATTTGGAATATTGAACGGTTAATTACTCCTTGATGACTTGAAGATTAGTATAGGTAGTGGTAATAGGGTTAGGGTCAAGCACACAAGAATATTTGTCGATGAACTAAAGCCATCGACATAGCTGGAAAAATATGCAAGTTGAAGTGGCAATGGGCGGGCCACATCGCTCGAAGAATAGATAACTGTTGGGGAGAAAAGTCCTCGAGTGGCGACCACGAACCGGAAGACGAAACGTTGGCAGGCCTCCCACCAGATGGATTGACGACATCGTAAGAGTTGCGGGAAACCGGTGGATGCAAGTGGCGAGTTGTCGTTCATTGTGGTGTTCTAAGGGGGAGGCCTTTGTTCAGCAGTGGAGGTGGACGTCTTCCGGTTGACAATGATGATAACACAAGAACATGTCAAAAAATGACAGCGGGCTTCTGACATTCACTCATTCATTTCATTCATTCTCCTTTTATGCAACCAGTACTTCAGGTAGCTGTGTGTGTCATCAAGCACTTCAACTGTCGTGACACTACCTACATCATAAATTCGAAGACAATTATCTCTGTATTGCTACACGTCGGAGAGTATTGAAATGATTAATTTCTACAACGAACTTTAACCTTAATTCTCTGTAGCTGCTACAGTAAAGGCCTCCCCACACCATCGATGCGAAATCGGCTTTAGCTGATTAAAAAACGCTTTGTATGTATGCAACAAGTGTAAAAAAGACGTCGATTGGCTCAGCCGACACAGGAAAACGTTTTTTTCGTTCTTATTGAGTAAACATGAAGCGTTTTTTGATCAGCTAAAGCAGATTCCGCGTAGATAGGTGTAGGAAGACCTTAAGTGATAGATTGTTGTTCACTGAAATCTAGGCTTTTGCAAAGTTAAGTCTGATCTAATAATGCGTTTTAGCTACATAAAAAATAAACAGCCAAATATTTACGTCAGGAGTCATGTTTTGCTGTCGTAGCGTTTAATTAAATGCAAATGTAGAAATCCATATAAATATAATGCTAAATTTACTAAAACGTTTGGCCTCATTGTAGGGCTCATTGAAGTCGTGGTGGTATGATAACGTGCTGGGACAAAAACAAGATAAAGGGGTTGTTTCACCACCCATTGATTAATTTTATTTGACAGATAAATGTGATGCCGTCTCCGTCTATTCGAATAAAACAGACAGAGACGGCATCACATATCCGTCAAATAAATTTAATTAATTATGGATGTTGACACAGGGGGTAAGTGCTCGTGCTAAAAAAAATCCCGCGGCTAAGCCAACGTAATTTCCTATAATGTCAGTCTATATGTAACCAAAGCCGTTGCAATAAAGTTGTAATATCAAGTTAACAAAATACCAAACACATGGCAAATTTCAGTTTACGACCCTAGCAATCCCTGAGCTAAGCGGCGGATTGACGATGAAACTGTAAAAATCCTTGTAGGACTACAGAAACCCTTAAACATTTTGCTCTACAACAAACTCTCGAAAATGCCATGATAATTATACCAAACTATTCACTACAGACTACTCATTCTATAAAATGTTCTTCTCACCCGTGTAACCTATTTTTACCACACACGACCTGTAAACATTATTGAAGCAAACAAAAAGGTGGCTTGAGGTATACCCTTTTCATTCTTGACATCTAAGACTACGTACACGTATTTAAGTTGCAGTATCATGTACCATTGTGACGGGTGGAAATCGTTTAAGCTACAGGAAAAGATTAGGTCAAAGTTTCTTTTTGGGTTTTGTGAGGGATGAGGTAAAAAGAAAAAGAATCTTAACGGTGGGACGTTTTTATATGTCGAAAGTAATATGCTTTTACTATGGTAATAGCGTTGAATCGACTTACCTTAGCAACAGAGTAACGTTTGGAAATAACAAATAAACACTAAAGTTTTCCAATGAAGAATAAAAAGTTTTCCAAGTTCCATGTACACATATTCGTAATTCTTTACAGTAAGTACGTCTGTGTGCAAGGCTACTTTTCGTAAAAAAATACTTACTTAAAAACAGTAAACGGTTTTGTTTTGAGTATGTCTGTCTGTCTGTCCGTACGCGGCATTGCTCGGGTACTATCAATGCTAGAAAGCTGTAATTTTGCACAAAAACATATGTAAACTATGCCGACAAAACGGTACAAGAAAAAAATTCAAAAAACATTTTTTAGGGTATCGTTGGATAGATCTTTTAAAATTATTAGGGGGTTGCTAAAACAATTTTTAGATTCAGTGATTTGTTTGCAAAATATTCAACTTAAAAGCGCAAATTGTCATTAAAATTGAGCGTCCCGTTCTCTAAAATCTGTTTAGATTCCATTAGATCGGTGAGTGGAAAAATTTGAAAAAGTTCAGGATGGTAGTAAGTATATCAAACTTACAAGGAAAACTACAATGATTAAGTTTTCTTGAGAATTATTAGTAGTTCAAGACTAAATAGCAGCCTAAGGTATAAAATATACCTAAACATGCAATATTTCGTACAAAATACGAAATTTTTAGAAAAATATTACTTAACTCTCTCGTAATCGCTACGATTTGTTGTATACATTAAAGAAGTTTGTATTTTATTGTATTCCATCGTACTATAACAGTGTGCAAAAACACCTTTTAAAACCTGAACTGCATTAAAGACACGTGTATCGTTGAGTTCACGCTCGTGCAGCGAGCTCGCTCAGGCATTAAATTTGATTACTCTTTGATGTTATTCCGTGATACTTTTAGATTAAGTATGAATTAATTATATTTTCTTAATATATATGTATGCGTTTACGTATATAAGCACGGGAAAGTGTTGTACCTATGGACGCGTTTACTTGTGGACACCATTGTTAAGTTAAATAAACCGGCCAAGAGCATGTTGGACACGCCCAAAACAAGGTTCCGTAGCCATTACGAAAAAATTAAGTAATATTTTTCTAAGGATTTCGTATTTTATACGGAATCTTCAAAGTTTAGGTGTATAATACTAGCTTTTGCCCGCGGCTCCGCTTGCGTAGAATGCGGTTATCGCGCGCTGTTCCCTCGGGAACTGTGCATTTTTTTAGGATAAAAAGTAGTTTATGTCACTCTCTGGCCCATAAACTATCTCTTTGCCAAAAATCCCGTCGATCTCGCTCCGTGCCGACGTGCACGGATGCGACGGACAAACATACATACAAACTCACAAACACATACACTGTCGTATTTACAATATGAGTATATGGATTGAGTGCTTAAATGCCAAGTTTCATGGTTTTATCTTCGACAGCGTCGTACTTCCACCATATAAACTTTCACCCCCTATTGACCAGACATGGCGAAACTATAAGGGTTCCGTTTTTGCCATTTTGGCTCCGGAACCCTAAAAAAAAAATGCGGCCAAGAGCCATTGTCTCCCGAACAATTAGGTATATTAAAAAAAAAATCATTAGGACATTTTGTTTTTAGGTCAAACTACATGATATGAAATAAGTGTCAGTCATCTAATTTATTTCGGTAAGGGTCGTATATATCCGCAAACGATTCCATTATGGCCTAAAGGAGATATAAAAAATACATGTTATTTAATTTTGCGTCTTAGTTTCAAGGATACAGGGTGGAGGTTACTTTGCTGAAAATTGTGACATAAATCTTAGAATGACCCGACTCTCAACGCTAGCTTAACGGCTCACGTAGTTAAGGGGATACGGAAGCGTTAAATCCATACTAATATTATAAATGTACTAGTAACCATCTTTCTATCCTTTTTCTACTCTAGACGTTAAAATGGTTCAAATAATTGTTATTTTATCTGACGATAAAGTTTGTACATTGAGTTCCTATACCTAATAGAAAACATTGTAACAAAAAAATCAAGTGATTCAAAAACATGAAAATACGTATTTTTCTACAATTTGAACTCAGTCAATTTAACCAATGGATGGTAAAACAGGGGGTTAATCTATTACAATTTTTAAATTAATCCGTTACGAATAATCAAACACACGAGCATACATTTCATCTTTATAATGTTACTTTAGAAAATTTCTGTAGGAAGCGTGCTCCTCTCAGAAATTACAAAACAACGAATAGTAGATTGATAACCAAGGGTGGAAAGTGACCCATTTCACCCGAGATATTTCTGGCGCTCAAACGAAGTGAGAGCGCCAATAGTTCGAGGGGAAATGGGTTATTTCACCCGAGTTAGACACTTTACTTTTCATTTCGACTGTAGGAAACTAAAATACTACAAAAAAACGAGAATAATAATAAATTGAATTTACTTACCTTTTCGACTGGCCACTTGCCATGGCCGACTATAAATAAAAAAAAATCGAGTTGGTCACGACGGGCATCTAGATGGCCATGCCGAAACGGGAAAAAAATGTCATTGACGTAACTCAATTATCTTCGATGTCATAACTAGCCGAAAAATTAAAAAAAAAAAATACTTTCCACCCACCACAACGCAATTTTCCACCCGGCTATCTAACCATGAAAATTAAACTTTCCGAACAGGAGAGATGACAATAAACTTTGCAATTTAACAAACGTCGCGCGAAAGACACAGAATGACGACTAAAATATAAATATACCTACATGAGCCTTTAGGTAACGCAATTGACTGCCTGTAGGCTGAAGATAAGACGTGTTCAGTTCGAATCCCGCCCTGAATACTGAGTGGCCAATATTAAAGCGTTAAACATTACGTCTTTAACTGCGAGGCTATAAAGCGTTAGAATGCAAATCCTGGTGAATGTTTGCTATTTATTTACTAAATACTCGTATTTATTACCATGATGATGCCAGGGTCTATATCGTTTCACATAAATGATTGGGCCCTAATGTAATCTTCGTTGTATTGGCGATTGTCCAAAAATAATAATTTATTTGATTATAAGCATGTTACAGTTTTTTTTAATATTAAAACCATAAATTTTTCAGGAAATTTATAAAACAAACCTAACTTGTAGGGCTACTACGAAACTCGAAAGTACCGTCCCTCTCGCTCTCGTATTAAATAGTACAAGTGTCAGAGGGACCGCACGACACGAACTTCGAGTTTTGAGTTTCGTAGTAGCCCTGCTAACCTATTTTAAGTATCCAACGCATGGTGATCTGAAATATTTTCAGTTCCAAAACACCGATGCATGCATGACAATGCATGCTAAACCTACAAACTAAAACCTAACCTAAAACCTAAAACCCACCATTCCGCGTAATACCCGGCTCAAACGTGCCCATAATGCCAGCCGCATTTCCCCGCTGAATGGCCAGCGCTACCTGCTGAAATAGTTTTAATAATTATAATAGAGGAAATAAAAACAGAGAAAGTAGTAAACTGATCTTTTAAAATCACTTACATAAAATAAGTCAGTACATTATCACTTAATCACCGCTTGTACTTAAGTAAGGCTGTATTTCATCCCGAGCCTATGTATGTTTATAACCTGCAGGACTTGATTTTAGGTAATAATATCTGGGTGACAGAGCTCCGTTCGGGCTAAAACTCGGTACTAAGCGTTTTCCCAGAGACAAGACCAAGCTAGATCGATTTTTCATTTTCGAAAACCCGTACATACCAAATTTCATCGAAATCGTTGGAGCCGTTTCCGAGATCCCCGAAATACATGTATATACATATATATGCACAAGAATTGGTCGTGTAAAGGTATAAGATATATAGATAGATTAGATAAATTACTATAGCTATATCAGAACATTACAATACAATACAAAGACTTTATTGTACACCAGAAATAGTAAGTGATACATAAAACAAGTACACAGAGAAAAAAAATTACACGGTAAGCAATAGGCGGCCTTATCGCTTAAGAGCATTAAATTTTGGTTACCTTTTGCTAAGACCTACCGTGCATTTACAATTAGCACAGTACGATAAATTTATCGGCCCGATAATTCATGATTTATACGTTCAATTCTAATGACCGTGACCTACTTTTTACATCAAGTAAAAAATAATTTCCAGACCAATGATTGTCATGGAATCGCAGAAAATAACCAATAACAGCTGACAAAAACGTTACCTTGTATTTATTTAAAAAATGACAAAGAAACCACCATTAAAAAATATAATGTAGAAAACGCAATTCTTCCAAGTCACTGCAAAGTTTTGTGAAATCTCATGTAAGAGCAACTTAGTAATTTTAGTTACCTAGTGCCTACGGAAACACTTATTCAACAACTCTGATATAAATTTCTGTTAAATTACTTTAAATAATAATTATTCATTTATTACGTCCACATCATCTTTATTTCTATAATAACAAAAATTACCAAGCAATTGCACGACACCATATTTGAAAAAGTACTTACCCTACACTCTAAACAACCGTTGCTAGCGAGAGCAGAGCGGCGCACAGTGCGCGTCTTGCAGCACCCGCCGAGTTGCGTTGCTCCTAGAGTAAGGGTTACGAGTTGCAATGCTCCTAGAGTAAGGGCTACGAGTTGCGTTGCTCCTAGAGTAAGTGCTACGAGTTGCGTTGCTCCTAGGGTAAGGGCTACGAGTTGCGTTGCTCATAGAGTAAGTGCTACGAGTTGGGTTGCTCCTAGAGTAAGGGCTACGAGTTGGGTTGCTCCTAGAGTAAGGGCTACGAGTTGCGTTGCTCCTAGAGTAAGGGCTACGAGTTGCGTTGCTCCTAGAGTAAGGGCTACGAGTTGCGTTGCTCATAGAGTAAGTGCTATGAGTTGCGTTGCTCCTAGGGTAAGGGCTACGAGTTGCGTTGCTCCTAGAGTAAGGGATACGAGTTGTGTTGCTCCTAGAGTAAGGGCTACGAGTTGCGTTGCTCCTAGAGTAACGGCTACGAGTTGCGTTGCTCCTAGAGTAACGGCTACGAGTTGCGTTGCTCCTAGAGTAAGGGCTACGAGTTGCGTTGCTCCTAGAGTAAGTGCTACGAGTTGCGATGCTCCTAGAGTAAGGGCTACGAGTTGCGTTGCTCCTAGAGTAAGGGCTACGAGTTGCGTTGCTTCTAGAGTAAGGGCTACGAGTTGCGTTGCTTCTAGAGTAAGGGCTACGAGTTGCGTTGCTTCTAGAGTAAGGGCTACGAGTTGCGTTGCTCCTAGAGCAAGGGCTACGAGTTAGTCCGAAAAATGAACTAAAAAAAATTTCTTGCTCATCCGCGACCTTACGATAGCTAAGCCTATGCAAAATATGCGTGTTCGTGCAGTTCCTCCACCTCCATACTGTAAGAATACACACAAATTACACAAACCCATCTATCACCACCACCACATCACACTGACGCGTTTCGAACTCAACCAGAATTCATCTTCAGAGTAACACAACCGTACACCATGCTACCAGTTGTAAGTTAGTCCGAAACATGTCGAGCTAAACTCGATTTAAGACGTGTGTTATCCGTGTTTATTTCAGGGAGTCTCACGGTAGTTTCACGTTCAAAATTGTGTTCTATGCGTATTGAATATTCTCAATATAAGATAACCTAACCTTACCAACAAAAAATATAGGTATATAGGAAAACCCCTGACATTGTCACTTCAAAGTCAAACTGATTTTGATAGTTTATATCTAAGAACCATTGCTAGAAAACCTGCTTTTAAGTTAAAAAACCGCATTCAAATCGGTCGACCCGTTTAAGAACTACGGTGCCACAGACAGACACATAGTCACACATAGCGGTCAAACTTATAACGCCCCACTTTTAGCGTCGGGGATTAAAAAAGGAAAAACATACCTATTTCTTTTTATTATTAGTTATATGGCTACGTTGTTCTTGACAAAGTCTTTAAAAAAGGCTCTCTCCTGGCGGTTTCTGTTGTATAAGCATTTTCGGAGAATACTCATTGACCCAGGGGCGAGTTCTCGACTGCAAACAATAAAACCGTAATTAAGCTTTGAAGAGGGATTAAAATGTTTCTGAAAGAGTGAAATCCGGCATTATTAGGTGACGTTATAATGTAGATCGGGATCAGAAAATAACATTCGACAGAAGCAAAACCTGTGATTGATTGGATTAGGCGTTCATTAATATTTAATTCTATTCCTACGTAAATCAACACATTACCGCTATGGAAATTCTGCAAAGTTTTGAGACTGTGGTTGAATGAACAATGTTTTTATTCAGTCCAGGAATTCTTGCAAAAGAGCTCCTGTAGGTTTAACAAATTATATAGATGAATCTCGTTAGTTAAATACAAGTATTGTTTGACATTGATCTTCTCTACTATATAAAAATAAGTCGGGTTTTCCTTCCTGACGCTTTAACTCCAGAACGCAAGAAAAGATTTCAAAGGTTTTGCATTCGTTGGAAAGGTCTCGGGCTCCGTGAGGTTTATAGCAAAGAAATTTCCGAATACAATAGGCAAAAGCTAGTTTTTTATATATTGTATAAGTTCCGTTTTCTAACTAATTTAGTAATTGACATAATAAATAATCTCATGTAATCATCTCATGTAATGTGTAATAAACACATACCTATGTAAAATTTGCACACCGGAATTCCGGCTGAATATGTACTTACCCCCTACCAAATAAGTGAAACATTGTAATTGTCCATCTGTTTACTCGCATATTCAGCAAATAAATTATAATTTCATTTCATTTCATTACTTTGCGGAGGTTATACCTATCATCATCATCAATTTTTATCATCAGCCGAAGGATGTCCACTGTTGAACAGAAGTCTCCCCCTTAGAACGTCAGAATGAACGACAACTCGAAACTTGTGTCCACCGGTTACCCGCAACTCTCGGAATATCGTCAGTCCTAGTAGTAGGCCTGCCAACGCTTCGTCTTCCGGGTTGTGATCGTCATTCAAGAACTTTTGTCCTCATTAGTTATGTTTAATCCCACCCAGCCTATATACGCCCACTGCTGAGCACAGGCCTCCTCTCAGAACAAGAGCGCTTGGGCCATAATTCCCACGCGGGCCCAGTGTGGATTGCGAACTTCACACCCACCATTGAATTGATTCGCAGGTTTGTGTAGGTTTCCTCACGATGTTTTCCTTCACCGCAAAGCTCGTGGTAGGTAAATTTCAAATGTAATTCCGCACATGAATTACGAAAAACTCAAAGGTGCGGGCCGGGGTTGTGCGATGTTTAAATATTTAATGTTTATTTGGGCACAAACGGTACAATTTTACTTACATACTCGTATAATGTGATTTCATCTAACATTAACTAATAAAGATGCCATCATTAGTTAATACATAAATAATAATTGGGTAAATTGGTGTTCTCTGAATTGTCTGACACAACATATAAGATAACCTAATGAAACACATATTCATGAAAGAAAAAAAAGAAAAAACTATAACTAAAACTAGAACTAACTAGAAGTTATCTAATATTCAGGCGATGTGGCCCGCCCATTACCAGTTCAACTTGAATATACTTAGAATTAAGATGAGATATCTCTATGATGATAATTTCACTGGCTTTCTTATCTATATATATATAAAAGGCAAACCTGACTCACTGGGTTATATATCAACGCACAGCCCAAACCGCTGGGCCTAGAAACTTGAAATTTGGTACAGAGGTTCCTTTTATGATGTAAGTGAGCACTAAGAAAGGATTTTTGGAAATTCATCCCCTAAGGGGGTGAAATAGGGGGATGAAGTTTGTATGCAGTTTTCCCATTTATGGACTTAGAAGTATGAAAATAGGTGTATAAGTTTTTGATCATAATTGGAATTGATCTGTCTAGGTGAAATGGATAAAATACCCCTCTAAAGGGGTGAAATGGGGGGGTAAAGTTTGTATGGAAATTTTCTTATTTCTGGACATAATAGAACTATGAAAATAGGTGTATGAGTTCTCGATTACAATTAAAAATTATCTGTGTAAGTGAAATGGATAAAATTGCCCCCTATAGGGGTTAAATGGGGGGGTAGCGTTAGCATTTAACGAGGGTTAATTAAAACATATGCCCTGATAACTAAAGTAACGCGGACGAAGTCGCGGGCAAAATCTAGTATCCAAATAGGGATACGACAGTACAAAACACTGCTGTTTGGCGGCAGGTTAAATTGTTGGATGGTGGTAGCTATTATTCCTTCCTTTTCTTTCTTCGGATCCTTCACGAAGTTCAACTGCAAGCCTTGTGTTACCTACTTCTGCATTTATCGATTAAAACCTGTTGAGCGAACACAGCGTTTATCGTTGATACAAAGAACCTGTTTAATTCGAACGAGGCAACTAAATAAAATATGTAGTTAAAAACACAAAGCACTTAGTATTTATCTATGCTTGAAATGATCTACTTATCGGCGACTACTGGGACAGAGATCAGCACTCGGACGTCTACATAATATCATTAATGAATAGAGTGAAAGGTACCTAGTAACAGCATTTTAAGGATGACAGCTAGTTAATAAGTTTGATTGTCCTAATGTGGAAGCTTGTTTAAAGGACAAAACCACAATTATCTATTGAATTTTAATGTAATGTGTACTAAAGGATAACTAATACATTTGTGGACCTCTTTGTTACCTGAAAAAAAAAGATTTGTGAGAATCGGAATATATCGTCATAAGCGTTGATTTTGGTGGTATGATTTTCCGAGCCCCTGAAAATAGAACGGATTAGAATAAAGCAACGGCTAGGTTGCTAAAATGAGGGCATCTATGTCACAATGACCTCTCTATTTATACTCTGAAGGTAGTGCGACTTTATTTATAAACGCTTGGTAGGCTATGCTTACTTATGACTTTGCTTACACGCTCATTTTGGCCTCAATTCAGTTCTGATGAACTAACAAATGATTTCTGGTTTCTTCACATGGGACTGACGAATATAATTAAAAAGATTTTGTTTTTCATCAGTCTGGACCATCAGTCCGTCAGTCTGAAAGGGTTACATGGCAATTCTGCCATGTCACCTAGTAACTGAATACACATGATCGATTTTATCTGATATATTTATTTAGGGCCATTTGTTCCAAAATTTCAAATTTCAAATTATTTATTTTCTCTTTTTCTTTAACTATCGATAGAATGTTTTTTACTTGCATGCATTTGTTAGCTTCACCTTGTCAACGTAACTATTTCAGTTAAGTCCTACCCGTCTCGTGTAATGTCTGTACGCTGTGTAATGGTGCAGGCTGAAAATCAGCGCGGTGAAGCATAGTCCTCACCGCACATGCTGAGCTTGGACCTTTTGCCACATAGCTGACTGTACCTGCTCACTAATATGTAGGTATGTGTTTTTTTTTATGCGCAATAAATGTTTTGTCTCCCTTCTTTCTTTCATTCTGTCGGCGTTCAGACTGAACTGAACTTTGGCTCCCCAAAGCACAGTCGTTTGTGGCTATTTGCAACTAATTTTATTTCCCGTCTTTGCTCACTACGAAGAATAAAATTACTAGCTCTATGATTTTTGGTACATATAGATGTACCAAAAATCATAGAGCTAGTAATTTGATAGAATTTGATAGAAATGTTTTTCTAGAAACAGTCTGGCAAATTTTAAGTGTTTTGCTCCCGTAGTTTGTACTTGTTAGTCAATAATTAGTCACGTTACGATTTTATATACATAGAGTTTACAATTTGTTTATGATTTTAAATCTTTTAATCTCCTGAAGCCCATTATATAAATATATTGAAAAAAAAATGACAAAGTAATTAGAATCTAATTGTTTCCAGAATAAAGTCAAACTGTCGTCAAACTGCCATGGTGTAAAACAATAGAAAACAAAAGAATTTTTACTTTGTTACATTGTCATAGATTCATATTCCCTTGAACTTATTGTGTACATTCTATTGCACATTGAGCCGCACGAGGATGAATCGGAAAGTGAGGAAAACTACAACAGTTGCATAATAATTGCGCAACTACGAGTAATGTCATTGGAAAATACGTATTTAAATGAAGACAAAGTTAATCAGTACTTTGTTACTCGTAAGATTTTTTTTAATGTTCGCTTTTTTGCTTACTGACTAAAAAGTTTAAAACTATATATTTTATCTGTATCTGGCAAAGAGATATGCTAAAATGACGGATAAGGACTGGTTAGCATGTTTTTTCATAAGCGTATAAATAAGCGTATAAAAGAATAAGGTTGGAAAAATATTTTTATATTTTACCTTGAGGATTGGTTCGCGTCTAAAATTAACACGCATGTAACTTGAAAAACAAGTTATAAAATTAGACTGCACAGGTCGTTAAAATTTACATTTTTCATTATAAATTTAAATTGAAAAGTATAATGAAACTTGAACATTACTTAGCACTGGCGACAAAGTTTGTATTCCCAGAGATAATAAGACCAAGCCAGATCGATCGAACTAACGAAGGGACCCCATACATCCTTGTATTTTTTTTTAAGTAATTGTTTTTAATTTTATACTGTAATTTGAACGTATTTTATTTGTAATAAAAAAAAGACTTTCTGCCAGGTTTCTTGCGGTGCATTCTTCTTGGCAGTAATGGTTTTTCTGAAAGCGCTGGTAGTTTAAAAAAAATGTCATGTAAAAGATCACTTTGCGGCCTACTTACTTAGGTATAGAGTAAACGATTTGAATATGATTGTTCGCCCAGAAAATTCCCACGTATCATATTTTTTCCAAGTCATTGAAATAGATCTGTTTCTAAGATCCCCAAAACAAATAAATCAAACTTAAATAAATATAAATGAATTGCACGTTTAAATATTATATAGTTAGATGTACAAAATCAGAATTATGTTAACAGTTCATAATATACTCGCCATTTTACTCGAAACGATAATCAATATTATTTATTTATATTTTATTTATACACTTCTTTGCACTTTGATTGCGAGGAAATTAAACAGCAATACCTAGTGGAAACACGTGTTCATTTATCAGGTTAATTTATTAATATCAAAAACACGAATTAAAAAAAAAAGGTTTATTAAAATGTAATAATTATTTTTCTGTTCGTGGCCTATTCCTGATCCTAGACCAAGATTTAGTTTATATCTACCTAGACATTAGAGCATTAATAGTAGATTGTTCAACAAGGGACTAATAGTGTATGGTTGTTTAGTCTCGCGTTAAAGATTCTACTTTTCCACTTTGATTTTACTTTTTCACTTTGAATGCGAGGAAAAAACGAAGTTTCTGTTCAAATATCATGGGACACTTGATACCGATTGACCTAGCCCCAAACTAAGCAAAGCTTGTACTATGGATACCAGGCAACGCATAAACATACTTATATATAAATAACATACTTAAATATATATTAAACATCTAAGACCCGAGAGCTGTTACAAATATCTGCCCCGGCCGGGGACTGACCCGGGGCCTCAAGCTTCGTAGTCAGGTTCTCTAACCACTTAGCCATCCGATCGTATGTATCAGAATTACCATAGGGTGTTCCTGCAATATTTGAAGAGTTCCCTCGTTTTCCTTAGGATACAATTATCAGATCTTAATTTGGTGCTTATGGGACCTAACTGGAGGTATTCCAATACGAACAAAAAAAAATGTTCAAATCGGTCCATAAAATGATGGAGTTCTGAGTTAATAAATATAAAAAAACGAATTGATAACCTCCTCCTTTTGTGAAGTCGCGTTAGGATTTAATTCATCAAAAGATAGATACCTAACTACTCGCATGTTGTGTTCTGAATATTTTGACTTTGAAGCTCTAATTACTCAAGCCTTGTTCTAGTGGGCAGTACACGGATATTATATCAAAGTTAGTTCTGGCATCACCCATAACTCGTGCAGGTTACAAGGGATCAAACTGAATACCAAAATGACCAGCCGGTAAAGGTGCGTCCATACCTAATACGCCGCATAGTTATGAAATGAAAGGCGCGTCTTAAAAGTCTGTTCAATGTGAAGATATAACTTTTCCTCACTACCTACACACGATTTTACACGAATTACGATTTTCACACTTAAGTTAAAACATTTTTTTTTTTAATTTTTTGTGTTAGTGATCTTGTGGAACAAATCTTGTAGGTAAGTCACATTTAATCCATTTCTAGTATCAAGTCATATTGACTTTAAATTTAGTATTGGTAGGTGTTTATGTAATTTAGACGACGCCAAGGACGGACAGAAAAATTGTTGTAGCAGAAATAAAAAATTGATTTTATTATTTGTTCGCTGGTTTGAGCAGTGTAGACGCATCTCTATAGGGGATCGAAAGACGGAATGACCGACGTATAATAGTACAAGCCACGTTGTAACACCACTTTACCCTGACGTTAAGAGCCACTGAGTGAAAAGGCCATAAAATATTATTACAGCGCACTTGTAACTTTGTAACATATTAAAGACTATGTAATGGGATTTTATCAAGTAAAGTGCTTCTAGTCTAGGTCTAGGAGTGGTGAAGTGCAATTAATAATACCTATTATGTCATTAAATCAACTCGTAAACTATTAGTAGTTCTCACGTAGTTCTATTGTCAAACTGCACTAATTTTCAAATTATCGATTGTAATAATTTATTTATGGTTTTTTTCACGAGTATTATAAGCTTAGCCTGAATCCTTACTATTATAAAGTGGAATGTGAATTTGTTTGTTTGTTTATTACGCTTTCACGCCGTAACGGAGCGATGGATCGTCCTGATTTTTGGCATAGAGATAGTTTATGGTCCCGAAACAAACATAGGCTACTTTTTATCCCGGAAAAAGGCACAATTCCCGAGAGAACAGCGCGCGATAACCGAATTCCACGCGGGCGGAGCGGCGGGCAAAAGATAGTAAAACAATAATTTAAAAAAATCAATACCCGACTGCGTTATAAAATCCTAAAAATAAGAAAACAAGACGTGGACGTAGTGGTCTAGAACTCGTTAAGTAGTTAACTTAAACTTGAAAAGTCGGGACCCATTAGGTACTAAGAAATCTTGAGCTGGTCGCGATTTGAATGGGTCCCGACTGTTGAAGTTTAAGTAAGCTACTTAACGAGTTCTAGACCACTGACATGACAAGTGACATGTATTCGAAGATTAATGAATCCGCCGAAACAAAAATCCGACGAATTCGCAACGGAGAATATTTCGAATGCACCTACCGTAGAAGTTTTTCTTTAAAGCTTAGGCCTCATATAAACCAGTTACTGACAAAATATGGTTTAAGAGTTTCAACTGCGAAATTAAATAAAGCAAAGCAACACTAGCCGCTCGCCAAGTTATTCAAGCGTGACAGAGAAGGATAAACTTCTCCGTACTTTGAAATCTGTTGCGATAAACAGTTGTAAAAGAATTTTGTCTCTTGTAACTTCTAAAATTTACAAAACTATTCACGCCAAGATTTTGACAAGTTGAAGTTTACCTACGAGAGTAAGTAGGTACTTATAGTAAGACTACAGTTTACCCGCGGCCTCACACGCGTAAACTATTCGATCTGGTAGTTGCAATTGAAATTACGGGATTTTACAAAACTCACCTGGGATTTCCCGAAATTTATATCATGGTCTTCGTTAAGGTTGTGTTAACAATTACCCAAAATTTCAAGACTCTAATCTCAGCGGTTGAAATTTTAAGATTTTATCCCTATCCCGTGGGAATATCGGGATAAAAAAGAACTAGGACAAACATTACCATAGGACAAACGACGTTAGGCGATGTGACGGGTGCCCCTATTTTCTTATCTGTGCCAAAGTTGACACTTGAATTTCCAAAATTAAAAGTACATCAGTTAACTCAAGCACTTAGGATCTTTCATTACCGGCCCCAGGAAGGCTGTTCTAAGCCATGATTTATTCGCTGCGGGGCCTGACGTAGCGTTTTCGTCACGCTAGGGCGGATTTTACTACCACATGTATTTTTCCGCTAAACTGACACGGTGGCTAAAATGACCAGCTATTTATAAGCTTATTTATAAGTTAGAGTGGCGTGTTTAACTTTTATCCTTATTTATCTTCAAGTACCTACCTATAAAACAAAGATGCTTGCCGCCTGTCTGTATGTGTATGTACCAACACTTAGATCTTTTCACCGGACGAATTTTAATGAAGTTTTAATGAAAAATTGAAGAGGAAAATTTTACGTACAATATATAGAAGAATATAACTAGCGATTTTGTAATTTTGGAGAAAGGTAAGTGAAAAATTAGAAGTTAGCGCCTATGAGATTTTTATTTTTCGCCTCTCATTTTTCAAAGCACCCGTGCAAAATCGGGGCGCTAATTTCATCATAAAGGGTGGCATTTAAGATGACTTTTTAACCGACTTCAAAAAAAGGAGGAGGTTATCAATTCGGTTGTATGTTTTTTTTTTTTTTTTTTTTTTATGTTTGTTACCTCAGAACTCCGTCGTTTGTGAACCGATTTGAAATTTTTTTTTGCGATCGTCTAGGAATGCTTTCAATTAGGTCCCATAAGCACCAAATCAGGATCTAATGATTGGATCCTAAGGAAATCGAGGGAACTCTTCAAATGTTGTAGGGACACCTGTGGTAATTTGGATATATTTTGCAGTAACTCGTGCATTTGCTCTTGAAAATCATAATTTGGTGAAGTGGAACTGATGATGAAGACCACATTTGACCAACAGAGCTACTACTCAATAACAAGTACTTCACGGGTTGAATTTCAATTACTTTAACACAGTTGATAAGCAATTTATGCTCGTCGTAATGCATATGGTAAAATGGAATGGGTGGTGAAGCACCAGGACTCCTCAATAATGAACGTCTCTGCATCAGAAAAAGCAATCTTTCGTAAAAGGTGTCAAGCAGTTCACATTAAGCTATTGTATTTTAGATTATTAACACTAAAAAGCGTGAAAAAAAAAAAATTATATCAAAAAATTTAACCGACTACAAAAAAACGAAAATAATTTTCTACCAGTCTGAAGAGGGAACTATGGCCCAAGCCCTCTCATTCTGAGTGGAGGCCTGTGCCCAGCAGTGGGACGTATATAGGCTGGGACGAAATTGAAGTCGGTGCCTCAGTACGAGACAGCAGGAGTGATTGAAGTCTAATATATAAAGTATGGGTATGTATATGGGTATGTATAAGGTATGTGGGTGAAGAAGACGACTATAGGTAAACTCCTGCTGGCTCGTGCTGAGGCACCGACTTCAGTTTCGTCCCAGCCTATATACGTCCCACTGCTGGGCACAGGCCTCCACTCAGAATGAGAGGGCTTGGGCCATAGTTCCCTCTTCAGACTGGTAGAAAATTATTTTCATGTTTTTTTGTAGTCGGTTATATTTTTTGATATAAATTTTTTTTTTGACAGTCAATATCATTGTCTAATCATCATCACGGAATATAGAATAGTACTAACGTACAAAATGGCCACGCTCCGCCCCGCACCGGTTCGAGTTACCCCACCCCTCCAGCGCAGATTGCAGGAAAACCGCAGGAAAGCAGTCGAGTGCGCAACGCGATGTATGTTGGCCGCACGGCACTAAGTTCGAAAGCAATAATTTTGCGAAATGGTAACGGTACCCTACCTACTTCCTTTTATAATTATGTAAATAATGATTTCTGAAATTATCGCCATTAACACATGAAATAACTACCTACCGAATAATTCATTTAAGTTTGTAGTTGTGTATGTATTGTAATAATGCTGAAATACACAGACTGACTACTACGACGACGACGAGTACTTTTAAATATCATTGGTAGTAGATACTTATAGATAGTACTAGGGTTTTGCAATAGTCACCCCTGTGTATCTTACGCACACATTGACGCGTGTAGAGACGTCGTCATGCTTATGTAGATTCTTCTCTTTTAAAATATGGCTTCTGTCCTAATTAATAAGACAATTTCGCCAATGTCAAAGTGTTCTCTTTCGAGAGGCAACGTTGTACGGTGATTGTAGATTTTGTAACTTGATAGTAAAATTACAGAAACCACGTGGAGACAACTTGCGCATTAAAAAAATGTCAGACTCGAGAGCAATATTAAATATTGTGATCACTGTTCACTGTTAAGGTTAATCGCCGCATAAAACACTATCAAAATTTTACTTCAACTAGCCAAAGAAACAGAAATAGCAAAATTAAATATTGTCTACATCCGCCATTTTCGAATGCCACAAACCGAATCCCTTATGTAGATTAAAGAACGCGTATTTTCCACGTCATGGCCGCCTTGTGTCATCATTGTCACCGTCACCCTCAGCCATAAGACGTCAAACTGCTGCTAGCTTTTCTCTTACCGTAACCAACTGCTTCCCATGATTTTTATCAGTCCGTCCGACCTACCAGTATTTTGCCTTTTAGTATTTTTCTATTTCATTAATCAGTTGTGTCACAAATTACAGGATATTGAGGTCTCCCCCTAATGTGTGACGTCATTGATGGACGGCCCTTGGATGGCCCCATAACGATTACCTCACAAAATGTTTTGCTTGCACTTCCTATTACTACTATAATAAGGAAGCTTTCTAATATGGCTCACTATATTAGCTCCCGGCCTCATGAGATACGTTTCAATAATCGTAGGGACGTGCTTTGTCTATAAAGAACTTATGACTGGAGTTGACTTCGCTGCATGCTGTTGCTTTTTACTTTTACGAGGAAATAAAAAAACACACATTAAATAGAAACAGTGCAAAAAAATATTTAGATACTAGGTACTTTTTATTTTACATTCTTTCCTACAATACATTGAAATATTAATATTATTAATTAAAACACCACAGATGGGACTTATCACGCTAAACACACTATAGTATATTATTCGCGTATACGCGATAGACGCAATAAAAGGGGTGTTATAAGTTTGACCGCTATGTGTGTCTGTGTGTCTGCGTCTGTATGTCTTTGTGTCTGTGTGTCCGTCTGTCAGTGGCATCGTAGCTCTTAAACGGGTGGACCGATTTAAATACGTTTCTTTTTATTTTAAATCAGGTTTTCTAGTGATGGTTCTTAGACATATTTTATCAAAATCGGTTCAGCTGTTTTTGAGATATTGAACTTTGAAGTGACAAAGTCGGTGGTTTTCCAACTTTTTGTTGGTTAGGTTAGATTATAATTAGAGATGTGCCGACTAGTCGCCGACTAGTCGGTAAAGCCGACTAATCGGCCACTATCGTAGTCGGCGACTAGTCGGCGAATAGTCGGCAAAAATCGCCGACTATCCGGCCTCTTACTTTGTATGTATTTTTCAATAAAATATACATTTTCATGTATATGCAGAGCCTTGATTATTTATTGATATTTGAATTTTAAAATCATTCTTATTAATTTTTAAATGTAAAGCAAAGCAACTTTCACGTGACCATTGGACATTATGTTTTTTTTCATTGTACATTCAATATTTTTTGGCATTTGATTTTATGGGAATCATTGTTTAAGTGTTTTTTGTTTTAACTTTCTTTTTTAAATAAAAAAAAACATTCAAGTCACTTTAATGAATAATAAGAGTAGGTAAAATATTTTTAAACAAAAACACCGCTTTGATAGGTAACTTACAGGCTTGTCGATTGCGACTTGCGCGCGAATCAGCTGGTTCAAGAAGGGTCATGGAAATCCCGGAAACTGTGATCGGCTTGGCCGACTAGTCGGCCGATTAGTCGGCTTCCTTACAACCGACTAATCGGCTAGTCGGCTAGTCGGCCAAAGTCATGATCGGCACATCTCTAATTATAATTATGCATGAAAAAATCACGAAAGTTTTAAATATTTAAATATTGGTATAATCTATTAATAGAACATAAATATTGAAAAAAAATACCAAACTTTATTTTATAAGAAAATAATTATTTATTCGCAATTCGCAAAAATAAAATAAAGAAGTATACAAGTTGACAGGGTAAAATAAGAATGAAAGCAAGGTCTTGCGAAATCGCGAAGCGGTCTCAGCTCAGCATATAAACTATTATTCGTGGCTGTTTTGAAAAGAATATAGTTTTATGAAATCTATTAGGTCCTACAAACTTACACTGAGATTTAACCTACACAAAAATGCAACACGCGTACAAAATATTTTCCGTGAGCAATGTCGTTATTGTCCGTCATATTTAGATATTTTTGTGAAAGAGCGCGTTGCCATCTCCTGTCATAACTACTTCGTGGCTTTATTACCATGTAGCGACACAAATTAGGTCAGTAAACTCGCGTCACGTGAGTAAATTATTATTCATTCTAGATAATGTTAGACAAATTCGACACAAGCGTTTTGATTCGAGTTCAAAATTTGGAATAAAGATAATTAAATTAAGTAAACAAATGTGCGATAGACATGCAATTGTAGGTAGGCCATTTCCTTTGACACCGAATACTCTCTAAAAAAATAAAATATTAAAAAAATCAATATTTAGATTTTTTCGGGAGTATTCTAATAATAAGTTTACTTAATATAAACCCCTGAAAATAAAAATTTACCCCTGAAATCGTCATTTTCGTCGAAATTGTTGGAGCCGCTTGCTTCTGACATCCGCGATTATAAAAATAAATATACAAGAATAGCTCTTTTAAAGAGATTATGAGGTTTTTTAAAAGTATTATGTTAGTTGAAATTATTAATGAAAAGAAAGGGGTTAGTTAAAGTCATCATCATCATCATGTCAGCCGAAAGACGTCCACTGTTGGACATATGTCTCTCCCGAGGCTCTACACTCAGACCGGTTTTGTGTTTTCAGCATCCATCACGATCCCGCGATCTTAACCAGATCGTAGCTCCATCTAGTTTAAAGTGATCGGTTTAAAAATTGAGTGATATTTATTTTGTTAAATTTAATGTGTCTATCATCATCATCATCATCCCAGCCTATATACGTACCACTGCAGTGCACAGGCCTCCTCTCAGAGAGGGCTTGGGCAGTGTCTGTCACTATCTGGAATTTAATATACTAGTAATGTCATAGTAGTAGAGCGAGAAGGAAATTAGATTAAAACCAGAATTAGGTCGCGAAGTAATAGCTAAGAGATAGGGCGATAGTTAAGTTAGAGCTAAGGGAATTTCTTTTTTATTCACGTATACAGGGTGTAAAATTCATATCTGTCAGTATGGGAAAGTTTGAAACTATAAGAAATACGAATAAAGAAGAGAAAACTGACAGGAGCTTATGGGCGTGTACACGAAAAGCAGGGTCGGTATTTCCATGCCGGTATTATCCGGGCCGGGAAAGAGTGTCACCCAAAAAGTTGGTTGACCCTACAGGGTGAATGGAGGAGCTGCATGAGCATACATTGTAGTAAGGACCTAACTATCATAAGATTGATCGTGGCAGAGTAAAGTAATAGTTTGAAGTTTTTTTTTTTTTATTCGACAGGATGGCAAACGAAAAATAATAAAATAATAATAATGAGTTAATTGAAAAATACAGGTACAGAATTCAGATATTGTAAAATAAAAGATTTGAATATACTTAGTAAATAGATAATAACAATGTGGGCAGACCACCTGCTCATGACATTGTGGAGACGCAGGACCGGTCTGGAAGAGAGAGACAGATAGTCGATCTGGATGGAGAAAAGTTGGAGAGGCGTATGACCAACGGTGGGCGAAAACACGCTGAAGAAGAAGAAGTGAGAGAAGATAATAACATTTATAACAACAAATGCTATACCCTACCAGGTTCATGTTAACTTTAAGAGCTTGTGTTACATGTATGCAATAAATAAAATATAAAATAGTAGATTGTACAACAAGAGCATAAAACGAGCCATTTTACCCGTGGCGTTCATATAGCCACCCGAGCCGGTACGACGAGGGTGGATAGACACGTCGAGGGTAAAATGGGTTTAATGCTCGAGTTTTACACTCTGCTTTTCACTTCGATGGCGAGGAAATGAAATAGCAACAGTGGAAGCAATGATTCACTTTCCTTGTATCTTTTATTTTTTATGCATTATTATAATAATTCCATTTATTTTAACTTTACTGAATTATTATGATTGATAAGATTGATTTTTAATTTTATATAAATTAAAAATTATTTAAAAAATATATAGAAACTTTTTTGTTTGTGGCTGTTGACACCTAGTTACCTTGGTCTTGAGTTGGTATTAGGCAAAGATTTTATTTCATGCACTAGAGCATAAAAAGTCATTTCATGTCGCCTAGATACAGCATAAACACGAACTTTACGAGCATGAGAAGTGAAAATACTTGTTTTCCTTTATTCATTTGTACCCATAGTACAAGCTTTGCTTAGTTTGGGACTAGGTCAATTGGTGTGAAGTGTCCCATGATATTTATTATTATTATTATTATTATCTTTATTTATTTTTATTCTTAGGATTAGGTTTTTATAATAGTTATAAAAAGTAAAATACAGAAAAGTACATACAAAATAAAAAAATTATAAAAACCTAACCTAGTTTGCCACCGGTAACGGAGCAGGGCCCAAGTTATCGGTGGTCAGGGCCGCAGAGTGAGGAACCTCCGGACAATGCGTGCCGTGTCCAGAAGTACCGCCTTCTGTATCTGGCCCTTGATCCAGCCATCTAGCGAGAGTCTCTTGAGATGTTGGTCGAGGCTCTTCGCTATTAGACCGTTTGCCGAAACGACTATCGGGACAATGAACGTCGAGTCAACATCCCACATGGCAGTCACCTCGTGAGCCAAGTCAAGGTACTTGCTGAGTTTGTCCTTCTCGGCCTTCACGAGGTTCTCGTCATGCGGGATGGTGATGTCGATGAGCATTGTCTGGCGGTTTGATCGATCTGTCAGCACGATATCAGGCTTATTGGCTACAATAGTCCTGTCCGTGATGACAGATCGATCCCAATAGAGCGTGGCACGACCATTTTCGAGAACTGGCGCAGGGACATACCTATAATACGGCACCTCAGAGTGTACAAGGTCGTATCGAAGAGCAAGTTGCTGGTGGATAATCCTGGCTACTAAGTTGTGTCTGTGCAAATACTCACCGTTAGCAAGATGAGAACAACCGGGGATAATATGCCTGAGTGACTCCCCAGGACGGCGGCATGCCCGACAAATGTCGACCGTACCGTCCTTCAGGATATACCTCCGGTAGTTGTTCGTCATGATAACTTCGTCAGCAAATGCTATTATTATTATTATTATTATTATTCCAGACGCAGAAGGCACGGGGGGAGCCGACCTCCAACGCAAGCTGGATCTGCTCAACGGCGCTCTCGACGCTGAGCGAGCGGAGCAAGCGAGACGGCAGATGCAGTACATAGCTCATTGTACGTATCTTTTTAATTTTGTAATATCATTCACACCCAAAAGTAAAGAGTGGGGTCAGGGGGGTGTCACTACGCCATTCCGCCGCCGAGCTAAAAGTGCGTACCGGGCCTCCCCAACGTTGAGGCGATTCAGTGGTTGCCGCGCACTGACCTGTGGCGCACGCGCGCGCCTCTTACGCAGTACGACTCAATTTACGTCGCAAACGCGTGTCATAATTTTAATTGGCAATATGTATCCAAAAAAATACTGCATTGCAGCCGATTGTCAGAACGATGAAAAAAATAGTAATTGTCAGTTTTTCTCGGTTCCGGCAAATGAGAAAGATAGCGAAAGGTACGGTATTCATTACTCATTTATATCTACTGTCATGGCACTGTCATGGTACCTAAATCTATAACAATAATTAATAAATATACACACAAATGTTTTATATCATATACTTATTTAAAATAGGTGGTAGGTAGCTACATATACATATAATCCATACCTACATCAAAAGAAAATCATGTGTCGTGTATACCTGTGTAAACTGATTTATATGTTCGGTATTAATTTACCTAATAGGTAGGTATAACAGTTTCTGCATGTGTACCTTGCGTGGTATTTATACTTATAACACTTACCAGCCATTCTGAAGCAATTGTAACATGTGACTATTTCTCGCATGAGACGTACATATTACCTGTCTCTTTCTGTGCACTACTGTGAGAAAGTGACGGGTGACGTCTCGCAACGAGAGTCACTAAGCATAGTTGCGCTGGACTAGACTGGTACCTAGCTTATTCTTACATAATATTCGACCCTGCGCCATAGAATAAATAAAAGTGCAACCGCTAAGTAAATATTATAAACAGCATAAATCTGATAGTATAATAGGTATTCTATTAAAGTACCTATTGACAACCCTATTTTCGGAATATCTGACAAGGTGTGGAATAATGTCGACCTTCACGCGGCGCCAGAGAGCTCAATGTCGGCTGCTCGCGTGCGGTCCGTTTGTTAATAATAATTATGTAGGCACATAAAAAGGCGGCATTTGTGAAAATCAAAACAGAGAGACTTCTGTACTTGTACTATTATCTATTCTGTGGTGGGGTGCAGGAACGATGGTTTTAAAGGGAGTCTTATACGTATATTTGAAAATGGCAGTGACGGGGACTGGGGAACTCCCTAAGCTTTTACTCAATTCTAGGTATACTTATACACAGAATAAGGCTTTCAAACCATATTGTACCAGATCATGATCATTCTGACACAGGCTATCTTAATATACAATCGGTTCTCCATCGTTTACCCGAATTTCATATGCCGTAATGTATCGTTTTCCATAATTTTCATTTGTCATCAAGTAATTTATTTCTGAAATAGTATTTTCTTCAGAGTTGATATTAAACTAACCTAACCTACTGCATTCTATATGATGACATTTTAAAAAATGCTGAAAACAGCATGGTTCTATATATTTTATAGCAAACGTTGGTATGGCAAGTGAAATCCGGGCAAGTAAAAGTATACGTCCACAATATTTTTTTAAAACCAGAGTTTCTCTGTTTATTCAAAAACCAGCAGTTGGTGCAGATTTTACAGGTGGTAGGCCCTTGTGCAAAGTCCACCCGGATTGCTACCACCATCTTTCTCGCTACTCCTGCCGTGAAGCAGCAGTGCTTGCACTTAGGCCTCTAGGTTGGCAACGCATCTGCAATACCCCTGGTGTTGCAAATATTTATGGGCGGTGGTGATCTCTTACCACCAGGAGACTACTTGCTCGTTTTCCTTCCAGTCGAATAAAAAAAACAAGAAACCCAGACACATTTTATAGCTGATTTAGTATTTCAGAAGTATATTATATAAATGTTCTACTTGTATGTTTCTAGCGGGCTACTCAGAGGATTCCGACTACACGTCGGATCTCAACTACCCCGTAGGCCAACACGCTAACTGCAGCGCCTCGCAGTTCCGCACCGCTGCACACCAGATGCATACACCACAGGTAAGATCAGACTTGTGGTCATGAGCTACAACATTTTCATCCCGCTCCATTTGCTAGTTTTTGAGTAAGGCATAAAAGAGACGGATGGCCATTGAGGCCGAAAAGTTCTGGAATGGAAACCACTGATCGGCTAGCGCAGGGTAGGACGTTCACAAATGTTGCCCAAAATCACTTGTATCGGACACATTGCAGTGGCTCTAGTCATGAGTTTCTCTGAAAGATCGAATTCGTAACGAAGTGATCCGACACCAACCAAAGTTATCGACATAGCCCACCGCATTAGCACGCAGAAGTGGCAATGGGCCGGTCATATAACCCGAAGAACCGATAACCGTTGGGGTAGACGAGTTCTTGAGTGGAGACCACGGATCGGCAAACGTAGCGTAGGACGCCCTCAGACTCGGTGGTGCGATGATCTTCGCAGGGTGGCTGGCAAGAGCTGGATGAGAGTGGCCGAGGATCGTCCTCGGTGGCGTGCCATGGGAGAGGCCTATGTCCAACAGTGGACGACCATAGGCTGATGATGATGATGAGTCATGAGTTGACTGTGTACGTTTGTTTGGCGAGTTTGTCAAACTACCCGCATTTGATCTTGTTATTGTTCCGGTACCTTATATATCCTGATTTCGACTACTACGTCCGTTTTTGTTATTTTAACTAGTATAGCTGATATACTAGGTGAAATGTGTTGAAGTAAAAATAAATATTTTACTTGTGCGAAACTTTATTGTTTGTTGAATTAAATGACTTTACGTAGAATACTTGTATGTACATTTTAATAAATTTAAAATAGTAGAGAACTGGCTAAAGCACTTTTACAAAGTGCTCGTTTCGCAGAAACTAGACTGTAGTTTATTATTTATTTTATAACCCACGTTTATCGGCTATTGAATACTGCATGCAAATCAAATAGACTGTACAACACGATGTCTGCGCGTTTTATGATTTCATTTTATGACAACTTTATAGCAATTTGTTACGTGTTTTAGAGCCGCGGAACAATTTCGTTATTGAAATCTTCCAATGTTTTGTTCGATCATTTCTTATTTTATTTGCTATTTTAGATCCCTTTTTATATCAAACTCGAAAAGTGGAACTGGAACAGAAGTAATTTGCATGTCATCATAAATGTATCTGGCCTTGTTCCGATCCGACCAGTATTGTAAAATTATTTTATTGTCTTTTTCATCGAAATTGAAAATACAAACCGAAACATAGATGCACAGAAAAACCAGAAAAATAAGACCAACACTGGGAATCGAACCCAGGTCCTCGGCATTCCGTGCCACGTGCTATACCGCTACACCACTGCTGGTCAACGGCACAGACACGAATTTCCCTATGCATCACATATCTCAGCTTGGTTTTACTTTACTTTGTAACTTAAGCAGTTACCTAGCGCCATCTATATTGTCTAACTCTCAACGAGAAGCCTTCAATATCTCCTTCGGAACTAACCGTTCACCCGGACAAGAGATGTCGCTATTAAGCAATCAAATTATGATTGGTTTTTTGGTAAAAATTTGGAATTGACATAAAAAAATACAAAAAGATTCCTGTTCTCGGCTACACGCATCCAGCTACTACCAGCAGATTTTCGCAGATCATCACTCCACATAGCTAGGGGGCATAATACGTCATTTGCTGACACGTAGTCTCCACTCTAGAACTCGTTTACTCCAACGGTTGTCGGTTCTTCAACAGAAATCAACAGAAATTTTTTCGAGGTGGTAGGACCTTGTGCAAGTTCCGCCCGGATTGCTACCATCATCTTGCTCGCTAATCTGTTGTGTTTCGGCGTGGGGAGTAAACCAGCTGGTGAAATTACTGGCGCTTGAGGTATGCCATCTAGGTTGGCAACGCATCTGCAATACCCCTGGTGTTGCAAATGTTTATGGGCGGTGGTGATCTCTTACCACCAGAAGACCCACTTGCTCGTTTGCCTTCCAGTCGAATAAAAAAAAAGAAATGACCAGCCCACTGCCATTTTAACTGGCTAATTCTCTGAACTATGTCGATGACTTTAATTCTATGTCCTAATCTACGAACATTTTCAATTGCAGAGGTCACTGGAAGTATCCAGAGAAAATTCCTACGAAAGGGACGAGTACCACATGCATGTCGACACCGATCCGCTTTACTACAATAGTCAGCCAAGAACAAATAGGTAAATATTGGCATAAACTAAACATAGATGGCGCTGTATACTGTAGACATCAAGCTGTATGCTTGTGCTGTACTGCCATCTATCGAATTTTGAAGTAACTGCTAAGAACGTTTCTTAGCTAAAAGTTTGAATATAGTCGTCTATTTTACTTACTTCGTTTTCTCTAGTAATTATGATTATTTAATTTCGATGCATTTCTTGTGTACTTTTACACAAACTTTATTGCCCTATTTCCAGGTTAGAAACGTGGTCGCAACTTCAAGCACAAGCCAGCGTCGAGTCTGCTATATCATGGCGGACAGCAACCGACTGGCAATCAGCAGGTTCGTTTACCTACTTCATAAAGAGTAGAAAAAAAAAACCGGCCAAGAGTGTGTCGGACACGCCTGAAATAGGATTCCATAGCCATTACGAAAACAATAAGTAATATTATTCTAAGGATTTCGTATTTTGTGCGGAATATTCCATGTTTAGGTATATTTTATACCTTAGGCTGGTATTTACTCTTAAAATAGCAAAGCCGCGGACCGAAAGACAGACAGACAGATATGGCGAAACTATAAGGGTTCCGTTTTTGCCATTTTGGCTAAGGAACCCTAAAAATCTTACTGTAGGTAATTCATAAGAATGACATACAGATTCTTTTATCAAAATAAACATACCGTACTGACTTCAAATATAAGAAAAATATACAGAAGAATAGAATAGAATAGTTTATTAAAATAACAAATTACAAGGTTACAAAATGATCATCATTATCCTGTGAGTACCAAACTAGGCTGAGCCTGTATATGGCACTCACCGATATACTTGATAATTTAAAATTTAAGTGCTGAAACAATTATATTCAAAATAATGAACTGTCAAAGTGGAATCTACGTTTCTATTCATATTTTACCCTAAAGGATTCAAGAGTAAAAAATTAGGTACTGAGAATTTTCTTATTTCTTAAATCGGTTAAAACTATTTTTTTTATCATCTACTAAACATCTCTTTTTTCTATTCCAGAAGATCAAAGGCGGCCAAGTCTCGAGCGGCAGAATACGCTTTATGACGAAAGTATGGGTTATGGTTATGACCCATATTCTACTAGCACGCACATTAGGTATGAACTGTTATGCTTATAAAAGTTTTCGCTGTAGATATAACCTTTACCCAAGTTTTTTTTCATTAAGTGCACATAACTGAGTGTTGGACGATTCATGAAAATTAAATTTGACTTGATTATTACGTAATTTATGTCTGTCAGCCAACCAGAGAATTTACATTTTAAGTGGCGCCCAACATGGGACCAATAAAATATATGAATCCTTCTTTTCAAATTACACAATCAACGATATTTTTAATATACTGTAGTATACTATTATTTCGTCATTAAATATCTAGGTAAATAGATCAACGATATCAATACCATCTCAATATATAAACAAGGCATGTTTTTAATTAACCTCTTTGTATATTCGCTGGATGGGAACGTTAAAAAAAATTACACTGACAATATCAAACCTGAGTAGATACTATAATCTACCATACTTGTCATATAGCATAGGGTGACCATAGTTTTAGTCCTTTTCACTAATAATAATTAATTACCATTTATTACAAGTAGCGGCACGAGAGTTTAGCGCTGAGTGAACCGTGGAAGGGATAGCTGCGCATGGGGGCATGGGCGCGGGGGACGTAATGCGACTGGAAAGCCAATTGGCGCTACGCACGCCCGCCCTTCCCCGTGTGATACCTTACTTTTGACTTCTGCGCAATAACCGTCAGCGCTAAACTCTCGTGCCGCTACTTGTAATTAAAGTTTAATTCTTTGCTTTATGAGCTAATGCGCTGAATTTGGCTAGAAATTATGCATTGGAAGCTATAATTTATCACTTCTCATGCTCGTAAAGTTCGTGTTTATGCTGTATCTAGGTGACATAAAATGACTTTTTATGCTTTAGAGCATAAAATGAAATCTTCGCTTAAGAACGAGGTAATCAGGTGTCAAAAAAAAAGTTTCTTCACATTTTTTTCAATAATTTTTAATTTATATAAAACTAAAAATCAATCATATCAGTCAAAATAAATCAATAAAATTTAAAAAATGGAGTTATATAATATTGTATATAAGTTGTAATAAGCCGTACATAGAAAGTGAATAAATGTTTCCAGTGTTGCTATTTTATTTCCTAGCAATCTAAGTGAAAAGCAGAGTGTAAAACTCGAGCATTAAAGCCATTTTCCCCTCGATGTGTCTATTCACCCTCGCCGAACCGGCTTGGGTGGCTATATCCTCCCAAGTCCTCGCGTAGTTTATAAAGGATCAATTAACACTAAGATTAACAGCCTAATATATTTGATAAAGTACAAATCGTTCATTGAATAAAGAATTCTAAGAATTTTGAAATAAAAGTACACCACGTACGTTGAAATAAAGGTACACCACGTCTATGTCTTAAGCATGAAGCTTGTTAAAAAATTGCAGGACACAGGAGGATGAATGTCACGGGTATAATGGCTCGTTTTATGCTCTTGCTGTACAATCTACTATGGTTCAACACTTAGGAGTCACCCTGTATTGACAACAAACCATTTAAAGCGCAAGTTGACATAAAACGGTTTAATTTTTTTACAGGGACCATTCACATTTAGCACAGCAGGCGAGCTATGAGGAGTACTTCGACTCTAATAGCTACCCTTGCCCGATGTCGTACGTCGGCGACGACTCGCGTCAGTGGGACAGTGGAGGGGGGTACTTCTATGACGATGGATACGGGCTCACCCCCACGGAATATGAGAACATAGTTAATAAGAGGCGATCTTCTGTTGTTCAGTTGCCGCAAGTGCCACAGAAACAGGTGAGGAAGCTTATTGAGCGTCTTATACACTGTCACAAAATTCGGATTATTTCATCAAAAGGTTAGGCAAGTTAAGAGAGTTTATACCTGCTGAGCTGGCAACGTTGCATTTTTGTTAGTATTTCTCGATTATTCTATAAAAATAGAATGAAAATAAAAAAAAATGTCTGATAAAACACTTCTTAATATATAAGTTAATGTGTCTACTCCAATAATTATTTGTGATAGACTTTTATATTCTGTAAAAACGGTTTAATGTTTATAAATAGTTTTTAAAGAAAATAAAAGTCTATGACCAATACTTATTGAAATAGACACATTAACTTACCTATATATTAAGAAGTGTTCAAAGGGACAACATTTTTAATTTTCATTTAATTCTTATGGAATAATCGAGAAAAACTAACAAAAATTCAACGTTGCAAATCACTCAGTAGTATCGAAGTCTTGCGTGGATGAGCTCAGTTCAAAAAGGTTTGGACTCACAGAGTTCACAAAGTTTCTAAGCTGTTGTGTTTCGGCGTGGAGAGTAAGACAGCCGGTGAAATTACTGGCACTTGAGGTATTCCAACTTAGGCCTCTAGGTTGGCAACGCATCTGCAATACCCGGGTGTTGCAGATGTTTATGGGCGGTGGTGATCTCTTGCCACCAGGAGACCCACTTACTCGTTTGCCTTCCAGAAGCTTGATCGGCCTCGTCCCGGCGTACACTGCAGAGTGGAAGGACTGCGGGACCTGCGAATTAGCGATGAAGCAATATGGTTCTGTTCTACACTGAACTGCGCAGCTAGACCATCTAAAGTAGTCTAAGCATTGACTAAGCATTAGTTATTAAAAATGTGTTCATATACAAATTGTCGGGGAATCAACTCCTACACAGAAGTCAGTTTAGTTATCCTAAGAACTTGAAATGTGGTATGGAAGTAGTTCAGCACAACCAACGTCTGAAAACCTTATTTTTTCGTTTGTCGTTTAAATAAAAATCTTAACTCAAGTGTCAACCATTCGATATTAATTATAAATATTCCGTTATTAATCTCTCGATGCAACCTTCCCCTACACACTGTCTTGGTGACTACTGAGCCTGACTGGCACAGACTGACAAATACCAAGATTTCCGAGATAAAACAATACTGAAAGGATTATTTACTAACAGCCTTATTCATAAAAAGTTAGAGCCTCCTTAAAGGCTCCTTAAAGACCCGATGCTAAAAAACATGATTCATAAACGTCTGTTAGCGCTAATCAGTCGATCAAGGCTCTGCTAAAGTTAGAGCACCGTAGACCCTCCTTTATCTCCCTGCTAAGTCACAAAATGGCTGCCACAAATTTGAACAGCTGACTTTACAGAGCAAAAAACCATACCGAAGATATTTTTATGGAGGTTTACGCAAAGATTTTCAAAAATTCAGGAAAATTTATTTTCAGGAATTTGTGTTTAAAAATCCTCTAATATTATGAAAAAAATAAAATTAGGATGATTAACATAGTTACGGCTTTTTGCACTTTATTAGTTTAGGTCTACTAAAACACGCGGATCGGAAATGGCGGGAAAACAAGTATCTCTGCAGTCACTGCTGTCAATTTTTTTTTTTTTAATTCTCGGTAAGGCCATTTTTTGTCTTTGATTTGTCAAGAGTGCCAACATAACGCGCCTAATCAGTCTATCAGGAGCTCAACAACTAGCAGACCGTTAAACAAGCGTTTATGAATCATACTTCTTGACAAACGTCAAACAAGCTTAATCAGTCTGTTAACTAACAGACCGATCAAACCTCAATTAACGATTTTTTATGAATAAGGCTGTACATCTGTAAGTTTTTAACCCCCGACGCAAAAAGAGGGGTGTTATAAGTTTGACCGCTGTGTCTGTGTCTGTCTGCTGCACCCTAGCTCTTAAGCGGGTGGACCGATTTGAATGCGATTTTTTTATTTGAAAACACGTTTTCTAGCGATGGTTCTTAGACGTTTTTTATCGAAATGAGTTAAGCCGTTTTTGAGATATAGAACTTTGAAGCGACAAAATCGGGGGTTTTCCGACTTTTGTTGGTTAGATAATTAATTCCATATTGAATGAAAGTATTGTTCTTTTCAGTTGCCAGCATCTTCTCGGTACTCGGACTTCAACGGCATGGCGCCGTACAGGCCGCGGCAGAGAAGGACTGCGGCTAGTCTGCCTGGTAAGAATATCTATTATTACTATTGTAGCCCTCTCATTCCGAGAGGAGGCCTGTGCCCAGCAGTGGGACGTATATAGGCTGAGATGATGATGATGATGACTATTGTAGTAATGTTACTACCTGCTTCGGTAGCACAAGGGTTCAATTAAAAAAAAAGAGGTGAAAAAGTAAAGTTCTAAAATCAAAAGTACTTCACATTTTTAAACTTCCTTTCTCCAAAACTACACCTATGCGAATTCGAAGCGCGTCGCTAGTTATAAGTACATTATTTATTACTTATATATTATATAACAAAACTTATGTGAATAATTGTCTAAATGCAAATCCAGGCTTTGTCGTTGGACATTTAAAAAAAACGGCTGTAAAACTGGCTTGTAGCACACGCATTCTACATTTCTGATGAGTTCCTTAAATTTCAGCCAAAGACTGAAACTTATTTAAAAATACTTACTGAAAATTATTAAATTAATTAGCTTTAGAATACATGAAGAATAATTTCACAAAATGACATGTAATAATTATAATTAGGATATTACCAATACAGGAGTATAAGTATGTTTTTTTTATGTAATAGCAGACAAACGAGCAGACGGTTCCTACTTCCGCGGGAAATAAACACTTGGCAGATAGATTGGGGCGAAAAAATAATACAAACAAATAATATAGGTAGTTTATCCAATATACCTAATGTACGGTCGAGTTCGTAAACTTGTGAGCAAAAATTTGATGAAATATAATCTGAACACGCTTCTACGCCATTATAAATGGAGTCGATGTTCAGTCAGATATTTTTGATCAAATGCACAGTATATATATGAGCTAAAGCAGTATGGAAGCTACGAACAAATCGATCGAAACCAACACACTCACACAGACGCGCGATCTACACGGCCTCTAAGGGGTCTCGCGGTACTACAGTACCTACTACTAAGCTTATATATACTGTATCAAATGTTTGCACACAAGTTAATGAACTCGATTGCAAAACATATGCACCAGCAGTGAGTATGTGGGCTGGGATGATAATGATGATATTTTTTCACCAGCTACACCTTCCTCAACGCCGAAGCGCGGGCGTGCCCTCCCCATGCCTCCTGGCAGTGAGTCCGGCTCCGTGCGTAGCGGCCGCGGCGGCCGGCGCCTGCCGCGCGCACCGGTCTTGCCCACACCCGCACCCACTGTGCATCACGTGCCTTATCTCCCTGGTAACTATAACCATAAATCATTACCATTAACTATGCCTAGAGAGCCTTGTGGTCAAGACCAGGGATGTGACGGACGGAGCTCCAATTCCGTTTCCGTTAAGTCGGAACTTTCATTTGGTTTAATACATCCTTGGTTTTTGTTCTCCGTGCTATATCGCCTGCCCATTGGCACTTCAACGAGCTAAATCGCTTGGCTATGTCAGTCATATTGTTCTTCTACGTATCTCCTCAATTCTTTTTTTTCGATTTCCTTCGATTCGATCCCCTAGAAAAACCCCTAGCATAACTCTGCATAGCTCCCTGAGCAACTCTGAGCCTATTTATGAGGCATAGGCAAAATAGTTTGAAATCGAATGTAAAACTCTTACAGCCTTATTCATAAAAAATCCTTAATTGAGGTTTGATTGGTCTGTTAGTTAACAGACTGATTATGCTTGTTTGACGTTTGTCAAGAAGTATTATTCATAAACGCTTGCTAACAGTCTGCTAGTTGTTGAGCTGCTGATAGACTGATTAGACGCGTTATGTTGGCACTCTTGACAAATCAAAGACAAAAAATGACCTTATCGAGAATAAAAAAAAAATTGACAGCACAGTGACAGCAGAGATGTTTGTTATCCCGCCATTTCCGATCCGCGTGTTTTAGTAGACCTAAACTAAGTGCAAAAAGCCGTAACTATGTTAATCGTCCTAATTTTATTTTTTTCATAATTATTACAGGATTTTTAAATACAAATTCCTGAAAATACATTTTCCTGATTTTATTTTTAATCTTTGCGTTAACCTCCTTAGATTTATCTTCGGTATGGTTTTTTGCTCTTGTCAAAGTCAGCTGTTCAAATTTGTGGCGGCCATTTTGTGACTTAGCAGGGAGATAAAGGAGGGTCTACGGCCCACTAACTTTAGCAGAGCCTTGATCGACTAATTAGCGCTAACAGACGTTTATGAATCACGTTTTTTAGCATCGGGACATCAAGGAGCCTTCAAGGAGGCTCTAACTTTTTATGAATAAGGCTGTTAAGAGATAAGGCCGCCTATTGCTTACCTTCTAATTTTTCTCTCTGTGTACCTGTGTTTCTATCCACTCTGTATCGCTACTATTATGGTGTACAATAAAGAGTCATTGTATTGTATTCTATTGTGTAACTTAAGCGGCTGTACCATTTTTTAATTATATTTAACAAAGCCTTAACTACATGTTATTTTTGTCCGCAGAACCCGAGAAAACAATACCCAATGTAAGATACGGCTACGATAGCTATGTGTACCAATCCGATTACCACAGCGCCGTCACAGAACACTATCAAGATCATAATTACAATACGAAGTAAGTACCAATCAAAAATGACAGGCATATTTTTAGCAACAATTAATTTGTTTTTGCTTTTTCTTTGTGATAAAACAAGAAAATTTACATTCACTGCCACCGACGCATATATGCGGTTTCGGAATGTATGAATAGTAAGTATTAATGCCGCTGTCATAAGCATTCATATACTCTGAACGCACATGTACGTCGGTGGGACATGTGAAAGTCAGGTGGCAGTGAATGCGTTAAAACTAATCTAACACGGAAAGGTACCCAACTGCCCGGCTCCGATTTGTTTTATATACAAGAGTTTGGGCAGTTGGGCGAAGTTTGCGTTGCTAAAAAAATACGTGTCCATTATTTTAGACTAGTCTCGAAAATTTAAAAAAATAAAACAAATCAAAGTGGGATGGTTGGGTACCATTCCTTTCCTTTTTATAAGAGTAGATGTAATCTGAAAATTTCATTCGTTGCCAAATTTATCTCAAAAAATCTATTCCTACGATAGGAATGATAACTCGACTCAAAATATGTGAAAAATCCTAATACAAATATAAAAAAAACGATCCACATAATGTGCAAATGTGCTATTGTGGTGCCATTGCACATTTTGTTTTTTATTTGTTACGCAAAATGAATGAATGAACTGTATCTTTGGCCAACCAATGTTATTTTTTTTTTTTTTTTTTTTTTTTATACGACTGGATGGCAAACGAGCAAGTGGGTCTCCTGGTGGTAAGAGATCACCACCGCCCATAAACATCTCCAACACCAAGGGTATATTTATGTAGATATAGTCTCAATAATTTTAAAAAAATGTGCACTTATTAAAATTAATTGAGTCTCAACGCTTACATTCAAGCACTTCATTTTATTTCGATAATTTGTCTTATCACAAGGTCAATTTTTTTTTATTCGACTTGATGGCAAACAAACAAGTGCGTCTCCTGGTGGTAAGAGATCACCACCGCCAGGGTTATTACAGATGCGTTGCCAACCTAGAGGCCTAAGATGGAATACATCAAGGGCCAGTAATTTCACCGGTTGTCTTACTCTCCACGCCGAACAACAACAGTGCAAGCACTGCTGCTTCACGGCAGGATTAGCGAGTAAGATGGTGGTAGAAATCCGGGCGGACCTTGCACTAGGCCTTACAACCTGCAAACTTGTTTGAACTAAGTTACTTGTTGCAGTTATGATGAAGATGGAATGCAGCCTTTCTTCGATGAAACTCCTCACGCTACACCTCCTGCCGCAGGTAATAGGAATATGGAATATACATACACAGTATACATTATATAGGCATTTTTTATTTGTTTAATCTATCTTTATTAATTGGTAAACCGAGCTGTGGAAGATTTTTTAATGTTTTAAAAGTATACAAAGGTATAAGGAAGGATATCGTCACTACTTTGAAAAGGTTGTACCTTGTTTTGCATAACAACTTTTTGCCTATTTTCACTTTGCCTAATGTTAGATAAACTAATATTACTTAACCTAATGTTTCATTTTACCTAATTTTCATTTCAATGAAAGTCATTTTATATACAACTTACTTTACATAATTTTGTTTTGCCTAATTTTAAATTACCTAATTTTCATTTTACATAAACTCATTTAATATAATGTTTGACTGACATAATTATGTTTTGTCTAACGTACATGTCACATAAACTTATTTTGTTTAAAGTTCGATTGACATAATTATGTTTTGTCTAACATACATATCGCATAATTTCATTTGTCCTAATCTCGGTTAATCCAAATACATTGCGATATCGTTAGTTAATTCTAAAAAGTTTAGTTCTATAAAATAAAGTCGATTCTGGCGCTTCGCCGGCCGCTGCCGTGGCACGCTCCCTTCGCTCGCTCGGCTCGCGCGCTGTGGGGTCGCAGTTCTACCTAACGCTCCTCCTCGCTTCGCTCGTCGTCGCACCTATTCCCTGCATGTTTAGTATTGTTATTTGCTTGAACCTAGTAAAAAGTTAGAAGAATATTTGGATTCGTTAAAAGGTTATTCGGCTACATGATGATTAGTTAAAATAAGAATCGAAAATGTGGGTTTTCGATAGCATAATATTCGACAAAATAAGAGTTATGCAAAAGATAATTTAGTTAAAATGAAAATGCGACAAAATAAAAATTATGTATAATGAAATTATACAAATTGACTTTAGATTAGACAAACTATTCATTATAGTAAAATTTGTTAGACAAAGTGAAATTATGCAAAACGTTTTTAGACAAATCAAGGGAATACCCTTTGAAAAAATCTAGTATCTAAAATGAATATGTCAACAAAATTGAACCTTGATCTGATGCACATAAAGTTCACTCGAAAAAAATCATCTATTCTGAGGTACGAGTTTTTAGGGTTCCGGATCCAAAATGGCAAAAACGGAACCCTTATAGTTTCGCCATGTCTGTCTGTCTGTCTGTCCGTCCGTCCTCGGCTTTGCTCAAGGACTATCAATGCTAGAAAGCTGCAATTTTGCACAGATATATAAGTAAACTATGCCGACAAAATAGTACAATTAAAAATTCAAAAACAATTTTTTTTAGGGTACCTCCCATAGACGTAAAGTGGCGGTGATTTTTTTTTCTCATCCAACCCTATAGTGTGGGGTATCGTTGGATAGGTATTTTAAAACCATCAGGGGTTTGCTAAAACGATTTTTCGATTCAGTCATTTGTTTCCGATATATTCAACTTTAAAGTGCAAATTTTCATTAAAATCGAGCGTCCCCCCCTCTAAAATCTAAACCGGTGGATGGAAAAATTTGAAAAAATTCAGGATGGTGCTCAGTATATCAAACTTCCAAGGAAAACTATAACGGCTAAGTTTGCTTGAGAATTATTAGTAGTTTATGAGTAAATAGCAGCGTAAGGTATAAAATATACCTAAACTTGGAAGATTCCGTATAAAATACGAAATCCTTAGAAAAATATTACTTAATTTTTTCATAATGGCTACGGAAACCTATTTTGGGCGTGTCCGACACGCTCTTGGCCGGTTTTTTTAAGTAGTAACGATATGGATGTTTTAAACTGTCAATTAGACAGAGATGCGTAATGTCATATGACGTCATGACACGAAGAATACAGAAATTCCATACATAATTTAATTATTTTACTAAAAGATGGAATGCAAATTTTTTGGTTCGTCTTTCTTTATCTTTTAAAAAAAAATATGATTTATACATATCATAACATGCTAATGTTGAAGGCATAAATAAAAAAAAAATTAGTTGATAAAAAAAAAACTACTGTTGGATGTGCAGTCACAACACGTGACCATCGAGCCAACTTAAATTATTTAAGAGAAATTTTGCAATGCATTCATATTCTCTTTTAGTAAATCCGCACACTTATTTTAAAAACAAAATGTATCATTCATGAACGCATTTGATAACAGCTTCCGCTCCATCGTTGGATTTTATCAAATTCAGTTGGTTCAATAAAATACTTCAATGATGACGTCTCAGTTACTCCAATGTTTTTGTGAAAAGTTAACTTTTAATATATTCACAGTGCTCTTTAAACTTTCAGCTCAAAAAACTTCATGGAGTGAAACGGAAACGACGACACAATTTACATATCCAGTGACTAGTGAATCGGACGCTTTGTTACCTGTGTCTGTGCCATCGACGATATCTGCATATCTACCACAGCCGCCAGTGACAACTCAGCAACAAGTGTACCATGATCATAGTTATCAGCAGTACGATTTGCATTACGACAGTCAGACACAATATCCATCATATGATCATCAGGAACAGTACCAGGAACCTCAAAATCAGTACACGGATCAAACACAAGATTATCAATACCAACAGCAATATGAGCAGGAGCAATATTTACATTCCCAAAAACAGCAGCAACACTTACAGCAGGAACAGCAATATCAAGAACAATTTGCGATACAACAGCAAGAACAAATGAGATTGCAACAACAACATCAATTGCAACAACACCAACAACAGCAAGATCAACAGCAACAGCAGCAGCAGCAAAAACAACCTACACAGCAATTGCAAGCAAGTGTTCTAACTGGTGCTGCCACGTTTGGAAATTTTATGGCAGGTGGGGCTAAAAAACTAGGAAGTCTATTTGGCGCCGCTGCCGCAGCTGTCGCTGCACCTTCTGTAAGCCACCCGCCGGCGATTGTTCCTGCTACGACAACACACTATATTCAATCATCTAT
The DNA here is from genome assembly GCA_037349165.1 of Choristoneura rosaceana. Taxonomy (NCBI): domain Eukaryota; kingdom Metazoa; phylum Arthropoda; class Insecta; order Lepidoptera; family Tortricidae; genus Choristoneura; species Choristoneura rosaceana. The sequence continues at coordinate 3,941,602 of JAZBNJ010000002.1, forward strand.
CATCACCCCTGTAACGCCTTTCACAAGTACAACAACTGTACTTTCATCCGTCCCCGAAGTATCACCAGCAGTGCCCACAGTGACAACATCATCGTCTACTTCTTTACCTAGGACCCCTTCGTTAAGAAGACAAGAGTCCATACAAAGACCTTCTGTACGCCGAACGCGAACGCTGCCGGATGCACCAGAAGACTTACCCCCGTCGACATACGACGAAAGTGCCTACGAGGACGAGTACCATAAGACTGAATACGATCAATCTATTGAGCGCGACAGAATATCTTTGGACAGGTATCATGAAGATGAGTATACGCATGATACGATTCCTGAAGATATTCTGGAAGAAAGTCACTTGCCCGAAGAGACGATACAGCGCAGTGCTTCGATACAAAAAACGTCACCGACCAGGACTGGATCGATAATAAGGAAACCTTCAGTTGATAGCTACCACAGTCAAACGCCGTCTGTAGTTGACCGGAGGACATCCCAAAGCTCATTCCACCTTGAAGAGAAACTAATCGTTCCCACAACCAAGGAAGGTAAGAATGTTGTTTGCTTTTTTCTCATAATCTTTTTTAAATGTTATGGTGATTATTATTATTATTTTTACTTCTAATAAACGTTATGTCACAAACTTAACTCAATAATTATAAATGGTAGTAATTATGTAAGTTAAAAAAGCAGTATTTAAAAAAGCTATTCCTTTTAAAGTACCTAGTCGTTTGTTTGTTTATACTCTTTATTGTAAAAAAGGAAATTTATACAAAAATGTTACACAAAAAGAAAGTGCTAAGTACAAAAAGTAAGTAACTGTAAGTAGTAGTTACTATATTTATATAAAATATCGTCAAAACGAAATAAAATTTTTGTTCTCTCAACTTTTAACAAAAATCCATTCAAGGCTTAATTTTTATTTCAGAATTAATAACAGACAAGTCAAAAGTTAAGTTTCAAGAAGAACGCACAAAGTTCCATGAAGTACCTGAAGAGCAAGATACATTCCATGACCGAAGAGAGTCTTTTGTTGAACAAGACTCTGAATTCCATGAGGACAGAGAATCATTCCATGATCAGGACGAGCAGTTCAGTGAAGAACAAGAGAAATTTGATGATCAGGAACAGTTCAATGAGGCAGATGAACAGTACAATGAAGATGACAATGTATTTCAAGACGATCAAGATAGACAGGAAGAGGAACCTTTGGATTTCCAGCCTGAGCAACCGAAGTTGACGCCAAAGCAGCGGTGGCATCGAGCATACAACAAGGTCGTGATGCAGCTGAATGTGAGTCATTTTTACATTTCAATGAAAGCAGAACACTTATAATAAATACTATTTTTCTTCATAATTATTGTTTCAATTAAAATTATATTCAGATGATTGTTTTTCATAATTATTAATTTTTGCAGGTTTCTGCTTTCATTCTTTTATATTTCTAATTTTTAATGTATTATTTGTCGACAATGTGGAGAATTAATATTTTTAGCATTCTTTCGGATAAGGTAAGTTTTTCCAATCAATATTAACTCACAGCGACATCTTTGGAAAACTATTAAAATAACGACAGCATCAGAAACCAATTGAATGTTTTAACATCGAGTTAAACTTATCATAATACGGTAAGTAGTACGAGTACGCAGAGATAAGACTGATATATATATAATGAGTTTACCAAATGTACTGAACTATTCATTATCACCCAAGAGGGTTATAAAAATGTTAAATACTCGTATACCTATCCCATATCTTCGACGCAAACGAGACGTTCAATAAATACAAGGTTAATCGTTAATTTAATACTGCAAACTTACACAATGAATACTTCGATTACACCTGTGCACTACAATAGTGCAAAAGAAATGTTGCCCACAGGAGCAAAATAATGACATAATGCCAAAATTCAGAAGATCGGAAACGAACTTTTCTTACTGCTTTAAAAATACATATGAAATAAAAACAAAACAAAACAATATACTTATGATTACATTCTATTATCGCAACACGCAGGCAAAGAACGTTTAGTTCTATATTTATCACGTCAGTACAGTCGAGTTCAGAAGCTTGTGAGCAAAAAATCTGATAAAAAAATATATATTTAATGTTTGTTAATTGTGTTTGTTTACTTATTTTGTACAATAAAGAGTTTGTTGCGGTTTGTAAAGCAATAATTAAATATGATTAAAATATCTGAACACGCTTCTACGCCGTTAACAACAGAGCCGTATTCAGATAATTTAAATAAAATTTTTGTTCACAATTTTATAAACTCGACTGTACTGTAACGAGTTTCGCAGACATCAGTCGTATAGTAGAGTGGGGGTATTTTGAGGGTAAGTCCGCCTCCATTATTGTAACAATTCGTAAATCGTGAATCCTGATAAATACTGATCGCATAGTGTAGCATATTGACGGATAGTAATATTTAGTACAAACTAACAAAATGGAATAGAAAAATTTATATTTTAGAGATAAATACTGACATCCGTCAATACATTACATTACTCGATCACTAAATATCATATTGATATGTGTCAGTAGACCACAATATTTATTGAGCGTTCAGCCTTCGTTTTAGGTTTATAAACATTCTTATACCTACCGGAACGGAAACGTTCTTATACCAGATAGTCAGAGTTTAGATACCAATTTTTATTTGAGGATCATTCGATACCAGCCCGAAGAGTCTAAAAAAGGAAATTAAGCAAGCTTACTGATAACCTTATCTAACATTCCTTACATACTAATAATGCGTGCAGAATTTGCTGACACCGGAGTCCCAAGCAACAGTGTCTTCAATGAGAGTAATTAGAAAAGCATCGAAAAAATAATCAGTTACACTGGGTTTTACCCAGACACTTTTTCTAGAGTATGTAGAGTCATGGAGACAGCAGCCATTTAATCAAAAGCTTGACACTTAACTTTAGTAAATGCCTTATAAATAATAATGTAAAAAAAGTAATTTTACCTTCATTTACTACAATTTTCAGTCGAGTACTTAAAATGATAATTAAAAAAAGATAGGTAGCGAAAAACTACCTCTAGCATAGTTGTTTAATATCGAGAGTGCCATTTAAAACTTTATCCCATTAATATAATAATACGAAAGTTTGTAAGTCTGTTTGTTTGTTTGTTACTTCGTCACGTCTCAACCGCTGAACCGATTTAGATTAAATTCGGTAAACATATATAGTTTGAGTCCCGGGGAAGGACATAGGATAGTTTTTATCCCGGAAAATTGTATAGTGCCAGCGGGATAGTGTAAACCGAATTCTACGCGGAATCGCGGGTAACGACTAGTTCAGAAATAACATTAACAAGTTCACAAAAGATTAATAATTGGTTAGAAATATACAACTAAACGAATTTCATTTCATTATCATAAAAAGAAAAGATGAAACCAGTTCAAACATCAATTCTGTAATGGAAATCTGCGTTTTCATTTACTTTGGTTTGATTGTGATTTTATTACTTTATTATTTGACTACATTATCCTTGTTCTTATTACCATTAGAACAAGGGTATTGTAGTCAAATAATAAACCAGGTTATCGTTTAGTAAAAGACAAAAAAGTTTTTCATAATCATTGTCGATCCTACAATATGTAGATAGATGAAAAGTGTGCGATTATTACTGATTGTGTAATTCATACTAATATTATAAATGCGAAAGTGTGTGTGTTTGTATGTTTGTGTGTATGTTTGTCCGTCTTTCACGCCGTAATGGAGCGACGGATCGACGTGATTTATGGCATAGACATAGTTTATGGGCCCGAGAGTGACATAGGCTACCTTTTATCCCGGGTAATCACAGTTCCCGAGGGAACAGCGCGCGCTAACCGAATACCACACGGGCGGAGCCGCGTGCAAAAGCTAGTACTTACTTATATTCGTGAGCTAAACTAAAACATCATTTGTCTCTCAAGTGGCTCCAAAACGATCAAAGCGGTTGTCAAACCTAATTGATTGCCTTCATTTGCGGATAATTCTAATAAAGATGTTGCCAACCGCGGTTACTTGAATTTAATATTATTTTGTCAATGTAAGATTGGAAATATCCCTGTCTCACCTGCCAAGAACAGATCGTCTCTTTAGAACTTTTGTTAAAAGTGCTGGGCTGTTTTGCATACAGGGTGAAATCTAGGACGTAATACAAAATTAGTGTTTCATGCTCAGTTAATGCTGGGCAATATTACATTTTACTCTTTTGTTGAAATAAGTCTGAAAAAAAAGTGGTTTCCATACATTTTTTAAATACGAAATCATGAATAATGTATGGAAACTGGAAATTTCATCAGACTAATTTCAACAAAAGAGTTAATGCATTGTATTACCTAGCAATAACTGAGCACGAAACACTAATTTTGTATTACGTCCTATAAGTTCCTAAAAGTTCACAAAATAAATCAAAAGTAGCCTATAAATCTGATTAACTGAAACCCTTTACCATTCCTTCTTCTTCTTTACTGTTCCTTTACGTAACAATATCAGGAACAAAATAAATGCATCTAGTGACATAGTAGCACTATGCTTCCCGCTGAGCACAATAAATGTATGGGGAATAATACATTTTATGTACCAGTACCAGCATACCCAGCCATGAGGACATTGACCGATACCCTTGAAAAAATATATATACTCCAGTATATAAGCGGAAATTCGTTTTTCTTATTGCCCTCTTAGCTTTTGCAATAATATTGTTTTTTCCTGTTAGGAGGCGTTATGTAGGAATGAGAAAGGAATATGACGTGAGCATAATAATATGGTAAGAAATTTAAAGAATCATTTTTAGGTACAAATTTTTTTGTATAAGGAGTTAAAGAAATTTTAATACTTTTTTGTACGAGTACATATATAAACAGAATAACTTAAGAAAATTGTATTTTTTAAGTAAAATGTATTTTTTATGTTTTTGCTGTTATTTCTAACTTTCATAAATTTCTTCATCAAGTATTTCTCCATAAGTTTCCACATGTAAGTGATATTATCAAGTAACTCCTTTGTAACCTATTTACAAGTTTACGTTTTTGTTTTACCTAAACTCGTACCAGAGCTGCCAAGTAAAAATTTAAACAAAGATAGTGCTGCTGTCTATTTCTTCTGTCATAGGCCAGATATCAGTGCCTCCAGTGAAAAAGGGAATAACTCAAAATTGCTACTTTTCAGTAGAGGCAAAAAAACCTTTCTGTCGTCGTTTTTTGGGACCTTAGATTTTTTTATTGGTTTCAGGCTTTAGGTATAGGTTAGGTACAGTTTTCGTTTTGTGGGTATTGCTTTAACATTTAGTTATTCTATACATATAAGACGCAAATTACGACAGCTTTTCTGAATCTTACCTTTTCTGATCTCTATTACATGTTTTTAGCATCCCATTTCTGTTAACATTGAACCAAACTGCCTTTAACATAGGTATGCCAACTAAATAAGTTTTGCTTAGAACGGTAATATTAACACCAGCGTAATCCCTTCTAGGGCTATAGACGTTCGGAGCGCTATTTTACTAACACGCTCAAATCATGTCCAAGGGGAATACATCGTGTATCATAAATACGCGTGGGTTATATTTATTTTAGGGTTATCTTGTACATACAAGGGCCATAGTGAAAGAGTTAACTATGATTAGCATTTATCGACTTCGTCTCATGAAAATTCGTCACCTACTGACTCGTTCTCTCCAAGTTATGAAGCTATTAGTCAAGGTCTTATTGGTTTAGTATAAATACTTAATTGTTGCAATATGTCTAAGGACGTCTCGCTCGTAAAAATATTGAAATAAATTGGCTTTATTACGTTTCATTTAGCCGCAGTTTCTCTTGAGATTAGGTAGGTACATATGTTGACATATCGATAGGGCTGAATTTCATTTAAACACACATAAGCCGTTTAAAGGTCTGCTGCCTTTTTTCCGAGTAATGAGGAGGAAAATTGTAGTACAAAAATATAAATGGTATATGATTATTTAGGTTAGTAGTTGTAGAGGTATTTTAATCCGGATAAAGTTAGAGAGTTGGTTTAGTTATAATAAGCTCGCTGGTCGTCTTACAATGAGGTCATATAAATCTGTATGCTCCAAACTCAAAACACGTAAAGTGAGTTTCGTAAAACAAAAATAATATTGCAGATTAAAACGAAATGTTTAACAAGTAATTACGTTTACGGGCAAGGTAGACAAGAGCGCTGCGGCCGACCTTACCTAACTTAACAAATTACACAAAGCGGAATGGTTTGTTAATTAGTATCATGTTTAATTAAGGTATGAAAACACGTTTAAATAAGGAACGATATTTTATTATTCTAATTTATAATAAATATTCGTACTTTCGGCATCCCGCCGGTTAGTGCCCAAGAGGCGGTTGGCCCCCGCAGAGCCTCGCTGCCTTTGAACCCGATCACCTCATTAGTTCAACTGAGTTGCTCCATACGTACATAGCGATCTACGCACTCTCCACTCAGTCCGTTAGTAGACTCCGTTCCGTACGCACTCTCAAAATGGATCGGCATTTAAATATTTTGGATCTTGAAGAACTTTGCAATGTTGCGCAAGCGATGGCGGCGGAAGCGAAGTGAGGACGCGATAACGGCATCGTGCGGGCGGCCGTGGCCCTAATGTTAGCACCACTCGCGCGCATATCAGCTATTTGTATGCAAATGAGTTGCAGCTTCAGGTGCTGCTAACGTTCAGTGTTATCCCGGACGTAGCTTTGTAATGTAACTTAGTGATAACGCTGTAAAAATGTTTCGTAGTCGCAAAGTGCAGGCGATAAGCGAGGCGGACGTGCGCCGCGACCAGGCGTACGCGAGCGGTTCGCGGTTGCGGGTCCGTCGCGGCTCCAGTTTGACAGACTTGGACAAGTTGCGTAGTGGAGGGTCCAGCGGCGGTGGCTCTATTGGGGACTTGATGAACATGTTTAGTGGCAGTGCTAATTCTGTGGGTAGTGACACCCTGGTGGCGCGGACAGTGCCTCTAGAAACTGTTAGACGAAGCGTGGCGCTGCCGGCATCGACTCTGGCACGGCCGCCCCCTTCTCCCCTTATACACGTCTCGCGCCCTGTAGGTCCGCTCACGATGGCCCAACGTACTCTCAGGTTCAGCAGGCTGTTGAAGTACCAGCCTTGTTCTGCTGACGTTCCTATAAACTTGGTGAGTACTTAGGCAACGTCCTGCTTGGTCATTTTTCGTGTGAAGAGCCGTGCGGTTTCGTGCGTGGTTTTGCTCACATCGCATAATCGCGTAAAGGACTTAGGTAAATATTAGTACGTTTGGTCGCATGGCTGCGCTAACAATAACATTGGACGTACACATCATCGCACGAGTAATGGCCAATTAGGAGAGCGCCTTACTGTTGATCATAAAAAAGAAAGTACCTACCCATTTCTGTGAATTTATTCTTGTTTACTTCCTATATCAAACGGATAAAAACAAGCCTAGATTGTTTACTATTAATGTCAAAGTTATAAGAAAGCTCTTAACAACTTCATCATCGATGAATGATAGGGGTAATTTTGACACCAAATTGGTTTTGTTATCATCTATCATTTGTAACTTAGTTGTAATCTCTTTAATGCTATTATCTCATTATCAACCGCTTATGTCAATGCCATCGATGAGATACCTACGAGTATGGTTTTACTATCGATTAACGCTTACCTTACAGTGATATAATTTTAAACCTTGTTTATATTTACAATATTGTAACTTTATCCAGTGATGGGCAAAGTACGGCCCGTGGGCCAACTCCAGCCCGCCAAGGAATTTAAACTGGCCCTCCGACGTACTTTCGAAATCAATAGTAACCCGCGATAAATATTAGCATTTTGATCGCCCTGTGTACTCAAAATAAAACAGAATAAGTGATAGATAAGAAGATTGGCTACGTAAGCCACTTGTAAGTGCATGAGCGACACCAATGGAGTTGAAGCTGTTGCCGAAATCGGCCGGATCAGATGATCATCATCATCATCAGATGCACGGGTAAAGGGGTCAGCTAGACTAACCGTATAGTAGAGAGTAGAGGTGAGGTGATTAAAAATGTAAATTTTTCGAATATACGCCAAATAAAATTAATCAATGGGTGGTCCAACAGCTGGTTCTCTATCGTTTGCCCGAATTTCATATGCCTGAATGCATCGTTTTCTAGAATTTTCATTTGCCATTAAGTAATTTATTTCTTAAATAGGTTCTTCACAGTTGATATTAAACGATAAGCGATAAGACCGCCTATTGTCTACCCTGAATCTAAGTGTTTATATATTATAAGTTTTTTTGTACTGCTTTATGGTGTGCAATAAAGAATATTTGTATTGTTGTATTTAAAACTAACCTAACCTACACTGCATTCTATATGATGACATTTAAAAAAATCCTGAAAACAGCACGGTTCTATATATTTTATGGCAAACGTTGGAATGGTAAATGAAATTCGGGCAAGTAAAGGTAAACTGCAACAGTTCCTAAAACAACACAGCGATCTGTAATAGTCGAATCAGTGGGAGAGACAATAATTTAAAGTAAGTATATTGTTTGCACATAATAAATAAGCTGGTTGGCTAAATCTAATTCAACTTTTAAACTAACCCGGCCTGAACTCAAATCGATAGCAATGCATAACAAAGCAGATACTTCAGCTACCGAGGAGAGTCATGCATTTTCAACAACTGAATTTTTATTTAAATACTTCTATTTGCTTTTAAAATGAGCGTGAAATGTGAAAACAGATGTAGGCCGTAGAAAAGTTTTGCTAAGTACGTTAGTGTTTATTTAAATCGAAATATTACCTACGTCAAATGAGTTATTTTGATAAGTTTTATTTTTTTAGGGTTCCGTACCCTATTGATCCTAACGGAGCGAGTGAATGCCAATATCTGCAAAGAAATAAAAATCCAAGCGCAGTAAATTCTGATTGATCGTTTTCCAACTCTTCTAAACCTTGCCCGCTGTGTGATACGAAATGTTAATTTTAGTCATTCAAAATCTTACCTTTTGTGCTTAAAGACATAAATAAACTGAACTAATTAATTTATATTTTGACGAGATGATTGTTTACTTGACTTATTGATGGACTATAAACAATTACTTTGCTCACCTGCGACCTTAAATATGATACTCGTACCTAGCTACGAGTATGTCTGTGCAACAAATGAGTGTTCATACATTTATTTAGCTTTCACGCTGTTAGAACACGCACAAATTACGTAAACCTGGCTCCACCAAACGGACGCGTTTCGAACTCAACCTAGTTCACCCTCAGAGCAACACACCGTTAACCATAATATTGCCAGATGTTAGACTGAAGTTCGACTATTTTTATATTGGTATAAAGAAGTAAGAAAAGGATGGATTTTAAGGGTCGATTTGTAATCAAGGAAGTAAATATAAATTTTGTTTATAAATTTATTTATAACAAGACATCTTAAACTTGTCGGATAGTGACTGAAGTTCCAAATAACTCTTAAAATATCATGCAAGGGTAAACAGTTAAAAAAAAACATTATTAACCTTTGACCAGGCAATTTAAAGCATAATAAAGTGGAATTTATCATACTTTGGATAATACATCTAATAATATTGTGATATCTAATATCATTGAAAACGTCATCCGGCTTGGTCAAGGGTTAAGTCAATCGAAATATAAAGTTGCATTTATACATGATATTTTTGTATCGTTTTAAAATTACACAGAAAATTAAACTTATTTAACAATAACTTCTTAAAATGAACGGCGATTGTTATTTACAATTTTTTTAAAGCAATATAAATGTTTAAGCATATTTCTTCATGAACTTCAGTAGGTATTTTAGTTTGGGCATTTCGATGTTATGGATACACCTGTTGAAGTCACCGATGACCTTGACGGAATGTGTCATCATTCTTGAAATTATGTCTTTCAGGCAGACGCTTAGGTCTGAAACTTCTTTGAAACCGTGGATAGCTATTTCAGCCATCACTACTGGAAATGGAGATGTTTCATACAGGAACTGAAAAAAAAAAGAGAAGTTATTCCCTACCAGTGTTAATCTTTGTAGAGGATCAAATAATTCGGACAGTATACAGAAGCTGCTTGGTTTACATTGAATTTGTGATCATCTTTTTATCGTAATGCTGACTGCATTGTTTCACTTATCAAACTATGGTCCAGCTGCTGGGCGTTATTTTAATCCTTTTGTGTTGTTTTACTACCGAATAAGAAGTTCTTGTGGTGGATGCAAGTGGCTAGTTATCGTTCATTATGGTGTTCTAAGAGGGAGGGCTTTTTTCAGCTGTGGATGTCTCGTTGTTGATCATGATGATGATGATGAAGAGGTTCTTATTTAGCCTACTTAATGCCAATTCTGAAAGTAGCTTGCTCGCTAATCCTGCCGTGAAGCAGCAGTGCTTGCACTGTTGTGTTTCGGCGCGGAGAGTAAGACAGCCGGTGAAATTGCTAGCACTTGAGGTATTCCAACTTAGGCCTCTAGGTTGGCAACGCATCTGCAATACCCCTGGTGTTGCAGATGTCTATGGGCGGTGGTGATCTCTTACCACCAGGAGAACCACTTGCTCGTTTGCCTTCCAGTCGTATAAAAAAAAATACTTGTTACATTGAATTTGAATGCGGAAAACGTGAAAGTTCATATCCGAATAACTATACTTAGAATGAATTATTTTGGTATTTAAGCGATCACACGTGCAGGATAAATCTCGATCTGGCTCATAATATATTTTGCATCTACAAGAGTTAATAAAATACCAGAATGTGGATTTTTTGATCATTGAAATGAATCAAATCACAAACACATGAATGAAACATGACAAAGTACCAGCATTCATAAGAAGAGTCTTATCCACTGTTAATACATGACTGCTTCTTATTTACTAACAAATAACATACATCAGAAAATCGTGAAAGTAAATATGTACGTACGATTATCTCGCTTTAGATATGAAATCCTTTGAAGTACCAACATTATGAGATAAATTAGATTCACGTGTACGTAAGAAGTTTCGCAAAATATACCCAAGTATAAGCGTTTTTAATAATATCAGTAAATTTGGGCTTGTTGGAGAAATAAACAGGTCTAAAAATTTGACGGTCGATGTATGCGTAAATGTAAGAAATAAAAAGATATTTACGTGTTGTAATTCATTTCAATAAAGCAGTACAACTAAAAAAAAACATAAGAGGGAATTGATTGTAATAAAGAAATAACGACAAAAGTGACATATTTGATGGAGTTTATCCAGCGAAACTCATAAAAAAATTAAAATAAGATAATGCAACAACGGAGATATTACTCAGCAACATAGTTCACTGAACTAAGTCTTAAAACACAGTACATATTAACAAGAATTTCAAATTTTAAAAGTTGACATATTCTTGTTTGAGACTAATGTAGAAGATTTGTAAGCTTACTATCCGAAAAACGTCCTTCATGTGAGACGATATGAAGTACGACGTGATATGAGAGACACCGTGTTGATAAAATGTCTAGACGCAAATAAATTGTCTGCTTTGATTTGATTTGCAATTAGGCGTGTAATTTTTATTCACTTAGCAAATTCAAATAAGGGTCAACTCAAACTTAAAAAATGGTCTTAAAAAATAGGGAGGACCCCATTTTTAGCTGTATTTACTCTTTACTTATGAACCTGAAGTTACTTCTAAAGTGGGCTGTTTAAATTTGAAAGAGGTACTTAATTTATCTTAAAATAGACAGTGATAATTTTTTTATAAAATAATTAATATTCAAATATCTAAATAAATGATCATTGTGTATTTCGTCTTTTTCAATTCATCTTTTTAAACTTTCTGTAATTTGGAGATACTTACATATTTCTATGATGAGATGTACGGATTGTTTTATAACAATTGATTTACATATAATATAGTGCTACTATTGGTGCTTATTGGTAATTATATTTACATACCACTGTCCTTTCAAGATCTTGACTTTCATGGGAGCAATTTCCGCCGACTTGCTGCTGCTTTTGGCATTCAAATAGCTTTGACGCCGAATACTTCTTAAGATTTTCTAATGTTTCAAAATGCACCTGTAGTTTTTCTGCAAAATTAAGGCTGTGTCATCAAAAGGAAGTATTAGCACAATCTTGGGACATTTCAAGTAGATTATTTTTTTGTCAGTTGTAAAAAACCCTCCAAAACTGATATTTGGGCTTTGTAAATTGTGCGATCAAAATTACCATACGTACTTTAACAAATTAAAATTATATTTTGGTTCACTTTATCTTTGTTCAATATTTATAACGTGAAAACTTCAGACAGGAAAAAAGAAACGCTAACTCAAAAACCGCATTACTGCTGCACAATTTGGAGACGTAAAAATGCTAACATCTATCGCTGCAATACTTTTCCGCGCCATTATTACACTGTTTGCTTTGGTCCGAGCGGAAAGCGGAAATGTTCCGAAGTAAACAAGGAAGGTATAGCCAAAATAAAATGGCTCAGGTTGACGCGGCGGACGGAAACGAGCAAACGAAAAACAAACAAAATTTCCTTCTCGCAGTCAGACTTTAGAAATTCATTGGGATTTGCATAAAACTTGATAGCGTTTCGTCGAGTAGCGTCGACTCGTACTATAGTATTTACTTCTGTAAAATTATTTTATTGTGCCTGAAAACCGCTAGAGTCCTCGCTTGCGTGGTAAAAGGAAGCAAATGTGAAAATTTTCAAGTTTATTTTCCTAGTTATTTATTCTTGCTCGTTTACCCCTATGATAAAGAGTTGGATTTGGGCACGAAGCTAAGGGTCTCGTAGAAAATTTTGAGCAAAAAAAATTGTACCTGCTAAGATTAGTGTAGCTAACATCTTTTGCCTTTAACTGATAAATTGTTTGTTTTTAAACTAAAAAGCTAACAAGTGTTTCTTAATGATATTATAAAGTTTGTAATTAAGATCTTAATAATGCTTAAAACCTTGGTATTAATTTAGGCTAGTATTTACATTAATGTTTTTTGTCGACCCTGTAACCTAATAGTTAGTGACCCTGATTACAAACCCTGACTTTCCATTGGATCCCGATAGTGTCAATAATTTCTGTGATGAATATGAATGTTGTCCGTTTGCCCATAGCACAAACTTAGCTTAGTTAAAGGTCAGGTCAATTGCTGTAAATATTTATTTATTAAGTGTTGATCTTACCGGGTAACCTCTGCACCCTTTGGTAGCCTAAAGCCAAACATAAAGTAACATTTTCATCAGCAAGCTGCAGATTCTCTCCCAGTAGTTTGACGATGCTTTCCTTGCAATACGTGCCGTTTCGAGGTTTACGGTCATGAATGATCACCTAAATAAAGAAAATATTTGAAGGATTAATGCAATTACATTTAAGAGTTATTTGCAAAGATTGGTATTTCGTCAATCCGTCTAACTCTCTGTTGAATTAAAACAGTGGGTGATTTCTTAACGAGGGTTTCTGTGATAGATTAGTTGGAGCTAATATCAAGAGGCCCTTTGACATTTGTGTCACGTTAGTGATTGGTTAGCTAAATGAGCCAATTATAAGCAAGACTGTAATGGCAAACAGGCATTTCAGTACTAACGCCATCCAGCGGTATTGACACTGTACTGTAGTACACAGTAACACACATAATAAAACGAGTCATTTAAATGTCTAGTATCATGAACTATTTATCAATAGATGTGGTCAATGTGTATCAATAGGTGGTAGGACCTTGTGCAAGGTCCGCCCGGATTGCTACCACCATCTTGCTCGCTAATCCTGCCGTGAAGCAGCAGTGCTTGTACTGTTGTATTTCGGCGTGGAGAGTAAGACAGCCGGTGAAATTACTGGCACTTGAGGTATCCCATCTTAGGCCTCTAGGTTGGTAACGCATCTGCAATTCTCCTAGTGTTGCAGGTGTCAATGGGCGATGGTGATCTCTTACCATCAGGAGACCAACTTGCTCGTTTGCCATCCAGTCGAATAAAAAAAAATAGAAGACGTAAACAGTATTCAAAAACCCAAAAGTGGTATCCACACCAAACACAATCATTATTTTTCCCTCCTAAACTTTTTCCATCATGCGTACCTGGAAATACAAAGATATCTGTTCCAGATAAACCGTCATGTAGTTGATGGCTTTATCTGCTTCGTTCTTCATCAGCAGTTTAATTTGCGAGACCAACGTGTCCATGTCTTCTCGCGATTTTTGGGTCCGGACTTGGATATCCGCGATGAGCGCTCTGTAGCCATTAATAAGATTATCTTGGAAATCTGGTGTCTGGAAAGAAGGTATTTTAGTTTAATCTTCTGAAACTTCTAAGACGAGTGGGCACGTCGTGCTTAAGACACTGCTAGTGTTTGTACTTAGGATTCTGGTGTTGCAACTTGGTGTTTAGTTTAGTTATTTATTGTTATTTAGGTATTGCCCCATCTGAATGCTCTCCATGATAATAAATAAATAACACTGTAACACCATAGTGAAACACTATGACATGAGAGATTGAACGTTCAAAATTTCAAACGTTTTTTACTGATTTGAAGACCAAAGTGCTTACTTGTAAAACGAAGAAGTTAACACAATTTTCAATATTTATTTTTTATTTTTACTCCTGTGATAGTATAAATGTACGATCGGTCATCTAAAAGAAATGTAGCATACCTGCATTATATCTCGATAATGTGGTAACTTGAACTTATTTAAGAATGAATAATTCTTTCAGGCTACCTGATGCATTATTATGAAGTTTCAGTTTGTTGATGTTATTGTAAAGCAATCGCTCATTTCCAAGCCATTTGGCGTTGGGTTGGATAAAACCTTTTTTGGTATTGTGAACACGAATAACCCATTTTTATGGTAGTAGAGACGTTTTGTATATTCCTTTTGTGTCCACTTTGTCAATGTTGTACATTGGTTAAGCACTTGTATATCTATTTAGCTATATTCACCATCATTATTTTTGGACTCTACATGGTTGGAGGCACAGACCTCTTCTTAGAATGAAAAGCAAAAATGAATAGCCGCAAACTTGAAAAATTACACGTAGTTAAGGTGCTCAACACTTTGTTTACTTATTTAAACCCGTATGAGTGTAAATCGAAAATTTTCAAGCATGGTTCTTTGATTTAAAAATAAATTGGTTAAGGTATTAGTAGTAGTAGTTATATTTAGTATTATTATAGTTATAGAAAAAACAAAAACACGTACTTTATTATATGATAAATCGCATTATCAGGTCTTGGTACTATTACTGGTCAAAGCACAGCCTCAGACTGTTCTAACGAGCCTAAAAACGACTAAATTACGTTGTTTTGTCTTGGAGTTCCAAAAATTACTTGTCAGCTCCGTCGTCAGAGCAGCTTGATGGTATAATATTATTTTGTTGTCAGCGAAATTACACATAAATGCTCAGTTTTGTGGTTTCACTATAAAATATAAAAGACAAGTTCAACGATTCTGTTACACACAAAGACGCTAGATCGTCTCCAGAACGTGTGTATTCGGTACATTTTTGGTCTCCGTAAATACGACCACGTGTCACAGTTTCGCGCGCAGCTTAAATGGTTGCCTATCAGGGACCGTAGAAACGTCCACATTCTGTCATTGCTCTTCAACACTCTTTTTAATCCTTCAGCTCCTTTATACCTTTCCGAGCGATTCAGCTACTTAGCTGAAGGCAGCCAACATCGTTTGCGTTCAAGCACCAATCTCCTCCTAACATCTCCTTCTACCTCATCCAGGATATACTCCAATTCCTTTTCTGTGCATGCGGCTAGGCTGTGGAATCGTTTGCCGACCGCTGTCCGACAATCCTCCTCCGTATACTCATTCAGGGAGGCCTTGAAGAAGATGTGGCTCACACATGTTCCTTAATTAGTTAGTAAGTAGTTATCCTTTATACTTGTGTTATTTATGTATTGTATGTATTGTATGTGTATTTATTTATTTTATATTTGGTAATAGGTATATTAAGGTTATGTATTCTGTATAATACTGTATATATTTATTTATTTATTATTATTTATTTAGGTACTTAGGGTTTATATATGCATTTATATTTATTCAAATGTTTTTGCTCTATTTGTCGATCCTTATCTTTTTTCAATTGTTTTTCTCTACCACTCAAAGGTTGACTGGCAGAGATCCCTTCAGGGATAAGTCCGCCTTTGTACTTAGCACTTTCTTTTGTGTGTTATTTTTTTGTACCTATTTCCTTTTTGTACAATAAAGAGTTTAAACAAACAAACAAACAAGACGCATGTTACGAGTAGCTAACAGTAAAAGCGAATACTTAATATAGTAATAAATTTAGGTTCAAAAGGTGGTTAATTTTGTACTAAATTACTAAAATTATTGGAATGCAGCAGTTTTAAGTTTAATAAGACAAAGTGACCATCATGTCAGCCGAAAGACGTCCACTGCTGGACATAGGCCTCCCCCAAGTCTCTCCTCTCAGACCGTTCTTGTGCTTTTCACATCCACCGCGATCCCGCGATCTTAACCAGGCCATAAGACAAAGTGATACATCAATTTTATTTTTAATTTAAGAAGATACATTACAAAAAAAAAATATTTTACTGCGGTACCTACAATAACTTTATTCCGGTGGTTTTGTCTTTATTTTATTCCACGTTAGTATTTAAGTATTCAAGGGCCTAGATGACATTCAGAATAACTAAGTTTGTGTCATGAAAAGCCCAATTCTTATTTTATTTAACATCAAGTACACGTACAACCCATTAGGAGCACACGAAACGTTACGCGTTTTTTGAGTTAAGTGCACATTTTTTTCCGAGCCTACTGAAATTTTTGTCGATTCATGGAATACATTTCGTCGGAAATTTGACTAAGAATAGTTTGGCAAAGTGGGAACCGAAGAGGTAAGGGTCGATGGGAGTTTCCCGCACGTTATTGGGTGATGATGTTTCACCGGGGCGATCTTTCAAGTTTTCCCGGCAAGAACAGAAATCAAACGCTTATTTATCTATTTGATTTTATTACGAACTTACCTGCAAAGTAATAGCGATGTAAACAGCAAAAAGTACAAAAAACAACGATCGATTCATGTTGCCGTTTATGCCACATCCCATGTCATCTAAATGCACTTGACATTCTTATTTGTTAGAAATAAAAAAATTGTAATTTATTTTCTTTTAATGGCACTGGCAGTTTCCAATTACTAATTTACTTTAAGAGCACGGATCAAATAACGATGTTGGTGGAATGAGTATCGACGTCCGACTGCTTGTTTTGTACGTCGTCTCTTGTTTTGGATCCGATCACCGATTGCTGCGTCGATTGTTTGGTATTCGATCCAAACTGGTGCATGAATCAGACCATAATTATTGCTATAGAGCGTATTGTTTAACTATTCATACACTTTAGTTTACACCGCATAGAAAACAAAGCTTTGTTTTGAATGCTTGCTATAGTCAATAAATATATCGATGCTATCTACGAATACTATGCTAACTCCGTTTTCTTTGATTTATGTTGAAAATTATTTTTTAACGAAATTATTGACTATTTTTGGATTGACATTTTGACTTTTAAAATTTACGTCTCTATCCGGAATAATTTCTGTAAAAGATATTGCTCAAATTTGGTCTCTGCAAAAAATCAGCTTAGCTACAACCACAGTCACTGTGTAGCAAGACATGCTGGCTGAGTGGAGACCCTTTTTCGGTAATAATTGGCGTTATCACCATAAGATGCAAATTATGCTTATACATAGGTATATAGTGATATATGTAGGTATTACTATAGAGTAATATATTATTGTTTTTTGTGTCTGGTGCTTGTACTGTTGCATGGGACCGTTAATAAATAATTTATCTTTCTTTCTTTCTTTATAACACTTTTTAAACTTTGGATTATTTTGTGTTATGTTAAGTTAGCTGTTCTTACTAGAGTGAAACCTTTTTGACAATCCAAACATCGGCTAACGAAATCATCGTGGAATTTAATGTAAAAAGGTCCCATTGTTTTTGTAGGACATTTGTGTGGGTGTGTTTGTGTTTGTTGTAGCAGCACAATTCAGTTTCCTTCACTAACCGAAGTTACCTACTTTTAAAATAATTGAAATACTTAGCGTTGTCTAAGTCTGAAAACTTTTTATTACAATAAAAATATTTTATATACTTATTAAAGACAATAATTCCATTCATTCATACACTTCACCAGAAAACTAAAAATGCAAAAAATGTAGTTATCTCAATATTCATAAGCAGTGTCAATGAATCTAACCGAATAATGTTATTGTAATAACTAACACACAAGTAGTTTACTCATTCGTAAACAAATTGACCCTTTGGTCATGTTTAATATTTGAAAGCGAGTTTAAGTGCCTTAATAATGTAAGAGGTCATGTTGACAAGGAACGAGTTCCTCGGTGATAAGTAGGTACTTCAAAGTAAGCCGTTTACCTGACAACCTTTGACTCCTTCGCCCGGGATAGAAGCTTTCGGGTATATTTTCTAGTAATAGTGTAAAGCTACCACTAATAGAGAATATTAGAACATGGTATGCTAGAATGGATACGTATTTTAGGTTACATAGGTCTAAGTGATAAACAGGTATCGTATTACTAAGAATTATGCTTCACAAAATATCACTCGGTACTTAGTCACACTATCTATATATTATAAATGCAAAGTTGTGTTTGTTCTGTACTAATCGCTATGAAATTTAAACATCGCATTAGAAAATAAGAATAGGTAAATAATAAGATACTTTTCATAAAAAAACATATTTTCATAAAATTAGTTGTTCTCGGGGACGCGCAATAAATGAAATTCTTTCTGTACTAAGACACGGGCAGCAGCTAGTTTATTATAACTAGACATCGGATTATATGCATTTGCATGTTTGCATATGCAAATGCATATAATTCAATTTTTATAGCGTTATTGCATATTTTGGTACTTTTTCGTTGACAGTGCTTATTAAAATTTCAGCTGTTTTAAGTGCTTGGCGTATTGTGTTATGCTGTCGAAACGTTCAAACTATCTACGAAAATCTTATTTTTGTTGAAATAATGCCACCAGTAAAAAAAATACCCTGACTTTGATGGAATATTGGACAAAAAAAATACCAAAATTCATCAAAAAAATATCAAATCGATCAACATGTTCCCATTTAGCTGCAGAGATAGAAAATATTATGTATATGCATATGAATATAATGTGAAAATAATGTAAATTCTTAATAATGAATGGTTTTTGATTGTGCATATTTCGCCCTTTTTTAGTGCATATATATGCGTTTTGATAGTGCATATAATCCGATGTCTAATTATAACTTATAAAGAACTACTTATAAGAATATTTCACCCAAAGGTTTCATCAGTAAAGTAACCCTTGCGTAGGTACGCAATCATAAAAATCAGACAAAATTTCTACACATTGTCAACAAAAGTAACTTTGTAGTTTTGGGAGCTTGTTAAACAGTGAAAATACTACGAGATCCTGTTTTGTTTAAGAGTATTGTCCTGTGAGTATTTAAATTCATGTCATTCCTTCTCTTGTTTAGGTTCCACAAGGTTACATCTATTACGGCAATTTTCATATCAATCTTCTCCTTTGTTGCACGCGAAGAGCTTAGACTAAAAATAGACGCATAGGATGTCTTATTTTATTACCAATTTAACCTTTTATTGTTTTTTTTATTTAACAAAAGTCTTCATCGGTTTAGTGGGGTTATGATTCTTTTGTGTCACTATTGGCACTCTCATCCTCGTAAAATTTTGACTATGATGTCAATTTAAATCTAATTTCAATCAAGAAATGTTTACGACACTGAATTTACCAATCACTTTCTCAGCCTCACATGGCTTTACTCATCCCTGTTATTATTAAGAACAACGCCATCTATGCTCCCGCTCTGGAATTTCTTGATGGAGAATACAGCTTTCTACTTGTTTGCCTCCCACATAGTTCGATAGGATACGTCTAGAGGTCTAGTGAAGCTTTACTTGTTACAAATCTAATAAGCAGACGGGAATTCTCATGACAAAATCAAACGTCAATAACCTAAGTTATATTGTTAAGTTACTTGTTAGTAACAAATTTCGTGTTCCCCTTTTTAGGGTTCCGGAGCCAAAATGGCAAAAACGGAACCCTTATAGTTTCGCCATGTCTGTCTGTCTGTCTGTCTGTCTGTCTGTCCGTCTGTCTGTCTGTCTGTCCGTCCGCGGTTTTGCTCAGAGACTATCAATGCTAGAAAGCTGTAATTTTGCACGGATATATAGGTAAACCATGCCGACAAAACAGTACAATTAAAAATTCAAAAACAATTTTTTTTAGGGTACCTCCCATAGACGTAAAGTGGTGGTGATTTTTTTTTTCTCATCCAATCCTATAGTGTGGGGTATCGTTGGATAGGTATTTTAAAACCATTAGGGGTTTGCTAAAACGATTTTTCGACTCAGTCATTTGTTTGCGAAATATTCAACTTTAAAGTGCAAATTTTCATTAAAATCGAGCGTCCCCCCCCCCCCTCTAAAATCTAAACCGGTGGATGGAAAAATTTGAAAAAATTCAGGATGGTGGTCAGTATATCAAACTTCCAAGGAAAACTATAACGGCTAAGTTTTCTTGAGAATTATTAGTAGTTTATGAGTAAATAGCAGCGTAAGGTATAAAATATACCTAAACTTGGAAGATTCCGTATAAAATACGAAATACTTAGAAAAATATTACTTAATTTTTTCGTAATGGCTACGGAACCCTATACTGGGCGTGTCCGACACGCTCTTGGCCGGTTTTTTATTTTATTTTTATTAATTGTAATGTTGAACATCGATGAACAATAAACGCCTGATGATAAAGGTTTTTTTTATGTGTTTACGAAGCGTATACTAACAAAAATAGTCCTCAAATATACACATTTAAACAAAATATTAATAACAATATGATATTAATAGTGTAAGAAAACCAAATTTACGAATAAAATTTATTAGGTAACTTCATATCATTATGAACTTATCGTTAATAATAATTAACGGCAATAAATCATAACTTAAAAAACTACTTAACTATACTTAAGGGTGTTTCAACATCCATTGATTAGTGTTAACTGACGGTTAAATGTAATGCCGCCGTCTCTATATTTTTTGTTCGAATAGACGGAGACAGCATCAAATTTAACCGTCAGTTAACACCAATCAATGGATGGTGAAACAGCCCCTTAGTATTGCATTATTAAGAGGTTAATGTTAAAAGTTAGTAAATAATTACATACTGAATTTAATTAATATTATAGATTAAACTTATCGATAGCTGGAAAAGTCGATAAAATTTAATATTCGAACTAAGTATATTGACGTTAGATTTTTGCTATGAAAATTCCGGTCTCTGCTAATAATAACATCTCCAGGATGGCTATTAATAGTTGGTCGATTTACCTCATATTACTCTGTTTTATATATTTTTGTGCTATGAGTACTTTATTCCACATTATATCTTGAGAAAAATTGGGCATTGCTAGACTAGGATCCCTGCAGGGATAAGTCCGCCTTTGTGCTTAATACTATACATTTTTTTTTATGTAACCTTTTTGTTTTTACTTTTGTACAATAAAGAGTATAAACAAACTAACAAAAAAACTAGGTCAAGACAGTATGCAGTTTTAAAGATTAACAATATAAATAATAGGTACCTAATAAAATAAATCTAAAAAAAAAATCTAATCTAATTTAATCCTGAGTTTTTTGTTCTCTGAATTTAACTCAAAGCTTAAAAAAAATTTCAAATATTTCTGATAAAATAAGGCTACCCTACCAGTTAGTGGATAATAAATTGTGTTTTCGCCCTACAAGGATAGGATTTCTCTCTTTGTCGCAACGTTTTCTTTGTTGAAATAATTCATTCGAGAAAACAGCAACTGAGATAGCCGACCAGACTTCCTAATTTAGGGTATTTTAAGCCTGAACACAATTAGGATCAAAGCTAGTTTTGTTAAGTTAGTTTAGTACCTCAATTAAGACCTTGAAGGGGATTAGGTCGGCAGAAAATCGTTTCATGTTATAGTTATAAGTACAGTTTAACTTATGAGCAAAAATTTTATCAATAATATTCGAACACGAC
Organism: Choristoneura rosaceana; assembly: GCA_037349165.1. NCBI lineage: Eukaryota > Metazoa > Arthropoda > Insecta > Lepidoptera > Tortricidae > Choristoneura > Choristoneura rosaceana. The sequence goes on from JAZBNJ010000002.1 coordinate 3,963,621, forward strand.
TCTATTGTTAACTGCGTAGAAGCGTGTTCAGATATTTTCGATCAAGTTTTTGTTCACAAGTTTATGAACTCGACTATATAATATATAACGTATTCGAGGTGCTCTATTTATACCTAAGGTAAACGTCCGAGTGCTCGTCGCTGTCCCAGTAGTTGGCATCTTTAATCTTATGTCATTAGCAATAGAGATGACAGCAGGGTGTCGTCTACTGGGCATTAGTGTCGAGCAAACGGCCTTTTACCTTATATTAACTTATTTTTGAAGCATTTTGTTGTTATAATAGATGCATTTGCAAAAGGTAGGTACCTCTAGAGTTCCATAAAAACATCACGTTATGGTATACTATTTTTACAATATTCACTCCTCTGGCCGATTTAAATGTGAGTTCAGAAAAAATATTTAAGTACTTGAATTAACGAAGTAATAAAACAATAAAAAAATGCTTCAAAAATGAGTAACCGCATTAATTTGCTTGAAACGTCCGCTTCAGATATTTTGTATTTACCAAGTATTAGCAACCAGTTTGGCTTGCTCTAGGCCAACTGCAAAGTTCTTAAGTTAAATGAAGGTCCTTTTGGAGTTTGTAATTAGTTAATTCAACAACAAATACCTATACCACACAATATAGTAGTTAGGTTCGTTATAAACTAAGCATAATCCGCTTATTCTTGGCACTGACTTTGGTTCGTAACAAGAAGTTAGTTTAGTAAATTCTAAATTTGATTTTAAAGCACAATCATTTTATGCTACTGTTAAAATCTACACAGACGAATGTACGTTATTGTACATAATGTAAGCAGGTAAGTAAGTCTTGATACATCAGTTGTAGGGGATTAATTTTATGCTAAAACAATAAAAAACACCTATTTTTATTCAAGTTTCAATGGGGCGTATTTACGAAATACAGTGTCAATAAAAAAAGCTTTTTCTACCATGTTTTTTAAATCTATAATACTACTGAATACCTACATATTTGGGCCATTGCTTGAGCGTTTCAAGCATCTTATTTTACTGGTCATATTTTTTTACTAATTGGATACGAATCTTGATGTTGTTTTCGATTTTTACATAACTAAAAAAACTGTAAGTATCAAAATCTTTGACCGTTTTTACAGAAAAGTATCCACAAAAATGAGACCGTCGAAATGCTCGAATAATCTGTTCAAAGACTATTATTAAATATTTAGGATATTTTTTAATTTAATTGGTACCAAGAAGGACATATATTAAATTAACTGTTGTAATAATTAATAATTTTTTACTTTTACGTAGAAACTCAGGTGTAGGTAATTTATAAATATACACGAAAATTGTGTTCAAAAACTCCAGTAATTCGTCAAAATCCTTTTAAAGCCCAACAAACTCATGGACTCGGTTGTCCTACTAACACATATCGGTAGTTAGTGCGTCAAAGCAATTCCAATACCGAAATATTGCATTCAGGGGTCGATGCTAGTTTAAAAGCCAAGCGATTATAAACTATCTTTACCGAATTTCGGATTAGAAGTACTTTTAATCGCTCTAAATATATAGAACTACTAGCTGTTACCCGCGGCTTCGCACGCGTAAACTAATCGGTCTGGTAGTTGCACTTGAAATTTTCGGGATTTTACCAAATTCCCCTGGCAATTTCCAAAATTTATATCGTGGTCTTCCTTCATTGAATTTGTCTTGTGAATAGCTGCACAAAATTCAAGACTCTAAACCCAGTGCTGAAATTTCAAAAATGTTCCCTATCCAAATTCAAATCATTTATTCAGTAAATAGGCCGCAATGGGCACTTTTACACGTCATTTTTTAAACTACCAGCGCTTTCGGAAAGACCATCATTGCCAAGAAGAATGCGCCGCAAGATACTTGGCAGGAAGTCATTTGTTTTCAAAATAGTTCAAAACTATCCCGTGAGAATATCCGGATAAAAAGTAGCGTATGTGTTATTCTAGACATCGAGTTACTTTCATACCAAATTTCATGACTCCATGCCCAGTGGTTATTATATAAAGATTTTATCCCCATCCCGTGGGAATATCGAGATAAAAAGTAGCCTATGTATTATTCCAGAGGTCCAGCTACCTACATACTAAATTTCATGGCTCTAAGCACAGCGGTTGTTATTTCTAGATTTTATCCCTAGGTATCCCGTGGGAATATTGGACCAAAAGTAACCTATGTGTTATTCCAGACGGCCAACTACCTACATACCAAATTTCGTGACTCTAAGCCCAGCGGTTAATATTTCAAGATTTTATCTCAATCCCGTGGGAATATCGGGATAAAAAGTAGCCTATCTATTATTCCAGAGGTCCAGCTACCTACATACCGATTTTCATGGCTCTAAGCCCAGTGGTTGTTGTTTCGAGATTTCATCCCTAGGTATCCCGTGGGAATATCGGATCAAAAAGTCGCTTATGTGTTATTCCAGACCTCCGGCTACCTACATTCCAAATTTTATGACTCTAATCCCAGCGGTTATTATTTCAAGATTTTATCCCTATCCCGTGGGAATATCGAGATAAAAAGTAGCCTATGTATTATTCCAGAGGTCCAGCTACCTACATACTAAATTTCATGGCTCTAAGCACAGCGGTTGTTATTTCTAGATTTTATCCCTAGGTATCCCGTGGGAAGATTGGGCCAAAAGTGGCCTATGTGTTATTCCAGACGGCCAACTACCTACATACCTAATTTTGTGACTCTAAGCCCAGCGGTTAATATTTCAAGATTTTATCCCTATCCCGTGGGAATATCGAGATCAAAAGTAGCCTATCTATTATTCCAGAGATCCAGCTACCTACATACCGATTTTCATGGCTCTAAGCCCAGTGGTGCTTGTAATTTAATATGAACTTTATACAATAGCAATAGAGCTCAAATTGACTCAACGTTTTAGTTTTATATTATAGATGAAACTGAAGCAATTGTGTAAAAATAAGTGAAGTAGAAAAACGATCCCTAATTTTCCCAAAAATATATCGTGGATTTCATTAGCGTGCCGTCGCTTTGATCCAAATTAAAATCTGTTTGAACTATATTCGTATTTCGTCTGGTCACATTGACAGAGGACAGAATTTGTAAAGCGAGCAGTTATCCAATAAAATTAGATTCACGTACTTCCATTAATTGAAAATACAAACCGAAACATAGATGCACAGAAAAACCAGAAAAATAAGACCAACACTGGGAATCGAACCCAGGTCCTCGGCATTCCGTGCCGCGTGCTATACCCCTACACCACTGCTGGTCCACGGGATAGACACGAATTTTTCCTATGCATCACATATCTCAGCTTGTGTACTACTTTGTCCCTTAAGCAGTGACCTAGCGCCATCTATATTGTTTAACTCTCAACGAGAAGCCTTCAATATCTCCTTCGGAACATACCGTTCACCCGGACAAGAGATGTCGCTATTAAGCAATCAAATTATGATTGGTTTTTTGGAATCTTTTTGTATTTTTTATTTCAATTCCAAATTTTTACTTTTACGGTCATCCCGTGAAACCTTAATTGAAAATACAAACCGAAACATAGATGCACAGAAAAACCAGAAAAATAAGACCAACACTGGGAATCGAACCCAGGTCCTCGGCATTCCGTGCCGCGTGCTATACCCCTACACCACTGCTGGTCCACGGGATAGACACGAATTTTTCCTATGCATCACATATCTCAGCTTGTGTACTACTTTGTCCCTTAAGCAGTGACCTAGCGCCATCTATATTGTTTAACTCTCAACGAGAAGCCTTCAATATCTCCTTCGGAACATACCGTTCACCCGGACAAGAGATGTCGCTATTAAGCAATCAAATTATGACTTCCATTGGTTATTTATGCATCATTCATTGCTGTTTAAATACTTAATCATCGATTTATAACCCTTCGTAGTAATTTAGTTCATTCTAGCAAATTACTCTTGCAGACTGTGCCAGAAGGTGTTAAAGAAAACGACTGTAGAATATTTTTTAAATTCACGTCACTCGAAAATTCTATTCAAAAGTCGTAAAATTGTGTATTTTGCTATACCTAAGACTAAAATTCAGATTAAATTTTGGAGTAGTTGATGAGTTAAATTAGAGCTGCTATTTTCTTTTTTGTACTCGTATTTCGAATTCAGCTCTATTTTTCACCAGTGTCAGACGTGATAAAAAAAAATCGGCCCCTAGTTATCTTCGTTTAGATCAGGATTTCTTAAACTTTTTGCAGTCACGGACCACTTTCAAAATTAAAACGATACCACGGACCTCTGTCAAAAACATATTTGCAAATTTCCTCATAAATAGGTTTACAGACTGACTTACTGTGGACCCCTGATACACATGGTACGGACCCCTAAGGGGTCCGTGGACCCTGTTTGAAACCCTGGTTTAGATTGTTCAGCTCCCGACTTGTCGAAATACGACGACGCAGACATGAAGCCAGTAAGCTCTCGGCCTGCGTTAGTTATTGAATGGAACGCTTGTTGTTTATTGGATTTGCCGGGTTTGTTTATTACGTTATAGCTCCGTCACGTTTGACGCGGTAATGTATGGCCACTAATTGATGTGCGGTCGACGTGACCAAGTTATGTATGACAATTGAGACTGTACAGTCACTTGCATTAAAGCCACGGCGGAGCGTGCAAAAATATCTTACACATCCTGCCGGCCGGGAGATAGAGTCGTATTTTTGCACGTTTTGTTGTATCAGATATTGGTGTTGATGTAGGTACTTGCATTGCATAAATAAGAGTATTTTCATCAAAAACAGCCAAAACATGTTTTGAAAATTCTTGGAACTAAAATATTACTATTTTGCTGACTACATAAATCATGTACTCCTTACATTAAAGATATTTGTGTGATTTATGCAATCACATCTACAAAAGCACGATGAAATTGAAATACGAATAGATAGAAAAATAAATGCGATTAATTAACATACAAATATACGAAAGTACATTTAAGTTACTATTAATTTTTTATCCATGTGTTCTTAATATGCATTGTTTTGCTAGCTTTATTAGATGAGAATTGCAATATAATTTTTATTTTGCAAAAATTACTTGCCAAGTCTCTTGCGGTGCATTTTCCTCTGCATTCTTTGGAACGATGCTCGTTGTAAAAGTGCTAGTAGCGTAAAAATGTGATACATAAAAGAGCCTTTTGCGGCCTGCTTACAGAATAAACGTTTTAACTTTGATTTGATTTTGTATAAATTTACATCACACAGGCTTTAGGTACCATTAATATATACTGTACCGTAAAGATACGGCTTGATCACGGCGAGCATTTATGTACCATTTAGCATTTATATTACATGTATTGCCATGCCAATTAACTCTATATAGCTATCCATGCCGTAATCGGCAACGGCAATTACAAGCGTGAGCTCTAATGTGGCTGGCAAAGCCAAACTTACTCTTAAAAACTCTATCGCAGGTGGGGCAGTAAAGTTGTCCAGCATTATTGTAGGTGTAATTAAAGGAGGGTTTCGGTCGGGACCAATTAACTGTTTGACAGTGAATGTGTCAACCGAGAAATGCACTGAGAAGCTCGTCGTGCCGCCAGTCGCACATATCCCTGGGCCATATTTCACCACGCTGACAGGTGTGACTACTAATTTCATAGAGAATCATATTGAAAATACGCGTAGGTTAACCACGAAACACTATAAATGTAACGCAAACCTTTAATCAGACACAGATTTAATCTCATGTTAAGATTTATCGACAAATTTACAAATAAGTGTCACATAGGAAAAAATCCGATATCACAACATAATTATCATTTCAGATAGGTACAGTCAGCTGCAGAGAAAAGGTACCCCCCTGTAACGGCGATATCCATACTACCGCCATTACAGGGGGGTACCCTTTCTCTGCAGCTGACTGTACCTAAATAATTGATAGTCACTCGAAATATCACTGAAAATTGTTACGTTGGTGAAACAGGGCCCAAGGCGAGCTGATGTGATTACCGATCAGCCCCGTGTTTGAAGCCAGTGGACCGTTTACTAATACGATAGAGTTAGCTCTAAATTAACCAAGAGAAGGCCTTTACTACTCATTAGAACTGTATCATTATTTGATACTGATACTCAACCGTCTTCAAAAAAGGAGGAGGTTCTCAATTAGACTGTATTTTTTATGTGAACTTTTACCAGGTGGAACGAATTTCGATGATTTTTTTGCCATTGCATAGGTTTACTTCTCATGATGGTCCCATTTAAATTTGATTAAGATCTGATCAGCAGTCCGCACTGGGCCCGCGTGGGAACTGTGGCCCAAGCCCTCTCATTCTGAGAGGAGGCCTGTGCCCAGCAGTGGGACGTATATAGGCTGGGATGATGATGATGATCAGCAGTTTCTAAATTATCTTAATAATAAAAAGAGCAGTTTACAGTACGCTATTCTAACTTAAATTAGTAACACTGAAAAGCAAGAAAAACATGTAACTAAAAATTAAACCGACTCCAAAAAAACCATGAAAATATTTTTCTACTGTATATTTTGTAGTCGATGTCTCAATATGAGCCAGAAGGTACTGCCAAATTTAATACACAAAATGTACTGAGTACTGAATAATGAAAATTACATAAAAGTTTGGACAAGTGGATAAACCATAGGGAAATTTATTGAATCAGGTCGCGGGTGAACAACGAAATTCTTTTAGTTCATTAAACCATAGGGCCTCATGATTTGGTTGAAATCATTAATCAATCAATCAGGCACTTTGCTCTTTTACAATGGTATCCGCATAATTCCAGCTAATTCTAGGATTTGATCGACGGAGGAGATTAAACTTAATCCGGGCCACTGTAATTAAACGCAACACTGTGATAGTTTAAATTTGAAATAATAATTGAAATGTAACATACCTACACACTAATGTAAATTTATATGTACTCGTAGAACTAAACCCAATTATAATACATTTTTTTTTTTATAATAGTTTATAATGTGTCCCACTGCAGGGCAAAAGCCTTCTCTTTCTTATTCCACTCGCCTCTACACTTGGCCAGCTCTTGCCAATCTGACTGGAATCGGTCCAAGTCGTCCCGCCATCTCCTCCTAGGTCTGTTCTGTGTATTGTTGTATTATTGTAATACAACAATATAATACAATTATTGTTCTTTACTGAACACCAAGTACGACAATGAGTTTATGAAAAAGGCAAAAGGTGGCGTAAGACACATTCCTATTTACTGAAATAAAACCGGTTAACTCAAGTCTTAAATCGAGTTTAGCTTGACATTTTTCGAGCTAATTCGTATCAGTAGCACGGAATATGGCGGCTGCTGCAAAACGCGCAGCGCGCAGTTCGGTTTAAGACGCGACGTGAGTTATCCCCGGGTTTACTTCTTTTTTTTTACACAGGACACTTGACAACAATTGGGATGTCCCAAAAAAATAACCTATAGTTTTTATCTTATGTTTGGAAAGAATAGGATATTTTAAGATACCTTTTTCATCGATTTTAAATATGGATGAGTATTTAATTAAGCTTATTAAGATTATGGATGAGCTCTGGTTGAGTTCGAAACGCGTCAGTGTGTTGTGGTGGTGGTGATAGATGGGTTTGTGTAATTTGTGTGTGTTCTTACAGTGTGGAGGTGGAGGAACTGCATGAACACGCATAATTTGCATAGACTTAGCTATCTTAAGGTCGCGGGTGAGCAAAGAAATCATTTTAGTTCATTTTTTTACGAAATAAGCTGGATGACGTCACAGTGAGACAGCCACGTTCCATTGCCTAGAAAAATTCAGTTTGTACATAACATAATCTGTGGCATTACTGAAAGTCAAGTGACAGTCAACAATCATACCGCACCTTCGGTGACACAAGGGCACAATTGTCGAAAAACCCAAAAACGAGTTAAGTATACAGAAAGTTCTAAAAACTATGTCTTTACATGGAGGAACAAAGACATCCATTAAATTCCGCGTTAAATCGCCAGAGGGCGACAGTGACTTTGTCGCATTGGTGCGTTTTTTGGTGTATGTTGGCACGACAAAGTCTTATTGGCCAATTGGCCGACAGCCCGCGAGTGAAGAGAATGTTTGCTGGAGCAACGAGGGCGTAAAGGTAAATATGCCTTTTGCTATTTAAATTTTTGGAAGAACAAAGTCACATTTGATGTACTTTTGCCTATAAAATGGTCACGCATTTGGAGATACAAAGTCGCTCAAAGCAATTTTGACTTTGTACCTCCAATACCCTTAAAACTTTATAGTCTTAAATTCAAATGCGGCCTTGTCATTCCATTCTATTAAAAAAAAAACAACGTCGTGTAAACAATTATGACCTTATTATTCAAATATTTACTTGCAATAAAATAAATAATGACTATTAATGACATTTTAGTTCCAATTATATTTTTATTTGAGCAGTCATAATCCCTACTTCCCTACTAATATTATAATAATATAAATGCGAAAGTAACTCTAACTAAGTATCTCATTCTAACATACAGCTATGTTTCTATCAGGTGGATGGCAGATCACGATGTTTATCATCGTCAATGTACTAAATAATTGGATGCCGTCCATTTGGATAAATCCATTGTAATGGTATCCGTTTGGAAGGTTCGTCAGTGGCCTGCTTAACACACAACTGATTCAACAACCAGTTTACACCACAGCGAGAGAATTTGTACAGCACTGAGATTTTCATTCATTTTATTGCCATTTCAGCTGTTTTTCTAAATGTGTATAATCTCCGTGTTATACGGAGATTCAATCAGGTGGGTATCTTAGGAACTCTGAATGTCCTTTATCAATGCTCGGAGTAGCCATCATCAGACCACAGTCAAAGCACCACCTAGTGAAGAACCAAGACATCAAAGTGACCTCGTTTGTATGAAAGGACTGCGGGCCATATTTTTTGCCGGCGAGTGTATTAAGATTTTTTTCTATGAAAATGACAGAAAAACTTTATAACAGTAATTGTTTGTGAAAAATATATAACTATTATTTGTTTTTAAATAACTTTATTGTAATAAAAAATGTAAAATCTACTAAGCAGCGTTGCTTTATTATAGTAGACAAGATGTTGAGTTGATTCCAAAGACTATTTCTATTGATCCCTTGACTAAAGTAAACACAAAGTTCCTAGACTTAATGTAAGTAATAAAAAATAATTATTTTATGAAAATAAACGAGTTTTTTTAACAAATAATTAGTCGTAGTTTTAGTTTGAACTCAGTCATAATTACAAATTAAATTAAATTTTGGTGGAACAAAGGCATATATGTACACCTTCGCCTAAAAAAAAATTAATAATAAATCAAGGGTTCCTGATTCCTATAAGCAATATTTCGCGATCCATAAAACTATAAGGCTTGTTCCATGCGAAGATAAATTACTTCAAAGCTATACGAGCAAAACAATACAACATTGAACACAAAAAATTCTTTAAAATGGCTCTTCTGTAAAATCGTAAAAAGTGTAGTAATGCCCTTGTCTCACCGAAGGTGCTTACAAGCACGGCACGGTCCTAAATGAACCATGACAAATAATTTCATTTATTTCTCTTCTTTTAGCTTCGATTATTCGTAGGTTTGTTTAATGGTGTGATAGTAAATACATATTTTTTATTAAAATCTGATATTTAAATTCTTTTATATTCACTTTTAACGTAGTTATTTAATACTCTTATTTGTGAAAATACATTGGTAATACTCGTATACATTTCGGACTTTACGATAAAATGACAACTGTTTAAAGCCGAATGCGCATCATGTGATTAAATTTCCATCTTTGTCACTCTTTGCTATTATAAGCAGGACAGCAACATTTAAAACTGTCAATTTGCTTTAAAGTGTAGACTTTCCTTTAGACCTGCATTTGTGACGTAACACTGCAGGGGTCAAATGAAGGTCATTACTTAAATTTTCTTTATTTAATTCAGATTATCATATTTTTGGAATCTGATTTCTGAAAACGTTTCACAAAGCCTATTTCTCCAAATGGTTTTCGATTTATTATACTTTGTAAAAAATTGGGACATCCCAATTGACCTTTATAGTCCCAAAGTCAGCCAAAGCTTGTATTACGGCACTAGGCAACGGATAAAAAGAAAAATACATACTTAAATACATATTAAATATCCAAAACTTGAACACAAATATTCGTCTATTATTCATAAAAATATCTGCCCCAATTGAACCTGTGCCCTTAGTGTAAGTTTTCGGTTATAACAACTTAAACTAAGGGCACTGGAACCTCAAGCTTCGCAGTCAGGTGCTCTAATCACTGGGCTATCAGAGGTGGAGTCTTTAGCAAACCCTTCCAGATAACTATTTTATTATCCTGCAACAACACAAGATTCAATCATCCTCGTTCACTCTTTTATTTTTATATTTCCACTAGCTTTTGCCCGCGGCTCCGCCCGCGTAGTATTCGGTTATCGCGCGCTGTTCTCTCGGGAACTGTGCATTTTTCCGGGATAAAAAGTAGCCTATGTCACTCTCGGGCCCATAAACTATCTCTATTCTAAAAATCTCGTCGTTCCGTCGCTCCATTACGGCGTGAAAGATGGACAAACATACAAACATACAAATAAACTTTATTTTATAATATTAGTATGGATTCTGAGACAAAAATTATGTACTAATTATATACTTGGTCGACTAAGCACAAGTTAATTCCATTATCGTAAAACTCATAAATGTAGTATGACCCGTGAGTATGACTATCCAAACCTCTAAGCCCTTTAAGTTTTATTTCCTTCGTAGAGCGAATATCTGAAAAGTTCAGTCTTAACCGAACTGATATAATAAAGCCAATTTACCGCACCGGGTGAATATTAAAACGATGGGAAATCCACTTTACTTTCTTAAACTCTTATCTCAGTCAGTGTGTAGTTGGAAACGCAACTTTATGTCCTGCACACGGGGTTGAAATTTGAAGTTATTGACAAAGCTGCACAGAATATTAAAGAACCAGTGAAAATGCTTGGGAAATAAAATCTCTAGTTATTCAGTAGCCTGACGATGAATTTGAAATAGTTGCTTGTTTTTTTATTGGTGATAAAAAATCTTTCTGAGCATGAATAGGAAAAAATATTGTATAACATAAAAAATCGGGGAAGTGAGAGTTGGACTCGCGCATCGAGGGTTTCGTACACATTTATAGGTATGTAAACGGGATTTGTGTGTTGAAGATATTTTCCAGCAGTGTAGCAGCAGCAGTGTGGGGTTAGATAATATTGTTTACAGACCCAAAAAAAAAAAAAAAAAAGTGTGTATGTTTTTCCGTCTTTCACGTCGAAACGGAGCGACAGATCAACGTGATTTTTGGCATAGAGATAGTTTATGGGACAGAGAGTAACATATGCTACTTTTTATCCCGAAAAAATGCACAGTTCCCGAGGGAACAGCGTGCAATAACTGAGTTCCACGCGGGCGAAACCGTGGGGAAAAGCTAATTATGTAATAAAAGTATTCATACTGTTAGACCCCTTCATTTTAAAGTTAAGGCAAATTGTCTATTTGAGAACGATAGAAATCTCCCTAATTGGCTTAAAAGTTGGCCTAATTTCATTCATTACACGAGTTTATCAGTTTGAAAAACATTTCCAGTGTAACTTGTTCCTGCAGTTTCCTAGCAGTTTTTTTTTTGAAAAATTTAAAAGGTTATTATTACATTTTTTAATGATTCACGGTTATTTACCCTACCCTTGATATGGTTGTTAAGGGAAATAGACCAGAAACCTACCTTTATTAAACTCCCAATCGATGCAATTGTATGTATACTTTATGATCAGGGGTAGAATAAAAATATTAAAATAATATCAGTATAGTTGAGCACCTTTACTGAGCTACTAATGTAAGGTTACATTGGGCAAATATAAATAATCAGTAATAATAATATGTGCATTAAAACCTCCTGAACATTTCAAAACATACTGGCTGAATGATCTTTCCGCTTTCTGCCGCTCGGTGGCGCCACCAGTCTGTCGCGCAAAATTGACAGCTCAAAATGTATGCCGGCCGGCGCGCGCTCTTTTAAATTATTCATAAATAACTCTGAAAGTGCTGTGATTGTGTCTTAAATGTGTCCCTGGGACTGAGGAATAGAGCCAGAACAAACTGTAAGTGCCTATACCATGCCCAATTCGGTTTTGCTAATTACTTCAATACCTATTCAAATGTCGTAGTTCAAATAACTGATATTTTAAGGTAACGGCGCCTATTACCGTGGTAGTTAAGGAAGTTTTCAGATGAGTCCCAAAAATTAAGGGTATCAAAGCTCCTTAATAAACGAGAATATTTTTTTTAGTTAAGAGCGTTTATTGAACTTTCAGTGTCGTAACTTTTTGAGCTCGTTTTAATTATTAGTATTTGATAAAATAATTATTGAAATCAAAATAACCAAATCTTCTATTACCGTGGTAATGGACAGGTTGTGATGCTATTACCGTGAATTGAGCTTTTATTACCGAGGGTATAAAAAAACAGCAATTTTCTACCATCGTTAAAAGGAACCCGACTCATGATTTGGAACTTAATACCGAGGAATTAAAAAAATTAATAGCTTTGGTTCTGTATATTATATTGCACACCAAGTTGTTTTTGGAGAAAACTAAATAAAACACTTAAATATGATTCGAATTGTGTTTCCACCCCACTGTATTTTTTTAAGCTTGTGCCACAATAAATAGTATGATATATGTATGCTGAGTAAAAGTCACAACATTATTAAAAAAATCTGCGCTTACGGTACCCTAAATGTGAATTATTTTAACGGAAAAATAAAATGTCACTCGGTAATAGATACTTCTTTAAAAACCTATCACCGACCCAAATACAATGGAATGGGTCGGTAATAGATTCTCATACATTCTATTACCGAGGGTTATGCGATCATACCATCGTTATTTGTCGTAATTTGGAGTATTGTAAAATCTAATTCCGACCCTTAAAAACAATAGGATAGAGTTGTGTTTGCATTACAAATCAAAAATACTTATTACAACCTTGGCATATAATCAAAATTACGTAACTGGGAAGTAAACATAAAATTGTATCGCAATATTTAAACAACTTGGCAAAATAACGGTTTCTATAGAAACTATAAGTTCAGTATTGAAGTTTTTGTTAAAAATTAAGAGTTTGTTAATACTTTTCATACCACGTAAATAGTTCTTTAAAAGCGTGAATAGATCAAGATTGGAATAACCGTAAAAAAATATATAAACGGTCATTTATACCAAAAATAAAGCATGAAGAACCAAAATCACCACTTTAACTATTACCGTTGTATACCACGGCATTACAATCGACAGTTAAAAATGGCGCCTATCGCCGCTGTATTTTATTTTCCATTTTAATTGTATTTCCAGGGCAATAAATATACAAAAAATATTCAAAACTCGTACAAAAAACTACAAAAATCCATTTAAAAACAATAACATTAATTCAATTGCCATAACTATTATGTAAAACACTAAATAAGATCAGAGTCTGCTTGTATGTGGTGTCACGCGTTAGTATGGCAAATCCTCTTCCTTCGGTGGAGTTTCGGAAAATCACGAATTGCGAGATCTTTGATTCATTCACATACACTAGCGCTCATAGATCCGTGAGTTGACTAAATATTCTTTTATCGTGAAATATTATTTATTCTAAGAAATCGATCGGCTTGAATATAAAATGCGTATTTTAAATTGCCGCGGTGATGGCCGCCGATTTTGATACCCCCGGTAATAGGCGCCTTTACCTTAATATTTTTAGTTTTTTACATGATGTAAGCCTTAAGGCTAACATCGTGTAAAACATTATATTACTTTTTAAAGATTTAACACGCGAACGTGTAAGTTACAGAAAAAATGTTGAAATCATCGGATTTAACACGAAAATGATTCTTTGATGGTTGAAAAATGAACTAGCAATGATTTATAACGCTTATAGTTTCCAAGAAAATATTTCTTAAGCTTTGACTACTCATTTTCACTGGGCTTAAGTGATTAAATCGATTTTGCGAAGAGAAACCTTGAAGATTAATATTATCAAATTAGATTAGCTAAATGAATTAATTACATTGCATTGGTGGAAAGCAATTTTATTGCTAGGCAAAAAGTATAGTAGTAGTAGTTATATAGTCAAAGTATTTAGCTATAAGATAAAATTTATTAATTATATAAAAGCCGCCCTCTTGTACTTATAAATATTGCTGTGCCCAACAGGGTCCATGATGATCACATAATTTCCTTGTGGAAAAGCAATAAAATATTGAGTATTGAGTATCAAACAGTATCCTAATAATATAACCTAACCAACAAAAAGTCGGAAATTTGCACTTCAAAGTTCAATATCTCAAAAACGGCTAAACTGATTTTTATGAAACATGTCTAAGAACCAATTCTAGAAAACCTGATTTTAAATAAAAAGAACGGCATTCAAATCGGTCCACCCGTTTAAGAGCTGCGGTGCCACAGACACACAGCGGTCAAACTTATAACACTTCTCTTTTTCCGTTGCGGGTTAACAATCTAAACTGACCAAATTTCAACTTGAATTAACTGAAACTATGAATAATCATAAACGCTTATTAACGCTTTGTTAGATTAATATTAGCTTGTCTCCGTCTTTCACATTGACAGTTGCTTTTGCTAGACACGAACAAAACGAACATTCGACTATAACACGTTCGCAATTTTTACCCGACTACAAGGAGAGGTATTGTTTTTATGATGGTAGTTTGTCTTTTCAACAGTGTATTTTTGATTTATTCCTTAAGCTGTCGTACTTGGCTTAGTGTATGGGACAAATTAAAATCTTCATTCCATTACTTCATCCCAAGGCGAAACTCCTTAATCCTGTAACTCTAACTCCTTTTCCAATAAATAGGGTACGACGAACTCTTAGTCAGCTAAAACTAAATGCACGTTTGAAATAACTCGAAACCTTTTCTATTTGCAGTGATAAATAGTACCTTTTGATTAATGAAAAAGCTTTTAACATTGATTGAAGTTAATTTGCAGAGAACTACTTTTGAATTAACATTAAAAAATGGTATTTAGTCTGGTTTTTAGCCTGCAATGCTATATCAATGTCAAATGTAAATGAAAACTTTTTATTGTGCTGCCATACATAATTATGTAAAATTAATTTACTAATTTTCTTATTTAGGTTAAGACAGTTCGAGTGTTACGACAAATTTGAATTGTGCATATATTTTCGTGCAAATAGCATTATGTTTCTGTGAGACAACTTATAAAGAAATTACTAATAGAATCTTTCTCGGCTGACAATTTATTGGGAGTTTATTAAAATTTTAGTTTTTTACCTATTATTATACCTACTAATATTATACGCAATGCGGGGCCGATGAGCTAACGAGTAATCAATAAAGCGCCACAATGTAATTCCATTATTTATTATCTTTCACTAATAGAAATAATGCAAGAGTTTAGTTTGATAATTATAACTATCGTTGCATCGTCAGTAAATGCGTACGTATAGAATCTCAGAATAAGCTATACTATAACTTTATATTATTTTCTAATAACTAACACCACCACCGACGTGCATGCATGAAAAGATTGATGAATGTAGAAGAAGCGAGAGTTGTATGCCAAAATCGTAGCAAGTGGAAGGATGTAGTCTCTGCCTACCCCGTTGGGAAAGAGGCGTGATTTTATGTATGTATGTATGTATGTAACTAACACCAAACCGTATTGAAGTCCTAAAACAAAAGAAATATCACAACTTATCCATCCCAATTACACCCTGAAAAGCCAAAGTCAGCCATAGTATTTACCTTGCCCTTTGTTTGCAAGTAAAATAGAAGTTCATTCCGGTTAGCAAATTAATAGGCCCACTTCGGCGCTATAAAACTGATTGGGCTCCTTGCCACTGTTTTGTTTAATTAATTCCAAGATACAACCGGAATATTCTCGAAGGGAGTCTGTGTTATTGAGCACTGATTACCTTTGCATGGTTCAAAGGAATTCGAGTTATATGGAAGCTGCGCCTTTGCCGTAGATTTGGAGTGTGTAAGAACGTTTGATTGTGTTATACATCTGTGTGAAATTGTAAATGTGTGCGTTGCGTGTGAAGATTGAATCTGATTACCTTTATGGCGGTCTATAGATATTATGTACGTATGTATTTGGGTATGTTTATTGTTTGCTTTACTTGCAGTTGAATATGTATATGGTGGTGGTGTGTTGTGTGTGGTACTGAAGAGATAAGATTTAAAACTTTTGTCTCTTAATTTTAAGACGTTTCTTAAAGAAATTCGACTGTCCGTAGTTTAGCTTTGACCACGCTGTGTATAACTCAATTAAAAATAAAGACACTAACATGACGATTACATACGCAGGTGTGAGAATGATTTGAAATTAAGCTCAATATTTATAAAAAGACTATAGGCGTTATTCAAATTACTAATTGTACACCAACTTAAAGTTTTTATTTTTTATAGCTTGAATAAGAGTAGGGCATCCAAAACTGTTTTTTATTTTATGGAGAAAAACCGAAAACCGGGTCTTCTCCATACAATAAAAAACCGGTTTTGGAAGCCCTAAATTTAAATAAGAGGGATGTTATGAAACTTATGAAGCAAAATATTTCATTGTAATAATGTAGTTTTAATAGAATGCCTTTCATGAAAACTAAAAAGCTAAAGTAAAATCCGATTGAATATTCAAAACCCCTTGACTACATTTTAACCTATATAATTAAGTACTAGAAAGTATTACTGCGCATTTTGAACAAGTTAAGCTCTAGTTGCCTGCAATATTCTGCGTCATTCACAAACTAAAACGTTGTTTACAATTATGTTATGGTTATAATGATTTGATTTTTTTTTAGGCAACATGGTAAGGTCGAAAAATGTTCTTTAGGCACGTTTAATATTCTACATTTTAGAGACACTTTTAAACTTTATTAAATTGCAGCATCGCTTTCGTATCTCTTTCTCTCTCTCATTGTACAAAAAAGTTTCGAGATTTAAAATGAAACTGAAAATTGTTACGAACGATACACGTAATGTCTTTATACACACGGAAAATGGCGATGGCAAAATTATAATGTTTACTCTACAAGCCTACAGCGAAAAGGCTAAAAAATAAAGATGAAAACCAACACGGCAAGTTCACGACCTTGAGTTTTTGTACACGGTAAAAAACTTTGTATCTTGATAAAACGTTATAAAAACCCTTGGCACATTTTCCTTCTAAAAAGGGACATGTTGAAAAAACAATTATTTCATCCTTACTTTTTGCTAGAACGCGACGTCGAGTTATGAAGCCTGAGGCATTAACATTTTGGTAACTCTTTGCTTAGAAATATAAACTATTTACCTCTGTATTAATAAAAAAGGTAGAAACATTTTACAGAAAAAATATCTTTTGTACGTTGAAGACAAACGATTGTTAACATATTTAGGATTAGCAAGTCTGTTATATTGTAGTTCGGGTATTTTCGTATTTCGCAATAATAAAAAATTAAGGGGTACACTTACTAGTTATTAAATCTCTACAATGCCACATCGATGAAAAGCATTGATTAGCACCAAATAAAAAGTGAACTAACCAAAAAAAAGAGTTCAAAGTGCAAATATTTTCTAACTGGAAGGACTTGTGTAATAATTCTTTGATTCAGATGAATTAACCAAACCCTTCAAACTCAAACTCAACATCTTTTATTTACCTTGAAACAAAACAAAATACTGAATCAAACCCTGTAAACTGTAAAAATGTAATTATTAAATTAACCTCAAACTTATTAGCGCAGATATGGATATGTGCCTTAATACTTTTTAGCGCAAAGAATTAACCATCGACGACATACTGTCCAGCTATTGAGGAAAAATCTAGAAATGCGAAATTTAGAACGGAATACATTATATTCAATTGATATACTCACATCATCCACCTTCAATATCTATTCGTTTTGTTTATGGATAACTTGAAAATACAAACCGAAACATAGATGCACAGAAAAACCAGAAAAATAAGACCAACACTGGGAATCGAACCCAGAAAACCAAACCAAACCAAACCAAAGATTCCAAAAAACCAATCATAATTTGATTGCTTAATAGCGACATCCCTTGTCCGGGTGAACGGTTAGTTCCGAAGGAGATATTGAAGGCTTCTCGTTGAGAGTTAGACAATATAGATGGCGCTAGGTAACTGCTTAAGTTACAAAGTAAAGTAAAGACAAGCTGAGATATGTGATGCATAGGGAAATTCGTGTCTGTGCCGTTGACCAGCAGTGGTGTAGCGGTATAGCACGCGGCACGGAATGCCGAGGACCTGGGTTCGATTCCCAGTGTTGGTCTTATTTTTCTGGTGTTTCTGTGCATCTATGTTTCGGTTTGTATTTTCAATTTAGGTTTCACGGGATGACCGTAAAAGTAAAAATTTGGAATTGAAATAAAAAATACAAAAAGATTCCAAAAAACCAATCATAATTTATGGATAACGCCCAGTTAGAAGTCGACCGAATGTTGAAAATAGCACTAACCTGAAACGTCTATAATGAAAACATTCTTTTCCTTTGTTCAGTACTGCTAAAGACACGTTCAATATTGTTTCTCAGTAAAATGTTTGTTAGACCGCAGCGCTGGCCCTTTGCAAGAAGTCGCTCGGCCGAGTTCGCAGCGTATTTTGCGGCGTCGGTTTCTTTACAGCGTTTGTGGGATTACAAAGTGTTTAGTTCGGAAATATTAGTTGTTGATAAGATTTACAGTGAACTGGGGATAGTAAAAGTTAGCTTAAATCGATCGTTGGGTAAAAGTCTGGTCCGTTTAGGCATTAAGCCAATATTGAATTGTAATCTGTTAGTAAGTAATAATTATGTTTATAAATGCGACTTGTATTTTTGGTATATTTGTCCTGGGTTGCATCGGTCCGGGGATAGGTATTCCTTTGAGGTTTAGGTATTGTGAATTGCGAAGCTTGTGTTGGATCTCGAATTTGTTTTGCTGACGAAGCCTGTTCAGATATGACGAAGATTGTATGGATACCTCTAACCTAACGCATTTTGTCTTTTCACAGAATTATCATTTTCCAAATGTTTAATTTGCCAAATGTTTAATTTTACAGCTCTCAATTTTCTCTGAAACCAAAATTTTTTCTTAGTGTATTTTTATATTAAATGATATTGTAACGGATATTATATTGATATCGTATTTTCATTATGTTTTCATAGAACAAAGTAGGTTAGAGTAGGTTTCTCTATGAAGTTCCGAAAAAAATATGGTTCATTCAGAAAATCATGTATTGGGCAATGAAAAATTTTGGTCAACAAAACAGTTGGTAATCGTGAGATGGAAAATTTTCGGTGACGTGCCACACGCTCAATCAATTTTACTTCTTCTTCTTGTACTAAATTAGGTACCTTAACAATTTCGTGGAATTAAGAAGAAAAATTGAAGAAGTTTTTACTTTTTTCGTTATTTTATTGTATTTAAATGTCAAAGAAACAGTGCCGTCAGGCTGTTGCCGCAGGCAAAACTTTTGTAACCTAATTTATTCACCGACTTAAAAACTTGACAAACTTAATTTTTAATTATAACTTCTCATTGTTCTGTTTTTGCTTGTATTGCATTTATTATTTCAATTGCAGTATTATTACATAAACTATTAGGTAGTTTAATATTTACAAAGAAACTGAAGCCAGTCTTCAATTAGCAGATTTAGGCTTTATGATAAGACTTAAGTAACTTATCGTCTTTCATAATAAAATTCTATATCAACAAGACCAGTAGGGATTGATTTTGAAATATTTGTATTAAAACCGACTTTCAAAAGGTATCTTTTAATCACGTGAATTTGAAAATCCCGTTTTTTTACAGTTACCTACAAGAGACCATGTAATTATCCCGGGAAATAGCATAGTTCCGAGAAACCAGTTCTTGGCAGACAAGGTCGCGGGTAAAAGCTAATTTTCTGTAATCGTGCGTGGCAAGTAGCGCTACCTAACAGTTCTCCCGCCGAACTTATTATTAATACCTCCACGCATTCTTGATAAAAAAAGATCATGACAGATAGACGGACAACGTAGTGATTCAAATATGGGTTATTTTTCCTTTCGACTTATTTCAAACTATTTTTCCGGTCTATTTTTTGTCAGGAATTAATGTTTTCTTTCGTCCCTTCAAACCTTTGAGCTTTGTCTTATTAGTGTCACTGTATAAAAGCTGGCTTACGGTTATTAAATGTTCTCTTTATATATAAATTCTAAAGAATAATGAAGTCCTCTTTCATTATTTTAGCGGAGCGTAAGTCACCACTGTGATTTATGCAGATCCTACCCCGATTTAGTCCCAACTTTTTGTGCACTGGACAGAAGTAGCTTGTGAGGCCAGGATTATTGCTGGGTATACCCGAAATCTAACAATTTTGCCGTCGGGTATTAGCTTTTATTTTATATGACAGACATTACTCGCTTGCGTAAAGCATTAGGTCTGGCAAATGAATTAAGATTCCGGAGTTTTACTATGTGGAACATTCCAAAGGGAATGACAAAAAACAACCGTCGTCTAAATTTAACGTGTAATATCCTGATCTCATGGAATATTGAGATCAAAATTAGCCTAGTATGCTTATAAAAGCCAATATTATAGGGGCTGTTTCACCATCCATAGATTAGTGTCGTTAACTGATGGTTAAATATGATACCTTACCTTGCATCGCAAGAATTGTATCATATTAATAGTTATTCTTTTACAACGTCCTTATTTAGTTTCACGGGTCACCACTTTAGGGGAACAGGACTGACTCCTAACTGAACTCTACCTCTAACTAAACTCTTATTTACAAGCTTATATACCTAATCTTAATACCCCTATGCTACTAATTTATACAAACCTATCTGAATCAATGCGCGTGAGATCAATAACACACTCCTATCGGGACGAATCAGATAAGTCATGTGCCAGGCCAGCCATGGCACACCTACCTAAGATTGTGTATTACTGTATTGTGTATACTCCATTGACATCTATCAAAATTACGATGTCACTTCGTCACCTTTATTTTATGGTTTGTGCTTTACGGTAAATTGCTTTTGTTAAGGGTTGTTGTATAATAGACGGCGTATCTACAAACGTTTATTTTACGATAAGATGATCGGGACAACAGCATAAGCAATGTGGCGTAGAATAAATCTCTGGTCAGATTGGATTCCAAGTCGTAAGTGGCGGCGGTTTGAGAAATAAAACATTCCGTTTTTAATTTTATGTCGAAAAAGGCTGGTTAGATTTTCCCAAAATCGTTATTTACCTGTAATGTAATTTCCATTTTCGTTTTTCCCTAAATGCTTTTTTTCTCACTATAGGTTTCTACTGGAGAAAATTTTCACGATCGTGTAGTTTTCTAATTTTTATCGACACTAAAACAGTGTCGACGGAGCTCCGCTTACGAGGAGCTCCTATTTTTGTATGCTTTTGCTCTTCGGGCTGATGAAAACTTAACTTAACCTTAACTTATGTTTCGTGGCATTTAAAATTGGGAAAAATTTGGTTGTGAAATAAGCTTCAGTTATTTTTTTTATTTTTAGCTAGCCTATTTTTGTGTCCCACTGCTGGGCAAAGGCCTCTCCTCTGTAAAACACATTGGGGGAAAAGACATTTTTTGCTGCTAGGAAATAACGATTCTGGTAAATTGATTTAGCAATTAAACTGAAGCAAAAATAAACATCCATGCAATAAACTACAACACTTTACCTCGATTCTCTGCTGCAGTAGCAATGAAAGCAAATAGCGTAAAATAGTAGTAAAATGTAGTTCATTTATATGGGTGTTCACAAAGTAACACTTTACTCAAACAAATACAAAAAAAACGTTTGCGTGCGTCCTCGTGCGGCATTAAATTACACGTGTTCATCTCAAACGCTTGCTCTTTTATGTTAAACCACTCGTGTATAAGTTATGTCGGTCGTCCTGCTCGTAACAAAGGATTGTATTCATAGGGCAAGGGCCAGATGCAAGGGCCCGCTGTTATCACGCACGAATCGGCCTCGTGATTACGACCTCCTTTGATAGATGGCGCTGCACGCTGTATTATGTTGACGTGTTTAAGGATTGAGGATGGAATGTGAATGTGACATTGTTCGCGAATTGGGTCAGGTTGATGAAATAGCTTCTGTTTTTTTTTAAATGATGGGCTTTTGTTTGGTTTAGTTTTGTTGATATATTGCAGTAGGAAATCATTTGGAACTTCGTCGACCTTTTATGGTAAAGTTCTAGTACTTAGATGGAAAATTGTGTAACTTTACTAAAAAATTAAGGCAGAAAATAACGGATTTTAATGATATTTAAAGTACTTAGGTATCATAACTGATTTTTGAAAATGTATTTATTTGTAAAGTTGTAGAATCATGCACTGGTAAAAATCAAAAACTGTTTTCTTACCCCGGGTTTGGTCAAATTCGAGTTAAATTATTCACATGTATCTTTACTGCAGCGCAAAAAAGTTAAAGTAAATCATTATTATTCAAATAGTACTTTTTTAATTCACTTTAGGTGTAAAAAGCTTCATGTTTTCATTAAACGTTGCTCTATTTTCATCTAAAGGAAGCGACGCGTCTTTTACTATACAACTATGTATACAAGGATGCTCCCCGCTTGAAATTTGTGCTATTCGAGGCAAGTTTAGGAATTCCTCTTGTAGATTTTGCAAGGCTGACTTAAACAGGCTTAAAACTGGCTCCCGTGCACTCACAGGATTGGGGAAAGATTTGCAATAAACTCTCTTGTCTGCCCGAGACTTAAAATATATGAGTTTAAATTGCTCTTACCATAGAGCGTAGTTCTAGCATTTTGGACGAGAAAATGTGTATAGTTATGAAATTGTTTTGCGGATGGATTACGCGTATACAAAAAGCGTCTGGTTAAGTTTTGTTACGAGCTATTTCTTTTAATTTTCTTGCGGGTACTTTACAAATTTATAATTCTTGAGCGAGTATTTGATAATTTATCAAAGAAATATCAAGTTCAGGCCTGTATTTAATGTCGAGGACTCCATTTGACCTACTTTGCTTCATCATCATCTCAACCTATATACGTCCCACTGCTGGGCACAGGCCTCCTCTCAGAATGAGAGGGCTTGGGCCATAGTTCCCACGCGGGCCCAGTGCGGATTGGACCTACTTTGCTTATTTTAAATAAATTTTGAAGTATTTTTTTGTTAATTGACATGACAGTTGGTTTCAAAACACTTTAACTAACTAACTAAATTAGCTCAGCGACCCAAAGAGGGTCCTTGAACTCCAAAACGAGAGCATGCCATCTGTCCCGATCGTGCGCAGCCTCTTGCCAGTCGTCGACTTGAAGACGTCGCAGATCCGCTTGGACACTGTCCTCCCAGCGGTACCTGGGTCGCCCAACCAGGCGGCGACCAGTCGGTCGTCCCAGGTACGTTCTCTTGGCATCCCGATCCTCTCCCATTCGTAGTAGGTGGCCGAACCAGCGAAGTCTGTGCGATTTTGTTACGCCGATGATGTTGGGTTCAGCCACCAGCACACACACACGTGTGTAAGTGTTTCAAAACACTTTAGCCATCAAATTTTACCTAAGTTTTTCTCTGTTTGTTTTGTTTGAATAGACGGAGACGGCCTCACATTTATCCGTCAAATAAAGGGTGGCGAAACAGCTCCTGAAAGTATTGAAATAAAAACTGTACCACCCTAAGTAGATAAATCAAAAAATGGTATGATTTTTGATAAAGTAGTTACTTTTATAAATAAAAGTTACTGCTTCATTCATTATCGCTCTAATTACAAGTGGCTTTATACCATAGATGCAAAATTATTTGGAAAAGGAAAAGAAAACGTAAAGGACGTACCTCAGACACAGCGCTTTTCGATTGCCTTAAAAAAACTTCCATTTGTATCTCTCAATGCTTACACTTGTTGGCTTATACGAATTTAATTATTTTCAGTAACAAAAAAAAACACAAATTTGAATTTGTTCCAATCGCTATTTCCAGCTAAATTACAGTTTAACGGTAAAAATTAGCAACTTTTTCACATTTAATAACCGTATTCGTGTATCTATGCCCGAGGGAAATCTTTGGATACACATTTGATGAAAGTGGCGATAAGAAAATTATGTACGGTATTATGTAAGGCATTTTACTTACTTTAGGTAGGGAAGGAGGTTTTATAACTCTCAATTCAATTTGTTTTTGGGTGGCAAACAAGCAAATTATTTTTCTAATGTGTCTGATGCCAGTCTACTGATAGCCTCAAGATACTATTGTGTCAATTATTTCACTATTGCCTTAGGCCGTGAACCCAACATCAGGGGCAGTTAGACTGGAAAAATCACTGTAAGGCATTATCTCTGTTCATTTCGTATACTGCCAGGTAGCCCATGTGAAACTAGCGTCTTCTCGTAGCAATGAACAAGAAAATGGCTCGCAGCGGCGCAGCCTGCTGCGCTGCCCGCTGGTGCCAAGAACGTGGCTTTACTAACTCTGATAGCGCAAGCACTGTTGCTTAGTGGCTCAAAAGATGGTGGTTGCATACAAACGACCTTCGCAGAAGGACCTACATAACTGCCCTCATAATTAAGGCAAAAGCCGGTATCTCAAAGTAACCTAACCAACAAAGAGTTGGAAAACCCTCGACATTGTGACTTTACAGTTCAATATCTCAAAAACCGCTGAACCGATTTTGATAAAACACATCTAAGAATCATCGCTAGAAATCGCTTTGTTATTAATGTTTATTATGAAAATGGTTAATTTTTATTTTAAGAAAGAATGTAAGTACTCATTATTTGTATATTGCTGTGCCCTAACAGGGTAAATGTTGAACGTTTTATACTTTCTAAGATCTTATCACAACATTTAGCGCAATAAATATTTTGAATTTGAATTTGAATTTGAAAACATGCTTTCAATCGCATTTCAAATGCATTCAAATCGGTTCACCCGTCAAAGAGCTACGGTGCCACAGACAGACACACATAGCGGTCAAACTTATAACATCCCTCTTTTTGCGTCGGGGGTTTAAAAAAACTATTTTGGCTTAGGTAATAATATATGCCGTCTGTGATGCAGAATATCCCATAATTATTCTAATGCATGCCCTAGCCTAATGATCGTAGGAGCACTGATTTATCCCACACAGAAGCCAGTTTTGAATATAAAAAGTTATAGTAAGTCTGAAAGCTATAAGCATAAGTTCACCTTAAAGCTTATTGAATCACGTAGGCTGGAAAGCTGCTCATTTTAGCTTACGGTACGCAAGCGAAATAAGTAAGTATCCATATAAGTGAAATATATCTTACATAATCTCGTACCGTGTTCGAAATAAGCGTATATTTGATGTTGTTTTACGAAACAATAATGACCTTTTTATGGTATTTATGATTTTATTTTATGACTTTCTTTAGTTTTACTATAAAATGGTTTCATGGGGTTTCTTTAATTCATTATTTTAATTACTCAAATATGACTTCTATAACATTGAATTAATGAAGAAATTTTCGTGTCCATTTCAAAAGACAGCCTATAATTTCAGTGTCATTCAGGTTAAAAATTTGTTTCCTAATTTACACCTACCACTTTTTCTTATTAAGAAAATTTAACTTACAATGTTGAAATGAGTCGTACGTAAATTAGCGTGATAATTAAAGTTTATTAAGACTGGCATTCTACCAGTGCTTTTAAAAATACACTGCTACTTTGGCTACGTCGTATTGCAGTAAAATCTACGTATTTTCTAAAGCCCGCGAGCTTGCCGAATAACGGCCAGCGGATATTCAAACCAGAATAAATGTTCTCACGGTTCCCAGCTCCATATAGCTTTTAAAACTCCTCAGGAAACGACGGTGCCCATTTTACTGAGAAATATTAAGCTCGTGGTTTGTTTCATTGTAAATTAGCTAACTACAATAAGCTTGAGTACTTCTTGAGTTTTATTTATGTAGTTAATGGCGTGTAGTATGTCTTTGTAACGGTGCCGACGCCGACGGTGCTGGCTGAAAATCAGCGCTTGGGTGTTTTTAACGTTTCAGAATTATGCTGAGCCAGTGTCCGATCACAACCACATTAACACATACCTTTCAAAGTCAAAGTCAAAATATCTTTATTCAATTTAGGCTATAACAAGTACTTGTGAATGTCAAAAAAATCTACCACCGGTTCGGAAAAACCTTTGTTGAGAAGAATCCGGGAAGAAATTCAACGAGGTATATTTTTGTGTTGTTTATTTGTACCTAATAAAGTTGTTGTATCTTGTGTTGTGAATCAATTCATTTTCTTACTTGAAATTACAAAAAATTAAAGATCCTGTATTATAGCAATGTAACCAATGTTTTTATTCAACATAACATTTCTGGATCTGATGGGTTTAAAAGTTTTTGTTTTGTAGCCTTTGCCGGTCATGGAACAACAAACAAATATTGTACTTTCACATTCATGTTATACTTATTTGTATGTTGTCTAAAAATAAGAAGCCCTTTCCTTTAGACGCTACCCCCCTTATTCATAAAACTTAACAAGCCTATTAACTAACAAATGCTTTGTCCCTTTCTAACAAATACAAATGTCGAAGTGACAGATAAGGACAAACGAATTTTAGCGGAATTTTAACTAAAATAGGTTTGATTGTCGTTTATGAATAAGGGGGTACGATTTTACTCACGTGCACACTAAAAAAAAGATTTTTGTTTAGATTAAATGTCATTTCCGCTATGAAGTCTTATTTTATGGCATTTGTTTTGAATAAAAGCTGATCAAAAACTTTAACCGATAATCACCACAAAATTAATTTAACAGAACAAATAATCAATTACTAAGGTAAATGTTAATGCTAAGGTAAATGTCCCAGTGCTCGACATAATAATACCCAATAGATGACACTCTTATGTTAGGTACCTCTAATGCACTTGGAGGTGGCGACTATTGGGACAGTGACCAACACTCGGCCGTTTACCTTAAACATTAACCCCCTTATTCATAAAACTTAACAAGCCTATGTTAACTAACAAATGCTTTGTCACTTTCTAACAAATACAAATGTCGAACTGACAGATAAGGACAAACGAATTTTAGCGGCATTTTAACTAAAATAGGTTTGATTGTCGTTTATGAATAAGGGGGTAAAACATTTTCGTCGAGAACTTGATAAAATCAGCAATTCCTCTAAAACGACGGATTCTGTTATCAGTCAACAAACTTTTCATTTCAACAAAGCGGCCCGAGAAATTTACAGCTCTATAAACTAAGTTTTACACCGACGTGTATTAGTCGAGCGCTGTTCAAACAGATACGATTTAACATTTTATTTTAAACAAATACGTAGAAGCCGAAATCCTGACTGTTTATTCGTACGACCACATCAAATACTAACACATTTGGATTTGATTTCACATTTTAACCAGACATTTATTTTATCGATGTTAGTCTGCTGACAAAACTTGTCCTCATGAAGTAGTAGTTTTTAGGTAGGTTACGCTATCCGTCTATCTGTCACAAGACTGTATCTCAAGAATTGTAATATTATACCTAAGGATTGTGCTATTCATGTTTTCACTGCAATTGTAAACATTATATACAAACCTCAAATTAGGAATGATAATAGAGCATATTGCACATAATCTAATAATAATAACAACCGATAAGTGTAAGTCGATCGTAAAGAAAAATATAAAACTTTTTAATTTTTTAGTTGGATTTTTGAAATTTTATGGTTAAAACAAAACCCCGCCCTTAGCCAATTTTTTTCCAGAGGAAATATCAGTGGTTGCAGGAACTCTACCAAATTATACGTTCTCTAACTAACAACTAGGTAGCTAAAAAAAGAGTATGACATGACGTGTGTACTCGCCTGTCCCGTTTAGAAGAGCAACATAGAACAACGAACGAATTTTCTTTCACAGCCGTATCTAGTACAACAGGACTGTACCTAGTCTCAGATCTAGTGAATGAACGCTTTTTACGACCATGATCTCAAAGTAAATACAATACTTTACGATCTATTATTGTAAGCCTCACCGGGTCATATCTAGTTAGTTTATTAAGGGAAATGGAAGTTTAATATCATATTTTTGTTGTTGTTACATAAACATTCGTATTTATTAATTGGGAGAGAGTTTGTACTTTGTTGACATCTTGTACAAGTATAATTTTGTACTAAATTACTGATGGCTTTCAATTACTATGTAAACTCATTTTCATTGAAGTAAAAAAATTATAGCAAAACTAGCTTCGCCCGCGACTTTTTCTGCAAAATCGTTCATTGCTATCCCACGGGAACTTTTTTCCGGGATAAAAGCTATCTTGTGTCCTGTCCAAAGTCTCACACTATCTTCATACTAAATCTCATTACAATCAATTCAGCTGTTTAACCGTGAAGAGGTAACAGACAAACAGGCATAACTTCTCATTTATAATATTAGTAAGGATATAAAGTCTAAAGTCTAAGGATATAAAGGATAAAATGTCTTGGACAAGCAGATACAGTTCCCTGTAACATATCATTAATAATTACAGCACACTGAAAAATAACTCAGTTATTGTTAAAGGCAATAAGATAAATTCAGTGTTATTTACATTACCGAGCTAGACTTGCTGATAAGTGCGAAGGTATAGATGCCTATTTACTTAGGCCTTAGGTAAACTCCCATTTGAATACAAAGCGTACCTTTGGGTTGAAGGTAGATACTAGAGTTCCGTGCTGGAGAAATAATTATTAAGTATTTTCGGTTCGATATTGAATAATATACATTTTTTTAGTACAAATTTTCTTTCATTTAAGCGTTGACTATACTTGCATTGTCATCTTTACTACATATATTTCTCAACCAAAGATACTATGTTTAAGTACCAAGTCGATGCCATTAACCATTGAAGAGTTAAGTCCTGAGACAATCTTGGCCAGACAACCAGAATTTCACCACCATATAATTTTATTATTTATATCCTTTATTTTATTATTTATAATTTATATCCTTGTGTTGTAGTCCTAATTGCTGAGAGGTCTATGTATGTATGTAAGGTGGAATTATTCCTTTAAGGGATCTCTACCAGTCAAACTTTGAGTGGTGTGAGTGACCTATGTAATAATGAGAGTCATTATTTTGTAAATTATAATTGTATAAAAAATTCTTACTTCGTTCCAATGCACAACTCACTTGGGGTGTGGAATGAAATTCTTTGTTACTGACAGACTCTCCAATCATTTTGACACTTGGATTTTCCAGTTTCTGCTTCAAATATAGCGAGAATTCCGGTCTTACATTCAATTCACACTTGCTCACTAGTCAGACTTATGAATTGAACAAACGATATCTTGCTCACTTTTGTGTACCTAAGCGATTTAGGCTGATTCCATGATAGCGTGTGAGAATAAACCTTGTTTTTTGCTTTGATTCAGACTTTTAGCCTTAATTTAATTATAATCCATTATTTAAATCAAAATGTAACAGCCAGTATAGTACAGCAAATAATTAATAATAGTTATTTGTGCAACAAGTGGGCAAAGTTGTTTTTTCTGCCAGTATTGAATTTGAATCCCGAGCAAGTGAAGGATTCTATAATTGAATCACGAGCGTAGCGAGATGACAAATACAACTTTTCATCTCAGCAGCGAGAACATAAGGTTAGAATAAAACCCATTTACAAAACAAACATTAAAAAATCGATGAAAACAAATATGTATAATAGTCACACTTAAAACCTTTACTCAAAAATTATACAGGTACAATCGCCATTACATCTTTAAAAAGTCACCAATAAGTTAAGAATGCCAGATAATGATCAAAAGTCTTGTTTAATGATTGAAAGTTCGGAACGAAAAAGTGTCCAGTAAATACGATACAAATCACATACTCATACTTAAAATTCATTGTATTTTGAACTTAGAACTGTTTGTAAGATATGCCATATTTTTTCATTAAAAAGGATGCACAATAAACATAATATAATTAACTATATTATAGTTTAATATAAATGATATTAAACCTTTTGCATACTTTATTAAATGAGCAGGAAATATTTTTAATAGTTACTAACTATAAATTTACCTGCCTGTTTGAATTAATTGGTAAATTTTCTGTAACGTGTATTTCTATTGACATACCCGTTTATTATGTCTGAATAAACAAAAACGGCATCACATTTACATGTTACATAAAATTCATCAATTAGCGGTGAAACACGGGACGTTACTAAGTTATAAATGTAATAAATAGGCCTCTGTAAACTTAAGACACAAGCTTCACATTCAAGATTGTAGTTTCACCAAAGACAATGAGTTTGTTCCCAGGTTCTCACTGTTAAACAAGGTATACACAGTCGGACAATCACGAGACAAGCTCCCACAATAGTGACAGCTAAGACAATTCATATTTCGTGTTTAGTGTGTACTGTGAGGGTATTGTAAAACAAAATGATTTTCTAATGTACCTAACGATACTACTGTCAATAAGTACGTACTTGGAATTTGGTTATTAACATTTACTTGTACAAATAGCTTTATAATTCAAAAAAAAAATCATCTTGATATACTTACAGAAAGAAAGAAAGAAATTGTTAATTGTTGCAAAAAAAAAACAGTTAAAAATACGTTAGTAACCTAACCTACAAAAAATTGGGAAACCCCCCACTTTGTCATTTCAAAGTTCAATACCTCAATAACGGCTAAACCACCCGTTTAAGAGCTACGGTGCCACAGACAGGTACACACACAGAGACCCACAGACACACATCGCGGTTAAACGTATAATACCCCTCTTTTTGAGTCGGTGGTTAAAAAACAAAATAGCGAGTGATTCTACTTAGAAAGATACCTACTGTTATATGGGTATGAGATATTTTTGGCTTTGGCGATAACAATAGGTACTACCGATGCTCTAGTTTTCAGTCTTAACCACAAACTGAGTTCCAAACTAAATTTATTGACGTCTATAATCGATTTTGTTCAAACTTCCATAAAGTACGTGGTTTCGAACAAGTATAGCGAAAAATTGCTGTTTAAAGTTTCGAAACTTGAAATTTGTGTTGGCAACTGGCACACTTTCTCCTTTATTATGCTTAAAAAAAAGGTCAAGTGCGAGTGCGAGCGACTCGCGCATGAAGGGCTCCGCACCTCCGTACAATGTTTTTAAAACAAATAGTTCAGTAATATTTAAAAAAAAAAAAACTAATACAAGCTTTTTTGCTGGCGGTACTTTTTGTCCCTGGTTACCAAAGTAGGTAGTCGTCAAGACGAATCAAATGAGACCAAAACTGTTGAGGTCATGTCGTTTTATTACAGAGTTCCTATGGCCAACATCTAACTTCATCATCAGATCAGCTCTTCGTCATAATAATATTGCATTGTCATCGGATTTATACATGCATGCAATATTTCAGCTCAATCGGTACAAGATATCCACTTCAAATTTAAGTTGAAATATTAATTCCACCCGAACAAACGTAACTAGTTACATTACAAGTTAATAATAACATATCACCAAAATGTAAGCACTAGGTGCAAGTATTTTGAATAAATATTAATTTTTAATTCTCATCCTCTTTGGCTGTAGCCCGGCTGAATAGCGCTTAAACCCTTGTCATGCACGGCGCCACGGCAGTAAAAAAAGTTGCTGAACGCGCTAATTTCGGCCCACGGCGCGTACTTATTATTATTGTTAGTGAATAAATCATAACCTGATTATAAATTTTGACCTTGTAAATAAATAGTGTTACTTAGTAATGAATTATAACGGAAATTTTTTAGTGTAAAAAACAATAAACACAGCGGCTGTGAGTACTTTAATGAAGTCGGATTTTGTGAAGTGTGTGTCGGAGGTTGGTGGATCATAAATTGTTATTTAGTCTTAATGCTGCACAAAAAAAAATAAACCACCGTCTTAGAGACTATTATTATACTATCGAAGGTTTTTTTTAAATAGCACTAATAAAATCGCAAATTAATAAGTAGTTAAACAGATCACTCGCGTTGCCCCTAGCAACTGACGGCCGTCATCTTGGCTCTAGCAACCAAAAACCGCTGAATGAAACACGTTTCTTGTATGAGGACCCCCTTTAATTTGTAGCTTTATTTTATTTTTAGTATTTGTTGTTGTAGCGGTCAGTGTAATACATATTCTGTGAAAATTTCAAGTGCCTAGCTATTACGGCTCAAGAGATAGAGCCCTGTGACAGACGGACGGACAGACAGACAGACAGACAGACAGACAGACAGACAGACAGACAGACAGACAGACAGACAGTGGAGGCTCAGTAATAGGGTCCCGTTGGCACCCTTTGGGTACGGAACCCTAAAAATGGCTGAGTAATTTGATTTTATTACTTTGAGAAATAACAAAGTATTTTCAACCGACTTCAAAAAAGGAGGAGGTTCTCAATTCGTCTTTTGTTTCGTGTGTTTGTTACGCGATAACTCCACCAATTGTGGGTCGAATTTCAAAATTCTTTTTTTTGTTCTAAAAGACATACTTTCGAGGTGGTCCCATTGTCACCAAGTTAGGATCTGATGATGTGATCTTAGAGGAATAGAGGGCAACCCTCAAATTTTAAAAGCACACCTATAGCGAATTTGGCATTTCTAACACCAAGTCAAGTACAGGTACCGGTACTCTGTGTTGCATTGAATCGTTGCGAGATGAAATTTGGCTACAAATCACAAAAAAAAAAAGAAAAAAAAAGAAAAAAAAACTTTTTAACAAAAAATTGAACCGACTTCAAAAACCTTGAAAATAATTTTCTACTAGTTTGAAGTCGGTGCTGAAGCAGGAGTGATTTAAGCCCAATATAATACTTATAAGTAGTATGCAGGTGAGGTAGACGATTATAGTTCCACTCCTGCTGGCTCGACACCGACTTCAAACCAGTACAAAAATATTTTCAAGGTTTTTGAAGTCATTAAGTTTTTTATGTAATTCAACGCAAAGTCAAATTCGATTACGAGATAAATTTCAGCATGTAGTACTACATCCGAACAGCCTCTGTCCCGTTCACTAGGCAAGGCAAGCTTGATTCAATCTTAGCGCTCATATTCATGTACCATCTGGCGTATTTGTGGTTAAACGCAAGTATATTTTGCACTAAAAAGAACCATAGTAAAAGTGTAGCTTTTACTATGAAAGAACCTTTCAGCAAAATATGAGTTCAGCAAAACTGCGAAAACATATCCTTATGAACACATTTTAAGTCCAATGAATTCGAACTTGTGAGAAGAAATCAAAACAGTTGAAGTTTACTACGTGACTCGCCTCTCAGCTTGTAAGCAGTAAGTGCACGTAGGTGAGTCCCCTGCGACATGGAAAAGGTGGAACTTTGCGAATAAAAGCTAGGATCTAGGTAATATAATATAGGTAACGTGAGATTTTGCTATTGATATTTTTCTTGTATTTCATAGCTGACAGGATTTTGCTCCTGTATATAGTCGGTACGAGTTTGCGCTATGTTACGTTAACGTTATTGCAGTAACAGTGTAGCAGTGCCAAATGTAGATGTACAGATTAAATCTCGCTTCGAGGAAATATACCGGATACTTAAAAGTCCTTTGATGAGGTTGGTTGTAATCATTCAATCGATATATAGTGGTCGATGTCGACCAAAAAAATTGCATTACAATAACTTTTTTTTAAAGCAAAGAAACTTCTTAATGATATATTCGATACTGACACATGAAACTCAGTTTCAATTTATCTTCATCGTAACTGAAAAGGATAATTATGAAACATTTCGAACTCATTAATAACATGAAATCTTATCTTAGACTTGTAATACGCTCACACAACAAGTCAGGAAACTAACCCAATTAAAAGTTTAGGTACACAATAAAGGTTAACTTTGTATAACTTACACTAAGTTAAAATTCAGGAAGTGAGTTGAAACTTTGAATACGTCAAGTGAATCACGCAATTAGGACTAAAATATTATACTATACTATATATTAGTGTTATAATATTGCTAACAGAAATAAATTATTACAATATTACTACCAGGCGCTGCTAATCGTGTTTCATATTTGTTATATGTATACCTAGTAAATATTTTTTATTTTCGTTAATCAAGGTTTTGAAGACATAGATCAAGATAATTATTATATTTTTATCGAATGTATAAACATAGGGTTTCCTTTCAAACTACTTAAATGTATTCTTTTTAAGACGTTTGACGGCTAGGTATAATTGCTTTAATCTGGCCTGGTATTGTGTAACTTTAAATCTGTGTTTTTTTATTGGTTTAGCAGTTCGATAGATTACCACCAAAAACACACACAAAGTCAACTTCTTTTTAACGACCGGATGGCCAAGTGATTAGAGAACCTGACTACGAAGCTTGAGGT
This sequence comes from Choristoneura rosaceana, assembly GCA_037349165.1. Lineage (NCBI taxonomy): Eukaryota > Metazoa > Arthropoda > Insecta > Lepidoptera > Tortricidae > Choristoneura > Choristoneura rosaceana. Next base: position 3,997,867 of record JAZBNJ010000002.1, read on the forward strand.
TCCGGGTTCGATTCCCGGCCAGGGCAGATATTTGTATGGATAATACGAATGTTTGCTATCGCGTCTTGAATGTTTAATATTTTAAGTATGTATTTCTCAATAAATCATTTGAAATGTCGTGATGTCAGGAAAACGTCACGAAAACTCTCTATATAAGTATGTTTATCCGTTGCCTAGTATCCATAGTACAAGCTTTGCTTAGTTTAGGACTGGGTCAATTGGGGTCAAGTATCCCATGATATTTATTTATTTTATCTCACATATTTTAGCGTGTATATTAAATTAATATTTAGTTGACGCCACCGGCTTCATCCTCATTGCAATAACAACACGTCAATCCAATTTCCAAACCCAAAGACCTTAACCCCTTCTCTGTTTAATGCTTAAAACATTAAACTTTTAATCAAAGACCACAATTAAACCGTAACGTCATTATTGCAAATTAAAATGCTCCGAGTATCTCTGACTGCCCGTTCGCTCGACCGTGAAATTACTCGCAGTGCACACGAGCACCGAAACCAGCAACCCTTTAGTTTCCCGGCAAGTGTACGTAAATTTGTGAATAAAACATTATTCTCCGAGAGTCTAATGAATTATGCAGGAGCCTTGATTGTTTTAAATGAAGATATTGTAACAAAAACAATTTGGGGTTCACATGGATCTGGTTTTAAAAGGGGCTAAGCATGGCAAGGGCTTGTTGTAGGCGAGCCTGTTCCGTGAATTTTGTCTTATTTTCTTTGATAAACTAATTAATAAAAATTATTAGACTTATTTTTATCCTCTAAATATAAAAATATTTCATTTCATTTCATTTCTATGAAAAATAGGCCAAGTGCAAGTCAAACTCACACCGAGGGCCGTATGTACGTTCAAACAAACCTACGATAAACTAGACTAGGTTTATTTTTGCGCATAAAAAATAACAAATTGAACGGGCAAACTCATTTTTTCATTTCTACTGATCTCTGTGTGTGATTCTAATCCATAATTGGTTATTTTATTTTTTAACTTTAAACTTTTTTTTAACTTGAAACTTAAAACTTATCGAATCAGTGGGGGAGAAAACGACTTTAATCCGATGAAAGCAGCAGTTGCCCAGATTTCAGTAATAAAATCACGATCTAGTTTAGAATTTCGTCGGCCATCGTTCATCTTTCTGGCTACCTATTCATTATTTAAGCAAATACCTAAAATTAACCGGGTTTTGGTGTACCCACTTAAATATTACCGCAAGGGATAAGTTGTTAAGTAACCAGCTAGAATACCGGCGTACTTCGTTTGTCGATTAATACGTCCCTATTATATCAAAATAGGTTATAAAAGATGGACGGACGTAGTGACAAGTGAATAGCTAGCTGGCTTTGTGAACAAGTGTACAATATCACGCTGAAGGAAAAAAAATTGGTCTCTTGCTATTCGTACCCACTGCCGGAAAGAACTCTTTCTCTACCAATTAGCTGCAGAACTATCAAAAATACAACTCGCTCAACGCAGCAACGCTCGGTCAGAACAGAACTCACGCCAAAAAACAACCAGAGGTAACGAAAATACAAACTGAAATATAGATTCACAGAAAAACCAGAAAAATAAGACCAGCGCTGGGAATCGATACAGCACGTTCGAAATTGCATTCACCATCTCTTTTTGTCCTGGTCTCATACCGTGTGACAGAAAGAAGAGGTGAAAACTATTGTGATTCCAAGTACCAATAAAGGCCTCTGTTCTACTCGCTTCCCGCTTATCAGCGGCAGTGTGGCAAATACCTAAAACATAATACATTAAAACGTGGCTGTTCACGCCGTCAGGGGCTTGACCTTCGCTGAGTAGCCAGCACAGACGGAATCCTTAATACTGGATAATGTACATGAATAACGAACATAATTAGTAATTAGTGAGTTTATTCTATGCGGCATTAACCGAAATTACCAGGATTTGTTAGTTGGATTAACAAAATATTCAAAACTAATCTACATTTTCTCCGAGAGTTTAAATTTACAATTAGATGCTATTATGATCATTTTCTTTTACTAATACTCATCCCCACTGCCCATTGCGCGTAATAGCCTCTTTTTTGACTTCTAATTTCCAATCTTTGCCGTGACAACACGCTGAGTATGGCCCTTTTTGCTTCTTTCGGCACAATATCTTTTTCTTTATCGTTTTTTTTTTTTTATTATGTAAGAGTATGTAATAAGGTTGTCTTATTTTTAACTGTGACTTTTTTTTGCTGTATCGAATTTTGGCAAATAAATTTATTCTTTCTTTCTTTCTTTCAATCTGACACAATTTCAGGTCAATAATTTATGATACATTAAATGCATGAAAAATTAATTGTTTTATAACTACAATATTGTTTACTTATTTGTAATTCTGGGAATGAAATTTGTGTGCATGGAATAAACGCTTGTTGTGTTTTTATTGTTTAAAAACTATTTAGAAACCTCTCCAAATTGTAAGGCACGCTCGATATAGAGGGAAATAAGCAAATTAATTAAAACCGGAATAAACGCGCTTTTTATGTGTTTTCTTTGTCTAAAATCTCCCCAGAGCTTAGTAAGCTAAGGCAGGTACTAAACGGAACGAATTATGGCGGCCGTTAAATAGAGGTTTGTTCTCATAAACATCATTCCGGCGGGGTCACTAAAACGGTGATGGCGCTAATCCCTAGCATGGCGCCGACCTTGCGAGCCTGGCTCCAGGTCTAAGTGACAAGAGATACGGTCTAGTCTGAGAGTAGTAGAGTCTAGCGAATCGTTACTGCCTTTTTTTCAGTTGTGTTTGCTTTTGTGTTGTTTACACTAACACATACGCACGTAGATACATAGGTATTGGCTGAGAATTTAATGTACACATTTAAAATAGTATTTATTTATTGATTAATTCTTAATTTCTATCTTTGTAAGTTTTACTTACATATCTGGGTTTGTTGACCGAGATCTCTTATAGTCAAACCTTCTTGTTAATATTTATAATAGTAAACACCCTGTCACTTTTGATATGAGGATATTTGTGTATACTTGAATATTTATTTCTTATTCTTTATGTTTGCTGTCATAGACGACGCTTCAATCTTGTCACTTCACAGCTACTTCATTCTTGTTTCCTTACCGTGAACAACAAACTTCGTTTTTAACCCTGCAACCCTAGTGTCCTTCAAGTCTTATTATGAAAGAGATAAATTAACTTTTTTGTACCTTAAAAAATTTTGAATAGAAGACAAAGTCGGCCTTTTGTAGAGATATTTAGTTGCAGAAAACTTTTAATTTGTAATCATGGTTGATTAGACCATGCATTTGAATTTTACTTTATCGTATGCCTCATTCTGTCTGTCTTTTAATATCTTTAAAAAATAACCTCAGATATTTAAACAGACAAATAATAGGTAATAGGGAGAAAATTTGGAAAATGAACACTTTTATAAAAAGCTTAATATCTATAACTTATTTCTGCAAATTAGGATAACATAATCTTACTAAAGTAAATTCACTTGTTCCGCCGTACAGATTGGGAATAACTTTGTAAACATATTTAAATTAGTTTTTATAACTTCTAAATTTTGCCTGGAAAAAGTTTCGCGTTTAACTTTTCCACAATTTTGTTCAACTTAGAATAAAGTCCATTGCCTGTGAATAAGACCAAACCACAAGCTGATTTAGCCTGGGCTGCCGCGGAAATTCGGGGGAATATTTTGTATTTCCTATCAACGAATCTTCCCAAGCATTAACCGAATCGCTTTCCGGATTTCACGGTGACATATTACAGCTACAATTTCACAGGCCGTGGATCACGCTGATTTTGAATAGGACGTCTTTATTAAATTCAATATAAAATAGGTATCTACTGATGTAAAGGAAACAGCAGAGCTGCAGTTAGAAAGTCGGCTAAAAAGTTTTAGGTAAAAAAAATCATTTTTATACGAGTTTTTTTGCTGAACGTACTTGCATTGTCATCTAAACTAAATTCCAATAGCAAATTTCATGTCGATATCATTAACCAATGATGAGTTCAGTCCTGTGGAAACAATCCTGGTCGGACTACCACAATGTCACTGCCAGATTACTATATTGTTATCAGATCTACATAATTATTATACATATTTGAAATCGATCTGACCTCTGGAAATGTGTCAAATTTAACATCTAAAGACCTTACATACATACCTACATTGCAAATTAAATAAAAGCCAATAAAAAGAAATAATTTCGCTCTTTCTCTCCTGCTGGTTTAAATACATCTATATTCTTATTTTCTGTGTCAGTACTTACGAGTACCTAACTCAGTTTAGGTTACACTGTGAGTGCCTGTAGGTAGTGTAACATTATGTTACTGGAGTCTACAGGGATTTAGGTTATACAGCGCAGGTCACAGGATCAGTTACTAAGCCACTCAATTTATTGACGTAGCTTTTATACGACCTTATTGAAATGCATAGTGAGCTAGCTCAATCTCTTTTAGTCCAATGAATTCGCTAACATTTTCTGTAAGAGGATCTAATTAAATTAGAAACAGTAATTGATGGGATTGGCCAAAAAATCAAACTTAAGCGATTTCCAAGGGAAAATAAAGATAATTTCGAAAAAATAAAGATTTATTGTTTTTAAAATGCATTCAGTTTTTGTGTTTTTTTCTTTCATTATGAATTGCAGTTAGCATTCATAATAAAATTTTACAATGCCGTTATTATGCAAATGCTAGATTTCTACGGAACTCAAAACAAAGTTCAGGGCTAAGATAAATTAAATGCAGAGCTACTAAAAATTAATTTTATTTAATAATTATTTTTTACAGAATGTACAGTAAAAAAACTTAAAATTAATCCTGCTATTAAAATATCGCGAGTACTGCCTTTTCGCAACGTAACATTTGGCAACCTGTTTCATTTCGCAACTTTTCTTTTCGCAAACTCAAACTGTAAATAATTCAGGATTTATTTCAGGGCCATCGTGTAGAACCCATTAGGTTAGGTTAGGTTAGTTTTATAAATTTCCTGAATTATTTACAGTTTAAGAAATATTAAACAGTTGGGAAATGAAAATTTGCGAAATGAAACAGGTTGCTAAACAAATTTCACACGAAAACACAAGCCGAAACATGAATGCACAGAAAAACCAGAAAAAATAGACCAGCGCTGGGAATCGAACCCAGGTCCTCAGCATTCCGTGCTGCGTGCTATTCCCCTACACCACCACTGGACAGGAGACTAGACACGAATTTTTCCTATGCACCCATATTTCAACATGGATTCTTTTCATTAGTCACTTTAGCAGCGACACTAACGCCATCTATGATCTACGTTCTCAACGAGAAACATTTTTCACTCCCATCGAAACTATCCGTTCACCAGGGACAAGAGATGTCGCTATTAAGCAATCAAATCAAGATTACGATTTGGAGTCTTTTTGTATTTTTTATTTCAACTCCAAATTTTTGTTTCTTTTACGGTCATCCCGTGAAAGTTTATATAAATTTCACACGAAAACACAAGCCGAAACATGAATGCACAGAAAAACCAGAAAAAATAGACCAGCGCTGGGAATCGAACCCAGGTCCTCAGCATTCCGTGCTGCGTGCTATTCCCCTACACCACCACTGGACAGGAGACTAGACACGAATTTTTCCTATGCACCCATATTTCAACATGGATTCTTTTCATTAGTCAAGAACGTTCCAAACGTACGTTCGTTCGTTCGTACGTTCGTTGAGAACGTAGATCATAGATGGCGTTAGTGTCGCTGCTAAAGTGACTAATGAAAAGAATCCATGTTGAAATATGGGTGCATAGGAAAAATTCGTGTCTAGTCTCCTGTCCAGTGGTGGTGTAGGGGAATAGCACGCAGCACGGAATGCTGAGGACCTGGGTTCGATTCCCAGCGCTGGTCTATTTTTTCTGGTTTTTCTGTGCATTCATGTTTCGGCTTGTGTTTTCGTGTGAAATTTATATAAACTTTCACGGGATGACCGTAAAAGAAACAAAAATTTGGAGTTGAAATAAAAAATACAAAAAGACTCCAAATCGTAATCTTGATTAGGTTGCTAAACGTTAAGTAGGTAAACCAAAATATTGCAATACATGCAATACAAAAATATTCTTTATCGAACACCATAAATCCAAAAGAAAAAATTCAAGGTAGGAAATAAGCGCCCTTTTCAATATTAGTAGGGGATAGGATAAGAGAGCAATTACCAACAAGACCGGTTACTCTCAGATTTTCGAAAACAACTATTTTAGCGAATTAGAACATTACACTAATGGTCTATTACTAAATGGTCAGTGTTTTTTTTTTAATCTGTAATTTGTCGCTTATTCGGTTATCCCAGTAGTCTCAATAAACGATTTATAAAACATTTACCTTAAACACTTCTAGCTGTACACTAAGGCAGTAAAGCACTTGACAAAAAAACAAGCGCAACTGCGAAATACGGCCCAAGGGATACTTCTAAGTAACAATCTAGGAAAACACAAAGGGAATGGAATAAAAAGGCAACTACGTAACGATGCCAACGGAACTTCTTAAGCATTATTATACAAGACACGGAAACGTGACTTTCTAAGTGTTACAACTTGCCAGTTGTTAAGAAAATGTACTCACCATTTGCCTATTTTTCACAGACACTGACATGGTATTTGTACATAATGATTATAAAAAAAATGTTTTGCTAGTTTTTATTGACTATACTGGCATTATAATCCAACCTACATAATTAAGTATAGTTATCAATTTTCAAGGCAATCTCACTGCAGGACATTCTTTGAATTCTACTTTCAAGATTGAACCCGCATAATACTTAAAAGGAAAGATAAATAAAATCTTCGGACAAAATGGATTTATCGCCCAATACAACAATGTATGCATAGTAATTTTTGGTGTTACAACAACAATCTAGAAAGCATGATAGTAAATGTTATATCTGCGTTTACCTACACCATGAGTTTTAATCGATGTCGAAAATACAAACTGAAACATAGATGCCCAGAAAAACCATAAAGAGACCAGTGCTGGGAATCAAACCCAAGTCCTCAGCATTCCGTGCTGCGTGCTATACCCCTTCACTACAACTGGACAGGAGTACAGACACAAATTTCTCCTATGCACCACAAATCTCAGCGAGAAACTTTCCACATTTCCATCAGAACTAACTGCTCATCCGGACAAGATATGAATTTTACGGGATGACCGTTAAAGAATCAAAATTTGGATTTGAAATAAAAAAAATAAAAACAAATATCATTGCTCGATTTATGTTGGATGGACGAGGTCGTTGCCCTGAACCCTATCTAGACTGGCGTAGACAGTAGTAGACACGTTCGCGTTATGTATACTCCTACAAGTCTTGAATTAATCTTTTCGAATAAATCCCGAATATTGCCGAAGTAGGACGTCACATGTGGAAATCAAGTTAGGAAATCTTCTTATTCGTTTACCTAACTTGTAAAGCAAACAGGCGACGCAAATGCGAAATTATTTTGGAGCAGTTGAACGGCATGTTCATACCTCAGTCTTAACACATCCCGCCAATCATTTGCGAAGCAGAAAGTTTTACCAAAAGTCGAAACTTGTTTGTCATTCTCGGTGGGATTCGAATGTGTGAAATCTTCTGGTTCAGTTGCTTAATTATTTTATTCTTTAAAATTTTTCTACAGTCACAAATTAACTTTTACCAAACTTTACAAAAATCTCAATCCTGTGTGAATTTCACAAAATTATTACACTCACAAAATTTTAAAGGAATTAGTGTGGCCTTGACTTAGATATTTTAAATCGATATAATTATTGTTAAATCATATTCAGCCATCTAATCTTGCCTTAGTAAGAGTATCTTAAAATTCCATCTCAACACTCTCTCGAAAGCTTACTCCCACTTGAAATCAGTTAACTGCCACAATTTTCTTTCCCAGCAAAATTCTTCTTACAGTAACAGCAGAAACTCATAATCGTAAAAGCTTAACCGCAAACCAACAGCAATCCATTCTTTTATGTTAGCTACGCACATTATTATAACCATAAAATAATAATATCATCTTAATATGCAAGTTCCGTACCACGAGTTGTAAAGAGCCACTTTGCTTGCGACTGTTACAATGTTATTTTTACAGCGCCGTTACATCAGATACATTGTGTCTCTGATGTGACTTTGAAATTGGATTAAGCTTACATAAGTCACGATGTATATATTCGGCAGTGAGAGGGTCGTTACTCTGAATAGCTACTGTATGGTTATGATATAGGCTACACTAAGAATCATGTCGAAATTCTGTACCTAAACTATACAGTCAAGTGCAAAAATAAGTGTATCTATTCGAACCACTCATAAATATGTTACTACGGCCATTAACCTTTCATCACGGAGATAATAATGCTTCTGGTGGGATGCAACCAACAAAATAGCTGACAACAAGTGAAAAATATTTATCAACCTCTGATTTTCTTTGACATGAAAGTAGTATTTTTTATTATTTTATACGGCTATCATGAAGTAGATGGGATTTAGATTAACATCGTGGGAAGCAAATCTCAAGGCGGATAGAAAACTCGAACTTTCATGCTAAAAGGAATATAACAGGTTTTTCACTTTACATACTAACCAAGGAATTGACGCTTACGTTTAAAAGTTAAAAAGCAAAAGCACATCTTAATTTTCTCTAAATCCCAGAAACTAATAACGTAGCTTCACAGCCAGCATGCAAGGCATAAACTTTGCACAGCATTTGTGGTATGGATCAGAAAATGTGCACGTGGCCGTTTACTTTGTGTGATTACAGAAATATTACTCGTTTGAAATCAAAACCGGAATGGCAAGCACCGTTAGCACAGCAGAACTTAATGGATGGTGATTTGTGTCCGTGATGCTTGAGTGAGGCTATAAACTTACTAGCTTTTGCCTGTGGCTTCGCCGCCCGCGTGGAATTCGGCTATCGCGCGCTGTTCCCTGGGAACCTTTGAATATTTATCTAGATAAATACTCAAAGCTGGGAACTGTACATTTTTCCGGGATAAAATTAGCCTATGTCACTTTCTGGCCCACAAACTGTCTCTATGCCAAAAATTACGTCGATGCGTCGCTCCATTTCTACGTGAAAGTCGAAACAGACAAAGACACAAACACACACACTTTCGCATTTATAATATTTTAGTATGGATGCATATTTTGTTTGCACGCCGCTTAGCTACATCTTACAGTTCTAGATGCGCCGCTTTTCTTGCGCACTGCCTTATGAAACTTACGACTCAGTGGCGACTACGTGCTACCGAACAACTTGGCGAGCATTTCCTCTGTGTACCGCACGGCCGAATCGTTTGCCGCACTGTATCTGATGTTAATTAAGTTGAAGGCGAAATTAATTCAGTTAAGTGTTATTTTTACTAACCTTTTCAGAAACTTAAAGTACCTTGAAATACTAGGAGAATGTTAAGTTAGGTGCTTAATTTTTTATTGATCGTCATTAACAACGTATGTTTGCGAAAATTTGTAAATTTTAATGCTTTATAGAAAATAACTTCACATTCATCCTCAATCGTGATAAAACTCACATTATTGAGGGATTCCACAGTCGCGCCAAATTTTATTAATACTGCTTTATTTCTTAACTTAGTATTGAAAATCACGGCCTTTCGCCAGAAATTCCTATAAATATTTCCGTTCCATCAGTGGGGTGTGAAAAGCGGGAAGCGAGACATTTTGTCACGAACAGCTCGAGGATTCGACTCGATTTAGTAGAATATTATATAACTTTTTTTGTTAGGAATGACAGTGTTTAAGACAATTCAATTAGTTTCGCATAAACGCCCCTAGATGGCGCTGTACCGTGTAAACTTCATGCAAGCGTTTGTTTGCTTTAGAATTTAGTTGTCGATTTTATCTTTTTGTATTTTTTTGAGAATTTGTGTGTGGATAGCCAGATTAAACATTTGTTTGATTATTATTGATCTCAGTGTTTAATTAGTACATCCTTTCGAAACTTGGAGTCCAGTTATTATACATGGTCCATCGAACAGGATATTTGGCTTTTTTGAAAATTGACACGCTTCGTCGAGCCAAGTAGCAGTGGATTGCTGTTAAGGGCCGGAGAAATTACAGCTACAAGACTAGTAAACAGCGCCATCTAGTGAAGGGTAGCAGACAACTATTGCCAGTGACGCTGTACTACGGAAGGAGCCAATCTATCTAAGAAGATCGAAGTTCAAGTGGCGCCATCTAGTTAGCAGACGGTGCGAGGAGCAACCGTCAGGATTCAACAGCGAAGTGTGACGTCATACATTCAAGAGCGGTTACGTGAGTGAGTCAAACAAGTGCCAACTGTGAGTACATTCGAATTTTAATTTGCTAGTTTCGACTTGGTGAACAAGAAATAACTTACTTAAAGTGTTAAAGAAATTTGAACTTTATTATCAAGAGGAAATTTACTTAACAAAAAAACCTTTGTTTACATGGACTTAGAAAAATTTCATCGTAAATTCTATTGACTTTATAATAAATTAATTTAGCTAGCTAGGGACTTAGAATAATAAGTGAAAACCTGTTGGTACGGGGAATCCATGCCGGATTTTACCCAGAGCGTAAAGGTTCTAAACACTTGTAAAATTTTCGACAGTGTTAGTAGTGATTATTCTAAGTGATTTGTTGTGTTGTACCTAATAAGTCAACCTTAACTGAATATTTCAAACTTTGATTAAAAAAGATTGTTAACAAAATGGAAGCTTTGTTAAATTATCAGAATGACTTGTGTAGTCGCATATGTAAAGCGCGAGTTAATTTTAAAAAATCTCCCAAGGATCGACTTAGCAAAGATTTCATTGAAAGCAAATTGGAATCATTGGAACAGTTGTGGTCAGAATTCAGGAAGGGACATAGGGATATAATGCGAGTAAATGAACCCAATGTGTTAAAGTCATCATCCTATTATCTGGAAGAAATCTATGATAAAACTGAAGATGAATATACTGATTATAAGTGTGAATTAAAAAGCAAGTTATCAAAATTGGTTAATTCGTCCTCTAATCCGGCAACGGGTGGCGAAGGAACCATAGCAATTAGATCAAATTTGGTGAAATTACCCAAAATTAGTATACCCAATTTTTCAGGGAAATATCATGAGTGGACGACGTTTCGTGATTTATTTACGTCCATGATACACAGCAATGAGTCGTTAGATAGTGTTCAAAAGTTGCAATATTTAAAAAGCTACTTAACTGGGGAAGCGGAACAATTACTCCGTAACATTCCCGTATCTGATACAAACTACACTCGCTGTTGGAGTCTGTTGGAACAAAGATACAACAACAAAAAATATTTATCTCACTGCATCCTCAAACGTTTGTTAAGTCAAAAGAATGCAACTACTGAATCACCAGTGTTTCTTAAAGATTTAATGGACACTTCGGCCGACAGTTTAAGTGCCCTAGCAAATTTAGGCATAGAGGTTTCCAATTGGGACATCATTGTGATCCATTTGTTGTCCCTTAAATTAGATCCTGAATCGCGTAGGCAATGGGAGCTTAATGTAGCGACCAATTTGGCGTCAGATGACCTACCCACTTTCACTCAATTTAAAGAGTATTTAACAACTCGATACCGAGCTTTAGAGTTTCTTGAGCCTAAAAGCGCTAATAAGGTCCCAAATGCTTACCAAAAACCACCAGCCAATATTTCCAACAAACCACATGTGTTACATGTTACAAAGGCACCAACTATTACGTGCGAATATTGTAGTGAACCGCACAAACTTTGCTTTTGTAAAAAATTTGTAAGTAATGATTATAATAAAAGGCACGAGTTTGTAACAAACAATAGATTATGTTACAATTGCTTAGGAAGTAACCACTCAGTCAAGTTTTGTCAAAAAGCCACTAAATGTAGAATCTGTCAAAGAAGGCATCATTCCTTACTTCACCCGAAGGATGTCTCCACTTCAACTGCCGATAGTACGAAGGTAATTCAGGCAATTGAAGACGTTTCGAGGAAATCCACACATTTCACATTAGAAAATGTGGAAGAAGATACACCACCGATAGTAAGCTGCTTTTCGAAAGGAATAATTAAGGAAGAGGTATTGTTAGCCACAGCTCTTATAAAAGCTGAGTCGAAAAGAGGCAACCATCAAGTGATCAGAGCCCTACTAGATCAAGGGTCCCAAGCTTCATTCATCACGGAAGATATAGTTCAAGCTTTAGGGATAACAAAAATTCCCATGAAAGGTGTGATATCAGGGCTAGCTGGTGATCAGACATCCGTGAGATCAAAATACATGGTTTCACTAAAGCTTCAGTCAATAGTTGACCCAACCTTTAATATAGTAGTAAAGGCCTATGTATTAAGCAAAATCACTACTTTTCTTCCTGGGAAGAAAGTAGTTGTTCCAGACTGGATGGAGCTACAACAACTTACTTTAGCAGATCCAGCCTATAACTCACCTAACAAGATAGATGCATTGTTAGGAGCAGAAGTATACTGCCAGATACTAAAAGATGGAGTGCTGAAAGGTCCGAGAGGAACTCCTTTAGCACAGTGCACCACACTAGGGTGGATTTTATCTGGGCCAGTGGGTTCTGCAAGTGCAATGGAAAAGATCACGGTACTACACACTAAGGTAACCGACGATGAGGTGCTAAAGCGCTTCTGGGAGCTAGAAGCTGAACCTTCAACGACCGCCAAATTACTTACGGTCGAAGAACAGCGGTGCGAAGAGCTTTTTGCATCCACTACAGTGAGAGACAATGAAGGAAAATACATAGTGAGGTTACCGTTCCGCAATAACCCCCAAACCTGTCAAGGAAACTCACGTGAGATTGCTATAAGAAGATTACAATCATTAGAGAGAAAATTCAGTAAGGACAAAACACTTAAAACTAGATACGCGGAAGTGATAAAAGAGTATGAACAACTAGGACATATGATACCTGTTACTGAACCTGATGACAGACACTATGAACCCATATACTTACCCCATCACGCGGTCATCCGAGAAGATCGAAGTACTACCAAAGTACGTGTCGTATTTGACGCATCCTGTAAAAATAAAAACGGCGTATCACTTAATGATTTACTCCTTACCGGACCTACCCTACAACCGGAATTGCGTCATCTCATTATGCATTGGAGACAGTATCCGGTCTGCTTAGTAGCAGATATAGTGAAAATGTATCGAATGGTCAAAGTAGCTGAGGAGGACGCAGACTACCAACGCATAGTATGGCGAGAGGACACGAAAGAAGAAATCAAAGATTACAAATTGGTAACGGTAACATTCGGTACTGCCTCTGCACCATATCTAGCCGTCAGAGCATTGAATCAGGTTGCTTACGACCACCAAAACAGATATCCACTAGCTGCTAGCCGTGTACCGAAAGAGTTCTACATGGACGACCTGATGACCGGCTGTCAAACTGTGGACGAAGGATTAAAGCTATACAAGGAAATGAAAGATTTACTGAAGGAAGGAGGGTTTGTTTTACAAAAATGGGCCAGTAATGACGATAAATTATCAAGAAAAATAAATGAAATGGAATCGGAAGGAAAGGAAAATGAAGAAGAGAAGAACAAATTGGAAATAAAAATAGATAGCCTAGTAAAAATCCTGGGACTTACCTGGGACCGAGATCATGATATATTTCAATATTCTGTGAAACTGCCTCCGTTGTTGCCTCCTATCACTAAAAGAAAAATTATTTCAGATGTCGCACGTCTGTTTGATCCTTTAGGATGGCTGGCACCGTGCGTCATTACCGCCAAGATATTCATACAACGATTGTGGATCGCGGGAATTGACTGGGATGAGGAACCACCAGCTGATATATTACAAGACTGGTTAACTTACCGTGAACAGCTAACGTGTCTTACCAATTTCCGGATTCCTAGATGGTTGCATACCAATTTAAATAGCACACTGGTAGAGCTGCACGGCTTTAGTGACGCCTCCAATGTTGCGTATGCGGCCGTTGTATACCTTCGGACGATTAATGCATCTGGGGAAGTTCATGTTACTTTGGTGGCAGCTAAAACCAGGGTAACTCCAGTGAAACAGGTTTGCATACCTAGATTAGAACTCTGCGGTGCGGTCCTCGCAACTAAATTGCTTAAAGAAATTGCTGATGTTATGGAAATTCCGAAACAGAACGTCAGTGGACAGATTCCACGATAGTTCTTGCTTGGCTTAACAAACACCCAAGCAATTGGAAAACTTTCGTGGCCAATAGAGTGTCAGAAATACAAACGACCATAGATCCTTCACAATGGTCACATATCTCTACAAAAGAAAATCCCGCAGACTGCGCGTCACGTGGAATCCACCCTACCGAACTTCAAGAACACAACCTATGGAAATTTGGTCCTAAATTTTTGTACAACGAAGTCATCGATTATTCCAAACTTAAAGACAACGACACAAAGTTGGAAAAATCGGTGAAGGTTCACTTAGGAGTGATTGAAGAACCTATTTGGAATAAGTACTCCTCACTCAACAAACTGGTTCGCGTGGTCGCTTACTGTAGACGTTTTATAAGAAAACATAATCGTTCTCAAAAAGGAGATAATACTAAATACTAAGGTCCGACCGAGATCTCGGTCTCGGTCTCGGTCTCGGCAAATCTCGGCCAAAAATCGAGCCGAGATCTCGGTCTCGGTCTCGGCCAAAAACAGCCGAGATTCTCGGCCGCGGCCGAGACTCCACGGCGGCACTGAATTTTAATATAGCGCGTGGTTTACCACGATGTTCGCGGTGGCACGAGCTTTATTTGGGATTTTGATTGGTCGCTTCACCCAGGCTCTCGCGTGTGGTACCTAACCCACTTGCTCACTGACACCCGCTAGCAAGAGTAACAAGTGACAGCTCGTTCATTTCTTTTCGTTAACGATTGTTATTGTTAATATAATACTTTAGTTTGATTTACGTGATAATTAAGTTTGTTTGTAGGACCCGGTGGAAAGTTTAATTAAACCACAATGAAAAAAAAAATGCCATTCATAACGCGTATTTTTAGGGTTCCGTAGTCAACTAGGAACCCTTATAGTTTCGTCACGTCTGTCTGTCCGTCTGTCTGTCTGTATGTCTGTCCGCGGCTAAGCTCAGAGACTTTTAGTACTAGAAAGCTGTCATTTGGCATGAATATACATATTATTAGGTACATATCAGTCACGCCGACAGTGGTTAGGTAAATAAAAAATATTTTTTTTAGGTTACCTCCCATAGACGTAAAGTGGGGGTGATTTTTATTCTATACTAACCGTATAGTATAAAGTATCGTTGGATAGGTCTTTTAAAATCATTTTTGGTCGCTAGGAAGATTTTTCGATTCAGTGATCTGTTTGCGAAATATTCAACTTGAAAATCAAGCGTCGGGTGGAAAAAATTGTTGTTGTTGATTTTTAGAAATATATGGCGCTGTCCATTGGAGGACAAAATTTTGCCAGTGTCTAGTAGGTTTTGCCGTTGAACGGTAAATAAAATTCTAGAAAACGAAATAAGAGACGTAATGGTGGAAAAATTTGAAAAAAATCAAGATCGTATAGGTAGAGTCATACACGATGACGCGTGCCGTGGTTCTTATTACAATGTCATTAGGTACCTAATCTCTAACTTTGTCAAAAAAAGATTGCTTTAGAAATAGCAGTAGTTTAAGAGTAAATAGAAGCCTAAGATATAAAACATACCTAAACTTAGAAAATTCCGTACACAATACGAAATTCTAACAAAAATACTGCTTGGTTTTTTCGTAATGGCTACGGAACCCTATCTTGGGCGTGTCCGATATGCTTTGGTCGGTTTTTTAGATAATAAAATGAAAATATAGAAAAAAAAACACTTATTTTTTGTGTCTCGGTCTCGGTCTCGGTCTCGGCCGAGAATATATTTTTTTCTCGGTCTCGGTCTCGGTCTCGGCCGAGATTAAAAAAGCAGTCTCGGTCGGACCTTACTAAATACTTACAAAAATGGGAATTAGATGAGGCTCTGACATGTTGTATCAAATTATGTCAAAATTCTGAATTCAAGCCCGAAATAACAGAAATAAATAAAGGGGGTTATATCACCCTGAGAACATCTAAGATAAAATCTTTGACTCCGTTTCTGGATAACGGATTACTGAGAGTAGGTGGAAGGCTGGAGAACTCATCCGAATTAGAACCTGCAAAACATCCCATCATTCTACCCCATAATTCACACTTAACCAAGTTGATTGTCACAGATGCTCATATAAAAACCCTGCACGGTGGAAAACAATCCATGCTGAACTACCTGAGATCAGCTTACTGGATAATACGAGTAAAGGATTTGGTGAAACAGCACATTCGCAAATGCATTCCTTGTATCCGACACCGAACCAAAAGGCAAACTCAATTGATGGGAGCTTTACCATCAGCTAGAGTCACACCAGCCAGAGCGTTTATTCGTACTGGAGTTGACTATGCAGGTCCCATAAACTTGAGAACCACAAAGGGTACGGGACATCGCTCATATAAAGGTTATGTGTGCCTATTTATCTGTATGGTAACAAAGGCTATACACCTAGAGGTCGTAAGTGACTTGACCTCACGGGGATTCATTGAAGCTTTTAAAAGATTTATAGCAAGACGAGGTCGATGCTTAGAACTGCACAGCGACCACGGTACAAACTTTGTTGGAGCTGCAAAAGAGTTAAAGGATTTATTTAACCTCGAAAAGTCGACTATGATCCAAGAGGTAGCTGAAAGCTTAGCTCTTAATGGAACTTCTTGGCATTTTATACCTCCAAGAAGTCCTAACTTTGGTGGTTTATGGGAAGCAGGAATAAAATCAACTAAATATCACATAAAAAGAGTCATAGGTGACTCTACTCTGACCTATGAAGAGATGTCTACATTACTTAGCCAAATCGAAGCCTGTTTAAACTCGCGTCCTCTATCTGTAATGCACGATGATCCAAATGAGCCCACCCCATTGACTCCTGGCCACTTTTTAATAGGAGAACCACTTAATACAGTTCCAGAAATCAACTACGAAACCTCAAATGTGAGCACATTAAAGCGATGGCAACTCACGCAGCGCATGCTACAAACCTTTTGGCGAAGATGGTCAAACGAATACTTGACCCATTATCTGCACCGCTACAAGTGGAGTCATCGGATCCCTGAACCTAAAGTCGGGGACATCGTTTTGGTGAAGGAGGACGATATGCCTCCGACTAAGTGGCTTTTTGGCAGAGTTGTGCATAAACATCCGGGTCCTGACTCATTGACAAGAGTCGTTACTTTGAAATGTAAAAATACTTTGCTAAAGAGGCCCACTTCCAAACTTTGTGTCTTGCCAGTAACTGATTAGTTATTGTTAGCTGTAAACAGCTTTAGTGTTTATTTAGTTAATCTCTAGTGCCTAATTTAGCTCTAAGTTAGTGTCTAAGTTGTCCTTTGAAATTTATATACATATTTATCTCTATTTTCTGTTATAATACCCATTTATATTTAATATCCCTAAGTCGTCTCATGGTGGGCGGCTATTATAAAGGACATGTGGTCCTTGGTGGGCGGTATGTTTAAGACAATTCAATTAGTTTCGCATAAACGCCCCTAGATGGCGCTGTACCGTGTAAACTTCATGCAAGCGTTTGTTTGCTTTAGAATTTAGTTGTCGATTTTATCTTTTTGTATTTTTTTGAGAATTTGTGTGTGGATAGCCAGATTAAACATTTGTTTGATTATTATTGATCTCAGTGTTTAATTAGTACATCCTTTCGAAACTTGGAGTCCAGTTATTATACAGACAGTTTAAATTAAATGGAAAAGATGATACTTGCTTTCAGTATTTAATATATTATGTCGCTTCAGCTTTTCGTTAAGTTTATTTGACTAAATTCGACTTTAGTTAAAATTCAAGACATGATTACGATATGACTCATTTAAAAAAATTGGTTGATTGTGTTGGTATAAAAATGTCGAAACTTTTTTTTTTTTTTTTTTTTTTTTTTTTAATAATAAAAATCATTTATTTTCTCCTCACAAAAGTAAATCGGTACATACAGCAATAGTTATGATAACAATAGATATACTCGTAATGTAGTTTTACATTAAGTAGGTACTGGTAACTTTTGTGAGGGACTGGAGTCTGAACTAGGTAAGACCTGTATTACAGATCTCCAGGCCCCCATCCCGGAAACTCGCCGATAAGCGCTGACAGTTTCAATCAGGTACATTCAATAACTACCACATATTATAGGGTAATAGGAGACGAACAAGTTATGAACAAATCAATAGTAGCATATATTACATACTATCATGCAGTCTCATGCAGATTTGCGTGCATGCGTACGTGCATGCACGCACATGTGTGTGTGTGTGTGTGTGTGTGTGTGTGTGTGTGTGTGCGTGTATGTGTGTGTGTGTATGTGCGTGTGTACGCGAGTGTGTATGTATGCGTGTGGGTGAGTGAGCAATAAAGAATATGAATGTGAAATGTGCCTCCCAAACAATTTTATTGTCCATGAAAGGGTTCCCTTAATCAGGCGCTGTCAATGAAACGTGATCAAGTCCTCGATCTCCCCATATGTTAATTCCACCAGCCAATTTGAAATCTTAGTTTTGCATTCTCTAAGTGTCAGTGTATATATTTTTTTCAGCTTATTAATTTTATTGTAGAGCTTTGGGCTAAGATAGTGGAAAAGGCGGCCGGAGAGTGCCAAACGAGAAGTGTTCACCGCACAGACACGGTCCACTCGTCGCTTATTCGAGATAAGCTCTGGGTCAAACTTTAGCTCCCTATGTTTCCTAAGTATAACCTGTCGAACAAATAAACCTCTCACCGTTAAAACTTGACATTCACGATAAAGATCAATCGTTGGGTACCTAAAGGTTTTTTTGGTCATGACCTTCAAGATTGCTCGTTGGGCCCTTTCGACCCGCAGGAGAAACGTCCTAGCAGCACCACCCCACACACCAATGCAATAGGTTAAGAGTGACTGTGCAAGCGCAAAGTAGACGGTTTTTAAAGTCTGGTGTCCAACTACAGATCTTAAATTTTTAAAAACAAATAAAAGTTTCCTTAATTTTGCGGCCAAACTATCAATGTGAAGCTTCCATCGCAGATTACAATCCATGATCACACCCAAGTATTTAATATATTCAACGTGTGAGAGAGACGGACATTTACAATCATCAGACTGGTCAATACAGCTATGGACAACAATCTTATCAAGTTCACCGTTCGGTTGAGTTGAGGCAAATGAAATGTTTACGATTTTTTTTTCAAATTTGTGCGACTGCGCGATTAAAGTACAATCGAAGCCATCAACAAACTTTAAAAAAGTCACGAGTGTATTTTATGTCGTCAATAGGATGTTAAGTTCTAGTCTCTATCGAGAAAAGGTTCCCGAGCAAATGAGAATTGAATTATCGTGTATAACAACTAACAACATACAACACACACAACAACATGTATATACAACAACTAAGTTGATGGATCAAACAATGAAATTACATTTATTTCGGTTTTACAGTACCTACCAACTCTAAGTAAAATCTATAACATACCAAATATAACGGGTGTATATTTTTATGAATGAATGATTTATTTGTAATAAATCATTTAATATAATTTTAATATAATTTCGTCCCTTTCGGTGTCGAGACCCTTGGTCCGTGGGGCCCAGGAGCAATAAGCCTCTTCAAAGAAATTTCGAAGAGGCTTATCGATGCCACCGGTGACCGAAGAGCTGGCAGCTACCTCGCTCAAAGAATCAGCATAGCGATTCAACGAGGAAACGCTGCCAGCATTTTCGGCACAATGCCGCAGGGGCCTTTTTTAGATATAGTTTAGTTTTTAATATAGTTTTAATTTAGTTTGTAATATTTAGTATTTTAGTTGTTATTTTTAAGATTTTTTTTTTTCACATTTGTACCAATAAAATATATTATGTAACAATAAAATTAAAATTACAGATTTATTTGTATAACATAGGTAAGTTACAGAGATTTTTAAGATTTAAGAGATGCTCTATGTTTTGCCGTTAGGCGTAAAAATATTTGCTTATTTAAAACAATAATATAAAATATCCTTAAATTTACTTGTTATCTCCAGGAATTCAAATTTAAGTTACATAATAATATAATAATAGAAATAATATGCAAAATACATTTTAATAGTCAACATTAACATTTAGATCATTCTTATTCATCGCAAAATAAATAATATCACCTAAATAAATTAGGTACGTTTTAAAAATTCATGTTCCAGAGAACAATGCGTTTAATTAAAGTCATGAGGATCGTTGTACGAAAATACTCGGAAAATTTTACACAAACACCGCCGTAATCATAATTATTCATAGAATAATTCTTCCGCAATGGCTAGCTAGAGTTCACTAGAAAAACGTATTATTATTTTAATGTAAACAAAAATAGAATCGACTTCAAAAACCTTGAAAATAATTTTCTATTAGTTTGAAGTCGGTGCCTCAGCTGGCTCGTAGCAGGAGTAGAACTATAGTCATCTACCTCACCTACATATTACTTGGTATGTATTTGGCTTTAATCACTCCTCCTGGCTCGTGCTGAGGCACCGACTTCAAACACGTAGAAAATTATCTTCCAGGTTTTTGAAGTCGATTCCATTTGTTGTAAGTATGGTTATGGTATGGTAGTTTCATGTTCAAAATATGGCATCTAATTTATAACTAGGTCTTACTTTAACACGAAAGTCCAGCTACTTACTAGTACGAGAAAATCTACGGATTTAGCTGAAATTTTCCTCATCCACGTTTTCTAACTCAAAAACTGTGGACACACAGCGATAATCAAGCCGTAACTAGCATAGACAAGAAACTAGTCACATTTGGAAGATTGCCGCATCAAGCGTGGTTTTGATTTTGTTTATAAGTTCTGAATCAGATTTTAACGTTTCACGGTCACAGTTTCACATAATATTTGATACGGAATATAAACCATGGTTACCTTTATGCTAAAATATATGGCTAGTTCTGAAAAAGTTCTAGATCTCATTACAACATCACTATTTACTATATTTCAGTAATCTTAAAAGTTATAACGATGCATATTAATAAAATTATTTCGGAAAAGAACTTGCCTTACAAGAGAAAGAAAACATTTCTTAAATTTAAACACCTATTTTGCTTGGCATTTAAAGCTGAGTTCAGCTGGGTATAAACTTCCACCTAAATGTTAAAGATATTCGCTATTTATCTTAATTAGGAATTCAAGCTCTAAGAACATTAAGCATGCAACATAGTAACGAAATCTCAGTGTGTGTGGTGTAGTAAAAATCTCATTTCTGCTTGGAATTGCGTCGTTTACCCGACTCTGGTGTTAAAATCTTTTACATTAAGGTTATATAAAGTGTGTTACTTCCTTTTAACGACGAACATCGCCAAGATAATAACGTTGAATAATCTTTACTTTCTAATGATCTTTTACTATGACGGTAGATATCAAATCATTATTTTGAATTATAGTACCTATCCCTTGAACTCTGCTTCGTGATAATCATCATCATCCCAGCCTATCTACGTCCCACTGTTGGGCACAGGCCTCCTCTCAGAACAAGAGGGCTTGGGCCATAGTTCCCACGCGGGCCCAGTGCGGATTGGGAACTTTACACGCACCATTGAATTGCTTCGCAGGTTTGTGCAGGTTTCCTCACGATGTTTTCCTTCACCGCAAAGCTCGTGGTAAATTTCAAATGTAATTCCGCATATGAATTTCGAAAAACTCAGAGGTGCGAGCCGAGATTCGAACCCACGACCCTCTGCTTGAGAGGCAATAGGTCAAATCACTAGGCCACCACGGCAGTAGTAGTAGTTAATTCTATATTAACAATTTGTTATAATATACTTTAGCTTTTATCGTCTTACTTCAAGGCTAAAGTCAAACAAGCATAATATTAACAAAATTTGTTGGTTGTTAAATACTTTATTTTTGTTTTTCACACTAAACAATGGGCAATAGATATTGGTATTTCAAAACTTGTTTCCCTTACCTATCGATCATGATAATTATGAAGACACTGCAACTTAATTTTCACCACGGTACCATAGTGTAATAATTTCTAATAGTAGGCACACTACTCTGTCATGGACACATGGCGCTACGCTTGGCGCGAAAATCAGACGAGCTAGAGCTACGAATTGTTATTAAGGAAAACGCAGTGCAGGATGCACCATGTATTTGTTCCATTCAGACAACCAAGTTATCTCACTAGTTATTACTACGCTGTTACGGTGTTGCATTTCACTAAGTAAATAATTTTGGTTTTGTGTTTACAGCGAAACAAAGGACTTTGCAGTAGGTGCATGCGCTCGGGCGAAATTAGATTCGGTTGCAGCGTAGATGAGTTTACTGAATAGGAAACAGATCAAGAATATAATTATCTAAACCAGTGAGACCAATGAGATACACCCACAGATATAGACTACACTAGATAACGCAAACACCTCAATCTGTATGAAAACCGACCTTATCACTTTTTTATATCTACTGTGACGTCTCAAGAGCGAATTAGCGATGAGAATTCCGCGATGTCCACGCAAAATGATTTAAATGCGCCGCCCGCCCGCGCCGTGGGGCTCGAGTAAGTCCTAGTCATGATTAGTCAGTTAGCGGTTAGTCTTTGAATGGGGCCAACCCCGACGTGTGGTCGGGGTTCGGACACGCGAACTTGATGCAATTTGCGTAATCTAGTATAATCTATATCTGTGGATACACCTTTGGCCTCATCTGCACTTAATATCAGGTGAGATAGGGGTCAATCATGGTCATTTATATGTAAAAAATCCTTAACCCGTATTCTACAACTTTTAATTTATTTTCATTCAAAAAACAGTCCTATACTTAACAAACTTACCTACATAAAATAAAAAAACTTACGTAAAATTAAAATAGAACCTAAAACTAAAACAAATTACATAAAGAGTACCCCTTAGGCAAGGTCCCGAAGATGCTGGCAGGCGTTTCCTCTTTGAATAGCTAGGCTAATTATTTGTCCGAGGAAGCTGCCAGCTCTTTTGTCACCTGTGATACAAATGTATCGCATTTAAGTATTTTAATTTCGTCTAATAAATATTTTTGTATACTTCAAGCACAATATTTAAAAAAAAAGTGCGTATTTTTACAAAAATGTTTAAACATGGAAAACATTTAGATTTGTCTTCATTGGTTTTTAATTTTGAAGAAGAAGAAGAAGAAGAAAAGAAAAGAAATGCGTTTATTGCCAACAATTAGGAAGGTATATAATAAATAGAACGGTTAAGCCGTCGCTACAATGTGTAAAACGGAATTTACTCTTATTCAACTTGTAGGGTTGCCAGAGTGTGAATTTTCTACGATTTCCTAGCTTATACAATCAGCATGAAAAGGTGTAACTATGCTGAAAATCTAGACTAAATTAGCCCCTAGTTTCGAAGCTCTGGATTAGTGCATTCACATGTGAATTGTGCAGACTCAGTAAAGCATAGGTATACACAGAGATATATAACACAATTTAGTTTCGGAACGTGCGTCAACTGCACGTTAAGGGCGCGCACTACCTCAGCTCGAATCCCGATTTTGCCCCCGCCTCACCGCACCGCATCGCTCGTAGCACGCACACAAGCACCACGTCGTCGCGCGTAAATGTACGGCACAGTATATAAATACAAGCAGTATGGAAGCTAAGCATCATTTTAAAGATAAATGCCTACGCTCCGAAGGAGCGTTAAGGTTGTCCACTTATTTTTTGTAAAATTGAAAGAATTTTTTTCAGTTAGCTCTGTACCTCAGCTTATTAGGCCTTATGTTACAAGTTTTATTTAATTGGAATCCATACTAATATTATAAATGCGAAAGTGTGTTTGTGTGTTTGTATGTTTGTATGTTTGTCCCTCTTGCACGCCGTAACGGAGCGACGGATCGACGTGATTTTTGGCATGGAGATAGTTTATGGGCCCGAGAGTGCCATAGGCTACTTTTTATCCCGGAAAAATGCACAGTTCCCGAGGGAACAGCGCGCGATAACCGAATACCACGCAGGCGGAGCCGCGGGCAAAAGCTAGTTGTGTGTATATATGTATGTATATTGTATATTCGGGTCAACTCTTGCAAGTTAAATTTGTCTCACTTCCCGATGTCCAATTAAACTGAATTTTTGCATACTTATGTGCGATCGGTGACAATACAATATTATTATGTTACCATTGAGCTGATCTGATGATGGAGCCGGAACGTATCCATAGGTTCTTAGTAACGAAACGACGCAACCCCATCGAGTTTGGGCTTGTTTGATTTGTCTTGACGAGTACTTGGATCTTAGAGGATATTCAGGGTGTGATAATGGGGATTTCCAATTAATTATAACAATTTTAGGGGTTTTTAACTTAAACTTTAGGAATAAATATTTTTGAGAGTTGGTAACACTGAGTTCGGCCTGCACGCTGCGGAAATCGAAATTCGAAAATCAAAGTTCGTGTCGTTCTATCCCTCTGACACTTATACCTACTATTTATTAATAGAGTGACAGGGACGGTACGATACGAACTTCGATTTTCGAATTTCGAAGTAGGTCCTTTGTTTATGACGACGGGAGACGGGTGTGTGTCCGAACACGATCCGATCCCGTTCTCTACACAACATTAAATAAACAAAAATTTTTTTTAACAAAAAAAGTAAAACCGACTCCAAAAAATAAAAAAATAACAAAAAATGGAACCGACTACAAAACCCTTGAAAATATTTTTCTAGGTATCTACTAGCTCGAAGTCGGTGACTCAGCACGACCCAGCAGGAGTAAAGCAATAGGCGTCTATTTCACCTACATACAATGGGTTTTAATCACTCCTGCTGGGTCCTGCTGAGTCGCCGACTTCGAGCTAGTGGACACCTAGAAAAATATTTTCAAGGGATTTGTAGTCGGTCCCATGTTTTGTTTTTTTTTGGAGTCAGTTTTAATTTTTTTTTATTTCTCACTTTTTAGTGATTTTTAGCCAAAGTATATCTCACAACGATTCCATCAAGCCTAAACACGACTAAGTTACGTTGTTTTATAACAGAGTTCCGGTGCCTACCTTCTGGCTTCAGCATCAGATCAGTTCGAAAGAATCATTAAATTAAAGCTTCTTTTTACCCGACTGCGAAGAAGGAGCGGTTATGTGTTTGCCTCGTATGTATGTATGTCTATTCCTATGTCCGCTCGTAAGTACTCAACGGCTGAACCGATTTCGATAAATGATACGTCATTAGATTTGTCTTGACGACGCAAGTGACACTAGGTACATCAAATTCTTAAAAAATCAAAATGGCGGATTTTTGGCGCCAAATTGTAAGTTTTCAAAAAATGTTTTTTATTCAAATCTATCGAGTGGGTTATCAAATGAAAGGTAATAATTAGCTCATTCTAAATATATATGGGTTATAATAGTTTTAATCGACCATTTCCACAGAACTATTAAAAAAGCGTGAAATAAAACAAATTAAAAAAATTAAAAAACCCGACTGCCTAATAAATACTAAAAAGAAGAAAACAAGTCTAGTATGCTAGAACTCTGTTTAGTAGCTAACTTAAAATTCAACAGACGCTCAAAAACTCTTACCTAATTGGTCCCGACTGTTGAACTTTAATGCTGAAAATGCCAAAATCGCCATAGGTGTGCCTATGAAATTTGAGGTTTGCCCTCAATTTCCCTAGGATCCCATCATCAGATCTTGACTTGGTGACAATGGGACTACCTCAGAAGAATACCCTTTCGAATAAAAAAAGAATTTTGAAAATCGGTCTGCAATTGACCGAATAATCGGTGAACATACATAAAAAAATAAATACATACATTGGAACATCATAGAACCTCTTCCTTTTTTTGAAGTCGGTTAAAAACAACAACTGAAAAACTGGTAGAACGATAGGTAAGTACATATTCATTATAACTAATTTAAAATATCATTAATAAAATCACTTACATCACATCATAAAAACACTTAGGTACTTAACAAATAAACCCTGGTCGTATTTTAAACAATTGACACAATTTATGGACTTTAAAGCCACTGGGCAATACCTACCTACCTATCACCAAAATTACCAAACGTTTTATTTAAAAGAAAAAGAATTTTATTTAGTAGGTAATCCATACTATATAAAATATTATAAATGCGAAAGTGTGTTTGTGTGTTTGTATGTTTGTCCCTCTTTCAAGCCGTAACGGAGCGACGGATCGACGTGATTTTTGGCATAGAGATAGTTTATGGGCCCGAGAGTGCCATAGGCTACTTTTTATCCCGGGAAAATGCACAGTTCCCGAGGGAACAGCGCGCGATAACCGAATAACACGCGGGCGGTAGTATAATAAATCATTCTTAGCTTTCAACATCAGCGGGGAGTTAAAAAAATGAAAGCGCTGGTTTAGAATCGCTCGTATCTAAGCAGCTATTCCAGGCATAGTTTTTTTATTTTTTGTATCGCGGATTGTCGCGCTCGAGCGCACGCAATTCAACAACGCAACGCGGGCACTACTCGTCTCGACGCGTCACTCGCGACTGCAGTACCGCCAGCACCCCGCCGGGGCCCTGTCGCGCGCGCGTCTGTGTGAGTGCGTTCGTTTCGATGGATTTGTTCGAAGGTTCCATACTGCTTGTATTTATATACTGTGACTCAGGCAACATGTAGGTTTCACTCAACTCGCGAAACAATTTAACTAAAAAAATAATAATTGTCAATGTCACACAATGTCAATGTAAAATTGTCACGCGGCGCGCAGCCTGTATGTGTGCGTGTGTGCGCTGAATGCGAGCGACACAGCCTTCCCGTCCGAAAGCCAAAGCGGCAATGGCCAGGGGGCCGGGAAGCAGGAGCGGCCAGCAGTAAAATGGTTTTATGTGCGGTAGTTTAGGTATCTCTGTTTTACAGGGAATACAATACATTTATTAAAAAAGTGCAGCTACCATCGCCTACCTTGTCATTAGTACTATTGTAATCCAAAGTTTGAAGTTGTAATTCGTAGTATTTTTTGAATAATACCCGTTTATTTTTATATTTAGACCCAACTTTGCGATTTTTTTCTATCGAGAAAATTTTACCGAATCGTGTTTTCGCCACTAGACGTCACTAGAGTTAGCCCTTAACTTTGCTGTATATGAATTTCAAAGGGATTGCTGCAGTCGTGTTGATAAATTTTGAGATCATACTAAGCAAATTGAGGTACCGTGGGCCCTTAAATCTACTTCGAGGTAACATGCACCGGCGGATAAACGTTGCATGACTGCTTCAAGGACCGCTTGCCTTCGTGTGAACGTTATTTTAAACTATTTAAAATCAAAATCGTTTTCCGATATTCGTGCTGTCATTGTTAATCCACCATTAGGATATAAACTCATAATTCAAAAACCTTTGTTAAGTTTCTTTGTTCGACTGCTTTGTCTCTATCGGTCATTTTGACATCGGTCCTTGTCAAATACGGACATTTTCTTGTAACGATTTAATTTTTCAAAATTGATAACATAATCGTAGCAGTACGGAGGCTGCTGCATACTAGTCCTAAGGTTTCACATATGCACTACTGGGAACTTTATACTATTTTTTTTGTATTTTTTTTTTTACTTTTAGTAGGGCAGGCAATGTTGTTCATAGGAAGCGTAAATAGATTGTCGGTTGGAATAAGCATGTCAAGGATGCGCACAGGGAGGCCCATTTGCATTTTCGTTTATGGTGTTTGCAGGGTCGACCTAGACAGGGAGCCTATTTTGTAAATATGTGTAAGTTTAGAAGTTTGTTTAAGGCTAAACTAAAGTGGTGTCAAAATAATCAAGGCCAAATTAGAATTATGTACAACTTAAAAAAACAACTCGTGTAGTTTTCAACACTTTTGTGACTGCGAATATGTCTTAAGACCGCCGTTTGCGCCGATTAATGTAATTAAAAGCATTACTAGGGCGTGATTGCGTTATAGCTCTCCACTTCCGTCGGGAAGGCATCATCGCCCTATTAAATTTCCGCTCCGCAACCCTGCATACCAAATTGCCCCTTTGATCCCTTTAAGGGTTTGAATTTACAAAAATAATAAGCACTGTTGTATATATATTTGAACGTAGGGACTCGATTCAATGATGCTAAAAAAGTGCGTGTTCCAGAACAAAAGGGGCTGGTTAATTTCCATAAAAATGCTGTGTCGATTATTTTTCTAATTCATTATATTGGTGATCTATTAAAACTTGTATGGAAGATAAATTAAAATGACGTATTTCCAGTGGAAATAGCAGTGTAGTTTCTGATGCTGCAACTATTTTTTTTATTATTTTCTTCCCTTTTTTTATTTGAAATTTTTTATGCTTTTTTGACGTTTAAGTGTCTCGGATATTGTTTGTTTTTGTTTTATTTCTCTTAATAGATTAATTAAATATGTGATCATCATGTTATATTAAAATATGGAATTGAAATGTACCACCTATGTAGACCCTTGTTTATGCAAATAAATATATTTGTTGATTTATAACGTCTACTTCCATGTATTCCTACTTAAACGTTGTTCTTATACTATTTCTATCTCTCACGTGTTTGATTATTATCATTTTTACTTCCTAAGAGTCGCTTCATCGCCGATATTTTATAACTAATATTAATCCCAACTTAATCAACTTCACTATAATATTACATACCTGAGGAGATTTTAGACCAGCTAAAACGAAACAACTGAATCTACTCTCGTATAAAATGTATAAGAATATTCCGCGTAAAGGACAAATTCACAAGAGATGACAAAATTTCGCGCGGACGCAGGTGGCGTAACAAGCCAGAGATGTACTGGATTTAGAATTCAAGCAAAGTTGCACAGCAATGCAGATTTAATCAGTACGCCTAAAGTATGTTGGTGTAGTAAACTTGGAAGCGTAGGAACATTTGCAACAAAGCGCTTACATTAGAAATTTGTCTTGAAATTGAATTTACAGCAGTGTTGCTATTCAAGTTCAAGTAGGCGGTGACTGTTGTATATTTTGTTCAAGATAAATCGATGGCAATGAGCCGAAAACAGTACAATTTTTGATTTAGCATGATATGATAACATTTCTAACCTCTTACTTTATTCTTTATAATCAATATATAAAAACCTTGCTAATGAATGGAACATTTTTCACTTGCAATATTTTTCCTTTCTTATTGCATTTAATTCCAAGCTTCATAATTTTTCCACTTCAATAATGTGAGTTATAGGAGCTGTTAAAGTTCGACTTCGAAAGCACCACAGTTAATTCTGAACTTTACTGCAAATATCTAAAGTAAAATTTATCGCAAACTAGCTCGAGGATAAAATGGTTCGAATATCTTCCACATAATATTCATTATTATTCTCTCACCCCAGGGAGGTGATAGCCTATCTCAACTGTTCATTTTTCAACCCTTTCTTGGCTACCAGTCAAGATTTGTCGTTGCGATAAAATATAGCCTCAAGGACAGTGGAAGATCTAATTGTATGACCTTTAGAAGATTAAAAGTGTTTATTATCAGGGTGATTGACTGATTGTTTATTAACAATATGTATTGTATTTTAACGCGTTCGTAGTGGTAACGTTAATGTGTTTTTAGAAATCACCACATCAGCTTCAGCATCACCGTATCATTGCATCAGGTTTCATTCAGGAGTCGCCATAATGACTTGTGAGTGATTTGTGTTTCTTTAACCCTACAAATGACGTTGAACCTTAGGATGGTAGGCTTGTCATTTCTTGGTCGTCTACACCTGAAGTTTTTTATTATTGCATTGTTATCATAGTAAAATAAGTTTTTTGCAAAAATACAGGATTTATCGGCTGACTACTTTTTGTCGACTTTACTTGAATTGTCACCGAAACTACATTTATATACCTACCCAGTTCCAAGTCGGCGCCATTAACCGTTGAAGTGTTCCGTGCTGTGGAGACAACCCTGGCCGGACTACCAGAATAGGTACCACTACTAGATTATTGTCACGCAATTTACATAAGTATGCTAAATTTAAAGTTAATCCGACTCCTGGAAGTTGGTCGAATTTGACTTGCGAGATTTGACTACACAGGACAGGTGAAACTAAATTAAAGCTTGTAACAATTAAGTAGACAGGTAAGTAAATTCCAAATAAACAAATCCGGTACCGAACGTGTAAATCGAACTCTGTAAAAAGTAATAACAACAACAAAATTTTCTTTGCAGTAACATTACCTACTAAAATAATACAAGGCATTTTCTAAAGCAAACACAAATCACAACATGACCCTAGGTATATTACTTTTCAAGCACCATTTAATAATTTAAAGCATGCTCGAGGTCATCAGGAAAAGAGGTCGGTTTAACAAATAACCGGTACTATATGGGTCATTGGCTGACCGATTTGAAGGCATATTTTAACGTGCGCGGCTGAAGGGTTCAACTCATGGTGTATTTCGTTAACATTCCGTTTATTCGAAATAATTGGGGGCATTCATTTGATAATGTCAGGTGGCGTAAAGAATTAGGCATTCGATTTTGTTAGTGTATAAGTAAAAAGTTTTAAATCCTTACTGTCATAAAGGGGAAAGTATGAGTTTTTTTGTTTGTTTGTTACGCTTTCACTGTCGTCATTTTTGGCATAGAGGTAGTGCACAGTTCCCGAGGGAACAGCGCGCGATAACCAAAATACCATGCGGGCGGAGCCGCGGGCAAAAGCTAGTATGTAATAATTGATTTTGGCATTACTTTGCGCAGGTATCAATAAACTCATGCCTGGAATTGGTTAAATACTTACTCTTACAATTATTCTACATACTTACGTTTGTTCTGCATGTTTTACAAAGTATGTCACCTGTTAGGAAACCTAAATATAATTATAATGTATATAAATAAACTCAAACTCTACCCTCTCCTCCGCTATAACGTCAACACCACACACGTAGCAAAGAAGTAAGAACAAAAATTATAAGAGTAAAAAAACAGTTTTTCCAATACAACAAATACTAACTTTTAACGCGTACAATTTTCTAAATCGAATAAAAATTACATTAATTAAATTCCAGCCTAGACTTCAACTTAATATTGCAATAATTTTCAGTACCATACCTACTCTTATAATTATAATTCAGCAAAGTTATATAATCTTCTAAAGTTAACAAACAACCAACTCCTTTTTTAACTCAAATAACATTATTTAGCGTAGGGCGTAACAACTGCACTGCGGTATCTAAATAACCCGAGATAAATAACAATTATTTTGTCATAAACTTCAAAAGTACCTACAAAGCAGGCAGTGCTTAAAACGTTTCTCATTAAAAGTATGCGTACTTAAGAGATTACAGTTTTTGAGTAAGGTTTAACTTGAGGCAAACGGCGAAGTAAAATTGCGGGCGTAGATGCAACGCTCGCTTACCGTTGCTACAGTAATTTATTTTTAAACGCGAGCGACCTAACGAGATTGTAAGTATATGCATCTACTCGAGTGAGTTAGTTCATGAGTTGTTAGGCTACCTCAATTCGTGTTTTTGTATAAACTGTAGTAAAGCCACTTAAAAAGAGAAAAATAACAAAATTGGTCATTGATATGGCTAAATATTTATTTTCCCCGCTCAATTTAAAAATGTTAAGTAAGTGCTCTGATAGTTGATTTCTCCAGAGATGTTATATTGAAGATTATACCTATGAAAATTATATTTATATTAAACCTACGCTCACTGATAGTGGACGAGGTGAAAAAGTGACTATATTAATTACTAACTTATGCCCGCGACTTCGTCTGCGCGGATCTAGGTTATCGTGCGGTGGCGCCCTCTACCGGAATAAAAGGTATCCTATGTTGATCCTTGGGGTTCAAACTACCTATATACCAAATTTCATCAAAATCGGTTCAGTGGATTCGACGTGAAAGCGTAACAGACAGAGTTACTTTCGCATTTATAATATTAGTAGGGATGAAAGGAAATATACACGAAAAGATTAATGTTAATCTTATTATTAATTCTGAGCGGTAGATGCAACGTTAGCGTGCGCTTGCACCAGTAATTTGTTTTAACCGCAACTAAACGAGGGCGTCCATTGAGTGTTCTAAGCATTGGGTTGGTTTACTGTTGTATATTGTTATACTAAGCGCCATATAAATCTGCCTAAATGTTCATTACTCAATACTCAGTTTTGACGCATTTTTGAGATAAATTTTTTATGCGACGTCTTTACGTTACTCCCGAATTGTGTTCGAATCCCTTAACGGTAAAGTGCCTATTCAATTATTGGAATTACACCTTTATAGTTTTTGTGATACTAGTCGTGGCAATGAACTTTTAGGCAAAGTTAGGCGGCGGAAGGTATAGCTGTGTAAATTTGTGTTTTTAGTTTGTAGGTACAGTCGAGGTCACAAACTTGCGAGCAAAAATTCAATCAAAAATATCTGAACACGCTTCTATGTCGTTAACAATAGAGTCATGTAATTCGTTTTGATAAAATTTTTGCTCACAAGTTTTTGAACTCGACTGTACATTGGCAAATCCTACTAATACTTATTATAAATTCGATCTGTTTGTATTTGTGAAGGAGTATTCACGCTGAAACGGCTGGACGAAATAAGATTAGCATTGCACCTTAGAGAAGTTTTCAAAGATGCGAAACTTTCATCTCAAGTTCTCGGTAACTTCTGAGAATGTTTTCGTGAAGGAGAATTTATCTCCTAACGTGTACTTTTATCTATTTATACATTTTGACAATAATTAGGTGTACACAACACAATGAATCTATATAAAATACAGTATACAACACATTTATTGCTATAAAAACGCAAAAAAAACAGAAACTAGTCTAAGTTGACGTTTGTATACGAACAATTACAACGGCAAATAAAGATTAAAGTTTAGATAAAGATTGGTGTGTATAGCTGGACATCTGGAATAACACAAAGGCTTCTTTTTATCTCGAAATTACCACGGGATCGGGATAAAATCTCGGAATTTCAATCGTTGGAGCATAAAATTTGGCGATTGTTTAATATACAACGTTAATAATGCACGACGTAATTTTAAGAAATTCTCAAGGGAACTTCATGAAATCCTAGAATCTAATGACTTTATTATTTACGCGTGCAAAGTTGCAGGTAAATACAAGTTTAAATAAAACAATACACAATTATATACCTAGTTTAATAAGTTTAAAAAAGGCTTGTTAGTTGTTTTTACCGCTCTCCGCTATTTGGCTTTGCTAGTTCAAACCGTTTCCTGAATTTAATAGACACATAAAAAGACGATGTGTTGATATTTTTACTACCACAGCGACCCGCGTTCAAGTAGAGAGGAATCCATACTCGTCGACTAGCCTTATATGGCCACAGGATGATGTTTGTCGTAAACACCACTTTGTATCGGCTTATATTTGGCCAAAGAGTTTGTAATTA
Source organism: Choristoneura rosaceana (assembly GCA_037349165.1). Taxonomy (NCBI): domain Eukaryota; kingdom Metazoa; phylum Arthropoda; class Insecta; order Lepidoptera; family Tortricidae; genus Choristoneura; species Choristoneura rosaceana. Next base: position 4,031,178 of record JAZBNJ010000002.1, read on the forward strand.
AATTTCCCTTTCAACGGTACTAAAATAAAAAAATGGGATGGATACACCGTCGACTCAAAATTTTTGGACCTATGGTGCCACAGACAGACACAAATAACGGTCAAACACCAGTGTCGGGGGATAAAAATAGTTGGATTCAATATCAGTCGTGGCAAAAACGTAGAAATTAAAAAAAAATTACAAACTTACCTGGTACAATTTTATCTTTCATTGCTTTAGAACGTAAATAAGTATTTTCGTACCACACGCGTATAGACATCAAGATTATCCCGCCATCTCTATTTCGATCTGTATTTTAATCGGCTGCAGTGTCCGATCGGCCATTCCAGCCGTAGAACTAACATAGTGGCATTGTCTCTTTTTTTTTCATTAGTCTGGATGGCAAACGATTCTTCTTAGTCGGACACTCTTGTCAGAATGGTCGTGGTTGCGCAGACGAGATACACAGAGAGATGTTCGGTGGATCGTAGACTTTTTCGAAGACAGCCCTCTTAGCAATGTGCTTCCATTTCTGTATTTGAGTAGGTTAGTACCTACAATTATTACAGGAACCCATTCCGTGGCCAAAAAACAGAATTGAAAATATGCAAACGCGTGGTAGCTTTAACGATACAGCTTTCCACTGCTAATATAAATAAAATCACGTATAAGTAAAGAAGTCTCGTCACGCAGTCGCGAAATGGGCGTGAGCGCTATAATCGTAAACTATATCACGTTTACGTATCCCCCCTATGCTAACAACGAGTATATTTTATTGGCCCGTCTATAATAACATAATAAAATCGTGTCTGTCGGTCGATTGCAAGTTATTACGCGATAAATATCAGCACAAAAGGCCGTGTTCTAGCTTATTCACGCCTCACTGCTAAGACACGCGTCCTTTTTCCTAATAATTGTAGTCAGTGATGTATACCATAATGTATTATAACTAGATAATTTTAATCATATTAATTTCTGAAATATTTAAGAGTGGCTTTTGTGGAAAAAGTAGCTGTAGTCTGCATCTTTGTCTGTAAAGAATTCGTTTATGGCGTGTCATCGGGAAAAACTATTTTTTTCGGGTTTAAAGGTGTCCTGTTATTTTGCTCCGGTCTTTTGCTAAACCTAACGTATGCACAAAGTCATAAGCATTAGTCAGAAGACGTCCACTGTTGAACAAATTCCTGTCTGATATCTAGAAATAAGAGGACAATGAAAAGATAACTCATTTTGTGAAGTTCGCCCACAATTCAGGAGTTGGGTCATAGCAAGTTAGTTGCGAGATATCGGTTTAATTTACTGTTAACCGGCTGCAGTCTCCGATGGGCCATTCCGACCGTACAACCAACATAGTGACATTGTCTATTTTATAGCACCTTTTTACGATAAATTGCCAATGCAGTCTACGTTGCGGCTCTTAGAAATGTTATTTTTATCTTTGCTAAACACAAAATAGTTCAGAAAAAAATCGCCTGAGGCCGTTTGTAGACACATTAAGAGCACATTAATTTAAATAACACCAACATCTCGCAATGACCTATTATTTTGCTTAAGTTAGGTATTTCACTTCAGCGCTGGGAATCGAACCCCCGACCCTCAGCATTTCGTGCTCCGTGCTATACCGCTACACTACCACTGGACACAAGTACAGACACGAATTTCTCCTATAGTATCTCAACAGTTGCACTAAGACAGTGTTTTTAACTCCCGACACAAAAATATAGGTGCTAAGTATAAGTTCGACCGTTATGTGTGTCTGTCTGTCTGTCTGTGTCTGCTCTTAAACAGGTGGACCAATTTAAATTCGCTTTTTTTTATTCTAAAGAAGGTTTTCTAGCAATGACTCTTAGATATGTTTCTTCAAAATCGGTTCAGCCGTTTTTGAGATATTGAACTTTGAAGTGACAAAGTCGGGGGGCTTTCTAACTTTTTGTTGTTAGGTTATAAAGATATAAGAAGATTGGGCACTTTAAAATACATTAAGTAGACGCTAATGACTATAAATAGGTAACGCAGGTCAACTCCGAGAATAGCATTTACACTATGCATCTAAATCTCTTCTGCCCTTCAATAATTAACTTAAAAGCTGGAATGGCATTCGGTATTCATTTCCAATTCACGCTGTCACCGCGAGAAAGCATTGATTTATACCAGCGCCATCGGATATTACCGGACTGTCGCTGGAAATGGAAAATACTTGCAGTAGCTATTTACTAGAGTTGATCTTGGAGAATCACTGAGAGATCTAATAAAAAGTGAGAAGGTTTGTAGAACTAAAGTTACTGAAATAGCTCAACAATTTGAACAGTTTAAGTAGCATTGGACGGTGAGTTCATTGTAGTGTCTACTCTTTGTGTCTGATGTCCTGTCAATCGTTCAAAGGTTAACTGGAAGAGATTCCTTTAAGGGAAGTTATTCTGTTCTGTTGTTGTTGTGTTATTCTGTTATTTTCTTTGTGCATTATTTTCCCTTTTCTTGTACATTGTTATTTTATCTTTTAATAATCTTTAAAGTACAAGCATTAAATCATAGTAGTTATATAATTACTTAACCGAAGTACACAAGAAATATAGAATCTATACAAAGTTTCAATTTAACTGCTTGTAGAGTCATCACTCCGTTTAAAACATTGTAAACTTGTAAATAGAATGTCTTGCAAACTGGGGTGTGATAATTTATTATCTCGTTCATTCGCACTGCGCAAGATTTTAATTAAAAACCCGCACCGAGCTATACAATATGTTCGCCGCCTGTCGTGTGAAACATTATGACAGTGCCAATTTTTATGTACACCGTGTTTATTCCTACCCTACGTGTGTTATGTTCAACAGTATTATGGTTTAATCATTGGTAAGGGATTATAGATTAGTTTATTTGATATTTATTTATTAAGTAGCTGGTGTCTGTAAATTCATTTATCGCTATTTCGTGGGAAATATGCCATTTTACAGAATAAAAGTATGTCAAGCGACCATATCCATGATTGTGTTTGTACTTTATGCGTGAAAGCTATTTTTTTGCTGTCTTCTCTCTCAGTGACACTTGAATAGAGAGAAAGAAATATAATGATACTAAAATTAATTAAACATGACATGCGATGTTTAAATTAATTAAGACACAATTATACATTAACACAATAAACTATCACTAGTAATTAGTCTATTACTGAAATTATCTTTTGTACCTTCATATATAGGGTGTGGCCTGTAATATGAGCAAATAAATAAAACATAGATCATACTCCTCAAACTGAACAACGTTAGTTCAGCGACTTTTAACATTTTTTTTTTAATTTTTACTACACTTTTAAGTTTATTCGAAGAAGCAATGTAAAGCAAACTGCTTGGATGTTAGTTGTGTCAGACGACGTGTTAGGTTCAAGGATGGCTTACATTGATATCAGTATTTAATTAGTACGAAAAAAGAAAAATTCAAAGACTCCTTTATTTTTAAAAGTCCCTGAGCTAATGTTGTTTAGTTTGACGAGGACGATCTATGTTTTAATTTTTTGCTCGTATTACAAGCCACACCCGATAAGTACCTAAACAAAGGTTTTGTCACTGAAAGAGGGTGAAATGTAACTCACATTCATGTGAAATCTCAAAATCTAATCTTTATTTACTTTCAATTTAACGAACGAAACCACTGGTATTAACTTTTATGGTTCTGTTGGTACCCGTTTGCTTTCATCTTAAACGAAGATTTTACTTTATGCAAAGCAGCATAAAAAAGCCATTTTATGCACTGCAGCATAAAAAGCCATTTTATGCATCCAGCATAAAATGTGAAGTTTACTACCACAAAAACGAAAAAAAAACTGTCAAACAGGGTTTGTATATTTTTAAATTTAGAACCAGTCCACCTAGGAAACTTTAAAAGAAACTTTCGACTAGCGCTCGTCGGAAATGAAAGCTCTTTGTTTGTTTAACTTCATGTAGTCGGGATTTTTAATTAAGTCGTGCACTTTTTAATCCTATTATTTGCACATACTAGTTGTTGAAACTGATGTTCGTAAACCATTTATTTATCGCTTTTTACCTCGCTATGCTTATTTTTTGCTTGAATCACCTTAAGGGCTTAAAACACTATGTCGATGCTTTTTTAGGGTTCCGTAGTCAACTAACTGTAACAACTAACCGTAGTTTCACCATGTATGTCCGTCTGTCCGTCCGCGGCTAAGCTCAGAGACCGTTAGTACTAGAAAGCTGTAAATTGGCATGAATATACATTATCAGTCACGCCGACAAAGTGGTAAAATAAACATAACTATAATATTTTTTGTGGTACCTCTCATAGACGTACAGAGGGGGTGATTTTTTTTTCGACTAATCCTATAGTACTCGTATGGTCTATCGTTGGATAGGCTTTTTAAAATCATTGGGGGTTTTTAAGACGATTTATCTATTCAGTGATCTATTTGTGAAATATTCAACTTTTAAGTGCAAATTTTCCTAAATCTAAACTGTTGGGTGGAAAAATTAGAAAAAATTCATAATGGTAGTAAATATATCAAATTTACAAGGAAAATTATAGCGGCTCAGATTGCTTGAGAATTATTAGTAGTTTAAGAGTAAATAGCAGCCTAAGGTAAAATATATCTAAACTTGGAAAATTCCGTACACAATACGAAATCCTCAGAAAAATATTACTTGATTTTTTGGTGCTGGCTACGGAACCCTATCCGGGGTGTATTCATATCTGGGTGTGGGCATGATCTTGGCCAGATTTTGTACTTGTTTTTAGTTTTTAAATTTTATAGGAGGTGCTTCCACGCTTTACATTAACGATAATAAACGCTATTTACTTACATATTCACTACTTTGTATAAATATTTTTAGTAGTTAAACATTACGTGATAAAAAGCATTCCAATCAAACCTAGACCGTCGTAGTTTGAATGACCGCAAGCAGACAGTCCGCAAAAAATCAAGTATCAAAAACGTAGCTTTTATCAAACTTATGCTGCTCTCTCTCCACGAACATCAAACACATTCACAGGCACAGTCAAAGATTTCTACCAAGTTCTAGCATTACCATAAACTATTAAGTGTGACTGACAAAAGCAATTTCGACTCAGAAACGTAGGTAATAGAGTCGCTTATAGCTAAAGTTCGGCCGTGAAACCTTTCTCTATTGGATTTGGAGTTACATAACTCTGGGTTATATGGCGTAGGGTTGTTATTAAGTTTTGCATCAGCTACATAAGATTCATTAACACGCTTTTATTTACCCGTAGAACTAATAATCAAAGGGCCTTTTTCACCTCTGACCAGGGGGGTGTCACTACGCCATTCCGCCGCCGAGCTAAAAGTGCGTACCGGGCCTCCCCAACGTTGAGGCGATTCAGTGGTTGCCGCGCACGGACCCGTGGCGCACGCGCGCGCCTCTTACGCAGTACGACTCAATTTACGTCGCAAACGCGTGTCATAATTTTAATTGGCAATATGTATCTAAAAAAATACTGCATTGCAGCCGATTGTCGGAACAATGAAAAAAATAGTAATTAAGTAAGTAAGTTTTTCTCGGTTCCGGCAAGTGAGAAAGATAGCGAAAGGTACGGTATTCATTATTCATTTATATCTACTGTCATGGTACCTAAATCTATAACAATAATTAATAAATATACACACAAATGTTTTATATCATATACTTATTTAAAATAGGTGGTAGGTAGCTACATATACATATAATCCATACCTACATCAAAAGAAAATCACGTGTCGTGTATACCTGTGTAAACTGATTTATATGTTCGGTATTCATTTACCTAATAGGTAGGTATAACAGTTTCTGCATGTGTACCTTGCGTGGTATTTATACTTATAACACTTATTAGCCATTTTGAAGCAACTGTAACAAGTGACTATTTCTCGCATGAGATGTACATATTACCTGTCTCTTTCTGTGCACTACTGTGAGAAAGTGACGGGTGACGTCTCGCAACGAGAGTCACTAAGCATAGTTGCGCTGGACTAGACTGGTACCTAGCTTATTCTTACATAATATTCGACCCTGCGCCATAGAATAAATAAAAGTGCAACCGCTAAGTAAATATTATAAACAGCATAATATAATAGGTATTCTATTAGTATTCATCTGATAGTATAATAGGTATTCTATTAAAGTATTGACAACCCTATTTTCGGAATATCTGACAAGGTGTGGAATAATGTCGACCTTCACGCGGCGCCAGAGAGCTCAATGTCGGCTGCTCGCGTGCGGTCCGTTTGTTAATAATAATTATGTAGGCACATAAAAAGGCGGCATTTGTGAAAATCAAAACAGAGAGACTTCTGTACTTGTACTATTATCTATTCTGTGCTCTGACTGACTAATTTTATCTTACTGATTTATAATGCTGTCCTTGTTTGTTACGTTCGAAAAAACAGATATGGCATTACATTTATCTGTCACATTAAATTAATCAATGAGTGTTATATTTATTAATTAACTGATTAATGACTCTCACTGTGAAGCTAAATCTATGATATGGCGATACAAACGAAAATACCCAGATGTGATTATCAATCTATGTTTAGTTTTTGACGCTTACGATACGAAGTATAAAGCTTTGCTTAGTTTGTGAGTAATTCAAATTGTTTCAATTTGCACCAGAGAAGTAAATTATTGCGCAAAAAAATATCCTCATTTTTTGCGTAACATAAATGTAATTACTTCGTGTTAACCATGAACCGAGTCGTGTTATTTATGGCAAAGCAACTGTCAAAAGAAATGAAGTATCGGATGATAAAAGTCTTTAGATCGCAATGTACACGCGGGCTCTGTCACAGGCCCCGTAATACAGATTTATCGTTCTGTAAGATGTAGCGCAAGTCATAGGAGATCACGAGCGTACCTACTTTATTGCTATAAACAAGGGATGTGCAGATTTATTAGGACCAGGGGCCACTTGGGCAGAGCTTAAGGTGGACCGCAACAAATAAATATAGATAATTGAAAAATTAATCATAATTTTACGGGTTCCGCAAAATAAATTGACGACCGATTAACGAGTAAGTAAAAATTGTAAGACTGTTTTAAACTTTCGTGATTTTGATTCATATTCAAAATACTACAAACAGAACTTATCACTGTAACATACACGAGTAATATTTATTTCGACGTTTCGACCACATTACAGCGGCCGTGGTCACGAGTAGACTCACGTCGAGGTAAATATTACTCGCGTGTGTTAGAGTGATAAGTCCCGTTTGTGGTATTTTGACTATAATTAAATAAAATATTCATATAAAAAATATAAAAAGTTTTAAATTTTACAAATTCAAAATCACTATTTGTAGCGATTCGCTGATAGTTTTTTTTTTATTCCCGATAGAGACACAAAGTTCCTACTAACAAACGAATCGCTCGTCGTTTGTACTTGTACCAAAGCAGATCTGTTTCATATCAAATTATGCCATGATTTATTTAGGTCATGTACACAACAGTCCTGTTTGAACGGGCAAATTACGACTGCCGTCAAATTCTGCAGAAGCATGTCATTATTTATATTTTTACATACAAATTGTTACCTTGCTGCAATTCGTCACAATGTATGAACGAATGAACCTAAGCTATTATTAAGGTTGGTTTTGTTGATGTTGATACATTACATTGAATTGATTATTTCGTCGACTATTTATTTATTTGAACTGGAAGTAGCCTATGACTAGTATAGTATAGTTTAATATAATTAGTTTAGTTTTTAAATTAAGCAGGGTACAACTAAGGAGAAATTAAGTACATTTTTTGTTACCTGTAAGTAACCTGTTACAAATAAAAAAAAACGAATTGAAATCAATCGGTCTATCTACCCGTTTAAGAGCCACACAGACTGACAGACAGACACACATAGCGGTCAAACTTATAACACCCATCTTTTTGCGTCAGGGGTTAAAAACCTGATGAGCTTACAACAAATTGCACATAAGCAGCACTATATCTTTTTTATCTGAGCTTGTGCACGCGCTGGGAGGGCCCTTATGTTTTATGTTCCACACCCAAAAAGTACTGCATCAACATACAACATAACATAACACTTTATTCCCCCACTGTTTATAAAAACTGACAACATGGCGGAAAATAAAAGCGAAGCGACTCTATAATAATTCATAGTTTCGTATTGCGGTCATCCGTTATTTTGGTGTTACAAGCTCGTATGGAAATATACGAGGGAATTCAAACAACGTTACTGTAATTCTATTAAGTATACGAGTAGAATAAATAACTACTATTTCATACATTAATACTTTTCAGCCTTCCTTCTTCCTGGGGGTCATGCAACTATTAAGTAAGCACCGAAGGGAGTGGGGGTGTTCTTTGCGTTGCTTAGTTTTGATGACATGGGGGCCGGAGGGTTTAGATGGTGCTTACGCCAGCAATATTGATTTATGATTTCTTGTTTTTTTTTTGCAAAATATAGTAGGTTTTAATTCAAGCAAATATGGCTACCATACTTGCAACAAATTCATATGAATAACAATGAAGAAGCCTGGATCTAGATTTCAAAATGTATATACAAATGCTTACGTAAGCATAGGGGGGAGTGGTTGGCTCTTGCTGACTTTCGCTGGCAAAAGGGTGGGGGGGGGGGCTTAAAATAATTGAAATTTTGCTTACGTAATGCTTGAATTACCCTCTGGGCCCAGTTTCTCGAAGCATTATTTGTCTAATAATATTAGTGTTTTGATTAATGTTCCCATTCAACGTACGACACAAAACACTATGATGTTAGACTTGTAAGCTTTGAAAAACACGCCCAGAAAGGTATTTTTAACCACCAATGCAAAAAAGGGGTGTTTAGACTCTTTAGTTTTTCATAGTGTCATAATTTACTATATCGATTTTTTTTTTTCGATATCAAATCCCTAGAACTTGCCCCGAGTTTCCCAGGTATGATATAAAGTTATTAGTTTACTATTTCACACCATAAACAAATGAGTATGATTGATGACACACAAATTACTGAAATAAATTCCTCAAATAAATAATTGTTGCTTAAGTAGTCAGTTCTGTTTCACGAAAGAAACCGGTGTGAGAAGCTAATCCAAAATGATGGTAAAGGGCATAATTTATTTTATTAACTTCAGCCGTGCTGTTTGCAGCCTGCCAAGCAAATTGAAGTTAATTTTATTACCATTTTAATGCCCATGAAACGTATTCTTAAGATACTTAAATCAGAGATTAAAGGGAAATGTTAAATCTTAAAGAAATATTTAGTCGCAAGCCAAGACGGAATCTTGATTAAATACTTTTTCATACCGTGAAATAAAAAGGCTGAGCTCAGGCTCCGGCACTAAGAAAGTGTTTGTAATAGAATTATCGTTCGCCTACGTGACAATTCATGCCTGGAATCTTTTTTCCAGCTATTTAGTTGGCATGATTTATAGCAGTTCAGATTTTTTTCATGTGACTTTCTACATAATCATCTCAAAAAATTGCTTGGCACTTTAACGTCGTTTGTTATAAAAATGTGTCTTTACGGCGAAGCCCTTTTCTTCAGAAGTCGCTTTTAGTTTAATTTTGCTACCATTTTTTCTACCCACCAATTTTAGTAGAGGCGAGGTATATGTACATAACGCATGTCCGTCCATAATCGTACTTATCAAAATATATGTTAAGTTCGAACAGTAATACCGTGGTAATAATATGTATTTTTTGAAAGAAAGAAAAACGCTTAACATGTCCTTTCGTAAGCGCTTTATGCTTTTGACATACAATGACAAGATACGTTTTTGCTCAATTCATTTTGCATCGCTTCATTTTGTATATCCTTGTCACAAGTCTCGTTCAAAAAAACCGAAAGAAAAACCTGTTACATTTTTATACCAATTGCATATCGAAGGATCGTACATGGAGAAAACTTTTTAAATCTATAACGTGCTTGAAAGTTTTATTTGAAATGACATTATTAAATTAATCGTCTATTATTAGTATTATTTCTGGCCACCGTTCAGTAACTGGCCACCTTACACTGAAAATGAATTTTAGTTACCTATAAACAGAGTTCATTTTTAGTATAAGTTGGCCAGCAGCTAATGAAAGATGGCGAGTAAATTGACAATAGTCATCTGACTCTAATAATGCATTTTCAAATAAAACTTTCAAGCATATTAATTGATACTGTCCAGGACAACTCACGTCTTAAATCGAGTAATCTGTAGCCCTTCTTAGGAGCAACGTGACTTGGCGGCTGACTGCAACACGCGCACTGCGCGCCGTAACGCGTGACACGTCAGTTATCCGGGACAATATCAATTAATATGAGTGAGTCCCACGGTAGTTTCATGTTGAAAACTTTCAAGCACTTTATATAGACCAATAAACTTTATCCCACCAAAAACATTACATGTAAAAAGCTGCAAGTCTCGCAACGCAATGCAGTTCTTGTAATGCTAAAAAGGTTTGAGATGCAATGTTATACCAAGTCGGTTATTTTTGTCAGTACCGGGAGGTTTCCATAGAACTCGATTTTCACCAACTTGCTTATTTTAAAACCATAGAAAGTTTATAGTTCTCAAATAAAGAGTAAACCAAATTATTTTTAAACACATAAATGACTTGGCCATCGCAAGGCTACATAATGACATAAGAATTATAATCATCAACGTCAGCTATTTCAAGTAATTATAATTAAAGATAGCGCTAGCCCCAGCCTTGCAGTTTGAGTGATACACATAATACGAGAATGACTAAACGTTGAGTGCGATGGCCAAGTCATTATTAGTTTAAAAAATAATTTGGTTTACTCTTTATTTGAGAACTATAAACTGTATTTTTCTATGGTTTTAAAATAAGCAAGTTGGTGAAAATCGAGTTCTATGGAAACCCCCCGGTACTGACAAAAATAACCGACTTGGTATAACATTGCATCTCAAACCTTTTTAGCATTACAAGAACTGCATTGCGTTGCGAGACTTGCAGCTTTTTACATGTAATGTTTTTGGTGGGATCTCATCACTTTTTGTAGGCAGTTCTTTTTTTTCGGGTACTACTTCTTGTAATAACGCACTACTATCTTCATTTGTTTATCCTTCCTTGTCCATCGTCCATCGTCCATCCTCGTCTATCGTCTATCGTCCATTCTCGTCCATCGTCCATTCTCGTTCATCGTTCATCGTCCATCATCCACTATCATCCATCGTTCATCCTTGTCCATCGTGTGCCATCCATCGTCTATCCTCGTCCACTATCCATCATCTATTCTCTTCTATCGTCCACCGTCCATCGTCTATCCTCGGTTATCGTCCATCGTCCATCCTCGTTCATCGTCTACAGTCCATCGTCCGTACCGACTGTCGTCGTCGTCGTCGTCGTCGTCGTCGTCGTCGTCGTCGTCGTCGTCGTCGTCGATCGTCGATCGTCATCCGTCGTCCATCGTCGCCCATCGTTGAACTTCCGTCGTCCGTCTACCGTCTGTCGTCCATCGTACATCGTCCATCGTCCACCCTCCATCATCCGTCGTCGATCGTCGGTCATCGTCCGTCATCCGTCGTCCGTTGTCTTGTCCGTCGTCGGTCGTTGTCTTTTGTCCGTCGTCGCCATCGTCTATCGTTCGTTGTCCGTCGTCTGTCGGCGTTCGTCTTCTGTCGTCGTCCGTCGTCTGTCATCGTCCGTTGTCCGTCATCGTCCGTCGTCGAACTTCCCTCGTCAGTCATCGTCTGTCGTCCGTCGTCGAACTTCCGTCGTCATCCATCGTCTTTCGTCGGTCGTTCGTCTTTCGCCCGTCTAACTTCCGTCATCCGTCGTCGTCCGTCGTTTTCTGTCGTCCGTCGTCGTCCGTCGTTCATCCTCCACCATCCATCGTCCGCACTGGGCTCGCGTGGGGAACTAAGGCCCAAGCCCTTTTATTCTGAGAGGAGGCTTGTGCCCAGCAGTGGGACGCATATAGGCTGGGATGATGATGATGATGATGATGATCCATCGTCCGTCGCCCATCGTCCATCGTCCACACTCCATCGTCCAACGTCCATTTTCTACCCATCGTCCATCGACCATTATCCATTGTCCATCATCCATATTCCAATTTCCATCGTCCATCCTCGCGTCCACTCGCATCGCACACACATTCACAAACAAACGAACTTTGGTACTTATTACATTAGTAAGATAAACAATTTCATTTTAACCCTTAATAGTATTAAGACTCAACATTAATACGTATACAATACGACTACGTTCAATAAAGTCATTGCTGTGTAACTTTGTAATCGCTAGTATTTATATGGGATTACAAACTTACTTGTGCAGTTTGTATAACTTTGAAACGTGACTGAAATTGCAACATTTTGGATTTTTCTGTGACCATGTAGGCTAAAAACTAACTATGTTTAAAATTTGGAGCTTGTGGGTCTGCTAGAAGTACCTTAGAATTATGATGATCAAAAGTCAGTGTATAGGTATGTCAGTGACAAAACTGAGGAACTTTAACATGTGATAGTTCTTAATCTACGTGTTCGAACTGAATGTAATTGATAATATATCTAAGTCCCATTAGGCCCTATAGGTAACTGAAAATTCAGGGTTCTCGCTTTAGCCATAACAAAAATACAGGGTGTTGAAAATAGCCTGAATGGCTTCGAGAAAAGTATGGTACGGCCGTGCCTTTGTTTTTTTTTGCTCGACTTGGCGGGGGCACTGCCGTGCCCCCAGATTAAAAACGTTTACTTCACTCTGTACCTTAAACGAAGCATCAGAATTATCTCAGAAACCTTAAGTGGTACACCATAATGTATTCGTTTTATTACCTCGCTTACCCATTCTTGCGTTTATACCTCTGTTTATTACCACGGAAAGCCGAAATTTAAACACTGAATATGTGTGTGTTTAGTTTTATTGCCGCTTTACTTAGTAATAAGTGAGGCGTTTTCATCGTGATGGACTTTGCTGATTATGCCTGGTAGTCAAATGCTAATTTTAAGAATACTTTTCTCTGTATTATATCCAGTTTTTATTTATTTTTATGCACTGAAATTATCTTTGCTATGAAAATAGAATATTCATTTTGCGATTATTAGAGATATTCTCTATTTTATGCGTATTCCTTAGTATATACAGTGTAAGTTCAATTTTCATATCTTTTTCTTCAAGTGTAACCTAAACACAATAGGAGGTTCTTTTCTTTAACACTTTAACTGTCCCTCGCTTTCGCAACTGTCATAGGTCGGTACGTCCGTGAATTAAAGGTAATGCATAAATGTATAGAATCATCTATTTCTGACGTCACGTATACGTGGCAGAGCTAGTTTGACGATGCATTACATGTAATGCGCGGACAGTTGAAGTGTTAAAATACGTGGACTGGCAGCTCTTAAAAATGTTGTTCAGGGTGTTAAAGCCTGGTAATAACCTACTGAATCATGCGTGGCGCTCTATGAAACCATATCACCTAAAAATGGCTGAACCAATTTTGATAAAACATGTCTAAGAACCAACACTAGAAAACCTCATTTCAAATAAAAGAACGCATTCAAATCGGTCACAGATAGACATACAGTACAGATACATATAGTGGTCAAACTTATAGCACCTCTCTTTTTCCGTCGGGGGCTTCGATCGGAAGCTTGTAAAACTTACTGTGATAAAACTAAACTAAACTTACTTACTGTGTCATATGGCGGGCCAGGAATTAAATCATCCAATAGCAAATGATTTACGGAAGTTAATATTTTTGTAACTGAAACAAAACCATTTGGCTGGCTGTTTCTTACCCTCAATATCTTACTGTATCTTTCTGTTTTAGTTAAATTACTCACATAAAATGGCATATTTTCATAGACGTTCGCCTCATGTTCATGTCCTATTAAAAATCTTTTTTTTTCGCGCTACAACATGTCATCTCACGTTGCCCACGGGCTGTGTGCGTAAGGATAATCTTGTTAACATCGCATCCCGTTTCGCACCGCCCATATCATTCTGTTTATTTTTTTACCCGTAATTGTTTACTGCGAAATTGTTATGTAGTACACCGCTTTGTTTATGATACAGCTCGTAAACAGACCTACATTTTATGTGCTTTTGTTAATGTTCGTATGCGACGAAAAACCTTTTTGGTATGAACATTTATAATAGGTAAGAATTTCGCGTGAAAATCAAGTTAAATCTAGAAAGCTTAGTCTTCACCGGTCAAATTGACACTATCGGTCTAAAACTAAAGTTTTGAAAATTTTTGATGGCTGCTCATGTTGTTTTCTAACTTTTTATGATAAATATCAATTTAAGAAAACAACCAAAAAATTACGCAAAGTCCGGCCACTTATTTCCAGGAGTATCTAACGTTCTTTATCTAAGCACTTTTTGTTTGCCTCGCAATAATCTTGTTCGCAAAGAAAATCTGGTTAAGTACTGCCTGTGCTCCCCTTCCACAGTTTCATAACAAAAAAGAAAACTCAGAATAAAATAGGATTAGAAAGTGAAGGGCTTTGTTTGTTTTGCGGAACCCTTTTATTATGACATAGATTGTTGTTCCAATTACCATTGTGTCATTAGCGAATATTTTTCAACCTTTATATGGTTTCTTTGTAACATTGGACTTTTTAATTTCCATGTCGAGAACATGACGGGAGGTGATTTCAGTACTTTATGTTCTTCTATTGCTGGCTAGCTAATTACGAATAAATAGAAGCTCATTCGGAGCAATATAGCAATATGTATAACAGAGTGTGAAAGCGGTCGTTACTCTCATTGCTCTAATTCACAACTTTTTCAACAATCCCATTCACTCCTACAATTTTTCCGCTAATATGCCTAATTAATACTGCTTAAAAAAAGCCTAAAAAATAATAGAATGGCTGATAAAAGAATTTTGTTTAGTTTTGTGGAGTCGCACGAAACCGATCTAGCGCAGATCTAACTTCGCCTGGCAAATCCCATTTTTAGTAGCTCGCAACTTTGCATTCTGACAAGTTGTAGTCTATGAACTATCTGAGAAGATAACTAAGTGTGCTGTCGTTGTGGGTATATAACATGGACAAGAGAAATAAAAATTTGTCGACTATTTTTATCCATTTATTTTCCACTAGCCTTTACCCGCCCACGGCTTCGCTCGCGCAAACCCCCTTAAATTATTTTGGCGGCTTAATGTTATTTGGCGGATAAATGTGATGTGCCGTTTCTGTTTGTTTTGTTCGAATAGACGGAGACGGCATCTCCGTCAAATAAAATTAATGAATGGGTGGTGAAACAAACCCTAAATCTGGTAGTCGAAATGAAATTCTGGGATTTTACTACATACCCATGCGAATTACCAGACATTGCATCATTTACGTTGCTAACAAATACCCGTGAAAAATTGAATGTCTCTAAATTTTGCGGTTTTGGAATTTTACTTTGGTCCCGTGAAAATGTCGGGATATTGCTACACATACACACACACACACACACACACACACACACACACACACACACACACACACACACACACACACACACACATACTCACAAACATTCGTAATTAACTATAATATTAGTAAGATTGTATTGGTCATTGTTTTTATTTTAGTTAGTTAACAAAAAAATTATGAATGACGTAGCAATGATTAGTTAAAATGATTAGGTACGAAAAATAAACATTACGTAACAAGGAGGTGGCAAGTATCCACCTAAAAAGCTTTTTAATGAACTTGACTTTTAAGCTGCTTAACTGAGAAAGTTTCAATTCGATTAGGTAAAATTAGATGCTGTATTTTTTAAGTCTACTTAAATATGGCAAGTATTAAAACTTAAATTTCCCTGTTGTTTCATTTCATTGTTTATTTTCTTACTTATCTTACTGTAATATTTTTTGCGTAGTTCACAAGTATCAAGTAGTTTAGTCAATTAAATAGAAAATTAAATCCAGTCACTCACTCACCCCACTAGTTCTGAACAGTGAAGTTGTTGTTCCCTAAGTGGGCATTTTCAGTTTAGAAGTAGGTTCTCCTTACTCAGAATCACGAGCGCCACACTGTTTTTCATACAGTTTATATGGGTCGTTACGAAATGGACACATGAAAATTATATGGGAAATAGGGAACATTTATTTTTTCTTCGTTAAAATCAGCTCGTGTAGTGCTCGTGATTCTGAGTAAGGAGAACCAACAATAACCAAATTCTGAAAAAAAAAAAGTTTTGCGCCACTTAAAGTGAAAATAAAACCCCAAGTAAATGTTAGGTATTTCATCAAAAGCTGTCTAGCAATAAATATTTTACGCTCTTAATGCTGTACATGTCAAGTGGCATGCAATTTTCAATCGCCAAACGCAATAACGCGGAACAGAAATGTTATACAAGGTAAAAGCTTGAAGCTAAAAGGGTTAAATTTCATTGGAGAGTACCGCTTGTGTACTATGTTTTTTTTTATATGATAGGGACAACCCATGGACATTCATAACATAAGCTAAGTTACGCCACGAACAACACGAAAAACCGTGTGCTGATTGACAGCGAGAGAGGTGGGATAGTGGCGTCATTGACCACGTTCCACCTAAAGTCCGCAACGCTCTCGATCAGTACCGCTGAAATTGCCGTTCCACTAACGAAAACAGGCCGCGGGCACTGTGGGCGAACGTTAGTTATTAGTGGAACGCATATCTTGAGCGTTATGTGCTCGCAATATGGCGGCACGGTGAAAACGTTCTGTTAGAGTAAATATTTCGCATAGATTGGAGTAAGTTTTAATTCAACATAGATTCCCGTGAATTTATGGTTGCGTTTATGACAAAACGAATGAGAAATAATGACTCTGAAAGTTCATCAAGTTCTGACGACATCTTGCTCACCTGTCACGGTGAAAGCTCACTCTGACCCACCTATATTCTGTGGGTGTTGTGGGCGCGACGCGGTGCGGTCGCCCAACAGCGACGTCACCTATGACGTTGAACGATCGCTCGCGACGACCATGGATTTTAGGTGGAACGATATTGAGGGCGTCACGGTCGTTGCGGACGTTTAGCGGAAGAAAACACACACGAAATTGTGTAATTGAAATTTTACGTTTAAGCAGCCATTGCACCAATAATGTGTGAGGATGTGTTGCGAGTGATGTGTTTTTCAGTAGCCAATAGAAACGCTTCATTTACACATCTCTGGTGGAAACAGCTGTTACCACGCTCAGCTGAGCGAGCGAGGCGAGGTAAATGAAGCGTTTCTATTGGTTAAAGAAAAACATATCTGGTGGAAACGCTGCTTTATAGCGCAAAATGTGGTATTTGCCCGAGTCGGTAATGCAACGTGATGAATGAACGTGCAATAAATATCAGAACGCAGTGCAGGTAATTTGGTCGCACCGTTTTCCGCAATTGTAACTTTCGTTGGGGCAAAAGCGGAAAATTACGTGATGTTTAATATTTTGGCAAGCTTTTGGTTTTCTTTGTATCGCGAAAAAGAAAATATTAGTAAATTTTTTTTTTGAAAAATTTCTGTTATGTTTAATTCTATTTACAATTCCATTTAATTACCATTCACAATTCCATTTAGAATTGCCATTCACATTAAACTATTATAATATCTTAAAAAGTGTTAAAATAAAATAAGTATTATGTTAATTATAGTCTTTCACCAAGTTGCAGTTTTTTTTAATTATTTTATTTACCGAATTAATTACCTTTAAGCTTCTTTTTGAAGCTAAATTTTAAATTTACTCATAAACTTCATGTCGTTTAAAGCATTCAAGAGACGCCTCCGCATTTTAAAGAAAACGTATCATTCATTACCTGTCTTCTATAATTTTAAATGTCAACCTTTCAACTTTGACCTACCTAATAAGTCAGTTTTCATTTAACGTTTCTTTCATAGAGGTAAGGCAGCAGCGCACGAGGCAACGCATCCCAAGCTCTAATTAAGGCTAGGAATTTTCGTTGAATTACCAAATGGACAGTTTTATTCCGTGAAAATCTTCGCATGGACGATCTTGAGTATTCGCTTAAGTCTTTTTAGATTTGTATTTAACGACAGTAGGGTTAGTAAGTAAAGGCTTCATTACTATTCTTTTTGTTTCACACCACTTTGACACAATTTTCTCGTCCTCCTCTTTCTGAAGCCATATCCCACTAATTGTAAATACGAAAGTTTGCGAGCCTGTGTTGATGTGTACTGTGTATGTGTGATTTTTATGTATTCTTTTACATTAAAACATCTGGATTGGTTTACACTTATTTTATTTAGGTAACACGATGTTTAAAATAACACATCAGCTACTTTTTATTTTTATTTTATTGGGAATTTCCTTGCCAATTTATCAAAATCACAGACTTATAATTCTACTGTCAGACTTTTTGGTTCGCACGAGCTAATTATTGCTTTAAATAATCCAAGTAATATTAACTTATATTGTACAATCCATTTTTCTCCTTATTTGTATGCCCGGGAGCAAAATAAATGAATTCGCTAAAGACTGCATTCATTGCAATAGCATGAATTGCAAATTGTTGGGTTCACGCAATATTACTATTCAGCTGGCGATTCTGATTAACAAGTCTCGAAATTGCGAAAGGTTTGGTAGAAAGTCGCAACTCGTTTATTTCATTTCCATTCATTTGTTTAGTCACAACCATCGTTTATTTTTCTTGGCTGTCGGTGAACCGTAGTAATGACGTAAAGATGATGGTGATGATGATGATGATGTAAAGACCCAATTAATTGCAAACTTAGAACATAATTCCGTTATTTAGTACTTGGTCTAGTTCTCTAGTACAGTGGGGGTAGAAAAACCTTCGTCAGTTATTAAATTGATTCCTTTACGAAGTCATTAACTCTTAGTACGTTTTGAAATCAAAGTACTAAGTAGACAAGTGCATTTCAAATTATACTTACTTAGCATGACAACAAGGATCAAAATAGTATACACCTCTGACATATGTCTAGTTTCATATCAATACAAAACCTTTTTAATAAACAACTACGTAAAAGTTTCAATCAAATAATTTTCTATTTAATTGTCAATGTTTGTCAGTGCCAAGGTTTGGTTGTAGGGTTGCTATGGTCACCTGATTATGTTTAGCAGGTTGACAGGTTGACGCAGTATATCCTACTCAATCGGTAAAGCAGATGAGCGCTCATACTGAGCAAAGGAAAATAGATCTTAAGGTGACGAACCTTTTTTTACTCCGACTGTACATCAGTAGCTTTTGATGAAATCAGCTTACAAAAATGTTTTAACTTGTAATATACCTAATAACAAACTTTCAGCTCGCGTGAAAGATTATATTGTATAAAATAGGTAACAAAATCAAAGATTTTTTTTAATAGCCTATAGAGTGTACCTACTTCCAGTTACCTCTGATTTCGGAAAAATGTTGCCAGTCTGGCTGGAATCACTCCAAATCATCCCGCCACCTTCTTTTAGGCCTACTTCTGCTCCGGTGATCGTTGCATGGAACCCAATCAGTGGTGATTTTGGCCCAGTGATCCGGATGCATCCGCCATACATATATACATATATACTTGAGTTTGGCGGCCTTCATCCCCACATCAACAATTTGGGTTTTGGGGCGCAGTTCAACGTTTCTGATTCTATCATCTCTTCGAACGCCTATGATACTGCGCTCCATAGCCAAACCGACGCACCTCGATTTTGGATTTCTCAATTCTGAAAAATAACAAACTTAAATGAATAGGTAATCATTTATTCAAAAACTCAGTTTGACTAAGAACTTAAACATACTGTAAGAGAAATATTTACAACAAGTGCCTGAACTAGGATTCCCTGTGTTTCAGGCAAATAAAAAAAATAAGTAAGGAAATTAAGTTTAAATCGTGGCACTATAACAAGTATCTAAAAACTGAAGTACTTAACACACCTATGAACTTTGATGCTGGTGACGTCATTATGACGCAAATTTACATAATATAAGGTGTTTTTATAAATAAGTACGGGCTGTCTCTAGTGTCAATAAAATATCCGTAAACTAAAGAGGCCAATAAGTTCTTAGTGATTATCTATAATCTAGATAAAAACACTCTGTATGAAGCTTGACGTCATACGGCTGTCACCGGCATCAAAGTTTTGCTCCCTGCCTATGAACAACTTCTTATGTACAAACGTATCTGCAAACTGTAGTTTATTTTTAATTAGATCATTATGTTTATAGCTCCTTGGTTGCAACCCCTTTCTCTACTCTGACTAAACTGCACCGAGTGGCATTAAAAGCTTTCCCCTGTCTTAGTTCTAAGTTAATCTCCAGGCACCGACCGAGTTAGAACTGTTTAGAAGTCAACCGAGCCTTAAGCCTTGGCTTCATTAGATTCGTACGAAACCTTGAATAATTGTTTATCGAGTTGAAAATTGGGAAGTATTTATATTCTACTAGCTTTTGCCCGCGGTTCCGCCCGCGTGGTAGGTATTCGGTTATCGCGCGCTGTTCCCTCGGGAACTGTGCATTTTTTCGGGATAAAAAGTAGCCTATGTCACTCTCAGGCAAATAAAAGATCTCTATGCTAAAAATCACGTCGATCCGTCGCTCCGTTATGCCGTGAAAGACGGACAAACACAAACAAACTTTCGCATTTATAATAGTAGTATGGACTCCCGCAAAATTAACGAACTAAAATTAATTGCATACATACGCTACTTAACTATGCTATACGGCTTTTCATTTAAATGGTGCTTGTTTCTGCAAATTACACCAATATATTAATTAACTCTTTAAACTATTATAGTTTAAAGAATAGTTAGCCAAGTGTTTCCAATTTTTTGACAGTTTCAATATCAAAATGAAAACAATAATGACTATCGGCATATTGCCTTTAATGTTTTATGATTATGACGTCCAATCAACATCAGCTATTGAGGTTCAGAGGCAGTTCTATTTCTTTATGAGAGTACTACGAGTAGTTAAATTTACTCAAATTCGTTTTTAGAATAGTTTCAAATCGATATCAATTGTACCTAGTACTTTTGTAGTCTAAGCACCCATTCTATTTTGCAGCACTATTTTTATTCATCCTGATTTCCAAGAAGCCCTAAAATGTGGACCAATAGGAGGCAATGTAGCCTCAATGTAGCCTTTAAAAAACGATCCTTATTCAAATTAAAACTGCTTCTCGTTTATTATTCCACTTTAAACTGCAATATAGCTGTACTAAAAACACTACGGAATAGTTATGTTCGTTCTTCCATTCATCCCGGGGAAATCGTTCAGAATCCTGACAGAAGCGCACGTTTAACTATATCGTTTGTGCCAAAGAGAGATTTATAGCATATGCGTTGAGTTTTTGCTGACCTATTTTTCAAAAGAATGCAATTTCAATTTGGATTGGGCGATGTCGAGTGAAAGGAAATTAATAACGTTCGAAGATGATCGCTAATTGTTCGTCTGTAAAATGTATATATCAATCATAAAACCTATTTCTTAAAAGTTACAGAAAAAAATCGATTCTTTTACACGACCCATAGATACGAGTACAAAGTAACGAATGTAAAGTTAACATTAGCTTTAATATGGAATCAAAATGTGTTTTCATCATTTTTGAAGGATTAAAATTCTGGGTTTATTCATCAGATTAAAATGTCCGTTGAAACAGACTACATGGGTTCGTTAAACGAGTTTTAATCAATGCTTTTTCATACGATAACAGAGATACTGAAAGTTAAATTGGAAAAACTTTTGGAATGATACGTTATATTTAACGACATGTATCATATATTCGCTAATCAGCTGTTGGTGTATTACTCGTTATAACTACCTATTATAACAACAATCATATATATATATATATATATATATATATATATATATATATATATATATATATATATAGTGATTTGTTGCAATTTTTACATAAATCGTTCAGACATACCTTTAGTGGTAGGGTTCTACGGACCGTGTGTATTGTTATTTTGGGATAAAAGGTGTTTTAAGAAGGGATATGTATCATACTGAACATAAAAGATCGATGCTGAATAATTTTATTATCTTAGGTAGCATTCTAGTAAACCTTTTGAAGGTTTTAGCTCTGTTTTAATGTTTTGAGATCGTAAAGGATTGAATACGCTTAAAAGTCAGAATTTCCCTTCTGCCTACCTTGTCTACATTATTTAAGTGTAAGTACTTAAAATAACATTTAATAATATTATATTTAGACACTAGATGCTATCTTAACTGTTCAACCTTCTTATTCACTCGTAAAAAGGTTTTTTAAAGCAAATTTATGCAAAAACTTCCACAAATTTTAACGAAATTCTAAAAAAACTATTTCATAATATGATAAATGTTCCCAAAAACCTCCGGCGGCAGCATTAAAATTGCTTTAGTTCTTTAGCGGGATGCAAATAAAGTTTCACCTCGGTCTCCTTATTTTAAAACACGTTACTATGCTCAAACAGAAGCAGTGCATTTCAGTTTGCATAATAAAAGTTTACGACTTCATGCTGAAAACAAATAAAGTTAGTCACAAACACGAATACAATCAAAATTACCCTAGTTTAAGTGATTCAGATGGTTGATATTATAATATAAAAAAGCGACTGTTGTTCGCGAGTTCGTCTGAAAAAATTCATTCATCGATGCCTGGGAATAAATGCAATATTCTTGGAATAATGTTCATAGATATTAATCAAGTTTATGAACAACATATTTAGTGTCAAATTTCATCCAAAACTGTTAAACCGTTATCAATCATTATCCGAAAATCCTCCAAACTTTCTCATTTATGATATTAATGGGATTTATGGGATCTGTCATGTAGTTTTCAAATTAAGCTGCTGATTTTTTATTTTATTTTAACGTTTCTCTAGTAAACAGGTGTAAATGACAGAAAAGCGTTTTTTTTAGAGAAGTAGGGCCTCTTGGCTTAGGAGGGCAGAATTAAAGTGATCAAAAAATTAAAAAATGTAAACATTTGAGTGCTTATCACGGTTCCACTAATTATCGTCTTTTTTTATGTCATTAGCAATCAAGATATATATTAGAATATGGTCTCATCAATAGGACATTACTTATCATATCAAGCACCGGCATTTACCTTTTTTAAGACTTACTCTATATCAATATATTCTACTTACTTTTTTCAGATATTTATACAAACTCAAACATTTTTTTTTAATGTTTTTGAACATAATTGTCATTACCGGTTGATTACTTGTATGTTCTTGATTATAGTTATGTTCGTAATAATAATTACTAGCATTAGGAACGCTCAGAATTATTAAATCGAGCGTCTTGCTCCTATTAGTATTCTAAGACAATATCACTCAACGATTTCCAGAAGCTTTTAGGTAAATTATTGAATAATTAAAGCCAATTAAATTCATGAGATACGAAATGAGAAACAAGAAGAAACAACTTGGTACTAATCGAATTACCGCCTTAAGGGTCCTGATGTCAAAAAATAACATTAAACAAGCGCTTGTTATGAAATAATTACGAGTGTTGCTACGGATTATACTGAACGCATGGTGAAATTGTACAATCTACATGCTGCATGACCTGTAAATAGATAATAACCTAGGGAGTTATAGTAGGAAGTCTGTAGTCAGGAGACTACTTGTAGATGCAATAGTTTCTGTTGCACTTAATCTTTGTCAAATAGATGCAGAGCTGCTGGCTGGGGTGTTAAACGCAAGGCGTTATAATTGCCATCACCCGGCTGAATTTCAGCAAACATTGCTCTCCTAATACTTCACGACTCTACCGGATAACACAGAATCTATTGGCTTTATCGCGACATTCGATCGTATATTCCACCGGATTCTAGAATATTTCCAGACTTTGTGAATTCTTCGTCTGATTCCAGTTTCCTGATGCGCTTTTGTTTTATATGAATGGTATCCTACTGTTGAATAATGCATGGAAGGAAATTTGATGCCTTGTTTCATAGGATCTTTATTGATGTTGTTGCGAATTGAAGATGAATTATTAAAGCATGGTTTGTGTTCAGAACTTTATTTTATTTTTATTTTTGTAGACTTTATACAATTAAAAAGCGAATAAACTGTTAGTTCATTTACAAAAATTGGGTTAGTCTCTTTAAGAATAATGTAATTCACAAGGACATTTTGTCAATAACAAAGTTGAAATTGACAATTACGACGTCGTCCGCGAGCAGATCGCAAGTTGGAAGTGTCCTTGACGGAAGATTCTACTCGCAATAAATACATAATCTCGTATTATATAGTTGGCTACAAGCGCGAAACTTAAACAAACTCTGTAAAAAATAAATATTATTAATAAATAAATATTAAATAAATATTAAAAATAAAATTGTGAATAAATATTATTTATATTTCTATTTCTATTTCTGTGTTCCTTTTCATACTTTTATACACCTGGAACATAGATTATCATTTGTGATCGATGGGGTTCGAATACTTTATAGATTCAGCCGTTACTTTGCGACCGTATCAATGAACAGGAAAAAAAGCAAGCGGAAGATGTATTTTTTCCTGTTGATTTTACCAAATTATATGGGGCTAAAATAAATAGGGTTAGATATATGGATGACAGTACAGATTATAGTGCAGCTATTAGTGAATTGTAGAATAGACACTGTTTTCAATATTCAAAAGTTTAATAAACCATTTCTTAATAGATCTTAAGAAATGGTTTATTAAAAGAAAAACAATTACAAAAAATAGAATTTCCGTTTCGTTCAATTGCTATGTTTTAGATGAGACAAGCATAATTTGCCTCTAAATAAAAATAGCCTCTACCCCGCAGATAGAGTGCAACCGGAGGCTGATTAACAGTTCGGTACGAGTACGAGTACCAAGGAAACCGCCTTGCCGGGGAGTTTCTTCTTGAACGTAACTATCAGTAATAAGCTGGCTCACGCGGTTGGTGGATCTCGCAGTCAGGTTAATATTGAAAATTGTCTATCGATTAATTAGTGGTAGAAGTGCATACTCCCATTCCCAGCAAGACCCAAGCGGGGGCCAAGGGCGTTTCACTCAAGCAACAGTTGCGATGCGTGCGGGGCAAGCGCGGAGCAAAATCAATAGAAGGTCCCGGGCTCTCCCGCCCCGCTCCAAAACACCCAAACATTCCATGTTGATGTGTAACTTGAGCGTTTTTTAGGCGTAGTTTATGAGGATTATGATAAAGTCGTGATCAAGTTACACCATTAGATAATGAAGTAAAGCCTTCTTTTTTAATTCGGATCCAAAATTACCAGTAGGTGTGTAATTTCAAAAAGCGCTATTTTGATGATTTAATGTGTGTGTGTTCATTTGGTATCAAGATTTTTGTGAAGTGATATTTACATACATATTTTTTTTTACGTTGTCTAATTCAGACTATCTGCTTTAAATTCAATATTTTACTCTTCTGCGTTATTATAGTCATTATTTCACAGACAGGGGTACAATAAATTATATAAATTACTTTAAAAAACTCCTAATGTATTGCCCAATGGAAGCCGAATTTCCTACCGTTTTAGCGTTCTGAAGCATCGAAGTTAAATCTTTTTCTATGACCACTTAGTATAACGATTTAATAAATACGTTTAGAACTTCCTCCGTAGTCATCATTACGTGTGGTCGCATGAAGACAAAGTGTTATAAATCAAAGGGGTACGTCCACTAATTTTCACGTAATTAAGCTTAGGTCCCCATTCATCTCAATCATTCCCGCGTCTTACCCCTTTCTCGGCAAAATATTGCCATTAACATTGCGGGCGGAATGCAAATGCTTACCTTTCGTAAAACTAAACAAACCCGTTGCAAAATGTAGTTTTTCTGTGTCAGAACAGAATATATAGAGAAAAAACAAGAGTTTAGTTACGAGTAACACAATATTAACATTTTTGAATAAGGCGATAAGTCATTGCCTTGGGGGAGGCCTATGTCCAGCAGTGGACGTCTTTCGGCTGATATGATGATGATGATGATAAGTCATTCTGTCATTATTATTTATCCGAATAAAGAAATAGATAGACACTTTATTATAAATCAGTATTAGTGTTTTTGTACAATTGTACATGTTATAACTGAAACCAATTCATAACTTACGGCGGAACTCAAGTGGCACGTACCGATCTATTGAATTATGTTTTTTATCTCTTCTGTTCAGAAAGTTTAATTTTCATGGGTAGATAGCCGGGTGGAAAATTGCGTTTTCTCCTCTAGGGTGGAAAGTTTTTTTTTTATTTTTCAGCTAGCCACGATGTCGAAGATAATTGAGTTACGTCAATGACATTTTTTTTCACGTTTCGGCATGGCCATCTAGATGCACGTCGTGACCAACTCGATTTTTTTTTATAGTCGGCCATGGCAAGTGGCCAGTCGAAAAGGTACCGTTGGAGGTTGGATAGGTATAAGTAAATTAAATTTATTATTATTCTCGTTTTTTGCAGTATTTTAGTTTCCTCATAGTCGAAATGAAAAGTAGAGTGTGTAACTCGGGTGAAATAACCCATTTCCCCTCGAACTATTACCGCTCTCACTTCGTTCGAGCGCCAGAAATATCTCGGGTGAAATGGGTCACTTGGATATCAATCTACTATTTCTATCTTATTGTTGTCGGATAAGTTCGTTTTATCTTGCTTTCTCAATTAGCTTCAGTAAACTTCAGTAAGCTAGTAGAGAAAGGAAGATAAATACAAACTTTTTCGACAAGATACGATGGCAATAGGCACATTATTCACTACCTACATCTGAACCATGTGTTTTCATTTCCACTAACCGTTTGTCAATCAAATCTGCCAGTATTGCACGGAACTAAACGATTTATAGCATTCACGCTTAAAAAATGCCGAGGCTTATATACTCGTATATTTTGTCGAAATTGTCTGAATAAGTTGACTTAAGGTCGATTTTAGTTACAATTTGAATCACCGCCAACTTTCGATCATTCACATAAAAATAATGCCTCATTATATAAAAAGTTTTAAAATTGTTTTAGCATGTGTCCGTTGTGAGGCAAATGTAATATAAAAGGTTATAATGACAGATTAAAAGAATTAACGTCAATTTAACTCACCAAGCGATTAGGAATAAGGAGATTTGAATAATCTGATTGTTAAATTATAATGACTGAATTATAATGGCTTAACTAACTTTGTAGGGTTTTTTAGATCACCCTAAGAGTTTAAACAAACCAAGATGTTCGGTTAATGTGCTATTGACAACTATTAGTTGATAGCAAAATTAAGAAATACAAAAGGAAAGGTTTGTTCTATTACATGTTAAATGCAAAAAAAATCTAAAATGGCCAATATTTCTCGTGAAACCTGTATAAAAACTGTTTTAACAATTTTAACACCTAGAGGTAATATTTAAATAATGTATTAAGTACTTACCTAATTTTAAATTATTTTATATACAGTTAGTTTTAAATAATCTAAGCTCGAAAGAATAAGCAGAAGAATCTTCTTACAAGATTCATTTTATCATTATGCTATTCTAAAACAAATCGTAAATTATAATAATATAACGCACCCTCTACGATTTGTTGTTTATGTTAGTAGATAATGTTAAGTATAAACACAATTAACAGCACAATATCATCCAACCATTCCTGTGGGGCAGTAATAATATAATAATATGTAATTGAGTGCACATGATCGGTATTATCTGATATATTTATTTGGGGCCATGTTCCAAAATTTCAATTTTTTTTTTCTTTTTCTTTGACTTGACACATTTTTTTTTGCATCTGTTCGTTAGCTTCACCTTGTCAACGTGACTATTTAAGTTAAGTCCTACCCGTCCCGGCTAATGTCTGTACGCTGTGTAAAGGTGCAGGATGAAAATCAGCGCGGTGAAACATACGTATTCCACACCCCACATTCTGAGCCTGGACCTTTTGCCTCATAGCTGAGCATGTACCTTCTCACTAATGTGTACTTATGTTTTTTTAAGGACAGTAAATGTTTTTTCTTTCTTTCTTTCTATCCTGAAATTGGCAGATCAACGACTCAACTAACGGGTTAAACATGAAGGAAAAATTAAAGTGCCTTAATTGCCTTCGAGTTCGATACGCAAACACATTTCCATTTATTTAAATTATTGTTTACCTTCGAATGCACATGCATTCGTTCATTTCGGCGAAGTAGAAAATAATGGATTTCATTTCAGAATTTATAAAGTTTGAAGCGATTTCAAGCGATATCGCTCAGATTTCAGCGTTGATTGAGCATTATTTCTTGTAAACCGTACTGTTTACCCCACGGGACAAGCCAAGCCTAGTGTGGGGGTCAGTACAAATATATTCTGGCGTCTTTAATATTTTTGTAAATAAACAACCTATTTGTATTTGTTTGTTTGTATATGATTGGTATTATTTTACGATTTCAGTTAGTAACTTGTTTTTCAAAGACTTTGTATATTCGCATGTATTAATTAAGTTATAAATTTTTTATTACCTCTGTAGATACCTAATAATTCTGTCAACTCCTACATTCGACAGTTTTACTTTTACTTTTCTTTAGGCGTTGTTAGTGCGTTACAACAATTATGGCCACGATTGGTAAACACAAAGCTGTCGACGTAGTCAAATTATGTAAACAAAAATCTCACAAAAAGAACTCACTGTGACTGTAACATTTTAAGCAGATAAAGCATAGGATTTGACTTGTGGTTGACAACATTATTTGATAATATAACCTTTTTTAAAATTTAAAATCAAGTATTGCAGTATCGCATTTATTATATATTTTATTAAACTAGCTACTTAGGAACTATTTTAATTGCATTGTAGTATATCTTATTTTAATTGCTATTCAACCTATAAACAATTTTAATAATTACTATTCTTTGTATAAATAAACAGTTACATGAATGAAAATATTACCTGTTCTCTCTATTACAAGTGTACTTCTTTACCTTTACCCATATTATTCAGTGAAATTAATATGGAGATAAACTAAACATTCAAAAGCCCGTATACCTACTTTAGGTACCTATTAAGGGCTGTTTGGGGAATCATTTTCATGGACTCTAAACGAGTATTGATTGGCTTGAAAATAGTCACTAGAGTATACTCCCGTATCGTTTCCTGACTTTCTAATGAAACTGCCAACATTATTTTAGAAAGGAAACTAAAAAGTTTAATATTTTTTTTTCAGTAGGTAGGTTTTAACCCGCAGCTTCGTTCGCGTAAACCATTACTTCTAGCTAATTAGTTTCAGGGTTTCGTTAATTTTCATGAAAATCATGTGAAGTTCATGAAGTGTGCATAAAGATTCCCATGCCATTTTTAATGTCCACAGATATAGATTACACTGGATTACGCAAATGCATCTACTTCGCGTGTCCGAACCCCGCCCAAATGTTTGCGTGGACATCGGGGAATTCACATCGCTAATTCGCTCTTGAGACGTCACAGTAGGTATAAAAAGTGACACGGTTGGTTTTCATACAGATTGAGGTGTTTGCGTTATCTAGTGTAATCTAAATCTGTGTTCATGTCTCAATCCCGTGGCAATGTCTATGTGATTTGACAGATAGGTATCCAGTTTTTAGCATGAAGCAAATATACTTACACACACATAACTTTAAGACGCATTTATAATATTAATAGGATCAGTAGGGGATAACTTTTTTTATTTGTTTATTAATATTAGCACATAGATAGCAATATGTTTACAGTACGCCAAACTGTAAAACAGTTTTTTGGCGTCAAGCTAAATATTAAACTTAGTATCAAACGAGCATACAAAGTATGTTTTTACACAGTTTTCTCTGTTTTTAGTAGTATTTGTTGTTATACCAGCCACAGTAATACATAATTTAAGAAAATTTCAAGTGTCTAACTATTTACGACTCAAGACATAGAGCCCTCTGACAGGCGGACCGACAGACAGACCGACAGAGAGGCAGACAGCGGAGTTTCAGTAATAGGGTTCCGTTGACACCCTTTGGGTACAGAACCCTAATCAAACACTATTTTCAAACAAATACGTGTATTAAAGATTATACATTTTAATTTCTACACTTATTTTGATCCTCACATCATAAAGAGGAACGCAGTGGTCTAATAAAACACGTACTAGACTCTAGGGGCCGCGTCTAATATTGCGGTTAGGTACCCAACGGGATTTGAGCATTTACCCGCTACGATTTAACCTCCGAAGCTATCTAGTAGAGCCAGCACTTAATTAACATACGCCAATATTCTTCTCTAGAGTAAAGCAACTAATGTTCGGAACTGGCTTGATTAACCGTAGCAAATTGAGGGATCTAATCTGAAGAGTTCATCTACGGACTATCTTATTTAGTCATATACTCCATTTAATTTAAGGTTTGAATTAACGGTCAATAATGTAGGTAACTGCGTCAAGTCTTCACATCGCCAATTCCACAGAGTCTAAAGACGAAAGTCTTCAATCAGTGCGTGCGTCTTACCCGTTATGACATACGGTGCCGAAACATGGACGCTCACGGTAGGGCTGGTCCACAAATTTAAAGTTGCTCAACGTGCTATGGAAAGGGCTATGCTCGGAGTTTCTCTGAAAGATCGAATTCGTAACGAACTGATCCGACTGAGAACCAAAGTTATCGACATAGCCCACCGCATTAGCACGCTGAAGTGGCAATGGGCCGGTCATATAACCCGAAGAACCGATAACCGTTGGGGTAGACGAGTTCTTGAGTGGAGACCACGGATCGGCAAACGTAGCGTAGGACGCCCTCAGACTCGGTGGTGCGATGATCTTCGCAGGGTGGCTGGCAAAAGCTGGATGAGAGTGGCCGAGGATCGTGCTCAGTGGCGTGCCATGGGAGAGGCCTATGTCCAGCAGTGGACGAACATAGGCTGATGACGATGGTGTAGGTAACACACGTTTCTCGGTATTTCGAACACAAATGGACTAAAAATACGTACTTGTACATTTATTAGCGGTTATTATTATGTTTTCACTACAGAAGTTAACACAATTTTAAATAGTTTCGTTGTTTCATTTAAAAAAGTGTGTTAATTTTGCCGTTAAGTTTCAACCTAACGAATGTAAAGTTAACATATTAATAAGCTTATCCTACTAATATCATAATGCAAAAGTTTGTGTGTGCGTGTGTGTGTGTGTGTGTGTGTGTGTGTGTGTGTGTGTGTGTTTGTGTGTGTGTGAAATTTTGGACAGTTGTCCTTAACACAACTTTAATGAAGACCACGATATAAATTTTGGGAATTCCCAGGGGAATTTTATAAAATCTCAGAATTTGTGTGTTACTGCTCCACGATAAAATGGCTGGAGGTGTGAATACATAATATTTATATACACACACACACACAAACACACAAACTTTCGCATTTATAATTTAAGTGTGATGAAGTGTCGCTTTTGTTTTCTTAACCCCAGTTGTAAATGCTCACGACGAGAATGAACAAGTGACGTACAACCCGGATGGCAAGGGTCATCAATTTATCTTACACGAGAACATGTTTAACCTTAAGTGCACTTGATCTTACATTATTAACGCCCGTCCACTAAAGGTTAGCCACAACAAGCACGTTATTTGGTCAAACCGTCAATTCAAGCTTGAAGGTACGATCGATAGTGGTTTAAAGTTAGGCACTCCGCTCGAACAAGGCACCGGTTGAATATTTTATAGGACAGAGTACGCCCGGAAACGTCCAACGGACGGGTACCTAATCCTATATGGGATATTTCTTTCCATAACAACAAAGCTCAGTCAGTAAATATTATAATACGGCTGTGATATTTTTTTAGGAAACTGCTCTTCATTTCAGCTTTGTGCTTTGAGATGGTTGAAACAAGTTTGTTATGTTTACACAAAGCGGTGAGCTAAGTGTGCAATTTTTGGGTGACACTCTTTACCGGCCCGGGTAATACAGACCCTGTTTTTCGTGTACACATAGAAGCTCATGTCAGGTTCTATGGGTTTAACACGAAAAACAGGGTCGGTATTCTCATGTCGGTATTATCCGGGCCGATAAAGAGTGTCAGACCACCCCAATTTTTCTTCTATGTGCAAATTTTACGTCTGTTATTATGAAATACACATGTAGCGTAAAGTGGTTTTCCTTCGTATTTTATCTGAAAGGTTCGTATTTATCGTGCTCTCTTAATTAGCTACAGTACTCATATGAATAAGAATAATTTTTTTTCACCTGAAAAAGAGAAAAAAATACAAATTCGAAAAATGAGTACACTCAGTACGGGTCACTAAAGATGGCTCGACGCTGATACTACGTGGATCCTGGTTGCTTTTGGGCGATTCCTCATCGTAAAGCCGTACAGTAGCCATTATGACATTTGACACTAAATAATAAAGATCCATATTAATAGATACGATTTACGAATATATCACTCATTTCAAACAATAATTGATTGGGTACATACGCCGATTGAGATCCGACTTTTTCCAATGTATAACCATTATTGCATTAAATATCTGTACCCACGTTTCAGTTTACTTAAATTTATTTGCATTGATCCGTAGTACAATATTTACTCCCATTTTCACGTCGTGCGTCGAAGATGACACTTGAATTTCAGCAAAAAATCCTGATGATGCTCAACCCCCTTAAGGAGGGTATGTTAAGGAATAAATTTCTTCAAAAAATACAAACAACTGCCCCAGGGAGTAGGATGAAATGGCAAGTTGCTCCTGACTTTCTGTCTTGAATACTTAATCGCTGGGTTCATTTTTCAACGTCACAAGATGAGATTTTATGATGTATCTCCACTGCAGTAGCGATGACGGGAAGTTGGTGAAACACACTGTTAGCCATTACAAGGCTTTGGAATTTATTCTGGGGGGAAAATAATGACATTTGCTTGTGTTTTTGAACATGGGTGGCGTAAATAATGTACTGGCATGTATTTTTTACAACAGCATAACGGGATCGGGATTATAATGCTCACAAAATGAGATGCGGAAAGCATTTGCAGATGAGAGTTATGCCAACAGAAAAATATTTCGTAATCCTCACTGCTTTGTTAATATTATACGTGAAAGTAACTCCTGTTTTTCTGTTTCTCTTTCTGTCTATCATACCTCTTCACACTCAAACTGTCGAAGTGATTAACGGATCATTCTGGAAAATTGCATAGGTAGTTCCCTCGGAACGATAAACGAACTATTTATATCCCGCGAAAACTATACAATTTTCGTGTATAAAAACTATCCTATGTCCTTCCTGGAGTCCCAAACTATCTCCATACCAAATGTCATTCAAATCAGCTTAGCGATCTAAGCTTGAAGTGGTAACAGACAGAGATCATTTCACACTTTATAATATTGGTAAAAATTTTAACGCTCCCGATTGTACAGTCGAACCATTTCATTCCAGACCTACCGTAGAACGCTCACACAGTAAGCGTCATAATGAATTCCCTTGTCAAGCAATACCATGTTACTATGACTTTTCCACAGTGGGTCACGATTTAGTTGGTTCGATAGTACAGTCACCAGCGTTAATATCTGCCACAGCGGAGCGTGCAAAAATATATGAACTTCCTTCCGGCCCTAAAAATAGAGTCGTATCAGATATTTATGCATGCTTCTTGTGTCAGATATTGGTGCTGGTGACTGTACGTAGTCTTGGCCGAGCTATAAGAGGTTTATCTTTCGAAACCCTACACCGGGTCTGTTAGACAGTGACAGCTTAAAAGAGTCCCACCTGTAGTTGAAACCTTTCACGATGCTTTCGCTGAGAGCATTCTTCGATTTTTCCGTGTAATATGGTTACTAAGTCTTTCAACCAAGATGATTTGTAGGCTATTGATTTCCTCTCGCAACATAAAGAAGACTATGAATGAACTTAGGGTATATTTGTTGAGGTAGTTTCGCCAAGTCTGTCCGTCTGTCTGTCTCGAGCATCCCCTCCCCCCTCTAAAATCTAAACAGCTGTTGTGTGAATTTTTTTAGTGTAAGAGTAAATAAAGACTACGGTATAAAATATACCTAAACTTGGAAGATTCCGTGCACAATATGAATTCCTTAGAAATTATCACTTGATTTTTTCGTAATAGCTACGGAACCTTATCTTGGACGTGTTCGACACGCTCTTGGCTGGTATTTATTCAACTGATATAAGAAAAAAATAGGTCATGAAACTACCGTGAGACTCACTCATATTAAATGATATTGACCGGATTACTCACGTCTTAAATCGAGTTTAGCTCGACATGTTAAAAAAATAGGTATCCCGTATTTTCTGAAAATTTAAGTGACGGATATTTATATTTCTTTTTACTAAGGAAATTGTCCAATTCACAACTTTTCTGTTTATTTCGTACTAGCTTTTACCTGCCCGCAGCGTTGCTCGCTTGATATTTCCTGAAACTTCCATCGTAATCTTCATTAACTTACGTTATAATATGAATACTTAACACTAATCTCGCTAATCCTGCCGTGAAGCAGCAGTGCTTGGCGTGAAGAGTTAGACAGCCGGTTAAATTACTGGCACTTGAAGTATTCCATCTTAGGCCTCTAGGTTGGCAACGCATCCCCAACACCCCCGGTGTTACAGATGTTTATGGGCGGTGGCGATCTCTTACCATCAGGAGACCCACTTGCTCCTTTGCCATTCTCGTTAAAACGGCTGGACGCATTTGGAATAAATTTGGTATGTAGGTAGCTGAACGTCTGGAATAACATATAAGCTACTTTTTATCCCTTTATTCAAAGGGGTAGGGATAAAGTCTTCAAATAACTGCCGCTGTGTTTAAAGTCATGAAATTTGGTATTTATGTAGCTGGACGTCTGGATTAACACAGAAGCTACATTTATTCTCAATACTCCCACAGGATAGGGATAAAGTCTTGAAATTTCAACCGCTAAGTTCAGTAAAAACCATGGTATAAAATATGGGAGTTCCCTGAGGAATTTTATAAAATCCCGAAATTTCAATTGTAACTACCAAATCGAATAGTTTACACGTGCGAAGCCGCGAGTAAAATGTAGTACCTATTATTAATATAACCATGTTCCTATAAACTTCTCAAATAACAAGTGACGTAGGGTGAAATTTAATCCTTCATGCCTACTTAATCTCTTACGCATACTTACTATGAATTTTCATGAACAAGCACAGTATAGGTAAAAGGTCGGAAGGATTTTCATAAATTACGTAAAGTCTGCTGTTCAAAAACAACTCTTTCACATTTAAATAACTCCGCTATTTTGGGATAACCAATGTTAAATATAAACAGTTACTAAGTATCTCTAATATATAAAATTCTCCTTCAAAACGGCATGACCGATTTTTATTAATTGTTTTGTATATTTTTGGTAGGTCTGAAAATAGGAAGTACTTAAACTATTTTTCGTACTTTTATGTGGAAGGAGTCGCGGGTCACAGCTAAGTAGTAATGAAGTAAAATGGGATAACTTACGTCTTAAATAGAGTTTAGCTCGTTCGGGCTAATTCGTAGCTCTTCCTCCCGGAGCACACGCCACGTCGGCTACTGTAAAACGCGCACTGCGCGCGACTGCTTTACGAAACTAATACTGGCACACGACTACCCACATTTTCATCTAAATCCATACTAATATTATAAATGCGAAATTGTGTTTGTGTGTTTGTCCGTCTTTCACGCCGTAACGGAACGACGGATCGACGTGATTTTTGGCATAGAGATAGTTTATGGGCCCGAAAGTGAGATAGCCTACTTTTTATCCCGGAAAATTCACAGTTCCCGAGGGAACAGCGCGCGATAACCGAATACCACGCGGGCGGAGCCGCGGGCAAAAGCTATTAGTATATAATCTAATGCGCAATTCACTATCAAATCAAACATAATTCTAACATTAATGCCATTATTACAAACGGTTCTGTATGTTTATGTAAAGTAAGAGAAAAACAAATTAAATTAATGAATGTTTTTGCACTTCAGCTTAAGACTGTGCCGAGTGTACAATGCGGTCGCGGAAAATTAATTACGGATGACAACAGAATTAACGTGTAACCCTTTCAGAGACGGACTTATGGTCCATACTGATCAAAATAAAAAAAAATCAATAATTCGTCAATAGATGTGAATGACAGAAAAAAGAACAATGATGGACTGAACAGACGCCAAAATGAGCGTGGAATCTAAGTCATACAGGAATCTTTAATCAAGTTAACACAACCTTGTGCTTAAATATTCTAGATGAATTTTAAAACACTTTTGTACGAAATAATGTTTTTACTCGTAAATACAGGAAACTTGGAAGTAATTTGTTCAAAATCGAGAGTAGAATCGAACGTTATGGTTTTATTTAAAGCAGGTCGTGTGTGTGTGTGTGTTATTTTTTAATCATTTTGTTATTGTTGGAATTTGCCAATTAATATTTATTGAAATGGTTTTGACGATGTTCAATTATTTAAAAGTGCATTTTTTCTGTCAGTTTGATTTTTGTTCTAATACGGCGAAGCACTACTGATGAGTACAAATTATGAGTAGAGAAAAAAATACAAGAATAATTTGGAAAATTTTCATCTGATCGAATAATTAAGAACAACCCTTCAAAATGTAAAATAGTTCAATGTAAAATATTACAACATGTTATTTTATCGATACCCAATTTTATGTCATACTTACTTCGGATCATGGCCAAAACATTACCAGGATACTTTTTAACGGAATAAATAGAAAAATTATTTAACGCCTATCAAGCAAAAATAATTTTAAGTCTAACCGCTATCCGCGCCGCGTAGCACGGTCAGTGCCTTCTTAAATAAAAACTGTTTTTAAGCTTAATCTGTGGATAACTACGCACTTTATTTGAATTTGTCGGTTTACTGCGAGGTGAAAGTTTAACAAGGCTACCGCAGGTGAAGGTGACTTGCGATTAAGGTAAGAGAAGATTGCTTTAATAACATATTTCACACGAAAACACAAGCCGAAATATGGACGCACAGAAAAACCAGAAAAATAGACCAGCGCTGGGAATCGAACCCAGGTCCTCAGCATTCCGTGCTGCGTGCTATTCCCCTACACCACCGCTGTACAGGTCTATTTTTCTGGTTTTTCTGTGCATCCATGTTTCGGCTTGTGTTTTCGTGTGAAATATATAGACTTTCACGGGATGACCGTAAAAGAAACAGAAATTTGGAGTTGAAATAAAAAATACAAAAAGACTCCAAATAGTAATCTTTACTTTAATAATTACAGTTTTTCGTATACATTCTCGTTTTGAGGTCTCAGTCCAAAAAAAAACAGGTTCACTTAACTTAAACGCTAAAACGGACCTAATGAATAATCCAAAAAGCCAGATTTATTTTCATGGATAACGTAGGCTTAAAATCCAGTAAGTGATAAATTATGTACATGTGCAGTCATTAAAGGATTTTAAAAATAAGTATTGTTTAACTCTGATCTTAAAATATTTTGTAATTATAACTTAGATTAGAGTTAGGTTTGTAATAATTAGCTGCTTTTTGACGACCAGATGGCCTAGTGGTTAGAGAACCTGACTACGAAGCTTGAGGTCCCGGGTTCCATTCCCGTGTCGGGGCAGATATTTGTATGAAAAATACGAATGTTTGTTCTCGGGTCTTGGGTGTTTAATGTGTATTTAAGTGTGTAATGGTATCTATCTATATAATACATCCACACATCCATATTATGTAACCATATTCTATGCAAATAAATAAATAATAATTATTATTATTATTAATTATATTTATCCGTTGCTTAGTACCCATAACACAAGCTTTGCTAAGCTTACTTTGGGACTAGGTCAATCGGTGTGAATTGTCCCGTGATATTTTCCTACATATTTATTTATTTATGTTTTGAACATGAAACTACCGTGAGACTCACACATATTAAACGCATGAACGGTGGATTTTTTTAAAAATTGATAGACCACTTAAATTGGCTGATGGTACAATCACCTGCATTAATATCTGCCACAGCGGAGAGTGCAAAAATATCTGACACGTCCTATCGGTCTTAGAAATAGTCATATTACTCATAGATATTTATGCACGCTTTATTGTGTTAGGTATACGATGCTGGCTGGTGACTGTACACCACAGTAAACCCAATTTATGATCTCGACGCCTTGCTCAGCGCCTGAGTCTAATCTTATCTATACGCGTAATTATCGGCTATTCTGGCGATCGCCTCGTCGATATGTCCTAATTTGAAGCGGTGGCGATAGCAGTTGCAATGCGACTAACAATTAAAGTCGTCATTGTCCGATGACAAAGCACTCGTAAGGCTGCGTTTTCACCAGAGATGTATCTAGTGGAAACAGCTGAGCGGAACGAGAGGTAAAAGAAGAGTTTCTACAAGTTAATGAAAAATACATTCCTCGCTACACATTCTAGCACAAATTTGGTGGAAACGCTGATTAGACGGTTTTACGTCTGACTCGATATTAGCGATATCCTAGATATTATAATAAAGACGGACAAACATACAAACACACACTTTTGCATTTATAATATTAGTATGGAAGTATGGATAAGAGTTCAAGAAAGCTTAAAAATAATATACCGAGTATGGAGGTAATACAAGATGATAGAAAATTGAATAGGACATGGGATAATCATTATCCCGATACATACCTAAATAATATTCCTGTAGGCGCATGATAAGCGAATTTTTTGTAAATGAAGTTGTCGGCAACAGCTGGAATTAAATTCAAAACAATTGTTACTATTAAGTGATCCCTACTAATATTATAAATGCGAAAGTAACTCTGTCTGTCTGTCTGTCTGTCTGTCTGTCTGTTACGCTTTCACGTCAAAACCACTGGACCGATTTTGATGAAATTTGGTACATAGGTAGTTTGAACCCCAACGATCAATATAAGATACCTTTTATTCCGATAGAGGGCGCCACCGCGCGGTAACCTAAGTCCGCGCAGACGAAGTCGCGGGCATAAGCTAGTTATTGATAAATTTAAGATATTTTTAAAGGATTACTAACTTCATACATGTATATTTTATTACTATGTTTTATTTTCCATTTTCATTTGATCCTCTAAAGCCTTGCGCTTGAACCAAAACGTAATAGACTACGAGTATCACAATGCCCTTTAGTTATCGCAGCGACCATTCATTAAATTCCAACTTATCGGGTATCAATTAAGCCCCACTTTAGCCACTGCTGGAATAAATTCACAAATAATAGCATTAATTTTCAGTCTAGCAAGAGTAACAACGCTAGCGGGCGTTATTAGCAACCATTGTTATAATGGCATGACAATTTGTTTTCAATTTAGGTACGCAACGTCCGTCGACATTTCGTTTATTTGGCGGGTTTCTAAAGCACTTTATATTCTAAATATCCGTAGTCGGGTACATCCGTTAATAGCGTTTATACCTGCTGAGTTGGCAACGTTAAATTTTTTTTAGTTTATGGAATAATCGCCATAAAAATTGGATGAAAATTAAAAATGTGGTCTGTTAGAACTGTTTTTACCCGACTGCAAGGAGAGGTATTGTTTTTCGCGCGTGTATTGTATGTAAGTATGTAATTAGTATATTTATAAGTTAATGTGTCTACTGCAATAATTATTCATGACAGACTTTTATTTCCTTTACAAACCGTTAATAAACATTTGTTTGTTTCGTTCTATTACTAATAATTATTGATTTTAACAGACCGCATTTTTAATTTTTATTCATTTTTTATGAAAAAAATGAGAAAAACTAATGAAAATGTAACGTTACCGGCTCAGCAGGTATTAAACGCTGTTAACGTTAATGGAAAGTATTATAACCACTGCACTGATCTAAAATGTTTCAGGAGATGGACGGATAAGTTTTAGTGTACATCTTCGTTAACGGTTTTCATTGAAACTTGATGAACAGTTATGGATAATTTTTAGTATAGTACGAAAAGATAAATAATCT
Source organism: Choristoneura rosaceana (assembly GCA_037349165.1). Classification (NCBI taxonomy): domain Eukaryota; kingdom Metazoa; phylum Arthropoda; class Insecta; order Lepidoptera; family Tortricidae; genus Choristoneura; species Choristoneura rosaceana. Next base: position 4,070,827 of record JAZBNJ010000002.1, read on the forward strand.
GATAAAAATGTTTTCATTTTTCATAATCTGATAGTATTGGGATGAGGCCTGGTTGAAAACAATTTTTGAGATGAGATGAGTTCTGTATTATAATCTCCGCAATCACCTCTTATCAGGCCTGTGGACGGACATGTCGCTATCACATCGGTCTAGTCGACCATGGAAGACATTGTGCACGAGCAACACGCCAAATGATGATGATGGTGAAAGCTGATAGAAAACACTAAACAATTAACCAACTTGGTAAGTAGGTACTCACTCTGTTTTTCGCCAATCCTTTGAACACAAAGTAAAAATATCCCCTAAAATGGTAAATTGGTTCGTTTGCTCGTTAGTCAATTACGCTCGAACAGCGAACCGGAGCTTCGCAGATAGTGATGTTTCAGTTTAAGCGGATACATTGATCAGCCGGTTGGAACCTTAAAAGCGCTTAGTAAGCAGAGTTTGCTGCTAATAGGATGGCATTATACTCAAATAAACAGAGTCGAATAAAAAAAATATTTTCCTAAAACTTTTAAAAGTAAAAGTAGGTATTGACCGTTAGTTTGTGATAATAGAATTACTCTCGTATTAAAACTCTATAATATTTGTAGTTTTGCAAATACTCGTATAGGTATTCTAATGAAAAAAAAATCTACATAAACTTTAAGTAGACTTTGATTAAACTTTGGTCCGTGTTAATATAATTATGCTTAATAATAACAAGTTAGTTAAAGTAACTTTGGTAAGTTCTATTTTGTGTACCTATAAAACTCTTTATTTGGAAGCTTTTATTTAACTTCCCTGACTGTTGGGTCAAGTTTTGCAAGTTCATATTGACCCACTTCCAATGGTTGGACTGACTTGATTGGTATTAAGTATGTCAAATTATTAGGTGGTTTGACCTATCGCCTCTCAAGCTGAGGGTCGTGGGTTCAAATCCCGGCTCGCACCTCTGAGTTTTTCGAAATTCATGTGCGCAATTTACCACGAGCTTTACGGTGAAGGAAAACATCGTGAGGAAACCTGCACTAACCTGCGAAGCAATTCAATGGTGCGTGTGAAGTTCCCAATCTGCACTGGGCCCGCGTGGGAACTATGGCCCAAGCCCTCTCATTCCGAGAGGAGGCCTGTGCCCAGCAGTGGGACGTATATAGGATGAGATGATGATGATGATGTCAAATTATAATCTTACATTGTTTTGCCCAGAACACAAGAGATTATGGAGGAGCAAACGTTAACAAAAGGAAGCATAATGCTAAAGTAAAGCTCCTATCGTTGGGCATTACAGTGGAACTTTTGCTAAAAGGGTCGTACTACCTATAACATCCAATGATTGGTTCCATTTTATGTAAACAAGGGTCCACATAAATACGGTTTCAAAAGATCAAAGTCTCTGAAGTCAAAGAGTAGTTTTAAAGTAATGTATCTAAATCAAGGCGAACAAGATGTAAGAAAATGCTGAAATATTTTTTTTCATCCCAACTGAAAATGTCTATTATCTTAAATATTTTACCAATTAATCGACCAACCAATTTCTGTAGTGCACAAGAGAAAAGGAAACAAACTGACGCTTACTGTCGCCGTACAAAATGCGTGTTTATTCATCTTTCATTTTCTTCATGACCTACGATGGTTGATTGCCACATTAACTTGTAAATAACAGGCTTTTTGATAAAAAAATCATTTCTCTTACAAGCTTTTTTGCTGACTGTACATACATTGTCGTAAAGTCATAATACATTTCCGTGTCAAATTTCAAGTCAATCCGACCACAGGAAGTAGATCAAATTAAACTTGCAAGATTTGACCCTCACATACATACATATATTGCAAGTTAAATAGAAGCTTATAAAATAGTATTTAATATTTTAAAAGACCTTTTTTAACACTCGTAGATAAATGTTATGTGACTTTAAATCATGCTCTTTTTGTTTATTCGGACAAAACAAACGAAGGCGGCTTTATGATATCTGTAATAAATGTGACATAAAAATTATCAATAAGCGGTGAATTAACAGGCCCTACTTACTGACATACCTTATTGACATTGAATCTTAGGGTAGCACAAAAATTAGCTTAGTCAACTAACATAATATAAATTTCTACTACGACTTGAAGTTCCCGTGAGTCCATTTGTAATAAGTGTAACGCAGAAAGTTTTCAGAATAACATTATGACGATCTGAATTTTGACACTTTCAGTGCCAAAATCGCGTTAGGCGCGTGCTCTGTTCGTAGGCAGTTTTCGCTGCAAAGCGAAAAAATGCTGTTACGCGCTACGAGCGTAGCCGCGCAGCGATTGCCGCAGCGAAAGTATAAAGTAGAAATTTTGAGTGCACAAATCATTAAATATATATAACATTAAATTTATATAGGACTACAATTGTGTTACAAGATTACCAGTAAGTATTAAAACCTATTAACCTACACCTCATCTCCTAAAAATAACGTTATATTTCGTCAAAACGTTGTTTCACAAAGCCAAACCGTTAGATAACATCTCTCGACAAGCGCTTTGAGCTAAATCACACAATTTTGGGCACTTTGTTAAGATTTTTAATCGTAAAAGTCTCGTTTTGACGGCATTTTTATCGCACACTCCATTTCGACGAAACGTTAAAACAAAATTGAAAATAAGTTATTGCATATTACAAGTTGATTACATTTTCACATCGGATTCATTATATGAGAGTTAAACAGTGTTTTCATTTCACATTAATTATATCGATATTGAATTGGAGTAACTCTTTCAGTTATGGGGGAATGATTTTCATAAATGTCGAATATTTTTGTATTGCATTTAAAATAAAGCTATGTACTAAAATATTTTGAATAAGTTAACATTGGGAATGCTGTAATACAAAGAGATGTGTTTAACAAAATTCATTTTCATCACCGGCAACCTTGTATTGATTTTTACAGCTCAATTCCCCGCAGTGTTTTTTATTATGACTAAAAGCTTTTCGCTGAAAATTTTCACATCTTTATCGAGACAAAAACAAAATGCTTTTGTTACAAAGTTCTTAAGACGGAAATGTTTTGATAAGAAATCCCTGACAGTTGTTAAATAAAGGAATCAAACGTTTACCAAAGTTTTGTTGCCATTACAAATGTACTTTTGAAATGAGAGCTTAAAAATACTTTAGAGTTTATAGCTACAATGCGTTCAGCTTTTGCGGTATGACAAATGGCTACCTACTGTCGAGATGGTGCACAATTTTCTGCTTAAATCTGACTGCAATGTTCGTATGAATAAATAGAATATTACCAAGCGAGAAAATATAAGAATATTTTTATCGTTGTGTACTTGATATAAGCGTGTTTTGGTGGCAAACTGGGCGGATTATAATATTATTATTTGATCTTTGAACACACACATGACGACCGGATGGGCTAGTTGTTAGAGAACCTGACTATGAACCTTGAGGTCCCGGGTTCGACTCCCGGCCGGGGCAGATATTTGTATGAATGATACGAATGTTTTATCTCGAGTCTTGGGTATTTAATATGTTTTTAAGTATGTTTATCCGTTGCCTAGTATCCATAGTACAAGATCGACCTTACCGAGAATTTTTGGCTTCATCTAAATGAAAATGATGAAAAGGAAAAAAAATGAGACAGCTTATCACAATGCAAAAGGAAAAAGTGAAACTCCTTAGATGAAGTCAGCGCTGGTCTTGCGGCGAAAGTCTATCTATATAATAAAGTCTATCAATATAACTTAACCGGTGATGTTAGTGCAACTCACACCAAGCAAGGGCCTAAATTTTATCTGAGATTATGATATTGTCTCTGTTTGTTTTGTCTAAAAAAAAACAAAGACGGCATCACATCTACTTGTCACATAAAATTTATGAATGAGTTTTGAAACAGGCACTTTATAGTTCCCTATAGAATAAGATAGAATTTATGAAATCGACTGATTTTTTTTATCCTATTCTCCACAGTTTTTCTCAAGTAAACCTTTAGCTTAGCCACAATTTATTTCCTCGTGCCGAGGACAACATAAACGTTTGCTTGGCTGGAAAGTGCGCGAAGCCGGGAAGAAATATGGTAGCGCCGAGCTCGAGGGGCAAAGATGAAATAATAGCCAGATGTATCATAGCACTAGGTCCATTACAGGGTTATGTTGCACATGAATCAGAAAGTGAACTGGCTCGTGGTGAATGTGCGTGAGTTATCGTTGAAGTGCTTTTGGGTTGAATGAAGCGTAACGCCGTTGCGAAATTTTTTAGTGTTAAAACAACACGGTATTATAGAGCAAGCTTCAACTTCAAGTATATTCTACTGAGCCCCGGTTTTTTTTAACTGATGTTATACTTAAAACATAGATGAGAGTCGTATAAGCTCTGTATTCGTTGAATAATTTGTACAGTATACAGTTTATGCGGTGGTTATTCTTAAGATTAATTTGTTCTTTATAAAGTATGCTACGATTCGTGAGAATGTGCTTACTCACGCATACTCGTACGCGCACCATATATGCATGCACGTACGTACTCTCACACACGCTCAACTTACCACTAGGATACCTACCATGTCTGTCCCATATAGAATAACAAAACTTTACAGCCTAATATAAATCTTGAAAAAGCAAACGTCAAAGTGACATATAAAAACAAACAAATGATAAGCTAACATAAGCTCGTTTTTTTTTCCAACATTCCTCTTTCCATTCCCAATTTTATCCCGATACGGGTACCTATTTTACTTAAATTATTTGTAACCTGTTCTTTATCGTCTGTTCTAAACATCTTGCAAGGTTTTTGGAAGATATATTATAGCAAGGATTCTTATTATGTAAGAAGGTGCACTTAAACGCACAACATGATAACAATTTTCTCCCAGGGTATAATTGGAAGGCTTTGTACAATCCAATAAGGTTTTGTGGGTGCTAACATGGTTCTAAAGTAAAGGCGTGAATAGGTATAAAAAGACTATAATAATGTGATAATCACTACGATAAAAATATTTTACGCGTAGCTGGTGAAACATATTTTTTTATAACTGACGTAGTTGGCTCCAGTTTTTTTTTATTTTGATATAAGTGTTCAATGTGTTATGTTTTATTGCACATTTCTTCATTACTAAAATGTAGTGGTAGGATCTCGTGCAAGGTCCGCCCGGTTTGCTGCCACCATCTTGCTCGCTAATCCTGCCGTGAAGCAGCAGTGCTTGCACTGTTGTGTTTCAGCGTGGAGAGTAAGACAGCCGGTGAAATTACTGGCACTTGAAGTTTCCCATCTTAGGCCTCTAGGTTGACAGACAACGCATCTGCAATCCCCCTGGTGGTGCAGGTGTCTATGGACGGTGGTGATCTCCCACCTTCAGGAGACCCACTTACTCGTTTGCCATCTAGCCAAATAAAAAAAATAGTACGGTAATGCTTCTGTATTTTGCAAAACAAAAACTCCAAAAACATTTAACAAATTTGAAAAGCGCATTTTAAAGTGCAAATAGCTCTATCCCTCCCTTTTAAGATTTTATTTAGTGCCTTTTCATGTCTTACCTTCGCATAAAGCTCAGTGCACATAATGCCCATCCTACGACTTTATTAATCTAGGTTCTTAAAACATTTTATGACGGTGAGCGAAGTTGAAGCTTCAGCTAGCTTTATTCTCTCGTTTTAGTGTTTTCTATCATATCATTTGAATTGTGCCAGCGCATACCATTAGAGCTTGAGCATAAAATTTACGACGTTTTTGGAAACAGTTGTAATGAAATCTGCATAAGAATAATGAAATATTTGTTTGCAAAATCCAATGACTAAGACTAGACATAAAAATTAAAAATGTATATATATTCTGAGATATTAGGACAGTGTGAAAGTACAAAATTTATTCTAAATTGTGGTATGGCTACAGACCATCATAAACAAACACGTCAACAATTGACAATAGATACCTACGGCTTATCACGCCGCCTGCGTGTAGAGGATTCTTTATTCATTTACTTACTTAAATGTCGTTTCAAATTTGTTTCCTGCGGAAACACAACCTAATTTCATCATTCACGCAAAGACATAAGTATTTTATTTTATATTAAACATGGAATAAAATTCCGTCACAACACAAATAAGACGTATACAAAGACAAGCTTTATCACAAGCTTATGTCTTCTTAATAAACATATTATTTAAAGGGACATTTCAAAACAATTTAAAATCTATTATTAACCCACATTAATGTTGCTTTTAACCGCAGTCACATGGAAAGTACAATTGAGAATGTAAATAAATGATAAAGATCGCCAATGAAACCTTTGTGAACTTTAGTATGTAGCCCCGGTGCACGATTTGTGGTGTGGTTAATGGTTTTAAAACACTGTCCAATCGGATTTTGTCAAAAATAATCAGGATTTTTTTCATATTACGTATAACTCGCATATGTAACGGATAACTCGCGTCTTAATTCGAGTTTAGCTCGATATGTTTCGGGCTACTTCGTAGCCCTTCTTCAAAGGAGCACGCGACTCGGCTGCTGCCGCAACACGCGCACTCAAAAGTCGCGCACGCAGTCGCGTGCTCCTTTGAAGAAGGGGTACGAAATAGCCCGAAACATGTCGAACTAAACTCGATTTAAGACGTGAGTTATCCATTACAATATCATTTAATATGAGTGAGTCTCACGGTAGTTTCGCGATTTTTTTCAGTTGAAAACGAGTAGCTTTCAAATATTAAGCAGCAATTTATTGTGATAATATGCTACGTACCTAAGTTAGTGAGAGTTTCAGTGACGGGCTAATTGACGCTTGTATCGTGAGGTCCATTTTACAACTTTGACATTTGTGCCACGTCTGTGATTGATTTAGATATAGATAGTGCCACGAGAGTTGAGGAGAATGATTACACACATACAGCTACAACATGTCGTGTAATATAACGTTTTAAGCTTTCGTGATTTGTGGTAATACTATGTCGTGTAATGACAGGACAGCAGGATTTTCACATTTACTCATTCATTTCATTCATTCTCTTTTTGTTTAAAGAAACAGATGTTTGTTGAGAGAGAGAGAGCGAGAGAAAGAGAATAAGAGAAAGGGAGACAGAAAGAGAAAGATAACATAAAATAAATCTGCAGAAATACTAGCGTCAGACCATCATTTTTATTTTAATGTGCATCGTGGTTAGTTTAATTCGCAATGTTGCCAGCCTTGTTTTACGCACGGATGCATACGTGTAAAATTTACCTTTCGCTGGTTGCAGGCTGCACGTGACGCTCCAGTCTCGAACGGGAAACGCTAGCGATTCGAAAATGTTTTCATTCATTTTTGAAAAGAATTGAGAGTTGAGGGACGGCAGTGGAATATTTAAGTGATTGGGGATCATGTGTGCACAAGGCTTAAAGTAACAAGCACGAATGTTACATAGAAAATAAGTACCACCGTTTAAATAGAACTGTGTCAAGATACATAATGTGTATTAAAAATAGAAAATAGTACCTAATGATTAAAAAACATTAGATATAGTCACTTGAGGCCGCTTGCATGGCCAGCTAAATCATTAACCGTTGTTTCTAGATGACAGTTTGATATTAGGTAAGTAGGTACAGTCACCAGCATTAATATCTGCCACAGCGGAGCGTGCAAAAATATCTGAAAGGTCCTTCCGACCCTTGAAATAGAGTCGTATCAGATATTTATGCACGCTTGCTGTGTCAGATGTGCTGTACTTCAGATATTTAACTCTGATCCGTGCAAGTATTAACTGAACGAACTTTTTTGATGGTGTTATCTACAGATAGGCTTAGATTAAATTGGATTTATTCTAACTAGTTTTTGCCCGCGATTTCGTCCGCGTGCAATTCGGTCATCGCGTGAGTTCCATCGGGAACTCTTAGATTTTCCGGGATGAAAAGTAGCCCGTGTCACTTTCTGCCCCATAAACTATATCTATGCAAATAATCACGTCGATTCATCCCTCCGTTGTGGCATGAAAGACGGACAAACATTCAAACACACACTTTCACATTTATAATATAAGTATGGATTCAGAAATTCTTAAATAGAGTTCATACAACCCATAAGAAGCTGCAACGAGCTGTGAACAAACTATTATAGAAAAATGTTCTTTGATGTTAAGAGACCGGAACGTTTTACAAATTACACAAAAAGTTATAAAAAATAAATATTTACTTCTGCGAACAACGAGCAAAATCACTCTCAAGTTTACAAGAAATATCAATTTCAGTGGGAGAATATCTCACTAATATTGAATTACTTTTCACTGAAAGTGTTATCCAATCAGTAAAGCAAAGTTCCCGGAACCAGTTACAAAGATAAAAAGTTTGTTTAGGCAAGTAGGTGTTCCTAATGGGTGCCGCTTAATCGCATTTCGCGCTGGGCAGGGTTGCTAGCTGTAGACGAGTTTTATCTTAAAATTTAGGGTTCACTACCGGCCAAGTGCGAATAAAACCCAGTCAAGTACAATTATTATTAACATTTTAAACCATCATCATCATTATCCCAGCTTATATACGTCCCACTGCTGGGCACAGGCGTCTAATCATAATGAGAGAGCCTGGACCGTAGTTTCGTAAAATAATTTTCGAAAAACGATTCGAAAAAGATGCGACCCGGGGTTTAAACCCACGAACCTCTGCTTGAGAGGCCACAGGTCAAACCACTAGGCCACCACACCACGGCTTTTTTCATTTGGTATGTATTTAACTACTATGTATTTGCAACCCGTGTGGTTTCAGGTTAGAATTACACCTCTCCATTTCTTCCGTGGATGTCGTAAGAGGAGCCTGAGGATATAGATTAAGGCATAGATAGGATAGCAACCTGTCACTATTGTACCGTTTTTGTAAAACTGAAAACCTAAAATTGCAAAAAGTGACTCCGAAGTGGTAACGTTTCGTGTGCTCTCTATTTGGGAATACAGGCGTAATGTTTGTGTGTGTGTGTATTTGCAAGCTTTGCGTAGTTCAGGACTAAGTTGATTCATATAAATATGTCTTGTGAGATTTATAAAGACATTCACATAAATTTTTTACAGTCATATTTCAAGATGAATTTCTTTAAAGGTCGGCAACCCTCGTTGACTAGACTGGGTAGTGACAAATAAATAGGCTACTTACATTCTACTATTCCGATGGAGTTCCCGGCCGGTATTGATCTAAGATAATGGCCACAATGGCTTTTAATTTGAAGGATTCTTAACTAAACTTATAGTAAAGTGGAATCCATTTAAACGAAAGAAAAGTTTCGAATAATTATGTACACAGTCCGTAAAGTTATTCAGAAATCGATGGTGGAAATATCATAAGTAAACTAAAACTAAAGTAACGATGCTAGAAATTCTAAGTATCAAACCCGATATCCTTACTAAGTAATATTATAAATACGAAAGTAGCTCTGTCTGTACCTATGTTACATCGTCGCACATAAACCTCAAAACCGATTGAGATTAAATTTGGTATGGAGATAGTTTGTGACTCTATAAAGGACATAGGATAATTTTTGTTCCGTAAAATTGCATAGTTTTCTTGGGATTAGGATAAACGAATTCTTCGAAAACGAAGTCGCTAGTCAAAAAGTCTACAAAAGGCGTTTCGAAAAGGAACAAACTAGATCTTGCCTCTCTCTGCGACTAGCTTTTGCCATAGGTATAACCATGGAAGGTCTCACAAAGATATTCACATAAGCATCTTTGCCTGTTAGTTCCTTCGCAAGCTTTTACTTTGACTTGTCACTCGATGTATCTAACACATCGCATACCATCCAAGTCAAGCTTAAAAATGATTATTTAATCGTATGGCAAATTACAAATACAGGCATTATTAGAGCAAAACACTTAAACTACTAAGCCACGCGACTGCATCAGGCGTTAGTGCATCCAAGTCTTCGGCGAGTCCAGGATAGGAGTGTAAGGGGCAGCGCCTGATGATGTGTTCCATAGTCTGTTCCTCTTCCCCGCACTCACAGAGTGGAGACTCCCTCCACCCCCACTTGTGCAGGTGATAGTTGCAGCGGCCGTGCCCAGTTCTCAGCCTGTTAAGGCGGCACCAAAGATTTCGGGGAAGGTCGAATCCCGTTGGTTTGGCGGTCGCGTCAATGTTCTGAGCACTTCTTCCTGCTGTGTCCACAGCCCATTGTTTTAAAAATGATTAAACAGAAGAATAAAACAACTCTCAGTCAATCAATCAATCAATCAAACATTTATTTGCGATAAAAACATACTTAAATGCATGCAAATACAGTTTTAGATGAGACACAGAACATTATTATATATTTATTATTCTAAATTTACTTTAAATAAAAATATCGTAAACTGAAATGAAACTAATTACTTAAAACTAAACTATATCTAAATATCCCGTGGCATCGTTCTCAAAAAACGGGCAGCTTTCCCTCGTTATATGGTGACGCTAATTCGTTGAGGCAGATAACTGCCAGCCCGTTGGGCACCAGTTGTGTCAGCTAAGCACTTTTCTATTGCCTTAATTATATTATTATGCGTCGGGACCCAGGGTCTCAATTGAGTTGGCAATCACTGTGCTAATGTTTCACCAGGCCAGGTTATTCTGACACAAAAAAGTATTTGAAGGTTTTCTTTTTTTGCTTCTCCGCTCTCGCGCGAAGAACGAATGAATTGTCAGTAGTTTTTCAACAAAGATGCTGTTTAAAAGCATTTTACAAGGCTTTTATTTAGTTTCACCGGTCCCGCTGTCTGTCTGTCTATATGTCTGTAGTCAAATCTTGTAAGTTAAATTCGACCAACTTTCAGTACTCGGATTGACTTGACATTAGTGTACTCATGTAAATTGCCTGACAATACAATAAACTGCTTGTGACATCCTGGTAGTCCGGCCTGAGTCGTCTCCACAAGACGAGACTCTGCAACGGCTAATGGCATCAGGCAAAAAGTACAGTCATTAAAAACAGCTTGTATTAAAAAATTCACTTTTACCATAACTTATTTTTGCTATTATAAAGTGTATTCTTTTTTAATTATTATTTACCTAAGTATATTAATTTTTAATATACTTTTTCTAGAAACATTTTGATAAACTTAATGAAAAACCAACATACTGTGGACAATGACAGTGATTTACCTGTTTCCATAATAATATACTTATAGATTATTTTTTGACCAAGCGAAGGTTAATTCTATTTTTTAACATTTAACGTTGAACCAGTAACGGGTTAATTTCGTAAAACCTGAGGCTTTATTATTTCACACAATCGAAATCACAATTCCTTTTACCATTTCGTTCTATCAGGCGGTGGAGGATAGAAAGAGACGGTAAATACGATCTCGAACGTCAGCACATTTAGACTAAACGGCCTCTGGCATTAAACAGGAATAGTAAAGTAGTCTTTAGTTAGCAGCTATAGCTGGGCTACTACGAAACTCGAAAATCGAAGTTCATATCGTACTGTCCCACTGACGCTTATATTATTTAATATAAGCGCAGCTCGCAAGTTGTAGGACCTTGTGCAAGGTCCACCCGGATTGCTACTACCATCTTGCTCGCTAAGCCGGTGAAATTACTGGCACTTGAGGTATCCCATCTTAGGCCTCTAGGTTGGCAACGCATCTGTACCATGTTACACTTACTCGTATACGTTTGCTCGTTTGCCATCCAGTCGAATAAAAAAAATACGGGAGTGAGAGGGACGGTTCGATACGAACTTCGATTTTCGAGTTTCGTAGTAGCCCTGCCGGACTTACGGGTCAGCCCCTTGAACTATACTTAGCTTTTTCCTGTCAGCGTTTCGTTTATATACCTATAATACAGCAAATAAAATGTTTCTGTAACCCTATCAATAAACCCTAATCAGGCTATAACGAGAGATTGTGTCCTGCCACTCCGATACTAGATTAAATAAGATGAAGTTTTATTGTGCCAAACTGGGTCAGGCTGGTGATAAACCGGTCGCGTGGCAATCTGTATTAAGTGCAGATCATCCTAAATAGATCACGGAGTTCCATTAAGTAAGCTAGTAAAAATTCAAGGGCGTTCTAACTTTTTCTCTCTTTTTAAATCTTGAAATAAAAATGATGACGAAATTTTGTAGACATGTACCTATATTTATTAACATAGACTACGTTACAACGAAATACATATCAAAATCTTAATGTACAAAAATTAATCCCTGTTTCTCTTGGTCACGGCATCGCGCGTGAACGGCTGCTGGACCTTCTTTTTTTGTTGTGTTTGATATTGTCAGGAGAAGTTTCTTATAAAAGAAGATTTAGAAAATTTAAAAATAACTTCACCGGGGGCGATGCTGCGGGCACTAGCTAGTTTATAATAAAACCGAATCCAACATATTTTAGTTAAGTAGGTATATATAGGTAGAGTCATTCACAATGACGCGTGGCGTAGTTCTTATTACACTGTCATTAATGTCTAATTTTGACAAAATCACGCGTCTTCGTAGGTGGCACTAAGTATATGTTGCAATTTCAATCCAGTACCAACTTTATACACTTTGGTGTTTTGCTTTTCATCCAAATAGATTAATTGACATGATCTTTATAATATACTGGCTAAAGTTGACTTTTTTTCTTTTCGATAGTTAATTGAAATTATCTAAAATATCTCGTCTAGTGCGTTCCAAAAAAAAAACCCAAAAGGTGTTCTATATATTTTTAGGAAAATTATTAAGGACTACAGTTACATAACTATTCCTGATTTGATGATATAGACTAAGGACTTAGGTTTCCTAAAACTCCGTATGTTCCTCCACGCAACGATATAAATAACACACACGTACAGACTTAATCACAACACTATGTTGCTAAATGTCCCTATTTCCTAAATCTACGTGAAAGACCAACGATATAAAACAACAAAGGCTAAGTTTCTTTGGAGAGCTCATTCAATTTCTGTTTCTTCTTTACGGCTGTGAACACTTAACCTCTTATAGGGTTCCGTAATATCCCTAGGAGTAAGAAAAAACCAGATTGGGTAATTTATTATGCTAATTTACTTTGACACTTCTTCTTCTTCTTCTCTTTTAAAATATGGCTTCTGTCCTAATTAATAGGACAATTTCGCCAGTGTCAAAGTATTCTCTTTCGAGAGGCAACGTTGTACGGTGATTGTAGTTTTTGTAACTTGATAGTAAAATTCCAGAAACCACGTGGAGACAACTTGCGCATTAAAAAATGTCAGACACGAGAGCAATATTGAATTTTGTGATCACTGTTCACTGTGTTAAGGTTAATCGCCGCATAAAACATTATCAAAATTATACTTCAACTAGCCAAAGAAACAGAAATAGCAAAATTAGATATTGTCTACATCCGCCATGTTCGAATGCCACAAATCGAATCCTTTGACACTTAGGCATACCTACTTTAGTTAGCTCTTTCGTAGTTGATTTCCAAATTTAATGAAATACATAATGGGTTTAACGTTTTAAACTTTGCTGATTTTCACTCGTATACCTAGTCGAAATACAGCACGCAGGACTTATTACGCTAAACAAGAGAGTAATATTTGCCTTTAAAACATGACAAAATGTCAAAATTGTAAAAATGTAAAAATAGAACATAACAATAATTAGTTTGAACCTAAACTGCTTAAACAGTCGTACTCTAGCAATTATAAATGTCACGGGACAATTCACACCAATTGACCTAATCCCAAAGGAAGCTTAGCAAAGCTTGTGTTATGGGTACTAAGCAATGGATAAATATAATTACTATAGATAGATACATACTTAAATATATAAAATATTAAACACCCAAGACCCGAGAGCAAACATTCGTATTTTTCATAGAAATATCTGCCGCGACACGGGAATCGAACCCGGGACCTCAAGCTTCGTAGTCAGGTTCTCTAACCAATAGGCCATCTGGTCTTATAAATTATACATTTAACATTGGATTGATTCAGACATCTCGGTGCATAGTGTGGTATATATACTAGTGCAAGAGCAGGATAAAAATAATGTATTTACAGTCACCGGCATTAATATCTCCCGCAGTGGAGCGTGCAAAAATAATCTGACACGTCCTACGGGCCCTAAAATAGAGTCGTATCAGATATTTATGTTCGCTTTATTGTGTCAGATATTCATGGTAGTGATAGTACCTACATAAATAATACCTACTAATATTATAATGCGAAAGTAACTCTGTCTGTCTGTCTGTCTGTTACACATTCGCGTCAAAACCACTGAACCGATTTTGATGAAATTTGGTATATAGGTAGTGTGAACCTCAAGGTTAACCCTATACTATATAGTAGGATACCTACCTTTTATTCTGATAGAGGGCGCTACCGCGCGATAACCTAGATTCGCGCAGACGAAATCGCGGGCATAAGCTAATTATATTATAAATTTTTAAAAGCTTTTATTTAGTTTCATCTGTCCCGTTGTCTGTCTGTCTTTTTGTAATCAAATCTTGGAAGTTGAATACAATCAACTTCCAATAGTTAGATTGGATTGAAATTTGGTATATTTATGTAGCTTACATAACAATACAATAATCTGGTAGTGACATTGTGGTAGTCCGGCCAGGATCCACAGGGCAGAACTCTTCAACGGACAACGGTTAATGGCATCAACTTTAAATTTGGTATTCAAACGTAGTTTGCGTGACAATATCAATAAAGTCAACAAAATGTACAGTCAGCAAAAAAAAAGCTGCATTAAATGTATTTTTTTAACCAAAAACTTTTATTGTAACCACAATCCTTAAAAAATCACAATGCAAGACAGCGCGTCTCATAATTATGTCTTCACACAAAAACATGTTCTTCTACTCAGACGAATAACACATCGATGACCGGATGGCCAAGCGGTTAGAGAACCTGACTACGAAGCTTGAGGTCTCGGGTTCGAATCCCGGCCGGTGCAGATGTTTGTATGAATAATACAAATGTTTGTTCTCGGGTCTTGGATGTTTAATATGTATTTAAGTATGTATTTATCTATATAAGTATGTTTATTCGGTTGCCCGTGTCCATAGTATAAGCTTTGCTTAGTTTGGTACTAGGTCAATCGGTGTCAAGTGTCCCATGATAAAAAAAAATCTAAACTCCACACAGGTTCATTAAGAAAGCTTAGAAATACCTATTACGACCACTTCTTATACCAAAGACAAAGGGATTAAGTATCGTAATAAAATAATTACTCACTATTTGACAGCTGATTCTTTCTGTCAATCAATATTATTACCTCGTTTCATCCTTATTGCAACTGTAGGGCATGCTTGACTAATTCCGACCTAAATATAAAATGAACGAGTGAGAATTGGAACTTGGTTCTAACAATATGAAGGAGCCCAGCTCATTTTCAATTTATAACCAAGGGGTTGTTTCCGGTTCGTTGGTTTCTCCTAAATTTTGGGGAAAGGTTTTCTATTTCACACGAAAACACAAGCCGAAACATGAATGCACAGAAAAACCAGAAAAATAGACCAGCGCTGGGAATCGAACCCAGGTCCTCAGCATTCCGTGCTCCTATCCAGTCTATTCTAGTCTCCTGTCCAGTGGTGGTGTAGGGGAATAGCACGCAGCACGGAATGCTGAGGACCTGGGTTCGATTCCCAGCGCTGGTCTATTTTTCTGGTTTTTCTGTGCATTCATGTTTCGGCTTGTGTTTTCGTGTGAAATATTAAACTTTCACGGGATAACCGTAAAAGAAACAAAAAATTTGGAGTTGAAATAAAAAATACAAAAAGACTCCAAATCGTAATCTTGAAAGGTTTTCTGTTTGGTTGTTCTGAGGGCCTTTATTTAATGGGATCTTTATGTTGAAATTTTCACCTCTTTGCGTTAAATGAAAGTTGTTGAAGAATATTCAAAGTATTTTTTCTATTTTGGGCCAGTCTTCATTACACTTCTTGTTTTTTTTTTAGTAAAACACGGTCATAACAGCCATGTTTAACAGTACAAATATATATTTTCAAACAACACCCGCCTTCCTCCACAACCACATAAATTAACACAGACCCAATCACAAACAGAAAATATTAAAAAACATGGTTATAGTCCATTGATATGGACCTCCGCTTGAATTGTTATTTATTCAAACAATTCAATGCACTGCAGAAGTCTTGTTATCCTCGCCATCTGAACTTTTTTTTAACTAATGACTGTATAGTGCTGAGACAGTACAAAGATGTGAAACTACCGAGTCACAACATCGCAACATTTTAAATATCTTTGTCAATAATGCATAATAGCCTCTAAGACGATATTATGACGAAAAAAATAGTGTCAAGTTTCATAACATTCCAACTACAAACCGATGTCTATTTTGACGATAATAGATGAACTAAAACAATAACTTTGCTTTGATTTGTTCAAAGTAACGCCTGATTCAATAAATAATAAATTAGATAGTAAAGATTATTTGCGAATACCGCATTTTCACATTAAATAGATAACACCTCTTGAATTTATATGAACGTGCATTTGCTCTGAAAGTAGCGTACTACTACTACTACGTAGTTGGAAACTTAAATGCGCCGTCTGGCAATAAGTGGTGCTACGTAAACTGCTAATGCACCTGCCGCATCGCACTACGTAAGTGACATGTTGTTCGGTGCAATAACTAATTGTGAATAAGTTTTTGTTGCGAATGACTTCGCTTTTTATAATATCTCATAATTTGTCATAATTTTCCATGCCGTATGAAAGTTTGGCATTGAATATCATTTGCTTTCTGAATTTTCTTGTCTGACCTCCATCCTAATTTTACAATATCGAGTTACCAGCGAAAAAAAATTTAAATACTTACTAAAAAATAAACTTTTTTCCAGATATTGTATGCGTTCAAATAATTCTAAGACTCGCTCTTAGAAAGTTGGCGAAATTTCCATTATTAAGATTTACTGCGACTAAAATAAAATTAAGTACAAAACTCCAGTTTTCTACAAAATCTCTTTAAAAGATTTCATGGTGGATGAATTTATACAGCCATCTTATTTTACGCCAGAAAGACAGTTTTATTTGACCACGTAAATTTCACTCACAATGCATTCTGGGCTGACAAAGAAAAATGCACCAATTTTGTAGTAACACAACGCAAGTTTCACATTGCAGACGGATTGTTTATTGTGGCTAGAATCGGATTGGTCTTTTGTGGACTGTGTCTGTGTCATACAAATTTAGTTAGAGGAACTACGTAAATAATGCAAATGTTTGCTTAAAGCAGACATATCTCATTTTCTAAGTTTATTTTAAGTACTAGCTTTTGCTATCGCGTGCTGTTCCCTCGGGAACTGTGTATTTTGCCGGGTATAAAAAGTAGCCTATGTCACTCTTGGGCCTATAAACTATCTCTATGCCAAAAATCACGTCGATCCGTCGCTCCATTACGGCGTGAAAGATGGACAAACACACACACGTACAAAAACACTTTCGCATTTATAATAGTAGTATAGTATAGTACTGTATGGATTGATACAGTATAAACGTGGAATTAATTCTCATCTGATGTACCTAAAAGGCAAACGCGTAGGGTTGTTTAAAAAAGTATTCTGTGAGGACAGTGAAGTCATTAAGGTTATCAAGAGCTCATCATCATCATAATAAAATTAGCCTTAGGGCGTCAATTGGTTAGACATAGGCCTCCCAGATCTCCAGTTATTTCGGTTTTAACCAGGTCATCCCAGGTCATTTCGTTGGTGAACGTTCTACACTGCATTTGCCGATTCGTGGTCTCCATTCGGGAGATCGAGAGCTCATCTTTTGGTTATTAAGTAGGACAATCAACTATTTAGTGTATGTTATTCTGTCCATAACTTAGGAGACATTAGTGATATACTTTGTAGAAAAACGTTAATGTTTGCAATGTATCCAGACTATTAGCATGCTTAAGAGATGATGCTCCGGTAAAGACCACCTGTCAAAACGATCGAGTCATAGACTCATAAATTCTTTTACAATGTTTTTTATTTTGGACTATGGAGCAACCCGTGCCTGACCGGACTGTCGTGATTTGGCGGTAAAAAAAACACTTTCATTTTTTTAAATTAATTTTTGCCACTTAAAAATCTGATTTTTCTTTTCTGTTAATTAGAATAATAATAGGAATACCTATTGATATAAAAAGTTTCAACCGTTTCTAATCACTACGAGTATTAGTGGATTAGTACCCCACCATAATTTTAATAAGTAATTCAGGAGACGTTACCATAGCTACAAGGTACACTAAAAATTTGATTGACTCAAATAGTCTGTTAATAACTGTGTTGTAAGTTTTTAATATTCTCTTACCTCTATAATAGCCCAAGTTGCAAGTGTTCGTTTGTAACAAAGCTTAGCCCGTCTGCTCTGTTGCTGTGGAACGGTATAATTACAATTTTCATCGCAGCACTAAAGAGGGGAAACTTTGTGAATATCTCGGAGTTCACAATTAAATTGCGCTAGCACTTGGTTGTTAGCGTTAGTTTACAATACATGTTTGATGCCTGTTTGGATAAAGTTGCCAGAACTTGTAACGTGTCGCAGAAACTTATTGTTTTATGACCGTACGCTAATATTGTACTGCGTCTCGGAACGCTGGGAAGTGTCCAAGTATTAAGCTCACTGTCCCGATATTCCAGCCATTAAATACATTTTAGGACTGTTTGTTGCTGAGAAAAAAGCTCGAAAATTAAAAAAGCTAATAATGAAAAACTTTTAGGCACTTTTAAATCCAGAACATCGGAAAAGTACAGGAATGGCCGTTCTTTGTAGAATTAGCAAAGCCAAGCTGATAAATCGACATAATTAAGTCAACCGCTTTTTAATTGACAAATTATTTATTTTATTATAATTAATTAAATTATTTATTATAATTCTTTATTTTGTTATTTCGTACCGCCAATAAATCGTATAAATTTTATCTTAACTTACCTTAATTGTGTTCGTCTATGCTCATTTCAAACTCATTCCTTACTTTATTTTCGTTATAAAAAGTTGCCTTGAAGAGATTGCCACCTATTTGCTTACCATACATGTACTTTTCTTCATGTAACTGTTTTTCTGTATCTATTTCTAAGTAGTGTAAAAAAAGATATAGAAAAACAATAAATTGAATAAAATAGTAAATAGGTTTAATATAAGGCAATATTTGCATGCCCTGGGGCACCACATAGTGATACTCAAAAAACATAATTTAATACCAAATAAATGTTACCTATGTTGGACAAATGAAAATATGATTATGATTATGAATTGTATTGTAATAGCAAAGTAATTTTAGGTAAAAAATCAGCATTTTTAAAACGTGAGATAGCAACCAAGAATTGGTTTAAATGCTATAAGATCTTTGTTTTTCTAACAAAAGTATTAAAAAGTTAAGTCTAAGGAAGGCTTTAAGAAAATTTTGTTACTCTTGAAAAATATCTTTTGTTCAGTGAGAACAGACAAGTGTATTCTTTGTTTGCTGAAAACATTGTTATCATTTAAATATACCGAAAAATACAATAATTTTGTAAAAAGCGCTGTTCTTAACCATAATTTCAGTTTATTCAAGTTCAGAATTTGCAGCTCTTGTTTCTTAGAAATCAAATTTCTTTGCTTCGAATGTTATTAAGTAATGCAAAACATTTGGCAACAAACTTGGTCAGTCACGCATGAAGAATTTATACAATCAACATATTCGTACTAAATATCCAGCTGTCTAGACAGAATAAGAATAATTTTATGTTTCTTCTACAAAATATTGTCTGCTAGCTGTTGCCTGCGTCTTTGTTTATCGTTATTTCGCGGGAAATATGTAATTTTCTCTTTTTATAAATATCATATCGTGACTACAAAAAAACTCGTATTTACCTACCTCAAAATTGATAATCTTTCTGAGTGAATTTTGTAATCATTATTTTAAGGTTCAATTTTGTTAACGTATTGATGAGATGGTTACGTAACATAACATCTAAAGTCAAATGTCATGATACGTGATTTTTTCAAAATAGTGACGATCATTGTCCTTCCCATGGCCTTCAAATATCTGCTTTAGCATCTAAATCAAAGACGTGAAGTGCGAAGAGCGTAAAGAAGTAACAAACAGCAAGTGGTAGGACCTTGTGCAAGGTCCGCCCGGATTGCTACCACCATCTTGCTCGCTAATCCTGCCGTGAAATAGCAGCGTTCGCGCTGTATGTAGGCCAGCCGGTGAAATTACCGCCAGTTGTGGTATCCCATCTCAGACCTCTAGTTTGGCAATGTTGATGTTAATGTGTCCCGCCCACTGTCACTTCAGTTTCGCAATTCTTCGGGCTATATCGGTAACAGTCGGAGGATCTGCGCTCGAAGTTGTTGACGACTATACTATACCTGGGACAAACGGTCCAGTTAGGTAGGTCCAACTTCGAGAAAGAGATCGCTCGTCGAATTCGACACGGCAGGGCAGCGTAAGGGAAGCTTCGCAGCGTCTTTTCGTCCAAATTATCAATGCAGTATCAATAAATAATTCAGATGAAATAATCCACCGGAATTGATAGCCGCCCCTGTATCCCGATGATAATATACGGTATATCGAGGGTGACGATATTGAGTCATTTACTTGAGTTATTATCGTCATGCGCGCTCCAAGTTTCCAAAATAAAACGAAGCTGAATACAAATCGGCTGCTTATCAGTGTCTTATCATCTCGTATGCAAGAGGTCGCTGCTGCTGTTACGTTTATTAAACAAATTTCATAACACCGAGTCGTTAGCACAGGGGACTCAGGTTCTTTAAAGGTTTTTATCGATTTTCATACCACGTTTTTTTTTTTCTAAGAGAGTCATCAATGAGCCCATTGTTAGAACGCATATTTATGTATAAAGATCGGTACATTAAATAGAGTACCTGGCAACCGAGCTTTTTAATCACAGTTTATAACTGAACCGCTATAGTTTTCCTTGTAACTTTCATCCTGAATTTTTTCAAATTCACCCACCGGTTTAGATTTTAGAGGGGGGGGGGGAGGTACACTTGATTTTAATGAAAATTTTCACATTTAAGTTGAATATTTTGCAAACGAATCACTGAATCTAAAATCGTTTTAGCAACCCCCTAATGATTTCAAAAGACCTATCCAAGGATACCCCACATTACAAGGTTGGATGAGAAAAAAAAAAACACCCGCACTTTACGTCTATGGGAGGTACTGTAATTTTTTTTTTTTTTTGTACTGTTTTGTCGGAATGGTTTACATAAATATTATTCGTGCAAAATTACAGCTTTCTAGTATCTGATAGCTTCTGAGCAAAGCCGCGGACGGACAGACAGACAGACAGACGGACATGGCGAAACTATAAGGGTTCCGTTTTTGCCATTTTGGCTACGGAACCCTAAAAACAAGCTGTCAATTATATTCGTCCAAAAATATGTAACTTAATAAGTGGTACTCGTAATTATCGATGGCTCTATAATTAAGATCGAAGATCGAACTTTCTTCGTTTACCGGTTAATTCCGTACCGGGAAAAAACAAAAGTTTGAGGAGAATGGAATTACCGGAGCTAATTGGAGCGGAATACTGCAACATGTTAACTTGTTTTTCCCTTTAGGAGAGTTATGGGAGCACTATATACATATTATAATGTACGAGTACATTATATATTTATATTTATTGTAATAAACCACAACCAGTGGCGCGTAATTACCAGGCACAACTTAATAAAATGTCAACTGATTTGAACCGAAATTTACAGTAACAATTTGGGCATTTTTGGCAATTTTACCTGAAACACAGGGATCCTAGTTCAGGCATTTGTTATATTTCATTTACAAGTATGTTTTATTTCTTAGTTAAAAATTATGTGAACTGAGTTTTTGAATAAATTATTATAATTATCATTACAAGTATTAGGTATATTACCATTAAATATAATCCCAGCTTCTTTTGACTTTACAGTATAAATTCCAATTTAAAGTGATCACAGCTAACACATTTAACGCTCGCGTGCAGTGGCTTGTCCGGTTCAGTGCAGACTAATGTACCGGAACACGTCAATGTCCGGTTCCGGACTCTGGTACTGGATGTAAATCAATCAGTGTATGGAGCTTTAATCCTATCAAATGTGTAGGATATGTTCGTACTATTTTCACATATATAATACACATATGCAATACTTAAAATTTAAGTAGTGTAGATATTTTATAAGAATAAAAAGGTTTATTATCTTTGAGTTTTCCTTTCTAGTTTAGGTTAGCTTGAAAAGATCCCTTTTAGGGATAAGTTCGCCTTTGTACTCTTTTGGTTTGTTGTTTTCTTTTTGTATTACTTTGTGTTTTATGTACAATAAAGTATTTACATACATTCATACATATTATAAAGCAACGACTTAATTCTGGGTCGGAAACACGGACACTACTTTTATTGGTTAATAGTTCTTATTTTACAAAATATACCTACTTTCGCATATGAATTCTAAAAGACTCAAAAGTTATTAAAACCTCCGACTTTTGTTGAGAGACGCAAGCGATGACAAAGTTAATAAATTATAAACGGCAAATGTTTAAGTTAGGGCCCTGAGAAAGAATATGCAACTTTCACAGACAATATCGAGTATTTTAGCTCATTTGCGAGCATCATATAAAGTCACTTTCTTTTAATAGTCTTTTAACAAAACTTTATAGTATCAAAAGCGTTGCATTTCCACAGCAAGGTGGCTGTGTTCTCTGTATAATATTCAACTAAATAACCGTCAGATATTTCTCCTAGTAACAACTTTACTCTGTGTTCAGCCCTTAAAGATACTTAGGAAAATTCAAGATTGTATATAAATAACGACGAATTCAAGTTCTATTGTAAGACACAGTAATTCTTGTAAATTTAAACACAAAGCTGCGAGTGCTTAAATATTTGCTTTCGTTATTATGATTGGTTGTTGGCCTGAACAGAAATATAAAACAAATTATTATTGTAACAATCCTGTAACTGAATTTAACAAAGGAGTTATAACAAGTCCAACTAGATCCGATACACACAAACTTGGGCAAAAACAATGTCGTCCACTAACTGTCAGTTTTGCGCAATTCCGGGATGTAAAGCGAAAAGAGCAAATTGTTCGGTCGTCAAAGCCGACGGACAAAGGTTGGAGGGTTATTGCGCGACGCGAACCATTGTGAGACCGGGCTTGTATCGCAGATTTTGTTTCAAATTGGGAAAATGCAAGTCATTGTAGTGTAAAGCGTTTTGTTGCACTGCTGCCTTCCGGAAATTTGATTGTCACTTTGAAGGTTTGTTGTTGTTGTCACTTATTTTTTAACCCCCGACGCAAAAGGAGGGGTGTTATAAGTTTGACCGCTATGTGTGTCTGTCTGTCTGTGGCACCGTAGCTCTTAAACGGGTTGACCGATTTGAATTTGTTTTTTTTTATTTGAAAGCAGCTTTTCTAGCAATTGTTCTTGGACATGTGTCATCAAAATCGGCTTAGCCGTTTTTGAGATATTGAACTTTGAAGTGACAAAGTCGGGGGCTTTTCAACTTTTTGTTGGTTAGGCTATTAGTAATTCGGCCCACAGATATGAGATAGAAACTTCGATGTTTTTTGGAAATAAATAAGACTGAAGATTGATAATTAGTATAATTACTGTTCCAACATCACAGCCTATATACGTCCTACTGCGGGGCACAGGCCTTCTCACAGATTTAGAGGGCTTGAGCCGTGATTCTCTCGCGGGCTCTTGGTACACGTTTCCTTATGATGTTGTCTTTCATATTTCAAATGTAAGTGTGTTGAGAGATCATTATAACCACGACGACTTAATTCCTAATTTCTTACTCTACTTAACTTCCTTTATAGACCTCAAAAACTACCAACATTTTGTACTTGTACAATTGTTGCGTATTAACCTATAGAATGCCAATACCCGTTCTCTGTTCTTCGGGGGAATCCGCTATGCAGTTTTATTGCGCGCAACTAGGGGCAACAGATAAGCATCTTATGTTACGGTCGTCCCACGCCCAAGCAAGACAGACGGCACAGCGAGTTATTTTGTTGTCCATTGCTTGGTTGGGACGTTTATCATACAGCGGTTATTTGGCAGCACACGCCATGTATTGAAATGTTGGGTACAGTATCGCCAAACACGCATAGTTCGATTTTAGCAAAACGTTCTTTTCTACGTTCTTGTAATGTCTTAAAGTCTTTATTTCTTGTACTGTTGTTTGGAATACAAACGTGTCGTACGTTGGATTGTTTTGATGTTGTTCTCTTTCACGTTATCTCATAAAATTATACTGTTGAAAGCAAACGGCTTATAGCGTGCATTTGAAGTAGAGCTTTGTTTTATTATTCTAAAAGTTTTCAAGCGTTTGAACTTTGCTTATGTAAAATGTTGGTATGAGATTAAAACTCCATGAAAAGATGTAACAGTGTATTGTTTAAATTTACCATACAGTATCAACGAGTATAAAAGCACATGAGCGGTACAACATAAATAATTTAAATTGCTCTTGCCCGCGATTTTTCTGCTAAAAAATCATTTAGCGCTATCTTTCGGGAATCATCTAATTTTTAGAGACAAATTGTTCTTTCTAAGGTGTCAAATTATCCATAGCAAATTTTATCAAAATCAATTCAATAATTCAGGCCCGAAAAATTAGCAGATGGATAGAGTTAAGTACTTCCGCGTTTAAATTATGTATTTGCTTAGACGTAATATTTTTAGACAAATGTGACCTTTTTTACATGGAGACTGGAGTTAGCTGTACTGAGTTTTATCTACTTAACGCCATTTCATTATTTCACGCTATGAAATGCTATCATCAAGACCTCAATCTTTATATATCCAGAAATTTCTTTATCATCCCCATCTTTTATTAATACAAATGCCATACGCTGACAAAACGTGTTGAATATTTATGCTTAGCAATCTAGACCATGCTAGACATGCCGCTGCGTCCCGTCAACTTTACGGCTACGTTTTAATTAAACAAGATGGATGACGTCGGTTTGCAGCCGTCAATGCCGTGGCAGGGTTACCTAAGCACGTCGGGGCGATATCTCACGGTTGTTTGGATAGTTACGATACTTACGATGCTACGGTCGCGCTTGAAATTCAGTTCACGTTGAACTTTTGTACTTATTAATCAACCAGTTGAGAAACTGTTGCGCTGTTCGTGTTAGAATTGTAGAAGAGAAACTTGAGTAGGAAGAAAAAGTTTGCATTCACCTTTATTGTCGTCCTGGAGATTGAACAGTGAATAAGCAAATAAGCGCTAAAAATTTTATAAAGCATGAAGTTGCGTTAAATTTCTTATAGAATTTTTGATACTGAAATATTCATTTAAGCGCTTGTGTACTTTAAGATTATGAACCGATTCTAATAATAGAAGGTGTATAAGGTACGGAAATAGTAGGTATACATTTAATTCTCCTATAGCAATTGAAACTTTTAGCCGTATTGGCAGTGAATCGATCAGTGAAATATTTGCCGAATTCGAAGCCCAGATGCGTCATTGGGGAATATGGCACATCCAAATTCTCGCGTTTTCAATTCGCTCTCATAAAATATTTAAGCAGCTTTCTGCTAGTTTCGGAACAGATATCACTACCGTGTGTAAAACATGCAAATCCTTAAAATCTAGCATAATTGTACAGGTACGGAAGCTTAATAAAAAATAATCACGTCACGAAAAGAACTCAAATTCAGATGTAGGTAAGTTTATTTATTCGTTTGGTTGTAGTATAAGAGTCAACGGAACTGCTAATAAATTACATTGTTACGATATAATTTATTACTTAGGTATAAGAGAAGACAGACAGTGACAACACGATAGCTGTAACCATGTCTAAACTTTAGCATCTGTGGCCCATCAGTCTCAAGGCCGTATAAAATTATACGTCTGTTTTATCACATCTTATCAGAGTATAAACAGGGGTCGTTCTCTAGAAAATACCAATCACTCGGAGCGAATCTCGGCGCGGCATTTGAAATCCTTTTATTTGCCTGTACATACATATATAACCACGAATTCATTTCAGTTGGAGACGGCGCCGGTGTCTTCAGATTCTATTGGAATTAGTATGCCAAGAGTTGGGTTCTTGTTTTGGCCGACGGTATAGAAAAGTTTGTTTCTATTGAGGGAAAATACGTAGCAATAGGGAGCCGGAGGCGAGCGATAAGGCAGTTTGCAGCTGAACTTGTTACTGTGGTGCAATGTGCAACTGTCTGTTGGTGTCACGTAGTGCCAGTATCGATTTGTATTGTTTGAAACGATAGAAATGTCCTTGTGAAGCCTGTGGACTGTCAAGCAATTAATCATGTTGTATGCTAAATAGAATTTTGTTGTGCAGGATTTTAACATGGAGCTCTAATACCGAAGAATTACTTCATCATAAAACCACTGCGACAGTCGCATAGTTTTATTGGATATATATATTTTGGTTCAATTTTTAATATGACATATGTGTACTTTTCTTTTATTTATCTACGTGTATTTATTACAATTTCTTTTAATTTTCCAAATTTTACTGTAAATAGTTATTCGATATGTTTTTGTTATTTGTTTTGCGATTTTTTCACGTTGTGTTCATGATCCATTAATTCAGTTATCATTGATACTGTTTTATTTTTTAATTTTACAATCTATCTTAACGCTCGTTTGTTATACTGTTATTGATTTTTAACCGACTTCAAAAAAAAGGAGGAGGTTATCTATTCGGTTGTATTTTTTTTTTTTTTTTTTTTTTTTTTTTAATGTTTGTTACCTCAGAACTCCGTCGTTTGTGAACCGATTCGAAAAATTTTTTTTGCGATCGTCTAGGAATGCTTTCAATTAGGTCCCATAAGCACCAAATCAGGATCTGATGATTGGATCCTAAGGAAATCGAGGGAACTCTTCAAATGTTGTAGGGACACCTGTGGTAATTTGGATATATTTTGCAGTAACTTGTGCATTTGCTCATGAAAATCATAATTTGGTGAAGTGGAACTGATGATGATGACCACATTTGACCAACAGAGCTACTACTCAATAACAAGTATTTCACGAGTTGAATTTCAATTACTTTAACAGAGTAGGTAAGCAATTTATGCTCGTCGTAATGCATATGGTAAAATGGAACGGGTAGTGAAGCACCAGGACTCCTCAATAATGAACGTCTCTGCATCAGAAAAAGTAATCTTTCGTAAAAGGTGTCGAGCAGTTGACATTAAAGTATTGTATCTTAGATCATTAACACTAAAAAGCGTGAAAAAAAAATTTTATAACAAAAAATGGAACCGACTACAAAAAACCCTGAAATAATTTTATACCAGTCTAAAGTGCTAACTATGGCCCAAGCCCTCTCATTATGAGTGGAGGCCTGTGCCCAGCAGTGGGACGTATATAGGCTTGGACGAAACTGAAGTCGGTGCCTCAGCACGAGACAGCAGGAGTGATTGAAGTCTAATATATAAAGTAGGTATGTAGGTGAAGTAGACGACTATAGGTCCACTCCTGCTGTCTCGTGCTGAGGCACCGACTTC
Source organism: Choristoneura rosaceana (assembly GCA_037349165.1). Lineage (NCBI taxonomy): Eukaryota > Metazoa > Arthropoda > Insecta > Lepidoptera > Tortricidae > Choristoneura > Choristoneura rosaceana. The sequence goes on from JAZBNJ010000002.1 coordinate 4,098,168, forward strand.
AGTTTCGTCCAAGCCTATATACGTCCCACTGCTGGGCACAGGCCTCCACTCATAATGAGAGGGCTTGGGCCATAGTTACCACTTTAGACTGGTATAAAATTATTTCAGGGTTTTTTGTAGTCGGTTCCATTTTTTGTTATAAAATTTTAGCATGGCATAATTTCTTAGCTACTGGTATTTAAAAGTATATACTTTTAAGTTTAAGTAGGTAATTTAAGTAAGGATGTGAATTCGAGTTTTGTGTTTACCATCATACGAGTTTACGCATAGACATTTATTTATAACCTACGACGCTATGTGTGTCTGAGTATCTCTGTGTGTGTGCCTGTCTGTGTGTCTATCCATGGCACTGTAGCTCTTAAACGGGTGGACCGATTTGAATGCAGTTTCTTTTTTTAATTTGAAGCCAGGTTTTCTAGCTATGGTTCCTAGAGACAATATGTTTCAACAAAATCCGTTTATCCGTTTTTAAGATATTGAACATTAAGTAATTGATTGAATCAGACGTTACTTTGCGGAGGTCCATAACAATGAACTATTATAATAATGAATACTTAAAACTTTGAAGTGATAAAGTCGAGGGTTTTCCAATAAAAAGTTGGAAAATCCCCGACTTCTTCATTTTGTTGTACCTACTAATTGCTCCAATCGGTAACACACAATACGGAACATACACAAACAACCGCTAACATAGTAAGCACAGTAAAGCTGGCGACACAAAACAGGTCGCAATCACGATATACGTGACGTATCGACGCCGAGACATGTATTATTGTATCTGGCCTCAATTGTATAAACCCTGCTGCAAACGAACGACTTTATAAATCAAAACCAATCAAAATGATGGATTAAATTTACGACGTAACAGACTGATCGGCAGATGTAACGGAAGAAAAAGATAATCTCAGATTAAGTAAAAAGAAAGTTAAGAAACATTAATTAGGGAAATGTCTGTTAAATTTTAAAGAGTCCGCAACTACTTGTCTTTTGGAAACTTTGTCAAAGTCACATGCAACCAGTCAGGGCTATACATTATTTTTAAACAAAAGAATTACTCACAATAACTTACTTTATGTACTCGTACATATTTATTGTCTTTAAATAACTAGCGACAGTCGCATTAATTCAAGTCGCCTGTTTGCAGCTGCGGTTGTAGCTATCGGAAAGCCGATACAAGCTGTGACAAGTCGCAGAAGGCGAAGGGAATATAACGACGCAGATAACTAGTTACCAACAACGGGTACTGTCTATATGAGGAGTGGTTAGTATGAATTGTGACCACAACGCACGAACCGAGTGACCGAGGCGAGCGTGCCGCGGCAGCGGCCGACAAAGTGCCAGAACCGATATGGCGGCGTTTCATGATAATATGCCTAGGAGTTTCGTCACTAAGCAAATACGATATGAAGAATATCCCTTAGCCAGTTCATGAAATGGCGCCATTTTACGATATGCCTAGGAATTTCGTGATCTGGCGAATTTTACGATCGGCCGCCGTCATACATAGCTAATCAAGTTTGTTAGTCAGATTATTGATCTACGAGTACATAAATGACTAAATAAAGTATGCGATTGCCCCGCGGAAAAATAAAAAAATACGCTACGTAAGATTATGTGTAACTTAGATTTTTCACATTTTATCTGTTCATTTGGCAAGATGGAATAACAAATATCTGTACGTTCAATCATCTAGACTTCACATTTATAATATTAGTAATAGTAGGCAATTGCCTACTTCATCGTGAAATTTCACGATGACACTTTTCATATTGGAGTAATAATTATGTACGCGTGGAAAATAAAACTCCTTTTATTTATTTTTGGCCAGGAAGGACGTCTTTAAAAGACATCCTGGATGTTATCAACATCAGCTTCTTACTGCCGAAAGGAAATTACAGTTTTACGTATGGATAAACGCAAGAAACGTTCACGAACCAGAATAAACACCTACGAATTCCTAGCTGTATAGAACTAAATACCGGGCACATCGTATGCCGAAAAAAAGAAAAAATTAGGTACGATAAGGAAAGCGAGTATTTAACTAACTTATTAGTAGACGATTATTAAAAATAAAGATGAAGAATCTAGGTAAGTACCTACTTAAAATGTAGACAGCTTTGTTATTTTGGATATTATTTCAACATTCTTAAAATTCTTTATTCCATAAACATTTGTGCTTTATAAAGCACCTACATAATCAACCGTTATTCTTAGTGTTAATTTGTTCTTTATAAAGTACACGAGGACTCACGAAGTTAAATCTCAAAGTTGATGTTTACAACAACTTTAGCTGAGCTTGGTTGGAAAGCTATTGTTGGAAAACGAATGGACCATAGGGCAAGGCAATACACGAGTACCGCGTATTGTGTAGCTCACGTTTTTGATACGGGCATCCGTTGTGCAACCTTTATTTATTTCAACCTGCCTGTGAACAAAAACTTAGCCGCAAATTACAAAATAAATCAAACTAACCTAAATATGTAGTAATATACAATCAAACTGCAATCTGATCAATGCATCCGCGCAATTACGCAACGAATTAGAGAGACATTCAGTTTCCACGTTTCCGCATGAGATACATTGGAATGGGTAAACTATTTAGCCAACTTCGTCTCGAATTCATGTTACAATTGTTCAGGCTACCGAAAATCATTAGCTAAAACTTTACAAACAAGTTATAAAATACCCTACATTTTAATGGCGTTTAAATGAGTATTTTAATTTTTTGCCAGCGATAGCAGTTTTTAACATTGATTCTCAGGTCTTTTACCTGTTAGTTGATTTTCCTCTTGTGAAATTTTCAACAAACTCGTTTAATAACCCATTCAGTACATGTATCCTTTGCTCATTGTTTTGCAGCGGAATACGCTGCTTTTTGTTATCTAACCGGAGACCAACAATTTAACTCACGTAGAGCCTTTTGCAGGCCTTTAACTCCTAAAATGTTGGTCTGTAAACGCGTGTAGTCCAATGAGGAAACCGCAGCAGCGGCCGGGATTGGCCTGAGCTTGCAAATGCGGTAAACGAAATTGTTGAAAATTAAATTTCATTACGGATGTCAGGTCATGGTATCATGGCACCAATACGCTTAGCTGAAGGGTTAAATAATCAGATCATTCGTAAGCACTGAACATACACTAAATTAATCCAGAATATTTCAGCAAAGTTTTGGTTTGACTGGATACCTCTGCATTTTTTTTTTTTTAGAATTCCAATTCAATTGTATCTGACAATATATTCCGTAAATTAATCGATGTTTAAAGTACACTGCGTCAAACGCGTGGCTAAAATTTAAATCAAAAATTCCAATGAAAAACTTTCACAGAGTTGTGTTTGATCGACCTAACCCAACAATTTACTGAGTTTTTGGATTAATTTCGAACAGCTTGTAAATTATCGGCGCTTATTTATTACAGATACATAAAAAAAGCCAAAATAGTTGACTGTTTGTGAAACCTAATACAATCACTTACACACCAATAGGTGCTCAACATTAATTTATCGTGATTTACACGCCAAGTACCAAGTGCAGGTGTAAGCAACAAGTAATGACTTAGTGCCTGGAAACTCTTTGTATAATGTTATATCCAGATAAGATTTTCTTTCATCCCATTGTTGTGTCGTACAAGACTAAAGAATTCACTCTAAGAAGAATAGACTGGATAACTACAATAATTATTAAGAATGGATGGATTTATTTACCGACCGTGAACATTTTTAAACCACAACTGAAGTTTAGGGCCACTTGCACTCGTGGATATTATGAAATTAAATCGTTAAACCTAGGTTAGCTATTAACTCAGAGTTATGCAATTAACTCTGGTCGGCACGAGTCCGCTGATTAACATTATATTCTTTACGGCTTACGGCAAGATTCCCATCTTGTCAAAATATGCTGGCTTAGTAGGACTTCGTGACGTAGTAGTACCTATACAATGAGGTTACCAGCTGCAAATCCTAGTATCTAAGTAAAATATCCATGTTTGTCATGTCAATAAGAGCCCAGTAGATGACACCCTGCTGACGTCTATTGTAGTTAATGGCACAAAATTAAAGACGACATCTAGATGTCTAGAGGGACACTAAGGCTTTGTTTCACCACTCATTAATAAATTTTATTTGACGGATAAATGTGATGCCATCTCCGTCTATTCGAACAAAACAAAAAGAGACGGCATCACATTTATCCGTCAAATAAATTTTATCAATGGATGGTGAAACGGGGGGTAAACAGCATAGGCGTCTGATATTTATTAGTCATAAAAAATTAAACTTGAAATAAAAACGGTAACGGGATGGCCGCAGTACATATTTCCTTCAATTAATTGTGGCGTAAAAAACGTCAACTGCCCTATTTGTGTGGAATTGTGCGGAATCGTGCGGAATCGAGCGGAATCCGAGCGGAAAGCCTGACACGACACTGCGGAGGGTGGATGGCAGCTGAATTACTCACCGGTCACGGTACTAACTAGCTAGGCGCTTTGTTTGTCGGTCATTGTGCACTGTGTGTCACTTTTTTTTCTTGAAGATAAATTTAGTATGTGCTGGTAAGTAAATTACGAGGCAGAGATGACATAATGTGCGAGTTCTTTGGTTAGTTGATATATTCTAACTTATAATCTTTTTCTCTAGGTGCTTACTAATTCTATATTCGTTAATGATTTATAGTTAAAATTGCAATGCGGATAGAATAAAAATAGTTTTTTGTGGCTTAGTTACAGAATAAACTTTGTACCGGGTGTGGCCTGTAATGTGAGCAAATAATTAAAACATAGATCATACTCGTCAAACTGAACGACGCTAGTTCAGCGACTTTTAAAAATAATTAGTTTTTTTAAATATTACCCTTTTAAGTTTATTCGCAAAAGCAATGTAAAGCAAAATGCTTGTAACGTGACAGGCGACGTCGGTTGTGTTCTAGGATGGCGTACATTGGTAGCAATATTTAATTTGGATGAAAAAACGAAAATCCTACTATTGGCTTTAGGGGAACAGGACTTAACTGATCTGACTCCAAAGTGGACTCTTTAACAGAACTCTAACTGAACTAATAGTGAACACTTATTTACAAGCTTATATACTTAATCTTAATCTATTGCCTACGCTACTAATCTATGGAGACCTATCTGAATCAATGCGCGTGAGATCAATAATGTACTCCTATCGGCACGATTCAGATAAGTCATGTGCCAGGGCTGGCCTGGCACATTGGCTATTTTACTTATTTTGTACAATAAAGAGTTTACATACATACATACAAAACCCAAGGACTCCATTATTTTTAAAATTTGCTGAACTAATGCAGTTCAGATTGACGAGAACGATCTAACGATCTGTTTTAATTTTTTGCTCGTATTACAGGCCACACTCAGTATATTACCTGTTACAATAACAGAATTTAATGAGTCACAGTTATTTAAACTACATACAAATATTTCATTCGGGATGTAGACCATGATTAGTGATTCCACTAGTGAGCTCCCGATATTTCAACATAGTTTCAAGTATCACGATGTCTATACCTTGTCATGATGCATGTAAATACGTCAAAATAACATGACCGCATTAATTTAAATGATGGCCGATGGGGTCAAAAGGTTTTTGAATGGCGTCCGCGGACCGGGAGACGGGCTGTCGGTAGGCCTCCAACAAGATGGAGCAACGACCTGGTTAAGATCGCGGGATCGCGGTGGATGCGAAAAGCACAAGACCGGTCTGAGTGGAGAGCCTTGGGGGAGGCCTATGTCCAGCAGTGGACGTCTTTCGGCTGAAATGATGATGATGATGATGATTAATTTAAATAACACCAACATCCCACAATGACCTGTTATTTTGCTCAAGTTAGGTATCAAAATTTAGTTTTCATTCTAAAGAGTTACTTGATAACATTTAGAAATTAGAAGCTGTCGTGACGCAGTGTTTACTAAAGGAAACACGAATTATAATTGATACAAATTTAATGGCTTTGTACAATTTTAATAATTAACAATAGTTCCGCATGACCTATGTCAAACTCGGCGTCGTGCAATATTAATGTAAGTGACGCGGGCTTTTTGGTCGCTCAACTGATTTAATAACATGGTTGGAGTATTACATATTTGATTGTGCTTGATACTCGCAGTATCCCTTTTTAGTAACATCTATTGATTAACAGCTGCTATTGATAGCGAATAAAGTGTTTATAAATACCTATTAGGACGTCCAGAGTACCGACATTCTGTGTAAAATTCGAGTGTTTTCGTACTCGGTTTAAAAGATAAAGACCTCTCACAAACAGATAGACAGACAGCGAAAGCTTATTAAAAGGGTCCCGTTTGTGTCCCATTTGATACTGAACCCTAACCAAAATCTTGTACAGTGCCCATAAAAACACACATCCCTCTTTGTTTGTTTTTTTATTCTTTTTTTGTACATGTGTTTTTTTCTTTTATGTTAAGACGTGCTGGCTGAATAAAGTGTTACATTATATTCTACATGTTTATTGAAATGTTGCTAACAAGAGTACAAATTTAAGTTACTGTATGTTTCGTTTATAATATTATCGGTAGATACGAATATCTGTTCACTAATGTGCGAAACCCCGTTCGCGAAATAGGACAGTTCCCCTGAGGATAGACGCGGAATTACTTTTTCAGTTACTGTGGCCAATGTTCTGATGGGTGAAGTATTATTTTATAGCTTAACTTTTGGCCTTTATATTTTGAAAGCTATGAGCCATGCTGAAGTTAAAATAAACTACGTTATTTGCATTTATCAAGTAAATCAACAAATCGCCATGAATAGTAACTCCCTTTAAAATATGGAGCATCGTCTATGGCCACGACGTATTAAGCTAATAGTTGATCAAAATATAAATAATATTATGTAATTATAATATTGAACTCGTATCTTAAAGTTGAACTGTAAGTATTTTTTTTATCAATAATTCTAATTTCAAAACAGCTGGTTACAACTGTACTTTCCTATGTTAATTTTCATTGTTTGCATAAATTATAATTCATTTTATATAATAATAAATCCGTCCAGGTTTCGCAGCACTTCGCAAACCACTTTGAATTTGATCGCAGATTTCAGTCTTCCAATCTGATACGTACCTTGTTAAAATAAATAAATTGAAGTCTCAGCTAAAGCCAATTTTCAAATGACATTGAAACTTAAGGAACTGGCGTCAGTCAAACACAGCCTTGCTTCATTTAGTTTGCTCTGCTGAATGAAAACAGTTTCTATTTCAACGTGAGAAAGACTTCGAAGTGTATAGAATGAGCTTACAAAATCCATGTTACAATTGGCCTATCCGCGAGCCTGTGATAATTGAGTTAAACTTTTAACAATTATTGTACATAAATTGTAAAGATAGATATTACTTTTTTGCTTTTATTACTTAAGTTCTCGTGAGACATATTTGATTAAATGCAAACGTAAACGAAAAGATCGAAACTAGTCGGATCTTTTCTGACTTACATACAGTGGGTTACCGGTAGCCAGGCTTATTTGAAAGGAAGTAAAATTAACATTTTTATGAAACTTAACCATGATAATTAATTTAATTAATAAACTAAAATTCAAACTTTGTTAACTTTGTAACAAAATGATAATCGCCAGCAATGTACAGCAAAGTAAATTGAGAATAATCAAAGTACGTGTCATTTACGTTTACTCGTCAATTTACTTTACTGCACCTTGCTGGCAATTATAATTTTGTTATATGTAGTAATAATATTATGTTACTTTAACCTCCCTTAAAAAAAGCCTGGCTGCCGGTAACACACTGTTTAATCATGAGTGGCCAGTAATGTAATAAATACAATATTACTTCTGACAGAGGAGGTGACCCCCGTTCCGGGTCGTACTTGGTCCAGCGGGTCTCGTTGGCCATACAACGGGGCAATGCCGCTGGGGTAATGGGTACGTTTGGGCCAAGTACGATGCGGACGGGTGTTGAGTAGTTTTTAGTTTAGTTTATTTTATGATTTTATGATTTATTCCTTTTGTTTTTTTAATTTTAATTTTTTTTGGTTTTTGATATTTTGTTTTTTTTTTCCTTTATTAATTTTTCATTTAGGTTTTAATTTAATTTGTAATTTGTAATTTATTAATTGTACATTTTTGATTTTAATTGAATAAAGATAATTTGATATTACTTCTTGAATGTAAAAATACTCTTAATAATAAACTTTGAACTGTTGAAGCAAATCATACAATTTCCTTACAATCAATTAAGAATGATTATTATTTTTTTATTCATTGATATCTATTTTGAATGGCAACGCCTGAGAAGTATATCCGCAGATTAAGCATTCGTTTTATTTCAGCGACTTTGTTATGATGTTGATATAATACAGTTATGCGCACAATTTCAGTATATAGCGCAACAAGGTGATTTATACCTACCCGACACATGATAGAAGATTTAATTTTGAAACTGAAGAACATGTCGTTCTGTCACAGTCACTGTACTTTACCACTAATTAAAAACCGCACGCTTTTAAAACGGCCCGCAAAAATCTGCCAATTTGCATTGTGTCGGTAAAGCAACAACATCATAAAAGTTAGAACTTCAAAGAGCTGACGAATGGAGTTGAAAACATAAATATGGTGCGACATGACGGAAAATGTCGAGATTACTGTTAAACTTTGCAGGGTTTTATGAACGCAGTCATTTAATTATTAAATAAATGCTGAGGTTATGTGAAACGATGTTTTTAATAACTTTATCAATCTCTGGAAACGTTGTGTTAATTAATCATAAGTTACTGCAGGCAATCGGGATCGGATTGGAGTGCTTTGCCTTTGGAAATGCGTGTAGATTGCAGTATAAACATTAAATACATTCTGTTAAGTAATAAACCTTCATAAACCTTCTGTTAGGCATACTCGATGTTAGATACATCAAATCCACTAACGCAATTTGATAGATGTGTCGTAATATCAAGAACTCTTTCAAGATAATTACGCTCTAAATCCCGTAGGAAATACTTTTAATGTATTTAACCGTGAATTATTGAAAAATGTATTCGTAATGTTTGTATCAATGCGCAAACAACAAACATTTCAACCACTCAATCTTACAAATTCTTTCAATATTTTTATTAAATAGATACTCAAATGTAATGCAGGGTACGGTTCAATATTATAATGATGCTTTCTAGATAATTTAACATTTATTCGTACAAAATAGACTCGTTAACTGAAACCTGACCAGCAACGGCCAGTAAATGGGACCGTCTTTTTTTATCACGTTTATACGAGAATTGTGGCAATATACAGAGGGAAAGACGCCGAAAATTTTCTACAACTCGTAAGTCCTACCCGAAATTTTTAATTGCGTTGTTTCATGCCATTCCGTCGGTTAAGTTGCCATGGCCGCTGTAAGTGTTATTATGCCAAAGGCATACTCTCTCAAAAAAAGTCCTCTGAATTTTTTTTAAGGAAACTCGAGTTCATTTCCTTTTGCAAAAGCTAGTATTACCGTTTTATTATGTTTTAATTTAAATAACGATAGGCCCAGGCCTAGGTATTTTATTCTTAACCGACAGCATTGTAATTTATTTTAGATGAGCTACTTCTTGAGAAGCAGATTAATATTTTCCATAATTTTGATTAAAATTGGCCGATATACAAAAATACGATGTATTTTGATATGCTCTATTCTCAAAATCTGGGTGTATATTCTGTGATGAAGTTATCAGATTTTATACAAAATTATATAATTTGTTCAATTAATCGAATAAATTTATGCATTAAATTTTAATAGTTTAAATAAATTCCGCATTTATTTTACTTCCTTTTTTATAAACTATTCAGAACCTAAGTGAATTTTTACTGTGTGTTCTTATCTCAGCCTATATACGTCCCACTGCTGGGCACAGGCCTCCTCTCGGAATGAGTGTACTGTGTGCGCTTGGAAATAAATAGTGAAAACAGACTGAATGTTAAAACTCTGCATCGTTAGACTTAACCTCAACCTATGTAAGATCATTCGACAATATTTCGAATCTAGACACACACCTGCTTAATGAGGGCTATCGTTTTTTCTCTCACTAGATGGCGCCACTGTTGCGTGAGGTTTTTAAAAGTCTGTTATAACGGCCGTGAAAACAAAGTTTAGACTAAAATCATATTTAATACATTGCAAAACAGTGCCATAAACATATCGAGCAACCACAGTATTGCATAATCCCGTTTTGTTCGGAAAAAAGGGAGGACAAAAGTTTTCGAAAGACAAAATGTCTCAAATTACAGACGTTTATTGCCCCTTATCGCATAATTGCCATAATTAATTTCAGATAATGCAAAATATTCACAAAATTATTCTAATTATAAATAAACCCGCGTAGCTCACCCAAAAACTATGAGATTTGACATTTCGTTGACCTCACGCTACACTAGCGCCTCTAGCGGAAAATTCATTCGCGATAGCCCCCATTGTATTAAAATAAAACAAAGCTATTTGTTATAAGAACCTTCTTTTTTTAAACGTTTACGTAGAACGTCGTGTTTTGTTTCCATTTACTAATAAATTTTACCGAAAACTCTTTATTATTGTTCGATAACAACGAATCAACTGTCGGTACCAAAAACATGTTACGATGCTTGAATTGTTCTCGTTATTTCAGACCTTCCGAGTATTTATTACCTAAACAAAGTACAATAGAAATTAAATACCTTACCAAATATGCTTAATATTCCATTATTCGTGTGAATATTTACGCATTGTAACGAGGAGAAGTGGCGGGAAGCGACGAATCAAACTACACGTTACGCGTAAACTGAGTATAATACTATTTAAACGTTAAACAAATACAAATCTTAAGAGAAAGCCTAATACCCTAATAATGACACTAAAACGTCTCAACGTAGGAGAGAGCGCTTAGCGTGCGATACTAGGTCCCTAGTGGAATGAATAAACTCGCCGGGTTGTGTTGAGGTCATTATTCTGTTTCGACCAAACGATAGTGCGATCTAATTTGCCTGGTGGCGCCATCTGTCGGCCGCCCGCGCAGGTTGGACTTTGGCCTTTCCGTGCGGCGCAGTACTTCTAGCGCCCTCTGGCGGCGTATGGTGTTACAGCATATCAAATGTAAACATGCTTTTGAAAGAGCTCTAGATACATTATTTTCGAATGATAACTGGCAGGTTCTCTTCGAATGAATAACAAAATAGATATGTTTTTCTTATTAGAATTTTTCAAATAAGAAAATAACATTTTCTTTTGAAATGAATATTGTTAACGTCATTTAGTTTTTTTTTTTTTTTTACTTTTATTTTTATAGCTGAGGCACATTAGTGCCACGGTCTCGATACAAGCGCTCTATCTGCCATACCATTTGTCTGCGTTTGGTTGTGCTATTATGTGTGTACTTTCGAACATCACAAACACTGTCTTTAAAATTAAATCTTAAGTGCTGCCACCTTATTCTTTCGGAAGTCACTAGGTATTTTGTGGAAAATTTGCCCGAACGTTGAAAGTCACTGAAATGTATGAAACGCTTGAAAAAAAACAAATCACTGATATAAACCTATAAGTCATTAGATTTAATAACTAAGTTACTAAAGCGGCAAAATTAATCCTATATCTTTAACATTTTGACGCATATTGTTGTACTTGGCCAAAATAAAGTTGTGGTTTAAATATCAGTCAACTGTTGATGTCGCAAGAGAGGTACAAAAAAAGTTGAAAAATAGGTTTTCAAAATCTACTTACGATTTTTTCACTTTTTCGATAATAATGTTCTAATGGAGTCATCAGAACCCAGTAATTGCTAAGCGCTTTAGCTGTTTAGTTTCACACGGCATTGAGTGTCAAATGAAGTGAAACGGTTTTACCGCCGGTCAAACTTACGGCCGGCGGGCGCCGTCACGCGATTTCCGTTTGTCTGTTTACCCGCATATTAATTACTTCCATGCTGTTTAGTGCAGCAAATACATAGGTTTGTAGGTATTGTTCTTGCACATCTTTTAGAGTGGACTGTTTCAGAAATTAAATGGTAATACCCTTTCGAGGCTTAGTGGAAAAAAATGCTGTATTATTGTTAAAATAAAACTACCGTGATACTCAATCATATTAAACATATTGACCCGGATAACTCACGTCTTAAATCGAGTTTAGCTCGAGAGCAGCGGCGCGCAGTGCGCGTGTTGCAGCAGCCGCCGAGTCGCGTTGCTCCGAGAAGAAAGGGCTACGGATTAGCCCGAAACGTGTTGAGCTAAACTAGATTTTAGACGTGAGTTATCCGGGTCAATATATTTAATATAATGCTGTATTATCCTTCACAAAGTTTTAGGGTTAGTATTAGATATATTTCTTTATTGAAAATGCAAAATTAGATCTGTTACGTTTTTAATTGTAATGCACGCTTCGTTGTGCTTTTTCTTATCAAAAAACGTAACTTTGCCAAAGTAATTGGAGTTTCAATCTTTCTGTCGGTCTATGAGCAAAGCTTCTTTCAATATGAGAGTGATTTAGATACGAAGGTTTTATCACTTAAACGATATCACTCGCTTTTTATTGGAGACGTCGTAAAAGCGGGCGTGTAAAGTTTTATGCACGATGGTCAAATTTATAATATTTACGAAGAAACCTCAGCTGCCTTTATTTAGACAGAGTTTATTGAAACAAGCGTTACTTTTCTAAAGTTTTATGAAACTAAATCATTTGTCATTTTATAGCAATCATCTTTATTAAGACCTACTTACAATTTGTTAATAAAATTATAAATCTTTCTAATTTGAATATAATTATAAGAAAAGCGAAAATAAAGAACTCAAGAATAAATTTTGTTACACTAGAAATAATTAAGTTTGGTAAAGAATATTTTAACCACGTTTTTGTAGCCTAACTCCTATTCTTTTTCAAATACCTATCCAACGAAACTCCGCAACATAGGGTGTTGAAAAAAAAACAACCCTGCTAGGTACAGTTGAGTTCGTAAGCTTGTAAGCAAAAATTTGTCCAAAAATATCTGAACACGCTTCTTTGCCGTTAACAGTAGAGTCGTGTTCCCATCAAATGTTTGTTTACTTAGAAGTTTAAGAACTCGACATGTATGGATGATACCATATTTTTTTTTTATTCGACTGGATGGCAAACGAGCAAGTGGGTCTCCAGATGGTAAGAGATTACCACCGCCCATAAGCATCTGCAACATCTGTATTGCATCTGTATTGCAGATTCGTTGCCAACCTAGAGGCCTAAGATGGGATACTTCAACTGCCAGTAATTTCACCGGCTGTCTTACTCTCCACGCCGAACAACAAAAGTGCAAACACTGCTGCTTCACGGCAGGATTAGCGAGCAAGATGGTGGTAGCAATCCGGGCGGACCTTGCACGAGGTTCTACCATCTGCTTTTTACCCGACTACGGCAAAGCCAAGGGAAGGGTAATGATTTATTTTACTACTTTGTCGTCGTGACTGATATTCATGCCAAATTACAGATTTCTAGTACTAACGGTCTCTGAGCTTAGCCGCGGACAGGCAGACAGACATGGCGAAACTATAAGAGTTCCTAGTTGACTACCTACGAAACCCTAAAAATTGCCAGAAATGTCATGTGTCAGTTTTGTTGTTTCGGGGCCACGCTACTGTAAATTTATAAAATTCAAAGATTGATTGACGACCCTAATTCGCATCATCCAAACATTATAGGTACTTGGGTAGTTGCGTTACATAAGTTCCATTTCTAGAAATAAATGTTTGGCCAAAATACAATAAGCATTCAGGCAACACAGTTGACTAGTTACTTGACAACGTGTCACCGGTTACGGTTAATGTCCGGTTTATCTGACCGGAACTTGCGCCTGTCAACAATACGGTGCCGTAAAACCCACTCGCGTTTACAAAGCCGTTATCTGCCACGGTAAACTGTCTAAGGTGTAGTTAGGGCTGACAAATAGTGAAAAATTTATGGAACTGTAAATTTATTTTAATACAACGAAGATTTTTGTTAAATACATTGACTTAAGTACCTCATCGTCATATCAGCCGTAGGACGTTTATTGTTGAGCATATAAACCAGGTCTTCAAACTATCTCGTTGGTGGACGTCCTACTTTGCGCTTGCCGATTCGTAGTCTTCATTCGAAAACTTAAATTCAGTTGCTTTAACTTATATGAATTAATGATACAGGAATAATGTTTTTCAAGGTTTGGGGGCTATTTCACCATCCATTGATTAGTGTTAACTGACGGTTAAAGGTGATGCCGTCTCTATTTGTTTTGTTCGAATAGACGGAGATGGCATCACATTTAACCGTCAGTTAACACTAATCATTGGATGGTGAAACAGCCCCTTAATGTAGTACACGAAGCTTAAATTAAAAATGATCTGTGTAATGTATATCAAACAGTCACCTATTTTCTTGTAAAGAGCATAAAGTCTAACAGGATGGTGTTTCATGATTGGGATATTATTCTCAGCACAATTATTCACAACTTTTTTGTTTTTACATGTGGCAACCCTAATCACTGTACACTAGTAGTTATTGTAGGCGCCCCGCAATTGGCACGAACGTGACATCACTATACTTGTTGCTTTGCGGTGTCAAACGAGATTCCGTTGCACAACACTAGCCGGCGCAAATATCGAGTTATCGACAAATGCTTCACAAACGCGCTTCGATTTTCAATTGCCGTATTTCAGTCAAATCAATGATTTCATTTCCTTTTGCATGGCAATTAAATTTTCTCGGCTATTAAGTACTGAAGTGAATTGAATGTGTTTTCATAATACTCGTATATTTTTTTATTAACAGCCGGGTGGCATTTAAAATTGTTTGCTTTAATTTCAGGTTGGAGTTGGTTCTCAATTGATTTGCTTTATAATTTTAACATGATTTTTCGACTTGATACAAAAATAACGACACAAATGCTGAAATCTTTATAAATATCCCACTGCTGGGCACAGGCCTTCTCTCAGAATGGGAGGGCTTTGGCCGTAGTTTTCATACGGGCCCGGTGCGTATTGGGTACTTCACTTACACCTGTGAATCACTTCGCAGATTTCTGCAGGTTTTCACACGATAGGCTAAAGGTCCAATAACTAGGCCACCATGGCTTTTTTTGGCAATATTGATCATTCATGTAGTTACTATAAATTGGTTCTAATTTCTAATTACTTATACTGGGTGACCTGAGCCTCTGGACAAATACGAATACTACTGGCTTAGCAAGATTTTTAAAACCAACCTGCAAAGTATCATAACAATCAGTCAAATATTTACCGAAAAACTAACGGTTTTCAATGTATCACTTTGAAGCAGCCTGTGTATTTGGATGATCTGATTTCATAGATTTTTTTCTTGTCTAATTAAGCAAATAACTATTTTAAGATATTGCTAAGTACCAGTCTTATCCATGGTTTCATTATTTGTCCAGAAGCTAAGGTCACCTCGTATAATCGACTCGTGTATTGTCCTATGTAATAGATATCAAGCAAAACCTTCATAGAACAAGATTGAGTCGTCTTTCACCGTTTTCTCGTACAACTTCCAGCAATCGAATCAAAGCAGAGTGTTAGACCACTGATAAGGCGTCCGGCTCAATAATTGAAATGTTTATTGTGTAGTAAAAATAACCTAGGATAGGTACAAGTTAGGGAAGCTCACTTGTAATCCTTCGCTTATCCAGGAAGATTTGTCTGATGAAGCACTTGGATCTGAGGGTTTAATGTCAACTCTCAACTATGTTTGACCACGGCCTATAATGGCGATTGGTTTCTTATCTGATATTAAATGTGTCTTTGTCTTGTGTGTGTCAAAGTGTCTGTCATTTACTTTTTGGAATAGTATTACTTTGTTATTGATTAGTTTTATCGGTACATCTAAGAAGGTTTTGTGGGCTTTTTAGGTCCAATTTGGTTTAACCTCCTGCCTACCAGAGGTACTTTTTTTAGAATATCTTTTTGAAACTTTCAAATTATATTGTTTAGAGCATAAGATGTTCAGGAAAAATAGAGGGAAAAATCTTCGGCTTTTCCTGCTAGTTTTTCACTATGTACTTTACAAAGGACATCAGTGTCCAATTAAGTTGTCCCTTGCAAAGAACATAAAGCTTTCTAAGCCTTCAAAACTGAAAAATCTTGGATAATATAAAAGGAGAATAAGAAAAGCCTTAGAGGAACATTCAACCTTTATTAAAAATAAAAAAATGAAACATGATAAAGTGAGCACACGATAAAATCTGGCCATGCATGATCTGGTGTTACTTTGCAATGAATGCTAATTTTCAATCAGCACTTTATTTAATTAATTAGTGGTTATGTAAATGCATATTAAGGACATAATCATAATTTAAAAAATGTATGTATAGATATACTTTTAATCTATTTATAAAAAAACAATACCTCTCCTTGCAGTCGGGTAAAAATGCTGATAAACAGCCTTTCCGACTAACTTAGTAGGTACTATGATTTTTAATTAGATTCAATAAAAATCTTTAAATATTAAGATTAACAGTCTAAATATATATAGTTTAAGCAGAAGATTTTTTTGTTATTATTGAAATAAACAGATTCAATTTAATTTAATTTAAAAATAGGGCGTGCGTCTGTAAGTTTTATGTATTTCACAGTGCCTGAAATATGTTAAACAACGCCTTCTGACGGTCTTTGCTAGGTTTTTATGTAAAAAATACATATTATATTTCTTAAATTGGACATTCTACTTTATAGCTTAATAAATTGTCTTTGTTTGGAAATGTTTTAACTTTGGAGAATTTTCCTTTTTGATAGAAAAATGCCTCCCATGTAAAACTACTTTTGGTGCTTGGATTACAAATTTTTCCCGACTCCCCCAACAGGAAAACAGTTACATAATGTTTTTTTTGGAAAGATGATATTCTGTTGAGCTTAAAACAGCTTATGAAAATATAAATACATTGTGGCAATGAAGTCGGAAACGAGTGAAAAATACCAAAAAATGCCGTTCAAAGTAATTTGGGCACAGTAAAGTGCATGGGGGTAGAGCTTACAGACGCTCTAACATTTTATTATGATTGTACTTTTATTATGTAGTTTCATAACCACTACTTACATACTTTAAAAAAAGCGCTAATCTACGTAATCGATGATTTTCGATTGTCTTCGCGCAATTTATATTTCTCATCACTAAATGTCACTCGTGACGTCAAAAATACGTCTTTAGAAGTAGGTCTTTCCTTCGATCTCGATATTACTTCTGTGATCTCCTCTATCTAGGTCAGCTAATGCTGAAAAAGGTGGAAAATTCATTAGTATTATGTCCTTTTTTCCTTATGTCCTGTACAAAGTACATATATAGTCTGAATTTCGCCTACTCAATAACCTCCTTTTGTACTTTGCAAAGGACATAGAACATTAGGGCATTATGAAACGGAAGATTTTGATTCATTTTCAAAAATAACCATCTAGTAAGTAAATATGTTAACTTATTTTTGATATATTACACATATAGAATGTTAATTGTGATTAAAAAACGAGATTTATTGAGATTAAACTTACTTTTGCGCGGGCGCAGGCACAAACGCCCACTCTCCATAGCCATTTTTGGAGAATGACAGATTTCTGTTGACGTTTCTATTTTAGACTATGAACTTTGACAGCTAAATAACAGGTTATAATAAACACGTTGGGGTTGCCAGTAAAAAATACTTCGCTAGAATTTTTTATTTCTTATGTCCTACCCAAAGGACTAATGTAGGTACGAGGTTAAGTACCTACCTAATATTATATGTTATCATCGTTGTGTTTATTGTCAGGTTAAAAAGTGATTATGATTTTAATAAAAGTCACATGCATTTTAATAATTATATAGATGACATAATAGTTCATCATTCATTCTAATTCATCGTCATCATCGTCATATCTGCTGTAGACATAATCTTCCTCTTAAACCTCCAGTTGCTTCGGTTCAGGTTACATAAACATATTATTTACTTTCAAACTCGGATGCTAAAGTACATAACGATTACGCAATTTCATTTTGGATAAGTATCTTATTTTTTGGTAAAGGTTCTATTATAAACTCCTGTACCTACTTACTCTAAAACTCACTTTTTGTAACATCGATTCTTCAACAGTTTTTGTATTCCCGTGACAGTGTGTCAATGCCATTTATTCAGGCAATCGATTAACTTAGCCTCTCAACGCCCGTGACTCCAAGGGGGAGCGTATTTGTATACAGTTTGGGGCTTGGGGCAGCTCAGGTGTTAAGCTACAAGATAAGACTGCTTAAGCTTCGTTTACGGATTGACGTAGTAGAATCTTTTGTATACTAGACAAATGCCTTGTAAATTGTGATAGCATTATTCCAAAGCAGATTTTTTGAGATGAAAAAACATTCAATGATCACATACGATATTACAAGTATTATTTTCTAAAATACTTATGAAGTCACAGATTTTTTATAATTGTCATAAGCCCGATATGTTTTGCTGCTAAGCAAAGGCATTTCCTGTCGTCTGCTGCTCCGAATTTATTTATTCGTCAAATAAAATTAATGAACGGGTGGTGAAACAGCCCCCTAATGTCAATCAGTAGAAGTTGGCATTAGTTTTGAAGAATGTCTTAAATTTAACACGTTGGGCTTTACAAGGATAAAATAAACCGCGCTCTTGTTCTAACTAGGCATAGGCACTTTGCAACAATTTGAATATAGACTTTCCAAACTGCTTAGTCGTTAAAATAAATAGCTTTTTGTAGTTAATAACAACCCTGCCCATATGTTGGATATTCCATTATATACACATTAAATGCTTATAATAACAATAAGGGCAAGGGACGGAAGGGTCTTAATAAAGCGGCGAAATATTATAAATATTTAGAAAACACGAACACAGCCTTTATGAGTTTGAAACATGCGATAATCTTTGTTATGAAAGCGGGAAATCAAAATGTTTTGCTAGTTAAGCAATTATAGTAGACCCTACGAGAAAGGGTGAAGAAATCGCGTAACAAGTACAAAAAACGTTAAGACCTCTTTTCTTGAATTGATGCATTGTTAAAATTCCAACCTTGTTCTAAGCGTTTAAAGCTTAATGTTCAAGTAGCGGGTGAGTATTATACGATGGTGTGAAAGTTACTGCTATTAAACTTTCTGATGAGACGTCACATTAACCATAATCGATGTTGTGATTAACATCGGCTGCTTATCCCCGGAATTTTAAGGAAGATTATTTAACGGTTTTCTGATACTTCATCACAAAATCGCCTGACATTATTTATTCACCGCTGTACTTAAATCTTAGTTCGGGCATTAGCCGGTCATCGGTTCTTTATTAAGCTTGAATTTTTCTTTTTGATATAAAGTTAGCTTCTACTTTTTTCCGTCGGATCGTTTGTCTATCACGAAGCTATAATTAGACTTCCGTACCCAAAGGGACCAAGCAGAACCCTATGGCTGTTACTTACGTAGATACGTTTGCATCTTTCATCCGTCTGTCACACAGGTTTGACAGCCAAACGACTGGAGCCACACTACTACTTTTACACAAAGGGGACTTTTTTTTCACAAAGATCTGTACTGAAGAATTTTTTAAACTGCCTATTGACCTAGAAACTTGAAACTAGGTGATAATATTTATCATTGCGTAACTTCTACTAAAAATACCAATATATTGACAGATTAGGACAATTCAGGAAATTCAAGTACCTAATGACTTTACCTAATGAGTTTTTCATAAAAAAAAAAAAACATTTTTAATTGAAACTTTTTTGCTAACCGTATTTTTTGTTAACTGTACTTGTATTGTGACCACTACTTTGCATACCGAATTTCAAGTCGATGCCATTAACCTTTGAAGAGTTCCGTCCTGTGGAGACGATCCTGGCCGGACTACCAGCGGCCGTATTGCCTATTGTTTTTGACGCTCGTGATCGCAATCAATTGAATTTAATATTAATAAAAGATTAACTGACATTATTGAATGGATGAAACTAAATAATTTACATATTAATATAAAAAAAACTAAATTTATACAATTTACTTCCTACAATTCAAATTCTGTACCATTAAAAATTGAGTTTGAAAGCGAGAAAGTTAACGAGGAAGACACAGTTAAATTTTTAGATATAATGATTGATAAGAACCTTAACTGGAAAGCCCAGATTGATTATGTTTGTAACAGACTGAATCGTTTTGTGTTTGCCCTTAAAAGAGTGAGAGTAAATGTTTCTGCAGAGGCTGCGTTGATGGCGTACCATGGCTATGTCTCCTCAGTGCTCAGTTATGGCTTAATATTATGGGGAAACTCTGTAGAGATTGACAGAGTATTTAAAATCCAAAAAAAGTGCATAAGGGTGTTATGTAACGCGCGGGTGAGGGACAGTTGTGTACCATTATTTAAAAACTTAAACATTTTACCACTGCCATTTTTGTACATTAGGGATGTATGTGTTTTTGTTAACTCGCTCCCTGAATATTTTAAAAAACGCAGCGAAGTCATACCGAGGAGGACACGGGCACATGTTATGTCTCTTTTGTGCAAGCCTCCTTGTCACGAAGATATGTATAAGAAAAAATATATATAATATGAGTATAATCATTTTTAATAATTTACCACAACATTTAAAAACTCTGTCGGGAAACATGTTTTTATAGTGTTAAGGATTATTTAAATAAAAATAATTTTAAAATTTTCAAATACTAATTAAATGACATAATGTAATAATAATCTAGCAAATTTATAATTAAATGTCCTATGAATTAATAAAATGTAGATAGATAAAATAATATTGACGAAAATTACAACCTAGATTTTTAGTGACCTAGAACTAAATATTTGTACGCTTGCTTGCATGCTGAATACACCTATTTTAAGATCATTTTACTGTATTCTTACAAATAAATGTTTTTGAATTTGAATTCTGAATTTGAATTCAAATGACATATTTTGTATACAAAAGCTGTCATTTTATTGCGATCGCGAGTGTCAGAAACGTTAGGCAATAAGGCCTCTGGACGTCACTACCATATTATTGTATTGTCACGCAATTGACATACCAAATTTCAAGGCAACTACTGGAAATTGGTTCAATTTAACTTGCAAGATTTGATAACAGACAGATGGATACAGATAGACGACAGACAGACAGGCAACAGGACAGGTGAAACTAAATAAAATCTTGTTATAATATACGAGTACGCCTCGCATTGAGCTTGATTTTAATGAAGTAGTTAATGAAAAAAATATTGTAGAACTCTATTATTCCAACAGTCACGAGTAAATTTGTATTTGTAATCATGTTCGTACCTGTGTCACCATTTGCATTTAAAGAAAGTTGCATTTAAACAAGTCGCCGTCCGTGTAGAAGTGCTGTTATAGACATCACAATGATAATACGAGTATTGTGCAAACACTAGAAGCTACAGAAGCACAATTATCTTTATCGCTTCTTGATCTTAAATACGTGGAGACAACAGCAAAATGTCTACGTAAACAGCGTGGTGCTTGTGTGAAATTTACTCTTGTGGACGTAGCGAACAATGCAATCAATATCTCAAGCCAGATTGAGCGTCTGTACAGAACAATCGAGCGTTCAACCATTAACGATCTCTTCGCGGTACCTGTGCAAACAAATCATTATTATCTTCTTATGTTAAGATATTGTTACAGTTTATTATTCGTATAGATTATAGTTCTATGAAGACTGCACGATTAAGATGTTTTTTATGTCGTGTCGTGAAGAAATGTGATTTTTGTTACATAGCATACGTTACGAGTATGTGATCTACGAAGTAAAAGAGAAGTAATTGTTTTTTTATTTCATC
Source organism: Choristoneura rosaceana (assembly GCA_037349165.1). Taxonomy (NCBI): domain Eukaryota; kingdom Metazoa; phylum Arthropoda; class Insecta; order Lepidoptera; family Tortricidae; genus Choristoneura; species Choristoneura rosaceana. The sequence continues at coordinate 4,119,910 of JAZBNJ010000002.1, forward strand.
TTTTTCAATATTAATGTCATTATAATCATTGGAATGAGACGAAAAAATGTGCTAAAGATTTATTAAAAGATCAAGCCCGAATTTAGAAAGAAAATTATAAGAATAAGTTGATTAAGTTTGCATGTTCTTAAAATCTAATGACGATGGCTTAAAAAAGTAAGGCATTAATTATAATATTCATTAAGTAAGCTAATAAACCAATAGGCTAATTACGATATAACTTTTAAAGTATTTTTTGAAACAGTTTTATCCAATATTTTTTTTACTTAATCGATAATTGACTTTTAAGCGCTTTTTCATCAAATATATGTAATTACAAACCACAAATTAACAAAATTCTAGATGTAGGTAAATGTACATGTCACTACGCAACACAATCCAAGGAGATTGAATTAAGCGACCCGAATTCTCAACTCATTTACTTACCCAGAAACTACCGATACCGAGGAACATCAAAGTATGAAATATACAGCTAGCTATTGTTTTCGACGGCAAAAAATCTTTTAATGCGATCCTGTTTGAACTTTAAAACTTTCTGGCCTAAAAAAATATCTTAATGTGTTTTCCAGGCTGTAAAATATCCGTCTCAGAAATTCTATCCATTTCTGAGTGGTGAAGTGCACAACCACGTGCAAATTTTCAAATTTGTAATATTAGTGGGATAAATCTTCAAAAACTGACTCAAAGTCCTTGCGCACCCAATTTCTCACCTTGCCAAAAAGACAGTACGGTTGAAGCAAAGCTGCTGAAGCGTAATCTAATTTCCTGTAACATTTGACCAGTGAACCCAGTGAGGTTAGAGGCATAATTTTCCCTTATATTGGCTCAAGTCGCCGCGCTTTCTGTGAAACAGATGTTCTTAGTACAGAGTGCAGTGGGGCGATAACGCACGGCTTAGGATATTATCCCCTCGGGTAGAGGGGATCGTTGAAGGAATCGCTAGGATGATAAGAAAATACGCTCGCGGAAATATTTAAACCAATTTTTTTTTGTTTCATTGAGCTTGTCGATAAATAAAATGGGGTTGTTATTTTATAGAATATTACTTTACGGAAGTCCACGAGTGAATCTTATGTTTTCATATGGACGCCGCTGTCTTGAATATATGTATGGTCAACAAAGTGAAATAGCTAAGCATATACATTTAAATCAGCATCATCGGTGTCTGGTCTTCCACTCCAGGTCTCCTCAAAGAATGCAGGAATGACCGACCCTATGCTGCACGCATCTAATGGATTCCTGCAACCTTCACGAAACCGTCGATCCGTCTTGTATAGTATCCTATAAATGGTAAAATAAAAAAAATATATATCTTACCTTTTTACTTCTACCGCAACGAACGATCTCTTTTAATTAAGAAAAAAAGGAATCATTCCACAATATTCGGGCGACGCTAACAATTTATTACTACGCGACCTAATAATTACGAATTCCCCGACGTAGGCATTCGTCCGGGACCGTGGGACGTCTGTTATATCTTTTGTCTCCCGAATCGAGGGCGTAAAAATGTGACAAAAACATTTAACAGTATGAAAAATAATCTTTTTTATCCGTACGAGATTCGTGACGGCTGTTTCGTATCTACACAGAAATTGCATTACCGTGGTGGCGTTTGGATCTCGCATTGCAAACATGAAAATGAAAGGTGAGATTGAAAGGGTTAAATCGGGGTTGCCATGGTATTTTTATTTATTGTGATTGTTTTAAAAATAAGCTTCAATAATGTCTAACACAAAGTTGAATTTGGAACTTAATTAAAATAAAAAATATAAATATGAAATTGAATTGCTCTTCCGCAAATTACCGCAAAGGCGTATGCAAACTAGCCGCGCTTGCGTTGAATATTTTTGTAATTATCTCAACAATTAAAACCACCACTAAGAAAATAATACTCAGGATACGTTACGTTTCTCCGCATTGTATCATTATCATCGCTGAAGGGGTTCCGTTGCGCTTGTTTTGGTATTTTATTTTACAAGAGAAGAAAACATTGAAACATTAACTAAATGATTCATGTGTTCCTGAATGAATGAATGATTGATATTATTTAACGCAAGTGTGGCTACTTTTCCTAGTTTGATCGCACTATTTTGCGGACAAACAAATCAAATACCAAATGTGTGAGTTTAAACTCCGCCAAGTACTCTAATGCCTTAATCGATACTTGAAATTTAATTCTTTACAGCATTCAATATAAGAAATGTACTCATTTATGTGTAAATTTCACTGAACAAAGATGTAAAGCTTCATAATAAATTACGAACATGTCCGGCCACGGCAGCCGGCCACATCAGATGAATAAATAAAACCCCCAAACAGGTTACGTTAATTCAAAACCAACTTGAATTCCAAGTCCAGGCATCAAGCTTTTTGTGCACAAAGTGTGAACTGAAAGGGTCTACTAATCAAATTACGTAAAGTTTGAAAATAGTAAGAGGCAATAGAATTGGTACATTTATTTATATTTCTTTAATATTTTACAGGATTGTTAAAAATTAATCCAACCTGAGGCCGTATTGCCTAACGTTTCTTACGCTCGCGATCGCAATCAAATGACAGATTTCGCATACAAAAACTGTCATTTGATTGCGATCACGAGTGCCAGAAACCTTACGCAATAGGCTATCTGACCTATTTAAAAACCAATTTGTAGATTACACGAGCAAAAAAGTTCGTCTATTTAGTCAACAATTTTGCTGAAAATCATAATATATCCTCCACATTTTTTGTATTTTCAATCGACTTATAAAAAGGAGCACGTTCTCAATTCAACTATAGTTTTTATTTTACTTTGACACGTTAGTTGTAAGCTTTTTGAAGATTGAAATATGTCTAGAGAGCTCTTATACCTTTCTACAGCCCGCTAGAGATTTTTCCATCGTGTTTTATTGCTCTACTTCCGCGTCCCTCCTTCTATTTCTACTTTACAATGCTATAAATATGTCAGCGGGCTAAGAGAGTCAGCAAGTTCTAAACTTAAGTAAATTACGAATATCCCCGACGTGCAATAAAAGTTAGATTTAGTTGACTTGCCACGTAAAAATAGATGACTGACAAGTCAATCTAACATTACGTCGAACCTCTTTGAATAATGTCATAAACGTTTTAAAACCTGTCAGAGATAAGGTCAAATTTCTAGATTTTTCATTCTGCTTTATTGACCAGATTCCGTTTTATACTAGCTAACTGTTTAGAATTTAAAATATATAGTCATTCTCGTCGTTTTCGAAGACAACGACCCTAGAAAAAAACTTTTCTATAGAAGACATCTATTATGTTTATAATAAACTGTTTCCAGAAACTTCATTTTAGACCCGTGGTAACATTATATTTTGCGGAATAAAAAATAGCTAATGTTAATTTGGTATAAAACTTTTTAGATCGGTGCAGTAATTTTATGAGATTACAAAGTATCTTTTCACTACGTTATTATAGTCTCTTACGCGTCAACGTTTAAAATTTTCTATATTATAATTCTACACCTCAACAATTCCCCTTGATAATAAACAATATTAATCAATTCTTGTTGATATTCCTCATCGTTAAACTTGATAACAAGAAGCAGTTGTAATAACATTTGGCGAGATGTGGGAACGATTCGATACGGGTCCTATCTAAATAGTTTAGGTGTTAGCGAGGCCTATGAAGTGTTTACTGGTGTGCTGTTCGTAACCTAAGACGATAAACTGTTACTAGAATAACGGGGCACGGTGTGTTGTCAGGCAAGAGTGTCTACGAATAATGGCCGCGATTTTTGAAATTCGTTATGATACCAGATAACTTTTTAATGAAAATGACATCTATATAGCTCTTGTAAAACTTTGTCCTAACAGTTATAAATAGAAAAAAAATAACAAGCCGAGCAGGTGTAGGCATATTTTAGTGCTGCGCTTTGGAGGTGTTTTGGCTGGACCTATTTAGGTACCTATTTAATTTTTCCATTTCCATATTATCAAGTAGGTAAGTAGGTAGGTAATACATAATATTGAAAGAAATAAAAATGTATACAAAAGTGCAGGGCCAAAATTCAATTATATAATTATAATAAGCGGAAAGGAGCGTGCGAGAATTATATGAGTGACAAGACGAATTTCCCAATGAGGCTTTTGGTGTTTTAGACGTTTTTGTAGATGAAATAATTTATATAATTCTGCTGTACTTACAAAAATATTTTTTTTTTTTAAGTAAATTTCAATTTTCGTTTCAATGCTTTGAACATATAACTACCGTGAGACTCACTCATATTAAATATACTGACCCGGAAAACTCACGTCTTAAATCGAGTTTAGCTCGACATGTTTCGGGCTAATTCGTAGCCCTTCCTCCTCGGAGCAACGCGATTCGGCGGCTGCTGCAACACCACTGCGCGTTTCGCTTCGTTTCAATACCTTTTGTTATTAAGAATAAGTTGGTATTTTGTATTACGATCCCACAAATCTATATATTATTTCTAAACGGGCTTGAAATAAATGCGTTGTACAAAATGATGTTGATCTTACATGATGCTCCGTTTTTACTCACGATTGAAGAAAAAGTGGCCAAGTGCGAGTCGGACTCGCCCATGAAGGGTTCCGTAGCAGCAAGTAACATAATATAAAAGTTCTTGTAGTTCGTTGTAACTTTGATCGGTGTTTATATTTAAGTTGATTGAATGAAAGGTAAATCGCGGTTTACGATTTATGACGTATTTAAAAAAAACTACTTACTAGGTCTCGTTCAAACCAGTTCTGGTAGAAGTTTGCATGATAATGTCATCATCATCATGTCAGCCGAAAGACGTCCACTGCTGGACATAGGCCTCTCCCAAGGCTCTCCACTCAGACCGGTCTTGTGCTTTTCGCATCCACCGCGATCCCGCGATCTTTGCATGATAATTGATAATGTACATCATAATTTTTTTTTTAGTTTTATCATTATCTTATTTTAGAAGTTACAGGGGGGGCATACATTTTACCACTTATTCAGTTTAAAAAAAAAAAATAATAGAAACCTCAATATAATTTTTGAAGACCTATCTTATACCCCACATGTATGGGTTTGATGAAAAAAAAATTTAAGTCTCAGTTCTAAGTAAGGGGAATCCCCAAAATTTATTGTTTTGTTTCTATTTTTGGGTGAAAATCTTAATGCAGTTCACAGAATACGTCATTTACTTACCAAGTTTCAACAGTATTGTTCTTAAAGTTTGGATAAAAAGTGGCTGTGACATACGGACAGACAGACATGACGAATCCGTAAGGGTTCCGTTTTTTGCCATTTGGCTACGGAGCCCTAAAAATGGTACAAGCATTTGTCCTACGAGGAAGAGGATAAAATAATATTTATGAGAATTGCTACACAAAATATTTCATGACCAGAAACGAACATCCCTCACGAAACATTAAATAACATTCACTCATTTAATAAAAATAACAGACTTATATTGTAGATTGTACACCAAGAGCACAAAACGAGCCATTTTACGGCGACGGTGGATATACACATCGAGGGGAAAATACTCTGCTTTTCACTTCGATGGCGAGAAAATCAAATATCAACAGTGGAAGCAATTTTCCACTTACTATGTACCTTAAAATAAGTTAGGATGAAATTGCGCTCACGAATTTGAATGAATTTCTTATTTTATCTCACACACGACAAAAAACCACTATCAGCGAATTTCATCAATCTTCTGCCTTAATTAATTGTTTGAGCATCAACGTAATTGAGTGTGTTAAGGTTAAGGGAACAAACGAAAGGCTAATCATTTATAACTAGACAAATTCATCTTCCAACAATGTGCGAGTGCCAAAAAATGATAAACAGTCTACGACACAATCTGTGGCGGGTCTTGATGGAACGCGCAGGTGCTGAGAATAACCCCTTTTACGTCTGCCGATAAATAATTGCCCCCGAGTTCCTCCCTCAATATCACACACAATTATCACCGAGTTGAAGAATAGAGTCCCATGCCAAACACAAACTTTTTTGGACTGACGCCATGGAATGTGTACAGGTGGCTTCAGCGGAATGCGTGCCAAATTCATTTATAAGTGGTTCCAGTAATCTGAATGAACCGGCAAAACCAGTTTCATTCACAATACATACTTAAATAAATAAACAACTAGTAGTAACTAATTGACACATTCTTGTGCTTTGATGGCATTAAAATTATGATGCCGATATTTTTATATGTATCCATTGATCACTACTAAATACTCTAGGCGATAATGTTTTGTACTGTTATACCTACATTGATTTATTGTTATTTGAAAAAAGAAATTTACACATTATTTTGTTCGTTTTTGGTTTGAATGTAAAGAGGACGATATGTTCATATACTAGGTAGTACTACTACGCAGGGATGTTTGTCATACAACATAACATAAAACTACGATACATTTCCTAGAATTCCTATAGAGATTTAGTAAATTTCCGGAATTCAAATCAGTGCCAGACCCAGTGGTTTACGCAGCCACGTTTACTCCAGGAGTAAGAAGCGTCCTTTTTTCCTTCTGAATCTTAATGGTGGAGACAAAACCCATGGCATGTTGTGACGGACCTTACAGGTGGCACACCGGAGAGTGGGGCGCGGTGCTGGTATCGAGCGAGCGCGGGTCGGCGCGCGCATCAGTGCTCCTCTCGCGCGCCGACCGGCCGCTTGTCAGTGCCACTCTTCGCGAACCACCGCGAACATATCCCCAACATATCTTTACCGGAAGCAGTGCTGGAACCAGTCTTACAAAGACTTATCACATAAACTCGAACGTATTCTAAACGAGAGTTCTAGTGACAGTGACTGTATTTTGTTTAAACTAATTAACACTTTGTTTTTGATCGATTTGTGCTCATACTTATAAAGTGTTAGAGTATTTAGGTTAATAGTTTAATTAGAAAAATAATCCGCACGTACCTACCTTTTTTTTTTCAGACTAAATGTGGTAAACAAAGTTTCTGTGTTAGTTTGGTGTCTCAATTGTATTATGATATTGACACGTGCCTGGTTTTCTGTGTCAGAACTGTCAGGCGTCGTCATTACATTCATGTAATTAGGTGGACAATTATTACGTAACGGAATTACAATAATTACGGTGGTAACGATATACGAAGAATGCCGGAAGTATTTCAAACATGATCGCGTGTACAACATCGCTTATTACCATTATAAACTTGTTAAAAATATACATAATATGACTTAACACTGGTTCAATGGAGTATAATGCTAGTAATAATACTCACAAAATTTTAGGACTGTTTAAGTTTCGTACACATTTACGTCCAAAAGGTTGGATTTAAATTTATGAAAAAAAAGATAGCTAAATCCCTGGCACACCAAATAAGCTAGATTTTATTTCGATATTCCCGCGGATTTACACTTCACCCCAACTGCTAAGTTTTGAAACCTGAAATATTTATACACATATTTTTCATACAACGTACATGACTTAAGTTAGAATCGTTTATTATTATTATACATAATTTTTTGAACTTCCCGTGAAAACTTTGTAAAATTCCATTTTAATGCAACAAATTGCAACTTAAGAACCATATAAGTAAATATAACTGTTAAAAGTAATGGTTCACACAAGAGAAAAGAGAAGCCGCGTATAAAAGCTTATTTTCAAAAAAAAAATACCGTTTATCATACCAGGGTTGATTCCCTACTAACTTTAACGGAAAACGAAAACCGTTCACAATTATTACGACGTTAAAATCATTCCCCTTCAGTAAATTGTCCCCAATCTTTATTCAAAATGAACATTTTAACATCAAAGGCATCGAGACACTGTAATACGATTGTCTTCAATTCGCCGTTTCATAGCGCATTAAACAGTAAAGTAATAAAATTAATGTCTCATTCTACGTAGCATCGATAGGTCATAATTCTCGTAGCCGTAGATCCTGATGTAGCAAAAGCTACGAGCTAGCTACGAACGCTAAGCGCTACGAATAACGATGTAGGTACTAACCGCATTGTCGCGCGCTTTAACAAATTTTGCTCGTAATATTTCCTGTATTTGTTACTTCTAATCACCATAGCTCATTTTATTACGTAGAGTCGTAATACCTGAGATTATGCATGAGTATTATAAAGCAGATAATATTATCGTAATTTAACATTTGACCTGTGTTAGTTGCGTATCTGTTATAGTTTTGTCAAAGTGGTACGAGTATTCTTGAAAGAGTTTTGTGACAATTGAATTTAGTAAAACTGTTATATACCTCGTGTGTTCATAAGTTTTGAGACAACTTTTAGGCAATAATTTGAATATGGAACTTACTGGCAGTCAAATTTAAAGTTTTCTATTTTTGAATTTGGAATACGAAAAACAAAATTACACGCTATTTGTCAAATAATATCATTCGATGTTAAAATGGCGGGAAGGAAAGATTTACGAACAACTGTTATCACGCTTTTCAAAACGGGAAAACTTCCAATGCAAATTTTCCGACAGCTGAAAAATTTAAACGTGAGTCGTAACTTTGTGTACTATACAATTAAAGGATATAAGGACATGTCTTCTGTCGACGACCGCCCTAGGAGTGGTAGGCCGCGTTCTGTAAGAACGAAGAATAACATAAAAGTAGTCAGGGAACGTCTAAGGCGAAATCCATGTCGATCGCAAAAGAAAATGGCACTGCAAGTGAATATTTCGCGTTCATCGGTGAGTCGAATACTGAAACAAGACCTGAAAGTCAGGGCTTATTCACGACGAAAAGTTCATTACCTCAACGAGCGACTCAAGAAAATTAGACTAGATCGATGTCGACGCCTCCTCAGGAGACACGATGGAAAAAATATACTGTTTACGAATGAGAAGATCTTTAATGTGGAGGAAAAGTATAATCGCCAAAACCATAAAGTGTACGCTAGAAGCTCTCGGGAGGTCCTGCCGATTGCACGAAATGTTCAACGTTCGCATCATCCGGCAAGTGTCATGGTCTGGTGGGGAGTTTCTTACGCGGGAGTGACGGAATTGCACTTTTGCAAACAAGGTGTTAAAATCAAGGCCAAGAACTACCAGAGTGACATCTTGGATAGTGTTGTAAAACCACTGAGTAGCACCTTATTTATAAATAGCCATTGAATTTTTCAGCAAGACTCGGCTCCGTCCCATAAGGCAAAGACTACTCAGAAGTGGCTGGAAGAAAATGTACCGGAGTTCATTCGTGTCGAAGACTGGCCATCCTCAAGTCCAGATTTAAATCCATTGGATTACGGCTTGTGGACGGAATTGGAGCTCAGAGCCTGCCGTAGGAGTCATCCTAATTTGGAGTCTCTAAAGCGTGCTCTTTGCCGGGAAGCTAAACGAATATCTCTTGAAAAGGTCCGTGCCTTCATAGACCAGTGGCCGCTCAGACTAAAGGCCTGTATCCAAAATAAAGGGGGGCACTTTGAATAAATTTTAATTTATTTTGTTTTAAAAATATGTCTGTTATTATTATATGTTAGTTTTGTTTTTATATTATAATAACTTTTAAAAATATTAAACCTTTTATTCGTCTCAAAACTTATGAACACACGAGGTACTTATGGTTATTTTAAATATGGTAAAATCAGAAACGGTTAATAATTCAAATTCAAATTAAAAAAAATATTTCGGACCTAAAAATCCATAGTGTTAGTTTGGTAAATTTTGGGTTACTGTTATAGTTATACCAATTTGAAAAGTATAAGTAAATAATTTACGTTATTAATTAATTATTCATTAAGTAATTAATTGTTTTGCGATGACCTGTCCGAACTAAGCTAATCACCCCGCATAAAAAAAACCTTTTGAGTTTTATGTATGTATACGGTGTTTCTGTGTGTCAGCCTGTGGTATCTCAGCTCCCTTGTGAACTTATTTAAATTGGTTTGTTTGAGTCATGTAGCTCAATCGGTAAAAATTGAATCAAAAGTCAAAGTCAAAATGTCTTTATTCAATTTAGGCTATAACAAGTACTTATGAATGTCAAAAAAATCCACCACCGATTCGGAAAAACTTCTGTTGAGAAGAATCCGGCAATTTTTAAACAGATTTACAATATTATTAATAACATCACAAGTATTTAACACAACTTCATTGTCAACACAGTAGATTCGTTATTTGAAGTAAGGGATCGCCAAAGCGGATCGGCATTATTCCCAAATATCCCTGTCCGTGATAAAATCATTAAAACGCCTCGAGTATTAATTTCTTCTTGACAATAGATTTGAATTCTGTATCTGTTTCATTTGTAATATTTTTTGGAATTTTATTATAAAATCCTTGTAGGATCACTTTGCTGTCTGTCCATCCGTCTGTCCAGACTTATTTTTATCTGGAATAGTCAGATTTGCTACCCATTGGATCAGTTTTAGTAGGTATCAAACTTCTAACTCAACACAATCAAAAGACAACAAGTAAAAAAGTATTTCCATACAAATTAGAGGGGAAATTAAACCTGAATACTTTTAATTGTACTAGAAACCAGACATTTGGTACCTATGACACACTTATAGCACAACCGGTAAACAAAATATGAAACTTTATAATTCAATGAAACATGATCAAAATGGTTTATTTAACACTAATCCAGGAAACGCACATAAAAGGAATTGTTAAACTGTTAAATTGAATTGCCACTATCTTTTATTACTATTTTATGACTTTATTGCCGAAACAGACCTGCACAACGTGTTTCATGAATTAAAATATGACGACACCAGTTAGGTGAAATTATTTTTTGGGATTTCGCCACACATAAATATAAATATCATGGGACACTAGACACCAGTTGACCTAGTCCCCAAACTAAGCAAAGCTTGTACTAGGGATACTAGGCAACGGATAAACATACTTATGTACAATATATTAAACATCCAAGACCCAAGAACAAACATTAAATTACGTGTCAGCTATTTTATTATTATACAATACAATGACTCTCTATCGAACACTATAATATAGGAAGCAGTAGGTACAAAAAATAATTACACAGAGAATAGACAATACACAGAGAATAACAGATTCACAGAGAATACACAGAGAATAATTTCAAAGTTTTTTTTTTTTTTTAAGTTTAAATATTATTAATAAACCTAAATTATGGTTTATTTAATAATATTTACAAAAGAAAGAAGTAAGGAATATACTTTAACAGGTGATGCAATATACAGCAGATTAGAGCAATAAACTACATAAGACTATCTCAGATACCTATAATAAAATCAAATTCAAATCATTTATTCAATAAATAGGCCGCAATGGGCACTTTTACACGTCATTTTTTTAAACTACCAGCGCTTTCGGAAAGACCATCATTGCCAAGAAGAATGCGCTGCAAGAAACTTGGCAGAAAGTCATTTTTTCAAAATAAAATAATTACAAATAAAATACTTAAAAACTACAGTATACGATTAAAGAGAAAATTACAATAAAAATAATAATAATAATACAGGAATGTATGGGGGTCCCTTAGTTAGAAAACTGAACACTAACTATATCTACGTTATAATACACATTTAGAACGAATATAAAATAGGTAGATACAGCAACATATCATAAATAGACAATGTAACATTAATGCAAAGGATATATTCAGGTACATAGTGCTCCCTAAGCATAGAATTACGCGACTATTGAGACCAATCTTATGAATATAAAATAACTTATCAAATTATTATACTTATTTATTTACTGTCACTTTGATTATTGACATAATTCAAATTCGTTTATTATCCGTCGTAAAAATATAGATGGAACTAAATGAGATGAGCCGTCCTGAACTTTCTGTTAAAGAAATTGTCATACCGACAGTCACCAGTCGTGCCCACGATTTAACAACACCAACGCAATTTCGCACAATAAAGCCTAGAAACAAGTTTATTGGGACATAATAATATATGTCAAAGGTCATAAGCATCGGAGAATCTGTATTACGAACAGATAATTAAATTTTTCCGTTTTCCTTTTCGATGGGCATCTTTTCAATGCCTGATCAATCGGATGAACAAGATTATGAGTTCTATTTTTTTAAAACTAGGTCAAACAATGTTTTCCTTCTACGTTCATATTTAGTAAATTTCAAACGAAATTTCGCACATATTTTCCGAAAAACTTAGAAATGTGAGCCCGTGAATCCGCAATCCTCTGCTTGAGAGGTCATAGATTATTATACCACTAGGGCCCCACGACTAAAAGCTAGCTACTACTAAGCTACATACTAGCTGTATGACTTAGGTACTTAATGATTAGGCTACTTTTGATCCCAATATTAGTAGACTTATATATGCTGGAAATCCAGCTCGCTTAACCATTTTGAAGTATAGAAGTTAAACATTAAACATGGCTTAAAAAATCTGAATATAGTTACGATGAGAATACGAGGGTATCGTAATCTATAAAATCGTTTTCTGTCCTGTATTTTTAGCATAGATGTTAAAAAAGCAAAAATTCAATAGGCTTTTTTACGCAAGGATTCCAGGCAATTTGCTGCTCAAAGTTTTTGTAGGCACGCCTTTTGTAACCCTTAAACATTCATCATGATCTTACATGTTATAAAAAGATAAACTTGCTAGGAAAATTGCCGTTGTATTTTTTCGCTTCAGCGATGTCGGGTCTTACTAGCTTTGCGTCGCATAAGGTCAATGGCCTACTATCTTTCATACTCGTTACTATGACGTGAACGCCTAACTTTAACCTTAGTATTTGCAGCATCAAAGGATATCCCCAAATTACTAGTATTTTTTGTAGCCAGAAATATATCGAGCTAAATTCATTAAATATGAATGACTCTCACAGTAGTTCTATTTTTAACGCTTTTTTTGACAAAAAACTTCTCTTTAGCTGATCTTTTTTGTTTCTCTTAAACGTTAAAGTTATGCACATCAAACTTGACTCACAAGAGAACAACAAGTCCGTCAAAATTGACAAGATGCTCCTTGATTCGCTTGATTCCTCAATTACATCCACGTAATAAAAGGCACCCAAGAGAACAACGGTAATTTTGCGCAACGTACTCCACCAAAGAACCTATCAAGGTACAATATTATTATTACATATTAGAGACGTAATGAGAATGCTCCCTGGTAATTACGGAAGAATCAAACGCTGTTTGAGCCGAGCGTTTTTAGGATTATACTGAGCAACGATAATTAATACGAGGAATATTGATTATCGTTTCGGTAATTGTTTTTTGATTAATTATAACGTAGACGACGTGACGTGTTGACGAGACAGAGTGTATTAAGTTTATCCTTGCGAGTTCTCGCGTACTTTATAAAGAACACATTAATTGTAAGAATAACTGCCGAATATACTTGATAAATCACAAATTTTTCTCTAATGAAGTCGGTTAATAAAGCATCTTTGTACGTGAAAATACCGTGAGATTCACTCATAGTGAGATAAAGTAGTTTGAAATATGATGAAATCTGAACTAACAAAATTGGTGATTTTCATTTAGATCTTGAGTACTCGTAATACTGGTTAACTGACTAGTATTTATTTGTGACTTCACGCACGTCTATCTAATAGTCTGAAAGTGAAATTGAATTTTCAGTATTCTACTATGTCCCCACGGGATTCACGAAACTTACATCTTGATCTACATTTTCATTGTAAGAAGAAGTGGGTGCTCTTATCTTTTTGTTATGCTACGCTACTTTGTCACGAATAAATGATTTCAATTTTTATTTCTATTTCTCTTCGGCAAAGTTATATCTTTTGTCTTAGCGGTTAAGATTACGGGATTTTATTTTATTTTACATTATGATCCCGTGGAACTATCGCAATAAAAAGTACCGATTGTATTGTTCTTGAAATTCAGCTACCTATATCCAAATTAATTATAAATACATATTCAGCTATTTCAGCTTAGAAGAGTTACATTCATACTCTCACAAACTGTATAAAATGCCCGATTTAAGAACTTTTTATTTGATTTCACTAGTTGTAAATGTTGCTATTTCCCACAATTTGGTTAGAATAGTACAACAATATACAGTGAATGTATCCGTGATAAAATACATTTGTACAAAATGATTGTTCAAAGCTACTCATCGAATATTTTACAGAAAATGAGTAAGATAAGGAGCGAAAAATATTGACAAAATTAAATCGTTACTTTATGCTCTAGTTAAATCAGCATTCAGGTGAGTAAGGACGCTTATAAAAGTAATTAATTGTAATTAATCGGCGGCAGTTTTAAAGTTTCACCCGTAGTCCCTGACAAAAGTCGATCTGTTCCTGGATCGGATATAACGCCCTGGCGCTAATGGTACCATCCCGAGGGGAGGAAGGGGGGTTTGATTGATGATCGATTGCCTGAAGGCTGGTATAATTAATGCTGCTTGATCCGACTGCAGACAATTATAAGCCCCTATTAATCTGACCTATGGTACACCTGGTAATTACATGAAGTACCTACACAAAGCTCGGGCCTACAGGACATACATAGAAAGCTTTTATTACTATATGACTAATAATAAGTTTTTGGTTAATCTACATTTGTAGCTAGAATGGTGACTATTAAACTATTAATGTTTGCCGTTTTTTGCTTGATATTAATAACGGCAACATTTATTAAAGGGGGTCCCCATACAACAAACGTTTAAATCATGTGTTTAAATCAGCCGTAATACAGCATACGTAAGCTATATTTTGGTAAATTTCAAAGCAAATAATATTTAAATTGAATAAACTCGAAGCTTTATGACATGTAAACGGATATAGATATAGCTGTACAAAGCTAACAAAAAAAGTAACAACAAGTAAAGGCTAGCGACTTTCGCGTGTTTCTTTTGATACTCTGTCACGAACTTCTTTTACAAAAAAAAAGTTAAAATTGATTAGCCTTCGTAACTTACCCTTTAACGTAAGTAACGTAGCGTATTTAATTCGTCTAAAATATTCAAGCATTATTAGCTCTGTGTATTATGTAATATCGTATATTGGAACTTCTTAACATCCAAGAATGTTTATTAGGCAGGCCTTCAACGGCATAATACGTGTATGCGAGTGATACACAACTTTGTGATGGACTGATGGCATAATAACATTCCAAGCTGACTTTGTCGTAGCTTTAGATATTTAATACATAATTTCACACAAATTTATTCCAAATAATACAAGTCTTTTGCTTATGATAAACCTGAAACACAAGATTTACCTAGTTCAGGTAGACGTGTGGTCATGTCACAGATTTTAAGAATTAAGTAATTAGGCATAAAAAATATATTTATAATGCTGTAGAATTTGACTCATTTCCAAAGTTTCTGAACCCTCACACAAACAGTAACAGAAAAAGTTTAAATAAAATCGAGAACTTGTATCCCACTCGTATTTCTTGTACTTGTATTTCATCATTATAAGTGTCATGAAAAGATTCCAAACCTTTGCTTCTTTCAGCTTCTTTTTTTAAGTTATCTGATAGACAATATAATTTTAGGACTATCATCACTATTAATATTTATATCAACCCATGTTCTAAAATGTAGGCATATGCCACGTGCAAAATTGTTTCGTATAATTTATTATTTAAAGCCCTACATAAATTGAATTAAAATATTCAGGCTAAAATCATCCCGGGCGGCTTAGATGAAAGGTATTCAGCTCTCTGGAGGCTAGAACCCTATATAGGACCTTCCGGAGTATGATCCGTTTAGCTGTATTTTTAGAAATGAGATAGAAACCCTGTTTAGGTAATAAAACAACGGAGTAAAGCTTATTAAGTATGCAAATAACTACCGTGAAATTTAATATGCAGATACAACATCTCATACGATGAACTAAAAAACCATTACCTTGCTCACCCGCGATCTCACTAAAAGTAATTAATTGTTTTAGTTCATTGGTATGGACCTCCGCAAAGTAACGCCTGATTCAATAAACTCTAACATCTCGTACTTTTGAAAAATTATATATCCATACTATCAATACTAATATTATAAATGCGAAAGTAACTCTGTCTGTCTGTCTGTTACGCTTTCACGCCAAAACCGCTGAACCGATTTGGATGAAATTTGGTACAGAGATAGAATAGACCTTGGGAAAGGACATAGGCTACTTTTTATCCCGATATTCCCACGGGATAGGGATAAAATCTTGAAATAAGAACCTCTGGGCTTAGAGTCATGAAATTTGGTATGTAGGTAGTTGGACGTATGGAATAACACATAGGTGACTTTTTGACCCGATATTCCCACGGGATAACTAGGGATAAGATCTCGAAATAACAACCGCTGGGCTTAGAGCCATAAAATTTAGTACATAGGTAGCTGGACCTCTGGAATAACACGAAGGCTACTTTTTATCCTGATATTCCCACGGGATAGGGATAAAATTTCGAAATAATAACCGCTGGGCTTAGAGTCATGAAATTTGATATGTAGGGAGCTGCACGTCTAAAATAATACACAAGCGACTTTTTGACCCGAAATTCCCACGGAATATCAAAGGATAAAATCTCGAAGTAACAACCACTGGGCTTAGAGCCATGAAATTTGGTGTGTAGGTAGCTGAACCTCTGGAATAACACATAGGCTATTTTTTACCCCGATATTCCCACGGGATAGGAATAAAATTTTGAAATAATAACCGCTGGGCTAAAAGTCATGAAATTTGGTATGTAGGTAGCTGCACGTCTGGAATAACACATACGCTATTTTTTATCCCTATACTTGGGATATTTCAATTGCCACTACCAGACCGATTAGTTCACGCGTGCGAAGCCGCGGGTAAAAGCTAGTTAAAGTATAATTAAGTATTACTATTCGTATTGTCTATTTTCAGAATAAAATTGATTATATAGTTACTGCTCGATATTGGTAAATATCGGACATTGTACTATGCATTTATAACCTTAATTTTGAACCAAAGTTTTCACCACGTAACGACTTCGTTCGATGGCATTTGATATACACTCCAAAATTATAACGAAGAATGTTGAAGTCAAAGTAGTGACTGCAGTGAATGCTCGCAGATTTTCAATCAAGCTTTAAAATTACGGGTTGACACTTTTGTTTTTTTTTTCCTCATTAACGTGCTGGATCGCAGCTCTTGAAGCACAATGCTTTCTACGGGCCATATCGCTCCGGGCACCAGCTAACGAGTTCTGGCTGAATGTAGACCAATGCCGGTTCTTGTGGCCTTAAGCCATTTGTCAGTATGAATGAATGCCTGTGAAAAATTAATATGTCCTCAGATTGAACGCTGGTTTTGAGCGACGCGTTGAATTTTGTGATTTTTAGAGGACGTCCGGGAGATTTGGTGACTTGAACACCTTCTATCAGAATTGTAGCGAAATCAAATACATTTTTGGTTAAAAGAACAGCTTTTATTTATACAGCAGTAGGAAAGAAAGAAAGAAAGAAAGAAAGAAAGAAAGAAAACATTTATTCGTGACAAAAACAAAATACCAAAACAAAAACAAAAGGCATGTCCTCTATCACGCCTGATGGTAACTTAGATGGAGCACGCTTGTCTAATAATAAATAAGAGTTAGAATATATATTTTTCTTACATAACGTATTTTTATTAGGTAATAAGGAACGTAAATAACTAAACTTGTCCATTTCATATACTTATTGAGTGTTTAATTGCAGTCAGTTCTAGTGATCGGATTGATTTGATTTGAGATAAGGATTTAATCACATAATAATATGTCCATAAACAAGTTCGGCCAAAAAGTAGTTACATCAAAATAAAACAGTATTTAGACAGGAGGATGATAATAACGGCCAGATTTTGACAATAATAATGATTCAATCGAATACCTAGATAAACAATAAAATGGGTGTCCCTAATTTTATTTTGTTTCGACTGTTCAGTATCATAAACCATCCCTTAAAATTAACAAACTTTTTATTCGGTACTTTACCTAAACGACTTGAAGCCGTAAAATAGACGTAGATGTCAAAAGAACCTTAATTAGAGAGGAAAATGTAAGCAAAACAACAGAAAATTCTACGAACCAGGAAATTCTCATTTGTAGGTGTACTTAATTGCTTTAAGATTTTTCAAGCTTTCATTTCTTTCCGTGACATTTAGTATGTACCTACCTATTTTTAACGGAGTCTAATTTTAAAAGCCAAATTTATGCTATTTCGAGTGTTCAGATTGATATGAAATTCTAGCAAGAGTATCTGCAATTATAAAAAAAATATATTGAAAAATATTTTTGCTAAATTCTTCGTAAATGCAATAGAAAAATATGTATACAAATTACACATAGCTTTTCATAAAACATGAACAACATTTTACGTTATAACCGTTCGAGAGCGTGCCGATAATCGCTCCTGTGATACCTACTTGACGTTCTATATTATGCATGATGCAGTAATTCAACATAATGATAATGCTGACCTGGCCACACAAACAGCGACCTAGTTTTTGTGATACAATTACATTCTTTTGGATTAGACGCGTCGATAAACTGTAGTGACTCGACGAAAATAATCGTGGAAAGGCGGATTATTTTCATTCCATTCGAGATGTACCCAATATAAGAACAAAATGTAAATAGTTCTGGCTAGAGAATTAGCTTTTGAAAATGCATCTGCTTTGTTGACATAACCTCTCAAAGGCTTATTATTCTATTCTTTTTTTTTTTTTTTATTCAATGAAAGACCTATGTATATTTTATTAATAAACTACAAACCTGGAAGACAGATTTACAATGTTATTAATGTATCATTATTAACTAACTTAAATTTATCATTATTTTATAAGGCAAACACGTCGTCAAGTGATGTCGCTGGCATGGACCCTAGAACGCAGGCCGCATTACCTCTTTGAATAGCAATCCCAATTCTTTGCGCGAGGTAATTCTATTCTTTTACTTTTTATAAGTGAGACTAAAGTAATAATTTTCAATTTAAATATTTATCTTACTTAATCATACGGAAGGAGAAAATTCTACAAAAATCTTACAAGTACACGTAAAGTAGGCAATGAAAGTTGCTGAACGCCATTTTGCTCCGTTAAGCACCGAGTTCTGTTTCACAAAAGTTACATAGACTCATGTAGAGTATCCTACGTCGTAAAAGTCTACGATATTTGCAGGCAACTCTTAATTAGGGCTGGTTTATTCAAAACACTTCTTTCGACATCCTTTCAAAATTGTTTCACAAAAATGCGAACACAACTCCGTACTTTCTTCGCGTGCGTAGTTTAATCTGCTAAAAGCGAGCGTTTACGTTCCACGATAAATCCGTTAGCTTATGAATTTTATTAGTTTTTAGAGCTAGTCACACTTCGCGTGAGTTGCCGACACGTAATATAAGTTAGTGGCCACAAAGCGCGATAAAACTTGGCCGGTGGCGTTTGAAGAATTATCACGTTCGGAAATCGTCCCGAGTGATCGTGTATTGTGAGGTTCTCAAACTTTGCTAATACACTGCGATTCAGAGGTACCAGAACTTTGAGAAGCTGATCTCAACTTTGTCGGTGCACGATATTGCTGAACCTTCTATTCAAGTACCTATGCATTCTACCTATACATCTAAACGCGTGCTTACGAGTAATGAATAATGAAAAAAAGTAACGATGCTACGTCACGTAACATAAGGCGTAAATTTTCTTCATAACGGCATGAAACAACAAAATATTAATACGTCTTAAATAAATTTAGATATAAATAAATAATATAAATAAATAAATATGCATCTAGAAGTTGTGAAGGAACATACTTATCTTGGCTTAAAAATAGATCATAAATTTAACTGGGGTCCACATGTTGACTATGTATGTAACAAGCTAAGGTCCATCTTGTCGAAGTTAACTATACTGAAACATAAGATTCCCTATAAAACACTAAGGCTCCTTTATATGTCACTGGCGGACTCTGTAGTAAGCTATGGACTGGCTAGTTATGGAAGAACTTTTAAAACATACTTGTATAATATTTACAACTTACAAATACGTTTATTAAAAACCATAGTCCCTTTAAAAATTAAATACAAATTCAAGGACAATTATAGGGATCTATTTCGCTACTGTAAAGTGATGAATGTATTTGACAAGGTCGATTTGGCAATATTGGCACAGTAGTGATAAAATAAACCAATTAAATAGGAAGAATAGACCAAAAAATTTGAGAAATCTATCTAACTTGCCAAACTACGTTATACCCAGATGTCATAATATTTATGGCCAGAGAGTGTGGACGACCACTCTGCCTCGCATACTTAATAAATTTCCATTTGAAACTGTGCAAGAAATTGTGAATAGCAAACACAACAAGATAAAACATATCTTTGTGCGATGGTTAAACCTACCTCCTTAAATAAAAAATTGTATACCTACCTATTCAAAGTAAAATATGTATTAAAATTATAATTATTGTATCCATTCATTCCAAATAATCAAGTTATATTGTAAATATTGACTACAACAATCCTATTAATTAAGGATTAGTGGTTAATTAATGAAATGTATGTGTATTTTTTTATTGAAATAAACAGTTTTAATTTTAATTTTAATTTTTTTTTTTAATTATAATTCCTGGTAAGCAAACGTAACAGTCATTTCCATGGAATTACTCATACCATACATTAACAATGAACGCGGGCGTCGAGTGTGTATACAAAATTAATGCCTTTCAAAATTTATATTTGTAACTTTACCTTTTGTCAACGCGGACCTCTTTAAGTACGCGAGCTCATTTAGTAAAGTGCGGGCTGAATTTGGTTTCTGTTTGTACAGGTTTGTGTGCACAAGTAGAAGTGAAACAACGTGTCTCGGGCTTAGCTAACACAAAACACTGTGTTGACAAACTACTGGGCCTCATAAGTCAAGTCGCTATGACTATGGCAATATTCTCGGTTTTATCTGAATAACTAAAAAGGTTAACTTACTTATAGCATATTAGGCAAAGCTCTGCGCAGGGGGTAACACTAGGAGGTAGCACAATACGTAAGGAAACCGCCATGTGGCAACTAGTTTATCAATATTCAATGGAGAATGAAATCGACTTAAGCACAATTTTTTTTAATGGCCCCGTTTTTTGGTACATTTAAACAATCAAACAATATGGGGTACTTGCTTAAATTATAAACGATAAAAAAATTATCGACTGAGTAAAACATGAAAACAGAACTTCAGACAAAATTTTATCATTGGACATATTGGCTACGGAATGCAGACCGTAATTACTTTTAATGAGCCCAATGAGTATACCTTTAGCAAACATTTGCAACGTAATCAGCCGATAATCGTAACAAACTATTCAAATTATGAATACCAAGCGCGTTTTGACATGAGTTTTTTTTTGTCAATATGACTTTCAACTGGGAGAGTAACATTCTATTAACATTATTGAATTTAGCAAAGCGCAAAACCTATCAGCTGTTAACAAAACGGTGATCATTTGATTAAGACTAGCACCACAAAGATTTATAATGGGCACATTCAGAATATTTGAGATCGTACTAAATGTATTAGAAATCTTTACAGAGTCGAGAGATTCATCTGACCTATCCAATCTTCCGGACCCACCTTTTCGACAGAGGGTATTCACCCTTTTCGATTTATTGGACCCTTGATAGCCATTGAATTTACTGTATTCTATTCATGTGAGGCGTTAAGCTGTTAAGTTTTCAATATTCACTTAAATTTACTTTAAATGTAATGGACACTTCAATTGTTAAAGACTAAAATCTGATTAGTTTTGACACTCGTACTTTTAAACAGGCATAGCATCATGTAAATCTATTTAATAATGGTATTATTCAAAGGAACAAAAACAGAGGTATCTTCGTCTTTTGTTTTGGGAATGCCTGTGTTGTAGTTGGCAATAGGAACATAAACCCTTTGACATTATTCATTGCCTGCAAATTACTGCCATCTCCGCCTGACCCACCTGAATAAATTTCGCCCCTGCCACATAAGCCATTCCACCATGCTCTCAAGGAAATAAAGATTGATAAATTGTCACCTAAAAGGTGTTAAAAGACGGATACCGCCACTGAAGCTGAAAAAATAAGAGACGATTTAGACGTCTCATAAGAACGCTCAAAGGCTTCCGCGGAAGGCGAATGTTGGAGGGAAAGTGACGGCCTTTGTTCAGACGATATAAAGGCTGACAAAAATGATGTAGGAAGTAGATCTTGTAATAAAAAAATCATTGGTTTTACGACTGAGATAGGAGAGAGCCGAGTTACTAATGGAAATTTAATGGTCGTTTGTGGTCTCGTACTGCATACGTAGTGCATCTTCTACGACAGTAAAAGGTTTAAATGGTTCTTTTCTTTGAGCCTTCTTGTCTTAAGTATCTCCTTTTATTTTGCATGGTACCGTCGACGGTAATAGTAGCTGATGGGACGAAGCACTCTAAATTATCTAACGCATTTCTTATGATTATAAATACCTGCTAGAAACCTAGTGCCAAACTGAATGATCGTGATACTAAACTATTAAAGTTACTACTATTACTACTACTACGTCCAAAACATTTTCTTAGTCTTTCAATTTATCAAACATCATCATATTATTTTATGTTATGTGAACAAACCTCAAGCGTCAAGGACATGAATGTGTATTACTACTATTCGTTCCCCTAAAAAATACTCATTTATTTTATATCTCGCAGAATCCAACATTCAGTGATTCTTGTTGACCCCATTTTCTTTCCGACCCTGCTTTGTTATTTGTTATTTCGCTCATTCTCTCGCCTTCGTGATACTTGTATACTCTTTGTTCCCGCATTTTCAAAACACATTAACTTGAATTTGATCTCGCCGAATCATTCTTTAAACCTCTTCTTAATCCGCTTATAACACGTTCTTGCAAAAGTTAGTAAATAAAGGAATACTTTATACTTACTACTTCACCCTTACTACACCCAGTATCTTTAAATCATCATTAAAATAACTTCAAAGTGTGTATCTACAAGTAACACTGCATCCACATATATCAATGTACCGATATATTTAAGAAGAGTGGGTAAATCATAATTTTGACCAGAATATAT
This sequence comes from Choristoneura rosaceana, assembly GCA_037349165.1. NCBI lineage: Eukaryota > Metazoa > Arthropoda > Insecta > Lepidoptera > Tortricidae > Choristoneura > Choristoneura rosaceana. Next base: position 4,142,824 of record JAZBNJ010000002.1, read on the forward strand.
ATTTGTATTTTTGCCCTGTTATTATTTTAAGTGCGAAGCATGAATAAAAATATTTCTATTCTATTCTAATATACTATGCCATGGAGATTTTAATAATATTGTATATTCACTTCATTTAAGCTTCTCTTCACGTAATCTCCATTAGTGCAGAATACTTTTTAAGCAGAGTTTTTTTCACAGACCACGAAAGCTTAAGCTACCATCAAAACTTATCCCATTTATCCTTAGAAATGTTGATACAGTCTGACAAGGATCCTGCTCTGGTTAAAAAAGAAAAAAAACGGTAAATGTCAGCAAAGAGACGGGTCAGTACGTCCCTAGGGAACCAAAGCGTATAGGGTCAGCTACGGCCGGATAAAGGGATCATTCAAACCCTACCGTCGAATTTGAGTGTTTAAAATTTTTAAAGATTCCAGAACCAGACCTGCATAATTAATTTAATCGTCTACGGACTCGCCTTGAGGGGAATCTGGCAAAACCAACCGATTATAAATGGGTACCGGTTAATTCTTTTGGTAGCTGTAATTTAATCATTACTGGACTAGCTAAAAATACACTCGATTTAATCCGTTTTAAGGCTCCATACTTTAGAAGGAAAAAAGGAACTCTTGGTTTTATTACTTAACTAACCGTTACCCGCGACTAAGTCCGCGTCAATCAATTATCTCTCTCACAGGAATTATGCAAATTTTCGGGATAAATACTGTCCCTCCCATGTCCTTCTCGGGGCTCAAACTATCTATGTACCTACCATATTTCGTCTAAATCGGTTTAGTGGTTTAGACCTGATGAACACATAACAAACGAACAAATAGACTTACCAACTGTCGCGTTTATAATTACTCATTACTTATTTTTTTGTCAGTCTGTTTGTCTGTTTGCCTATCTGTCAAAATACTTTTCGTCCGAAGCGCGTGCAAATATTAAGTTGAAATAAATAGAAAAAGTAAAGGCTAAAAGCTTCTAAGACAACTTTTTAAAGTGTTTTTCCGCATAAGAACTATAGAAATTAAAACTAGAGATTAAAAGAAGAGATTGTAGGCGAATACAGCGGGTATCAAACCAAAGTATTGAATCTGATATATACTCTTAGTGTGTAGTTAAGTAGGTAATATTTTGTGCTTCTACGATCATGAGCATAAATTTATGAAATATTTTTTCGTCTGTTAACCTAAAAATCACAAAGTGTGTATTTCCATTTGAATCGTGAAGCGTACTGAAGCGTATTTAGATTTATGATAACGTTTTATTTTTAACGTTCCGGGGAAGGGCATAAATCATTTTTCCATGACAAACGAGCACAATAAGAAGTTTAAGAAAACAGCCATCAACTTAAATGGCCCGTTTGGAAAATAGGAAAGTTTTTGATATTCCGTTGGTTAAAAATAGAAACTGTATGATTAAAAAAAAACTTATATGGCTTTCCTAATTTATTTACGATTGCCTAAATTTATTTCAAATCTTACGTGTGTTTCTACGTGCTTTTTGAAATTGTAGAATTTTTATCTTAGAATGAAACGCATGGAGTAAAATGTTAGAAATGACATTTTCCTCAATAAAGACAAACTGGAAAAAGGGGTGTGAATAACGAAGGAACGTTGAATGAAACGGGCATGATGCGACGCTACGAGTAACAGTCGCGCGCACCTGGTTAGTTAAATGATTTCTTTTGTAAAAGTATGCAAACTTTTTTTACTCTTTTTGGTAGCTGTACCTACTTAAATTGAAATTAAATTTACGTACAAATAACACATTTCAAACACATTTTAAGACAATGGGACTACCAATAGGCGTTTGCCTGACACAAGAGATAAAATACAAAAAAAATACTATTGCGTAAACCAAAATATCGCTGTTTTCACTTCAACCTTAACTTCTCATTTAAAAAAACTTTGTATGAAAAATTATATCTCGTGCAGCGTCTAAAAAAATTAACATTATTTAATGACTGCGGCATTCTTAAGTTTTTTCTTGTTGAAATACACCTTAGAGAACGGTCTTGTCACAATCGCTTTTGTTCCCTTTCGGTTCATTAAAATTTAACGCCATTTTCCTATAAACTTTTTCGCACTGGTCTCGTTACAGGATAGAACTACGTAATATTAGAGTGGCGTCTTTCTCGTTCTTTTGGGGACCGATTTTTATCATTTTTACCATTCGATAACGGTGCAAAACTGTACAATATTTTAAACAGACTAGTAAAAAAATACTGCATGACTCTCACTCTCGGTAGAACCCTATTGCATTATCACTTGCCACACTAATCAAAAAAAATCTTGATAACAGCAGGAGAAGCTCCCTATGACAGTATTTTACCGAGGTACAATCCTGCCAAGAAGCTTTTAGGCTGCATTTATTTGTTCCGTTTATTACGTACTCTAAGGATGCACATTCGGAGCTGACTGCACGTAGCAGCAAACGACGCGTCGTATTGCCGCAGCACTAGTGGTTTTTATGTATTTCTAGCCTTCCTTAGCCGATACCTCGCCTTTATAAAAATACATAGAAACCTGTAGTGCCGTAGAGACACATTGCCTACGTTGTGTGTAATTGTAATTGGTTATGGACTTCTATGTTAATAGTGCACTTGTAGATGTTTTTTTTTTATTTGACCGGAAGGCAAACGAGCAAACGATGCAAACGATGTTGTGGTTCTTAGACACGTGATGTATGATGGAATCGGCTTAGAAACACTATTTCTAAACTTAAAGAAAATTTAGGAAAAAATTGCAATATTCAAGTGCCACGAAATTCCGCCGTGCTTAATTAATCCCCCAATAAAACTCAAGTGCTGTTTTCTCATAATTAAGAACCACATAAATTTTACCGGACAGAAAAGAAAATTTATAGCGTGCGAGCGGAATTCTGGAAAAATATTTTTCTTTACGAGTGTACCGAGAGCGACGCAGGTGGTGTTTTCGAGGCGGCTGAGAATATTTCAAAAGTGTCTTTGTGGTAAATCATTTTCTGTTAGTACCTAATTTTTAGTATTTGGCAAGGGTTTAACTCCATCTAAAATGACGTTGGAGCATTTTACTTTCAAGGCTGAGACACATTTGAAACTACTGCTGACTTATCTTTGGGTATCCTCAATCATTATTCACCAATGCAGAAAGTAACCCTTTTTCAATACACCCCATTTCTCCCGGTCTTGTGCCTTCGCATCCAGTTATTTCCAGCCACTTTAACAGAACATTGGTCCATTGCATCCGTTGGCTGTTTCCATTTATGTGTAATTCAGGCTCTCACTCAATTTTTATTCACCTTATTTTTTTTCTCAGTAAAAAATAATTCATCACCACACGTAAGCCATCGTAAACTTGACCCACTGTAAATACAATTTTTTTTTACTAAGCCATCATTGCACTCATCAAGGAAACCATTTGAGCGTTTATTGTGAAAAAGTTGTACTAGTTGAACTTGCAGCGTTTTGCCTATTAATATATTTTACAGCTACATTGAGTCCATAATGACTGATATTACAATCTCAAATAGCATAATAGCATAACCACTCTTATTTAGTCGTATTGTGAGAAAAAAATAACATGACATTGGAACATCAAACAAAATGTTCGTCTGACCGTTCCAGAGATCAATAAATACCCATTTTTAAACCAGTCACATACTTCCTCTGACTAACAAGCGAGGCTTTCGTACGTGTCCTTTTTCCACGGCGAAATTTTAAATTGTGAAGCAACGCACTCACACTAATGCAGCTCCACTCACACGTACAAAAGCTAGCAAGTTGTTCATCGAGCGGCGTGTTTCCGCAACTAATGTAATTAATTTGCCGTACGCAGTTCCGAGCTCGCACGATTCATAGCAACGTGGAATAAAAGATTTTAGGTAGTAGAGAATATGTTTAAGAATACCCTGACCCATTAATTTAATGCTAAAAAAAAGCATTTTGTACAAAATTTAGGACGTATCAATAAATCGCGAACTCTAATTCCTGACCAAACTACGAAAATCAAGAATGAAAAACTGTACATCAGTCATTCAAACCAAATATTTTGCAGGCAACCTTATGGTGTTTACCATAAAATATCGCTTCTTTTACTCAGGAAACGTATAGTTACAAAATTGCAGGCGACAGCTAGTTGGAAATAATTAAAATTAAATTTTAATTTTAAAGTTAACTTTTACATGAGGGAAACAGGAAAAATCAACTTACACGGCCAGTAAATAAGGAAATAAAAACTCCCGTTCACGGTAAGATTAATCATGATAATATTTCGCTATCCTCAGTATCCCGTGAACAATAACATCTGGGGGAACATTTGAACGTCTGCCAACAGCTGCATTCTCTCTGCCTTTTCGCGGTAATAATCTACAGTCCATTTCAGGCGCCATCCAATGTTGGCCAAATGTTTGGAACAAATGTTTGACATATTGCGTTTGGATTTATGTGTGCTATTAGGCGTGGTGATAGTCGGGCCGATTTTCTGATTATACTTCGTTATTCTTAGCATTAGAAAGGAGGTAAGCGATCTTGACGTGTCTTTTTAATGAAAAACACTTTTAAAAATTATACACAGAATATTTAACAATTTAGCAAGGCATACGATTATTTACATGTTTTTAGTATCATAAGTAATAGTAACTCTTTTTTTTAAACGTTTTTCAATAAAAAGGCTCGTCAAGATTGTTTACCCTTTTTCTAATGCTAAAAAAACGGAGTATAGATTATGAGGATTTTCTGGTAGGTGGACCGGCGCTACATGACGTTATAGGTGAAAAACTTAAGTAAAGGACATGTTGTATGTAGTAGTAACTTGTCCATATAAACAAATTGACGTTCCAAATTCGCAAAATGACTTAGGTAAGCTCCATATCAATTCTGTGCACCACTACATACCACAGGTCCTTTACTTAAGTTTTTTACCGATACGTTAGTATCGTGACATCATTTGAATTGGGTATAGTAAAGTTGTCAATTATACCTCACGATTTCGATACTAGCGCCAACTAGCATCATAGAAATTCTCATTGTGAAATAGTTACATTAGGTACATGTACCTACCTACATACGCCGATGATTGGTACATAATAAAATTATGTTGGAAGTAGGTACTGTCAGTAGAAGTTCGATATCTCACAAGATCTGACCCGAATAAACATATATTGTAAGTTGTAGAAAATTGTGAAAGCAAAAACTTTTTAAAACTTGAATAACCACGAGTATTAGACCTACAAAGAAATACATATTTTACAATGATACTTTTAGATAGTTTTTTTTTTTACCATCCAGAACCTTAATAAACACAATTTCTGCCGTCGGAGACCTTTAATCCCGCCGCAAAGCAGCCAATATTTAATATTTAACTCATTTGCATAACAGATTTCATATTCTTTAGCAATACCTAAGAGGCCTTTATCCAGTGAGGTTATCTTTAAAAACATTCTCCACGGGGTCTTACAAATCCAATTACTGTTGAGCAAAAGTTTTGGTCGGTTTTGGCCGTACTCCAGGCGTTTCAATCGTTGATTGCCATCCCGAGGACCTGCTTTGCGTCAGGCCATTGGCACTAATTTGGAGGTGCCGTAAGAGGCACGACAATTACCTTTTGATTAATTTGGCACCAAGCTGAAAATGAGGACGGTTTGGACGACGTCTTCTGAATTGGAATTTTTCAAATTATGTAACTGATTTTTCTCATTGATAGCACTTAGGCAGGACTTTTTAACGCGTTCAATTTATAACAGACTAGCTTTTGCCCGCGGATCCGCCTACGTGGTATTCGGTTATCGCGCGCTGTTCCCTCGGGAACTGTGCATTTTTCCGTGATAATAAGTAGCCTATGTCACTCTCGGACCCATAAACTATCTCTATGCCAAAATTCACGTCGATCCGTCGCTCCGTTACGGCGTGAAAGACGGACAAACACGCAAACACACTTTCGCATTTATAATATTAGTATGGATATGGATATACCAATTCGCTTGCTTCTTTTTTTTACATAGTTTGTTTCTTACATTTATCGTTTCTTTTTTTTACACCCGCATTACTTACATTGTCACTGGATTTATTTATATGTTAAACAAGTCGATTCGGTCATTGAAAGAAAACTTTTTTTTATTCGACTGGAAGGCAAACGAGCAAGTGGGTCTCCTGATGGTAAGAGATCACCACCGCCCATAAACATCTGCAACACCAAGGGTATTGCAGATGCGTTGCCAACGTAGAGACCTGAGACGGGATACCTCAAGTGCCAGTAATTGGATTTAACTTTAAAAAAATGCAAAGTATTCCTATTACGAGTAATATAAATTGTACTATTATTATACTACTATTATTATTATTATACTAGATATCTCTACTACCAGATGAAGATAAGAAGGGAAATACCTATTGCCTATACATGTTTGTGGAGAACAGAACGTAAAAAGTACTCTTATAGAATTGTTTTTAGCCGTTTTATAACCGTCTTATTATTTACCTACCTAGGACATTTCTTTAGAAATAAACAAACTACAATATACTAGTAACTAAACTAATCTAAATACGTGACATTTTTGTTTATTCAATACAACATACTGTGTCTCTTGTCAAAACAAAAAGGAACGTGATGTGTTACTACCCTTTGTGTCGCTATAAATGGGATAACAAATTACGACCATTACTTATCATAAGAACCACTTGTACTGTATTTTTGCGACGAACCTATTCGGATGGGCTTATAGAGGTTTATCGAAAACCGATATGTGCCCTACTTGTGTCTTTAGGTCGTACGTTACAAACACTAGATGAGGGTTTTTCTTATGGAGGAGCAAACAGCTATGTTTATTAGACATGGTTACTTGTTTACTTTTGTAGAAAAAATATTAAACGAGTAGGAGCATTCAGTGGATCCTGTTTATTGTAACACAAACTGAGCTTAAGCTAAAAATAGTAAAAACTTACCAATTTTTGATATATCTCTGCGTTGTTTATTTAGATTTGGAGGTTGTTATAAGGTATCTTCATCATCATCTCAGCCTATATACGTCCCACTGCTGGGCATCTTAACAACTTAAAAACCTCATTTTGATTAGGTACCTGATGTACCTACCTCGCTTTTTTAACCCCCGACGCAAAAAAACGGGTGTCATGAGTTTAAACGCTATGTGAGTCTGTCTGTGGCACAGTAGTTATTAAACTGATGGACCGATTTGAATGCGGTTTTTTGAGATATTGATTACTAACTACGTACCTACTCATGCCATAGTGACATTAAAGTTTATTGTTGATCATTCCGTGTCTGGTAGTTTACACACGGTATTAAAAACAGAACAAAGTACTTTATCATATGTTTCATTTAAATCATTCAAAAAATCGGAAGTCTCAAAAAAGCCTTAGTCAAAGGTGTTAGATACATTGCGGACGTTAAGCTTGCTTATGTATAAAACGATGATTTTAAAAGTAACGACATTTTTATTTATATTTTCAATTTTAAATAAGTACTTCGATTTTGTTGAGCAAACGTATTGCTAACAAAAAAATCTTTTTTTTTTTAATTTACCTATTTTTTTAACTTCTTTACTGCTCCATTAATTGTACACACGTATCTCCTTATTTAATACTTATCTTAGTTTTCACGTTCAGAAATATCATTTACTATAGTTTGTGTGCTAGTTTAGGCATTACACAAATACGTGTTCCATAAAAATATTCCTTTATACGATGTCAAAGGCATTCCACGTTGGTAAGCCAGTCACGTTTCACCTTATAGGCGTCCTTCATTTATTTACTTGGTGCCAAAGAACGTGCGGTTTTAGCACCCTATTATTTTATAAGCGAGAAATTCATAAATCGAAAGCTTTAGCGCGTCGTTGAACGCGAGTAATTATGTTTTCTCCTTGAAATTTCAATTCAATGTCGATCTCGATCAAACGAGTTTGGCATTATTTAAAATCGGCTGTAATCATTATTTACTTCGTGAACATAACTTTATAAAATTTACGTTTTTTATTAAATTAACTATGTTTACCACATTTCGAGTCTGTTTCTTTTAATTTATTTCAAAGCGAAGCGGTGGTGAAGCTCAGCGCATCATTTCCTAACATTAATTGATCCTATTTCCTTCCCGCGCCGAGTGACGCCTTCCACCTCTGAGTTCACTGCTCACGTGGAATCCAATAAGAACCGCTTAGCTGCCTTACATTGGAATATGTAAACATATCTTAAATGTACTTCAAAAGTGACGTGCCCTTAATCTCTTCTAGTTAATGAATCGCCAGTCTAAAGAAATAATAAGGCTTACGTGTTCCAAAAAGGTAATCCCTGTCCATTTTCTTCACCCTGACGCTGATCTGGATATAAGTCAACTTATTTCCAAACCAGCGGTACAAATTTTTATCTTTTACAGGAAAGTGATATAAGTGTAATAAAAAATATATGTATTTTTGGATTGAAATTATTGATTTAATTCCGTCGTAATTCAAACTTTACGTAAAGTGATAAAATAAAATAAAATGTTGAAAATGATAAAGTAAATGAACTGAAAAGAATAATGACGTGAACTCAAAGTGATAATGACTTTAAACAGAACTGTAAATGATGCGGACGTTTCGTGTGGAAAGTGTAAAAAAGAAATCGATATGGGATGACTCAAAGTGTAAAATGTTATGTGCAACCCATTTTCCGACCCGGAGATGATGCGCGAATTTCACGACAGTGCTGGGGCAGGTCCAGGCGGCGCGATGGAGGAAAACGAGGGAGACGAGAGTGGGGGTGCCGAGGTCGATATGGACGACTGCGGCTCCCTCGCACTGCCGCCCGACCTGCCCCCCTACTCCGGCGACTACATCATCAGTGACTATATGGAGCGTCTCGGCACCCGCCTCAATATCCTAGAAACCGAACTCAAATACGCCTGGCGAGCCCTCGATCTTCTCAGTCAAGAATACGTCAGAATGTGGGAGCGACTTGAAAGGCTTGAAGCTCTGCTTTCGGATCAACAGGGTGTTATTTCAACCTTACTTGACTTCTACACTTGTCGTGGCGTCACTTCAAGAGATCCTATGACAAGACTAGAGGTTATAAGAGAAATTTTAGGTAATGGAACGGTCGAGGATGGCATCGAAGAAGGTTTGGACATAGGACGAACGTCTGTATTACTTGATCCAGAAGAAGAGGTGATGGAGTCCAATGAAGCATTTTACAAAAGTTTAAATCAAGCGTATAGAGATGATCTAGTTTGCGAAGAAACGTCTCGGCCGCCTTCACAGTTAGATATGATCTGGGAAGCACCCGAAGAACACGAAATGGAAATTATACCTGCAAGTTCAAGACAAGTATACAGTGCAACAGATTACAAAGATTATCGCGGAATGCAGAGCGGATCCGTTATTAGCGAAAGAGATTTGGTACATTTATCTACATTAAGTACAATTGATCAAATCGCAGTAGAAAAATTACATGAATTAGATAGGCTGACAACACAATTACACAAAGATTCGAGAGAGTTAAAAGACTTGAAAACTAGAATTCTTAGTCCAGAAACAATGACATCCAAGCATAATATAGACATTGAAGCCAAAGCACTTGTTGAAGATGGTCATATAATCAATGAACAATTAAAGAATGTTTACTCGGGCGAAGAAAATTGGGGAATTAATGACGTTATGAAAAGTTTTGATGATTTTTTGTTATCCACGCCTAAAGATGCTATTGGAAGAGAAAAATCTCCATCTAGATTATCTTTAACTGAAACTTCTACGACTGATCGCTCTGTCGATTATTTACCGCCCACTGTATCACCTCGTCGAAAATATGTACCAGAAAGAACGACAACAGAACCTTATACTACTGTAACAGGTCGTCTCGCGTATAGTTCAGCAGTAGCAAATGCAGAAATAAATGCAGCTAAGGCTTCCAAATCCCCAAGCGCTCTTTCGAGGGAGCGGTTTGAATACAGCCCATCCTACCAAATGACAGATCCTTCGATATATTACTCAAGCAAAGGAATGCCTCAACCACTTAATGATATTTTCAAATCATCTGGCCTTGATCAGCAATCTCCAATGTCAGTTCATGAAATGTATAAGAGATCCTCAGATACTATCCATGATCTTAGTTTTGAAGAAACTAGAAGGCGGACATCTCCTAGTCCACCACCTCCAGCCCCTCCAAATGGAGCAAACTTATTCTCAGCTATCGAAAACAACAATGAATCAATGGCTGCTAATCAATCTATGCTTACTGCGGGGAACTTAATACCATCCGATAATTTACGACTCAGTCCAAGATCACCAAAGTCACCTAAGACTTCTCCTAAACATGTGAAAAGAGATACAACAAATATAGTAGCTGCCAAATCAGACTCAGGCCTGTCATCAATGAGTGGATGGTCTAGTTTGGAAAAAAGTCCAGGTTCACCAAAAACGGGCAAAATCGTGCATTCCGGCCATGATTCACACAAAATACGAATTCCTTCACCTCAACAACTAGTTCAAAGAATGGCGTATGAAGTTGATTCCAAGCCATACCTTGAAACACTTGTTGATTCCTATACCCATGACAATAAAGGCTTAAAAAGTGATTACAACATACGAAAAGCAGATCAAACAAGCAAAGAAATATCCTCAAGGGAGTTAAATAAGTTTCAAGTCAAATTAGAAAGCGGATATCCTCAATCTAGTATCGCCCATTCTATGGGAGCTTCGAGTTCTCAAGCAAATATGAGTGAATATTATTATGGAAATGAAGTACCATCCATATATTCCGTTGCTGGAAATAGACAAGCAATATTTACAACAGTTTATAGTACGCCGAGGGGTATGCTATCTGAGGACCGTAATTTTTCCGAATTATTAGATAGAAATGAAATTGTAGATTCGACCATTCCCGCTGTCGATTCGTACCCACCAGAACCTAGCTATCATGCACAAACCGTTGTCATGTCAGCACCTAATATGAATAAGAGAACCATAACGAGAGCAAACACAATGGGACCAAACGATCCTCACTTTTATCAGAATGGATACAAAGGATCCACCCATCGCAGTGGTTACCCTCCAGGTAACCTAACTGATGCCTTGTCGTATTACCCAACTTCAAGTAGACACGAATCATCAAAACAAATCTCATTAGAAGATCAACTTTCATGGCAAGGTGGCAGCAAATCTCCCACCAGTTCTATGGACACGTCTAGCTTAAAATCTCACTCCTTGAATATTTCTGAAAGAAAACAATTCCAAAATCAACTACAGCAAGAATATTTCAAACAACAACAGTATGATCAACGAAATGGAAACGCTGATTGTTATGAAGAACAAGAATTCAACAATCAAATGATGCAAGAACACTCGAAAATGAGAAAAGAACAATATGTCGATTCGAGAAGCATGCTAGTTTCCGAATCAGGATATTTATCCATATCAACAAATCTGAGAAGTAAACCTCAGGATAAGCAGCCTAAAAAACCAAAGAGAACTTCTTCGTTAAAATCCGCTATGTCTACTATGAGCCATTGGCTGCCGGATTTACACTTACCTAAAAAACATAGGTCTCATTCATTACCATCAGGTGTAGATACAGTGGAGCAACCTCAGCAAGAAAAAAGTTTAAAAGAAAGAATACTATCTGCCCAAAGAAGAAAAAAGAAATATCATCTAGTGGCTTCCATGTCAGGGTTGCTTCAAAAAGCTAGAAGAAAGCAGCAAGCTAGTCATCAATCTTTATCAGACCCAGAAACGTCTGAGACTGAATGGTCAGGTGGGCGATCTAGTGCTCAGTCAGAAGACAGCGATAGTGTATTTTCTGACTCTACCCACGAAACGAATATGTTTGCTAAAGTACCTCCAAAACCAAAACAAAGAAAAATTAATAACCAAGACGTAGTAGAGCAACAACAGATGATCCAAGAATTACAACAACAAGGACGTGATTTCCCTGAAGATATATCGGAACATGAAACAGAAGAAATGGATAAAATTTTGGTAAATAATGTCATTCCACGGGATAAAAGTGATGACATAGATTTTCACTTTGCTCGCATTAGTCAAATGAATAAAGATCACATACCAGACCTAGAAAAATTAGATATAGATACTGACATCTCAAATGTAGATCTCTTTGAAGATGATATTAAAGATGACGACCAATCACCAGGGTCTCTATTTGCAACAATTGGTGATGTGAAAAAAGCAGCCGCTGCCTCTGATGAAGGTCTCAATGATAGTAATAAATCATACAGTGGGAGTTCACAAGAATTTGCGGTCTCTAGAGCTTTAGGTAAATATAGACTGAGAAAGTCCACATCTATTTCTGATGAACAAATGGATGACGAACTGTCTCCACCAAGAATTGAGTCAGAATCACAAGAAGAAGAAATACCTTCCCAAAGAGAGAAAAAAGTAAGAAAAATCAGTACTCCAGAAGTAATCAACATAACTTTACCGGAAGATACATCTACTTATCCTGAAAGAAGTCCTTCAATTCAAAGTACTAGAGCAATACAAAATAAGTTTCAAACCAGACATCAACAAAGTTTAGATATTCCAAACAAGCATGATGATGATGATAGTAGAAGTACACATTCATGGAGAAGTGGTTCTAGAGTATCATCAAGACGACAAAGCACTGAAGATAGTATTGACTCTGAAGATGAATGGTATTGTTACGAATTAAGAAAACTTGAAGAAATGGAACATCAGTCTCATCTAGAAATGGAGAGACAAACGACATTACCTGAAGAACCAGAATACGAAGAAGAGGAAGAACAACCAGCGAAAGACAATGAAAATTTAAAAGAAAAAATGTCTTTTGTTTTGAGGGAACTCAAACTAAAGACAGCAAACGTTAAAACAAAATACGACGAAACTCCTGTCAAAGAAACATGGAAAGATATAACAACATTTCCAGTTATTGCCGAATCAAAAGATGATGTTAGTTTTGATAAGGAAGACGATGATGACAAATCTTTTGCGGATGATTCCGGTTCTGGTGAAACATCGGGACCAGACAGTCCTGTTCAGAGTGGCGACGAGCTAGATGAAGACTATGACATGCCGCAGTTTCATGAAGAATCAGTGGTAGTTCAAGAACCTTCACAGCAACAGGACGCACCAGTTGGGAGCAAGTGGAAACTACTGAAGGCGTTGAAAGACCGAAAAGCGGAAGAAAAAGCGTCTGAAACCCCTGTGGCAACCACGCCTTCCACCGAGAAAGATAAAGTCAGCGCAGGTGTAAGTTACCTAATGCAAAAGTTTCATGAAATTAGAGTAAAGAGTTAAAAATAGATTTAGAGTAAATATTATAACACAAACACTTTCATTCAGTTTGAAAGCTAAACTAATAAATTAGACTGATAAACTGCAAAATGTTATAATAAATCGCTTTACAACGTTAATATAAAATCGTAAAACACATAATTACTATATGCAATATATTTGTAGGTAATATAATATTATGACGTAATACTCTGTCCATTTCAACAACTTCCATTACAATTAGCTTGTTGTCGTTTGAGAGAAAGTAGGCAGTAGATGTAAACGTATATTAGAAACTTTATATTTTACGGGTGTAATTCTATATTATTTGACTAATAAAGGTATGGTGAAACATAAATACTTAACAAGTAGGTAAAATTATAGCTAGTCCCTATAAAACAAAACTTCAAAAACACTGAACTAGCCTTGATAAAAGGGGTTGTGAAGAAATTACCTGAATTCAACATCTAGGTTTACACTCGTTACATTATAGCCGTCACGTGAATCTTTAACACGATCGATATCGTTTGAAATAAAAACGTAATATACCTATACAATATTATACTGTAAATGCTCTTTCTATCTAATTGAGGCAATAACTTAGGAAATAAGAACTTTCTACGTGTATTTAATGGTGTTTTATATGAAGCTTGAGATATTAATCCCTTACAATGAACTACTATACAGTTTTTAACCAAAAGCAAACTAGCTTAATATTGTTTTATACGTATAAATTTAAACTTACGAAATAAAAGTAATCGCACAGTATTATAATATGTACCTAGTGTGTTTGTGGCTTTATCGGTTAAGGCTATCACTGTGCAACGCTTCATTATACATTAAAGAATGGCTTATCATCGCGTCGTATCGTACAAGCTTAGGAAGCATTAAATTTTATGTACAAAACTCATATAATGTCATATCATCTCATATCACAACAGATTCAATATTTATCATGATGTTCAAAGAAGAATAATTCTTAATATTCACTATCATTATATTTAAAAAACAGCATTAGAAATGCTCATTTATGAGTCAATATACAAGATTTAATCAAGGAGTTTTTAAAACTGCAATTAATATTCTAAAAGGCAGATGAAAATCATCAAGAAGTTTTATTTACAGCTAAAAATTAATTAAAGCACAAGGTTGACTTCATTCACACAGAATATGTCAAATTAATAAAATAACTTAATGTGTATCATTCGGTAATTCATACATATTCATCATGAAAGTTATAGCAAAATTTAATTATAACATAGAAATCACGACGCTTAGACTCGTATATTTACACTACGTACTAACTAAAGGAGTAGCTGGCACTTTATGTATTAACTTAATATATTTAGCGGATGACCTTTAGGTGTTGGATTGTGTAGGCTAATGTTAAAAAGCATAGGAGATAGTCTGGATTTTCATTATAAAACATAAATTATATTTACGAAATATTTTTTATCGAAACTATGTAATCTTTTAATAACGAATCATTAATCAATTCTTCATTATATGAAAAAGCAGGGAGTAGACGTCATCTCAAGTCATTTTGCATTGTAACTCCTTTGAAGTAAGGTATCAAATTAAATACAAGTAATCAGAAAATATAACTATTTGTATCATATATAATTATATTGCTGACTTTGAAACTGAATGTCTTCAAATATTAATTCTCCATGTTGTATCATTTCGATCAATTTTATTTTCAAATCAGTTTTTATTGAACCCACAAGAACTGGACCACTATTGTATGAAAAATAAGAAATTGATCGAAATCATTTTTTACACGCTTTGTTATTGTTACGAATGTTGTGTTAAAAATAAAATGTTAATTTTTGTTTTATTTTTTATTTTTTTTATTAATCATTATTTTTTTGTTTTTAGAATGGCTCCGGAGGATTCAACGATCAAGGTGGCCGCGGAAATGGGTATGATTTAATTACACTTTGCCTTTTTATTCAATGTCAATTTATGTCACGCTCTGTCTCTCCAATCCCCTTGTCCACAATATTTACTTTTAATTATCATCATCACTATCCAATTGAAGAGCACTCTTGCCGGTGGAGTAATTAATAAATAAATAAATTGCCACATAAATATTCCATTCATCTGCCAGTCTTTTGATTTCTTAATATAACCCGACCTTATTATCAACGTTTGTGTTAACTTAGCTGGCTTCAAATTATCTAAAGACTATTGTGTGTGGGAATGTTGCAGTTGCTGTTGATACTCTTATTTAAACTTAAATATCTTTTAAATCATTACATGCCTTTATTTAACCTTAATTTCATAATTTTAATGGGCACTAGATTGTCTTAAAAAAACAATTTGAACTCCTAATGACCATGCGAAGAATTTTTCTAAAAACTAAATCAACCTCGGTGTTAGAGTGCAAATGTTTTCTAAAACATTAGGGTGCTTCTTCTGGTACTTCTAATATGAATTTATCATAAAATGGTAATTATAATAATTGGTTCTCTCACAATAGCTACTCTGGAGACAAGTCGTTCTACAGCAATATCGAGAGCATGCCTGACATTCGGCCTCGACGAAAGTCCATCCCACTGGTTTCCGAACTTGTAAGTATGATTCCAGTATTGTTTAACATTATATATATTTCTAAATATTAATAGTAAGCTGTCTCTTTTTCTCTGGCCGGTTTCAATACACTTTCTTAGGATGCAACGACGAGATAATTATGCAAGTTTCTTAAATAATGTTCAATTATTTTCCTAAATGTCTTCATTTTATCGAAAATTCATAATAATTAATTGAATGTTGTAATTTTGTCGTATTTGTTTTATGATAGAAATTTTCGTAATATTTGCGTATCGTTGCTCTTCAAAATGTTTCGGAGGTAAAATCTGATGGGGCTAGAAAAGGATCGTGAAGAACATCAATAGGTTCTTATCTAGGAAGGTAGATATTTGAAACTGGTCGTAAATGTTTACAGGGTGTCTATTCTGCAATTCGCAGCTTGCAGAACCGAAACCCAAATTGAGAAACGACCGGTTGAAGTGCTCTCCCTTCGACAGTTAATGTTGGAAAGCGGTGATTCTTTGAACGGTCGGCTGTACGATTGGGTTACGCTTTTGCGTGTTGATGGATCCAGAATAAGTACCCAGCTCGCATCGACGTTCGCTTCCTCAGGCTTAGTAAATTTAGGCGCGTAATAAATGTTTTCTTCTAAACGGAATATTTCCATATTGTGTGCCTCAGACAATTTATGGGGCGAAATGGTTTAGCGAGAATCATGTACGAACCTTGAATGCTTTTTTACGACTTGTGTGCAAATTCACAGTCAATTATGGAAACTTGTTGAGTTGATATTAAAGCTGAAAATGTGTTTGCAGTACATCATTCTACAGTTCTCCCCCTGCATTGTCTGAATATAAATGGATATTTTTGACTTACACTATCAAGAGCCCTGTTTAAATTATTTTTCTCTTCATTGGTGTCTCTATGTTACCTATAATCATTGTGTCTCCCCTTTTTATTTTCACTAATACCTTTACCTATTCTTAGATGGCCTACCAAGTCCAAATTACCTAACTTACGTCACATAAATAGGGGTCACCGGAGAAGTAAGCCGTAGCGAAACCAGTTACCAGAGAATGATTCTTTTCCTGATTAAAATTAATGATGTAATTGCATTTTACCCCTTACCACGGACCCGCAGGTTCTCAAGGTATTTCTCTCCCAATAACACTTTCTATTTCTATGCATGCAATACTGTTACCGTCTGTGGAAAGGCAAAATAGTTTCGCTTTATGATTGAGACATTTTCTCTTTCCGCCTATTTGACGAAATCTATCTAGTTTGCTTGCATTTGAATGACCGGATATTTAGATTCTGCATGATCCTGGTTGTATTGCATTTTCATTGGATTATGTTCGTTAAGCAATCCATTTTTAAAGCTGCATCCAATGAAAATGTATTTTGATTTTAACTTTAGGCATAAGCAGGAGATGGTAAAGTATTTTTGGAAAAACTTTTTTTCAGAATGGAATGCACGCGCTTCCTTGTTTCTGTATGTTTTCATTGCGAGGCTTAAATAAGATTAAAGTTCACAAAATAACCGTTTCACAGAAAAATATTTGTTTTGATACGCAAATTTACTGTATTACTAATGTCCACACACAAAAATTATATTTCGATACACGCACCAAAACATTTTGCAACATTATGCTCATTATTTTTTGTTTTTAATTATATTTTACCAAAATTTTGACAAAGCTTATTTCAAAAAGTAATTAGAACAGAAACCAGCCATTGTTTGTAGCATAAGGTCACAATTTCTTTCCAAATAAAAAAGCTTAAAAACAGCTTCTAACATAAAGCATGTCAATGTAGAAAAAACTGGAAATCTCCATTTTGGATTTAGCACTTCAATTTACGAGATGATCTGACGTAGGATTTCGAATAAATGCTGTTCAAAAAGCTTAAAAGTTGTATTAAATTATTTTATATTATATAAAATATGTCCATTGTATTAATAGCATTCCGTTTTTTAGACTATGGCCGCCACAAAGAGGAACGCAGGTTTGACGTCGGCAGTACATCGGGCAACGTTAAACGATGAGGAATTGGTAAGTTTCAAATTGTAATTGTAATTAGATTGAGTTTTACTAATTAGATTTTCTTTTATAATATTTTAAACTTTCGTGATTTTCACTCATAGTCAAAGTATTACAAACGGGACTTATCATTTTAACACACGAGTAATATCGTATCGATTAGTATCGTGTGTTTTAGCGTGATTTTTAAATGCATGAATGCAGTTTTTCTTCTTATTAAAATCGAAGACAAGGTTCCTAAGAACAGATCTTCGTATGTCTTGTTTTGTATTTTGTATTTGTATTTGTCTTATAGTTTCAGACTTTCCCATACTGACCAAAATGAATGTTACACCCTGTATAAACTAACTCGAAAAATTAAAGCTGTGAGAGGCTTGGTGGAATTAAGTGTGATTAAATAAGCGTGAATCAATAAAATCAAAAAGTAAATCATGTCTTATCTTTCAAATCACTTAATGGCCTGTTTCACCGCTCATTGATAAATTTTAAGTGACAGATATCTGAGCTGCCGTCTCTCTGTGTTTTGTCCGAATAAACAGAGACAGCAACACATTTATTATTAATGAATTTTATTGTGGAGCCCGGCCTGAATGTAAGATAATAGTACCGATATTAACCAAAAGTAATTTTCCAGAAAATGCACGTATACAAGAAAACGCTACAGGCGCTCATATATCCGATTTCATCGACGACGCCTCATAACTTCGTGCTTTGGACGGCGACCTCTCCAACGTACTGCTACGAATGCGAAGGCCTCCTGTGGGGTATAGCGAGGCAAGGTGTCAGGTGTACAGAGTGCGGCGTCAAATGCCACGAGAAATGCAAGGATTTGCTAAATGCCGACTGTTTGCAGAGTAAGTTGTGTTCCGCGAATGTGTGTTTTTATTTGGTGAGACTATGTTGCTGTGATTCCAATTTTAAACTTTGGAGAAGGAAGAAAGTACAAAGATCAGTTGTTTTCATAACTATGCACTTCCGCTGGGGGACAGAAAGCTTTCCTCTCTCTAAATTAATTTCATCTCTGCCGATTTTGGTTTTCTATTACTCTCACCATATTCTCACCAACTTTCTCAATATTTTTTTTAAATTAATGTACCCAATTTAATCTCCAAACTTCTTTGCCATTTTAAACGTATACAACTATATTTTTTAAATAAAAGCAGTTTCAAATTCGTAAATCAAAATATGGGATGAAATGTTTGGAGTCGGCAGCAAAGCACAGTTCGCGTCTTATTAAACTGAAGTGGAGGCAAGCGGCACTTGACGGGTCACTCATCGTTATACCGAACTCGCCACTATGCCACCATAGTATATCATTGTAGCTTTGTGCTGGTCATAATTCTTACTTTTAAAGTACATTTTCATAATATACAATAGTGTTTTAAATACAATAACAATAAATGAGTCCAACTTAGTGCTCGGAATGTCTCTAGTGTTTTACCACGATTTAAAACTTTGTTGTCCTTTTTAAAGCGGTACTGACGGAAAAGGCTTGAAAATTCGTATTTTAATTAGCCTTATGCTAAATTAGTGAACAGGTGTGTTGTATGTAGTTTAGTGTACACTTCGCCCCTGACGAAAACCAACTGGACGACGCAGTCGTGCTTTGTGAGCAATCACAATCCTAGCTCAGTCTTTATTTATAGTTAAAACACGTAAATGTTAGGAACCAAACTTGTAATTGCAAAGTAACTCGACATTATTTAGGAGTATAGAGGATAGCGGAGTTTATAAAGCAAATAATATGAAGATAATTTAATGTAATGCTCAGTCCATTGTCACTCTGGCAGCCACCCAAATCTTCAGAAAAGTTTGGAACTTCTTAATACAGTCGTGAACTCGGTCACCTCACGTTAGTACATTACTTTTCGTCGCATTGCAACAGGAATAAATTAGGTATAAAACGGAAAACTTACCTTTTGAAGTCTGTAAATTTAAATAATTATCCTTAGTACGATTAAAACAGTGTCTCTGCGTCGAATTAATAATGCGATCTCTCTATACACGTCTGATCCTATCAGAATGAGAAGGCTTGGGCTGTTAGGTAGTTCCCAGGCGCGCCCACTGCAAATTAGGAACTTCACACTCACCGTTGAATGGATTTGTAGACGTGTATAGATTTTCTCTTGACATTTTTCTTCCTCGAAAACCTCACGGTAAATAAATATAATTTTGTGCATAAATTTAGCAACACTGTTATGCCCTGGCTCACAGGCTCACCTGTGACACACTGCTTAAGAAGCCATTGGTCAAACTTTTACCATGGCTGCAATATTATATTTAACTATTTTGTATATGTTTTATAAAATTAAAACCTTTACAAATAACAAAGTTATAAAAGTTTGAAATTCAAGATTAGACGGAGAAAGACGTACTCGCGTGTGACGTCACACACAAGTAGCGCCATTCTTGCAGCATAGAGAGAAGCGTTTGAAAAAGAGACAAGTATATACATTTTTCAAAAAATCACTATAAATCCAATTTCCAATCGATTTAAATTCTCTTCACTGTCTGTATATGTGTATTTTCATAATAATATTAAGACATGGCAAATTCAGGAGTTGTCAAATACTCGTACAATTGCTGCGTTATAATTACAACTATCTTGAAATGTATTAACATACCATATCGTAGTTAGTTAACTTACAGTGATTTTAACAGTTGCTGGCGTCACTCCACATATAAATCTTATTGAGAGGGCGAGGTTATACAACGGATGCTCGTAGAATGTCCCCTCTCGCCAGAGGAGTCTTGAGTAGCACTTAATGGAGCACCAGACTTTTCAAGAGTTCTGTCCTTTGTGCCCTCACTTTGACGGAGTCTATGTAAGACGCATCTTGAAGTATTGAAGTCGGGTAGAGTGACCACAAACAAAAAATGTAGGAAAGTGGAAGTGCTTTTAGAAAGTTGGATATAGACAAGAAGACCAGTATCATTGGCGTAGCGCCGTAACAAGTCGATTCCCGTCGAGTTTCCTGATTTTTTTAAGTGACAACAGTGATGACAAGTATGGCAATGGTTATATATATTAACATCCTGGTATTACATCCGAAGACATATTTCGAGGGTATTCTGGCAGAACCGAATAAGTTCGAATAAGTGGTTTAGCTAGATAAATAAAGCAGAAAAAATTGAGTATTTTTTTGCACTTATTCTGTTTTGCCAGAATACCCTCGATTTAACTCACGTTTCTCTTCCTCTCCAGTTTTCCTAGCAAAATGTTCACTCGACGCTACGTATAAGTATTCTGATATATTCTGGTGGTAAAGGCATTTATTTCCATTTTAAAATATTTTGATTGTGCCTTGCATAATTTTACTGTAAACCCGTCGGTGACATGTCTCAAGCACATTTAGAATTCGCACCTGACGCCAAATCCATAACAGCTATTTAGGAGCACTGTGAAACATAAAACTATTTAAAGTTTGTAGATTTAGGAAATTTCTTAGCGCGAAATGTGCTTTGCACGTCTACGTCACGAAGAATAAGTTATCTACTTGTGTTTATCTTGTTAGTTTAAGCTTTCTAGGTGATGTCTAAGTGAAGGTAAAACTGGTAAAAAAACTGTCGTGTTAGTCGAGATTTTTGAAATAGCTCAATTTATGCATGAGTACGTAAAGTTTTGCATGCAATTAACGCTAGACATCTAAAAATACATCAGTTTTCGATGAAAGATCGGGAGATTAAAATTTCTTCACCTAGATCACGACAAGGTATCATAAAAGAACCAAATCATCAACATAATAACTTTTATCGATGTTGTATTTTCTATCTTTATCATTTCCTCGGTGTTTTTGACCTCATATAATAGCATGATGACTGTTACCCTTTAAATTATACCTTTTAAATGTATATTTATTGCTTTGTCGGTGTGCATGGCTAACAGTTTACGAGTAACATCCATAATATTTCTAAATTGGTTTCCCTCAAAATTCGGCGACATTGCACGATCATGCAGGCGGGCAGTCGTGCGGTTTATAAATTCGGTTTTTAATGTTTTTATCGATCGACTGCACGCCATTTTCATTTTCTAGTCTACACTTTGAAAGCGTTTTCGTAAGATTTAATTTTTATTACTTATCATTTATTACTTTAATATTATATTTTGAAAAGGAGAACCGTTACAAATATATCCTTGGAACTTCAAGAAGCAACAGCAGTGGGGCGTTTTTGACACATTCCCCAACTTTACTAATTGTATAATTTCTAAACCTAAATACAATAATATTTTATTGTCACACTGATTCTTTATATACTTAACTACAAAACTTAAGAAAAAAACTATTGTCAATTAAGAGCTCCTTAATCTACTGTACCTGTTATTCCTTTCGTGGTGTGATTTCGTTTGTCTGTATGTCATAGTCCTATTCGCTAGTTTTTGCATCGAGTGTCATGTGTTTTGTATCAGCAGACATTTTGTAACACGTAATGACCCAAAAGTGAAAAAAACTCCTATGTAAAAAGGATACCCAAAAAAACATCTATAAAAATGCTCGGGTATAATTCCTCTATAAAAGTGCAATAAAATACATCTAGACTGAGCCCATACAGTATTATAAATTTTTCTAGTCTTTAAATACGAGTAATACACTGTTTGACTCAATGGCTTCGCCTGTCAATCGGTACTTTCAAAATTTGTGTAAATAAAAATATTATTCGCAACAGATACGAAACCCCATCGAAAGCGTATCTGTCATGCTTTCAATTGAATTCCACGAAATATTTAAAACACATAGTAGGTATGTATTTTTGGTTCATTATGTATGTATTATGCATGTATGTTCTTTCGTTTTTTTAAGTAAATAGTTTATTTATTGTGTCAAATATTTTGCTAGTCAAGTTTTCGAAGTGTAGACCTTAGATAACGTAGGATAGGGATCCTCCTCCGCTATCCGATCCTTCGGGTTGCCTGCCCAGCGCCGAAACTAAAAGCCCTTGATGAATAAAATTAGTTAAGTTAATACTTTTCTGTACCCTACTTCACATTCTACACTATCACACACGCTCCCGTGCACGGCCACGTGTCAACGAGCGAACTGCCGAACTAAATTTGACTCTGATTCAAAACTTTTGCAAATATGTGCCTTCTAGCAGTGTGTGCACGCCTCCAATGTTTGCCCACTTCGATATTATATGTGGTCCCATAGTTTTTGTTTTCACTAACTTGTTTTATTTCATAGACTTCCGCGTTTATGTGTTTATTTCACTATCTTTATGTTTCTATTTTATAATCCCTTATGGAAGTTCGCTTAGTGCTTACGGAAACTAACGAAATTAATGATGTCGTGAACAATAAGAAGTGTGGATAGTTAGGTCACACAGAACTTAGGTTAGAAATAAAACTAAAACATATTATACTAAATACAACTTTACCAATGAAACCAAAGGGTATTTTGCAGAATATGAACTCGACCCCGCACCTGGTTTATTAACTACTGGGAAATGATTGCTTTAATTATCCGATAGGATATTACAGTAACCATATCTGGAGATGGTGATGTTGTGTCGGGTCGCATTCTTTTTTTTTAAAGGCGTCGTGCTCGGGTTTGCTACGGCTGGCGCCGCTCGAGGTTAGCGACTCGATCAGCTCTGGCATCGCGTCTTGTTGCCGTCGGGTCTTATGAAAAATAGTCGGATTCTGGCCGGGTCGTGTCCTCGCTGGGCCGTGGCGGACCGGGGCGCGGGGCGGGCAGCCGTCCTGGCGCATCCTGTGCGACCTAGAACTATCGGCACCGCCTGAGCAGTGTGTTTCGCAGGGGCTGCCGAGAAATCGTCCAAGCATGGAGCCGAAGATAAGGCTAACTCCATTATCACTGCCATGAAGGAGCGCATGAAACAACGCGAAAGGGACATGCCGGAAATTTTCGAGCTCATCAGGTATTCGCAGTTTTAAATAGTCTTTAAGAGGTTATCAGTTTTTACTCTGGACTTAAAATTTTACTCGGTGTTCAGAAGATTCTCAAAAAGGCTCAATTAATATTCTTAAAAAAAAATTAAAGCGTTTTTGGCTACATTATTTTACTTGCAAAATATCTTTCACAAAAGCTTTAAGGTCACAGCTCGTTACAGTCACTCGGCAGCCGACCAGCACCGCCTCGTCTTTCGGCGTCCACTCGTCGACGCCACGTTGACAACGAGTGGACCTCGCGTGGTTAACGAATTTTCTAGTAATGAAGGCGAGCAGCAAGTTGTTACCGAGTGGTCCACTCGCTGTCCGCGCGTGGTAACCTCGCGAGTGAGGCAATTCGGTGACGCTACGGAGTTGATGTAATGAGCGCCTACCCATTCAAATCCATACGGAGAATACTAACCGCTTGAGGCGTGGCGGTGCTGGTCGGGTGCCGGGTGGCTGTAATGAGCTATGACCTTTATCCTGAATATTAATAAATAATTAGATCTATACTATTGGTTGATTTTCATACGAGCCTGTTTCGTCACTTATTGATAATTTTTATGTGATGATGTCAGTGATGTCGTCTCTGTTTATTTCGTTTATTTCCGAATAAACAGAAATGGCGTCACATTTATCTGTCACAAAAAAAAATGTGAGTTGCGAAACTGACGTTAATGTTCAATTCATATTTTATTGGTTGCGAAATTGTGTTTATCAAAAGCAATAATTAATATTGAATTGTTGTTGAAATTGAAATGTCATAAAACTATTTGGTTTATCGTTCCAAAATTCCATTAGGCATTCGTTAAACGAAACGATGCTTCATGACTTCATTATTGCAGACACGTTTTGCAGATAAAAGAAATGAAAATACGTAGCGAAATTGACATCACAGTAAATGGCGCTATTGAAATTATCATACACAGTAAAATATAAACAGTATTCCATTTTTATTCAGTTGATTATAGTCAACTTGGAACTTTTTTTTATTTTTCTGATTAGTGATAATGTATAGATACTAACAAACATCTGAAGATTTCAAAACCAAATTATTTACATTAACCACTTGCATTATGATACAAACGAAATGCCCTAGTAAACGAATATTTTGCAAGTGCTGACACCACTGTGTATGTAACAGACAGGTCTTCAGCATCGAGAGCGAGCCTCACGCGACGCACATGAACACCGTCAAGCAATCGGTCCTCGATGGCACGTCAAAATGGAGCGCCAAGATAGCTATCACAGGTTCGCTGATACATGTGTCGATGGCGATTCATCCCACAGCAGTGGCACCGGCGGCGCAGCGAGGATCCTGTCCAACAGAACACACACACAACACTTAACCGGTTTCAATCTTTCGTTTCATGTGGCGGCCAGGCGGACTTTTAACGTCGATCCAGACACTCACATAGACAGCCTTGAACAGGCTGAACAGGTCACTATAGAAGGGACTTCGAAATGGTCATGCAAGATCGCCATCACAGGTTTGCGGTGGTCTTTTGCGGCTCCGAACCGCACGTTCGCAATCTTGGCTCTATTAGACAGATTCTCTTCGCCTGACTTCTAATACCAATATTCTTTGATAACTGCAACAATGTAGTACTTTTTTCGAATGGTATCCAGTAGCTACAGTTGCAATTGTCAAAGAATCACTGCATATCCTTCTTCAAATACCTACTAATCCAATCCAATCACGGTCGATACTGCACTGCCTCTAATCACTTTCATCAAAAAATCGTAGTTTGGTTTCATTTACACAGAGGAAATTCCACGAATCAAACACACTTTTAACTAACAGTACCTACAGAGTTTTGAGCCAACCATGCACACGGATAAATTGTATTATGTTAAACACGAAATGACGCAATAACCACATAAATTAACAATAATTATGCAAACCACTATGACACGTCTGCTGAAATGACACCGATTGCATGAATTTCACGAAATTAACAATAAATTGTTACGAATGGTTTCAGGAGCCTGCTTATTAACTTGCAAATGAAGAACCCCGAATGTAACTATATCTTCTAAGTTAGTCATTACTTCTACCCCTATCACTTCTCTAACCCAAATAGCTACACCGGAATAGATATCTACAATGAAAAAAGCGAATGAAACTTTGATTATTGAATGACATAAGAGCATGACGAATGGAAAACTCTTTTATAAAATTGAAGTGAACATCCTAACGCCTGTACTTCTATGTTCACCCATTGTTTCCGATTCGTGAAAGTTCCGGAACCATTAGATTTGATTGCCGCGCCTATATTTTAGAACTCTTCTTTGATACTTTCTGGTCGAAGTTTGCATTAGAAGTTGCGATAATGTAGTCGCTATATTCAAGTTGTTTTAGAAATGGAATTTGGTCATAGAAAAAAGTTTTGTAGTGTTGAAGCTAGTGTCTTCTTCTTGACCCCGGCCCTCGTTAGCCACGATCCCGATTGTAGAGATACAACACAATTTTCACTCACACTCTGTTATATTTATAAGCGAAGAGGTAAGAAGTTTTCAGCACAATAATTCAACAGCTAGGGCTGTGTCGTGACAGATCGCTCGCGCGACAGGTCCCTTCTTTATTAACAATGTTATTTTATATAAAAAATAAACACGAGAAGTGTATCTGACCCCCAAAAGATTTAGTGGGAAGACGTTTATCAGAAGTCATTCGAGCTTGACATAGGTCGGCTTTGAAAGGTCCATTGAAGGCCTCTAAACGTGGTACTAATGAGTCTTTTTGATAAAATATCCTTTTTTGATCCTTTCACTTGGTGACAGGATATATGTAATAATAAATCAGCCGGTACCAAGAGATAGCTTTATGTATTGAGTTTCATTCATACTATCGAGTATTTTGCGCTGTAAGCTGGTAAGCTAAACATGTACTTTAGGCCGTGCCTATAACGCTTAGTGTTATTTGAGTAATATAGGCTATAATACTAAACGGGCCCTTTTTGGGCAGTTATTTGTGCTCAAGGATTAATCGCCAAGGACAAGAGTGGAACGTCGGACCCGTACGTCACAGTCCAAGTCAGCAAAGTGAAGAAGAGGACAAGAACTATGCCCCAAGAGTTGAATCCTGTGTGGAACGAGAAGTTTTACTTGTAAGTTGGCACTAGATCATGCTGAACTTTAGTTGTATTTTTTGTACTAGTGTTTATCCGCGGCTTCACAGTCATTAGATTCAGCAGTCGAATTGAAATTCCGTGATTTGACTAAATTCCCGTGGGAATTCTCAAAAATCACATCGTTTGTCCTTATTAACGTTACATTATAAATGTACCAAAATGTACCAAATTTCATGACTCTTAACCCAGCGGTTAAATAAGATTTAGAGATTTTAATCCGATCTTGTGGAATATCATGATAAAAAGTAGCCTATCTGCTTATTTAGATCTCCAGCTATTTGCATAGGTACAGTGAAACCACTCAAAAATATGTTACCATGGCCTTACATCGGAATAAGAGTCCGTGTTACATATTTTTGAAGGGTTATCCAACCCTTCAAAAATATGTAACGTGTAACGTCCATATTTTTGTACTCTACTGTACCTAATTTTATCTATATCTAAATCTGTTAAACTGTTTTAGCGTGTGAACTAGTAACAATCACGTACACACACATATTCATATACTTTCGCATGTATTCGCGTTATGGCCATAAAACGAATGTACCTAACTGCCATACTCAGAGAATAAAATTGAATCTCAAGCTTGATCTTCTCTTTAATTCATGGAAAATCTGATCTACAATTAATTATTATTTGACTTTTTTGGGTACTATTTAAAATACTGAATAAGGATCATTGAAGGAGCGGCCATACTGCTGCTTAAAAAACGGTGAAGATACGGAATCGAAGTGACGCATGGTATGCGCATCGTTTTTTTTTGCATGCTCTCCACACCTCTGCTTAAAATACGCAAACAGTGCGGAATCGCAGTGACATGCCGTAAACGTCACGAGTTTTGTTCGGTAAAGTCCTGACATTTACGGCACGTCACTCCGATCCCGTATATTAAGCAGCGGTATGGAGAGCATGCGATAAAAACGGTGCGCATACGATGCGTTACCGCGATTCCGTACCGTCACCGTTTTTTAATCAGCGGTGTAGCCGCTCCTTAATATGACTTTGAACATTGCAGCGAGTGCCACAACTCATCGGACCGTATCAAAGTGCGGGTGTGGGATGAAGACAACGATTTGAAGTCCAAACTGCGACAGAAGTTGACGAGGGAGTCGGATGACTTTTTGGGGCAGACCATCATTGAAGTACGTGCTCAGCGTTATTCATTAATAATTATCTTTGTCTTCCCACATTTGTATCCCTCCTTTTATTTAGAAAGAAGAAGTCAAAACATAGTGTTGGATTCAGCAAAATGTGGCACTACTTAATTTAATTTTATTATTGAAATCACGACCAAAACAGGCGCTATTTTACTTTATTTACTCTCAGGTTCGAACACTCTCCGGCGAGATGGACGTATGGTACAATCTGGAGAAGAGGACAGACAAATCAGCTGTGTCCGGCGCTATCCGGTTGCATATCAACGTCGAAATAAAGGGTGAAGAAAAAGTCGCACCATATCATGTTCAGGTTAGTGTAGTTCTTAATTATTCTCCCTTATTCTTTATACATGGACATTAGCGGAACAGTCTTTGAAAAAAGACGTGCGGAATGAAGCCAACAATTATGTCTGATGTTGTCTATTATACAGAAATATCCAGTAATCGAACCGACTTACATTTCGGCCCGGGCTTGTGTTTAAATAACATTGTAAGTACAGCGAACAAAAAGTAAAATCAGGGAAAAAGCTAATATCAATATGTTTTTTTTACAAAAACTTATTTAAATTTTGTTTTATTTTGTGAACCTACTTTTACTTGCTCAAATAATGGATTCAAAGTCCCAAAAACAATTATATAAAGTCAAACGATTCGTTTCAAACAGATTGCGAAAAAAATCTAATGATGCGCATACTTCAACAGGTTGCTTAGGCCGCTGGCACTCCGCCCTTTGGCCCTAAGCCAAACAGTAATCACATGTTCCAACCAATTACTAACTTGACGTAGATAGTGAAACAGTTAGTTCCTACCGGTTAGTCGTTTACTCGCATGTTGATTCACTTAATGCTAGGGTATAGAACGGTGTGAACAGGCTTTTATGGCTGGCATTTTAGTTCATGACAAGCTTGAGTGCCTTATAGCTCGTTTAGATTTCCTATTTTATGATACTGCTTTATTTCCGTAACATTTTTGACCGCTATGACTTCCGTTAGTGCTGATTTTGTCGAGTTTTACGATTTTTTACTAAAACTTGTGACATTTGAGTAGGTAGATCAAGTTAAGATTTTTTAGAACAACTGGCATCTTGAATTTTTAAAGATTTTGTTTAAATTAAATAAAATATTTTCGACGTCTAATCTTAAATGGTTTATACGAAGGGGTCTTTGCAGTTTAAACAAATACGCAAAGCTTAAGCCTTGCATTTGCGGACTATATGACCTATATAGGGACTATATAACCTATAGGTTCAGAGTTGCTCAGCGAGCTATGGAGAGAGCTATGCTTGGGGTTTCTCTACGGGATCGAATCAGAAATGAGGAGATACGTAGAAGAACAAGGGTCACCGACATAGCCAAGCGGATTAGCTCGTTGAAGTGGCAATGAATGGGCGGGCCATATAGCACGGAGAGCAGATGGCCGTTGGGGCCGAAAAGTTCTCGAGTGGAGGCCGCGGATCGGCAAGCGCAGCGTAGGACGTCCACCAACGAGATGGACGGATGACCTGGTTAAAGCCGTGGGTTCACGGTGGATGCAGGCCGCTGCCAACCGAAGCAACTGGAGATGATGATGATGATGATGACCTATATGACTCATGGGATTGTATTATGAAATCTTAGCACTCAAAAATACACTATAAGTAACACACGTATAACTAACCACATGGAACATTCTGTAATATCTGAAAAAAGATGATCTTTTGTCTATCACACTGTGCTTCAAGTTTAAATCCGTTGAACAGTGACAACACGTACAGCAACCAGATAAACCTATCTAGTTCACTAAAGTATAGAATAAAGTTTTACAGCATCTGGCTTCTCCGTTCTTCCTCATTCGAATTACCTTAATCGTCAATTACAAGTCTCGTCGTCCAATTCCGCCGAACAAACAATCGGGACTTGTACCAGATCGTTTATAAGAACCGGATACCTCCGAGAACTTCAATGGGCAAACTTTCAGGAATAAATGTGAAAAGTTCTCACGAGCTAACTAAGCGAAGTTGGTAGCTAATGCAAAAGTATAATTCCTTCTTGAGATTCCTCTACGGGCATACTCGTTGAGGGAGCAAATTTTTGTATTAAAAATTCATTTCGTTTGTTTGTAACATGGCAAACCTCCGCGGTGTGCAACTGACCGCTTACAGAAAAAAAAACTCTAAATTCTAAATTGTTGATACTCTTTTGTTTTTTCCGCTCTTTGGCTCTACCATTTGACGAGGCGTATGCCGAAATTTCGTTTTCTTTATGAGAAAATATTAATTATTTACTTGGTGATATCTATTTCACTCACTACTACTACTAATATAAGGGCTGCCACTATTGCAGGTATTGTAAATATTCTTATCTCTATTTCTAACATTTATTTCTTGTGTACATTTTGTAAAACCTAATCCAAGTCTCGTTTAGCTTTCTTTCGCTGGTCCGACACTAAAACGAGGCTTGGATGGGTGCTGCAAGCAAGCAGTAAAGCAGGGTGTTTAATTCCAGCCCTTCCTTTTTCCTGCTAAACTACAATCTCCATCTCCACTTCCACTCCGCTCCGCTGCCTCGGAACAGATCGCCGGCGCGACTGGACGCTCCGAGGCGACCTTAACACCCTGCCCTGTTTCCCTACCTGTCCTACAAGTCTCAGGCCAGTGCTATTTTTAATTTATCAAGAAGAGCAGTGCTGACTGAATCAATTGTATATATTTTCCTTTTATATTATATTTTTATTTTGTAACCACACGCCTATTATTTCTCCGACCGGCTAGCCGGTTACATTGGCGCCCAAGGGTTGTTTCAGTCAGTACGTGAGTCTTACTTATGACTTGGATTAGGTTATGTATATAGCGCTTGTTAATACTAAATTACCTGTATACCTGTATATAGTGTATTAATTTTATACTTTAACAATATTTTTGTACATAGCTTAATTTTCCAATTCGTTCTGTTTTTGTGTATATCTTTGTTTCTTGTTATTTTTTGTGTTAGGAACTTACGCTTGCTTACGTATCGTCTGTTCATGTCATGTACATGTTAATAAGTGTATAATATTTTTTTTTTGTTCATAAAACTGGGCTTTACTTTACATAAAGATGGATTTTAAGGGTTTGAATGTAAATTTGTTAAATAAAAATGAGCTCATATACGAGGTGAGCATCAGGCAGGCCGAGCCGCTCCCCACAGTCGCGGAGCAGCGGCGACAGCTCGTTCACTTGTTGGACAAATTTAGTGCTGAGGACTTGACCTCAACTTTTTCAGTTGCCGATGATTGTAGTGGCACTGAAAAATCGCTTTCCTTTGTTGAGGATAAAATTATTCTTTACGAAAGTACCTGTGATGCAAAGCTTGTACAGAAAATACAGTCTTTTTTGACTCATATCTATTTACGCCTTCAGCGTATCGATGTCTCTGATAATGAGGAATACCGTACTACGTATAAAGACCTTGTTTCCAGATTTAGTGCCTTAAAAATTCGTTTCGACTGTAAAAACAGCATCCCGAGCGAATCTTCGACGTCTTACGCCACAGCAAACTCCGGTGCTAGCGCGGACACTAAGATCATTGTGCACTGTGACCGCGGAGTGACCAGTGAATTCCGTAAATTCACGTTTGCGGGGGTCGGTTGTCCCCGCGCTTTCATACAAAAACTTGAGGAGTTTGCTGTGTCTAGAAATTTAACAAAAGACAATTTACTAGCTCATTCGTTCGAGATTTTTACCGATAAGGCTTTACATTGGTTTCGCGCATACAAAGACAGTTTTCATAACTGGGAGAGCTTAAAAACTAAACTGTTTGATGATTTTGATATATTTGATTATGATTATAAACTGCTCCGCGAAATCGAGGACCGCACTCAGGGTAGGGATGAGTCAGTTGTCGTTTATTTCGCCATTATGTTGGGTTTATTTGCTAAGCTTTCCTATACTATGCCTGACGCAGAAAAACTTAAAATTCTGTTGAGGAATATCCGCCCTGAGTACGATATTATGGTAGCTCAGTCTGATGTCCAATCTATAGAGAGTCTGAAGTTGATTTGTAAAAAGTACGAGGCTTGTCTAGACCGCTCTAGAAATTTTAAGGAACCTCCTACCAGCAGTCCTTCTACTTTGACTGAGGACTTTGTATATAAACCTGTAAATAATCATTCTGTAAATATTGTTAATACAAACAAGCAATTTTGCGTGCGCTGTAGAGTCAATGGTCACTCACTGCGCATCTGTAAAGAACCGCGTAAAATAATTTGCTTCAAGTGTGGATTAGACGGTTTTCGTAGCTCTGAGTGTCCTACTTGTAATAAGCCTGTAAATAACAAAACTAAATCTATTCCAAAAAACTAGTAACTGAGGGTCAAGGAAATATTGTAAATAATAATTGTAAATATTCGCGTAAAGAGTGGGAGGACTGGCTCTCCGTAGTTCGACTTTTTATGCTGTCCTATAAAACTTCTTTGATCCTCTTTGACGACCAAATTGACGATGAACGTCCTTATGTAAATATTAATGTAAATAATTTGACTCTCTGTGGTTTACTTGACAGTGGTAGTTCTATTACCATTCTGGGTAATAACTCGCATGTACATTTACTTAGTCAGGGATTTGTACTTAACTCGTCACATAAAATCTCTGTTCGAGCTGCAAATGGACAGCCCGCTCGTGCCATTGGTTTTATAGAATTACCTGTGCAGTTTAATGAAAAATCTTTCCTCATAAACGCACATGTTATTCCCGATATCTCGTCTCATTTTATACTCGGCATCGATTTTTGGAAGAGATTTAATTTGCTGCCTGATTGCTTTAAAAATGTAGAGCTCAAACGGCCTTCAAACTGTCTATCTTTAACTATTAACGATAATTCTAAGCAGGTTCTTCCTTTTGAAGAGCTACCTGACGCTCAACGAACACAGGCCAATAAAATTATATCTCAGTTTCGGGAAGCTTCTACTGAATCTCTCCCGCTCGGTAGAACGCATCTTATCTCGCACCGCATCGACACCGGTGATCATGAGCCTATTCGACAGCGGTGCTATCGTCTTTCACCGGAGAAACAAAAAGTGTTGATAGAAGAGGTAGATAAAATGCTAGCTTTAGATATTATAGAGCCATGTGAGAGTCCCTGGCTTAGTCCTGTGCTTGTTACGCCTAAAAAAGACGGTAGTTGGCGGTTTTGTTTAGACAGCAGAAAGCTCAACTCTGTGACTAAAAAAGACGCGTACAAACTTCCATTCATCAACGAAATTCTGGATAACTTGCGAGACGCAAAGTATTTGTCCAGTATAGACATTGCAAAGGCCTTTTGGGAGTTACCACTTTGTGAAGAGGACAGAGACAAGACTGCGTTCTATGTCCCAGGTCGTGGCATGTACAGATTTAAGGTCACACCTTTTGGTTTAACTAATGCTCCCGCTACGCAACAACGTTTAATGGACTTACTATTTACACCGGAGTTTGAGAATCGAGTTTTCTGGTACTTGGACGATATAATTGTCATTTCTAATACATTTGACGACCATCTTAGTTTATTATCTCGTGTATTAGATAAACTCAAGTACGCTAGACTAACAGTTAATTTTGAGAAGTCGTGTTTCTTCCGACGCGAACTTAAATACCTCGGTTATATTGTTGATCACAAGGGTTTACGTACGGACCCCGAAAAAGTTCGAGCCATACTTGATATTCCAACACCTACTTCTAGACGCGAACTAAAGAAATTCTTAGGTACTGCTAGTTGGTACAGGCGTTTTGTACCCAACTTTAGTACATTGGCTGCGCCTCTTAACTTGCTCACATCTACCGGTAAAAAAGCGCCTCCTTTTAAATGGAACGAAGAGGCTGATGGTGCATTTAGGAATATTAAGCAAGCTCTGGTATCCAGTCCGGTCCTAACTTGCCCTGACTTTACTAAGACTTTCTCGGTGCACGCCGATGCTTCCAATTATGGGATCGGTGCCATGCTAACGCAGGAGGAAAATGGCGTAGAGAGACCTATTGCGTACTTTAGTCGATCTTTGTCAAAGCAACAGCAGAATTACTCTATCACCGAACGCGAACTGCTCAGTGTTATAGTTTCTTTGGAGCACTGGCGGTGCTATTTAGATAATGGACAAAAGTTTATTATATACACAGACCATTCAGCATTAAAATGGTTTTTAAACTTAGATAACCCTACTGGCAGGCTTGCGCGTTGGAGCGTTCGTTTATCCGCATTTAATTTTGAGATCCGGCATAAGAAGGGCAAAGAGCATGTTGTACCTGATGTTTTGTCGCGCGCAGTGCCGGTCGACATAGTGTATGTACAGTCTAATGATGAGTGGTTTAATAAAGTGTATAAAGGCTGCCAGGACGCTCCTGCTTCATTCCCTGATTTTAAAATTGTAAATAATAACTTGTATAAATTTAAACCAACTAGCTCTATCCTAACCTCCGAATATGATTGGAAACTTGTCATTCCCAAGGAGATGAGAAATGATATTATTCATGAAAATCATGCCCAGCCTACTGCCGCTCACTTTGGTATCTTCAAAACTTACAAAAGGCTGTCCCTGCGCTATAGCTGGCCTGGCATGTTTAGGGACGTTTGTAAATATATTTCTGATTGTGAAACTTGCTTAGCATACAAGTATCAAAATCATCAAACTTTAGGTGTTATGGGGAAACCAAAAGAGTGTTGTCGGCCCTTTCAGTGCCTGTCCATTGATTTGGTTGGTCCACTACCAATGACTCGAACTCAGAATCGCTTCATTTTAGTTGTGAATTGCTGTTTTTCTAAATATTGTCTGATATTTCCTATTAAAAAGGCCACAACTAAAATAATTTATAAAATTTTGGAAGAATACGTATTTTTAGTATACGGTATTCCCCAAACTCTCATCATGGACAACGGTAGCCAGCTAATTAGTCATGAATTACAGGACCTTTTTGCCAGATATAAAATTCCTCACGTTCATTTTACGCCTAAGTATTGTCCACAAGTGAATTCTGTCGAACGCTACAACCGTATTTTAATATCTGCCATTAGTTCGTTTGTAGAAAACGATCACAGAAATTGGGATCTACACATTTCCAAAATTCAGTTCGCCATGAACTCGAGTGTTAATGAAGTAACTGGCTTCAGCCCTGTTTTGCTAGTCTTTGGGCGCGCGCTCGTGCCATGCGGGTCGCAGAACTCAGCACCGCTGACTCTACCGATGTCGACTACGACGACTTAATTTTCGCACCCCGTGATATTTACGCGGAAAACTTAGGTCACTTGTCGCCTATTTTCGACAAGGTGCAAGCTGCTCTTTGGGATGCACATGTAAAAAATTGTAAATATTATAATTTGAGACGTAAGCAAGCTGAGTTCAATGAGGGCGATGTTGTTTGGCGTCGTAGCTATCAGCTTAGTGATGCTGGTAAATATTTTAGCGCCAAACTGGCACCTAAGTTTGTAAAGTGTACAGTGTTGAAGAAATTGTCACCTCTTGTATATGAATTAGCTGATCAAAATGGTCGTGCTATCGGAAGGTGGCATATTAAAGACTTTAAGTTGTAAATATTGTAAAATTACTGCAGTTTTTTTTTTTCTTTTTCATTTTCACCGAATTTTCCTCCGCCTTCTGCGTTCAGAAAATTCTCCTGGGCGCGCGAGGTACTGTAACATGGCAAACCTCCGCGGTGTGCAACTGGCCGCTTACAGAAAAAAAAACTCTAAATTCTAAATTGTTGATACTCTTTTGTTTTTTCCGCTCTTTGGCTCTACCATTTGACGAGGCGTATGCCGAAATTTCGTTTTCTTTATGAGAAAATATTAATTATTTACTTGGTGATATCTATTTCACTCACTACTACTACTAATATAAGGGCTGCCACTATTGCAGGTATTGTAAATATTCTTATCTCTATTTCTAACATTTATTTCTTGTGTACATTTTGTAAAACCTAATCCAAGTCTCGTTTAGCTTTCTTTCGCTGGTCCGACACTAAAACGAGGCTTGGATGGGTGCTGCAAGCAAGCAGTAAAGCAGGGTGTTTAATTCCAGCCCTTCCTTTTTCCTGCTAAACTACAATCTCCATCTCCACTTCCACTCCGCTCCGCTGCCTCGGAACAGATCGCCGGCGCGACTGGACGCTCCGAGGCGACCTTAACACCCTGCCCTGTTTCCCTACCTGTCCTACAAGTCTCAGGCCAGTGCTATTTTTAATTTATCAAGAAGAGCAGTGCTGACTGAATCAATTGTATATATTTTCCTTTTATATTATATTTTTATTTTGTAACCACACGCCTATTATTTCTCCGACCGGCTAGCCGGTTACATGTTTAAGTTTAAATTTAATGATTTTTATGATGAAAGTTGAAAATTATTTTTAAATCAATACTTGCTGAGTATTTTTAGATACAGGTAACATACCTGCACCTGGTACGCTTTCAACACAAATTAAAACTTTTACTTAAACTGGCCACGTTCTGGTCGCATACAATGCGTTGCCAGATTTGGTTTTATTTCTACTGTTTGATAAATTTTTTGGCAAGGTCTTTTTAAATACCTACAACTACTCGTAATTGACAAGATTTCATATTTCTAAGACTATAATTTGATTCGTTCTCTGTATTCTGCTTGGAAATAGAAAGACGCTGATATTTTTAAAATTTCGCTACGATTATTAATTAATTTATTACAATTTTTTTAAGATGTGCTTATTCGAAAAGGGCTTAACTCCAAAACTACGATATAATAGATCCATTACTTTTGTCTAGTCTCTATTAAAAAAAAAAGATCACGTAAATTATGCGTAAATCTGAAGTAGACATTGTCAAAATTATGACAGGTCCTTTTTCTGGTGCAAAAGGCAAAGGAAACATATCTATTCTGTCGTAGTATTGGCAAAATTCAGATACATTTTTTGAATTTTTTGTGTTTTTTTAAATATGGAGAAATAAATTATAATAAATATTTTGCCATGTTCAGGAGGCAAAAATCTTTAGATTCCTGTAGTAATTTACAGGTGTTGAAAAAATGAAATCTTGTCAATTATTCGAAATAACTTGTTGCTCGCCGGGGCTACGCGTAACTATACAATATAAATAGTACGTACCATCAGCCAAATAAGTCGATAGTCGTTTGCATGTCATAAAACAATATAATACCAATAGAAGTATCTGTCAGCATATCGACCTTATACTTTAGCGACATATCCATTTAATAGGAACTTGTTTAAAAATTGGTAGACGATGGTACACCCATTTCGTTCATTACAAGATCTTTCTTGTTTTAATATACTTTACTACGTTACGGTATTTGACAGTGAAAAAGAAGCCTTTTTAAAATACAAATTATCGCATAACTTTTAATTAAGTTTAATTCGCAATTTGTTTTCTTGAAATCTTGCAAGTTAACTTTGATCCACTTCGGTTCCTTTGGTATTATGTTCTCTGTGCTTTGGTCAAATCGAGTTGAAATTTCGTATACATACGTAAGTTGGATGACAATGCAAGTACAGCCAACAAAAATACAGTTAGCAAAAAAAAAAAGCCTTTATCGAAAGTGAATGTTTTAAACAAATTTTAATCTAATTTAACAATTAATTCGAACGATGATTTTTAGGGCCATCAACCGGCAAAATAAATACATATTTTTAGCTACGTAGACTTATCTCGCTTTTAACTCGCGTCACGTATTTATTTCTCAAATTAAAAGCTCTGTTCCGTGGTAAGAAAAAGCATCTTCAGTGCTTAAGTTTAGTTTAAAATACATACACGAAGTTTTACCTGT
The DNA here is from genome assembly GCA_037349165.1 of Choristoneura rosaceana. NCBI lineage: Eukaryota > Metazoa > Arthropoda > Insecta > Lepidoptera > Tortricidae > Choristoneura > Choristoneura rosaceana. The sequence continues at coordinate 4,180,499 of JAZBNJ010000002.1, forward strand.
CTCGAGTTAAGCTGTCCAGGTGATGTGCAAGTATAATTCTAAAGTGCGTTCAGCACTATAAAACTTGGAATGTTTATGTTAACTGGAATATTTAAAAGTTTCTCCTACCACTAGCGAGTCAGAAGAGCGTCGCTCCAGATTCTAATATAATAGCAAACTTTTCTCATAATCCTTGAATTTTGAAGCGCATATTCATAAAATCTTGAAACGCAACGTTGTACTTAGTACTAAACCTGGAACGAACTTTTATTTTAGTGTAAAGTCACTTTCACGTATAAAAACCTTTAGATATTTAACCTTTGACTGACGACCTGGTTTTTACGTACTTAGCTCTGACAGTCTTACACCGATGTACTGTCTGAGAGATGTCGATTTTAAAACTCGGTATTAAAATTTTAATTTACATGTTAGTTGTTTTTTTTAGGCATTCTGGAATATATAATATAACTTAAACACCGACTTCCCGTCAATAAGACACCAAGTTTTTATACTAACACGCCGAAGTGATGACCAATAGACGTGGATATTTGTGGTACATACGTATAAACAACGTAAACTAAAAAAAAATCCTTGCTCACCCGCGACCTTACGATCGTCGCGTCAGTGTGTTGTGGTGGTGGTGATAGATGGGTTTGGGTAATTTTTGTGTGTTCTTACAGTGTGGAGGTAGAGGAACTGCATGAACACGCATATTTTGCATAAGCTCAGCTATCGTAAGATCGCGGGTGAGCAAGGAAATTATTTTAGTTCAATGATATGGATCTCCGCAAAGTTACGTCTGATTCAATAAATTATAAACAACGTACTTATGTTTATGAGAAGGCGACAGCTCCGCTACGGTCACGTGCGCACCCGCCGGGCTCACCATACCATGTACCATGTTCTTGGTGAATAAAGAATTTGTTTGTTTGTTTGTTTGTTTGGCGTCGTAAGCCGGCAGCAGCCGCGGAAGCGGTTGTAGCGTATTTTGAAAAATATTTTCAAATCAAAAGCAACAACGTCTGTGAGACGTACAGGTCGTCAGTTAAAGGTTAAAGCGAGTTACTTATCTTGGTTTTTAGTCATAAACACGATTTTAATATGAACCGGTGCTTAAGTCGGGAGATGTTGTACGCAAAATCATTTTTAAAATACTGAAATTTTAAAGCTATCATAAAGCTAACATTCGAGGTAGTTTCACTTCTATTTCACTTTCACTTCTTTAATTTCACTTCTATCATTTTCACTCCTACATTTATTTTTGTTTTCAAGTAACTCTTCAGGAATTTTAAGTAGTGCCGTATTTTTTCATGAATCGTAATAAGTTCTAGACAAAGGAAAGGGGTATATATACATTTATAACATTTTGAAACCGAATATACAGCGAAAATATCCTCAGGGAGCGGCGAAAGGGAAACAGCTGCTAATAAAACGTATTGTTTATTCTCAAATTTTGTGAGCGAATTTACGCTCTGATAGCTTTAGCCTGAGCTCATTACTGAATTTCGTATTTTTTACATTGAAATTATCCGTTCTCTGAAATACGTACAATTTACTTTTGTTGGAAATTAAACATTAACAAGCGAAGCAAAATTTTGCTTGGTGTTTATTAGTATCTAATTCAAGTATAAAAATAAAGTACTTACACGTGTCCTTCCTCATCCCAGCCTGTACACGTCCCACTGCTGGGCATGAGAAGGCTTGGGCCGTAGTTATCACGCGGGCGCAGTGCGGTTCGGGATCTTCACACACACCACTGAATTGCCTCGCAGGTTTGTGCAGGTTTCCTCACGATGTTTTCCTTCACTGCAAAGCTCGTGGTAAGTTTCAAATGGAAATTACATTTACACATACATGATTTTCGAATAATTTAGAGGTGCGAGCTGGGGTTTGAACCCACGATCCCCTGCTTGAGTGTACTCCTTCGCATGGTTTCTTTTATGTGAGGAAACTTGCATCGTTGTTACCATGAAGTCCTACTGATGACCAAAAATCCATTTGTCACCTGAATAATTTCAAATTAATAAACTTACACGAATTTCGAAAAATTGATATGTCAAGCACTGAGTCAACGACTCTCCGAACGAGATTGCTTGGGCAAAATGGTACCTAGCAAAACTTTAATCTGGCAAAACTGAACGCTAAATTTCTACTAAGCCTTATTCTAATGCTGTACAACACTGGCACGTTCTAGTTTTGAAGAAAAAAAAATACAATTTCGCAAGATTTCGTACACGGCATTCGCCTCGCTAGATTCTACTTTACTCGCACAAGTCCATGAAATAAAAAAAAATAGAGGGGTTGCTGAACTTTCTCTGTAGTCTTTTGTAGGTATCGGGACAAGAAAATTTACTTCTGACATAACGATTTTTTCGGTATTTATGACAAAACTTTGTCTCCATGTGAAATATAGAGACAAATTGCTGGCGCAGTTCCCGTGATACCAATTATCTACTGTAAGGGCACTCCTCTTTCATGAGGCTCTCTCCAGGCCAGGGTATCAGGTTCGTAGAATAAGAACTCAGGATGATGCACAATAACTTTAATATAACTAGGTACAGTGATTCGATACAAGTAAATAATGTATTGCCGCCTTGGCGGTACGATGCAGTCTAAACCGCTGCGCTCCGGCGATGAATCGTGACGTAGTTTTTTTTTTAATGTGTTTATTTTTATTGTTCTGTAATGGTGTGCCATAGATGTCGATCGCTTGGAGTCTGATACATATGCGCATGAATTATAATAAGGTGTTCTTTGCTAAATAAACTTTTTATTCACTAATATATAAAACTTAATATTAAGAAATAAACACACACACGGTTTTGTGTGGCTTGAAAACTTGGATTCACAGTTCGAAAATAAACGAAGCCATTTTAACCGAGAGTCAAGAGTACAGTGATAAAGTTTGTTCAGATTGTTTGGTTGTGTTTGGTGAATGGTTGTTGTTCTTCCGCGTTGAGCTTTACTTTACTTAACAATTGAGTACATCAATAAAAGTATTCCCGCAGAAGCAAATCTATAGGTGTCACTACCACCACATACAAAATGGTGTCCTTCTTTTATTTGGTCTTTTTTTATATAACTTGTAAGTATTCGGTTTTTGGATGGCGATGCAAATCTATATTATAAAGAACACCATTTCAAAATTTGAAGCAAATCACTTGAATACATCCCGAAAATACATTTAAAAAAAACTTTAAAAAACCATAAGTCAAACACTGTCAAAAGTTGGATGCTCATACTGAGCATAAATATTTTTCACTATAAGGTACAACTCGACTCGAAGTAATAAAAGTCGAGCCCATTTCGTTCTTCCCGGAGCACACGCCAAGGCGACTTCTGCAAAACGGTTTTTGAGTTGAAGTTTTTTGCAACCATAGCCATGTACATAATTAATGCCAGCCATGCATGTCCCAAACTGCTTCCAGTATTAGCTGGAAACTTTATAATTCCCTCGTTAGACGTGTTAATGATATAGACTAAAAGGAGCGGCCACACCGCTGCTTAAAAAACGGTGACGGTACGGAATCGCAGTGACGCATCGAAAGTGCACCAGTTTTAGAAATATAAATCCCTACTAATATTATAAATGCGAAAGTAACTCTGTCTGTCTGTCGATCTGTCTGTTACGCTTTCACGTTGAAACCGCTGAACCGATTTAGATGAAATTTGGTATAGAGATAGTTTAAGCCCCAAGGATCAACATAGAATACTTTTTATTCCGGTAGAGGGCGCCACCGCGCGATAACCTAGGTCCGCGCAGACGAAGTCGCGGGCATAAGCTAGTAGAAAATATTGCGTAAATATTGTAATATTGTTATATTGCATATTTTTTTATTGCATGCTCTCCACACCGCTGCTTAAGATAGACAAACGGTGGGAAATTGTTGTGACGTGCCATAAACGTCAAGGCTTTACTGCACACTTTCCACCAAAAGTCGTGACGTTTACGGCACGTCACTGCGATTTCGCACCGTTTACGTATTTTGAACAGCGGTGTGGAGGGCATGCGATAAAAAAGGTGCGCATAGGATGCGTCACTTCGATTCCGTACCGTCAGCGTTTCTTAAGCAGCGGTATGGCCGCTCCTTAACTAGAAAACTACGTGGCGGAGTTACTAGGTACATTGACTAGGAGTATTTTTACTTTGTTCTTGTGATTTTATCGATGTTAGAGCCTTTGCACACAACTCGCGTGTTTATCGCGTTTGTATCTACACACGCGCGCGTCCACAGAGAGTTTTAAAAACGCGGTGTGTAATGACCCTTACCAAAAAATTACACCACTGACCACCGTAATTCATTATTATTATAATACTAGCTTTTTCCCGCGGCTCCGCCCGCGTGGTATTCGGTTATCGCGCGCTGTTCCCTCGGGAACTGTGCATTTTTTCAGGATAAAAAGTAGCCTTTGTCACTCTCGGCCCCATAAACTATCTCCATGCCAAAAATCACGTCGATCCGTCGCTCAGTTACGGCGTGAAAGACAGACAAAGACACAAACACACTCTCGCATTTATAATATTAGTAAGGATGGCTGCTTGCTTCTTATATATATGCTACACCACTCGCCTTATAAATCACTTATTACCTTGTAATTTTTCCCCTTACTATTACTATACTAATTTAAATTAGTCGTATCGAGTATTTTCTGCCCGCTAAACTTTTATGCAAGTGTATTGTTTATTTACCCTAACTAAAGCCTTTACCTTTAAACCCTTTACCTTTTACTAAAAATCTTTTAGCTACTTTTCCACAACATTACGGTACGTTTTAAATATTACTACCAGCGCAATACATTCCCTGCATTTTTCCTTGGCTGGGGTTTCTTTCATCTGTCAGTGCCAGATTGCGATTGCTTCCTTTTGTTTCTCGGCCGGCAGTCTAAATAAGATTCCAACTAACGAATGTTTTTTTGGAAAAACAATCAAACGTAAGTGTTTTAGTTATAATAATAAGCGTTAGCTACACTTTCGTTGAGGCGCAGAGGAGCAGGGACGTAATTTTTTGACATAATTCTTCAAATGATCAAAGCGGGTCACAGGCAGGACGGCAAGTGAGCGCTATCTTCCACAGATACCGGACGTGAAGCGAATGTAGTGTGGATTTCAATTAAAGCGACTTGTCGCATCTCTATGGGAGCACACCCGTATTTTCGTTGGACAATCAACTTAATGAGCGTATACGGCAACAGAAGCACGTACACCCAAATGCTTCTAATTCTCACGGACCCATGAAATTTGACACCGTAAAAAAGTATTAGGTTAATTTATATGAATAAGGGTCGCAGTTTTATGTACCTCGTGACGTTCTAACGGACAAAATTCTCACCTGACGGCCAGCCATAAAGGTTTAATTACACATAATAGGAGTAGAAATAGTGACTAAGTGTACCTCGCATCCATGTTAATTCTACGTACGTTATACTTCAACGAACAGAAATTCCCGAGGCAGAAATTTATATTATAAGGGGTTTATTAATTTTATTATGAACCCGACATTTACAGTGGAGTTTGGAATTACCTGTTGGGGTTTTAGTGTTGGATCTGTGTCCGCTGAATACTTACCAATTTATATAAATAGGAAAGTTATATCTATCTATCCTGTCTTTTAGACTAAGACCTTATTGCCTAACGTTTCTGACGTCTGCGATCGCAATTAAATGACACCGATCGTGAGCGTTAGAAGCGTTAGGCAATACGGCCTCAGATCTGCCTATTTAGATGAAATCGGTATGAACTATGAAGATAGTTTGAGACCCTAAGAAGGACATAGGATTGTTTTTATCCCATACAAAAGGAATGTTGACGCCATTAAAAAATAATTCGAAGGCACAACTCCAGTAAAATAACGCTTTATTTTAGCCCTGAAAACCGGATTAATTTTCGATTTACTGTAAAATTAGATTTTTTGTTGCTTTAAAACAAATAAATAAGTTAGTTGATTGAGTTGGCGGACAATGACGTCATAATTCGCTATTGCCATTGAAACTCAGTTGATTGGTGGTGTCAACATCCCCATTGCATAGTTACCAAGGGAATGCGATAAATCTTCGTAGATGAAATCGTGGGCAATCGTTTAGTTAAAATAAAAGTATGTACGTAAGTATGCACAAAGAGCTGCGAAGCAATTCAATAGTTTTTGTGTGAAGACTTGAATGTTACCAAACCACATCTCATATGACAGTAAAAGTAAGGAAAAAATACAAATTTTACCAATACGAGTATAGCTACGAAACGCTCCATTTTTGAGTTGGTTTAAATTGGTCTTGATCGCGTCTCCAGAATCGCCTTGTCTTTCGATCTTTACACTAAATCATTCTAACCAGCTTAATATAACCATACTTCTTTACACCAATACCCTTTTATTATTGGCTACAGAAACATATAAAGCCACTTAATCGACCCATTAACAAGCTTATCCGCCGTATACCGAACATTACTTAATAACTTACATTACAAAAGGGTCCCGACTGTTGGCACGCGAGCAACGTCTACCTATAATTGCATGACTTGAGGGTTATACCTGCAGTTGACGCAAATAAAGAATTTTAATTGCGTTCGAGTATTGAGAGGTACCGCGTTCGTTGAACGTACAATATTAAAAGCAACTATTCGAATATAGTGAAAGGATTTCAGAGTTCAGTTAAGTAACAATTCGATTCCCATCGGGTTACACAAATGTTTGCCATGGCGTCACTGATGTCAAGTATGGCAAAGTTAACTACAACTGCCGACTGCTTATAGGTACATTTCAGTAATAGTTCGCATAAAATTTTGCCGACTGTAATGGAAAATGTATGAGCAATCGACAGTTTGCTGTTATGATGTTTTTTCCCCACCCAGTTTATCTATTATTAGAATTTGTTTTGCCTAAACTTCATTCTATAACCCATCTCAAATTCCAATTAACATTTATTGGGACGATATTTTTCGCAGCATTTAAAAGGGTGACTGGCAAAAAATATCCTAAAAACATAGCTAATATTTAGGTCGCTGCTTAGGGCAGGGGTCAAGTGTAATCCGAGAAAGGTGACAGAGTAATATCCACTTATCACAGTCCGCGGAGCACCGCCAGAGCCAACCTTGACTGGTTTGATTGTCCATTATGTCTTACGTTCTTACACAAGTCTATTTTGTGATGTTTGTTGTTAACATAATTCCATTAGTTAGATGAACCGTTCTACTATTCATAAGCCCATATTGTACACTTGTGAATAGTTGTAAGTAAGTATATTGACTCAGCTTTCAGTGGCAGGAAAACAACCCTTAACGCGATTGTTACGTGTTAGAATCGGATTTAAACACTCACTTAAACGCGTAATTATTGATTTGCTGTTAATACTTAAGGTTCGATGACCTTTGAAACACTGCCTTTATTAGTAGCTGCTATGGTAGTTATTAACCCAAATACCTAACAGAATGTTATACCAATAATTATTATTATGCAGCCCATATACATTTACAGCTCTTCCCGACTCACCAGTTTAAAACATTCTCGTCGTTTAATTGTTCGTTTAATTTTAAATTCCCAAGCTCGCAGTTGGGCTTGTGGTCTGTGGTTCTTCGTGGTCTTTCACTTGAATTTCACGCTCAAAAGATTCGGAGGACATTTCGTGAAATTGCAATGTTTCTTGTCAAAGTTTTGACTGGAAAACACAATAACTAACTACAAAGAGGAATTGCGATTTCTTGTATATATTTTTTTAATTCAAGAGAATGTTTTAATCAGGGATAGTCATTTATTTCTATCCTATCGGCCTTCAAATTCTAGTTTCGGCGAACCTTTGTTTTTGATTTAAGCTTCATTATCATAGTTTGTTGTATCGCAAAAGAAGAAATTATAAATTCTTAATCATCATCATCCCAGCTTATACACTGCTGGGCATAGGCCTCCTCTCAGAATGAGAAGCCTTAGGCCGTAGGTAGTTCTCGCGCACGCCTAATGCGGATTGGGAACTTCACATAGACCATTGAATTGCTTCGCAGGTTTTTGCAGGTTTCCTCACGATGTTTTCCTTAACCGTAACGCTCGTGGTAAATTTCAAATGTAATTTCGCACATCAATTTTGAAAAATTCAAAGGTGCGAGCCGGGGTTTGAACCTACCATCCTCTGCTTGAGAGGCCATAAGTCAAACCACTCTGCCACCACGGCTTTCTTCTTCAAAATCTTAATGTATAAATAAATGAAAAAACTTAATCTTAGCAGTAAGAGCAGGTACAGTATGTACAACGCGCTTGTTTTAAATTATTAGATCGCATTTGAAATACAATATTTTACGTGAGTAAGTAAGTAAGTAAAAATATTTATTTGTAAACAAAATAATGCTACACATACAACAAATACAGTATAAACAAACTAATACAAGTTTTAACTTGCACTGCGATTCCAAGACTGCGACGTAAGAGTCATAATTAGACATTGGCGCATTTTAGCACTTTTAGAACGTTTAATGACCTTTCGATAGTTTGACGCAGCGTCTTGTCTCATGTCTTGTCTCGCCAATAAACGTTACAGTTTGGCGAGTAACACTAATGTAATGCATGCTTAATTGTTTTTGAGTTCAATAAATTAAAAAAAAAAAAAAAATGTTTACTTGTAGGCTGGATAAAACCAAATCACTACCGTACACCATACATAGACAAAACCAGACACCGTATTGACAATATTGCACTTACTTTCGCAATCGCATTCGCTCTTTCTACTAAAAGTAGTGAAAACGATTGTGAACATAAGTGTGTTAAGCCGAAATTAGACTTGCATGAAAAATCGTGCAAGTTGCTTTATATTGCGGCGCTCATTGTCCACTACAAACTAGTTAGCTTGACAGCCTCGCAATGGTTACGTATCTGAATCATTCATCATTCATCTCAGCCTATATACGTCCCACTGCTGGGCACAGGCCTCCTCTCGGAATGAGAGGGCTTGGGCCATAGTTCCCACGCGGGCCCAGTGCGGATTGGGACGTGTCTGAATATCGAATGTTAAAATAACGAATGTATTAAAATATCGAATGGGTCATAATATCGAAATGGTATTTTTGTTAAGACTGTATTTTCTTTAGATTGTTATAAATCTAGCCTAACCTAACCTAAGGTGTTCTATACGATGCCGTTTTAATCAATCCTGAAAAGTTTTCGGTTTCAGAAAATAAACGTTACGATATTATGACCCATTCGATATTTTAACATTCGATATTCAGATGCGTACCCCCTCGCAATGTAAGAGTTGCAGCTTCCACGATTTTTCTTGCAAGTCTAAACTCGGCTGAACCCTATACCGTTTGACATAAAAAAAATTTATAACAAAAAATAGAACCGACTACAAAAAACCATGAAAATAATTTTCTACCAGTCTGAAGTCGGTGCCTCAGCACGAGCCAGCAGGAGTGATTGAAGCCATTTAATCGTATAGTTGTAGGTGAGGTAGACGATTATAGGTCCACTCCTGCTGGCTCGTGCTGAGGCACCGACTTCAGACTGGTAGAAAATTATTTTCATGATTTTTTGTAGTCGGTTCTATTTTTTGTTATAAAATTTTTTTTTCACGCTTTTTAGTGTAAAGCATCTAAGATACAATAGTTTAATGTCAACTGCTCATCACCTTTTACGAAAAATTGCTATTTCCGATGCAGAGATGTTCATTATTGAGGAGTCCTGGTGCTTCACCACCCTTTCCATTTCACCATATGTGTTCCGAGGAGCATAAATTGCTTAGCAACTGTGTTAAAGCAATTGAAATTCAACCCATGAAATACTTGTTATTGAGTAGTAACTCCGATGGTCAACTGTGGTCTTCATCATCAGTTCCACTTTACCAAATGATGATTTTCAAAAGCAAATGCACGAGTTACTACTAAATATATCAAAATTACCATAGGTGTCCCTACAACATTTGAAGAGTTCTCTCAATTTCCTTAGGATCCAATCATCAGATCCTGATTTGGTGCTTATGGGACCTAATTGAAAGCATTCCTAGACGAACGCAGAAAAAATTTTTCAAATCGGTTCATAAATGACGGAGTTCTGAGGTAACAAACATAAAAAAAAAAAAAAAAAAAAAAAAAAACATACAACCGAATTGATAACCTCCTCCTTTTTTTGAAGTCGGTTAAAAAAGTGAATAAGACTCTATTCATGTCATTATTCAAATACTCTAAAAGTGTAAAACCGCTGTGTTGTGCAAGCGCTGGAGTCGACCCTCATTCCTGCGCGTTACGTGTAAAATGCGTAATGTGATGTCCATGGCGTGAATAATTTTAAACTGATTTCTAAAGTCGAAGTAACTTATAAAAGTCCTAATAATTTCATCACGTTAAAAATCAGGCTAATGGGTGAAATTATTCCTTTCTTCGAATAACAATGATGTAATTAACACTCCTATTACACCAGAGAGCTGACTGCTATAAATTTTCCCACTCGTCGGGTGACCGCCCAGAAACCCGGGCAAAAGAAATGAATAAAATTCTGACTACGCGCTGGAAATGAATGAAAACGGTCTAGGTACTGAAATTAATTAAAAAGTGACTAGATTTGAAAAGTTAATAAAATTGTGGTATGGTTAAATAATTCGATTTAGGAGTACTTACCCATGTTTGCCATTTAAAAATCAAGCGACAAAGTGGGACAAAATTGAAGGTATAAAAGTAAAGTTTATAGATTACTAAACGATACGATAATAAAATTCTTATGCAATCAAAATCAAAAAGGGGTGATTTTGCTATTGAATACTGAATTTATGCACTTGTTAGGCACATAGAGTTCTAAGATTCTGTAAAACTTTGACGACGTTATTATAAGCAGAGTACTTTTGTTGCCTCGACTAGATCACTTTGCGATAAAAATAAAATACTTCAATATTTCCGTCGAAAGCAATCCTCATCCGTCAAATTTCCTTTGCCATAACAGAATCCTATTTGCAATGAAATAGGTAGTACGAGAGCGCTCTATTTTTGTTATGAAACTTATTATTGGTTATACAGTTCTCCGCACTTAAAATATCTGCATCAGTGTCGCTGTAGCTTATCTTAGTTAATCATTTTTTATTGTTTCCAGCGTTTCGTCATTTCTACATCTCGTGGTTCAGCACAATGTCAAATAGTGCCTATCGTTCACGTTTAAATCTTGTAGAGACAGTTCTTCGTGAACTGCCTTGTTTTTCCTTACCATTCTTCGTTCCCATCAAGTGATGAAAAGTGTATTGCAAATGTCTTGGAGTAACGACAAAATATTGCATCTGGACACATATCTAACCTCCATTTGTCTTCCTCTTCATATTGCCAAACGAAAATTTTCACTTTACGCCACTGCTGCTTGCTTATCATTTGATTGTATAAGTAAATTAGAATTATTTATCCAGCCCACTCCCATCGCAACTTAGCAGTTTTCCTTAACTATAAATAAAATGGCAAAAGAAAAACATATAATTCCGAATCACATAAATTTTATTTGGGTAATATAATTATTATATGAGGAGGAAGAATGTTATCAGAAATAACCTCGTACCCGGCCATGGCAACAAGGTGTCAAATATATTTTAATTACAATTAACCACTAAATTAGAAATTAAACGGCAAAGTAATTATAAAGGTCGCACTTTTAAACATAAAACGTTTTTTATACCTACAGTAAAAGCCCTTCGTGGCTAGAATGAAGGTCGCCCATTTTGAAGGTGACAATAATTTTCTAGAATGAACTTAACATTTTTTGCAATTAAAAGTGCTAGCGGTTAAGTTAGAAACTAAAATTACCCTGACGAATTAACTATTTGCTTTTATAACTTTTACAATAGTTGAACTGATTTATGCGATAGTGCAATCCTGAAAGAAAACTAGGCTTACGCAATTAAAAAATTTTAAAAAAGAAAATTCGTACAAAACACTGGCAAAAAGTAAAAGTCTCTCAGAATAAAGAAAATACTTCTTCACAGAAACGTTATCATTTGTTATTGTTTTTAAATTTTCCTAACCCTCAGAAAATACTCCCATCCGACTCATAATTGGCCGGTTTTTGCGTTCATTTTACACTCTTGATTGTAGGTACCTTAGGTACCGTCATTCCAAAAATAGAAAGCCCTTCCCCATACATATAAACCATTTAAATTGCAGGCTCGCGTACCTGGGAGAGCCTCCATTTAAACCAATTTATCTTTCCTTGATTTATTAAAGGTCTCCCTAATTAAATGGGGTTCAAAATCGGCAAGCTCTAAGCAAATTACCTGCACGGCACAATTAGACTCGCAAGCTTTTAAACTAAGCCTACCTTTAAATATTAACATCACATAGACTGAGTAATTAGGCTCCTGTTACGTTTCCTACGATATATATAATGATGACTAGGACACTGTCGAAAAAGTGAGCCAAAAGGCACCAACTCGGCATTGGTTCACTACGCATTCTCTTCCTGCCCCTGATGGGCCATATTCAACTGTGGAGTCCTACAGCTGATAATGATGATTCTTCCCTCACCCAACAGGCTTATAGTCGAGTGAGCAGATCCCATATTGTGTTTCAGAGTCATAACTGGTATTGCATGCATCTTCTTCTTCTTCTTGCGGTGCCTCTCCACTACTGGAGGTTGGCTGTCAGCTCCGCATTATTGTCTCTCGCTAGAGAAAACAGTTCTTCCACACTGGCGATACCGGTCCACTCTCTGTTTCGCATGTGTTGTGTTGTGTTGCATGCATAAATACCCTGATTTACACCTTAAATGCACCTTATGACCATAACGAATTAGGCACGCAAGCCAAAGTTGTTAAAGAAAAACAATCAAATCAATTTTCCATTTTACACTCGTACCTTGAATTCTATTTCCATTGCATAAAATTACTGCTAAGTAAATACTACTAAATTTTATCACAAAATAAGAAGTTTTGGAATCATGCCAAATATGTTCGTGCATGCTGGCTAGGTATCTTTTTTAGCGTTTGCGCTAATATTAGTTGACCGTATGAATTACCTGTGGGTAATTTGCCAAATTTTATAATGGAACCCAACGTCATCACCATTATTAACACTAAGCATTTTTGTATTATACCCGTAATAGCTTGAAGCTCCACCTCGGCAGAACGTCCCCGAGACATTTACAAATAATGCCCGTTCACGCTCAACTTTTCATCATAATGAGCGAAAGAGACAACCGACTCAATTTCGCTAAAACACTACTCAGCGCTTTGCACCGGCGAAAATGTTTCCCCTGAATGCTTACCGCGAGGTAATAACTTGTCTGTTGTTTTTTTTTCGTAATATTTTGAGAAGTTTTTGAAATATTATCTACTTCTTACCTGTGATTATGTTTTGCTGTGTATATAAGAAGTTATTTTACTATACTATAATTAATAACCGCGTGAAATTCTGACTACTGCCATTATTAGACGTTTCAAGAGTAGGTAAAACATTTTTTTCTAATTGATTAATTATTAGGAGACTGTCAAACCACTTTTAGCTAAATTATTTTAATAACAAAATCGCTCACGAAAAATCGGCTTATTGGCAAATAAATATCGTCACCCCTATAATCGCATATTGACTTAAACTAATGTGGTCAAATTTGGGATGTTCATTATACTCGTGCTTTGTTTAAATTAAGTCATAAAATCAAATTATGAATAACATAAATTATATAATACTGATAAAAAAATATTTAATAGGTGCCCAGCTGCAGCACGTGTGGCATGCCGGGATGAATGATGAATATTATTATAATCTACTGTCTAGCTTTAGCTGAGCTATAAACACTTATTTTAGCAAGATGTAAAAATACCCTGTTTAGTAAAACATATAGTATTCCTGTTCCATCTCTCCGAACAAACTTCATGATTTAATTTTATTGTTTTGAAAAATGGACTCTACTTAACTCATCATAAGTCTTCTACCACAGTCCACTGCTAGACATATGTATGTCTCATCCAAGGTACGCTATTGAGTCCGGTTATTAATTATTTACAACTATGTCTTCCGAGACGCAATCTCTAATCCAGAACTCGTGTCCCCAATTATTATCGGTTCTATAAGATAATGTAATCATCTGCTACTTGAGCTTGCTAATAGAAGTAATCTTTTCCGCGTTCTCAGTAACGTCGCCAGGGACGCTTATAATCGCAATTAATTTAATTCTTTGTCGTTCCCATTATGAAGATGAATTACTCGTATTAGCGCTTAAAATTGACCTGAATTTAGTCTTAAATGTTGTCTGACAATGTAACGAGAGGCCTCGGCGTTAAGATTAATTAAAACCCGAGGCCTCGTGGCGCTCACAACTCGATGACTCTCCGTTTATAAATTATTAATTAATTTGGTAGACGCATAATTAATTTTGTTGAATATTTTTGCTCATTTATTAGTTCTTGTGGCTTTTCAATGGGTAAGCCTTGGCCTACATTTTCTTTCGCTGAATCGTATCAATTCGTTACACGGGTGTGCTGAATTTGTTACGTAAAGCGTCAATTATATTGGGCGAATAAAAGCTGGCAAGTAGTACGTTGACTTGTAAACGGAATCATTATCACGTCGGAAACGTTTGTAATTCTACATACTACAGTAGTAAATGTCCTGGCTTTTAATCGCTCAAAGTAAAGGATATATTTAACTTAAATGTCCTTTACTTATTTTCTTTTCAGCTTTGACACTGAAATTAACTCAAACTTTCCTAACTTTGAGAAACAATATGATTGAAAGAAACTCACGTCACGATATCTTGCCTACACAGTACATTCATGTTATTAACTCGAAAAACGTATTCGTTCATTTGAAATAGACTAGTAAAAAGGACAGGACAGGTCAGACAATTATGGTTAACGTAACCTTTTTCGTAGTCGCTGCAAATTAGACCAAAATACTCCTGACCGGCTTAATCAGGCCAACATTGTAATCTTGTACTAACAAAGGTACAAGCATTAGTTCTAGATTCTTCCACTTCCCTTCTTTCCCCTAAGGTTTTTCTATTTAATTATATTCTAACTACAGTAATGTATATACTTTATCTACCTACTTATGTAAATATTATATATATTACAACCTTTTATATTGCATAATTTCTCGTTTGTTTGTTTTAAATCTTGCAAACAAATTCGGATCCACTTTCACTGCTAATATTGAAGGGTTGGATCACAATGGAAGTACAGTCAACAAAAAGTACAAGCTGTACTTCAACCTTGAATTAGTCACCTATAATATTTAAGATTTAAAATTATACTTAAATGATATGTATAGAGTTACCAATTTTTTACTTATAATGGTGGAGAATAAACTCAGACAGACGTATAAATGGTTGGTGGTATTCGTGCGTGTATTAATTTTATGGTCGAATTCCCTGATGATGATGACCGGCGAATGCTTTCAGGCCTTATTCGCTCACTTAGTCTAAACACGAATGTAGGCAAACGTTTTACGTGACACACTTTATCTCATATATCACAATACCTAAATTCAGGTCCTGATGGATAACGTGCGGAGTGATATATCTCTCGCAAGGAGCGAAATTGTTGGGCGTTTTTTTTTTATAAAATCAAGACGTGTATCTACTCTGGACATTTTTATGATGAATGTGCTTGGGGTGTCAAAATATGATGTATGCCCTGTACTGGTTTAAGCGGCAGTAGTAAGAAACGAGTAACGTGAACTTTTGTTTTTCTAATGGTATTTTTCTTGGGCAGTGTTTGTTGTCCTTCAAAAGGTTTTCCTAGATATAAATCAAGCAAGTTCAACTGAAAACAAGATTTTCTTTTCAACTGTGTTTATTTTTCTATTGAAACAGATCGTAAAACACTCGTTCATCAATAATGCGAGACGCACAACTATCTTGGAAAGAGTCAATGTATTTAAAAATTTCTTCAGGTTTTCAAGAAGATTGACTGAACTTTCTATTCTGCGTACATTGGAAATTAGAGGAAAATTCTTGAAAATATCAAAAATAATTTAAATATTTATGCAAATAAATGATTTATGATTTAAAGAAAGTATGGGAAAAATTTACTTGTAATTTTGCACTTTACAAATTTCCGCATATAATTATGCAAATGTATGCTGCTGGCATTATGTAGAACTGAAATGTCTTTAATTTTGTTATGTATAATTTAAACAATATAACTAATACTAACGAATGAAATGGCTTGTTCCGATTGAAACGAAAGTTTAACACTCCAAAATTGATTCTAACTTTAAATACGTTTTGGTTTACTTAGTTGGCGTGAACTGTTTCAAATTAATTGCTCATTTCTGCTGAATACGTGTTCCAATTGACTGCCACAAGTTTAGCAGTTAATAGAGAACTTTAATGATACGAATAAATTTAAACGATGACGATAAATTATCGGATTATCGTTAGATACTTTTATCTTCTTGGGGCCGGTAATGGATAACCCAAACTGTCTATTTTTGATGATTTCCAGAATATTTAAAATAAGCTTCATTTACTGCGTTTCACGAAAACATGACTCTTTTCTAGGATAAAATTAAGTCGATATGAATCTGGAATAGCATACCTACTTTTATATTATCGAAAGGGTTTTTAAATGATTTTTGAAAATTACTCCGATATCGCAAACAGCGCATGTACCTAGGCTGCCACGAAAGTTTTTAGCTGTATGAAAAGTATAAATATTTTATTCCTAAATTGCATGATAAATTAAAGGTAATTTATCTATTAACCTCTTTGTATAGTGACATTGCATACTGGCCAGTAACATTTTTTTTATTAATTTTTTTGTTGACCATGTCAGTCCAGTTTTGTTTTTTGCAATGGAGCTCTCGCTAGAAGCATTTCGTGCTATGATATTCTATGACTATAAAAGAAACTTAACATTCAAAGAATCTCACAAAAATTTAAACGTTGCATTTGGGACGTCCGCTCCATCCTTAGCCACAGTTTCGTACTGGTACCGTGAGTTTAAACGGGGTCGAGAGTGCATCAAAGATGAGCCGAGACCAGGACGGCCGTCAAGTGCAGTAACGCCAGAAAACGTGATAAGAGCCGAGTGGTTGATTAAGGAACGAAGGAATATTACACAACGAGAAATAGAACATGAACTAGGCATTGGATCACCCGCAGTTTTAAGTATTTTGCATGATCATCTTCGTGTCAGGAAGGTCGCGTCGCGTTGGATACCACATTTGCTGACCGAAGAGCAAAAAACCCAGCGAGTAGATTGGTGTCAGTTTATGCTCAGCAAATTTGACGGAGGTAATTCTCAGCAGGTTTCTAATATCCTTACTACTGACGAGTCTTGGATATACTGCTATGACCCCCTGACAAAGCAGCAATCTATGCAGTGGGTGTTTGAAGAAGACGGGCCGCCTCTAAAAATTGCTCGAGGCCGAAGTGTCAACAAAAAGATGATCTCCGTTTTCTTTCGACGCAGTGGGCCAGTGGCTGTAATTCCTCTTGACGATCAAAGAACAGTTACTAACCAGTGGTACACCGAAGTTTGTCTACCCGAAGCGTTCGAAAAACTGGGTGAGGAACGCCCAAAGAGCGGCATTCGGGGATTGTTTTTCCACCAAGATAATGCACCTGCACACACTGCAGCAAAAACAATGGACTTTTTGAACAGCACAGGTGTTCAGATGGTGTCGCATCCACCCTACAGCCCTGACCTGGCCCCGTGTGACTTTTTCTTATTTCCCACTGTGAAGAAAATGATGCGTGGACGGACTTTCATGAATTCGGACGAGGCAGTACAAGAATTTGAGCGGCTTTTCTTCGACCTACCGCAGAACGCGTTTTTTAAGTGTTTTGAGGATTGGTTTTTGAGAATGAGGCGATGTGTAGACCTCGGAGGAGTATATTTTGAAAAATATTAAAGTAATTTAGAATAAAAATCGAATAGTTTTAATACAGCTAAAAACTTTCGTAGCAACCCTCGTATTGTGTTAAATAAGGGTTCCGAATTGCCCACGGAACCCTAAAAATGTAGTTGTGGTATACTTGTGATACAAGTTATTAAATAAAGTTGTAAAATTGTTTCGAAAAAATAATCTGTTGAATATTTAGCTAGATTCTTCTCAACACACGTTTTTCTTTACCGGTGATAGATTTTTTGAATCGTCAATGTTTTCCGAAACGGTACCACATTAAATTGTAGTCTAAATCGAATATGAGGATGATGATGGTCAGGGAGTTGGGGCGTAGGTTGAAGGACAGAGGTGACCTGACCAAACCATGATCAAACTTACATTGGGCAATGCCACTGAGGTAATAGGTACATACATTTGGGCCAAGTACAGCGAAGAGTATTGTTTTATTTTTACTACAATAATTTATGTTCTGATTTGATATGATGATAGATATTTTAGTTTCGGTGCGTAAAGCTAAGTTATCTCTGTAATCAAACTATCATAACTGTGTGTCTAACAGCTCGCGCTTCAATTTCAACGAGAGCCTTGCGAGTAATGTTTTTTTCATGAACCAATGGAAATACTTCATTTTCACCAGAGTGGTGCTGTGCGAGGATAGGTAAATGAAGTGTTTCTATTAGCTCATGAAAAACACATTTTTCGCAACACATCCTCGCGCATGTCTGGTGGAAACGCCCCCTGACAGTCTTTAGTTAGGTCAAATACAAGTGGAACTCAATTTGTGTTTGGCGTACAGCCCGTTCTGATTTCCCTAGCGATTCCATTCCGTTACTAACGTACAAATTGAAAATAAATCGAAACGAAGAATTAAACCCTGGGTAGGAGTGTGTTGGTGGTGGAAAATGAGTCGGTAATCAACTTAAGTTTATGCCTAACACCAGTGCGTGGGTATCATGCACATATTTATATACTGAGCGGCACAAAATTTTGCCGACTCTACATATGAAGTTACCTATTTCTGCATATTTGAGAGCCTAATTTTTTGCGCTCTGTATATTTTGCTTACCCCTTAAGATTTTTGTCACTAATCAAATAAATGATATAGGTGCGTTGTTCTTGAACATTTACAAACTGATAGAATTTTTCATACTTACATATATTCAAAGTAGGATTGTTTTAAAATTATAAAAAAAAAACTTGTGGAAGACTCTCGGCTAATGACACTAATTATTTTAAACTAAATATTACCGATGATTGATTGTATGATTATTAATCGTTCAAATAAGACAAGGAAATTATTTTTTCTTAATGCAAAAACAAAAAACGAAAAATAAATAAATAAATGATTTGGATTTTTGAATTTAACGTAGCAAGTTAAGCTACCTATTTCATTATAAAGTTACCTACCTACTCACGAACATTGCATAAAGAACTAAAAATACAAAAAAATCGACATAGAGTAAATAAACCAGATAAACCAGAAATAAACCAGATAATAACAACCGCTCATTTTGTACCTACAGTACACCTGCCTCCATGAGAACCTCTTCCACTACTTGTGCGAAGAAAATGGTGGCGCTGTGATGCTGCCGGCAGCCAAGGGCGATGACGCGTGGAAAATTTACTTCAACGAGAACCCTGAGGAGATCGTGGACGAGTTCGCCATGAGATATGGAATTGAAGCTATATATCAGGCTATGACGTAAGTATTCTTATATTATTAGCCCTTAAATTGAAAGAAGTTCATGATTCAAACCTTCTCTCTTTTTATGAAATCCATTTTTTTTTTACATAAAACACAAAAACGATAGTCTTGAATTATGTGCATTTTGTTGCACACTGCCAATTTAAGGGTTAGCACGTCATTCGATAAACGACTTTTTTGTGTAATTTTGGATAAGTAAGTAGATACCTGCTAAGTTGAAATGTGATCGCAACTAGTACCTAACAAAAATTGACAAATCACGAGTTTTTGTTGTCATTATTAAGGCTACACTCAGGCTAAATTGACCACTGATGGTTTGGTAAAGTTTATAAATATGTAAATAAAATTTGCATGTCCTTAAAAATAATAATAACAGTAAAAACCCTAACCCACCCAACTTGCTCATTTGCCATACACTCGAATAACAAAAAAATTCGTCACGCATTTCCTCCACACTGATTATTAGTCTGATTTTCGAATGCAATGTTCTCATAACTTATATATGAATATTAAATTTAATTTTAAATAATGTTTTAAAAATGTATCGTAAATCATAATAATATACAGTAAAACATTTTGTTGTTATTTAATAAACCACTACGCGTTATTTTCAAAGTGTATCATGTTAGAAATACTAGTTACAATCTTATTTGCCGACATTCAAAGTCAATTACAAAAGCGTACTTGCTTTCGACATAAATTTTATCACTTACGTCGCGCGTAATAAATTATTCGAGGAATATAGCTCAGACACGATACAACGCACCCCGTGGACTACTTTGAATAATTTTGAATAATATCTTCGCAAATAACACCTAAAAGCAATAAAATTTGGCGGGTACATCAGGAAGTATAACAAGACAGCGAAGTATTCGTAAACATTTCTTTACTTTCTGTTTTAATTTAATCTTTAATGTAATAATCACTGTGTTTCAATAAATAGAAATAAAACCGATTCTTGTCTTTGGATCCGTGTCATTTTATTGAGTAAATACAAAACGAAGCTACAATCCGCGAGCTTTTAGAAAACCCTTCGGGTTTCGGGGGAAATCGGAAGGATTCGTTAGTAGAAAATGACAATTGTCTTTTTGACTCAGTAGCAATCCATTACGCGTAGAGTGCACTCGTTTTGTTTTCATTGATTTATATAGAGCAGTTAAAACCACCACTTACATATATTTATTCAGGTAGTTTGTTACTTTTCGGAAATTGATTTCTATGGCGAGTCAACTTAAGCAGGATATTTCTCTAAATAGCCAATCACTGGAAATTGTTTACAATGTATTTATAAATATTTTGTATATAAGTTAAAATTTTTAAGAAAAAAAGTTGGTCGTAAATATTTTAATAAGGTATAAGATCGAGTTATAGAAGCAACGGGGATTTCTAAAAGTACATTAAAAAAATATAAAAGGAAAGCAGACCAAAAAAATTCATTTGACATACCCAAGAGAAGTAGATACAGTATAACAACAGCTCTATATACTTCCAAACAAAAGTAGTGTGTTGAGGCGGGGTGTTCTCAATTTAAATTGACGATGGAAGAATTCGAAAATGCTGATTTTGTTTTATTTGTATCATGACAAAAAGTCATATTGTATTAAAATTAGAAAAAGATAAAGAAGCGTAATATTATTACAGTAAGGTTTATTTTGTGCTGATGGTTATTCTTTACTTAACTTTTTACGGTAACTGAAAAGTTTTGCAAGTTGATAACAGAATAGAGCCACATATCACGATCGCGTGTCATCGTCTATACCCGAAGCATGCTTCTAAAATCCGAAGGTTTTTTAAGATCTCACGGAGTGTAATTGTGTTTAAGGTGTACAGTCGAAGAAACTGTATGTGTGTGTGTGTGTGTGTGTGTGTGTGTGTGTGTGTGTATGTAGGGTGGAACTTTTTTGGTGGCAATTTGATAACATTACATAACATTGCCCCATGTTTGCCAAAGAAATAATCGTGACATTAATTGTGACAAGATTCCACCTTATAATATTACTGTATAGTATTAATGAGGTATTGTAAAGTGCATTTCTTTGTCTGTATCAACTAACGAACGGCACTTCACAAACTAGTATAAGAAAACGAAAATACATCTATTTAGGTACAACAATTCTAACTACATTTCGAACTAAGCAGACTATGATATCAAATATCGTTAATGCTTTCAATCTGTCATGAAAAATAACAATACGTCTAATCCTACCCTGATCTATGTTCAATTCAGAAATGTGTATGATGGATGATGACATTAGTAAGCCCAGATTGAGAAAAAAATATACGTAGATAAATAATTTTGGTCCAGCATAACAAATCAAATTTCAGCAAAATAATTGCGGTATTAAGAATACTTTTGTTGAAGTAAGATTAAATCCCAAATAAATAATAAAGATCACGGCAAGAGGAAAATGTAAGCCCAATTAACGGTCCCTCGTTTGACATGGCGGAGGGTGCCAATCTTCAAATAGGTATTGATTTGGGTGGTACTCGTACCTATCTTCTAAAGCAATGTGATATCTCTTAGAATATCTGATATCTTGAGGAATAAAAAAACTTATTTGCAATTTCCTGTCACTGTTAGCCGATTCGGCCAAAAGTGAAATTTGCAGTCTGAAACTCCATAGGTACCAGTGGCGAAGCGTCTATAAAACCCGATTCCCACCGGCTTGCCCAATATTTACAAAATAGGACAACAGGACGCTCAGAATTTTGAAAGATGTAAGCGATTTTCCTTCGGCTTTACCATGGAAATGTCTGACGCTTCGCCACTGATAGGTACTATTGTGTAGAAGCTTTGACTTTGAATTTCTTGGAATGCTATGTATGACTTATTATTATACTCGTTGTTTTTCGTATTTCAGGCACTTCCACTGTCTGTCGACGAAGTATTTGTGCGCAGGCGTTCCGGCCGTGATGTCGACGCTGCTGGCAAACATCAATGCGTACTACGCTCACACAACGGCTTCGTCTGCTGTATCTGCGTCTGACCGATTTGCTGCTTCAAATTTTGGGGTACGTTGTCTATTAGATTTTCATTTGTTTTATCGATTGACAGTAAATTATCTATATTGTACTAGTTGTTGCCCACCCACATCCGCATGCATTTAAGTACCGCTTTCTTTCGGAAACTATGGAATTTTCAGAGATATTAGATGAGGAGAGTGGATATATATAATCTCTATAACATTCATTCAATTGATTCAACGATTTAGGTGCAAAAGCGTAGCAGATATATTGTGACATTCTGAATTATAGTAAATATTTGAACGGCATCAGGACATTTCGCACATAACATTCAATAACGTATTAACTCAAAACTGTATTGAATAATAAGGAGTGCAGTGTGTGCAACGCTCGGAAACGGACGTGTCTCACTGCACCGAAAGATTGCGAAATCGCGTAGCGCGGCCTAGCCGCTGCCCGTTGACGTCGCTATGAGTTCGCAACAACTCATTGCGAATGAACTGTTGGCGTTTATTCAGAACGCCATCGACACCATGGATGAGGTCAGCATCGTGCAGATCTGCAAGTCCAACTTCAAGGAGGATGAGATTTGCAGTGGCAAGGCGCTGCTCTTCCAGACGCTCGGCAAGACCGACGAGATGCCGTCTCGCAGAAGGGATGGAGGAGTGAAGAGTCTCCAGGACATCATCACGTTGTTCAAGGCGACCGATCCGGACGATGTGCCCTCTTTTGTGGCAAAGGAGCTGCGGAAGCTGCCCCCTGTCACATTCGACCACGTCGACGTCACCACTTTGCTAAAGGACATCGTGACCCTGAAAGCAAATCTGGCCAAACTTTCTGTTAAATTCGATGTATCGCAAGATATTATCACCGAGTTGCGTAAAGAAATCACCAGTTTACGCAATAGTGCCCCGGTAACTCGGTCACCTGTTGATACGTCGAATTCTAACGTAAACAATCGACTAGAAGCAGATGCTGATTCAGCGGCATCAAGTTTCGAGTCGAAACGTCCGCCGGCGCAACGGGAGAGACCTGAGCCTCGTGTTCCGCCCGCCGTCCCGCCACCCGCGCGCCCCCCGCGCGGGCCGCAGCACTCCGCCAACAAGCAGCCAGCTGGGCGCGGGTATGCTGATGCGGCCGGCCGAGCCGCCGCGCCCCGCCAGCCTCCTGCGCCGCCTAAAGCTACTTCGACGCCGAACAGGCCCTTGGGCACTAAAGTGGACGAGGAGGGGTTCACATTGGTGCAGAAGAAAAGGAAGGCTCGCAAGAAACCTTGCAAGAGTCAGTGTGGTTCTGCAGAACCGGATCCAGGCTCCGGGCTGAGGGCGGCCACGCCGAATACGGCACTGTATGTGTCGCGTCTGCATCACACCGTCGCAGTCGCAGATGTGATGGAATACGTCCGCCGGAAGAGCGGATACACGCTGAGGGTGTTCCAGCTGCAGTCGCGCCACTACGTGCACTTCAGCTCGTTTGTGGTGCGCGTGCCGCGGCTGCTGATGGGGACCATCGCGAGTGCTTCCTTCTGGCCGAAAGACGTCGTGTTCCGGCGGTTCCGGGGCACCATGCCGCAGATGAATGCGACGTCGGGGACGGTGACTCAACGGGGTCACGCCGTTTTGTCACCAAATTAGATTTAAATAGTATTGATTATAAATATGTATGTTAGTCTGTAAGGTATTTATTGTATGGGCCTAAGTTGCCCGAAATAAATAAATTTATTTATTATTTATTATTATTTATTATTATTATTATTATAATAATTTTAATCTAACGTCTACATAAACTGATCATGTAATACAGAAGAATTTTGAGTTAATACGGTATTAAATGTCATGTGCGATTTCAGGCTTTGGCGGATGACAT
Organism: Choristoneura rosaceana; assembly: GCA_037349165.1. Lineage (NCBI taxonomy): Eukaryota > Metazoa > Arthropoda > Insecta > Lepidoptera > Tortricidae > Choristoneura > Choristoneura rosaceana. The sequence goes on from JAZBNJ010000002.1 coordinate 4,204,804, forward strand.
TACTATGAATAAGATCCGTAGCAGATTGCAATTCAACTTGTTTGATTACACGTAGTGGTATAATCAAACAAGTAGAATGACAATCTGCTAAGGATCTTATCGTATCAGGGACAAGCTTTCGCTCAAATAAAGTTTCAGTTCGATTAGATTCGTAACTTTGATTAACACTATTTCTATCCTTGCATTGGTTCAGTTGCTTATCTACTGTTTTATTCAATTAATTTCAGAAAGAGAAGTTCGTTAAACTACTGGACCAGCTACACAACTCACTTCGGATCGACCTGTCGATGTATCGCAACAACTTCCCTGCCTCCAGCGCCGAGAAACTCATGGACCTGAAGTCTACTGTTGACCTGCTCACTAGTATTACTTTCTTCAGGATGAAGGTATATTTTACAAGCTCTTTTATATCATTGATAAGAAATTATTTTATTTACTTTCTTACGTGTCTCAAGTTGTTAGCATCCCTTGTTGATCAAACAAATTATTTATTTGTAGGTATGTCTCTTTCTTTATCTTTTTAGCATAATTGGCATCTTAATAATATCATACAAAATAGTTCTCCTCGATCACTTTATCAATATTAACGATAACTCAATAATAATTAAGTGTTAAAAATGTTCTAGGTCCAAGAACTAAGCAGTCCACCGCGAGCCAGCACTGTTGTCAAGGATTGCGTCAAAGCATGCCTAAGATCCACATATCAGTTCCTCTTTGAAAATTGCTACGAGCTCTTTAACAGGGAGTTCCAGGTATTTATTCAGAATTTAAAACGAAATACTTGAAACCTTCTCAAACTGATACTGATACTCACTCTTTCATTCCTTTTTATACCCTCAGGTGGATCCAAACGAAGCAAAACGTGATCCAGCAGACCACGGACCTCAATTGGATTCTGTAGACTTCTGGCACAAAATCATCGCCCTCATCGCTTCCGTCATAGAAGAAGATAGGAACAGCTACGCACCAGTGCTCAACCAGTTTCCGCAGGAGCTCAATATTGGACAGGTAAGCACGATTAGTATATAGATACAGAAAGGGATACAATAATATTATGAGTTCTGTTAACAAAGAGAACAGGGTGATTTTTCGGAGATATTGCTTTAGCTCTGTATCTTTCTCGCATATTCTTGATGAATTAATAGACGGATGTGCACCTCAGTTCGTGCACTATTTGAACTCTGAACAAAACAATAAAAAAAAGGTACTACCCGGAACTTTGATGGAATTCCACCTTTACAAAACAAAAGTAGCTTAGTTATGCGAGTAGAACCGAACCATACATTTAAAAAGCCCCATGGTCAGAGCCACCATTCATTGTTTTCTTACCCATAATAATACTTTTTGTCAATGTCACCTACATATTTAATTATTGCCTGTCGCTAGTCCCGTAATAGGTTCATTCAATAAAAACCCACGTTGAAATTCAATATGTTTGTTTCGTTTGTTTCTATGTGTACCTGTAGCCTCATCTGCATTTAACATCAGGTGAGATAGGGGCCAATCATGGTCAGTGTCATGTTAAAGAAGAAGTTCTCGTTTGCCTGACTGCGGCAAAGCCAGAAGGCAACAACGTTACAGGCTTATTACTTCTTATTCTTATTTATATGTAATATTATCATTGTTAGAAGGATTATTAATTATGTGTTTTGTTAACAGTTGTCAGCAGCTACGATGTGGTCTCTATTTGCTGTGGACATGAAGTACGCGCTTGAAGAACACGAACAACACCGGCTCTGCAAGTCTTCCGCCTACATGAATCTGCATTTTAAGGTGATTCCTTCATAATTCTAAATTATCAAGTGCCAGCCAGAATCCTTAACCTTGTGTAGATTTTCTAAGACAAACCCTAAGATAGATTATTTGAAAGACTTTCACTTTTATTGCAACAGCAAATCGCAGTCGTTTCTATTACCATTTATATCTGTCAAAAGATATAGGATAAAACTAGAAAGAGAGGGTGAATGCTTAAAATTGAAATTAGGCAAGGCAAGGCAAGGCCTTTATCGTTAAATGACACTTTTCCCTGGATCAAGATAGTATCTACGCCATACTTGCAAACAAAGGTAATGGAATGCTCATTTTCATATCAAAAATTCAACTCGCGATTTGGTCCTTCAAAACTAAAAAATGACGTCGTCAATTTCTCACTGTATCAGTGTTCTGTAACTTCTACTATTTACCTGTTCTTAACTTTAACATCCTCATATCAGGTGAAATGGGTGCACACGCAATACGTAAAAGACGTGCCGCCATACTGCGGCGCCGTGCCAGAATATCCAGCCTGGTTCGAGCCGTTTGTGATGCAATGGCTCAATGAGAACGACGATGTCTCGCTCGAGTACTTGAACGGAGCCTTTAACAGGGATAAGAGAGACATGGTGAGTATCTTCTTACGTATGGACATGTCGGTACGACTTTGATACGGACCCTTAAATAGTAGCTAAAACTGTGATACTTTGTGTAGGTCCATTTCAATGAACTGCAATATTTTTAACTAAATCTTGGTCAGTCGGGTTACAGTGCTGTCATGTAATCTTGATCACGGCAATTTAAAAAATATTAAAGTTGGTATTTACTTGTTTATATCTTTCTGTCAGAGCCCTCTATTTATTATTTGACGAAACTGATGACCGATTGGATGTGTAACCTATATTTCAAGTCAACTCTAACTATACAGCTAAGGAAAAAAGGCACCAGCATTAACTAAAATACAACCTAATAACGGCTTTAAGCTACTTTTAAATGGTTCAAAACATAACCTTGCTTTACTTTTTTATAGTTCCAAAAATCAAGTGAACACGCACTCTTCAGTAACTCCGTAGTAGACGTGTTCACTCAACTCACGCAATGCTTCGACGTAGTTTCCAAGCTTGAATGCCCAGATCCAGAAATATGGAAGCGCTACATGAAGAGATTTGCGAAAACTATTGCCAAGGTGCTAGAAGCTTACGCTGACATTGTTAAGAAAGAGTTCCCTGAACACTTGAAGGAGGAACGAGTGGTACGTATGGAAATATATTTTGGCTCTTTCCAGAAGTCAACGTAGAAAAGCACAAGTAGTAATATTAAAGTAGTTCTTTCACTAATCGTTTCACGGCTCTATTGAATCGTCAAGGTATTCACTATCACCTATAAAATCTTTACGAATGACGTGTCTCATTTTGTAAGGCTTTACACACACAATTCTATGCCAGTTGTCCTTAGCTATCGTCTCTCTAGCGCAAGTGCTGAGTAAAGATTTGTTAGTACGTAGATTACCTTTAAGCAAACTCATCATAGTTACTTTACATTGGTTTTCTCTTTAGGCGTGCATCCTAATGAACAACATTCAGCAACTTCGAGTGCAACTGGAGAAGATGTTCGAAGCCATGGGTGGCACTAAGCTCGAGCCGGATGCGGCAGACATTCTTAACGATTTGCAGCAGAGCCTTAACAGCACACTTGACGAGCTAGCCTCTATGTTCGCAGTCAGGTATGTTGATGTCCAACGTCCAACTGAGCATTCTTCCAGCTGATTTTGTAATAATGAAATTTAGTTTCAAGCTCATTAATGTATTGACTGTCCAGTAAATTATTGTCTCTCCAACAGCTTGGAGACCAGGATAACAGCGAGTGTGAAGGAACTCGGCGAGTTGTTGCAAAAGGTAGGCGGAGGCGGCGTGCCGGGACAACCGCAGCCGCCTGCGCACCACGAAGCGGATGAAGTGTTGAGGCCACTCATGGATATATTGGTATGTAAACAAAGAACATGATCACATAATAACTACAATTACTAAAGCATCTCACTTAGATGGAAGAGGTTTCTAGTCAGGATTCGCTCGACTAAGTTTCAAGGATTTTTTTATTTGATCTATTGTTTTCCATTTTACTTTTAATCTGTAAAACACAGATAAGACAAGAGGGTAAAGTAATATATTTGTTACAGGATGGTTCGTTGACGATGTATGCTGAATCTTGTGAAAAGACTGTTCTCAAACGACTGCTCAAGGAATTGTGGAAGATCGTAATGAAGATTCTAGAGAAAACTGTTGTGCTTCCGCCTATGACTGATAAGACGGTAAGATTATCGAAATTAAAGACTGAACTGTCTTTTGTCTCTTAGTGAGTCTTTTTGTCACTGATCCAGGAGACAGCTACATAGTAAGAGAAAAAGAGAATAAAAAGGAAATATGATATGAAATAGAATTACACTATTGTAGATCAACATGGCAGTGGTAATTTAGTATTGACATATTTTGTTTGGCTTTCAGATGATGTTGAAGAATTTGACCAATAATGCTAAGAACCTAGCAGCTAATGCAAAGATAGAAGATATGACGCAACTTTTCAAAAGCACCGTTGGCAAGCAAGACGTTAAACATGCTCTCTCGGGAGTAATGGACATGTCTAAAGAGGTCAGTCAAAATCTTCGATTAAAAAGCGATAAAAAGTGTTACTTTGCTTATATTACTTTGCTAGAAAACAGAGGTCTGACTAATAAAATAATCAGTTTATTTTCAATTTGCAGCTAGTTTAATTTTGTCTAAAGGGTGGACTGATTGAAATTTAAAATAGGAAGTTTTTTTTATTTGATACGAATATTTCATTATCATCATTATCATCCCGGCCTGTATACGTTCCACTCCTGAGCACAGGTCTTCTCTCAGAATGAATATTTACAGCATAACTGTATTTTTTTTATAAAATTTACAGCACTTGTCTGCCGAGAAGAGTCTGACGCCAAAGCAGTGCGCGGTACTAGACGCAGCATTAGACACTATAAAGCAGTACTTCCACGCCGGTGGGAACGGGTTGAAGAAGACGTTCTTAGAAAAGAGTCCGGAACTGCAATCGCTGCGATACGCCCTCAGTCTGTACACTCAGACTACTGATACGCTGATTAGAACATTTGTGACGAGTCAGCAGAATCAAGGTTGGTTTTACTTGTAAATTCTTCAAATTAGCTTTATGCTTACTTTAATGAAAGTGCTGTTATTATCACCAATGTTTCTCAGATTCAGAAAATTTTCAGAATATTTGTACCATTTCGAGTAAAAACTTCAGGCGTATGGGTCCAGGTGCGAAGGAACTCTTAAAAGAGATTTCTTCATTATTATTGTTAGCCCATTTTGTCCCACTGCTGAGCAAAGGTCTCCCCCCAATACTTCCACTGCTCTCTGTCCCCTGCATACAAGGGCCAGTCCTTCAAGAAGAAGTCTAGTTTATCCCGCCATCGCCGTCTAGGTCTGCCAGGTCGCCTTTTCGAGTTGGTGGGCGTCCACTCGGTGGTTATCTTGGCCCACAACTCATCTGGCATGCGGCAAACATGGCCAGGCTAACGCGGAAATGCTAGCTGTCTCCTGGGAACTATGCCGTCGTCTGATATTATGAAAAATATTTTTTAATTATGTCATAATTGTAGCAATTTTACTTCAAAAAATCACCAACTTAGCATAAACTACTTTAGGGTTCGTTGAAGTTGGTTGTTAGAAGAGTCAATGGGAGATAAGTTCAAACTCTGATTAATGCCAATTATTATTTATTCCCATATAGGACGAGTACACAGTCCTATGGGCGAGAGACTACTGGCGAGCCGTCGGTATAGCTAACCTATAAAGATATCGCTACATAGGTAGCTATACCACTGTGTCGCTACACTACCAAATAATATCAATGGCTACTTTCTAATTGTGCTTCATGCATAGAAAAAATATCAAAAACATTAAAATAATCATTGAAAATTATTTGTTTCAGATGCAGCGGTAGCGGAAGAAGGCAGCGTTGGAGAGGTGTCAGTGCAAGTCGACTTGTTTACGCATCCAGGAACCGGTGAACAGAAAATAACTGTGAAAGGTAAATTAACTGTTTGGAATGATAAACGCTCTGTATTCTTTTTAAAGAAATGAAGAAAGAATTTACTGACTAATTGAATTTGACGACCGGATGGCTAAGTGGTTAGAGAACCTGACTACGAAGCTTGAGGTCCCGGGTTCGAATCCCGGCCGGGGCAGATATTTGTATGAATAATACGAATGTTTGTTCTCGGGTCTTGGATGTTTAATATGTATTTAAGTATTTATTTATCTATATAAGTATGTTTATCCGTTGCCTAGTACCCATAGTACAAGCTTTGCTTAGTTTGGGACTAGGTTAATTGGTGTCAAGTGTCCCATGATATTTATTTATTTCTTTATTTATTTATTTAATACAGCCACAGCAGTATAATTGTTTCATCTTAGCATAGGTTTTAACATGAACAGAGATACAACCTTCCGTTAAAAGTGAATAAAGAAAGAGGATAACAAACACAAAGTTTTTACCAAATTCAATATTTCTGAAATAATCCGTAACTTACTCCATCACTTGCGATGAAGTTATTACTTGTCTTGTAAAAAGATAAATAACACGTAAAAAACGAAGAACAGTCGTATAAAAAGTCCTATCGAACTTTTTGTACGATTTTTCCCGTTAGAAAAATATTTTTCTTAATCAATCTGAAACCAGAAGGACTTTTTTGTTATTTATGAATAACTTCGTCTTGTATTATATTAGAATATATAACAGAATAATTAAATTAAATCCCTAGCATCAGTTACATTTTCTAGGTTTTTCATGGTTTTTCTATGTTTCCTAGTTTTAGTGTTATTTGGAAAAAAAAACAGAAACATCTTTAAAACCAAAGTAATGTATACTTCCAGTGGTAGCAGCGAACGACCTGAAGTGGGTGATACAGAGTGGCATGTTCCGTCCGTTCATCGAGGTGAACCTCATCGGGCCGCATCTCGCCGACAAGAAGCGAAAGTTCGCTACCAAGTCCAAGAGCAACAACTGGAGCCCGAAGTTCAACGAAACTTTCCATTTGTAAGTGATTTTCAAGTGAAAATAATACATTTGAGAATTTGTCGTGGACACGACGTAATATTTTGGGGTTTCAATTAGCAATTGTAGCAATACTAACGCAACCCTATGCTGATGAGTTTGTTACCATCAACAAAGTACCGAGAATTTTCAATTTAACTTCATATTGTATTAAAGTTGTCTTGATGAATGTAATGTTTTTCGTCAAAATATATTCATCTAATTTTGTCGCTTGTGCAGTATTCATCCAAAATTAAAATTTTCCTTATAAAGATGCACAGCTCTGGGTCGATTATCTATTGTATCTCCTGCTACGGGTATTTTCTGTTAATAAGATCCTATGGACATTGTGCATTAGGCACTATGGCAACTATGCTGATCTCTCTCTTCCGAACTATTATTCGGAGAACAAATTTTTACTCTGATTGTGTTATCCGCAGCATGATCAGTGCAAACGAGCAATTGGAGTTGTTTGAGTTGCACATCTGCGTGCGCGACTACTGCTTCGCGCGTGAAGACCGGCTTGTTGGCGTGGCTGTCATGCGACTAGCAGACAACATTGACCAGGTATTAAACTATAGACTCTCTGATTATTGATTGCACCAACTAAATCACGTTAAGATTAAAAGTCTATAGATTCTACTGCCAAGATAACAAGAGGGTGTAGTGTCTCGATTATGTTGATCGTGATGACCATGAAGACCTTTAATGAGCTTCCGATACTTCCGATACTGTATGCAGTATCACCGACGCGCATGCAACTGTACCGCGTAACTTACATTTTCCATAAGGTATGATTTCACTGTCAGAACAGTACGATGTTAGTACCGTTAGTAAAGTGAAAATTACACCTTATTGAAAATACTAGTTATACGGTATTGCAGTATCACGATACGATACGTCATGATTATGACGTCATCTTGTGTAGACTGTGCTTGGTCTGCCCTCATTTTTTGCGTCGAATGACTTGCAAAAACGTGCGTTGGAAGCTCATTAAAGGTAATCACGGTTTATATAATGTAACAAATAGATAAAGAGAAAATAACCGTGTATCATTAAAAACTACTTATTGCTGAGTGTAATATCATTTTGAGCTCCACGACTGCTCATCCATTTCTGTAGCTGATTGTTCTAAGTAGAAAACGATATTAAAATGAATGAATTTCGATTGTACTCGTATTATACGAGGGGCGTTCAATAAATTCTCGGTATTGACATATTTTAAATCTCTTCCGTTATTTTTCTAATACTCGTCTTTAAGTATCTTTCATTGACAGTATAAAAAAGTAAAATTCAAACTGGTAACTTCTTTTGTTTCTTTGCAACAGCGGAATAAAGGTGATCACTATGAACGATTTTGCAATGTTGAAAAAATTAGAGCACCGAGCCGTGATAAAATTCTTGACATAACAGGGGAAAAATCAAAAGACCATAAAAGATGAAATGGATTCTGTTTACGGCGAGTCTGCTCCTTTTTTATCTATGATCCACAAGTGGTCTAGTGAATTTAAGCGTGGGAGGGAGAGCATCAAAGACGACCCTAAAGCTGGTCGGCCAAACGGGGCTATTTCACCAAAAAATGTCAATAAAGTGGAAAAGTAATTTTAGAAGATGGTCGAGTGAAGGTGAAATCTATAGCACAAAGGACCGATCTTTCTATTGGTACTATGCATGATATTATACATGACCAGCGGAATATGTCAAAAGTATGTACAAAATGGGTGCCGCGAATGCTGTCACCACTTCAGAAAGATACGCGTGTAGCTTGTTGTTCCGACTTTATGGAGATGTGCGGTGACAATCCTGATGAGATACTTCTTAGAATTGTTACCGGAGATGAAACCTGGGTTTATCATTATGATCCTGAGAGCAAGCAAGAATCCATGCAGTAGCACATTAAAGGAACACCTCATCCCAATAAGTTCAAGGTCATGCCTTCAGCTGGTAAGGTCATGGCCACCATATTCTGAGATTGTGAGGGAATATTGCTGATCGATTTTAACATTCTACGCTAATTAGGGGAGGCAATCGAAGAAAAGAGGAGAGGAAAGTTAAGCAACGGAGTTCTGCTGCTGCATCACAACGGCCCGGTGCATAGTGCTCGTATTTCCAAGGCCGCTGCTCTTGAATCTGGGTTCGAAAGTATTACTCATCCACTGTATAGTCCAGATTTAACCCCTAGCGACTTCTTTTTGTTTCCCAATCTCAAAAAATATCTTCGAGGAAACCGATTTTCTGACGATGAAGCGCTGAAGGCAGCAGTTCAGGAGCATTTTGACACCCAAGACGAAAAATATTTTTATGAGGGTTTAAAAAAAAATCGATCGATCTAATAAGTGTATAAACGTAGGGGAGGAACATATTGAAAAATAAAAAAAAAACTTATTTTCACTTTCTTTTGTTTTCATTACTATACCGAGAATTTATTGAACGCCCCTCGTATATATTGTCAGTGTCACCAATGCCTTACAATAACAACAATTTGCATACAATATTTTCATCAAATATAATGAATTACTTTCAGAGCGTATGTGCGGCGTGGCTTCCGCTCGGCACTCGGGTGAAGATGGATGAAACGGGATGGACGATCCTCAGAATCCTGTCGCAGCGGCACAGCGACGAAGTGGCCAAAGAATTTGTCAAGCTCAAGTCGGAGATGCGGTCGGAGGCGCCGGCCGGCACCAGCGGCCCCGGACAAGGACCCTCGTGAAACGCGTAAGGGACACCCACGAGCCACTGTTCTTCTAAAAGCAACCCGAACGGATACCATCGAGGACCAAACGGGCCGTCGTGAAACCGGACCCGAAAACTTTGAAAGTCCCTTCGCCTTTCGATAAGTTGCTTTTACCACACGAGTTGTGAGACATACGGCCGCGGAGTCCGCCGGAACGAAGCAGACGTGACGTTAGGCGCTCCGGCAGTCCCGGTCAGTGCTCGTTCCTTTCATTTTGTATGGCCTCGTTGGCGAATTTTGTAAATATTATAACAGTATTAAGTTACGCAACTTGTAGACATATTTTGCACAAATTTGTAAACTTTAGCAGAAAAGACTGACCGTAGGCGGCCGCGGGCGCCGCGACGTCCACGGCTTATAGATATTCAGCAAATCCTACTTTGCACTTTCTTGCCACTCAGAGTGACTTTCTATTATTCTTCCAGTCTGTTTATCCAATTTTAGCAGTCCATCTAAACGGATTTAAATTTAAATGTCTGAACGCTTTTGTTTCCTGTTTGTGATTCGCACTTTTGCTGGGTAGCTAGAGTGGTGGACGGCGTAACACACGATTTATGTAATAAATACTTGTATGGACCAAACTGTCGCAAATACGGATGCATTTATCCTAATCCATTAATGTTAAATCGACATTTATCTTACTAATCATCTACTCGTTATACGTGTACAGTAAAATAATATATGGCCTTATGTAAATTATTTCCTTGTTTGTTGAGAATACTTTGCTTGTGTCGAGTTAGCAGGTACTAAGTGTTAATGGTGTACTGGATGTCGAAGTAAAGAGGAAAACTTCTTTTCTGTATAATAATATCATGATAATATTGCGTGCTGTATGGAGACGTGTCTGAGTTACGCGAGCATGATTGTATAGGAGATGAGTGTTCTGAAAATGGAATGATGGATATTGTTTCTTACCGTTAATAAAGGTCTCGTCGAATCTTTTAACATTTTTCTTTTGTATTCCATCTCGAATGTTCTACGTTATATTTATGGTCCATGTTGTTGCAGTATATTACTGAAATATGTAAATACTAACTAAATATAAAACATTACCTATCAAATATTTGCTATTACTTTTATTATGCTTGGCCTGTCTAAAATGTAATTTGAAATCTCCTATAACATTGTGTATAAATTATTAAAAATTGTGATATTGTTATAAAATGATACATCTCATGAATATTTTATGTAAACCTGTTTTAGCTGATAAATTCCATATTGACGTGTTGTTTGTTGATGTTAACTTCTTTTCGATTTTCATCTATAATTAGGGCACTGATACCATGGTTTTACACACTATTCATTTTAATAACTTCCTTCTCAAGAACTTCTTTGTAAGCATTCCATTTAAAATTAGTAAGTGGGTGGTTAGTATTTAAACAATCAGTGCTCAAAAAATAATTTGTTAAGGCTATTAATTATTGCGACAAATAAAATAACGAATCGTTGATTTACCAAGATAATATTATTATTATGACAATTTAATCATCACAGTCCAAACTCAAAACACAGCGTTTGAACATCACGTTAATATATTAGTGTGTGTGTGTGTGTGTATATTTTCAATACCACAAAGACTTCTATTTAATAAAATTTACAAAAACAATCTTTTAATGAATGTATTTTTTTATCGTTGCTGGTAAACATCATTTTTGTATCTACTTATATTATGTTTGTAATTGTGATTTATATATTTGATATAACATTTTTAGTTTTATTTTTACTCGTAACACCAAAAATATATTTTAATGACTCAAACTTCAAAACCTAGTGTTCAGTAGTAAACATCTAAAAGTTTTCATATTTATTTTAACTCTTTAGATTAAAAAATATATATTATGCCTACTGCCTCGAAACTAGTTGTGCCCGTAAATGTGCTAAATTACGGGCTTCCTTCTACATCACACATTTTCTATAGAAATTTAGAATTTGGTGTTAGATATGCGTAAACTATCTTCTATTCAAAATTTTATATCTTTTAGCTCCGTATCAGGGCCAATCAAACTTTTTTACCGACACTAACCTGTCCGTGACATTTTTCAAACAACTGCAGATTTTTGTAAGTAAATTTTTTTTTTCTGTAATTTAATAGATGGTGTACATGAATACATGCCATCCTACGTAAGTTCAACCTATTAAACCGTGAAATATCTTGTTGGAAGTATGATTTTTTTGGTAACGCCAGAGACAGTTTTGGTAACACAGGAGACGCCCAAAGTGTCGGTAAAATAGTTGATTGGCCCATCAACAAATTGTACGTACTCAAAGACAGAATAATAATTAAAGTAGCATTTGATTTACACGAGAGCATCATCCAATTTTACTAAAAAATAGGCTAATGAAATTCTTCATAATTTTTAGTTTAACATGGCATGGCATGTTTAGTTTTACGTACGAGTACATTAACTTAACATTAATTTGTCTATAACTTTAACTGTCACTTTGCCAGACAGAAAGACGTACACAATATTTTGATAAATTACGGATTTGTAATTTTACTCTGAGTAAAGGGGTTCAACTTTAAGATTTTTTGGAAAATAATTTGGAATTGGATGATTTGATTTCGTTTCAATGCTATGAAATGCTACATTTCTGGTCAGCCACTGAATGGCACTCATGTAATTAAATTTACTTTTGTACAGTCCCCAGCACCAATATCTGATGCAACAAGCTTGCAAAAATATCTGACACGTCAATCCGGCCTTACAAATAAGAGTCATATCAGATATTTATGCACGCTTGTTTCATCAGATATTGGTGCTGGTGAGTGTAGCATCGTGGAATTGATACCTATTTACTTTATACACTAAAATAATAAAAGCAGGTACGTTCTCGAACTTTTTAATTGTGTACTTTTAAAATGATTTTCTTAAAACGATTTCATTTTTAACCATCATTCTGAAACCCTGTGTTTTGTATACGACATGGTAACTGATAGGATACAGTCATGTGTTAGTTAACAGTATATCTCAGTGTTAGTTGTATGTTTTTTAATAAGTGTGGAATAACTTATGTAAGTCTGGCTACCGTTCATAGAAGAAACCGTTTTTGTTAAAATTATATGGTACAAATAATAAAGAGGGTATGTGATGTTTTATTGAAAATTGTAACAGCGGATCAATGTTGTTACAATAAGTAGGATGGAAAAAAAATATTAACACTGCTGCTGCATTTAAGACTCAAGTCAAGATAACGATAGAATAGGCTGGACGATTAAAAAAACTGTTTAGTCCGTCAGGTGGATAATTTATAGTATATTTTTTATCGAGAGACTAAAATAAGCCAATATATACCCGAGGTGGTTAGACACCCGAGCTTTAGCGAGGGTGTCTATTTATCCGAGGGTTTATATTGACTTTTAGTCTCGCGGTGAAAACTCTATTTTTCACTTCGATTGCGAGAAAAAATAGTCAGTAAAAGACTTAGTAAAAAATTTATTTTTTATAAATCTTTCTAGAGTTCGGCGGCAAAAGCTTATCAATTATGTCTTTTGCTCTTTGCTCGACATCATAAATTTCACTATCACTTGATGACATTGTGAGAATAATCAATTTATTTTAATCGTTTACGATTTACGCTCTATAACAATTTCAAAGTTTTCACGGTAAGTATTTTTTTCCAACCAGACACAGATATAACAAAATAGCATCGGCGAAATGGTCCATACACAAACGAAAAAATAGAATGGCGCCACCTTCTATGCGGAAAAAGCATAGAACTAAGACCACGTAGACTAAGAACGTAACATTTGCGTCATGAAAATGGTCCACACACATACTTATTTTGTGCAAGTAACTGGCTGTTTGAGTTTATCTAAGTCACTAGAAGTAAATTAAAAAAATAATTACTTTTACTCCCTAGGGACTAAAGTACTCACTTTACTCCCGCCTTGTAAGGCTATATTGACCTACTTTTAGAGCATGAGAAGTGAAAAAAATATTGTTCACATATTTTTTCTTTTGTTTGACAAACAAAAAATGACGAGGATACAGTGCTTAGAAGTTTCGAGTGACGTCACTACATGGTAGGATTTTTACCTTATAGTAACGTCACAAGCCCCCACTCCGGAAATTTGATGATCTATACCTTTGTCGATTTTTAATAAATAGATAATTCAAAAAATACGTGTCCCATATTTTTCCATAATCTAACTGTCGGACTAAATAGAATGATATATTTTTAACCCAGTCGTCATCCCTATTAGAATTGATGTTGCCTGGCAAAGTAAAGGAGACAGTCCACTAATAAAGTCAATGTTTTAATCAATGTTCAATCAATATCAAATTAGTCTGATTAAAAAGTAAAATCATAGCGTCAGTACGAAAAGATTTATGAGCCATTTTGTGTTTTCAAATGAGTACCTACTTTTAATTTAAGGTATTTGATTGTATAATACAGTTATCTTAACATGAAGTATAGAATCTAATGCCAGTAAGAGTTAATGTGGTTCGTATGATAAGGTCAATGTGATGTTATTGTAAAAATACGAAGTCTAGGTGGCTTTGAAAATGTATACGATGTGTAGAAGCACATCGCTACAACCACGGCAGTTAGATTTTCTAAATATTAGCATTTATCATGGATTACATATCTATAGATAGAACATGTGGTTTGTCTAGTCCAAATCTCAATAAATAATAATATATATTTACTCGTCTTATAATATAATAATAATAATTTTGTTAATGAATTTGTATTTCCGAGTCGACTGAATCTGTGTTTCTATTTCTATAGCGCTAAAGCGAAATATCGTTAAATTGAAACTAAATCGTTCCGTTTAGCGTTCGTACAATCTATTCAAGGTAATAATGTTTTTAAATAACTAAGTAAAAGTCAAAATTAAACGTTTCAGGTATAGATAAAATGTTTTTGTCCGTCACAAAAGTTTAATACGTACCTAATAATAAAGGTAGATGATTTTTAAATTCTAAACATTTCCAAACGATCGTTACTGCGTTGAATAGAGTGTTACAGATTTTATAAGTCGTAACGAGTGAATAGCTTGTCCCATATCGCTGGGTTCATTTCTTTTGTCTCGTTTCGATCCTTCATTGTTACTAAAGTCATTCTCGTCTCACTCATTTGTAGATAATCGACTTACGAGTCCCGCACTCTACGAACGACTAAACAATACAGAGCGTGTGATAATACATAATCTACAAAGTAACAGTATTATGTAAATTGTATCGTTTAAGTTCACATCCCGCCATCATGGCCGCCATGGCTCGTGAGAAGTCGCGGCCGGAGCTAGAGTAAAAGAGAAGCGCACAGTGTTCATAATCTCATTGGAAAATTGTAATTGACACATAACCTTTACCAATTGACAATACTTGGTAAATATTATTTTTAAGTATAAAATGTGATCGTCACATGCATCGGCATCATTGTAAGTCTGTTACGCTCCAATTTTAGTATTAAAAATCACTAAACATTGCATATATCTTTGTATAAATGCATATATGTAAATGTTACATGTTTAAAACACATTATTGAATTTAGAATTTTTATGAAAAAAATAAATAAATATCCGTATTTCAAATATATCTTGTTTCGTTTCATTTGAGTTTGTTGGATTATGATTCTACCGTTTAAATGGGAGACCTGTTATTGGAATAGTTTTTAGAGAACTGTATATTTTTGCTACTTGTATCCCAACTTATATTTCTTCTCTCACTAATATTATAAACGCGTAAGTTTATTAGTGTTTTTTTTTTTGTTATCTTCACCGTTGTCAAAACCACTGAACTAGTGTTGCCGATCGGTAGTCCACTATCGATAGTTTTTAATTTAAGTAAAAGCAATATTTATCGATTGTATCGATATTATCGACATCTTTTTCGTGCAATACTGTCGGTAGTCAACAATGCTATCTTTAGTATCGGTACTATCGTTGGTATCGCTTTTCAATATTAATTATATAATTTATATAATTAATATTAAATATTATTAAACTGTCAATACCTACTATCGATACTATCGACAGTTTTGATTAATCGATTTTCATCCCTAATTCAATAGTATCGGTTGCATGTACAATACATGCGCAGGTGGGCATGTAAGTAGCATCAGCAACTGATTTTTTTTTAAATAAGTAGGTAGATCAAAATATAACCGATATGTAATATGTAGATAATAACCGATAGCACTTTTTGAAATATAGGTCACTATGAATTGTGCAAAACTATCGATAGTTTTTATAATTTTCTGTACAATACTATCGATAATTTATGCATTATTGGAGAGCAACACCATTGATACTGGGCCCGCGTAGGAACTATGGCCCAAGCCCTCTTGTTCTAAGAGGAGGCCTGTGCCCAGCAGTGGGACGTATATAGGTAGGCTGGAATGATGATGATGACTATTGATACTATCGATAGGCCTATCGATATCATGCTACGAATAAATATTCTCTGGAAACGTAATTGCTAGCAATGAACGCTTCGATTGTGATTCCATTTGTAGCATTTACGCAAACAAACTAACAGCAATGACAACGTAACACACTCTCTCATACACAACGCTGGCCCGCGATTGGTCCGCGTAAGAGTCGGCGCCGCCCTCTTGCGACAAGCGTGGGGGCGCTCTTACAATGCGTATGCATAACACTTTCCAGGATCGCCAAGTGTGTTGTTTTAAATATTATTTACTTGCATATGAAAGGTGAGTCCTGTGTTTTTCATATCTGAGTGGCTTCTACACCACTTTACACAACACAACGGCACATTTTTTTAAATTGATTCGAGAATAAACACAATCACAAACTTGATCGAAATTTTCCACGGAGCGACTGCACGACTCAAGTTTTATTACCGAACTGGCGCGACGCACGGTAGATATTTTAAACCCCACCCGTCGCGGTAGACATTCCGCGGAGTGGCTTTTCGGGCTTAGTTACGTTTCCAGAGAATATTTATTCGTAGATATTATGGCATTTTTTCGATTAAGCGATGAAATGAAACGAAATAAAGATTTTTCGATTGTAAAGTATCGATTTTTCGGCAACGCCACGCTGACCCGCTTTGAGTTTGAGCCCGGGGAAGGACATAGTAGAGTTTTATATCGAAATATAGCATAGTTCTCATGGGATAGCAATAAATGAATTCTACACAGACGGAGTCGCGGGCAACAGGCTAGTACTACGCATGACTACCGGATGGCCAAGTGGTTAAAGAACCTGACTACGAAGCTTCAGGTCCCGGGTTCGATTCCCGGCCGCGGCAAATATTTGTATGAATAATACGAATGCTTGTTGTCGGGTCTTGGATGTTTAATATGTAATTATGTAAATATATATCTATATATTTAAGTATGTTTATCCGTTGTCTAGTATCCATAGTACAAACTTTGCTTAGTTTGAGATTAGGTCAATTGGTGTCAAGTGTGTCCCATGATAATTATTTATTTATGTAAAGGGTTCTCAGCCGTTTGGGTAAAATATAAATGTTTCATTTGCCAACTATCAAATTCCTCCGAAACCGTATTATTTTCTGAACTTTCATTAAACAAACTTAACCTAACCTAGAGGAAATAGTTTTGAACAGATTCATCATCATTATCATTCATCAGCCGGAACACGTCCACTGCTGGACAAAGGCCTCCCCCTTTTAACGCCATAATGAACGACAACTAGCCACTTGCATCCACCGGTTTCCCGCAACTCTCACGATGTCGTCAGTCCACCAGTTGGGAGGCCTGCCAACGCTTCGTCTTCCGGTTCGTGGTCGCCACTCGAGGACTTTTCTCCCCCAACGGTTATCTGTTCTTCGAGCGATGTGGCCCGCCCATTGCCACTTCAATTTGCATATTTTTCCAGCTATGTCAGTGACTTTAGTTCTTCGACAAATTTCCGTATTCCGGATTCTATCGCGCAAAGAAACTCCAAGCATAGCTCTCTCTATAGCTCGTTGCGTGACTCTGAGCTTCTCTAAGAGGCCAACAGTCAAGGACCACGTCTCAGCGCCATAAGTCATCACTGGCAACACACACTGGTCGAAGACTCTAGTCTTCAGGCACTGCGGAATATTGGACGAGAAGACATCACGAAGTTTCCCGAACGCGAATCCGAGTTGGATTCTTCGGGCGACCTCTTTTTCGAAGTTGGACCTACCCAATTGGACAACTTGAACAGATTACGTTATCATAAATAGGCCACATTGTGCGGTCACCCAATTTAGGGATACTTATTATTTCATGACAGATTCACGATTTAGCTAGGACGTAATAAGTAATATAAAGGTTGTATAAAAATTAGGCACTAATATTTTAATACATCTTATTAATACTCATTTATATCTTGAGTAGAGCAACGCTTACATATTATTGAAATTAGGGTCTCGGAGACGGTTTTGATGATTTTAACGATATTTGCTATGTTATGTACTTATGCTGGAGAATTTCGTGGCCGAATGCGGAATAATCAATCCAGCTTGGTCTTTTTTTGAGGAAACACCTGTTTTCGAGTTACCTACTTATATTGTTTTTTTTTAAGTAAAATTCATTCATAATTAAGATTTGTAAGTTCGATATCTGTACAATCAGTGTGATGGACTGATGGTTGCTAACTAGAGGTCTAAAATTCTAATATAGGTCGGACGCCACTTAGTTTTTTATTTATTATTTATTATGGTTATTCAGTTTTTGTTTTTCTTTGAAAGTTTGTTTAAAAAAAATACGTATCTTCTCCAAAAACAAGATGTAACAAAAAACTCTTACTACCTATAGCTTGGTCGCCTAAGTATATAGTGTTATTACTTAGAAATCAAGAAAACCTTTTATATACCTAGGTAGGTACTCTTTTCCTTTCACGTTCCGAATATTTATTTATTATTTATTATTTTTTATTTAGTTTTTCCTAGCGTACCTAATCACCGCTTTTAACTACCAACACATTTAGCCCTTATCCCTACTAATATTATAAATGTGAAAGTAACTCTGTCTGTCTGTCTGTTACGCTTTCACGTCGAAACCACTAAACCGATTTTGATGAAATTTGGTATATAGGTAATTTGAACCCCAAGGATCAATATAGAATTCCTTTTATTCCGGTAGAGGGCACCACCGCGCGATAACGTAGATCCGCGCAGACGAAGTCGCGGGCATAAGCTAGTATGTAAAAGTTACACCCGATGTTTTTGTTAGGACTCTGTATTGAATACTTAAATCAATAGTTAAGAAGAAAACACTTGAATGTAAGTATGATAACGATTAGATATCTAATCCAGAGCACCTATATTTATCTTTAAGTAACTCTTTAGGATTGCAATAGAAGATAGGGTATTTTTAAGTATCAGTCAATAATATTAATTACTTGTCGGCTCCATTCACAAAGAAGGAGTAATCAAGTTATTGCAGAACAATCGCATCAGTATTATCAATTGAACCAGTGGGAACACACCAAAATAATCAACAGAAAGTTCCACTAAAACTTACAACACATCATCATCATCATCATCATTTTAGCGAGGTTGTATACTATTTATATTATTTAATACTGGCCGTTTTGTGATTGTATTGTATATTGTATTGTATTGTAAAACTCTTTATTGTACATAAAAACACATGATAATAACAGAACACAGGAATTCTGTGATCAGGATTGTGTGATTGTGATTGTGATGCGATGTGTGATTTTCTCCTAACTACAAAAAGCTAAAACGGCAAAGCGCAACTGACAAATACATATTATGAGTGCAGAGTTAGAAATGAAGTAGAATTACTGACTTAGCAAAACACATGAATATCTTTTAAAATAATGAAGATATTCAAAAATAAATGCAATCGACTAACTTAAAGTATAAAAATACTAGCTTATGTCCGCGACTTCGTCTGCGTTGACCTAGGTTATCGCGCGGTGACACCCTTTACCGGGATAAAAAGTATCCTATGTTGATCCTTGGGGCTTAATATGCCAAATTTCATCAAAATCCAGCGGTTTCGACGTGAAAGCGTAACAGACAGACAGACAGAGTTACTTTTGCATTTATAATATTAGTAGGGAAGTAGGGATTTTAGGGGTGTCTCGAGGTTTTCAGTTAACACACTGTATAGGTATTATTAGAGTTCACGAACTCTAGCAGAGACAAAGAGCTTCAACATCCGCGTAATCCACATTTTATAAACAAGAATATTTTCTGAAAATGCGACAACATCCCGTCAAGATTTTCTTAATCACAGCTGACTGCCATACGCTATTTGGGGATCGACTGACAAACAGATCGGAACGCAGACGCCTCGTATACATGCTTGCGTAGCGCGTGACGTCACACGGCGGGAGTATTTAAAACACGTCACCCATTCATGAAGCTCTAGTCTTCAGCATTTCATTACCAACCGCCGACGCGTACGCACGTTCACGTTTGAAGTGTCGCGCTATTTATAAACCGTTTTTCAAGAACAAAGCCGTTTGTTTGAACCGGTAGTGTTGTATAGTGAAGATGAGCGGAAATTTCCTGACCATCCCTGGAGATGACCCGATACAGCGGCGATCACGGGTAAGGCTTCTGTTGTTGTTGCTGTGCATGAATGAAAGCCGTTTAAATGAAGCGCTTTTGCGAGTTCAAAGATACTACTAGTTGTATGTACTTACTATAAACTCAACAATGATGTCTATTCAAAGAACTAATAAGAGAATTTCAATTTTTATCAAGTGTATTTCTTTAACCCTTTAACCGCCAGTGTCTGAATTATAAGACACAAATTATCCAGCTCATTTCGCCGCAATCTTATAATTAAGACAAAATGTCATGTAGTTTCGGTGTAGGTGGCGACACGGGCACGTACGAACGAAAACGTATTGGCGGTTAAAAGGTTAAACAATCGATGTCGCCAATTTTTTGCCTCTCCCGCTGTCTCTGCAGTTTTTTCATGTTTCCATAGATTTTAGTTGACTGCGTTACACACTAAAGAAATGTTACTTTTTTATGCCACCAACTCTGTAAAGCCCATTTTTAACCACCGACGCAAAAAGAAGGGTTTTATAAGTTTGACCGCTATGTGTGTCTGTCTGTGGCACCGTAGCTTAAACGGGCGGGCCGATTAGAATACGGTTTTTTTTTTATTTGAAAGGAGGTTTTCTAGAAATGGTTTCTAGATATGGACCTATCATCAAAATCGGTTTAGCGGGTTTTGTGATATTGAACTTTGAAGTGGCAAAGTCGGGGTTTTCCAATTTTTTGTTCATCAATTAATTAACTTCATTAGAAATTAAGCTGACTAAATATATAAGTGGCTTTTTAACCATATGCGCAATTGCGTTTTTAGCTTGCCTAACATCTATTTTCTTTTAGTACTATGTACCTACATTACTTTTAATAGGAGCTGATCTTATTTTTTAACCACCGCTGTACCAAAACGAACTTCCTGCATGTGTTATTTGTTGGCAAAAACGTCGTGATATAATTAGATTAATATTGCTCTTTACAAACGCGTCAAGAAACCGCATGCACAGAACCGGGACCTTGCGTGCTATCTTCTTTATTATTATTGGTTGCTGTTTTGAATCATAACAGCTTACGCATTTAGTTATTGCAGTTGATATTATTATCTTTATTTTTCCGGTTAAACTGGTCGAATATTGCTAATTTTATTTGCGTATATCCTCCTATCAAGTACCAAATAGGTAAAGCTATTATCGGGCTGTTCTACGCATCTCGACGACAATGTGCGCCTATTTTGTGTTAGCTGGCTGTAGGCACTATTCAAGTCAGCCTCTGCCATATACGGAGACCCGCAACGAATTGTAACCTAGTGCGTATTCTTACAATGCTCTTAATTACCGCACATAGAATCAACTTGTACGGCTCCTCCATAATATTTATTATCGAAAACAATTACATTTCATATTCGGTATGGCATATAATTAGGCAAATTTGACAGGCTTTCCGAAGACCAGAAGGGCTACTCCGAAACACAACGTTCGAAGTTCGTGTCGTGCGATTCCTCTCGCTCTCGTATTAAATAGTATAAGTGTGAGAGGGACCGCACGACACGAACTTCGAACGTTGTGTTTCGGAGTAGCCCTTCTGGAGCTCGCTGATACGTGCTGATGCCAAAAGGGAAGCACTCACCTGGTTTGGAGCTCCTCCGGTTGCCTATGGCGGGGGTCTTGCGATGCGAGATAATTGCAGTATTTGTTATTAAATTAGATTCGGTGGACGATCACACTCACACAGTTAATATGTAAATAATAAATATGACATTGACTTTGTTAATCTTCTGCCATAAGTCACCTTCCGCACTAATGGCTACTTCCCGGAAACACATAAATTTCGAGTTAGCGTTAAGCTTAGTTTAGTAGTGTCAAAACGTATGGAACTGTCAAGCTTAAGCCAGGTTTTACTACTAAATCTAGATTTATTTTTTCCTGCAAGACGGCCTAAATAGAAGAAAAAGAGGATATAGTGCGCAATACTAATTAGGTAGGTAACTAACCAAGATTAATGGATAGTTTGACATTGTATTTTGCTATGGTGACTATATCATCATCCTCAGCCGGAAGACGTCCACTGCTGAACAAAAGCCTCCCCCTTAGGACGCCAAAATGAACAACTCGCCACTTGTATCCACTGGTTGCCCGCAATTCTCACGATGTCGTCAGTCTACCTAGTGGGAGGCCTGCCAACTCTTCGTCTTCCGACTAGGGGTCGCCACTCGAGAACTTTTCTTCCTCAACGGTTATCTGTTCTATTGTCTATGTTGGCGTGGTATGGTGTTCCATTGTGATTATATGTATAGTGCAACTCAATTTAAACGTTAGTCCCGTCGACATGACGGCTCGTTTAGTTGGCTATCGTTTGGCTATGTAATTTGGTGCAATTCGCGCTAAGAATTAGAAAATCGTTAGCAAAAATTTTTATAATCGTGTTCTTACTCGCAGCAAGGGATTACCGGATCAACATAATGTTTTGCGCAGAGATAGTTTTTAAGCCTGAGCGATCACGATTCGTGGTTAATTACATTAGACACATTTTTACCACAACATACAAGAATGAGGATAAGCCTAGTAATGTTGAAGATTTAAATGAAAGGCACGAGATTTCGACGGTTTTTAATTAATATTAATGAAATCAACGGAACAATATTGGCGCAACCAATGTGACAGAGCAACTGACTTGATGTACAGTCAAGGGCAAAGACATCGACACGGCCAAAGTTGCAAAAATATGTATACACGACTTTATGCACTTAAAATTAAGACCGTGTATAGGTACATACTTTTGCAACTTTGTCCGTGTCGATATCTTTGCCCTTGACTGTACATACTCTATCAAATGGATTGTACTGGGTTAAAATACATAATTATAAAGAAAAACATAAATAATATTAAAACAAGAAGGCTTTGTCCCAACCAGTCCCAACCAGCACCGTCTGAAAATTCTAAACCTTCTTATCTTAATCTTTCTTAATCTCGTGTTCATGATGCTTTCAACAGCATTTAAATATATGGAGCTCATTAAAAGTTAATCACAGTGTAACAAAATATCGAGCGTAGCAAATGGGTTTAGTTAAATTATAAAACATTATATGTAGGTAGGTACTTAAACAAAAAGCTTCGCTAATAGGTCTTATAAATAAACTCAGAGTTGCTCAGCGAGCTATGGCGAGGGCTATGCTCGGAGTTTTTCTACGGAATCGAATCAGTAATGAGGAGATACATAGAACAACGAGGATTAACGTCAAAACTAAGGCAATTAGCAGGCCATATAAGTAGCACGGAAAACAGATAAACATTGCCATTGGAGCCGAAAAGTTCTCAAATGGATACCGCGGATCGACAAGCGCAGTAAAAAATGTCCACCAACGAAATTGGAGAATGACCTGGTTGCAACTGGAGGTCTATGGGGGGCATAATGTCCAACAGTGGATGTTTCATTCACCGCTTGTATGATAATAATGATAAACAAAATACCTATGTGAATTTTTGAGAGAAATTCCAATTGTGTCTGTCGCAGCTGCTCTCTCAAAGCTAAAGGAAAGCAATTTCCGATAAATGTACACGACAAGTTGTGGCGTGGCGTTTGTTTTAGCAGGTAAACTTAACAACCAGGTGACAGACTCGAACCTTGATATTTATTAATGGGGTACCACATCATTATGTAACTCAACGTGGCCTTCGAACAAAAAGCAACTAGCTAATTTTCTAAATTTCCTAACAAAAGCTAATTAATCCGTCAGTTAGATCGAAAATATTGGACAATAGTGAAGTATTAACAACAGGGTCCTGTTTTTATCCTTTCGGTACGGAACCCTAAAAAAATTAAAGATATATAGCCAATTAAATTTCCACATGACGTCATGCCCTGCGACACTTTTTAGCACGGCAAGACATAACGGGTCCCCACTCCCGAACCACAGTACAAAAAAGGAGCAGTATAAAGTCTTACTACAAACGGCCGGAACGCGAGTTATACCTACGCGCCACGAATTCTCAGCATACCTCGGCAACTATCAGTCGCGAGTGCTCCGCGGTTACGTACGGACTCACCTTACCTTAATATGTCACAACGATAAAAACAGTATTGTTCGACGTACGAATGAATGTAAATTCATCTAGTCTCAATAAATAAAAAAGGATTGCTCTAGTTTGTGTACTGAGCCGGCGTAGGTCATTATATCAAGGACGCTACCGAGACTTTATACTGCTCCTTTTTTGTACTGTGCCCGAACTATGAAGCGATTCATCGTTCTTTTTTGTTTGATTGACAAAATGAATGCACGTCCAACATTTTGTGGTAATCTAACAGACGGAATAAATTTGTAGAACAATATACTTTTGGCCCGGAATCAACTACCCAATTATAAACTTAAAATGGTCAGTAAACATTACAATACAATACAATACAAATACTCTTTATTGTACACCAGAAATAATAACCAAGTAATATTACCAAGTATCACATTGAAATAAAGTTGTGAAGTGGCGTTCTCGTAACAGAAAGAGGTAGGTAATCCTCCGACAAGGTGGACGGACGATCGAGTAAAGATCGCGGGAAGCCATTGCTTAGCGCAGTATTAAATGTAAATGACAGATCATTAGGGAGAACATAAATACCAATGTGTTTGCAGTAACAAATAGGTATAAACGTTTTATCTATCTATCTATCTATGTGGGTAGTCCTAATGTTGACTTTAAATAAAATAGTGAAGGTTCGAAAGTATTTTCGAGTTTTTAATTTAGGTACTTATGTTTTTTCTGTGTGTATTATTCCTGTTTTATGTATTGCTTAGAAAGAAAGAAAGAAAATGTATTTATTCACAATAACACAAGACAATATTGTTAAAAAATAATACAAATAACAACACGAACTCCTATTTTACTATGACACGAAGGAGAGTACAATAAAGAGTCTCTGTATGGTATTGTACAAAACGTAAAAGACAAGAAAGAAACGCGAAATTTCATAATTATTAATAGACGAAAACAGTAGGTAAAAGTATATTACTATGGTGTATTATACCATGTAATTTTAAATTACTGCCATTGTAATTATAATGCATGATGAATTGTGTTAGTCATTGATAAGAAACAGAATAAGTTATTTATATTATAATAACAATAGCACCTAAATTCTATAAAATGACACCTGCAAGGCATCGTAACTCACTTTTTGTAAATTTTGAGTTACAATCATGATTTTCCTTTCAAACTACTTTTCTCGCAATGACATTAAAAAAATTGTATTTCTATTTCCGTTAAATATACTAACATTGTATACTTACAAAGAGAATCGTATGCCTAAGTTACAACACAATTTTCCATACGTAGTTCTAATGTTGTAGAATATCATCGTAAGTCACTAAAAAGGGTAAAAGTTTATTTATTGTTATAAAACAATCTTATTTTTTTTTTAGCTTTGTTGATCATAATGTATATGGCGGTTTTGTACCAAGCCTTAAAAAAATATTAATCTTTAATGTGCCAGCCTGTGAAGTTAGAGAAAATGAGTTACGATGATATTACTTGCAGGTGTCGAAAATATGTATTAAGGCAAATTAAAATGACTTTCAAGTATGTATTTTAAAGTAAGAGGAGATAGAGACAAAAAATAGAACAGAAAAATGAAACCTAATGTTTATAAATCTTTTAAGATATTCTTAACAAAATTATTGGTAGAATGCGTTACTCACTTTCTACACACTCAATTCTATGAAGCACCCGCTTTACTTTATTATGTATGTTTAACTTAACTGTCTCAAAGCAAAGTTAAGGCGGTGAGCACACATCCACGACTCACTTAAGCCTAATCCCTACATAATATATGAGGTCTCGCTATATTTTCAGGCAGTATCTGTACACTTTACACATATCTGACTCTGGTACTAGTACACTCATTTACGTTTCTCATACGGGACGTCTGGGACAGATGTATGGAATGTCAACATAACATTTGCAGCAAAAGGGTACTTTGACACATGATTTATTTTCTTCCACTGTACCTATAGTCCAGTAACTTTATACATCGGCAGTATGCGTCAAATCCGGTAGTTCTGAATTTTTGCACACTTGTTTATGATGTTGTCCTAATGAATAATCCAAGTTTGTGACCTCGAGCGCCGAACGCAACTTTGTCAAAAATCGAAAAAACCGCGAAAAAAACGTTTTTTTTTTTCAAATTTTGGCGATTATAACACTAAAGAACTAGTGTTTGAAAAAACTTTCTGAAAACGTTTTAAAGAAGACTAAATTTGCTACAATATGATACAAGAATTGTCTCTGTGGACCCAATAGTTTCCAAGATTAAGCCTTTCAAAGTTTATCATTTTTACGAACTTCGCAATTTTTTGCGATGATGTCGTTCTGAATGAATTTTGACCCTGATTATACTATCGAAGCCCTGTACTTTTATGATAGGATGTTAAAAAAGATAATGAGGAGTGTGAACGATGATGTTAAAGCTAAGCTACGTATAATGAATTAAATAAAAAAGAAAAGTACAACAGAAGTTAATAAGTTTATTTGTTAGGAAATTGAGTAATATTCAAAATCAAAAAATCAAATTAATTTGGCCCTTTTGGAAGGTCCCGGTTGAGGTTCGTCCGTATCTGGATCGACGTATTGGGATGGCATATCCCTATCAGGGGATGGTAATGAATCGTCGACGTTTTGTGCCGTCAAGTCATCCTCCATTTCGACATCGGACAGATCGTCGCCTTCTAGGATTTTACTACTGCAACATCAGGTATATTGTCACAAGAGGCCTCGCTGCAGTGCCTACAGACTGATGAGTATTTTAATCCTGTCTTCCTGCAGCTGCACGCGATCCCACAACCCTTCGTGCAGCCACAAGTAATCATCTGCAAGAGGTGTTGTGGGGCTGCATCTCTGGTCATCGTTTTGGGATTGAGGCTTTGTGGTGTGTATATAGCCACCCCCAGGGTTAAGTGTGACTCCCAACCACGCCTGTACCTGTAAGAAGATTGTACATGAGAATAGAAAATGATGAATGATATGTTATGTGAATTACTGATGCAAGGACAAATTTTTACCTGATGGTATGTCCGCAAGGAGTGAAATCGAGCAGAGTCTCTTATGGGAGGTAACCTGGCTAGATTGAAGCTGGTTTTCGTCGCAGCCCTAGCGAATAGTCGGTACCGCAGCTCGTCAAGGTTATAGGTGTTGTGGTTACCTAAATTGCGAAGTTCGAAAAAATGATAAACTTTGAAAGGCTTAATCTTAGAAACTATTGGGTCCACAGAGACAATTCTAGAATCATGTTGTAGCAAATTTAGTCTTCTTTAAAACGTTCTAAGAAAGTTTTTTCAAACACTAGTCCTTTAGGGTTATAATCGCCAAAATTTGAAAAAAATATCGATTTTTTCGCGGTTTTTTCGATTTTTGACAAAGTTGCGTTCGGCGCTCGAGATCACAAACTTGGATTATTCATTAGGCCAACATCATAAACAAGTCTGCAAAATTTCAGAACTACCGGATTTGACGCATACTGCCCCCATACTTTCAGGCGACAAAGTTACTGGATTACTAATAATATCTCCTAGGTCACGTACCAACATATACATAGAATTGGCTATATACTTATAATATTATAACCTACCTAATAGTTATATTTAGATTCTTAAAGGAAACCTTACCTACTTTGAACTTACTTAAACAATTTTTTCTACTTTATATCCATTTAGTCAGTTAAAAATGCTACTCAAGTAAGAAAGAAAGAAAGTAAATACATTTATTCACAACACAAGACACAACAATATTAAAGTACAAACAGACAACACGAAGGACGGTATACTGTGACGGTATGTTGTCATTTGCGGTTGCGAATCGGACACTGATTCATTATAATGAAGCGTTAAAAAAACCCCAGCGCTGATTTTCAGCCGGCACCGAAATAAAATACTTCATGACAGTAAAAGAAAGGGAACAAATTGAAACAATTACAACCGCTAAACTAATTTTAAAGTTGGGTGTCAGTTAAATGACATTTAATTAACAGAGCAGATAATGCAGAGAGATAATGAACATTAGATTCTGATTCTGATTCTGATTCTGAGCTTGATTAACTTTATTTCAAAATACTCAGCCGTTACTGAAATTCACAATCGGCGCTATCGATTTAATATTCTATCTGCTCATTAGGCACTGGTTCCACCGGCGGCTACAAACTATTAGCGAGTAAAACTATAAACTACAAACGAGTGGGCGAGAGGCGAGAAGCGAGTACTTATAGTTTTGCTAGTTTAGACGCTCGGTTATAAGCGAGTGTTTGCGTGCGACGGGCGATTACTCGCTGCACTAGCTCAGCCGGGAGGCTATTCGCTTCGGCGAGTACCGTTGAGCTAGTTTTATAGTCGATAGCTTATCGCTGCGGTCAACTAGTAGACAGTGGTCCCACCGCCAGCTATCGGCGAGCTCGGCGGTCAACTAGTAAAATTCTGTACTAGAAACAGTTGACAATCGGCGGGCGGCTAATAAACAATTCTATGGAATTATCCAATTATCGCTTACTCGCCGGGCGGTGGGAGAGTATCCTCGCCGGCAGTGTGAACAAACAGCCAGCTATGAACTATAAAAATATAACTCTCTCTTTTATGTACACGGAAGCGATTATCTTTTGTTCGTTTATTGGGCAAAAAAATAGCCGATAGCTCATAGCTTATTAGCTCGCGGTGGGACCAGTGCCTTAGACCATGTCATACCAGGAAGCGTTGCTATCAAAGCACAGACGCAATGATTACTCTCTGCACTCACTGGTTCAAACGACTTTGTAAGCCATCCAGGTCCGTTCAAACAAAACGAGGTGACGAGCTGACATTCTGATATCCACAGTGGATGAATACGTGTTGTGCGATGTGCAAACGCATACTGTCGCCTACAAGCACTGGTTGGGTGTGACTAACATACGACCGAGTATTTGTCAATCCAGAATAATGTACAACAATAATGCATGACCTACTAATACAAGTTCTCGTGTAATTTAAATATTTCCGTAAGGTCACGGATTATCAGGTCGTAGATTACCCGGTTTTAGACGACCAGATGGCTTAGTGGTTAGAGACTCTGACTACGAAGCTTGTCGGTCCCGGGTTCGATTCCCGTGTCGGGGCAGATATTTGTATGAAAAATACGAATGTTTGTTCTCGGGTCTTGGGTGTTTAATATGTATTTAAGTATGTATCTATCTATATAATTATGTTTATCCGTTGCTTAGTACCCATAACACAAGCTTTGCTAAGCTTACTTTGGGACTAGGTCAATTGGTGTGAATTGTCTCGTGATATTTATTATTTATTTATTCCGGCTCGGCAAAGAAATTTTAAAGTTGTACCTATATCAACCGGACCCACTACTAAATAAAAGTGGTGTGTCCACCGTAGCAGCGTAGTGTACCAGCGTAGTACGTAACGTACTGGGCCGCAGCATGGCTGCTACTTACATTCTACTCATATCATACCGGGTGTGGCCTGATATAGGTACGATCAAAAAACTAATTCTTTTTTAAAGTCGCTGAACTAATGTCGTTCAGTTTGACGAGAATGATCTATGTTTTAATTTGCTCATATTACAGGAAGCCGTGGTGACCTAGTAGTTCGACCTATCGCCTCTCATGCAGAGGGTATCTCGCACCTCTGAGTTTTTTGAAATTCATGTGCGGAAATTTGAAATTTACCACAAGCTGTGCGGTGAAGGAAAACATCGTGAGGAAACCTGCACAAACCTGCGAAGCAATTCAATGGTGCGTGTGAAGTTCTCAATCCGCACTGGGCCCGTGTGGGAACTATGACCCAAGCCCTGTTATTCTGAGAGGAGACCTGTGCCCAGCAGTGGAACGTATATAGGCTAGGATGATATTACAGGCCACACCCGGTATAAGGAATATGAATGCATGAATCATAATTACTGCAGTGCTGTACCTACGCTACGTTCTAATGAGCAGAGACCTTAAGGAAATTCTTGAAATAGCATGAAAATAAGCTAGCCTTCTGATGAACTGTGAATTTCTCTTCCAGGAATACATTACTACGAAATTCATATATTACTTCAATAAAGTTCGCATCGCTATTGAATTCGGCTTAATTGAGAAGGTATTTCCAGAGAAGCGTTCTACTGCTTAAATAAGAGCGAAGCATTTAGGAAAATAAATAGGTCTACACCTACGTACCTAAAATAAATCTACCTTTTTTATTCGAGACGAGAAAGATTGACATGAAAATATCGAAAATGTTCACTGTAATTTGTATTTAAGATTAAATCAAATCCACTCAAACAGGCGAACTGATAAAAACGTACTTTAAGTGGCATTTTTATTCACTCTTCTATTAATAAAGCTTTTATAAAATAAATAAGTTAAAAGTCATTTCATTAACCTCAAAGTTAATTTTGAGACAGTTCACTCAATTGAATTCTAATTTCTGAACGAATACTGAAAAGTCCTTAGGTACTAAGAAATGATCCAAAGCTTCGAAGGTGGAATTTTCCGGGCATAACTACAGTCAGCATGATTGGTACGAGTACGAGTAGGTATTCTTCTGATATTAAAATTTCATAGAATCTAATTAACCTTCAAAAGTAGAAAACTAGAAACATAATATCACCATCATCATCATCTCAGCCTATATACGTCCCACTGCTGGGCACAGGCCTCCTCTCGGAATGAGAGGGCTTGGGCCATAGTTCCCACGCGGACCCAGTGCGGATTAGGAACTTCACACGCACCATTGAATTGCTTCGCAGGTTTGTGCAGGTTTCCTCACGATGTTTTCCTTCACCGCAAAGCTCGTGGTAAATTGCGCACATGAATTTCGAAAAACTCAGAGGTGCGAGCCGGGATTTGAACCCACGACCCTCTGCTTGAGAGGCGATAGGTCAAACCACTAGGCCACCACGGCTTTTCACAGAAACATAATATGATGGCTGTAAACTAAAAAAAAATGAAATTGGCAACACATTTAACAAATAAAAAATATTAGTCACAAATACTTAATAGGGGGCACACACACGCGTGCAAACTTTTGTACGATTGTACTGTCGAGTTCAAAGATATATTTTACAATTGAGATTTCCAAAAATATACTTACAATGGAATAAATTTACACACGGAAGCATGTGACAGTTTCATCTTTTCACTCTATGTTCCATAATTATGTTTGGAACCTTTCTTCCATAAATAAATTATCACACATTGTGACAAAAATATTTGTTTAGTTTGCAAGCTACAGAATAATATTATTATTATCTGTCAATATCTTAGGGTTGCCAGAATAAGATTTGCTTTACATTGCTCGGGGCAGGACTCGCTAGTCAGACTATCCATACTAATATTATAAATGCGAAAGTGTGTTTGTGTGTTTGTGCGTTTGTGTGTTTGTGTGTTTGTATGTTTGTCCCTCTTTCACGCCGTAACGGAGCGACGGATTGACATGATTTTTGGCATAGGGATAGTTTATGAGCCCAAGAGTGACATAGGCTACTTTTTATCCCGGAAAAATGCACAGTTCCCGAGGGAACAGCGCGCGATAACCGAATACCACGCGGGCGGAGCCGCGGGCAAAAGCTAGTTATTATATACATTTATACAGGCTTATTATTTCTGGTGTACAATAAAGAGTATTTGTATTGTATTGTATTGTATACAGGTAAAGTTAGATCAGATTTTGAGGTCTGGATAACCTAGCTAGTAAGTAGTTAGAGAACCTAACTATAGAGCTTGAGGTCCCGGGTTCGTTGTTTGTGCTCGACTTGGGATGTATAATAAGTATACACACATGTACTTAAATATGTTTCAGAGTATATGACACCTGTCATAATTTTAACTTTTATGAAAAAAATATCAGCACCAATATATATGACGACCGGTTAGCCCAGTGGTTAGAGAACCAAACTACGATGTGTGAGATCCCGGGTTCGAATCCCGGCCGGGGCAGATATTTGTATGAAGAATACGAATGTTTGCTCTGGGGTATTGGATGTTTAATATGTATTTATCTATATAAGTATATTTGTCCATAGTACAAGCTTTGCTTAGTTTGGTACTTGGTCAATTGGTGTCAAGTATCCTATTATATTATTTATTTATTATTATATATCGAGCTATTCCAAAATCAAGGTGCGCGGAACAAAACCCAAATTTAATTCATAAAATTAAAAATGACCGCGATGGTCTAAATAAAAATATTGTGTAGCCTTAAAATATCTTTATTTATAAGTAATTAAATACACCAGTATAAAATTATAGGCCAGCTTAATTAATACTTAAATTGAATTTTGGGGTAAATAACCCCTAAAAATTCATCATTATTATCATCTCGGCCTTTACCTATACCTATGCCAGCCCTCCTCTTAGAATTAGACATTCCCCTGTCATTATTATCTAAAATTAACTTTGTTTTAATAATACCGGGTACACAAGGCCACAGCCTTTAACAGTATCAAATATAATTAAAGCATAGATCGTAATCGTCCGACAGAATCTTATTAGTTCAGCGACTTTTAAAAATAATAAAATCTTAGAGTTCAATTGACGGCGCCTTCAAACATCAAATATTTTAAATCAAGATTACTATTTGGAGTCTTTTTGTATTTTTTATTTCAACTCCAAATTTTTGTTTCTTTTACGGTCATCCCGTGAAAGTTTATATATTTCACACGAAAACACAAGCCGAAACATGGATGCACAGAAAAACCAGAAAAATAGACCAGCGCTGGGAATCGAACCCAGGTCCTCAGCATTCCGTGCTGCGTGCTATTCCTCTACACCACCGCTAGACCAGAGACTAGACACGATTTTTTTCTATGCACCAATATTTCAATTTGCATTCTTTTCATAGTCACTTTAGCAGCGACACTAACGCCATCTATGAACTACATTCTCAACGAGAAACATTTCGGACGATGTTTCGGCTTGTGTTTTCGTATGAAATATCAAACATTTTGCTTGACATTGCTTCTTCGAATAAACCTTAAAGTGTATAAGAAATAAAATAAAAACTACACACTTATTTTTTTTAATTCGCTAAACTAATGTCTTTCATTTGAGGAATACGATCTATATTTTATTTAATTATTTTGCTCCTGTTACAGGCCACACCCAGTATACATAATATAAACTGACCACATGACATTGAGTAATAGTGCCTCACAATAACCAGTCTGCAAGTTATTATCACTTCTTAGTCGTACACTCCTGACGGAGTGGTCGTGGTCATGGTTTGTCTTGTAGATTGGTTGCGGCTTTTGCGAGACTTCTCCATCTTTCTCTATTTGTGGCACTGCGCGCACACTCAGTAAGGGAACACTTTGTGGAAGATCTAATAGAGTCTGCCCATCTTGTGGGAGATCGGCCGCGAGAACGTTGCACCTCTACTCTTCCCTGAACCACCAATGGCTCCAAAAAGCTTTCGTTGCGAATGATAATGTCCAAAAATTTTGAGCACTTGCACAATTGACGGAAGTCTTTGCTCGCAAAGTCTTTGTCTATAGCAACAATTATGGCGTCTTTTAAAAAATGTTCTTCCTAATATTTAGAAACCTCGGAGTTTCATTGGTGGTAGAACCAAAATAGCTATAAATATAATTTTTTACAACATTTCTTGGTTTTATTAATAGAACAAAACGTAAATAATACTTTTCATTTAATTAAGTATACTCAAATAAAAATAGAAACGTATTTTAATTTCATGTTACCGTTGAAACTTACGAGTAAGTGGCTCTTATTCGTTAGTATTATAAACAATAATAATTATGAAACAAGGTTAATCATCGTGAGACGTAGAAAATTTCGGCCAATCAAGCTCTTCTTAATGATCAGAAAAGGTTGACGATCGCTTGTTGTCGTTAAAAAATGATGACCTATACAATCTTTACATTTAGAAACAGAGCGCGAACATGACACTTCACGAATCACTCCGATATTACACGACGCACGACGAATGCAGTGGCTTGCAAATGTGTTCAAGACAAGAAGTGTCAGGTGTTACAGGTCTAGCATGTTTAGCGGCCATTTGGAGGGTAAGGCTAAATTAGCCTCGAAGAAGCTCGGCGTGCTCAATAGACCGAACAGTATTTCACTCCGCCCCACCGCCTCCAGCTTTGTAAAGCGCAAGTGCGCCCACATATGGAATGCTGCTCTCATCTGTAGTGATTCGTGAAGTGTCATGTTCGCTCTCTGTTTGTAAATGTAAAGATTTGTTCACAAAGAAGTGGTTAATTAATTTGATTTATTTTGTACTGAAATAATAGTTTAATTAAAACAGGCAATTGGACCCATGTTAATATAACATTATGTACTCGTATTACCGTCAGGAATACGCTGTTAAAATATTTCGGGTTATTAAAACCCACGGTGTATAATTATATTGCGGTTATAAATGTTAGCGATGAAATTATGTTATGTATTGGAACAGACTGTTACAAGTAATATTCTGTGACGATACTACTTGTATTTACGCAATTGAAATAGAAGGCTGGTTCATCTGTACAATCAAATCTGATAACCAGTCAGGAAATGAAATAAATCTCACTTATCATGGGGAATGTCATCCATGTATCAAATCTTGCAACTGGAATTTATGATAAAATATATTTGTTTTATCACAATGAGTCATATTGATAGTTATTCGTAATTTGACATTGACACATTTTTAAGTTTAATATTTTTGACAGATATAATAGGTACTAAAATAAAAATGAATCATAAATGACGTATAAATGACTTTAAAAAAATACAGCTGAATTGATATCCTCCTTTACTTTCAAGTCTGTTAAAAAAGTTACAAAAATACATATACATAATTGGCAATCTAACCGGCGAATTCTCATAAAATTTTACTGATACTCGCTAATAATTATACGTCATACTTAGAAATATGGAAATAGTAAATTCAAGTTTTATTCGGGGTGTATTTATTAGTCTTCTCCACGGGTTAAAGAGGTTACTCAAGTGGGATTCAGGAGGTAGCTCTTGATTATCGACAAATATTCAAGTTTTGCCCAAAATGTCTATATTGTAGCGGCTACGACGGTCAGAGCCAAGACTTTATTGGATTTATGAAATATTATTAGACGTGATTGTAGCATAACTTAGTATTTAGAAAAATAAGGTCGAGATATTGATAAAATTATATGTTAAAGTTAGTCAATAACGTAATCAAAACATGGAAAATGGAAAAAATTGCTACAGTGAACATAATAAAAAAGCCGTGATACCTAGTCTAGTGGTTTGATCTATGGTCTCCCAAGCAGATAGTCGTAGGTTCGAGCCTAGGCAGCAGGTGAAGGAAAACATCGTGAAGAAATCAGGACACATCTGCGAAGAAATTAAATTGTGTGTTCTCAATTCTGTAGCTCCTGGGCTCGTGTAGGAACTATATTATATAATCCCTGCAGTGGGATATATAAACAGTGAGAAGTCAGCTTTTTTCTGAATTTTTGATATGGAAAATTTTCATTTCCATAACTTCAATCTTTTATTTAACCTATCAATACGTTGTGTACAACTTCAAAATTTGCAAATTTCACTCGCTTTTATAGATAACGGATTAACTTGAAATTTAATAGAGATACATTAGACAGAAGACACTACGAGTACAAATACAGTCAAAGTCAAAATACCACAAACGGGACTTATCACGCTAACACAGACAAGTAATATTTACTTCGACGTCAACAAAAACCAGTTATCAACAAGGCTTGAATTAAAAAGGTTTTCTGTTTCTGTCATTGGTGTCCCCGTATTTGAACCTCGCTGTGGTTACTATTAAGTACCAAATTAGAATAAGGCTCTTACAGTTATTTGCTCATGAATTCAGGACAAGGATGCCTCCCCTTTGTGTGCTCATTCTGACCCGAGATATTAAATCCTCCATATTCGAAATATTAATACTATTAAATCTGCGATAAACGCCATTAATACGACAAACATGACCCCGTTGGGTCTTGCGGTTAGTAATCTGCAGGCAATACGGAAGTTAAACTTGTAGGTAAGTAATATGATCACCTAAACTTTGTTATTTAAAATTTGCGTCCTTGCAGCCTCATGGACTGACTAACACAACTATTTATGTTATGGCAAATAACAGATGGGCCACTTTTAATCCCGATATTCCCATGGGACAGGGATAAAATCTCGAAATAGCAACCGCTGGCTTTATAGTCATGAAATTTTGTTCAGTTGTTCTTAACACAACCTCAATGAAGATCACGACATAAATCTTGGGATTTCCCATGGGAAATGTGTAAAATCCCGCAATTTCAATGGTAACTACCAGATCGAATACTTAGTTTACGTGTGCAAAGCCGCGGGTAAACTCCTAGTACTTAATATCGACCTCGACAGTATGAAATGTAGTAAAAGCCAAAACCCCATTTTCAGGAGAAGCAAAATAAAAAACCGGCCAAGAGCGTATCGGAAACGCCCAAAATAGAGTTCCGTAGCCATTACGAAAAAATTAAGTAATATTTTTCTAAGGATTTCGTATTTTATACGGAATCTTCCAAGTTTAGGTATATTTTATACCTTACTCTGCTATTTACTCATAAAATACTAATAATTCTCAAGAAAACTTAGCCGTTATAGTTTTCCTTGGAAGCTTGATATACTGACTACCATCCTGAATTTTTTCAAATTTTTCCACAAACCGGTTTAGATTTTAGAGGGGGGGGGGACGCTTGATTTTAATAAAAATTTGCACTTTAAAGTTGAATATTTCGCTAACAAATGACTGAATCGAAAAATCGTTTTAGCAAACCCCTAATCGTTTTAAAATACCTATCCAACGATACCACACACTATAGGGTCGGATGAGAAAAAAAATCACCGCCACTTTACGTCTATGGGAGGTACCCTAAAAAAAAATGTTTCTGAAATTTTAATTGTACTATTTTGTCGGCATAGTTTACCTATATATCCGTTCAAAAATACAGCTTTCTAGCATTGGTAGTCTCTGAGCAAAGGCGCGGACGAACAGACAGACAGACAGACAGACATGGCGAAACTATAAGGGTTCCGTTTTTGCCATTTTGGCTCCGGAACCCTAAAAATGGTGACATTTATTTTCTGCATTTTCTTTTGAAATATTAAAGTTATAATGAACCACTAAATCTCATTATTCTTAGGTTTTCGAGTACTACTTAACAGAGAAACCCAAAATAACATAGTTTCAATAGTTCCAGAGATAGCATGGCTTTTACTAAAAAAAATGCAATATTTATTTAAAAATAAGTCTCCAGAGACTTTCTTACTTATAATGTCAACTTGGGTCCTTAAACTATCATGTTTCAACTATCAGAAGCTAGAAGCGTTTCCTTGTCGTGCGTCTTTCTTGTATAAATCAGGGTGAATGTGATGCCATCTGACATCGGTACACGTTCTGTTTTTATTGCACTAAACGAGGCTATAAAAGTGGCTTCGCGGCTAGGCTAAGAATCAATAATTTAATATGTCATAATATACATTACCTACATAATAAAACTCTATTTAGTGAACATAGCATGAATATTTATGTATAGATGTACATGAATGAGTTTTTTACTTTTATTTTATTATTAACTAGCTTATGCCCGCACCTTCGTCTGCGCGGACCTAGGTTATCGCGCGGTGGCGCCCTTTACCGGAATGCAAAGTATCCTATGTTGATCCTTGGGGTTGAAACTACCTATATACCAAATTTCATCAAAATCGGTTCAGTGGTTTGACATAAAAGCGTAACAGACAGACAAACAGACAGAGTTACTTTCGCATTTATAATATTAAAGTAGGGATTGTGATCGGTAGGTATTGTTATTAAGTACATAATATTATTTTTATGTTTTGTAATTTACAGCGCACTGGTATGAACGTAATGCTGTAAATTTTCATTGGATAATAAATAAATAAATACGCAATGAATTCGCTGTCACAGAGACAGGATTTGAAGTAGTATCGTGATATATGAACAAAACAGAGAAATAATTAAATCAAGAGGTAAAAAACGCTGGCAAGAGCCTTCAGAGAAACCTAAGCAGTACACGGTTCTTGTATCTTACAACCGCTTTGAAATAAGATTTCACCGTCAAATTAAAATGTCAACGGAGTCCTTCGTTTTTAGGGTTTAAATGGCAAAAACGGAACCCTAATTGTTTCGCCGTGTTCGTTTGTTTGTCTGTCCGTCCGTCCGCCGCTTTGCTCAGAGACTACCAGTGCTAGCAGTGCTAGAGAGCTATTGTTTTGCACGAATATTATATAGCAACCATGCCGACAAAATGCAAGAAAAAAAATGTTAAACTACATTTTTTTAGGGTACCTCCCATAGACGTATAGTGGAGGTGATTTTTTTTCTCCTCTTTAAAGTAAACCAAACACTTCGGCAGCTTTGCGTAAACAAACTTCACTTAACATGAATGTTCACACCATCCGACAAGTGACACGTATTAGTAGATTGTTAAGTACCTAAATGGGGTTGACACTTGTTGCTTAGTAAACATCACGTGATATAGGGGTCAATCACGGTCAGTTTCATGAAAAAAAAAACTATATATTTCAATGCACTAAAAAAATCCAAAAAAAAAATGTATTAACCAATGAGACATAACTATAGACAGTAACAAAAACAACAACAGATAAACAATGCAATCTGTAATGGGATACTTTTTCAATAAACTATTTTTATTTCATTTTTTTTAATTATTTAAGACATGGCCCTTTCTGGGTAAAGGCCGCATTCAAAAGTTTCCTTTGTTCATTATGCGGCCATAGTATCTCTTATTAGTTAGTTTGTGATGCGGCCAAAACACTTTTCACACATTGGCTACCTGGTAGTACCCGCAATCAATAGAAGTAATCTCAATGGTCGCCTCCCTGCCACTCGCGCGGGGTCGTGGCTGACCGTTATAGCTTTTTAGGGGAACTTTTTTTATTCACCGCAGAGAGCTTTTACGGTTTCGCCTAATGGGCTGAGGAAGCTAATATAGACTTTCTCTCTCCGTTTTTCTTATTAAAAATAGACTGTCGCTGGGATATTTTTAGTACCCTTAGGTACTGTCCGATTTCAGTCAAAGCCAGAAATCAACGTTGTACATAAATATGCTTTTCCGTGCTCATTCACAGCAGTATTGAATTTATAGACCTTTCGGCACTTATTAATCAGTTATTACCTATCTATAGTTTTATTTTTTATTGTACTATGATTTGTTTTCATCTTAGTTCCGGTGGAATACATTTTTTTTTTTCTGTGAATACTAGTGAACGACCTGGAACATTATCGCCTTTCCAATTGAAAAAGGTTTCGTCATACCTTAGCCCTTAATAAGGCCCCATTTATTGGAGCATACTACCAGAATCAAAAGCAGCTATCGAATACATACCTGACAAAGAATATTTTTAAAGATAAGTACCTACATTAAGATAATTACAATGGAAATTGTGTCGTATTACGAAATTGATAAGGTTCAGTTTTCAACTCAATGCAAGTGATCGCTAAATCGCCTCTACCTACCTTATTAAGGGTTAAGGGTGAGAGTATGCCTAAAATTTTAATCATGCCTTACAATATACAACGTCACATACTCAAGAGACGCCATTTATTGTCAAACAGGACCTTTACTGTACAAACTTTGACTGGATATAATGAAGTCGTAGTTCAAATCGATTTCCCTTAGGAATCGGATGATTGAAATATTTTGCCGTGAATCCGGCCAATATTTGAATAGATGCGATATTTACATTTTTCCTACGAATTTCAGAGTCCATTTTTTAAAACGTTGGCCTACATTTCTGCGTATTAAAATTCAATTGAAGGCGAGATATAATGTAAATTATAGAGTGAGGCAAGGCAATAAAAAATAGAAACTGTCACATTTTTGACATAAAAATGGGAAAATATGTAGGAAGGATTCTAGTTATTCTTTTTTACTCTTTTTTGTAATAGTATAATGTAGGTAGATAAAGAAATAAAGCACAAATAGTAGATTTACTAAATTAAATGATAGGTAGGGAAGTTCAAAATGGTATTCCTGCCATTAAAATTATAATATCACAAAAGCACTGACAGCACCTGACAAGGCGTGAATAAAATTTAGTTTTTTTACGATACCATTTGTACGAACATTAGGTATATATACGAGAACCGTATGGCTGGGCAATGAGCCAAAACTCGTATTTTATTCGCAAGTCAGGCAAATCAATTTGATTGTCATGGAAAATTAAATAATTTTTGAATGGATTCAGACAATTATATCATTCCACAAACATGTTGTTATGCGGTAATAATTGCGTACAAAACTTTAGAAAAATAGAAACGTTCCATTTGCGTCATTGAAAGACTCATTTACTCTTATAATTATGTATCAACTCCGCTATTCCCGCCACTTCAAAAGCTTTATTCGCGTTCAAGAAAACACACGAGGCTCCAATGAAAACAAAATGCAGTTTGTTTATTTGAACAGAGTAGCAATCAAAATAACCGTTTAATTTTATCTTCGAATGCCACGAATGTTCCTGTAAAACGGCGGAATGCAGGAAGTGAGTCGAAGTGAGTCAGGGAGGACGTCAAGGCGATCATTCAAAGCTAACGAGAGCTAGCGCAAGGCTGGCGCGCGCGCAGCCGTGACTCACGCGTCTGTCATTCACCCGCGAACGACACATGCACGGGTATTTTTAGCCACCAGAAGCTCGGTTTACGGACGCTTCCGAAGTGATTTGGAAGTACTTGTGCCAGCTGGACTGCGCAAATTCATTACTTACAGGCTTATATTTATGAATTTGCATTA
The DNA here is from genome assembly GCA_037349165.1 of Choristoneura rosaceana. Classification (NCBI taxonomy): domain Eukaryota; kingdom Metazoa; phylum Arthropoda; class Insecta; order Lepidoptera; family Tortricidae; genus Choristoneura; species Choristoneura rosaceana. Next base: position 4,245,573 of record JAZBNJ010000002.1, read on the forward strand.
GGTAGCCAAATTATAATTTAAAGTTCTTTAGATACCATTTTCACGAAACAAGTTCTTTTTAAAAAAGGCATTGTGCTGCCTAAGTTAAAGTCAATCCAACCATTGAATGAAATTCGATTATAAAACTTGACTCTATCAAGCATACTCGTACTAAGTACAATCATGAAAACATTGCAAGTTCTACAAAACTTTGTGATAATTTGTGCTGTCACTGTGGCCTGTAGATTTAATTTGTTTACAGTGTTTTAATTAATTTAGTCGATTGTTCATGAATGCTTCATTTACGTATTATGTTGTCTCGACAAATCCTAAACTTGTTGAATACCAAATAAAATAATACCTTGCAAATACAAACAATACCAAACAAAAACATTGTTTCATTAAAATCTTATGTAAAGCCTTTTCATAACGATGGAATATATACATATACGTATTCCTATATAGGTGCGTGTGACCATAAATTGCTGGAATCATAACTCTTTTTTTTGCCTTTACCGTACTCGTAGCTATTATTTAATTGTTTTTTTATACGATTGGATGGCGAACGAGCAAGTGGGTCTCCTGATGGTAAGAGATCACCACCGCCCATAAACATCTGCAGCATCAGCGTTGCCAACCTAGAGGCTTATGATGGGATGCCTCAAGTGCCAGTAATTTCACCGGCTGTCTTACTCTCCACGCCGAAACACAACAGTGCAAACACGGCAGGATTAACGATCAAGACGGTGGTAGCAATCCAGGGGGACCTTGCACAAGGTCCTACCACCTGCAAAATGATTGTATTTGTCATGAAAACTGTGTATGAAGTACTTATACTAAACTATCCTAGTAGTAGTAGTAGTTTCTTTGATTTAAATAAATAAATAAATGATATTTTTTTAAATGATCCTAAATATAACATTACTATTTATAAAATTTCAACTTAACAAATTTTAAGTTAATTCGTTTGCTGAAAGTGAGATAGATTGATAGAAGTGAAATAAACTAAAATAACTGAGTGAAATTTGACTCGCAAGATTTGGTCCACGCAAACATACCTATGTACACACTAACAAGAAAAGTCAACGGCAAATGTTTAAGTTTTTTTTTATTATTTTTATTAAGAAAATCGCAGACTTGTATGTCAATAGAATGATGTATTTTACCGTTAGACTAGACCATTTGGGAGCGACTACAATTATGTCATGCTTTCGTTAAATTTTTTGGCAAGTGTCTAGCTAGACTGTTTGTTGCGTGTAGCGAGATAATAAAACATAGCTAATGAGTTTTCGTTACATAATAAGTACACCTTGTAGCAGCTACTCAAATATGTTTAGTTTATTTTCTTTCAACCACTCACAACAGCCTAAGAACAAGAGCTATTTTCTGACCTGGACACAAACGGATTTGCTCGAAGTCAAATTTAGGTACTTTAAACATACACGTTGACATTCTCACTCTCTTTCTACAAACCCTTTGTGGGTTTTAGCCTCCTCCATGACTTTTTTCCATATTGTGCTCGGTCCCTGAACTCTTTTCTCCACGATCGTGGGAGCCGTGGTGGCCTAGTGGTTTGACCTATCGCCTCTCAAGCAGAGGGTCGTGGGTTCAAATCCCGGCTCGCACCTCTGAGTTTTTCGAAATTCATGTGCGCAATTTACCACGAGCTTTGCGGTGAAGGAAAACATCGTAAGGAAACCTGCACAAACCTGCGAAGCAATTCAATGGTGCGTGTGAAGTTCCCAATCCGCACTGGGCCCGCGTGGGAACTATGGCCCAAGCCCTCTCATTCCGAGAGGAGGCCTGTGCCCAGCAGTGGGACGTATATAGGCTGAGATGATGATGATGATGATGATGTTTTTACACTGTTGCGGTCTCCGCATACTGTATGCAGCGACTGACTTAATGTAACTGCCTCATAACTTACTACCTTTTCAAGCTCCAATGAACATTTACGAGTATGTTATTTCTTACTTCAATGAATTTCGTGTGCAAAATCCGTTAAATCTTGACAGAGACGACGTTTTTTTATTTTCTCGAAACACAAAGATCTATTTCGCGTGGCGAATGAGGCTGTTAAATTCTCGGGATTTTTTTTAAATATAGTATTTACTTCTAGAAATTTTACCTTAGGAAATCGCAAAATTGAATAGCGTTAGCTGAAATATAAACAGACACAGACACATTCATTTAAGACGCAAAATTTGTTTACCTTTACTTGCCCGAATTTCACTTGCCATACCAACGTTTGCCATCAAATATATAGAACCGTGCTGTTTACAGGTTTCTTTTAATGTCATCATTTAAAATGCAGTAGGTTAGATTAGGTCAGTTTAATATCAATCAACTCTGAAGAAATGACTATTTCAGAAATAAATTACTTTATGTCAAATGAAATTTCTAGAAAACGATACATTCGGGCAAAAAAAAGAGGACCCGCAAAATTTCTTACATCAAAATGCTGCACGTTAAAGCGATTTCATTGTAAGTCTGTAGGTACGGATTGAACGCATAGCGGAAACGATTGGCATTTCTCTCTTCGGAAAGGACTATTAGGTTATTCATAAACGCGGAAATTTAATTAGAAACTCGGAATAGTTAAGTGTTTATTTCGTGTAAGTCGTCTCTACCCATGGAATTCTATTCAGCAGCAACTTAGATTGTTTAGACGTTTTCTACCTACAGTTCGACATGCCAACGACCTGATGTTGCCATGCCGGGTATAATTTAACAAGAGTAAAGGTAAGAGTTTAAGCTCAGTTGTTGACCCGTAAAACTTTTTCCCAGAGTATTACTTGTAAGAGGTAGAAAGTTGAAATAGGAAATGTGCCTGGTAATAGAGTAATTAGCTTATGTATACGGGTTGTTCTGCCAAGTATTTCTAGTAGGGTGCATTTCTCTAAGTTAAAAATTAAAAACCAAAAGTTAACTTGACAATGAACCTTTTGGCGTATTTTAAAAGTTAGCTTTTGATTTTTATTTCAATGATAGCGTCCTTATAATGGTACTAATTTAACTCAGTAGGCAAGTTAACGTTCAAGTGTATTATACTTTTGCGTCGTTAGCTTTAGCATAAAATGTATCCCGAGCGGGTTCAATGCTGAGTTATCTACTTTTTTTCTCTTTACCGAAAATCAAGTAATTTTTTTTTTTTATTTATTTATTTAAGAACACAAACAGTCATACATTAATGAGTATGCAGGTAAACCAAAAACAATATAAAGACCTCGAGGTTCATAAATATACATAGGTACTAAAAGTTATTTAAAACTAATGTGAGTACTTAAATAAATTAAAAATCAACAAAACTAGGTTTGGTGAAATATAAATCTTGATAAAAACAACACTATACAAAATGTTAATTTTGAAATGCAACTCCCATAAAATCCTAAATTCTTAATTCAAACTTCAACTTGTAAGCAAAAGGTCTGGATCAACACAGCTTTTTAAAAAAATGGTCATTTTATGGCAAAGGAACAATTGCACCAAAACCAATACGGTTGACTGCTTATACTGTGCAGATGCTCTTCTTCTTACTTAAGAGTTGCAATGACATAATGTCCAAAAGGGACAGAATCAAATATCAATGCGCGTGTGACAAAGCACTGTATTGAACGAGTTATTGCACAAAATCCTACCTGCCCGCGGACAGAACAACCAGTATAATTATATTACGCTAATTAAGCACTCTCATCATCAGCCTATGTTCGTCCACTGCTGGACATAGGCCTCTCCCATGGCACGCCACTGAGCACGATCCTCGGCCACTCTCATCCAGCTCTTGCCAGCCACCCTGCGAAGATCATCGCACCACCGAGTCTGAGGGCGTCCTACGCTACGTTTGCCGATCCGTGGTCTCCACTCAAGAACTCGTCTGTATTAAGCACTCCGTTAGATGCTAATCTAAAATAGTAAATTTTGGCAGCTTCTGAGTTCACCGTTGCGTATCAACCGGACAGGTGTTGGCAGTCCATCACTGAATCAGACATCAATAATATACTGTCTCATATATCAATTTAAATGTATATAGGCTATGTCAGTGTACTATGTTTGGTATAGAGGCAATATCATCAATTATATGTACAGTGTTAACAATGTTGCTTGCACTAATGTAAAGAACAGTTACATAGAAAAGACTGATCTGCAAATGTTGCTTATTAGATCAAAATATTTACTTCATGCCCAATGCTGTCATACATTTATGGTAATGCGTTTTACAAATTTAAATAACACACATTAAAACAAATTAGTCAATTTAGGTACAATTGAAATCATACATCGACTAATTTGTATAGATATGTTGAAAACTTTATTAAAATAACCGATTGAAATAGTGTTACTAATTAACGTTATAATAATGAGAATTGGGTAACTTTGACAAGCCCTAATATTAACTACTATGTAAAGAAAATTTACCGTTATTAAGTAACGTTAATTAGGTAACGTGACCATAATGTTAATTTATCAAGTACTTAACGTTATAATTATATAATAAATTTATATTCAGGTGAAATGAAAAAAACAAAAATATATACACCACACACATACACATACTTAAAAAAAGAGCTAACCTAAGATATCTTAACTAACTATGGAAATGAAAATTATTATAAAAATAATACCCCGTCTAAAACGTTATAATTTAAATTTATTATAATTTCATACCGGTAATAGGTATTTTTACTATTTTACCGTTACGTAACGTTACTTATGATGTAAATTTGGTAACGTTAACAAGCCCTGGTGCTGAGCCGTTTCCTTTTCGTTGCCGTTTCGTTTTCCGCCGCCGCCCCTAGGTATGAGTTTGTATGGGATGCGCTTACTACATCAACTCCGTAGCGTCACCGGATCGCTAGTGGACCACTCGATGATAGCGCTACTCGTGCTTGCGATGCGGCGCTCTCCACCCACCCTTCATAGTCAAAGTACTCGGAAATTCATGGACCACGCGAAGTCCTCTCATTGTCAACGCGGCATCCGCCCGTGGACCAACTGTTGGCAACGAGTGGACCCCAACTACGAGGCGGTGCGGGCCGGGTGTTGAGTGGGTCTAGTGAGCTTTATGGTAAAATTATAACATTTCGAACACAAATGGACTAAAAATACCTACAAGTATATTTATTATTTATTATGGTATTATAATAGAAGTTAACACAATTTTAAATAGTTCTGTTGTTTCATTTAAAAACGTGTACAAATTTAACCTTTATGTTTCAAATATTAAAATAAATGGAGTATAGTTTCATTTGAAAATTTATCTAAATTTAAAAATTTCATTGTGTAGTTGTAAAGATACATTAAACAGAATAACATAATATTATTACCGACACAGACAGATTACTTTTCTATTGTATTGTCTTGCACTAAAATAATATTATAGCTACCTATATACATACCTACACGTATGGGGACTGAATAAATAAGACTTCAAAATATGACTACCGAATGGCATAAAATTTACATACATATAATCAGAATGTTCGTACGAATCTCGTTAACTTTATAATAATATTCATCCCATATTCTAAAGATTTAGCTGCTTTGAGATACAATATCGTTCGTTGACTTCTAATATAATTTCGCTCTAAGAAAGGAACCATTAATATAATTGTACCATGTAATTAAACTACCTATTAAAAAAATATTTTGAAGAAAATTTCTGAGAAGGATAACTATGGTACTACATATTAAATGGAATTATAAATTTAGAAGTTGTACTAGCTTTTGCCCGCGGCTCCGCCCGCGTGGTATTCGGTTATCGCGCGCTGTTCCCTCGAAAACTGTGCATTTTTCCGAGATAAAAAGTAGCTTATGTCATTCTCGGGCCCATAAACTATCTCTATGCCAAAAATCACGTCGATCCGTCGCTCGTCGTCGAGAAAGACGGACAAACATACACACAAACATACAAACACACATACTTTCGCATTTATAATATTAGTAGGGATTTCCCACAGTACAATAATGGAGCACTGTTGGGATCTCGGTCCCTTATTTTGTGTTGGTTGAGGAAGTGGGAGTAATTGATTGCAACATTGGTGACCCCGACGTGATTGATTGCAGCGATCGATTTTCGTGTTCGGTTTATTGCAGAAGAAAACAAATGACATGCGCCATCTTGCATTCATGGGGGTCGCAAGTGGCGCCATATGACCGAATCTACTCGGTTTAAATCCGGCAATTTTGGGACGGGAAGTTTGGAATTAATATCACAGATGGCGTTACCTGTGTCAATAACGTCTTCATACAAATTTGCAAGTGCTCCGCGGTAACGTACGGACTCACGTACATTTATTATTATTACGTTACGTACTAATGTATGATATTAAGATATGACACAATGATAGGCATAAACAATAGTGTTCGGTGTATGGATTTAAATTCATATAAAATATAATAAAAACGTATCTATTGAGGTTCTTTATAATAATGCGCATTTTTTAATACTCTTAAATTCAACAATAAAGCTTTTCGAACATCCCAGAAGAGACGCAAATACTTTTCCGTAGCTAATTTGTTGGTAACAAATATAAGTAGTGACGAAGCCAAATAAAACCGTTTAAAATATAGAACGTTTTGTGGTTTATTAAAATTACGTGAAATGCATTTTTGTTAAACACTACTTAATCCATTCCTTCCATAATTTTCTAAAGTTCCTTATCCTTTCCCGTAAATTTCATGTGACATTAACAAATCAAAAACACATAGCTGAAGAGTGAGAGTGACAGATAGCAGAGTAGGCTGCCCTAGCGCGCGTTTGTGTACAGAAGGGCTACTTCGAAACACAAAATTCGAAGTTCGTGTCGTGCGATCCCTCTCGCTCTCGTATTAAATAGTATAAGTGTGAATTTTGTGTTTCGAAATAGCCCTTCTGAGCAGGCGTAGGTAATTATATCAAGGGCGCTGCCGAGACGGTAATCTGCTCCTTTTTTGTGCTGTGTATTTTCTTCTAGAATAGGTATGATTTTTTAGGTTTTCATAGATTTATTTACGTTTTTCTGGAACAGAATCTTTGAGCAAATAAATGTAACTCAATATTAAAACTTCTTGCCAAATGGGGCCGTCGCGCTTTGACTCGTTCATCGTAACTCTATCATAAACTATAGTAGACAAATACATGTAGGTATGATTTCTTCTGAATCAATGTTAATACTGAATCTTGTGAAGTCATAATTGAAACATGTATTTGATGCCAGCCGCTTCCAACCGAAGCAACTGGAAGCCTATGGGGGATTCTGCAGACCCCCAGTCTATGAGCTAGAGTGAATAGGCTGTTACTAAACCAGTGAGATACACCTTTGGCCTCATCTGCATTTAACATCAGATGAGATAGAGGTCAATCACGGTCAATTTCATTATTAAAAAAAAATTGTAGGATCTAAGACAAGTAGTAAAGTAAGACTTTGATATGCTATAATAACTTCTGGCTCCTGTCGAATAGCTATCTAACAATGTTTATTTATAGTCATATTGCCGACAAATCATCGTATAATTAAGTAGACGTGATCAAGTTTCCTTTAAGGGATTTTCGCAGAACTGTCAGCTTCGAAGGTCCAGAACTAAAAATATATTTTATTTAGTCGAAGACCGACTTGTTAAGTGGAAAGTTATCAGTTGACTGAGCTCATGGGGCGAGGTAAATTGATAATGGCACATAACCCGAGGTTTCCTTGTGAATCCAAAGGAATTATAAAACCTAAGGTCGGACTTGGCTAGTTCTCACATACAAATTATTATTTCATCATCAGGCCTACCCGTCTGTTCCAGACGAATTTTGGCCTATTGCCTGTGTCTTTGGTGGCTGACCAGATCGAGGCGAGAGCGACTTGTTCGCCCACAGGCCAGACAAGAGATGTCTGCGAATATTGGCAGAACCGCCTTGTTATTATTAAGTACCTACCTATTAAAACAGTCATAGAAGAGCCCTATGTTCGATGGCTAGTTTCTACCAGCAAGCCTAATTTTTAGAAGAATAGAATAAGAACTTTACAGCTTTAAAACTTGCGAAGGCTAATATAATTCATATATGAAAACTAGCCAAGTCAGACCTTAGGCTTCGTTATACAATCCAAGTTTATTGTTGTGTTAGCTTGAACATGGCTTGACACGCTACCGCCATAGTTAAAGTGTACACTTTTACTATGCTACCGCGTTAACATTAACTTGATCGTCCGCAATGTAGTAGTTCCGAGTCCATTTTGTTAGTTGGTGTGTCGTATCGTAACATACGTCTCCAGCGTGTTTACGATACAGCGTCAGATACTATGAAAAAAGGGGTGTGTGTGTATGTTTGTAATCCTTTTACGATCATTGTGTGCAATGCTATCGCTTATTATAGAGGTACAAATTAAAATAGGTAAATATATATATGTATAGTAAAATTTTTTTTTTATCGTAGAAAATTGTCTCCGGTCTCACGTGACGTCGAAGAAACGGACAATCGTATGCCTTCCATAATGGAAGTAAAAAGGATATAATACGTAACTGTGTGTGCTGAAGGCGTGCTGCCCCTGCGTTCGGATCACGTTTTTCGATTGTTTCGTGAGCATAATAAAATAACGGATCTTTACTTACAAATTATAAAATCATTTTACTTTTTCTTTTCCTTTTCATTTAAGTCTTGCGCCTTGATTTTAGTCAAAAACCACAATATTACCTTTACTCTAAGCTTAAGATATTTTGACACATCTACTAGCATCATAACAACGGATAATCGTGGTCTAAATATCATAGATAATAATAAATGTTTATGTAAAATGATTATTATAACGGTTGGTAACACGTTTATTCATGAAAACAATACACAAAAGTCACAATTATACATGAGAGGCATCGATACACACAATAGTACATAAAATTCAAGGAGATGAGGGCCACATAAGACGGAGGTAAATATATTCCCGGCGAAAGGGCAACGAGCCGCCATGCGAGCTATAGCGAACTGTCATTTATTCCCGCGCGTCCCGAGCGGCGCGTGGCGGTTAGCCGCGCGCCACCTTGCGATGATTTCTGAAACTACGGACGAGCGCGCGCGAGCGAGACGGGTATAATTCGGCGCGTTATATTATTTTATATATTTTATAGTTATCATTAATGAGTTGTTAACGAAGAAACATTATGCATATCACAGCATACCCATTATAGTGATCGCACAGAAACAGCAAGACGGATATAACAGGGTGATTAAAATAATCTTCTTTCATGTTCGCTGTAGTTTTATTATTTTCAGTGTTTTCTTTATTTCGTATAAACATTGCGAACACAGCTGCTGTCTGAGCATCATTCCTTGGTCACTGAGGAATTGATACAATGTGGGTGCAAATAGATTTTAGGTAAAGTGGATTTGGTGACTAACTGTATTCGTGAGTTTACTTAGGACCACAGTTGTAATACGATGCGCGTTTTATTCAATAGAAGTTAGTTAGATTCAATACAATTCGGGTTAAGACGACGAATTGGGAATTTTGGTCCCAGGGAAATAGAGTTTTCTCAGCAATTACAAAACACATCGAAGTGATATTTGAAAACCTGATTCTTCATTTCAATGACTTCATTTTCATGGTTGCCGAAACACGATTAGTAAAACTTTATAGCATAGAAAAAAATATCAAAGATGCCTCTTGTATGACAGAGATTTGCTTGTTACAGGCAACCTAGATCAAATTAAGATTCCAAATTTTCATATTAAATTAGTTTTAACCCATACTTCAACATGATGGTTGGATATTTTTTCTATTAATTGTAATTTGTAGTTGAAGCAAGAAAAACTGTTTTGTCGCTTACGATATTTTATTATAAGCTAGTGCGCGCTCGTATTTTGTATGAAATCAGTCCCCCCTCAGCGCAAGGCTCAGTCCGCCGCCGGCGTTGTCAGCGACGGACCTATGCTAGTTGAACTGCCACGCACCATCGATCGCATATAAAATAATACCGAGCAAAAAATGGGAAATAAGTGTCGGATTTTCCAAAAGGAAAAAAGAAAGCTTGTTTAATTGATCAATGTAAGATTATGACTCAGAAAAGGTGAGTAATCATTATATTTCTACAGTTCACTGGCACAAACCGTAAACAAACCGCCATGACAACTTCAGTTCTTGTTTGTCGCCATGACGGTTCATGTCATGACATATGACACACTAGCAAAATAATATGATATTTACATCGAAAGTAACGATAGAGCTATACCTATTTCCAATAATTTTATTGATATAATGTGATATTTGGCATCCTACGGACTTTTAAAAGGCATTCGATTACGGTTCGTGTTAGTGCTGCATTCTGACGGCAGAACATTGCAGTAATAATCCCTATTTGCTTCTAGTTTTATAATATTGTGTGATACCTAGGTACTAACCTACTTTTTAGATAGATAAGTAGGTAGGTACTCAATAGTTAAAAATACTCTAAAGTATACACGTACTGAACCAATAATGAACTGCAAGTACCTAAGTACGCGGAAACATTAACTTATTATTATTGCAATTCAGTGTTTTTACAAAAAGCCATTGACTATACTTAGAAAACTATTCACATTTCAATAAGCAGTTCACAAACATTGATGTATATGTACTTACTAGATTACGCCATCCGAACACTCATTGTGTTCCACTGCTTTGCACCTTGCACTGTGCAAAGGACTTTAGTATGACTTTGACATTCATGAGCGGCGGACGAACTAGTTTTTGATTGAGACTCCGAATATAGGCGTGAACCTGCACGTAAGTAACAATTCACTACTCAAGTAAGTAAAATTACATCTTGTACAAGTGATTAAGCAACTAATAATATTGTACCTAATACCACAATAAAAACATTTTTTAAAATAAGACGTAACGCATCGAAGGTTATAAAGTCGTTGACATTACGCCATCTTACAATCATAGACTAAAACGTGCAGACGTTCCCATTCAGAATTGGTTGTAGGTAAAAAATTGTGACTGAACATGAATGACAATTCGTTTAATTGCTTTATTTATACCTGTCATTCTTTTTCCATGTACTAATTTTTATGAACGTCAATATGTCACGCGATACGCATTTTAGTAATAGTTGAAGTATGGTTGAAGTATAAAGTACTACATCCAGTCCTTTCCCTGATCCCTGTAGGAGATGACGTCGTGCGTTTTTCGCTACTGTAAAAACACGGCAAAAAATGACAGCGAAGGTGTCAGTTTTCATAGGTAAGTTTATAGTTAGAGGTAAATGTGTAAGTATAGGTTTTTGTTGTTTTTTTATTGTATATTATATACACCTACATAGTAAAAATATTATTATAATCACTAATGTTCACATTATTACTAAAATGAACTTACTATGAACAAAACATGATTGAGTTTTAAAATGAGAACATTTTGAATTGTGTCAGTTTCATTCTAAAGGTTTCAATCACATTTCTAGTGCTTCAGCTTTTTTTCAAAACCTCATTCACTATCTGCCTATTTATTAAGATAATTTCTTTCAATTGATTAAAAAAATGCAGTTAAAAGTTTCCGTTTTTTTTTCGAAAATATCTATTTTGCGAGATGCAAAATGATTACGTTTTGTAGGTAAAATAGCTGTGTCACGTCTGCGGTGTATAATCTATATAGCGTTGACGTCTTGTGACAGTTCGGTATTTGAACATATTGTTGACATGAACGTGCGGGTCCATTAGGTCAATGTTCACAAATAATAAAGTACATTGTTATCTTTCAGGAAGTTAAATTATCGTTAGAACAAAGTTCTGAAAATAAAGTCATGGAGCCGTCTTCAGATTTAGGTGGAAATGAAACAATGTCAATCGATTTTATGCAAGGGTATGTATCCGTATTAATTTTAAAGATCTAGGTATTTACTTGAATGAACGAATGAAATTATTTATTTGTCATCAATCTTACATACTTTTTTTTTGTACATAGCCCTGCAAAACTGTTTGCAGTTTGTCTGCAGGATACAGTCTCTATTAGAATATAAAATAATGTAATCTTATTACATAATTGTTGATAAGTAATTATTGTTACAACTGTGTCTTATGGAAGAGTTTCTATTAGATAATTTAAACTTATTTTGAATATCCAACTCCTCTGTAATGTTTTAAGTTAAAATCTTTTCATTTTAGTTTTTATCTCTAGAAAACGAGAAAGTTCATCAATGTATGCAGAGTTACAAAATGTACCTGGGCGTTTTCACAAAAAAAGTGTACTCATTCTTTTTTTTCAATTTAGGAAAAAATATCGTTTTTCCTACTCAGAATCAGAAGCAAATGTCAGTTTTGTTACGTTTTTTTTATAGATTAGATGGATAGATTTATTTATTACCTGTTGAAAAAATACATTATAAATACATGTCAGTTAATTATAAGAAATTCACAAAAGGATCGTCAAAAGTATACAAAAAATAAATATTATTACAATAAATTGTCAGCCAAATAAAATAAAAAAATAGAATTGAAAATGTCAAATTAGAGTTCAATTCAATAATAATAATTTAAATCAAAACAAGAATATACTTAAATCTAAGTCAAATTTATGCATAATTTACCATACACTCGGTATGGGCGTCACAAAACTGAGTTATAAAATTTATATGAAAAAATTAAATCCATTTTGAAAGAAAAGGTATACTTACGTTTTTTTTAAAACGCCTACCTACCTACATAGTTATATAGTATAATTAATAACAAATTCAAGTTTATAAATAAGAAAATTTATTTTAGGACTGCAGATAAAAATAATAAGGACCTCCTTAAGAAACCATGTAGGTCTACAGCTACAGTAAGTATTTTTTTTATTGACAATTTTTACGTGAGCTGAAAAATAAAGTTCTTATTTTATGGATTGAAACTTGTAAAAATGTTTTTTTTTTAATTCGGATAGAAAAAGAATGTGAGAAAAATAACTCATCTCTCGACTTAGTATTAGAATACGTATCTCAAGTATCAGTACGTTTTGTGTTAACTTAAAGCCAGTGAACTAATGTTCTTATACTTTGGTTTACAATAAAGAGTTAAGAGTATTGTATTGTACATAGGTTCTAAAAAGGTTCGTTTTAAAGATAGGCCGCTTTTTTTCTAGTTTGCCTTTTTTACTGTGATGCTGACCGTACTGATCTGTGGTGTTACGAATATTTCTATTGTTTTGTACTCAAATTATACAGTTGAACCTTAAATACAAAGTTGACCCCTATAATATCTAGAGTAAAATAAACGTTTGTTGCAGATTGAGACCAAAAATCAAGATTTGGAGCATCAAATAATTGTTTTTAATCATTTTATAATGGAACTTGTAAAACTTTCTCAGCATAAGTGTTTGAGGATTGCAGATTAGCTATAATGAAATTAGTTTCTGAAAATAAAGTATGATTGCAATCTGAGTTACCGGTGTGTAGCTAACGTTGACAACTCAAATTATGTTATGCCAGTTTCCGAATAATAACGGTGTTAAATTTGGGTAATTAATAATAAATAATAATAATTAATTCTGGGAATAATAAAATACAGATTCATTTTTTGGTGCCGACCGTTGCCGGCGGTGATGGCGAAAAAAAAGTATTTTATTTCTAAGAGACAATCTTGTATACTAGTTTAACAACGCCCTCTTTGGTTTGCTTATAGAACTTATTGATTAAATAAAGCCATTCGCAGATCTCGTCGTAGATCTAAAAGGAAAGTAGTACCATCAGGTTTGATTAGATGGCCCTGCTTATGTAAATCGTTAAATAAATAAATTTAACAAACGGCTATAAATGCTTGTGTGATCTGTTAATAATTTTTGTTTAAATAATATTTTTTTAAATATAAATAAGTGAAACTTAAAATATAAATTATGTAAATTGGTAAATAAATAACTGCGTAAAGTGTAAATAAGTAAAATATTAATATTAAAAAAGATAAATATAAAAAATTACCTGTAAAACAGTATGTTTGTATTATTTACTTTTCGCTCTGCAGTACTTCCATACATTTACGGCCCTGAGATTTCTTATGTCTAATGGGTCTCAATCTACTTACTATCAAATGGACAATATAATGGTGGCAGGCGAAATCTATAAATTTAATTTGTAATACAATCTATTTTGCTGACTGTGTTGCAAAAGTACTTGCACTGTCATCCACCCGACATATTACCTATCCCAAATTTCATGTCAATCAGACCACTAGAAGTGAGTAAAAATTCACTTGCAAGATTTTACACCAACATACATACAAACACTGCAAGTTAATAAAATTTACTATATGCATTACGATGAATTTAAATTGCTTAGCAACTGTGTTAAAGTAATTGAAGTCCAACCCGTGAAGTATTTCTTATTGAGTAGTAGCTCGGTTGGTCAAATGTGGTCTTCATCATCAGTTCCATTTCATGAAATGATGATTTTCAAGAGCAAATGCACAAGTTACTACTAAATATATCGAAATTACCATGTCGTGTCCCTACAATATTTGAATACTTCCCTCGATTTCCTTAGAATCTAATCATCGGATCCTGATTTGGTGCTTATGGGACCTAATTGAGAGCATTCCTAGACGAACTAAAAAAAATTTTTAAAAATCGGTTCATAAATAATGAAGTTCTGAGGTAACAAACATAAAAAAAAAGAAAATACATCCGAATTGATAACCTCCACCTTTTTTTTTGAAGTTGGTTAGAAATACTTGTAAGCATTACCAACTATTACCAACCAACCAACCAATATACCAACTATTTACAAAAAAGTAAAAAAAAGTTGTAAGGGCAACTCTAAGACGTCTCTGTCTGTTTTAGCGCGCTGTCTAGGCGCTGTCAGTGTAACATACGGTCGACTGTGACACGAAGGCCGCGTAAAAAGTAGAGGGGTGTGAGCGGGTTGCGGGGTACAAACGCTCTGTTTTCGATTAATTGTTTAGCAATGCGTCACCTTAACAATAGATTTACGCTTGTCAGCTCGTCGATGGTGTTAGGACTGGCCTGAATGAAATCTGGAGCATAAAGGACAAGGGTTCGTTTTCATTACGAATACTCCAATGCTGCTAACTGAGAGACTACTCAGCTTATCACAACTTATTGAACTTCAGAAATTGATATTGACTCAATCGTCGAACTAATTTATTAAAATTAAAAACACAAAACTATGGAAAATTACACGTAAAAATAACACACAAATACACACACTCGCATAAAAACACAGTAAATCAAATCCACAGCACGCAACGATTGTCAAAAAAAATACAATTATACAAAGTATCCACAACAAGTTTCGTCGGGATAAAAAACAGGTCAGGGAAAATTTATTGACTGTCGTATTTTGTTTGATTTTGTGGTTTTCCTGTTAAGAGTTATTTACTTAATTAAATAGTACTGTAACTAGAACACATTAAAAATCAGAATAGATGTATGCTGAATGAAGCTGGGAATCGTACCCGGGTCTTTGTAATGCCGCGGGACGCGTGCTGTCCCTTACACCACTTACAAGCTTTACTTTGGTGAAAGAAGTAAAAAAAATTCTTTAAATTTGAATCTGAGTAGATAACTTAACAATAAAGAAAATCCGTAATTTGAGTGTTTTTATTTTTACTTATTAACTTGATGGATTTGTTTGTGAAATTATGTAAATCCGATAAAAAATAATGTTTTAGATCAGGGAAAATATTATCAGGTTTTCTTTGAGGCGATGATCGCGAATCCATTCGACAGATAATTTATTTAAGATTGAACGATGTTTTCAACCCACTTCAAAAAAGCTTCTCAAACGTCTGTATGTTTTTTGTCTTTGTTACGCGATGAATCCGCCAATTGTGGGCCGAATTTCAAATCCTTTTTTTGTTCTAATAGACATTCCCTGGTCACATTTACACCAGGTCAGGATCTGATGATGAAATTTTAAAGGAGTCGAGGGCAACGTTCGAATTTTTAAAGCACACCTATAGCGATTTCGGCATTTTTAACACCAAGTCACTTAATTATATTCATAAAGTATGATTTGGTGAACTGGACCTGATAAAGAAGACCGACATATTCCGACCGATTCTCTGTTATAAAATAGTATAATTATGCCGTGTTAGATAGAGCTGTAAATGATGAATCTGTTCGACCGTACCTATAGATAAAGCAAAATGCTCTACAGACTAGACGTGTGCGCCGCGCCGATCCGCCGCCGCCGCCGGTATTTTTTCGGCGCCGCCGCCGCCGATTTGCGCATCGGCGTAAAATCGGCGCGAGTTCCTAATGTTTCCTATACTGAATTTCTAACTTACGAAGTATTCTGTATTTGACTACAATGAATCATTATTAGTCGGTGAATACATCATCATCATCATTTCAGCCATAGGATGTCCACTGTTGGACATGTAACTATATCCTCCGGCTCCTGGCCGATTTCGGCTACAGCGACTACTAAAACTGGCTATTGGACGAGAGGCTAAGGTTGTTCGCCCGTTCATGTGTTCTTGAATGACTGCAATAGCCAATTTTATTAGAAAACATGCACAAACAGTGGCAGCACGTAAGGACACCGTCAACGAAGTGGTAAGAGATGGCTGTGGGTGGCTTAGCCTTGAGAGCGTCACGTTTCATGTCCAGATCAGACCGCCTCTGCAACTAGAATTCAGTCACTTTATCCCTCACAACCGAGAGAGTTTATTTCCCAGCGAGAGGGATTAATACCACACCTTTTCATGTGCCTTTTCTGAACGTCTTTATATCGTAGGAACTGGCCGCCTTGTTTCCGCTTGCCATTCTGGAGTTCAGAAAAAAAGATGCGTTTCGCGATTCTTGCGTCAGACATCCGCGATACATGTCCGTCCACACCAACGAAGCTAACGCCGCATCAAGTAACTCTCAACACCTAGGACATTCACCCGGCGAAGGACATCGGTGTTTCTCACCCGATCCGCCCACTTGATGTTTAGAATGTCCCGCAAGCACTTTATGTGGAACCCGTCCAGCGTGCATATTTGATGGCGGTATAGGACCCAGGTCTCAGAAGAATATAGAAGATTGGGGAGTACTACAGCCAAGTAGACGGAGATCTTTGTCGATAACCTAAGATCATGTAAGTGGAATACCTTGAGTCGCAATTTCCCAAACGCAGCAGCTGCTAACGCAATACGGTGGTTTATTTCCGACTCAAGGTCACACGTGGCTATGATACTGCTACCCAAGTACTTAAATTTCTCGACTTGCACAGAGGATGTAGGCCTCCCCCGTAGACATCCAGTTGCTTCGGTTGGCAGCGGCTTGCATCCATGAACCCACGGCTTTAACCAAGTCATCCGTCCATCTCGTTGGTGGAAGTCCTGCTGTGCTTGTCGATCCGCGGTCTCCACTCGAGAACTTTTCGGCCCCAACGGCCATCTGTTCTCCGTGCTATATGGCCCGCCCATTGCCACTTTAACGAGCTAATTCGCTTGGCTATGTCGGTGACCCTTGTTCTTCTACATATCTCTTAATTTCTGATTTGATCCCGTAGAGAAACCCCAAGCATAGCTCTCTCTATAGCTAGCTGAGCAACTCTGAGCCTATTTATAAGTGAAGCACCACTTCTCGGATCTATTATGTAATCACTGGCATCACACATTGGTTGAAAACTTTCGTCTTAAGACACTGAAAAATTTGTACGAAAACACATTGCGGAGTTTCCCAAACGCTGCCCATCCGAGTTAGATTAGACGATTGCCCTCCTTCTCGAAGTTGGACTTACCTAATTGGATGGTTCGTCCTAAGCATCCACGCGTCAACAACTTCAAGAACCGAATTCTCAACCAAAACTGAGGTAGGCACTACATGGACATTCGACATGACCTTTGTCTTGTCTCTGTTCATTTTGAGGCCCACCCATTGGGAGACTCGATTAAGGCCTTCGAGCATTGTGCCGAGTTCTTCCATCGACTATGCCATGAACACCACGATTTCCACGATATCGTCGGCAAACCGAAGGTGAGTGATGTATTCGCCGTTGATATTGATGCCTGGTCCTTTCGATTCTAGAAGCTTGAAGGCATCTTCCAAGGCGATAGCAAACAGTGTCTGAGGTCGGAGATATGACATCTCCCTGTCTTACGCCTCTTTTCAAGGGCATCGCCTTCGAACTCTGTTCCTGTACTCGGACGGACATTATAGTAGCATTTTTATACAAACACTTCAACACTTCGATATATCGATAGTCGTTACTGCATCGCTGGAGAGACTAACACTGCCACGTTTCGACCGAATCTAAGACGCTCCAATCCACAAACGCTAGACATAGCGGCAAGTTATACACTTCGGTCTTCTGTATGAACTGCCGCAGCATATGAATGTGGTCTATGGTAGCCTTTTCGGTACCCGGCTTGTTCGGGTGGCTGGAAGTCATAGAGCCTGCGTTCGACACGATTTACAATGACCCTGGAAAACAGCTTATAAAAATGGCTCAAAAGCGAGATAGGCCTGTAGTTCTTTAATAGGGTGTTATCACCCTTCAAGAAGAACAGCAGCACAACGCTCTTGTTCTACGTTTCTGGCGTTGTGCCTTCGAGCAAGACGGAATTAAAGAGCCTCTGAAGGACTTTAAGAGCCGGTGATCCACCCGCCTTCAGAAGCTCTGACGTAATTCCGTCCTCACCCGGCGCCTTGTTGTTCTTAAGCTGTTTCAGGGCCATCCTTTTCTCGTACAGGCTGATCCCGGGATATCTTCTGTATAGTGTCGGGTCAGTTTGGCTCTTGGGTTGAGTCGCCGCGCTGAAAACAGGCTTAGTGAACGACTCGTAGAGCAGTCCATATAACTCTTCGATTTCCCTCAGCATTTCCGCTTTAGTCCATGCTACATTGCCATCATCTCTCTTCAGCCTGTCATTTGGCTTTGCCCAATAGACATATCTCTTGCGAATACTTTAGAGTCTTTATTCCGCTCAATGGTATCTTTAGCACGAGCGGTATTAAAGGTATGAATATCGTGTCGCAAGGATTTTGAAATTTGTCTATTCAGCAGCATTCGAAGCGAGCGTCGTTCAGCCATAAGGTTAAGGGTATACTCCGAGAGCTTCCGAGTTTTACTGGCACGGTGAATCTTAAAGAAGAGAAGAAGAAAAAAGGTCCCATTTAAGTCCGAAACTGGGTGGACAAAATTATATTTGTCCGTGACAATTACAGCCGCTGCAAGGCGTCAATTAAAGCTTCATTGTCCATGTCTTAGCACAGAGGTCGCTACGGTTGACGTATGTTTCGTGTTTATTTTTATTTTATCTAATTTTGTTATAAAAATTAAGCGGAGGTCGCTACAGTTGATTTGTTTTGTAATTTTTTAAACTTTATCTAGTTTTTTAATAAAAAATAGTCTGAAAACTAAACAGTTTTATTTAAATTCTCCGCGCCGATTTCACGCCGAAAACACGCCGCCGCCGCCGATTTTTGACCGGCGCCCGCCGCCGAGGATTTTAGCATCGGCGCACACGTCTACTACAGACCAGGAAAATCTTATTCGATAAAATATTTCTCATACGCGTGGAATGTGTTAGTAGGTAATGAAACAAATAAACATTAAACATATTAGAAGCGTACGACAGAAAGAATAAAACCGCTGCTCATGGATCTTATCTTCCTTATTTTATGGAAGCAAAAACACCAATAATTGCGATGTTGTATGACCCAAATTATGGCTTATGATATTGTTCTGTCGGCTTTTGCGAGTGTATTTCGAACGAGACCCTGGCCAAAAACCGGCAAACCGAAATAATAACAATAGACACAACTCTCAATCTACTCCACTAATACCTTCCGTTTTTTTAGGGTTCCGTAGCCAAAATAGCAAAAACGGAAGCCTTATAGTTTCGCCATTTCTTTCGTCCGTCCGCGGCTTTGCTCACTATCAAAGATCGAATGAACGGTGGAAGGAACTATCAACAGTTTTTAAAGAAAATAAAAGTCTATAGCGACTAATTATTGGAGTAGACACATTAACTCACATCATATATTAAGAAGAGTTCTATCATAGCACATTTTTAATTTTCATTTAATTTTTATGGGATCATCGAGAAAAACTAACAAAAATGCAACGTTGCCGGCTCAGCAGGTATAAACGCTCTTAAATTAATTCATGAATGAGGAGGTTAATATTCGACTTCATTAGGTATCTACACAAATTGCACCAAATCATTTATATGTAGTTGTTATTACGACAATGGCACTGCATTCTACAAATTACTTCAATCTATCGCATTCAACAGTTGACATGAATTATTGGAATGTTCAATAATTTACAAAATACTATTCCGCTATCGGAAATACGTTTAAATTTTCCATACGTGAACGTAAGGAATGTTTAAATGAAAATATTCAATGGCAAAACTACAATATATCCTTCCTCACTATTATAAAGGGGAAAGTGAGTTTGTTTGTTTGTTATGTTTTCATGCCGTAACGGATCGTCGTGATTTTTGGCATAGAGATAGTTTATGGTCTCGATAGTGACATAGGCTACTTTTTATCCTGGAAAAATACACAGTTCCCGAGGGAACAGCGCGCGATAACCGAATACCACGCGGGCGGAGCCGCGGGCAAAAGCTAGTTCCCTATAAAATAGAACTCTTATCCAAATGCTAGATCGCTTTCGTAGTTTTTCAAAATAAAATCAGTGCATCATCACCCTTTATAGAGCATTCGGTCTTACTCCTATCGTTCACATGTACGCGTTTGTTCTATCTTTTTCGAGCTGATTCTCACTTGTCGGATGTCGGGCCCGGATTTTAATCGGAGGTTCCAGTAGCAGAACATTTTATATGACGCTATTCACACTTGCCCGACACGATTTTCTATAGAAATGACTGACACTGACACGATACGGATTCGAGAAGTGGGAACGGGCTCAGCAAATGTTGTATATTGTTTTGAGAGACGACATTTTTTCGAAGTTGTCACGAAATATATTTGTTACTCTTTCACACTAATTCAATTCTTGAAAGTATACCTCCATCGATACTATCGATGATTTCGCCAATGTCGAGATTAGAAAAGACACTCAGTTTAGCCGTTGTTCGGTAGACCTCTTTCACACTAGAATAGTTGGACTGTACCTAATGACATTTCGTACAAAAATAGCTGGAAATGAAAAAAAAAACAGGAATTTCAATTTAATAACTAGACGTAACGATTCATGCGAGAGAAGCCGCGGATAAAAACTAGTTACCCATAACATAACCTCATGATAGGTAACCTTAGAACTGCGAAAGTCGTCAATTATTTAATCTGCGTTTCTTTTCCGCAACGACATTTTTCTTCTATTATTCTCGACGGGGCTATTCTGGTCCAGCGCCCGTTGCCAAGTCGTATTGATTTGCGATGGACATTACCGTGACAGCATTAGTGGCTAATAAATGTTTTCAATGAAACGAGAGAATTACACCGTAACGTGATTAGCACGGGATTCGCGGGTATGTCTAACAAGCGGATTCCGCTGCATAGAACGCTTGTTTGTGGGTACATGGCACTTTTCTGTAAAGTTGCAGTTAGAATTACAAGTCGTATTTCGAAGTCAAATATTGTTTTACATTTACATTATCAGTTTGTATGTTATTTTTGTCTTTTTTTACTTACGAATGGAGAAAATTTAGAGTGAGAGGTTGTTTGTCTGTTTGTGCATAAGTTGAATGTATCGATGTTCCTTAAAAACATTCTGATCAACTTAGGTACGGTTGTCTATAAACCGTTCGGGATTTTTTTGGCATGGTTCCTTCCGTAAAGATTTGCAATTTCGAACATAAAACTACTGTGAGAGTCTCACGGTGAGACTCACTCATATTAAATATATTGACCCGGATAACTTACGTGTTAAATTCCCGCCGCCGCCGAGTCGCGTTGCTCCGAAGAGGAAGGGCTACGGATTAGCCCGAAACATGTCAGGCTAAACTCGACTTAAGACATGAGTTATCCAGGTCAATATATTTAATAAGACATGGTTCCTCATCATCATCTTAAATACATAGCTTTTTAAACGAACAATTTTATCTCGTGTCCTCTGTGAAAACAGTGAATCGTTTAAAATGATTTATTCAGATGTATTATTTAAATGAATTTTTCCTTCTTTGCAGAGTTCCTCATTGACAGACCTGATTTCAGCATTTGACACAAAAGCAAATTCTCACACAGCACTACAAAAAGTCACGGCTTTCAGTGGACAATTCGACAAGAGCATAAAACCAACATTCTCAAAGGAGGAATATGGAAAGTAAGTGTATCCTTCATTACCTAATAATAGTCAAAGAACTACAACCTTGCTAAGTCGTAGTCGTAACCAAACCAACATGGTAGAAGGGTTTAGTTAATTGACTTGGACTTCAGTAAAGTAACGCTATCAATCAATAATCTAACAATAGATTGAAGATACCAATAACTCATAGCTTTCACCATTAATTAGTACCTAACATAGTAATTATCAGTCGTCAAAAATGCGTTCGGTTCAAATTCATAAGATCATTTCGTAGGTGAATGATCTTTCGCCACTTTTTTTTATGTAAAAGCCCTAATTTTGCGCTTGCGTACAAGGATGTGCTGTTATTGTTATTATTTTTAATAATGGACGATGGTAGATAAGTAATCCTTCGTGTAACTCCAACTCGTACTTGACCTGTTTTTATAGTAGACTAACCCCCTGTTTCACCATCTATTGATAAATTTTATTTGACGGATAAATATGATGCCATCTCCGTCTATTGGAACAAAACAAACAGAGACGGCATCACATTTATCCGACAAATAAATTTATCAATAGATGGTGAAACAGTAAGTGATGGTACTTTCTATTCAGTGGCCTCAAACACTCCCTGTATATACGTATAGTTAACCTATGACGAGAGATGGAAATCATTTAAAAGAACTGTTGGTATTTCACTCACCTTTAATTCCGAAGTCTTGATTGGATTAATATTCGCTTAGCTTAATTGAGATGAGGTGCAGGATTATTAAATTAAATCTTGCCGAAAATACATTTTACGTGAAGACTTCTTTTTCTTTTTTATTCTTCTGTTCTATTCATAATAGTTTTTTCTGCTAAATCTCGCATTAATATCTCATCAGACATTCAGTAATTTTCTGATTATTGATTTTGTTATAAGTGAAGCTTTCTTAAGAACTTTTCACATGGCAACAAAAATAGTCGATTGTCAACCACGACAAACGTCATTTATTCATCTTGATATTTGTTTATGGTACACAATGTTTTTAGACTATCACGGTCATAATTTTATGATTTAAATTTGGGTTTTGTTCCGCCTACCTTGATTTTAGAGAGGCTCATTTATCGTATACTTAAATAATGTAGGATTAAGGATACTTAAAGTGACAATGACACAAGTAGCTCTAAGTGTCGTTGTATGAATTTTGGGAGTCTGACTTTGATTATAATGATAATTAATGTAATGATTAAATAATATACTAACTTTTATTTTTACTATCCCATATTGTTATGTAGGTACATATTATGCTTGCTGGAACGACTAAATAATCGAGTAACGTACATTTTGCAAACTTTACATGAGAGCGATATATATAAAGAAAGAAAGAAAGAAAGAAAATACATTTATTGACAACACAAGACAACAATACTATTTGGTACAATACAAAGGTATGTCATTGCGATTGTGAATCGGACACTGGCTCAGCATAATGCTGAAGCGAAAAACACCCCAGCGCTGATTTTCAGCCAGCACCGTAGGCAACCCTCTGAGCGTTATAAAGACACTATAATACACACCATTAACTACATAAGACTACATAAATAAATAGATAATTAGTAAACTAGAAAACTAATTTATTGTGCTACTTTAAAAACAAAAATAAATTTATTAGATACGTAGACATAATTAATTTTACAACTATTATTAGTATCAATACTATTTTATGCAGTCGGGGATACCACACCTTAATATTTTGAATTAGCCGCCATTTTTTTCATTCTCGTCTTTCATTTGCAAAAACCTAGCTTTATTGTAATTTCTCCGAAAACGTTCATATCTAAACCGATATATTTTTAGAATTATCATGAATGTCACCTTGCATATGCTTAGTGTGCTTACCAAATGTTAGCTTTTTACGTCTTCTATTAAATCTGGATATTAAACGATCTAAATATCTTTCTTAAATCTAGGCTTATAACAAGCACTTATAAAATTTAAAAAATACCACCGGTTCGGAGAAAACGAAACTATATTAGGAAAAATACTTTAAAAAAAATTGGCTTTACAATGAAACGTTTGGAGAAATGTTTATTGTGACGCTCGTCCATTGAATTAATTTGATAGATTGTGTCCATGAAATAGAAAAAACAGCCAAGTGCGAATCAGATTAGCGCACCGAGGGTTATGTGACTTATGTGTCATATAGATAGTAGTTATGTCAAAAAATATGCTATAAACGGCCGTAAATATAAAAATTCAGTGTTTTAGAGCCTCGCTTCCGAAAAAGTATATGCAGTGTAGGATAATTTTATATTAAGTAGTTGTTTTGGTATTACGTTCAAACGAAACCCATGATAGTATTAAATATTAACATTTAAATTAAAATTATAAACTAAAACAAAATAAAATCAATTAATTTTATAAATGTATATATTATGTTTTAACACACTAAAAAAAAATTTTATAATACATTTTTTTAAATATATATTAAAAAGAAATCAAGAAACCAAAGTGAAATAAAATGAAAAAAAAACCCGGTCAAGAGTGTGCAGGACACGCCTAAGATAGGGTTCCGTAGCCATTACGAAAAAATTAAGTAACATTTTTCTAAGGATTTCGTATTATGTACGGAATCTTCCAAGTTTAGGTATATTTTATACCTTTGATCACTGAATCGAAAATTTACCTTGGTTTTAAAAGACTTATCCAACGATACTCCAAACTGTAGGGTTAGTCGATTGTTTAAATTTATACACATGCTGAATCTTTTCGGATTGTACTCGTAGATAATGCCTTTCTTTTAATCTTGTATGCCTTCCTCAGGCCAATTCCTGGGTCCATGACGGAGTTCAGAGGAGCGGAGGCCCAAGCCAGGGTGTGTTCAGAGATGAAGGAGCTATGTAGCATAATACACGACTACGGGAAGAGCCCGTGCAAAAGCCTGTTGCCCCCGGAACTGCAGGACGCCACAAAAGTTATCTCATTTGGAGAATTATTCTCGGTAAGTAATTAACCACTCACTAAAGACTAAAGGTCTATGGAGAGGTCTATGCTCGGGGTTTCTCTGCGGGATAGAATCAGTAATGATGAACGCAGTAGAACTAAGGTCACCAACATAGCCCGAAGAATTGCGAAACTGAAGTGGCAGTGGGCGGTGCACATTGCTCGCAGGACTGATGGCCGATGGGATCAGAAGGTTCTTGAATGGCGTCCGCGGACCGAGAGACGAGCTGTCGGTAGGCCTTCAACAAGATGGAGTGACGACCTGGTTAAGATCGCGGGTTCGCGTTGGATGCGGAAAGCACAAGACTAGTTTGAGTGGAGAGCCATGGGTTGGGGCCTCCTACTGGAGGTCGGCGATCATTAGGGCTAGGCAGTTTATACCCTAATTAACTATATAGGCTACTTTTATTTCACTCCAAAGCCATGCTTTTGCGTACGTTCGGGTATTGATATTTCTTCATATAAATAGATTGGACTTTTTTAATTATTGGCATATTCACGACCTCATCATCATCATCATCAGCCTATGTTCGTCCACTGCTGGACATAGGCCTCTCCCATGGCACGCCACTGAGCACGATCCTCGGCCACTGTCATCCAGCTCTTGCCAGCCACCCTGCGAAGATCATCGCACCATTCGCACCACCGAGTCTGAGGGCGTCCTTTGCCGATCCGTGGTCTCCACTCAAGAATTCACGACCTGGCCAAGCTTTAAATATTACTAAAAAATACCTAGGCGTTGAAATCATAATATACATATGTATACGATTTTAAACTCTCGCTGTCTAAATCAAATTAAACGAGACGAGTCAACGGGAGCCGCTAACCCGTCAGATCAAATGTGAGCAAAACTCATTTTGTTGGGATTTAAGTACCGATTACGGTACTTTAAAATAATTAAAATTCCTCCTGACGTTGCGTCGAGTTCATATTAATATTCATTGTTGAACATATTACGTGTCGTCGCTCGGTCGTAAAATCCGCCAGATCATGAAATTCCTAGGCATAATTACCTATCATAGAACGCAGTCATTTCATGATTTGGCTAGCTAACACCGTTATATCGTTCTAACCTCATAGTAGTACGATTTGCCTAGTAACTTTATTACAGTTAAGCCCGAATTTAAATCATAAAATTAGTAATATGACCGCAATAGTCTAAAACATTGTGTTGTCATTGTGACGTTTAGCCATATCGAAGTAAGGTATCGAAATCTGAACCCTTTCATTTCGGTAAAGTCGTACAAAAATCTACCCAGTTTGCCAGGTTTAGTGAAATTATATCGGCTCCTCGGTCCTGTAGGCGATTTAACGCTGCTAGGTAAAACGCTTTGTAGAGCGGTTGACAACATAACTCATTGGCTAATATTGTCAAAATTATACCATAGCAACTACAGCGCTTTAATTCTAGCATGGTGCGGGTGACTTGATGCACGTTTCGTTTTACTGAAAAAAAGTTGCTGTAGTCTAAACATATGGAAGTATATTTTAGTTCTACCCTGAATACGAGTATGACTTGTATGACTGGCGTAAAACATTTGAACATAAAGAACTATGTTATACGAAATAAATTTAGGCTATCGCATTTTTATTATCAATTACTAAATTCAAAGCACAATTAAGTGAAGAAACGTAATACCGGGTGTGGCCTGTAATATAAGCAAAAACTCAAGATCATACTCATCAAAATGAACAACATTAGTTCAGCGAATTTTAAAAATAATTATTTTTTTATTTTTTATTACACTTTAAGTTTATTCGCAGAAGCAATGTACCTAAAGCAAAATGCTTGATGTCTGTAGCGTGACAGGCGACGTCAGTTGTGTTCTAGGATGGCGTACATTGATGGCAGTATTTAATTTGTATGAAAAAAGGAAAATTCGGATTCTATTTGTGGCATTCGAACATGGCGGACGTAGTCAATGTATAATTTTGCTATTTCTGTTTCTTTGGCTAGTTGAAGTATAATTTTGATAGTTTTTTATGCGGCGATTAACCTTAACAGTGAACAGTGATCACAAAATTCTATATTGCTCTCGTGTCTGACATTTTTTAATGCGCAAGTTGTCTCCACGTGGTTTCTGAAATTTTACTATCAAGTTGCAAAAACTACAACTACCGAACAACGTCTCCACAAAGAGAGTACCTTGACACTGGCGAAATTGTCCTAATAAGGACAGAAAGCCATATTTTAAAAGAGAAGAAGAGAAGGAAAATTCAAAGACTCCATTATTTTTAAAAGTCGCTGAACTAATGTTGTTCAGTTTAACGAGGACGATATGTTTTAATTTTTTGCTCGTATTACAGGCCACACCCGGTATACATACATGTAACGTAATGTTTAGTGATGGGACCTAATTGATCTTGAGTTATATCGGAAATTATTAAAGGTTAAGTAACGAACATACTTGCAAACTCCATTTAGCCTTACTTAAGTGGCAAATAATATAGAATTTCACTAATATTCTCATCAAAATTTGCGTAATAATCGGATTAGTGATATTAATTATGATTAAGATTTTAAATTATTAGTTTTCTAGGCCCAAGTTTCGATACTTCGACTCTCTAGTATTGTGATATTGACAGCTGTCACCCGCACCATGCTACAGTGAAAGTACTGTAAGTAGGACTCAAGACCAACAGTACGGAACGCAATGTGTCCGGTTACGGGAGAAATTGCTGATTGCCCTAATCTGATGTAGTGACAAAAATTTGAAAACGAGTATACTCGCTACAGGATCTGAGAGTTTATCACACCATCATCAACCACATCATCAGCCTATAGCAGTCCACTGCTAGATATAGGACTCGTCCGTGCCTTATCGCACAAAACAAGTTAGCTCGTCAGTCGGCCTGAAAGGGTTAAAGTCCTAGAATTACCGGCATTTTGATCGCACAATACACTTACTAATACTTACTAAATATCATAGCACAGTGATCCAAATGGAGTCTTCTTCTCCAAAAACAGCTTACGCCATGCTTTATAATCTCGAGCCAGCCTTTATCAGCCTTCGACCCCGAAATCCAAAAGGTCTTTCAGGACCTCGTCCATACAGCAGTACCAGAGACGACCAGCCGGTCTTCGTCCACTCGGTCGTCCAAAATATAGGTACTAGGTAATTATGTAATAAGATTACATTCTTTTATATTCTAATAGAGGCTGTATCCTGCAGCCAAACTGTGTAAACAGTTTTGCAGGGCTATGTACAAAAAAACAATGTAAGATTGATGACAAATAAATACTTTTTCGTTCATTCATTCATTCTTTTCACGGCTCGGTCCTTTCCCAACCTTTTCACGTGCCGCTTTGGTCTCTCCGTTTACATGTACTAGGCTCAGATACTAGATCTTCAATTTCCCTATTTTTTAGCACAATAAGTTTAGTAAAATAACTTACTAACTTGGTGCTGACAACTGCTGACACTTCAGAATATCGGGTGGCCATTAAGGTGTAATACTTTCTGTTGAAAATAACTCTACCGTTCGATTTTCTATCTCATGGATAAATTCCAATTACTGCTATCTTGTCTTCATCTCTGATTAATTTGTATCTAACGTTCTGAGATGTGCCCACAAAAGTTTACATGTAGCTGAATTTAGGATCTCTCTTAAATACACTGGCAGAAGATCGGAAATTTAGCAGCACAATTTTCTCAAACAGTAAATAAAATTTGTTGGAAACCGAAAGCACCTAATCATTCGCAAACGGGGAGTTTAAAAGACAAATAACGGTCTCCATTTAACGAGGGACTTTGGATAATGTGAAAATTAGATTCAATTGATTAAGCATATCAAAGGCTGCCAGGGTCTTTCACATTCCATTTCGAACTTGTTTCACAAAGAAATTTCATACGCTTGATTTCAAATGGAGAAAATATTTATTTTTGCTTAAGACTTATTCGAAGACAGAATTATAGGCAAAAATACATGACGTAAATAAACATTTACATTTAAGACGCTTTTTTAACAAATTCTTACTACCTGCTTAACCTCAATAAATAAACCAGATTATCTTCGCTCAACTAAACATAAAATACTTTAGCCAAAATCGGATTAACACCTTGTAATTTTCCGTGCTAAGCTTAGTGTTTGGTTTCAACGTAATTCAGTAAAAGTAAGGCTTAGTTCTGTCAAGAAAGATTGTTCTTGGAACTTGTATAATAACCGCAACACGTGTTCGTTCGAGTTCCTACTTATTTACTTAGCTAAGTAATCTTGACTTTTGTTTCATGAAATATATTCGGATAAATGAAATATGTTCGAATAATGTTAATCAAAATATTCAAAGATATATGTTTGTTGTTGAATAAAAGTCTTCTAAATAGGTACTTCTGCCATTCTTACCTTAAATAAATATCTTTCGGGCAAATTAAATAGTAAAAAAGTGGAAGCATTTTTTGGAATTAAAGAAATTCCACAAATTGCGTACACATTTTTTTTTCTTTCTCGGAATTAAGTTACACACCGGCAACTTCATTTTATAATTTATCGCGCTTCGCTTCGCACTTTCTAAACGTTTACTCTATCGCTGTTCATGTCTTTTAAAAACAACTAAAAAGAAACGTCAGCAGTTTTGTTAGTTATTATAGAAAAAGTTGCGTTGGTACAATTTTTAAGCAACTTAGGTACAGTCAGCTGCAGAGAAAGGGTACCCCCCTGTAATGGTGGTAAGTATGGATACCGCCGTTACAGGGGGGTACCTTTTCTCTGCAGCTGACTGTACTAGCAACATTTAAATAGATGGTATTTTTAGCCAAATTATCTCGTAGAAAAGACATCCGCTTGGCCGTTCCTTGTGTGTTATGTTTTTAAATACTGTTATATTAAAAAATATTATAATTTAGTTTTAAATTAAAATGTGATTAGTGTTGTAGCGATAAGGCCGCATAAATATTGTTACCTTGGAAAATCTAGATAGACCTGTGTTTTCTGCAGTGTTTACTATTTGTTGACGTCCAATAAAGAGATATTGTATTGTATTGTTTATCAACAGTTATACCAAGTAATATATAAACCAGACGGATAACTGTAGGTACCAAAAATATTTGAGACGGAGATCGAGAGATATTAGATTGTTCGTCTCCATAAGTGAAGCAAACTGTTGGTATCCATCATCTGTCATGGCGAGAAATACATTTTAATACTCGAATTGAAATGCACAAAGAAAACATAGTAACGAGCACCAGCTGCCAACTGTTGCCTTGCGATCTTGGTGAAATCAATCAACTAGGCCATTTTTTTAGCGACTTTAAGTTGCCGAAACCTAGTTTTAATTTGCAGGTTATTCAGTGGTTATTTTTTCTTCAACTGTTACAATGACATTGGAAATAGTTTAAAACCTTGATGGACAGTATCTTTAAGTTTTATTCGTTTTGTGACACTTCAAAATGATACATTCCTAGAGGCGTAGTGTCATATCACATAGCAAAGTAAAAAGCGTATACGATGTGACAGATTTCGTATATAAGGTAAATGGTGCAACATTACCTAGTAGTATCTAACGACGAAGGTTACAGGCGTACCTACCTACCTAGTAAGCAGGTCGAAAATATTAGGTGTATTCAATGTGTAGATATATATGTGGTCAAGCTTTTTTGATTGAATACTTATTTGAACCATAATGTTATGCCAATATGAAAGTCAAAATTATATCTGCCGTGACATTACAAGATACCTAATAGGTATTAGTATTGATAATAAAACGTGTAGCAGCATTGTGATTGTGCATTGTGACCAGTAAACATTTTCAAGTCGACAAGCGTACGGTTGTTTCACTTTTTCCATGACTGACGGCCACAGGCTTTGTAACCGCCAACGTATGACGTGTACCTAAACAAAAATATCCAAGCGCGATAAGCCCATATATGAAGGGTCCACGGAAAGAACA
Source organism: Choristoneura rosaceana (assembly GCA_037349165.1). Classification (NCBI taxonomy): domain Eukaryota; kingdom Metazoa; phylum Arthropoda; class Insecta; order Lepidoptera; family Tortricidae; genus Choristoneura; species Choristoneura rosaceana. Next base: position 4,276,541 of record JAZBNJ010000002.1, read on the forward strand.
TGTCTAGTCATCTAAGCAACTTTTTGAGTTACAGCGGTTTGAAGTTAGTCATCACGAACAATTACTGTGGTTACCATTTCTTTAAAAGGTAAAAAAAATACAATTTATAATGTTTTCAGATTATTTAATTCAATGGTAAGTCATAGTACTTTGCGAGCTCTACATTCTGAAATTAAAATCTCAATTTAAAAAAAAAAGTGACTAGACAATGTTCTTTCCGTGGACCCTTCAATATTTTTTTTGAAATCTTACTTACTGAAATATGCATTAATTTTGAAATAGTATCTTCAATGTAAACATTTCTTCTCCAATAGGATGCAATGTATCATACGTTAGACAGATGTGTTACATCGAACTCTGTCTCCATTCCAAGAGATGACGTCACGCATACCGCGACGCGCCGAGGCGTCACGGTCAACATTTTAAATTTGGAATCGGTTTACCAAAGCTTGGCGTAATTAGCAGCGCGGCGCGTCCTAATATGGCCAGAGGAGCTACTACGAAATACTAAAATCGAAGTTCGTATCGTACTATCCCTCTCACTTTCGTATTAAATACCTGATTTAAGCGTCAGCGGTACGGCAAGAATTTTGTACTTCGTAGTACAGGGCCAAGGAAACTACGAAATACTCGCGAATTATACCCAATTTACCCTTTGCAACTCGTTTCGAGCAAGTACTTCTACATTATGGGACTGGGGTACTTACAATAATCTAATTTCATTCAAGTAACACACAAAAATATAGTTTTAGTTGCATACATCCATATTTTGGTATTTCGATTCAACCTGTGTCCTAAAGACTAGACCGTAGGCTAACAATAACAAGCAAGTTTTCTATCGATGGTTCTTAGACATGTTTTATCAAAATCGGTTCAACCGTTTTTGGGATATTGAACTTTGAAGTGACAAAGTCGGGGGTTTTTCAACTTTTTGTTGGTTAGGTTAGTTACTATCTATACCAATATTATAAATCCGAAAGTGTATTTGTGTGTTTGTCCGTCTTTCACGCCGTAACAGGGCAACGGATCGTCGTAATTTTTGGCATAGAGATAGTTTATGGTCCCGAGAGTGACATAGGCTACTTTCCGGAAAATGCACAGTTCCCGAGGGAACAGCGCGTGATAACCGAATACCACGCGGGCGGGGCCGCGGGCAAAAGCTAGTTGATTATAATTTGAAGAGAAAATTGGCAGGGGACTGTTTAAAATTTCCAATTACTGGAGAAATGCACAAAAATAGCATAGGTACTCGTTAGGATAACAGGAACGGGAGCAGGCCGGAACTGGCTGGATCCATTTGAATTTCAAGCAAACGTTTGAGCATTCCGTAAATCCATCTCGTTTTTAATGATGCTTCAGGCATTTCAAAGTATTTTACAGAAAATTTCCGGGTTTATTTATAGGGAAAAACATTTCACTGTTTGATGTAGGTAAAGGATAAAGTCAGAATCAGAATCAGAATCAGAATTTTATTTATTTGTCAAAACATAGGTTTATACAGGTTTTATTTTTACGTTAATTTGTATCACTATGCTAAATAGAATGGTTTTTGTGTTTTTATAGAATACTAGCTGTTGCCCGCGACTCCGTCCGCGTAGTAGTATGAAAAATAGATGTTGGCCGATTCTCAGACCTACTCAATATGCTCACAAAATTTCATGAGAATCGGTCAAGCCGTTTCGGAGGAGTACGGGAACGAACATTGTGACACGAGAATTTTATATATAAGATAATTTAAGGGTTACTAATTTAACTTCAATTCAATTCATTGCAATATAAGTAGTCACTAGTGCAGACGTTTTCAACGCGATTAAAGTGAAGAAACGTAGTGTTTTCCTGCAGCTTCGCACGCAGCTTCAGCCATTAAATTGAAATTCCAGAGTTAAACACTACATTTCACAAAACACAATACTAAATTTCTAAATTAAACCTAATATTTAATCTATATCCGTCCAGTGGTGTAAACATGAAGGAGTAGCAATCACACACACACACACACACACGCACGTACAATTCATACGTCCTCGCTGCTGAGCACAGGCCTCCTTTCGGAATGAAAGAGCTTGAGCTATAGTTCGCACGCGGGCTTGGTGTGAATTAGGAACTTTACGCACACCATAAAATTGATTCGCAGGGCATGTAGAGCATTTACTCACGATATTTCTCTTCAACTAAGAGCTCATACTTAATCCATCAATACTGAACTTTATTATTTTGAATCAAATGTCAAAACATCGGCGTGATGTATGAAGCTAATTGAGAGAGCACGATATACTTTGAACAACATCGGTACTACACGTATTATTGCCTATCTCCATTAATTGTTACATATATATACATACGTAGATGTTCTTGATATCGTCCTGGTCTTTGACCGTCGAAATAAATACGTAGTTTATTTACACTCTGCAAAGCAATAAACTGTGGAAGACAAAATCTAATAACGTGATTCCAGCTAAACGAGAGAGATACTTGGAAACTTAAATCATTTATGAAAAATTTATTATATTTCTGGCACATGTTGTTTACCTCAAACTCTATTTATTACTTACCTTTACTAGCTTTTGCCCGCGGCTTCGCGCGCGTAGAATTGGTATGTAGTTTAAACTTTTTGATCCCACAGGAACCATACATTATTCCGGGATAAAAAGTAACCTATTTAATTTCATAATTTATGCCGCAATTTCATGCCGCTCAGTATTTTTTTCGTGAAAGAGTAACAAACATCGAAACGAACATTCATCCATACAAACTCTCGCGTTTATACTCGTAATATTAGTAAAATTACTCGCTGTTGCCCGCGGCTTCGCCTCCGTTCCAATATTTTTTTAACCTTGTCCTGATAGTTAAATTACCTAAATAAAATATATATTTTATTTTATAATAATTTGACGAAGCATGTGGCTGAATATTTTTATATTTTTTTATTACTCTTCTTTTAATATGAATTTATTAATTAGTTAGATTCCTAAAAATATGTAAAAAAAATATGCATATATTTCAGGCTAGGAGCCCATAATTTTTTTTTTTGTTACAATGCCATCACATACTTTTCACGAAGGACAAAGGGCCTCGCAAAGACCTGACGCCCGGAGCCTCGCAATGGGTAAGGCCGCCGCTGGCCTTAAGGAGTGTTTCCACCAATAATGTGCGAGGATGGGTTGCGAGGGATGTGTTTTTCATTAACCAATAGAAACGCTGCATTGACACATCCTCGCACAGCACATCTCTGGTGGAAACAGCTGAGCGGAGCGAGACGAAATAAATTAATCGTTTCTATTGGTTAATGAAAAACATATTCCTAGCAACACATTCTCGCACATCCTTGGTGGAAACGCTGCTTTAGTCTATGTTAGTATGTCGGTACGCCATGATATAAATTACATTCACTCAAATAATATACATAGGAATTCATCAAGTGCGAGCATTATTTGCCTCCATTCATTATAAATGGGGTAGTCGAACCAATATGCGTATTGGTTCGACTGCCCCCTGCTGCCTGAATATTCTCTGGATCTCGTTGCTGTTCGTCGAACGTGACTAAGTAGGGAGGCCAGTTTTATGCGCATGATAGCGTGGAACCCATCCGTGTGCGCTTTCGCAAACATAGCTGAAGCGCTGCAGATACGGGGCAGCCGCATCAGCATCCTGAAGATGTTATTATATTGGAGACGTAAAACGCTGGCAGCTCTATGTGTATATGTCACCCACATATGCTCGCATAAAAACATTAGCAATGCCTTAAAAAGTGCCACCTTAACCGGCTTAGAGCATCGAGCAAATCTGCGAGCAATCATGTTTCCCCAACTGCCAGGACTCTACGTTTCCTTTCAATATCACTGTCATCATTCAGGTCTTCGGTGACTAAATGACCTGAGTTTTTAAATTTGGTTACAGCCTGATGAGAGCTGCTTTTCAGCTTAATGGGGTGAACATGCATCGGTTTCAATTTACCACTCTTAAAAACAAGCACTTTCTCTCTTTTCTGAGTTATATTTGAGGCCATGTTCCAACGCATAGGCCTCACAAATCGCGACTAATTTTCTAATTGTTTTTTTTTTTCAATGAACTTGACGAACTGTTTTATTGTTTCAGATATACACCGTAATCTCAGACAAACTAGTGGGCATCCTCTTACGAACAAGGAAGCATCATCTCACATTCTTCGAAGGAGAAGTATTATTCCAGGTACGAAAGGGACACCTGTCTTCCGATTTTCTTCTTGTTGAGGTTTCGTTAATAATTCTAATATTAATAATAATTATTTATTTCACAAAAACACTTTTTACATAGTAATAAGAATTGTCCTTCAGACTCCGAACTAGGCGAAGCCTGTATCTCGGTAGTCTGCGAGTGCGGGTTTACAAGATTTATATTAGTGTTAAGTAAAATAAAGATAGAGAGGCTAAAATTATATTAATATTCGTAAAAAAAAAAACCTTTTAACATGCAGCATGTGTTCGGGTGTGAGGTTTTTAAAGATGAGTTTAAATTAGGTCTGAAAGTATGCGTGTGCGTGTGTGTGTGTGTGTGTGTGTGTGTGTGTGTGTGTGTGTGTTTGTGTGTGTATGTGTCTGTACCTAACTACTAAGTGAAAAAGAAGAAAATGAAAGCAGTGTTTTTTATTTATTATTTATATTTATTAACAGTGGGACATTAGGCTGGGATGACTGAATATTAATTGAAATTTTGAGATTTTATCAACTTTTTTTTATGTTAGAGAGGTCAGACAAACGAACTAGTGGGTCACCTGATGTTAAGTGATCACCACTGTCCATAAACACCCGCAACGCTTTAAGCGATGCCAGTGCGTTGTCGGCCCTAAAACTTCTTCAATCTTTCACCGAAATGTTTCCATTCATTCTAGCCAGAATGAGTGACATAACAAACACAAACACAACAACACCCACGATCTTTTTAATATCTATAGATTTTCTTCTCATTCCTCTTATGCAAGTACCAGTAACTGAGTTGGCAATGAAGATTGCATCGGGGTTAGTGCATCGTATGATGCATCGTGTGATGAGAAAGCCTTTGATGTTACCTACATAAATGGTTATCATCATTGGCTATTGAGAAACGTGTCCTTATATTTATTTTGGATTAAAAGTCAGCTGTGGAACTCATAAGTACAGTCAGCATCAGAAGTCGCTATACGCTTCAGGCGCTCAAAGAGAGGTAAACGTTTAAATTGTCAAAAAGTTGTTGACTGTCATTGTAGTATTTACTTGTGAGCGCTCAATGTGTCAAAAATACCTAAACAGTCGATATTCATTAATTTCTACACTCCTAACAAGTCATTGATACCTTAGCTGTCAAAAAATCACTGATATCTAAGCAGTCAACATATCAAATATATCTGAACAACATGGAAAAATAGACGTTAAAAGCATATAGCTATATGGTCGAATTTTGATATAAAATAGCTATGCTCATTTCAGGTAAGCGATATGACAATCATCGAAAACAGTACAGACTTGTCATCACATACATCTGTCTCATGTTTTTCTGTTCAATCAAATTTGACAGAATATGCCTCCAACTCTTATTTTACTTTTCAGCAGAATCAAAGTCAAACCATCTGACACATAGCAAAAACTAAATGAAGGCGAATTTCGAACTCGTAGTCAAGGCACGTCGTGGCACCATTTACATTCCTATGCTTTTCAAAGCATAGATCCCCGGGTTCAAATCTCAGTCGACACATAATTAATTGACTTGATCTTTTTTTTGGTTTTATTATTGTTTTATGGCTTTTTATTTCTTTTAGTTTGGATCGCATTCGTTTTTACGATTTTTCTGAATTTTAACATAATTATAGCACTTGCTTTTTAAGAAATTAGTTATTTTTTATCAACAAATTAGTTTTTATTTTATACCTTTTTTCCCACCCTTGGGGTAATTTTTTTTCCAAATTTATATAATACCAACTTCAAGGTATCATCATCATCATCAGCCTATGTTAGTCCACTGCTGGACGTAGGCCTCTCCCATGGCACGCCACTGAGCACGATCCTCGGCCACTCTTATCCAGCTCTTGCCTGCCACCCTGCGAAGATCATCGCACCACCGAGTCTGAGGGCATCCCACGCTACGTTTGCCGATCCGTGGTCTCCACTCAAGAACTCGTCTACCCCAACGGTTATCGGTTTTTCGGGTTATAATAATATGACCGGCCCATTGAAACTTCAGCCTGCTAATGCGTTGGGCTATGTCGATTATAACCTATCCAATAAAAAAAGAACTCAGAACTCCGTCATTTGTGAACCAATTGAATTTTTTTTTTGCGTTCGTCTAGGAATGGTTTCAATTAGGTCCCATTTATAAGCACCAAATCAGGATCTGATGATTGGATCCTAAGGAAATCGAGGGAACTCTTCAAATTTTGTAGGGACACTTAAGGTAATTTTGATATATTTTGTAGTAACTCGTGCATTTGCTTGTGAAAATCATCATTTGGTGAAGTGAAACTGATGATGAAGACCATAGGAGTTACTACTCGATAACAAGTATTTCATGGGTTGAATTTCAATTACTTTAACATAGTGGCTAAGCAATTTATGCTCCTCGTAATGCATATGGTGAAATGGAGTGGGTGGTGAAGCACCAGGACTCCTAATTAAGAAACGTCTCTACATCGGAAAGAGCAATTTTTCGTAAAAGGTGGCGGGCAGTTGAAATTAAACTATTGTATCTTAGATCTTTTACACTAAAAAGCGTGAAAAAAAAATTATAACTAAAAATTGAACTAACTACAAAAAACCATGAAAATAATTTAATTAGGGGGGGGGGGGACGCTCGATTTTAATGAAAATTTGCACTTTAAAGTTGAATATTTTGCAAACAAATCACTGAATCGAAAAATCGTTTAAGCAACCCCCGGTTTTAAAAGACTTATCCAACGGTACCACACTACAAGATTGGATGAAAAAAACGGAAAAACGGACAGACAGACATGGCAAAAAAAAAAGGGTTCCGTTTTTGCTGCTTTGGCTAAGGAACCCTAAAAATATATACCCCTCGACTAGAGAACCTCCCCCGTTTTTTTCGTCAGTTGAAAATGTACATGTAAATGTATAAAAACTTTTAAACAAACAAATTAAAACGCCCAACAAACTGACAGCAAAAAATAGATTTCAAGCAAAAATAGAATTTAGAGGAGGGCGACGCTCGATTTTATTAAAAAATTGCACTTTAAAGTTGAATATTTTGAAAACAGATCACTGAATAGAAAAATCTTCTAGGCAACCCCCAACAGTTTTAAAAGACCTATCCAACGATATCCCACACTATGGGGTTAGTCGAGAAAAAAAAACAGACTACGTTTATATGGAAGGTACGCTTACTTTTTTTTGTTTTTTTTTTATTTGCCACTTTGTTGGCGTGATTGAAGTTACACTCATGCCAAATTACAGCTTTCTACTACCAATAATCGGTCTCTGACCTTAGCCGCGGACGGACAGACAGACGGACAGACCATGGCGAAACTATAAGGGTTCCTAGTTGACTACAAAACCCTAAAAATAGACTAGTTCCAGCTTATACTGCATATGCTATAAAATGAAGAATTAAATACTTGTTTATTTTATAAGGGGTTTTTGGGTTTCTTAGTTAAAAATCGCGTGTAACCCCCTTCAGCATTGAGCACGTTTTGTAAACGCTCTCTTCGAATTTACTAAATTTTCACAAAGAGTTTTACCTCGGAAAGATATAAACACATGATTACTTAAAAACAATATTTATTATCCATTATTGATGTTTAAATAAAATGTTGATATGCTTAGTTACCATTGAAATAGTAACTGCTTAGCAACTAGTGGCATCTTGGGTGTTGACGTGTTTGTGGTTGCTGGTACGTGTAGATATTAATAACAGCTTGACTGCTTAGTTACCACTGATTTTCTAGTTGTTATTGTCATTATGAAAAACTAGATGTGTAAGTATTAATGAAAATTTAAAATGTTGAGATGTTTTTGACGTATTGAACGCTCACGTGAAAATGGTGACTTAGGTGTCAATACCTTTGTGACGATTGAAACGTATATGTCTTTGTGAACACTCGGCCAGTGTAGATATATCTGATGCTGACTGTACATTGTCAACATGTGTTTTTTTTCTCTTTATCCGTCTTTTGATTGGGGAAAACGTATATATTATAAAGAAAACCAGCGTTGCTGTGCATCACGTGTGGCAACACATGCTGAGTGGAAGCCTTTTTTTGGTGTTCTGTTGTGTCAACACGTAATTTAGTTTTTTTTTTGTGTTTTAATTTTATTTCTACGGTGGTGGTACCTACTGATGGAACCAAATAAATCTTTCTTTCTTTCTATATACTTTATATTATTGTACTAAATGTATGCTACCTCAAAGAGCGATTTAGCTACGTAACTTCTATTCGATGCTCTCAGAACTTTCTCCTTACCGTGCCTCTATCTAACTCCAAATTCTATGTATATTATTTTACTGTCCAGGCTATTCGGTTGTGGAATTCCTTACCGATTGACTTACGACGCGCAAAATCTTTGTCAATATTTAAATATATGCTTAAGGAGCACTATCTGACATCTTGTAACAATTAGCTTTATAAAATTTTATCTATTTATTTGTTGCTGTTTATCTCCCTGCCTAGGTATATTTATTTTAGACGTATATTCGTTCGTAGATGTATTTTTGTTGTTTTAATTTTCTGATCTACTTTTGATGCACCACCTATTGAAAACTAGTCCTTCCTTCTTTCCGTAAAAAGGTTGCCTGAAAGAGATCGCTCTTAAGCGATGAGGCCGCCTATTACTTACCGTGTAATTTTTTCTCTGTGTATTTGTTTTCTGTATCATTTACTATTTCTGGTGTACAATAAAGAGTCTTTGTATTGTATTGTATTGTATGATTAATTTTCGTGTCACAATGGAAAAACTTAGTGAAAATACGTGCTACCGCAGCTTTAACGCTATGCAACTTTTTGGTCTTCACCCTTATATCAATATAAAAAGAAGCTCGTAATCAAAACCTCAATCTAGTTCCAAGGCGATTCTCTCTTGTACTTGGCCAAATTCAAAAGGGTCATTTTAGAATAATTGATTTAAAGTTACACAAATAAAGTTAGGGTTCAATAAAATTTCAAATTAACCCTCGAAAGTAAATTTATTCCAGTTGGGTGTCAGTTGTAAAAGTTTAGCTTTGTCTTGGTTTTTCGTATAATAAGTATAATAAGTATAAGGTAACAAATAGGTGAAAGAGTTAGTCGTACTTACGGAGACTCGTTATTCACAACAATAATAATTTAATTGTAATAATCCTCCACGGATATTGATACTGTCTAGATATTTTAACTACTTGCTTCTGTTCAAAATCCCACCCCGATATATAGGTAGGTACGCTATAAAACTTAGCCGTATCATACAGAGTTTGACAATCGCTAAGATCCCTAATATTATAAAAGCGAAAGTTTGTAAGTCAGTTTGTTAATTCATCACGTTTAAACTGCTGAACCGATTTAGATAAAATTCGGTATACAGATAGTTTGAGTTCCGGGGAAGGACATAGGATACGAGTGGTTGTTATCCTGGAAAATTCCCGCAGGCTAGCTAATCTAATCAACTAGCTTTTGCCCGCGACTCCTCCCGCATGGTATTCGGTTATCGCGCGCTGTTCCCTCGGGAACTGTGCATTTTTCCGGGATAAAAAGTAGCCTATGTCACTCTGGGGACCATAAACTATCTTTATGCCAAAAATCACGACGATCCTTTGCTCCGTTACGTTGTGAAAGCGTAACAAACAAACAAACGAACTCACTTTCCCCTTTATAATAGTAAGGATTCTTGTGTAACAGGTGTTCATGGGCGACGGTAATCTAATCAAGGGATTCATTTACTCGTTTTCTCCCTACTCCATATTAAAAAGAGTCGCGGTTAACATCTAGTTAAAAATAAATCTTTCTTATTACAGAAACGCGACGACGACGTGCCAGTATTCCTCATGATGCCCATGGACGAGATTAAGACCTACTGTGACAACAAAGCAATGCAAGCCAGAAGATCCGTCTCTCCAATGCCTCAATAAAATAATAAAAAAAAATGTTTTTCTTAGACATGCAAAATACACAATCTGTGACTCATCAAAATCATACGCTTAAAAAACTTTTATTTTAAATGCCATCTGGGTAATATTTAAACTGGAAAGTCTTCTTTAAAGTGGACGAATGTTAAGAGCGTTTATACCTGGCTGAGCTGGCAACGTTGCATTTTTGTTAGTTTTCTCGATTATTCCAGAAAAATTCAAGGCAAATTCAAAATGTGGTCTGTTAGAACTGTTCTTAATACATAAGTTATATATGGTTATATGCATAATTATGGCGTCAGAAGGTTCTCGAATGGCGTCCGCGGACCGGGAGACGAGCTGTCGGTAGGCCTCCAACAAGATGAAGCGACGACCTGGCTAAGATCGCGGGATCGCGGCAGATGCGAAAAGCACAAGACCGATCTGAGTGGAGAGCCTTGGGGGAGGCCTATGTCCAGCAGTGGACGTCTTTCGGCTGACATGATGATGCATAATTATTGCAGTAGACACATTAACTTACATATTCAGAACAGCTTATTCAGACCACATTTTCAATTTTCATTAATATTGTATGGAATAATCGAGAAAAACTAAAAAAAATGCAACGTTGCCTGCTCAGCAGGTATAAACGCTCTTCGAGTTTCGGGCCATTTTTTTTAATGGGCTCAAACTCAACTAGTTCCTACAGGCTCTTACCTTTTTTCGAATCAAATGTCAAGTTTATGTATTTTTGACACCGTTCACTTTGTCATGTCTATATAAGTATAAAAAGACCCCAGCCTAATGTTTATAAGAAATAACAGCCATACTATCCCACTAATATTATAAATGCGAAAGTATTGAAGTCTGTTTGTTTGTTACTTCATCGCGTCTAAACGACTGAACCGATATAGATGAAATTCAATGTGCAAATAGTTTCAGTCCCGGAGAAAGACATAGGATAGTTTTTATCCCAGAATATTGCATAGTTCCCGCGGGATAGTAATAAACGAATTCCGCGCGACCGGTGCCGCGGGCAACGGCTAGTTCTCAATAATGTAATGATGGTGTAATGTTTTGTTAACTAAATAAGTAAATAAAATAAAAATTCTCAATAAAATTGTGAATAATTGTACCTTTTTGTGTCCTATAAAAATGTGATGAACAATGGTCCATTGACTGTGGAAGCACGGAGTGATTTGATATACAATATAATATTTAGGTATATTGCAAAATGTTTAAATGTAAGTAATATGTATATATCAGTTTGTTTTTACAGAGTTGAAACATTGTGTTATTTTACTTTCCATTTATAATCGCGATTGCCATTACATAATACTGCTTCCATTATTATCGTGAATAAGGGAAAAAACTTTGGGTTACATTAATTAAAGATGATTGAAAAGAAGGGACCCTAATTATAATCCTTCTTAGGGATAAGCTCGCCTTTGTTCTCCTCTCTGTGTTTGTGTATTTTTTATTTTTATGTGCAATAAAGAGTTTACATACATACATACATAATCGACCTATTGTTCTGACCGAATTTTAAGTAAAATTATATTTTGTAATAAAAATTCAGTCACAACGTATTAAATACAGTCACGACACGGAACAGACAAGCCACTTCCTACGTCTACTGTTCATAAATGTAATAATTTACCTATCTAAAAACTACAGTTTACCCGCGGCTTCACCCGCATAAACTATTCGATCTGGCACAATTGAAATTCCGGGATTTTATAAAATCCCCACCGGGAATTCCCAAAATTTATATCGTGGTCAAGAACAACTGTCCACAATTTCAAGATTTTAAGCCCAGCGGTTGAAATTTCAAGATTTTATGCCTGTCCCGTGGGAATATCGGGATAAAAGTAGCCTTTGTGTTATTTCAGATGTCCAGCTATCTACGTACCAAATTTCATCCAAATTCGTTCAGCCGTTTAAGTGTGAAGGAGTAGCAAATATACAAACACACACAAACTTTCGCATTTTATAGTAGGATGTGTTGTTCTCATATTATTAATGACATCAAAAATATTGTCACTAACCTAATTAGCTAGAAACGTTCAAATTATGAACCGTAACAAACAAAATATTGTCACTACTGCGTTACTCGCACTACACCTGAATATGTCTATGGTACATATATTTAAAGCGTTGGATAAGTTCATATTTTTACACTGACTGTACCATTAATCTTCAGATTTTTACTGAACAGTTATATTACAATGTGTCTATTTAATAAAATTAAGAAACCTTTAATCTAGATTATTTTATAATTATTACAAACTCTAAATGATTATTTTCACACAGCGATATTTGGACGAACATTAAATAAAACGAAGTTGAAATACGGTCATCTGTTTCAATTAAACACTGAGCGAAAACAACGGGTAGGTACAATTTGCAACAAAACTTCATACTAAATGTGTCCATTGTTTTTTGTTTCATTTCGTTTGTCAATATTATTTATAATTCTGTTACATAAGTCATGAATGAATGTGTGTGGCCATCGGTTGTGGGTAGGTTATTAGGAGAGCCAGTTGTAAGTGAGCACTGTAGTAAATAATGTTTGAAAAGAAAAATGGACAGTATTTTTATATTTTGGACATTTAATACCTACATCGAAATTTTCTCAAAAAATTTCAACTTTTCGGCTTTTTTTATAAAATAAATCTAACTTAAGGTAATCTGAATATTACACTACCCAAGTTTCGCCTATTGATAGTTTGATCGAAAATTATATTATATGAAAATGATCATTATGTATTTCGTCCATTATGCATTATTATTTCTAAACTTCATTAATTTTTACACGTTTCTACACTTACAAAATGAGCCTTCAACCTCAACAAGTATAAAGGTTATAGTCATTACTTCATTACTTACCTACTACATAATAATATGTAATATTTTTTACCTAATAATTATGCCAAATAAATTATTGTACCACCTAAGTATTATGTGCTGTATTATATGGATGAACAGTTGTAATTTATTTTAAAAACTTAAAATAAGTGAAAAATGATTAACTTTACGTAGACAAAAAAAATCTCGTAACTAGTCAGTCCTAGTCACTAACATAAATAATTACAATAGTTAACTATACAATGATATTTAATATTAACCTAAGGATCAGTCATACATATTTATATACGTAATGAAATTGAAAAGATGGCAATTCAAATTTAATATAAATATACGTATCTCATAAGTTACGCATACACACTTCAGTAGGTACAGTATAAATTAATTATTTGAGTATTCATTTTTTGATAAGTTGTACCAAATTCACAGAATTTTATTAGGTACTTAATATAATTTTACTCGCTAGCAATATGTTTTCTATTCGGATTTTATCTGCTCTGTTAAACTCAAGAAATATCTGTAAAACTTTATAATGAGTACAACTTTAATAAAATTATTTGATTAGTTATTTAAAACAATTTCTTCTGAACCTACTAATAACATGATTTAAAGTACGTTTACGTTATATTTTATAAGTTATTTCTTTATAAGAATTAATGGTGTACTAGATACTCATAGTAGTTTTGATTATTAGGTAGGTACTAATTGTTTTAATAAACACAGATATAGAAAGGCTGTTTTATTTATAAAACATGAGCTGTAATAACCCAATATTTTCCTTCTACTATCGGCCTTATGAAAAAAGAAAAAGAAAACAGTTAGCGAATGAATTACCTACACATACCTATTTATTGCTTGACACACCGAACTAAAACCATGAACGATCTTACGAGTATTTCGTAACACGCAAAACAGGGACACATATTTAACATTCATTTGTTTTCCTGAAGCATCACTAATTAATATATTTATTTTTTGTATGAAGACACCACAACTTGTACAGATAAATAAACGATAGTTTGAAATTGCATTATGTTGCTTCAGTCAAACGTACTTTCGGAATATTTTACGGTATTTAATGATCAGATGATTCAGATGCCATTTTCGATTGATCTCGTAGTAATTTGTAGAATAATGTTTTTGGATTTTACACCAAACACTCGTAGTAGCAGCAAAACCCAAACATTCAATTCCAAAGCCCAGCTACGATTGACGAACGTTTAATTTTCATTGCACGGCCGTGACGCCCGCCATTCAATCATAGTAAAAGAGTCTCTTTTACTATGGTTCCATGACTAAATACCTTACAGAACACGCAACAAACAGCAACAATTCAGATAGTAACCCCTAAATAGGTACTACCTTGCTCTAGATTAGTATAAAATGTAATGAAAGAACTTCAAGCTTTTTCTTGACCTCAGAAACTTAAGTGGTAACCTTGCTGAGACGGACTTTACAGCTTAACTTCTAGCAGAATTATTGTCTTGATTGGGTCACCTGCCAACTAGATTTGTTTGAAACCAGAATGCCAAGGTCAGCGACATTTTAGGAAATTTTATGCCAGAAATTACTAAAGAAAAATAGCTACAGTCTACGTTTGAATTTAAATGAAATAATTTCATACAAGCAAAACCAATATTTAGGGAAAAAAAGCCTTGAACTTTCTGTGTTGGAGGAACATCACGGGATTCCTATATTATTTTATATTTCTTCGGTTTCGTGAGAACAATCATTTGAGTTAAATTTACTTATTTCTGTGTACATTGTCGACATCACTCAAGAACAATGAGGCTACAAAATAATATCCTCCTCGACGGATTAATATTTCAGAGATAACAAGAATGTTTGTGACGTTTTGGTTTTGTCGAATATGTAGAGGTATTTTGTAATATTTATATTATGTTGCCTTTACGCTCCTCCTTTTTCCCTAATTGTGTTACAACAATAAGAAACGCAAGCAAATATTTAGGTTCATTAGATGATGCCTCAGGCATGATTCTATCCTCCATCCGCCTTCATAATATCAATTACCTACACTCCGTGAGCTCTTAAGGAAACCTTCGGATTTTAGAAGCATTCTTCGGGTATTGTCGATTACACGCGACCGTGATATGCGGTTCTGTTCTGTTATCAACTTGCAAAACTTTTCGAAGTTACCGGAAAAAGTTATGTAAAGAATAAAGCATCAGTAAAAAATAAACCTTACTGTAATTATATTACGCTTCTTTAATTTATTTTAATTTTAATACAATATGACATTTTGTCATTATAGGAAAAAAAAAATCAGCATTTTCGAATTCTTCCATCGTTATTTTAAATAGAGAAAACCCCGCCTTAACACACTACTTTTGTTTGGTAGTATAAGCTGTTATACTGTATCTACTCTTGGATATGTCAAATTATTATTTTTTTTGGTCTGCTTAGTTTAATATTTTTTAATGTACTTTTCAAAATCTTCGTTGCTTCTATGATTCTGTCTTGAACCTCATTAAAATATTTACAATCAACACATTTTTTGAAACTTTCAGCTAATTTAAAAAATATATACATTATAATTATAAACAATTTCCTATTATTAGCCATTTACATAGAAATCAAGTTTCGAAAAATAAAGTAAATAAATAAGTAAGTGGTGGTTTTAACTGCTCTATTTAAATCAATGAAAATACAACGAATGCACTCTCCACGTGATGGATTGGTACTAAGTCAAAAAGACAATTGTCATTTTCTACAACACGAATCCTTCCGATTTCCCCCGAAACCCGAAGGTTTTTCTAAGAACTCACGCATTGTACTAGACTGGCCAACGAAAGCTGTCCAAGAGAAACCGCGGCAAATAAAAAAAAAATAGGCTAACAACACTTGCTACGCACGCACTGATTAAACGATGTTGATAGGTACTTAGATATTATTAAATATTATTAAAGATATTATTAAAATTATTAAAATTTTACTCAGGACTCTTCAAGCTGCATCAAAATATATCTCTCATGCTAGTAGCTCATTTAGTAATAATATGTGAAGTTGACGATGCACTTTAGGAGTCCCTTGGTAAATTTTATGACCTTTATCAGTGCCCAATTGCCCATTTAGTACGTACAGTCCAGACGCATTAATTTTTGGACCATTGTGACCAGATTGACATCGACTATAATATCTTCTAACATTTTAATTCTAGCATAATCTTATAACATTTGCATTTTGAGGATGGTAGGAGGTTGAATTAAACAAAATAACATTTTTTTTCTTATAGCAGATGTATCGAAATTATCTAAGCCAGGCTAGAATGACAGTATGATAATTTAGACAGTCTCAAAAATGATAACAGATTAAAGTTTCGTAAAAAACCCGTGGACAGCTTTCGTTGGCCAGAGTCTTAATACTGGAACTGCTCGCAATAAGGCTAAACGTGGACTAAACGTGGCCTAGGACTAAACTCACTTAATAATATCTCCTCTAATAATGTCTACTAGTTCAAGGCCGTTCAGCATGTTATGTAGAGTAACTATGCTAAGAGTTTTTCTTAAGGGTATAACGCGGAACGATCTTATTTGGTACAGATAAAGGTCACCGATATCTGACTGAGCGAATAAACAAGCTAAAATGGCAGTAGGCATGTCACATGTGCCATAGAACTAATTTCGGTTAAGCTCGATAGGTTTCTGAGTTGAATCCACATGTTGGCTAACGTAATGTCGGGTGCCCTATAGCTTTGTAGGTGATATACAAGCAAAGATAGAGGAGAATAGGTGAAGATCGATTAGTAACATAGATACCTACCATGGAATAAACTCATATCAAGCAGTGGACTGACAAAGGCTAATGACTATAATAAACTATAATTATCACTTAAATTTAATTAGAAGTAATTTAATAGGTACCTATAGCGCGACAGCGTGGGAAAATTCATTAATCATTTTCTGGCCCGACGCCTTCCTCTGTCTGATTTAATTTTAGTATAGATGAGACGTTATCTCCTGAAGCCCGACGTAAAATATCTGTTTTCACAATTTGAACCGATCATCAATGAAGTAAAGTTCAATTTTGTTTTTATGTCCTCAAGTGAGGACCGGGGGATCCAATAGGTTATAAGTATCATAAAGTTAATATTGACGCCTGTTATCCCGTTATTTTTTCTTTAAGTACAGTCAAGGAAACTGAATCACGTATCACATCTTTTTGTAACTAATTTTGCTATTATTTCTTTGACAGATGTATAGGATGTCAACATTTAGTACAAAGGTTCCATTCTAGTACTTGGTTCAGTTTCTTTAACTGTACTTTTAACGCTAAGCTTTATTCGACCTAAAGTTTTCGTGGATCCTATTCGCGATCCATAACATTGTACCTAAGCCATAATTATAATGTTTGTCATAATGACCATTTGCCATAACTCTTTTTCCTCTAAAGCAGCGGTTCCGAACCTAGGGGAAATTACCCCCGCGGGGGTAAATCAGCTATTCTCTAGGGGTATTAAAGAACCTAATAATTAAACCTAATGTAATTAAATACCTAGCTAAATAGTAAAATGATAGATCGCCGCCTAGTACAGTAACCTACTGCACGTAGGCTCTCGTGGGCATATTTATTCCATTGTTTTAAAAGTTCAAAATAATTTTATGGAAAAAGTTTTACTTGCTTGCGTTATATGTATTTATTACAATTGAAGGGGGAGGGGGGGGGGGTAAATTCAGTTTTCCCAGAAGGTCACATGGGTAACAATATTAAAAAGGTCTACACTGCTCTAAAGCCATAAAAAATTTAAGAACTTTAAAATGGCCGTCCTGTAGAAGCATAGGTTAGGTTAGGTTTATATTATAACAATCATTTTTTTATAGTTTTCAAGAAATAAGTGTTATGGCAAATAATAATGATTAAATATTATGGCAAATTGTAATTAGATTATAACTTTTCTATTACATTATGTTGTTAGTACTCCAATATAGGCCCGTTTTCTTATATTAACCTCTTCATCGCCCCACCCATCTAGTAGTGACAGCCAATGGATGGAATGCCTGACTCGCCACGGCCATTTACTCGTATGCATGACATGACCAACATTCAACTCGAAATAAAATTAATCCTGTCTTGTCCAGAGTGTAAAACTCGAGCACTAAACCCATTTTTCCCTCGACGCATCTATCCACCCTCGCCGGATCGGCTCGGGTGTCTATATAAACGTATCAGGTAAAATGGCTCGTTTTTTGCTCTTGTTGTACAATCTACTATAAATTCCCAAACATGAAATGAGAATAGTTTATGATGGACAGCAATTCAACTCGTTCCACTGTGCCAACTTTGCCTGGCCCTATACCACGAAGTGCAAAACTCAAACTTTGTATTTTGCCATCCCGTTGACGCTTATGTCATTTAATACGCGAGTGAAAGGAACGGTGCGATACGAACTTTGATTTGCGAGTTTCGTAGTAGCCCCTCTGCTTACCAGTTTATATAACCAGCCTGGCGTTATCGTGATCGCTTGTCGTGGTCCAATTTAATATGCATTTGGGGAGATAACGTCCCCAAAAAGCCTTTTCACCGCAGCCTCCATTTGTTAATCAGATAAAGGTTCTCTGAAATAAAGGGTTCAGATAACCTAGAAAACCCTAATTTATCCAGTTGACAACAAAAACACACGAGGTGTTAATCAAAAGTGTTAACTTAATCACAATTTAAGCTTTTGTTAAACTTACAATATTTGTGTGTTTTATAAAAGTCAAACTAAAAAGGCGGTTTTCATCCACATCTATACTTGATACGTTTAGGTAATTAACTTAATGTAAACAAACCTCAGCTGCCAGATTTGGTGCATTCAAGGATTTGAAACATTTTACTTATCTATTAATGTAATACAAACTAGACTAGTGTATTTCAATACAGAAATGTAAATGTTTAGATAGTTTAATGGGGGAATTTCAATATTTAAGACACCAATTGACATTGTTTTGTTTACATTTAGTTAAATACCTATCCAAACCAATAGTAATCGGATTGACTTCAAATTTTGTATGGATATACATATTATGTACAGTTGCTTGTATGTATTAAAAATGAGTTGTTTCTAAAAACTCATAACATCTTCTATCACGCAAAATAGGCGGACTAAGTCGTCTATTTGATTTTCATTTTTGTAGCTTTTTTTGCTTTTTACAAGCCTTTATTTAGTTTCACCTGTCCCGTTGTCTGTCTGGCTGAAATCAAATCTTGCAAGTTACATTCGACCAACTTCCAGTAGTTGGATTGACTTGAAGTTTGGTATACTTATGTAAATTGCAGGACAATACAATAATCTGGTAGTGTCATCCTGGTAGTCTAGCCAGGATCGTCTCCGCAGGACGGAATTCTTCAACGGTTAATGGCATCGACTTGAAATTTGGTATGCAATTGTAATTTGGATGGCAATGCAAGCACAGTCAACAAAAAGTAGTTGCAAGAAAAATCTTGTATTAAAAATTTAATTTTTAACAAAATCTTATTACCGAGCTAGATGATTCGCGCTTCTTGCAAGTTGATATTTCAGTAGGATAAAAATAAGTAGGGATTTATTGTAAACAATATTTTATTTATAATTTACAAGTAGTATTGAACATAATTATGGCTTGCCTCGTAGTATCGAGAAAGGTCATCATTGACAAAACTCTTAAACGAAACATACTTTACGTATACATAATATAATTATTCATAATAAACTATCTACAGAATTAATATTTTTAGAAAATAAGATTTTTAGACATTTCCTTTTAATCTTTAGTAAACTTATTCGTTTCAGATATGTAGTTTGGATGACAATTCAAGTTCAGTCAACAAAATTTACAATCAGAAAAAAGCTTGTATTAAAAATATTTTTACTGCAAAAACTACATATCAGTTACTGATATGTGAATTGAAAACTTAAATTATATTATAAAATAATATTGAATAATAAAATTATAAACTAATAAATGAGGTTGATTTTGTCTCATACTCTCCTTCCTATTGGACAGGAGCTGAAAGATCTTAATTCTATTATTTAAAATATTATTCAATTATTTACAAATCACAACACCATCGGGAATTTAGATCCCATACTAAACGAAATACAGTAGCTTCCCTAGACATTAACATTATAAACTGCTTTATTAACTTCAGAATAAATTAAAACATCCAGTTAATTCACGCACTTATTCAATATTTTATTCGCAATTTTCCTTTCAAAATTTTTCCAGAACCAGTTTAAGTTATCTGACTATTACTTTACCTTGCTTTCCTATAACTTTTACCTAACTAACCAAATTAAATATATTAACTTAATACGCTTATTATATTTAACAAGGATAATTGAGCATTCTTACAAAGATGTATCCTTACTTAGGCTAAGTTAACCAATCAATAACCACAAACATTTATTTTACAGACTTCCTTGCTTTATAACTACGGCAAACTCTAGCCATAATATGGACTTCTGCCGACGGTTAACTAGACTTTTGATCGATTTTTTTTTATCGATTTATTTGACTCTCCACATCCAGACAGCCAATAATTCAATCAAATGTTTAACACATCAATATTGATTCTTAAAATCTAAATATAACTAGCATGAACCTGTTATATAGCATCTAATATTTAGTTCACTTTATACCTGAGACTTGTTGAAGAAAATTCCTTATTTACCCTGTATATTTCCAAATTCTCCATGCAGTCGGTGCTAATTGTCATTATGGTCCCAAATCGAGCTGCCAGGCAACGCGACAGAAACATTTGACACAATAGAGGCCTAAACTTACATATTCGGCGAACAGTGGCGAATGTTCGCACTAAATATGAAAGATGCAACCTCGCATCCAACACCGCCCCGTCGCCCACCGAAAATGCAGATTAAAGCGGCAATTGCACTGCGTCGTTCACCCAATGCGGTTGCCGAATTTGTTTCAAACTACTTCGGTGAACGACCGTCGCCTTTACATTAGTCTGTCCGTCTACTGCGGCGGTCATATTAAGGCGGTGGCAGCTGTCGCTCGCCAAATGCGGCCGACTACCGTGTTCTTTACACTTTTGCGGTGTTCGATGTGCGGTAACGACTCAATGTAATTGCCGCTTAAGAGCGTTTAATCCACAGATCAGAGAAGACTCTGTCTAAAATAGTAGTTGGGTTGGTTACTTTGTAAGCAACATCGAGGTTTGTACAGCATAATATGCAACATGTTCTCAGTGGAGCTTTATCTTAAGGCGCTCCCTCACCGAGAGCGTTCGCTTAGTTCTCTAAGCAGGAATTCTTTAAGCTCACTTGTGCTTAATAGACGAACATTGCTTGACTGAAATATATCGTTTGTAAAAGTAACGCAACGCCGAGAAGAAATCGAAATTGAAAAGATTAAAATATTCAATAATAAATAGCGGGAATAGTATTTAAAATAACGTGGAAAACGGTGAAATTACTATTGCATCTGAGTTTTTTCGAAAGAATTCGATTTGAAATTTATCACGAGCTTTACAGTGAAGGAACATCGTGAGGAAAGGTTTTGTGCAGGTGCACAAACCTGCGAAGCAATTCAATGGAGCGTGTGAAGTTCCCAATCCGCCCCGGGCCCGCGTGGAAACTACGGCCAAAGCCCTCTTGTTCTGAGAGGAGGCCTGTGCCCAGCAGTGGGGCGTATATAGGCAGGGATAGATGGACTATTGCATTAAATAATACCTATATTAAATTTGATAAAGTGCACTTTTTAACAAAGTCCACATAATGGAAAGTACTTTTTTGCAATAATGTTTTTCTCGAGATAGAGATCCCTATTTAATTAAAAATGCACCTTTTGACAAAGCACAAATATTGGAAACTTCGGAAATATCGAATTGCTAACCTAAGCCTGATAACGATAAAATAATAAATAAATAAAAAAAACTTTATTGCCATGCTAGTTACTTTACAGAAAAAAAGAGAAACAAAAAACAAAAAACTTAAAACTAATCTTGGCAATAGGTACCGGACTCAGCATATGCTGAAGATAAATTCAGCGCTGATTTTCAGCCCGGCCTTCTGGCAAGGGTGGCCGCAACCATATTGAACACAAGAATAGACAATTAAAAAATAAAAAATGCTTATTTCGGTTTGTGAGATTTCAATCATTAAATCTTGTTATATCTGTCAAATCCTGTATTATGTTGTGTGTGTATGACCCTGTGAAACGATTCATTTATTGTCAAACGTTTGTCAATTAAATGTCGTTATATCCATTCTCAATGTTATCCCTCTTGTTATATTAGTGATTAAGAAGAACCGTACATTAAATTCAGTATTAGCAAGATTATTAACACAGTGTCATAGTGAAGAATAATATTTATTTATTTATAATGCCCATAATCAGATCGCAATGATGACATTGCAAGCGAATGCTCCCGGTGAGAGAGCAACTTTAGACACATAAACGCATTCTCACACTGAGCTAGCTACGTAGATAACTGCATAAATTATTGCAGGCATGCAAATGCGCTTTACGCAACGATGTTTGAGCCTCAACATGATTGGAATCATAATACTTTAGAACTTCGTACTGTGCCATCGCGCTCACGCCAAGTTAACAGGAGATTGAGAGGGATAGTATGATACGAACTTCTAATTTCTAAGTAGGAAGACCCCCAGAAGCGAGAGTAATTAATAATAATCCCGTGGGGACTGCAAGGTGAAGACCTCGCAGCTCCTGGCTGGCTTGATCTTGTGTTCGTCAGAGTGCTCTCTCCAGCAAGGGACTGGGTCTGACGTCACACTAGGGCCTGCTAATGAGGTCTCTTGGAAACGCACCTTGTATCGACGGACTGTACTGCAATGTACCTGTAACAAGTTTTATGGATATAGAATTCCATCAGTTATCGCCCATAGAGGTAGAGAGATGGCATCTGTTGGATTAACGCTTGCTTGTCAACGTAACATAACAAATCTATTTTTGATTCAACCTCGATTTTTGAATTCAACCTCAATAACTGTTGAAGAGTTTCGTCCCGCACAAACGATCCTGGCCGAATTATCACAATTTCACTACAAGATTATGGCATCGTCACTGACGAAAATTTTAATGAAATTTATTAACTAAAGTGATTAAAGTAATCTAAATTATGTATAAGTTGTTTTTTAAAGAGGTAGGACGCCGGCTGCGGGACCGGGGATTAGACTCTCGCTCCGAGTCGTTCTTGATGCAAAGGCTATCTATCGCCGTTCAACGCGGCAACGCGGCAAGCGTGTTGGGCACCTTTGCATCAGGAACGATTCGAGGCGGTCTTTTTTAATAATATAAAAATGTTATTTAAGTTAGTTAGTGTTAGTATTTAGTTCATTTATTAATTATTTTGTATTGTGTGTTATTTAATAAAGCCATTTAATTATGTATAGTAATTTAGAAATATTGTAATTTGAATTAAAATTTAAAAAAAAACTTCTGCTGAAAACACATGAAATTTCATAAATACAAGACCACGAAATTCTAAGGAACCTATAAGTTTAATGCATGATAAAGTTTGAATACTGGAATTGTAAAACTGTAATAGAATTGTGGTAGAGCTAGCTGCAAAGAATGTAATGGCGGTAGTATGGATACCGCCGTTATAGGGGGGTACCTTTTCTCTGCAGCTGACTGTACAATAAAATTTTCATACATAAGTTAAGCACAAATCTGCTCCTTTAGTAAACACGTAGGTAAATAGATTTTAGATAATTGTCACATCTAGACTTAAAGTGAAAGAGATACAGGGACTTCTCAGTGACAATCAACCCGAAGTAATCTAATTTACGGTAAACCTTAGGTAGGTCACGAAAGAGCTCACGTTTTACCTCGGTATTTTGCGCCAAGCAGACAGAGGAAGGATTACAAAGCTTTGATAAGTAAAGCGGAACTGTTTGCAGCATCCGCTTACTGAAATAAAGCGGTAGAGGATAGATGGGTTATTATTATGGGATTAAAGCTACGTACCCACCGCAGTTATTTGAGTGAGCGAAGCGGTAACGAGTTGTGTAAACCTACAAAGTGGTGTGCGTGTTTTGATTTTGGAAGTGCACGAGCAGGGTAGTAGCAGTGGTAGCGTGGAAAAGCTACGAAATTCTAAAATATATGCTTACAAATATTATGCATAAAATATTCATACAAATATCAGCCCCAGCCGGGAATCGAACCCGGGAACTCAAGCTTCGTAGTCAGGTTCTCTAAACACTTGCGGCAATCCCGTTATCGTCATTGGTTACAGTTTTATTTTTATTCTTGACAATTTAAACTTTATTCCTTTTTATTTAATGCAAATTTTACTACATTTTTAGGGTTCTGGAGCCAAAATGGCAAAAACGGAACCCTTATAGTTTCGCCATGTCTGTCTGTCTGTCCGTCCACGGCTTTGCTCAGGGACTATCAATGCTAGAAAGATGTAATTTTGCACGGATATATAGGTAAACTATGCCGACAAAATAGTACAACTAAAAATTCAAAAACAATTTTTTTTTAGGGTACCTCCCATAGACGTAAAGTGGCGGTGATATTTTTTTCTCATCCAACCCTATAGTGTGAGGTATCGTTGGATAGGTGTTTTAAAACCATTAGGGGTGTGCTACAACAATTTTTCGATTCAGTAATTTGTTTGCGAAATATTCAACTTTAAAGTGCAAATTTTCGTTAAAATCGAGCGTCCCCCCCCCCCCTCTTAAATCTAAACCGGTGGGTGGAAAAATTTGAAAAAATTCAGGGTTGTAGTCAGTATATCAAACTTCCAATAAAAACTATAACGGCTAAGTTTGGTTGAGAATTATTAGTAGTTTATGAGAAAATAGCAGCGTAAGGTATAAAATATACCTAAACTTGGAAGATTCCATATAAAACACGAAATCCTTCGAAAAACATTACTTAATTTTTTCGTAATGGCTACAGAACCCTATTTTGGGCGTGTCCGACACGCTCTTGGCCGGTTTTTAATGCTAATTTTACTATATTTTTCTTATATCGAGCCTTAGTGAAGAACCAATTATATTTTAACTAGCTTTTGCCCGCGGCTCCGCTCGCGTGGTATTCGGTTATCGCGCGCTGTTCCCTCGGGAACTGTGCATTTTTCCGGGATAAAAAGTAGCCTATGTCACTCTCGGGCCCATAAACTATCTCTATGCCAAAAATCACGTCGATCCGTCGCTCCGTTACGGCGTGAAAGAGGGACAAACATACAAACATACAAACACACAAACATACCAACACACAAACACACTTTCGCATTTATAATATTAGTATGGATTATTTTCGTTTTTATTTCATATCTTGACGTTCTTCTTCTCAATATCTATAAATTCTTGTAGGTAACTTGATATGTGTAAACTTAAGTGTAATATTATATTGAACGAATATATTAACTTAACTGTGCAGTTTTACGTTATAGATTTATTTATATTGGTTGATCATGAATAAAATTAGAAATTAAGCATTTCGTTTACATACAAAAAGAAAACTGTTCTTAATTATATCTAAATATCATTATACACAAAAGTCAAAAGGTTCTCGAATGGCGTCCGCGGACCGGGAGACGAGCTGTCGGTAGGCCTCCAACAAGATGGAGTGGATGCGAAAAGCACAAGACCGGTCTGAGTGTAGAGCCTTGGGGGAGGCCTATGTCCAGCAGTGGACGTGTTTCGGCTGACATGATGATGATGATGATCATTATACACTCGAACCAAATACGTCGCATCACTATACACGACGTTTGAATGATATGGTTATGTACAGTCATTTCTCTGTCGACAAATAAGAATGCTTTTTTATTTGTTATATACAATGTTGTAGTTAGAGATTTGGGAAAACATCATAAAACAAGAAGTGCCACGATATTGGATGAACAGGGGAAAATCTTGATAAGCAACGAAGATATTTTAAAACGCTGGATAAGGTATATAGAACAATTATATGAAGGAAACGGGTTAACCGAAAACAGTTTAGAGTTAGAAAGTGAAATAGATAAAGACAATTTGGGCCCAGATATCACTAGAGAGGAATTTGACAAAGCTTTAAGTAGCATTCAAGGAGGTAAAGCAGCGGGGGATGACCAAATTTATATTGAATTTATAAAGAAAATAGAATGTGATCCATTGAACAACGAGATTTTTGATATAATTAAACTTATGTATAGCACAGGAGAAGTACCCAAAGATTTTAAAGTAAGTAAGACAGTAACGTTGCCTAAGAAGCTGAATACACTTAAATGCGAAGAGCACAGAACATTAAGCCTTATATCTCATGCGTCAAAAATCCTACTCAAAATTGTGCAGGGCAGAATAAGACCGATAGCAGAAAGATATTTAGGGCCTGATCAATACGGTTTCAGGTAACATAAAGGTACAAGAGAGGCTATTCTTGCCCGTCGCCTAATAATAGATAGAAGGATGGATTTCGACTTGGACACGCATATCGCATTCATAGATTTGGAGAAGGCTTTTGATAAGATAGACTGGGTAAAGATGATGAGCATTTTAAAAGAAATAGGCATAGACTACAGAGACAGGAAAATTATCTACGAACTGTATAAGGAACAGGAAACTATAATAGAAGTAGGACAGGAAAAGGGAAGAGCTAAGATAAGACAGGGTGTACGCCAAGGATGTCCACTTTCGCCTTTAATTTTCAACATTTTTATTGAAACTGCCATTAGAAAGATATTAGATTCTGGGAAAGGAGGCATCAAAATTAATGGAGAAAGTTTCCATTTCATACGGTTTGATGATGACATCGCAGCTTTAGCAGAAAACTCCGCACAACTGGAACAACTTGTAACAGAAATGGACAACGTATTCAGACAATTTGGACTTAAAATTAATATTAAGAAAACAAAAACTATGATAACATCAAAGCATACCCAAGCCATAGATCAAATACATATACAAAATTCTGCCATTGAACAGGTCAATAGTTTCAGATATCTAGGCAGCGTGATTACCTGTGACTCCAGATGCACCACGGATGTGAAAACGAGAATAGCCATGGCTAAGAAAGCATTCAATGACAAAAAACCTGCATACTCATTAATGTATGACTGTTTGTGTTCTTAAATAAATAAATAAAAAATAAATAATAATAATAAAATAATAATAAAAAACACATTTTTAAGGGCAAAATCTCAAGGAAAATTCGGAAAAGATTTATTAAGACCTACATCTGGAGTATAGCATTATATCGCTGCTTATCAATTAAAACGGCCCAACTCAAAATCGAACTTTTTTCAGTAGAGCGATTTGAAAATAAAACAAATTTAATTTCAAAATATCTCGTATTAAAATAAACTTAAATACATTCTTCTTTGTGCTATTCACTCACTTGGTTAATCAAGAATAGCTGTAGTATAAAATTATAATGAAATGGCACATATTTATATGAATAAAATAATAAAAACAGTGACCACTTCGAGTTAAGTCTTAATATTTTTAATTTTATTATGAGCAAGAAAGTCACAAGTCGTAATACTTACACAATAATACAAGAATGTATGACAAATAACGACCTATTTGTGTTTAAGTCATGTGATAAAGTAAATTTTATCACGAATAATGTCGTATCCGGCAAAATATAACATAAATTTATCTTTAACAACGGCCCATCTTGTATTATGCACAAAATTTTCATTAAAATTATTGTCAACAAGGTCTCATCAAGACTTCTGACGTCGGAGAAGATCATACATTTTGTTTTTAATTGCACATTAACGTTTGCGATACTTTCAACTATCTTCATTAATGTCCCTTTATCATAATACAACATCTATTCAAGCATATAAAATCACATTATTATCACGAGATTTATAATTATGTACCGTACTAAAGAATTTTTAGTGTATTTTATACACTTCAGAATAAAAAATTGAGTACTTCAAAAACAAAACATAATAATTGTAAAAATTGTTACGTATCAAAATCAAATTATCCTTATAATGAACAAAATCTTCTAGGACACAGGATACCTTTAATACCGGTAGTGTTCCTGTGAAATATTATTATCATATCAGCCGTAGGAGGTCCACTGTTGGACATAGGCCTCCCATATAGATTTCCAGTTGCTTTGGTTGGAAGTGGCCTGCATCCAATTCCACCGTGAACCCGCGGCCTTAACCAGGTCATCCGTCTATCTCGTTGGTGGACGTTCTATGCTGCGCTTATCGATTCGCTGTCTTCATTCGAGAACTTTTGAGTGCCAATGACCATCTGTTCTCCGTGGTATATGGCCGGCCCATTGCCACTTCAACGAGCTAATTCGCTTGCTATGTTGGTTACCCTCGTTCTTCTAAGTATCTCCTCATTTCTGATTCAATCCCGTAAAGAAGCTCCGAGCATAGCTCTTTCCATAGCTCGCTAAGCAACTCTGAGCTTATTTAAAAGGCCAATATGCCATCTCACACTGGGGTTAAAAACTTTCGTCTTAAGGATCTGAGGGTTTCACAAACGCTGCCCATCCGAGTTGGATTCGACGATTGAGCACCTTTCCGAAGTTGAACCTACTTATTGGGCAGTTTGTCCTAGATATACGCGTCGACAACTTCAAGAACCGAACTCTCAACCATAACAGGGGCAGTCACCACACGGAGATTCGACATGACCTTCGTCTTGTCCATGTTCATTGTGAGGCCTACCCATTGGGAGACTCGATTGAAGCCATCGAATATCGTGCTGAGTTCTTCCATCGACTTTTCCGTGACCAGAATATCTTCGGCAAACCGAAGGTGCATAATGTATTCGCCGTTGACATTGATGCCTAGTTCTTTCGATTCCAGCCAGCCAGTTTGAAGGCGTTTTTCAGAGCGGCAGTAAACAGTTTTGGAGATTTTCAAGGGAATTGCCTTGAAACTCTATTCCTGTGCTCCGACCGACATATTTAGTAGCGTTTCTATACAAATACTTCAACACTTCGATATACCGATAGTCATATGGCATCATTGGAGAGACTCAAGCACTGCCCATGTTTCGATCGAATCAGTCTTAATCGTATCGTATATCGATCGTATCATAGTCCACTAATGTCTAGACAAGTTTTACTCTTCTTTCTTCTGATTGACCTGCTGCAGCGTGTACTTATGTGATCTACAGTACTACAGCCTTTCCACAACCCGGCGTGTTCGGGTGGTTGGAAGACGATTTACTATGACCCTGGAAAACAGCTTATAAACATGACTCAACAGCGAGATTGGCCTGTAGTTCTTCAATAAGGTGTTATCGCCCTACTTGAAGAACAACACCACAACGTTCTTTTTCCATGCTGTTGGCGTTGTACCTTTGAAAAGACGGAATTAAAGATCCTCTGAAGGATTTTAATGACCGGGGATCTCCCCGCCTTCAGAAGCTCTTATTGTTCTTAAGCTGTTTCTGGGCCATCATTATCTCTTACAGGCTGATGTCCGGGATTCTCATTAATAAATCCGAGAAGACCTTTCTTCTTTTGCTCTGCCACTTGAAGTTTTTATTGCTAATCATCTCTGAAACCAACTAACAATATGGCATATTTCTAAATGTTACCAATAAAAAATCGTTTTCCGTTTCGTAAATATAGGCTAAATTCTACATATGACATAAGTAGTATACTTACTTTTTCATGAAGAATGTTTCACTTCGTAATGTTACACTATTATAGAAAAAAAAAACACAAATAATTAGCTTCCCTTATCGTAAAGATGGCTGTATTTTGCGATGTAGCATTATTGCATAAACAATAAGCAACGACCCCGCGGGTTATTTCGCGATGTGCCGTTGTTCACCAGTGAAGTTGCCAAAAGCCGCGGCGCAACTGACATTCGGCCGCTCTTAACGATAAAATAGTGTCAAGTTCCAACCAATCACATAACGGCCCATTGCTGCCACGGGGTCATTTTTTTAAGTAGCGACTTGGGTGTCTTATTCACGACAAAGTTTAGCTTATTCTCTACCCAATTTTACAGTTAGTACGAAAACGTAGTATTTTGCAATAGTGACTTATTTTAGATAAGCAGCGATATGGGAGCGAGACTTGGACATTGACTGAGCGGGACCGAGACAGATTGAGTGCGTTTGAGATGTGGTGCTGGCGGAGAATGGAGGGGATTAGCTGGACTGAAAGGAGAACTAATGAGGAGGTTTTAGAGTTGGTGGAAGAGGAAAGGCGGCTATTGAGGTCGATTGAAAATAGGAGAGGGAATATGCTGGGGCATCTGATACGACATGACAGTTACATAAAAACTATTTTGGAAGGGAGAATAGAAGGCAGGCGAGGCAGGGGAAGGCCGAGACGGTCATTTATAGATCAAGCCAAGAAAAAAGTCAATGTCGTGTCGTATCAGGAGCTGAAAACGCTGGCAGAGAACCGAAAAGAGTGGCGATTACTCCACCGACAAGAGCTAAGCTCTTAAATTTATGATGATGATGATATACAATGTACGCAGTATCCCGTATACGCCTGCATTTTGTCAGGCGTAAATATCCTGTTGTTTTTTGACATCAATAAGGATTTCCGGAAATGATATGATAACATTTTCATAATTTTGCTGACACGCTTTTGACGCAAAGACTTAAATATTAAGGGTCCAAAAGGGCCCGCAAACAAATTTTCTCCTACGAGTCGATATTGAGGCTCGGGCACGTCTAAATTCTACCAATCTCCATGATGAAAAATTGTATTTTTAACCCCCGACGCAAAAAGAGGGGTGTTATAAGTTTGACCGCTATGTGTGTCTGTCTGTCTGTGGCACCGTAGCTCTTAAACGGGTGGACCAATTTGAATGCGGTTTTTTTATTTGATTGCAGGTTTTCTAGTAATGGTTCTTTGATATGTTTCATCAAAATCGGTTCAGCCATTTTTGAGATATTGAACTTTAAAGTGACAAATTCGGGGGGTTTCCGACTTTTTGTTGGTTAGGTTATTAGTTAGTGACAGTCAAGGGCTTTAATCCCTGAGCCACCACGGAACCATTTCACAGTAAACGTCATAGTGATATCGCATTAATAAACAATGAAAATCGTAATGACTTTTCCTTTGAAAAGGTTCCATGATGGCTCATGAATTTAAAGTCCTTGGCCGTAAACTAGCTTTTGCAATTATCAATAGCTATTACAAAAGTCACTATTTTGGTAATAACATTAGCTTATTATTTAGTTTTAGCATTATTTAACTTTTGTATTTACTACACGCAATAACAGTAAAACATACCTACCACAGAAATCAGATTTCAATGCACCGAGAAAACAGTTTAAATTCATTCAACTTATCCAGGTTCACACCTGGCCAATCTTTACAATTCACTTTCAAAGTCAAAGTCAAAGTCAAAATCTCTTTATTCAATTTAGGCTATAACAAGCACTTATGAACGTCAAACAAAGCTACCACCGGTTCGGAAAAAACCTTTGTTGAGAAGAATCCGGCAAAAAACTCAACGAGATATTGTTTAAAAAAAAACAGATTCACAAATTTATAAATGATATCTATATTATATACATCACAAGTATTTAACACGGTAGGTTTATTACACTTTATTTCATTACAGTCAGATGTTTTTAAAACTATAACACACAAATGATACAAAACTGAAATGATGATGCTATAGACATAAAAACAGCCCTCTAAAACTTTTTGACCCACCAAGGCTATAATCTTAACTTCGAATTTGCAACGACCCCAG
This sequence comes from Choristoneura rosaceana, assembly GCA_037349165.1. Lineage (NCBI taxonomy): Eukaryota > Metazoa > Arthropoda > Insecta > Lepidoptera > Tortricidae > Choristoneura > Choristoneura rosaceana. The sequence continues at coordinate 4,308,059 of JAZBNJ010000002.1, forward strand.
TACGACCTCGAACAGCTTAGCATTTTATGGCGTTTCCCTTTCGATAGCGCTCATTACCATAAGTCGATATCATGGAGAAAACTCTGCAGTATGAGAGCGATACTAGATTTTCTCAAGACTTTGACATTATTTTGTATGAGTCTCAGGAGCGGACGGACAGAGATAGACATGGAGGGACTAACGGAAGGACACGTGAGTAACATGCTGAACATTAACAGGGTTCCGTTTGGATCCCGCAAATATGGAACCTGCAATAAGGGCAAAACTCGACAAAGACTGGAGAGATCTAGCTAATTTTCTTAAAATTCGGGGTAGAATCTTATAGAGAAAAAATGTAACCGCCCATTGCTTATCTTGTATTTTTTTCAATTGTAGATGATTTTAAGTTTTCAGGTGGTAGGACCTTGTGCAAGGTCCGCCCGGATTGCTACCCCTCTTGCTCGCTAATCCTGCCGTGAAGCAGCAGTGCTTGCACTGTTGTGTTTCGGCGTCGATAGTAAGACAGCCGGTGAAATTACTGGCACTTGAGGTATCCCATCTTACGCCTCTAGGTTTGCAACGCATCTGCAATACCCCTGGTCTTGCAGATGTTTATGGGCGGTGGTGATCTCTTACCATCAACATCTTACATCTATGTTCTCATTGTAACTCTGTCGATTTTTCTGTCTGTCTGTATTTTAGCTCTTCTTCAGATTTAGATGAAACTTAGAGGTTGTTTCACCACCTATTGATTAATTTTAACTGACGGATAAATGTGATCCCGTCTCTAAAATTAATCAATGAGTGATGAAACAGCCCGAAACAGTCGTACAACAACAACAACAGTAGTCGTAGTGGTTAGTAGTTCGAAGTAATTTCTCTCCGTATCCACACTTGTGCAACCTCTGGTATAAGCTTTATATATTACTCTCAACATTTACGAGTGCTGTGACTTTAGTGGTTACGTTACGCATACGTTCTTACGACCTTCCCGGGTAGCGGATTACGTAAGATAAACGCGGTATTCGAGGAGATATTTTGTTGACAGTTTCTTGGTATGCTTCCTTGTTGATAAGGAATTTAAACTTAGTTCTGCAGTACGGTTAAAGACTCTAATTCATAAGCACTACTAATTCATTCACAGTTACATCGCATTAACTAACAAGGAAAATTGTAATAACTTTTCCTTTGAAAATGTTCCATGGTGGCTCATTAAAAGTCCTTGACCGTACTTAATCATGTAGTAAAACGATGCAGAAGCTAGAAACGATGAAGATAGAATAGCCACTCATCATCATCAGCCCTCAGCAATCCACTGCTGGACATAGGCCTCTTCCATGGCGCGCCACAACACTCTTATCTTCAGCCTCTCGCATCCATCCGCTGCCAGCAGCAGCGACCCTCTTAAGATCGTCCGTTCACGTGCCTCAAGACGCCCTACACTAACCAGAAATAGTAGGGCTGCCGAGAACCGGAGGCCGGGGTAAAGTTTGTGCTACCATAAAAGAATTTGCCCATAATCACCACGCAGGGCAGGCGTGTTGGTGATCGCAGAACTAGGCCACTTGCACCAGCAACACTGCTACCCATTACTGGCCTACTTAATTTTGCCTAGTTGCTTTTGGATGGTTATTCTGCCATCTGTCGGTCGCCAGAGCCTCGTCTGTTGCTAGCTGGGTGCACCACGGGCAGGTGAGGTTGACATTTGGAGATTGAGATTTTGGGTTCCTCCTTACATCCACTTACAGCCACTAGCGTAGTTTATTTAATACTTCGCGTGCCGTAATCATAATGCTCTTTCTTACGCGCAAGTATCAGTGTAGTCATCATTATCATCATTTCAGCCGTAGGACATCCACTGTTGGACATAGTTCTCCCCCATCAGTATAGTGGCATATATAATTTTACCACAAAGCAGTATTTTTATTATTTGAATATTCTATCGGGGGATTGCAAATTGCCCCAGAAGGGCTACCCCGAAACACAAAATTCGAAGTTCGTGTCGTGCGATCCCTGTCGCTCTCGTATTAAATAGTATAAGTGTCAGAGGGACCGCACGACATGAACTTCGAATTTTGTGTTTCGGAGTAGCCCTTCTGGAACCTGTGGGACCCAGCAGAAATTCCACCGGCCGGATCCAGCAGTATTGATTGAGGATAACGTAACTTTCCTTTTTTGTTAACATAAACCGTTTATGAATTGTAAAAACGATAGGTACGCACAGGAAATCAACTTTATGAGGAGTAACTAACGATCTCCCCTGGCTTTGCACTGGCGCAACTAAAAAAAAGCTAAATAAATCGCGGGCAATTTATCTAATAGAGACATTTACAAAAAACATTTTACTGATTATAGTGTGTAAATCTGTACCTAAGGGTTGAATTTGCTGTACTTTTACAAATCTTTTTAACGACCAAGGCTGACTTGAGCAGTTTAAATATTTTCAATGAAATTTGTCAACCCATGCACAAAAAATAAGCAATTTCTTTAATTCTATACTAATGTCATAAGAAAAATCTCGTTGTTTTACTTTGTTCAATAATGCAGCTATACAGCTAGGGCACGATAAAGTGGTTGTTAGTAAAACCTTTGTAAAACCAAAACTATGCAGAAAATAATATAAATAAAATGTATAGCAAATTTCATACAGCCCAGCCCACGTTTGTTATTAGGAAAATACCCCTTTTTAGCGTTATTATACTTACTGGAGCAGCTGTCGGAATAACATCGTTGGTTGGCAGCTTTGTTTTGAGCGTTGGGTGCGCAGTTATCTCTTTAGTAGCATGAAACAAAGGCATAAGAACTTCATTCATAAGTAATGATTAAAAAAGTTAATGCAAAAAAATGGAGCCCCACGACGAGCCAAAGACAACTTTAAAAGATGCCGCAACTAGATGGTACGATATGAACTTCGATTTTCGAATTTCGTAGTGGCCCCCCATTGGAAAAGGCGTATCGAAACGAGTGCTGTTGCACATAAAACACACGTTCGTATGAACGCACGCACGCAGCAGAAACTACTACGAAATTCGAAAATCGAAGTTCGTATCGTACTGATCTCACTCTTATATTAAATAATACAAGCGTCGGCGTCGGCGGGACGGTATGATACGAACTTCGAATTTCGAGTTTCGTAGTAGCCCTGCAGGCACGAACGTGCGAGCGTGAACGCACACTCGCACCTGTAGAGCTACTCCGAAATTCGAAAATCGAAGTTCGTGTCGTTCCATCCCTCTGACGCTTATACTGTATCACACGAGAGTAATAAGAGATACGGCACGATACGAATTTCGAATTTCGGAGTAGGCCCTCTGTTACCCGAAACGCATAATCAATAATCATAATCTTCTCCGTTCCGTGGTGGTTTTTTTTTGTATTAGGCGACATCTATTATCAAAAACATAAAACATTTAAACGTTTGAAAATTAAACTGGTTAAGCTCCACAGCTTAGGATTTATAGTTAATTGACGAGTCTATTTGCGGGTCTCCAATTCTAACAGCCTAACTTAATTACCTACTCATCAATATACCTAATTCCGTGGATATTGAATGTTTGTAGGTAGTGTGCGCTTAATCGACAAATATGGTACGATTAAGCATATTAACTAACGTTGTTGTTATGTTGTTTACATATGATTCCCGATTCTCTAATGCATGGGACCTTAGTGACACAAAACAAACAACTAAAACACAAACGTTGCAAAGAAATCGACGGTGTAGATACCGAGGCGTCCTAACTGATAAATCTCGAACAAGCAAATTAGGTTAAGCGAGGGGGTGCCAAAGTCCTCAATCGCGCATGTCAAAGGTCATTCAGTTAGGAGTCCTAACTGAAAGGAGATGTTGGTACTTCGCCATCGAAATTAGACAGTAGCATACAGTAGATAGGTGCTAATATTATAAGTCTGAAAGTTTATGAACGTGTAACCACCCCTTTATTTCTTTTTTTTTTATTATTAAAACTGAACCTTAAGTTAATGAATGGCTTTGTGATCGTGAGTGTCTAGTGATTAGGAACCTACCTTATGCCCTGCAATAACCTAAGTGCTTTTGTTTGAGAATTAATTTGAAAAGCCTACAGTTGTGTTCCTATCCTTATAATTAATTAAACAATACCTAACTCTATGGAAATTTAGACTCAAGCTTGAACTCTACCGAACTATAGTGTGAAACCTTAATTACTGAGATGTGAAGTTAAGTATACTAGCAAGAATAGAATGAATGGTTCTAGAAATGAATCTTTTAGGATACCTAGAATAAACAGTTTAGAAAAATGAGAGGAAATATTACTACTATGAATAGAGTTTGTGTTTGTATTACTTCTGAATCTACTGTGACTTAAAACTAAGTTTAATTACCGAAAACTTATCGTTTCCGGACGGTCACTTCCTTCCAAACCCCAGACCGTGATATCCATTCGCTCTCCAGGCAAAATATCTCTATGGATATGTCAATTTATGATTTTACTGACTAAGCACTAACTGCGGTGCATCCAAATCAAAATATGGAAATACAAACACAATGTTTTGTAAGAAGTTAAATCTAGGTTTAGACTTATGATTACTTATTCTATGCTTATATTAGATAGGTACTCTATGAGATGCTTAATTATAATTTTGGTAAGTAGTTCAGGTCTTCCTGTTTGAGTTTTAATACTATAGTTATTTATTTACTACAGACTTTAGTATTTATTAATTTAGATTATGGCGTCTAACTTTGACTTGAGAAATGTCTTAGGTGTTTGACATAATTTCATTTAGTATAATTACTAATCTCATAGTGTATTTTCACTTAACTTAGAACTTATTTTAATAAGCTAATCTACTTAGTCTATTTTCTTAGCTCTAGGTACCAGCGTTTGGCGTTTCCAGAGTAAAGCAGAAAGTAACCGGTTTCTAAACTTTACAACTAGAACATTTACATTAATAATAATCTAACTTTATGTAGTTACTTGATTTTGGACTCGTCTATGACTAATTTTGTCACAATTCACATCTTTTGAATGAATGATAAACCATTTTAATTATCAAATTTTAGTCAATTACGTTTAAATCGAGATCGAATGAATAGTATGTAAATTTCCAGATAGACTGTTGCCTGGTATGTGTCAACTTAAGCTATCGACCGTAGTCAGGATTTCTACATCCGTTCACCCAATATATGAATGACAACTAAAACAGATAGTATGTATTTATAACACGAAAGACATTTTTATATGCTAGTTGGTCCAAAACCTTCTACGATTTTATTTCTAACTTAAAACTAGACTTATAACTAGACAAAGTTTGATGTGATCTCTATCAAGTTTGAATATTAAGTTCAATAATAATTTTATTAAAGTAAAGCTTATTTGAGCTGACAATCATCATTAATTTATGTTAGAGTCCATAATAGATGAAAAGTAAGTATGTGAGTTTTATATAGTAAATCGTATGGCAGGTAATTATCTAATTAGCTTTATGACCGTATCAAATATCGATACTCGCTCGTCCACTATCGGAAAGACGGCTAAAAGATGTTATTGGTATTTATACTTAACATAAAATAGAGTCAAACTATGTTTGATTTTGAATTGAAGTTAACTCATTAAATATAATAATAAAGTGATGCGTAGTCAAGTTCTTATGAATTACGTTTTATATAAGTAAAAGAGTTTAGTCATACTTAATTAATTTTTATATTTTATTTTGTTTTATGCCTTAAAACTAAGTGTGTGTGAATTTAAGCTCTCCCTAGCTCTGTGTTGAAGTTTAGCAATTTGGAGGATTTCCTCATATTTAAAACTAATCGTGTGGTGAGTCAAAATAGTAGGTTTTTCCGGTGTAAGAAAACACTACTCTAGCTAAGCCCTATAAACTCCCTACCTATATAGTGTCCTAATAAATTTTACGTTTGTAATTTAAATGCTTGCCTGAGGAGGCCCCTACTACTCTGTCTGTGATTAGCAAAACTAGGGAAATAATCCCACATTTACATTTAGTGTAATGTAGAAATTTCTGGTGCAATAAATTTCTCCTAATCTCCTATCATCAAAAGAAAGTGTGTAAGCCTAACATCCCTAGCGGTCCCTAAATGTGCTGAGCCCTCGACCATTCCCGAAAGAAGGTCCCTATGACGGAGGGCCCCGCGGACTGGCAGAATACCTAACTTTGTGTATAAATACGTATATAAATAGGGGACAGGAATTCTGAGTCTCACGAGTACAAACCATACGTCCAAAGACACGCGTTCACTTCAACAATCGCTATATGACCGGTTCAAGGATTCTCAGAAAACACTGATGGCTGTTATGACAATGGAATTTGCCACTGAAGTCGCCACAAGCTTCAGGATGATGGAAATTTATATCGTCCACAGTTGTCACCGTTGGGTATCAGACAATATAAACTAGTCAGACTTTAGCTAAAAACCAAAGTATCATTATGGCTAGCCAAGTCTTTTCCATTAAATTTGGGAAGTACACATAAAAGTTATGAATTAGTACGATACAAGCGTAGAGTGAAATGAAACGCTATAAAACGATCACTCCGCACTACAGAAACAATTAAGGGACTTCACAGTCACAGGACCGCAAAGTTTCCCTCGCAAATAGATTTTCCGAATGAAAACCAGCACTAAATATTTCACAAATAAATAAACCCCAGAGTTCTAGTCATCAATCCGAAGACTAACAACCAAAGCTCCCACGCTTACTCCCTGAAGAATTAATCACACTTATCTATCGTAATCTTAAAGTTATTTTAAATTAAATAAAAGCAAAACCCCAATTAAAATTAATGAAATAAATTACCCGTAACTATTGACTCTAATTAATTTAAGAAAATGTACTGAAAACTAAAATCCCCCCGACTAATAAAATTACGAACAGCGATGTTGACTACGAAATTCTAAAATCTTCTGACCCGCAACCCTGCTTTGACACCCCTATTTATAGTTTTTTTTAAACTTGGAGAAATGTGATACCGATACAACTTTGGAGAGAACGCCGAACGCGTCCCTATACCAGCCTCCGCTCACTTTGTCGCCAAATTATTACCTCAATTTAGCCAATCTTAAAAATATAATTTTTTTGAAACTAACCTTTCCTATTTAACTCTGAGACTTTCCTAGCTTAATCACTCTAATAAATAAATATAATTTTAATATTGTGCTACAACAATAATTTTCCATAATTATTTCTATGTATTTGTCAAACCTTCACTTAAACTTAATGTTCTTAGCGCCTTAAACAAATCCTTCAATAATCTTACCATAATTTATTATTTTCTGCTCGCCTTGCATTCCACAATCTATCCTACAAATAGCCAAATGTATAATTCTACTCTACTTATAAAATAGCTAATGTGCCTATAATTATTAACTGGTATCCCCAATTGGTTCAAATAATTTGCAACTCCTTTGTCGAATTAACGCTACACCAAATCCCGCTTAGCATCTTTAGTAATTTTACACTGTACGTAATGTGAAAAAGGAACATGAAAATTTGTCTTAACGAAATGTGTAATTACTCTATTAAAACGACCCCGTTTTGAATGAAAACTTGAATTTATAATAGCTAATGAATCAATACTCTATACTATGACTAGTCAGTGCTTGCATTTTCAGTTTTTCTTACTTTATTTAACTAATTACAACAACATGCCTTATTCTTAGGGTTTCCGTTGATAAAACTTTAAATTAATACAATTATTGACATCTAATGTATCTAAAATTTATCGTAGATTAATACTAATAATTCTATTACTATATAATGTCTGTATTTGTTGAATTTTAGACATTATTTCTTATTTTTAGATAAAAAATATATTTCCATTACCTACAGCGACACCTATGATTTTCGTATGGAACTAATTAACTAGACCCTTAGCTTAAACTTTTAGTTAACCCCAGATTCATTTTAGCTAGCTGAATTTGCGCGTTCCACTAATTCGTCTGTATGCTCATAGATGGCGTTTCTTTACATTAAGCGTAATTTCCGAATAATACAATCTCAACTCTATTTAAATCTAACTTCTACCATTAATTTTATTACTAAATCAACCCTGGTTTAACCCCGTCGATATTCCCATTACAAGTTCAATTATATAGATGTTTTTATTGATATGTTTTTGTCTCAAGTTTCCCTTTAATCTCCCTAGATGGCTCTATTATCAATTTTCTATTAATTAGCTTTCAGTGACGAGTTATGATGACACGTCTGACTCGTTACAAACGTGTGTGTGTATGCTTGCGTGCGAGAGCACGTGCGACGTGCGTGCGTGCAAACTTGCGCACGCTTGTTGTATGCTTGTCTAGTATTTGTAGTTGATGATGATGATGACTCTATCACACTGAAACAGCAGGGTGTATTTGGATAAGTGGTGAATTTTAAGTGTAGATGCCTTTAAGGATCTCCGGAAAAACCTATTAGCTACTTTTTATCCTGAAATTCCCACATAATTAATGTAAAATCCCAGAATTTCAATTTAACTGGTGAAATTGCTAGCACTTGAGGTATTCCAACTTAGGCCTCTAGGTTGGCAACGCATCTGCAATACCCCTGGTGTTGCAGATGTTTATGGGCGGTGGTGATCTCTTACCACCAGGAGACCCACTTGCTTGTTTGCCTTCCAGTCGTATAAAAAAAAAAACTGCCATACATAATTGTTCAAGCGAGCAAAGCCGCAGATAAAAGCTAGTTGTAATTTTATTTTGCATTATATTTTATTATGAAAGCCTACACTTACTTGTAATTTCATTTCCAGAGTGTATGCAGAAGACCTTTCTGAATGTTTTCATAAATATCGTCTTCAAATCTAACGCATAGGTGCCGTATACCAGAGGATCCATGCAAGAGTTGGAGACTGCCATGATAAAGAACAGGTCCTGGAGCTTGGCTGATACATGCATAGCCGACTGTCTATCCACCATGTACCTGTTGACAAATAGAGGCAATTTGATTTTTTATTTTTATGAATTATAATAATCACGTCAAAAACACGAAGCCTGCACTAAACGGACAGAATTGTACTGAAATACAGATCTGTGGCTCAAGGCTTAGTTTTTGTGTAGGGTGGCAGTTTAAACGAGGTTTAATAAACCTAACTTAATCTAATTTACTAATAGTAGTAGTGGTATTCCAACTTAGGCCTTTAGGTTGGCAACGCATCTGCAAAACCCTTGACTTGCTCGTTTGCCTTCCAGTCGAATAAAAAAAAAAAAAGTACCAGATCGTTTCGTTATGAGGTCGCAATGTTAACCTAACCTATCTAACATCTTCTGTTAGTAATTAGTTTTAATGTGGGGTCGCAGTTCACTTCAGTATGGGGTCCTAGTTCCAACCTAACCTGTGTATGTAGTACCTGTGTGTGTGTGTACCTGTGAAGACGTCGATCATTACGAAATGTACAAGTGCGATGAACAAAATTAAAATGAACGTCAATGTTTAATAGTTTTCTGTCGCTTTGAATTCGCTTTTATAGTCTGTATTTCTAGACGAGTACAGCGAGGAAACTGATACACGTACCATGGTAGAACCTTTTCATAATCAACTTAGCTATGATTTCTTTGGCAAATATATGGGATGTTAACATATTACATTAATAGCAAAAAGGTTCCACCCGGGTACTTGATTCAGTTTCCTCGGCTGTACAACCAATTGGTCTCTAAAGCAAGGGTTCTCTTAAGGGGGTTAGAACAAGCTAAAGACCTAAGAAGTGGTAGTAAAATCCTTTTTCATCTCAGCAGCTCAAACAGGCAGATTTTGCTATTAAAAATCAGTGAGCAAAATCGTAAAACAAAATAACTTTTTAACTATTTTTTTTTTGTGGCACAAGGGGTTTTACAGATTATTAGATTATTACAGTAAAGAAATCAAATACTGTATCTCATTAATTACACATTATGGATAAAACATAAAGAGGAAAACACAAAACAACACCGAGGAAGCAATATCGTGAATCCTTGTCGCAAATGCAACTCAAGAGTGACGTGAGATAAATTGCTGGAACACTATTGTGATATTGTCAGGTAGCAATATAATTTTATTCCATCCATGAGAAACAATATTTTGCATTAGTTTTCATACTATATTGTATCATGTTACCTCGTAACGCACTTCTAATATTCTGCAGCATTTTTTTTTTCAATTAATGCTGATTTGTATACCTAAGGCTGACTCATTCATTCAATATGTTAATCATATCAGTTTCAATTATATATTTAATAAGGCGCATGGCAGTAATATTAGTGATATTATTTATTCTGGAATTTGGAGCATTTTTGTGCTGCTGCTCTAACGAGTACCCCAATGCTGGACAAGGGCCTCCCTTTTTTTCAGTATCTCGTCCCTGTAGAGTGCAAACTATCTTAATCTACATCTTTACCTATATACATGTAGCATAAAATAAGTCGCTTTCCTCGTCTTTTTGTATACCCGCTAACTCTTACTAATAGTTAGTTATATTTTTAGGAACGTTTTTAAACATTATAACTAGGCCCTGCTATATTTAGAGTAATGTACCAAATTACTGAACGGAGACGGGTGGAATAAATGTATTTTCTTTCTTTCTATGGACGAACTGATGAAGGGTCACATGAATGACGACAGTGGGCTTGGCTTGGCGTGGACCCTTACCCCCTGTTTCACCATCCATTGGTTAAATTTAATAGGTGGATAAATGTGATGCCGTCTCTGTTTGTTTTGTTCGAATAGACGGAGACGGCTTCACATTTATCCGTCAAATAAAATTAATGACAAAAGGAGGTAAAAATTAAAGGTTCGTTTTTGATTGTCGAATTTCTTTATTTTATCACCTTACACCCGTGCGACACCGGGGCGACTTATCAGTGATTATTTGGAATCGTTCCTAGGTCGAGTACAAAATCGAATACTAACAATAGTCGGAAGCCATTTCCGAGTAGGTAAGTATGTGGGCAGTTTACGTCAACCTAACCTTTAGCGTAGTTAATATGCAATTATTGTAATGAACGTGTCCCAAAGTTCATGCGAGATTTGAATTTACCGCCATTGGTGCGGAAAATGGCTGCAATAAGTAAGTTAGCCAGCTCATCTTAATTCACTGTTGCTAAAAATTAAGAACAACGGGTTTAAAGCTTTTATTTAGTTTCACCTGTCCCGTTGTCTGTCTGTCTGTAATCAAATCTTGCAAGTTAAATGCGACCAACATCCAGTAGTTGTATTGACTTGAAATTTGGTATACTTATGTAAATTGCGTGACAATACAATAATCTGGTAGTGACATCCTGGTTCCTCGTACTCCGACCAGGATCGTCTCCACAGGAGGGAACTCTTCAACGATTGACGGCATCGATTTGAAATTTGGTATGCAAATGTAGTTTGGGTCACAATACAAGTACAGTCAGCTAAAGAAGCTTGTATAAAAATGAAACTTTTACCAAAACTATTTATTAGTTTGATTTGATTACCTGGGAGCGTTTCTATAATAAACTTTGCGAAATACTAATGGAAAATGCCGGAGAGGTAATTTTCTGAATGTTTTATTTCACGCTTAACCCTATCGTACTACTTAGGTACTATCTTTTTCAATTAAAAAAATGTTTCTATTACAATTTTAATTATTTTAATCGTACGGAAATCCTAGGAGCGTAGTCTAGGATAGGTACGGTCAAGGGTTTTAATTCATGAGCAACCATGGAAGCTTTTCAAAGGAAAATCCATTACGATTTTCCTTTTTTATTAATGAAATGGTTCCATGATGGCTTATGAATTAAAGACCGTACCCTTTACAATAATGTTTTTTTTTTCATTATGGACTAAATAAGACGCACAATTAATTCTGTTAATGTACCTACGTTCCTGAACTTGCCACTATTATTATTGTTTGTTTCGCTATTGTTTTTTCTTTTGCAAGAATGATTGTAGGTATGTCCTTATGATTGTTTTTTTTTTAATCTTTTTGTATTTTTTATTTCAATTCCAAATTTTTACTTTTACGGTCATCCCGTGAAACCTAAATTGAAAATACAAACCGAAACATAGATGCACAGAAAAACCAGAAAAATAAGACCAACACTTAGAATCGAACCCAGGTCCTCGGCATTCTCGTTGAGAGTTAGACAATATAGATGGCGTTAGGTAACTGCTTAAGTTACAAAGTTAAGTAAAAACAAGCTGAGATATGTGTTGCATAGGGAAATTCGTGTCTGTGCCGTTGACCAGCAGTGGTGTAGCGGTATAACACGCGGCACGGAATGCCGAGGACCTGGGTTCGATTCCCAGTGTTGGTCTTATTTTTCTGGTTTTTCTGTGCATCTATGTTTCGGTTTGTATTTTCAATTTAGGTTTCACGGGATGACCGTAAAAGTAAAAATTAGGAATTGAAATAAAAAATACAAAAAGATTCCAAAAAACCAATCATAATTTGATTGCTTAATAGCGACATCTCTTGTCCGGGTGAACGGTTAGTTCCGAAGGAGATATTGAAGGCTTCTCGTTGAGAGTTAGACAATATAGATGGCGTTAGGTAACTGCTTAAGTTACAAAGTTAAGTAAAAACAAGCTGAGATATGTGATGCATAGGGAAATTCGCGTCTGTGCCGTTGACCAGCAGTGGTGTAGCGGTATCGCACGCGGCACGGAATGCCGAGGACCTGGGCTCGATTCCCAGTGTTGGTCTTATTTTTCTGGTTTTTCTGTGCATCTATGTTTCGGTTTGTATTTTCAATTTAGGTATGTCCTTCACATGTACCATCTCTCCTGTAAACCCTACTTATATGTGCAATAAACTATTACTGATTCCTTGCTGCATTGCACAAGAAAATGGCAAAACTCCAGTTTTAATTGTATTTAAGAAAGATGTACTTCAGTCAGAGAGAGAAATTTTAGCATAGCATAATTATTACGTATAATAAACTTTTTTTTAATTAATGAATGGCTTTAATTTTATTGAAAATTAGTACGTAATGTAAGTAAATTAAGTTAAAGTAAAGCGAAAATACAAACTAAAATATAGATGCACAGAAAAATAAGACCAGTACTGAGGATCGAACCCAGGTCCTCGGCATTCCGTGCCGCGTGCTATACCGCTACACCACTGTTGAACAACGGTACAGACACGAATTTCCCCTATGCAACACATATATCAGCTTATAGTCAAATACCTTAACGGGACTTATCACGCTATTTGATACAATTATTATTTACCTCGACGTTTCGGCAACATTTCAGTTGCCGTGGTCACGAGTAGACTCAACTGAAATGTTGCCGAAACGTTAAGGTATTTGACTATGAGTGAGAATCACGAAAGTTTAAAACGTTATATATCAGCTTTTTTTGTTTCTTATTTAGCCACTTAAGCAGTGACGCTAGAGACATCTATGCCGTAGCCCTCATTGAGAAACTTTCGGCATTCCATCGGAACTAACTAAGGGCTACGGCATAGATGTCGCCTGGTTGGTGGCCTGTTTTTTCTGTGCATCTATATTTCAGTTTGTATTTTCAATTTAGGTTTTACGGGATGACCGTAAAAGTAAAAATTTGGAATTGAAATAAAAAATACAAAAAGATTCCAAAAGACAAATCTTAATTAAAGTAAAGCGTTAATTTTTTAAGAGCCATTTCGTGAAAAAATCAAATGTCATACAAAATGACAGATATTCGATCTTAAGTGGGTCCCAAATTATATTTAAATGAAAAGGTCATATTGTGTTATTTTAATTTTATTCTTATCATATTTTAAGTAGTGTGCAAAAATATTGTACGCCTCTAGCAGGCAGGATATGGCGCTTGTATTACTATATTATATCAACTTTATTACCCATAGCCGAAATAAAGACATTTTGATTTTGATTTTGAAATTAACAATCGTGACCGTAGTACGTACCTAGTAAATCTTTGGCAAAATGCAGAATCGGCAAATTATTTTAGTTCAATGGCTATTATTATTTATTTTAATTGGATGGCTATGAAAAGAGACATAAAATTGTGCTCAATTAAATCCTGAGAAGACAAAATGAGAAGCTAAGATGAAAAGTCTGCAAATTCAATAAAATTTAAAATCTTAATTGAAAAAAAAAATACGATAGGTAAGTATAATGCTTTACGAAGCGCGCGACGGAGTGATTTATTTTTAGAACGTTGTAAAAATGATCAAAATCAATTCAAATGAAGTCAGTGAGCCGAAAACAGCCTTTTGAAAAGACCATTCTTTCAAAGAAGAATGCACGACAACTTAACGACTTAATGTTCCTAAATGTTATTCCAAAAACATAACATCAAAATCACGTCTTTATGCAACTATTGAACATCTGTCGTTATGAACGTGGAGCATGTGTAATATTAAGCGCCTCTACTTAGTTGCCGGTCCTACGTCACGTCCATACGACACGGAGCTTATTTCTAGGAAGATTAATACCAAGTAAGCGATGAGCCCGGGTTTGATTGAACCCACGGTTGTCTGCTTGAGAGGCCGTAAGTCAAACCTTAGACCACCACGGCTTCACTGGCCACGTATCTACAACATGTTAACACCAGACATCTGAAGGTCGGAGACCTGGTGACCTGACACACAGGGCCCTCCTAGTTCGGGTACCAGTCTCTTCCACGCGAGTCTTTGTCTTGTGATTTTATTGGGACTGTTATTTGTAATTACCTACTTGGTCGTGGAGAAAACAATAAACTATTATTATTATTAGGCAACTTCATCGTACACGTGTGACAAATAGTCCGGTATAGTACTAGCCGTGGTGTGGTGTGTGTGAAGTGCCCAATCCGCACTGGGCCGCGCGGGAACTACGGCCCAAGCCCTCTCATTTTGAGGGGAGGCCTGTGCCCAGCAGTGAGCCGTATATAGGCTGGGATGATGATGATGATGATGATGTGATACTAGCAGTAGGTACTAGCATTAGATTACCATAGAGTCATGGTGGCGTACGGCAGCCAGCAGCAAGCGAACACGGCGACGATAGTGACGGTCATGCGCAGGGTGCGACGGCGCGCGCGCGCAAGCGGCCGCCGGTCCGAGCGACGCAGCTGGATTCGACTGTGGTCCGATGGGCTTTTGTCTGTAACAATTGAAAATAACAGGTTATGAGGATTGCTATACGACCGGTATACGGGGCCCTGGTTGAAGTACAGCCAACGTCATATAAGTGATCACTTTTGTCATCATCATCATCCCAGCCTATATACATACGTCCCACTGCTGAGCACAGGCCTCCTCTCAGAATGAGAGGGCTTGGGCCATAGTTCCCACGTGGGCCCAGTGCTGATTGGGAACTTCACATGCACCATTGAATTGCTTCGCAGGTTTGTGCAGGCTTCCTCACGATGTTTTCCTTCACCGCAAAGCACGTGGTAAATTTCAAGTGTAATTCCGCACATGGATTTCGAAATACTCATAGGTGCGAGCCGGGGTTTGAACCCACGACCCTCTGATTGAGAGGTGATAGGTCAAACCACTAGGCCACCACGGCTTCGGATCACTTTTGTACCTTGTCATTTTAACGTCATGTTTGAGAAGCCGTACGAAATTGTGTAACGACTGAAAGCGACAAGGTACAGAAGTGATCTCTTATTTATGACGTTGACTGTACCACTCCCAATCGTATTGTGTATCAGTGGAATTACTTTTTCTGTCTGTATTACTGGCCCCGACAAAAACTATAGACAATGGCACTGCATGCAGCACGTCTTTTCGTAACACACTTTTGTTCTCTATTTTCTCGTTAATAGACAACGGATTTATCCTAAATAAATACCATAGCCACATTACGAGGGTCAAACTGAAAGTTCTTAGAAAATCAAAAACTGAGCAAACTAGCAACTTATTAGTTTTATTATATCTTTTCAAAATAGTGTCCATTCACATCAATACACCGCTGCATCCGATGGAACCACTGAGAAAAGCACTTAGCCCAGTCGTCCTTAGGGGTCTCTTCGACGGCCTTTTGAAACGCACCCACTGCTTCCTCGGTGTTCATAAAAAGTTTTCCTCGAAGTTTTTCTTTTATTTTCGGGAATAAATAAAAATCGCAAGGTGCGAGGTCGGGGCTATACGGCGGGTGACCCAGTAATTCCACGTTTGACGTCACTAAATAGTCGATCGTTCGCCTGGCGGTGTGCGACGAGGCGTTGTCGTGGTGAAGAAGGATCCTACTTCGAGGTCGCTTCTCCCGAACTTTTTCCAATACAAGTGGCAAACAATTGTTAGTGTACCACTCTGCAGTAACTGTTTTTTGATCCTCTAAAGCAATTGTCGCATAGTGACCTGTCCTTCCGAAGAACGAGGCCACCATCTTTTTTCCCACGCTTCGACCTCTCTTCACTTTAGTTGGCAACTCCTCGAAAGGAAACACCCATTGAGCAGACTGTCTCTTGGTTTCTGGATCATAACAGTAAACCCAGCATTCGTCACCCGTAAGTATGTCGAAAACAGCATTTGAGTCACCTCCGTTAAATCTTTCAATCATTTCACGGCACCAATCAACTCGACGGAGTTTTTGGGCCTCGGTCAAATTATGAGGTATCCACCTCGCACAAAGCTTCCTGACCGCTAAATGTTCATGGAGGATTTTATGCACTTGACTCATACCGATGCCTAAGCTTGTCCGAATCTGCTGATACGTCACTCTTTTGTCAGTCTCTATCATACGCTGCACAACACTGATGTTATTTTCAGTCGTCGCCGTAGAAGGCCGTCCCTCACGCAGATAGTCGGTGAGATTAGTGCGACCACGTTTAAACTAATTAAACCAGTTGTAAACGGTCGCACGAGATGGAGCTTCATCATGAAAGGCCAATCGAAGTCTATCATAGCTTTCTTGTTGACTTAAATGACATCGAAAGTCATAAAAAATCATTGCACGAAAAATTTCGCGAGTTAAGTTCATGTTGACGTGACACAGACAATTTTCAATTTGCCGCCAAATCGTAAAACTAATGACAAATGAATGAAATATATACTCAATAATATTGGCAAAGAGTTCCATTTTCAAAATTTAAACTTACTTTTTTATTATATTGTTTACAAGTGGCCAGTTCTAAAAACTTTCAGTGTCGCCCTCGTATATTATACATCCTCATTATTTTCATCATATCGGGCGTGGGACGTCCACTGTTGGACATAGGCCTCCCATTGCTTCGGTTGGAAGCGACCTGTACAACCGGTGTGAAGTTAGCTGCCTAAAGTTAGCTGCCTGTGATAACCCGACCAAATTAAGAAGTGTCGTTTTCGAAAGTGTTAAAATAAATTAAAACATCATGAAATAGGTCGCAAAGTACACAAAATAAACAAAACATTAAGACAAAGGCTTTGATTAAGTGTAAAAGAAGGACAACCGGCGAGAAAACAAATTTTGTTTAAAATTGCCAGGCATTTTCTTTTATATCATAAAGATATAGTCTAATAAGTAAAGCCAGGAGTGGTGGCTGTATTTAACATACAACCACATGACTACGGATCTTAAAACTGAAGAGTCTAGATTGATACCCAGCTTAGAGCTAGTTTAGAACATAGGCGCCGATCAAAGTTAGCTACCTAAATCTAACGAACAAATCAAGTCGAAGTTCTGCCAAATACGATCCCAGCCAGGACTGACTATTACATGTGTTTTATAGCCAAGATATATATCTTTCAAAATTACCAAAGAATTATATGATACCTCACTCTGTTAAAAAATTAGAGAGAAATTCTTAAAATATACAATTTTTGTCCTCGCTGCCTAGAACATTGCCGTTTTTTGCAAAATAGAAGTAATCCCAGGAGCAGTGACTATATCAGTCATTTAGCTACATAACTAGAGATATAGAAACAGGCACGTCCTGAGTGATACCCAATTTGGTTTAGGAAAAACTGGAAAATCAAGCGAAATTTTCGAATAAACCTGCAAAAATTTGAGGATATGTCACATTTCTGCGAGATACAAGTGAACCCAGGAGTAGTGGCTATATTTATCATACAGCTACAAACCCAGGGATCTTAAAACTGCAAAGTCTAGATTGATACCCGGTTCGATTTAGGAGATAGGCGACGATCCAAGTTAGCTGTCTAAATCCAACGAACAAATCAAGTCGAATTTCTGCCAAACACGATCCCAGCCAGGACTGACTTTTATATGTGTTTTATAACCAAGATATATATCTTTCAAAATTACTAAAGAATTGTATGATACCTCCCTCTTTAAAAAAAAAATTAGAGCGAAATTCTCAAAATTTAAAATTTTTGTCCTCGCTGCCTAGAACGTTGCCGTTTTTTGCAAAATAGAAGTAATCCCAGGAGCAGTGACTATATAGGTCATTTAGCTACATAACTAAAGATATAGAAACAGGTACGTCCTGAGTGATACCCAGTTTGGTTTAGGAAAAACTGGAAAATCAAGCGAAATTTTCGAATAAACCTGCAAAATTTTGAGGTTATGTCACATTTCCGCGAGATAGAAGTGAACCCAGGAGTAGTGGCTATATTTATCATACAGCTACAAATCCAGGGATCTTAAAACTGCAAAGTCTAGATTGATACCCAGTTTGGTTTAGGAGATAGGCGACGATCCAAGTTAGCTGCCTAAATCCAACGAACAAATCAAGTCGAATTTCTGCCAAACACGATCCCAGCCAGGACTGACTTTTATATGTGTTTTATAACCAAGATATATATCTTTCAAAATCACTAAAGAATTGTATGATACCTCCCTCTTTTAAAAAAAAATTACATAGAAATTCTCAAAATTTAAAATTTTTGTCCTCGCTGCCTAGAACGATGCCGTTTTTTGCAAAACAGAAGTAATTCCAGGAGCAGTGACTATATAGGTCGTTTAGCTACATAACTATGGATATAGAAACAGGTACGTCCTGAGTGATACCCAGTTTGGTTTAGGAAAAACAGTAAAATTAAGCGAAATTTTCTAATAAACCTGCAAAAATTTGAGGTTATGTAACATTTCCGCGAGATACAAGTGAACCCAGGAGTAGTGGCTATATTTATCATACAGCTACAAACCCAGGGATCTTAAAACTGCAAAGTCTAGATTGATACCCAGTTTGGTTTAGGAGATAGGCGACGATACAAGTTAGCTGCCTAAATCCAACGAACAAATCAAGTCGCATTTCTGCCAAATACGATCCCAGCCAGGACTGACTATTACATGTGTTTTATAACCAAGATATATATCTTTCAAAATTACCAAAGAATTATAAGATACCTCACTCTGTTAACAAAAATTATAGAGAAATTCTCAAAATATACAATTTTTGTCCTCGCTGCCTAGAACGATGCCGTTTTTTGCAAAACAGAAGTAATCCCAGGAGCAGTGACTATATAGGTCGTATAGCTACATAACTAGAGATATAGAAACAGGTACGTCCTGAGTGATACCCAGTTTGGTTTAGGAAAAACTGGAAAATCAAGCGAAATTTTCGAATAAACCTGCAAAAATTTGAGGTTATGTCACATTTCCGCGAGATAGAAGTGAACCCAGGAGTAGTGGCTATATTTATCATACAGCTACAAACCCAGGGATCTTAAAACTGCAAAGTCTAGATTGATACCCAGTTTGGTTTAGGAGATAGGTAACGATCCAAGTTAGCTGCCTAAATCCAACGAACAAATCAAGTCGAATTTCTGCCAAATACGATCCCAGCCAGGACTGACTTTTATATGTGTTTTATAACCAAGATATATATCTTTTAAAATTACTAAAGAATTGTATGATACCTCCCTCTTTTAAAAAAAAATTACATAGAAATTCTCAAAATTTAAAATTTTTGTCCTCGCTGCCTAGAACGATGCCGTTTTTTGCAAAACAGAAGTAATCCCAGGAGCAGTGACTATATAGGTCGTTTAGCTACATAACTATGGATATAGAAACAGGTACGTCCTGAGTGATACCCAGTTTGGTTTAGGAAAAACAGTAAAATTAAGCGAAATTTTCTAATAAACCTGCAAAAATTTGAGGTTATGTAACATTTCCGCGAGATAGAAGTGAACCCAGGAGTAGTGGCTATATTTATCATACAGCTACAAACCCAGGGATCTTAAAACTGCAAAGTCTAGATTGATACCCAGTTTGGTTTAGGAGATAGGCGACGATCCAAGTTAGCTGCCTAAATCCAACGAACAAATCAAGTCGAATTTCTGCCAAACACGATCCCAGCCAGGACTGACTTTTATATGTGTTTTATAACCAAGATATATATCTTTCAAAATTGCTAAAGAATTGTATGATACCTCCCTTTTTAAAAAAAAAATTACAGAAATTCTCAAAATTTAAAATTTTTGTCCTCGCTGCCTAGAACGTTGCCGTTTTTTGCAAAATAGAAGTAATCCCAGGAGCAGTGACTATAAAGGTCGTTTAGCTACATAACTAAAGATATAGAAACAGGTTCGTCCTGAGTGATACCCAGTTTGGTTTAGGAAAAACTGGAAAATCAAGCGAAATTTTCGAATAAACCTGCAAAAATTTGAGGATATGTCACATTTCTGCGAGATACAAGTGAACCCAGGAGTAGTGGCTATATTTATCATACAGCTAAAAACCCAGGGATCTTAAAACTGCAAAGTCTAGATTGATACCCGGTTCGATTTAGGAGATAGGCGACGATCCAAGTTAGCTGCCTAAATCCAACGAACAAATCAAGTCGAATTTCTGCCAAACACGATCCCAGCCAGGACTGACTTTTATATGTGTTTTATAACCAAGATATATATCTTTCAAAATTACAAAAAAATTGTATGATACCTCCCTCTTTTAAAAAAAAATTAGAGGGAAATTCTCAAAATTTAAAATTTTTGTCCTCGCTGCCTAGAACGTTGCCGTTTTTTGCAAAATAGAAGTAATCCCAGGAGCAGTGACTATATAGGTCATTAAGCTACATAACTAGAGATATAGAAACAGGTACGTCCTGAGTGATACCCAGTTTGGTTTAGGAAAAACTGGAAAATCAAGCGAAATTTTCGAATAAACCTGCAAAAATTTGAGGATATGTCACATTTCCGCGAGATACAAGTGAACCCAGGAGTAGTGGCTATATTTATCATACAGCCACACCACCAGGGATCATAAAACTGCAAAGTCTAGATTGATACCCAGTTTGGTTTAGGAGATAGGCGACGATTCAAGTTAGCTGCCTAAATCCAACGAACAAATCAAGTCGAATTTCTGCTAAATACGATCCCAGCCAGGACTGACTTTTATATGTGTTTTATAACCAAGATATATATCTTTCAAAATTACTAAAGAATTGTATGATACCTCCCTCTTTTAAAAAAAAATTACATAGAAATTCTCAAAATTTAAAATTTTTGTCCTCGCTGCCTAGAACGATGCCGTTTTTTGCAAAACAGAAGTAATCCCAGGAGCAGTGACTATATAGGTCGTTTAGCTACATAACTAGAGATATAGAAACAGGTACGTCCTGAGTGATACCCAGTTTGGTTTAGGAAAAACTGGAAAATCAAGCGAAATTTTCGAATAAACCTGCAAAAATTTGAGGATATGTCACATTTCCGCGAGATACAAGTGAACCCAGGAGTAGTGGCTATATTTAACATACAGCCACACACGCAAGGATCTTAAAACTGCAAAGTCTAGATTGATACCCAGTTTGGTTTAGGAGATAGGCGACGATTCAAGTTAGCTGCCTAAATCCAACGAACAAATCAAGTCGAATTTCTGCTAAATACGATCCCAGCCAGGACTGACTTTTATATGTGTTTTATAACCAAGATATATATCTTTCAAAATTACTAAAGAATTGTATGATACCTCCCTCTTTTAAAAAAAAATTACATAGAAATTCTCAAAATTTAAAATTTTTGTCCTCGCTGCCTAGAACGATGCCGTTTTTTGCAAAACAGAAGTAATCCCGGGAGCAGTGACTATATAGGTCATTTAGCTACATAACTATGGATATAGAAACAGGTACGTCCTGAGTGATACCCAGTTTGGTTTAGGAAAAACAGTAAAATTAAGCGAAATTTTCGAATAAACCTGCAAAAATTTGAGGATATGTCACATTTCCGCGAGATACAAGTGAACCCAGGAGTAGTGGCTATATTTAACATACAGCCACACACGCAAGGATCTTAAAACTGCAAAGTCTAGATTGATACCCAGTTTGGTTTAGGAGATAGGCGACGATTCAAGTTAGCTGCCTAAATCCAACGAACAAATCAAGTCGAATTTCTGCTAAATACGATCCCAGCCAGGACTGACTTTTATATGTGTTTAATAACCAAGATATATATCTTTCAAAATTACTAAAGAATTGTATGATACCTCCCTCTTTTAAAAAAAAATTACATAGAAATTCTCAAAATTTAAAATTTTTGTCCTCGCTGCCTAGAACGTTGCCGTTTTTTGCAAAATAGAAGTAATCCCAGGAGCAGTAACTATATAGGTCATTTAGCTACATAACTAAAGATATAGAAACAGGTACGTCCTGAGTAGACGTGTGCGCCGATGCTAAAATCTTCGGCGGCGGGCGCCGGTCAAAAATCGGCGGCGGCGGCGTGTTTTCGGCGTGAAATCGGCGCGGAGAATTTAAATAAAACTGTTTAATTTTTATTAAAAAACTAGATAAAGTTTAAAAAATCACAAAACAAATCAACTGTAGCGACCTCCGCTTAATTTTTATAACAAAATTAGATGAAATAAAAATAAACACCGTAGCGACCTCTGTGCTATGAAATGGACAATGAAGCTTTAATTGACGCCTTGCAGCGGCTGTAATTGTCACGGACAAATATAATTTTGTCCACCCGTTTCGGACTTAAATGGGACCTTTTTTCTTCTTCTCTTCTTTAAGATTCACCGTGCCAGTAGAACTCGGAAGCTCTCGGAGTATGGCCTTAACCTTATGGCTGAACGACGCTCGCTTCGAATGCAGTCTCCCGATGCTGCTGAATAGACAAATTTCAAAATCCTTGCGACACGATATTCATACCTTTAATACCGCTCGTGCTAAAGATACCATTGAGCGGAATAAAGACTCTAAAGTATTCGCAAAAGATATGTCTATTGGGCAAAGCCAAATGACAAGGCTGAAGAGAGATGATGGCAGTGTAGCATGGATTAAAGCGGAAATGCTGAGGGAAATTGAAGAGTTATATGGACTGCTCTACGAGTCGGTCACTAAGCCTGTTTTCAGCGCGGCGACTCAACCCAAGAGCCGAACTGACTCGACACTATACAGAAGATATCCCGGGATCAGCCTGTACGAGATAAGGATGGCCCTGAAACAGCTTAAGAACAACAAGGCGCCGGGTGAGGACGGAATTACGTCAGAGCTTCTGAAGGCGGGTGGATCACCGGCTCTTAAAGTCCTTCAGAGGCTCTTTAATTTCGTCTTGCTCGAAGGCACAACGCCAGAAGCGTAGAACAAGAGCGTTGTGGTGCTGTTCTTCTTGAAGGGTGATAACACCCTATTGAAGAACTACAGGCCTATCTCGCTGTTGAGCCATTTTTATAAGCTGTTTTCCAGGGTCATTGTAAATCGTGTTGAACGCAGGCTCGATGACTTCCAGCCACCCGAACAAGCCAGGTACCGAAAAGGCTACCATAAACCACATTCATATGCTGCGGCAGGTCATACAGAAGACCGAAGAGTATAACTTGCCGCTATGTCTAGCGTTTGTGGACTGGAGCGTCTTAGATTCGGTCGAAACGTGGGCAGTGTTAAAGTCTCTCCAATGATGCAGTAACGACTATCGATATATCGAAGTGTTGAAGAGTTTGTAAAAAAATGCTACTATAATGTCCGTCCGAGTACAGGAACAGACTTCGAAGGCGATGCCCTTGAAAAGAGGCGTAAGACAGGGAGATGTCATATCTCCGACCTCAGACACTGTTTGCTACCGCCTTGGAGGATGCCTTCAAGCTTCTGGAATGGAAAGGATCCAGGATCCAGGCGTCAATATCAACGGCGAATACATCACTCACCTTCGGTTTGCCGACGATGTCATGGAAATCGTGGTATTCATGGCATAGTCGATGGAAGAACTCGGCACAATGCTCGAAGGCCTTAATCGAGTCTCCCAATGAGTGGGCCTCAAAATGAACAGAGACAAGACGAAGGTCATGTTGAATGCCCATGTAGTGCCTACCTCAGTTTTGGTTGAGAATTCGGTTCTTGAAGTTGTTGACGCGTGGATGCTTAGGACGAACCATCCAATTAGGTAAGTCCAACTTCGAGAAGGAGGGCAATCGTCGAATCTAACTCGAATGGGCAGCGTTTGGGAAACTCCGCAATGTGTTTTCGTACAAAATTTTTCAGTGTCTTAAGACGAAAGTTTTCAACCAATGTGTGTTGCCAGTGATTACATAATAGATCCGAGAAGTGGTGCTTCACTTATAAATAGGCTCAGAGTTGCTCAGCTAGCTATAGAGAAAGCTATGCTTGGGGTTTCTCTACGGGATCGAATCAGAAATTAAGAGATACGTAGAAGAACAAAGGTCACCGACATAGCCAAGCGAATTAGCTCGTTGCAGTGGCAATAGGCGGGCCATATAGCACGGAGAACAGATGGCCCTTGGGGCCGAAAAGTTCTCGAGTGGAGACCGCGGATCGACAAGCGCAGCAGGACTTCCACCAACGAGATGTACGGATGACTTGGTTAAAGCCGTGGGTTCATGGATGCAAGCCGCTGCCAACAGAAGCAACTGGATGTCTACGGGGGAGGCCTACATTCTCTGTGCAAGTCGAGAAATTTAAGTACTTGGGTAGCAGTATCACAGCCACGTGTGACCTTGAGTCGGAAATAAACCACCGTATTGCGTTAGCAGCTGCTGCGTTCGGCAAATTGCGACTCAAGGTATTCCACTCACATGATCTTAGGTTATCGACAAAGATCTCCGTCTACTTGGCTGTAGTGCTCCCCAATCTTCTATATTCTTCTGAGACCTGGGTCCTATACTGCCATCAAATACGCACGCTGGACGGGTTCCACATAAAGTGCTTGCGGGACATTCTAAACATCAAGTGGGCGGATCGGGTGAGAAACACCGATGTCCTTCGCCGGGTGAATGTCCTAGGTGTTGAGAGTTACTTGATGCGGAATAAGCTTCGTTGGTGTGGACGGACATGTATCGCGGATGTCTGACGCAAGAATCGCGAAACGCATCTTTTTTTCTGAACTCCAGAATAGCAAGCGGAAACAAGGCGGCCAGTTCCTACGATATAAGGACGTTGAGAAAAGGCACATGAAAGGGTGTGGTATTAATCCCTCTCGCTGGGAAGAGCAGGCAGGGCACCACACTGAATGGAGGCGCGTTGTGAGGGATAAAGTGACTGAATTCTAGTTGCAGAGGCGGTCTGATCTGGACATGAAACGTGACGCTCTCAAGGCTAAGCCACCCACAGCCATCTCTTACCACTTCGTTGACGGTGTCCTTACGTGTTGCCACTGTTTGTCCATGTTTTCTAATAAAATTGACTATTGCAGTCATTTAAGGACACATGAACGGGCGAACAACCTTAGCCCTCTCGTCCAATAGCCAGTTTTAGTAGTCGCTGTAGCCGAAATCGGCCAGGAGCTATATATATAGTTATATGTCCAACAGTGGACATCCTATGGCTGAGATGATGATGATGATGTATTCAACGACTAATAATGATTCATTGTAGTCAAATATAGAATACTTCGTAAGTTAGAAATTAAGTTAAGTTAGAAATTCAGTATAGGAAACATTACGAACTCGCGCCGATTTTACGCCGATGCGCAAATCGGCGGCGGCGGCGCCGAAAAAATACCGGCGGCGGCGGCGGATCGGCGCGGCGCACACGTCTAGTCCTGAGTGATACCCAGTTTGGTTTAGGAAAAACTGGAAAATCAAGCGAAATTTTCGAATAAACCTGCAAAATTTTGAGGTTATGTCACATTTCCGCGAGATAGAAGTGAAGCCAGGAGTAGTGGCTATATTTATCATACAGCCACACACGCAAGGATCTTAAAACTGCAAAGTCTAGATTGATACCCAGTTCGGTTTAGGAGATAGGCGACGATCCAAGTTAGCTGCCTAAATCAAGTCGAATTTCTGCTAAATACGATGCCAGCCAGGACTGACTTTTATATGTGTTTTATAACCAAGATATATATCTTTCAAAATTACTAAAGAATTGTATGATACCTCCCTCTTTTAAAAAAAAATTACATAGAAATTCTCAAAATTTAAAATTTTTGTCCTCGCTGCCTAGAACGATGCCGTTTTTTGCAAAACAGAAGTAATCCCAGGAGCAGTGACTATATAGGTCGTTTAGCTACATAACTAGAGATATAGAAACAGGTACGTCCTGAGTGATACCCAGTTTGGTTTAGGAAAAACTGGAAAATCAAGCGAAATTTTCGAATAAACCTGCAAAAATTTGAGGATATGTCACATTTCCGCGAGATACAAGTGAACCCAGGAGTAGTGGCTATATTTAACATACAGCCACACACGCAAGGATCTTAAAACTGCAAAGTCTAGATTGATACCCAGTTTGGTTTAGGAGATAGGCGACGATTCAAGTTAGCTGCCTAAATCCAACGAACAAATCAAGTCGAATTTCTGCTAAATACGATCCCAGCCAGGACTGACTTTTATATGTGTTTTATAACCAAGATATATATCTTTCAAAATTACTAAAGAATTGTATGATACCTCCCTCTTTTAAAAAAAATTACATAGAAATTCTCAAAATTTAAAATTTTTGTCCTCGCTGCCTAGAACGATGCCGTTTTTTGCAAAACAGAAGTAATCCCGGGAGCAGTGACTATATAGGTCGTTTAGCTACATAACTATGGATATAGAAACAGGTACGTCCTGAGTGATACCCAGTTTGGTTTAGGAAAAACAGTAAAATTAAGCAAAATTTTCTAATAAACCTGCAAAAATTTGAGGTTATGTAACATTTCCGCGAGATACAAGTGAACCCAGGAGTAGTGGCTATATTTATCATACAGCTACAAACCCAGGGATCTTAAAACTGCAAAGTCTAGATTGATACCCAGTTTGGTTTAGGAGATAGGCGACGATCCAAGTTAGCTGCCTAAATCCAACGAACAAATCAAGTCGAATTTCTGCCAAACACGATCCCAGCCAGGACTGACTTTTATATGTGTTTTATAACCAAGATATATATCTTTCAAAATTACTAAAAAATTGTATGATACCTCCCTCTTTTAAAAAAAAATTAGAGCGAAATTCTCAAAATTTAAAATTTTTGTCCTCGCTGCCTAGAACGTTGCCGTTTTTTGCAAAATAGAAGTAATCCCAGGAACAGTGACTATATAGGTCATTTAGCTACATAACTAAAGATATAGAAACAGGTACGTCCTGAGTGATACCCAGTTTGGTTTAGGAAAAACTGGAAAATCAAGCGAAATTTTCGAATAAACCTGCAAAAATTTGAGGATATGTCACATTTCCGCGAGATACAAGTGAACCCAGGAGTAGTGGGTATATTTATCATACAGCCACACCACCAGGGATCATAAAACTGCAAAGTCTAGATTGATACCCAGTTTGGTTTAGGAGATAGGCGACGATACAAGTTAGCTGCCTAAATCCAACGAACAAATCAAGTCGCATTTCTGCCAAATACGATCCCAGCCAGGACTGACTATTACATGTGTTTTATAACCAAGATATATATCTTTCAAAATTACCAAATAATTATAAGATACCTCACTCTGTTAACAAAAATTATAGAGAAATTCTCAAAATATACAATTTTTGTCCTCGCTGCCTAGAACGATGCCGTTTTTTGCAAAACATAAGTAATTCCAGGAGCAGTGACTATAAAGGTCGTTTAGCTACATAACTATGGATATAGAAACCGGTACGTCCTGAGTGATACCCAGTTTGGTTTAGGAAAAACAGGAAAATCAAGCGAAATTTTCTAATAAAACTGCAAAAATTTGAGGTTATGTAACATTTCCGCGAGATACAAGTGAACCCAGAAGTAGTGGCTATATTTATCATACAGCCACACCACCAGGGATCTTAAAACTGAAAACTCTAGATTGATACCCAGTTCGGTTTAGGAGAAAGGCGACGATCCAAGTTTGCTGCCTAAATCCAACGAACAAATCAAGTCGAATTTCTGCCAAACACGATCCCAGCCAGGACTGACTTTTACATGTGTTTTATAACCAAGATATATATCTTTCAAAATTACTAAAAAATTGTATGATACCTCCCTCTTTTAAAAAAAAATTAGAGCGAAATTCTCAAAATTTTAAATTTTTGTCTTCGCTGCCAGGAACGATGCCGTTTTTTGCAAAACAGAAGTGATCCCAGGAGCAGTGACTATATAGGTCATTAAGCTACATAACTAGAGATATAGAAACAGGTACGTCCTGAGTGATACCCAGTTTGGTTTAGGAAAAACTGGAAAATCAAGCGAAATTTTCGAATAAACCTGCAAAAATTTGAGGATATGTCACATTTCCGCGAGATACAAGTGAACCCAGGAGTAGTGGCTATATTTATCATACAGCCACACCACCAGGGATCATAAAACTGCAAAGTCTAGATTGATACCCAGTTTGGTTTAGGAGATAGGCGACGATCCAAGTTAGCTGCCTAAATCCAACGAACAAATCAAGTCGCATTTCTGCCAAATACGATCCCAGCCAGGACTGACTTTTATATGTGTTTTATAACCAAGATATATATCTTTCAAAATTACTAAAGAATTGAATGATACCTCCCTCTTTTAAAAAAAATTACATAGAAATTCTCAAAATTTAAAATTTTTGTCCTCGCTGCCTAGAACGATGCCGTTTTTTGCAAAACAGAAGTAATCCCGGGAGCAGTGACTATATAGGTCGTTTAGCTACATAACTATGGATATAGAAACAGGTACGTCCTGAGTGATACCCAGTTTGGTTTAGGAAAAACAGTAAAATTAAGCAAAATTTTCTAATAAACCTGCAAAAATTTGAGGTTATGTAACATTTCCGCGAGATACAAGTGAACCCAGGAGTAGTGGCTATATTTATCATACAGCTACAAACCCAGGGATCTTAAAACTGCAAAGTGTAGATTGATACCTAGTTTGGTTTAGGAGATAGGCGACGATCCAAGTTAGCTGCCTAAATCCAACGAACAAATCAAGTCGAATTTCTGCCAAACACGATCCCAGCCAGGACTGACTTTTATATGTGTTTTATAACCAAGATATATATCTTTCAAAATTACTAAAAAATTGTATGATACCTCCCTCTTTTAAAAAAAAATTAGAGCGAAATTCTCAAAATTTAAAATTTTTGTCCTCGCTGCCTAGAACGTTGCCGTTTTTTGCAAAATAGAAGTAATCCCAGGAACAGTGACTATAAAGGTCATTTAGCTACATAACTAAAGATATAGAAACAGGTACGTCCTGAGTGATACCCAGTTTGGTTTAGGAAAAACTGGAAAATCAAGCGAAATTTTCGAATAAACCTGCAAAAATTTGAGGATATGTCACATTTCCGCGAGATACAAGTGAACCCAGGAGTAGTGGCTATATTTATCATACAGCCACACCACCAGGGATCATAAAACTGCAAAGTCTAGATTGATACCCAGTTTGGTTTAGGAGATAGGCGACGATACAAGTTAGCTGCCTAAATCCAACGAACAAATCAAGTCGCATTTCTGCCAAATACGATCCCAGCCAGGACTGACTATTACATGTGTTTTATAACCAAGATATATATCTTTCAAAATTACCAAAGAATTATAAGATTCCTCACTCTGTTAACAAAAATTATAGAGAAATTCTCAAAATATACAATTTTTGTCCTCGCTGCCTAGAACGATGCCGTTTTTTGCAAAACATAAGTAATTCCAGGAGCAGTGACTATAAAGGTCGTTTAGCTACATAACTATGGATATAGAAACCGGTACGTCCTGAGTGATACCCAGTTTGGTTTAGGAAAAACAGGAAAATCAAGCGAAATTTTCTAATAAAACTGCAAAAATTTGAGGTTATGTAACATTTCCGCGAGATACAAGTGAACCCAGAAGTAGTGGCTATATTTATCATACAGCCACACCACCAGGGATCTTAAAACTGAAAACTCTAGATTGATACCCAGTTCGGTTTAGGAGAAAGGCGACGATCCAAGTTTGCTGCCTAAATCCAACGAACAAATCAAGTCGAATTTCTGCCAAACACGATCCCAGCCAGGACTGACTTTTACATGTGTTTTATAACCAAGATATATATCTTTCAAAATTACTAAAAAATTGTATGATACCTCCCTCTTTTAAAAAAAAATTAGAGCGAAATTCTCAAAATTTTAAATTTTTGTCTTCGCTGCCAGGAACGATGCCGTTTTTTGCAAAACAGAAGTGATCCCAGGAGCAGTGACTATATAGGTCGTTTAGCTTCATAACTATGGATATAAAAACAGGTACGTCCTGAGTGATACCCAGTTTGGTTTAGGAAAAACAGGAAAATATAAATGGCGTTCAGGTGTTTGCAGAGGCTTGGACCTTATAGACGTTAGGCATGCCTCGGCAAGGGTGTAAATGTAGCATAAGAGCTTAAAAAGGGTAAATCATCTTGACGAGTCTTTTTACTGATTTTTATTTTTATAAATCAGTAGGTATTAACTTATGATACAAAAAGCATGTAAATGATCATGTTCTCCTTGCTATAGTTAGAGCGTTTTGGGATTATCCGATCACCAGATTGGGTAGTTAAGGTAAGGTACCATCAGCCAAATCTGTGGTCTACCACCCTAAAGTTAATACTCGTTTGCATGTCATAAAACAATAATGCGCATAGACGTGTCTGTCAACTTGAAAGTTGGACTTTAGCGACATATTCATTTGATAGGAACTTGTTTTTAGATTGATAGACCACTAATTTGGCTGATGGTACCTTTTACCTATTCGTATTTGAAAGAATACCTACTTGTTTTATAAAATATTACTTATGAAGTGCACTAAAGTGTCAATAATTACATTATATTGCAATTTGTAGTAAATTTTATACCTGTAATAGTGTAATAAATAACATACAAAACATAAAATCACTAATACCGGGATCCCGGTATTAGACTTTTCAATACCGGTATTGAAAAATGACGAAAAATTTCCGGTATCCCGGTATTGAAAGCCCTAGCCAGGACTGACTATTACATGTGTTTTATACCCAAGATATATATCTTTCAAAATTACCAAAGAATTATATGATACGAATATGAATTTCTATGTAATTTTTTTTAAAAGAGGGAGGTATCATACAATTCTTTAGTAATTTTGAAAGATATATATCTTGGCTATAAAACACATATTAAAGTCAGTCCTGGCTGGGATCGTGTTTGGCAGAATTTCGACTTGATTTGTTCGTTGGATTTAGGCAGCTAACTTGGATCGTCGCCTATCTCCTAAACCAAACTGGGTATCAATCTAGACTTTGCAGTTTTAAGATCCCTGGGTTTGTAGCTGTATGATAAATATAGCCACTACTCCTGGGTTCACTTGTATCTCGCAGAAATGTGACATATCCTCAAATTTTTGCAGGTTTATTCGAAAATTTCGCTTGATTTTCCAGTTTTTCCTAAACCAAACTGGGTATCACTCAGGACGTACCTGTTTCTATATCTTTAGTTATGTAGCTAAATGACCTATATAGTTACTGCTCCTGGGATTACTTCTATTTTGCAAAAAACGGCAACGTTCTAGGCAGCGAGGACAAAAATTTTAAATTTTGAGAATTTCTATGTAATTTTTTTTTAAAAGAGGGAGGTATCATACAATTCTTTAGTAATTTTGAAAGATATATATCTTGGTTATAAAACACATATAAAAGTCAGTCCTGGCTGGGATCGTATTTAGCAGAAATGCGACTTGATTTGTTCGTTGGATTTAGGCAGCTAACTTGTATCGTCGCCTATCTCCTAAACCAAACTGGGTATCAATCTAGACTTTGCAGTTTTAAGATCCCTGGGTTTGTAGCTGTATGATAAATATAGCCACTACTCCTGGGTTCACTTGTATCTCGCGGAAATGTTACATAACCTCAAATTTTTGCAGGTTTATTAGAAAATTTCGCTTAATTTTACTGTTTTTCCTAAACCAAACTGCGTATCACTCAGGACGTACCTGTTTCTATATCCATAGTTATGTAGCTAAACGACCTATATAGTCACTGCTCCTGGGATTACTTCTGTTTTGCAAAAAACGGCATCGTTCTA
Organism: Choristoneura rosaceana; assembly: GCA_037349165.1. Lineage (NCBI taxonomy): Eukaryota > Metazoa > Arthropoda > Insecta > Lepidoptera > Tortricidae > Choristoneura > Choristoneura rosaceana. The sequence goes on from JAZBNJ010000002.1 coordinate 4,340,168, forward strand.
GGCAGCGAGGACAAAAATTTTAAATTTTGAGAATTTCTATGTAATTTTTTTTTAAAAGAGGGAGGTATCATACAATTCTTTAGTAATTTGGAAAGATATATATCTTGGTTATAAAACACATATAAAAGTCAGTCCTGGCTGGGATCGTATTTAGCAGAAATTCGACTTGATGTGTTCGTTGGATTTAGGCAGCTAACTTGGATCGTCGCCTATCTCCTAAACCAAACTGGGTATCAATCTAGACTTTGCAGTTTTAAGATCCTTGCGTGTGTGGCTGTATGATAAATATAGCCACTACTCCTGGGTTCACTTGTATCTCGCGGAAATGTGACATATCCTCAAATTTTTGCAGGTTTATTCGAAAATTTCGCTTGATTTTCCAGTTTTTCCTAAACCAAACTGGGTATCACTCAGGACGTACCTGTTTCTATATCTCTAGTTATGTAGCTAAACGACCTATATAGTCACTGCTCCTGGGATTACTTCTGTTTTGCAAAAAACGGCATCGTTCTAGGCAGCGAGGACAAAAATTTTAAATTTTGAGAATTTCTATGTAATTTTTTTTTAAAAGAGGGAGGTATCATACAATTCTTTAGTAATTTTGAAAGGTATATATCTTGGTTATAAAACACATATAAAAGTCAGTCCTGGCTGGGATCGTATTTAGCAGAAATTCGACTTGATTTGTTCGTTGGATTTAGGCAGCTAACTTGGATCGTCGCCTATCTCCTAAACCAAACTGGGTATCAATCTAGACTTTGCAGTTTTAAGATCCTTGCGTGTGTGGCTGTATGATAAATATAGCCACTACTCCTGGGTTCACTTGTATCTCGCGGAAATGTGACATATCCTCAAATTTTTGCAGGTTTATTCGAAAATTTCGCTTGATTTTTCAGTTTTTCCTAAACCAAACTGGGTATCACTCAGGACGTACCTGTTTCTATATCCATAGTTATGTAGCTAAACGACCTATATAGTCACTGCTCCTGGGATTACTTCTGTTTTGCAAAAAACGGCATCGTTCTAGGCAGCGAGGACAAAAATTTTAAATTTTGAGAATTTCTATGTAATTTTTTTTTAAAAGAGGGAGGTATCATACAATTCTTTAGTAATTTTGAAAGGTATATATCTTGGTTATAAAACACATATAAAAGTCAGTCCTGGCTGGGATCGTATTTAGCAGAAATTCGACTTGATTTGTTCGTTGGATTTAGGCAGCTAACTTGGATCGTCGCCTATCTCCTAAACCAAACTGGGTATCAATCTAGACTTTGCAGTTTTAAGATCCTTGCGTGTGTGGCTGTATGATAAATATAGCCACTACTCCTGGGTTCACTTGTATCTCGCGGAAATGTGACATATCCTCAAATTTTTGCAGGTTTATTCGAAAATTTCGCTTGATTTTTCAGTTTTTCCTAAACCAAACTGGGTATCACTCAGGACGTACCTGTTTCTATATCTCTAGTTATGTAGCTAAATGACCTATATAGTCACTGCTCCTGGGATTACTTCTATTTTGCAAAAAACGGCAACGTTCTAGGCAGCGAGGACAAAAATTTTAAATTTTGAGAATTTCCCTCTAATTTTTTTTTAAAAGAGGGAGGTATCATACAATTTTTTTGTAATTTTGAAAGATATATATCTTGGTTATAAAACACATATAAAAGTCAGTCCTGGCTGGGATCGTGTTTGGCAGAAATTCGACTTGATTTGTTCGTTGGATTTAGGCAGCTAACTTGGATCGTCGCCTATCTCCTAAACCAAACTGGGTATCAATCTAGACTTTGCAGTTTTAAGATCCCTGGGTTTGTAGCTGTATGATAAATATAGCCACTTCTCCTGGGTTCACTTGTATCTCGCGGAAATGTTACATAACCTCAAATTTTTGCAGGTTTATTAGAAAATTTCGCTTAATTTTACTGTTTTTCCTAAACCAAACTGGGTATCACTCAGGACGTACCTGTTTCTATATCCATAGTTATGTAGCTAAACGACCTATATAGTCACTGCTCCTGGGATTACTTCTGTTTTGCAAAAAACGGCATCGGTCTAGGCAGCGAGGACAAAAAATTTAAATTTTGAGAATTTCTATGTAATTTTTTTTTAAAAGAGGGAGGTATCATACAATTCTTTAGTAATTTTGAAAGATATATATCTTGGTTATAAAACACATATAAAAGTCAGTCCTGGCTGGGATCGTATTTAGCAGAAATTCGACTTGATGTGTTCGTTGGATTTAGGCAGCTAACTTGGATCGTCGCCTATCTCCTAAACCAAACTGGGTATCAATCTAGACTTTGCAGTTTTAAGATCCTTGCGTGTGTGGCTGTATGATAAATATAGCCACTACTCCTGGGTTTACTTGTATCTCGCGGAAATGTGACATATCCTCAAATTTTTGCAGGTTTATTCGAAAATTTCGCTTGATTTTCCAGTTTTTCCTAAACCAAACTGGGTATCACTCAGGACGTACCTGTTTCTATATCTCTAGTTATGTAGCTAAACGACCTATATAGTCACTGCTCCTGGGATTACTTCTGTTTTGCAAAAAACGGCATCGTTCTAGGCAGCGAGGACAAAAATTTTAAATTTTGAGAATTTCTATGTAATTTTTTTTTAAAAGAGGGAGGTATCATACAATTCTTTAGTAATTTTGAAAGGTATATATCTTGGTTATAAAACACATATAAAAGTCAGTCCTGGCTGGGATCGTATTTAGCAGAAATTCGACTTGATTTGTTCGTTGGATTTAGGCAGCTAACTTGGATCGTCGCCTATCTCCTAAACCAAACTGGGTATCAATCTAGACTTTGCAGTTTTAAGATCCTTGCGTGTGTGGCTGTATGATAAATATAGCCACTACTCCTGGGTTCACTTGTATCTCGCGGAAATGTGACATATCCTCAAATTTTTGCAGGTTTATTCGAAAATTTCGCTTGATTTTTCAGTTTTTCCTAAACCAAACTGGGTATCACTCAGGACGTACCTGTTTCTATATCCATAGTTATGTAGCTAAACGACCTATATAGTCACTGCTCCTGGGATTACTTCTGTTTTGCAAAAAACGGCATCGTTCTAGGCAGCGAGGACAAAAATTTTAAATTTTGAGAATTTCTATGTAATTTTTTTTTAAAAGAGGGAGGTATCATACAATTCTTTAGTAATTTTGAAAGATATATATCTTGGTTATAAAACACATATAAAAGTCAGTCCTGGCTGGGATCGTATTTAGCAGAAATTCGACTTGATGTGTTCGTTGGATTTAGGCAGCTAACTTGGATCGTCGCCTATCTCCTAAACCAAACTGGGTATCAATCTAGACTTTGCAGTTTTAAGATCCTTGCGTGTGTGGCTGTATGATAAATATAGCCACTACTCCTGGGTTCACTTGTATCTCGCGGAAATGTGACATATCCTCAAATTTTTGCAGGTTTATTCGAAAATTTCGCTTGATTTTCCAGTTTTTCCTAAACCAAACTGGGTATCACTCAGGACGTACCTGTTTCTATATCTCTAGTTATGTAGCTAAACGACCTATATAGTCACTGCTCCTGGGATTACTTCTGTTTTGCAAAAAACGGCATCGTTCTAGGCAGCGAGGACAAAAATTTTAAATTTTGAGAATTTCTATGTAATTTTTTTTTAAAAGAGGGAGGTATCATACAATTCTTTAGTAATTTTGAAAGGTATATATCTTGGTTATAAAACACATATAAAAGTCAGTCCTGGCTGGGATCGTATTTAGCAGAAATTCGACTTGATTTGTTCGTTGGATTTAGGCAGCTAACTTGGATCGTCGCCTATCTCCTAAACCAAACTGGGTATCAATCTAGACTTTGCAGTTTTAAGATCCTTGCGTGTGTGGCTGTATGATAAATATAGCCACTACTCCTGGGTTCACTTGTATCTCGCGGAAATGTGACATATCCTCAAATTTTTGCAGGTTTATTCGAAAATTTCGCTTGATTTTTCAGTTTTTCCTAAACCAAACTGGGTATCACTCAGGACGTACCTGTTTCTATATCTCTAGTTATGTAGCTAAATGACCTATATAGTCACTGCTCCTGGGATTACTTCTATTTTGCAAAAAACGGCAACGTTCTAGGCAGCGAGGACAAAAATTTTAAATTTTGAGAATTTCCCTCTAATTTTTTTTTAAAAGAGGGAGGTATCATACAATTTTTTTGTAATTTTGAAAGATATATATCTTGGTTATAAAACACATATAAAAGTCAGTCCTGGCTGGGATCGTGTTTGGCAGAAATTCGACTTGATTTGTTCGTTGGATTTAGGCAGCTAACTTGGATCGTCGCCTATCTCCTAAACCAAACTGGGTATCAATCTAGACTTTGCAGTTTTAAGATCCCTGGGTTTGTAGCTGTATGATAAATATAGCCACTTCTCCTGGGTTCACTTGTATCTCGCGGAAATGTTACATAACCTCAAATTTTTGCAGGTTTATTAGAAAATTTCGCTTAATTTTACTGTTTTTCCTAAACCAAACTGGGTATCACTCAGGACGTACCTGTTTCTATATCCATAGTTATGTAGCTAAACGACCTATATAGTCACTGCTCCTGGGATTACTTCTGTTTTGCAAAAAACGGCATCGGTCTAGGCAGCGAGGACAAAAAATTTAAATTTTGAGAATTTCTATGTAATTTTTTTTTAAAAGAGGGAGGTATCATACAATTCTTTAGTAATTTTGAAAGATATATATCTTGGTTATAAAACACATATAAAAGTCAGTCCTGGCTGGGATCGTATTTAGCAGAAATTCGACTTGATGTGTTCGTTGGATTTAGGCAGCTAACTTGGATCGTCGCCTATCTCCTAAACCAAACTGGGTATCAATCTAGACTTTGCAGTTTTAAGATCCTTGCGTGTGTGGCTGTATGATAAATATAGCCACTACTCCTGGGTTCACTTGTATCTCGCGGAAATGTGACATATCCTCAAATTTTTGCAGGTTTATTCGAAAATTTCGCTTGATTTTTCAGTTTTTCCTAAACCAAACTGGGTATCACTCAGGACGTACCTGTTTCTATATTTCTAGTTATGTAGCTAAATGACCTATATAGTCACTGCTCCTGGGATTACTTCTATTTTGCAAAAAACGGCAACGTTTTAGGCAGCGAGGACAAAAATTTTAAATTTTGAGAATTTCTATGTAATTTTTTTTAAAAGAGGGAGATATCATACAATTCTTTAGTAATTTTGAAAGATATATATCTTGGTTATAAAACACATATAAAAGTCAGTCCTGGCTGGGATCGTGTTTGGCAGAAATTCGACTTGATTTGTTCGTTGGATTTAGGCAGCTAACTTGGATCGTCGCCTATCTCCTAAACCAAACTGGGTATCAATCTAGACTTTTCAGTTTGAGGATTCCTGGCGGTGTGGCTGTATTAAAAATATAGCCACTACTCCTGGGTTCACTTGTATCTCGCGGAAATGTTACATTACCTCAAATTTTTGCAGTTTTATTAGAAAATTTCGCTTGATTTTCCTGATTTTCCTAAACCAAACTGGGTATCACTCAGGACGTACCTGTTTCTATATGCAGTTATGTAGCTAAACGACCTTTATAGTCACTGCTCCTGGAATTACTTATGTTTTGCAAAAAACGGCATCGTTATAGGCAGCGAGGACAAAAATTGTATATTTTGAGAATTTCTCTATAATTTTTGTTAACAGAGTGAGGTATCTTATAATTCTTTGGTAATTTTGAAAGATATATATCTTGGTTATAAAACACATGTAATAGTCAGTCCTGGCTGGGATCGTATTTAGCAGAAATTCGACTTGATTTGTTCGTTGGATTTAGGCAGCTAACTTGGATCGTCGCCTATCTCCTAAACCAAACTGGGTATCAATCTAGACTTTGCAGTTTTAAGATCCTTGCGTGTGTGGCTGTATGATAAATATAGCCACTACTCCTGGGTTCACTTGTATCTCGCAGAAATGTGACATATCCTCAAATTTTTGCAAGTTTATTCGAAAATTTCGCTTGATTTTCCAGTTTTTCCTAAACCAAACTGGGTATCACTCAGGACGTACCTGTTTCTATATCTCTAGTTATGTAGCTAAATGACCTATATAGTCACTGCTCCTGGGATTACTTCTATTTTGCAAAAAACGGCAACGTTTTAGGCAGCGAGGACAAAAATTTTAAATTTTGAGAATTTCTATGTAATTTTTTTTAAAAGAGGGAGGTATCATACAATTCTTAAGTAATTTTGAAAGATATATATCTTGGTTATAAAACACATGTAATAGTCAGTCCTGGCTGGGATCGTATTTGGCAGAAATGCGACTTGATTTGTTCGTTGGATTTAGGCAGCTAACTTGTATCGTCGCCTATCTCCTAAACCAAACTGGGTATCAATCTACACTTTGCAGTTTTAAGATCCCTGGGTTTGTAGCTGTATGATAAATATAGCCACTACTCCTGGGTTCACTTGTATCTCGCGGAAATGTTACATAACCTCAAATTTTTGCAGGTTTATTAGAAAATTTCGCTTAATTTTACTGTTTTTCCTAAACCAAACTGGGTATCACTCAGGACGTACCTGTTTCTATATCCATAGTTATGTAGCTAAACGACCTATATAGTCACTGCTCCTGGGATTACTTCTGTTTTGCAAAAAACGGCATCGTTCTAGGCAGCGAGGACAAAAATTTTAAATTTTGAGAATTTCTATGTAATTTTTTTTTAAAAGAGGGAGGTATCATACAATTCTTTAGTAATTTTGAAAGATATATATCTTGGTTATAAAACACATATAAAAGTCAGTCCTGGCTGGGATCGTATTTAGCAGAAATTCGACTTGATTTGTTCGTTGGATTTAGGCAGCTAACTTGGATCGTCGCCTATCTCCTAAACCAAACTGGGTATCAATCTAGACTTTGCAGTTTTAAGATCCCTGGGTTTGTAGCTGTATGATAAATATAGCCACTACTCCTGGGTTCACTTCTATCTCGCGGAAATGTGACATAACCTCAAAATTTTGCAGGTTTATTCGAAAATTTCGCTTGATTTTCCAGTTTTTCCTAAACCAAATTGGGTATCACTCAGGACGTACCTGTTTCTATATCTTTAGTTATGTAGCTAAATGACCTATATAGTCACTGCTCCTGGGATTACTTCTATTTTGCAAAAAACGGCAACGTTTTAGGCAGCGAGGACAAAAATTTTAAATTTTGAGAATTTCTATGTAATTTTTTTTAAAAGAGGGAGGTATCATACAATTCTTAAGTAATTTTGAAAGATATATATCTTGGTTATAAAACACATGTAATAGTCAGTCCTGGCTGGGATCGTATTTAGCAGAAATTCGACTTGATTTGTTCGTTGGATTTAGGCAGCTAACTTGGATCGTCGCCTATCTCCTAAACCGAACTGGGTATCAATCTAGACTTTGCAGTTTTAAGATCCCTGGGTTTGTAGCTGTATGATAAATATAGCCACTACTCCTGGCTTCACTTGTATCTCGCAGAAATGTGACATATCCTCAAGTTTTTGCAGGTTTATTCGAAAATTTCTCTTGATTTTCCAGTTTTTCCTAAACCAAACTGGGTATCACTCAGGACGTACCTGTTTCTATATCCATAGTTATGTAGCTAAACGACCTATATAGTCACTGCTCCTGGGATTACTTCTGTTTTGCAAAAAACGGCATCGTTCTAGGCAGCGAGGACAAAAATTTTAAATTTTGAGAATTTCTATGTAATTTTTTTTTAAAAGAGGGAGGTATCATACAATTCTTTAGTAATTTTAAAAGATATATATCTTGGTTATAAAACACATATAAAAGTCAGTCCTGGCTGGGATCGTATTTGGCAGAAATTTGACTTGATTTGTTCGTTGGATTTAGGCAGCTAACTTGGATCGTCGCCTATCTCCTAAACCAAACTGGGTATCAATCTAGACTTTGCAGTTTTAAGATCCTTGCGTGTGTGGCTGTATGATAAATATAGCCACTACTCCTGGGTTCACTTGTATCTCGCGGAAATGTGACATATCCTCAAATTTTTGCAGGTTTATTCGAAAATTTCGCTTGATTTTCCAGTTTTTCCTAAACCAAATTGGGTATCACTCAGGACGTACCTGTTTCTATATCTCTAGTTATGTAGCTAAATGACTGATATAGTTACTGCTCCTGGGATTACTTCTATTTTGCAAAAAACGGCAACGTTCTAGGCAGCGAGGACAAAAATTGTATATTTTGAGAATTTCTCTCTAATTTTTAACAGAGTGAGGTATCATATAATTCTTTGGTAATTTTGAAAGATATATATCTTGGCTATAAAACACATGTAATAGTCAGTCCTGGCTGGGATCGTATTTGGCAGAAATTCGACTTGATTTGTTCGTTGGATTTAGGCAGCTAACTTTGATCGGCGCCTATGTTCTAAACTAGCTCTAAGCTGGGTATCAATCTAGACTCTTCAGTTTTAAGATCCGTAGTCATGTGGTTGTATGTTAAATACAGCCACCACTCCTGGCTTTACTTATTAGACTATATCTTTATGATATAAAAGAAAATGCCCGGCAATTTTAAACAAAATTTGTTTTCTCGCCGGTTGTCCTTCTTTTACACTTAATCAAAGCCTTTGTCTTAATGTTTTGTTTATTTTGTGTACTTTGCGACCTATTTCATGATGTTTTAATTTATTTTAACACTTTCGAAAACGACACTTCTTAATTTGGTCGGGTTATCACAGGCAGCTAACTTTAGGCAGCTAACTTCACACCGGTACCTGTACACACCTTGAACCCGCGGCTTTAACCAGGTCATCCGTTCATCTCGTTGATAGACGTCCTAGTATACGCTGCGCTTGTCGGTCCGCGGTCGCCATCTGCCTACTATCTATCAATAATTTTTCAATAATCACAAATTTGTAATGATTGGAACCCAATTATTAACTGTCAAAATGGGCGTAAATATCAGTTATCGTTTAAAAATAGACACAAACTATGTGGAACAAACCGTAATTAAATCAAAATTCATCTATTATCATTGCTGCACACTCCTGGCCCTATACTACACAGTGCACAATTCGAACTTCGTATCTTGCCGTCCCGCTGACGCTTATATAATTTAATACGAGAGTGAGAGGGACGGTACGATACGAACTTCGGTTTTCGTAGTAGCCCCCCTGCAGCGTTCGTGGAAATGATAAGATCGAATGGCGTCTGACTTGGAACAATATTATCATACTAACAAATTTATGCATCCCTTGACTCGAAACTTTAGGGATTGCGGTTTCAGATACGTATTTGACTCGAAATTGATTAACTTTTTTTTTCATTGCGTGCGAAATATGAAAAATGAATTCTTAAATCACGTTTTTCTACTCCTTTTTTAATCTGCGAATTACAATTTAACGAACAATGCTTTATATATCATAAAGAAGCTCGTTTGGTGTTAAGCTAAAAGTATATTGCCTATAGTAGGTACTGGCTGACTGTATGACCCGGATTAGCTCCCTCTCATAATAAAAAGAGAAAAATTCTCAGAAACACATTGTGAAATGTCTTGTTTAAACGTTGCAATGGCTCTATAACACGTTCTTCTGTGATAGCTAACACTTCTAAACTAAGGCCAACATGAAAAGGACTGAGATAATAATCACGTATCAGACAAAGTCTTAAATTTTTTAAATATCTTAAAAATACATCCCGTATTTCTTTACTTTCATTATTTTACATAGAACCTCTAAAATATTTATAAGCTATTTTTTAATTTGTCATGATGGCAATTACTTTGTGTAATTATGAAATTTTTACTTAAAAAAGAAAACCTCTTTAAAAATATCACTGTTGCTAATTAAACTCGAATTTTGTTGTGGTTTTTATCAATAACAGAGAATTATTTTTAACTTATTACCGACTACCTTAAAACTTCCATTTTTATTATTCTGTGCGAAAGTAATTAAATTTACATCGCTACTAAAAAGGACGATCAAAAGCTGGTAAGCCAGGGACTAATTAAGCAAAAAGGATTTGTTGGAACACGCCAAAATTCAATGTTCGCCAATCTGCTTCTACATCTCGTTGAAATTCATTATGAGAACAGTTCCAGTTCGTATTCAAAATGCAAGCTAGTTTTAGATATAACATCATACTTTACTTAAGTAAAAGATCGAATCAAGAGAGACATTAAAACAAATTGAGTAATACAGCCTATTCCAACTTTGGTTACAAATAGGTACACTCAGCGTCATAAAATAAGTAATCACTTTATTAAAATCAATTCAGCCGTTCAAACCTACTAGAAACAAACATTCTCACACATTATTACATACATATTCCGTCTTACTGACTGATTATACATAGTTTATAGTAGGTATCTACCTAAACTACAAAAAACAGTAAGAAAAGCATAAATTCAAAGTACACTTCAAGCACGAAAATGAAAAATGATTGCCATTTTATTAAAGTAATTAAAGTCGAAAATATTCACAATATTCTTCCGGAAAACGGTTATGCATTATTCAAAGAAATTCACAATTTTTACAACTTCTTAATACTGTTATTTTATGCGTTTAGCTACCATGAAAATTTTTAAACTTTACGAAACGTTTTAAAACGAAACCATAATTTCTATTTCGGTTTACTAATGTATCGGCAAAAATTATTTAACAAATTATTAGCTCCCAAACTATTTATCCCATATTTTTATTTAGGCGAAATGTTATTTCCCAACTCAACATTTCGCACTAATATCATTTCCTAACTAATCATTTGACAAATTATAAGTATTATTATGCAAATTATTACCTGGGATTTTTTTAAGATGTCATTTATGTTTTGGTCAAAATGTATTGATTGGCATACCTTAACTTAGCAACGTATTGAATGGCATCCAACTTACTTTCTTAGTGGCAGGTTATACTACGGGCTGCTATAAAAAAAAAACCTAACATCGAAGGCTAAGGCGGGAGCTACGCTCCGCTTCGCTCCCGCCTCAGCCTTCTGAACCTAAATTATCCAAGTCGCTTCTGCTCCGAACCGTCTTGCTCGCTCGCTTCGCTCGCTCGCACAACTTTTGATTTAGAACTTTGTAACAGAGAAATTGGTCAAATGCTTTTTTGACAATTCTTATTTGTCTAAGCCAATCTTTTGCTACATAATTATTTGCCATATAAAAGTGTGACAAAGTAAAATTTTACAATATAAAAATGTTGCGAAATAAGAAAAATGCGAAGTAAAGTTATGCCAACGATTGGTTTGCCAAATGAAACTTGTGCGAAAGCTTGGTTGCCAAGTGAAATTTGGCGAAACATATTTCGCCGAAAAGGCAGTACACCTCCTATTTCATTTCCAGTGTACAAACAGTTTTTTATCAGCCACATCCAATTGCTTTTCCTGCCTCCTAAAGCAAACTATTGCAGTAAAATAAACAAAATTGTATGTCGTTTGAATAAATGCCAGGCTTCCGTTGCGGATGTAATAGTAAGTTCATTCATATTTGTGAAGCAATCAAAAAATTTCATTTTCTTTCTGGCCTTGGCTACCAGCCAATCAGGAGATATACAACTACTTTCATTTCACGGCTATATGAATCGTAACAAGCTTTGCTAAGGCGGAATTAAACCTACTGCGAGACCAAAGGTCATGAATGTTATAAGCGCTTTTTACTTTTATCTTTCACATACACATGCATACACACACAAGCATCACGCCTGTATTCCCAAATGGGGTAGGCAGAGCACACAAAATGTTACCGCTTCGTAGCCACTTTTAGCAAATTAGGGTTTAAATTGGACGAAAACGGTAAAATAGTGACAGGTTACTAGCCTATCGCCTACGATTTATCTTAACCTATATCCTCAGTGGCCTCTTACCACATCCTATAACGGCGCCTAAATAGGGCATTATCCAGTGATAGCGAATAACTCGTCATGATCCTATCCTATTACTAAAAACTACCACTTCCGTACTAAATACCACTATTCCCATTCTAGTTTAATGAAGAAATTACTGGCACTTGAGGCATTCCATCTCAGGCCTCTAGGTACCCTTGGTGATGCAGATGTTTATGGGCGGTGGTGATCTCTTACGACCAGAAGACCCACTTACTCGTTTGCCTTCCAGTAGAATAAAAATAATAATAATAAACCATCTATCACTGCTCCACGGGTATATACACGAGTATAGTCTATGGTTGGGCCACATTTTTATCATTTTAGCGTACCGTATCTTAGTTGCGTAGTATCGTGTCACCCAACGCGCCATATCAGAAGGGCTACTCCGAAACACAAAATTCGAAGTTCGTGTCGTGCGGTCCCTCTGACACTTATACTATTTAATACGAGAGCGAGAGGGATCGCACGACACGAACTTCCAATTTTGTGTTTCGGAGTAGCCTTCCTGATATATTATGTAGAGATCCAAACTAACAATTGTAATACTCCTCAGTGTTACGCGACATAGGTAATACAATAGGTACAGTAGCCTTTTTATCCTGAATACATTATTTTGTACAAAATATCGCTGTTTTCTTATAATATTTTGTTATAATGGGTATAGGTATACCCCGGAGTTCAGTGTAGTTACCTCCTGTAACAAATTCCACAGTTTTGTTAAATTAAATAATGAGAAATAGCTAATGAATACTGACCAGAAATTTCTTTCGAATTTTTGGAAATTTCGTAGAATATACATCCATAGCAGACTGTGATGATGAGGAGGGGGAGGAAGTACATTGCGCAGAGGCAGAACACGTTGTAGGCGAGTTCTTGCTGCTGGCTGGAGAAGGCGTCGAAGGAGACACACTGCTCGAACTCTGGCACATGTGGGTGACGAAGCACACGGAAGACCAGACTCTGAAAAAAATAGCTTATGTGAAAATCGTCATCATCGTCATTATAAGTAGCAGGTGTCCACTGTTGCTCATAAGCCTCCCCCATTAGGTACATATGCCTCACCTATGATAATCATGCTCCTGACGATTTAATGAGATTTTTTAAAACAAAAAGTTTCTCTGGTGCGTTAGATGATATTCAAACCCCCATCTCCTGACTAGGCGCCAAGTGCACCAACTGAACCACGTGGCTCCAACCAATCCACCCGAAAACTTGAAACAATTGCTCACAAAATACTTTTTGTTTTGAAAAATCCTGGATATCAAATAATTGCTATCTGTAATTTCATTATTTTTTAAATATTTGCTATCGAGTATGTACAGTCAACGGCATAAATAATTGGTCACTTTTGTACCTTGTCACTTTAACGTCATGTTTAAGAAGCCATACAAAATAGCGTAACGACTCAATGCGACAAAGTACAGAAATTATCACATATTTATGACATTGACTATACACGTTCATGGTTTTAAATATTCGAACTAGTAGCACAAAAGGATTCCTGAATACTACAATAATGCGAACATATTTTAACACTGAAGGAATACTTAGAACTAACGTCCCTGTGATGAGATTTTATTTTAAAGGACTAATATATCAAATAATTAAAGTTTACAAAGTTGAATACAATTTAACATGTAAAGTACTTATCCGAAAATGTTTTGTGCCGAACAATTTAATTATTTTGATCTCGTGCCTTCTCGACTGAAAGCTAATGTGCCCACTGAATCACAAATTACAAGAAATTTAACAATATTATTATATTAGGTACATGTAAGAGAATAACAATTCTACCACTTACTTGAGGCAAACTACAAAACAAGGCGATAATCCAAGCAAAACTTAGCATTGTTTTACTTCTCGATCTAGCGACTGCGAGCCTCAATGGATATATGACAGCAAAAAACCTGTAACAAACATTAAATTGGGAACAAAAGTTGCACGTAAAGAACACTTTATAAATTGCTTTTTAATGTAAAATCACCACTGTAAAGAAAACAACGTTGAATTGTTTCAATGTCATCATCATTAATTTAGGTCAAGTTCTTTTGTTAGTAAATAAAATCAACAACACAAAATGGCATTTAATTAAAAATCACAAGAATAAGCGCTGTTGTCTTAAAAATGATGAATAGTCGTTGCTGGCTCTAGCTCTTGATTCAAGGTATAATAGTTATTAAACGTGATTGTGAAGCGAGATTGTCTACATCACTTCCACGCCTCTCGAAAGGCGCCATCAAAATTTTATTTTACGCTGGAACTGGAAACTGGAAAATGGCGACCCTTGCTATCGGGCGCCTAGAGCAACCGCTCTTCTTTCTCTACCCAGTCTTTGCTCTACCCCAGGGCCACGCTGTGAATAAGGAATACTTTTGAAATGACATCACTCGTATAATCTCTTCGAAAAATGCCAAGAATCTGTGTAGGATCCTATTGATCGCTTTCTATAGCCTTAGCTTTTCGACCAGTGGACAAGATTTATACTTTACTAGTAGGCACTTATTTCAAATGGAGCACAATTTTTCACAAGAGGAGAACCATAATGGTTATTTCGAATGCTTTGATTTAAATGGTCGCCTGGTTTCAGACAATGTTTACCAAAGTCGTTTATTCTTGGTGGTGTAGTGAACCCCTAGCGGTTTTATGAGCCTCGTAAATATAATAAACCTGCATGATAAATCCCATGAAGTCTGGAGGGTAGACAGAATCTAAACCATAATATACTGTTGTTTACTTTTGCACGCTTATAACTTGACACGCTGCCAAATTATATCAACCAATATCTTGTTGCAATCTACACTAAATACATAATAGAAAAAAACAGTCAACTGCGAGTCGGACGAAAGTCGGATGCGTGAAACGGGGTCCAAAGTATGTATGAATCATGATTAGTTTAATTTTTGAATTCGATAATTTTCTCCATCTGTCTAAAACAAATCTGGGCGTTTTCAAAAGAGTATCCCCTTTCCTTTCAAAATGTATTGAATTTTTTCATACAAATCTGAGTCAGTTTTGTGACGCCCATATCGAGTGTATTCATTTTTGGAACATTGTTTTAAGTTATCGGAATTGTATTGAATTTTTTCATACAAAATCTGAGTCAGTTTTGTGACGCCCATACCGAGTGTATTCATTTTTGGAACATTGTTTTAAGCTATCGGAATTGTATTGAATTTTTTCATACAAAATCTGAGTCAGTTTCGTGACGCCCATACCGAGTGTATTCATTTTTGGAACATTGTTTTAAGCTATCGGAATTGTATTGAATTTTTTCATACAAAATCTGAGACCTGAGTCAGTTTCGTGACGCCCATACCGAGTGTATTAATTTATGGAACATTGTTTTAAGCTTTCGAAATCGATAGCACTCTTGATTCTGAGTAAGAAAAACCATATTGAAAAAAGAAAAGGTAGGTACACTTTTTTGTGAATGCCCATTAGTATGCTATAAGCAGAGCCCGTCATCAGTCGTGTTACCTGTCTAGTGATATGCAGACTAACACATTGGAGGAAAGATACAGTCCAAAAGCTCTCAGGACGAGGAAAATTTTGCACGCCAAGTTCCCCGCTATCCACGCGTTTGTTGTTCGCCAGCCGATCTGCGAACAAATATTAGATATTAAATACCCGTCTAATCCTAGTAGTTACTTTTTTGAAATTTTGCGATGTTCACAACTATACACGGACCTTATTCATACAGTTAAATTCTAGAATTGGGTAGTTTTCTGGATAAGAAAAATATTGTTCTATTTATTTAATTAGATTATCAGAAAATATTGGACACGTATTTTTTCTTTTGTCAATTATTGAGGGTTTTCACAGAGGCGAAATATCGTTAGATAGCATAAGTATCGTGAGGTCCGTTTCGCCTCTGTGAAAACCCTCATTAAAAACAACAAAGATGAAGCTCGTCAAATTTTAGGTATATTTTATACCTTAGGCTGCTATTTACTCTTAAACTACTAATAATTCTCAAGCAATCTTAGCCGTTATAATGCTCCTTGTAAATTTGATATACTTACTAACAATCCTGATTTTTTTTTAATTTTTTCACCCAACAGTTTAGATTTTAGAGGGGAGGGGACGCTCGATTTTGATGAAAATTTGCACTTTTAAGTTGAATATTTTGCAAACAGATCACTGAATCGAAAAATCGGTAGAGATCGAAAGACAGAATACCCCACACTATGGAGTTAGTCGAGAAAAAAAATCGGTGATGATAATTACGTCTATTATGGAAGGGTTGTAGTGACTGAAGTCTGATCATGATTTGTTACTTTAGACTATGAATCAGCAGTAAATGAAAATTGCCACATTTATAACTGAGTTAGTGGGTTTGTGGAGCAAAGCGAAGACATTTATAATAACTTAGTCAAAGAATACCTTACAGACTAACAGACAATGTACCCTGTAATATATGTATAATATACCCTGTATCCCCTTCAACATAATCATTATCATCATTTCATCATCATCATCATGTCAGCCGAAAAACGTCCACTGCTGGACAGGCCTCCCCAAGGCTGGTAGCGTAAATTGATGATTAAATATCACTTACGTGTGACATGAAACATCGTCTTTTATAATGTTTTAGTTTTCGTTTAGTTTTAGTTTATTTATTCATTCAATACATCATTACATTATAATTTACATAAATGTCAATTATAAGAATTTGTATTGAAATCGTCAAATAAGATTAGTAATAATTAATAAGATAAAATTCTAAGCATGTCAATATTTGATGGAAACAATTACAATAAGACTGGTTCTCCTGAAGGGATCGTCAGATTGAAAACAATGAAAACACAATAAAATTAAATTAAAAAAGAATAATCGCCAAAATGTCAATGATATGTAAAAAATAATAAATTAGGAATAATTCAGTAACAATTCAAATGTCAGTGTAAAAAACAATAAAAATAAAAAACAAGAAATAATGATAAAAATAAAACAATGAAAATAAAAACAAGAAATAATAATAACAATTAAAACGGCATAATTAAAATTTCATATTCATAAATTCATTCACTGAATAAAACGCTTTATCCAACAAAAGGTCTTTTATTCGACGGCTAAACGTTTCATCGTTCTTTTCGCTTTTTAGGTCTGAGGGTAGGTGTTCATAGTACTTGGGGCCGATAACGCGCGGGTTTTTTCCCGCTAATGCCATTCTATGTGGGACTGCCCGTAAGCGGCCCGTGCTGCGAGTGGTCTTACCAGCTACGCCCATTCGACTGAAGCTGGATATGTTTGTGCGCGTATACATAATCACTTGAAACAAATACAACGAAGACAGGGTCATGATACCAAGTTCTGTAAATATTTTTTTGCACGATTGCCTTTGGCTGATACCTGCTAATGCTAGTCATTGCTGACCTTTTTTGCACGAAATAACTACACCATACACCATTTTCTACGAGCTCCGTTCACCGGTACCGACAATCAAAAACGACAACCTGTCGCGGCAAACTTTGGTTTTCATTAACGATGACGGCCAAATGGCCATATAGCATTGGCCAGAGGGGAATAGCTGCAAAGGCAAAATCAAAATGTCATTATTATTAGTTAAACACAAATTTGTATATGTCATATCGTTTAAGTTGTACTGGTATCACCATGTTTTGCCTGTTGGCGTACAAATAGCTGGCAGTATAGCAAAAACAATTATAATAAATTATGCAAGTAGTCAATAGAATTTTAAAACAATTTTTATAGTGTCATTAATTCATTAATTACTATACTTAGTCTTTAAATGAAACATTGCTAATAGATCAAATAAATACAACATCATAATCGATAATACATTATTTTACTTATTCAGCATTTTATGTCAGCTAAGTATTATAAATATAAGGCTCATCCCGTCTTAAATTATCTAAGCTACAACCTGTAAAACAGAATAATATACTCTATATAGTTTTTATAGGTTAATTCATTTCTAAATGTATTATTTGTTCCTCAATAAATCTACATACCTCTATATAGTTTCTTGGAGTGCTACTTACTTAATAAAAGGCCGAGTCTCTTATAATTTCACTCTCAGCATAATAAATCTTATTTTTAGTCATGTTGAGTGTAAATAGAAGACATATTTTATTGCAAACCGTAATGTGATTTTGCCACACATCTTAGTCCTCGAAATAGAACGAAGTAGATATTATTTTTTATTAGTTAATAAATGCCTGGGAAAAACTTATTTGAAAACGAAAAGAAAAGTAATTTCAAGTTTGTACAGAATTTCACTGGTACAGTCGAATTCATAAACATTGTGAGCAAAAATTTTATCAAAGATATCTGAACAAGACTACGATATTGTTAACGGCGTAGAAGCGTATTATATTTTTGATCAAATTTTTGCCCACAAGTTAATAAACTCGACTATATTATAAATAATTTAAGTACTTTTTTCGTACTTGTAATTCAAACTTCCGTAACCTGTTTCACAAATGCTTTGAAAAACGGTTCCATGATTGCGACCGTCATAAAAGAGTAAATAATATAAATATAAAGGCTGGGAAAATGATAACTCCTTAAAGATCATAGAAGCGCTCGCTAATCCTGCCGTGAAGCAGCAGTGCTAGCACTGTTGTGTGTCGGCGTGGAGAGTAAGACAGCCGGTAAAATTAGTGGCACTTGAGGTATCCCATCTTAGGCCTCTAGGTTGGCAACGCATCTGCAATACCCCTGATGTTGCAGATGTTTATGGGCGATGGTGATCTCTTACCATCAGGAGACCCACTTGTTCGTTTGCCATCTACATATATAAAAGCGCTCTATCAAAGGAGCTTAAGAAATTCCCATAGGATAGAGAACTAATTTGTTTGTTTTGTTGTTTTTGTGCAACAATTGTGTTTGTTGTTAACCACAGGTATAAAGTCACGGAATAAAGGATTCGTTTTCATCACCTGAATCAATATTTACCAATAACGTCACGGATTTCCACCCGTATGGGATGGGAATATGTACATTGTAAAGTAATGCTTACCTTTGGGTAGAGATTGGGTTACGAGTTTAGCAAGAATGGTTTCAAGTTATATAGTTATAGAATAAGTTTCAGCCTTTGGCGAGATGGATTTTGGCGAATATAATATTCAATTTTTTTTCCATCCTGTACAGAACATAAATGTTACAAAACTTGTTTAGTATGTGATTGGGATTTATGTGGTAGGTGTTCAGGCACAATTATTCACTCACTTTCTCCTAAACTGTTCATCGGTGACCTCGAAAGAATTTTTAAAGCTAAGCAGTCTCTCAGGAAGCAGAAGGTTACCTGACCAGGAAACTTGAAGTCCCTAGTTCGATTCCGGGTCGTGACAGATATTTGTATGAGTTTCCTAGTACCCATAACTATAACACAACCATTGCTTAGTTTGAGACTAGGTCAATTGGTGTCAAGTGTACCGTGATATATTTTTTATTATTTTTAACCGACTTCAAAAAAAGGAGGGGATATTAATTCGGTTGTATTTTTTTTACGTTTGATACCTCAGCCCTCCGTCATTTATGAACCGATTTGAATTTTTTTTCTAGGAATGCTTTCAATTAGGTCCCATAAGCACCAAATAAGGATCTTATGATTGAATCCTAAGGAAATCAAGAGAACTCTTCAAATATTGTAGAAACGCGTATGGTAATTTCGATATATTTAGGAGCAAATAAATTTGTAATTATTTTATTATGAAAAAAATTACTTTCTGCGTGATTGATTTGTGAGTGAGTGAGTGATTGACTTAAGGGGTGATTGAAGCCCAATATCCTCGTATAGTTGTAGGTGAGGTAGACGATTGTAGGTCCACTCCTGCTGGCTCGTGTTGAGGCACCGACTTAAGACTGGTAGAAAATTATTTTTATGGTTTTTTGTAGTCGGTTCTATTTTTTGTTATATATTTTTGTTAATTATATTTATGTATTTTAATGATGGTATTTACAGATTAGTAATTTGAACGTTATTAACTGATTATCTTTTGAATACCCTCAATTTATTACCCTACCCTCATTTGTTTGTTCCATTTTACTTCAATCGAAACCAATTACAAACATCAAAACAACTGCAGAAATTCGTATTTACGTTCCGGTTGAAATCCTGCGTGTTGTTTATAAATTTGGACAAAACTTCGTTTGTTTGGAAGCACGATTTCACACGAACTTGCTAGTCTCATGAGTCCTTTTAAACAAATACTAACCTTCAAAGTCCTATTATCTTACAAAGTTCATACGACGACCATCTTTCCGTACCTCATTTCTTAGTGTCTTTCATCAAAAATCCTATTTCGTACTTATATGTATTATAAATGCGAAAATTTTTGCGTGTGTATGTTTGTTACTCCTTCACGCTTAAATGGCTGGACGCGTTTGAACGAAATCTGGTACCTACGTAGATAGCTGGACGTCTGGAATAACACATAAGCTGCTTTTATCCCGATATTCTCACGGGATAGAGATAATTTTAACCGCTGGGTTTAGAGTCATGAAATTTTGTACAGTTGTTCTTAACACAACTTCGATGAAGACCACGATATACATTTTGGGAACCCCATGGGAATTTTGTAACGTCCGGGAATTTTAATGGTAACTACCAGATCGAATAGATTACGCGTGCGAAGCCGCGGGTAAACTTTAGTATTTTTATAAATAATCGCTTCCCTTACTTATTATCTTAACTTTTTTAGGCCTCTGGTTCTTTCCTTCTCCTCTCACAAAGATTGACTCTTACGATTTATGACATTTATACCTCCTACGTACTTACTTTTTTAAATCTTATTACGATTCCCCGTGTCCGATATTATCCCATTCATAAAAAACCGGCCAAGGGCTCAAGATAGCGTTTCGTAGCCGTTACAT
The DNA here is from genome assembly GCA_037349165.1 of Choristoneura rosaceana. NCBI lineage: Eukaryota > Metazoa > Arthropoda > Insecta > Lepidoptera > Tortricidae > Choristoneura > Choristoneura rosaceana. Next base: position 4,360,883 of record JAZBNJ010000002.1, read on the forward strand.
AATAATCGTAATAATATAATAATATTTTTCGAAGGGTTTTATATTTTTGTACGGAATCTTCCAAATTTAGGTAGGTACATTCTACTCATATACCTCACATATACTAATACATATGTTGTGTTTCTAAAGTATTATATATATTATTATGAATGATGAAAGGCGTTCTCAGTTAGACATAGGCCTCCCTCTCTCCACTCAGACCGGTCTTGTGCTTTTCGCATCTACCGCGATCTCTATCTAATGAGGCTATACATACCTAATGAGGCTACAACATTCCAATGACGCTACAACAACAAATAATAAAATCGAATAAAATTTTGAGTAAGGGGAGTCCCCATACAAGGAATATAATTGTTTTTAATTTTATTTTCTAAGTTCTCTGTAGAACCGAGTCATTGTTTGCATGTTTTTTATATTTTATAAGTTTTAAAAGTATTATATAATTCTTCAACCAGTCAGTCATTTCAAAGTCAAAGTCAGAATATCTTTATTCAATTTAGGCTATCAAGTACTTATAAATTATTATAGAAATTATTTTATCATTTTGTAAGCTCGATTTTTAAGTAAACCCATGGATTTATTTGGCATGACAAATTACAGTTTTCTGGTGTTAAAAATACCTAGCTAAACTAAGCTAAGACGGACTTAGTATTTACATGAGAAACTGAGTTTAGTTTTTTATTACCATCTTGAATACCGTATCCTAAAAACTTATAAGTTCTCCGAAGGTTCTCTGAAACCGCCACGATCGTTTATTGGAACTTTCTAGACTGTAAATATTGAGATCATTTTCAACTTCATCATAAAAGGACGCACCACCTGTATCAAATAAGTACTCAAAATGTTTGACATTGGTTTGACATGTATCCAGACTATTCTGACAGATTAGTTTGACCAATCTGAACACCCATGAAAATGTTTTTGTTTCTTTTCAGTTCTCATGCTCATTAAAATATTTTTACGTAAACTATTTTTTTTTATTTACGTTGGAAACCCCTAAACAGCCAACACAGTGTTTGTGAATGGAGGATTTTTAGTTCGTTGAAATAACCTCAAAATGACAACTGTGCAAAAATATTAAAAAATAAACACGATTTAATTTCGTGAAACACAATAAGTGATTATGAATATGAATCTATTCAATTATATTATGTTACGATTCATTTTATTGTGCATATTCCAATTAGTTTCAAAATAGTTTTCAATTTTGAAACTGTTGACTATTTAGTGCATATTTATGCAAGTATTTAAAGCGTCACTTCATAAACAATAAATGAAAAGAAAAAAACGCGCAAAAAATTGTTTTTGCTATTTGAATTTTTAACAGATGTCCTGTCCTTTAGTCGAGCGTACGTTTTTAAAAAGTGACATTGTAGTTTTGAACAGAACATTTTTTTTCCTCGCATTCAAATTCAAGTAGTGTTTGACGCAAGACTAAATTTTACTCCCACCCTTGTTGAACAATCTACTATTATGTGACTGACAAATAGTTGGAGTTGGCAATGTAGGGACATTTATAAAGTGTTTCAACCTATAAATAAATCTTATAAATCAACTTATAAATGTTGAAAAACCCCTGACATTGTCATTTCAAAGTTCAATATCTCATAAATAGCTGAACCGATTTTGAGGCCCATCCGTTTGAGAGCTACGATGCCACAGACAGACAGACAGCGTTAAACTTATAACACTCCTCTTTCCGCGTCGGGCTGATCCATAAAATACATACCCAAGGATGTTTAGGCAAAGTACCTCGACCACCGTGGAACGAATAGATTTCGAAACACCTTTTAAAGCTACCATGTAATTTGTAACCCTTAGAATTCCTACTTTAGTGTCGAAATGGATTATGTAGATTGGTTTCCTGAAACAATGGACACTGGCAGACAAGGCTCAGACAGTAAATACCTACTACTAATCATAACTTTACCATAAATCCTTCAGCGTATTCTAGAATCTCGAGAATGCTTCTAATACGGACTCTCAAGTTGGTAATGGTCTAAGATCATCAATTCAATTTGTTATCTTGATCTTATGACTAAAATAAGAGGTTCCGAATGGAGTCAGACATCGCCGCAGGGAATCCCAGCAAAATGTAATCGCCTGCAACTTTTTCGTAGCTATCTTCATAACTTCAAAAGCTTATCAATTGCATAGGGTACTAAATAGATCCAACGAGTACTAATACATCGAATGAGAGCAGTTGTAAGGAAAAAAAAAACGCCAAAAAATAAAAAATAAAACGAAAAAAAAGGCGCCAAAAAAGAACAACTAAAAAGTAAAAAATAATTATGCACTACCTAGCTATTGCCCGCGACTTCATCTGCGAAGAATTCGTTTATCCCTAATTAATTTAGTATAAGTACCTAGTAATATTTTTTTTATCTAAGCGTCGTCGGTGTCGGGGGACCGCTAAGGTTAACAGAAAACTAAAGTGCATACGTTGTATTTTTAAAGTATTAACCTTAGCGGTCCACCGACACCGACTACGCTTAGATAAAAAAAATATTACTAGGTACTTATACTAAATTAACTTGGGCTAATTTTGCGGGAAATCACCATAGTCCCCGCGGGATAGGGATAAACGAATTCTTCGCAGATGAAGTCGCGGGCAATAGCTAGGTAGTGCATAATTATTTTTTACTTTTTAGTTGTTCTTTTTTGGCGCCTTTTTTTTCGTTTTATTTTTTATTTTTTGGCGTTTTTTTTTGTCGGGGGTTTTTAAAATTTTTAATTTTAGTTTTTTTTATTTCATGCTTTTTAAACTTTGTTATATATATTTTTTTAAAGTGTACTAGTGTATTGAATATCCTGGCTGCGGCATCAGCTCGTCATGTTGCCACCACTGCATTGTATGTAGAATCAATTACTGATCAAAACGAATCCAAACACGACATATGTGCTATTATTTTTTATAGTGTTTAAGTGTGCTGGATATCTTGGCTGCAGCATCAGCTCATCTTGTTGCCACCATTGCATTGTATATAGAATCAAAAACTGATCGAAACGAATCCAAACACGATATATCTGCTATAGTTTTATCAAGAGTGTACCTACTGGTGTTCTGGATATCCTGGCTGCAGCATCAGGCCGAGAATTGCATATTCTTGCATAGTTATATAGCATACATGGGTGTTTCAAATTTTACGTCCCAAATATGCTTGAAATTAAAGTAAATACCCATTATGCATATAAAATTCCTACCGCAGCGAACAAAAGAGCTGATGATCTTGAAACGGCTGAACCGATTTTGATAAAACATGTCTAAGAACCATCGCCAAAAAACCAGCTTTCAAATAAAAAAAACCGCATTCAAATCAGTCCACCCGCTTAAGAGCTACGGTGCCACAGACAGACACACAGACAGACAGACACACAGACAGACAGACAGACACACAGACACACATAGCGGTCAAACTTATAACACCCCTTTTTTTGCGTCGGGGGTTAAAAAGAGCGTGTCAGACACGCTCGAAATAGGGTTCCGTAGTTGTATAAATATTGCTGTGCCCAACAGGGTCCATGATAATTGGACATTGTGGAAAAGCAATAAAATGTTGAGTATTGAGTAGCCGTTACGAAAAAATTAAGTAATATTTTTCTAAGGATTTCGTATTTTGTATGGAATATTTCAAGTTTAGGTATATTTTATACCTTAGGCTGCTATTTACTCTTAAACTACTAATAATTCTCGAGAAAACTTAAGCTTTATAGTTTTCCTTGTAAGTTTGATGTACTGACTATACTACAATACTGATTTTTTCAAATTTTTCCACCCACCGGTTTAGATAGAGGGGGGGGGGATGCTCGATTTTAATGAAAATTTGCTTTTTAAAGTTGAATATTTTGCAAAAAAATCACTAAATCGACAAATAATTTTAGCAAACCCCCAATGATTTTAAAATACCTATCCAACGATACCCCACACTACACTACAAGGTTGCATAAGAAAAAAAAATTAACCCCCACTTCACGTCTATGGGAAGTAATCAAAAAAAAAATGTTTTTCAATTTTTTATTATACGTTATGTCGGCATAGTTTACATATATATTCGTGCAAAATTACAGCTTTCTAGCATTGATAGTCTATTTGCAAAGCCGCGGACAGACAGACAGACAGACATGGAAAAACTATAAGGGTTCCGGTTTTGCCATTTCGGCTACGGAACCCTAAAAAAGTAAAAAAATAAAGTGCCTACTCGTGACAAGATTTTGCTAAATTTTGCAGGAGCAGGATCCCGTGCAAACCCCGACCTTTTATAGTCCTTAAGTCACGTTTCAATAAAATAACGATCGGTCCACAACTTTATGGTGGGATCTTCCCCTATAACTGAAGATTTCAAGTCTCTAGTCGTGATTGCATTGAGAATTGACGTAACTACAAGTGTTCAATATGGCAGACATAAATAGTTGGTGCCATAAAATTTAGTACCTGGGCGACCGAGCTTAGCTCGATAAAGCGTCTTCCCAGAGATAAGACTAAGCTAGGTCGATTTGTCATCAAGAAATGTATGTAAAACATACTAATATCATATTTTATGTACTATAAACTGAAAATGGGCAATATAATATAGCACAAAGGCGTACCTAATAAAGAAATCAAATAAGAGATAGAATTCAGTCAGCATACTTAGTAGTTTCAGAGTAGGTTACAAGGAGGAGGTATTTTTTTTCTTCACTGCGGCGATTTCACAGGCACAATAATACAAACTGCTGTTAATCACAATAGCACGCACGCACGCACACACACCCACACACACCCACACACACACACTATTATAATGAGGTGTAGAAAATAATAAAAACTCGGACGCCAAGCTATTTTTAAAGAAATAAAACAGCCAAAACTCAGCAGATAGAGGAAATTTGAACTTTTTTAACCCAAGCCGGGGACTCAGACGTTGCAATAAAAACTTAGTCTCACCTGATAGAGGCTCCCAGTTCTCGCCTGTTTTCGTCGTACTTGGTTAAAGGACTCTTGAGCCAAAAATAACTTAAATAATAGCTATAAGCTAATTACATAATTTTTAACTCTTAAAGTTTAAATATAGCCAAAATAATCCGGCGCTAAACATTTGCTTTCTATTTTTTTTTAAACATTAAATTTCAAAAAAAACACTATGTAATAGTAAGCCAGAAGGGCGTGGGAATATACACTTCCAAATTCAAAATTTTATAGTTCTTTAATTATCTGACGTTGGTGCATCTTGCAAAGTTTTCATTGACCGTTTATGGACGCAAAATAAAGTCAAAAACAAATACGAAAATATGAAGCGTCACGGGGTCCTCATGCCAGCCGACACCTCGTGCTTTTCGAGTTACAAATCTTCATCCAGCATGCCGAAATGCGATGCCGATGTGCAAAAATAGATCCCAAATAAAGGATTGTGTTTATTTATATATATAAAAAAAAACGCCTCGCGGCAAAAAAAATAAAGCCACAAGTTAAAACTTGAAAGAAAATCAAAATACCAAAAGGTTGAAAAAAAACAAATAAATAGTAGTAAAAACTCACCGTTTGTCCAAAATTAAACCATTTTGAAATAATTCACACGATGGTGAAATAAAATAAAGGACTTTAAGCCATTTATAATGAAAACACGCCTGGATTTCACCAGATTAAACAAAATTTAGATTCAAGCCATCTTGATGGATGGTAAGATGAAAGGAAAGTGAAAAAATATTTTTTAATTACTCCAACAAAACTCCTGGCTATAGAATCAAGCCTTTCAGCCTCTTAAGCCGCCGCTAAACCAATGACAAATAACAACTACCTCAATTATTTAATAATTTGTGACAGGTGCTATTGAAACTACCCTAAAGTAACAATTTTGTTAAAGAATCTGTCAAAACAATCCAACTCGGTTGTAGTGTTGGGAATACAACACTACAACACACACACACACACACACACACATATGGACACTTTAAATTAGAACTTCGGTGGAAAAAAATTCTATCATAGCTACGATTTTATAGATTGCTTGAGTGATCCCATGGACATAACTTGAAGAGCATTCCAACGATATTTCTATTATAAAGTACCTAATTGGAAATATTGATTACTTACCCGAGTTTCCTCTAATGGTGGGCGTATTGTTAACGGTCAGTCGCACATTGGGGTAATGTGAATAGTTCGATGATAAACATATTACATTTATAGTAATATTAAGAGTAAGTAATATCCAGAGGTTCTCAAATAGAGGCCTGAAAATGCGGCGAAAGGGTTCCAGTAAAGGATGGTACGGCAGTGTTTGTTTCGCGCTCGACTTGGCGGGGGCACTGCCGTGCCCCCAGATAAATAGGGCCCACAATTTTTCATGCGGCTATTTAAAGATTGTAGGGAGAGAGCACCGCTTTTTATTTATCGATGTTATCGACAAATCGATCGTTTTTTTTAATTCCCCTTTTGCTCCCGACAGCCTGAGCGGCTGGACCTATCTCTGTAAAAATATATTTATAACTACAATAATATAAAGCGAGTACTGAAGAAATATCCTTTTATTTGAACTGAGCTTAAAGTCACTCGCGTAGATCCCCTGTACCTAAGCTCTTACCAAGTTACAGACCCCACAGTACCTATTTTAACTCTTTCAACTAGGCATATATTTATTTAGTTACTTTCCTCAATATCGCGATATAATCGATACGATACACAATCAAATACCTCAGTAATGTCAACATTGTCGAATGCGAATAGTTGAACTGAAAATGCCATCACCGATACCTTACGTTGGCGACGGGATATGAAAGGACGGCTCGAACCGTGAAATGTTTGCTGTACCTTTTGAGGCAATAATACCCGCATATTGTATGGAGCAGAAAAAAAATCAACGGAGGTATCCTTTCTTTATTGAAATCACTGTTATATGAAAACTGGTAAAACTTAGCTTTCAACATTTGAAAACTTGTAAAATGGTGAACTTGTAAATGAGAACCGCCGACCACACCCAGATCACCTGAACTCATAATGCCTGTAATTTTACTGGCTGTCTTAGTTACTCTACACGCCGAAAATAGTAAGATGTGAGAATACCCACCCAGTAATATTAAATGCGACAGTTTGTAAGTCTGTTTATTTGATACCTCATCACGTCAAAACCGCAGAACCGATTTAGGCGAAATTCGTTATACAGATAGTTTTTATCCCAGACAATTGCATTGTTCCCGCAGGATAGCAGTTTACCTTAACTAATTCTACGCAAACAATTTTCATCAAGTGAGATACTGTGAAGACCAAAAAGTTGCACAGCGTTAAAGCTGCGTTAGCACGTAGTTGTTACATTTGTATGGATAATTTTCGTATACGGGTCAACCACGGGTCAGTTTTATGCTGAAAAAGGTGGAAGTAACGGGTCAAACCTCGAAAGTAAAACTGGTGTTCGTAATATCACAGACGTTTTCAAATAGAGGTCTTGAGCGAACCCACATGTAAATGTCGTTTGCATAATTGTGTAAGCTGTGAGTCGGCAGATGTCCTGCCTCTAAAGTTACGGATTCCTATAAATTCAATCAGGCGCCCTATTGAGTTATAATCAAATGTTTCACAGCATCATTAAACCGCGGAACGTTCGTAAAGGCTTAAATATGAACGATGAGAATCACAAGATACCTACTATGTCACTATGCCATACAAGTTAATAAAAACAAATGTCAAATACAGTCAACTATTAGGCGCGCTGTCATTGTTTTTTTAAAGAATGGCAAAACACCAAAGCTAATAGACACTGCCAAGACTATACACAGCTATAACACCGTTAATTCGAGTGGCATCTAATCTTCCAATATATACTACTAGCTGTACCAGGGCTGGCCTGGCACATGACTTATCTGAATCGTGCCGATAGGAGTACGTTATTGATCTCACGCGCATTGATTCAGATAGGTCACCATAGATTAGTAGCGTAGGCAATAGATTAAGATTAAGTATATAACCTTGTAAATAAGTGTTCGCTATTAGTTCAGTCAGAGTCCAGTTAGGAGTCAGATCAGTTAAGGTGGCACGACTTCCATACTATATAATTTTTCCAACCATTTGCGCTTGAAAGATTTTTTGAAACTAAAATCACATCTCTTGATGTTTATTTCGTTCTCTGAGCGCGGCATTTTTTGTTTACCTAAAGAAAGCTTTTGAATAATAGCTTAATCTAGATGATTATTTTGGTTCATTTTTGTCAATATGTGAGTGGACGGCGACAGTATCGTACGCCAAAGGCTCGGTAGTAGTGTGCGTCGCGACTAATTCGCCAAGTCGCCGTCAATTTGAAGCTAGGCGCCACTGTCAGTATTCGTTTGATTTATCTGATCAAAATGAAATAATAATTATTATTAACCATTTAGAAGCACGTGTCATTTTTTTTAATATTTTTGCTGGCCATCGGTACAAAGCCCTTCGGTCAAAAGACTGAAGCTAAATGAACAAATGCGTTGCCAATTTTTTTGATTTCCGTAAGAATTATTTCTTTCGAAAAGAAAAAATTGCGTTGCTCGTACGGTCAAAGACTTTAATTCATGAGCCATCATGGAACCATATCACAGTGAACGTCACAGTGACATCGTATTAATTTACGAGGAAAACAGTAATGACTTTTCCTTTGAAAAGGTTCCACGGTGGCTCATGAATTAAAGTCCTCGGCCGTACGTCATCATCATCATCATCAGCCTCTAGCTGTGCACTGCTGGACATAGGCCTCCCCAAAGAGCGCCATTGCGCCTTGTCCTTGGCTAGACGCACCCAGCTTCTACCAGCAGCCTTTCGCGGATCGTAACCGACCGTGCGTACCTACTAACAAATAAATATGGAATATTGCATATACAGTCAAACTATTTGCTTCCTGACCCACCGTAGAACGCTCTCACAGTAAGTGCCATAATGAATTCCCTTGTCAAGCAATGCGATGTCAGTATGACTTTTTCAACGAAAAGGTTCCACAGTGGGGCACGATTCCGTTGGTTCGATAGTACGTCTTATAAATAAGGAATATCACTGCAATTTTCTGTCGTCAGAGTGCAGCACCAGCACTAACTGTTAATGGTTTTTTGAGTATCTTAAAATGTCTGTAGAAAGCCATAATATCATAATTATTTCAATTAAATTTTTGGAAATATAGCTCTATCGTTATTATCGATGTCAATATCATGTTATTTTGTTACTCATACAAAAATACATGATTTCTGTAGGTACTAATACTCTTTGGATAAAATATAAAGAGAACTGACGTTGTCATTTGGATAATAAAAGTAAAAAACAAAAACATCTCAACTGTCAAGTCAAACTGCGATTTTCTGATTTGCTATCCATGAAGCTACATTTTCAAGATAATTAAATTGTAATTCGCATTGCACCATGGAGCCACGAACTTCGCGAAAAGACTATAAAAATCATCATTACTCTGGTCCCAGGAAAAATCAAAAACGAGTTCAGGGACAAATGAAACGTCATCACGGAGAAATCAAAAGGTAAGTGCCGTGGAAAACATATTGCACGTAGTGATGTTATTTCGAAACCAGAACCTGGCTAATCTGCTTGTTGTTGCAGTCGTAATGAAGTATGGTGCAAAAAAAGGAAAATGGACGACGATTCCAACATCAATTCGAGTTCTGGGTAAGTGAAACATAAATATCCTTCACACACTAGCATAGTATATAGGTAATATTATAAATTTGAAAGCCTCTTCCATTGGTTGGCAATCAAGCACTGTCCGCTTCTAGCGGAACGTTTTCCCACGCATGACTAAACTATGGAACCGGCTTCTCGGGACGATATTCCCAGAGCGGCACAACTTAGGGATCTTAGCCTATCAAACTCGCAACGGGCCGGCAACGCACCTGTGATACCCCTCGTTTTGCCGGTACCCATGACCGGTGATGATTGCTTCCCACCAGGTGACCCGAATGCTTGTTTTCCCCTCTTATATGAAAAAAAATAAAACGGCTCGACTGATTTGGACGAAATTTGGTATGTAGATAGCTGGGCGTGTAAAGTGAAAGCTCCTTTTTATCACGATATTCCCACGAGATTCCTACGATTAGACACTACAAATTATTTATTGAATCAGGCGTTGCTTTGCATGGTCCACATATCAATCAATTTTTACAGTGAGGAGGTGGAGGAACGCATGAACATCTATACTAATATTATAAATAAGAAAGTGTGTGTGTTTGTATATTTGTCCGTCTTTCACGTCGAAACAGATCGACGTGATTTTTGTCATAGAGATAGTTTATGGGCCAATATAGTCTATATAGTAGTATATAGGCTACTTGTTATCCCGGAGAAATGCTCAGTTCCCGAGGGAACAGCGCACGATAATCGAATTCCACGTGTGCGAAGCCGTGGGCAAAAGGCTAGTCTTGTATAAATGTAGCTATCATATAAGGTCGCGGGTGAGCAAACTAATTGTTTCAGTTCATTGATATTACAAATTGACCGTGGGTATTTTATGTGCAATGTCAATGAAATCAACTATGTAGTTATGTATTGGAAATTCCCGGAATTAGTCAAAGTCCTGGAATTCAGTTCAACTATCGGTTATTAGAACCCGTGGTGGCCTAGTGGTTTGACCTATCGCCTCTCAAGCTGAGGGTCGTGGGTTCAAATCCCGGCTCGCACCTCTGAGTTTTTCGAAATTCATGTGCGCAATTTACCACGAGCTTTGCGGTGAAGGAAAACATCGTGAGGAAACCTGCACAAATCTGCGAAGCAATTCAATGGTGCGTGTGAAGTTCCCAATCCGCACTGGGCCCGCGTGGGAACTATGGCCCAAGCCCTCTCATTCCGAGAGGAGGCCTGTGCCCAGCAGTGGGACGTATATAGGCTGAGATGATGATCGGTTATTACGCGTGCGAAGCAAATGCCAAAGGACCATCCATAAAGTACATCACACCAATTTTGACCATTTTTCAAGTGTTTTGTTGGTTATGTTTTTCGAGCGTATGTATTTGAATAATAACGTATGTGTGTATGTTTCTTGCTCGGCTTTAGGGATTAGTTAGTACATAGAAATCTATGATATAGTACCTAATTTAATTAGTACTTATGTGGATAGTTGGACACCTGGAATAACACATAATTATAGCGTCACTACTTTGAAAAAATCTTCACTCAGAAAAATTACTTATTTTGAGGTACGAATTTTTAGGGTTCCGGAGCCAAAATGGCAAAAACGGAACCCTTATAGTTTCGCCATGTCTGTCTGTCTATCTGTCTGTCTGTCTGTCTAGTCTGTCTGTCTGTCCGTCCGCGGCTTTGCTCAGGGACTATCAATGCTAGAAAGCTGTAATTTTGCACGGATATGTAAGTAAACTATGCCGACAAAATAGTACAATTAAAAATTCAAAAACAATTTTTTTAGGGTACCTACTGTATTGTGTGAAACTCTTTGGTAACCGTTCAATTAGTACTAGTAACTAAGTTCGATATTTGAATATGATTATTACAGCGAACGGTCACAATAGAGTATTATAAAGGACTTGTATTCGAGTTGCCAACGAAGTTGAATATAATCCAGTTTACGTAAAATATATGTTTTTATTTCAATTACGGCTTTTCTAAGATACCGGACCGTCTGTCCAGTACAGTACCTCCCATAGACGTAAAGTGGCGGTGATTTTTTTTTTCTCATTCAACCCTATAGTGTGGGGTACCATCGGATAGGTATTTTAAAACCATTAGGGGTTTGCTAAAACAATTTTTCGTTTCAGTAATGTGTTTGCGAAATATTCAACTTTAAAGTGTACATTTTCATTAAAATCGAGCGTCCTCCCCCCCCCTCTCTAAAATCTAAACCGGCAGGTGGAAAAATTTGAAAAAATTCAGGATGGTAGTCAGTATACATATCAAACTTTCAAGGAAAAACTATAACGGCTAAGTTTGCTTGAGAGTTATTAGTAGTTTATGAGTAAATAGCAGCGGAAGGTATAAAACATACCTAAACTTGGAAGATTCCGTATAAAATACGAAATCCTTAGAAAAATACTAACTAATTTTTTCTTAATGGCTACGGAACCCTATTTTGTGCGTGTCCGACACGCACTTGGCCGGTTTTTATAAGTAGTGACGAAACGCTAGTTTTTATTTATGCGCCTACCTACTTACTTTTAATTTTTATATTCGAATGGAATTGGGATAAAGCATAGTACTTGTAATAATATTATCGATGCGAAAGTTTGTGAGTATGTTTGTGTGTAGGTGTGTGTGTTTGTTGGTTCCTCCCATGCTAAAACGGCTTGAAGGATTTGTTTGAAATTTGGTATGTTGATAGTAAGACATCTGAAACAACATAGAGGGTACTTTATATCTCAATAATCCAATAGGATCAGGATAAAATCTTGAAATTTCAGTCAATTGCTGGTTTAAGAGTTAAGAAATTTTCCGCGGGTAGAGTTTAGTAATTATTATAAAATTCCCGACCAGAGTATTCCTTTACTCTGACTGGCAATCCAGGTCAGATGTAGGTTTGTATGACTAAACTACATTTTTTGTGGATTTACTTATTTTATTAAAGTTGTAGTGAAAAACACGATAGCAAAAAGGCATATTTTGTAAAATAGAATAGAATAGAAATATTTTATTCATGCTTCATACATTAAATAAAAACAGAATAAAAATACATAAAAATAAAACAACTAGTAAACTCCTAATTTAACGAGGTATGGGACTCAAAAGTTAGTCCGTTACCAAGGGGCCGGGGACAAAATATCTGGTGGCGTCAAAGTTTTTTAAAAACTTACCGTCTAAAAAACATAACCCTCCTTTGGCAGTCGGGTAATAACCATATTTGGTATATTAAACTTTTCTCTGTGGGACAACCGTTTTTAGAACAGGGTATCCCACATTTTCATACCAAATTTGAAGTCGATGCCAATTATCGTTGAAGAGTCCTGTTCTGCGGAGACAATACTGGCCGGACTATCAAGATGTCACTACCAGATTATTGCATTGTCACGCGATTTACACGTGTATGCAAAATTTCAGCTCAATTGGTAACCGAAAAGTGAATCAAATTTAATTTGCAAGATTTGATGACAAACATCGGGACAGGTGAAACTAAATAAAATCTTGTAGAAGTGGTTCTACTTCAAAGCAAAAAGATGCATGTTCAAATAAGGAATCTTTTTTGAGGTTGCAAATATACTTGGTGATTAGTTTAAATTCGGAAAGAAAGCGAGAATTGGTTCGCGCTCGTCCTGCATTGTGCCTGATGACAGCAGAGTCATGGCGGCATGGACGGCATTATGCAAGAAGGGATCAAGTCAATAATAAAAATATCATTGTAAGTACTATGAACAATGTTTTATTTTTTATTATTTATAAATATAATAAAATCCAATTCAATGAGTTCAATATCCCGCGGGATCGCGGTGGATGCCGGAAGCACAAGACCGGTCTGAGTGTAGAGCCTTGGGGGAAGCCTATGCCCAGCATTGGCTGACATGATGATGATGATGAATATCCCTCGAAACATAATAATTTATTTAGTTTTTATCCAGAAAACATTTGAAAGAGAATTTTTCATCTAAATATATTCTTAGAAATTCAAAGACAATAAAAAAATAGCCCTAATTTATCGTGAACTTTACGGTGAAGGAAAATACATTATACTTATAATTCAATGGTGTGTACGAAATTCCTTATCTTTCTCACTCTTCTTAGAGTACGTTATACAGACCGAGATGGTGAATAAAATTGATAAGCCGACTGCATAAAAACTTTCAATAAAAAGGAAAAAACAGGTAATAAATCCTTATGCGGAATACGGTGATTTCAACATTTTTTTTCTTTTTATTGGATATTTTTTAAGGATTCATGATTTCATTTTTCGACTTGAGGAAATTACTAAAGCATTAAAAATATTTTTTTTAATGCTATGCCTAGTTGGTTACTAAGTTTTGTTACTGGAGTTGTGACTAATAAAATATACCTAATATAAAGCTTTTAATAAAACACAGAATGCATCATTTGAAAGTTTTTTTGTTGTACTGATCAAAATATAAATTGATTTATCTAAAATGTTTACCGTATATTTATTGAACTCCACTAAAATATTAAGATTGCCACCAATTAGACTTGCTAAAACTTGTTATACTAACCAAGTTCTCGGTCAGACACACTTCATCTATACGAGGCCAGGATGGCGATTACTGGTCGAAGCTTGTGTAGTACTTTTCTCAAAAATGATGATGATGGTGAGGATGATGATGATGATAGTAATGGTAATAGTGATGATGATGATGATAGTGATAATAATGTATGGTGATGATGATGATGATTATGGATGATGATGATGATTGATAGTGATGGTGGTGATAATGATTGTTTATGATGATGATTATGATGATGATGATGTTGGTGATGGTGATGACATGGACCCATTTCAAAATACCCGTTACTGTCCAGTAAGTAAGTATGAAATTCCAATAAGTACATAGCAAGGGATGGGATTGTTCTGTACGTTAACGGGTTCCTTTAAAAATTTGGAAAAAAGCGTGTGGGCCGAGCAGCAGTGTTGGGCGTACAGTTAACTAATATTTTGAAATGGGTCCATTATGTCATCGCCATCATTATAAGTACACTTGATATGTAATGGAATTTCAATATTTACTGGACAGTACGAGGTTACTTCCTAGACAATAGCCTAGCCTCCAGGGTGCGTTACTTTCTGCGACGTTTTTGATGATGTAATGGTAACATTTCATACCATTTTTGAGCAAATCTGGTATATCCATACTAATATTATAAATGCGAAAGTGTGTTTGTGCGTTTATCCGTCTTTCACGCCCTAACGGAGCGACGGATCGACGTGATTTTTAGCATAGAGATAGTTTATGGTCCCGAGAGTGACATAGGTTTCTTTTTGTCCCGAGGAAACAGTGCGCAATAACCGAATACCACGCAGGCGGAGCTGCGGGCAAAAGCTAGTACGTATATATATGTCGGAGATTACAATAATCAAGCCTTTAGGATTGTCAATTGACTATTAGAGTATCGAAATGGCATCGAACGCCGTGTGACGTAACTAGCGGTTGCGGTGCACATGGACGCTGGACGGGCTTGTTGGCCGGAGGTGATTCTACTTCGGGCTGTTGGAACGACAACCAACACCTGGCTAATGATTCTGTCAGTTCGTCTGACAATTAGCTCTGTACATACTCCGATTGGTTTTGTAATTTAATTACTATCGACTAGTGAAATAAAACAACTGAGACGGAAGTACTCTCATTCCATCGTCATCTCACCTCTTCTCTCCGCTCTCGTCGACATATATAATATTTCGGGGATCTCGGAAACGGCTCTACCGATTTCGACGAAATTTGGTATGTAGGGGTTTCTGGGGATGAAAAATCGATCTAGCTTGGTCTTATCTATGGGAAAACGCTAAGTAAGAATATATTGCAATGAAAAATTCACTTTAAATATTTTCTAGATAAAAATTGAATAAATTATTAAATTTTGTGGGACATTGAACTCATTGAATTGGATTTTATCCCTTGTTCCTTACAGATAACCATGGCCAGATAACTGGTAATCTGAGAAGATTTTTTTTCTTCCAGTATAACTAGTTATCTCCAAAGATTTTATTTTCCCGACAGATAACTGTATTTTTGAACGGTTATCTGCAAGGAAATTCCATTCCTTCCAGGTAACTAGCTATCTCCGGGGATTTATTTTCCACACAGATAACTGTTTCCTTTTAACGGTTGACTCTAAGGACTCTTTATTTGCCCTATTTCATTACTGTACAATAAAAGTCAATTATACTAACTAATAAACGCATTTCTTACTAATATTATCAACCTGAAAGTCCTCAGAGTCAACCGTTAAAAAAAACAGTTATCTGTGGGGAAAAAAAAAATCCCCGGAGATAGCTAGTTACCTGGAAGGAATGGATTTTCCTTGCAAATAACTGTTAAAAAAAACAGTTATCTGTGGGGAAAATAAAATCTTTGGAGATAACTAGTTATATTAGAAGAAAAAAATTCTTCACAGATTACCAGTTATCTGGTCATGGTTATCTGCAAGGAACAAGGGGATTTTATTATATTTATAAATAATAAAAAATAAAACATTGTTCATAGTACTTACAATGATATTTTTATTATTGACTTGATCCTTTCTTGCATAATGCCGTCCATGCCGCCATGACTCAGCTGTCATCAGGCACAATGCAGAACGAGCGCGAACCAATTCTCGCTTTCTTTCCGAATTTAAACTAATCACCAAGTATATTTGCAACCTCAAAAAAGATTCCTTATTTGAACATGAATCTTTTTGCTTTGAAGTAGAGCCACTTCTACAAGCTTTTATTTAGTTTTTTTTCACGATTCTCCACTCCGCGTAAGATTGCACATACGATTCCAAACACAAAATAGTTCAAAAAATATTTCTTATCTTTTTTCGTAACGGCTACGGAACCCTATCTTGGGCATGCCTGACACGCTCTTGGCCGGTTGTTTATATTATAAATGGTTTTTATGTTTCCAGATCCAAGGCCAACTGCGGCTTTGCAAAATGCAAAAATGCTACTTCGTCGGATATATTCCTCCAGCATATGATATAACAGTATTAGAAATAGAGAGTGACGAAAATTTTATTTGTAAGATGTTACCAGAATTGGTCATGTTCTATAAAAATTGTATTTTACCCGAAGTATTACTTTGGAAAGTTGCCAGAAATCAAGTGTTTAGACATTTCATTGTGTTAGGTGCTGACCTTTTTTAACCGACTTCGAAAAAAAGGAGGTTATTTTTTTTTCTATGTTTGTTTTTTTTTTTTTTTTTATTCTACTGGAAGGCAAACGAGCAAGTGGGTCTCCTGGTGGTAAGAGATCACCACCGCCCATAAACATCTGCAACACCAGGGGTATTGCAGATGCGTTGCCAACCTAGAAGCCTAAGATGGAATGCCTCAAGTGCCAGTAATTTCACCGGCTGTCTTACTCTCCACGCCGAAACACAACAGTGCAAGCACTGCTGCTTCACGGCAGGATTAGCGAGCAAGATGGTGGTAGCAATCCGGGCGGACCTTGCACAAGGTCCTACCACCTGCAAACTTGTTACCTCAGAACTCCGTCATCTATGAACCGATTTGAAATTTTTTTTTCGTTCGTCTAGAAATGCTTTCAATTCGGTCCCATAAGCACCAAATCAGGATCTGATCATTGGATCCTAAGGAGATCGAGGGGACTCTTCAAATTTTGTAGGGACATCTATGGTAAATTTGATATATTTAGTAGTAACTCGTGCATTTGCTCTTGAAAATCATCATTTGGTGAAATGGAACTGATGATGAAGACCACAGTTGACAATCGGAGTTACTACTCAATAACAAGTAGGTATTTCATGGGTTAAATTTCAATCCATTTAACACAGTTGCTAAGCAATTTATGCTACTCGTAATGCATATGGAATGGGTAGTGAAGCACCAGGATACCTCAATAAAGAAAGTCTCTGCCTGTGAGTGGACCTATGGTCATCTACCTGACCTACGCACTTTATATTGGGTTTCAATCACTCCTGCTGACTGGTACAAAATTATTTTTATGGTTTTTTGTAGTCGGTAAAATTTTTTGTTATAAAATTTTCTTGTTTCTTTTCCTTTGACTTTTATTTATTTTGATCTTTTGTTTTATGGGTACATGGCACGAACGTGCAGCTTTTACAATCTATAGTGATTCAGGACTGGCCCTGGTCATATTATTATTTGATACAATATTCAGTTCTACGAGCGCACATTTATGTGCAGCTTTTGCAATCTATTATGATTCAGGACTGGCCTGGTCATATTATTATTTGATACGATATTTAGTTCTACGAGCGCATATTTATGTGCAGCTTTTGCAATCTATATGATTCAGGACTGGCCTGGTCATATTATTATTTGATACGATATTTAGTTCCACGAGCGCACATTTATGTGCAGCTTTTGCAATCTATTGTGATTCAGAACTGGCCTCTGGCCGTATAGTAATATTATTTTATGTGATATTTAGTTCTACAAGCGCAGATGTGTGCAGCTTTTGCGAAAGTGACATACCTACATCCTAGCGGTGAGATAGTGTGGTATGGAATTCAATCTCACATCAAAAAAAATTACGAAAAATACATAATTGTAAGCTTATTAAAAAAATGGTACTACACGTAGTTACAAGAAAAAAATGATCAATCTGTTACCACCAGGAAAGATACTTCCTAGCAGGTGCTATCAATTTCCCTATGAAGCAGTCGACTTTTCAAATTTCTTGAAAATCAAAAAAAATGTGCTAAATTGTACACTAGTTAAAAAAATGTACCACCCTTGTATAGTTACAGTTATAAAACAGTGATCAATCAGGAAGTATCCTTTCTGGCAGGCGCTATTTCATTATGTAGTAATCGTAATAAAAAAGAGTAAGTAGTACTGAACGTACAGTTTTCTCGTAGCTACGGGTAGTACTCCTTTTTTTAATTTGCGTACAATTTCGTACATTTCTCATATTTTTTTCTGACTCACAAGAAATTTTAAAACACGACTGCTACATAATGCAATAGGAAGGAAATATCCTTCCTCGCGGTGACAGATTGATCATTGTTTTTTCTTGTAACTACGGGTAGTTAATTTTTTTTAACAAGCGTACAATTTAGTACATTTTTGGAACATTTTTGTGATGTAAGTTTGAATTCCATGCGACACCATGCCACCGCCAGGAAGTATGACACTTGCGAAGTACATTTTGTCAAACTACATTTGTAAATAAACAGTGGAGTGATGGCCATGATTGGGTCAAGGTACCATGGATAAACCTTCGGACCGTTGGTTGAATGACATAGGTATTGTTATTTGGCAGTCGGCTGGTAAGCTGTGTATGAGGCTGGCGTGAAATTGCAAGGGCCAGCAGTGGGTGGGAGTAGGCTGATTTTAATGATATATAAATGTAAATAAATAAATAAAAAACTGATGTAATAATAAACTGTTTTTAATTTGTAGTTCAATAAAACCTTGAATTAAAAAAACATCGTGAGGAAATATTTATACGCCTGCTGCGAAGTTTCCTAATCCGCACTAGGTCAGTGTGGAAAATAATGCTTGAGACCTGTGTGTGCCCAGCAGTGAGACGTGTGCTGATCTGGACGATGATGATGACAAATTTTTCCGCTCGTGCTGAAAATATCACGTTACCGAAACACCTATTTTTTCAAAATACATTACATTTTTATTACATTCCCATTATATCTGATATCCAAAAGAAGAAATTTCACAAAAAATTACTTCGTCGAGTAATCTTCGATTTTGTAATTATGAGGTAAATAGGTAATGCAATATTTTGAAACATGTATTATTCTGGTAACGTGGTATTTCTTGATATTATGATAGGGGATAAAATTACATGAAAAAAATTGTTTACAAATTAGGTCAAATATTTTTAGCTACATGTTTAAAAAAATAATAAGGTAGTAATTAGCTCATACATTCACATCATTAATTGAGATACCAAAAAAAAAGCAAAAAGATATAATCACACACCGGATTCGATCCCGAAGATTCTAACCCGTATCTAGCATGAATAGACGCCAATACAACTACTCCAATCAGCAGTTTGAACGAGACGTCGAAATTAGCAATCACTTTTGTTTACTACAAGTTATAAGCATGTGTGCGAAAATATTACAGTCACCGCTGCCGCGTTGTTATAAGTTAAAATAAAAGTATTTTCTAAATTAAAATACATCTGAAACTTGGTAGGATATATCACAAATTTCACTCTACAGGCGGCATGTACATTATTTTATAAAAATATCCACATTTACATTCCTAAAAAAAAAAAAATACGTGGAATTTGCACACTAACGTCATCTACTGGCGCTGTAGTGCCTAGCTGACCGTGACAAACCACCTTAAGACCTGTTCCCTAACCCAGCTTTTGCATATTCGGTGCTTTTGTGATATTCGGTTATCGCGCGCTGTTCTCTCGGGAACTGTGCATTTTTCCGGGATAAAAAGTAGCCTATATCACTCTCGGGCCCATAATCTATCTCTATGCAAAAATCACGTCGATCCGTCGCTCCGTTACGGTGTGAAAGACGGACAAACACACAAACACACTTTCGCATTTATAATATTAGTATGGATATGGATATAAATATACTACTAATATTTTTCAACCATTGGTGGTCGATAACATTCGATAACTGATCAATCATCACTCGATCAGCAATCCCATATCCCTGCCAGGTGTCTACTGATGTCACTTCTCACCCTGTAACCCAGTAACAGCTCTGAGTAGGGATGAGAACGAAGCCGGTCTCCTGTCTTTCTCAACAACCTTTCTCTCTCTCTCCCAAAACCGTATGTAAAGTATTGCGTTAATAAAATCCTAACATTAATACCAAATTAATACGGCCTTGTATCACCACTAAACTTGTCGACTAACTTTAAGTGACGCATATCAGTGATGCCGTCTCTGTTTGTTTTGTCCGAATAAACAAAGACGGCATTACTTTTATCTGACACTTCTTGGCAGTTTCACCATCCATTGATTAGAGTTAACTGACGGTTAAAAAATGTGATGCCGTCTCTATTTGTTTTGTTCGAATAGACGGAGACGGCATCACATTTAGCCGTCAGTTAACACTAATCAATGAATGGTGAAACAAAGTTAGTCACCCTTAAAGTTAGTAGACAAGAGGTGAAACAGGTCCTAAAAGTTTAGCTAAAAGTTAACACGACATTCATTGCCTGTTAGGTAGGCGGTACGACGTTCGCTAGGACAGCTAGTATAGATACTTATAAAATTCTCGGGTCAAAAATGTTTGTGACCAAATTCCTCCGAATCGTCTTCACCGATTTTTATGTTTTTTGTGTATATTCGGTAGGTCTAAGAATAGGACGTCTTATCTTATCTTATCTTTACTTTAGGGGTCCTTGCGGATACACTTCGACCCGTAGGGATCTTTTGTGTAATTACCCCTCCTTCGCACTTACTCCATTGCTTTTTTCACCTCATCCATAAATTGGATGATTTGACGTAGCGGTAGTGCCTTAAAGTCTCCTGGCGAGGGGTATCCGACGCCAAAGAGTCTCATTCTTAATCTGGCTAGAGCGTCGCATTCGCACATAATGTGTTCCAATGTTTCGTCTTCCTCGCCAAGAATAGGACGTAACCTATTTGTTATACTTGTACGCGGACGGAATCGAGGGCAACAGCTAGTAGTAACTATATAAATTTAAGCATTTATTATACTTTTACACCTAGCGAAAAAAACTTACAAAACTGTACTTACCCGACTGCACGACTGCAAGGATATATTGTTGTTTTACTCTTTGAAATAAATACAATCCCTCAAATTCCGTACCGCACGCACGTAGTAACGCACGCACGCACGCACGCACACACACACACCCACACGCACGCACGCACGCACACACACACACACACACACACACACACACACACACACACGCACACGCACACGCACACGCACACGCACACGCACACGCACACGCACACGCACACGCACACGCACACGCACACGCACACGCACACGCACACGCACACGCACACGCACACGCACACGCACACGCACACGCACACGCACACGCACACGCACACGCACACGCACACGCACACGCACACGCACACGCACACGCACACGCACACGCACACGCACACGCACACGCACACGCACACGCACACGCACACGCACACGCACACGCACACGCACACGCACACGCACACGCACACACACACACACACACACACACACACACACACACACACACACACACATACACACACACACACACAACTGAACAACTGAAAGCGACGATAATATCAATTCAATTCCATGTTTTCCCTATATGATTTATTTCAAAACTTTGTATAGGGGAGCAAGGAGCAACCTTATTTGTAAGCGCGAGTATATTGGACTAAATTAGTACGGTCGTTATGTTTTTATATCGTCTTTAGAACAGAGGGACCGTAAATGACTTACGAGTAGTAGTAATTATTGTCTTTCCAATGGCATTCTAAATGTTTTAGGATGAGTACGGTGGATGAATTCTTTATTATTAATTTAAATAGATAGATTAGTAGCAATAATAGATAGTACAATGAGTACATAAACCGCCCCATTTAACCCGAGACGTTTACAGTCACCCAAGCCGCAGGCCAGAGTAACTGTTGATAGTTAAGCCGTGAGTAAAACGATCTTTTCACTTCGATTGCGTGTAAATTATTAGCAACAAGTTAATTATTCATTGGGTACTTTTTATTTTCCGTACATTGCGATACATACTAAAATTTATAATATTATCTAATTTTGTTAATCAATTAATGTAAAACACGAGTTATTAAAAAAAACACTTAATTTCGTAAACTTTTTGTTCGTAGATATTTACACCTGACTGCTTAGGTCTTCGACGAAGATTTAACTTTATGCACTAACAAACTGTAATAAACTGCATACATTGTTACCACGAAAATATAATCAAGTATTATTATCTAGTTTCAAATAATACAGCCTAGCTGTTCGTTATTCCAGGCATTCACGGTTTACCTGCTACCTGCCTGTACGTGTGGGATAACATTTTTTTCATCAGAATTTCGCACGCGTAAAATATAACGCAGTAAATCATTTTCATACCCCATTATACTCAAGTTGGTACAAAATAGCTGTCATGAAATTGTATTAGAGAAAAAAGTGTTTTTTTCCATATACTTTTTCGACAGACACTTGAATTTATTTTTCTTCTTCCCACTATCTATCTTGATGATACGACGACTACATTGACAACAACATCTCTTTCCTATAAACTAGTATGTCGTGTCGTGTCGTTTTCTCGTATTTACAAACAATGTATTGTTTTCTTCTAATTTGTAAACAAAACGGTCCATTTCTCTGAAACATTTCCTTATTACAAGCTTTACTTAACTTGCTATGTTCGTTTATTTGTATATTTATTTGGGTCAAATCTGCAAGTTAAATTTGACTCACTTCCAGTAATCCAATCGACTTGAAATTTGGTAAACTTATGTAAGTAAATCTGGTGACGTAACAATAAATACAATAATCTGATAGTGACAGCCTGGTAGTCCACCCAGGTTGGTATTCAAATGTAGTTTTGGTGACAATACAAATACAGTCAACAAAAAGTACACTAAGCAAAAAAGCTTCTATTAAAAATGAAATTTTTACCAAAAACTTATTTTCACTGGAAAATTAGCATACCAGAAATTATTTAACAAGCTTTTAGTTTTTAGCTACGTTTAGTTTTGTGCGATTTAGTCGAATTTCACCTATTTCTAGTGATCGAATTGGTATGAAATTTGTTACGGACTTGTAGTTTAGATAACAATGCAAGAAAACGAAAAAAAAACTTGTAGTTTTTTTACGCAGTCTAGTTAAAATATCTTATAATATGTGTAGACTTGATCAAATAAACGAATGGAATTATTTGGTTATGATATTAGGATGCATGCTATAGGTACCTTCTGGTCACTTTCTTGTTAAACACACTGTACCTACCTATTCTCTTTTATTTCAATTCAGTGGTGTATTTACCTTTAATCTTCTAGTAATCTAAACAATACACCTTTTGTGCTCTTCAGTTAAACTAAAACGACACTTATTTTTGGTGGCTCTTACCTGAAGAGCAGGAACGTGTTTCTCAACAATAACAAAGAAAGGTATAAGTAAGGTACGCCGGGATATTGTTTAATAATAATCTGATGATTAAATTTGGTGGTTCATTGAATTTAGTGTGAAGGAAGTTAAGACTGCTGACACTGCTGGCCAGATTTATAGGACTATTTGTTTTACAAGCAATGATAATCACTTCCCACCATCAGGTGGACTGACGACATCGTGAGAGTTGCGGGAAACCGGTGGATGCAAGTGGCGAGTTGTCGTTCATTGTGGCGTTCTAAGGGGGAGGCCTTTGTTCAACAGTGGACGCCTTCCGGCGGATAATGATGTTGATGATTAAATTGCCACAAGAAGACCCACGTGTCCCCACCTTTCATTAAAAAAAAGCTATTTTAACGCTGAACGACAAAAGCTAGCACAGGTCACATAATCACGTATGCAATGTCATTACAATAACATTATGGAAAAAGTAGTTTCCTTGCAAAAAATAAACTTGCTTAACTGCCGATGAATTTCCGCTCGAGTAATTTTGTGAGAACAAACGTGTGTAAATTACTTTGTGCGAAAAAAAACAGCATACGTTCTGACAGCGTGAAAACATTGCTTCCGTGTTATACATGAAACTTTAATGTACAATTCAATAGAATCTGACAATTTTCTACACATTTAACACACCCTAACGTGGGCACGCTTGATTATATATGTCCCTGTTGTTGCAATTATCATCTAAAAGGAATCAAAAAAGAATAGCAGAGTGAAATAGCTAGAATAACCTATACTAGGTACAGAAATTTTTATGTTAACCTTCTTCGGAAACTCAAGGAAGATTTTGAGAGAAAGCAATTAATAGAGAATAAAAATAATCCTAAAAAATTATGGCAAACCATTAAAAACATAGCTCATTTGCAGCAGAATAAAAGCCAAAATTATGAACTTGCTTCTATTAAACCAACTGTTGTAGATTCTCTGAACTCCGTTAATAGCTATTTCACGTCTGTGGGCCGGAACTTGGCGGAGAAGTTTCTGGTGCGTGGTAATATTACTGAAGAACTTCTGGCGGCTAAAGCGTGCGCTCCTAAATCACCTCTGGGATCTTTATTTTTAAGTCCTACTGACGAGGCGGAGGTGTCTTGTCTGATCTCTAACCTTAAATTGGACAGCGCTGCAGGTATTGATAATATCTCGAATAAGATTATTAAAGCTACGAAAGATTTTATAGTCAAACCACTGGTTTTCATTTTTAATTTGAGCATGTCATCCGGTTCGTTCCCGGAATCCTGGAAGGTGGCTGCTGTCGTTCCTGTCTACAAGGGGGGTGCTAGAGACTGTCCTGGTAATTACCGACCTATCTCTCTTCTGGGAGGTTTCTCCAAATTGCTCGAGGCGATCATAAATAAGCGATTGGTCAGGTTTCTAGAATCCGAAAGTCTGTTATCCGCTCGACAATTTGGCTTCCGGAAGAATAGTTCTACCGAGCAGGCTGCTACTCTGTTGGTGCAGGCAATCTCATCTCATCTGGACAGGGGAGACGCCTGTATAGGTGTTTTCCTTGATCTATCCAAGGCGTTTGATACGGTCTCCGTCCCCATTTTGTTAAGGAAACTCGAACTCGTAGGAATCAGAGGGACTACGTGGGACTGGTTTAAGAGCTACCAGTGCTCCATTATCGGTGGATTTTGGAGTTCCGCAGGGCAGTCTGCTTGGCCCATCCCTCTTTGTTGTTTATCTGAACGATTTGCTATCCCTACCCATCGACCAGGCTGAGATCGTTTGCTACGCGGATGATACTGCTCTGGTTTTCCACGGGGCTACTTGGGAGGGGTGTTTTACTGCGACTGAAAAGGGGTTGTCTGTGGTTTCAAGATGGCTAGAAGATAATTTACTAACTCTTAACACCCAAAAGACCAAATATCTGTGTTTTCACAAAACTGCTTCGTCGGCCCCACCTTCGCGTCCGGAGATTGCATTTGAGTCCCATTTAACAGGTGATATTTCTGGCAACGCTGCCTTGGCTGGGGACGTAAAGGCTATCAGTAACTCTCCTCTAATTAAATACTTAGGTATTACGTTGGACGAGAACCTGAATTTCAAAAAACACGTTGAAGTGGTTTCGGCCAGGGTACGGAAAATTGTGTACCTAATGAAACTGCTCAGAAACTCTGCGGGAAAGGACTTGCTGAAACTGGTATACACTTCAATGTGTGAATCGATACTATCCTACTGCATTGGAGTGTGGGGGGGTGCTGCCAGCTCCACTCTCCTACCTCTCGAGAGAGCACAGCGATTTGTCTTGAAAGTCATGCTCAAGAGGCCTCGTACATTCCCTACTACGGCTCTCTATAAGGAGGCGGGTGTGTTGAGCGTGCGAAGGTTGATGCTTCTACGGGTTGTCATCCAGATGCATCGCGGAGTCATTCGATCCGAGCAATACCAGGCCTTGATCCGGAAGCGAATTTTTAGAATCCCGACCCCCCGTGTTAGAACTGCCTTTTCAAAGAGGTTGCCGGGCTTTTTGCACCCTTTTCTTTATAACTCAATCGAGAAAACTTGCAACATATCAAGAGCCACCCCGCGCGAAGCCAGGGTCATTGTTTTCAATTGGCTGAGTGGTCTAAATTACAGTCAAACTGACAGCCTGCTCAGGGTTGTAGCCTAGGTGGCTACAGTAAATTTCCACCTATGCTCACCTATACTTTTGCGCGCACTGGCGAGCGCACACACACACACACACACACACACACACACACACACACACATACAGTTGCATACACACCTATTGTTTTGGTTTAACCAACCCTCCCCCCCTGTTTTGTCACTTTACCTATTTAAGTTGCTTTTCTATTTTTTTCCGTTTTTGTCATTTTTAAAAATTTTAAGTTTTAAGCTAAATCATGTAAAGTGTTTTGTACCCGAATCCCGGTTGCCACGTGACAGGCTTTGCCTAGTGTGGGACCAACGGCAATGCAATTTTGTAATGCGATACTTTTCAATGAACTATTTTTATTTTATTTTAATAATAGTCACATCACAAAGCCTTAGGCAGCCCGGTGTTCATATTAGTAGGCTGGGAGTGTCTACAGATTCTATTGAATTGGAGTATATGTCACACAGATATTGTGTTGTCATAAAAGCATCATGCCTAAAACCGATTCTTGATAAAGCATTTTGATAATATATCTAAATTTCATCAAGCGATACATAATAATTACATAAGTATAAATATACCTGTAATTTTTTGTCAGGAAATTGGATTTTTATTCATAATTTGTAGGAAACTTTTTGATTGCCTAACCGTGCCAAAATCAATCAAAATAAATAAAGTCTTAATTAAGCGTGCGAAAATTTAATTGCAACCTTAATTACGTGACTATTTTAATCCGTTATTTAAACACCCCGGAGACGAGTTGTTAATTCAATGTTGATCAAGGAATTTCATTATGCTGAGAGATTATCACGTAACATAGCGACGATTAAATTTAGTTAACCAATGCAATGAGTTGATTTATCCTAATGATAATACGAAATATTAATTTTCTACTTAATATTATCAATATTATAAATGCGAAAGTGCGTTTGTATGCTTGTGTGTTTGTGTTTGTCCGTCTTTCACGCCGTAACAGAGCGACGGATCGACGTGATTTTTGGCATAGAGATAGTTTATGGGCCTGAGAGTGACATAGGCTAATTTTCATTCCCGAAAAATGCACAGTTTCCGAGGGAACAGCGCGCGATAACCAAATACCACGCGGGCGGAGACGCAGGCAAAATCTAGTATTCTACATTCTACAGTTAAAATTTTTGCAATATGTTTTGATTGCAGCTGTTAAAAATCGCCAAGTGAATAAGTCATAGCCGAACATTTATTGTATTCAGGACAAAACCACTCGATTGAGCTTTACAATCGCAAAATGCTCTCCACGGATCGCGAATTATACGTAAAGTGGTTAAAATAAAAAAAGCATAAAAATTTCAATCAGGACGATGAATATAAGCTTTTATCTTCGTGGAAACCTATTATAAATAAGTGTTAGCGTCCAGATTAATGTTTGGAGGGACGATCGAAAGTTGTTGGTGTTATGTGTTGGTGTGATGAGGTGACAAATAAAAATAACCAAGTGCGGGTAGTTCGAGATACGAGTGCCGGTACTTTTTGTGATCAAGTGCGGGTAGCTTGAAGGACTCGTGCTGCTAGGCAGACTTGACACCCCACACTTCAGTCCTATCGTGACCACGGCCACTGTAATGTGGTCGAAACGTCGAGGTAAATATTACTCATGTGTGTTAGCGTGATAAGTCGTTTGTGGTATTTTGACTATGACTGAAATTCACGAAAGTTTAAAACGTTATTGATATACCTACATTTGATTAAGACGAAAGAGAGAAAAAGAGATATTATTACCTATGTGGAATGATGTAACAAGCATATTGTTCAGGTGCAGCTGAAGTGTGATTATAATAAACGAATCTCACCTTTGACAGATAAAATGTGATGCTATCTCTGTTGGTTTTGTTTGAATAGACGGAGACGGCATCACATTTTATCCGTGACATAAAATTAAGCAATGGGTGGTGAGGTGGGGTTAGTGTCAAATTTTGGCCATATAAATATTTATTTCTTTCTTTATACAAATAATGAAATCAAACAGGAAAATCTGCTCTTGTTTCACAGCAAAAACCGGCCAGGAGCCTGTCAGATACGCCCAAAATAGGGTCTGTAGCCATTACGAAAAAATTAAGTAATACTTTTCTAATGGGCCAACAGGTACCACATCTGAAAACTGGAAAGATTACCTCTTACGTTTTGGCGAAGCAAGCTTACACCTAAGGATTGCCGTTAATAACGATTATGTTCCATGGAGCCACATACAGGCACTCATGTCAAGTCGCCTTGTAGCCCTCGACAAATGCCACGGTGTCAGACCAATCGGTATTGGTGAATGCCTTCGGAGAATCCTATCCAAATGTATGATTGAAGCCACCGGCTCCGAAGTTACCGAAGCATGCTCCAACTCGCAACTTTGCAGTGGATAAGCAGATAAGCAGCGGCATCGAAGGTGCAATACAATCCGTGAGCTTTTAGAAAACCCTTCGGGTTTCGGGGGAAATCGGAAGAATTCGTTAGTAAAAAATGACAATTGTCTTTTTGACTCAGTAGCAATCCATCACGCGTAGAGTGCACTCGTTGTGTTTTCATTGATGTATATAGAGCAGTTAAAACCACCAATTGTATATATTTATTTAGGTAATTTGTTATTTTTCGGAAATTGATTTCCATGGCGAGTCAACTTAAGCAGGGTATGTCTGTAAATAGCCAATCACTGGAAATTGATTACAATATATTTATAAATATTTTGTATATAAGTTGAATTTTTTAAGAAAAAAGTGGTCGTAAATATTTTAATAAGGTACTAGACCGTATTATAGAAGCAACGGGGATTTCGAAAAGTGCATTAAAAAATATAAAACGAAAGCAGACCAAAAAAATTCATTTGACGTACCCAAGAGAAGTAGATACAGTATAACAACAGCTCTATATAATTCCAAACAAAAGTTCTGTGTTGAGGCAGGGTGTTCTCAATTTAAATTGACCATGGAAGAATTCGAAAATGCTGATTTTGTTTTATTTATATCATGACAAAAAGTCATATTGTATTAAAATTAGAAAAAGATAAAGAAGCGTAATATTATTATAGTAAGGTTCATTTTGTACTGATGGTTATTCTTTACATAACTTTTTACGGTAACTTTGAAAAGTTTTGCAAGTTGATAACAGAACAAAACCGCGTATCACGATCGCGTGTCATCGTCAATACCCGAAGCATGCTTCTAAAATCCGAAGGTTTTTTTAAGATCTCACGGACTGTACATGCAATGAGCGATCTATTCGATAAAGAATACCAACCCGGCTCAAACTGGGGATTACTTCTGGTTGACGCAAATAATGCTTTTAATTCCATTAAGAGACAACTTGCTCTTTGGCAAGCAAGACTATACTGGCCACACTGTGCTCGTTTTCTTTATAATACCTATAATGGTCACGCAGAGCTCGTCATTCGCGATTCTGACATGAGAATTTACACACAAAGAAGGTGTTACGTAAGGAGATTCATTAGCTATGCCTTTATATGCCCTTGCTACTTTACCTTTAATAAATAAACTCAAAGATGACCATAATACCACTCAATGTTGGTAGGCAGATGACTCTTCCGCTCAAGGAAATCTTAATAACCTGTATCAATGGTGGGAAAAGATAAGTAGCATAGGGCCTGCCTACGGATACTTCCCCCAAGGCAAAAAATCATTCTTAATAGTATCTGAGACAGACAAACAGAAAGCAACTCATATATTCAAGAATACTAATGTTACAATTGTAACTGGATCTCGCTATCTGGGAAGCTATATCGGAGAAGGCAAAGAGAATTTTGCAAAAAAGAACGTACATAAATGGTTCTTCCACTTAAGAAAAATTAACTCTCATATGTAAAAATTCACCACAAGCGGCCTTTACTGCCCTAACCAAAGCTTCACAATTTCAATGGTCATTTTTGTTACGAGTCCTAAAAGATGCCGCAGAATACTTTGGTCCTTTAACAAATACCTTACGCACAAATTTTTTGCCGACCCTACTAGCGGGCGATGTGTCATCATTAGAAGCTGACTTATTTTCTTTACCAATTCATAAAGGAGGACTAGCAATAAGATGGTATTACCAGTTCAAATTTATACTATGATACATCCAAAAAAGGCTGCACAGTCCTTTCATCCTCGTTAATTGAAATGAAGCAAATGGAACTTGCAAACCATCATAATTTCCTCAAGGATGCACGTAAAGAATACCGTCAACAGAAAGAAACTCGCGATGGCAATCTTATGGATTCTATCTTAACCAAGCTCCCTCCCATCAAAAGAAGAGCCATTGAAAGATCAATTGCGACCAAAATGAAAACAAAATCCTCCAATTGGTTATCCGTTATACCAACAAGAAAAGACCATTTTGAGCTTTCCCCATATGAATTTCGTGATGCCCTTTCAATACGCTACCACCGAACACCAATCTCTATGCCAAAATCCTGTGATGGATGCGGTAATATCGATTTCAATATTGATCACGCCCTCTGTTGCAAAACCGGTGGTCTAATTACGAGACGTCACAACGAAATAAGAGATCTCTTTTGTGAATTATGTCAACAAGCATGGGGAAATGTAGTCAAAGAACCAATTATCACTGAAGGTGATTATGGCCTACGAGGCGATTTAGCTTGCCGCGGCGTATGGGTTGCCCAGAGTTATAGTTAATCAATTTATTTATTTATTTGTTATTACTGTGTATAGTTTATAGAATATGTGTAAATAAAGATATTTCTCTCCCTTTTCTAAGGATTTCGTATTCTATACGGAATCTTCCAACTTTAGGTATATTTTAAAGTCGAGATAGGATTGCCGTCATTCGGAATGGCTTACCCTTATTTTTACACTTTTTCCCTTACTCCGCTTCTTAAGCTTCTTCAGCAAAAAGCATTGCTTGTGAATAAATATGTCCAATTTTGTTGCAATGTGAACACTTGACTTTGTCTTTCTTCTTATTTGAGAAAAGAGCATTTTCAGACGTAAAAGTGGAAGTAGAAGGTCTAATATCCAAGTCTCCAAGACGTTGTTCGTGAAGAAGCAGACGTTCCATAAGAGTACAGATACTTCTGTTCTCCTTAGGTACAGACTCCCAACCATTCTTGAACTCAAGGTATGCTGAAGGTACCTAATGTATTAAGTATCCTATTCATTAATAACGACTGAGGGAGAGATCCGTCATCCTTTAATTCGTCATTAAGTTGTTGCCATAATCCCTGCAGCTTAGAGACGTGCGTGGCAATGTCGTCATCTTCATCTTTAGTGTAAGTGAACAGTTGGCAATACAACAAATCTAGTCTTCTATCATTCTTCTGCTTGTATACTGAGTGAAGTATATCCCACATTTCCGTACCGGATTTAGCAGTGAGTATATGGCGTTTCGGTTCTGCGGAGACGCTACAGCCGATGATACATTGGAGTAATGCGTCGCGTTCTTCATACTGGGTGAGTTTCCTTTGATAACTTGCAGTTTCGTCAGCCGACTCGTCTTTCTTTTCGACGCCTTTTACATCTTGCAATTTATGCATAGTTAGTTGAAGGTTTATGGCGAATTTCCATACGCGTAGCTTTTCAATATTAAAGCGATCCAATTTTTGGACACTCATATTTGAAAATTTTAATTAAAAAGGTAAAACTGATCCCAAAAATAGAAGAATCCATACTAATATTATATAACCTAATAAAATAAATATTCTCAGAACCAAATTTATATTGAAGTCTATCAACAACTCAAATCAATGTCAAGTAATACACAATAGATATTGATGGCCAGTATAATAGATTTCAACAGATAGAAATTGAAATTGAAATAGAAATTGTTTATTTCTTAGAATATGGTAGGTACAGGTATTATTGTAATAAATGTCAACAGAATATTCAGCCAGATCTGGCGTAGAAATATTAATTAATATTAACATTGTCACAGAGAACTGTAATTATTTACTATGATAAGAGTACTTACCTATATAATGCCTTGCCGGATGACATAAAAGAAACGCCGGGCAACAAGTTTAAGTCCAAGTTAAATGAATGGCTTATAAATAATCGTTTTTACTTAATGAAAGAATTTTTCAACTACAACGTCATTAAAAAAATAATGTAATTTGTAAACACAAATTTGAGATGTGTTTTCAATAACTATAATAACAGGGGTTATTTTTGACATTTTGAACATAAAACTACCGTGAGACTCACTCATATTAAATGATATTGTAACGGATAACTCACGTCTTAAATCGAGTTTAGCTCGACATGTTTCGGACTATTTCGTAGCCCTTCTTCGGCGGCTGCTGCAACACGCGCACTACGCGCCACCGCTCTGCTCGCGCGTGGTGAGTTATCCGTTACAATATCATTTAATATAAACTAAAATCTATATTAAAAACTAAGTTATACGTAAAAACGGCCCCTGCGGCATTGTGGCAAAGATGCAAGCAGGATTTCCTAGTTGGATCGCTAAGCTAATTCTTTAAGCAAGTTAGTTGCCAGCTCTTCGGTCACCGGTGGCATCGATAAGCCTCTTCGAAATCTCTTTGAAGAGGCTTGGTGCTCCTAGGCCTCACGGACTAAGGGTCTCGACACCGAAATTGACGACATTATATTCGGCGCCGAGACCACTATAATTTGCTTATCTTGGCGGTTTCGGCTGCCTCTGCTGCGGCTGCTGCCCTTGCAGAGGTCCGGTGGAGATGCGAAGGGGCCAGTGTGACTACGCAGGTAGCATCCCAACCAGGCACCTTCCCATACTCCACGGGATCAAAGACATACCGTCTGGTCTCTTGCCATCGTCTTTTAAAATACCCGACGGCTCCAGGAGAGAGACCAACAAATAATGTCATAAAGGGCAGCATGTCTCGCGAATTATTTATTAACTGGTAAGAATTTTATTGATGGATTTTTTTTTAACCTATGATTTATTTGATAACTATTGCATCTCTTAATTTATTAGGTAATTTTATATATAACACTACTTAAGAAAATAAAAACTTAAATATTGTACACCATGCATGTGGTAAATTGTGGTCACGTTCTGAATTGTCAATTTAACTATATTTTGTACCCGTTATCAGACCCCGTTTCCAGGTGGCCCAGAAATCAGATTGGTTGACTGTACACTCAAATTTTAACTATCTTAGTTAAACACAAACACACACACACACACACACACACTGTATACAGAAATCTCGCGCACTTAAGTTTGGAAATAAACACCAGATTGTTCAAAAGAACTCCAATATTGCGTCAACACTCGAGTTCGCTAGCTCAATAAGTGTATTTCTGGAGCAAAACTTTGTTACTGCTGTGCTGAAATACTCAACATTAGAAATTTGTGAAAAAAGTTTCTTCGCGAATTACTACATAAATTTATTTATGACCAATCCAGAAAAAATATGGAATTTAAGCACACTTACATAATTAACAATTACACTTTTAATGAGTTAAAAGGCGGTGCAAGTTGGATTCGCGCCCCGAGGTTTCCCAAAAATACCTAGTTTAAACCATTTTACTGTAAATAGCCAAATAATGACTACCTGAGTTGAAGGGCGACGACGGCAGTATCACCTCATCAAAACCGCAGTTATTGAGAGAGTTCAAAAGTGTTTTATAACATAACATGGCTTTAGCGAATAAAACCCAAAATTATAAAAATACAATTTAATGCGTGTACTAAAAGGGTAACAGATTTAAGACGAATGACATGCATATAGTGGCACTTTGACACTGGGTGTGACAGATTTTTAAACGCCTGTTGAATACGAGTAGCAACTTTGCTGTAGATGTTCCCAATGCACTCAAGCGGCTTTTAGGGGCCGGAACATCTTCCCGCCTCGTTGAAAGGAGCAACTTTCAACACTCTTCTTCAGATGTAGGCAGTGGGTAAAGACGAACCAGGGGTCGCCTCACGCATCCTCTTGTGGTCAATATATCTGCCACTCTGGATATGCCGTCGGGTCCGGGAAACGTAATAATGTATTGATGAATTCCCCCAACTTCCCTCCCCCTTGCCCCCTCCTCTCTCCCCCCTTTACCCCCCCCCCCTTTAGGCCGGTAACGCACGCGCAGTCCTAATAACGCTGTAGGTGTCCATGGGCGGCGGAGATTGCTTACCATCAGGTGAACCGCATGCTCGTTAGCCAGGTATTTGAAATAAAAAAAGAAAGAAAAAGAAATCCTTAAGAGCCATAGTAGGAGGCAAATATGACCAATCCTGTAAACCAATTTTTAAGGAGTTAGACTCATGAGCACTTGTTCCAACTGTATGAAACGGGGAATAAGCGAAATACAAGGAAGGATCCCTATTTATGTCAACCAATGAAAAGACTAAGCATAACAATGAACTAAAAGAATTTCTTTGCTCACCCGCGACCTTAACATAGCTGTCTATGCAAATTATGTACAATAATTAGGTAGGTACAATAGTATGGGGTATTATTAATGAGCAAATAAATTTAGTGTCATCTCCCTTGCTACGGCTTGGGTCTAATTTTAGCAACGGTAGTTAGTAAAACATGCCTTGACAATAAATAAATAAAAATTAAAAAATCAAGGTAGTTTTGTAGCACAGTTAAAATTTATTAATATTTTGCGGGTAGTTTTTTGTTTTGTTTGGCAAATTAAAACAGTGGTGGTGGTTTGTTAGTCTAACAACTGGTAGCATGGTGTACGGTTGTGTCACTCTGAAGATGAGCTCTGGTTGAGTTCGAAACGCGTCAGTGTGTTGTGGTGGTGGTGATAGATGGGTTTGTGTAATTTGTGTGTGTTCAAAGTCAAAGTCAAAGTCAAAATCTCTTTATTCAATTTAGGCTATGATAAGCACTTATGAATGTCAAAAAATCTACCACCGGTTCGGAAAAAACCTCTTTTGAGAAGAATCCGGCAAGAAACTCAACGAGGTATTTTTTTTTAATTCTTGTTCTTACAGTGTGGAGGTGGAGGAACTGCATGAACACGCATAATTTGCATAGACTTAGCTATCTTAAGGTCGCGGGTGAGCAAAGAAATTCTTTTAGTTCATTGATAATATGGCCCTCCGCAAAGTAACGCCTGATTCAATAAATTAGACTAAGCATATTTAGGAAGAATGTACACATTCTTCCTAAATATGCATGGCTGCTAGACTATTTCATAAACAGCCCAGAGATTTTCGTGACATAAAAATAAATAGTTTTAAGAAAATGATCCACCAATGGTTATTAAAAAAATATTTTAAATTTTTGAGTGACGATAGTTTTTAGTGTACGTTTAGTAAGTAAGTAGGTAACTATATTTTTGCAAGCTGGAAACGGCAGAACATGGTGCACCAAGTTTATTTCGTAAGACCTGATAATATGTACCACATGTTTGGCAATAAATTTCATTTCATTTCAATAAAAATCAATGCAAAATCAAATCACTGATGCTATTTCCTTGTCCTTCCAAAATCTCTGTTTAAGTACCTGGTACAGTCGACGTCATAAATAAGTGATCATTTCTGTACCTTTTCGCTTTCAGTCGTTACACAATTTCGTATTTCTTTTCAAACATGACGTTAAAATGACAAGGTACAAAAGTGATCACTTATTTGTGACGTTGACTGTACAGTCAACCAAGGGACCTGATGAGAGAGTTGGCCACCAGCTCTCTCTATTGCCAACTACAAACTCCGGAACACAACACTGCAATGTAGAAGACATGGGGAAACCATAAACCACCAAACTATTTTCCCAAGAGAGGCGTCATGATATGAAAATTCACTACAGATCCTCAGCAGACGGCCAAAACCACTCTGTCATGTTTACAGTCTTCCCATCTCCAACTTTATTTATTATAAAGTTGCGGCCGCTGGGTCTCTAAAGGGAGCGCTCCGATCTCGGTCAATCGGTCAAATGAACTAGTTCGGTCTTCTAGTTCCTTTAGCTCCTTTAGTTCCTTTAGCTCCTCGGAGCGGCTCCGACCGAAACAATGTTTAAGATCGGGGAGCGAGTTTATTTAGCTCCGCTCTTTATTCGTTTCCTCGTTCAATCATATATCGCTCACTCACTCCGGCTCCCAATGCTCGCTCCCATACTGTTTTAGCTCCGACTCTGACCGATCGAAGCTAAGGAGCGCGGACCGGGAGCGGGACCGAGACCGATTAAGATCGTTTACTAGGAACTAGTTCTTTTCGGTCCGCAATGGGAATTCATTCTTTTTAGTTCTTAGTTCAGGACCGACTCAAGCCTAATTTATTAGGTAAGTGTACATTCAAAGAAACTGTCTCGCCTACCAGGGTGGAACCATTTTGTTTCAAATGTCACTAATATTCATTCGTATATTGGCAAACAAATCATTGCGTTATTCATCTGAAAAGGTTCCATCTAGTTCTTTCCACGACTATACATTACGTCCAGGCGAATTTCAATCGCGCTTTTATGTAGCTAAATAAAAATTCAATTAAAACGGAATAGTTCCAATGTGCATTTAGCTAATATCTCAGCCATCGTCAAAAATGTGAAGTATATCACAAGGTACTCAAGGAGTGCCTTTTTATCCCCATCACAACTACAAGTAAGTATGTCAAGAGTTCTGATTGAAGAGTACTGGCCATTAAACACCGGTCCAGGTCAAGTCAAAGGAGAACACTGGGTTCCGTACGTCCGTGACAATGTAAAATGCTATTATGATGAACGAACAATAGTAGATTTTACAACAAGAGCATAAAGCGAACCATTTTACCCAAGAAGTTCATATAGCCACCTGATCCGGTACGGCGAGGGTGGATAGACACGTCGACGTCGAGGGGAAAATGGGTTTAATGCTCAAGTTTTACACTCGGTTTTACACTTCGATGGCGAAGAAATGAAATAGCAACAGTATAAACAACTGTTCACTTATTATTTACAGTCAAGTTTCTTTGCTTGTGGCTGTATGTTTGGTCTTAGACGAAGATTTAAATTTATGCACTAGAGCATAAAAAGTCTTTTTATGTCGCCTAGATCCAGTATAAACACGAAGTTTACGAACACGAGAAGTGAAAAACACTTTTTTAATCACAGGGTGCCTAACAAAGAACTTGATCACTTAAATGGAAAGTAAACAGTACAACCCATAGACACCCACAGCTTTAAGGGGTTGCAGATCCTTTGCAGCTCTAAAATGATTCCTCCTCTCCTCGCCCGAAATATAGCAGCGCAAAAACCGCTGCTTGATGGCAGGATTAAGAATACCTAAGTCACGCTGAAATGTTATCTTCTTTCACACACACACTGTGAACATGTCAAATTTCAACCTTTTACGATTCAAAAGATACAGCCTTGTGACAGGTGGAAAGACATCTGAGTCTTAGAGGTCCATTGGCCTACTCAGGTACGGAACCCTCAAAAGCAAAGTGGAGCGAGCCTCTCAAGCCTCAAGAGGCCACGACTGTCATAGGCTAAGGTGAAGGGCTTTCTTTAACAAACGCTCAGACATCTAAATTTGTAGGGTTGTTAATCTCCTTTGTATTATTTTTATTAAGATAGAAAAAATAAAAGCCAAATATATTTTAGGTGTTACAAAAAGTACACGGAAATCCGGGGTTAGACGAAGCGACGACGACGGGTTGGCATTTATGCTGGGTCACAAAACTTCTTTTTATGCTCTAGTGCATAAAGTATCAACTCACGTGTTAACCCCACGAACAAAAAACACATCCGTACATACATAAAATCACGCCTCTTTCCCAACGGGGTAGGCAGAGAGAGACTACATCCTTCCACTTGCTACGGCATACAACTCTCGCTTCCTCTAACTACATTCATCAATCGTTTCAGCAAAAAAGTTTCGATAAATAGTTTTTTTTTTATGTAAAACTAAAAATCAGAAAAAATAAATCAATAAAACTAAAAATTTATGATTATATAGCAATGTATGAAAAATAAAGGTTCCTAGTAAATGAAAAATTGTTTCCACTGTTGCTATTTTATTTCCTCTCAATCGAAGTGAAAAGAGAATTTAAAAATCGAGCATTAAACCCAATTTCCCCTCGATGTGTCTATCCATGGGTATATAAACGTCTCGGCTAAAATGGCTCGTTTTATGCTCTTGTTGTACAATCTACTATTATTTCCTCGCAATGGTAGTGTAAAGCACAATGTTTAGTCTCAGCCAAAAGTGAAATAATAGATGAACTCGTATTATCGAAGGCCTCCTCTTCGGGCCGGTCTTCAAACTAACTCGTTTATCTATTCAATAGATTCTATTGCTTACTTCCCAGCCACTACAACAATTTACTATTGTTTGATATGCATTGGATTAGGTAAGTTTTTTCTATAAAACAATCGAATTAATCCTTTTTTATCAAATTTAGCAAACCAAATATTCCAATTTTTCAAACGTTGTTATGTTATTTTAATTGTTGTATTTCATTTCATTATACAACCTTTTTGCGGAAATCAAAACGATACTTAGTTATGTGAAGCTAATGCACTAAATGTTGTTAACATAGTAGAATAAACCTTGTTGTTATACTAAGTTATAATGTGCTTTTGTAGTTTCTACCGCAAAAAGGGACAAACCAAACATAATAGATCTTTATTGTCCCCTATTTGTACATGCCAACACATTAGTCTAAATGAGTGAGTAAACTAAGGTACACGTATGAAAAAGCTCGTGACGAAGGAAATAAAGTGAGTTAAAGACTTAATGAGATAATAAAGCTGCGTGTAATGTGTAGACATAGGTGAGGCTAGGGGATGAATGGTGTCACAATGTACCTGCTGTATCTAGTATCCAGTCATTAGACGACTAAATGTAACATAGATCCCACTCTGTAGTAAACAAGGTTCCAACATCTAATTGGTGTGATGGCCAAGTTTGTATAAAAAAAATTAAGATGCTGGTCGCAACGTCTTTCGACGAGAACTTTGCACTTTTCCGAGATAAAAAAGGTAGTCCTTGTTAACCAGATATTGAAGTTTTAATTGACAAACGGAAACATACTTATCCAATATTTTTTGATAGTCTAACTAAAATACTAAAAAGAAGAATATTTTATTATAGTCATCGGCCGTTCTGGAGTAAACCCTGACACATTGCAAAACTACAAAGTTTCTGAATATTAACAATATGAATCATATGCCAAAATGCAATGCTTATACACAAATTCAATAGAATCTCACAATCCTATAGACACTTCCAGCCTACTAATATGAACATGACTGCCGAAGGCTTTGTGATGTGACTATTATTCTTTTTTAATTCCTTTTAGATGATAATTGCAACAACAGGGACATATAAAATCAAGCGTGCTCACGTTAGGGTGTGTTAAATGTGTAGAAAATTGTCAGATTCTATTGAATTGTACTTTACTTTTGCGTGCACATTAACAATACCTAATCAGAAACTTCATAGTTGTGCAATTTGACAAGATTGACTTCTTAGTGGCCGGGGCTGATGATTGGGGTCACTCTTAAATTTTTATGTATTTTGGGAACAGTGATTTTTTTAAATCTTTAAAACGCTCTCCTATAAAGTTTTCAAAATGGCGCTTGAATCAAATACCTAGCTTTTAAACCGTCAGTATAAAAATAATGACTGTGAAGAATAACGAATGTGATCAAATAGAGTTGTGTAGAATTCATATTGTGCAGAATCGCAACTAGGAAGAAACAGGACTGTATAAAAATACTGACTGTGATGATGATGGATAACGAATGTGATCAAATGCATAGGTATGTGTACTTACTAATAGAATTAATATTGTGCAGAATCGCGACTAGGAGGAAACAATCGAATAAACGTAGAATAATCCATTTTTAAACAGCAACCTACCACGTTTATACACATAACATTTTTATATAGTTAAACATGCTAGGTTGCTGTTTACTGGTAAGATATGACTATAATAACGTCGGAAATAGGACGCGGATTGTGAGCAAACTGTGTCAGCTCAATCTCAGTAAACGCAATTTAACTTATTCTTTGTTCTATACAATTTCCTGTTAGACTGTTAGTGAAAATTGAAATATTGAAAACTCCAAAATATGTAGTCCACGGTAGTTATTTATTTCTAGCTTTCAAGTCATGCTCAATCCACTTATGTAAAGCCTAGCTCGAAATTAATATTTAATTTCTTTTAAAATTCGTTAGTCCTCTAGCAGCCTTTCATTTCAATTCCAAGTTGAATACCGCTCCTTGAGAAATTCTTGTTTCATCTACCTAATTCTTGTAAACTACTTAAAATATAATTTATAAACTAGAAGATTATTTCGCCTTCCTTTCCCAACTTTCACATAATCGAAAAATTGAAAACGGTCATTTTGAAAATAATATTTAAGCATTAATTAGTTTACTAATGTTTCGGCGAAAATTATTTAACAAATTATTAGCTCCCAAACTATTTATCCCATATTTTTAATTAGGCGAAATGTCATTTCCTAACTCAACATTTTACTGTGATATATCCCAACTGATCATTTGATGAATTATTATTACTTATCCAAATTATTACCTGGGATTTTTTTAATATGTCATTTATGTTTTGGTCAAAATGTATTGATTGGCAACATATTGAATGGCATACAACCTACTTTCCTAGTGGCATGTTATACTGGCTGCTATAAAAAAAAACCTAACATCGAAGGCCTTTACCCACATTATTAGGTGCTATTTGTTTAGTCAAATATACACGATGTAAAGACAGCAAACAAAGAAATAAAAGGGGTGAGAAGCGTCAGTAAAAACTGTAACCCTAGGCATGGATTAGTCGCTTTCTACCCGACTTCCAGAAGTAGGGTTATTTCTGGTCTCTGGTCACTGCATTTAAATTTAAATTTTTAATTGATTTAAGTAATAAAATTTTATTTTTAATTAAACTATTATTTCTAATGAAATGGCATTATGAATCATGTCGTGTACTTTAAAAAATAAATAAAAAATCGGTCAAGTGCGAGTGCGAGCGACTCGCGCATGAAGGGTTCCGCACCTCCGTACAATGTTTTAAATAAATAGTAATAATATTTTTTTCTAAAAAAATGTAATACAAGCTTTTTTGCTGGTGGTACATTTTGTCCCTGGTTACCAAAGTAGGTAGTCGTCAAGACGAATCAAATGAGACCAAAATCGATGCGGTCGTGTCGTTTTATTACAGATCGAGTTCCTATGGCCAACATCTAACTTCATCATCAGATCAACTCTATGTCACAATAATATTGCATTGTCATAGGATTTATACATGCGTGTAAAATTTAAGCTCAATCGGTTGAAGATATCCAATTCAAATTTGAGTTGAAAGATTCCACCCGAGCAAACATACCTCATCAGTCTCATC
Organism: Choristoneura rosaceana; assembly: GCA_037349165.1. Taxonomy (NCBI): domain Eukaryota; kingdom Metazoa; phylum Arthropoda; class Insecta; order Lepidoptera; family Tortricidae; genus Choristoneura; species Choristoneura rosaceana. The sequence goes on from JAZBNJ010000002.1 coordinate 4,402,398, forward strand.
ACAATAAGTTTTTATTAAAAGAATTATTTTTAATACAAGTTTTTCTTGCCGAATGTACTTTTTGTTGACTGTACTTGCATTGTCATCTAAACTACATATCTGTGCCAAATTTCAAGTCGGTACTATCCACTATTGAGGAGTTCCCTCCTGCAGAGGCGATCCTGGCAGGACCACCAAGATGTCTCTACCAGATTATTGTATTGTCGCCAAATTTACATAAGTATGCCCAATTTCAAGTCAATCAGACTACTGAAAGTGGATGAAATTTAGCTTCCAAGATTTGACCCAAACAAACGATAAAAAAATAAATAAACAAACAGGGCCAACTAAAGAAAAGCTTATAAAAAAAATTCCAACATTTAGTTAAGCACTTGTACAAGTGTTTCGAATAAAAAATAATTTTAATTCTCAACCTCTTTGGTTCTGGCTGTTTGCTTCTGAAGCTATTGCCACCCACAGCTTTTAAAAAAAATTGGCTGTCATGCGGTTTATTCGTGGGAAATTCTGCGGACTTCGTATGTTGTGTAATTAAATAAAAAGAAGCTCGACTTAGTGTGAATAAATTTTAAACTGTATTATAAACCTTGTAAATAGTGTTAAATACTTAGTATGATTTTTAATAGTGTAAAAAACAATAAGTAAACATAGTGATTAGTACTGAGCGGATTTGACCAGCGCTTTATCAAAGTTGGCTTCATTGAGGTTTGTAATTCATAAATTGCTTCATTAATTTTGCACAAAAACTAATAAATCAGACAGTCATTAATTATATTATCGAAGCTTAAAATCTAATCATTAAAATCGCAAACCTAAAGGTAAATATTCAAACGACATGGTTTCTAGGCGACTCGATCGCCTTAGCAACGGCTAATAATGCCTAGCAACAAAAAAACGCTCAAAAAAACACGTTTCTTGTATGACGACCCCCTTTAATTTGTAACTTTATTTTATTTTTAGTATTTGTTGTTATAGCGGCCACAGTAATACATAATCTGTGAAAATGTCAAGTGTCTAACTTTTACGGCTTAAGAGATAGAGCCCTGTGACAGACGGACGGACGGACAGACAGACAGACAGACAGACAGCGGTGTCTCAGTAATAGGGTCCCGTTGGCACCCTTTGGGTACGGAACCCTAAAAAACAAGTATCGCGAGAACTTTCCCTTTGTGAACTTTGTGTACTTGATACTTATCAAGACAAAAATTTTAACTTTTAAAACCATGCGCAAGGATTTGTCTTATATTATATTTTAACAAATTTGCTTTATTTCCTCACATTTTTGAAGAAAAGCACTATATATACCTTAGCTTGAATGGCAATTCGTGGATTCGTATTTATTGACGGACTCCGCTACCCTTCCTCCGTCAAACTCTACTCACCCACGAATTGCTTTTTCCCGGCCTCGGCAATAATCTACTATTAAAACGCGAATGCTATAACGATAATAGAATATGTGAAGCAATAAGGATTTAGTTTAGGAATATTTCTTTTAGAACGACGCGCTACCTCTCATGTATTTAACAAAAGTAATAACAATTATGTAATGTACGTGATATTTTTTTTATTAGTAATTAGTTTTTATTTTGAACACTAATGCTGTGCAGACTTCTCGATACAGCCTACTCACTCAGCCTACACACATTTTTGCTGTGTATGGTCAAGGACTTTATTTCATGAGCCACCATGGAACCATTTCACAGTAAACGTCATAGTAACATCGCATCAATTAACAAGGAAAAATATAATGACTTTTCCTTTGAAAAGGTTCCATGGTGGCATGTGAATTAAAGTCCTTGTCCGTAGGTACATTTCAATTTAATTTTATAACGTTGGCATTCAAAATAAAATTCTCTTACTATGAAGATTGAAGCACTGTGTAACGGCCAAAATACCGCAGCAGAATATTTAGCAAAATAAGCCCGCTCTTGCGAAGCTTCGGCGGGGCCCAAATATTTGTAAAATTTTCCGAGATCCTTCCATTTTTAACTGTCCCCAAAAAACTGCCTTTGTATTATTTGCAGCAGGCACGCAAGTCATTAAATCCGTTCTTTATTAATTGTTATTTTATGTGTCGTGCCTTTTAAGGTCTTGCGTAAGATTCTGGGACCTGTCAAGAGAGACGACGGCACGTGGAGAATCCGTAAAAACATATAGATCCAGGAGCTGGTGGCTGAACCCAACATCATCGGCGTAACAAAATCGCACAGACTTCGCTGGTTCGGCCACCTACTACGAATGGGAGAGGATCGGGCTGCCAAGAGAGCGTACGTGGGACGACCGACTGGTCGCCGCCCGATTGGGCGACCCAGGTACCGCTGGGTGGACAGTGTCCAGGCGGATCTGCGACGTCTTCAAGTCGACGACTGGCAAGAGGCTGCGCACGATCGTGACAGATGGCATGCTCTCGTTTCGGAGGCCAAGACCCTCTTTGGGTCGCTGAGCCAATTTAGTTAGTTAGTTAGTAGTTATCAAATTAAAAGTAAAATAGAGTTATGCCATTGAGTTCATTTAAAAAAAAATCCAGCTTGATTTAAATATATATAAATAAATACATTTTTTTAAACTTTTGTCTAGTTTTATTTTCAACATAATTAATAAGCTTATTCTAATCAAAAGTGCCAATTCTTCAAAAAAACGGGAAAGTTACGAAGGAATCATGAATTAAATAAATAAAATTAGGATTTTTTACACTTACGTACACAAAATAAAGGAAGCATTAACTAGCCAAAAATGATTTTTGTTTAATTTTGGGTCTTAAATAAATGTAATGCAACGCACGAATTCAACTTAAACTTTTAAGTAGATAACTTAATATATTTTATGACGTCGCTTACCCGACTCGTTTTAATTTAGGTACCTTTACTCGTTTTAATTTAAAACAACATCAAACAACGCTAAAGTTTATAAAGCTTTGTTTAACTTATTAGTATTCTTGACAATACAGCTTTTATAGTTATCTGTACCTTCCCTTAAATACGTAGATTAAGACTGAGATTATAATATTTTTTCCATATCACTGTAGTAATCTGAAAAAAAAAACAGTTTACATAAAAAAAAGGAACAATAATTTAAAAACATAAAAGCCATGTGGTTCTTCAAATTAATAAAATAAACAAAGAAATAACACATTGATATATCCGCAACAAGCTTCCACAAGCTATAAAAATACACAAATAAATTTTAACTTACACGATGCCCTGAGTCCTGCCCGACTAGCAGCATTGCCCCATTGCATTTTAATATTTTTATAAAATCATGTCATGGGCATAAATTAATTATTATATAATTACTAGCTTTTTCCCGCGGCTCCGCCCGCGTGGTATTCGGTTATCGCGCGCTGTTCCCTCGGGAAGTGTACATTTTTCCGGGATAAAAAGTAGCCTATGTCACTCTCGGGCCCATAAACTATCTCTTTGCCAAAAATCACGTCAATCCGTCGCTCCATTACAGCGTGAAAGACGGACAAACACACAAACATACAAACACTCTTTCGCATTTATAATATTACTTAGTATGGATGTACATTACCAAGACGTCAAAAATATCTGTAGGTACAAGGTAGGTACACCTTTATACGGCTAACCGTAAGCTCGGTGTATACTATATTTGACGCTACCTATGGCTGTATAGATATTAATCCCCCGACTGTACTAATCGACATCGTCCCTAGTTAAATTTATACGCCACATAAACTTTTAATGATGGAAACATAGCGGAAGGATTTAACACCCCATAAACCGGAAATCAACTTTTTAAACTTTAAACGCGAGGTTGATGAGTACAGTATTATGATGTTTAATGATTAAATTGAAGCACAGCATTCCTTTGTCAAAACTAAAATAACTATATTTTCCCTTTTTCAATCCCCGACGCGTAAAGTTATGAGTTTACGTTACGTTATGAGTTTGACGCTTTGATACAATACAATACAATACAAAGACTCTTTATTGTACACCAGAAATAGTAAGTGATACAGAAAACAAATACACAGAGAAAAAATTACACGGTAAGCAATAGGCGGCCTTATCGCTTAAGAGCGATCTCTTCCAGGCAACCTTGATCTGGGGCATCTTAGCTCTCAAACGAAATGGACCGATTTTCGAAAAAACGGAACCCTATTACTTAGACTCCGCTGTCCGTCTGTCACCAGGCTGTATCTCATGAACCGTGATAGCCAGGCAGTTCAAATTTTCACAGATTAAAAACTAACTAAATTGGCACAGCGACCCAAAAAGGGTCTTGGCCTCCGAAACGAGAGCATGCCATCTGCCCCGATCGTGCGCAGCCTCTTTCCAGTCGTCGACTTCAAGGCGTCACACAGGTTTCACAGATTAAAAACAGAATAAAATTAATATTTAACATACAACAAATGTGTTTTTTTTGCCGTTTTTTGCTTGATATTAGTAATGGCAACATTCACTAATTATATTAAAATTAATATTTATTTAAAGCGGGCTCCCATACAACAAACGTGTTTTTTTTTGCTAATGTCTAATGTTGTATAGATAATGGTACGGAACCTTTCGTGCGCGAGTCCGACTCGCACTTGGCCGGTTTTTCCGTGATAACAAGTTGCCTTGTGTTTTTGACGCAAGATCTGAAAATCATTTCGGTCACCACAATTACATCCACAGTATACCGTATCCGTAGTACCTTAAATGAGGATAAAGATGACGCGGCATAACGATAATTAATGCCTAATGACGTGGCAGGTATGAGAGATTTTGCTGCTCGCGCTTTTTATGTATTAAATAATGTACAAATACAGTATTACATTTTTGGATTTAGCTGATCACCAAATATGAAAAAAAAACTGCTGATCGGTAGTTTTTGTTGAGAAAACAAACGAAGTAAAATTCGAGCACATTTTGATATTATTTTCCTTTATTTTTGACCCAAGTAAATCAAGAAAAAAACTTTGAAGATAGAAATTAGTACGTGAATTTCAAAAACTCAGAGGTGCGAGCCGGGTTTGAAGTTACGATCCTCTGCTTGAGAGGCCATAGACCAAAACTGGCTGGTTCACTAATTAAATTCCAAGATTAATATCGACTTCTTTGTATCCCACAAAAGTTCAGAGTTGCGAGACGAACTGGCAAGCGGCCGCTAGTGTAATTGATTTAGCATAGACTGGTAAAACTACCCAACTTTGTGCTCGAGAGTTTCCTCGCGAAAGGACAAATATATTCAAATATAATTCAAGGTAGGTACATAATGCATATTCACTCATAATTAAGAAACTATTTATCTATTATACAGGATGTGACCTGTAGGCAACAACCTATATAAGCAGTCAGATGTCGTCCATATATTGTTGTATTAGTTAGCCTTCTAATTTTTTTTTCAATAAATAGTTTTAAAAATGTTTTTACCGCATCTCATTAAATTTATAACGCAAACTGAGCACTAAGCAATCGAAGAAATATTTCGACCCTTTATCCTTCCTTATTATGCTTTTATATACTCATTCATTATATTAATTTTTTTATACCAAAGTATAACATTAGCATTGCAGCTAATTGGGTCGGAAAAGTTTTATTTATAACTTTTCTTAATTAAAAGCTGCTCATAAACGTGGAGCACTGTTATATGAATGTGACTTATTATTTTAATTTTGTTTACCTTCAGGGAATCTTTCAGAAGAAAATACTTAAAAGTTGTAATTATACCTTGTGTTAGGCAGGAACAGCAAAGACAGAGCGAAAGTTAAGTATGGGATAAATAATGAGCCATCATTGATATTATTATTATATTCACGATCATAGTAAATTTTTGTGACAATTGATGTCATCACCATATCTACGATGTAAATTATACTTGCATTAGTAATACATTATTGTTTTTGTGTTTGGTGGTGGTACTGTTGGGATCGGTAATAAATAATTTCTCTTTCTTTCTTTCTTTCTTTCATAGTTTTTAGTAAAATATTATTCGTAGGCAAAGATTTTTTTTAATGTTGAGATCTAAACGAACGTTGCTGTGACCTCTATATTTCATTTCCTCATCAAATCAAACTTGAATGAACTTAAATTATGTTTCAGAGCCGGAAAACATTTTATTCAAAAACGAAATTAAGATGTGAAAGTTTGTTGGTATGTTTGTGGTTTAATCACGCAACGCTGAAGAGGAATCTCAGGAATCTTAGGGATATCTTGGGTCTCATCTTCGCCTTCCATCAAGCGAGATTGAGGCCAAACGCAAGGCTATTTTTTATTTAAAAAAAAGAACTATATTTTACATGTTGAAAACTAATACTTTTAAACCCGGGCATATATTATGAAAATTTGAAATTGATAGACAAGTCCGAAGTCTAGGTTTTAGTGCCTGATGGTTGCAATATATGCGGTTCATGTACAGTCGCAATCAGATATATCGGAGCGACCAAGGTAATCAAAAATATCGGAGCATGCACTCTATTCTCAAGGCATTAGAGTTCATGTTCCGATATTTTCCGCTCCGAAATGTCTGATGGCGACTGTACCTACGCCTGAATAATTTCCGCTCCAACTGAATAATTGTTGTACGACAATAATGTTCCTGATATTTTGTGTATTTTTTCAAATTGCATTAGAAAACTCTATCAGAACATGCTTTGTTATCGTTGATTCTGGTTCGACAATATCGGATGTATGGGTGCGCCAAAGTTCATATAAAATTGCAATTTCGATTATTGAAACTTCGAAAATGTATCTCATACAATTTTACATCCTAATTATCATTATACATTTTTATTTTACGTAATAATCATTGGAACTCCGAATTTACAATGTTCATAATATAATTCAACACAAATACACCTATTACTAAAATTTATGTATATATCATTATTCAACATAACGATTTCAGGCCATAAAATTTGGTATTATAAATATTTTAAAACTTACATTTATTTATTACTAATCTATCCATAAATACAAATAAATTAAAAATAAGGAACTAAAAAAAAACAAAAAGTCAGAAAAGCCAGTTAAAATTGTGACTTTTACAAAATCTAAATGCAGCCAAACAATAAATAGGTAAGGTTAGGTTAGAACTGCGATTCTCACTGAACCGAAATCTGCCCGAAAAGTGGGTTAAGTTAGGTTAGAACTGTGACTCTCACGGAACTGAAATCTAGCCAGAAAAGTGGGTTAGGTTAGGTTAGAACTGCAACCCTCACAGAACCGAAATACTTCTAGAAAAGTGGGTAAGGTTAGGTTAGAACTGTGACCCTCACAGAACCGAAATCCTGCCAGAAAAGTGGGGTAGGTTAGGTTAGAACTGCGGTAATTATATGAAATAAGTTTATAAATAAATAAATTCTCCCAAATAACATTATGGGTATAGATAAAATCTCAGTGTTGACATTATGAGTAGTAAAAATCGAAATATGTATCATTATAAACAATATATACCTATATATAGTAGTAAAAATAATTATTTTAAAAATATATAACAAACAATTTTCGGAGAAATGATGTTTATGATGACAAAGCGGTATTATTATAAATAATCGAATAAAAAATTGTATATGAGCTAATATGGACCCCGGATGTATACATTAACCGCATCCATTGCGTTAATTCTTCTCTCACATTTAGATAAAATGTATCAAGTATTAATCTGATTTCGTTAATTTACGTCCCTGTCTCTGATTCTGAGTGAGGCTTATGTAGGTAATTCTTTAATACAGTTCAAAAGATCAAGCCCCTAGCAATCCAGGGATGTAACGGATCTGATTTTATCGGAATCGAAAGCGAAACCGATGTTTTCAATTTAGTTTATCGGAACCAGAAACGAAATCGGAACTGAAAACGGAACCGGAACCAGAATCGGAGTCTGAATGATAGGTGGAAGAGTTGTTAAGGGTAGATCTACCAAACCTGAGGGTCTATTGCGTAACGTTTCTGACACTCGCGGTCACAATCAAATGATAGTTTTCGCATACAAAAACTGTCATTAGATTGTGATCCCGAGTGTCAGAAATGTTACATAACTAGCCTTCTGTTTGTTTTTGATGTACGACGCTCATGTCCATTGTCCAGTCGCCGCGGTAAGCATTGACATCCGATCTAATTTCCGTTTCAAAAGAAGTTCCGACTAAACGGAAACCAAATCGGAGCTCCGTAACATCCACCAAGTAAGACCCACTTGCTCGTTTGCCTTCCAGTCGTATAAAAAAAAAAAAAAAAAAAATCCCTGTAGCAATCACATCGACCGTCTCTCTACTCTTTATTCCGTGTACAATTGGAATCACAATCGCTTTTACCACTTCTTTCTGTCATACGGTATAAGACGATGGTAGAAAGAGATAGTGAATATGATTGCGAACGTCAGCGCGTAAAATGACATGGCCTAAGCCCGTTTTCCAATACCTTTGATCCTTGGGTTACGACCTTTCAAAGCTTCCCATTACATTACCGCTAGTTACTACAATTAAACTAATAAACTATCAACCCATGATAAACGCGAAACTATGAACACACAGAATTACTGGGCCCTTCATTCTGAGCAATAACCATGAATATAAAGTGCTATATTACCGCCCACTGAGACATTGTGTTCCGATCGCTCACCCATACGCGAATTTCGTAAAGTCAGTGAAGTTAATTTTAGGATAAAACAAAAGCAAAAAACAGGGATTAAGTATAAAATTAACAAAACTAAAACTAACTTAAAATAGCTAAACAAAAATTAAAACTAAAAATTACTATCTAAATTTGGACCCTTATAGGTAGGGTGCCCATCGCGCATAATTATACTTAGTCCCTGTTTTTATAGGTCTACTTTTTTGTTGAATAAAAAGTAATATTCATGTGATGTAATGTGATAGGCTTGAATCCACTCGCCGGATACTTTTTTTTTTTCAACAGACAGAAGCCTTGCATGGTTGGAACCCGAGCTGAAATTACCCATCCTTCTCCAAATAATCCATCGAAAGGTATAGAAAATACTTCATACAAGGTATTAAATTAATAACTGAAAACCTGAATATTTAAACCATTTTTTTATCTCTTTTAGACTACAATCAAATCAGTCTAAAAGTTACGAACGCAGCATTAATTACGATAATTTAATATTAAACGAAGTTGCAGAGTAATAATTGATTGCTGGCCATTTTTGCTTCATGGATTTTCTGATAAAAATGGCGAAACATAAATAACAAGTTTAGTATAAATTATGAGTGTAGAGTTTTAAATTAAAACCGGTTAGATACTCACTTGGCTAACTATACAAATATTTTTTTAATTGTTAAGGTATTAGAAAATGAATACAATAACCTAACATAAAATAAAAACGACTGTCAGCGTGTGCAAGGTTTTCAATTTTATTAATTAACACATTCATTCTAATTTAATTACATAACATTATATCATACATGACATGACATAATTTTATGACAATTACAATTTTTCTGAAAAATATACACATTTTTTGCGTTTATTACCCAATCATGTTTACGTTACGTTTCTGCTCAAAATATATAAATTAATTTAATTACTACTTCTTGTATTCATTAATTTCGGTATTCATTTGAACTCAGCTTTATTTACGTCATTTGTCGGGGTTTATCCCAGATAACGTTTACTCTGGAGGACGCCCGCCACTGTAATACTTTGAGCGTAGGTAAACGAGATCTTCAAGGATAGTCAATACACCAAATTACGTCCTTATGGCAAAAGCCCGGGTTCCCTTGCTGAGTTTTGTGGCCGAATCACAATAAATCAGGGGGCAGTGTTTAATTAAAATGTGAAGAGACAGTAAATAAGGATGAAGGATTTGTAACGCCAGCTTAAATTTTTGAACTCCCTTCTTAGGGATAAGTTCACCTACGTTTTTTGTTCGACTTTCTGTTTCTGAATCTTAGTTTAGTTGCCTATTTTAAGGCTTAGCGGAATAAGTCACTTGAGTCTACAATTGAACCAATCTCAAATCTATTATGCCGTCCAGTTATTTAGTGTGTAATGTTGTGGATTTCACTTAATCATCTCGGCCTATACTCGTATAGGTACGTTTCACTGGGGTGGCACTATTTCCCGGCCGTACAATACCGACATGACATTTCCTTTCATAGAAACTCTTGTCACGTGTACTGCCTTTTCGCAACGTAACGTTTGGCAACCTGTTTCATTTCGCAACTTTTTATTTCGCAAACTCTAAAACTGTAAATATTTCAGGATTTATTTCAGGACCATCGAGTAGAATTCCTTTAGGTTAAGTTATGTTAGTTTTATAAAAATCCTAAAATATTTGCAGTTTCAGAAATATTAAATGGTTGGAAAATGAAAAGTTGCGACATAGGTTGCCAAACATTATTCGCCGAAACATTAGTAAACCCTCTTGTCAGTTTGTATGGGCGTGTACATGAAATATCAGGCTGATGTTCCCGTGTCGGTACTGTCCGTGGCGGTAAATACCTGGTGTCACCCTTCCACTGCAGGGTACAGACAAGCTCTCTTTCATCATCATTTTTAGGGTTCCGGAGCCAAAATGGCAAAAACGGAACCCTTATAGTTTCGCCATGTCTGTCTGTCTGTCTGTCTGTCCGTCCGCGGCTTTGCTCAGGGACTATCAATGCTAGAAAGCTGTAATTTTGCACGGATATAAAGGTAAACTATGCCGACAAAACAATATAATTAAAAATTCAAAAACGATTTTTTTTAGGGTACCTCCCATAGACGTAAAGTGGCGGTGATTTTTTTTTCTCATCCAACCCTATAGTGTGGGGTATCGTTGGATAGGTATATAAATACATTAGGGGTTTACTAAAACGATTTTTCGATTCAGTAATTTGTTTGCGAAATATTCAACTTTAAAGTGCAAATTTTCATTAAAATCGAGGGTCCCCCCCCCCCCCCTCTAAAATCTAAACCGGTGGGTGGAAAAATTTTAAAAAATTCAGGATTGTAGTCAGTATATCAAACTTCCAAGGAAAACTATAACGGCTAAGTTTGCTTGAGAATTACTAGTAGTTTATGAGTAAATAGCAGCGTAAGGTATAAAATATACCTAAGCTTGGCAGATTCCTTATAAAATACGAAATCCTTTGAAAAATATTACTTAAATTTTTCGTAATGGCTACGGAACCCTATTTCGGGCGTGTCCGACACGCTCTTGGCCGGTTTTTAAATCTCCCTTTCTCACTTTCTTTTTCTTTCATAAATAAGACGTGGGCAAGCCGGTGGGCAAGGCGTGGCCAAGCAGTACAAATGTTCACCCCCAATGGCGATCAATCGTAATGTCCGAGATATTTTTAGGACATGTGTATAATAAACGTGCGTGCTACATTACGAGTATACTACTGGCCCAGAACTCTGAATTATATCGTTATTTTAGGACCTCGAGACTAGATTACTTGAGCCGGAACGAGTATAATTTGTAAGCTAATATTATACTAAGCGGCAAAAGATCTGGCCCTACAATGTATGCAGTAGTACCTAGGTAATTTTGTATGTATAGTGGGCCAAATTTTGTGCCGCTGAGTATAATAAAAAACAAACTTTAATTGTAACGGGTTAGGCACAGCGAAAGGGGGTTACATTATAAAAACAGACACAGAAACAGACAGTTAGTCAAATAAAATAATAGTTGTATCTGTTTATAAATTTTGTTTTTAGCTGTGTATTGTTAATGTGATGTTGTTTACTGTCCGTTAATTTTTCATGGTAAATATTGTTGCATGCCTGTCATTGAGGTACGGGCTAGGAGAGTAACTATTAATCTTAAATGGTAAATGTAATTGCTCTGGACTTTGTTGGTATCTATTAAATAAATAAATAAAAATGGTTGAAAAACATAAACTGACCTCCAACGGTATGACAACGGTGGTGACAATCAGATCTGCTCCCGCTAAGTGCGTCATAAGCAAATTGACGCGCGATTTCCGTCGCCGCGAGCGCAGCAGCGACGCGAACACCGCAGCGTTGCCGACCGCCCCCACCCCGAGCAGCGTGCAGTACATGCCCAGCACAAACCCTTGCTCTGGGGAGGGGATCGAGGCCACTGTACTAGCCTCACCGACGTCCATGTCGAAGTAATCCCAGAAGTCCGTGGCATTCACCATTTTGCACTAAACTCGCACTGTATAATAGTTTAAATAGAGTTAAACTGTTGTTGGCACTTTGTCGTTTAGTTGGCGTAGTAAACTACTTCACAGTGACATTGTGTTGCACTTAAAGTTGCAACTCGACAAAGTCAAAGTAAAGTTAGCGGTTTAGTTCTATAGTTTTAAACGGCAAATGATCAAGTAGTGTACCTATCTACTCTAGGTATATAGTACCTACCGATAAGTATTAAATTTACGCATACTCTATGAATTTTGGATGTTTATTAAAAACTAGACTTGCAAATTTTTTAATGTAGTTGCTAAACGTAGCAATTTACACTAAAGCATTAATTTAAATTTTGAATTATTGTAACAGTTATTAGGATGAACCCTTTTATTTCGTACGTATGGCCATTTGAAAAGTTTATATTCACTTTTGCTTTGTGTCACTGTTATTTTAATCATTTTGTGTAGACATTATAAAACGCACACGTAAACACTTTATTTACACATATTTCACTAACTCTACAAATTAAAACTTCCTTCTTCCTTTGTCTTAAATTAGTCAAACTTTTATGCACTAAACACCATATAATTTTACTCAATGTTAATATATTTGATTAAATTTAATCGTTTGTAATCGCAACTCAACTTAGCGCGAGTTTCGCCGAAGTTCGTAGCACGTCTACGGCGCGTAGCACACGTCCAAACGCGGATACGGCGTAGCGATCTGTGGCGCCACGCTGCCCACGCTACGCGAGCATCTTTGTTCATTGTGTTGAGATCAAAATTTTCCTATCCTCGTGAGGCCTCGTGAGGACCAATCAACACTAAGAATAACGGCTGATTGTACTTTATACAGTACAATAGTTAATTGAATAAATTTTAAGATTTAAGGAGTAAGTTGGGTGACTATGTAATCGCCAATCATTACAGTTAGTGTTTTTTTGTTACTGTACAAAACAAACTAAGGCATAACTTTACTCCTATCGTATTGTGATCTTTTGATGACAGTATTGTTTTGTATTGTAAAACTCTTTATTTTACATAAAAACACATGAAAGTAACAGAAAGCAATTGGCAAAACATGGTGAGACTATAATATTTTCTTTTACCACTGTTTACAGTTATACCTATGTTAAACAAATAAAATACTTTGACTTTGACTTTGAAAAAAAGAACACAGGATAAGAAGATGTACAAAGGCGAACTAATCTCTTAAATGGATATCTTTCAGTTAACACTTTTGAACGATTGTTAGATGTTAACTTTTTGCTCCATGACCCCGACATCACCCAGCATATTGAGGAAAATATAAACATTATTCTTATATGGGAACACAAAAAGAATTGTGAAGGGGTTTTTTTGATAACTTAACATTTTTTTTATAGTTTGGAACACGTACGTTCACCTTTGAATGTAATATTTCAGTCACGTTAACAGCCTTTGTGTGTGCAACTCAACGGCTGTCAATTCTGTTTCTTTCTTTTTTTTGTACCTTCAATGAAGGGGTCACATACAATCCCGTATATAGAAATTTCAAGCTTCATACGTTCTGCATAATGTATATTATAATTTATGTCTCAATAGTCTCGTCGTATCTGTTAGTTATTCATATTTATATGTGTCATTCTTTTGTGAGACATATTTGTTGTCAACATATAAAATAAACAGCATACAAAAGAAAATAAATTGTAAGTTTTATACGTGGGTGAAACAATTAAATGAATCGGGTCTTTCATATAAAGATTATAAGAATAGAAGTCTTACAGAAATACAGACATTAGCATATTTAGTAGAGCTGAACATAGACAAACGTGGACGGCGACAAATCAAAAGAAAATTAGCTGTATCTATACATATAGTCGACTATAAATTTTCACACTTTATCATAAGGTGAAAAATAGATACATAGGTTTGTAAATAGTTGATTTAACGCCCTGCATAACGGATATATGTATTTCGCAATGACTGAACTCTATTTATTATTTTAAAGGTCTTGTGACTATTTTTTGCTTTAAGATAGAATTTCGTCCCTAGTTTGACCCCTTTCGATTGTTAGACCCATTTCAAACTTGATTGAAATGTAGACTTCTGGATTAGATAGTAAATCTAAGCTGATTGACATAATACACACACGATTCAACAAACAAAAAGCCTTACAAATTTATTTCGAAGAGTTTAACACATGTAAACATATATATATATTTGTTACCTATCACTCAATCTCATACCTCCGACTGCATTTCATCACATTGCATGAAATTTCCATGGATTGATGGTAGTCCAGCTCGTTTTAAGTTTGCCGTTAAATAGTGTTTGCTCTTAGTACAAAAGTTTAATAGGTAGGTATACGGTATAATGTCCGGTCATCAACCCCACAAATCTAATTTTAAAACTTTGTAACGCCTAAATTGCATTTCAACTGCTCGGAAAAAAACTGCCAAGTACAAATCCGGTTCCGTACAAATTCCTAGACCAGAAAATGTTTAAACCCTAATTTAATATCATATTTTAGATGCAAATGAGAGTATACTTGTCTTGTCTGGTTGTTATGCTTTAAAGGTTAAAGAACTCGACCTGTCGTGGTGAAATTTGGTACGCAGTCGAGACCTTGAAAAGGAAATAGAATAAAAAAAATATCTCGGAAAATTTTATAGCTCTCGCGGGCACGCCTTAAACAAATTCTTCGCATGTGAAGTCGCAGGCAGCAGCTGTTAATATTATAAATGCGAATGTTGAAATGATTGTTTATTTGTAATACTTTCACGAAGAAAGTACACAACCGATGGTAATGAAATTTGGCATAGAGACATTTGGAGACCTTGAGATGGACTTAGGATAGTTTAATACCGGAAAATTGTATAGTTCACAAACGAAATCGAAAGTAAAAGCGAATAAAATTAAAACTTTCTATAAAACTAGCGTTAGCAAGAGCGTTTTAAGCAAAATTGACGCGTTTTGGTGTCATTTTATATTGGTTGGTTAAAACTGCCTTATTTTTTTTTCTGTTGAACCCGGAGTATTATGTATGAAATTTAACTGCCTGTTGTCAATTTGTGTATATACTATTACGGTTCTTCAGATAGAGCTCAGTGGCAGACATACAGATGAACGGAAGTTCAGTATACTACATTAACAGGATCGTTACACCGACGATGTCGTGGGTGAAACTGACAGTATCTACCCTGTCTGTTGTATAAATACATGTACCTACCTATTTATAATTTAATCTAATACCCTTTGTGCATACTTAATTGAGAACAGTGACTGTCCAAGCGGTATTAAAATAACTGATTTCTTAATAACAGTATATATCAGATGCGGAGTTTCTCTTCTAACAGTCTTTATTCTTAACGCTGAACTCTCTTTTTTATGAATGAATCCAATTTAATGTCCTCCTCGCTGTTGCTAGCTTTTATCTTTTAAATTAAATTATCCTGCCGCCGCTCCCCTGAAGAAATACATTAAATATTTTAGACGGAACTATAACTCGTGAGGTTGCTGTGTACAAAAAGACTTTCTGTTTTAGGTTTCTGCGCCTGAAAGGTGTACCTACAACTGAACCCTGTTAAGATTGGTTTTTAGGAATCTTTTTTATTTTTTATTTCAATTCCACATTTTAAACTGAAAATACAAACTGAAATATAAATGCACAGAAAAACCAGAAAAATAAGACCGGCGCTGAAATTCGTGTCTGTGACGTTATTCCCAGGTCTTATTTTTCTGGTTTTTCTATGCATCTATGTATATTTCAGTTTGTATTTTCAACGGAATCCTATTAATGTCGCTACGCTGTGCTCCCGATCGTCTGTCTATCTGTACATGGCTGTTTGTCGAGCACTAACACATAGACAGGTGAAATTTATACATTTTCTGTTATTACAACAACAACCTACACCTACCAACCAACCTAGCAAGCTGTCACTATTGTACCGTTTTTGTAAAACTTAAAATAAACCTAAAATTGCTAAAAGTGACTCCGAAGCGATAACGTTTCTTGTGCTCTGCCTATCCCATTTCAAATAGAAAGAAAAAGAAACTTTAATCTTAACTTCATGCATTAAATTTAGGCTTCAAAACAACGCAATATCCGCAACAGGCTTCGTCAACCGAACAAATTGTAGATCCGCAACAGGCTTCGTCAACAAAACAAATTGTAAATCCGCAACATGCTTCGTCATTAGTCTAACCTAACTTAACCTAAACCCCAAAGCAATCCCCTGACCGATGCAAACCAGACCCAAAAGTACCATAAATACTTGCCGCATTGCCCCGCTGAATCGCTAAAGATATATGCTGCACCAGATAAGAACCGGACCGCGGGTCGCCCCCCCTGTCCCTCATACGCCGCCCCAGATCACTAACGAAACGCTTGAAAGAAAGAAAATAGAAATATAAATAATTTATTCGTGACAAAGTAGCGTAGCATAACAAAAAATATTAAAAATTTTAAGAAAGTTGTGTCGTGAAATGGTCCCAAATCAACAAAAATTGCCGGTCTTGCGAACGGCGCTGTTCTTCCTTTGGGACCACTAGGAAATACAGGCGTGATGTTTGTGTGTGTACAGCAACAAATAACAAAAATAAATATAGGCCGTCCCAAATAACCAATATAATTATGTACGTGTCAGCTAAAGTAGCAGGAAAGTACAGTCACCGCAAATAATAATCTGCTACAGCGTAGTATGAAAAAAATGTTGCATCTAATATTAAATAAATAAAATAAATAAATATCATGGGACACTTCAAAGCTTGTACATACTATGGATATAAGGCAGCGGATAAGCATATATAGGTAAATACATACTTAAATACATATTGATCATCCAAGACCCGAGTAACGTTCGTATTATTCATACAAATATCTGCCTCGGCCGGGAATCGAACCCGGAACCTGAAGCTTCGTAGTCAGGTTCTCTAACCACTTGGCCATCCAGTTATCAATATTGATGCTAGTGACAGTTCTTAACCGATAACCTTTGAGGTAGACGAGTTCTTGAGTGGAGACCACGGATCGGCAAACTTAGGGTAGGACGCCCTCAGACTCTGTGGTGCGATGATCTTCGCAGGGTGGCTGGCAAGAGCTGGATGAGAGTGGCCGAGGATCGTGCTCAGTGGCGGGCCATGGGAGATATGCCTATGTCCAGCAGTGGACGAACATAGGCTGATGATGATGATGATGATGACTGTTCTTTATTGCGTGATGTGACGCTAGCGTCAAGTGGCACAACTCACAATGATGTCTTGCTCTGCTGTATTGCTCTGAGGATGAGATGAACTTTAGTTGATTTCAAAACACGTCAGTATAGTGTGGTGATAATTAGGTTAGTGAGATTTAATATTATGTTCTCATGGTGTGGAGGTCTAGAAGCTGCATGAACATACATTTGTTGCATAGACGTACCTATCATAGGGTCGCGGGTGAGTAATTGTTTTTAGTTATTTTTCTCTGTTTTTTTGTTATCGTGACCCATTACGTCACTTGGGTTTCTTTAAGGAGAATGTTATAACCCTTTTGTGTCTAGACACAGTAATTGTAGCGCTGGGGAGCCCGAGTCTATGGGGTGTTATGTAACGACCGTGTGCATAATATGTGAATTCACTAGTGATTCGTAGTCTGATCAGAAAATTACAAAAAAAAAAAAATGAACTAGAAGAATTTCTTTGCTCACCGGCAACCTTATGATAGCTAAACTTGTGCAAGATACGCGTGTTCATGCAGTTCCTCCACCTCCACACAAATCACACAAATCCATTTATCCCCACTACCACCAAACACTTATGCGTTTCGAACTCACCAGAGCTCATCTTCAGAGCAACACCATACTACCAGACGTTCAACATGGGGCAAACGAACATGCGGGTCACCTGATGGAAAGCAATCACCGTCGCCCATGGACACCTGTCAACACGAGGGGTATCACAGGTGCGTTGCCGGCCCTTTGAGAGACTGACAGGCTTGTTTTTTAAAGATCCATAAGCTGTACCGTTCACTTGCTGAGCAGCCCATCTGGCAGCTCGCCCTCTCTCCGGTAAGCTGTAAAGGCCGTCTGAAGCCAACAGCAACAGTCCGTCCGAAAAAAAAAAAAAAAAACAAATAAAAAAAAAAAGCTCCGGAAGCTCTGACTTAGACTAATAAACCACAAACTACCTTGAATTTTTATTCATTTACTGTAAAGGCGTGTTTTGTTAACCTTAGGGTACAGTTAGCTGTTATTGCTGAAATTAAACCCAAGCCAAGTTGCTACAACCTTTAGGGGCCAAGAAATCGGCAAGCGCCGACCTGGTAAAAGCCGCGTGTTCACGGTGGATTCAGGCTGCTTCCAACCGAAGCAACTGGATGTTTATGGGGGAGGCCTGTGTCCAACAGTGGACGACCTACGGCTTATATAATAATGATGTGGCCGTTCAATAATTTGATCGCGTAAGAAAGCGTTTGGTCACATTCAAATTTGAAAAAAAAATAACACCCGAGCATGTAAATTACAAAAAAAACTAATTAAGTACATAATTATCTAGGTATTTCTGCGAATAATCATTCCTTTATCGACTTCCTTTGCTGGCGGAATCCCGCAATCTTATCTCTTCGAACAATTAATCGACTATCATTATCAACATTTGACATAGTTGAACGTCATTAAAATTTCAGTACTATTTCACATTGTGCTAATTGAACCTGTTTTGTTTTGTTATTGTGCATTTAATTTATAATTGTGCAGTGCAATAAACATGTGGTCATGCTGATGCACGATACGTTTAAGTTTTCATCACCAGGTTTAAATAACTAGAAAGTAAGTGAAACGCTTTTGTATTAAAAATACAAGCGTATTTATTTGTTGTTTTCATTTACCTTTGTTGTTTGCATTTGAAGTTCGATGCATAATTAAATCACGTCTTTTGTCTAAACTATATTTCTTTTGAAATAGAAAAGATATCATTGCGTCTTTGTTTGTTTGTAAGTAATGGATTTATTTCATTTTAATAATTTTGAATGATCCCTTTATTCAATATTTATTTAATATCATTTGCTATACATGTTAAAAAAAGCATTTGTGAGCCAAATTTAAACTGAATCTGATCAGTAGTAGAGCAAATTCATTGTAGCAGGACAGTGCGACAAATGAATAGAAAAAACTGACACCTGCGCAAATTATCAAGTTTCCTTTCCTCTTCTTTTTGTCTGGAACCCTAAAATGCTAATTTAGAAAAAAAAACGGGTAAGTGCGAATCGGACTCGCACACCGAGGGTTCCGTGCACATTTGCAGGTATGTAAACGGGAATCGTGTCTTCAAGATATTTCTCGATTTTTCCGAGTGATTTAAATCATCTATTGTATGCAAAATTTACAGATAGACAAAAAAAAACAAATTTTCAGAATTTTTTAGTTGGTTGTGTTATAATAGCTACCTTCATACCAAATTTCACGTTTCTAGGATAATTGTAAGTGCCCTATATTCAGTGCACTGCTATTTGTATGGAAACACGTTTTTTAATAACTGTAACTTTTGATTGCGTTGATTTAGAAGTTTGATTTTTTCAGGGCAGGAATACGTCCACGCGTTCCTGAGAAAAAGGGTCTTGACAGACGGACGGAAAATAAAGTGATCCTATAAGGGTTCCGTTTTTTCCTTTCAAGGTACGGAACCCAAAAAAATACTCAGAACTTACGCCAAGGCAACTTCGGCAACTAATAAGATATTGAGATCAAATTCACTATTCTCTAAATTCTTATTAACAACAGGGCAAGGTTGTCAAACTCTGATTTCAATCACTTTAAAACAATTTGATTTCATGAAATAAGCAACTTTATTTTTTGGCTGCAGTTTAATTTATTTCTAACTAGTTTTCGCCCACGGCTTTGCCTGCGTGGAATCTGGTTATCGCGCGCTGTTCCCCCAGGAACTGTGCATTTTTCCGGGATAAAAAGTAGCCTATATCAAAAATCACATAGATCCATCGCTCCATTTCGACGTGAAACACGGAAAAAATACAAACAAACACACACCCTTTCGCATTTATAATATTAGTATGGAAGTATAAATGGATGGATAGGTAGTAGGTATCTATACCTACATATTATTACGGCTTTGGAATTAATATAAAAAGTCAAACCGTCTATTCAACTGTTCCAGAGTTCATAAATGTTTGTACATTAAAGTTCATCATCATCATAATACCTAATTTAAGATTTGCACTCTTTTCTTCCGACATCCTTTTGATCTCTAATTATGTTCTTACTCTTATTGTCAACTTGAGGAAATTTAGTCGAGTGATTTTTAATTGATTTACTGAAATCCCCTACCATAAATACTTTTCATTATTAATTCGTAACGGATGACGTTGCTTGGAATTTTAGCGATAACTGCTCATACAAAAATAAACTGATGAATAGGTTTCACTTTATCTAAAAAAAAAAACTCCTCCTTTTTTAAAGTCGGTTGATAATTGACAAGATTTCATATTTCTAAGACTATAATTTGATTCGTTCTCTGTATTCTGCTTGGAAATAGAAAGACGCTGGTGTTTTTAAAATTTCGCTACGATTATTAATTAATTTATTAAATTTTTTTTAAGATTTGCTTATTCTAAAAGGGCTTAACTCCAAAACTACGATATAATAGATCCATTACTTTTGTCTAGTCTCTATTAAAAAAAAGATCACGTAAATCATACGTAAATCTGAAGTAGACGTTGTCAAAACTATGACAGCTCCTTTTTCTGGTGAATAAGGTAAAGGGAACATATCTATTCTGTCGTAGTATTGGCAAATTCACATTCATTTCTGAAATTTTTTGTATTTTTTAAATATGGAGAAATAAATTATAATAAATATTTTGCCATGTTCAGGAGGCAAAACTCTTTCGATTCCTGTAGTAATTTACAGGTGTTGAAAAAATGAAATCTTGTCAATTACCACAGACCATCAAATAACAGCCGACCTAGACCTCAAACTAAGCAAAAGCTCGAACTAAGTATTTATGGGTAATAGACAAAATATTTATAAGAATTAAACCTTCGAAACCCGAGAACAGGCATTCTTTTATGCATAATCTGCCCCGTCGTCGGGATTGCACACGACATCTCTTTCTCTAGTTTCATAGTCGGTACCCTCTGAACTAAATAATAAACTTAACTGAAACTTAACTCTACTTCAAAGAATCTTTTTTAGGATTCTGGAGCCAAAATGGCAAAAACGGAACCCTTCTAGTTTCGCCATGTCTGTCTGTCTGTCCGTCTGCGGCTTTGCTCAGGGACTATCAATGCTAGAAAGCTGTAATTTTGCACGGATATATAGGTAAAATATGCCGACAAAATAGTACAATTAAAAATTCAAAAACAATTTTTTTAGGGTACCTCCCATAGACGCCTTCTCCCATAGACTGCCTTCCAGTCGAATAAAAAAAAAAAAAAAGACGTAAAGTGGCGGTGATTTTTTTTTCTCATCCAACCCTATAGTGTGGGATATCGTTGATATCGATTTTTCGATTCAGTAATTTGTTTGCGAAATATAGTATATCAAACTTCCAAGAAAAACTATAACGGCTAAGTTTGCTTGAGAATTATTAGTAGTTTATGAGTAAATAGCAGCGTAAGGTATAAAATACACCTAAACTTGGAAGATTCCGTATAAAATACGAAATCCTTAGAAAAATATTACTTAATTTTTTCGTAATGGCTACGGAACCCTATTTTGGGCGTGTCCGACACGCTCTTGGCTGGTTTTTAATAAACTAATTCCTATATATTTATTTACACGCAATAAAGAAAAAGAATTGAAGAAGCTTTTAATGTCAAAATGTATCACACGTTTTAAATTTCAATCTGTGTTTATAGGGTATTTATACTCCAGCCAGCAATTTTCATTTTTCATTGTTCTTGTAACTGGTATTGTTAATTATTTCGCAGAAAATGATTCCACACGTAAATGGCTCCAACAATGATAAAGAAACCGAGGAGATAGACCTTAGCAATTTATATCAATATGAAAAACAAAGACGTACGTATATTTTTTCCTGTTAATTTTGTACGGAAACTTTTTTACTTTAGAGAGTAGAAACAAGACTACTGTGTTATATTTTTTTCACGATACCTTACACTTATCTGCGAAAATGTTCGAAATTCACTTTTATACATTTTATAATATTTCAGATCTTAACTGGTATGACCAAATACTTCTAAACAGACCCCTTAGGGTGATCATAGTGGGACTGGGAGCGGCAGTTTTGGCACCACTTTTGATCTACCACTTCGTTTTCTTCTCGAGCATGGAACTTCCTCCCTCCGACGGGTTCTCAGTGGGGTCCTGCGTAGTCCCTAGGGCAGACCGCCTACCTTGCGGCCTGGGAAACATCCCGCAAGCAGAATGCCACCCTCAATGTTGCTATGACCTGAACAGCAACATGTGCTTCCACAGATATCCCTCAAGATTCTCCTACATTATGGACCGCGTATGGACAGAAGAAGTGATCCTACAACCCAGAATTGCAACCGTCCCCTTTTCTCATCAGAACAGCATACCCAACATCAGAATATCGATCGATGAAATATCAGAGTCACATATGTCCTTACAGTTTTACGATGCGAGGGAAATGTCATTAACGGGGAGAAGGATTGAAGAAAAACATTACAGTTACCAGGTTACGTCGCCGGAAATGAGCATCTCAGTTGAAACCGCTCAGGGGCTGATATTCAACACGATAAGAGGACCACTGATAGCCTCCACTGATATTTGGGAAATCGCTTTTAGGTTAACGAACGAAACCATGTACGGTCTCGGTGATATACCCTTAAAAGGGGGCACTTCGAAAGTTATCTACAGTCATAGAGGTGGCATCAGCTCTATTCCTCTAATATTTGCTAAAATTAATAGTTCTTATCATGGACTGTTGATCGACGCTGTGGCACCGACAGAAGTGCTGGTATTTGAAGAGAATCAAATTGTACTTCGTAGTATAACGAGCTCTGGATTAAAGCTGCACGTGTTTGCTGGACCGGAACCTAGTGACGTCATGGAAGACGTGAGAAAACTAATTGGGGTCAACGATCCCTTGGAATATTGGATGTTGGGCGCACACATTTGTAGGTATGTAAAAAAATATTACTACACAATTCCTTACAAATGCAACTAATATCCACCGTGTCAAACAAAGGGCAGGTCAGGTCCAGGTCAGATTTTCATTGTTTTGTTTTGTTTTGTCTTTTTTTTCAGGAAACAACAAAAAAAGGATTCCTAATGTGGGTTGACATTGCATGGCACCTAGATTTTTACATGCCAATTACAATTTTTGCTTTATACTTGAAAGATCATTGTAAGGGCCAAAATGCTTCACTTAGCAAAAATCTATCTGTTTGAAGTCAAGTCGCTTGATCGTCCCAGAAGTCCTTTACGTTCTTTACCATAGATCAAGTCACTAGTAGGTAGATAGTAGAGCGAGCTGCATAGGTAGTGCATAAGTAGAAATAAAGAAAGAAAGAATAAATGTATTTACCTGAATTGCACAACAAAAATAAATAAAATTACAGCTAAAAAACAGACAATCTTATATATTAGGCACCAAAAAAGAAAAGTACCTACTTAAACTATTTTTAGTGACAGTACTAATATAAAATTTATATGTATCCCACTGAATATTATAAACGCGAAAGTTTGTATGGATGGATGGATGTTTTGATGTATGTTCGTTACTCTTTCACGCAAAAACTACTGACCAGATTTGAATGAAATTTGGCATACAGGTAATATTATATAATACCCTGGATTAACATATAGGCTACTTTTTATCCCGATGTTCTCACGGGATGGGAATAAAATCTTGAAATTTCAACTGCTGGATTTAGTCTTGAAATTTTGGACAGTTGTTCTTAACACAACCTTAATGAAGATACTATATATATATATTGGGATTTCCCAGGGGATTTTGTAAAATCCCGGAATTTCAATTGTAACTACCAGACCGAATAGTTTACGCGTGCGAAGTCGCAGGTAATCTCTAGTGAGATAAAAATATACAGTTAATAAATTAAATACCTCCGCCTGTTTCTGAAATCAGTTATAAATAACTTTTAAATCTCTAGCTAATGTAATCTAAAAATACACCAGGCAATGAATTGCCTATTTGAAACGTAACAGATAAATTAATGTTTGCTTCGGGCAAACGAATCGGTGACAAAAATAGATTGTATGGTCGCACGCAAGCAATACAAACCTTCATATAGGTACAGTACCTATATACCTACAAATACCGACGTGTTAATCTGATACAGTCAATTATTTTATTACCATCACGGCACAGAATGAGAGGGCTTGGGCCGCAGGGTTCTTTTTTTTCTTTGTTCCTTCCCACATTAGACTTCCAGTTGCTTCGATTGGAAGCAGCCAGCAAGCATTTACCGTAAACCTGCAGCTTTAATAAAAACCCGGCCAAGAGCGTGTCGGACACGCCTGAAAAAGGGCCCGAAAAATATACCTAAACTTAAACTTGGAATATTCCGTACAAAATGCGAAATCCTTAGAAAAATATGCCTTAATTTTTTTGAAATAGCTACGGAACTCTATTTCAGGCGTGTCCGACACGCTCTTGGCCGTTTTTTTTAACTTTCAACCTAATCTGATACAAAGCATCTTGATACTCAATTATCAATCCAAAATACTTATATGTATACGAGTATGAACAATTAACAACCGTTTACGTAAGGTCAAGAACTTTATAATTCATGAGCCATAAAAATTTCTGCGTTGCGTAATTTCGGGGGTAAACGCCTTGCGTATACTTATGAATCGAAATGTGTTTATGTTTCAGTGAATCATCCAAATCAACTGCAGAGGCTTTGACTGACTTAGAGGGCTTTATAAGCACAGCAGTAAACGAAGGATTGCCTTTCGAGAGTCACTGTGGCTCCAGACCCATAGTCTTCGATTCTGGTTGTGACCTCGAAGAAAACGAGCTCCATGAGGATGGCGCTAAGGTAGTGAAAGAAGCGAAAAAGCGGTACATACCTCACGTGTCTCCCTACGTAAGTATTAGCTTGTTTTTAAGTTGCCAGTTGGTACTTTTGCCTACATTACGACGATCGGACGAACTTGAAGACTATTTTTTTACATATTACACAATACTAGCTGTTGGCCGCGGCTTCATCCGCGTGGAATTGGGCTATCGCGCGCTGTTCTCTCAGGAACTGTGCATTCTTTCAGGATAATAAGTAGCCTATCTCACTTTTTGGCCCACGCACTATGCCAAAAATCACGTCGATCCGTCGCTCCGTTTCGACGTAAAAGCTGGATAAACAAACAAAAACGTAAACACACACACTTTCTCAATTATAATATTAGTGATGATTAGTAATATGGGTAATGATAGCAATAATAATTCATTTATTTCGAGCAACTTGAGGACTCATACATAATTGTGTTAGTACAAAAGAACTTGTTACCTACATAACTAAACGTTAGTTAAATAATTATACAAAACCTTTTATTGTTTGCGAATCACTTGTACTGCAAGAAAAAATTAAAAAATATCAGATAGCCAAAAGAAAGAGTTTTTTATCGCCTGCATAAAACGTTGGGTGTCGTGTAAATTAAAAATGTGTATGATTCAGTTTATAATATTAACTACTAGTATTACTGTGCTTCGAAGCACTTAGTAATTATAATTATGTCTTTGTGAGATAATAAATGATAACATCATGTTATCTGTATTTATACCGTATCTGTATTGTATTAGCTGCATTTGTATCAGTACGTATTGACTCTGTAGATTAGGATAGTTAAATTTATTAGATCGTCGTAAATCGTGGATTAGCGGTAGTGAGGGAACCCCCTCAATCACTGGATTCGGAAGTTTTGATGGCCTAATCTGACTGATAAATAATTTATTTCCAATTCCATCGAGCGTTATAGATGTCATAATAATTATTTTATCATAGACAGATTTAAGAGCACTTTGAAACAGCCATTCTGTAGGTATTAATCATATTATCAAAAAACTCCTTCTATATAAAGTTACGTAATATTTTTTATGTCATTTAAAAGGTCCTCATTTTAGTATAAACATTTTCCTTCCTACATAAAAATAACATAACGACCGACCTCCGCAAATAAAAGCGTTCAAATAATAATAAGCTTTATCGTTTATAATCGTCGAAGAATGTAATTACCGTGTTTGCTATCCTAAATGAAAGCAATAAAAGTGAATTTAAGGAAAACAAGAGTATATTTTGTTATTTAACCGCCTACAAAAACAATTTTTTCATTATAGATTCGACATGAGATTGAAAATGAAACGTCGTCTGAAGAAATCGAAATAAGCAGAACAATCAACGAAACATGCGCAGATGTAGTCTCAACCTTCGAACAATATATGCTCCGTATAAACCAATCTAATCTTTACGTAGGCTCCATCGGAGACGATACTTTTGTTTATCCAGTGTTCGAAAATTCATCTGCTGAATTCATGAAAAGCTTGTGGGTGTACGAAGTTGAAATTGACGGCGTGATTCTGGAAAACAATTGGCCATTGGATGAATCCAAGTGCAACGAAACCAAATATAATTTACCGTATTTCAGCGAGGTAAAGTTTTATATTTATATTAGTTCATTAACATTAAATGCACCGAGATTTAATTTTGAAATTCTGCTTACGAATATCTCTATACTTACTAGTTTCTTTGTTTTGCTTCTATTACTAAATCTTAAGCGTTATGAGCCTTGATGCGAAGCTTTACTATTTCATATTAGGTACTTGCAAAGAGACAAGAATTAATTAAAGTGCCATAGATACTAAACATTAAAGATCTTATTTGAAAGTGGCAGTAGGCATAAACTTTAAACTTGTATCATATTGTCTGAACTGAGCTTTATAAACAAGTGCAGATTCTAACTTACTAAATAACTATACAGACGCTAAATCAATCCATTTGCAGAACTTCGAGCGAGCCTTTGAAATCACGCCGAAATACGATGCGATACGACCTGATGACAGCACATACCTTTACACTCACAACGAACAGGGCAATCAATTCGTTAAATCCTTTAAAACATTCTTTGACGATGCAATCCCCATGTGGTCGACCAGTCAGTTCATGAACGGTGCGATCAAAATAAACCGTCAAAGTATTGACAGTTCCTGGACTAACTTGCGGAGGGAGCTTGTTGAGGCTGCTCTTGGAGGCATTTCAGGCCACTGGTCGTGGTCTTCACCCATATGCGGAGACACAGATTCATTTGACCCCGAAACACAAATCAACTTATGCATCAAATGGTACATGGCCGCTTCATATATGCCTTTAATAAAGATCCACTCTTCTACCACCCCCCGGCACCCTTCAGCCTTCACTGGCACTAATAAAAACTTAATGATCAACGCATTACACAAGAGGTTAAGTTTACTGCCATATTTTTTTACTACTCTGCAAACGGGACCGCTTCTAAGGCCGATGTTTTATCAGTTCCCGGCATCAGATTATCTGAAAGATTTAAGCAGTCAGTTTAGTGTTGGTGATGATTTGGTAATAGTCCCGAACTTGCAGCCGAGTCAGAGCCACGTTCATTTCTGGCTACCACCTGGTACTTGGTATGAGCTTTGGGGTGGTCTGAGAGTAGAAGGTAACGAAGGGGATGTGGTCACCCTTACTACTACAGAAGCTGATTTCCTGACCTTTATTCGTGGTGGATCAATCCTCGTTATACAAAAGGTAATTTACAATGATACATTTTAAATATTTTGTTTTTAAATTTCGCAAATCTCACTCCTAACTACCTAACGTATGTACTCGTATATCGGGATATAAATTAAATTAGCTCGACGTTTCGACTACATTGCTGTCACGAGTTGACGATTAGTTATGAAATATAGACATTCCCTATTTAAAATATATAAGGTAAACGTACGAGTGCTCGTCACTGTCCTAGTAGTTGGCATCGTTAGTCTTATGTCATTAGCAATAGAAATGACAATAGGGTGTCGTCTGTTGGACATTAGCGTTTCAAGCACTCGGACGTTTACCCTAGTTGATCTTTATAAAGTACCGTAATCGATCTATTTATAAACAATGTATGTTTGTGTATTTATAAATAGAGGCTGTATTGTTTGTAAACATGCTGCCACACGAGCGTGATGTGATGAATGCTTTTAAATAGGTGTGGAATATTTGTTGTTTGCTTGAGTAAAATTTATTATCTAACGTTTTAGAGTTCAAAAAAGAAAAAAAAAGAAACCTTACATAATAATTTCCTGCAAGTTTCTCTGTCTGCCCACACTTTTTTCACAGTAATATCTAGTTAAAATCGATAATAAATATTCGGAGACTAGCCGTTACCCGCAACTCCGTCCGCGTAGAATTCGTTTATCGTTATCCCGCGGGAACTATGTGATTTTCTAGGATAAAATTATTCTTTTTTCTTCCCGGGGACCCAAACTATCTGTCTACCGAATTTCGTCAAAATCGGTTCAGCGATCTCCAAATCAATGATCTCCAAAAAACAACTTTGTTTTTCACTGAAATAGTCAACTTAATTTCTATTCGACATTTTGTTTTATGAGATGCAAATGATAAAGCACCTTACTTTAGCTTTACTTTTGAGTAGTAGATCGCATATTTGGGTAAATACACCGTTTTAATTTGGACCTACGAGTACCTAAGTATATTTAATTTCTGAAAGGCCTAAATTTGCTTTATTATTTTCAGTTGATATCCTTTCGATCTAGATGTGCGATATTTAGTCCGACTCAGACTCACACTTGGCGGGTTTTTATAAGCCACATCAACATTTAATTCTAATCTTGTCCATGTTATTTTTTTCAGGACGTTAAACCTACAGCAGAAGAAACCCGTTTGCAATCACATTATTCGCTGACCATTGCTCTTGATTGCGAATCGGCAAACGCAACTAATCTTTCAGAGAGCAGCACAGACTATCTTGCTACGGGCAGCTTTTATCTAGCGAAAGACATCTCTCTCACTTTTAGAGCAAATAACACACAGTTAGTAATCAGTGCGAAAGGCAATAATTTTGAACCAATGTGTGATGTAGACAAAGCCATATGGGCAAGTGAGATCAAAGAAATTAGTGTTTATGGGCTAGACGATGAACATAACAACTATGATAACCATAGACATGTCTCAGCCGCTATTGACTTGTGTGAACTAAAAGAATCTGCAGAGCAGGAACTCGTATATTCGTTTCTGTAATAAAGTGTTTACGTTATTAATATAAGCTTAAACATCCTGAAAGATAAATCATCTTGATCAAACAAAATAAACTGTATGTGAGGAAATTACATCCGATTTCATTCATTCATCCTATAGCCAGCCAGTAAAATTCTATTATAACAAGAAAACACGTCATCTCTACTCAGAAAAGTCATATCATATTAGTTATTTTATGTAGTTCATAACAAAAGAATAACTACATTTTCAATTCAGGTTTCGGTTTCTTTCTGATAATCCGTTTTACCCGACTGGTAAGAAGGAGGTGTTTGACCCGTAGGTATGTATGTAGGTACCTACATATGTATGTATGTCTATTCCTATGTCTTCTCGTAACTACTCAACGGCTGAACCGATTTTGATAAATGATGACGCGAGTGACACTGAGTAGATAAAATTCTTGAAAAATCTAAATGGCGGTTTTTAGCGACAAATTGTAGATTTTCTAAAAAAAAATATTCGAACTTATCGAGTAGGGTATCAAATGAAAGTTAATAATTAGCCTATTCTAAATATATATATATATATATATATATATATGGGGTATAATAGTTTTAATCTACCATTTTCACAGAAATATTAAAAAAGTGTGAAATAAAACAATAAATTAAAAAAATCAAAAACCAGACTGCCTTAAAAAGTACTATAAAGAAGAAAAAAATCTAGTGGGCTACATGTCTATTAAGTAGCTAACTTAAAGTTCAACAGTCGGGACCCATTCAAATCGTGACCAGCTCAAAAATTCTTAGTAGGTACCTAATGGGTCCCGATTGTTGAACTTTAAGTTAGCTACTTAACAGAGTCGTAGCCCACAAGCCTTGTCTTTGTCTTTTTTGTATTTTTAAGGTAGTCGAATTTTTTGATTTTTTTAATTTATCGTTTTATTATTATTGCACGGCGTGACCACCAATTTCACTTTTGTCTGGTTAGGTTTGATTTTGTTTGTTAGGTATGATTTTTTTTTTCATTCTGGAAGTTCATTGATATGGACCTCCGCAAAGTAATAGGTACCTGTCTCAATAAATTGTTTGAATAAGTATCTTCTTTCTTTCTTTCTTTATTCTTTCTTTCTTTCTTTCTATCGCATTGCATTCACCGTGAATTGCCGTGCGTTAAACACGGCCTCTGAATTTACAGAGACGAAATGGATAAACTTGAGAAAGTCTCTGTATTATAACAATAATTCAAAGGCAAACTAAATCACAGATCACAGGCAGAGCAAGTGTCCATATTACTTCGAAATTAAGTTGCAAGCCCTTTAACTCCTACGTATAAACAGTTTATTTCAGCAATAAGACGGTCGACAATTCTCTATTTTAGGGTGCCGTTTTATGACGCCCCATAAAGACCTTGTGGAGGCTGACTCAACCACATTCTCTAAAAGTGCCGATTATTTAAGCGAGCGTGTCACTTTAGTTGTTTTGTCTTGTTTTTAATCTACAAAGTTAAATTAACCTCAGGAACTGTGCATTTTTCCAGGAAATAAACTAGCCTATGTCACTCTCGGGCCCATAAACTATCTCTATGCCAAAAATCACGTCGATCCGTCGCTCCGTTATGGCGTCAAAGATGAACAAGCACACAAACACACTTTCACATTTGTAATATTAGTATCGATAATACAATTATTTGATAACACAAATTTATTTATTATCTAACAAGATATTTTTTAGGAGTTCAACATATTTGAATTAAAGAGTCAACAAATACGAATCCCCAAAGTAGAAACATGGATTATTTTCCTTTACAACTCCGGTTAAACGTTTTATGAGAGCGCGCTCAAAGACGAGTAGGTAAATAAATAAATAACATTATTTTTCTAACTATGTCAAGCATAATATGTTGAGGATATCCTCAGCCCTCAGTCCTTGTTGGGTTGGGATTATGAAAACAATGTTCATCATAAAATATAAATTTGTTTGCTAAACGCTGCAGTTTCGGCCATGAGATGAGCAGGACAAATCGTATTTTATTTGGAGAACAAAGGTCACATCGCAGTTCTGGCCCACTTGGCGGATAAAACCTTCAAGTTTTAAGTCACAAGGATAGGTACACACTTACAAGTAGTTAAATGCACGATTAATGTAAAGTCTCTATCTGTTCTAATTTAAATTGATGGGGTTTTTATTATTTTTCGAAGATTCTTAAGAAAATAAAATTAAGAAAGTAAGAGACCCAAAGACTGATGTGTAAATGTCTAACTAAATCAATGTACTTTAAACATGGGGGCTATGTAATTTTGGAAGTAAAGAACATTTTAAAAATGCAAACTACGTCGTGTGACGCATCAAATGAAAGGGCTTGTTACAAAAAACCTTTAAGAAGTATTTCGTATTTACAACAACAGGAAATTTCCGTAATGAGAAAGAAAGTAAGGAGCTCCACGCGAATTTACCTAATATTAACGATATATTTCCGAACTTTTTCCGAATCAAATTAAGTTTTTACAATACAGGCCCTTTACTACGAAGTGCAAAATTAAAGCTTCGTACCTTGCCGTCCTGCTGATGCTTATATTTTTTAATGCGTGAGTGAGAGGGACGGTACGATATGAACTTCAATTTTCGAATGCGTAGTAGCCCCCCTGACCTTACTAGTCAGTACAGAATAAACTTGTTTCAAACTATTCAAACAATCTTGTGAATATTCCTTGACCTAGACTAAATCTGGCCTTGAGTCTTACCCATCACCCAAAGAATCCAATAGCGAAGTAACGCTCTCGATTGTAAGTGTAGCTCCACTTATCTAATTAATGTAAGGGCCAGGCAGGGCAGAGCTAGCGCGGGTGCACGCAGCGTGCCCACGCCTGCGGGTCGGGTACATGTAAAATCCGTCGCACGCGCCGCGCGCAGTTAGCGCTGCTCATACTATTGTTCGATAGGCCTCCACCCGCTCCGTGCAAACCGCATCAGCTAGCGTAGGCCCTAAGACTAAAATGCTCTGAAGCCGAGGTAAATGTCAATAGGCTACCCACATTGTTAATAAATCAAGGCATCCCCAAATTGTAATTCGACTATAGCAGGCACAAATCACTTACGGGAGTTGGCTTACCTAAGCTTATTGTGGCACTACACTGTGTCTGTCATTTCATGAGGGGGGGTTTCGTAATACACGTGTACAATCCGTGAGCTTTTAGAAAAACCTTCGGGTTTCGGGGGAAATCGGGAGGATTCGTTAGTTGAAAATGACAATTGTCTTTTTGACTTAGTAGCAATCCAGCACGCGGAGAGTGCACTCGTTGTGTTTTCATTGATTTATATAGAGCAGTTAAAACCACCACTAACTTATTTTAATCACTTAGTTATTTTTCGAAAATTGATTTCCATGGGGAGTCAACTTAAACAGGGTATTTCTGTAAATAGCCAATCACGGAAATTGTTTATAATGTTATATAAATATTTTTTTAAAGAAGGTGAATGTTTCAAGAAAAGAGTTGATTGTAAATATTTAAATAAGGTTCGAGATCGAGTCATAGAAGCAACGGGGATTTTGAAAAGTACATTAAAAAATATTTAACGAAGCAGACCAAAAAAAATTATTTGACATACCCAAGAGAAGTAAACACGGTATAACAACTCTATATACTTCCAAACAAAATCACTGTGTTAAGTTGGGGTGTTCTCTATTTAAATTAACGATGGAAGAATTCGAAAATGCTGATTTTGTTTTCTTTGTATCATGACAAAAAGTCATATTGTATTAATATTAGAAAAACATAAACAAGCTTAATGTAATCACAATAAGGTTTATTTTGTACTGATGGTTATTCTTTACATAACTTTTTACGGTAACTTCAAAAAGTTTTGCAAGTTGATAACAGAACAGAACCACGTATCACGATCGCGTGTCATCGTCAATATCCGGAGTATGCTTCTAAAATACGAAGGTTTTTTAAGATCTCACGGAGTGTATATGGATAGTACAAACTAATGTAAAATTATTCAAGATAATTCTTTTTCTTACTTGTTACTAACCAAATTAAACAAATCCATCTTACAAATTAGAAACAACGTTTCTCATGACCAAATTGTTTCTGTGCTTTGGGGGCGAATACTCGTAAAGCGCGTTGGAAATCCTTTTAACCTCTTCACCGCCACAAGACAAACGAGAAAAACCAACAACAAATCAACTTTATTTTTTTGTTTGAGTTGAATATTAGTCAAGTACAGATGACCGTGGCGTATGATAGGCATGCCATTGGCTGTCACGACTAGGTGAAGAGATTAACTTCCAAAGACCGAGGTCGGCTCAAAGGTCCTTTGACGAGCTAAAAAAGTTAAAACTGATATGCAGCCAGCCGGTAAAGCCGTAAAACGTTGACCCTCTCCTGTAACGCTGTAAAAGTCCACAAAAAATGCTAACAGTACCTATAAGTCCATTCCAAAAAAACCTACTTATATTGTCTTGTCCTGTTGTAAGTGCTTTGTGATAGCAGAACTAATGCGTTTGCATCTCTTGGGAGGAAACACGCTCTCGGTTACTCCAGCGGCATCAGCGTATTGTTTACCTGTTTGAAGGAATTTCTACCTATGTATTTTCTATAAGCAATAGAACAATCAAAAGAAGAATTCATTTATTGAATCAGGCGCCACATTGCGGAGGTGCATAATCAATGAACTGGATTACTAATATATGGCCAAAAAACTTTTCCCAAATTATCACATCCCAAAAAATTTTACCCAAATTATCATTTGGCAAAAATTCATTTGGCAAAAAAACTTATCGCAAATTTACAGTTAACAAATTTTTATTTGGCAAATTATTGTTTCGCAAATAATTACTTGGTCATGTTTCATATTGCCAAGTAATATTTGGTAAAATGTATCGTTTGGCAAAATGTACTCTTCCCAAAATATCGCATGACATAATAACCTACTTTTCTGGAAACAGTTTGTTTCTGTGGAGGGGCGCAGTTCTAACCTAACCTAACCTACTTTTTTGATAGCAGTTCGTTTTTGCGGGGGACGCAGTTTTAACCTATAATCTGGCCTACTTTTCTAGTAGCAGTCCGTTTTCTGTGGGGGACGCAGTCTAACTTCATCTACTTTTCTGATAGCAGTTCGTTTCTGTGGAAGACGCAGTTCTAACATTAGCTATTTTTCTGGTAGCAGTTGGTTTTTGTGGTTGGTTTGTGCGAAATGTCATTTTGAACAAACATTTTTTTGGAATACAATATTTGCCAATATAAAACGTTTGCTTAATAAACGTTTGTCGTAATAAAATTTGACAAACTAAAATTATGCCAAATGATAATTTGACCAAATGAATAAAATGCGAAATGTAAATATGCCAAAGATTCGTTTGGGAAATGAAACTATTGCCATAAGTTTTTTGGGAAGTGAAATTTGGCGAAAAATAATTTGGCGAAACGGCAGTACACCCAATGAACTACCTATAAACAATTAGGTACTTTTCTAACCTACAGTGGCGTAGCGTAGTGGGTGCGGGGGGGCAGACCGCCCCGGGCAGCAATTTCAAGGGGGCGGCAAAATCCCATAGTAAATAATACTGAAATATAATAATAATATTTCACAATTTTTTCGCATCTACTACTGAGACCATTTAGAATGAGCACGAAATTTTCCATTGCTTATACTGGGACGAAATCAGGGAATCCCCTTTCTACAATTGAATAGTATCATTGATTGGTATGTATTGACGTCTTGTACGGGTACCTACCAAGTATGGTTTTTTAAAACCAAAACAAAAGGACGGCAAAATGTTCTTCCGCCCCGGTTGGCGGTTGGCGGTTGGTATCAGTTGGTATACCTACCCACACGCCACGCCACTGCTCACGTACGACCTTACGATACTTAGACGATACCTTACGATACTACTACGTCTTTGCATCAAATTTGTGTTCATGCAGCTTCTTTACCTCCACACCACACTATAAGAACAAACACAAATCATATAAATATATACCATCCGTTACCCTAATACTATGCCGATATCTGAAGTATCCCATAAATGAAGCCTAGCTATTTTCGGTAAGGTAGATAGGCGTTAATTCGAGCAAAAAAGAAATAAGCTCTTACTTGGGATTTCTATTTCCTTACGAAATAAGAACCAATTCTAAATTTATCTCAAGGACAATAAATTATTGTCTCTTGTTAACAATAATAATAGGTCTCTATTAATACACCTAACAGATAAATACCGCCTACGGTACAGAAGGACCAGTCTCTACCCACGGCTTTGCTCGGGCAAACCAATACCTACGAAATTTTACTAAATCCCCATGGATATTCTAAAAAATATCAATAAATAAATATCTCGGGACAATTCACACCAATTGACTTAGCCCCAAAGTAAGCTTAGCAAAGCTTGTGTTATGGGTACTAGGCAACGGATAAACATACTTATATAGATAAATAAATACTTAAATACATTTTAAACATCCAAGACCCGAGAACAAACATTCGTATTATTCATACAAATATCTGCCCCGGCCGGGATTCGAACCCGGGACCTTAAGCTTCGTAGTCAGGTTCTCTGACCACTTAGCCATCCGGTCGTCAATATAAAATACGTTTTAGTCTTCATTTACGTTGTATGATGAACACCGTTCGGGCAGAAAAGTTCTCGAGTGGCGACCGCGAACTGGAAGACGAAGTGTTGGCAGGCCTCCCACTAGATGGGCAGACGACATCGTGAGAGATGCGGGAAATGGGTTGACGCAACTGGCGAGTTGTCGCTCATTGTGGCGTTCATAATGTCAAAAATTAGCGGATTAGATTTTGAGATTTTGCATAAAAATATATAATACTAGCGGACCCGGCAGACGTTCTGCCCGAAAAAGCCCTGCATTAAAATTATGATAATAACATACCAACAACAGCGCCATCTAGCGGGTCCAATTTATTTAAATACGTTCTTTAATTTGAAGGGAGCGTTTACCGTATCGACAGTTACGAAACCCATGGACATTTTGTATGAGAAAACGTTTTTTCTATAATTGTATTTTTTCTTAAATTTTCCAATTGTTTTAATACTTATTATTCTATTCTTAACGAAGAAAAAAAATTCCAGAAACACTAAAATCATAAAAATTGATCCATCCGTTCTTGAGTTATAAATGGTCTAACTAACACGACTTTGTTTTATCTTAGTGTATTTTAATTTAATATATATTAATAATTATTATATATTAAAATACAAGTCCTGATACACTCATTCATTCATTCAACACTGACTCATCAACGCCCAGCCCAAACCCTTAAAACGGTAAAAAGGGGAGAGGAAGTTAGTACAGAAACATGTTATTTTAATGTTACGGTTTGACCTTAGTGCTATGGCAGATAGTATACTTCTTTAGGATGCCACGTGTGTCAACACAACACTTGCAGCCTCGCACGTGGGTCGCATTATTACAGCGGCGGGGGCGGCTGCTGAGTAGGCAATTCTCAAAAAACACGAGAGTACACCTCTCAAATTATTGGGTTATGAAATTGCGATTGGAACGACTGGTTGGGCGAGCACCGAGGCAAGGCTTTTGGAAACGTGGAGCGTAGATTAAGAGTGCGGTTTAGACCACAGATATAGATTACATGTAATCTATATTGTGGTTTAGACTTTTACTGCGGGTTAGGTATTTGTGATGTAGGTAAAGATTATAATAACCATCGCCGTTCAACAGCGTAACGCGACCTTTGCACCGGGAATGATGCAAAACGGATCATTTACTTACATATTTAGGACGACCAGAAGGCCTAGTGGTTAGAGAATTTGACTACGAAGCTTGAGGTCCCGGGTTCGATTCCCGTGTCGGGGCAGATACTTGTATGAAAAATACGAATGTTTGTTTTCGGGTCTTGGATGTTTAATATGTATTTAAGTATGTATCTATCTTTACTTTATATATTTATACGTTGCTTAGTAGCCATAACACGAGCTTTGCTAAGCTTACTTTGGGACTAGGTCAATAATTGATCTGCCGCAGGAAAAAATACGAGGCTGGTGAAAAGTTTTTCTCCTTAAGGCGGCAGAATTGGTGTGAATTGTCCCGTGATATTTATTTATTATATTTAATATGCAGTAGTTTATTTTGTCAAAGTATTATTTGTGGATTGTGGTGGTGGAGGAGCTGCATGAACACATATTTGTTGCATAGACGTAGCTATCATAGAGGTTGCGGGTGAGCAAAGTGTTTGTTTTTGAGTTCATTGATGTAGACCTCCGTAAAGTAACGCTTCGTTCAATAAATCACTATACTCCATTTAAATTAAGCGGTCAAAGTGTACCACACGTTTCTCGGTATTTCGAACACAAATCGACTAAAAACACCTACATGTACATTTATTAGCGGTATGTATTATATTTTTAGTATAGAAGTTAACACAATTTTAAATAGTTTCATTGTTTCATTTAAAAACGTGTGCAAATTTCACCGTTAAGTTTCAAATGTTAAAATAAATGGAGTATAGACCAGACTTTTCAAAGCACAATATTAAAGCGAGATGTTCCTGCTAAACGCTCTACATATATCTACGGTACTCTAAAGTTTTTACTCACATTACCAAAACCTTGATTACGCGGCGCTATCTTGTAATTGCACGACAAAATTACATCTCATCTCCTAATGGCTTCCCTGAAAGATGGCTCTTTCGTAGAGGTACCATAATGGCCTACATACTCAAGACAAATGTGGGTATACCAATGTTTCTAAAATCACGTCATAAATTTCACGTCCGAAGAAAATTATTTTTTTGCACAGTCCATTTTATGCTCGGAGCAACCTCGTAGATCATTCCGCCCTTATCACGGCGTTAAGCGAAAGTTTCGGCACCCGCCAAATGTTACAATTTTTGTAGCCAACTTTCATAATTTAATCCATCTCTGGGCTCTACAGTAATTCAACGGACTTGGAATATTATTAGTGATGAAAGGCTAGGTTTTACTGCTTTTTATGAGCTCGTTACTTTTATTTATTGATGTAAAGAAGTTGATTTGTCTGCGGAACGTTCTCACAATTATTAGAAGTGTCTGGGTCAATCCTCATTTCCAAATGCTTGGTAAGAAATACAAAATATTAATCCGCATAGATGTTGTGTTCACATCTAATGTTTTACAATAGAACTAATTAATGCTTTACAGAAGAAAGTGATGCGACATAATTTTATATGAGTAATCGGAAATAAGAGTATGGTATATTTAGTTATAAGCCATCGGTCTAGTAAATTATCTAAATGGCGGCTGACTTGTCACGTAACTAAACCACTGACTAAAGCTTACATCTCAATCAATCAAGTTTACATCGCAATTGTTTGTTCTTTGTTTATTTGATAGCGGTATGTAGTGTTTAATTATTTATGCAATATTATGTACTTGCCTCCACGTGTGAATTTCTTGGATTACGTTTTTTAATACAATAGTTTTGTAACTACTTTAAAGACCAGTGTTGGAACGTTTTCGTTGGAACAAAGTTGATTATAAAACGCTGTTTCTTTTTTTAGTGACAAAACTCACTTTTTTTCGTCTGTCGCTTTGCTAGGTAATTAGTTTTTCCTGTTGTAACTGAACCCCTACAGGCACCTAGTAAAGAACCTAACTGATGATGATGATGATCCTTGCTCCTGATACTTATATCTATCTTGTGCTTATAATTAACTATTTATTTAACATACTTATTGGTAAACTTAATAACTCTTAATGTAATATAACTTAGTTCAGGTTGATGCTCTACTACTTAAGAATATTAGTTAAAATGGCCACGTGAATCGTCTAGTGATATATGTAGAACCTACATTGTGAACACTGAGTAACCCAAAGTAATTTAAGTGAAAAGTAAGAATGGAATAACTAATATATAGCTAAGCAACCTATGTAGAAAAGTATTTTACTCGGGAACTTTCTCAAGCTTTACAATATGAATTGTAAGTGTATTTCGGACTGATACCGGGGGCGCGATGCCCCCGGGGGTCCCACCTTTATGGTTTAAAGCCATATTCCATCCCCTACGGACCCTCCAGCGCCTCCAAATCTACAATACTTCCCTTTCAGAAGAGGCATATTGTAGATCAGAAAATCTATGCACTAACAATGGTGCATTATAAAGTCTTTAGTACAGATACAATTCCTATAATAAATATAATACTTAGCTTACAGTAGGTTATCAGTGAACTCGCCTAACCTTATGACTCATCCACAGCAACCCAACTGCAAGATATCAATGGAAAGTCTAACTTTATGATATTTCCATTGAGTCCCTACTGTTTACAATGAATGGCCTAACCTTATGACTCATTCATTGCCAGCTTACCAGTGAACTTGCCCAATTTTCCGACTCATTCACCAGTAAACTTTACCGTAGATTGATAAGGCATATATATAAGTCCCTATAGTTACCAATAATTGTCTAATCTATTGACTCATTCAATCAAGTAGTTGAAATACTTCTATATACTTTAATAACTCAAACAGAAAGCAGTCGATCACAGAGGCCACTCTCCAACGGTAAGTCTTTTATGCTATAGAGGTAACTATCACATCATAGATGATTCATATAGTACGAGCCGTGTCAGTGTCTTCTCCTACAGGCAGTAAGACAACCAACGGGGAGCTTCCCTGGCTGTACCAAATCCTCAATCTATAACTTTCAAGCTAGCTTTATAACATGATAAATTATAGTTTTATTGGAGCACATGGCTGTCTTAAGATAGAGCACTCTTAGGAGTTTCTTATGAATTCAGATTGAGTTTGTCAACAGAATCCACAACTCTAGGAATAAACAATGATGTGTATGAATTTAATCTGTCCCTAGCTCTGTGAAGATTACCAAACTAAGAGAATTAATCTTTTCAAATTAAACATGAGGTGTGTGTACATAAGGCTCGTCCGGTGTAGGACTCGCCTCGCTAGCTATTCCTTATCCAAATTCCTACCTACATTTCCTAACAACCTATCTTGTAATTTACGCTTGGCTCGAGCCCCCTAGCTTTGTATGAAGTTGGCAATACTAGGGAAACGCCTTTTCCCACATTTACATTTAGTGTAATGTAAGGCCGCGCGGTGCAATGCATTGCCTTGCTAGCTATCCTATAACGAAGACGGTGTGTTCCTGCCCTACCACGCAGACCTAAATGTTGCTAGCTCCCTGGCAATATAGCCCCTAAGAAGAGGGAGCCAGCGGACTGGATACTTACAGGTGTTCATAAATAAATATATAGATACGGGACCGCAATACTGAATTCCAATTATACAGAGACATGCGCCTAAAACGGCACGGTCTAGATTATAGTCCTACATGCTCGTTATAATGTTAGACAGTATTCCGTATGGGTGACTAGACAGATCGACTTTCATCTCTCTGCCTCTGAAACGCCCACTCATTTCAGGAAGACTGGTGACCTTACGTTGACACCATGTTAGGTTTCGAGTCATACAAGCTGCCTAACTCACCATATTATGTTATAGATGAGCCAGACGCCACCCGTTTAAGGGAAAGACACAGAAAATATAAATGGGTTAATACAATTGCGTAAGAAAATAATTCACTATCTACATATAGAAAATAGCAAATCAAATTCCCACAGAAAAGTTCCTCTAATAGGAACTAAACTTAAATATTTGAAATATAAATGAAAAGGATAATAATTTACCACTATAAGCAGTAGCAAACTAAAACCCATATGACTAAATATATCCATTTTATAAGACAATACTCACTCAGCAATTTATATTACCTAATACCCAAATAGACTATCTAAAATTCCCAATAATAAAATGTGAAATAATTAAAACCCTAATTAAATTTATACTGCAAAGAACCCGCGTAAATTTAAATTCGCTTTAGACTGATCCCCAATACCCGCAAATAATCTTAAAATAGCTCAATTCTAACGTCGATGCTCTCTCGCGCCCAAGCCCAAATGTTGAATGCCCCGGTCCTACAATTCCACTCCTATTTATAGCATTCAGCCCTTTTCCGTAAAATTGAAGACATTTCATACATCAGCATCTTTGAGGACAACCGTTACTTGGGCGATTTCGGCGACAACGGCCTCACTGGCCTCACCAGCCTCAGCCATTTTAATCAATACTTTTAACAATTTAACTACTTTTTTTTATAATTTAAATAGATGAATAGTTTTTCCAATATTTGCTAAATGAAATCTAAATATATATCCAAAATCAAGTATGTAAACCCTATTTCTTTAATTAATTAATGAATATTTAAGATATTCATTCACTCTTAATAAATGTCCGCTACCCGCTCAATAAGTACTAAATAACACCATAACTTTGAAGTTTAATTGTGACTTAACTACTGAACAGAATGAAACGAAACTTGGATAAAAGAAAGCTCATCTCCTATAAAATCTTATTTAATAAGAATTTTCCTTGCGTTTTGGATGTATTTCGTGTAATCATGACAAACATACTAATTTCTGTTTCATGCATTTTCTACCTAAAGTAGAATGTTTTTTATAACCAATATTTTGCTGAAATTCATACAACAACCAATGTATTCAATCTGAATGTTTGTTTCCTCTTATTTTTCATGAAATGACTTATAATTTAATGTTAATTAGTTTCCCATACATAACAGCGCCCCCTGACATTTAAAGCTGGAACTACATACGTAAACAGTATTCTTAATCTCTTTGATTAACTAAACGTCCCAGTAAAGTTACAGTTGCCTGAGATTTTTTTGCTAGATAGCGCTTACTCAAACAATATTTTTATCAATATGATACTAATTGTGATTAAAAATGTATTCGCGCAATGATGGCTTTCAAATGTACTTTGAAACCGTTACACTGTTGAGTATATTATTTTCTTTATAGTAAAGCTCGTATCTATCAAGCTGCCGTAAAGTTGGGGTATTTTAACATTAACAGGTTACATTCGGATTTCAAGCAGTAAATTGAACAATCAGACACAGTACAAAGAATATAAGTACCTATTTTAGAAACGGGCCATGTTACCCTCCAGGCTTAATGTAACCCGGCGTTACGTTATTCATTGAAGTTGAAGTCGGACACCTAGAAAACTAAGGGGCTACTTTTCGATGCCTCTCGCTTTCTTAATATATTTTTACTTACGGAAAAGCCTTTTTTACGAGCCTTCTAGTCGAGTATTAGCATGCAAATGTGTATGTTCGCATATACTATCTTTATTCATAATATAAAACGACGACATTCTCACGCATAAGAGTTCGTACAACGCACAGAGTACTTAATGTCAGGAGATGGCAGGACGCACTGTTCCATCTTTAAAAAATGTGATAAGCAAGAACCACATTGAGAAAGGTTTAAATTTGTTTCACATTTTTATCGTAGCAATTTTAACTTGGCAGTAGATATTACTTCGTTTTTTATACCACACACAAACATCACGCCTGTTTCCCCAAATGGGGTAGGCAGAGCACACGAAACGTTACGGCTTCAGAACCAGTTTTGGCAACTTTACGTATTAAGTTTGACAAAAACGGTACAATTGTGACAGGTTGCTTTATACCAATACAAATAAAGTGAAAAATCTGGATATACATATAAATAATGAAGATATTGTATATTACGATAGTTGGTATTATCAAGGTTTTCGCCTTGGTATACATATACGAATAATAATTCATTATTATTCGTAGGTATATTTGACGACCAGATGGCCTAGTGGTTAGAGAGCCTGACTACGAAGCTTGAGGTCCCGGGTTCGATTCCCGTGTCGGGACAGATATTTGTATGAAAAATACGAATATTTGTTCTCGGGTCTTGGGTGTTTAATATGTATTTAAGTATGTATCTATCTATATAATTGTTTATCCGTTGCTTAGTACCCATAACACAAGCTTTGCTACAAAGAGAATATAACCACTACGTTTTAAGAGGCGGGACTCCCATACTAGCGAATGGAATCGAGTTTGTATTGAGTCTGCATGGCAAACCATTACCAAAATGTACGCCAAGCCAAAGATCCGTTTAACGCCAAAAAACAATACTACCAACATAACAGATTTAAATAGTGCAGCATGCTAAACGTTTGCGCTTTTTATCGATATCGATAAAATGGTGAGGGTTGAAATACAGGCTTAGGTCAACAATTTTTGTAATCAAATTTAGGTTAAGATCGAGTCCACACTTAAGTCGTATACCTACACATAGTATTGGATTTAGGTGTGGACCCAAAATAAAATACAAGTTTTCTATTGATTTCCTTTATTTTTTTCAAAGCCCTGTTTTCAAAGTGATCTTCACGTATGTATTTTAATACATGTAATTTTTTTATGGAAACATTCACCAAATCTTCTTTTCCCACTAGTTTGTGCCCTGCATCTGAAAACATTTTATCGTTAAAACAGAGGTATTTATTTTTTTAATTTACGGTTAAAATGTTATGTAATCACTAAACTTTTAATCACTAACTAATATTTTCAACTGCATTGAAATATCGGAAGTTTGAAAATGCCTATAATTATGGTCATATTGCATGCAAGTTGTGATAAAGTTCCGATCTTTCTTCTTCTTATGTAAAGTAATATTAGTTGCACTGATAAACAAATAAGCCTACAGTTATCGATAGTTGTAGTACACATCCCTAGTGGACAATGATAAGGATATTAAATAACTATTTCCCTTTGTTTATTTAACCTGCTGCTACAAAATATAGCTAAAAGTATCTAAGACAATACTTACCGGTTCTCGTCAAAGGGAAATTTTGCCATAAAAATCCTTTTTTCGTGATTATGTCGACTTGTTCGATTTCCACAAATTTCACACGTTATAAATCGTCTTTTCGGTGCCAATTTCACAAAATATGTTTACGTCAGTCACGTGTCACTACTTTAGAAAACAATTAAGACGAACTTAAATAGAAATCTAAAGAAATTAACGAATAAAGTATGCGAGTCACAATCACAAGCTAAGCAACATGCCTGACATGACACTCATGACAGTTGACCTGACAGCTAAACTGTACTGAGGTTTTAGTTTATATTATGGTAATGGTTTGCCATGCAGATTCCATACAAAAGTTTTTTTGTTCTAAGTTGCGCGAGACTGCTTTGCTATGCTTACTTTGGGACTAGGTCAATTGGTGTGAATTGTCCCGTGATATTTATTTATTTATTTATTTATACACGTATTTTTTTATTGAAAAACGTTTTTTTATAAATTAATGACCAAAAGCAAATGAAGCAGAAGAAATGCAGGCTCATATATCAAATTTCATCGAAATAGTTAAGCCGATTCCAAGATCTCAAAAGAATTAAGTAAGTAGGTACGAACGAATTTAATATAGTTACAAGGATTGCTCGTTTGAAGATATTATATAATGTACATAGAAATCGTTTCCGAGACCTTCAAAAGAAATAAACAAGAATTGCTCCGTTAATGGTATAAATTAGATTAACATACAAGGCTCTACAAGTCTACAACAAACATTCGTATTTTTCATACGCAATAAAATCCCCGACCGAGGATCGAATCCAAGATCTCAAGATCCACGATATTAATTAAGAATCAAGTTTCAATAAAAATAGAGAACACATTATCCCTAAAAAAAATTCGATATACCTAGACGAATATTGCTTCCTACGAAAATTAGCAGATAACTTTTATGTTAAAAGAAACTCTCATAATAAGTGCTTTGTGTGTTTAACGCCTACA
This sequence comes from Choristoneura rosaceana, assembly GCA_037349165.1. Lineage (NCBI taxonomy): Eukaryota > Metazoa > Arthropoda > Insecta > Lepidoptera > Tortricidae > Choristoneura > Choristoneura rosaceana. Next base: position 4,447,243 of record JAZBNJ010000002.1, read on the forward strand.
CTTTGGTACAGCCATTTTTAAACCCTCGGTCGCAAGACATTTTACTTTTTAACCTTTGAGGATAATCCATACTAATATTATAAATGCGAAAGTAACTCTGTCTGTCTGTCTGTGTCTGTCTGTCTGTCTGTCTGTCTGTCTGTCTGTCTGTCTGGAATAACACGAAGGCTCCTTTTTATCCTGATATTCCCACGGGATAGGGATAAAATTTCGAAATAAGAACCTCTGGGCTTAGAGTCATGAAATTTGGTATATAGGTAGTTGGACGTATGGAATAACACATAGGTGACTTTTTGACCCAATATTCCCACGGGATAACTAGGGATAAGATCTCGAAATAACAACCGCTGGGCTTAGAGCCATAAAATTTAGTATGTAGGTAGCTGGACCTCTGGAATAACACGAACTCTACTTTTTATCCTGATATTCCCACGGGATAGGGATAAAATTTCGAAATAAGAATCTCTGGGCTTAGAGTCATGAAATTTGGTATATAGGTAGTTGGACGTATGGAATAACACATAAGTGACTTTTTGACCCGATATTCCCACGGGATAACTAGGGATAAGATCTCGAAATAACAACCGCTGGGCTTAGAGCCATAAAATTTAGTATGTAGGTAGCTGGACCTCTGGAATAACACGAAGGCTACTTTTTATCCTGATATTCCCACGGGATAGGGATAAAATTTTGAAATAAGAACCTCTGGGCTTAGAGTCATGAAATTTGGTATATAGGTAGTTGGACGTATGGAATAACACATAGGTGACTTTTTGACCCAATATTCCCACGGGATAACTAGGGATAAGATCTCGAAATAATAACCGCTGGGCTTAGAGCCATAAAATTTAGTATGTAGGTAGCTGGACCTCTGGAATAACACGAAGGCTACTTTTTATCCTGATATTCCCACGGGATAGGGATAAAATTTCGAAATAATAACCGCTGGGCTTAGAGTCATGAAATTTGATATGTAGGGAGCTGCACGTCTGAAATAATACATAAGCGACTTTTTGACCCGAAATTCCCACGGGATATCAAAGGATAAAATCTCGAAGTAACAACCACTGGGCTTAGAGCCATGAAATTTGGTGTGTAGGTAGCTGAACCTCTGGAATAACACATAGGCTATTTTTTACCCCGATATTCCCACGGGATAGGAATAAAATTTTGAAATAATAACCGCTGGGCTAAAAGTCATGAAATTTGGTATGTAGGTAGCTGCACGTCTGGAATAACACATACGCTATTTTTTATCCCTATACTCCCACGGGATATTTCAATTGCCACTACCAGACCGATTAGTTTACGCGTGCGAAGCCGCGGGTAAAAGCTAGTGTTTATATATAGGTATACTTATATTGTTCATGTAACACAAAAAACGTCGATTAATTTAGCGATTCTGGAGGTTATTACCTATGCAAATAAATCATCATCATCATCCCAGCCTATTTATATCCCACTGCTGGGCACAGACCTCCTCTCTGATTGAGAGGGCTTGGGCCGCAGTTTCCACGCGGGTCCAGTGCGGATTGGGAACTTCACACATACCATTTAATTGCTTCGCAAGTCGTGCAGGTTTCCTCGCGATGTTTTCCTTCGCCAAAATCTCTATGCCAAAAATCACATCGATCCGTCGCTCCGTTACGGCGTGAAAGACGGACAAACACACAAACACACTTTCGCAGTTATAATATTAGTATGGATTTGAACTATTATGCAATAGGGTAACGTACCTAATTGGACCATCAGAAATGATGCAAAGATACGAGTTATACTCGTAAATCGACTTTATCAGTTGTTTAACGAGCTAGAAACAAGTAACACAAATTAATCTCAATAGAACCATTTATTCACTTTATGTTTATATAAATTGGTATGGGTACTCGAAAAGATAAGACCGTCTTCATCTTCCAGTATATGTTATGATCACAGAGAACTATGGTTATGAATGACTTAAAACGCTGAAAGCGAGAACTCGTGATTTTTTTTGCAAAAAAACACAATTAGTTTATTGGCTGTAAATAAAATATTATGGAGTCAGACTACACTTAGGTCTTTAGATAATAAGTGGACAATTTCTTCGATTACACTGTACAGTCAAGTTCATAAACTTGTGAGCAAAAATTTGATCAAAGATATCTGAACACGACTCTATTGTTAACGGCGTAGAAACGTGTTCAGATATTTTTGATCAAATTTTTACTCATTATGAACTCGACTTTACAATACACAGCTGATGTAATGAGAAAACAAACTAAGTAAGACGTATGAAGTAATTGGTCTGTTGTTTACATTCGATAACCGTCAATAAAGTTCCATTGTGGGGGATCGATAGAGACTGACCTCCTCGTAAACTTTGATAAATCAGTTTAAGCAAACAGTTATCATTACACTGGAAAGCGTTCGATAGTAGAGAGCACCACAGTTGCTCTGCAGTGTCTAATGAAACCAGACGAGAAAAGAGACGAAGACCCGCCAGCACGGAATTTCATACATCCCAGTCCCAGAATGCCGAACATAAAGGTTTTTGCTGGGAGCTCGCATCCTGATATAGCGAAGAAAATTGTAAACAGACTCGGCCTCAATCTAGGAAGGGCTACCACGAAAACGTTTAGCAATAAAGAAACTAACGTCGAAATCGGAGAGTCTGTCAGAGGTGAAGATGTCTACATCGTTCAAAGTGGATGCGGAGACATCAACGACAACTTAATGGAACTATTTATTATGATTAACGCCTGCAAAATTGCTTCCGCGTCTCGGGTGACGGCGGTTATTCCGTGCTTCCCTTACTCCCGCCAAGACAAGAAGGAGAAGAGCCGTGCGCCTATTACCGCTAAACTACTTGCGAATCTCATCTCTGTAGCGGGAGCGGACCATGTCATCACCATCGACCTCCACGCGTCGCAAATTCAAGGTTTCTTCAACATTCCCGTTGACAATCTTTATGCTGAACCAGCGATCACAAAATGGATTAAGGAGAATATTCCGGAGTGGAAGAGCAGTGTAATGGTATCTCCAGATGCTGGGGGAGTGAAAAGGATGACTGCGATTGCTGACAGATTGGATATCGACTTCGCTATTATCCACAAAGAACGCCAAAGAGAATCTGACACTGATGACTCCACTGTTCTCGTAGGTGACGTCAGAAATAGAACAGCTATCATGGTCGACGATTTGGCTGATACTTGCGACACTATTGTTAAGGGTGCAGAAAAATTGAGAGAATCAGGGGCCAACAAGGTTTATGCCATTTTAACTCACGGTGTCCTAGCAGGTAATGCAATAGAGAAGATTAATAATTCATGTTTGGAGGCGTTTGTGATCACCAACACCATACCCCAAGACAAGCATATAAGCACGTGCCCTAAGCTGCAAGTTATGGATATCTCTGCTATCTTAGCTGAGGCCATTAGAAGAACGCACTATGCCGAATCCGTTTCATATTTGTTTACAAATGTGCCTTATTAAGAAACCGACTAAAATTAATTGGATACAAAACACTAATTGACAAATAAACTGCGAAAAAACTCTCCATATTTTTGAAAGCAAATTAGTTCAAATAAATGTTTACTTAGTTAAAAAATGGTTTATTTATATGGATAAATCCATTAGCTACGTCTGCAATGTACTGAATCTAGCTTAAATGAATTATTTAACCAGCGGCAGTGTTAGGGAAGGGCGCGATGGGCGCCTAAGCTCGTTAAGCGAAACCTATACTAACTAGAAAATTCCCAAAAGTCGGGGGCGTCGTGGAAATCTCGCCCAGGGTACTGTAAGTGCTAAAACCGGCACTGTACTTAACACACAAACATCACGCCTTTCAGTATATAAAAAGTACTCTGTGATCACGCCTGTATCCCCATTATCCCCAAATGGGATGCTTAGGCAGAGCACACGAAACGTTACGCTTCGGAGCCACTTTTAGCAATTTTAGGTTTTTAATTACTTAACATTTTTACTATTTTCCTGAGCACTCAAATATCAATCGTTTATCAATGTAATTTTAATTAATTATTCAACTATATAGTGTTAATAAATAAATAGAAGCCCTAACTAAATAACTGAATCACCCTGCATAACTTTTAAGCATGATATAATTTAATAATATAAAAAAAAAATATATTATAATCACAAAATCATACAACTACAGAATATAAACCAAATAAAATAAAATAAACTTAAAACTACAGTAAACATACAAACTAACTAACTAAAACCTAACCTAAAACCCACCACTCCGCGTTGTACCCGGCTCAAAGGTGCCCATAATGCCGGCCGCATTACCCCGCTGATTACTTTTAAGTAGTTTGAAATTAAATCAATTAAATGTTTTTATTTATTTCGTAAAGTTACTCGTAACTTGAATGTAAGGTCATTTGACCAATCCCGGGACCCCTTTTACAATAAAGCTGGAATTCGTTACTACTAGAATATTAATTATTAGCCTTTACCCGCGGCTTTGCTCGAATGAACCGGTGGGTCTGGCCATTGAGCTGAAATTTCCATGGAAGTTCCCATACATCGTGACCTTTACGTTACATTTACGTTGCAAAATTGCATGCCTCTAAACTAGGAGCGCCAAAGTTCGCATACACTTTGCTAGTCATACCGTAATTTTTATCCGGATCATCGTTTGTCATATTTTTTTCCCACTGAATTTTCTGACATTTTTTAATGGTCATCCTACAGAAAAGTATAGGTTAGGTGAGGTTCGTTTAATAACAATTCTGAACAATTATTGAATTCAGAGAAAAAAGAGTTATGACAAACCATCATTCTGGCAAACATTACATTCGGAGTTTCAATAAATATGCGAGCCGATATGGACCCCTCTAAACTAAACTTAGAGGTTGAAATGCCGAGATTTGGCATCCATACTACAACTATAACCCGATACTGTAGGAATATTGAAATAAAGAGCAGCCTACGTTTTATTGCCCAATTCACGCTTTAATGATTTATGAACATCAAACTTTATCTCATTTATGATAGAGTTTAATTTAAAATTACAATAAGTCCTTTAAAAAGGACTCTGGGCGTTAAGAGGATAAGGTGCATAACAAATCCATCCAGACATAAGTAAAGTCAAAGAAACTAAATCGCGTACCAGGACGGAACTTTATTGTGCTATAGACATTCCATAAATCTGCCAAATAAGTTGATTATGCAAAGGTCCCACCCTGCACGCGATGCGGTTTCACATATTATATTTTACATATAATATTAGCAGAACAAGTAACTTCAAACAGCCCACTGCCTTCGAGTGATGTGACAAAGGCTAAAATGAGAGCGCTTTTGTATGCTGAACATTTAATTAAAAAGCTAAAGTACCTACTCTTAAAGTAGAGCATGTTTTTCGTCAGTAAATTTGTGGTTTTACTCCCATGCCTTTCAATTACAATAATTGGGTCCAAGTATTCAATCTCGTATGTCGATTTTAATCAGCTTTAAAACTTGGTGCCGTCAGTTCCGTAAATCGACTTTTCATTCTACCCAAACCACACCGATACCAGCACAATATATGACACAACAAGCGTAAATATCTGATACGACTCTATTTCTAGGGCCGGAAGGACGTGTCAGATACTTTTGCACGCTCCCCGCTGTGCTGGTGACTGTACCTAGTTGTATATAAAATTGGATAGATTAAGTTAGGGCACCGACAGTACGTTGCATTTATAAGCAACTGATAAGCTATAATATAGAATATTAAGTACCTAATAGTATCTAACTTTCGATTTTTATGTAAGTTTGTAATATTTATTAGTCACTCTTAAGGGCTAAGGAACTTGTTTATAAGTAGATTCAAAATATTACAGTCATGATATGAAATCAGTAAAAAACAATTAGTAAATTATTTCTAAATGAAATACGTCGGTATTAACCTACTTCTAATGGAGCATCCCATTCAATTAAGTTATTGAAAAGAAAAACCGTAAGTACCGCAATTCCACCAAATGGAAAACAAGATAACAAAGAGCCGGCAGGCGTTTACAATATAAAATGACCCGCAAGAAAATCAAATGGGCCACACCGTGAGCGTGATTAGCTATGTTCGATTTCCTGTGGCTTAAATTCTATCATCTATGTTAGTAAATTTTGTTACACGACATACACTCGCGGTCAAAGAAAACAGGTCGGTACGAAAAACTAGAATATCTCCTAAAATAATAGAGCTAGGAGCATGAATTAAACTGTATATTGTAGATAATTCTATAATTAATAAAACGACATGATAGGTTTGAAAGTTATTCATTTGTTTATTCTAATTACGTACAAAACAAAATATTTACAAATTTTACGTAGAAAAATTAACACTTGGTACCTCACATTACAACAGAAAAACAAACTTTAAGCCAAATTAATTCTTCGTATTGCCTTCACGGGCCCTTTTTAAAGCTTCCAGATGAATTGGCATGCTCTTCATTAGGTTTCTTATGCGATTTTGCGGGATATTGATTCATCTTTCCACTAACGCATGTTTCAGGTCTCTAAGTGTAGCTAGAGCGGAGTTTCGATTTCTTACATGCCTTCCAAGCTCGTCCCATACATGCTCGATCGGATTTAAATCCGGACTTCTTGAGGGTTAGTTCATAAAAATGATACCAACGTCGTCAAAGTAATCATTTACAATCTGAGCTGTGTATGGCCTGGCGTTTTCATGCATGAACATGGGATTTTCACCAATATTAATTAAGTATGGACCGTCATGTTCATTAAGAATCTCTTCTACATATCTTGCACTAGTTAGCGTACCATTTTTTATGAAGACTTACTCCATGTGAGTCTCCGAAGAGATTCCAGCTCAGGCCACAATAGACCCACCATCAAACGACACTTTTTCCTCAAAATAAGCTCGAATAAAACGTTCACCTGGCCGTTTGTAAGCTCTTCGCCGCCCATCATGTGCATAGAGCATAAATCTGGATTCATCAGAAAACATATTTCTTGCCAATTCTTCGTCTGCCCACCATCTGTGTTCGCGGGCGTAAATCAATCTTGCTGTTCGCTGCCCCTTTTCAAGTTTTGGGCCATTTGCCGGTCTACGTGGGGTCAAATTAGCTTCTTGTAGCCGCCGCCTTACAGTCCACTCGCTTATGTCATGTTTTCGAGTCTCTCGAAGTTGATTTTGGACTTCAACAGCCGTGAGGTGCCGATTTCGGAGCATGGTTGTAACAATAAATTGATCTTCTCGAGCTGCAGTACATCTCGGTCTGCTGGTTCCTGGTCTTCTTATGTTCTGCCCAGTTTCACGGAAACGTTGGACGACTCTCTGCACGGTAGAAAGTGACATGCCAACAGTTCTCGCTCTTCTTCTCTGAATTCCGCCTTCTTTTAACATAGTGACGATACGTGTACATTCTTCTGGAGTCAGCCACATGATAGTAAATCAAGAATGATCAAGAAAGACAACAATGAGTGCCTTTCATCATTATGCTTTGACAGATTGAAAATAAAAGTGAGAAAACAGGCAAAAGTAAAACAAGTGCAATTTTAATTTAGACCCTAATTAGAGTTTTTTTTAATTTTAACTTTTTCCAGCAACCATGTAAAACAATTGAAGGTTGTATTTAATACGATATTACTTTAATATAGAGTTAGTTTCGTATAAGTAAACCTTTTAATTTTAAAAAATTTAAGGTTTTCGTCACTGACCCGTATTATTTGACCGCGAGTGTACTTAAATCTACTTACATCAATAACTTTAAAGTAAAATAGAGCAACACCAATGCATACCCAAACCACAGAGTAAGTAAGCCCATATGCAAGCCAATAAACGTGTCGTATCATGTTGTAAAAAATAATAGTGACTTGCAAAGATAGGTTTATATTATTATGTTTGATACTTGACCATGTGATCAAAGGTTTCCTGCGATATTTTCTCTGTATTTAAATAGAATTTTTACTTGATAGGTAGATAAAATATGTTGAAGTTCAAATTGATAATACGTTATACCTAGTACCTACTTACCAAAATATATGATTAGATTACCAAAATAAATCGTTGTGTTCAAGTAACAAGTTGTGTTAAAATTATTGATTGTGTTAGTGATAGTGTTAATTAATGAAACAGACATTGCAAAATTTTTAGGATTGAATCTCGATAATAAGCTTAGATGGAGTAACCAAATTGACATCATATGTAAGAAGTTAAATCAATTTTCATACGCTTTGTATAATTTAAGGAAAGTTGTAAATGAGTCTGTGATATTGATGGCTTACCACGCTTATGTTACATCAACATTGAGATATGCGGTCATATTCTGGGCTAATTCAAGTGACAGAGAAATAGCATTTAAGGCTCAAAAAAGGTGCATTAGGGCCCTATGTGGGCTCCATTATCTTGAATCATGTAAACCTTATTTCCAGAAACTACGTATATTAACCCTACCTTGTTTGTATATATTTGAAGTGGTCATTTTTGTGAGATGTAATTTGCACTTATTCTGTAAATTCAAGAGTGTTCGCCTTCAGAATAAAATAAAGGCTATGTCTGGTAAAACTGCACTGTTTCGGAAGAGTTTATTGGGAATGGGACCCAAAATCTATAACAAAGTACCGGAAAATATCAATAATATAGGAAATTTATCTACTTTCAAAAAAGCTCTGTGTAACTTTCTATTAACAAAAGCCTATTATACTGTAAATGAATTTTTAACAGAATGAGATTAATGAGAATAATGTAAACTTTGCTTTTGAAAAGCACAATTGAAATTTGTATGCCTTGCGGCGGAACACAGTGATACTTCAGATAAAATTTAAGATCTTTTGTATAATGTCATATACCTGTGTTAAACAAATAAATATTATTATTATTATTATTATTATTATTTATTAATTACTTAACTACTTAATATACCTACACGTGTAAGTATATGTCAAGAAGGATCCCGTTTGTTTAATCAAGTAAGTATTTAAGTTATAATATGTAGTAGTACAGTCGCCATAAAATATTTCCGAGCCAAAAAGGTAGTCAAAAATATCGGCACATACACTCTATTATTAAGGTTTTAGAGTTTATGTATCGATATTTTTGATATCTAATTTAACTTAGTCCGCTCCTAAATATCTTATGGCGACTGTACTAGCTGTTCCCCGCCACTTTGTCTGGGAATTTTTCTATCAGTAGGGTTGCGATAACTTCTACGGACTAATACGGGAGGATTTCTCTTTCGACGCCTAATACTCGTATATAACATTATGCAACGCCGATATTGCCGTAAGTAGTCTTTTTTTCATTCGACTGAATGGCAAACGAGCAAGTGGGTCTCTTGATGGTGAGAGATCACCACCGCCCATAGACACCTGCAACACCAGGGGGATTGCAGATGCGTTGCCAGCCTAGAGGCCTAAGATGGGATACCTCAAATGCCAGTAATTTTATCGGCTGTAAGTAGTTTGCTTAGTGTAGTACAATCCAACGAATGAAAGGATTGGTGATGACGTACATCTTGTGATGTATGATGTGATCAACTCAGCACTCTCAGCAGCCGCGACTAAAATTCAACTATTCCATAAAAATTGAATGAAAATTAAAAATGTAGTCTGTTAGAACTCTTCTTAATAATATAAGTTAATGTGTCTACTGCAATAATTATTTGCGGTAGTCTTTTGTTTTCTGTAAAAACCGTTAATAAACATTTGTTCGTTTTTAAGGAATATAAAAGTCTAGCACGAATAATTATTGGAGTAGACTCATTAACTTATATATTAAGAAGAGTTCTATCAGACCACATTTTTAATTTTCATTCAATTCTTATGGAATAATCGAGAAAAACTAACAAAAATGCAACATTGCCAGCTCAACAGGTATAAACGCTCGTTAACTAAATTTTGTATACTAAGAAAGAGCAATAAACTATTAAAAAATAACATCCATGATATCTAACAGCAGGTAACTTTCGCCCTCGGAAACTGTTTAAAATATCTAAACATAACTCTTACGCGATTGATAATACGGTCGTTTTTAGGCAGCTCCAATGTTTATGTATAATGGCGGCTAGAGCTGTAACCTACACTTAATCTTAATGATACTACGTACCTACCTATTGCCACTATTGCCAGTTATGTCCTTGTTGACGACACAACCATATTCATAACCTTAAAATTGTTATCACTTAAGACACTTTTTATCTCTCACGGCAAATCAAATACAAACTTAGTCACAATTTTCGGTTTGGTTTATTTTATTACAACAAATCCTCTAATTTTCGTGAGAAAGTATCCAGGTATGTACCTACTGCAATTCTTTACTTTTACTGGTTCAGGTACATTAATAAGATTCTAAATAATTTATTGAATCAGGCGTCACTTTGCGGAGGTCCATATCAATGAACTAAAAGAATTTCTTAGAATTTAGCTCAGCTATCGTAAGGTCGCGGGTGAGCAAAGAAATTCTTTTAGTTCATTAATAAGATTCTTTTAACATTACTTTGCAGAATATCTCCAAACATGGCCACAGTTCTGTACTATTCGAACAGTAGCCCGCCCTCCCGGACTGTGAGAATGGTGGCCGGACTCTTGGGACTGAAGCTTGAATTGAGAACTCTCAACCCAGTTGCGCGTGATCAGGACACGCCGGAGTTAACTAAGGTCTGTTCATAGACCTAGCCATTATAATATTCATCCCAGCCTTTACGTCCCATTACTGGGCACATACTTCCTCGCAGAATGAGAGGGCTTGCGCCATGGATCTCACGCGGGCCCAATGTGGATTGGGAACTTCACCCACTCCATTTAATTGCTTCGCGAGTCGTGCAAGTTTCCTCACGATGTTTTCCTTCACCGTCAAGCTCGTGGTAAACTTTAAATGTAATTTCACACATGAATTTAAAAAAACTCAGAGGTGTGAGCTGGGGTCTGAACCCATGATCCTTTGCATGAGAGGCCGCTTATACTAATTGTAGGTAATTCAGTTGTTAAAAATAATTCAGTGTCGGTTAGGTTAGGTTAGTTAAGGGCGACCTCCGATGGTCTCGCGTATGCTAGCCGCCGAGGATGGTAACCGCGCGTGGGGGGGGAGACAGCGTTTAGCCGCCTGCTTCCCGTTCCTCTTCCCTATAGTAAAATAGGTACTTAATTAAAACGGCTCTGGTGTAGAAGAGCATTTTCTAGTTTCCAATACGAAATAAAACTGATAGTGCCTTTGAGAGGCACGGAAGCGATGTAGACAAAATCGCTCTACCTTGATCAAGGGCTAGAGCCTGAGCTGCCTGAACGGTCTTATTTTAGGAGTGTTAAATAGTAGATTGTACAACAAGAGCATAAAACGAGCCATTTTACCCGAGGCGTTCATATAGCCACCCGAGCAGGTACGGCGAGAGTGGATAGATACAATCGAGGGGAAAGTGGGTTTGATGCTAGAGTTTTAAACTGCTTTTCACTGCGATTGAGAGGAAATTAAATAGCAACAGTGGAAACTATTGTTCACTTGCTAGGTACCTTTTATTTTTCATAGATGCTATATAATTAATAAATTTTTAGTGTTATTCATTTATTTTGATTCATTTGATAAATTAAAATTATTAAAAATATATAACGAAACTTTTTTCTTTGTAGCTGTTGACATCTGATTACCTTGGTCTTAGACGAAGATTTTACTTTACGCACTAGAGCATAAAAAGTAAAAAGTAATTTTATGTCGCTTAGATCCTGCTTAAATATATCAACTTTACGAGCATGAGAAGTGAAAAATTGTTTTATGCTTGTCATTTCTGATGATTGCTTAAATTGTTCCAGAAAAATCCCATGAGATCAGTACCTTTATTGGAAGAAGGCGATTATTGCCTGGCAGACAGGTAAGATTCAACTAATAATTTCTAAGGTAGGCAGGTAATATTCAAAAGTACCCTATATCTAAGTAGATCATCATGTTGGTTTTATTTTTTCAACTAGCTTATGCCCGCGACTTCGTCTGCGCGGCCTAGGTTATCGCGCGGTGGCGCCCTCTACCGGAATAAAAGGTATCCTATGTTGATCCTTGGGGTTCAAACTACCTATATACCAAATTTAATCAAAATCCGTTCAGTGGTTTCGACGTGAAAGCGTAACAGACAGACAGAGTTACTTTCGCATTTATAATATTAGTAGGGATAAAGTCGCAAACATTTTTGTAACTTTGGCCGATATCTTTGCACTTGACTGTAAATTATTTATCCATTTATTTCAGCCATGCTATTATTGTGTATCTCCACGAGAAGTACGGCAAGGAAGCGTACGCGCACCTATTCCCGTCAGATAGTCGTAAGCGGGCCACGATCAACCAGCGCCTGCATTTTGATTGCGGGATACTCTTCCCGCGACTAAGAGCTATCATGGTGAGTAGGTCTACTGGTTAACTATAAGGGGTTGTTTCACCATCTATTGATTAGTGTTAACTGACAGTTAAATGTGATCCCGTGTCCGTCTATTTGAACAATAGAGACGGCATCACATTTAACCGTCAGTTAACACTAATCAATGGATAGTGAAACAGCCCCTAAATCTACAGCCGACCATGTGGTCGGCGGCACAAAAATATGAATGAGAATAGAAATCTCATCACATAATCGACATCGACACTTTTTCGCCTTCCTCGCTCTCATCAAGCATACGTTTATTTATGTATTCAGTATTTAATTATTGCAGCACCTTTTACAAAAAATATAAAAAATGATGCCCTGTTGGGGCGTAGCAATTTTAAAATTAATTACATTAATTAACTTATACATAACATATGCTATTTTAACCATATGTAATCTTTAGCAAGAGGTTTAAGGAACAAACACGTGTAATTTACTTATGTTTTTACATTGAACTAGGGATGGGTAAATCTGGATCTGAAGACCTAAAAAAGTCGGATCGTCAAAGAATCCGAACCCTTTATCAGCTCCTTTCAAACTTTTACCTATTGAAGCGAGCAGCCAGTGATTGGTGTCTCAGCACTCACTTCACTTTTGTGTTCACGCTTGTTGTAAATCCGAAGCGACTCATTCAAGATTAATTATGACGAATTAGTAACTTCAGTACCTCCTCCTCGGAACCAAATCGCTCCAAAGAACCCAAATCCATAAAGGAGTCGGAGCCGGTTCCGATATCAGAGCTGGATTTAGTGAATCTGATCACTTCTGGGAGTCGAGATTACCTACTCATGTCTTTTTTTGAACCAATCTCTACAAGAACGGAGATGTGAAAATAAAGAAAAATAAACATGTTGCTTTTAGCCGCGTCGAGTGACATTCTTATTTCTCTTATTAGTTCTATGTGGTTCTATTTTATGCTAGGCAGCCTCAATCGCTTTAACATCAATGCTAAGGACCATGTCGGCGAGTCGTCGGCTGCAGTGCTTTTTTATCCCCCGCGAAACCTAGCTTGTTATGTCCACTGCGAGCTTTTGCGAGACAAAAATCTTACTATAGGTACTTTTTATATTCAGGCTCCAACGTTCTGGGGCAAGCTAACAGAACTGTCCAAGTCCATGAAGATAAACTTGGAGGACGGCTACCGTACGCTCGAGGCGTACTTATCGGAGACAGTGTACGTGGCCGACGATGTCCTGACTTTAGCAGACATCAGCATATACTCCACTGTTTCGACTATGGATGGGATTTACCCTGTTGATGACAAAAAGTATGTAATTTTTAGATTATTACTTTATTAGATTTTACTTTTAACGCTATAATCCATAGGCGTTCCTACTTCGTGCTTTAACAAATTGTACAGATCCTAGATGTGTGCCGCAGTCGCTGCTAATCTTTAGTATAATGGCAGATTTATTCTAAGTTTATATTTTTTATCAAGCTCGGGTTACCGGGCCACATCGGGTTAAAACTACGGCGTGACCCGAAATATTATTACCCGACTGCCCGAAGGAGGGTTATTTCTTTTTTTTAATCTTAGACATTATTATTCCTTTCATTTCAGGTATCCTAAGCTGAAGCAATGGTTACTCACAATGTCTCAGAAAGATTTCAGTCAAATGTACAACGAGTCAGGGCGAGAAGAGCTAGTGACTGTGCTTACAACTATGATGGCTAACAATAAACATAATCAGACATCAAAGCTATAACAAGAAAGAGAAATATCCTCTTAGAAAAAAAGGAAAATGCCTTGCAAACGACCCCAATATTTTAGCAGGGTTTAATTTAAATATTACAATTGTAGAACCGTCAAACGTTAAAACTATTTGAGGGACAAGAGTGTCATTCTAAATGAGCGAAATGAACGCCACTAATTCGCCCAGTGCGCGTGCGACGGATCCTAATATAAAGTTGGACTCGAACAAACCTAAGCTGTTCAGCCGACGATAAATATGTATATTCCTTCTTTACCTCTAGTGACAATGGCGAGGTAAGAATTGAATGATTGAAACCCTACATAAGTTAGTGTTTGTATGTACTCCTTTTGTAAACGAGGATCCATATTTCGTTTTAGGTTATGTTATGGTTGTAGGTGAATCTATGTATATTTTGGTGTGGACACGTATGAAAACACAATTTATAAGAATCACAGGTTTTTTTATTTCAGTAACTAAAAAGAAATGCAAAGAATTTCTCAACTTTACACTCCTGTAACGTCTAGGGCTAACCATATGGATAACTTTTGATGAGAAATGAATGATTACAAAAAACGTTACACATTAAACATTTCCTATAAGTCTTATAATGTCTCTCGTCAACGCCCGCCGCACTTATCAGAACATTAATAGCACTTAACATATATCGATTAAAGGACATGTACAATACTTGAGATAATCTCGCGTAACGTTTAACTCAGTCATACTCCACGCTACACACGGACCGTCGGTTAACATGCTAACTCATTGGAAACATTCGAATTATTAAACTATCACCACGCTATCTCGTCGGTCACTTTTAAATTTATAGGCTTCCATCTGGCTCGGCGAGGGCGTTACTGTAATTTGTTGCACGTTAGTCTTAGTGTTACGGCAGCGGAGGCCAGCATTAGCCGTCCTCCTTTGGCGGCGTGAACCAACCTGGAAACAACAAACACATCTCTTTTACAGCTAAAGCAAAAATGTGAATAGGTATTTGGGCTACATTTTGTAACCCGAGAAAACAAACAAGATAAAAAATAAACAGAAGCTTCAAACATTAAGGACTGAAGCGGCATTTTCAATCGTCTATCGAAATTGTCTTTAGCCCAAATGGCTAAGCACTTTAAACGCTCGCTTGGTTTATACTATAAACACAGCATTAACACATTCAGCTGCTGCATTAACACAGTAGGCAGTTTTCGCTGCAAAACGGAAAAACGCTGCTACGCGCTACGAGCGTAACGAATGCGGCATGTGTTAAAGGCAATGCGTTTCACACACATCAATTTGCATCAGATAATTACCAAACATTGTCTTACGCGGTAAGCGCACCGGCAAGCGCATGTTTGTTAATTAAATTAACTGATGCAAATTGATGTGTGTCACACGCTTATCGCATAAACATTACATATACATCGCATATACATTACTGCCTACTATTACTATTTATTTTGTGGTGTACAATAAAGAGACATTGTATTGTAACCAATGTTTGTACATATTGCTACTCGGTTACTGCATCCTGTTTTTTATTTAAACAATTATCCTGGTTTTTCATGTCATTTACCATGTCGGCATGTCATGGCGCCTATGGCACGATTTTAAGTTTTTTTTGTCGTTTGTGGCCGACCGTAAGTAAATGACAAGGTGCTGCTGAGTGGGTGGGTATGCAGCCTGAAGAAGCTGATACGGATATGTGTGGAGTACGCGAGCGATCCTTTTTTTTTTGTTCCTTAATCATGTAATTCTGTCCCCAAACTAAACCCCCTTGCAAGAAAAACGGGCACCTATGGTTTTTCAGATTTTTAGGCACTGAAGCTTAGAAAGTAAGCTTTCATGCACATAAAATACAAAAACCATAGGTGTCCGTTTTTTTTGCAAGGGGGTTTATAAGCAGATGAGTTGAAGTAGGTAAGGCCTTTGTTACGTATTTGTGATCATTATTTTTTTGTGTTGCCAATCCTTTTTTTTTTTATTTGACCCTATTTCATGCTGCCAACTCGGTGAATCTACTCTAGTCACGCCACACGTCATGCTTTCCTATTTTTAAAAGTTTATTTTGTTTATGTGGCTAGATAGTCGGCTTTTCAGGCTTTTCAGACTTTTCCGTACATCTTCTTTAATAATATAAAAATGAATCCCTTCGCCACGGCATCACGTGTGAACGGGTGGACGGATTTCGCAAATTATTTTTTTGTTGTGTTTGCTACCGTCAGGAGAAGGTTCTTAAAAGACATAGAAAATTAAAAAAAAACTACACCGGGGGCGAAGCCGCGGGCAACTACTCTCTAATAAAAACTCCAAATTCATAATATTAATAGGATATCCCACTGACCATTTTTCTCGTGTATCTGCACGAGGCACTTGAAGCTCTGCTGCGCGCGCGCGAGACTATACTGCGTCTGCGAGACAACCTTGGTGGCTCCGAACTGGATGCGCGCCTTGCCTTTGACGAGCGTGGCTGCGATCTGCATGATCACTGCCTCCACGGTGTAGGCCGACGACCAGCCTTGCTTGGTGAGGAGCTCCATGCATATCGCCCCCCCTACTAGCACATAGCCTCCTGCAAATGGTGGTACAGTTTGGTTAACTTGGAAGTTGTATTTTTTTTTATTCGACTGGAAGGCAAACGAGCAAGTGTGTCTCCTGGTGGTAAGAGATCACCACCGCCCATAAACATCTGCAACACCAGGGGTATATTGCAGATGCGTTGCCAACCTAGAGGTCTAAGTTGGAATACCTCAAGTGCCAGTAATTTCACCGGCTGTCTTACTCTCCGCGCCGAAACACAACAGTGCAAGAACTGCTGCTTCACGGCAGGATTAACGAGCAAGATGGTGGTAGCAATCCGGGCGGACCTTGCACAAGATCCTACCACCTGCAAAACACACTTGTAACAGAGTTTACAAGGTTTGATTCAGTATTTAATACTGTTTCAAAGAAAATAAATGATTTTGAGTTTAAGTTAGTTATGAGTGGCTCACAGACCTTACATCTTGAATCTTGATATACGGTCTGTGGAGTGGCTAGAGCGTTTAGGCGCACAATCTTAGTCTCTTTCTTAACCTAAAGCACATACATAGATCGTTCTTGCACTACCTCTTCGAATACAAAAGCTACGCAAATGCCCATAGACTTTTTATTTTTTACCATAGTAAAATAAATAAAAAAAAGAATTAGGACAGTAGGTCTAAAAATGACAAAGCTTTGCAGAATAGTTTGCTGGTGAATTTTTGTTTGTTTAGATACTGGAATCGGTTCTTGACAAAACATTATCTAAACCAAATAATATCTCAGGTCATTTCCCAGGTCAAACAAAGCAAATGTACCAAAACTTTAAAAAGTTTTGAATCAATTACAACTGCTAAAACAAATGACAATATCTGGCTTACTTTGTTGGCCTTGAATACCAAACACTTGTAGATACGAGCAAGTAATATATTTTAATTAATGTACCTCTAGATGTTAGCAATGAAATGAGGTGTTGATAAAACAATAGCAATATTTCGTAATTATCTTTGTCAATCATTACACAATGCAGAGTAACTAACTAACAATTTATTTTATCTTTAACTTGGCTGTAGCTATCACGCGGGAACTGCTTTTTTTTTCTGAGATAAAAGAAGTATTTTATACTCTGGCTCACTATATTTTTTCTCAAAGAATAAGCTTTCAATAGAAAGAAAGACAGTACTACATCACAAATTTCACGGTGCTGAAAGGCATTATAAGGTACCTTTTGCTTTAGAGCTCTATTGAAACAAAAAAAATCGTATCAATCAATTGACACAATACTCACCTGATATAATGGGATAAACGACGCGCACGAACGGCGGCTCAAACGGATAAGTCTCCTTAAACATTATGTTGAGGAGGATGGAATCTTTTCCCTCCTTTTCTTTCAGCAGAAGCAGATCATTGTGGAGGGGGCTGTCGGGGTCGACGGAGCGTAGTCTGATGTTCCATTCATACAGTGAGTCATTGACAAGCTCTGACAGGAGAAGTCAAATATTTTGATGTTAAAATTAACGAAATCGAAAATCAATTGGATTTTTGTTTCTTTTCATAAAATGAATCAATATTCAGGCATTTCTTTGTGGAGGTCCATATGAAAAAACTAGTCAAATATAACTTGCTTCTTCACCAAAACACCAGCAGTTGGTTCAGAAGAAGCCAAACCACATTAAAACAAATTGCAACTACACATTGAATTAGTATAGATGCTAAGACCATATGCTGACAATTTTGATGACAGAAGGTAAAATTACAAGATAGAATGTTTGTAATTATTAGGACAAGTAAACATCAAAGGGCTTTTATAAAAGAGTTGCAAGTAGTTGATAAAACATTTTGTAGATTAGTTCATTAAAAGTTAAATCAATGTCAATTACTAGGTAATTGACTATCAAGGCCTCCAAGAGAAGTCTTACATTGGGCCCAATCTAAGTTATCTGATAGAATAGGACTAAAAAACATATTCACCAATGGAATACATGTTGCTTTTGAAGGAATGTGAACGATAAATGTCTCGAAGCTCTTTCATAAGGCGATCTGTGGCTTGTAGGCTGCCCGAGACGCTGCCTGACAAGTAATCTTGTCTCTGATTTTGTCGCAGTCTCTCAAGTGTTGCTAAGTGTTCTGTTTCCATTTCATCCTGAAAAAGAAAATTTAGTTTTGAATAGAAACCATTGTTTTAAAAAAGAAATTCTGCTATTGCTCTTATGATTTTGAGTATGAGTTATGAATTCTCGTCTTCAATTTTTCGACTCTTTTTGAGCAGTGTCCATATTTATTGAAACAAAAAGATTTAGTGCTTGCCAATCTTACTTTGTTGCTCCGTCCAGCATCTTCCACCATCTCCAGTGGCAAGTCGTCTTCTCCTTCAGAATCGTCTTCTTCTGCAGCCATCTCTTCATCCTCCTCTGTGCCGGACTCGGCTCCATTTGAAGTAACACTTGGCAATCTAAAAATGTATGTATATTACTAGGTATTATAACAATATGTCTATTCAAAAAGAATTCAAATTGAAAAAAGGAAAATTTTATGATACTGGTACTGGTGGCCACTATATGAACACAAATTACCAATATATATTTTTAGGTAGAAATAAATGTACACTATCAAACTTACCTCTGTTGTGGGAAAGGATGCAGTGGTATCGTGAGGGAATCCAAGTCTGGAGGCTCCGGCACACCATGTAGCTTGCATAGTTCTCTTAACAATATTCCAACCTGTCAAGTAGTATAAAGTATAACTTTAACTTTTGTGTATCATGAATGCTACCAAAATGTTAACAGATAGATAATGCTGTCCTACTTTTGGTTATTAATGAATGTTATCACACAATCAATCCTAAGCATTTTAAGAAAGATGTGTAAAATAATAGTTTTATATTCATAAAAGATGAACATTTGGCAGTACAAACTGCTAAAACCAAGATGTGACAAAAAATATTGTCACATCATTCCTATAAAAACTCAGCAATTGTCATAAAAGAGTAACAGTATTAGAGCTAGGTCGTTGAACCAGTTCGTGATAGATCAAAAAAGAAATAACTGATCACCTGATTTATGACATGATTATCCCTGCCCTGTGTGTTGCAGAGGATCTGCACAGCATTTGTCACAACTGGGTCTTCACTGTCAGCGAACCACACTGGCGGAGTGCCAGGGTATGTCTCCTGGAAAAATAAAATTATTTATATGGAACAGTACTTGATAATTCCACACAATAGGAACATCTAACCTAACTCTTGTCCTTGGCAACAAATGGTATAAATGACTTCAGCTTGTCAAGATGAAATAAATTTTTGATCTGGTAATTTTTCAATTACCAGAATTGAATTTATTCAAGGTTTAAATTTGAAGGAAATTCTTGTTCCCGTTTGTTGCTTCTTTCAATAATTTACATTATTATATTTAACCCCCCTCCCCCCAAACCAAATTTACACACTGGTAGGTATTGTTAAATTATACTTAAATAAATTGTTTACATTGAACATAGACAGACTAGTTTTTATAAATGTTACTGCTTTATCATAATAATTACAATATAATAATAATATAAACATAGTCTTGTGCTATCTTCATTCCAGACAGTAAATACTGACTAAACAAAGATTTACTTTTATAACAGTATCTTATAAATTTACTTTTAATAAAAATTTTAGGGGAAAACCCATACAAATAAGTGTTTCAAGTTTTTAATGTTTCAATAAACTTAGCATAAATTCTTTGACTACCTTACTATTTGCATGTTAGTAGCATTAGCATAATATGCAGCATGGCCATGGTAATTGTAGAACATATACAAAGTTAGCCTTGTTGCCTCTAATGATGGCAATATGCTCTAGAACATTGGTAACAATAGTGGCGGCAACACAATGTTTACATTGTGCAAAAAACAACAAACAATTATAACAATATTTATTAGTGATATTTTCTGTGTGTGATAGTTAACTATGCAAATACTAGTCCCAAAGCCAAAGAATCAATATAATCAAGATATTACCATCCATATTGGACCAAAACCTGAACCAAGCTAAACCTCACTTGAACAAACAAAAAGAGCAGTATAACGAGTAGGTACGAAAAAAAGGAGATACAGGCAGAATGACTAAGTATGCCCCAAAATAGAGCCTTGTACCGTTATCCACACAAAACATACGATACTCGCGACAGCTTGACTAGTCACCGAAACTGAAATGAGCTCCGAAACGTGAATGATCGATACGTTAATTCGTCACAGACTGTTATAGCTCAATTCTAACTCATTATTTACGTACAAACCCTGCGCACATCACGCGATCAATCGGTATGCACAGAACATAAACAAACCAACTAGAGATTGGTAAATAAGAGGAATAAATTCATGTACGACTTAGATATGGGAGAAAAAGGAGTTCACTTCCGTAAATCTTTTGTTGACAGCCCTGCCCTCATAAACAACGACCCTTTGTCCCAACTAACGATAATCAATAAGTGCTCCTTCAATTAGCACTGAACATATTTCGATCGCGTATTGTAGGAATTAAACAGAACTTACGGTAATGTTTGCATGTATCTCATATTTCTTTCCATTTCTGCCAACGAATCTGCAGGTCAGTTCGTCGACACTGGCTGACATTATCTGAAACCGCTCATGGTTCTTCGGAAACACTTGTTCTAAAGTCTTGATTTCTAACTTAAGTGTGTTCAAGCAAGCCATTAGTGTTTTCAAACACTAATTCTAAACTAAATAATTACTATCCACGTTACAATACATGGAAATAATTCTAAGTTCACTCTTTCTGCTACCGAGCAAAATGGCGGAACGTGAAGATGGAATTTAAAAAAAAACTTACGGGGAGTGAAAGAGACCACGCGTGTTTTTTATGTAAACATGAAACTGATTGAGCTTATCTAATTTTCGAAAAATAATATTTATAGCCATTCCATATATATTTCGTAGATTGTGCGTACATTGGTATCATATTCCGTAATTATTTTATGTTGAAGTGAAACAAGTATTTCATAGCACTCGAGGCACATTTTAAAACGTCGCTATTACTATGTTAGTGTCGCATTTGTTATCTGTTGTATCAAGTGTCGCGTTGTCTTGTCAATGTCACTTGTCTGTCAGGTCAAATATTCAATAAGATTGTTTGCCTTTTGCCTTGCTTGCTAAACGCGAACGTATTTTTGAGTTTTTTTTTTTATCATGAACCGGGAAATATAGCATTTAAAGCCTGATTCTAAGTTACACTGGCTTAAACTATAATCTTCGTATTAAATAACGCATGTGAAGTAATTAAATTGTCACCATGGTAACTATTTTAAACTGTAATTTCTAATTTCATTTTATTATTTATATATTTACCATCATGTACTTTTGTTTCAGAGTGCGATATTCAATTTCCAAAGTTTACTATCCGTTATATTACTTTTAATTTGTACTTGTGCATACTTAAGATCATTCTTCCCAGGCATCATGGATCGCAATAAAACTGGGCAAGTAGCGTTATTTATTTATTTAATTATTAATTTGCACTACAAAGACCTAGGTGCCTACAAAACTGCAGAACAATTATTTGTCTTTTTTTCTTCAAACTCACCAGGACAAGAGCTGGTCTAATCATATTCGTAGTTATCCGTAATCTGAGCTAAAAATAATGCATATATACTTACAAAGTTTTTTTTTCCATGCAGGTTGTTAGGAACATTCTGGAAATGCGCCCGAATTGGAGAACGGAAATCACCATATGTAGCCGTTTGTTGTGTTATTATGGCATTTTCAATACTTTTCTTGACATAAACGTTCAGACGTTACTGATTCAAAAATTATGAAAGATAATGTGTATGTAAATAAATTAATATTTTTACATTATTTAGTTTTCTTGGTGAAAAATTTACTTACCCTCACCACAACCCTCACCATAATGTGTTTAAGAATCATTTTGTAATTCTGTTACCTACATCAAATTGGGAAATGCTTAATAAAGTTATGACATTTAAGTTATTGTTAGAGCATATTTATATTATTATATTTATTATTATCTTTTGTCTGCAGCTTTACTAGTGTGGAATTCTCGCTGATCCCTCGAGAACTGTGAATTTTTCCAGGATTAACAGATAAAAATCTAAAAAAACCCATAAACTATTTGCCGAAAATCACGTTGAGCCATCACTTCGTTTTGATGTGAAAGATGGTCAAACATACAAAACACTTTTACATTATGAAAGAAAGAAGAAAGAAAATTATTTATAACAACAATGACACATTAAGACAATACATAGTATTAGATACACTTACTATGGTATTAGGATGGATATATTTATAAATATTATGCATATTTATAAAAATTGTGCATTTAAAAATCAGGAAGATTAATCTTTCACATTTTAATAGAGATTTCAGTAGGTAATGCATTTGATGGTCCTTATATACATAGAGTTGTTGGTTATCATGCCAAAGCATGGTGTACAGTTGCCATCAGATATTTCAGAGCACCCAGTGATCAAAAATATTCAAACATGAACTCTAATACCTTAATAATAGAGTGCATTTGCTGATATTTTTGACCACCTTGGTCACTTTGAAATATCTGATGGGAACTGTACCTTCAGTAGACAATTTTCTATCACAACATTTCTTACTAGACTACAGCAAAGTAGTTTTTTAAACCATCTGTCATAAATGTATCTACAGTAAAATAAAAGAGCATTTTTATTTTCATACTTTTAATTCGAAAGAGACTGGATTTATAGCACATAAATGTAATCAAAAACAGTACACTAAGGAATTCAATATAATATAATCAAATTGCAAAATCGTTTTGCTTCTTCACTCACAAAACTGTTTTCTTGTTAATAGGTAAACATATTATAAAGGTTTGTATTAAGTTTTTATATAATTTGATACATAATACGTGTATTTAACAGCAGTGCTTCAATGCAGGAACTTTAACAAGTGAAGTCATAAATGACTGTATTTTATAATCATTTTGTAAGAAATAAGATTGTGTGTGATTTAATGTGTGAAAGTACTTTTATGGTGCTTAATTAATTATATATAATACAAATAAAACGTTAAATTCAAAAGCAAAACACAACCAGAATCTAGTGGTCTTATGGGTGATATAATAGTCTACAAGCCAGGCAGATATTTTGTCAGTCATTTCCTCCCGAACGATAACGTATAGAATGCTTAGAGATAGTCGTGTAGTGAATCCTCGTAAGCGTCAGCTGGCGCTCGGTGGGTGGGTAGGGCTGTGGTAGCCGCCCAAACATGTAAAAAAATAAATTGTTTTCAAACATTTCCTCCCGTCTGAAAATTTGTCAAACGACAGTTTAGATAATTATTTTACGTTTCCAAAAAGTCAGCTGGCCTTACCGTGGTGGATTATGCGTCAGCTGGTCACACAAACATCTTATTATGAGAAGGCCTGCCATTTTTTTTATAGCAAATGTGAATATACTGCTCAAGGCTAGTTACGTTATCGTAGGCGACTGGCGGTCAAACCTAGCCTTGAGCAGTATATTCACATTTGCTATAGCAAAATGGCAGGCGTTCTCATAATAAGATGTTTGTGTGACCAGCTGACGCATAATCGACCACGGTAAGGCCAGCTGACTTTTTTAAAACGTAAAATAATTGTCTAAACTGTCGTTTGGCAAATTTTCAGACGGGAGGAAAAATGATTGAAAACATTTTTTTTTTACAAGTTTGGGCGGGTACCACAGCCCAACCCACCCTCCGAGCGGCAGCTGACGTTCACGAGGCTTCACGGCACTACTCTCTCGAAGCATTTCATAAGTTATTGCTTGAGAGGAAATTGGTAACGAAAACCTGTGCTGGCTTGCGTACTACAACTATGTTTGTGTCAGATTGACTTCCAAGTCATTTGGAAATAATACCAAGAAGAATAATCCAAGATGAAACAGTACAAATATTTGGATCTGAATGTACTAATCTATGAAGATCACTACTACTCTTATTAATCTTAAAATTACTTACTACCGACTTTTATGCATCATATTAAAGGGTGTACAATGTCCCAAGAAAATAAAAAATAAAAGAAAATAAAATTAATGTAAACCTGTACTAAAATAATGCAATTCCTCATAACGATACTGTTGTCAGTTGTTCAAATTATAATCTTGTATATATTATAACATTGAATTAAAAAAATATCAATCCAAAATGTCAACAGTCAATTTTGCTATATCAAGGATTATAATCTCTGAATCTTAGTATAAAAAACGTTATCAAATGGGCCGAATATTGCAGTTTTATCACTTTTTGTGGAAAATCTAAGTGCATTATAATTATAATATACAAACACGTCTAATAAATTGGAGCGTAATTCAGTCTAGACATTGTCTATCGTAAGCTAGATAACACTTAAATACAGCGACGACACTCTAGATCTACAAGGCTACAACCTATCGCTACACAACAACTGAACAATACCAACTTCGATGCGTTGAGCACTCGCCTAAACAATGTCTTACTTACACAGCAAGAGTTCTTTTACCTTGCGCTTTCCACTATCGATCGCTTTTAAATCCTTAGCCACAATATTATAACATAACTCACACAAAACTTCTCGCACCAACTGTGTAAATAAGGCTTCTTTAAGTTTTATTTAGTCAGCAACAACCAATGACCAACACAGGTAAAAAGGTGCATAATATACCTAACTGCACATTGCACAAGGCTCCATTCCTTTTATTCGTACTCAAAGTTGAATCTTGCACTAAAGGCACAAGAGTAAAAAGTTTGATTACCCTAAAATGAAACATGTATGACCTTTAAATGCCGAGTCAGCAATATTTCAATCCCATATTGCAAATACCCTAGTCAGTCATTAGTTAGAAATATTATCGCCCCTTTAAAACCAAAATGAAATAATGTGTTTTTTTCTCATTTTAAAATTCAACCAGATAATGTTTTATTTAAAGTTCAATTTGGAAATGTGAATTTATAAAATTGTTTCACTTTATTATTAAAGGTGCGTTATGTTTAAGTATATTATACTTGCGCTATTCAGATTATAGGGGTCATTTTATTTCACTATGAATACTTATCAACACAAATTGTGATCGAAAATTGTGTTTTTTATCAATTTTCAGTGAAATAATCTACGAGTACAACATTGATCACAACTAATTGTACATCATTTGTTTTAAAGCTTCATCGCTTGTTGGGACGTGATAACATAATTTTAAAGTAAATAGCAAGTCTATAATGGAAGTCGCAAAGATACTCAATAACTATAAAATGTATAAAAATAAGTACAAGTAATATTTATGGCACTAGAAATGCGATTATTTAAGTCCAAGTGTTATAATGCCTAAGCGAAACAATGATTTCCAAGCAATTGAAGGAAGAACAATTGGAAATGAAAAAAAAACTCAAACAGTACATAAAAGACTGAATAACTTTAACGATCGTTTTATACTTTACTTAAAATATTGAGACTCAAGACTTGAGTTTTCAATCTTATATGGAAGAATTTCTGCGTCGAATAAATAAATTATTCTATAGAAAATATAATAAATAATGAGCCGCACATTTACCGGAATCAAACATAAAATAATCACAGAATGCTAATTGAGATGATCAAATGATGATAATTATCACAGAGAAAGACAATCGTCATTCATAATCGATTCAGAGTCAGTTTTATTCGTCTGTAGTATAGACTAGGAGCTGTGCGTCAGTGCAGTTACACGTTTCCACATCAATACAACATATTACTCACATGTATCTGTCACAAACCACAATCGATCATTTCCTTTAATATTTTTTTGGTGTTTACGCGCGATGGTCAAATCGACTGGATAGTTTCTTAAGCTCACTTTGCTTTTGGAATTTCTGATTTGATTATGCGTAAAGTTAAGCATATTATTATGGGCTTCAGAAATTAACCAATCGAAGTATTTAATCCTAGAGTTATAAATTCTACGTTAAATGCCCAGCGACTGCGGCGGCCGCGAGGATGACTACAAAAATACTGAAAATTATTTAATTGGAATAAATTACCATTGGTTCACACCTACCGATTGGGTTTGCAAAGAGACCACATAAGATACTAAACATATTATTTTATGTTTGTACCTCGAGGTTCCAATTGACTGTACTTCTATAAAGTTGTTCAGCCTGCGCAAGGCTTGTATTAAATGCCCTTAAAGTATTCAAACGAATACATAAGACAATAGCCAGAAATACGCATGAACGTTTCATTCAATATACAATTTCGAATAATTCTTATGACATTTTCTAATTGGGCGTCAATTTAGCATTAATTAAATGAAATAATAAAACAAGCTTATTAAAAAAGAGTGAAATAGTAAATGCCGCCGCTCCGACGCAGTTTCGCTTATTCACTAAATCGAATAATAGCATAATTTACACAATGTATAAACTTCTAAAATTAATAAGTCTTATAAATATAAATTATTATTACAAAGGAGTATTGACTTATAATAACTGACAAGTAAATAATTTGTAAAGCAATTCCAATAATATGTACTAGTAGTCTAATAGTTATCAAAATAATGAAACCAGTATTTTGGCGGACGTCCGACGTTGGCAATACAACCTTATCTTCGTATAACGTGACGTCACTCTTTAGATATACCGCGCTATAATACGAGGATTAAATTAACTTAACTAAATAATGCGCACCTCTCAATAAATACGGCTTACAATACTAGAGAGCATTGGTTTGCTTAAATAAGGATATTAAAAATAAATATTAACGATATACTCAAGGCGACAGGGCCAGGCATTGTACGGGCTTCGACACCCGAGTATACGTTTTATTACGAATACGGTTAGGTATAAAAGTTTGGCACGAGATAGCTCGAACATAACAATGTTTCGGATGCGAACTCGTTTAAAACTAAGAGCTAAAGCTAATAATGACTACGCTTGTGCGAATAAATCGCTTTGATGGTTTAGTTTAGTCTTTTGTCGGGGACTGCTTTAACGCCTCTCCGGACTACTTCTTGTTACCCTGGAAACAACGGTATTGGTTATTGAGAGAAACGTTAACGTACTATAACACCGCAGCTCGTCTGATAGCTCGATCTCACCCCCGTAATCTATAAAAGCTATCGGAAGTTTGTTTATGAATGTGGGTTACCTCTCGACTTGTTTATGTACCCATCGAGCCAGAAACTGTCCAACGGCTAGGGAAGTAGCGCTACTGAATGCACTCTTGTCTGAGGTTCAAAATAGTGACGTGTTCGCCGACAAACGGCAGACGCAACTTAGTAACATTGTTCTTTTTAACAAGCTAGGTATTTCGTTGATACCGTACGTCTGATTGGAAATTAATAATAAGTGTTTTTAGCTTAGCTTAGGCTTAGCAATTATAGATAATGTTTATGTTTATATGTTTTTTTTTTGTTTTCTTTGTAATAAGTAGCTGGTGTAGTTTTTTACTCTAATTTTCTAAATCTTCTTTTATAAGAACCTTCTCCTCTAACAATAGCAAACACAACAAAAAAAGAATTAGCGATATAGGTCCAGTTTTAGCGGGAAAGAGTAACACATCACGCCCGCACGCATACACGTACAGTCGGTGCCCTAACATAAGTATCAACTTTTTTATGCAACTAGTATGAAAAAGTGCATACATCAGTTAGGGGACCAACCGTACGTGGTTTAGTAGCTAGTAGAAAATATGATTACTAACTGTTACGCTTAGACTAGTTCGAAAATGTATTGTATTGTAACTCTTTATTGTACATAAAAACACATGATAATAACAGAACACAGGAATGTCAGGGATGTGGAGGAATGTCATTCGAAACTCGAAACAAAAGATCGGTTTCTTTTCTTCCACATTAAAGAACTGACCGTCCCGAACGACATTAACATTCTGCTTGTACTGTACATACCTGTGCGGCCCGACGCGTCCTATCTGATCATCTCCAAGTACTTGTGCTTGTGTTTGGTGAGCATTTCGGTGACGGTGACCAGCTTACGTATCGGCGGCTGAGTCTTGGCCAGCGCTTGTAACTCTTGTAAGTGTGCGACGCAGATATGGTGAAGTGTCGCGAGCTCCTTGGCTATAAATATAAAAGAGGCATACAATGACAAAGCGAAGAAATATCAGTACCGTTTCATATGCTTTGGCACAGATCAGTACCAAAATCTTGTTTTATTGTAACCAGGGTATTACCTATCGTAATATTATTTGGGGCAAAGGAGGCTAAATGCAAGGTTTTTTTTACCTTCCGCATTCGAAAGGGTGGTCCCACATGACATTCAATACATTATTAACTCAAAGTGCTTCTGTATTACATAATGAGCTATATTTATATGTAGAGGTTAGATGAAAATTATTATTCAACTAGCTTTTACCCGCGGCTTCGCACGCGTAAACTAATCGGTCTGGTAGTTGCACTTGACATTTTCGGGATTTTACCAAATTCCCCTGGCAATTTCCAAAATTTATATCGTGGTCTTCCTTCATTGAGGTTGTATTGTGAATAGCTGTACAAAATTCAACTCTAAACCCAGTGCTGAAATTTCAAAAATGTTCCCTATCCAAATTCAAATCATTTATTCAGTAAATAGGCCGCAATGGGCACTTTTACACGTCATTTTTTAAACTACCAGCGCTTTCGGAAAGACCATCATTACCAAGAAGAATGCACCGCAAGATACTTGGCAGAAAGTCATTTGTTTTCAAAATAGTTCAAAACTATCCCGTGAGAATATCCGGATAAAAAGTAGCGTATGTGTTATTCTAGACATCGAGTTACCTTCATACCAAATTTCATGACTCTAAGCCCAGCGGTTATTATTTCAAGATTTTATCCCTATCCCGTGGGAATATCGAGATAAAAAGTAGTTTTTCTATTATTCCAGAGGTCCAGCTACCTACATACTAAATTTCATGGCTCTAAGCACAGCGGTTGTTATTTCTAGATTTTATCCCTAGGTATCCCGTGGGAATATTAGGCCAAAAAGTGGCCTATGTGTTATTCCAGACGGCCAACTACCTACATACCAAATTTCATGACTCTAAGCCCAGCGATTATTATTTCAAGATTTTATCCCTATCCCGTGGGAGTATCGAGATAAAAAATAGCCTATGTGTTATTTCAAAGGTCCAGCTACCTACACACCGAATTTCATGGCTCTAAGCCCAGTGGTTGTTGTTTCGAGATTTCATCCCTATGTATCCCGTAGGAATATCGGGTCAAAAAGTCGCTTATGTGTTATTCCAGACTTCCGGCTACCTACATTCCAAATTTTATGACTCTAAGCCCAGCGGTTATTATTTCAAGATTTTAACCCTATCCCGTGGGAATATCGAGATAAAAAGTAGCCTATCTATTATTCCAGAGGTCCAGCTACCTAAATACTAAATTTCATGGCTCTAAGCACAGCGGTTGTTATTTCTAGATTTTATCCCTAGGTATCCCGTGGGAATATTGGGCCAAAAAGTGGCCTATGTGTTATTCCAGACGGCCAACTACCTACATACTAAATTTCATGGCTCTAAGCACAGCGGTTATTTCTAGTGAGCTATATTTATATGTAGAGGTTACATGAAAATTATTATTCAATACAGTTTTATTTCGAGTTAATACAGTGGTATATTGAATGTCATGTGCGAGGTGTCATTAAATTTCTGGGGCATTGGGCAAAATTGCAAGTGTACTTTTACACCAAAGAGACGTTCTAATTGCTGTACAAGTTCAAGAAGTTAACGTAGCAACCTCGATAGGTACCATCAGCCAAATAAGTGGTCTATCAATTTTTAATCAAGATCCTGTCAAATGAATATGTCGCTAAAGTCGAACTTTCAAGTTGACAGACACATCTATTGGCATTTATTGTTTTGTGACATGCAAACGATTATCAACTTTAGGGTGGTAGATCACATATTTGACTGAAGGTACATTATTAACGATCCACCACTTAAGCCATTCCCAAAAACGTTTTATTTTCGACTTCGATTAGCAAGAAAATTGTAGTATAAAAATAAAAAAAAAAAAAAATTGTGTAGTGTAAAAGTGAATTGATTTGTATTCACTGTTGAATACAAATGAGTTCACTGTTCTTTGATTCATGAACACAAAGATAATAAGATAGAGATATATTAGGATTAATTAATAAGAAACTGTTGATCTATTTGAAAATTCGAGTCTAAAATGAAATGTACTAACTTTTAGAGGAATGCTCGCTCAACCAAATTATATGAATTTATAGTTAGTTATAGTACAATTTTTACGCTACTCAACTTTTTTTTCCAAACAGGTAAATTCTCATAACCTAAATAAGTGCTAAAATCATTTGAACCAGATAGAACTAAAACATACGTAATTGTGAGTTGTGATGGAATAGCATACCAATATCGACATTATTGTTGGGGTTAGGCGGCGTATTGCCCGGCTCTTGGACATTGCTGAGCTGGTCCAGAAACACAACCATTCTCTCCTTGTTCTTCAGTATGAAGGGGTTCACCACTTCCATGTAGGGCTCCTGAGGGAAAAATATTCATACTCTTGGTAAAGTAGTATTGCTGTTACAATTATTTATCTGTGCCCCCCCCCCCCCCCCCTCATACGTAAGTGTGTCAAATTTCAAGTCAGCAACTTGCAAGATTTGACCTCCACATACACACATACATTTAGTGCGTTTCACCACTTGTCTACTAACTTTAAGTGACGGATATCAGTGATGCCGTCTCTGTTTGTTTTGTCCGAATAAACAAAGACGGCATTAGTTTTATCTGACACTTAGTCAACAAGTGGTGAAACAGGCCCTTAACATCGCAATAGGGATGTTGACGCCTTACAAAAATAATTCGAAGGCACAACTCCAGTAAAAAAACGCTTTATTTTAGCTCTGAAAACCAGATTAATTTTCGATTTACTGTAAAATTGGATTTTTTGTTGCTTTAAACAAATAAATAGTTAGTTGATTTGAGTTGGCGGATAGTGACGTCATAAGTCGCTATTGCCATTGAAACTTAATGGGAGAATTGTGTTTTGATAGCTCATAAAAAGTACGTCAGTTGTTTGGTGGTGTCAACATCTCTATTTAAAAAGCTGGCAAAGAATACCTTAGCGCCGAACTCGATGAGGTTGGCGAGGTTCTGCAGGCACTTGGCGACCATCACGAGCGAGCGCTGCGCGTGCGGCGACGGCGCCGCGCCCACCAGCCCCCACGCGCGCGGCTCCACCAGCGCCGGGCAGATCAGCCGGAGGAATATAAAGCCTATGAACACGCGTTTATTCAGAATCGTCCCATCTCGATGCAGCGGGGCTTCTAGAATCGAAGTTCGTATCGGAGCCCCTCTAACACTTATACAATATTTCATATTCATTTATTCATTGTAAAATCATGTACGTAGTTATAAAAGGTTATTATCAGTTGGGCCATTTAATAAGAGAGTGAGGGACGGTACGATACGAACTTCGAATTTCGAATTTCAGAGTAGGCCTTCAGGGCACAGGATGAGAGGGCTTAGGCGATTACTGGGGTCCTAGTGAAAAAGGGGTTAATTCTGCAGAAGTTGACCAGCTGATTTCGACTTAAACCCCTATGCACATAAAATAGAAAATAGCTGTGTAATTTCTGCAGACTTAACCCCTTTTTCACTAGGACCCCAGCTCATCGGGCCCACATTGGGAATTTCACATACACCACTGAATTTGTATATCACATATGTAATTTCCATAAAGAAAGGCCATAGTTCAAACCATCAGGCTACCACGACTTCACAATACACCAAAAAAAATCAGATATTAATTAATTCAGTAAAAACAACTGGAATAGGGTAGCGAAATAAGTAAAAAAAGTGTCTGTCAGTTAGATTAACAATAAATGAAATTCGGGAGTGGAAGCCATGACGTCATTCCTAAGGAAAAATCGTTTAAGTGCCGCAAGCTGTACCTGAGACGACACGTGTGCGTACGAAGCGTTCGTTCGGCCACTTGGCGACGGCGGCGCGCTGCAAGCAGCCGCACAGGTAACGCACCGGCTGCGGGCACGCTTTAGGCGACGTAAATATCGTCAGGGTTATCTGTAAAAATGCAACAACTTAGATTGTTTCATTTCACTGGCACATAATGAAGCGTTATGGTTCTTAAAACACAGGCCGTCGTATTAAATTGTTCTTTAAATAGCTTTATCTACAGTCATATAGTAAATCCTCCATTATGCGTTCAAAAACCATAGATAACGACCAGCGTTATGACATTGGATTCGAACACTGCAGTATCGTAATGTTCGTTACGATACAGAAATCGATATTGTAATGAACATTACCGTACCGGAGCGGTGGCGCACGCGCAGGAGCTCGTGGGGCAGACATAGTTCTGGTCATGCAGATCATTCTCAATGGTTCTTGAACGCATGATAGAGGAATTAATATATCAATGTAGATAAAGTAATGTATGCAACTGTACGTAATTAGGCCTTAAAACACTTGTGAGCTCCTTTTATGAAACTCTGCTAACTCGTGTTTTAAGGACCGTTATTTTATTAAGTAACAGTTATTTATAAATATTTAGGAGGTGCTAGTTAGTTACTGCTTTTTACAAACCTGGTCCAAAATCATAAGAAGAAACTCTGCGTTGGCACACGCGTCTTCGGGCGAGTCCATTTTAGTCGGGTTCAGTTCCGCTGACTGCTTAGCATCTATCAGCCTTAGCACTGTTTCTGATATCGCCGCCTGAAAATCAAGCAGTATTGATTTTTTTTTTGTTTTCTGATCGAAATATGTGTTTTCGTACTACAAACAGACTCCTTTTAAGACTGCGGAATCTTAAAAACAAAGTTGGCAGTGTTGTGGCCCTATCAAATAATAAACAAGGTTACCTGACTTTCTACTTGCTTGCGTTTAGCCATGTTTTATCATGGAATTTTATCAGTTTTTATAATTACCTAGAAGTTCCAGGGCTAGTAGTTTTCTACTGTAAAAATCATTGGCAGATTGAGATTTAATTTAAAGTTGTCGAACAATCTAGTCAAGCTAGTCAAGATAGTGAACAGGGTGAAATAAATAATTGGATAGCTCAAAAAAATAATAAATAAACTACGTTCACCTTGGTGTCTTTCAAGAACTGTATATAATTATGTGAATTAATTAATTACACTTTCGCCTCGGCCGTTTGCAGTGCCTACCCCGAAATAAAATGGTTACACATTTCACTACACATTAGCACTATATAAGACCAAACCATGTCCGAAGAAAAATAAACTATTTCATTTCATTTCCTGCTGTGACCGCGCGCCACAGCGGTGCAAACTAGCGCTGCGTACTCTGAAATCGACCCTGTAAAGCTTTGGTTTCCTAAGACTGTTCGGGCCGTCATTATAGCGACTGTAGTAAGCGGTGAATGACGTCACTAGAACGTTGTCTGTGTAAAAAAAACTACGCGGTTTCCTAGAGAGCGGTGCCGCTATATGACAGCGCTCCTGGTCCTAGCAAACCAAGGCTTAAACCATGGATCGCCAATGGTGTTAACCCTTTCGTTCCGGCAAAGCCATAGACAAAATCTACCTAGTTTTCCATATTCAGTGAATTGATACCTGCTCCTCAGTCCTGTAGGCGAGTTAACTTGTTCACAGAAATGATGCTCTTACGTCCGAAAGACGACTTAACTAGTCTTGTGCGATGTGCTCTCATGTCCGGTAGACGAGATAACTCGTTGGCTTGGTACAGTTATTTTTCTCCATGTTGTTTGTTCAAAACGTAATTAGAACACAAATGCGTAACGAATATTCTTGGGGTAGACTAATAAGTTTATTCACTAGTTGGCAACATTACTAACTGCATAACTACAGCAAATAAATATGGCTCAAGACTAAGAGTACAGGAAGCAATGTGTCCGGTTGTGCAAGTGACTGTCGATTGCCCTAATCTAGGATGTAATGTCAATTTTTTTAAGACGAGTTTACTCGTCTACCAGATCTGAGAGCACATCGCACAAGACGAGTTAACTCGTCATCCGGAACGAAAGGGTTAACTATACCTGTAGGAAAGGCTTGCAGTGGTGCCGCATGAACTCGTCGGCGACGGCGGTGGCGAGACTCGCGCCGCGGAACATGGCGCGCGGGTCGGGCTCGCGGGCCACCTCCGCGCTCGCCAGCTCGTGCGCCAGCTCCGCGCCTCGCCCCATCTCGGAGAACGCGTGCAACAGTGCTGGAACGAACACCGTACCAGCATCAGCGTTCACAACCGTACGATAACTATCGTACTTTTACTTCAAGTAATGTACTATTGCTCCGTTTCATATGTTTATTTAATGTATTATAGTCATTATCCTGATAGGTACGATAATTTTTTATAATTTTGACGAATATACGATAATTTTACGGCCCTAGTACGATAGCTGCCTAGCTTCAGGTTGTGAACACTGACCAGCATAAAGAAAAGGACCATCAGTACCCTGCGAGTACACTATAATAATGGCTTCAGGATGCTGTTGGGGCTGCCCCGATTCTGCAGTGCTCGTACTGATGACTTCTTCGCAATAATGCGAAAAAGACTCGTCTCTTTGTTTTGCAGGGTGCGGGCCAGCCCCAACCCTATCATGGCCACTGTGGCGGCCAGGTACGACTCCCCTTTTATGAGGCACTATGAGGCTGTCATGACTGCTAGGCGGTAAATGTTTTGTTTTGTATAACTTACTAACATAGTACGTTGTGACTGTTTTCACCAAAGATGTGCGAGGTAGCTGAGGGGTTTGAGGATACGAAGCAAGGGCGTGTAACGGGCTCTTGTCCAAATAAACCAGCAGGATTGGGTCTATTTCTACAATAATTGATGGTGGAGGTTATTTTACACAAACATGTCATTTATTAATTCATAGACCAGGCTTTTTGATAGGATTTCGCTGGTCACACTTTGGCTAAAAAGAACTAAAAAAAATAAGATTGCGATATACTTACAAGTGGCGAGCGGCTGGCGGTCCGTGCGACAGAGGTCGGCGAGCGCCTTGACCGCGGGAAGTCCCGGCTCGAGCAACAATTGACGCAACGGGTTATACTCTTCGCGCGGCATCACTAACTCCTGCATATACCTGCGAACATAAAATAACGATTGTCAATTTTCATGTACAGTTGAGTTCATAAACTTGTGAGCAAAACATTGATCAAAAATATCTCCGTACATCCATCCCAGCCTATATACGTCCCACTGCTGGGCACAGGCCTCCTCTCAAAATAAGAGGGGGGAACAGAAAAATATTTGAACACGACTAATATCTGAATACGAATAGTTAACGGCGTAGATCGGTAACGGAGCGACAGATCGACGTGATTTTTGGCATAGAGATAGTAGTTTATGGGCCCGAGAGTGACATGGGCTACTGTGAAAAATGCACAGTTCCCGAGGGAACAGCGCGCGATAACCGAATACCACGCGGGCGGAGCCGCGGGCAAAAGCTAGTATATGTATATGCAAGCGAGCGGTAGCCCGCTTGGCGTTTTTTTATCTGTTACGACGATTAAGATATTCAGCAAGGACATGCAATAACAAAACGTTTAAAAAAAACATTCATACAATCATATCAAAGTTAATAAAGAAAAAAAAACTCACAACAGCAGCAATAAACTCCATTCATCACGGCCATCTTGTTTTTTTCCGTTAGTAAAAATTACTTATCCCTTTTTAAAGGAAAACATGGAGAAGGAAACTTAAGCCAAGTTTAGACCTGCAATAAAAACCGCGCAAGTTGCATTGCGAGGCCGCAAAGTGATCGAGTTCGAAGTGGTCGATCGAGCCCCGCAATGTAATGCAACTAGCACGATGTTTCTTGCACGTCTAAACTGGGCTTTAGAAGTGATATTGGTTACCGTATACGCAGCCGCAACGAGCCCCACTCCCCGATCGGCGTCATCCCCACCAGAGGGTACCATTCTTCAATTTCTTCCCCGTTGGCAAGATTTGACAGCTCAATTGACAGTTCTGCTACCTGCAAAGATTAAGGCAAATATAGGAATGCTTACTTTTATT
This sequence comes from Choristoneura rosaceana, assembly GCA_037349165.1. Taxonomy (NCBI): domain Eukaryota; kingdom Metazoa; phylum Arthropoda; class Insecta; order Lepidoptera; family Tortricidae; genus Choristoneura; species Choristoneura rosaceana. The sequence goes on from JAZBNJ010000002.1 coordinate 4,483,755, forward strand.
AAGTTGCAGCAAAATACATTTTATTGGAGCACGCAACTACTTCCCTCATTCATTCTGATAGGAGGCCTGTGCCCAGCAGTGGGACGTATATAGGCTGGGATGATGATGATGATGATGATGACGCAACTACTTACATCCATCTGCATCCCGTGGGAAGGACGTATATAGGCTGGGATGATGATGATGATGACGCCACTACTTACATCTGCATCCCGTGGGAATTTTGCACATTTCCGGAGTAAAAAGTAGCCTACTCGTATGATAATGAACTGAAACAATTCGTCACTACTTTGAAAAAATCTCGTATCTAAAATCAATATGTCAACAAAATTGAACCTTGATGTAATGTATATAAAGTTCACTCAGTAAAATTATCTATTTTGAGCTACGAGTTTTTTTTTAAAGTAGTGACGAATTATTTTCCTCGCCCGCGATCTTGTGATAGCTACATTTATGCAAGAAATTTGTGTTCATGCAGATCCGCCACCTCCACCAAAGTTGCTCCAGAGCTCATCGTCAGAGAAACGCAACCATTCATCGTGCTACCAGATTTTATACTAGTTAGATGTTTGTTATTCTGACATATGGTAGCATGGCGGTTATGTTGTTCTGAATATGAGCTCTGGTTGAGCAAAGTAACGCCTAATTCAATCATTATGATGATCAAGAATAGTCAACAGTAGTTTGAATTACCTCAGACTCTTTCCCTCTCTTCCCCGTATTGTGAACGGTGATTTTAAATGAAGTGACATCAGGAGGCACGTCGCTGCAAGTAAAAAAATATCTCAAATTAATTTATTCTGTTCATAGTATTTGGGGTTGTGATTGATTACTACGAGTAGCCCTGGCTACCTACTATAGAATAAGGCTGCAAGATTCCCTACTGGTAGTAGAAAATATATAAAAAGAGGAGAACGCTGCCGAGAGATTTAACCCTCAATTCTAACTTAAGCCTACCGATGATGATATCCAAGAAGCACTGTAAGTAGCCAGCAAGCTTATTGTCTAACGCTTTAACCACCATCATCAACACTAACACCATCTCTTTCTGCTTTTCCACAAGGCATATTTGCAAAAAGTGTACCTTTTCTTTTTTTTAACAAAAATATGTTTTTTTTTCTACTCTGTATCAAAGAGTACAATCAATACCGATAGTTTAAGAAATTGTCCCAAAAAAAAACAGTTTTACGACTTTTTTTTCATCCACTCGACAAGACAAGACTGGCTCATAAAATATTTTTATGAAAAAATTACACTCATTTTGCAAGAAAAGGCACTTACTATTTTATTTTAAAACCCTTTAATATAATGAAGTGGTGAATACAATACGGCATCTGTTTTGAGTTTTTGGCTCAAGTTAGTGATTGGAGATTTCATCCGTTTCCAGTGATCGAATGACTTAAGGCTAATTTGCAAGGAATGTATTTTCATGAATCAATCTCTCTTCATTTACCTAGCCTCGATCCGCTCAGCTGTTTCCACTAGATATGTGCTGTGCGAGGATAGGTAAGGAAGCATTTCTATTGGTTCATGAAAAACACATTCCTCGCACATCTCTGGTGGAAACGCATCTTAAATCCGGTACGAATACACAAATAGCGCGCATGTTGAATGCCTCGATGGCATCAATTATCCACCGATAAAAAAAAATGTAGTCTGCAGGGGCCCTAATAGTTCAGTACAATCAGCTGAAAATTTGGGAAAATTAAAGCAAGACTTTTATCTATCAGGATAAGTAAAAAATATACATAATATAAGGATTATTTCGTTCCTACACACTTTTTCCCAATCCGCAATGGGCCCGCGTGGGAACTATGGCCCAAGCCCTCTAATTCTGAGAGGAGGCCTGTGCCCAGCAGTGGGACGTATATAGGCTGGGATGGTGATGATGATGACACACTTTTTACGTATCATGTACGGTTTTCTTTTAAAATGGAAAATACCGCAATCCGGGACATATTCGAGGGCGCGGGGGGTGAAGCTCGCCCCGGAGGGGGGGGAGAGAGAGTGGATAAAATTTAACTTTGCTCTATAACCTACATATCCTGATAGATTAAAAGTCTTACTTTAATTTTGCCAAATTTTCCATACATTTGAATATAGTTTTTAACCCCCGACGCAAAAAAGGGGTGTTATAAGTTTGACCGTTATGTGTTTCTGTCTGTGTGTCTGTCTGTGGCACCGTAGCTCTTAAGCGGGTGGACCGATTTGAATGCGGTTTTTTTATTTGACAGCTGGTTTTCTAGCGATGGTTCTTAGACATGTTTCATCAAAATCGGTTCAGCCGTTTTTGAGATATTGAACTTTAAAGTGACAAAGTCGGTGGTTTTCCAACTTTTTGTTGGTTAGGTTAGGTTTTGTTCAGCTACAAGGCAGTACTCACTCGAAGACGAACTCGTCGTCCCAGTGCGGGTCCGGCGAGGGCCGGGGCCGGGTGCGGGCCACGGGCGCGGCGCCCAGCGCCAGCCGCAGGTAGGGCCGCGGCGCCAGCCGGCCCGGCAGCCGGTGCGCCGTCAGGCAGCGCACGCGCAGCGCGCGCAGCCACACCACGCGCGCCACCTGCGACACAACTACCGTCAACCTAACGCCATCTAGCGATAAGTCCACTAAAATACACATACATTCAGTGTAAACAATAGGCGGTGTTATCGCTTAAAAGCGATCTCTTCCAGTTCCACACAACCATTTGGGTACATAGATTTTAAGATTAGATTCAACATGGATTCCTGTGAGAGATAATAACTCGGAAAGTTAATCAAGTTCTGATGACATCTCTCCTATCTGTCATTTCTTTGTAAATAAATAATAATAAATGTGCCTTAGGTGGAACGATAGTGTTGCTATTACTGCGGACGTTTAGTGGAAAGTACTCAATACTGTACTTATTTGTTAATGATGTTCAGTTTCTTGCTGGATTCTTTTCAACAGAGGTTTTTCCGAACCGGTGGTAGATTATTTTGTCATTCATAAGTGCTTGTTATAGCCAAAATTTTTGATTATTTATTCTTTACTTGCACATCACATTTATACATAGCAAAATAAACTTAAACTAAACTATAACTAAATAGCCTAAATTGTATAAAGATATTTTGACTTTGACTTTAAATGCTAGTCAACATCAAGATCATGTTTACCGTGAAAGACTTTACTTACGTTAATAATGAGATCTTTTCAAAACTAACATACTATTAACTATTAGACTACAGGCTGTACCTTGCACTGGTGGCTGGCCTGCTGCGGCACGCACAGCGGACGCAACGCCTCGAGCCAGGCGCGCTCGTCGGCCGCGCTGCTCGCCGCGAGGAACGTGTGGGTAGACAGACACGGCAGAGCGCGCTCCACCAGTTGGAAACAGAACGAGCGCTCCCATAACGACTCGTGGACCTGCCGACACCAAAATTATACGTAAAGGCAGCTGGCTATAGAGTAATCGCGACACAAATACAGGGCGTCCCACGGCGATGCCACATGGAGGGAAAGTACCTTAAATATCATAGATAGGATGTTTTGCTGAAAGAAGGCTTTATTTTATTTTTAAAAGTTAGTAAAACTGCATTCAAAGATTTTTGAATAATTACATGGTTTGACTGGGAATCGAACCCGCTCCACTAGAAAAAAAAACATCCTGTAGTTTTCTCATACCGATCGAAAGGGTTTATTATAAGGATTATTTTTTGCTAAATAACCTAGTGCCGGAAATAAACGGAACACCATAAATTTTAACATTTGATGTGAAATTTTGTTCGGAAAATGACATTTCCGTAAGGCCACACAACTGACATTATACCAAACGTAATTTTAGTACCTACTAATGAATCAGTGCCCACTTGAGTAGTTCGCATCATTTCCGTATAATTTATGGTGTTCCGTTTATTTCCGGCACTAGGTTATTTAGCAAAAAATAATCCTTATAATAAACCCTTTCGGTCGGTATGAGAAAACTACAGGATGTTTTTTTTTCTAGTGGAGCGGGTTCGATTCCCAGTCAAACCATGTAATTATTCAAAAATCTTTGAATGCAGTTTTACTAACTTTTAAAAATAAAATAAAGCCTTCTTTCAGCAAAACATCCTATCTATGATATTTAAGGTACTTTCCCTCCATGTGGCATCGCCGTGGGACGCCCTGTATACTGAGGATACGCGTAGATATTGACGTAATAATGGTGAGGACATTAAGGGGTTTCACCATCCATTGATTAGTGTTGACTGATGGTTAAATGTGATGACGTCTCCGTCTTTTCGAACAAAACAAATAGAGACGGCATCACATTCAACCGTCCGTTAACATAAATCAATGGATGGTGAAACAGCCCCCAAATGCATATTCCTATTTGAAAATAACTTGTATATCTAAAGCTAAAAATCTAACGGCCTTATTAATAAACGTGGAGTAGAGTAGGTTTAACTTTAATTCGAGGTTGAACTTGAGATTAGTAAAAAACAGTATTAATAAACAAGAAGTAAGGAAAGAGTAAGCTAATCCAGGCTTAGTCTCGGACTAAAATTTAATCCTTGGTGATGCCTAGTTTAACGATGGAGTAATATCGGAGTAACCTAACTTTTCTGATGTTTGACGATTGTTGTTTGTGATTTACACGTGGATTTATTTGAAATTCGTTATACCTAGTAAATTTATTTACCTAACTACTATTTTTGCATATATATAGCATAGTATAAGCATGGATTATTATGCCGAAGATTTGCATTTCGTGCAAGAGCTTGAAGCACTCGAGGAATTTAGAACAGGAGGTGGTTAGGCATGTAAAATTATACAAAATTCGCAAAAATCCTTTCGAGCTTTCAGAACACGAATTTAAAACTAAATACCGATTTAGTCGTGATACTGCTAATTTCATAGTTGATATGGTGAAAAATGAGTTAGCAGATCCGCTTTTGACTCATTTTTTCAGTTTCAGTCTAATTCCCGTAATAACGAAAACAATGATCTTGAAGTGACCGTTTTCAAAAATCTACGCTGACAATGCAAATATACATATTTTGGTGGCCAGCGTCAGAACTAATACCACTACACTTACACTATTGTGATCATAACACAAGAGTGAGCGAGATACACTACAAAACAGCGCCATGCTCGGCCGCATGTTATATTTGGTTAATTTCCACTTCGGATGTGGGTTCGTCCCACAGATTGAAGACATTTCTTGTTTTTTTTTTTCTATGGTTCATTCCTTGTTCATTCAATGACTCATTCTTTTATTTTTTTCTCACCCTGGGTTGCCATTGTTTACGTCATAGTCTAGGTTTAAGAAATGTTTAACTAATACCTCGCTAGTCCATGTTTATTAATACAAATTTTAAAACTGACTTAATACTTATTTAGTCAAGGAGTAACTAGTCCAAGTGTAAGTTCGGATTAAATTCGAATTAGATGTTTTTTATTAATAAGGCTGTAAAGGAATAATTCGACAGAAAGCAATCAAATAGAATTCCTGGAAAACTAAACTAGAAACCAAAATGTGATAAAACATCTTTGTTTTTTTTTCAAAGCAAATCTCGAGCTCTGCGATAGTAAATCTGCATTTTTTTTTTCTATCCAGTTAAAATTTAAACAAAAACATACCTGATACAGATAAGCGCAAGACAGATCAATTAGCCCTTTAGGCTTTGTCCTCTTTGGCGAGTCATAGAAATACAGATGAGTATCAGTGCCTTCTTGCAGAAGGACAAAATACAAGGCTTTCCATTTCTTGGCGCCTTTGTCCGACTTCTTGTTCAGGTAGCCTTGGTGTTTGATACCCTTCATTTTCTTTAGGCCAATTTGGTCGCGGCACTCGCGTAATGTCGCGTATATTTTTTCGGCGGCTGCTCCCGTCGTGGACTGCTGAGGCTCGATGGAATGCCCTTCTGCGATCAACTGAGGGAGAGAAGAGATTAGTTCGTCTATTAACAACCAGAAATGTAGCAATGTTAGTTCTTTCACTCACAGAAAAACCGATGCGCCGGAAATATTCCAATAAACACATCATTTCATATTGCGAACCAAATTTTATGCAAATCTAAGGAAATAAATTATACGACTGACTATAAAAAATACCATTGAAATTAAATAGTGGCTGCAGGCGTCAAACAAATGCTACTGATTGATAACTGTTTTGATACAAAGGAGGAAATGAATGGCAATCGTTATAGATATCTTATCATTTGAATCATCAATGAACGCAACATCATAATAATTCCTTGCTAGATCGCGATAAATTTATACGGATTTCGTGGCTTCGTGTATTTATTTATTTATTTATTTATTTATTTATTTATTTAATCTCATAATTAACACTTACAGTAAAGCCACACATGCTAATTATATAATAAGAGAAGTTAATGATAAATATATTAGCAAATACTCTAATGTATACTGAAGTAAAATTTTCAGATACTATCCTCCTGAAGCCCACCATATAAATATTTTGAAAATAATTGACAAAGCAATTAGAATAAAGTCAAACTGCCATGGTGCAAAACAACAGAAAAACAAAAGAATTTTTACTTTGTTACATTTGTCATAGATTCCTAATTCCCTTGAACTTATTGTGTTTTATTGCACATTGGGCCGCACGAGACTATGCAAAAAATGCACGCAGTAACTTGTACATCCGTGAATGACTTACCGGTTAAGTAAATAACCCACTTGCTGAGCTAAGTAAATAAACCACTTGCTGAGCAGCCCATCTGGCAGCTCGCCCTCTCTCCGGTAAGCTGTAAAGGCCGTCTGAGGCCAACAGCAAAAGTCCGTCCGAAAAAAAAAAAAAAAAAAAAAAAGACTTACCGGCTGTCCCAAAGTATGTCCTTCAACAATCTGTTCTTTCCTGTATCTATTGATGACAGCATCCAGGCACTCGAACGTGCGTCCACCCATCAAGTATCTCACGCCTTTCTTCTCTATCCTGAACCTCTGAATCTGATTATTTATATGGAAGAACAAAGAGTAGTCTCCAGGGGAGTTGTCCGAAGGTCTGACGAGGAAGCTCCCCGGTCCAGCCTTGACCAGCATGTCCACTGCCTCGCTCTTGGAGCAGTTCGGGTGGAACCAGGAGAAGACGGTGTTAGGGTCTATTGATGGGTCCAGGTCCTCAACCAGCTCTCTAAAGATCATTCCTTGCTCCCCAGTTCTAATTGGACAATATATCAAAACAATTAATCGCATCGTCCATCCTTTTTCATATATATACCCAGTACAGTCAAGGGCAAAGATATCGACACGGCCAAAGTTGCAAAAATATGTATACACGGCCTTAATTTTAAGTGCATAAAGTCGTGTGTACGTACATATTATTCGTGTATACGTACATATTATTTTTGTAACTTTGGCCGTGTCAATATCTTTTCACTTGACTGTACGAAAAATTAAGGCAAAGTTTGTGCGGTCACAGAAGAATCTTTATTTTATAAAATTATTTTATTTCTTTATTCATGTGGAAAAAAAGAATCCAGATTGTATACACAGGATTATAATATGATACAAATTTTTCTGAAACACGTGGAGTATCTTTTAAAAATGAGGTGCATAGAGTCAGCCAGATATATTACCCCGAAACCAGAAAAATATTTTTAGTATTCTTCTAGTAGGTAGGCTTAATAGGTACAAACGGGCAATATCAAATTGCTAAGTCCCTAATTACAATTAAGTAATATTTAATTATTATTTATCGTTATCAGTAAAGTAATAATTGTTTTCGGATGCAAGTGAGGGCGCCCTTCCTCAATAACGGCCGAACACGTTATCTACAATCACAGGATGTGATAATATCGGTACATAATAATAATGCAGTGAAGGTAAACAGTAGAAACTGGTCAATAACAGACTTAACTTACAAAAATTCAGGCAAAACCTAGTGACTCCATCCAAAGTGCTTATAATAGAATTAGTAGAATTTAGTGTATTCTATCTCTATTAGCGTAGCCAAAGGCCAAAGGACATCAACGGCTTTATTGTCACAGTAAGATAAAACGAAAGAAATAAAAATGGTTTATTTACGGCTCCAACACCACCAAACACTTAATTTAACTTAAGCTAAACAATACAGCTATAAAATACAACAAAATGCATCGTAATGGTGGTGACACCAGTAGTCGCCGAAAAAGGATGTCCACTCAGCATGTGTTGCTACACAGTGAGTGAAGCAACGCTGATTTTCTGTAGAGCCCAAAATATACTAAATGCTTTATTTTAAAGAGTGATATGGGCCACTATGATAAAAACAATGAAAAAAAAAGTTGATTTAGGTGTCGTACATTATTTTCTCAGTCTAATGCACGTGTAGAGCAATACTGAGTCCTCACTTGGCCAGTCTTTTGTCTCTTTAACAGCTTGTTTACGACAGTAACTTGAATGTAGCAAGCTTACCTATGTGCGGTAACCCAGAGCCATCCGTCTCCCATATCGTTGTGCACGAAGAAAATATCTCCCTTTTGGAAGGTCAGCTCATCTGTGTCCGGCATCTTCGTGTATGGAAGTATCGCCACAACTCTCTGTCGGAAAACGTGAATCGAAGTCAATGAATAAACAGAATTCGCCTGAAACTTAAGGAGCAAGGTGCCTCGCGAGGCAATCGATTATAGCATGGCTTAAACTTTGAGTCATTCAAACTCGGACCTCTTGCGACTGCCTTACATGTCTGCCCCCTTGACGCTATTAAAACTACTAAATTTATCCGTAATACGTATTTCTCTAAAGGGGCTCCTAGACGGGCTATACTTTTGATGAATTATGTGGCTACAATGTTGCAGACTATATCCCGGCAATACAAAAAATATTTTAATGCAGCATATGGCTGGAAAATGTATATCTCGGCAATATTTCTGCAGCAGTATATGGCTCATTATTTTGGCTTTACATGGGCTACATACATGGCTAGTATGGCTGACGAACTCATACGCGTTGCAGCAGCTTACATTGTTTTAAAAGCAAAATTAAAACAAAAAAAAACAAGAAAAATGTGGATTCGACCTTATTTCAATGAGCGTGATACGTTAGATATTTTAAGTCTGGAAATAAGTATTTTTTTGTAAAAAAATCATATTTGAAAAAATTTAGATGTCCGCATTTACTTTGCTGCCATCGAAACTAAACAGAAACAAACACGAACATAGCTATGCTACTTCAGCGAATCGCGGCATACTTCACGTAGCATAAGAAAGGGACGCACTTATGCCGTATAGCGAGACAACAATAAAAGTGGCTGAGAAATATTGCAGTATTTTCGATTGCAAAGCGATTATTCCGGAAATATGTCTGAAACCCTAAACATTCATCGGCCACACTAAAAATATGTGGCAATATATCCCGGCCATACTAAAAATATTGCCGAGTGTTGCATAGTCTGGCCGTAAATGCTGGCTGATGCTGCCGGCCACACTATTGCAGCTATACATTTTCGTGAAAATATGGCCCGTCTAGGAGCCCCTTAATGTTTGCTTTGCGTTCTCTATATCCCACTAGTCCCACTAATATTATAAACGTGAAAGTTTTTTAAGTATGTTTGTTTGTTTATTTGTTACATCATCAGACGTAAACCGCGAAACCTAGCACATAGGATAGTTTTTATCCCGGAAAATTCCAGTTCCGGCGGGATAGAGATAAACGAACTCTACGCAGACGGAGTCGCGAGTAACAGGCTGGTTGTAACTAAATAGTTTGGGAAGAATTTAAAGCAACTATTCAAAATTCAAATGTCCGATAAGTCATGTCATGAGATACGGATTCAAGTACCTGCTAGAGTGTCTGACCTCGCAACAAAAAAGGCCCTGATCAAGGAAACGGAGGAAGAACTGTGTAGAGAAAGATCTCAGGCGCACAGGCAAAAGAACATCATGGAGAAAGCAGGCTAAAGATAGAGCAAAGTGGAGGAAAATCATTGAGGACGCAAAAACCTACAAAGGGTAGCGCCCCAGGAGAGAGAAAGAAAGACCGAAAAGCTTTCCCACTTAAGTAAACAATTTACCTTCTTATCATTAACTGGTTCTGGAGGCGCCACGGGCTCGACGAGCCGCTCGCGCTTCAGCAAGTCCGAGCAATTGCTGTAGAACCCAACCAGTTCAGTCAGGGAATCGAACTGACGACCGCCGATATAATAGTCGCCGCATACCGCTGTTATCCTGGTGTTTGAGGTCAAATTAGTATGTCAAATGAAATGAAATGGTTTATTTGCTAGACAAAAAACAATAATTAAAACGTTTAATCGTGTGACTTGTGATGATGATAACAAGCAAAAAACACAATATATAATAGAACTCCGGTCACAGTGCAATATTTAAATGTAAAATATACATAATTTTTTTTTTCTATACTAATCACAGGAGAATTGGTTAAACCCCTCAAAACATATCCATGTATAAAATGAGTCAAAACGTTGCACCCACGATAATATAGTAGGTATTTAGGTATCGCCCAGTTGTGATTCATGCATTATTTTTTTAAGAAGAATGTCCTATTTTGTTAAATAAAGTCTATCAAAATAATAATTTATTGAATCAGGCGTTACTTTGCGGAGTTCCATATCATAAGGTCGCGGGGGAGCAAGGAAATTCATTGCGTTCGTATCAAAATAATGTTATATCGTACAGAATTAATTTCAATAATAAATGTAAAATCTCATCAATTCCGATTACTAGAGACAATAATGGTATTATTTATAAACATACGACTTCAAATGGCAATGATAATTATTGGTATGGTTTCCGTTTATTAATTACATGACTCATGAGAAAGGTAAGGAAGTAAGGAAAAAACCTCTATGTACCAGTTTTTTATTTTTAGATAAATACACACACACACGCACGCACGCACGCACACAAGCGATAAAGCGCGCAACACGCGTGACGTGACGTGTAATCTTTATCCGCAAAAACATGGTGTGGACAGATGTACTAAGCAAATCAATTAAATATTTAATTATTTGAACCAGGCATTACTTTGCGGAGGTCTGTATTAATGGATGATAGTATATGACGATGCACAAACAGCTGTTTTAAGCTTCTAAAATGTGACGTATAAGAATTGTTTCCCCAACGAATGTGTATTAAAAATAGCTTATTTTTTTTAGACTAGGTATGTGAAACTTTCTTCCGCAAAAAAATGTTTAAGTATGTGATACCGCTTGAAATTTTGTTATTAAGAATTCTGTTAATTATAATTGTTATAGTGATCATATTAAAATATAAGGTAATAATGAAATTTAATACATGTTAGATAGTGTTCTTAATAATGTACAAAGATATAATGACGTGCTAAAATGTAATGTTGATTACTTGGCAAATAAATAATCTGAATCTGAATCTGAGCTTACCTAAAATGGTTTATACCGGTGCGTCCCAGGTAACTTAGGACGTAAGATCCAGGTTTTCGATCACTTTCGCGGACTGAAAATAAAAAGTATGAATATTTTGAAATAATAAAAAAATAGTACCTTAGCCAATCACAATCACTATAGGGTATTGCAGACCAATGTAATCTATGAAAATATATCTATGTAACAATTATCTATCCCTACTTTAATATTATAAATGCGAAAGTAATTCTGTCTGTCTGTCTGTTACCCTTTCACGTCGAAACCACTGAACCAATTTTGATGAAATTTGGAATGTAGGTAGTTTGAACCCCAAGGATCAACATAGGATATCTTTTATTCCGGGAGAGGGCGCCACCGCGCGATAACCTAGATACGCGCAGACGAAGTCGCGCGCATAAGCTTATAAAATTATGGATAAAAAAGAGTAAGATGTACAACACTTAGGAGAATTAAAATAAGATTAAAATTACAAATAATTCGAACGGCTAAGTAAAAAAGGATAGGACAGATTACAGGCTACCAATAATTCAAAAGTAATGTTAACCCTCAATAGCACACGCAAAATAGGCGCACTTAGACGTCGAGTTGCGGAAAATAGCCCGCCAATACCTACACCTATACCTAACCCTCAATAGCACTAAATGAAATTTAATAGGTAAGAAATATCAATCAATAGCATGTGATCTATCAAATAACATGAGATTATATTGAGCAGGCATCACCCAATTTAAACTTGTTTTACTGATGCTATAGACTCTAGCTATGTAGTATAGCGCCTGATTGTAGTATCTTCTATAGTATAGATATTACAAACTAGTTATACTACAAAGTGCAAAATTCGAACTTGGTCTCTTGCTGTCCCGTTGACGCTAAATTTATTCAACACGAGACTGAGAGGGACAGTACAATACAAACTTAATTTTCGAATTCTGTAGTAGCCCCAGTACTGTCCGCGGCACGTAAGTGTAGTGAATACCATTGATGCGTTGAATTAGGTACAAAATAATGTAGCTAACTAGTGAAAGCTAGCAGAAATTAACATTAAAGTAGACCATCAAATCACCATTAGACTTATGTGCCGCGGGCTGTTTGAATGTTTTGTAGTTTTGCAGTAGTCCTATATTTTTGTATTACACAAACTAATGCTGTGAGAACCGGCATTTACTAACCATTGTGTGTTTACTTGTGAAATAGTTATTGTGGCACTCAACATGGCTTCAATATTAATCATGAGAAAAGAGATTTTCTACCAGCAGACATAATTTTCTTATTGGGACAGGCTATTTAACACTTATTCAAAATACGTCTAAAAATGGACACCCAATTGTCCATAGTTCACACTATTCCCAATAAATTGTTGGATATAAATCTGGACATCAGCCCAATAGGTTGGATGTCCAATTTTTACCAAAATCACTTTTATTTAGAATCATACTAAATTTTTTGTCCTCTTTCAGGCCATGACAGAAAATACTTGTCGTTATATGCTCTTTCTAAAATAATAACTAGCTGTCTTAATTTTGATACATTAACTACAGCGCGCCTAACTTTCGAATTGAAAATTGCTGGACATCAGACCCAATAGGTTGGATGTGCATTTTTGATACTTTACAAGTCAAGCAAAATTAAACTTTAAAAGGTTTTAACATCTAAATAATCTGATGCTATTCAATCTTACAGCTCTTAATTCACAAATAGTGACATTTGTCAGTATATGTTAGACTAAATAATCAGTAAAACCACAATATTTGATAAATATTAGTATATCCCAATATTGAAGTATATCTATCCTTCTCTTAATAGTCACACATATAGATGGAAACTAACGGTAGACTACGGTTATTTAACAAAATTTGTCGTTAGCTACCAATACTTAACCGGTTAACTATGGTTATTTAACCGCAGGTCGTATTGAAGCTTGGTGGTAAGTGGATAGCTTTTTCTGTTTTTTTGTTAGTGTTTGACATTTATTTTAGATTGCTTAGGTACCTACATCCATACTAATATTATAAATGCGAAAGTGTGTTTGTATGTTTGTATGTTTGTCCCTCTTTCATGCCGTAACGGAGCGACGGATCGACGTGATTTTTGGCATAGAGATAGTTTAAGGGCCCGAGAGTGACATAGGCTACTTTTTATCCCCGGAAAAATGCAGTTCCCGAGGGAACAGCGCGCGATAACCGAATTCCACGCGGGCGGAGCCGCGGGCAAAAGCTAGTAATCCATAAATCGGAATCGGAACTAATTTGAGATGCATACCTACCTATGATATGGCACTGGTACCTACTATAAATACTTAATTTCATAAACGTCATTCAAACAAAGTCATAAACGCCACTATGCAATACTAACAATCACCGCAATCACCTAATAAATTTAATATTTTTTATCAATAAAATTAAATAATTACTTAGTTTATTTTAATTTAGTATAAACACAGTACAAAAATTTCCGTAATGTACCAAAGTAACCCGCTCAAAATGGTTATTAACCGTTTTTAACCAAAAATTCCGTTAAAAACCCGACGGTTAAAAACGTTAAAAACCGGCTTCCCATCTATAGTCACACATCAGTATAACTGAACATACTTATGGCTGGTAAAATTTTCCATCTGCAACCAGAACTAAAGTATAAATTCTTCTTCATGTAGATATACATTCACATAAAATCACAACAATAAGCTTTGTATTGAATACTTGTTTGGAATACAATGAAGAGACAATTAGCATATTCACAAGTGATAGGAACCATTTTAGTAGATTATATGTATTCGAAGCCTTGTAGAGTCATAGGTATGAAGGTTTGAAGGGTAAATAAAGTTTCATATACATATTAGAGTAGTCTTTATGTGTGGTCTGCGGCTTCGCATGCAAAAAGCACTTGATTCACAAGTAGAATTTAAATTCTGGGATTTTGAAAAATTCCCATGAGAATTTATATCACCAAGGTTCCACCATATGCAATTCAGTTTCCTTGACAGTACAAGCTTTATTTAAGAAATGAAATGAAATATTTTTATTGCAAGACCACTGTGATCTGCCTCATAGGCATACAAAAATTTTAACATATTTATTAAAAGCTACAAAATCTAAAAAAAAGTTAATAAATAAACAATATGTAGATACCTACATTTAAACAATTAAACAATAAAAAGAAAACTTAAGACATTTAACATAAACATATATATATATATATATATATATATATATATATATATATATATATATTATATTTAATTTATATGTATATTATATTTGATTCATATTATATTTAATTTCATCTGATTCTTATACAGTCTAAATGTATGAAACAAAAAATCATATAACATCATAACTATAATGTACTACATTTACCGCAAATAAATTTCATTTCATTTACTCAGTGTGAAATAATAAATTATTAATTAAAGCTATTGTTGTTGTGTGGTGTATCGTATTGTTCTTGTTGTATTGTATTGTTGTTATGTTGTGTATTCATTACCTAGGTAGCTGCCCGGCTTGTTCTTATCCCAGAGTCTCTCCTCAGAGGTGTATCGATCCAGGCGGCCATGGTACCATGCGGTTTCAGGAGGTGCCAGTACTGCTTGTCTCTCACCTTATTAGAAATAAATTAAAAATAAGTTTTTGGCTTTCTGTTTAGTACCTAAGTCCTAATATAATGTACTGTGTTGCTGTTGATGCTCTAAATAAAAAAAAATATATAAAAAAACAGCTACTACGAAATTTCACATTTATTGGAAAGACTATCAAGGTTTCTATGATTTTGATTAATAATGCTTTATTAAAAATCACATCTTTTTCTACAATGATACTTTTTTTTAGTTTGCTAGTTTAAGTGTTAAAGAAATGATTTAAAATTAACTAGTAGTTTTTGTGTCAAACACTAATTTTTTTAAAGAGAGAAAACTTAGCAGTAATTAACAAAATAAATGAGACCTACCAAAATAATAAAAGTACAACTTATCATTTTTCATCAAAGCATTTTGGTTGGTCTAAAAATGATAACAAAGTAATACAATTGCATATTCCCATCTGATCTGGTAGATAAAGGCACAAAAAAAGAGCGAAAATCCCTAAAAAGACGCAGGTAACTTTAAATAAAATGCGCATGTAGCGAATTTTCGTTAGGATGACAAAAAAACACTTGAGAGCTTTTGCTTCATTCTTTTTTACTAAAAATAAGTGCATTGTACCAACCATTGATACTTGGTCCGTCAGCTTCGTCAAGCTCCAAGTCAGCTGCGAGCTCGGCTAGGTCCCCACCACCGTCCTCGGACTCCGTCGATGGCGAGCCCAGCTTATCCTTTACAGGGGGTCCCATAGGCGCCCCCATCGCACGAATTAAATCAGCCATTTTTAACACACCACTACTTGCCACCAATAATATTAACAATCAATCCACACGTCCATGAGTACGAACTACACCCTAAAGCCTCACGAACAAACAATCCTACAGGAAAATATTCTTGTTTACAGTGGCCTAAATCGTTACGCACTAATGACTCGAGCAGACGACAAAGCCGTTAATATAAGAGCAAAAACTAGATACCCGATGCTAAAAGCTACTTAAAACCATCCTTAATTATTAATATATATTTATAACACAAAACGGCAAATTAGCAGTGAATGTTTTGCATTTACTCAAGCGATTATTTCGATCTGATACGCCCCCCCGGGTTCTTCCCATCTCTCATTCTCTCATCGGCACTTTTTGGTTTTTGTCTGTTTGACATGACATTTCATTTTACCAATGTTACCTTCTTCTTCTTCTTCTTAACAGGGTAATTGCATTCCCTGAATATGGCAACCGGTTCTCCTATTGAGAAACCATTTTTGCCAGCGTCGTGTTATTCGTAGATGTTCTTTTCCAATTCCGACAGATTTCATTTATATCTTGATATAGGAGCGTGAAGGAATATTCTTGTTTAGAAATGGATCGGAGGATTATTAAGGATTATTATCTTTGGACTGGATAATGACTTTAGGCAAGGATGTAGATAGGGCAATAAATAATTAAATATAAGGAAAAATTATAATCTTAAGTTATGAATGGATAGGAATTTGATTAATGATAATACATATTTTTTATGAGATAATGATAATATACAGGAGAGGTCATAAGGAAGGGGAGCTTTATTTTCCACAAGAATATCATGTAAGGAAGGATTAACTCGCAAGGAGCAATTTAACAGAATGTGTTCAATGTTGCCAATTTCTGCGCCACAATCACAGAGAGGAGAGTCTTTGATTTTAAGCCTGCTCAAGTGAGCAGGAGATGAACAGTGGCCTAATCTTAATCTTGATATTATTGATGTAGTTTTTTTGTCTAGTTTCAACTTGGAAAACCATGGTTTCGTACTAGCAATAGGGTGAAAGTTATAGAAAAAACGGCCTTTTTGCTGGTTTGGGTCAGACCAGTTTTGATTCCAATTCTCAATGAGAGAAGATTTAGCAACATTGATTAAGTCATGGCTGTAGATGTTCGAAAAATTTGTATTACCATTGGTAGTGGCCAAACCGGCAAGTTGGTCAGCTGACTCATTTCCCTGAATTCCGCTATGCCCAGGAATCCAAGCAAGAACGACTGACATTTTTAAATCAGCACACATTTTTAACTTATGTTTTACCGAAAGAGACAGTAACGAGAAATTATTTTTATCAAACGGATTAGAAAGAACGGACTGAAGGAAACTCAATGAATCAGATAAGATTAATGCCCTAGGAATTTTCCTTTCTAATATATAATTTAGGCATTCCGATATTGCCATGCCTTCACCTGAAAAAATTGAATATAAGTGAGGAAATTTAAAGAGTCGAAAGTACCCAGAAGACTGTTGTAGAAAAGTAGCACCTACACAACAGTGATCCTGACTAAGTGTTTTAGAAGCATCTGTGAAGAATACTTCTGAATCGGAGTAGTTATCCTCAATGATTTTTTTTAATTTCGCTTCAGGAGCAGTAGTAACTTTAGATATCCCAATATTTAAATGAACAGAGGGAGAAAATGTCAATACGTTATATTCATATATAAAAAGAGAGTGACAAGAAGTCTTTACTACATTACAGGTAAGGCTTAAAAATTTTCTGTAACTGTTTACTATGGGAGGGGTAGATTTATTATTCCAAAATGGTATATTGCCGCTATCAATTAAATTATGAAGGGCCATCACTTTAGAAATGAGAGGATGTAGTTCATATTGTATGATTTTGAAAAAGAAACGATCGCAAAGATATTGCCTTCGATAATGAAGTGGAGGATCACCACACTCAACCTGAAGTGCATTTATAGGGGTGCTTTTCATGGCACCCGCAATTATTCTAAGACTTTTGGACTGGATGAGGTTCAATTTATGTTGGATTTGTTTGCTTAATGGACATAATCCAGTTCCGTAGTCCAAAATGCTTCTTATAAGTGCGTTGTAAACCAATTTTAAGGAGGAGGGATGTGCACCCCACCATACTCCAGCTAGCGATCTCAAAAGATTTACAGTTTTTTCACATTTATTCACGATCTGATTTGCATGTGCCATACCAGACATTTTGGAGTCTAACTTGACACCCAAAAATCGCACTTCCTTGGAGTTTTGAATACTTGAGTTCTCTAAGCGGATATTAATATTATCTCTAAGTTTTCTTTGCGAAAAAGTAACCACAACACTTTTGTCTGCTGATATGTTTAGGTCGTGCTTGGCTAACCATTTCGATAATTCATTTAAACTTTGCTGGACATGATCGGCAGCTAAACACGCGGATTTATTAATATTATACACAACTAAATCGTCTGCATATTGGAGAATGGAGCTCGTCGGAGTGACACTCTGGTCCAGATCGTGAACGTAAATATTGTATAAGAGTGGGCTTAATACGGATCCCTGGGGTACACCTTTCCAGATAAATCTGGGAGGGAGATCTACACCAGGGACACGTACGCATATTGATCGACCGGAAAGTAGGTTAAATAAGAAATCTACAAATCTGATTGGAATATTGATAGACAGCATTTTTTGTTTTAATAATAATAAATTAACATTATCATATGCAGCTGTAATGTCAAGAAAAGCAGCTACAACAGACTCTTTTTTAGAAAAAGAAATTAAAACATCTGAGGAAAAAGAGTATAGGCTGTCCATTGTACTTCTACCTTTCCTGAAACCAAATTGGCTCTCTGGAAAAATATTATTCTTTTCAATAAACCATTCCAGTCTATTTTTAATTAGATGCTCACAAATTTTGCCCATCGTAACTGAAAGTGCAACTGGTCTATATGATGCTGGGTTAGATGGATCTTTGTGTGGTTTCAAAATTGGGATTACTATTTGTTGTTTCCAGGTATCTGGAATAATTCCTGTATCAATTACTATATTAATAATATCTAGGATGAAATTTAAAGTGTCTTGTTCTGAATTAATATAAAAAGAATATGGTATTCCATCAATACCAGGGGCTGAATCAGAAAGTCGATTTAAAACCAACTTTAATTCGTGTAATGAAAAATGAGAATCAAGAGCATCAATATCTTTATCAGGGCTAGTACTATCATAAAAATACGGCATTTCATGGAAAGAAGGAACGTAATCCGGTGCAAGTTTATTTAAAAAAGGTTCAACCCAATCCGTGTTAAAAGAATTGGGCTCAGTATTATTACAGGATCCTCTGTACCTTCTCATTTTATTCCACACTATGCTGATTGGAGTGTCAGGAGATAAAGATTCACAAAAATTGCGCCAACCTAACCTTTTTTTGGACTTTAAAAGTCTTTTTGTTGCAGCTGTAGCATTTTTAAATTTGATGAATGAATTTAGATCTAGACAATTATTGCAATCTTTTTCAGCTTTATTTCTTTTTTTAACCATTTCCGAACATTCTTTGTCCCACCATGGCGGGGAAGACGTTTTGCCTCTGGCAACATTTTTTACTTGAAAACTTTCTTCAGCTGTCAATAATATGCTGGAAATAAGGTTATCGTATGAGCTAACTAGATTTTCCCGAGAAACTTTAGGAAATTGACGGATCCTATGTGACAAGGATTTGCTAAAAGGATCCCAATCACATTTAGTTAGTTTAAATTTAAGTAAGGGGGGTAAAGGTTGGACAGACTTAATGACATGGTTAGGTAGCGTTAAGATGATAGGATAGTGGTCACTCCCGTGGGATATTGACAGACATTTCCAAGAAAGAAGAGTTAAAAGAGATGAAGAACAAATTGTTAAATCTAGAAAGCTCGGGTTTTGCCCAGGAATAGGACACCGAGTGGCTGAACCGTCATTGATAACACATAAATTTAGGGTATCCAAAAGATCTACTAGTAGGCAACCAAACATGTCATTATTTGGGGCACCCCATAAAGAATGATGCGCATTAAAGTCTCCTAAAATTATTACAGGGGGAGGCAATACTTCAATAATATTCTTTAATATTGGAATTACAGAAATATCTTTACGAGGAATGTATACAGATAGATAGGAAAAGTTACCAATACGGGCCGCTACAGCATTCAATTTGGTACTGTCGAAATTTGGAAGTTGCAAAGAAGAAAATATGCAATCCTTTTTTATTAATAGGGCAGAACCCCCATACCCATCATCTCTATCATTTCTAAGGATATTAAAACCAGAGATCCTAAATCTAGATCCAGGGGCTAGCCAGGTTTCCGATAAAGCAACTACAGATGGGTTATGTTTACCCAACAAGTATAGTATGTCAGAGCTTCTAGAGTGCACACTTCTAGTGTTCCATTGAAGGACAGTGGCCATGTTTAAAACAATCAAATAAAGATACAGTTATGTTATTTATCAAACTTTTTGCTACGTGGTCAGGTAATTGGGAATTAGTAATTATTTGGATTAAAGATTTTAATAATTCAGTTATTGTATCTAGTTCAATTTCTGATGAATCTGAATTGTCATTAACTTTGTGATTGGCAATACCATTAGCTGGAGGAGGAATATTGAAGCTATTTATTAAGGCATTATGTTCTCTTTGATTGTATCCTTTACTGACTACCGGGGGTCTTTTAGGTTTTAATAGAACAGTTTTTTTGTATGAAATTACACCTGAGGGTGAAGGCATGACAGGTGAAGGGGTAGTGTGCTCTGAACTCTGGGGATGGGGATGAATTACAGCTTCTGCGAATGTAGGTTTGACTTTAGTAAACTGTCTTTCAGCCTCCTGATAGGAGACTGAGTGAGAAGACATATAGTGTTTGATGTTCCTTTGTCTTTGTTGTTCTGGGCAGTTATAATCAGTGGCTTTGTGAATTCCATTACAATGAAGACATCTAAAATTTTCAGAGGAGCAGGATGCACCATCATGCTCCTCACCGCATTTATTACAGCGAGGTTTGCTTCTGCACTGCATACGTGTATGCCCAAACCTGCAGCAATTAAAGCACTGTATGGTGGGGTATATGTACTGTTCCACAGGTAAGGAAGAGTAAAAAGCGAAAACCCTCGGTGGTAAAGTCTGACCATCAAATGTTAGAACAACTGTTTGAGTTGGCAGCCAGACTGTACCATCCATAGTGGTCACCTTCCGGCTCATCCGTCTTGTCTTGATTATTGGCCCAAAGCCTTCAGGCACTCGCACATTTTCCAAGATGTCTTCATGGGACCACTCCACAGGGATACCCCTTGTTATTCCCATTTTACAAATGTTGTAATTTGGTATATAAGCTTTTAAATTCTCACTTTTTAACTTGTCATTATTTAAAAACATGTTAGCATCTTGAACAGCCTTGAATTTCACTTCAAGTCTGTTCCTACCAATCCGCTTGATACCGTCTTCCAATATGTT
Organism: Choristoneura rosaceana; assembly: GCA_037349165.1. NCBI lineage: Eukaryota > Metazoa > Arthropoda > Insecta > Lepidoptera > Tortricidae > Choristoneura > Choristoneura rosaceana. The sequence continues at coordinate 4,504,854 of JAZBNJ010000002.1, forward strand.
TTTTATATTGTTTTTAAACAGGAAACGCCCGAACTTAATAGGGTGAAGTGAGCTATTATCACCTTGTGGATTGGCCACTACCAACTCTACGTGTACCACATATGGACCCGGATCGGTTGTCATGTACACAGAACGGAACATTTGCGGAGATTTCGAATTGGAATCATCAGGTCTTGGGGTAGAAATTTGCGCGGGACTAATTTTTTCATCGGAACTTTTTCCCGCCAAAGCAGTATGTACAGATTTTTTGGAACGTGTTTTGTCTACTTTAAAATTGTTCGATAGTCTTTTTTTTCCCTTTTTGCCATACGAAACCTGTTGAAAATCTACCATTTCGCATAACTTGGCTGCCTCAATTAGAGCCGAAAACGGATCAGGAGGATCCGGGGGTTCTATGGAGACATCAGTCTCCATAATTACAAAACTTTAGCAATTTCCTCCTCTGTAATAATATATATAAGTAAAAACTTACCAGAAAAAATAAATTCTACACTAAATGATATAAATGTACACAAGAAACTAATTAAATATTACATAAATTTATGAAATGAAAATTTTATGACCGCCCTGTTGAAAAGCCCGCCAAAAAGTCACCAATGTTACCTGTAAAATAAATAAATATGTTATATGCAAATAGTAAGTACTACATACAACTGGAATGTGCACTGTGCAGGAAACGAGGCGATATAGCTTGCCGATAGAGATAGTTACCACAGAGCTATTTTATCTCACTCTGTTAGTATCATAATGAAACATTTCTTCCAATTATCCTGGTTGGTACTCCTTTGTCGAAAATATAAGTAAGTAGCAATAACAGAATTTTTATTACTTGTTTACCAAGGTAGACATTTTTAACATACTTCATACCATACGTCCGGTCGAATACGGATTGTTTCATAACCATGCAGGCAGGGCTACTACAAAATTCTGAACTCGAAGTTCGTGTCGTGCGGTTCCTCTCGCTCTGGTATTAAATAGTATGAGTACCAGACATGGACCGCACGACACGAACTTCGAGTTTCGAGTTTCGTAGTAGCCCTGCTGAAGAAAATATACTCTACTTTGACTCATCATCATCATCATCATGTCAGCCGAAAGACGTCCACTGCTGGACATAGGCCTCCCCCAAGGCTCTCCACTCAGACCGGTCTTGTGCTTTTCGCATCCACCGCGATCCCGCGATCTTAGCCAGGTCGTCGCTCCATCTTGTTGGAGGCCTACCGACTAGTTTGTTTTGACTCTTTACTGGCCCGGATAATACTGACATGGAAATACCGACCATGTTTTTTATGTACACGTCCATAGAAGAGGGTATAAAACAGGATCGGTATTTCCTTGTTGGTATTATTCGGGCCGATAAAGAGTGTCATCCGTCAAAACGAACGAGTCAAAATACTTTTAATTTATTGTTCGGGGGTAAGGAACAATCCGAAACCGACCGGACTAGCTTAATTTAGCAGTAAAGAAAACTTATCAAAGATAAAAAATATATATATATATGGTGCTACTTAAAAATCTGATATTTCTTTCAGTTAATTGGAAAGCTCTCACCGATAAAATAAGTTTCAAGCTTTTTCTTAAATTTCCATCCATTCCCCATTTGCAAGAAGATTGGAAAGGGCTATGCTCAGAGTTTCTCTGAAAGATCGAATTCGTAACGAAGTGATCCGACAGAGAACCAAAGTTATCGACATAGCCCACCACATTAGCACGCTGAAGTGGCAATGGGCCGGTCATATAACCCGAAGAACCGATAACCATTCGGGTAGATGAATTCTTGAGTGGAGACCACGGATCGGCATACGTAGCGTAGGACGCCCTCAGACTCGGTGGTGCGATGATCTTCGCAGGGTGGCTGGCAAGAGCTGGATAAGAGTGGCCGAGGATCGTGCTCAATGGCGTGCCATGGGAGAGGCCTATGTCCAGCAGTGGACGAATATATGATGATATGATGATGAAGATTGAACTGGTCTCACAAAAATATTATGCTTCGTGTTTTTTAGTATTAGAAAAAGGGTAAACAATCTTGACGAGTCTTTTTTTTAAATATAGGAGGGGGAAACGAGCATGCCGGTCACCTGATGGAAAGCAATTACTGCCGCCCACTGACACCTGTCAAGGGATATCACAGGTGCGTTGCCGGCCCTTCGAGAGACTGATAGGCTCGTTTTTTAAAGATCAGTAAGCTGTACAGCTCCTTAAACACTTTCCCAGGAAGCTGGTTCCATATTTTAGTTGTGCGTGGAAAAAAGTTTCGCTTAAAGTGGACAGTGCTAGATTGCCAATCATCAAGGTGGTGAGGATGAAATGACTCACGCCTGGGCGAAGTACGTTAGTGAAACCTAGCTGCAGGCAACAATCCGTATAATTCATCTTTTTATGGAAAAACGTTTTCTAAAAACCAATAACTATTACATAATAAGATACCAAAAATATATAATAATAATAATAATAATAAACTTCTTTATTTAGGCATATAATGATCATAATGTCTTCCCTTTATGTTACATATTTGCTGTGGCTTATTTTTCAATAATGAAGTATAGATATGGCCACCCTATTGAAAGAGATAAAGGGCATCGGTACTAGCTATCTCGTTCTGCACGCTTTTCAGTTGTACTGCAAGTGTTCGGTCGGTTCAGTACAGCTACTATGAAACTGGAAACTCGAAGTTTGTGTCGTATTGTTCCTCTTGCTCTCGTATTAAATAGTATAAGTGTCAGAGTGACCGCACGACACCAACTTCGAATTTCGAGTTTCGTAGTAGTACATCCATGACTATTCCAAACTGTCTATATTTTATATAATATAATGAAAAATACTCCAAAGCCAACAAGCAACTTATCTTCTATGTTACTTGACAATATCTCATAATTTAGTGTAGTCCAAAAATCAAGATCCAGTCCAAAGCAAATCAACTGTATTGCCATATTAATTATCAAAGACCATAAAGCAAAAAGTGTATATAAGCTACATACGGCAAAGTTTTTTTTCATTAATCGAGAAGCAAGCAAGCGATTAGCGTTGTTCGTTAGCGTTTTGCAGTTAAAGTGTCAGCTGTGTTTTGCTAATTCACTAATAATATTTGTTAAATTTAACCTCAGCTTTAAGTTTAAGACCTAAGACCAATTAATCGGTGAGTATTATGACTAGGATTTCAGATAGCAGTTGTACACGACCTTTTTTTTACATTCGACTGCGTAGATCATAGGTACTTCGATTTTCTTTGTTTCGCAATGTCATCGACGCCATTTTGTGTCAGCTAGTGTTCTTTCTTCGTTCGTTAATCTTTTTTTTTTAGTTTTTTTCCTTCACATTGTACGTCCTCAACAATTAAAATTCCAAGTTAACTTTATCCACTAAACAGAGATTGTTGTTGTTACAGGTAATAAAATGCAGATTTTCGTGAAAACTCTTACGGGTAAAACAATTACCTTGGAAGTTGAACCATCCGACACCATCGAAAATGTTAAGGCAAAGATTCAAGACAAAGAAGGCATCCCTCCTGATCAGCAGCGTCTTATTTTCGCCGGAAAGCAACTAGAAGATGGCCGTACTTTGTCCGACTACAACATCCAGAAAGAATCCACACTCCATCTGGTATTGCGTCTCCGTGGAGGTATGCAGATTTTCGTCAAAACACTAACAGGCAAGACAATCACTCTGGAGGTTGAGGCATCTGATACCATTGAGAATGTAAAAGCGAAAATCCAAGACAAGGAAGGCATCCCTCCAGACCAGCAGCGTCTTATTTTCGCTGGAAAGCAGTTGGAAGATGGCCGCACCTTGTCCGATTACAATATCCAGAAAGAGTCCACACTCCATCTGGTATTGCGTCTCCGTGGAGGTATGCAGATTTTCGTCAAAACACTAACAGGTAAGACAATCACTCTGGAGGTGGAGCCCTCTGATACTATTGAGAATGTAAAAGCTAAAATCCAGGATAAGGAGGGTATTCCCCCAGACCAGCAGCGTCTTATCTTTGCCGGCAAACAGCTAGAAGATGGGCGTACACTATCTGACTATAATATCCAGAAAGAATCTACACTCCATTTGGTATTGCGTCTTCGTGGAGGCATGCAGATTTTCGTTAAGACTCTTACAGGCAAAACCATCACTCTGGAGGTTGAGGCATCTGATACCATTGAGAATGTAAAAGCAAAGATCCAAGACAAGGAAGGCATCCCTCCAGACCAGCAGCGTCTTATTTTCGCTGGAAAGCAGTTGGAAGATGGCCGCACCTTGTCCGATTACAATATCCAGAAAGAGTCCACACTCCATCTGGTGTTGCGTCTCCGTGGAGGAATGCAGATTTTTGTCAAAACTCTGACAGGTAAGACAATCACTCTGGAGGTGGAGCCCTCTGATACTATTGAGAATGTAAAAGCTAAAATCCAGGATAAGGAGGGTATTCCCCCAGACCAGCAGCGTCTTATCTTTGCCGGCAAACAGCTAGAAGATGGGCGTACACTATCTGACTATAATATCCAGAAAGAATCTACACTCCATTTGGTATTGCGTCTTCGTGGAGGCATGCAGATTTTCGTTAAGACTCTTACAGGCAAAACCATCACTCTGGAGGTTGAGGCATCTGATACCATTGAGAATGTAAAAGCAAAGATCCAAGACAAGGAAGGCATCCCTCCAGACCAGCAGCGTCTTATTTTCGCTGGAAAGCAGTTGGAAGATGGCCGCACCTTGTCTGATTACAATATCCAGAAAGAATCCACACTCCATCTGGTGTTGCGTCTCCGCGGAGGTATGCAGATTTTCGTCAAAACTCTGACTGGCAAAACCATCACTCTAGAGGTAGAGCCCTCTGACACTATTGAGAATGTAAAAGCTAAAATCCAGGATAAGGAGGGTATTCCCCCAGACCAGCAGCGTCTTATCTTTGCCGGCAAACAGCTAGAAGATGGGCGTACATTATCTGACTATAATATTCAAAAAGAGTCTACTCTGCACTTGGTCTTGCGTCTCCGTGGAGGTATGCAGATTTTCGTCAAAACACTAACAGGCAAGACAATCACTCTGGAGGTTGAGGCATCTGATACCATTGAGAATGTAAAAGCAAAGATCCAAGACAAGGAAGGCATCCCTCCAGACCAGCAGCGTCTTATTTTCGCTGGAAAGCAGTTAGAAGATGGCCGCACCTTGTCTGATTACAATATCCAGAAAGAGTCCACACTCCATCTGGTGTTGCGCCTCCGCGGAGGTATGCAGATTTTCGTCAAAACTCTGACGGGCAAAACCATCACTCTAGAGGTAGAGCCCTCTGACACTATTGAGAATGTAAAAGCTAAAATCCAGGATAAGGAGGGTATTCCCCCAGACCAGCAGCGTCTTATCTTTGCCGGCAAACAGCTAGAAGATGGGCGTACACTATCTGACTATAATATCCAAAAAGAGTCTACTCTGCACTTGGTCTTGCGTCTCCGTGGAGGTATGCAGATTTTCGTTAAGACTCTTACAGGCAAAACCATCACTCTGGAGGTTGAGGCATCTGATACCATTGAGAATGTAAAAGCAAAGATCCAAGACAAGGAAGGCATCCCTCCAGACCAGCAGCGTCTTATTTTTGCTGGAAAGCAGTTGGAAGATGGCCGCACTTTGTCTGACTACAATATCCAGAAAGAGTCCACACTCCATCTGGTGTTGCGTCTCCGTGGAGGTATGCAGATTTTCGTCAAGACTCTTACTGGGAAAACTATTACCTTAGAGGTTGAAGCATCTGACACCATTGAGAATGTAAAGGCTAAGATCCAAGATAAGGAAGGTATACCTCCAGATCAACAGCGTCTTATTTTTGCTGGAAAACAGCTTGAAGATGGCCGTACTTTATCTGACTATAACATCCAGAAGGAGTCTACCTTGCATTTGGTGCTTCGACTCCGTGGTGGGTAATTTGTATACGAACATCAATAAGTAACGCAATATTCATTTTGACTCAACCTTGTTTAATTGTACTCAATAATATAGGTACATTCCATGATTATTGCTGTATTTGATTAAAGTAGTAGCTTGAAACCTTGCCTTTTCATTTACACCAAATTCATAAGAGAAAGCGTTCTCTCTTTTCTAAAGTGCATTAATTGTATGGAAAGATGCCACAGTACTGAGGCAATCTAAAATTGAAGGGTCCACGGAAAGAACGTGGTCTAGTCACCTTTTTTTAAATTTAGATTTTAATTTAAAAATGTAGAGCTCGCCAAGTACTATGAGTTACCATTGTATATGGATAACTGAAAACAATATATAACTATTTTTCACTTTGAAAGAAATGTTAACCATAGTAATTGTTCATGAATCATGATAACTAACTTTCAAACCGCTAAAACTCAAAAAATTGCTTAGGTGGCTAGACATGTTCTTTCCGTGGACCCTTCAATTTATGTTACCACTAGCGTTTACCCGCGGCTTCGCACGCGTAAATAGTAGTTGAATTGAAATTTCAGGATTTTATTAATTTCTAATGGGAATGCCTTTAAATTACATTGTGGCTTTCATTGACGTTAAATTATAACACCCATGTCAAATTTCATGTCTAAACCCAGCGGCTGTTATTTCGAGATTTTAGCCCTATCGCGTGGGAACATCGGGATAAAAAGTATGTTTATGTGTTAGTCCAGATTTCCAGCTATCTACATACCAAATTTCGTACCCTAAGCCCAACGGTTGTTATTTAGAGATTTTATCCCTATCCCAGGGGAATATCGGGATAAAAAGTATCCAAATTCAAATCATTTATTCAGTGAATAGGCCACAATGGGCACTATTACACGTCATTTTTTATACTACAAGCGCTTTCGGAAAGATCATCATTGCAAAGAATGTGCTGCAAGAAACTTGGCAGAAATCCTATGTTTTAATCCAGGTTATAAACTAACTTTTCGTCAAATTTCATCCAAATCCCGCCACAAATGCGTGATGAAGTAACAAACATACTCACAAACTTTCGCATTTATAATATTAGTAGGATAAAAGGGAATAACACCTGTTGTGGGCCCTAGTTTATTTTTTGGCCCAGGGTATTTGGTAACCTAGAGCTACGCCACTGCCTCTATGCTACATGTCATGTTGACATCCCATACATTTGCCAAAGATCATAGCGAAAATGATTATGAAAAGGTTCCACCCTGGTATGTGATTTTGATTTAGTTTCCTTCTACTTCTAAGTTCTTGCGTTCTAAACTTACCATTATGGAAAGAAAAGTAATGAATATCATACAATGACTCTTTATTGTAACAACACCGGATAAGAAGCGAAGCGACCGATAATAAAACTACACTGTAATTGTTAACATTTTATTAGGAGGCGAAAACGAGCAATAAGTTTTTGGATAATTTTTAATACAAATCAATTGTAAATTTGTATTACACGTCGTAAATCGTCAAGTTTATTCTAACAAATTACAGTACATATTTAAGATTACAGTAACATGAACAAGAATAATATTATGAAGGTAGGTTACCAAAGGCGTGTTCTTCAACAACCTCCAAAAGTTGGCTAATAACTTTTCATCAATTGTGGCTTGTTGTCCTGCTGCCTAGCGTTCCACTTTACGTATGCGACAACAAGCAGCATCCTCAAAACAAGTCTTGGCTCGGTAACAAGGACAAAGGGAAGGATGTAAAAAGCAACACCGAATCAATGTGATTTAAAGTTGTCAGTAAAATTTTAGTGAAAGATATCTATAGGTTTTTATCTGGTCAATTGTAAATTACATACAGCAACGTTTGAAACTATATTTTAGGTCTTGCAAAGATATTTTTGAGTAGTGAATATCGATAAAACTGGTAGCATAATGATACACGGTTCGGGTGTAACAGGGTGTGCCGCCCGTAGCATTACACATCGAACATTTAACAACGACATCCTCATACCATCAATGAATGGATTATTCTTTCAAAATACTTACATTAAGGAAACTTGAAGATAGAACAATTATTTATGAACTTACGAGTAACTAACATTAGATCTAGGTATTGTCTTTTGTATGCCAGAAATGTGATACAATGGGGTCCATTTACTATATGATGGCACTATCAAATGAATCGATGAGAAAATATGTTCAATATTACTGCAACATCAATATCTGGACAAAGTGAAATATGACGATTTAAGATCTTAATCAATAAGTGCTATTATTACAAATACGTTTAACAATACTATTTAATAGAGGCCATCAAGTAAAATTACTAATTTATTTTTTTTGGTATGAATTATGCAAATTAACGTAGTTTAAGAAGGAAATAAATTATTATGCGAAACGATACAAAAATATTAGTGAGTTGAACGTAACTTTTAAGTAAATACACGGCTTAGGAAACGGCACCAACAGCACGATATCTAACGTTATCACAATGACATTATAATATGTTTATATTATACTTCGCCAATAGAACATCAAACATCGAAACGCCATGAACTTCAGGCAAGATTGCAACAACTCTTACATCTCCTTTTCTCATATAATTAAGTATAAGTATTACATACATTGTATACATTCTCCATTTAGATAAATAATTACCCGCAAAGATATAACTATAAAATCTAATCTCGTAATGAACTAGTGTTACATCATACTTCTAATAAACATGTCCTGTGCTTTCAATGAAGTTTCCAAATAAGGTGACAACGCATTAAACTAATCATACTTAAAAAGGCTATACAAACGTGAGAGCGCATCTACAAAAATAGATTCACAATTAACTAATTTACAGACATTACTCCAAAATATCACTTCTCAAAATTGTTGCTGCCTTCAGACAGCGAGTTAGCCTCGCTCGCCTCAACCATTATGCTTACATGCGCTGCCAGTATTGCTTCTTGGTACTCGACCATTACTTTCTAGACATTACCGTAAGCCTAGGATACAAAGTCCTCGCGTTTCTTCATCACTGATTTATTATTAAGGTACTCCAAGGCTGGGAACGCTTACATGCAAAACCGATTTCACCTAGCCACCCTAGGCTTGCTTTTAATTATTGTTAAACACATCCTAGCCAGTCGTTGGAAATTAAATGTAAACTTTTATTGATACTGCTAATGCTATGCTAGTAATTGGCTGTGCTTGCTAGTTTGCCAAACTGGGCCGCGTCTAGAAATATTAACACAATGCAATCGCACGATAATACATAGAAATCATAAACGCATACCTAAGTCAAACTTTAAAAAAAGAATAATTAATGGCCACTTCATTTCATTACAATAACTACAATATATATAATCTTGCAGTCCCAACAATTTCGGTCTTACCTACAACAAAAACTTAAACACGTCTCAGACATGCCTCAAACAGTTTCTACCACTTGATCTATGTAAAACACATGTAGGTACAGTCAGCTTCAAAAGTAGCGAATCACTTTTTTACTTTGCCGTCGCATTGACACTGACAATCTTGCGTGGCGTTCAGTGCGTGGCTGTAAAACGACAAAGTACGAAAGTGTGTAGCTACTTTAGATGCTGACTGTATGAGTGTCAAAATTTTTGTGGTTGCACGGTTTTTTATTACTTGTTTTTCTTAAACCAATCTTATTACCAATATTCAGTTACCATGGTATTGACAAGGGTCAAATTATTTGTAAAAATATTAAAATTTCAAACTTACTCGTCGATTAAAAAAAACAGAGCTAATAACAAAAGTAGCATACGTTTTTTGGAATGATTTGCTAGTCTTCTAATTAGGTGTAAATCATGAAAAAAAAATGGAAGACGGGACAGAAAAAATATTTATAAAAATTAAGGTAACCAGTCCATATAAATCAAATAATTATAAATTATTTGGAGGGATAAATACTTCAATTACCGTAACATTGAGCTTTTGACACAGTAACAGACGAATTAAAGAAGTCATCTACGTAATACTGTGTGATGAATCGTAAATTGTAACAATACGTCATCATAAAAGTGCAACACATGTTTTGACCATCATCGTTGCAGACATTTTTCCTGAAGCATGCTTGTATATCGACAACCGATGACACTCTACAACAATAGTGAATCGTAAACGATCGGCTTCATAATAATCTCAAAGGTAATAGACCTCATCGCATAATCTTTCTGGTGACGTATAATCCCATCTAGCTCTCCCACCAAGGCGTTGGAGTGCAAGTTACGTGTGTAAAATATAAACCCATGGAAAAATATCATCAACACCGGGTGAAACGTGTGTTGCACGCAGGACAGCGAGTAGGTGTTTACATGTTGGGCAAGGGCACAGTGATTTGCACGTAGCTGATTGGGAAGTAGCCGGTTTTGCCGTTGACGGAGCCTTCGAACCAGTTGTCGTCCACTTTGTTGATCAGTGTAATCACGTCGTTTTCCTGTAAAATAATCAAATGTTAGTGATAAAATATAGGCATGGGTTTGTTGTCTCATTCATTCATCATTGTTCTCTTCCCAGTTGCTAATGTGGACGCACTTATGGAGAATTTATCCCAAGGCTATTCACGATATGCCGTCAATGTGACGTTGAGACATTATTCAATATAATTTCAAATACAAAGTAGTCATGATTCTCATGATTTATGATACTCATAGCATAACGTCACGCACAGCTACCAGCGCATGAATCTCGCATTGTGGCGTAACTATCGGAGCTTACTAGCGCCCCGCCCCGGCTCTGCACGCGTACAATATTCAAAATAACCCTCCTTTGGACAGTCGGGTGAAAAGGTCTCCGTGCCGGCAGTCCAGTTTTCACGGGCAAAATTTTCCACCGATTAAGTTAATCGTTAAAGATACAGCCTCTTCATTCTTATGCCAACGTCAGAACGGGATGACTATATTTTTAAAGCGGATCTGTATTTACCTTGAATCCCAGCTCGCCCTGGTTCTCAGGGTCAAAATCGTAGAGAGCAGTGCAGCACGGGCCCTTGGGTGGCGCGACCGGCGTCCGCGCTGGCGATTTAACCGGAGACGGCAGCGGCGATGCTGTGACAACGGTACGGTTATCATACGTGCCGGTGACATCAACCGGGTACAAAGCGACAACATCAAAAATTTCAACACATTTCTGGTTGTAGCGTTCTGTATCGACACTGAATGAAGGAGGTGCCTTGCGGAGCAATAGCTTTTCGGTACCTTGGGTTAAAAATGGTACCTTAGAAGGCTTCGCGAGGCGGTTCGTTCAGACAGGCTTTAGTCAATATCGACTAAATGGGAACGTATGGGTGAAAATTCTGAAGTTAGGATATGTTAAACTTGACGTGTAGCATGGGATATGACCATGATGATAGTAATTGAGCAGAAGGTATTATACTCGTATCATACATTCGAGCAAAAACATACAGGTAAAATTGTATATGTAGAATATTCCATACGGTCCCGTTTAATTTTTACTGACAAAGTATACAACCTACAAACACTGTTTTAAATATAACCATAATCTGTACTGCATGGATATGGAAAATGAAAATTTGAGATTATTAGGTAGATTTAAAACAGTTTTGCTCTCAAGATTTTTCGTTCAGAAAGCAGCGTCAAGCGTGAATTATCTCCGTTGACTTTTAGATTAAATAAGTTCAAATGATCAACGGTAAAAAAAATAGCATTAAATATGAAATAAGACATGATGGGTGATGATTCGAGCAGCTTTAAATCAAGCACTTCAACAGTTGCATCATGCCACGTAGAAGTTACATTACATTGGATATTTTGTATGATTTTGAACTGATGATTTATAAACATTAATTTGTACTAACTCCATCCAAACACGCACAGGAATATCGGGCGTTGGCGGAAAAAAACTATTTTTCCATCGTAGTAGTTAATAAACCAATGCTTATAGTAGAAAGCGGTAAATAAATTGTCGCCTATTAAAGTCCCAGTTACACGAGGCAAGGCTCACTTTCACGATCAAAGATCAATTTCCATATAAAATAGAGTTAGGAAATCAATAGCAATAAAATCATTTAAGCAAGTAAAGCGTACTTTCTACTAAAGTTGTATTGTAATGAAAAATAAAAAAAAACGCCTGTTGCAAATGGAACTTTAGTAAAATAAATGATTGCGACAAAAAAAAAACCATCCGAATATATCAGTCAACACTAGAAAGAAAACCCAACACGCGAAAACAAACGACAAACTATGTATGAATTTTGAATATTTGAGGTAAGTATGTGTGATGTATTTTTTTTATTTCTGACAATAAATTTAAAGTTAAGTTGTTTCTGAGACTTCAATTGCAATAATATTATCAAACCAATTAAGCTAAATTAATCAAAACTAATAATAACAATATTAATAATTCATGTGTGTGTGTTTGTGTGTGTGAGTGTGTTTTGTATATTCTAGCGTTGGTAAATAGATCGCACGACAGAAAGTTTCACATAAATATACTAATATTTATTCTAATTCTTAAAAAAAAAAAGAACTGTCCGAATTGCAATGAGTTGAGTATATAATTTTTACTAATGCGGCTAACTAAACTAAGCTATTATAAATAAAAATTATCTAAAAGTGTTAAAACAAAAATCGCGATTATCCATTTATATTTTGGTGCATAGCAATTTAGAATGGTCTAGGAAAGCTTTCGTAATTAAATTATGTACTTATTGCTTTTTATATGGGTAGCAGCAAGCTGAGACAATATACATTCTTGATCAAACACATGAGCTAATCATAAAATTTCATCAAGAGTTCAACAAGTAAGCTTCTATACTTCAATAGAAATCACACGGTTAATGTCACAATGGGAATAAACTTCAGCTCTTTACAGGGTTCCGTAGCCAAAATGGTAGAAACGGAACCATTATAGGATTACTTTGTTGTCAGTCTGTCTGTTTAACATTTCGACCTCATACTTTCTCGGACATCGCACTGGAGTGTGCGTAAATTGCCTATGTACTTACAAAAACATCCTTATGTTTGACTATAGTGCTGCTTTTGTAACTACATAATCGATGTAGATATGAGGCAGTATGAGGTAGAGAAAGTGGTCATCGCACGTGTCGATACGTAGCAGTTAGCATTAGCGTTGTAATATAGCTCAACCGACTGCGTCACCAATGTTAATGAGGGTTGTGTGTTTACCGTTGTTGGAACGAGCGTTGTTTCCGCCCGGGAAGAGCTCCAAGTTGGAAGGCGGCTTGTGCTCGGGCGAGCTCGCGCGCGACCCGTCGTCTCCAAGACGCAATTAAATAAATGCAATTCTCAGTGTATCGGTTAACAATAAGTACTACTAAATTACTGCTTAGAGCTTGACTACCGAACTGTTGCTGTTCGACGTTGAGATGTTAACTTTGGCAACTCAACTTGAAATAGAAATAGCCTTTCGTGCCAGTGATTTCACCGGCTGTTTAAAAAAAATATTTATATTCAACTTTTATTTTAAAACTAGTGTTTATCCCTGAATACAAAATTTTTATCACTGCTAACCAAGATGAGAGTCATAGTGGTCAGATATTGGTCGTCTAAATTTCGAAAATTTGGATTTATGAAAGTTGAAATCAATTTGCATAGTCTGTAATGCGCGATCTAAAAATCACAGTATTTTTGGTTTGTGCCTAATGCTATTGCGTTATGCCCACTAATCCAATAGTAGGTATATCCGAAATAAATTGTTGACTTCTATGCAGTTTTTATATCTAATCATCATTTAGTTTAAGATTATAGTATTCCTAAATTATTGATGCCTTTATTTACTAAACTACTACTTTATTTTTATTGAAATAATCAGCTTTTAATTTTTTTTTTTTACTGGGTGATGATTACGTGTAATAGCAATGTCACCTGACTTATGCATCGTGCATGTCAATTCGTTCGTCTGTACGGCAGAACATCGATCACACAGCATAGATAAATGAGCGGGGAAGATACTCAAAACTTATTTTAACAGAATTTCGAATAATTTTGAGAACCTTGGTCGCTTACATATGATGACCGTAGACAGAGAAGAAAACTACACATATTCTACTCGCTCAAACAGTAAGTAACTTTAAAATTGACAATAGTATCGATTTAAAGAGAACTGTAGGATAGTTACAGATTAACGAGGGACATAAAACATTCATTCATTGAAGATATATGCAAAAATATTGACTGGCCGTTTCTTTAGAAATCTTTCATTGAAGAACGATAGTAGTATACGTTTTGTATATATCTTTTACAGTAGTACTATTAAAATCATGAGCAGCATAGCACTTTTTCACAATAAATGTAATGATCCTGTCATGGGAGTCAATTCAACATTAATTGTGAACGCATTAAGTACAGTGTCATGTGTCATGATTAAAATGGTGCCACTGTGTTATGTAATTAGAAAATACTTATATAAATTATGTGGGAATAGGTTTGGATAGGACAAGGAATGGATTCTCGGCAACCTGTAAAAAATAACTTGTCACTGTACAAACTTCCACCACGACCGACCGATATTTTAACTACCCCAATTTATTGAAAAATATATTTATATATTTACAACGAGAATTACCATGTACTACTGACTATTTGAGTCGCATTTTTAATGAAATATTATTTGAGGAAGAGGATTAGTTTATGTTCGTGAGTGTTAACACAGACAGAAGCCCGTCACTGTGTGCTGTAGAGCCCGAGGAAAGCGTGCGATTGTGCCCAGTCCGTGAACGTGACACACGTGACAACAACGTTTGACTGTGGATCGCACAACGAACCTACTACCCCTTTAGCTTTAGTCCATTTTTATTAAGCGTAACAAAACTATTTTTTATTATGAATATACCAATTACTTTCTACACTGTCCTTAGTTAAATTCAAAGCCTTAAAAGAGCCTTTTACCGAACGTTTATTTTACACACAGCTATCGGCGATAGCCTAAGATAGCCATAATACGCAAGTTTCTCATGACTTTTGGTAAAATAAAAGCACCATAAACCACAGGAAAATCGATTGTAAGAATGTAAGTTTCCCAACACCTCCCAAAAGCAATCCACAACCAAAACCAAAATAATAAAACAAAACCTATATCACCTGTCCAGGGATCCCTTCCGTTAGTTTGAGTTCGCGGTGCCGGGTGTGGTTTGAACTGATTGAAGTGTGGCTGGTGGTGGGGGTTGGCGCGTGGTTTCGGTGGGGTGGGGGCCTCCCAGGCCCGGAAAGGGTCGACGTTGCTGAGGTCACCGACGGAGGAGGAGGGGGGGACGTGGTGGCGGGGTCGGGAGAGGCTCTGAGTGGAACCGTACCGCCTACCATTGGTCAGGTCGTGGATACCCTCGATGTGGAGATCGGCGAGGGTCTTAGGCACGAACTCCAGCTTCGGACGGTTCACGGCTTCCTCTTTTCTGTAACCAACATAACATAATCGTATTGGTTCGGCACAGGACAGTTATGACCAATGATAAAGTTTTAAAATAAACATTTGGTTACACATAATTTAAGTACGTCTATTTCTAACCATGCGATGCGCACGCATTTTAGGAAGCTAACAAAACCATTACGATTCTATAACAGGCACATATCGGAAAAGAATAAAACTGAAAAATAAAACAGGTAAGCAACATTTGCCTTATAGTTTCGAACTAACCGACGATGGAGCTAGTTTATCTGTCCCAGAGGTCGCGTAGTGCCTGTCGTATTTACATAAACATTTTCTGTTCAGGCCGGATTTAGGAAGCGCCGTGAAAAGTAACGACATATATCTCGCGACATAAAAGTTTGTTGGATAGACTGCTATGAAGTGGTTTGTGGTTTTTTTATACACAAGGTGTGAGTTTTTGCGGAGAGTAAGACAGCTGGTGAAATTACTGGCACTTGAGGTATTCCAACTTAGGCCTTTAGGTTGGCAATGCATCTGCAATACCCCTGGTGTTGCAGATGTTTATGGGCGGTGGTGATCTCTTACCACCAGGAGACCCACTTGCTCGTTTACCTTCCAGTCGAATAAAAAAAAAATCGGAAGGTTTTGAAAAGGGGGTATTTAGCTTGTGCTTTCATGAAAAAACTGTTATCAATTTGATGCAATTCTCACGTTCTAAATAAAGACAATAGGCAAGTCAAATGTCTTAATTTGATGGTTGTGAATACTTTTCACCTTGGGGGAGGCCTATGTCCAGCAGTGGACGTCTTTCGGCAGACGTAATGATGATTATATTAACCCAGGGCTGTAGCCAGGTTAATTAAGTCAGTTCAGGCTTAGTAGCCTAGTAATGTAACAAATTATCTGTTCTACCGAACAAAGGCTATATAAAAATTCAATGTTTTCTTCAACCTCGACATTGACGAATCATCGATACATCGATGAAGATATATTAAAAGAAAAAAAACATGCGTTAAAGTATAAGGCGATTAATGGTTAAGCAGGCTAAGATATCAGTACTAACTTCTCCATGAGCGTAGACACGAGACCTTGCAGGATCTCCGTACACTGCTGATGGTATTCCAGTAGACCCTCGGCGAAGAAGGTTAGTTGCGCGACTTGCTCCACCTGTAAACACACACATCATTTATGTTAATGACTTTTTTTTAATAATAATAAAAACAAATGATAAACGAAAATTCAAAGTATCACAGTATAACAGTTAATTAAATATGCACTGTAGAACTAACTGTATAATTTAAATGACAATTAAATACATTATTAACGGGCTGTTTCACTACCCACTGATTAATTTTATTTGACGGATAAATGTAATGCCGTCAAATAAATTTAATCAATGGGTGATGAAACAGGCCCTTAATGTTGAACGGCATACTAATACGGTTTAACGCATTTACTGCCACCTGACTTCCACTGGAGCCACCGACGCACGTGTGCGTTCTAAATTTATGAATAATTATGACTATGACAACGGCACCGGGCGAAGTTCTGAAAACGCATATGTGCGTCAGTGGCAGTGAATGCGTTAATTTGAAATAGTTGACAAGCAAACTGTAGTTACCAAACATCAAAAAACCTGTCTGCCTCAAAAATTCAAAAGTAAAAAAATGTCTAGTCTAGAATTTTG
The DNA here is from genome assembly GCA_037349165.1 of Choristoneura rosaceana. Lineage (NCBI taxonomy): Eukaryota > Metazoa > Arthropoda > Insecta > Lepidoptera > Tortricidae > Choristoneura > Choristoneura rosaceana. The sequence continues at coordinate 4,521,777 of JAZBNJ010000002.1, forward strand.
TGACGAATATAATGATACCTCTGTGTTAAAAACCATCCAACCGCTTAGGCTACGGAGAAGACCAAAGAAATGGAAATACATACATACGTTTGAAAAACATAAACCTTCTTCGGGCAGTCGAGTAAAAAATAACAACAAAGTTTTCTATAGTTACACAAAAGAAAGGTCGAATTGTATGTACTCTCTTTAGAAAATGATGAAAAATGTTCGTCAGCGCCTAAAGTAAGGTGGAGAGAAAAATATCCTCCATGACGTTGTCACATCGTAGCAGGATCTAAGCTCATTCCATTTTCGGCTGACTGTGCCTAGTAATTAAGAGCCAAACAAGATTGGCAAAATGGCAATGCAAAAAACTACTTTTGACGCTGACCATAAATCAAAATTTTAATTGTACTTACGTCATTATCAAGGAGATTGAACATCCCGATTTGGGCCAAAGTGAGCGACTCGGCAAACTTTTCCTCCGCCTGTCGGATCTCATCATCTGGAATGTGAGAACCTGATGTGTCAACGCTTATCCAAATGCGTCGTCATCACATTAGTTTAAACAAAACAACAACAAATAAAATAAAATAAAATCATACAGACCAAACGTCGAAAACGATACGCAAGCGGATAATAGTGAGGGGTAAGGTCCGACGAATGCGCGGAGCGGGAACAAAAACATGAAAAAAAAAACGAGCTCATATTAAAGGAATTGTGACGTGATAAAATACACAGCTACGTTTATAAAAGTCACATTGTTGCGTGACACGAGTTCTAGATGGCGTTATATCGTGTGAAGGGAATACATCAACCCCAGAAGCCGTAACTGAACAAGCATTTAGCAATAATGTGACATCACAATTCTGGAATCGTACTCGTACTGTGTTAATATTACATTTATTAAAAGGATGATGTTGGACTAGCTGTTGTAGGCGTTAATTTCATTTTATTTCACATACCCTGTCTCGGAGTATTGCTGTGGCTGGGGCTCATGTAAGGGCTCGCCTTACCATGGCCTGGCCAATTCAATCATAAAATAAAACGGAAACGTTAAACATATCGGTTGATTGTATTGATGAGGCAAAATAAATATATAGAAGAACAGGATTGGAAATAATTTCATCAAAGACAAATCATAATCACCTTTTGCTTGCCGGCGTCTTTTGCAGTCGAAGTCCAATCTGCGTCCCTGTAGTTTCTTTCGGTGGTGCTAGGGAAAAAAGAACTTATTAGAACTTCTAGTCTTGATTGCTAGCAGGAACAATTACAGTTTCAAATTTATCGATTAGGTACATAATGTATCTTTGATTCTGTTATTTTGTTGAAAAGGACGCATGCAGCAAGTAGGACCAATCTTTTCCAAACTGTGGATCGCAGCAGTTTAAGACTCCTGTTTCATTTAAGTTTTACGCACCTACTAAGTACAAATGTTCATTACGTTCCCTCCTCTTGTGTCAACTAAATTATTACACACCAAAAATTAAAAAAAAAAAAAAAATTGATTAAGCCATATTTTACTCTAAGTTTGAAGAGTTCATTTTTTGAGTCGTAAAGGTCTCACTAGTTTTGTTTGTGATCGCAATTTAGGGCGTCCTGTGCGTTAAGCAGGTGCACAGAACGGGCGCCCACGCGGAGTGCTGTTTATGTCAAAAATACCCTCTATCACGTTTGTCACTATCGGAGCAGGGTCTAACCTCATTCAATTCTCAGCTGACTGTGCCTAGTAATTAAGAGCCAAACAAGGTTGACAAAATGCACGGAGCGGGCGCACACGCGGCGTGCTGTTTATGTCAAAAATACCCTCTATGACGTTTGTCACTATCGTAGCAGGGTCTAACTTCATTCCATTCTCAGCTGACTGTGCCTAGTAATTAAGAGCCAAACAAGATTGGCAAAATGCACGGAGCGGGCGTACACGCGGCGTGCTGTTTATGTCATCTAAGTGTGCACGGGGCGAGTGCACGCTTGCGCGTGTGAGTACAGGTTAACTCCGTCGCATGCGCCGCTTTCGTTAACCCGCTCCGCGTAAAACACATCAGCTACCTTAGGGCCTAATATGGCAGCTCACCCGCCTCACGCAGCGCGCCTCTTTTAGATCATATGAAACAAGCACCTGCTTGAGGTACCTGAGGACCCTAGGTCGAGCATTTACTAAGTGATAATTTGTTTTTTATTTAGGAAGCGGCAAGTAACTTACCATAACCTCTTTAAGGTCTTTGGTTTGCAGGTGATGCAGGGGCTCCAGGAAGCTTTGTTTGATGTTATCATCCAGGGAGTACTTGACATCGGCCATCTGTTTCATCGCCTCTCCCATCTCGATAAGACACTGGGCTGTAAAAATAAAATCTAGAATAAAACCCTTGGCCTTCGAATTACTCATATTACCGGGGTCGAGCAGTTTTACGAGAACCTTCCCATAAGACTAGTCTTTCCTGAGGAGTCATTTACGTGGCGGTATCATAGGTTCAGGTTAATTATAATTCTGTACCAGAGCAGAGTCCCAAACATACCATACGTAAATGCACAATGCACACACTTTATGTATATTAATTTTAATCAGCAGAAATATTTAATATAATATATTATACTGAGTACAGGAGTTGATTGGTTACAAAATCCGGCAGTTACCTAATCGTAACAGTTGCCAATTATTTAACAGGAAAGAGTTTTGGCTTTTCACGAGTTTTAAGTCTTCTTGCGACAGCGAACTTTTTTTCAAGGTTCTTTTCGTTTGAAGGCTTTCCCTATGAAAGTTTTTCAAACATCTGGCTATGTCAAGTCACCCGAATGAGGAAATAATATTAATATGTAAGTGCTTTTTAAATAGAAATTATTGACACTTATTGTCTCAACCAATTTGTACCCATCTTATTAACATTATCTAGAATGTAAGCGAAAGTTTTCAGTCTATAAGGTGTAATTACTACTACTCTTCACCGTGTTCACGTAATGTACCTGTAGAATCTACAGTGTAGGTAGATTATCATTCACAGGCCAATTTGCGAAAATGGCATTTTTCTCGAGCTTTGTAAACGACCTCCTGAATGGCTCCTGAGCCATTCTCACCCACTGATAAATTAGTAATAAAATTGTTAGAGCCTTACCATAAGAGCCTTATTCAAATATAAACAATAACTTTATTTGCTTTAGCTTTTTATTTAAATCAACATTTACTTAAATCTAGAAATTGGAACGAAGTAGCTTAATAATTTTAGGTGATGAAAATCTATTTAGGACAGTAATGGATTAAGATGTTATTTTACTCCTACACTACCACAAAAGCGTAAGTATTAGCAGTGAAGCAAGACAAGATTAAAAGGTTGTAGTTCATAGATGTACAGTAACGAACCTAGATTGTTGAGCCACTTGCCACTGTTTGAAATTAGGCCGTCTAACGCTATTCTGGTTTATTAATGACAAAATTTACTACGAGTTTGTGGGCAATTCCAAAAATAGTGGCACCTTAACCTGTCATTTAGTTTTTGAATAGAAACTATGCTCAATTTATCGTTTTCAGAAAAAATAAAAATGTTCACAGGTAAAAACCAATCGAATACACAAAGGCCAGGCATTTTTATTAAATTTCAATCTATCAGTTTAATAAAAAAAAATAGATAGTACCAGTTTTTACTGTAACCTGTCTTGTCCAAACGCGACACTCTTCGAGTTTTAGTTGTTTAGTTTATTCCTATACGATTTTATGTTAAAAAAATATAGCGCTATATGACAACAGGAATATAACTTTATCAAAAATATGTTGCTCGGATTTTATATATCATTTTCAAATAACAATATCCACGCCCGAAATTTGTCCAGCGATATTTTCACTGTTACCTGTGTGTTCACAGTACTGCGTCTCACTCACACAGAAATAATATTTGTAGACCATAATTTGCGGCAAAACATTCCGTCAGTATCCATCTAATCGCCAAGCAAAGCATTCGCGGCCGTACGAACATTGTTTTGTGGTGACAAGTGATCGAAGGCAGGAATCTGGAGTTTGTAACATGTATGTTAACTTTAACTTGTCGTGATTATTAGACGATATTGATATGGCACGTTTTTTACTTATCTAATTAAAATGTTCTATATACTCATATCTAATTGTACTGAGAGTGAGGCATTCATATTATTATTGGTTTTTAAGTAATCGTCTAGTATACCTACTTTTCACTGTAACCTGTGTCACTTTCACTTGTAATCAATATACAGGTTAAAGTGACTATTGGCAGGTTAAAGTAATAAATGATTTTGAGTGGCATTTACGAATTCGCTATACGGGTATCTTAGTCCTAAAGTTGTTGATATGCTGACTTGTTCACTTGGCGATTTTTAACAGCTGCAATAATGTTCCTTGTCCCTCTCAGTTATTGTTCTTTTCGTTTGTCCGATATAGGAACTTCCGCAACTACAATCAATCTTATAAACACCCGGTGTTTGGAAGGGATCGACATCCTTAGGTGTCCTAATATGCCTCGCGACTTTGTTGGAAACACCTTGATGGAATACTTGTCTACAACGGCTCCCCGTCTCTCCTTTCACATAAGACATATACGCAGGTTGTCTAGCTACATCAAGATGTTTGGTTCTTCGTTTCCTTCTGGGCTGCCATTTAGTCACCACATATCCGTTACACTATATTACCTCCTGAACATATCTCAACTCGTCCTCAGTCACAGAAATCAAATGCCCTATTTTGCAATGAACTCGCAAAGGATGAGATGTCTGGGATGGTGGTGAGACGTTGCATTCAGAAACCTATCTATATGCGTCGGCTTCCTATCGACGGTATATGTCAAAGAACTATCCGCTCTCGCCATTACCTATACATCAAGTAAAGCTAATGTATGCCCATTTTCCAATTCATAAGTTAAATTAATCTTTGTATAAATGGAATTAAGATATGCAATAAACTGTTCCACTTCAGGTTTCCCACATTTCATAACGCATAAAACATCATCGACGTACCGCTTCAAAAATTTCAGATTCCACGCTTGTAGATCTATTAAAGTCTCAAAATGTTCCATCAAGATATTACCGATGTCACGCGACTATCCATAACAATGCCATCAATCTGTAGGTAGGACTCTTACGTAATATCATTCTCATATAGCTTCCCCCGAATTATCTCATAGCATTCTTTAGGAAAAACACTGGTAAAAAGAGACGCCACATTAAAACTCACCACAACGTCGTCTTCTGGTTCCAACTTGATGCTGCTGAGAATTTCTACAAAATGGCGAGAATCCTTAACATAAGATGACTTTTTGCCCACAAGCGGCCACAACATCGATGCTACGTATTTCGCAAGTTAGGAGAAGCCATTTGACTTACGATACTTAGGTCTTAAAGACACGCCCGTCCTGTGCACCTTCGGCAAACCATATAACTTCGGCGGCTGCGCGTTCTTCGGCTTGTAAAGGCTCAAAATCATCAACGTCAAACACATCCTTTAGTATGACAACAGTCCTTATACGGCGCGTGATTCTGGCCGTAGAGTTGTACGACACTGGCTTATAGACCTGATCGACATCCAACAAATTGATTATTTTACTCTCGTAATCATTAGAGTCCATCACAACAGCGGCATTACCCTTGTTCACTTAAGTACGAAAAACCTCCTGGTTCTTCCATATATTACTTAAAGCCAAACGCTCTTCCGCAGTGACATTGTTTTACGGTAAACTGGCCTTTCTTAAAATAACCGCAACATCTTGCCTTAAGACATCGGCGTCACTCGAAGTCACTTTATTGTGCATAATTACTTATTCCATGCTACTGATTACGGTTCTATAAGGAGTTCGTTTCGGTGTCAAAGCATAATTCAACCCCTTCGCCTCTTGATACATACTCTTTTGCACAAAATCTGTAAAATTTAACTTTAACCTGTAATCTTTTCTCTACTAACCTGCGCAATGTAACTTTAACCTGTATCTTCAAAATTTCAACACGCCACAATTTCTGTATTTTTATGAATTTCGCGGTGCCCTTTACACATATGCCCCAATTGAAATATTTAAAAAATATTTGTCAAACTAAGTTGGTAAAACTGACCCATTTTTTTTCGACAAAAAACTTTAACCTGCCGGTGCCACTATTTCTGGAATTGCCCTTGTATAATACTGCTAAATTAGGAATTTATATACAGTGGCAAGTGGCTGAATCATCCCCGTTCGCGGTGGTAGGTACAGTGACGGAATGAAAAGGTTAACCAGTTTTCAAATACATTCCTTTACACGTTACAAGCACATTGTTACTTTTTTGAATGACGCTACGACGGAATATGTTATACTCGGTCGATAAAGCAGATACTGATAACTTATACTGAGCAAGCAAAAGCCAACCTTAAGGTTGCCAACCTTTTCATTCCGCGCATGTACCTACAGTACTCTGCCATAGTCGGATAAAAATAGACTTACCGAACACGGTGTCTTCTCCAAGTTTCTTGCCATAATGCAGCATGCAGTCACCAAGGACGCCCTCCGGCTGGGGATACGTGTTGCTCTTGGCCTGGCCGCTCAATTTGCTAATCCCTTTCACGGCGGCCATCTTCGCTCGCGCCGTCGGATTTGGCTGGAGGAACTCTTTTGCTTTCGTTTGTAACTCCTCTACCAGTTCGCATGTCACGTCTGTTTTCTGAAATATATATGTGAATGATATAAAGATATTATTTTACTAGAGCACTGTAAATGTTTTAAGATGGCTAACTGCGGCTCATTTGTTACTCGATGCGTGTACCTATTACATCTAGGTAACCCGGCAAGGCAACAGGATAGAAACGTATAGCAAACAGCAACGTTCTATCTAAAGGTTTTTTAAACTTTCGATCGAATCGAAGACATTTAAGTTTAATTAAGTGAAGTGCTTTTTATTTTATTCCACTGGATGGTAAACGAGCAAGTGAGTTTCCTGATGGTAAGAGATCACCACCGCCCATAAACATCTCCAACACCAGGTGGATTGCAGATGCGTTGCCAACCTAGAGGCCTAAAATGGGATACCTCAAGTACCAGTAATTTCACCAGCTGTCAGCATTATTTTTATTTTATTTTTAAAACGGTCTAGGATAGGGCAACTAGCTTTCAAGTAACGTTAGTGCCATGCTATCGTACATACTCAAATGTATATAGCTGCCCTGGAAATATAAGTATTTCGTGGGCTACTGTGAAAAGGTGCTGAGCGCCGCCGGGGAGCTTTAGGTAGCAATTTATGTTTATATTTCACCACTCGAGCTTCAAACGGTAGAACAATAGCGAGTCGACGGCTAAAGCATGTAAACTCATCTCGTGGTGCCTAAAAGCGTGTAGTTTTTTTTAACTAAGCTTATTTCTTAGCTAACTAAGCTTTTGTACAACGTAATTTGAGCACTGTATAGTTAGGTACATGCCGTATAACTATATACGAGTATGTACCAGTAAACCAATTGACAACTTGTAGTGGTTCATTTAACCCAACTTATAAATACAGAAAGTCTTTTATGTACATCCATTGGATCTGTTCTAAATAATTTACCCAGCGCGGCACCACATTTGGCCAACTCTCCATACAAAATTACCTATTACTGCATACGTTTGAGGGCCAGATTTTTTGCCGCTCAGTATAATAAACTTAGATACTTAAAGCGTCAGTTAAGCTTAAGAGTAAAACATAAAGTACAAAAAAAAACTTATTTAAAGAAAGAAAGACAGAAAATAAGTTATTAATAACAGCAGTGACACATTACACAGGTTAGAAAACATGATAATAAGTGTATTTCCACTACAAAAGAACCAAAAACCACTTTAATTTTAAATCAACGGATATACTTACTCTTTCCATTTCCACGAAGTCCAAATCCAATTTCGTGCCCTCGGCACCACCCATTTTCTCTGTGACATACTGCAACAAAGAGACGTAACACATTAACAAAGTAGTGAGTTCCTCGCAAAGCTTTTATTAGGTGACTAGCTGTTGATATGGTGCTATGTTCAGCTGTTCTAATAGTTCTCACGTACACTTTTTTTTTCGAGTTCAGTACTTCAAAACAAAAAAAAAAACCGGGATAAGCATGTCGGACACGCCCAAAATAGGGTTCCGTAGCCATTACAAAAAACTTAAGTAATATTTTTCTAAGGATTTCGTATTTTATACGGAATCTTCCAAGTTTAGGTATATTTTATACCTTACGCTGCTATTTACTCATAAACTACTAATAATTCTCAAGCAAACTTAGCCGTTATAGTTTTCCTTGGAAGTTTGATATACTGACTACCATCCTGGATTTTTTCAAATTTTTCCACCCACCGGTTTAGATTTTAGAGGGGGGGGGACGCTCGATTTTAATGAAAATTTGCACTTTAAAGTTGAATATTTCGCAAACAAATTACTGAATCGAAAAATCGTTTGAGCAAACCCCTAATGGTTTTAAAATACCTATCCAATGATACCCCACACTATAGGGTTGGATGAGAAAAAAAAAATCACCGCCGTTTTACGTCTATGGGAGGTACCCTAAAAAAATTGTTTTTGAATTTTTAATTGTAGTATTTTGTCGGCATAGGTTACCTATATATCCGTGCGAAATTACAGCTTTCTAGCATTGATAGTCCCTGAGTAAAGCCGCGGACGGACAGACAGACGGATAGACAGACAGACAGACATGGCGAAACTATAAGGGTTCCGTTTTTGCCATTTTGGCTCCGGAACCCTAAAAAGGAACTCATCTACGATCACTTATAAGATGTTTGAAAATTTTTCCAGAATATTTCACCAGATAGTTGGGTTAGTTTGATCGAATTGAACACCACTGAGAAGTTTTTTTTTTTCTATCGGAATTTTTAGTTCAAAATCTATTGACGTGCACCTCGGCCAATGTATGGAAACAACAATAAAAAAACAGGGGTTTTGCTGAGTCAAATTAACTCAACCACCTGCTGAAATATTCCCAATAATTTTCAAGACACTTTGTATACCCCTGGTGTTGCAGATGTTTATGGGCGGTGATGATTTCTTAACACCAGGAGACCCACTTGCTCGATTGCATTCCAGTCGAATAAAAAAAAAAAAAAAATATTTTGAAGGCACGTTTGAACAGACTCGAAATTTTGAAACGGAGGAACTGACACGAAATTATTGGTTGGTCCCGTGAAAATTCTTTACACGGGTATTTCAATCAAACTAGCAAAGTAAAAAAGGCATTTATTTTTCTCCACCACATAATTCCATACTTTTAATACTTTTTCAATGCCTAGAGCGGTCGTAATGATTACTGCCATCATTTTCAATGTCTGCGGCCAATGCCTGGCCGCAGCGACGAGTCAATTATCCTGACCTCGTCTCACGCGCAGATCCTTAGTAACAGCAAATACCAATTATTACCAAGTGTGAAACCACCACGAAACCACTTTGATACGAGATTATTTCTTCGCAAGATTTTTTTTTCTAGTCATATGTTTAGCCGAACAGAGTTAGCAAGGTTACCGACATTCTACTTTCAAAGCTAAAGTATTTTTTTTATCGAGAAACCACCTGTTTATCTCTTCTTGTTTAATTTGGTTCAGGCTCACGGTGACTGTCAAAGGACAAGATCAGTCATGCGCAGGTAGAGAGGCTATTGAGGTGGAAGGAACTTGTTATTGGAGACCGTCGCCGAAAACTTTCCCGGAATGACATCTTATCACGGTCAGGAATTTATTAATTTTACACATCTATAGGTCGTTTCCTTTGTAATCAAAAGAACCGACCAAGAATGCCATTTTAATACCAGATACTCAAAATAATTTGTAATAACAAGCTGCAGCAGTATGCTGCAGCAAAAAAGTATAGCGGGTTGATCTATATAGGTAGATAAGTTATAACATCGATTGGCGAAAGCGTGCTATGGCCAGAGCATATTTTGCATATCAGTGGAACACCATTAGGGCTAAACACTATCATACAGTAATATTGTGTGCTGCCTTATCTAGAGCAAAATTCTTTGTGTAATAAAATAATATACGACTTTATAAGGCTCTTGGAGCACAGAAGTACGTGGAGATGTAATTTGATTCACGCCGAAGGCGACAATCGCCCAAGGAAGGGTTAATCATGTGCAGGTAAAGTTTATTGAAGAGGAAGAACCAACTTTACATTAGACCCTGACCCTGTCGCCCGAAAACTTACTCGGGATTAACTTGTCGTCCGCGATCAGAAAGAGATTTAACCTAAACACAATAGCAAATTAGACATTCTTCAGGTATAAACAACCGTAATTTTAAAGCAGCCCATTTACCAGTATGCCCTTTTATCTATGAAGTCCTGATTATACCTACTAAGATCTTCGCATCGTTCCGTTTACGCTAAAAGTTACAGAAGAGTGAGAGAGAGATACGAATTTTGTAGTAGCTGCGTGGTATCAACCAAAAACGGACGAGAATCATGATGATATCATCACAATTTTTCATTCGATAAACTCGTAAGACCTAGCGAACTGAACTTAGATCCTAAGGGAATCTTAACTCTCCTTAACTGACATTAAATTAAAAAAAAATTACATGGGTTTCACTACCTATAAGAACACGTTATCGTAATAACATCGAAATTCCGTCTGAACGTTTGAAATCGCTATAGAAAGGATAGCCGCTTAGCCGTGGAGCGTTATCGGGTGAATAAAGCTTGAGGTCGAGGCCTAACCTTGGCCGAGATTGTCCTCTCGTTCGCCATCACAAAAATAAATATCAAAAGCTTTAATATGGGTAATACATACAATACAATACAAGTCCAGTAATGGTCCACCAATTCCATTATTAATATAACATAGAAAATTTTGATCTGCGTCTGCTAAACATAACTAAAAAAAATTATAACAAAAAATTTAACCGACTACAAAAAAAACCCATGAAAATAATTTTCTACCAGTCTGACTGAAGTCGGTGTCTCAGCACGAGCCAGCAGGAGTGGACCTATAGTCGTCTACTTCACCTACGTATCTATTGATATTTTAAACTTCAATCACTCCTGCTGTCTCGTGCTGAGGCACCGACTTCAGGCTGGTATAGATAATTATTTTCATGGTTTTTAGTCGGTTAAATTTTTTGTTAGGTATAAATTTTTTTTCACGATTTTTAGTGTGAATAATCTAAGATACAATAGTTTAATGTTAACTGCTCGACAGCTTTTACGAAAGATTGCTTTTTCTGGTGTCGAGACGTTCATTATTGAGGAGTTCTAGTGCTTCACCACCCGTTCTATTTTACCACATGCAATGCGACGAGCATAAATTGCTTAGCAACTGCATTAAAGTAACCGAAATTCCACCCGTGAAGTACATAGTCGCGGTTCGGTTAACAGACTCATCATCATCATCATCTCAGCCGTAGGACGTCCACTGCTGGACATAGGCCTCCCCCATAGACCTCCAGTTGCTTCGGTTGGCAGCGGCCTGCATCCACCGTGAATCCGCGGCTTTAACCAGGTCATCCGTCCATCTCGTTGGTGGACGTCCTACGCTGCGCTTGCCGATCCGCGGCCTCCACTCGAGAACTTTTCGGCCCCAACGGCCATCTGCTCTCCGTGCTATATGGCCCGCCCATTGCCACTTCAACGAGCTAATCCGCTTGACTATGTCGGTGACCCTTGTTCTTCTGCGTATCTCCTCATTTCTGATTCGATCCCGTAGAGAAACCCCAAGCATAGCTCTCTCCATAGCTCGCTGAGCAACTCTGAGCCTATTCATAAGGCCTACAGTAAAGCACCATGTCTCGGATCCATATGTCATCACTCACTGGCAACACACATTGGTTAAAGACTTTCGTCTTAAAGCACTGAGGTATTTTGGACGAAAAGACATTGCGGAGTTTCCCAAACATCATGTCAGCCGAAAGACGTCCACTGCTGGACATAGGACAAGGCTCTCCACTCAGACCGGTCTTGTGCTTTTCGCATCCACCGCGATCCCGCGATCTTAACCAGGTTAACAGACTAGTTACTATTAATTCTATAACCTAACCAACAAAAAGCTGGAAAACCCCCAACTTTGTCACTTCAAAGTACAATATCTCAAAAATGGCTGAACCGATTTTGATGAAGCATGTCTAAGAACCATCGCTAGAAAGCCTGATTTTAAATATAAAAAAATCGCATTCAAATCGGTCCACCCGTTTAAGAGCTACGGTACCACAGACAGACACACAGAAACACATAGCGATCAATCAAATTTATAACACCCCTCTTTTTGTGTCGGGGGTTAAAAAACTATGTACTGCATCGCCATGTAGTTTGAAGTTACTAAGGTAGCTTTAAAATCTGTGTTCGGATTAAAGTAGTTTATACATCCATTACAAGCAGTCCCTAATTGGTGCAATGTCGGAGGATCCTGTCGAGAGACGAAGGCCGTAATAATTGGGACACAACGACAATATAGGGCGAGGTGTGGGTCACGGCCACCTCTCCTTCCCGCCTAGCAAGCACCCCTTCCTCTTTTCCAGGATGTAGCGAAATGACAAATTATTAAATTTCCTATTTCAACCCAAATACGACAAAATTGTGTCCAAATGTCCCGAAAATATACCTACTGGTCCTCAATGAAACTGCTTTTTTATGAAAAATTGCCTCATGAAAGGTTTTATGGACTGACTTTATTTGGTTACTTACTTCTGCCTTCGAGTTTTCATTTGTTAGAATTGTTTCAACGGAATTTGCGTAACACATGTTTTATTTTATTTATTGACTTAAAAACCTATTTACGTCCCTATCTTTATTTTACGGTGCATGTGTATTACATACATTATAATTATTTTTGTATAGTTAACCCATTTTTTAAGATGATATTTACTTAAAAGATTATTGATAAGACTCCTTGCTCAGCAAACAATACACGTAGAAGGCGAATTTATCTCCAGACAAAACAAGCATCAAAAGAAAGCAGGCATTCTCGGGCTTTTTAAAATATCGTGCTAATTTACATTTTAAGTAGTACTTTATCATTATCTCCCCGTTGTCTCGTCGTAACCATAATAAGTACCTAATAACATTAGTTGTTTTGAATCGTCGTTTTCAGACTTCGTCTAAGAGTTTGCAACTGAGGTCGGAGCTCAGGCATAATTTATCCAATACTCTATCAGCCAACAGTAACACGTCACGTTAACTCTAACTAAACTACACAAAGGCTGCCCAATAGCCTGACCAATATTCCTTATTCTTCATGTAAGCATGTTCTTAATTAAATTTATTAGGCAAAATTATAACTAGAATTCGACGTGACATAAAGCTTGATTTACGAAAGCAATTTATTTGTCCAGAAAGATTTCCTTGACTTTGAATTTCTCATTAGCCGACTCTGCTTATTAATAATACGATGTTCTTCATGTACTTAGTTACACCAAATTGTGTTGGCTATAAATGTAACAGTAAATTAAAAGATAACTAGGCGCCTATTACACGTCGACCCGATCTAACAAAGGCTGTTTTTAAATATATGAAAGGGCAGAAAAGTGTCCAATATAAATTTAGTTGACCCGGCCCGCGATATATTATTCAAAATCCCATGGGGTACAAGCAAGGCGAGGCAATATGTATCCGCTATTAGAGCTCCATCAATCACTTCGACGCTCGATTTACTCGTACAGATCGTAAGTACAAAATTTTAATACCGACTCCATTTTAAAAGTACCTTTTATACATATCTTAAAAGGTCGATCAATATGTTGAATTCTGTTTTGTCTAATCGGGGCTTAAACCGAGTCAGAAATAGCTATTGCCGGTAGCGATAAATGCAAAGGAAACGGGGCATTGCGGAAAGAAAACAAAGCCTACACTGTTAAAAATTTCTGTAGTAATTTTACAACGAAAGTGTTGGAAGTTTTTACGCACAACAATAAAGTAATAATATAATTCCGTTTTGTAAATTTACAATACAATTTATTTCAACTCAATTTCGAAAAATTACAAAACATTTGTTGAAATTTACCAAACGACTATCGGAAATTCGTTTAGCAAAATTACAATACAAACAATGTAATTTTACCAAACAAATTCTGTTGAAAATGGTTTGCAATTTTAAAATGATGTGTTGTAAATTTACTACACAATTAATTTCAACAAAAATTACAAAACATTTGTTGAAATTTACCAAACGACTATCGGAAATTCGTTTAGCAAAATTACAATACAAATAATGTAATTTTGCCAAACAAATTCTGTTGAAAATGGTTTGCAATTTCAAAATGATGTGTTGTAAATTTACAACTGTAGCGGAGAGGCGGGGGGATGAAGCAAAGACAGGCAAACTAGGTTTAATTAACTTATCGAGATTACAGTTTTACACGCGATACAATACTGGCCGCGAATACTCCAGCGGGGGGTGGAGAGATTCGGAACCGCGCAATGACACTAAGACGACTCAACTAGGGTGAGAGCGTATAGCGTGCACGTCCGAGTTCCTACTTCTGACTTGACAACAAACATTTCCTTGGGTCCGTATATAAACATTCGCCGGCGGACAAGCGTTAGCGAGTTTGAACCTACAGCCAGCGCCATCTGTTGGTCGCCCGCGCAGGTCGAACTATGGCCGTTCCGTGCGGCGCAGTACTGCTAGCGCCGTCTGGCGGCGTTTGGTGCTACACAACGTAATTGATTTCAACTCATTATCGAAAAATTACAAAACATTTGTTGAAATTTACAAAAACAAATAAAAAATGACGGTCAATTGAAAAACATGATTTTTTTGAGAACACATGTCAAATATAATATGAAATGAAATGAAAGCGAGGAAATGCTGCCAGCATTATTGGAACCATGCCACAGGGGCCTTTTTTAGAGTTATATTAGTTTTTAATTATTATTATTAAGTATTTATAGTTTAATTCATTTCTAAATGTATTATTTGTTCCTCAATAAATCGAATTTAACATTAATATAATATAATATATGTTTAATATGGAAAAAAAATACAAAAGTAAGTAATCGTTATTTGATTTTGTGACTATCTTAATGTCTGGTAAACCGAATATCTCAAAGATAACGGGAAAAATCTTGAAAGTAAAACGTCTTATATAAAAGTTCTGTCTATTATATAAGTCTCAAAACTCTCAATATTAATATATTTCTATAGAAATTACAAACTCTACTTTTTTTATTAACGTTTTGTTGATTGGACTGCTAAGAATTCATGTAAAATATCATGTTAAGCTATCGAAAATTTCACTGCGTTCATAGTGCAAACGAAATACATTTAATAATTTTAATTTAGAATTAAGTATAAACTCTGTGCAGATATGAATTGCGATGTATCTAACCCGAGACAAAAAGTTCTACCTCTCACGCAGGTAACGTATCGCTCTGAAAATGATGATCTACAGCTTATTTAAAGACTTGGCTTGAAAATTCAATTTATAGATTATAATACTAAAAATATTTATAGATTTTTAATGACTTCATGGTAATCTCAATACTAATATTTTTCTGTAATTTTCCAAAAAAAAAATATTTTAGATCAAATTGCAAACAGATTTCAAGAATTTTAGAACCTTTTGATTCAAAACTAATTAACGGTTTGAAAAATTACTATACGTGTAAGAGAAATACACGTTTTTAGTAGAATTACAATGTATAATGCAATTTCGAACTTGCGTCATAAAATTAATAAAATTATAGGTAAATCTTTAATAATTTCATCTTCTACATTTTTTCATAATTTCACAAAATAATTAACTAACAAACTATGGATAATAATCTGAAATAAATGACATTATTATTATTATAAGTATTGTAAATCAAATTGTAAACATTTTTTTTTAATTTTTTTGCTTGAAATTAATCAAAAATTTGTAAAAATTACAATACGTGTTAGAGAAGTAAAAACTTTGGGTAGAATTACAATACGTAATGCAATTTTCAAGTTTGTGTTACAAAAATGATAAAATAGTTTGCAGATTCTTAATAATTTCATTCTAATTTGAGTTTCAACATATTTTAAAAATTTTATAAAAATAGTATAGTAAATCAAATTATAAACAATTTTTTTAAATTTTAAATCTTTTTGCCCGAAATTAATCAAAAGTTAAAAAAAATTACAATACGTGTTAGAAAAATAAAAACTTACGGTAGAATTATAATACGTAATGTAATTTTCAAATTTGTGTTACAAAAATAATAAAATTATTTGTAAATTCTTAATGATTTCATACTAATTTGTGTTTCAACTTTTTTTGTAATTTCATAAAAAAAGTATTGTAAATCAAAATACAAAGAGTTATTCTAAATTTCAAATCATTTTTTTCAGAATTGTTCAACAGTTTTAGAAAATTACAATACGTGTTAGAAAAATAAAAACTTTCGATAAAATTATAATACGTATTGTAATTTTCAAATTTGTGTTACAAAATTAATAAAATTATTTGTAAATTCTTAATGACTTCATAGTAATTTGAGTTTCAACATTTATTCGTAATATCACAAAAAAAGTATTGTAAATCGGATTACAAACAATTTTGGTAAATTTACAACCTTTCATTAGAAATTCACCAACAGTTAGGAAAAATTACAATACGTGTAGGGTTATTGCATAAAGCTTCCAAAATTACAACTCATTATAGTAAATTCCTTCACATGTCTTGTAATTTTACTCAAATTGTATTATGATTTGTATTAGTATACGTTGATTTGGAATTTTGCTGATATTTGTTTAGTAAAACAATTGTAATTTTACAAAAAATTTTAACAGTGTATGTAAGCCGGCGTAAATGATTATTGTACAATTGGCACAGAACCCACTCAACATTATTGTAGTCTTACTGAATACAGACTCGTGGACGTTACGGTTATTAACTTTAATGAAGTTCGGGAGTACCTATCCAATCGGTTAATTGAAAAATATTTCATCCGAACCAAGCGGCGTCAGCAAATCATCGCTTTGAGGGCTATCACTGTTCAAGTCGATTTATGCGAAATATTAATGTTGATCGGAGTATCATAGGGTGTTAAATATTAATTATTTTTAAGCCAGCTTTTGAATAAAGGTGATCCCGATATTCGTAAACGAATTTCGCTGACCCGCTCAGAGTATCCGCAATGCAGGTAGTAATTTTTATTAATTTCGTCTTAACGAACAGTTATCTTCGAGCTGAGCGCACTGAGAGTAATAAATAGTCATCAGTGTCCCACATTGTTCGGTCCAGTAGTTCCACCGTTTAATTCCATGCCAGAAGGGACTTTATCTACAAACAGAAATAGCGCTGGGGGTTGGCTGGCAGTCGTAATTACTGGAAATATTAACCTCTAACTATTCCCGAGCAAATTCGTTGTGAACCTATCAAACCGCAGGCTTGTTAATTAATTCAGTCTTCACAAAGCTTCGAATATCTCTTTTGTGAGCTTAACAGTACTTAGATGGAAATAAGAAAAAATACTAACGACATCTCGAGTTTAAATCTGAGAGAAAAATTATTAGAAGTTCCAAAGTAGGCACTGGCAGATTAATGTTAAGTTATGATGACTTGGAAGTTTCCGTTATCCCCTATTAGTTATAGTCATTATGTAGCATAAACTTAAAGTAACTACGCACATAGGAAAGCTACATTTTTGTCTTTTTTATTTAGAAATTATATTAACAGAACCGACCAAGTGGGTGTCGGGCCAGACGCTATACAGGGTTCCGTAGAGTATGCGGTAAATATTATACAGTCGAATGTTATTAATATGCACTTATCCAGCGCTATGTAAATATGTACTTACCACAGACTTTTTTCCCACTATATTTCTGAGTGATTCGAATATAGATATTTATATTTGCACTTGACTGTACTTTAACACATTAAAATGAATATGGTATTTTTATTTCAGGCGTAGTTAAAAATTCTCTTACCTGATTAGCTTTATTTATCTGCTTCTTAAGACCAGCAAAAGCCATTTTGTAGAGTTCTGTGTAACTAGCCCAATTATCTGAAACAAAAACATTTCATCATTAAATTTGGAACATATCGAGTTATTGAAACTCAACATAGGGATGCGATGTTGAAACTAAAATGTAAACTAATTAATTGCGATTTGCGAGCATTTCATCATAATTGTATGTTTGTTTTCTTCGGCTACTTATTCTCACAATGCCATAGCAAACTTTTTATTACTATTAGAAAGAAAAGTAGCGAGTAATTTTCTGGTCGAGTTTGAGTTGCGAGCTCAAGGATAGCTTTGCAATGAGTTACCAGCAGCGTTTATTTTTTCAAACCAGGCTCCATTTTTAGAGCCCTTTCCAACGGTTCAAGTATTATTTATTAGTTCCACAAGTAGCCATTTAAAAGATCGCGTACTTTGTTATATTATATTATATTATAAAGTTCGCTGTAGCTGTAACGGATTAACATAATCAGGTGGCTTACATACACATTTAACAGTAAGGCCTAAGATAATCAATTTTATCCTTTTAGTCTTTCCGTTTCTGCGAGGATACTAAACGGAATCGTCCAAATTGCCGACAATTAACGGTTCTAAGAAATCGCAATAAGGTGAAACAACCCGGCGGCGGCGGCGAGTTTTTAAAGTTTTATCAACGGGCACAAGTTGGGGCACAGTGGGTAGAGTTTGTTATTGGCATCGTGCCACGCGTTCAGATCGATACGCGAGCGTAAGTAACGTTACGTAATGACACTGCTGTGGGTCAACATCAACAATAACCCCTAATTTAACCCTGTTGCTGATGGTGCAGGTACATTATGGTTAATGAGCTTGATCTGGATAAATTCATTAAGCAAGAAGCAAGCGGACTGCCGGAATATCGATGGACTGGAGTATTAGGAAGAGTTTGAACCCTAAGGGCCTGTTTCACCACTTGTCGACTAACCTTAAAAGACGGATACCGGTGATGCCGTCCCTGTTTGTTTTGTCCAAATAAACAAAGACGGCATTACGTTTATCTGACACTTAAAGTTAGTCGACAAGTGGTGAAACAGGCCCTAAATATCTTAGTTCAAATGCGTGATATATTTTGTTTGCATACCAAACACTGCCGACCTTACCGACACATTTCCTTGTTCTTGTTCAGTGTAATTTAAAAAAAAAACACATTTGACTAAGACATTTAGGGTTGAAACTTTCTAATACGCTAATTTATCATCTCCTGAAGTTCCTACATCGTCTTCGGACTCTGGTATATAGAAAATGCAAGAACCGTATACCTAGCTATTATTAGGAGTCCTTTTAGCGTGTTGCGTTGTGTTATACTGGCGACGCAAAAGACGCACAAATGAGCTAGGCGCACGCTCACGAGTCCCTAAGGAGTCCTAACTCTAAAAGGTATAAACTTGTTTTTCTAATCAGCAATTTAGTCCATTTAGTTGGCAATTTCCACTTTCCACGTTCTGACGTTCGGATGTAAATATTTGATTTTGCATGTAAGACCTGAGGCCGTATTGTCTAACGTTTCTGTCAATCTACCACTCGCGATCACAATCAAATGACAGTTTTTGTCTCGATCGCGAGTGCCAGTTACTTTACCCAATAGGCCCTCTGCATGCATAGAACAATAGGGATTTGATAACAAGTCGATAATATATTTCTTTATACGAGTATTTTATATATCAAAAAAAAATACAACCGAATAGATAACCTCCTCCTTTTTTTGAAGTCGGTTAAAAAGGCATCAAACCAGCACCATCAAACCAGATTACTAAAGTTCGCTTCTCTATTTCTTTGACCTTTGAATTTTACGCAACCGTGAATAATGAGCTAAGAAAGAAACAACTCCGAAATGAGCCGTAGCTTGGCGAATTATACCGCGATGATTTACTGTTGTAAATAAAGTATACTGTCAGAGTTATATAACCGAGGCTGAGGCCCGTGACAGAGAAGTGGCTGTACAGGCTTAACGATGAAGGGTCGTTCCTCTCCGAAAGGGTCAAACTTTTCTTTAATTCAAAAGTCCCATAATATTTAACAAGCAATTTTGAGAAGCTGCAGGTTTAACGCGGTAATAAAGCAACGTGGCTGGCTGTGTCATATACCTTTTAGCTTTAAAAACTGCTGTGTATGAGTAGGTATTTAATTATAATTTCGTATTCGTTACGAAAAAGTATTACATGCTTGTTTTGACTGTTAATACAAGGTAATTAACTCGAGAAAGCGAGCGAAGCAATGTACGGGAAAAAAACCCCACTAAGAAGCAGCGTTGAGTGGAGCTAAAAAAAAAAATGGACTGACTACAAAAAAACCATGAAAATAATTTTCTACTAGTCTGAAGTCGGTGCCTCAGCACGACCCAGCAGGAGTGGACCTACAGTCGTCTACCTCACCTACACTATAACTATATGTATGTATGTATGTATGTAAACTCTTTATTGCACATAAAAATAAAAATACACAAACACAGAGAGGAGAACAAAGGCGAGCTTATCCCTAAGAAGGGATCTCTTCCAGCTAACCTAATTATGAGAGGACAATATATTACAATAGAGGATAGACAGAAGGTTAAAAAATACGTGCCGTAAAGATAAGAAAAAAGAAAAACAGAAATGCTCAAAATACAAAGAAAATAAATACAAAATTATTTACATTAAAAACAACATTAATACACATTACAAAAACGGACACAGAACAATAAACATTAAACATTAAATAGTCTCGCCTCAGGTGTCAGTGTCCAGCCATAATTTCTTTAACCTCTCCCTGAACGAGGCCACAGACGGAGATTCCCTTAGGAACATGGGTAAATCGTTCCACAGCTTGACGGAATGGATAGTGAAAGATTTAGCATAAGAGCGCGCACTGTTAGGCGGGAAGGCAAGTGTAAGTTTGGAACTGGACCGCAAACGGTGTCCGCTTCCAGTGGCCATGTAGCTAAATCTTTCAGATAGGTAAGAAGGAGAAGTAGGGTTAAACAGGACATTATAAAGAAGGCAAAAGGTATGAATGTCTCTGCGACGACGAATAGGTAGCCAATGAAGCTGTTCGCGGAAGTGGGAGACATGATCATACTTACGTAGACCATAAATGTACCTGATACACACATTCTGCAAACGTTCTAGCTTGTCCAGCAACTCCTCTCTTAGATCGAGAAAAGCGACATCACCATAATCGAGGAGAGGCAAGAGTAGAGAACGAGCGAGAGTAAGTTTCGTTTGAAACGGAAAAAAGTTCTGCAGACGTCTCAAGGAGTGAAGTGATGCAAAGAGCTTACGACTAATCTCATTTATATGAGCAGTCCACGAAAGAGTTTGGTCCATGATAATACCCAAATTCTATATATTGGCCTTAAATCACTCCTGCTGGCTCGTGCTAAGACACCGACTTCAGACTGGTAAAAAACTATTTTCATAGTCTTTTGTAGTCAGTTTATTTTTTTGTTATAAACAATTTTTTTTCACGCTTTTTAGTGTAAATAATCTAAGATACAATAGTTTAACGTCAACTGCTGGTCACCTTTTACAAAAGATTGTTTTTTCCGATGCAAAGACGTTCATTAAGCATACTTTATAGAGCGCGTTTTTTCCGTAGTCGAGTTTCAGTCAGTCATTTAAATTTATTTTTTGAAGTCAGTTAAAAATAAAGAAATCCAATTGGCGGATTTTTTCTCGCAACTCCCCTCGCTTCCACGTAAGCACATGACTTGTGTATGCGCAGTCTAAAACTGGCAAACGTTTTGGTGAAGCTAAGTAACAAAGTAATAAACTAACTATAGTACAAGCTTTGCTTAGTTTGGGACTAGGTCAATTGGTGTAAAGTGTCCCATGATATTTATTTATTTTATACCAAATAAAACATAACGTAAAACAACACAAAAAACATAAAACAACAATTTGTGGACGAAAATAAAGAAATAGCTATCTGATCGTCGGTACAGAATTTATAAACGTTTAAAAATACTGCGTGGGCATATTTTAATTGACACAGTGATCGCTTCACTAAATGCTTCAGAGCTGATGCAATTCAAGTAGAATAATTAACATCAATATCAACCGCAAGCACAGAATAAGTAATAAATAGTACTGCCGCAAGTCTACTTCCTGAACGTTGTTAGGTATACCCCAAAAATCGTAGCTTTTATTGCCTGCCTATATTTCAGGCTAAGTGAAAATGCGACGCGAGCGCTAGAATGTTGTAAATAATAAATACCTACTCAGACAGAAATTTGCCATCTTTGGCATTCTCGCGTATAGTGCTTAATATTTACTGGAATTATTCATGATAATGTAAAGTGAAAGAATGGATGTTACGTACTCAGCTCAAGCTTATGCCCGCGACTTCGTCTGCGCGGACCTAGATTATCGCGCGGTGGCGCCCTCTACCGGAATAAAAAGTATCCTATGTTGATCCTTGGGGCTTAAACTATCTCTGTACCAAATTTCATCACAATTGGTTCAGCGGTTTCGACGTGAAAGCGTAACAGACAGACAGACAGGTGAGTTACTTTCGCATTTATAATATAACTAGCTTATGCCCGCGACTTCGTCGGATATAGGTTATCGCGTGGTGGCCCTCTACCGGAATAAATGGTTTTATTTTCGACAGCGACGAACTTCCACCATATAAACTTTCACCCCCTCTTTCAACCCCTTAAAGCCTCTTTTTCGCGATAAAAGATAGCTTATGTTCTTTACCAAGGTCTATTCTATCTTTGTACCAAATTTCATCAAAATCGGTTCAGCGGTTTTGGCGTGAAAGCTTAACAGACAGACATACAGACAGACAGTTACTTTCGCATTTATACCTAATATTAGTAGGGAAGTAGGGATTGCTACAAAGAAAAGATCGACGAAATAGTTTAACCTGCAAACAATTTCACATTTAACATGTAAATTTAACTTAAAAATTTAAAGCTTTTATACTAAGAAATGAAGGTTATTGCTTATTTGTTAAATAATAAATTCATTACGTTATATTAAAACTAAATAACTACAGAAACCGAGTTAAAAAGCATTTATCTCAAAATGGTTTTCGATTTACTGTACATTGCAAAAAAATAGACATCCCCAATTAGTCTTGGGAGACTGAGGCTAGACACCATCTTTAAGTTTCATGGAAGGGGATGAAACCAGCGGGCTTCGTAGAAAAAAATCATATCCATGGCACCTTTAAAACCAAATTCATGTCATAAACGTTTGCCACTATCAGTATTTGTTTGATTGGAGACTGAAAACCAGTGATCTCGCAACATTTCCATTTTGCAACACTTAGGGGCTGTTTCACTTTCACCACCCATTGATTAGTGTTAACTGACAGTTAAATGTGATGCTGTCTCCGTCAAACAAAACAAATAGAGACGGCATCACATTTAACCGTCGGTTAACACTAATCAATGTATGTTGAAACAGCCCCTTAATGTTATGTAGTAATGTAATGTTATCTGTATACTAATCAGAAATCTCTAGATTAGTTCCAAAAGATCTTAGCAAACCTAAAATGTTTTTGAAAGACCCATCAGAATTAAATGCTCTGGACTATACTTTTAAATGAGGAAAAAAATCATCCCCACATTACACATAGGAAAGCCGCTAACGGACAGACGAAGAGTTCAATTCCGTTTAAGGACTACGGACGGAACCCTGAAAGCGGCGTGAAGTGTATTATTGTCAAATAAATGTTTCCTCTACCGTTTGGGGAGTTAGTCGAGGGAATAGGATAAAAAGGCAATATGTCGTGCGTGAACAGCGAAACCATTACACGCAAACAAACTGAGAAAAAATCTCTAATTTACCTACTTATTCAAGACTATTTATGTGTAATGGGATATTTTCACTGAATATATAATAGGCCTATTCGATGCTCTCAGAACTTTCTCCTTACCGTGCCTTTATCAAACTCCGCAAATTCTATATATATTCTTATACTGTCCAGGCTATTCGGCTGTGGAATTCTAATACCAATCGAGAGTATGAAGCCTATCCCTACTAATATTATAAATCCGAAAGTAACTCTGTCTGTCTGTCTGTCTGTCTGTTACGCTTTCACGTCGAAACCACTGAACCGATTTTAATGAAATTTGGTATATAGGTAGTTTGAACCCCAAGGATTAACATAGGATACCTTTTATTTCGGCAGAGGGCGCCACCGCGCGATAACCTAGATCCGCGCAGACGAAGACGCGGGCATAAGCTAGTAATAATAAGTATAAACGTTGGTTTGTCTACTTTTCTCGTGGCATAACTAATAACTACGGGTTGGCAGGTAGCTGTAAAAAATCTGTTTCCAATTTGCACGACAGTTGCAGTTTTTTTTTCCTTATGGCTGGATTTTTTAAGATAATTCACTTGCAACATCTTTATTAACATATTTAGTTTAATATAAAATACTTTTCATCCTTTAACTAGTTCGGTAAACACCATATTTCAAATTTATTACACTTTAAACGGACGCCTGTAGTACTTAAATAAATAGTAATCGTAAATATCCACTGTTAGCAGAGCTTCCTTCTAAGCAAAAAACCCGAATTGTTTTTAGGGTTCCGTATTTCTGTCGGCTAAAGCAAAACTATAAGTTTTCCATTCCATTCCATACAAATTTCCGGAGAGTCATAACTATAGGATACTTCCAGTCGCGCTAGTCGTAAACTTTTTTTTTATATTTGCTTTTGTATGTCAGTTACTAATTAGAAATGACCCCACACCAAGTATATTTTGCGTAGCAGCAGGCTATTCTCACACTGGCTATTCATAGATACCTCTACAAATTTGTACGGAAACCTCGGTGCGAGAGTCCGACCCGCACTTTTATAAGTAAAGTCTCTAAACAAACGCATTTCTATTCCAGACACGTAATAGCACGGAACCCACTGTGCTCGAGTCCAACTTGCACTTGACCGAGTTTTTAAGAGCTCGTCTTCACCCAGATTATCGTAAAGAAAAAGGTACTCTACCCCTCCGAAATAAC
Organism: Choristoneura rosaceana; assembly: GCA_037349165.1. NCBI lineage: Eukaryota > Metazoa > Arthropoda > Insecta > Lepidoptera > Tortricidae > Choristoneura > Choristoneura rosaceana. The sequence continues at coordinate 4,546,575 of JAZBNJ010000002.1, forward strand.
GGCCATAAGCTGTCACTTCAATAAGCCCTCGCTTACAAGGTCTTACCTATCCCATGGCCATTGGCTTTACTGAGTGAATCAAGAGGAACTCTGATTCTGTATGCTACGGAATTTTCACCAAGGTACATTCAGCAGCAGAAGTAGACGAGGGGTTGTGGACTATTACCACGGCAGTAGAGCTGTGTGTAGATAATTTGAAGCACCGTGACTGATTACATCCGCTTCTGCTGCTGACTGTACTTAATATATCTCAGTCCCGTCCCTAGTATAGAAAAAAGAAAAGGAATAGCCTTTATTTAATTAAAGCATGTACGAGTATGTGGACCAGTCTGTTAATTCTTTACACAAACCATTTGGAAAGTTTCGTCAAATTCAATAGTTGCAATAATTGTAAAGATTTGCAATGTACCTAACTATTTCGAAATTCTTACATAATCCTGTGGTAGGTCAGGCAATCGCCACCCGTAGTACAAAGATTCGAAGAACTGAGCTTACAATTTATCTCAAAGAACAAGGACTCGATTCTCATACTCTTTTTTCTAAATAAAGTACCGGCAAGAACGTAGATGTAGACGCTAATATAAGGCATGAAAGCTATTTTCAAATGTATACAGTAAAGACATAATTTCGTCTTTCGCAAACGATAGTCACAAAAAAAAGCGTCTTACGTCATACCGAAAAATATTCATAAACATTTGCGAACATGCGAGTTGTAGGCGTATTATTCCTTTTCATAGAATTTGAATCAATTGAATTCCGTACACGGCAGGGCTCCAGAATACGTGACATATAAATAGAATTCACATTTTAGACATCATTAAGCTCCTGGCGTTCGTTCACTGGTGAAACGTGACTTTGCCAGCCTACCGTGTAGGCGTCATTTAATACAACGTAACAAAATTACAATGGAAAACTCGTTAAAATTAAACTTTCGCGAATAATCGTTCGGAATCAACTGTTCGACGAGCGAGAGTGGCGCGCAAACATAACGACATTAAAATGCAGCAACATCAATTATATAAGGCTTCTATAACAACATCAAATAGGTTTGATACCTTGCAATTCTTCGTGCTCTTCAAAAATTCTTTGAAAAAACAAAGTCACTACACTGACAGGGGGGTGAAAATTCTTATGTCAGATAGGGATGTGGGGTCAGAGCGGCGTAGCAGCCGACACGCTCCGTTCTCGTAGCACGGCGCGACTGAGGCTCGTAGCCGCTACGGCGTAGCCTGCGCGCGCAGCCTCGCCCCTTAACACATGGACCCAATACTAATCCAAGATTAAAAGTCACAAATAGTCACAATTAAAATTGTATCATAAGAATTTTTTTTTTTGTTTTATACTAGCATCATTTCATTACATAAACGTAATAACTGAGCAGAAGACGAGTCGTTAATCTCAATCATCCATTAAAAAAATGTAGTTCAATTAACTATTAAGATCGAACCTGTATTTAAGAATTTTGATGGTATCTCTAGAAGGCATTTATAGACAATTTCGTCGAGACAACAAGTGTCATTGAATATCAAAACAAAATTAGTTCAAGTTTAGTGAGTACTGTACCTATTCCAGCTACAATCATAAAAGGCAATCTGTGCATTTGTTTTATTAGATTTAATTTAGCAATAATACTTAGTTATTACCAAAAGCTTTCGAGAGACAAAAAAAAAACATATTCCGAAAATTTCGAAACTATTCGGACCGTTTCTGTTCTGACCTATAATAGCGAGTTGAACAGTTTCAATCTTTGTATTTTATCCATTTAACAATATTATGTTTGCTTTTTGTCACATTCAACTTGTTAAGACTAATGTAGTCTCTACAAGTTTAGTTATGTAAGTGTTTACTCAATTTGTAAGTAGAAAGGAAAAGAAACACTAAGAAGTAATAAAGCTAATATTACTCTCGTGAATATTTTTTTATCTTATCGTATTTTACTGCGAGAGAGGCTAAGCTACTAGGCACTGAAGGCTAAGAATAAATAAAGTAAAGGGCAGCGCCTACGCCTTTAATAACATTGGGCGTTAGAAGCGCAGTCGCCAATACCCCAACTGACCATTCTTGAACCTTAAAGCATCGTAACAAGGAGCAAGAACTGTTATTTAAAATATTGCCAATCGTACCCAATGGGTGCCTATCGGTTTTGTACGAGTACGATTTTTATATCATTCTGAGATTACATATACGATCTATGAAAGTAATATTAAGTAAACGTCTTTTCTGCCGTAATCCATCAATTTTGCCTTTTAGTTGTTTTAGTTGTGGATCAAATGTTCCCCAGATTTCTTTGGATAATAACGTTTTTATTAACTGAAGCTGGGGCTTCGAAGCGTTTGAACCGCAAAACGATAACCACGTGCATTGAATTTGGCGAGGCGATGTTACGAATGTGTACTCATCGTTCCGTGTAGGCTGTAGGGGATAACAGTAAGGTGACAAATCAGTAATTAATGAGTTTCAAATTTAAAGGGTCGTTATAACCATTATTAGGTAATTCCTCTACGTCTTCCACTAATGCGATTGCTAGAATCATAGAATCAATCATTCCCGTTCCACTCCATCACAATGAGAACGCATCCTCAGAAGCTATTGTTCAAATCAAATTAAAACCGTATTTAGTAACTTCCTTACAAAGTTCAAAGGTCCGAAGTACATACGTTCGGACATTTTAATTTTGCGCGATTGGAGAAAGTTCCAAATAAGCCGCAGAGCGCCTTCGGCCGTATCGCCAACTTAGTCCTCCGCAAAACAGATCCATTTTTCCTCTCGATGCGAGGAACTTTTTAATTTCGAACTAGATATGGGCGAAAGTTAGTTACAAAAAAAATCACAGTGAAAAATAATAATGACTTTGTCACGTTGGTCACGGTGTTCACTTGCGAATCAATTAGTTTACTTCGTTATACCTTATCATGATTTCCTTCCACCTTATTTCCACCAATTTATTTTCAGATATATTTCTTTTTAATTAGTAACGGTTATTTATTAGTTAGATACCAAAATGTTATCGTTGCGTGAGTGACAAGACGCCTAAAACAAAGGAACGAAAAGACCTACGTAATTTTGTAACGTTGTTCCTCCTTCGCGTGTTACGGTGATACTTTTAGACGGCGGATCACTGTGATTTTTTCATCGTGACGTTATTTTTATCCATCTCTATTTCGAACTGCTGTGCAAAACAGACCGCCAACTTCGCCGTGACACTTACACTATGAAAGGCCGTGAATTGGGATTGAAAATTTCATCCCGAGAGCTCTCAATACCTAAGGGTTTACTGTGGTTGTCGTTGATTCTGCAACTCAGGGCAGGCATACACCTTTTGACATGCCTTTTTTCGTCCGAGTGACGAAAACCGGAAAGCTAATGCTATATACTCGGTTTCAGATAATTAAACCGGCGAAGAGCGTGTCGGACACGCCCAAAATAGGGTTCCGTAGCCATTACGAAAAAATTAAGTAATATTTTTCTAAGGATTTCGTATTTTATACGGAATCTTCCAAGTTTAGGTGTATTTTATACCTTACGCTGCTATTTACTCATAAACTACTAATAATTCTCAAGCAAACTTAGCCGTTATAGTTTTCCTAGGAAGTTTGATATACTGACTACCATCCTGAATTTTTTCAAACTTTTCCACCCACCGGTTTAGATTTTAGAGGGGGGGACGCTCGATTTTAATGAAAATTTGCACTTTAAAGTTGAATATTTCGCAAACGAATTACTGAATCGAAAAATCGTTTCAGTAAACCCCTAATGGTTTTAAAATACCTATCCAACGATACCCCACACTATAGGGTTGGATGAGAAAAAAAAAATCACCGCCACTTTACGTCTATGGGAGCTACCCTAAAAAAATTGTTTTTGAATTTTTAATTGTAATATTTTGTCGGCATAGTTTACCTATATATCCGTGCAAAATTACAGCTTTCTAGCATTAATAGTCCCTGAGCAAAGCCGCGGACGGACAGACAGACAGACATGGCGAAACTATAAGGGTTCCGTTTTTGCCATTTTGGCTCCGGAACCATAAAAAAAAGATGTTGAAAGAAGCAGGTAGAATTCGGTTATCGCGCGCTGTTCCCTCGGGAACTGTGCATTTTTCCGGGATAGAAAGTAGCCTATGTCACTCTCTGGCCTGTAAATTATCTCTGTGCCAAAAATCACGACGCTCCGTCGCTCTTTCGACGTGAAAGGCGGACAAACATACAAATACACATTTATATTACTTATTAGTATAGATTGTCGCAGGGAAACGGTCAAAACAGAGCAATACAATTGAACTCTGATGAACTCTGGTTAAGTTAGATCGAAATGCAACGAAACGAGTTTGTGTGATGTGTGTGTTCTTACAGCTTGGAGACGAAGGAGCTGCATGACACACATTTGTTGCATACATATCAAAGCATACATAGACGTAACTGTCATAGTCGCGGGTGAGCAAAGTAATTATTTATAAATGTGGACTTCATGAAATAAATTATTCAAATGGAAAATACCATTATTTACTTCTTGTTGAAGTTTTCTTGTAAAACTAAATAACTGAAGAAGTATATGTATAAGTTATATTACAATTATCATTAAATAAGCATGAAACTTTGCAAATGAGACTACAAATAAATATGAGACTGGGTACATAAAACAATTGTGTAATAAAATCATACCCATCAGACACAAACATCAGAATTTGTAAAAAGTACGTCACAAAATAAGATGCAAACTCAAATTAATATTTATGAATTTCTGTGTCGCAGCGAAATCTCATTATTTTTAACCGACTTCAAAAAAAGGAGGAGGTTATCAATTCGGTTGTATGTTTTTTTTTTTTTTTTTTTTTTTTTTTTTTATTTTTTTTTATGTTTGTTACCTCAGAACTCCGTCATTTATAAACCGATTTGAAAATTTTTTTTTGCGTTCGTCTAGGAATGCTTTCAATTAGGTCCCATAAGCACCGAATCAGGATCTGATGATTGGATCCTAAGGAAATCGAGGGAACTCTTCAAATGTTGTAGGGACACCTATGGTAATTTTGATATATTTAGTAGTAACTCGTGCATTTGCTCTTGAAAATCATCATTTGGTGAAGTGGAACTGATGATGAAGACCACAGTTGACCATCGGAGTTACTACTCAATAACAAGTATTTCATGGGCTGAATTTCAATTGCTTTAACACAGTTGCTAAGCAATTTATGCTCCTCGGAACGCATATGGTGAAATGGAATGGGTGGTGAAGCACCAGGACTCCTCAATAATGAACGTCTCTGCATCGGAAAAAGCAATTTTTCGTAAAAGGTGACGAGCAGTTGACATTAAACTATTGTATCTTAGATCTTTTACACTAAAAAGCATGAAAAAAAATTTTATAACAAAAAATAGAACCGACTACAAAAAACCATGAAAATAATTTTCTACCAGTCTGAAGTCGGTGCCTCAGCACGAGCCAGCAGGAGTGGACCTATAATCGTCTACCTCACCTACAACTATACGATTAAATGGCTTCAATCACTCCTGCTGGCTCGTGCTGAGGCACCGACTTCAGACTGGTAGAAAATTATTTTCATGGTTTTTTGTAGTCGGTTCTATTTTTTGTTATAAAATTTTTTGTTAGCACGAAACTCCAGCTGCATAAGGCACTGGTCCCACCGCGAGCTAGTAAACTATGAGCTATCGGCTATTTTCTAGCCCAAGAAACGAACAAAAGATAATCGCTTCCGTGTACATAAAAGAGAGAGTTATATTTTTATAGTTCATAGCTGGCTGTTCACACTGCCGGCGAGGATACTCTCCCACCGCCCGGCGAGTAAGCGATAATTCCATACAATTTTTTACTAGCCGCCCGCCGATTGTCATCTGTTTCTAGTACAGAATTTTACTAGTTGACCGCCGAGCTCGCCGATAGCTGGCGGTGGGACCACTGTTTACTAGTTGACCGCAGCGATAAGCTATCGACTATAAAACTAGCTCAACGGTACTCGCCGAAGCCTGCTTGGCGATTAGAGCGATCATTCTACCTTTCAAAGTGGATGCGAGTGCACGTATATACAATGAATTTAAAACAATTATACGAACTATCTTTGTTGTCAAGTTCGGATGACGATGATGATGTACCTATTTTATAAAAACGTGTGTGTAGTGGCAGTGGCAATTTTGAAGAGACGGAAGAAAAAAAGGAATATTTTAAAAAGAATGACAAGAAAAATTTGGATGCAAAAAATTAATTATTTCAGAAAAGAATACAGTGAGTTCAAACTAGCTAGTGTGGTGAAAATGAATTTTCAAATTTAAATTCAAATCATTTATTCAGTAAATAGGCCGCAATGGGCACTTTTACACGTCATTTTTTTTAAACTACCAGCGCTTTCGGAAAGACCATCATTGCCAAGAAGAATGCGCCGCAAGAAACTTGGCAGAAAGTCATTTTTTTCAAAGTAAAATAATTATAAATAAAATACTTAAAAACTACAGTAAACAATTTAACAAAAAAAAATAATAATACAGGGATGTATGGGGTCCCTTAGTTACAAAATTAAACACTAACTATATTCGACCTCGACTGTACATCGTATAGGTCATTGGCGAATAGCCCCCCGGCTGAGCTAGTGCAGCGAGTAATCGCCCGTCGCACGCAAACACTCGCTTATAGCCGAGCGTCTAAACTAGCAAAACTATACTCGCTTCTCGCCTCTCGCCCACTCGTTTGTAGTTTATAGTTTTACTCGCTAATAGTTTGTAGCCGCCGGTGGGACCAGTGCCTAAGGCTAAATGAACAAAAATGCAAGTGAACTCGTCGCAAATTGCTTAAATTTTGTACTTTATGAACTGGCGGCAGATACAGTGGATGAGAGTGCCCGAGTCAATTTTCTAATATAATTTAATGAGGTACGGCCGGTCGGTCGCGAAATGCGTTTACTCGCACCACGGCGTATCACCGCACGGCAGAGCAGACTCGACAAATTCTGTCACGACAATAGCTCGGATTAGACGTTCAATTATTTTTCGCTTCGCTCATTAGAGGCAATTATGAATTTGTTACGCCACCAGTGAATTGCTTGTTACAATTCACCTGAAGGAAAACAACAACTTTTTTTCTCGACCGACGTCATGGTAAAGGTAAAAGTTCAAATGCATAATAGATAGGTAGGTTACTAATGGTAAGGATAGTACTACTTTAACAACAATAAGGCCGATTTTCACATGGACTTGTAAGTAATTACAGTAGTAATCAAGTAGTAATGGATTCTGTTAGTGGACTATAAAATTTATTGAGTATGTACCTTTATCTATGCTTAAAATACAAAAAATAAAAGATAATAAATGTCATATAAGGGTTTGATTAGTTGTTTATGTTGTCTAATTTACCCCCCAAATTAAATAAATAAATATCACGGGACAATTCACACCAAATGACCCAGTCCCAAAGTAAGCTTAGCAAAGCTTACTTTTTCACACCCCGTCCCATAGTCCATATATAGTTCCATAGTCTCGGGACTTAAGTCACAGAATAGATAATAGTACAAGTACTTAAGTTAAATTATTACTTAACTGAGATATCTCACATGAGATCGACCTTAATCTAAGCAGAGCCGTGTTCTGGACGCACCAGAGACTGATAGAAACCAGATACAGAACCAACAATTGCTTAATCATGCAAACATTTGTCCTAGGCTGGGCTGGGATTAAAATTGCAAGCAACGGCACAAAACAGGATCAATACAAACCGGACCTATCGGTCAGTCAACCATGAAAGCCAGCTATAGGTAGTGCCACAAGAGTTGAACACACACAGCTAAAAAAAGAACTGATTGCACAAAAGCAGAACGAATGAAATGAATGAATGAGTAAATGTCAAAATCCTGCTGTCATTACACGACATGTTGTAACTGGTGTGTAATCGGCAATCATTCACTTCAACTCTGGTGGCACTACCCACATATTTGGGCTACCTTCAAGAAAGTCTATAAAAGAATCTATTTATTGTGTGTAGATCGTCGCTTAGTTACAGAAGTGTGTGGGCCGACAGAAAGGTCCTTACGGGCTTGGCACAACTACGCGCGAACGGCGGAGTGGAGAGCGTTTTCTCTGTCCATTGCGCATGCCGCTAGGTATACGCTGCGCGGCAAGGATCTCGAGCACGCAATGAAAAGAGAATACGCTCGTCGCGCCGCCGATCGCGTTCTGGCCGGGCCAAGTTCTATAACAAGCCAACAAGTTCTACAACACAACGCCGTAGGACGATTCACCTAAGGCGAGCGGCGCCCACGGCAGTAAATGGTAGGAAACAAAAACAACCCTAAAATGTCAGCTTCAACGATTACTCGACTAAAGGGGCTTGATTATTTTGACATGCCTATCTTTGTTTACATAGAACATAGAACTGTCTATTATCGGATACTCCCAATTATTAACGCTTGTGTAAACAACCATACAGAACAATCCATCTTATTTAGGTATAGTCAAGTTCAAGAGTTCGCAGTTCATTTTACTATCTTGTCATTTTCAGTAATGACACATAATGTCGAACTGTCATGTACCTAAGTGTTCAGTTAGTTCAGAGCTTGATCTATCTGAATATGTCATATATACAACTGGAGCTGGGCACGAATTTTTCGTGATGAGAGTGGATTTAGTATAGTAACGGTCTCGGAAATTGTTAAAATTGTTTGAGCCTAAGATTGTTAGGAGGTAGATAATATACCATGCAAGTAATTTATAATTTCTGAACAATAATAAAAATAATACAATGGGAATGTTTTTTTAATCTACCGGAGTAGGCGCAATGGGCAGTAACTAATAAACAACGAAAATTATTAATTTTCACATGCGTTGATTAAGTATACACAGTTTTTATTACCTACAGAAAACAGCGGGAAACCATTGTCATGGAAATTAGCTAGTCAATGAAGATAACAGGCGTTTCTAGACATACTGATAGCCGCTAGATTTCCTGACTTTGTAAGTTTTTTGACGATGATTATTTTTGTATCGTATAAATTTTTGATATCGTAAACAAGTTTAACTACTCGCATGTACATATGCAGGTACCTACTTCAATGACATAGCATGTTAGTTGACGCCCACAAAATTATCAAACTAAAACCCAAAACCTTTGTCTAATATTGAGCTCATAGCACGAAATACCGAATGCTTTATCGCGATATTTCATCAGTAGATAAAAACGTGTCTCGTGCATAGTTCATAAATGATTAGTACTTTAACTAATAGCAAGAGTCTAAAATGGATAGGATAAGCGCTTTTTAATCAGTTCCGTGTATTTTTTTATCGGGTCCGTTATTCGTTATTAAATTCCTCAACCGGGTTTTGAGGCGGGGCACACTCCGTTGCCGTCAGGTTGTTTTAATGTTATACGAGGAAAACTCTCTATTGACATTATGTAAAGTAAACAACGAAAAGTATGTCAACAAAGGAATTCTGTATCGTAAAATTTTAATTTGTGTTCCGGGTCATCATCATCATCTCAGCCTATAATATAGGCTAGGTATATTATACGTCCCACTGCTGGGCACAGGCCTCCTCTCAGAATGTTCCGGGTATTGTCCTGTATTTTACTAATGCACAAAAAAAACATAATTCAATAAAAATTAAATACCTGGTTTTATTTGTTAAAATTAACAATTAAATATTAGACTAGTCGCACCAAAGTGACAAGGATGTTAATTTGAAAAGATCAGGACTGTCATAATATGACATGCGAAATAGTACCCATGAAAGAAAGGTTTAATGGAAGATGTTTCATTAATAATAACCGTATTACGGCCACGTCACGGCGTGATGCGGACGATTTAGTGAGTGACCGGTCGGTTCATTCAAATAATGAAAATTACGGATCGAAGAGGGTGCGCGCGCATCTCCCTCCTCCCCACCTCTTATCATAGACTTAGAATTCAGCTTACATACCAACATGAATCGTCTGAAGGACGAATCTTAGAGAATATTCGCGACGGTATCATAAGTTCTTAAATTAACGAATAAATTGCTGCTCATGTCAAGAAAAGCTCATGACATTATTAATCAGAGGAATCAAAATAAACTGCACACATAAAATTAAAGACTTAAGGCGCAAATTCGTGTAACATGTCAGACGGTAACTGGAACGTGATTAAAACTTTTCCACGAAAAACTCGGTAGACACTCAGGGGTTTGAGATTTTCGTAACGTTTCATAAATTATATCTCGCCGCCTCTTATAACGTTATTCGATTTCTCGAATTTCAAGAGACAAAATTCTTTAATTGCGTTGAGAAAATTTGAAAAAGAACTTTGGAGTACCAAAAGATACCCACTTATTTCATATTACATTCGGCCATGTCGTATTACTAAGCTATATAGATGACTTTTTTGTTTGGCTAGTCAAGTTTAAATCATCCGATACGTACATTGTGTAGTAACTATTGAAGCAGGGACATTTGAATGGCAAGCACTGATTCAGCCGTTTCAAATGTAAGTCAATGTGTCAGGGGCGAACCTTTCTCGTACACTAACAATTCGGAAATATGGGTCGCGAGTCATCCTCGGAAACTCGACTCTACCCCCCGGTAACGATTTGCCAGCCACCCGTTGCCCACTTCATTTTCATTCAAATTTTTCACCATTAATAACCAATTTAGCTTAGTTACACACCACTTGTCACAGCGAATTGAGGCCATTGTGGGAGGGAACACATAATTATAAAACATTAGCAGGCAGTTCATTTAAAAAAAAGTTTCTAATCAAAGGCACTTTAGGTAGAAACGGTGCTCCAAAAGTACACTCGTGCAAAGCCGATACGAGTCGATATTATATTACCTAGTACTAGCTTTTCCCGGCGGCTTCGCCCGCGTGGAATTCGGTTATCGCGCACTGTTCCCTCGGAAACTCTGCATTTTGCCGGGATAAAAAGTAGCCTATGTCACTCTCTGGCCCATAAACTGTCTCTATAAATATGCCAAAAATAAAGTCGATCCGTCACTCCGTTTCGACGTGAAAGACAGACAAACTTGCAAACAAACATATAAACACATACTTTAACATTTATAATATTAGTATGGATACCTACCTTACCTACGTCGCGTAATTTAAAGACATAACCTTACATACATTCAGATAGACGACGAGAAGCGGCTCTATTTTTTTTTTCTGGTAGGTGAGTAGTAGACTAGTCGATATAATACAAAGATAGTACTATAGTGCAGTAAATGAAGGAAGTTGTTGTATGGAGACCCAAGCATTAATTCCTCAGTCGATGAAATTTTGCTTGGTTATTGTATAGTATGAGCCGTAACTAAAATATAAAAAATCCAAAAAAAAACACCTAAGTTAGGTATTTATACCTAAAAATCGTCACTACTTTTAAAAAACTCGTATCTCGAAATGGATAATTTTTCCGAGTGCACTTTATGACCATTACGTCAAGGTTCAATTTTGTTCGTGTATTGATTTGTGATACGAGATTTTTTCAAAGTAGTGACGAAATACAAATCTGTTTATATTATTCCAAAATTATTTTACCAAAGAAGTCATTTGTATCACTTTGTGATACTAGAAAAAAATCTGAAATGTTCCGGTTCAAAACACGCCAAAAAAATTTTTTTTTTTAAATATTATCATTTCTGCTGGGATATTTTTTTTTATATTTCATATATTGTTCCAATACGTTACATGAGTATGTCTGGTGAAGAAAGTTTGAACGGAGCATTTTTTTTTTTACTTTTTTTTTTTGGATATTTATACAATACTCTTTATTTATTGATACTTTATCATACTGTCAAGTTTTTTCGGGCTGAGGAATGACTGTTGGGGTCACTACCTTTATTTACTCCACTACTAAACGATCTCAATAGTAAAATGAAATGCGTTTCATAATTCGATCTTAGTTCTAAAAACTTAAATTTGCAGTGAAGCATTCCTCGCTCAAAACAAAATTACGATATAAACCCCCTTGCAAAAAAAAACGGGCACCTATGGTTTTTCAGATTTTTAGGCATTTGAAGTTTAGAAAGTAAGCTTTCATGCACATAAAATACAAAAACCATAGGTGCCCGTTTTTTTTTGCAAGGGTGTTTATTATTTTACAAAAGGCCCTACGGAATCAGTTCTCATGTATACCTACCTTATCTTACTTAATCTGGATTAAAAGAAATGGAAAATCTATACAAATAATGACATCTCTAAAATGCCTGAATATAGACAATATAGCCCTTGAAACGCGTAGGCGTTATGGCATCATCTTGGCACGAGCCATGATGCCGGGGCGCCCGACTGTCTGCCGTCATGCCGTCACACTTTCACCGCAGCCTAGATCTTATACAAGTCAAAGACTTCGTTGAACAAGATAAAATAAAACGCTTGTAAAATGAATCCATACCAATATTATAAATGCGAAAGTGTGTTTGTATGTTTGTGTGTTTGTCTGTCTTTCACGCCGTAACGGAGCGACGGATCGACGTGATTTTTGGCATAGAGATAGTTTATGGACCCGAGAGTGACATAGGCTACTTTTTATCCCGGAAAAATGCACAGTTTCCGAGGGAACAGCGCGCGATAACCGAATACCACGCGGGCGGAGCCGCGGGCAAAAGCTAGTCTTCTTTATAATTTTAACTAAGTAATTCACGGGAATTTTGAAAAATCCTGATAGGTACGAGGGGTGGCTGAAAAGTAATCTACCTCACCTATTTATAACGCGAAAAAAAATCTGGCCTCTATGATTTCGTATTCACTGGTTATTCTATTTTCAAAATATAGGACATTCATTTGTTTATGGTGTCTCGTTCTCCTTTGTCACTTGATTGTTCGCACCATGTCGCAGGAAAATTTGAAACTGAAGAAAATTGAGCAATGTGCTGTTATAAATTCCTCACTATAGAGGGAAGTACGCCCTCGCAGATAAAACAGCGTATGTTATCTGTATTTGGTGATTTGTGCCCGTCTGATTTCACCATCAAATTTTGGTCAAAACAATTTTAAGTGTGGTAGTGATGGCCTCAAAGATGATCTTTGTACTGAGCGGCCAATTTTTGCAGCCACCGAAGAAAATGTTCCCCACGTAAAAAAAATATATTTGAGGACCCGGCGAGTGAAGCTGTGGGAGATAGCCAGAGACGTGGGGATTAGCAAGGAATAAGTGAATATAATAATTCACGAACATTTAAATATGTCCAAAGATAGTGCATGCTGGGTGCCTAGAATGCTGACTCTCCATTCTTTCGATATGGAGAGAAGAGTTCGATGTTGTAAGGACTTTATAGAAATGAGTCGAGGTAAGGAGGAGGAAACTTTATCTAGAATAGTAACCTGTGATAAGACCTGGATTAGGCAATGGTATCCCGAAAATAAACAGGAGTCATTGCAGTGGAAATTTAAAGATGAGAAGCCACCGAGGAAGTTCAAGGTTCGTCCATCGGCAGGTAAACTAATGGCATCAATTTTTTTGGACACGGGTGGGATTTTACTAATTGATTACCTGCCATAAAAAACTACAATGAATGCTGATTATTACACAAATTTAGACCATCAGCTTAGATAATCAATAAAAGAAAAAAAAAACAGGCAAACTGAGCAAATGAATTTTGCTGTTGCACGACAATGCCCTAGTGCACACTGCTCGCACAACAAAGCTGGCCATGTCCAAAAATGGCTTCGAAGAAATCAATCACCCTCCTTACAGCCCAGACCTGGTCCCTTGCGACTATTTTCTGTTCAGATTCCTGTAGAAAGATTTGAGGGGGCGCAGATTTTTGACGTATGAGGACATGAAGTCTGCGGTAAACGAGTATTTTGACGATAAACCGAAAAAAATTTTTTTTAACAGGTTAATGTCACTATTTGAAAAGTGTAATAAGTGCATTTCTCTCACAGGGGATTACATAGAAAAAAAAAAAAAAAAAACATCTTCCCTAGTCTTTTTAGGGTTCCGGAGCCAAAATGGCAAAAACGGAACCCTTATAGTTTCGCCATGTCTGTCTGTCTGTCCGTCTGTCTGTCTGTCTGTCCGTCCGCGGCTTTGCTCAGAGACTATCAATGTTAGAAAGCTGTAATTTTGCACGAATATATAAGTAAACTATGCCGACAAAACAGTACAATTAAAAATTCAAAAACAATTTTTTTTAGGGTACCTCCCATAGACGTAAAGTGGCGGTGATTTTTTTTTTCTCATCCAACCCTATAGTGTGGGGTATCGTTGGATAGGTATTTTAAAACCATTAGGGGTTTGCTAAAACGATTTTTCGATTCAGTCATTTGTTTGCGAAATATTCAACTTTAAAGTGCAAATTTTCATTAAAATCGAGCGTCCCCCCCCCCTCTAAAATCTAAACCGGTGGGAGGAAAAATTTGAAAAAATTCAGGATGGTAGTCAGTATATTAAACTTTCAAGGAAAACTATAGCGGCTAAGTTTGCTTGAGAATTATTAGTAGTTTATGAGTAAATAGCAGCGTAAGGTATAAAATATACCTATACTTCGAAGATTCCGTATAAAGTACGAAATCCTTAGAAAAATATTACTTAATTTTTTCGTAATGGCTCCGGAACCCTATTTTGGGCGTGTCCGACACGCTCTTGTTTTTCTTAGTTAGGTAGATTACTTTCCAGCCACCCCTCGTACAATGTTGAAAGAAGTGAATGTTCTCACGTTGCGAAAATCTTGAAATTATAATTAAGTGCAATTTTAATAATTTACTTGTTTTTCTAATTTTAAGTCTGTCTATTAATCATAATTCTATAATTATACTCTATAGGCTGGGTTACACTGAGTCGAATATTCTAATCCCATTATATTAAAGTTTAGCCGCGGAATTTTAATGTTTTTTCTACATATACGTTCGTAGCCGCAGGAACCAGTTAGTATAGCTAAGGTATACAGTTAATTAGAGTTAGTGTGCGGAGTCGCCCCTGAGGCAAGGATTTAAAATTATTTAGGCTACGAGTTTGTAGCGTACTATTATATAAATAAATAATAAATAAATAATAATAAATATCACGGGACAATTCACACCAATTGACCTAGTCCCAAAGTAAGCTTAGCAAAGCTTGTGTTATGGGTACTAAGCAACGGATAAACATAATTATATAGATAGATACATACTTAAATACATATTAAACACCCAAGACCCGAGAACAAACATTCGTATTTTTCATACAAATATCTGCCCCGACACGGGAATCGAACCCGGGACCTCAAGCTTCGTAGTCAGGGTCTCTAACCACTAGGCCATCTGGTCGTCAATATTCTGTGTCGTTATATATTCTGTGGCCCTGTGTAAATTGGACCTTCGACGCTTGGGATCCAGGCGGGACTATGAATGAATTATTTTATGACCTTTGATAGACTTTAGGCTTAAGGGCGTGAAATCTCAAAGGAATATGTCAGTATTTACCAACTGAATATTTCATGATATCATGATACTAGGCAGTTAAAAGCAGTAGGTAATAAATTTAGGAATCTTAGGTGCTTAGTTTCATTTGAATTGTTATAGGTACGGTTCTTCAAACGTTCTATGTCGAAATATTCGGGTAAAGACCAACATTTTTAAAACAATATGTACAGGGCTCGAACTTTGAGTGCGTATGACTCTACCTTACCTATCTGTGGAGATGGGAAGGACATATGATAATTTTTATCTCGAAAAATTGCATAGTTCCCGCGGGATAACAATTAACCAATTCTTCGCGGATGGAGTCGCGGGTAACAGATAGAAGGATCGGCTACTTATAACAAATTTTGAATTGTTGTCTAACTAGAAATAATATGAGAAATTATTATAATTAGGTTACTTTCATATACATTTCTTTAGCACAAAAGTAATAGCGGGTTCAAGGTTTTATAACCCCGCAATGCAGCAGTTTCTCAGTTCAATCTAGACTATTGGAGATAGTCGTAAAACTTTTAATAGATATTCGCGGAGACGGGATACCTTCTTCTACACAACGATTCCACACACTCGTACACAAAACCAATGAAAACTGGTCATACTTATTATATAAAACACAACTCTTTTTGGAATCTGACCTGTTTTTATTGCTCTTAACAATAAATATTTAGTGCATATTGGAATAATAAATAGAGTTTATAGCACATGGAAGCACGACGAATAGACCGCATTTAGCATAAGTACATTTTATGACGCCGAATAGCTACAGAGTGGTCTAATTTAAATGAATTGCCATTGATGAATTGGTAGCTCAGATCTCTTGAGTCATACATACAACTGCAAAATTGTTTCCATACATCGAAGACAAAAGTTTCGAAGTAGTTAGTGTTTGAATGACTGTACAAAACATACGTAAATTTCAATAGGTACATGAATAATCCACCAACTCGGCAGGAAGTTGATATTTAAAACTCAATTCAAAAATCATGTCTTTTAGTTATATGTAATTAAGTACGTACGAATACATTTTGTACTGCATAAACGCTTAAAACTCATACAAACTAATGTAGACTGCAATGTGGCTGAAATATCGAGGTAAGTAATTATTAGATACTCATTTCAAGCTTGACAAGTCCCGGGTTCCGTAATAATTATGAATGAAAATAACGAAAGTTTAAAACACCCTTTAAAGCACCCTTTTTCAATTGCACCGGCCGGGGGACAAAAATACGTGTGGTAAAGTTAGCAGATTGTGTTGCGGGGGCGTAACAAAGATCGTATCACAGGCTGACCTTTCAACTTTCCGACTCCGTGCGACTTGGATTTAGGTATACTCGTACTTAGGTACCCTTAACTGACCAATCGTGAGCTTTATTAGAACGTGACGAGGTGCAAGAATGGTTAGTTAACGAGTGTTCGCGCTAGTACCAATAAAACGCTGGTAGATGTTAACAACACTTCGAAAGTCGATAAAGGGCTGACAAAACAAAATCATTTTCGGCATGCCAGCTTAACAATAGCTACCTACAAATTTCGAATAAAAACATGGGGAAAATTAGAAACCGTTTATGTTAATCATCGGCCCTTCGGCATAGGTAATCAAGTTTTTAAAAATATGTACATGGGAAGATTGACTAGGGGAACCAGTTAAATTATGCAATAGAATTCAGTTATACAACAAACAGCATATTATGCTCTGAGGAAAGCGATTTTACTGACGTGAAAGAAAGCAGCAGAATTAATTAGAAATCTAAAGAGATGAATTTAGACCTTTCGTTCGTATGACTGTCATGTCGAGAACGCAGTACCTATGTTTTATGCTACGGACATTGTATAGGTAACATGTGGTTTTCGTAATCATCTTTTAACGTCCGCAGCGCAGCGCAGGCGCCTTAAAAATCAAGTAGGTTAAAGTCTCCTTATCAAAATTAGGACCAAACATTAAATTGCTCCCTTTATTACCATCCTTATTCCATATGATATGGGATAAGGATTAATGTTAGCATATCATTTAGGGTTCCTTTTCCGTCAGTTAAATCTATTCTTGATCATCGAGACGTCTACTTGGTCTTTCTTCGGGTCAATGTTGGTGACATTATAACCAAATTAGGAGTAGGTAGTCTACATGTACAGAGGGGGTAATATAATATATAATATTAAATATAAAAATCTTTAGAACATTTTTTTTATCCGTTTCCTTTTCTCACATTGTTCCGAAAGTTTTTACGTGACGCTGATGCCCAAATAATATTTTGAACAGATTATTTATTCTCGAGTGGGGGTGCCTATTCTTAAAACCCGTTCAATAAGTCGACAGCCGGGGGAGTGATTACTATAAATAGACGACCCCCTGCGAGTCTCGAGTGCATTTTTGAAGGGAACAGTAACCGCCTGTTTCATGAACTGGCTACAAACTTTAAAAGGAACTAGCCCAGCTGTTCAGTTCATGATGAACTAGAACTGAATAAGACCCTATTTAGTCAACAACGCGTTCTATCTTTTTTTTATAACGTAGCTCGAAATTGGTCTGGCTTTCATTGAGTCTGTTTGGCGTGCAAATATGCTTTGTAGTCTCTGTTTGAAAGTGTATATCTTAACATTAAAAAATCCCCGCGTTAAAGTCGCTAACACTGACTGAATAGCCCATATAAAATATATATAGAACCTAAAGACAGTATATCCGTGCTTGACAATATTCAAAGCTAAATGGATCTCTTGTTCTGTAAAATTTGTGTGGATTATAACAATTCGTTTTGCAATAATAATTTTATAAAAGCGAAAGTAACTGTCTGTCTGTCGGTCTGTCTATCTGTCGGTCTATCTGTCTGTTACGCTTTCACGTCGAAACCGCTGAACCGATTTCGATGAAATTTGGTATAGAGATAGTTTAAGCCCTAAGGATCAACATAGGATACTTTTTATTCCGTTAGAGTGCGCCACTGCACGATAACCTAGGTCCGCGCAGACGAAGTCGCGGGTGTAAGCTAGTTTACAATAATAAAACAAATAAAACATGTTAGTCACAGTTGGAAGTACTGGCGTGAATATAGAAATACTTACTACTAATATTTACCTACAACTTTTTAGAAATAAGTACACAAACAAACAATATCGCCAGGGGCGGTTGAACCAGCAGCGTCATTATTTATAGAAGTGGTGAACATTTTATCTTAAAAAAAATCCTGAACAGACAAAATAATCTTCGTAACCTTGCAGGCAACACACAAAAAACATGGATGACATCATGTACTTACCTCACATTTACAGATGGTATATTAATAGCCATAAGGTTCACAATGTTTCAATTTAGTCCAATGGAGGTGGATTGAGATTGGTTGAAACTTTTGAGAGATATTAGAGTCAATTAGGCATACAAGTGTTCTTTCAAAATAAAACAAACAAGAGATGGGAAGCTGGCAGTGAACCTGGCTTATCATGTGAATGCATGTAAAATGATAACAAACAAAGCAGAGACCGAACAATAAAGATAAAAAATAATTATCAATGCTTTTCAATTAAACACATGGGCTATTGAAATGATTGCACCAACAACACTGGTCCTCCTTGTTTAAAGGATATAGTAGCAAATTATAAACCTGATTTGTGTTTACCTCTCACATATTAGGTTTTATATACCGTGTATGAAAACTTTTGTACCTGGGAGATCCAGCTTTTTCAAGAGATTTTTTTTTAAATCATGTTTTAAAAATTAAAGGTAAATCATAAACCAAATAAACATCTTATGTATCTTTAAAAAAGCAATAAAAAGAAAGTAAAACAAAAACTGAGTTGTATCCTTTGTAGAGTTCGGCACTATTTAAAAAATGCTCATATCTCAAATTCAATAATTTTTTGAGTGAACTTTATGAGCATTATTTCAAGGGTCAATTCAGCTAAATTATTGATTTGAGATAGTGATTTTTCAAAATAGTGACGATTTGTAAGTATGCAACTCCAACACTATAACAGTGAACTACTCGTACCACAATGACCAATCTTAATGTGCATAAAATTTATACAAAAAAACACTAAAACTCGAAAACATGTTTTACTAGAGATAAGTTAAATCAACTGTTCCCCTGAAAACTCTCATATAGCAAATTTCATCAAAATCATCAACCCTTTTATTGGCCCTTTTATTGTACTGAAATCAAGCCTTGTTGGATTCTTGTACAGCTAACAAAAATATAATATTACAGCCGTATCTGAGATTCCTCAAAATAAATACCTACACTAGAATTTTGTTTTAAGATAATAAGATACAAGTTTGATTCTAACACCCACACCTATATTCTAACAGCTATATCACTCAGAATACCAGATATCATGGTTACTGATAGCCCTTAGTATTCAAAAATATATTTTATTATGTAATCAGATTAAAAACATTTTTAAATTTAATTTTATAATTTCTTATCTGGCTGACACAGAAAAGTAATGTAAACTAAGCAGATGTCTTTTGGCAGTAACAAAAAAATAATTTCACATTCAAAATAGCTTTATCATTCTCTTTTAGCTTGATAAGCTAGTTCTGGTAGCCAATGATAATGATAAGTGTAGTCTAGTATTTTAACATATGTATACCTACTTACTAGCTTGTGCCCACAGCTTCACCCGCATGTAATTCAGTTCTCACATGCTGTTCCCTCGAGAACTGTGCATAATTCCAGGATAAAAAGTAGCCTATGTCACTCTCTGATCCATAAACTATCTTTATGCCAAAAATCAGATTGATCCGTTGCTCCGCTGTGACAAGAAAGACTGACAAACATACAAACACAATTTCGAATTTATAATATTATATAGTAGGTATGGATAAAAATGTTTTTTTTTTCTAATCAGACTTTTTGAATGCCAAGATTCACACAACCATAATTATTTTCTGTGTGTGATAAAGAAAGAAAATAAGAAAATGATTAAAACAATATTTGAAACATTTATTTCTTTTCTTTTTTAGAATAAAGAGTACATATGCATAAATTATAATGCATGAACAAAATGACCAGAATTTCACTCCATTCTGAGAGGGTTTAAATATCCAAACTGCCCATAATATGCAGATATTATATTGTATAGGTATTTATAAGGCAGCAACCTTGTAAAACTGGTCTCAGAAAAAAAAGAAAATATAAATTTTATAGAGTACAAAATATCACTCTAGAACACTTTCTTTCTGGTCAACCTATTTGTAAATTATCATATGCATTTAAAAATAAATAACAAACGGCATGAATACAGCACAACAATAAAGAAACAATGAGATTACTAATTATCAACATCAAAGATATCAGAATCTAGGTTTCCCCTTGTTTACTTTCAAATTAAATTATTTCAAGAAACCATAAAGATAAGTCTTCGCGTAATGCTTAGTATTATGTATAAGAATAGTTAATACGTTTGAACGTTGTTTAAGTTGGACAAAAAGAAAAAAAAAAGAATGTTTCATGCACCAACTTTATCGTAATAATGATTAGCTATAGTACAAATGCAGGTCGACTTTCTATTTTTATGAAGCAATGAACTATAGATAAAAGGCATGGTTATCTAATTCTTCAATAAATATTCTTATTTATTGGAGATTATCAATCAGGTGGCCCGAAAGGTGGCGAGATGTACTTAATGTGGTAAATCTTACCTTTACGACTAAGGACTTCCAAGAGACGTAGGTCACGCTCGTAGTATAACTTGTAACTTTTCACAGATTTCACTGTTGATTTCTGAAGATGTCTTTCTAAAGCAATTAAATAATTTCTTGTTCGATTCCGCGATAATCAATACGCATACACACAAAAAACAGTCAACCGACCGACGATCGTTTCAGACAGTAACTGTAGTACGTAACTTTAACTTTAGGAAACCTGAAAGATGATGATTTTTTAATTAAATCTAACTTATTTGAAACAAAGTATTCTTTGTGTGACAAATATAAATTTAGTTTAACATATTTCATAAAATGAATTTAGGAAGTTTAGAGAGGTCTTCATTTCGATTTACTAAATAAAAAAAGGAACTCTTCTGTCAAGTGTCATTATTAAAATTGACATTTTACCGTTTATTTTACGTTCTATCACTTCTATTCAAGTTGCCAGTTTTTAATGTTTAATTAATTCAGTAATCGGAATTGTATTTAATTGCATTTATTACTTTAATTGCACTTACCAATTTTCATCTTCATTTTTCTCTCTTCGAAAGGTCTCGGTTATCAATAAAATTGATAAAAAAGACTTATCATGTATCAGCTTGTAACACCAAATTATTTCAAACGTTCAAAAGCTAATAAACCTTTGATATTATGTTTAGTATAAAAGTTTATTAAAGGAGTACAAATCTTGGAACAAACATCAAAATATTTTAATAACACAGAATAAGCTAATTGATTCTATCTAATGCTTTTACAACAGGCCAAATCGTCTTTTTATTTTTAAGTTCGACTAAGAGCTCTGGAATATGTTTTAAACGTTCTATTTTTTATCTCTTTCTGGCCCTCGACGTCATTCTCTCACGTTCGATGTGTGGTGTCATTTCGTTTGTAATATTCGTGATCAAAGAAAATACATAAAAATGTTTAGAAGAGTTATAATATCATTAGTTAGCTATGTGTTATTTCATTAAAGTTATGTATGTGACTTTAAGTGGTGTGGTAAAGTTATAGCGAATAAATTACAGCATTAATAGTTCAGTATGAACTGTCACCAAGTATTAAGTGGAGCCTGTAATTCAGGAGATCAATGTTTTGCTGTTGGTTCAGTCGAAGGAATCCCTTTCACAGTAAGTCATACGGCTGAGATTCAGCGATGGCCCAAGTCTCGTGACTAGTTTTCATCTAAATTGCTATAGAGATGTAACCAGGAAAATCTAATGCAGCTTAGTTTGATAAGCAGTATCTTGATTTGAGTGCTTAATTATATCATTTATGACTATATTACTGATGTCTAATAGTTAGGGTAAATGTGGCACCTTGTGATTAGTGACCAGTGCCCCATGAATGAGTAAAATAATTTCCTTGAACATTAATTTGCATCTGTTAGCTACACCTATTTAAATGAGAATGCTGTTGTAAAGTCCATTGTTATCCTTGAAGGTGATCAGCTACTTTATTGCTTGGCATTGTTGTCATACTTCATGTTGTTGATTCAATTTCAAGTTCACACAAATTATTCTTGAACTTAACAATTATTATCAATCAAGGAGTTATTTATTAGATTCTTTGAACACTCAAAGATAAGGTTTTAATTTATTACTGGACCTAGATAACTGCCACTAACAAACCTGCTAACATTGAGGCTACATAGGATTTTTTTTTTTTTACAATTTTATTGTTTGTAAATAACATAAATAAGGTTGATTTCCTGATAATTTTTTCTGTTATTACTTTTTATAAAAACCAAATACATCATCATCCCAGACGATTTACATCCCACTGCTGGGCACAGGCCGCACGCACCGGCAAATGCACTGCTTGCATACCTTATAAAAGATCAATTCACTCTAAGAATAATGGCCAAATGTACTTTATAAAGTACAAATTGGTCATTAAATTATGAATTTTAAGAATGTAATAATATCCAAAATAACAAAGCGAGTGAATCACATGTAGGCCTTAAGTAGGTACTACAACTGTTAAAAGGTGTCAGGAGGTTATTAATTATATTACTATGTCATTGTTATCTATTCTCTGAACTATCTTTCAAATATATCTTTTATATATGTTTGTATACATATCTCTTTTGACTATAGGAACTATTTGTTGCCCCAAAGACACATTTCGGGATGTTTCTTAGAACAAAGCTGTATTGTGCACTATGGTTAATACAAGCAACTGTATAAACATTTACACAATAATCATAATGCAATTTAACTCTCATATCAGATTTTTTTTTTTACTTTTAAAGCTTTGTGTTTTAGTGGAGTAAGTTTCACAATGTATAAAATAATTTATTGAATCAGGAGTTGGCGTTATTTTGTGGAGGTCCATATCAATGAACTAAAATATTTTCTTTGCTCACTGCTTTGGGTCCCATTGATAAACAGCATTGCGGCTTGCCGTAAGATTAAGCTGAGTGGAGCCCACTATAGGATAGATTTTTTTTGGAACTAAACCGGATTCTTTAGAATAGAATAGAATAGAATATGTTTATTTGTGGAACATAGGTGTACATAATCGATCTTAAAAGCATTATAATCTTTAAAGCCTCTTTAGTTAATTGCTTGCTAATAAACAACATTAATTTCCTGCATTATGCCAAGATAAACACTCTAATCAGCATTGAAACTATGCTTTTTAGTTTTTTTTAGTTTTGTTATTATTTATTTAGTTATTTTTTTTACTTTATTTAACCTCATAAGTTCTTGCATATTATCATAAAACCAATGGGGGCTATCGCGAATGAATTTTCCGCTAGAGGCGCTAGTGTAGCGTGAGGTCAACGAAATGTCAAATCTCATAGTTTTTGGGTGAGCTACGCGGGTTTATTTATAATTAGAATAATTTTGTGAATATTTTGCATTATCTGAAATTAATTATGGCAATTATGCGATAAGGGGCAATGAACGTCTGTAATTTGAGACAGTTTTGTCTTTCGAAAACTTTTGCCCTCCCTTTTTTCCGAACAAAACGGGATTATGCAATACTGTGGTTGCTCAATATGTTTATGGTACTGTTTTACGATGTCTTAAATATGATTTTAATCTTAACTTTGTTTTCACGGCCGTTATAACAGACTTTTACAAACCTCACGCAACAGTGGCGCCATCTAGTGAGAGAAAAAACGATAGCCCTCATTGTAACAAAATTTTCGAAATGTTCTATGCGGAGTAAAATTTTTTCAATGAAACAAGCATTATTAATGTAAATAATTTCCAATCACAAAAAGAATTCTCGGCTTGGTCTGTAAAATTATATATAGTTAAGTATTAATTTTTTTTTACTTACTTATACCTAAGTTATAATTTAACACTATACCTACTTCCAAAAAAGTTTTTTTAACTCCCACACTATAAGATTGGTTTTTTGGAATCTTTTTGTATTTTTTATTTCAATTCCAAATTTGCGAAATTTGGAATGCCGAGGACCTGGGTTCGATTCCCAGTGTTGGTCTTATTTTTCTGGTTTTTCTGTGCATCTATATTTCAGTTTGTATTTTCAATTTTCCCACACAGTAATAACCTTGTCAGGAATCCTACTGTATTTAACTACCATTTATTCATTCCAGGCTTATGCTGCAGGCTGCAACATAGTCATACTAGCATCAAATTTTGAACGCGTCCAAATTATACCAGGTGCTATCCATGGCTACATCCGCATCGGCTCCTTGGACTGTAGCACAGATACAGGCAAAATAGCGGCTGCTTATGGCGCAGAAGTCTGCATATTTGAGCCTACTCCATTGATTCATAGTGCTGCTACGACTCATGTAAGTTATTTGGACTTCTAATTTCGCCATCAGTTTTTAGGCGATTTTTCGAGCGTTTCAACCGCCTCATTGTCCTGGTCACAATTTTTACGAATTTATTTTTGATGTTATTTTCGATTATTTGTTAAGACCAGATAATTAAAATACTGTATCAGAATGTACGGCCTTTATTACAGAAAAGTGTCCAGAAAAATGAGACGGGGGATACTCTCAAATAATCAATCACCCTTTCCCATTATTTTTTTCCATTTCCTTTCCTTTTTTCATTATTTTTTTTCCAATTAAACAATTAATCCATGCAATGATGAGGAACTAGTTTCGATTCTCAGCTCCATTTATTTGTCTGCTATTGTTTGTGTTTTATCTTGTTACTAGAAATTTCAAAGATATTAAAATTTCGGATAGCGATTAACTACAAAACAAATTGCTAGTTAAACATAATCTGGCTCTGGAGCCATATTCTGGAACACACTGAATTGCAATCACTTCTTTTTGTCAAACAGCATATCATGAGGCTAGCGCCCGCGCGTTAGTGGCGTTAGATAGCTTTTAGTCGGCCCTACTACTATCTGTAATTATTTGGTTAAGTTAGTTAAGTTGGTTTCAAATTGAAACCTAATTATCTAATGTTTTACAATGATTACAAAGTGGTAATTTCCAAACGTAAAGCCCAAAATAGATAGCTGAAGGCCCAAGTGTTGTTGTATATTTCTTTAATGGTTCCTAATAAAATATTGATAGACGACTCAGGTGGCTAATTTATTGCTCGCTACGACGCCAACAACACTTAGTTTTATTAAAAGCATTCCGACTTCGTTCTTTTATTTGGTTCAGACCATCTCTGTCGGTTGATAATGGAAAAGTGGCGCAAATGACGAGAAGCCTTTATCTCAAAATATACTAATTAAAAAATACCTCCATTTTGGTTTCGCCGCAGTCAGATAAAAAGAAATAATAAAAAAAGGAGATCCCTTATTCTTTTTTATTCTGTTAAATACACTATCCTTATCCTGTTTCTGCAAAGTTTTTACTCCTCTAATTTCGATTAAATGGCAACCATTCAACCCTGGACCCGAATGAATTAACTCTTAATAAGAACTGATTGACTTCGACTTCAATTTGACCAATGAAACTTGAGAATCACAAATATGTATGTATGTATGTAAACACTTTGCATTTAAATAATCCATACTAAAATTATAAATGCGAAAGTGTGTTTGTATGTTTCTGTGTATGTTTGTCCGTCTTTCACGTCGAAACGGAGCGGCAGATCGACGTGATTTTTGGCATAGACATAGTTTATGGACCCGAGAGTGACATAGGCTACGTTTTATCCCGAAAAAATGCACAGTTCTCGAGGGAACAGCGCGCGATATCCGAATTCGACGCGGGCGAAACCGCAGGCAAAAGCTAGTTAAAAAATAAAAGTACAGATTAACAGAAAAAAGTACAAAGACGAACTTAGCGTTAATAAACGATCTCTTCCAGCTAACCGACTTGAGAGAAGAAAATTTGCAAAGATTGGCAAACCATCAAAATTACGTGCGGTACAAAGGAAAACAATACTACGCAATAAAAAATATTAAATACGTTAATTCATATACAATTTCTAGTAACTTACATAGCTAGGCTAGCTACCTAAGGTATGACGAATGGGAAGCAATTCTAGCTCAGAAGTGTCTAGCATAAATAAGTTATTGGTAAAAAATTCATGAAACTTTCAAACGTCCCAAACTACATTTGCGTAGGTACCAAATTTCAAGTAGATGCCATTAACCGTTGAAGAGTTTCGTCCTGTGGAGACTTTCCTGGATGGACTACCAAGATGTCACTACCAGATTATTGTACTGACACGCAATTTACATAAGTATACCAAATTGCATGTCAATCCAACCACTGAAAGTTGGTCAAATTTAACTTGCAAGATTACGGACAGACAACGGGACAGGTGAAACTAAATAAAAGCTTGTAAGTCATCATGCTTATGTATGCTGCCCTCCACTTTCTCATGTTGATGTGCATCTCTTTATTTTTCTACTAGAAGAATGTACTGAGCAACAAGAGAGAAACGGCGAAAATTAGCTCCCCAAAACGTATAAGTAGTTGTTCATTCGTTCATTTCTAATCTAGAGTTTCGATTCCGATAAATTTAGTATACATCGTATTTCACTTAGGTATTTTAACGATACGGTGTAGTTAAACAACTGAGGGAATCCTCGGCTGTTTCCCAGACGAAATCAGCAGAGCAATAAAACAAACTCCAATCGCGAGCAGTTTGGTAAAAATAACGCACGCGTACGATTTCAATGCCTGTTTCATTTAGTGGGGTAACATCTTGTCTGCATTAGACAAATGTATTTTAGAGTAATAATCTAATAATGATAGAGCATGACTCAGGCCATATGGTTCTAGTAAAAGTTACTTTATCAATATTTTAAATTCAAACTAGGACTTTAATCAACTTCGATGTTGGTAAAGTTTCCCAGTTTTTGAATTTCACACTCTTGATGCGGCTGTGTCAACTCAGATAATTAGAAATTGCGTATACCAGCTATAATTATAATGCCAGTTAAATGTGGAATGTTGTTGGCATTCTTTAATTACCACTCTTAACAGATGACACATTTTAATTGCTAACTCAAATGAAGTCGCTTAACTGGACAGCTTGCTGAATTATTGCAGTTTTTACAACTTTTTGGCAATATCTACTACTGCACTGTTCAGTTATATTATATAGGTCGTTTCGGCGATTCGTGTTGTTCTTGGCATGGGCATACTCAAATCACCAGCATACTACTGCATATGAATCGGATGGGTGCGTAAATTACTCGCTCTTCCTAGGAAATTACCTAACTACTGACCCAATTTCAAATGTAGTTGATGTTCGGACAATATTAAATAGAAACTTTACTTTCCAGATACCTATGTAGTTAAATCAACGCTGCATTGTGCTATTTCATGTTAGATAACGTACACAGCACACTTCCAGTTGTAATTAGCCTATTACAAGTATAATTACATGTGATAAGTCCTGAAGTAGTGGGTAGGTACCTATACAGTGCATTGCGTAGCGAGAAAACCCGAGTTTTTATTTGAAACGTGTTAAAGCAATATTCTGACGATATTGCACCCGGTATTATGTCCTCTTGTTTATCCGTTCTACGTTTTTACGAGTGCCTTGCAGCGTCTTGTTCTCACCTGATTACTTTTTCAGTAAGACCATTCTCAACAGCATCTGTAGGTATAGGTATATTTAAAAACATTAACGAGAACATAAAACAGGTATCACATAAACACTATACAGCAGTAAACGCTTCACATTAACGCTTTAAGCTCTTATGGACTGCCTCAAGTATTCCCTTGTCCTTTGTGAACCTACTTACAAAATGCAACATAAAATTCGCCTTTACAATCCTACGAAATTCGAAAATCTTAGTCTTGTTTTAAATAGTATATTGCGTCAGCGAGATGGCAAGACACGAAATTCGAATTTTGCACTTCGTGGTAAGGGCCTGATTCTTGACGTTAGCTTTTCGATAAATATTCTCGTTTAATGCGACTCTTTCTGTCCGGCAGTTCCAATAAATAGCTACAAAGCAAATCCCAGCTTCACGAGCCAGCTTTATAGGGTTTATGAATTGTATATTTGTAAGTAATTTGTTACCAGTCTTTTTAGGCTTCTCTAACGGGTTGTAATATAAATCTCATAATAAGTGTATGTTTTATAAAGAATTGTGTGTGGAACTAGTGGTGGTGCTCTTGGTAGTAATGTTCCCAAAGATCATTAACACATATGTATTTACATCTATTAAACGATTATTTACGTAAATAAACACAGCACGCTATCATTCAATAAAGATAAATTCACATCGTCAGCGATAATTGAAATCTACTGTCAATATTTACAGTTCAAAACGTCAGCAGTAAAATACAATTTAGCGCGATGCAGTTTCCTTTGTTATTTAATGCACTAAACAGCAAAGTACCTACACAAGATTCTTCTGAGAATGAAAAGTTAAAGCTGATTGTTGCGATTTAAACAAAAAGTATTCGTTTCTCGAACGATTGGAGAACTGTTATGTATACTCGAAATTTGTGTTTACCAAGCCCTTTCTAAAATAAATGTTAATCCTCCATGGAAGAAGCGTTTATTTAAGTTATTTAATACAGTATATTTACCTACTGCCCGCCCATTGTCCTTTGCATTTTATGCAATGCAAATTAAGCCTAACTCTATCAATATAGACGTGTTACCTAATAAATTTGAAAAGCGTCGACTACACTGCACTGTTCTGTACCTTTTTTCCATAAGATTGGCAAAAGTGACTACTAATTATAATATTTATTTGTCAATGTAATTCTTTGATATTACGAGTGTCCATCTATACTCGTAGGTGGTCCTGCTTACTTACGATCAAGTGGCTCACTTGCTCGTTTTCCAACCCTATTAAAAATAGTTCCGTGTTATGACTACAGAACCCTAAATTAATGTGAGTAGCACCCCATGCTGCTGAATACATACTTATCATTTCGATTCCGTATTTATAAATAAAAATAACGCACGCGATATAATTCGGTTTAAAAACAACGATGGATAATTACAGAAAGTGGATCAAGTAATCGATCAATCATTCGTTTATATCTTTGACGATTAACGTCGTGTCGTTCTGTTGCAGCTTATAAATTGCATTTTCATTCATGCGAGGTCTCCATTCGTGATACCTAAATTGAACCGCAAATCATTCTTGATAGTGGTGCGGTATCCACGTGATGCCAATTTAACGGCTATTCACACATCAGAGAGCCATTGTACGTAGCGAAGATTAGTTACGATTTATTGTAACTGCCATAAATTATGTTTGCCACTCCATTTACTTGTACTTGGTAATATGTACATTGTACATGCTATGTCGTATGTCGTACTACTTGTTTTCCGAGCTATGATGTTACGTAAACCTAGCTGCTCTGGCTTCAGACGTGGAGACTGTTTGTCTCAGTGCTTATCGATTGTAGAAGTTTTAAGTACTGCAGTATTAGCACTGCGGATAGTCTGGTTTACGTATAAATATGTTTTTTTCTAAACATTAACCGATGTATGAAATGCGATGTAAGCTCGTAAACTTGACCTCCATTTTATTCTTATGAGGTATCTAAAAGGCTCATAAAACACGCGTGACCTACAATCCTACAAAATAACGGATTTGTTGATTTTATTAGTTTGTGTACACCTAGTGACTCATTAATAAAAATTACAAATAAAATCTACGATGTATGGACTGTTTTAAAGATTTGGTTTACGAAGTAGTTACATGGACTGATAGCGCTATTTGCATAAAAAAAATAACTGTCCAAAGCAAAAGTTAGAGCTTAAATTCCGTAAAAAGATCTCCTTACCTAATAAACTCTTGTAAACTTTCGCAAAGTAATGAATGCCTTCTTGAATTGTAATATATTTTTATTCGTTTGAATTTCCTTGCGTGTCGACTGCGGACGTAGGGTAACCTAGTTTTTTATGGCTACTGTATTTTTTATTACTTTGTTATAAGGGCTTGGAATACCGCTGGGTACAAACGGGCAAGTTGACAGCCGATGGACCAATCACAGCGCTCTCGTGGAACTTGGAAGGCACTCGACTGCTCACTGGGGGCAAGATCCTCCAGCTCTGGCACCAAGCGTCACTTTACCAGGAAGACAGTCAACGTAAGTTTTTAATAATAATGATTTTTGCTGTTCCTCATCAAGGACACAGAACAATTTTTGTAATGTCAAAAATGTAAGAAATCGCTCCCTGAGATCTTTTCAACCGATCGCCTTCAGATTCTGTGTGTATGCAAGTGTGTGCAGTCTTTGTTAAGATGCCATTTATAAAATACTAGCTTTTGCCCGCGGCTCCGCCCGCGTGGTATTCGGTTATCGCGCGCTGTTCCCTCGGGATCTGTGCATTTTTCCGGAATAAAAAGTAGCCTATATCACTCTCGGGCCCATAAACTATCTCCATGCCAAAAATCACGTCGATCTGTCGCTCCGTTACGGCGTGAAGGACGGACAAACATACAAACATACAAACACACTTTGACATTTATAATATTAGTATGGATATGGATAGTATATTAAATGCCTAAATGCCAAGTTTCATAGTTTTATCTTCGACGGCGACGAACTTCCACCATATAAACTTTCACCCCCTATTTTAACCCCTTAAAGCCTCTTTTTCGCGATAAAAGATAGCCTATGTCCTTTCTCAAGGCCTATTCTATCTCTGTACCAAATTTCATCCAAATCGGTTCAGCGGTTTTGGCGTGAAAGCGTAACAGACAGACAGACAGAGTTACTTTCGCATTTATAATATTAGTATGGATTTTGTTTCGTTTGGAACGAAAGTTACACAGAAAATTAACAATCAGGGATGGCGCATAAATGCGCGCGTGCCGGTTGTGACACGCGATAAAATAATTAGGGGACGTCACTAATCATCGAATCTGTATTGTATACATATTTCATTGATAATGTTATTTTCGTTCATAAAATGAAAAATCTTTGCCATGGAAAGATTTTCTTTATTATTTTTTTTACATGTTGTGCACCAAGGTTCATCATTCTATGATATTGATAGTGAGATTTTTGTATGTCACGGTTTTTTTTTTTTGTGGCTTTCACCCTTACTTTTTTAGCAAGATGTATTTTGCCAATGTCGATGTGGAGACATTACACACATGAGGAGACTGTTCGGTTTGAATAATTTTGATTTCGGGGGGAGGAACAGACTGGAAACCTGTATGTCACGGTTATCAGCAAGGTTTAGTAGTTTTCACTTTGTCTTGATTGACATTTTGTAAAATTCTGCGAAGGCACTTTAGTACTTATGCAGTGTTTTGAGATAATGGTAATCTAATCTCAGGCGTCATATTGTATAGACACGATGCTATATTATGATTATGACATTGAGTCACTCAATAGCGTTAATGATGGATGTCTTAATGGCGCACGAAATTGCTGAGTGTATTATCTAAAAACTTAAATTTTGTATCAACCTTAAATAAAATCACTAATTAGTTTTATTGTCAAAGTTGTTACCATAACTGCAGACCGCTATTATATATAGCTGAGTTTTCCTCGTTCTATGCCAATGCGTTGACTAGAGAAACAACCCTATGGTCACTTGAGGAATGGACAAACTTCGAGCTTTTTTTTTCTTTTAAACGGGATAGCTTCGGGGCCCCAGAGCTCAAAAGTTTCAACAGCAAAAGGCGCAAATATTAAACCCATCTGCCAAATTAGCATATCTGCGGCGTTTTGCTGTTTCGGCCGTTGCAACCGCCGCGCCCGCCTTTAATGATGTCTTAGCAAGAGAAATGGCGACAATCTCTATATCTTCTTCTGAAAGTGCCACTCCATTACTGGAGGTTGGCCGTTAGCTCCGAAAATTTCTCCCTATCTTGAGCCATTCGAAACAGTTCCTCTGCACTGCGGATCCCGGTCCACTCCCTAATATTCCGCAGCCATGATTTTTTCCGCCTTCCAGGGTGCCGCTTTCCCTGTATTTTGCCCATCATTATTAGTTGTAGCAGCTGATATCTGTCATGGCGCAACACGTGCCCCAGAAATACGATTTTGCGCTTTTTGACGCCGTGCAATAATTTTCGGGTCATACCAGCACGCTGTAACACCTTCTCGTTGCATCTCGTTGAATCTTTATATGGCGTCTCATATAAGCGGCCGTCGGATTTGCCAAGGAGCGAGGGTCATTCCGTCAGGACACTTGCCATTATCACATGCTAGCCCAACCGGCTCCAACATAGGCGGTACGTTAACGCTAGCATGAGCCCGACGGATTATGTTGTTAAGGCAAGCGTGGCGGAATAGACAACTGGCGCTTTTAGAACAAGCTATAAACCCTTTTGACCGTAGTGACCAGGTAATCCACATTGTTTGTTGCAACAATAGCAGCAACGGTGGGGTATGACGACTTCGCGCCAATTCTCAGACCGACAGTCAATCTGTACCTAACTGTTGGGAATATTACCAAACCGGCGGGCGACCAAGGGGGTGAGACGCGGCGCGGAGAAGCGGACGACTCGATACTACTATTCATCTCTCTTCGCCGTTCGCTGCTAACGTGCGCGTGTGTATGTCATACAGATTGTAATTCTTTTTTTTTTATTAAACTCATTGAAATCAATCGAGAACGTTTTTCTTAACATCACCAACAACAAGCGCATCAAGCTTTTAAACTCAAAATAATTTGACGCCACAGTCTACACTAACTGTTGTGGTCCAGGTGGCCGTAATTTATGGACGGGTGCGCCTATAGCGAGTAACCAGACTCCCTCTCTACTATTGCTAATAAATAGACCAACTAACTTATTCTGCCATAGTTAAATAACAATTAAAATAATAAACTGCGAAATACCGTGGGAAGTTATTTTAGGGCTTATGTTGTCTATTGTGCATTTTAAAACAGTTTTCATGCGGTCAGTAAGAGACAAAAGCCTTTAGAATTGACGTTACATAATCAAATTGATAAGCCTGTGTTATGTCCACACAATCTGATAAGATAGCTTGGATAGGGAACCAAATTAAGCGTTAGAATGTTTGGTTTCCTAATTCTGAAACCTGAATGTTTCTTAGTCGTGAATTGCGTAAAAGCAAAACAGTGGCAGCTAACTTAAACTGTACTTATAAATGCACTTGTTTATTATTGAGCAATTGCTTTTGTAAAATCGTACTTTTCTGTTTAGAGTTGCGCATGAGTCGTATGCATGATCAAAAAAAATAATGAAACATTCTATAGCTAAGCAAATGATTGGGTTAGTTTACTTTAAAGGTTTAGACGGAAAACTTTACTAAAGATCTTGTCATGCATTTGACGCAGTAGGCTTTCTTTGAACATTGATCAGTGTATAAAAGCATTTGTTAAGCACAATTAAAAAAAAATCTGAGAAATATTAGTCGAGCTAACCCAACCACCTGTTAAAATATTCCGGACTAAGGTGCCTAATATAGCCTTAGATACGAAGCTTACAAGAGTTAGCGTTAAA
Source organism: Choristoneura rosaceana (assembly GCA_037349165.1). NCBI lineage: Eukaryota > Metazoa > Arthropoda > Insecta > Lepidoptera > Tortricidae > Choristoneura > Choristoneura rosaceana. Next base: position 4,580,390 of record JAZBNJ010000002.1, read on the forward strand.
AGGCGTCTGTATCATTGTTGATTAAGTTATTTAAGTTATTATTAAGCTCGGTTTAGACTTACAAGACAAATGGTGCCAGTAGTCCTATTAAATTGGGAGGTCGTAAAGGGAATGAGTTCAAAGTGGTCAATCGATCGCAGCAGCAATATAATGCTACTTGCACGATTTTTTGCATGTTTAAACAGGGCTTTAGACCATCGAGCCATCAGATTCTATCGATTATCCCATTACAGCAAGTTCCGGTGTGACATTCCAAATCGGTGGGAGCGACAAAGACGAAAAGCCGAAACAGCAGGACGAAGAAGAACCCGTGAGTTTTAGCGAATAGATCCTAATAGATAAGATAAACTTGTAAATGGAAGTGTGCACTCTGTCTTCTGATATCATTGTTTGTGTTCGCCTGATATCAGTTAATAAGGCAACCCAACAGAAAAAATTGAAATATGTATTATCTTCAATTACTGATTATGTTCGTATTTTTAAAGATCATTGAACCCTCTGATTAATATTTTTTAACAACTGTTACCCGCGACTCTGTCCGCGCAGAATTCTTTTGTTACTATCCCGCGGGAACTATGCAATTATCCGGGATAAATAATATCCTATGTCCTTCTCCGGGACTCAAACTATCTGTATACCGAATTCCATCTTAATCAGTTCAGTGGTTTAGACGTGATGAAGTAACAAACAAACAGACTTAAAAACTTTCGCATTTATAATATTAGTGGAATTATCAGCCTGAAATCGTCATGTATTGTTTAAGCCCTAACCACGCCAAAACTAATGATGCAAACACAAAACAGGTGGAACTGTTTACCTGAAACATTCGCTTCACTTGACACACTCGTTGAAATGTTTAAGTGACCGAAAGAGAATATGGTCTACTTATATTATACTTTGACGGGTGCGACGGAGATGCCAATAACGCAATTGAACTACGCCGTATCAAATGCCACCTTTGAGTTAAACAGGAAAACGTCACCTAATAATACTGCACATGTAATAGACGTGAAAGAAATTTCCATTTTGCAAGACTTAATTGTACTTTCCAAAGACACAGTAAGACGTAAAACAGTAGAAAATGGATTAAAAGGGACAAGGTACAAGCTACCTTCAACCTTCTTTTTACTATGTTTAAGCATATTATTATGTTAAAAATAAAAAGTGACAGTTACGAAGAAAGTATAATTAATTTTTGTCTCACAGTACGAGTAGTGTTGTGAATCACTGAGAGTATTTGAACTAAGTGACAAGGTACAGTCAGCTGCAGAGAAAGGGTACCCCCCTGTATGGCGGTAAGTATGGATACCGCCGTTACAGGGGGGGTACCTTTTCTCTGCAGCTGACTACAAAAGTGGTCACTTATTTATGAAGTTGAGTGTACATTCGCATTTTCTTTGTTTTTTTGTTGTTTTTTTTCTTCTAGGGAGAGATATAGGATTTTTTTTTGTCAGGGTTGGCTCTGCGTATGGCAATGTCACACAGCAACTCCAGCGCACCACCTCGCCTTCTCTCCCGACGGAGTGCTCTTCGCGACCTCTGGCGAGAACGATCGACTAGTTAAAATCTGGTACCAAAATAAAGGTAATAAAACTACATGAAACTATCGTGAGACTCACTCATATAAAATTAAGTATATTGACCCGGATAACTCACGTCTTAAATCGAGTTTAGCTCGGCATGTTTGTTTGTTTGTGTGTTGGTGTGCGATTGTTACAGCAGCAAGGGCTACGGATTGGCACGACACATTTCGAGCTAAACACGATTTAAGAAGACGTGAGTTATCCGGGTTAATATAATTTAATATGTAATAAAACTAACTGCGTTTTAACGACGTGCAATTACTCCTAACCGCACAACCACTTCGCATAATAGTTCAACTATTTGGCTGTTGTTTTTAAGCGATTTATTAATGATGCTTTAATGAACCCGTGCATAATGCATTGCAGAAAGTGTAGTGCGGTACAAAAATCGATCGTGGAAATTAATTTGTCGCACACTTATTGGCACAGGTTTAATCAGCTTATCATATTATCTTAATGCAACACGTATAAATGAATAACGCATATGAATACTGTCACGTATTGTACCTAAATAATTCACGAGGTGGTAATTGTATTATTATCCACGTCCAGTATTTGTACCGTCATAGCGGAAGCTGCAAATTGCTGTGCCGTGTAAATTGCTTTTTAATTCCGGCTATGATTATATTATACTATACGGTATTTGAAAACTTCTGAATTTGCCATATCTTAATATTATTATGAAAATATAGATATACAGACAGTTTTTAGCGAAGAAAAAACTTAAATAGGTTGAAAATTGGATTTATATACCTGTATACAATATGTATACTGTATGTTATAAATCTATATACCTGTCTCTTTCTCAAACACTTTTATATATGCAGCAAGTTTGGCGGTACTGGCGTGTAACGACACATGCCAGTATGTCTTTCTCTGTCTAATCTTGAATTTCAAACCTTTATAACTTTGTTATTTGTAAAGGTAGCTTAAAAATTGTTTCTGTATTCGATAACAGGCATTGTGTAGTTTTAATTTATAAAACACATACAAAATAGTCAAATACCGTATATAACCATAGAAATGGTATCAAAATATGTCACAGGTTTCCTATAGAAAGAATATTAACGAAGGAAAACATTTTTTTAGTATTGATACAAGCGCATGGAGAGCATTCGACGCAAGACCTCAACTACACGTTCATATATGTAGCGCATCCCCGGGCTGTCACGCATCTGTCATGGCGGAAAACCAGCAAATACATGCCGAAGTAAGTATCAACGTTTCTTATAGTCTTTTTACACACTCGCACGAGTGTGTCAGCTTTGGTTCATGAGTCAACTCATGACTTATCTGATGACGGGGCGAGAGTAGTAAAGACTGGTGTGTAAATGTTAGTTTACTTGTGAATATCCATTAAATCCATCTGGATTAGGTAGGTACACACTAGGATCATCAGCTTTGATCCAGAATAATTCTGGTGATCCAAATGAACTTCTTTTTCAATGCGGGGCCATGTTTTTATAGTCATTCGTTGAAGAATCTAGAGCAGATTAGAAATAATTTTGTGTTTATGCGTACGAGACATTCAGTTCCTGTCAAATGCCATGCCCGGGTGAGCGCGCGGACGATCAACTGTAGTCGAACAGAGAGCTGTACCAACAGTATTTTCCAGGGGCAGTGTAGGCAACGTGCTGGTGACATCTTGCGTGGACAACATCTGCCGCGTATGGGCGGAGACGCTGATTCCCGACGACGAGTGGGGCGGCTGCGTCACCGCCCACTCGCGGTCGCCGCCGCGCCGGCAGCGCGCCACGCACCGCCACAAGCACCGGTTCATGCAACGACTGAAGCACATGAAGTAAGTGCCCGCGGCTACAGTCATCATCATCAGCGACAGACGTTGAGGGACAGGGCTGGTAGAAGAGTTTTACATTTGGCTCGATCTTGCGCGGCTTCTTCGAGCTCTTTCCAGCCGAAACCAATACAATTGACCCGGCTTCCTCATGCTACTACATTTTTTTCAGGCAGCTACAGTGTTTTGTAGTACCCACAGTATTGTGTAGGCGAATATAAGTTACATCGTAATTATTTGCCACGCAAGCGAGTGTTGGAAAAGTGCTGAATTAAAAGGAACGAACAAATCAATAAAGACCAAGAAGAAGAATCTATTCTCATGCTTGTAAAGTTTGTATTTATGTTGTATGTACTGCAATGATAAGAAAATTGTTAAAGAAATTGTTATGCAAGATAAATACAAGCTTATGAGCCGTTTGTCAAAGTAAACAGAAATCAAGGAAAACACTGTGTTCGGTACGTTGTTCCACATTTTGACGTATTTCCAGGACCTGTTTCCACATCCGGCGGAACGCTCAATCGTCCAAGCAGCCCGGGGCGCCCATCCCCACCTTACCGTCGACATACAGTGCACACGACTTCCACAACCCTTACCACGCCAGCTCTTATACTGGAGGTGAGTTAAACCACTCTGCTTGGGGACATCCAATAACTGGGCGAATATTCGAGCGTTTTGACCGCGCGGTCAAACGTCATTAGCGTCCCACGTTTATATAGCACAACGGAAAGACAAGTCCAAAGAATTTTGATCACGCTAAATTCAGCATTGGCATTGTCTTAAATTTACATAAAAAAACAACCCTGAGCATTTAGCTATTTTAATAACACCTGTGAAGACACTAATGACGAAAAAAAAACGCTGCAAAAATGCTAAATATTCGCCCAACAGCGGCTCGTCACTTCTAATCCATACTAATAATAGTTTGTATGTTTGTCCGTCTTTCACGTCATAACGGAGCGACGGATCGACGTGATTTTTGGCACAGAGATAGTTTATGGGCCCGAGTGACATAGGCTATTTTTTATGCCAGAAAAATGCACAGTTCCCGAGAGAACAGCGCGCGATAACCGAATACGACGCGGTCGGAGCCCCGAACAAAAACTAATGTAATTTAAGTAAGCAGGAGAAGGGGAGTGCGACATTATTTAGTGCAATGTTCTTACAAACCAAAAAAGCCAAACGTCACAAAATGAGGCGCCTCGCCAAGCAAGAAAATTTTACGGTTGTTTTACAACACGTGCGGTTCTATTGTTTCATATTTTAATATATACTCAGCGGCAGAAAATTTTGCCCACTCTACATACAAAATTACCTATTACTGCATACATTTGTGGGCCAGATTTTCTGCCGCTTAGTATATTTTTAGTGCTGACTAGTACATAATTTTGCATATTTTTCTGTCTTTCTTCTTTCATTATTTTATTAAATAATGCCCGCTTTCTTTCCTCTAAATACTACCTGACCTTTTTTCTAGGTTTAATTTTTTCTTTTTTCTAGGTCTTCATTTCCACCTAGCAGCGTCAATAAACGCTGAGACCGACATACCGCTAGTGCCGTCTCTAGCCGGCGGCGGCCGGTTCATCTTGCACTGGCTGCATAATAAAGAAATGCACTTCACCAGCCAAGCGGAAGCCATATTGCATGATCTTACTAAGAAGGTAGGTCGCGGCATATAATATTGTCTGACGTACAAATGAACAACACACCATATAAATCATTCCACACCATACATTAAACGCGATATTTTGTAGCTTTTTTGTTATACTTCGTTGAGTTTTTTACATGAACCTGACTCGTGATTGACCCTATCTCACCTGATGCAGGTGCAGTGCAGGGCCAAATGTGTATCTCACTAATTCAGTAACACTCACTCATTCATTGACTCTAGCCTTGAAGAGCCCTAGCTTAGTTTCCTGCCGGGTATGAATAGTGCCACAGCCTAATCACGCAAAATAGGCGCACTTAGACGTCGAGTTGCGGAAAATGACCCGCCAATACCTATACCTATACCTTCCTGCCGGGTTCTTCTCAACATAGATTTTTTCCGAACCAGTGGATAGATTTTTGCCATTCACAAGTGCTTGTTATAGCCTAAACTCAATAAAGACATTTTAACTTGACTTTATAAAAATGTTATGTCAAAGCTAAAGTAAATTTTCCAAGCAATGATATTCTCTTTCTCGTACAGACGATCAAAATGTTGATATATTTATTTTATTGTACCTATTGTGATGACGGTTTTTTTTTTTACTTAGGTTTTAGATAAAGAGGAGACGGAAGAAGGCGGTTCAGACAACACCACGCATCTGGACGGAGAGAATGACACAAGTATGGGTTCAGTTGTTTGTTATAGCTCAGTGTTATAGGATATGATTATATATGACAAAGAAAACAGAAAATAGTAAGTATAATGTAGTGAGTACTCGATTTTCTCATTGTAAGAGACTATTTATGTTACTTTTGTGGCGACCGGGCTTTGTATGTCTATTATTGGGATATAAAGGCTTTTACATCCGGATTGGTTCTACATTTCAGTTTGATTGTATTTTTTTCAACGTTGTGGAACTGTGATGTCATTTTTAATTAGCTGCCATCGCATTATTATCTAAAATAAACTAGTGAGGCACAAAATGTGTCTCTATCATTTCTGTAGATTCATTAATTACTTTCTGTTGTCATATATACATGTATCTCACGAACTACATAATTATTCATAGATAGAAAGATTTATTTGTATAATTATAAGTAACTTGTTGGATACGTATTACGTAGCTTAAACTGTTATTACGTAGCTACTGCTAAGCGGGCGAGCTATTAGAAGCTAACGTATAACAGGCAAGAGGCTTCGTAATTGTGTGCTTTGTTGCTTATTCCACGCTGCATAGGACATAGGCGACCGAGTCAGCATCTGACTAAAGTACAGTCAGAAGACAACAGCAATAGTGACGAGCAGCCAGGTAACGAAATTATATGAAAAGAAAGAGAGAGATTTGTTTGGTTCCATCAGTACCACCACCTCAACACCTCACCTTACAGTAATAAGACTAAAACACACGTGGTGACACTGACGCGACAGGACACCAAAAAGGGATCCCGCTCAGCATGTTTTTCCACACGTTATTAAAAAAATGACGTGTAAAAGTGCCCATTGCGGCCTATTTGCTGAATAAATGATTTGAATTTGAATTTGAAAAAGTTATGAGGTCATGGAATCCAATGAATTTTGCCAACTTTTCAGCGAATAAGAACTTGCTTCGGTTTGAGATGTTAGAAATTTATAAAATCTGTAAAAATATGCTTTCTTTTGAAAATTTCCAGTGATGCTAATCTTTGAAGAAAAATTGACCTGATGAGCTCTCTATTAAAATATCAAGTATCATACTCTTACTGGGGAGAGTTGAGTAGAACTCGATCTCAATAAGTTTAATATGTAATTCGTCGTGTAAATTTTTTGTCTTGGTGTTTTTGTACAACAGAATGTACAGTTTTGGACAAATACAGTGTACACCTATCTTTGGCCAAGAGGCATTAAATGCAAGGTTCGATTCTATTCTCATAACTGAGCTACTTTTGAACCTTTCCTGAAATAGGTTGAATTTATTATTCCTCAATTTTTAATCGTTAAATCAGTGTATCGGACATGACGGTGTTATCGTGATGTCGTGGTACGAGGGCAAAATTTCCTTGGTACGGGGGCCTTTAAATAATTTGACATCTCTTTAAGATAAACCGATGTGCTGTCAATTTAAGATTGTATTACGTACATTGAACATTACATTTAAATCGTACTAAAAAAAATTAACACTGGTCATGTCTTGTATAGAGATGTAATGTACTATTACTCACAGGTAGCGGTAACCACAGCCACCCAACGTTATCCAACACCACCTCAATAAACTCCATAGCGACAGATGTGACGTGTACGCACCTCCCGGACTCGCTTGACGCTAAAATCGAGGGTCTACTGAGAGACTGGCACCAAAGCCCCGACTTACTATTCTCTATACACCCTGTAGATGGCAGCTTTTTAATATGGTATGTATTTAAACTTTTAATTAGTTTTCTTTATCTATTGACATTGACAAAATAAGAATTCATGCACTAAGAAATTTGTGGCAGTTGTGTTTTGCCGTATAAAATTCTCTGATAAGTGAAAACATTATGCAGATTTACCAATCATTATAACATTGCTTAAACGTGTTATTTTACTTGTACATTTCTATTACACTGGTGAATACATAGTTCTGAGAGCAAATGAGGGGGGATTAGAAGTCGAAGTGGTCGCTGTCACTGAAATCGGTCGGATTATTATCATCAAATAGTTTTTATTTTTATTTGACTGGATGGCAAACGAGCAAGTGTGTCTCCTGATGGTAGGAAATCACCACCGCCCATAGACACTTGCAACACCAGGGGGATTGCAGATGCGTTGTCAACCTAGAAGCCTAAGATGGGATACCTCAAGTGCCAGTAATTTCATCGGTTGTCTTACTCTCCACGCTGAAACAACAGTGGTGGTAGCAATCCGGGTGGACCTTGTACAAGGTCCTACCACCTGCAACACAAACAGACACCTGTAAAGTTAACAATAAAACGTGTTCTACAGGGTGTGCGAATGGTTAGACGAGCTCCAAGCGGGCGCGATCCGCCAAGCGCAAGTGTCATTCTCTGCTCGCATCCCGTCGGCCTTTCCCCTGGGCGACGCGACCACAATGTGTACGCCGGCGGCTCTGTACCACGCCGCCGCTCAGCCGCTTTATGTGCGGCATCGCACCAAGCCTGTTATACCCGGTAAGGTCGCTTTTCTCATTATGGTAGAGCTGAATATTATATTTCATTCGCGACTCGACTCAACCTGCGAGCTCTACAGCTGACAGCCACTGCTTAATAGGCTTAATAGGGATGATGATACCAGCAATCAACTGACGTACTTTTTATGAGCTGTCAAAACACAATTCTCCCGTAGTTTCAATGGCAATAGCGAATTATGACGTCACTAAGGCGACCGGATGGCCAAGTGGTTAGAGAACCTGACTATGAAGCCTGAGGTCCCGGGTTCGAATCCCGGCCGGGGCAAATATTTGTATGATGAATACGAATGTTTGTTCTCGGGTCTTGGATGTTTAATATGTATTTAAATATGTATTAATCTATATAAGTATGTTTATCCGTTGCTTAGTACCCATAATACAAGCTTTACTAAGCTTACTTTGGGGCTAGGTCAATTGGTGTGAATTTTTTTTTTTAAAGCAACAAAAAATCTAATTTTACAGTAAATCGAAAATTAATCTGGTTTTCAGGGCTAAAATAAAGCGTTTTTTTTACTGGAGTTGTGCCTTCGCATTATTTTTTAATGGCGTCATCATCCCTATTCCAGGCTTTATACTACGAAGTGCAAAATTCGAACTTCGTATCTAGCCGCCCCGCTGACGCTTAATATTAATATTATTCAATACGAGAGTGTTTGGTACGAGGGTTGGTACGATACGAACTTCGATTTTCGAATTTCGTAGCACCCCGCCTTGACACAAACTGTTGTTCTGTAAACTAGATGATTTGTTGTGAAATGTTATTACAATAATTACCAAATTCTTATTGTAACAGTTTATGTCGAAGGTCAACAACAGCAGCCGCCACCGGAGACTGTGACGACACCATTGGCAAGCGTGCAGGAGGAGAAAGAGGAAAATGAATGGCCAAATGGTCAGCCAGAAGAGCAAAAAGAGGCGCAGGAAAATGGTAAGCGACTTAAAATTTTGGGGCGACTTTACTTATCGTAAAGTCTGTATCGATATGACTGAACTAACCAGGTAATAAAGGACACACAAAAAAAAAGTAGAAGGTTAGCTTACAACAAAATACCTAGTTTCTTCTTGTTTAAGAGCTGCATACATACTTAGATTCTTAAAAATAGATAGTTAGTCGTCAGTTGGATTTTCCAAAATTATCGGACAGGTTTTTTTTCTTTTGTCAATTAAACAAACAATTTAGACATACATAGCCGGTTAAGGTTTCCTGTGACGTCACACCTACGCACACGTTTTATTAAGGAGTGACGACACAGGTCGCAACTTCCGAACGCGCTTCATCTTTGTAATTTTTTGTTCGACTGACAAAAGAAAAAAATACAAAATTTTATAGAATGTTTTTTTTTCATCCAGGAATTTACTTAATTGAAATGACATTTGAATGGCTTCTAGGTAATTTAGAAGAGAACAACAACGATATGAAGCGTAAAGCCAGCGTAGTTAACGAGGACACAGGTGAAAATCAAGAAGGGGACGTTCTGGACTCGGCGCCTGTCATATCCATGGTGACCAATCACACTAACGGAACCCTCAACCTTTGGCAACTAACATTTGACGACAAATCTAAATTTTCTCAGGTTAAAATCTCACTTTATTTTATTAAGTTCAGTTTTGAGGCTATAGTGTCAAATCGTCTAAAAAGCAGGTCTAAAGTACCCAACTAGTCTAAAGCCGAGGTTAGACTAGCAAGAAAAATCATGCGAGTTGCATTACATTGCGAGGCCGTAAAGCCACCAAAGTTATAGTGGTCAATCGTGCGCCGCAATGTAATGCAACTTGCACGATTTTTCTTGCAAGTCTAAACTCGGCTTAAGAAACAACTGGTTTGAGTAAACAACTTGCAACTTGACCAATTGCTTGTACTGATTTGCAACCATTTCGTGACCGTGATACGTAATTTTTTTAGTTGTTTTTTAAATATTTTGTATGATAAATAATGTCACGAATAAATGTATTCTTTCCTTCTAAGTTGCTACTTAAACCGCCTGCTTTTAAGACGAGATGATACTAACCCGTTTCGAGTCGTATAAGGTTCTAGAAAGAGAGAGATGATATTTTAATCATGCTGCAATCTACTTCTAAGGCTACGTACATTTTAGCGCGCCGTCTCTCTTCAAAGTCCCGCTGGAGTATGAGACGGGGCGCTAAAACCGCGCGTTGCGTACGTAGCCTAAGCGCTGTTCATTATTTAAGCGGTTCACGGTGTAATGTATCATCGACTGTCGCCATATTCGCGCCTCGGAATTAAACCTGAAATATAAATTTTCCATTCCATTGCAACTTAACTGATATATTTTCATGTTTATAGGTGCTATCTATAGGTCACGCGTCAAGAGCGTCGGGTCATAGATTTAGGGTTAACGACATCACATGCCATCCAGTATTACCTCTCTTACTTACCACGAGTCATCACAACATATCAGGTAAGTGTTGACCCTAAAACAGTTTGAAAGGCTTGAGGGCACTGTCTCTTTCTGTACTATAGACAGCCAGCAGTAATGTTAGGAAGATACTTCTACCGCTTACTAGTGTGCTGTTTCTCTTGCGTTTTTCATGCTATCATCTATATAACACGATGGCCCCTACGTATTTGATTCGATTTTACAAACCCAATAATGCACCAACCAGTTACACTTATAATAAGTCAATTTTGCCTTTCGATTATTTACGTAGGGGCCATTGTATTCGACTGATAATCATTTTTTCATTTTGGTTACAGATAGCGAAAGGGATTTGCACACAATGGAGGAAGATGCAGCAGCGGGAGGGTTGTGCTCGGAACTAATCATGTGGCGTGTAGAATGTGTTGGACCGCTTGGGAAATCGGGCGGTGTCTCCGAGTTGGCTAGAGTGAATTCGCCGCATTTATCGGCCTTTAGCAACGTCGCATGGCTACCTACATTGTTGCCCAGGTACGTTCTGTTTTTACGTGAATCTGAACATACATGTAGTTCGTGGTTCATTTATTAAATAAAAAAAAATATTCAATTTTTCTTAGCGCCTTTCTCTTGCCGAGCTCTGAAGTGTTTAGACACAAAATGTTTCATTCTTATTTGCATTTTTTTCCTCGCAGTGTGATGAAAATCATAGTGTGTATAACGGGCAGTCAGGGGATTACAAACTGCAGTCAGGGGATCACAAACGCGAGTCATTAAATAGACTCGTTAGTAATCCCCTTCTTACGGCCCTTAATGCCCAATGTATTATTTGTCTTACAGCACAACTCTTGGGAACTTATCTAATTCGCCGTCGGCGTGTTTCGTGGCTAGCGACGGTGAAAGCCTCAGAGTGTTCCAAGCGGTTATAGACGCGCGGACGCTGCTCGCGGAAATAGCTACATCGGAGAGACGCCACAATAACAATAACGTAATGGTAACGTAGTGTTGTGGCTTTAGTGTAATATAAAACTGTGTGGTTGTGACGTCTCAGCTGGGTAAGAATATAAATCCTTAGAGACGAAAAGAAAAGGAACTCGCAAGTTATAGATAGCCCCTTTTTTAACTTTCATTCTGTGTTTGTTTTATTTTATGCATTTTATTTTACCTCAGGGGGATGCAGCGGTACAAGTTTTTCCCCTTGCATCCCCCTCCTAGCGCCCATGTTAAATTCGTAAAATCAACAAAATATATATTGAAACAAGTAAATATATTTGATGTTAAAATCTTTCTGTGCTATAATTTAACCCACATTAAAGCTAGTGATTACTAATACGATAGTTACAAGAGTGGAGAAACATTGAAACTTGAAAAAAAAAGATGTTTTGTATGGAGACAGTCTTCTTGTTACTTAAGTTCCATATAAAACTTAATTATTTTTTCTCTTGTATCGTCTTTTTACTCTTGTGTGGCCCGGCGGAAGACCAGTGCTGGTTTTCAACCAGCGATATGCTGAGCCGGGACCTTTTTATAGCGGCAACTCTTCTTATTGTTATTTTTCCTAACTCTATTGTACATTGCTGTTATAAATAAATTATTTTCTTTCTTTCTTTGTTAGTAATCTTAACCTTAATTTGGGTTAAATTGGCGTCCAGCATTTTTTAGTGATGTCACTTTCAACTTTTGTAGCAACACGACACATTGTCTATGTCGTCGGAATCAACCCTAGAGGAAGGCAGCGGTATTCCTCTGCACGACCGCATCAAGATAGTGTCGCAGCAGTCGACGGCGCGGCCCGGCGCGATCATACAGTTGCACGCCATCGCTGATGCGACTCACGACTGGCACAACACGCAACTGTTGCACGTGTTCCAGGAGCAGCTAATCACTGGTATGTTGTCAACAGTGATCGTACTTTTTCTAGCATTTTTTGGTGCAGTTAGGGTTGTCAGTAGTGCCCAATATTAAATTGTTTGAACCAAGAATCAAATAAAATCAAAAATAAGAATAAAATAGCGTATTAAACAAATCGGAAATACAGAAAATATTATCAGAACTGTAAACCCAATATGCATAATGAAATGAAGGGTTAATTTACTACGAGTATATGAGAAGATATAACACAGTTGCAATAAATCCTTATCTCAGGTTATAGTTCATATTTATGATTAGGAATTGATATACTGACTATATATTGGCATAGACAGTATAATGCGTAGGTAATGGCAACATAATATTACATAATTTTAAACGTCAATCATATTATACAAGTCGACAACCCTAGGTCGCTGTCGTGTGTCATTTCACGTCATTGCAACAAGAATGCTGGAAAAAGTACGATCACTGGTCGTCAATGAGTGACACTATTTTCCTGCCGTGCAATACCGACATGATATTTCGTGTACACGCCCATAGAAACTCTTGTCAGTTTAACACCAGTTTGTATGGGCGTGTACACGAAATATCGGGTCGGTATTTCCATGTCGGTATTATCCGTGCCGGTAAATAGTGTCACCCTCGTAAATCATACAGCACGGTAGTGTCCGATGACGTTATGTTGAAATATCGGCTTAGTTTTGATTTCGGAAGATTATCTGTCAAAAGTAGGAAAGTAATCGAAACTGGGTTCGTTCGTGGGCTTTCGTGCAGTGTTCGGGAGTAATCGGCGGCGAAGAAAGGCTCCGCCATACGCACATCTATTATTTTTGTGGCTACTTTATTATTTATACGACATCAAATTAAATCGATACTAATTTATTTAGAGCTACTAAATTGTCTGTTTGTAGAATTATCACTTCTATAAACACGTTTACTATAAATATAAATAAATTTTCAGTTTGAGATTGAAACAAAAATATGATTCGTTTCCGATTACAATTACTAGTTTCGGTTAGTTCAGCATAGCTAGCAGGCGCGTTGTTCTCTCCTATCACTCGCTATATTAGTTTGAAAGAGACACATTGAACTACACAGCGAGTCTCCCAAAACAGCTATAGGGTCGATAAATTTTTAATTTTTTAATCTTAGACAACGGGACAGAATTACAAACAAGAAAAAGTTGATTGTCCCTGTAACATTAGTATACATGATTGTTTGTTGGAAATAGAACATAGTAACAGCGAGTAAACAATTTTCTCCACAGGCGAACGCACAACAACAGACACAGAAAACGGAGATTCTGGCGTAGAAGGCGACACGAACACTATAACCGAGGCAGGGCTGGCAGCAATCGTAGACCTTCGGAAAGCAGCTGTGTTCAATGAGCCCTTCTACATAGTTGTGTTAGAGCGGACGGACGGAGGGTCCACTGTCCACATGTGGCGGCTCACTGTGTCCTCACAGGCCGATTCAACAGGTATTTATTTAAATTACTTCCCTATGGTTTGCCAAGAAGTATAGTATGTATGTATACTTGTGTTAAATTATAGCTTTCCGCACTAAGAGCCTTTTCATGCAGGCGACTCTTTTTGACGATTTAATGGCGGAGTGAGATCGTGACGAACACGCAGCAGCTCAAGGTTTAATGATTATACGCGGTGGTCTCGCGGCGATTATTTTTTAGCAGCAATTTTCACTCCGCTACCAGCTTTTTTCATTATCAATGGACCGAGGATACTTCTAGCTTTAATCATCTCTTTAGTAAGATGGCCGCTGTTATATGGTCGCTGCGATCTCGCTCCTCCGTTTAAAATCGCCTGTGTGAAAAGGCCCTTAGCTAAGCCGCGAAGGGACATCCCAAAAGTAAAAAGAGTTCCTTGTAGGACTACAAAACCCTAAAAGTATAAAAATTGTGGATGCTTAACTCAATACAAATAAAATCAATCATTTAAAAAAATTAATGACTGTATAACACAGAAAATACTTTTATACACTCCGGTTTTCAGACGACCTCACAAACAGTATGCTGTACGTGCCTGATAGTGCGTTAGTCCAGGAGGACGAGGGCGAATCTCGCAAGAACTCGGTGTCGTTCGACACGGAGCGGCCGCCGCCTCCTGCGCCGCCTAACTCGCACCTCGCTATTACTACCAAAAAGGTAATTTAGAACAACCCACCCTGTGAACTCTATGAAAGCCTTGTTTAGACTCTAGGCCCCAAAGGTTTGACATTGGGACTCTTCTTCTTCTTCTCTTTTAAAATATGGCTTTTCTGTCCTAACTAATAGGATAATTTCGCCAGTGTCTAAGTATTGTCTTTGAGAGGCACGTTGTTCGGTGATTTTAGATTTTTTAATTTGATAGTAAAATTCCAGAAACCACGTGGAGACAACTTGCGCATTAAAAAATGTCAGACACGAGAGCAATATAGAATTTTGTGATCACTGTTCACTGTTAAGATTAATCGTCGCATAAAACACTATCAAAATTATACTTCAACTAGCCAAAGAAACAGAAATAGCAAAATTAGATATTGTCTACATCCGCCATGTTCGAATGCCACAAATCTAATGACATTGGGACTCTCACGCTGATTGCTGATTTAGAAAAAATCTTCATAAATTCCAGAATGTTCCTTTTTTTCAGGTTTGCGAGTGCCCTCTAGCCTTGCCCGACGGTGTTGACGTAATCCACGCCGCGCCAGCGGCCGGTCATTTGAGCTCAGCCTCCATATATCCCGCCTGTTTAGCGCCTTATATTCTAGCCACGGCCTGCACTGACAGTACATTAAGGTAATATATAAAGACTTACTTGTTTAGCCAAATATTGGGCCCTGAGACGCTAAGGGTTCTAAATCATTCTGGAAATGGCTTCTCCGTGAGAATCGTGAGGTAGTTTGCTGTTTGCTGAGACTATATTGAATTGAAAAAGAAAATAGTAAAAACTTTTGAGCCCAAGGACTTTTTAATTCGATATTTACTAAATGTAGTATTGTTTTTAGATTTTGGAAATGCAGCGTTACAAAGAATGAGAAAGATGAATATGATTACTCGTGGAAAGAATGGGAAATGATGAACAAGGAACAAGAATCGACAATAGACATTCCAGGTTTGTTTTTGGTTTTAAGCCACATCATCAGACATTTTTGTATAATCATCATCATCATTATCATTATTTATTACCATCATATCGCCTGTAGGACGTCCACTGTTGGACATAGGCCTACCCCATACCGTATACTTCCAGTTGCCGGCCTGCAGCCTTTGGTGGACGTCCTACGTCTTCTGTATAATAAGTACTTTGGTTGAACAACGTAGTTACTTATAAAGTTTCGTACTTATTTTTAAATTCTTAATTAATTTCCAGGTCAACCACTCCATATTAGCGCCGCATACTCCGGCCGCATAGCGTGCGCCTACAAATGTGGCCGATCTTTCACACGCCCTAAAGGCGGGAGCACAACCTCAACGAATTCCAACCCTGACGCGCGTTTCGTCAACTTATGTGTTTGTGTGTACGAGTGCGAGAGCACAGGAGGCGCGGAGTGGTTGCTAGAAGATACTATACCGCTAAAGAATGTGAGCTTGCCGAGAGTCGGGGTTTGTGCGGACACACAGATCGACCTCTCGTATCTTCACAATACGGCGTTCATGCAGAAGAAGCAGAGGTTGACTCAGGTGACGATGGAACTATTATTTTACGCATTGCCTTATTCCGTTAAAGTTTTTTCTTTTACAAGTTATAAGTCGGTTTATTGATGAGCAAAAGAATCGAGCACTTTTTAAAAGTTTAGAACTCGGACAAATTTAGTTTTGTTTATATTTTGAAGTCAAAGTCAAACTCTTTATTCAATTTAGGCTAAAACAAGCACTTATGAACGTCAAAAAAATCTACCACCGGTTCGGAAAAAACCTCTGTTGAGAAGAATCCGGCAAGAATCTCAACGAGGATTTTTTTTTTATAAACAGATTCACAATATTTATAAATGATATCTATATTCTATACATATCACAAGTATTTATCACAATTTTATTTTTAACACAGAAAAAAAAACTAGATTTTTGTCTGTTAAAATTGAGTTTTACTGCAACACCCAGAGCTGACAGTCAATCGTAAATTAAATCACAAATTATCCATAGTTTTCATTTTTCAAAAGAAGCAAGTTTACGACCTCACACGTTACTTGCATACACCAGTCGTATGTCCGGTTCATTAAGCATTATAAATATTATAATTGGTATAATTAATTACTCAGGTGCTCCAAACTCTCTCAGCCGACGAGAGCCGCCTAAACCGTAACGGCGAAGGGGACTCGGGCAAATCGGCCGGTCTCCTCGCCGTACCTTCCTTCAGCACGCTACAGTCTCTACGGAAGAGTATCATGGAAAATGGGAACACTTGTCCGCTCACGCAGAAACATTTGGTGCAGCTAGATTGGGTTTCTAAAGAAGATGGCTCGCATATATTGACTGTGGCCGTCGGCAGCCGCGTGTTGTTATTCACGCCGGTGTCCAGTGATTTAGCTCAGGCTAATTTGAAGGTATGTTAGTGTCTATCATCATACACAGGCCATAGGCCATTGGAAATAGACCTCCAGTTGTTTCGGTTGGCAGCGGCTTGCATCCACCGCGGCTTTGATCAGGTCGTCTGTCGATCTCGTTGGTGGACGTCCTACGCTGCGCTTGCTGATCCGCGGTTACTGTCTGTAACACAAGAGTATTTATAAATTAACGAGATACACGTTCCACGGCCCAGCAGTGGGACGTATAGAGGCTGGAATGATGAACAACATGTGAATTCATCATCCTTTTTTCCTATTTCCAGGCAATGAAAGAATCAATAAACAACAACCGTCCAATACTACGCAAAGCGTCATCGCTTGCCGCTCCCCTATTCGTCGAAGAGATCCGCTGGATGCAACTACGCCGTATCCAGCTGAAAACGGCCGATGGCCTACCGCCGTTGCCAATGCAAATATCTTGGGTTCGCGACGGGATATTAGTCGTCGGGATGGACTCGGAAATGCACGTGTATTCGCAGTGGAAACCCGAGAACCAGACGACTGCTTTGGGCATGCCTGGAGCACAGGTATGACTATCAAAGAGTGAATGGAGAGCCGCTAGAGCTAGGCTTATTCGCTTCATCTCTTTCCTATTGAGCACCGGCCATGTGCTCAGGGTCCCGCAACGATTAGCCCCCCTTTGTGACTGAAAAAATACATTCGGAATATAGATTTCGGGGCCTTGTTACGATAAAGTGTCCTGCAGGTTATTGTCGACTCTAGCATCATATTTGGTCACATCTTTGCTTATCATCAAGCAGCTATAAAAAAATCTAAAGAACGCGGATGTGCGTACAATGTTACTAATACTTGGAACTTCTTAAAATCTATTTAGAGTAATCTCCATCATATGAATTCTACCTATATGTTTACCAGGCAGAACAAAAGTCATCACTATGCCAACTTTCTTCGTAAAGGCGATTTTCTGTGTTTACCTAAATTGAACTTGAGGGAAATCACAATACAATACAATACAAATATTCTTTATTGCACACCATAAAGCAGTACAAGAAAAAACTTAAAATACAAACACAGATAAAACGAAACCCACCAGTCTTTGTCTCCAAGCTAGTTCACCATTGGCTGTAAGTGTCGCTTTAATAATGACCAGAATTATTTCGCTGCTGCGTAAAATGACAGGCAATTCTAAGGCTACGTGCGCACTATGCGGCTAACCGCGCGATTTTCTCTTCAAAGTATCGCTCGAGAAAGATACGGCTCGCTAAAACCGCGCGGTCAGCCGCATAGTTCTTGGCCTAATATTTCGGTGAATTCTACCAACAGGAGGTGGAAGAAGGCGGAGAATCACGTGCATTGCGCGACTCAGACTTGCGGGTATCAGCGCCGCACCTACAGCGTGTATCATCAATCAACTTGCAGCTGCTAGAGCGAGATGCGAGACGCAGGAACAAGACGCAACCCGACCAACCACAGGTCAGTCCGATAAATCATAAATAAGCCCATTAAATATACTCGTCACTTTGCTGTTCAGTAAATTCTAATGTTAGTAATGTTACTAAAAGTTAAGCCGCATTGCAGTTCTATTGTTTAAAAAAAGTACCTGCTGACTTTTATTCTTTGTCGCGTAAACGTCATACAAATTGACAAATTATGCCATAAGCTACACAACATGAGTGATAATCTTTCGATGCTGACTGTATCATAGGTTAGTCCTGTACATTCCAATTACTAAACTGGACTCTACATACTTTGCCACTGCAAAGAGTATTTCGATCTACTTAATTGTCAAGAAAGTCCGTTGCAATCCGGCATTACTGTCCAGTCTTAGACTCTTTATCTTTTTAAATTTATAACTATCTAATCATTTTTATAGCCTCTTCTCGACTACATGCCAGACTATGGTCTATTCGAGGCATCGCAAATGGCGTGTCCTGTGCTACCGCAGTATCATCCCAAGCAACTAATGGAGCTGCTCAACAGTGGGAAAATAAGATGGGTTAAAGCTATCCTCGCTCATCTCGTGAGGTAAGTTTATTACTCTGGTATTGGGCACAGTCTTGGATAAGTCTTCTGACTCTTCCCTAGTCTTGGAGTGCAAAAGAGATGGATTGATATTATCAGACAATGTGTTAACAGGTTTGTCTTGTTGCTAGATGTATTGGCGGAACTTGCGCTAGCCGTGGCTCGCAAGGCGATGAAGATAGTTTGTCTAGACAGGTATGAAAATAACACTTTCTTTTATATTTGGCACGCAAATTAGCGTATGACAGAGACGCACATCTCTTCTGTTTCAATTATCGATTGTACGACATAAAAAAACTGCAATCGGTAAACGGAAAAGAAAAGAAACGAGCATTTTTTTAAATTGAAATCACATTTCGAACTTAATAATTAACACTTGAATATAGCTCTTGACACGTCATGAATAGCTTTAAAGCTTGATTTGACACTCCTTTACATTTTTCTTTAGTCTCGTGATCTCCAATTTTGTACAAAGAATTTTCAATTCGTAGCTTTTTCTTAAGCGATGGCATGCGTATGTCAGAGACTTGGTATTTTATCCTTATCCTTAGCTTAGCTTGCATTATTCGTATGTACTAATTTCGCTCCTTTACACCAGTAAAGTTTTGAAAATATACCAATTGAGTTTAGAAAATTATGCAATCCGTTCTAGTATTTTGGACACTGTGTTACAAAATTAACAATACGAAATTATTCTAAATTGACCTGACAAAAACAAAATGCTAAATATTTGTATCTCAATTAATAAAATAATAAATAAACCAACAACTTTGCTTAATTAAATTACCCACAAAAATGTACGACCACGCATCGTGAAAGTTCACAATAAATAAATCGTAGCGTACCGCATGTAGCAAACGACATTAACGTTGCGAAGCGTCACCACACTCGCGATTATTTAGTCGCAGTCGCAATTGCATGTCGCACGTGTGTTACAGCGCGGCTGGTCGCGCTCACGAACATTATCGGTGTCGTTCGCCGCCGGCGCCGCCTCACCGCTAGATGGCGTTGGTCAGGTAAGTTTAATTAAAAAAAAATACAAAGTTTTAAAGCTGATTTATCGATATCAGCACATGTTCTCTAGGGAGATTCTCTTGTAGAGAAGCGTCTTTAGTCTCTGGTAAACCACGTTATATACGTATAGAAAGGTAATTTACGCTAATGAGAGATAAAACTATAAGCTAATTTTCAAATCGTTCATGACATGACGGTTTCCTGTTAGGTGGAATATCACTAGATGGCGTTAGCATCATGAGGTCGCTTGATGTTACAGTTTTACTTTAGAGTAGCTCATTTAATTATAAATAAATTATGACTTGAATTTTTTTGCGAGCGGTGTTTTTATGGGTTTACTTGAACTATTTTTTAGAAAGATAACGTCACACTATACAGCCCATATTCCTTTCTAACTCTTTTTGATGTTGTATGCGCATATATTTTTGATGTTTGCGTTCAGTGTCGTTGTCATTCTCATTTTGTACAAAAACATACTTTTTGTGTCTTCATATATTTTGATTGTAAATAGAATATTTGGTCTTTAAAGAAAGAAAGAAAGAAAATGATTTATTTATAAAAGCAGTGATACATTACACAGGTAATACAGGTTTACTTATTTCTTATTTATCTACTACTATTCCTACCCGATGCTACATTATAATGCTCTTTAAAAAACCATAGTCACAATTTACTCTTTGGCATTACATAAATCATAATCCATAATGTCTCTTTTTACATTATGTGTATTTTTTTATATAAGCTTCTTCGTTGAATGGAATTGAAATAGTTCTACTACAAACAATTCACTTGTACAAACTGAATTCTCAAAGACACATAGCATCATCTTCGTCACACTTAAATTGAGATGATTTATTTATAAGGATCAGTGCAACTTCAAGAAAACTTTTATTTGGCTAATTTCAATACTAATGCACACGAACTAATATAGATAACAGAAGACGTGCAGTTGGATTACGCTGAAATTACTTCGGTGCCGCCACTGCCGCTTTGGACCCTGCTTGTCGCCGACAAAGAGTCCGCTCATCATCCGTCCAGTATTCAGGAGGCTAAGGCAAGTGCTCTATTTACTCAATAGGCTAGATTTCTATTGTACAGTACCCGGCCATAAACATCGGTCTTTGGAAAAAGACTGCTAATTTCGACTTCGTAGAGCGTTGTCACGAACTACTTATGTGACGTTTGTCAGTCGTTGTACAGGTATAATAGAGTACGGAGTATATATCCGAAGTTTACATGTCATTAATTTGACGTAAACTAATTAAGTCCATAAATACGCAGTATTTATTTCATATAAAACGTCAGTTAATAAATAAGATGATTGATGGACGGTCCCCAGTGTTCGGAAATCGTTGGGAACAGCTAATTGTCTTCTTCCGAAGACCAATGTGCAATCTTTATTGCCGGGTACTGTAGGTATAATATGTTGACCGTCAATTAGATTTTCAAAAAATATCGGACACATTTTTTCTTGAGGTATATAACCGGTTGACGCATTCACTGCCACCGACGCATATATGCGTTTTCGGAACTTCACCCAGTTGCCGCTGTCATAATTCAAACATCTTGAACGCACATGTGCGTCGCCCTTACCCTTACTTTTCCGCTGCCAGAATGTGATAACTTGATAAGATATAGACATGGCAAAGAAAAATATCGTCTAAACCAATAAATTATTATTCAAATTGTGTTATCCAATGCAGGATTATAACGTACTATTCGAGGGAACGATGGATGTAGACGAGGATTTGGACGCGTTGCTACTAGGTGACGACGAAGGTGTTGACAGGCGTCCGTCTATGCCGGAGCGCCAGCCTCTGTCTCACTTTGGACCACGTCAGGGTAAGGCACCTACATTTTTTATACGTTGGCCCTGAGTTCCAAAACAAAGACATTTTTTTTTATCATCCCGGCCATACCTCAATCGCAGATACTATTATAATAAATAAATAATAATAATAAAATAGCTTTATTTCATTCCACAATAATAAATTGAACAAATAATAAATAATTCTGATTATTGGTTGCATGCATGCTATATTATAAATATTTACGATTACATTTACTATATTATTTATTTTATTTACGATGTATTTACGATTTTGTAATATTCAGTTAATAGAATATTTTTATTTATTTATTTATTTTTTTTTTTGCATGCTCAATTTGTGGACCCCCTCAGGGTAAAAGCCTAGCCTGCAGATACTATTACGTTAGGTATATTCTTTTGATCCCTCGGTCGTCCTTTTCTATAAAGAAACTGAGTGTGCCCAAAATATTGATAATTGGACGAGGGGCTGTTAAAACAATTTAAAACTATGTACATTGTCATTTCTATTTATTACTAAGATTAATTAGTGGTGTAATCTTTACATAGTCCCTTGACAATTTTTTCCTTTGTCTTGCCACCAAATATTATTATAAGTGTGTAATGAACCCGGATAATTCGCGTCTCAAATCAAGTTTAGCTCGACATGTTCCGGGCTAAACCGTAGCCCTTCCTGTCGCAGCACACGGCGGCTGACGCAAAACGCGCACTGCTCGCAACATGACGAGCTAAACTCCATTTAAGACGTGAGTTATTCGGGTTTAGTTCACTAATGAGTCTCTCAGTAGTTTCATGTTGAAATATAAAAGTAGTACAAAAGATTCCTGTCATTTAAATGCTTTGTATTCCTTCTCAGGTCGCATTCTCTCCCGCCTCCTCACTCACACGCACCTGCCAGGCTTGAGTTCGCTAGACCAGATGCATTTACTTGCGCTGGCAGATACCGTGTCTACTTGCGATGCCGACTTAGCCGAGCGGATCGCTAATAACGCCCGCGTCGACGTGCCACAGGGCGCGGGGCAAGAGGTTTTACCAGGTGAGTTCAAGACTACGCTATCCACAATAATAACGAGGTAGTACAGTCTCTCTTTTGCACTTCTATGTGCAAATGAAAGGAACAGAAAGAGTGGGCTTAAACAATTGCACTTCACTGCCGGATTCGTCTTAAACCCACGACCTGTACTATAGAAAATTCAGATGTGCGAGCCCAGGTTTGAACCCATGGTACTCTGCTTGAGAGTCCATAAACGGCCACTAGGCCACTACGGCTCGGAACTTTATCTTGGCTACTGAACACTCAATATTTGCAACAGATTCCCTTGACGACTGCGGTCTCCGATTCCTCCTGGCCATGAAACACTACGGGTACCTGTTGCGCTGCCTGCCGCTCGCGCAACGCGGCACGTTACAGCGAACGGGCGTCGGCACTTGCAACCTCGTGTGGGCCTTCCACTCGGAAACGCACGAACAGTTGCTCGCGCTCATACCAGGATACACGAAAGGCCAACCCAAGTGGAACACTATGAGGGAGTTGGGTAAGAAAAGTTGACATTTGACCAGCTTCTAAACAATTTTAAAAACCTAGACGAAAGGTACCAGCTTTGTTATTATGGGAAATATTTCAACTCCTTTTCTGTCCTTATGTCCACAATGCGGGGTTAACAAGCTATCTTCGAGGTCGCTAAACTCTTGACAGAGTGATTTTGGTCTTCGGATGAGGAGCAGCTGTAGTGAACCTTCATGACAACTATCTTAGGAAAATAATTTATGTGATGGTTTCTCTTGCCTTACCGCAAAGCTGCTGCTGACCACTCTTACAGGGATCCTCCCTTAGTCGCCTCTCCTCGTCTCTCCTTGTCTTGCTGTCTTGCCTCTCCTCCTCCCCTCGAAACCTCCCACCTCCACATCATTAAGGGAGTTTATTGAAATTTAATTTCCCAGGTGTCGGTTGGTGGATCCGAGGCGACTTACTGCGCGTCTGCGTGGAACGCCTCGCCCGCGCCTCTTACATGGCGAAACAGGACCCAATGGACGCTGCATTGTATTACTTGGCTATGAAAAAGAGAATGCTCCTGTGGGGCCTTTTCCGATCCAACAGGGACGAAAAGATGACTGCTGTAAGTATTTCCTTATTTTGTTTTGGGTTTGTTTTAGCAGCAAAAGTAGTCGAATTCAATGATTACTTCTTACCATCGAGTGTCCACTTGTGTTTCAACAATTAGATTAACCTAATCATGGGGTCATATTTATTTTTCTAACGCGCGGATGCTCTCTATCATAACCACCATCTCTTTCTGTCTGACAAGAGGAAATGGTGTTACGATTGTGCTCCAGACTTCCGAGTGCGTTAGACACAGCTTTTGGTGATATTCGCACCAAAACTAACACTGAAATTTTACTATTGATTCAAGTTATCAAAATCTGTCTGTTTGTTTTACAGTTCTTCGCGAACGATTTCACGGAGGATCGTTGGCGTAAAGCGGCGTTGAAAAACGCCTTCGTGTTACTCGGCAGGCAAAGGTTTGAGCACGCAGCAGCCTTCTTCCTGCTCGGAGGCGCCTTAAAAGATGCTCTAGAGGTAATTTCACTGACTATTTTGCAAGTCCTGAATATTTTCTTAAGTGGCCTAATAATAATAAATGTTGATCATTTTGTTTAGGTGCTTATAACACGTCTAGGTGATCTGCAGCTGGCTATGATTGTGGCAAGATTGTATGAGTCGGATAATCCTGCGTCGCCAAGTCTCAAGAAACTACTTATGGATGAAATTCTTGGGTAAGGCACCCGTTGAATTTACGTCACATTATCCAATATTGTGTAATGTTGTTTGTGTGTAACAGAACCAACCATTAATTTACTAAAAACTGTCGACTATGATGAACTTCAATGTTTTTAAATTTTTGTTAAATCATTATATAACCAAAACATGGATGCCAAATAAATTCTCTTCCTTATTTTTTAGCCTTACGGGAGATACAAAAAATCTTGCGTTCTAATGTCATTTTGTCAAGTTAATTTTCCAAAAATTCGTTAAAGCCCAAAATAAATGGAACAAATAGTTTGGTTTTAATTTAATAAGAAGATGCCTTCTGAAATAAAAAAAATAGCTTTAAAACTTCGATATATGCTAGCTCTATCTATTTGTATTGCTTGTTTATTTTACCTAATATTTCTACAGTGGTGAAACCGAAGATGGCGAAGTGGACCTAGAGAAAGCCCACCCGGATCCCTTCGTCCGCTCCATGGCTCTATGGGAACTCAAGCGCTACACTGAAGCTCTGGATACTTTACTGACCCCCGCTGGCAGGTTGCATGCGGCCAGAGACAATGAGCCGATGCCGAGTGTGTTCAACTTCTATGTATATTTGAGGACGCATCCGAGATTAAAGAGACATAATTTGCCTAGTCAGGTTGGTGAAGAAAATTTTTTTTTCAGTGTCGAGGAATGTTATTGAGGATTTAGAGCTGTAATTACTGTCGTACTTTCTTCCCGTTTTAATATGTAATATTATACATATAGCCACAATCATTAATCCTTATTCAGCCCCCTTCCAATTTAGATACGCTAATACGACTCCATCTGCTATATATTTGATTATAGCTATCCTGTGGGGTCTATGCAATTTTGCGAGATTAGAACTATACTATATACTTCTCGGGGTCTCAAAACTATTTCCATTCATACCCAATTTCATCTAAGTCGGTTCTGCGGTTCTCTAGTTACTCTAGTTACTTTTACATTTATGATATTAGCAAGAATTGTAATGACAGCAAGGAAACTTATTGTAAATTTATGTAATTGATATCATTTTACCAGTAGTATATATGCATATACTACTCAAAAGAATATAAGGGCCGCTTGAATTTTACTGGTAAAATGAAATCAAAAATATGTTTTCGTTTTTAATTGAATACATTTAATTGAATGAAAAGTATTATGTTCTATTAATAAAACCAATTTCAGACAAGGAATGTTATGAAGAATTATACTTACTAGTATTTTTCGTTTCACCCGTAAAATTCACGTGGCCCTTATTTTCTTTTGAGTAGTATATCGTCTGAAAAAAGATTAATTTGTGACTCATTTTGAAGAATAGCTCAGCATAATCAACGTAGTTAATAAATAAGTAATAGAAGAACTTTACTTTCAAGTGCAGCGACAGCGATTCCCCGTCAGTGTCAGTGTCATACATTGTGAGCTGCTCTAAAAAAAACTTTGCTCTGTTCCTAGGGAGCCACTCTCGCTCTCATGCAACAAGAAGCGGACGAAGGCATAACGCGTCTCGAGCGCCGTCTCTACTTCCAAACAGCTCACGGCCACTTCAAGGCCGGATGTCCCGCGTTGGCACTGGAAGTGCTGTCCAAACTGCCAGCGCGAATCCGCGACGAGAAACGACCCGCGCCTGTGTCCGCGCCCTCCGTTGATGAGGCGACTATACACACGGGGCAATTCACCGAGGAAAGTGCAGCTAAAAGTATGTATTATTATTTTAGAAAAAAACATTTATCATGGTAGTTTTTATATCAATGATACAGTTCCGAAGGCCGTACTTTTGCCCAATGCCCATGGAGTATTTGAACTGAAGTCGCCCCTAAAATAGATACATATTCAATTAAGTAATAAGAACATAAATAAGTGCAAATTTGAATTTACTAATTCGAATAGTATCCGGTAGTTCTGTAGCCATATGTATTTAGCTGTATGAAATCTAAACGCTTTTACAATGCAATATTTTAGTGACTTCTGTCATATTGCTTGTTTGCCTTCCAGTCGAATAAAAATATATATATGTATATCAAAAAATTTTTTTTCAAGAGCTATAATCATGTTTTCGTTATTCTACGCTAGATGGCAGCATATTGTGTACATACCTACAATTTTCATTGACGTTCCCTACATTAGATTCACCGATATACGGTTGTCGTAGACTTCTTCAAAAATTCTTCCCTTTTTTTATTATTAGAAGCTACGAGTAGGACATATAATCGACAAAATTTCAAATTGTATAATTGTTTCGGTACAAACTTAGAATTATGATATTTCTTGTTTTCTATTCCTTGATTGTACCCATCATATTTCTCAATGGCATGCAAACCTAACTTAATACCCTTTCTTTTTCCCAACCGCAACTGTCTGGACTATCAGATCGCGAGCTTCCTGATTCGGAGGTTCTAAATAATGGTAAAGAAATATTTACAAATAACAATGTATTTTAACTTAATAATTTAGAACTAGAATAAGTGTGGTGTTAATTTTGATGCGATATGTCATAACTTTGTGTCAGTCCAGCAATATGGAGCTTGTAGCCAAATGCGGACTTCTGTTATCTGTGTCACTTCTAACAGTGTGTAAGTAAATCTGTCTAACAATGCAATTAATGAAAACGTCTACCTACTATATTTGTGTACCTATATTTTTGCACTTGACTGTAGAACAGCTAAAAAAACAAATGATAATCGATTAATGGTAAGACTTAACCTCCTGGGGTACATTAGTACATATTCTTAGCAATAGAACTTATGTATATCTTTTGAAAAAGGAAAAAAAGTGTAATTTTCCCTGTCTCATTCAAATTTACAAAAATAAATTCAACTTTATCTATGAGACGTTAAGTTTTAAATTTCGATGTCTTTTTTTGTTGTGTGGTACCCAGCGTCGCAGGAGAATAAAATTACAGTAGTTAATTTGTCTTGTAGTACCTGAAGCGGCAGCCGCAATGGACTGGGGCACTTCTGCGGATATGGATTGGGGTGCTCCGGTCAGTGCCGCCAAGACGGACGAACTGGTCCTCACATGGGACGACGACGAAGAAGACAAGGGGTAAGTTACACTAGCTAGCGGAATATCTTACCATTATAGGTATTGTTAATGCGAAACTTTGTAATTAAGTCTGTGTATTTTTATGATATTTTCACGCAAAAATAAAGTTTGTCACATCGTTTATAGCTTTGATTAAATCACATGATACTTTTATCCTGGTAAATTGTCTAGATTCCGTAGGATAGCGATAAAGGAATTTTTCGTAGAAGCAATAGCTAGTAAATTAGATTAATTGTGTCTGTGTGTGTGACGTTGCTAAGCAACGATGACGCAGAAAAATTACAAATTATACCAAGCACGTGTATGTTAGAGCCGCTTTTATGGTTCAGGGTATAAAAATTAAGGCGTTAATTAAATATTGAAATATTTTTGACACTAAAATAGAAAGTGCTTCATCAAAAGTATATAAATTTGGCACCTATACTAGATAGTTTCAGTAGACGTATGCAAAGAAAACCAATCGATCCAGTCTCAGAACCTTCTGCCGCCTTTTTTATGTCATTTATAGATTTTAATGTACTAGTATTAACGATATACAATGTTGTTCAAATCAGTTCCGAAGCATCAGGCGCTTCCACTCCGCCTCTAGAAATGAAGATCGGAGCCAAAGATGAGCCAGAAGTGGAAGCGAGCGAGAAAGAGAAGGAAGAGGAACCGCCCACCGTAGATATTATGGCGCAACAGCTCAAGTTTACCGCCTGTCTCAAGATACTGATGGAGGAACTGAGCACGCTCGCTACTGGCTTTGAAGTTGATGGTTAGTGCAATCAATTATAGTATAGGATAGACCCTTTAGGGCTTAGTGTTTAGAACATCCGCCGGTTCTCGTCGACCGATTCTTGGCAACTAGTGCCGAGACAAAGGAATATGTCGACAGTTAAAAATGATTGTTCTATGACGTAAATAGTTGATTAATTGACTGACTGACAGTCAAAACTGACGAACACTGTAGCTTGGGTCGCTATTTCGTTTTGTAAATATAGCTTCATCATCATCCCATCCCATATACCTCCTACTGAGGACACAAGCCTCCTCTAAAAATGAGAGGGCTTGGGCCCATAGCTTGGGCCGTGGTTTCTACACGGGTTCAGTGTGAACTAGCAACTTCATATACACAATTGAATTGCTTCACAAATTTGTGCAGGGTTCCTCACGATGTTTATTTTTCACCATTTACCTCGTAATTTTCAAATGTAATTTCGCTCATGCATATTGATAAACTCAGAGGCGAGAGAGCCCGGATTTGAACCCACTATCTCCTGCTTAAGAGGCTATAGGTCAATACACGGCTGTTGCCCATGTCTATACCACGTTAAAATATGACTTGTCTAGGTGAAACTCAAGCCTTGCTTTATCTTAGAAATTATTATCGATGTGCTAACGATGTGCCTCATGAGGAAGCTCAAAGTCACTCAAAGGGCTATGGAGAGGGCTATGCTCGGGGTTTCTCTGCGGGATAGAATCAGAAATGATGAAATCCGCAGTAGAACTAAGGTTACTGACATAGCCCGAAGAATTGCGAAACTGAAGTGGCAGTGGGCAGGGCACATTGCTCGCAGAACTGATGGCCGATGGGGTCAAAAGACTCTCGAATGGCGTCCGAGGACCGGGAGACGAGCTGTCGGTAGGCATCCAACAAGATGGCGCGACGACCTGGTTAAGATCGCGGGATCGGGGTGGATGCGAAAAGCACAAGACCGGTCTGAGCAGAGAGCCTTGGGGGAGGCCTATGTCCAGCAGTGGACGTCTTGCTGACATGATGATGATGACAGAGTTTTACAATACAATATTATTTTCAACAGGTGGCCATCTCCGCTACCAACTATACATCTGGTTAGAACGCGAGGTGGAAGCGCTACGTCGTCTCTGCGGCTACGCGTCGGCCACGGGGGCCGCGGGGGGCGGGGAACTGATCTGTGCCGACGCCGACCCGCCGCCGCTGCCCGAACGGCCGACGTTGCATCAGCTGTTGATCAGGGAGAAGGCCGACTTCGAGGCGAAAGTACAGCGGGCGGTGCGGCGGAAGAAGTGGCTTAAAGGTGAGTTTTGCTGTTGATTTAGTGAAACGTCGGGGTTTGTGTGGCGGGTAGCGGTGCACTAATCTGTGCTCAGACCAGCCGCCATCTCTTCGGCCGTATACGTAACCAACCTTTCGTAACTGGTAACGAAGGAAGAAAAAAGGTACTTTGTATGTACGATACTGGTTTCGAATAAAGATCATTTTTTCTTCGTACGTATCAGGCACCATCTTTCGTCAAATGGTTCGTAACCAGTTACATAGTAAGAATTAATTTTCTTAATACGATTCTTACCGTCCTTCGCCCTTGAATTGCCTGAATGGAGAAGGCTCTCTACAAGGCGAAATTGGAGAGGGTCGTTCGGAGCGAGAGTGTATAGTTGTTGGCTATAGCATAAGACTACAAACGAAAGTATACAAGTACGAAAAAGAGTATGATATTACAATTAACCTGTCGTCTCCCGCTGGCGCAAATCTTCATTGAATTTTCATTGTTTGTCGTTGTTTTTTATCCGATAAAAGACCACTTTAACTGAAAATTGATAAGTATAACCCATTTTTTTAATAGTTGTATCTTGAAATAATTGTTCAATGCTATTTATTACCTAACTAATAATCTACTAAGGGCAGTGCAGGATTAAAAAAATTAAACCGTTTACCTTGGGTTATGAATGACAGTTCCATACATTTTGACACTACTTAACCCTGTGTGAACAGTTAACTCGCAGTATCTTAGCTTGGTCTGCGCAAGCCCACCTAAATGACTCTATGCAAAGTTTCTTGTGGCGCATCCTTCTTGACAATGAAACACATCCGAAAACAACATCCGAAAGCGCTGGTAGTGTAAAAGAACTTTTTTTTATTTTATTCGACTGGATGGCAAACGAGCAAGTGGGTCTCCTGAAGTTACATTTAAAAGAACCCTTTGCGGTCTATTTATAGAATGAACAGGTTTTGATTTTACCCAATTATTGCAGCCAACGAAACCCTCCTCCGGACCCTGCTGTCATACTGCTCGCTGCAAGGCGCCGGCGGCGGCGGCCTGGCGTCCGTCCGCATGGAACTAGTTCTGCTGCTCCAAGAATTGGGACAGGATAAGCAGCACCAGCAGTTGTTGTCGCCGCTGCCCTTCCCCACCACGCTGCCGTTGCTTGCCGCTGCCGTCGCCACCAATAACACTGTCGTTGCCGACCCAGTGCGACATTTGCAGGTACTTTCTAATACCGCTCGACGGGTTATCTCAGTTTAGATACGTTTGGCTAGCCCGCTTACTTGCGTTCGGCAGTAGGTTGCCGCTCTCGGCTAGTCGCGTGGTGCGTAATTAATTAAGCAACTTTTCTGTCATTTTTTCAACGAACCATGACATCTAATAATAATAATTTATTTATTTGCATTGAATATGGATACGTAATAAGGATGTTATAGGTATACAGTTTGAGGTCCAGGCATATTCTGCTGCACATGCAACATACAAATATCGAATATTTATCTCTTTTCTTTCTCTTTAAACGCTTTTATAATCCTTATTAAGGATTATGCATGTCGTAAGAGTAAGAAAATTGTTATACCTAAAACCTAAACTTAAATTTTGTTCTGGAGTGAACTTTCTTACATGACATTTGAACAGTCTAACCAGTAACTTTTTATCATTTTAATCCATCTTATCTTACATAGTAATTTTAATAGACGAAAAAAAAACACAAATATTTTTATGGACGAACTATTTGTATCCCGCGACTACGTCTGCAAAGAATTGCTCTATCTATCGCTATCCCACGGAACCTGTACAGTTTTCCTAAATAAAACTTTATACGTGAATAATAGACAGCAAACTCATATTCACATTTGTAATATTCGTTAATATACTAATTCTTTTGTTTTTCTCGAAAAGCGCAAAGGCTTTATTAAAGAAACTTTTGTATGTTTGTCAGTCGGTAGCACACGACATGCTCGGCACACTCAGCGAGATGGGCATACCGGGCGGGGCGGCGACGCGTCTGCTCCACACTTTGCGAGAGCTGGCCGTCGCTCTGTCCGCCTGTATCTACCAGAGCCTGTGCGATTCTGATACCTTCACGCTGAAACATGCACCGCACCATACCGACAGGTAAGATAATGTTACGTTTTTTTAACGGAGCAAGTGTTTTTTTAAACTGACCATTGATTTACTTGTACCTCATCTGATTGTGAGGCCGAAAATGTGGGTCACTGATTCAATAACAACCACAGGACGAATCCAGGGGGGGAGGGCGACATCACACCCGCTCCCCTACGACCTAGGCTGGGTCCAAGATAACAGTAGATGTTTTTGTAAACTGATTGATATTTAATAGAATTAATATCTTTCTGCGACAAAAGAGGAGAATTGATTTCCTTATTTGATCAATTAGTATCAATGTTTTATTCTACGAAACAGTAATGAAGATTAAAAGACATTTTTGCTAAATTGTGTTTTTATTGAATTGTAAACATATTACGCTATTTAGAGATACCTGTAAAAAAAAGGAAATTTATAACTCGAAGAGACCCTTCTTTTCACAGCATAATTGCAGAGACTCCTGGTACCCACTCGTCCCATATGCTCGCACGGCAAAGGCGTTATTCTACAGAAGAACTTACTGTCACCACACCACCTAACAAATGGCCAGGTAAAAGCATTTTTTTTTCTTAGAAGTAAGTATATTAAAAAAACGCATAATATATTCGTAGACTTCTGTATTATCCATTCAGTTTTGTAGCGGTTATGGCCAACAAAAATTGGGGGATAGTTTCCTGGCAAAAAAAAAAAAACTATTTAATCCGATGTAATCCGAACTGAATTCGAACATATTATTGGACACGTATTTTTACAAGCGTAATTTTAACTTGTAATGTATGTATGTGCTTTCACTACTTATGTAAATCTGTCTGACAATACAATAATCTAATAGTGACATCCTGGTGGTCCAGCCAGGATCGTGTCCACAGGATGAAACTCCTCAACGGTTAATGGCATCGACTTGCAATTTAGTACAGAAATGTAGTTAAGATAACAATGCAAGTACAGACAACAAGAAGTACAGTCGGCAAAAAAGCTTGTAAAATGAAATTTTTACAAAAACATTTCTTTTATCACAAACAAAAAACTACAAAGATGAACCGCGTTATGGGCAGGTGTGGGGCCTGTGACGTCACGCCTTGCTAAAAAATATTACACGCCGTGACTACACGCGAAACTTTAACTGGTCATAATTTTTTTAATGGACAAGAAAATATATGTTTCCAATATTTTCTGATAGTTATACTGACAGACTAATTAGGTCTAGGAAACTAGCTCATTCAGTCCTTTAAGCAGCGTCTCCACCAGAGATGTGCGAGGATGTGTTGCGAGGAATATGTTTTTCATTAACCAATAGAAACGCTTCATTTACCTCGCCTTGCTCCGCTCAGCTGTATCCACCAGAGTTGTGCT
The DNA here is from genome assembly GCA_037349165.1 of Choristoneura rosaceana. NCBI lineage: Eukaryota > Metazoa > Arthropoda > Insecta > Lepidoptera > Tortricidae > Choristoneura > Choristoneura rosaceana. The sequence goes on from JAZBNJ010000002.1 coordinate 4,613,506, forward strand.
GTGTGAGGATGTGTGAGTCAAGCGTTTCTATTGCTTAATGAGATTGCTCCCTCGCAACACATCCTCGCACATTATTGGTGGAAACGCTGCTTTAATCTAGCCTGGCCGTCAGCAACCGTTACAATACAAGACCTCATTCCCACAGGTGTATCAGCACTTCGCGGCCTTGCACTTCGCGCGGCAGAGGAAGAAGAAGCTCCCAGGTTACCAGTGTTACTGGCGGAAGCGTTCTGCGCGGTGTATCTCGCGCTGCTGGGCTGGGCTTTAGCAGCCAGGGACGCGCATTTGTTGTACCGTTTGGCGGCTCATACGGCTGATGCTAAGGCGCACTCCAAGCTCTTCGGCGGTGGTGTGAGGAGGCTGCTTACTACTGCGCCGGCGCCGCCACAGGTAAGCAAACTATACTATGCCAGGCTCCTATACAGTCACCAGCACCAATATCTGATACAACGAAGCTTGCATAAAATGTCTGATACGACTATTTCTAGGGCCGGAAGGCGTTTACTTTTACTTGCCCGAGTTTCTTTGCTCGAATTTCACTTGACATACCAACGTTTTCCATAAAATATATAGAACCATGTTGTTATCATAATATAGAATGTCATAATATCATCATATATAATGCAGTAGGTTAGGTTAGGTTGGTATCAACTCTGAAGAAATTACTATTTCAGAAATAAATTACTTTGTGGCAAATGGAAAGTCTAGAAAATGATACATTCGGGCAAACGATAGAGAACCGCCGGAAAGACGTGTCAGGTATTTTTGCACGCTCTGCTGTGGCTACGAATCTATATGATAGTTAACTTTTTCATACAAAAAAGTGACGGTTTGTGGAATTGTAGCACTATTTATAGTAACGTTTGTGATACATGAGGCTGTGGTTCCTGTGATATTAATTAACTAAAAGAATGCGAAAAAAACTTTTGAAATTTTACAATTAAAACTGCGCCCCAATAAAATACATAAACACGAGCAACACTTTACTTCTTTTCAGCCGAAATTAGTAGAGCGTACCGAGGGTACTTCCGTATGGTCGTCTCTGCGAGAGAAGCGGGCGCTTCTGAACATGCGTCTGCTGGGCCTCGGGCCCTCGGTGCCTCATAAAAACATACAGGAAGGACGCCCGACGTACAGAGAGCAATTCGTGCCGCCATACTGCAGTATACTGACGTTCCTACTGACAAAGGTAAGGCAAAAATACATGCGTAAAAATATAGTTAGGAAAGAAAAGATATTAGCTTTTGATGAAGCCGTTTTCTTTTGGTATTTTAACCGTGAGAATGTGATCTTGTTCGTAGCCGACCTATGAACAAGATGCAGAGAATTATGATTACGATTCGGCGGAATCGGGAGCTGAAGATCCGGAGGACAGCGCCAGCGAAGCGGACGACGATGACATTTTCGACACCACCGTTACCAGGTACGTTTTTTTTTATACTACATTCATGGTACCTAGAGTACCTACCACAACTGCTAGGGTTGTCCCTAATCTTAGGGTTCGAATGAATTTTAGTACACGAAAAAAACTGTTATTAATCACGACTAAAAATTATAACTTCACCTTCATATTTAGTCATTAATTTAACACATTTCTGCAATAGTCTCGTGTCTATTGCCCTCGACTTTGGCTCGTGCCCCCAGGTATTGCTTTTTTCTAACGTCCCTTAACGTGTGTTTTCCCGTCTACCTATCTCTAATCTAGGACTGCAGTGGATAATATGCGTATGATATTATTCGAAAAATGTATAGCAACCTAAAATTGCTAAAAGTGGCTCCGAAGCGGTAACGTTTCGTGTGCTCTGCCTACCCCATTTGGGAATACAGGTGTGATGTTTGTGTGTGTTGTGTGTATAGTGTATCCTAATGCAGGAAATATTGTGTGTAATTTTTCCGCGTCGATTGTGTGCATTCGAACACGAAAAATGTAACAATAACAAATAAAAAATATGTTTATTGCCTGTTTCGTTGTTGGATACTCATCCGATAATTATTTTGAATCAGCTCTAATGAGTATTACCCATTGCTCAACTATTCATTAAGCAAATACCAGTTCAGCCGTTGGCTTTTCCCCTTGCTTAATATTATGCAGTTGAGCAACTTAGTTGAGCAGTGGGAAGGAGGGTTACTTGATCACTGCTTAACTATAACAAAAAACTAAAAAAAAAAAAAACCAATTGAGCCGTTGGTATTGCCCACTGCTCACCTTTATGCAGTTGGGCTGTCCATACCAATATTATAAATGCGAAAGTGTGTTTGTATGTTTGTGTGTTTGTTCATCTTTCACGCCGTAACAGAACGACGGATCGACATGATTTTTGGCATAAAGATAGTTTATGGGCCCGAGAGTGACATAGCCTACATTTTATCCCGGAAAAATGCACAGCTCCCGACGGAACAGCGCTCGATAACCGAATACCATACCGGGCAAAAGCTAGTATACATATAGTTTGAACAGCGATGAAGAAAGATGCTCTAATCTCAGTCAACTTTGCCACCAGAGTGGAGAAACGCAGCAAGCTAGTGAACACAGAGCATTCAGACCCCGATTCTTATTCGTGGTGTCTCATGCGAGTGGCGGTTCTGCGGCTCGCTCAACACAAACTGCAAAACTTCCTGCAACTGTGCGGTATCGAGATGTCAGGTAACTTTGCAACTGTAATATTAATTAATCGTTAAGTGACATGAAATTTGGCGCGGGTGTTTTATATGGAATATTCGCGATGTCATTTTTGGGAATAGGGATGATGATGACCAATCAACTGACGTACTTTTTATGAGCTGTTAAAACAATTCTTCCATAGAGTTTCAATGGCAATAGTGAATTATGACGTCACTATCCGGCAACTCAATCAACTATTTGTTTTAAAGTAACAAAAAATCTAATTTTACGGTAAATCGAAAATTTATCTGGTTTTCAAGGCTAAAATAAAGCGTTTTTTTACTGGAGTTGTGCCTTCGAATTATTTTTAATGTCGTTATCATCCCTCTTCTCCATTCGCAACCCTTGAATTTAAACTTTTTTTTTTCGTTACAATTATTGTTCTAGAAATATCTTTATAGTTTTTAAAATTTTTACTTGTGTACCACATGGTTTGTAGGGTAAATTATCCAATATTATGGTTGTATTTCGTATATTAGAGCTTGCAACAACCAGTCCGACCGTGCACGGCGCCTTGCGTCGCGTGGACCAATGGCAGCAGCAGCTGACTGAAAACCTGGAGGCGCGCGCGCCGCCGCCGGACTATATCCCCGGTTGCTTCCCGGAACAATTGCCGGCTGGCCCGCCCATCAACAAGTACAGGTCAGTTCATTCACAGATCCCGGGTGACTTGTAGATTATGTAACTAATAGGAGACTAGTGGGTGATTCTTCATGTACAATCGCGGAAACGGAATCACGTAACGTACCTATTGAATCCTTGTGCTACTAATGTCTTATTGATATCCCATATATCTACGAAATAAATCATAGCGAAATTAATTATGAAAAGGTATGTGATTCAGTTTCCTTGACTGTACCTTTAATAGAGTAACATGACTGACTTATTGATTGACATACTTACAGACAAATTACAGCCTAAACTGAAGGTATATTTCTTGATTAAAGAGATGCAGTAAAAATATACTTTTTATGGAAAGAAAAGCCAACATTATTATAGTTCTCGACATAGGCAAAGCCTCGGACATGTGCTAGTAAGATGTAGAAAAACCATACCAGTAGCAACGAGATCTTAAATAGCTTCTGAGCATTCTAGGTGATTGCTTAAGAAGTTTCCCGTAATAGCCATCGATAATCTTCATGTTTTTACTTCTGTTTTTCTTACTATTGTAGTTAGATGGCTCCTGTGCATTAGATTTAGGTTAGAATTGTTTTATGTTTATGTCAATTCATGTTCAGATATGCAGGGGACGTTTTAAAAAGTATTGTGCGTAGTTTTAAATCCAAATATTGGTTTTGTTTCAGATGTCTCTTGGAAAAACACAACACGCCGTTCAATTCGAATTTGTACAGCGCCGCTCCAGCGAGGCGATTATGGAGTTTCCTCGTTCGACAAGAGTTAGTGCAGGTACGCCTCATTCATTACTAAAGACTTTTCAATTTTAAATCAAACTGCCTTGTAAGCCAATATTGTAACGGCTTTACCGTCTGTACACAAAAAACATTATGCAGCAAAAACAGAATAGTGTCTGTGTATGTTTGTTACTCTTTCATGCTAAAATTACCGGACTTGGATACAATTGGGTATGTAGACTGCTAGATCATCGGAATAATACATAAACTACTTTTTATCCTTCTATCCCTACTGAGTCGGGATTTACACAATTTAGCAAGTACGCGAATGGCGCACCCCACGAAAGCCCACGAACCCAGTTTCGATTTTAGTTTCCGTACATCTGCCGAAATCCAGATTTATTCCGCATATTCGTTCGGAGATTCATCATCATCATCCCAGCCTATATACGTCCCACTGCTGGGCACAGGCCTCCTCTCAGAATGAGAGGGCTTGGGCCATAGTTCCCACGCGGGCCCAATGCGGATTGGGAACTTCACACGCACCATTGAATTGCTTCACAGGTTTGCGCAGGTTTCCTCACGATGTTTTCCTTTACCGCAAAACTCGTGGTAAATTTCAAATGTAATTCCGCACATGAATTTCGAAAAACTCTGAGGTTCGAGCCGGGGTTTGAACCCACGACCCTCTACTTGAGAGGCCATAGGTCAAACCACTAGGCCACCACGGCTTTTTTTTACATTCGGACATTACAGTATATTTATTCCTACATAATTTGTTTCAGGAAATATTCATCCGGGCAGTGTTCTCGCGGCGGCGCGCCCAGTCGGTGGCGGACGCGGGCGGCGAGTCTCGTACCGGTCAGCCGCCGCGAGGAGACGACCTGCACAGCCCCGTGCGGATCATACACAAAGAGCAGGACTCCATCGCGGCGTTCTGTCTCAACCGGGTCAGTGCTGATTGATTCGTAGGTCTGTGGAGTTAGTTGCCCGGTGGGTGAATATTCGAGCGTTTTGATCGCTGTTGACGAAAAGACGACCTGCACAGCCCCGTGCGGATCATACACAAGGAGCAGGACTCCATCGCCGCGTTCTGTCTCAACCGGGTCAGTACTGATTGATTCGTAGGTCTGTGGAGTCAGTTGCCCGGTGGGTGAATATTCGAGCGTTTTGATCGCTGTTGACGAAAAGACGACCTGCACAGCCCCGTGCGGATCATACACAAGGAGCAGGACTCCATCGCCGCGTTCTGTCTCAACCGGGTCAGTACTGATTGATTCGTAGGTCTGTGGAGTCAGTTGCCCGGTGGGTGAATATTCGAGCGTTTTGATCGCTGTTGACGAAAAGACGACCTGCACAGCCCCGTGCGGATCATACACAAGGAGCAGGACTCCATCGCCGCGTTCTGTCTCAACCGGGTCAGTGCTGATTGATTCGTAGGTCTGTGGAGTCAGTTGCCCGGTGGGTGAATATTCGAGCGTTTTGATCGCTGTTGACGAAAAGACGACCTGCACAGCCCCGTGCGGATCATACACAAGGAGCAGGACTCCATCGCCGCGTTCTGTCTCAACCGGGTCAGTGCTGATTGATTCTTAGGTCTGTGGAGTCTGTTGCCCGGTGGGTGAATATTCGAGCGTTTTGACCGCTCGCACGAAACGTCGTAGGGGCCACCACTAACTCGCGCGGGTGCACTGGATTCAACGTCGGTACGTACTGTCCTTCGTTTTCATACAAAGTTAACTTTGAGCATTGTCTTTTAAAAAAATATCTATTTACTGAGATTGTGAAAATGGTGTTAATGCGCTTTCATACTTTGTTACTCTGAAATAGGGTGTGCGTGCAGAGTTCGACAACCTTCACCATGAGAAGACGTTTGGGTTTTCGTATAGGTTGCATTCCGTGCGTCACGACCCGTGCCGAAGTTTCTCATTTACCAGCCTCCCACTCACAACTGTAGATGGGGCCATGTAGAGCAAGGAAACAGATAGGTGGGGTACGTTTTTTGGGTTCCGGAGCCAAAATGGCAAAAACGAAACCCTTATGGTTTCGCCATGTCTGTCTGTCTGTCTGTCTGTCCGTCCGCGGCTTTGCTCAGGGACTATCTATGCTAGAAAGCTGTAATTTTGCACGGATATATAGGTAAACTATGCCGACAAAATAGTACAATTAAAAATTCAAAAACAATTTTTTTTAGGGTACCTTAGACGTAAAGTGGCGGTGATTTATTTTTTCTCATCCAACCCTATAATGTGGGGTATCGTTGTATAGGTATTTTAAAACCATTAGGGATTTGCTAAAACGATTTTTCGACTCAGTAATTTGTTTGCGAAATATTCAACTTTTAAAGTGCAAATTTTCATTATAATCGAGCGTCCCCCCCCCCCCCCTCTAAAATCTAAACCGGTGCGTGGAAAAATTTGAAAAAATTCAGGATGGTAGTCAGTATATCAAACTTTCAAGAAAAACTATAACGGCTAAGTTTGCTTGAGTATTACTAGTAGTTTATGAGTGAATAGCAGCGTAAGGTATAAAATATACCTCAACTTGGAAGATTCCGTATAAAATACGAAATCCTTAGAAAAATATTACTTAATTTTTTCGTAATGGGTACGGAACCCTATATGGGGGATGGATTTGGAATGAAAATAGTCAATTACACACTTATCACCATACAGTTTATTTACACCAACAGAAGTACAGAAGAAATTAATATACAAAACGATAGGAAAACACAATTAACTAAATATAATTTTCTATCCAGAACAAGGTGTCGTAGGAAGACAGTTGGTAAAAGCCAACGTCAATATCCGCACATGCGCCTAATAAAAGATCAAAGCGGAAGCGGAAATACAGTCGCCACTCTTGGCCGGTTTTTTATATTTTTAATTGATGTCCATCCAGGTCGGCGGGTGCTTGCTGGCGGTGGCGACGGCGCGCGAGGTCCAAGAGATGGACGTGTCGCTGCTGCTGCGCGGCGGCGCGTGCTGGGCCGAGGACGAGTGCGAGGTGGACCTGCTGGCGCTGGCGGCCGACCCCGCCGCGCTGCCCGACACGGGCTTCCTCCTTATACAGCATCAGGACAAGTCAGTATAGATTAAATAAATCGTGGGACGTTTGCAGGTGGTAGGACCTTGTGCAAGGTCCGCCCGGATTGCTACCACCATCTTGCTCGCTAATCCTGCCGTGAAGCAGCAGTACTTGCACTGTTGTGTTTCGGCGCGGAGAGTAAGACAGCCCGTGAAATTACTGGCACTTGAAGTATTCCAACTTAGGCCTCTGGGTTGGCAACGCATCTGCAATACCCCTGGTGTTGCAGATGTTTTTGGGCGGTGGTGATCTCTTACGACCAGGAGACCCACTTGCTCGTTTGCCTTCCAGTCGTATAAAAAAAACAAAAAACGTTATCGACACAAATTCACCTAGTCCCAAACTAAGCAAAACTTCAGATTAGTTTTTTGGAATCTTTTTGTATTTTTTATTTCAATTCCAAATTTTTGTTACTTTTACGGTCATCCCGTAAAACCTAAATCTAAAATACAAACTGAAATATAAATGCACAGAAAAAAAACGGGTATAACACGCGGCACGGGATGCCGAGGACCTGGGTTTAATTCCCAGCGCTGGTGTTATTTTTCAGGTTTTTTTCTGTGCATGTATGTTTCAGTTTGTATTTTTGATTTAAGCAAAGCTTGTTCTATGGATTTGGCAACGAATAAACTTACGTATAAGAGCTTTGTTAAGTATTCCTGGTTTATGATGTTATTGATGTATTATATATAGCGTTTAATCGTATTTCTGTAACCGCTAAGATAATAACCGGGCGAGCGAGTAAACGTGGCCGCCATATTGCCATTCCGTTATCGGCTTCGAATGCGCCGTTCGAGTGTCCACTGTGTTGTTTTTTGTTTAGTAAAAATAATGATATTATTCTTTTATTATTCGTTTACAACTAGGCTAAGAACTTCAGATTTAAAATTTATTGAAACAGGCATTAAAGGTTTTAAGGTCGCGGGTGAGCGAAAGCGTCATATTTGTCAAGAAATGTTCGATGACTTTAGTTAATGCTATAAGAAAAATCTGCACGTGTTCTACATGCAATTCTCATTCAACAGGCCACACAACGGCTCAATACCCGGCACGGGTAACAGCTCGCCGCAAAATCCGAACGCGCCCCAAATGCCAGTCGGTATGGCGAGCCAGACCGGCCGCGGCGCTAGCGTTGTAAGTATACTTCTTATTGGTCTATCCATAGCACACATTACATAAATGATTATACAGAAGAATTTAGTAATATCATGGATGAAATAGAGTATGGATTGTTATTCTCCATACTAAAAAACGTTCACCGGAACTATAGATGGGAAGCCGGTTTTTAACGTTTTTAACCGTCGGGTTTTTAACGGATTTTTTGGTTAAAAACGGTTAATAACCATTTTGAGCGGGTTACTTTGGTACATTACGGAAATTTTGTACTGTGTTTATACTTAATTAAAATAAACTAAGTAATTATTTAATTTTATTGATAAAAAATATTAAATTTATTAGGTGATTGCGGTGATTGTTAGTATTGCATAGTGGCGTTTATGACTTTGTTTGAATGACGTTTATGAAATTAAGTATATATAGTAGTATCTCAAATTAGTTCCGATTCCGATTTATGGATTATGTACCTAAACAATCTAAAATAAATGTCAAACACTAACAAAAAAACAGAAAAAGCTATCCACTTACCACCAAGCTTCAATACGACCTGCGGTTAAATAACCATAGTTAACCGGTTAAGTATTGGTAGCTAACGACAAATTTTGTTAAATAACCGTAGTCTACCGTTAGTTTCCATCTATAACCGGAACAAAGCCAAAATCCAGGGTTAATGCTAGATGGCGCTGAGATTTTTACTACATTATATCTAGATGGCACTAAACGCAAAATAATAACGCATTTAATCCAGGGAAACGGAGCTGAGATTTTTCCGACATTATTATCTAGATGGCACTATTCAAGTAAATACTTTAGCTGTCAAAAAAACACTTATCTAAGCAGTCAACCAAAGAGGTCAACACATCAAATATATCTGAACAACATAGAAAAATAGGTCGAACATTGATAAAAAATAGCTATGCTAATTTCAGGTAAGCGATGTGACAAATACAGTAAACAAAAACAGTACAGTATTGTCATCACATACATCTGTCTCACGTTTTTCTCTTCAATAATTTGACAGATGCATCTCTAGCTGTAGCATTAATACGCTAAATAAATAATAATACGGTAAATGCCCTAATGGGCATTTCTATCTACCGTTGTACCATGAGTTTATCTCTCCGATTTCAACAAAATTTGAAAGATAGACTCAGTCCATGATTGCGAATTGGACGGAGCAAAAACGGAACCGACTGACTATCGGAGCAGTGTTTGGTCGTGTTCAAACGTAACCCGAAAGAGTTTCTGCGTCGTTTCGTGACCGTGGACGAAACGTGGGTTCACCACTACACCCTCGAAATGAAAAAGCAGTCGAAGCAGTGGATTTTAGCGGGTGAACCTGCTACAAAGAAAGCAAAAACCGTCCCATCGGCTGGAAAGGTCTGTTTTTTGGGATTCGCAGGGTATTATACATATTGACTACAGGGAAAAGGTAAAAACGATAACAGGGCAGTACTATGCCAATTTATTGGCTGAATTTGACGCCGTGTTGAAGGACAAACGACCCCATTTAAAAAAGAAAAAAATACTGTTTCATCACGACAACGCCCCGGCTCATTCGTCCAGAGTTGTGATGGCTAAATTAGCACAGTTACGCTAAGAACTATTGCCTCACCCCCCGTATTCTCCAGATTTGGTCCTATGCGATTTCTTTTTGTTTCCCAACCTAAAAAAATGGCTCGGTGGTAAGCGATTTGGATCAAATGTCGAAGTCATTGCCGCCACAGAGGCCTATTTTAATGACTTTCCAAAATCATACTTTTTAGTTGGTTTAATAATGCTTGAGTATAGGTGGAACAAATGTATAGAGTTAAAAGGTGACTACGTAGAAAAATAAATGAATAAATACAAAAAAAAATGTGTTTTCTTTCCATAACCGGGTACTTTTCAAACAGCCCTCGTAATATGTCAGATTGCGGATTCAAATAAAACTCCATAGTTTAGTTCACACGTAAATCGTGAACAATTCTGTAATTGCTGCGAAAAAAATTCAAAACTTGGCGCTCGAAGGAATATAACGCCATCTAGATGTTACCTTCTACAACATAACGAAGTTTAGTAAACTCACAGAGGTACTTTAAAGAGTTGAACATTATTGCTACCATGCTAAATAGAGCAATGTCGCCACTAAAATTATGTATTATACCGGTTCAATACATCTGGCGACATCTAGTTCTTTTTTTCGTACTAAGGAACGAGGAACTATCTTATGTATGGAGGCTGCACGTCCATACTATACTTCGTCCATGGTAATATTGTGAATCTGTTTAAAAAAAATACCTTGTTGAGTTTCTTGCCGGATTCTTCTAAACAGAGGTTTTTTCCGAACCGGTGGTAGATTTTTTTGACGTTCATAAGTGCTTGTTATAGCCTAAATTGAATAAAGATATTAAAAAAAGAACCTTTCAGCGAAAGCTTCTTTCTACCGTATAAAAAATCGGGAGCGTTTCCTGTTTTATTTAATTATATTTTATATTAGTCAAATACACAAGGTGTTTTTTGTATTTGATACCTTTTTGCCTTGTTATCAATAAACTGTTCAATGTAATGTTGGACTCTACCGACAAGAGAATAAATACAGAGAAAATATTAATATTGTTAGAGTTTTAATAGTGTTTGAGAGTTTTAGAGTGAAATCTGTGATGAATGTGAAAATACAGCAAGACTTGTGTTTGGTACGAATGTAGCCGTTGTGATACCAGGGGAGCACCAACGAAATTCAAAAGTCGAAGTTCGTATCTTACCGTCCCTCTCACTCTCGTTTGAAATTATATTAGCGTCAGCGGGACGTCAAGATACGAAGTTCGAATTTTCCATTTCATAGTATAAGGCCAGATCTGTGTGGTAATAAAAGAGGTAGTCAAAAGTTGACTCGTATTATTACTAAACTAAGAAAAACTGGAGTTTTGATCGTGCTATCTTCGGATTAAAGATTAGATCATACGGTAAAAAATAATTAACAAAAGTAGGTTGTTTCTATAGTGCTTTGTATTGTACCAGCTGTCGGCAACCTTTTTTAGGCGAAGACCACGAGTCATTATGAGACCGCACCTGTACATAATTATAATGATAGATACCATACATTTACAAACCAATCGCAATTTGCGGTCCGCCAAGACCGCATGGTGCCAACCGCTGCTTTATGCTATACAAGATGTTTTAATATCGCTGGACAATTTAATATTAACGGGATATTAGATATTCCTCCCGTACTGCATACTTACATAATATATGATATGAGCTGATCCGATAGATAACTAAATAACTAACTTTGTTTAATTCGGGCTTGGTATGTGCTACTAATTTGGATGGCAAATACTAATCAGAAAAGAAAACGAGGAATAAACGATTACGTGTTTGCAGAATAATCGTTTAAATGATTCATTTTCATTATAAAAATAACTACAATTAACAAACATAATTTTGTAAGAAGTGTTGATCATTTGATATCTATTAACATAGCTGTGCAAGTTATTTAGTAACTGACATTGAATGAGTGTTAAGAAAAGACTGATTGTTGTAAATAATGAAATTCACAGCTGGAGCGGCGCGCAAGCCACTCAAAGCCAACTGGCCACGAAGCGTATGTTGTCACAGTACGTGGATGACATTAACTAATGCACAAAACGGGGTAAATGCTTGAACGAACCAATGGGCCAATAATCATTTCTGCTTTCCAAGCCATTTGTAACGACTTTCACAAAGTCTTTTAAACATGAGTCACATGCCTATAATTAAACTTTAATTATAGACGTACAAATTGATCCCGAGTCGAATTAAGAAAAACAAGAGCGCGGGGAGGCAGTGGACCAACATATCGTCACTACTTCTAAAAAAGCTCGTATCTCCAAAAATATAAAAAATCTGAGTGAACTTTATGAACATTTTTTCAAGGATCAATTTTGTTGACATATTGATTTGAGATACGAGATTTTTTCAAAGTAGTGACGATGTATAATCGTCCGCTTCTTACTTCCTCCGCTCTCAGTCAAGTTTGTACGCCTACCTTAGTCCCCAAGATGTAACCATGTGATTTAGCTTACCATTGATTCGTTCAAAGCAAAACTGACGTGGTGTGGACTTTGTGTATGTACGTGACGTTAACTGTATTCGTGTCGTCTTCGCAGGGCTTCGCTCGTGCTTTACCACTTTACTTCTATAAATGCTGTGAGCTAACGACTTTACTTGGGGACCGCACATAATCTTGTAGTAGGGTTCATACAAAAAACTATTCAAGACTAGGGAGTACTGTGTCACATGTCTGTAGAAAAAGTCACTTGATTAACGTATTAAAAGATGTGGTTGTGCGCGCGTCGTAACAGAGAGTTGGTCGCAGGTCAAAGGCTTGCAGTTCCCGGGTTGCCACGACGCGAAATACTGTCGTCTGGTGCTCCACCGTTCGAAGCTTCTCATGAAACCGGTCAGTTACAACCCTAGCCAGTTTCGCCTCTCACTTAACAGTCACCTTCTCAACCAGCGATTTGCACTTATTTTCAGCTCGATGTATCCCTTTTTGTTTTATCGCTATGATTTCCTTATTTTCATTTCGCAGGTTTTTTTTTTTAGTTCACCAGGCGTTACAGTCTTAGCGATTTCGGTTCGTCTTACGACATTCGTATCCTAATTGTTTATCTTTGGATTTATTATTTTATTTGTCACATGAATCTCATATCCATCAGAACCTGTAGCTGTCGATCGTTTTATTTTGTTGTTCAATAGGTGTTTCTGTGCGTTAGTATTGTCGTTTCAAGCTTATGAATGTTTGTGGTAAACGTATATGGTGCCTGTTTGTACGTAACTATAAAGCATGTCTTGCCCTGTCTAAATAACATGGAATACTAATTTATATATTACTTTATTAGGTAGTACACGGTTTCTTTTTATGCACTCTATGTTTTAAAATTTGGTTTTGTTGCACGACTAAAATATATTTGTCTGTGTAGGTGCTGAAACACAAAATAGATAATATCAAGCGGATGGCGGCGCATCCATCACAACCATTGTGTAAGTATAATTAGAAAAATCTTCGATTTTAATTAGCTGACTTGGCGGAATATTTTTGTTTGATTCAATTGGTCCAATAATTTATATTTATAAAACTGTGTTTTTTAACGGATTATTTCCTGTCGAAACCCTTATGTTTAGGACCATATTTAATTACTATTCAAATTAATTTCTGATTCCTTGCATCACAATCCGGTCAGAATAGAAAAACGTAAAAAGTGCATCAAACATAAGTTCAACTGCGGATTAAGGGGCTGTTTCACCATCCATTGATTAGCGTTAATAGACGGTTAATTGTGATGCCATCTCCGTCTATTCGAACAAAACAAATAGAGACGGCATCACATTTAACCATCAGTTAATACTAATCAATGGATGGTGAAACAGCGCCCTAGTCTCTTTTTAAAATGGACCCGTCTGGGGTTTATTACGATCGACGTCCCTAATGCAAATTAAAGCGCAGCCCTAAATGGGCATCACTGACGCAATGCTGCCTGCGTTCGATAAAATTTCGCTTGACCTCGTATCTTTGAATTGAATTGAACTGAAACAATTGGGTACTTTGCTCACGCGCGACCTTATGATAGCTACGTTTATGCAAGAACACACACAAATCACACAAACCCATTTATCACTACCACCGCACTACACTGACGCATTTCGAACTCAACCAGAGCTCATCTTCAGAGTAACACAACCGTTATTCTATACACATAAAAATACATTTCCAATAACATCGAACAGTACAAAATGAGCCCCACTCAGAATAATGTTACGGCAAGTCGCAACGCTGTTTTGACAGCTCATAAAAAGTACGTCAGTTGATTGGTGGTGTCATCATGCTTAAATACGTATGTGTAGACCTGACGGGCGGCGCTGACGGCTCGGTCCAGCTCTGGGAGTGGGGCCACTCGAGCTGCGTGTGGTCGCCGCGCGCGCCCGGCGCCTTCGCCAAGGTGACGCGCGTGCGCTTCTCCGACTACGGCAACAAGTTCGCCGCCGCCGACGCCGACGGCAACTTGGCCATGTGGCAGCTGCATCCGTCCGCGCAGCAACATGATACGACACAGCCGCACGCTCCGGCCAGGCCCTTCTTTGTAAGAATAATTTGACATTTAGGGGCTGTTTCACCATCCATTTATTAGTGTTAATTGGCGGTTAAATGTGATGCAGTCTCCGTCTATTTGACCAAAACAAATAGAGACGGCATCACATTTAACCGTCACTTAACACTAATAAATGGATGGTGAAACAGCCTCTTAAAGAAGAGATATTATTATAGTCCAGGAAAAATTAACTGACCAGTTCTCTGCCTTCTCAAAATATTATCCTCAAATTTTTCATTTGCCAAACTGTTTCTTTTCCCAACTCACGATTTTCTATGAAACCGTAATTTTTTCGGAACTTCCTTAAAACAAACTTAACCTAAACCTATTGTGTTCTATAAAACTAAATTTATTTTTAGAGAATTTTGAGAGTTCGGAAATAAAACAGTTTGCATGTAAATCATTTGGGATAAGTATACCCAATCGACCATCTGTACGAGTAAGCTTCATTTAGTACATAACAAGTTATGAATTCATATTTCCTAAATATACCTTTTCGTCTAACATTCTCACGGGATGTAGACTGTGATTCAATACAGTCTCAACCAGAGGTTCTCAAACTTATTTAGTCTAACGCCCATTTTGAAAATCAGTTATTTTGTAGCACTCCTCTTTTTTTCACCTTGAAAACCTCAATAATATTTTAATCTCGCCTAATGAAGGCACAAAGGTGAAGATTTTTTCTGGGCCACTTACCGCCCCCCTCTTGGCCTCCAGCGCCCACAAGGGGGCGTTATCGCCCACTTTGGGAAAGACTATTCTAAACCATTTATAGTTATACCAGTTATAACGACATATCGGATGTAACGAAAATGGAAAAAGTCTAAACACCATTATACCGAACTAATACTGTTTATAACGACCAACCGTGTTTAATTATCAAACAAGCTGTCCCATCGATGTCGTTAGGTATAAACGGTTTTGACTGTTTAAATAACTAAATTCCGACTTTATGATAAAATCGAGTGATTAATGGCGATGACGAATAATTTACTAAATATAAAGTTTTCTATTACAGACTCACCAGTGTCACAGTAAAGGAATAAGTGATTTCGTTTTCCTTGGTTCTTGCAGTTTAGTTGCTACGGGTAAGGAGATTAATGAATTCTGTCTTATATATTTTTTTATAATATCACAGATTAATTAGTTAAAATAATCAATATGAATGTTCTTTTCAGCTGGCCACAGTTCTGAGAGCAAAAATGTTGCCATATGGGATACTTTGATGCCGATCAAAAAGGCGTTAGTGGTTTGTGAGTATTTTTCTAGATAGTATAGTTATTAGTTATACTGATTATAGCAACACTATATTTAAAGGACAAGCCTTCTAGATTCAGTTCATTAAAGCTACATCTTACCATTATTGGTTAAATTAACGTTTTTTTTAAATGTTGAAAACAAAAACTATTTAATCATTTACTAGGCACATGATATGATAAACCTACAATTAAAGACGTGAGGGCTTTACTTAAATATGATTGTGAACAAACCATTATCAATTGAAGCTGTAGGTAGGGCCTTTTCGAATCTTCTCCTGAATGCACCCAGGATAGATTGTGAAAATAATGTATTTTTAATTTGTATATAATATACCATAAATATCAGGTAAGCCCTCTTGTTCTGAGAGGAGGCCTGTGCCCAGCAGTGGGACGTATATAGGCTGGAATGGATGGATGGATGGTGAGATAGGGGTCAATCATGGTTACTTTTATGTAAAAAAAAGTCATATCCCCATGGCTGCTAGCAAGAGCAACAACTTTTTTTTAACCCCTGACTCAAAAAGAGGGGTGTTATAAGTTTGACCGCTATGTGCCTGTGTGCCTGTCTGTGGCACCATACCTCTTAAGCGGGTGGACTGATTTGAATGCTTTTTTTTTTAATTTGGAAGCAGGTTTTCTAACGATGGTTCTTAGACATGGGTCATCAAAATCGGTTTAGCCGTTTTTGAGATATTGAACATTGAAGTTACAAAGTCGGAGGTTTTCTAAGTTTTTTTTGGTCATGTTATTCATATATCTAAAAAAGAAGTTGAAAAACCCCGAATTTGTCTCTTCAAAGTTAAATATCTCAAAAACGGCTGAAACGATTTTGTTGACACATATCTAAGAACAATCGCTAGAAAACTTTCTATCAAATAAAAAAAAAAACCGCATTCAAATCTGTCCACCCGTTTAAGAGCTACGGTGCCACAGACAGACACACACAGAGACACATAGTGGTCAAACTTATAACCTAATAATAATTTTTAAGACCTATTTTGTACACTATGTTTTTATGTAAAATAAAGTATTTTATTGATTGATTGATAACATCCTTCGTTTTGCGTCGGGAGTAAAGCCAATATATAAACCCTCGGACAAATAGACAGCTAAAAAATATAGTAATATGTATCAGCGTGGACATGCCACGAGGGCGGCGCGGCGTGCATCGCGTGGGCGGGCAGCGCGGGCGCGCTGGTGTCGTGCGGGCGGCGCGGCGACGTGTTCGTGTGGGACCTGCGCACGCGCGCCTCGCGCCACAAGCTGCACGCGCACCACGCGCCCATCAAGTGCGTCGCGCTCTCGCACCAGGAGGACCAGTACGCCATCGGCGCCGCCGACGGCGACATCAAGGTAACCTCGACCTGTCGAGACCCATTATTTGCCATCTAGTCGATTAAAAAAAAATCCCATCTAGGCGCTCCGGGCTGGGTGACATCGGGTGACACTCTTTCCCAGCCCGTTTTTTGTGTACACGCCCATAAAAACTGACATGAGCTAAAGTACAATTCAATAGAGTCTGACAATTTTCTACACATTTAAGACACCCTAACGTGGGCACACTTGATTATACATGTCCCTGTTGTGATTATCATCTAAAAGGAATCAAAAAATAGTAAGTCACATCACAAAGCCCTAGGAGATTGTCAGATTCTATTGAATTGGAGTTTATGTGCGTGTACACGAAAAACAGGGTCGGTATTTCCATGTAAGTACTATCCGGGCCGGGAAAAAGTATTTGGGTATAGTTTGAAATTTTATTTGCACCGAAATTTAGTTCGGTATCATTCTTTATAAGTCGAATGATTGGCATATTATATAAGCATGCATATGGCATATTATATTATATATTATATTAAATGGCTAAATTTTATTTTGCATAATATTGTGTAGCGTATATAATTGCACGTGAGGTATCCCATCTTAGGCCTCTAGGTTAGCAGCGCGTCTGCAATACCCCCAGGTGTTGCAGATGTTTATGGATGGTGATGATCTCTTACCATCAGAAGACCCACTTGCTCGTTTGGCATCCAGTTGAATAAAAAAAAAAAGTCTTTTTGCGCCCTTTTAGAATTTACTTTAGAGTTTATTAAATTTTTGAAACCTTTCTCAGCGTCTCATATATTCGTCCACAGGTGTTCTCGCTGATGACGCACCAGCTTCTACACACGTTCGCGGGCGAGCACGCTCGCAGCTCTTTCTTCAAGCACATCGGTCAGGGCGTCACACAAATACACATCGGTATGTTGAATTCTTTTTTCGGCGCCATTATAGCCAGCGGAGGTTGGAGGTGGTCGGAGGCAACAAGAGCTAATAATAATTATTTAATAATTTAATCCCAATAATTTTATAAACGCGTAAGTTTGTGAGTATGTGTGTATGTTTCAAAGGAAGAAGATGATCCCAAAGGAAGAACGGCAGATTGCCGATTTGGGACCATTTCGTGACATGCATAACTATATTTTGTTTCTTTTTTCTTTATTTTATTTTTATCCACTTTTGTCACGAATAAATGTTTTCTTTCTTTCTTTCTTCTTTCTTTCATATTGTAAATTATTTTGTTACGTATTTAGCTGGACATATGGAATAACACAAAGACTACTTTTTATGCCGAAATTTTTATACTTTGTATTTTATACCGAGATAAAATATTTAAATCTCAACCGCTGGATTTAGAGTCATGGCACGAAATTAATGATGATGTGTGAATGATGACCACGATGTATTTTTTTGAGAATACCCACGGGAATTTAGTAAAATCCCGAAATTTCAATGGAACCGCTGGATCTAATGGTTTACGTGTGAGAAGCCGCGGGTAAACACCAGTGATATAAATAAAATGAAGCACCCCCATGCAAACGTCACCCATGTTCATTGGCCCCTCGTATGTTTAGGCTCGTATCCGTTCCAAATCTACTATGCATAGTATGTTAAAATTTTACAAAATTTTCTACTTTACTGCTATAAAACAGGTCAAAAATAATTTACACCGATTTCGAATGCGGCCGCAATTTGAGGTGTCAAATTGTGAAACCGGTCCCGCATACGACGGGTTAAGATATTTAAAAAAATCGTTTAAAAAAATTTCCCCATTTTCTCATACAAAATTTTATGAGTCCGTTTTGTCGCGCCCATACTAAATGTATGAAAAAAACGTCGCAAAACTGTCATTTTTTGGGGACATTTTTTAAACTATCGTAATCGATTGTGCTCTTGATTCTGAGTAGGAAAAACCATATTTTTTTCAAAATTCAAAAATAATGAAAGGGTACACTGTTTTTGACAACGCCCGTATGTGAAGTGAACCTTGGTTGTATATTTTTTTTACTGTCACAGATAATGCTGGCCGGCTGTTCTCTTGCGGCGCAGACGGCACTATGAAGGTGCGCAAACTGCCCGAGCGCGACGCACCGCCGCCGCACCACGCGCACTACTAAACTGATAGGTTTGTTGCCACATTTTTTATAACCTGGCGAGGTCTATGCCGGATTTTAATTGAGAATTTGCAAATTAAGGTCTATTCTAAGTTGTCGTTTGCTTAAAATAGACGTATGTCCTACGAGTAAAAGCTTTTTTTGATCGTCTTAGCGTTTCGCGTCGATAGCTTTGGAGACTTTGAAGACCCCTTTACTGTTTTTTTTTTTTCTATTTTTTTTGAGGCTTAAGTGCACCTGTATGCCTTTACTGTTTATTTTAAATTAACAAAAAAAAAATATCATAAATTAGTTAATGATGTCAAATACACTGTATTAATTGATTGACGTTTGTGTTGGCAGGCGCAGCGGCAGTCCCGGCTCCCAGCGATCCCTCGCGGTCCTTTGTGATGTATTTATCGTTATTGCTACTCACATGTTACGAGTATGAGATATACGCTGTTAGACTAGTCACTGAGTAGGCAATGTTGTATTTTATGTATTTAAAATGTTATTAAATCTTTAGTTAATTCTAGTGTGAAATATTCGCTATTTTTATCGTAATATACCTACTTGTCCTAGATGAAAATATAATTTATTTATTTGCACGAGCTGTTTGTTACGATATAGTATTGACCGGCTCCTGGCCGTGTTGTATGACGTGGAGTGTGCTAGTATTACGAGGTGCAATAAGCTCGCGCTCGCCCACTAACGAAGCCGGCCACTAACGGCGCCGAAGCCTTATAGTGAGCAAAACAATCTAACTTATGATGAGAGTGCATATTACCTGTATTGTAATTTGTTGACGCATAATCATTAACGTTTATCTCATGTCATTGTGTAAATCTTTGTTGGCTATCGTGTATGTAATGTTTAACTTTTATGAAATGCATATAATCACATTCAGTTGTGGGGCACGCTTTGTCGCCACGCATTTTCTGGTTGAATCTATGTGATGTTCTTTTCCCGTGTTACATTATCGCACGCCCCACGCTTTTAGACGTAAGTAGTTTTTGTCTTTATAATATTATCATGTGGTTATCGATGATAAAGCATTCATTTATAAGCAATATTTTGCTAAGAAGCATTTTTAAACAAAACGATTGTAACTGAATTATTAGCTGCTTGTGCGATCGCAGGAAGGGGGCAACTCAAACACCTTTGCCTTCTAGGCGCGGTTGTACGTTACCAGTATTTATCACAGACATAACCTGAGGCTGACTACCTTTATAATCCACTATTGGGTTTTATCGAAATAATGGAATAAATTTATAGAAGCTAGCACTCATTAAATTTTTCTTTAATGGCGTTAAATGAAAAAATCGCCATGTTGTTTTATTCTTCAACTACCATACTAATGGGTAACTTTAGTACCTAATGAGGATAATGTCATAGAAAATTATCAAATTTAAATGCTTATACGTTCGTAAATAGTCAGTACTTCAACATAAACGATTTTTTACTATTGAATAAAATATTACTTATTACGATTGAGTTTTTCAGCAAGATCACATTCAGTGGGCCGTACAAATAAAAAAAAACTGACTTTTTATCTTCGGAGTAGAAACTTGTACTTTTGTTTATTCAACCAGTCAAAAAAATTATTCGTTATTAAACTTACCCGCTAGTGTAGTATTGGTATTGAATCCTGATTTGTTGGTTGTAATTTATTGAAATGAGGGTTTCTTGATTGGGGAAATATCGCTCGATAGCGTTATCAGCAATATTAGCATCGAGAGGTCCGTATGACGTTACGGTCTTGCTTACGGTTAGCAACATATCGTCACTACTTTGAAAAAATGTATCTAAAATCAACATGTCAACAAAATTGAACCTTGGCATAATGTTCATAAAGTTCACTCAGAAAATTATCTATTTTGAGGTACAAATTTTTTTGAATTTAGTTATTTAAACTAATTACAAATTTGACACAAATGTCAAAATTGTCAAACGTACCTCACGATACGTGCACCAATCAGCCTGTCACAAAAACCCTTATTAACAATAAGAAGCAAAATGTTAGCTTTGAAATACTTTACGTACAGAGGTACAGTATTGGTTGTTATAAAATCATAACAGGCCAACAAAAAAGCAGTTGGCAAAAAAAAAGTATATTAGAACGGCCTAGTAGATAATTTTCGAGTTGTCAAAATAATCTCTCTTATTCGTGAACGCTCTCGTAAGTAATAATTGGCGAATTTACCAACAAAAAGTTGTAAAACACCGACTTTTTCAGTTCAAAGTTCAATATCTCAAAAACGGCTTAACCGATTTTGATAAAACATGTCTAAGAACCATCGCTAGAAAACCTGCTTTCAAATAAAAAAAATAAACGCATTTAAATCGGTTCACCCGTTTAAGAGCTACGGTGCCACAGACAGACGCAGACACAGCGGTGAAACTCATAACACCTCTCTTTTGCGTCGGGGGTTAAAAAAACGATATCAGAGGCCATAATGTCTAACTGTCAGACTTTAATTACAATTGTTTTCACCAATTACTATTAATGACGACCGGATAGCTAAGTATATCCGTTGTCTAGCACCCATTGTACAAGCTTGCTTAGTTTGGGGCTAGGTCAATTGGTGTGTACCTAATTTGTCCCAAGATTATATGACTTAGAGGCCACGCTGACGTACGCGACCGCATTCACCTTCTCTTTCTACCTTCATCTTATACCGTGTGACAGAAAGAAGTGGTGAAAACAATTGTGACTCCAAGTGTTACACAATAAGGTTTTGGTTTATGAATAAGAGGATTATTCCGCACTCGCTTTCAGTTCAGTTTCGTGTTCTTGCGTAAATTATAATTTCAACTGTCCTGCTTCCATCTGCAGTGGCTGCCAAAAGACATTTTTGTTGTTTTATTTGTTAAATTAACTATTTGTGATATAGTATTTCTGTAGGTTAATGTTATCATCACCAAAGTCTATATTTTAAAATATAATGGAATATGATTATGTAAATTTACACTCAAGTTGACTTTTTTTAAATGTACATACAAAATTCGCACAATAATTATCATCTTGCAGTCTTTGCATGTTTTATTTTTGTTATTATGTATGTTTTACATTAGATCGTTTGTTATAAACTTGTTTTCGATATTTTTTGCGTATTATTTTGTTAAGCAACACATCACAATTATGTTTTATGTTCCTTAGCCTTAGCCAGAGAGATCGTCATTGTTAGTTTCCTAACCGGATTGTTTTCCTGTCACTTGGAAAGGAATTGATGATGTTTACCAGTATTGAAAAATAATTTGTCAACACTACGTGTGCGGGAATTAAATAGTCATTCGCAAAAATGAAAACTCCGCGTTTCGCTAGGTAATTATTTTGAACATTTAGCTCCCTAATAGACACAGAAAATAAATTGTACAAGGCCGGCAATTTTCGTAGTACATTCCACTTTACTTATTATCTATTACTATTTCATATTGTTAATTTGATTTAAACCTACAATGTCCTTTTTTTATCGTGAAAAATTACCAATCGAATTATTCCTGAAGCACTTATATTTTTACCGCGTTTTCTTTGAGGATTGTCAACATTTTGAAGCCATAGAATTACAATTGTAGGATAGTAGCTGTGATCTGTATTTTGTAAGTAGTTAATTGGTATTATTTCCTTCAAACATCATGTCTATAGAAAAGATATATTGTCTTAATAATTTTATAAGTTACAGTATATTAAACAATAATTAATAGAAGGCCGCTACGTATACACATTGAAGTCAATTTAAAAAAAGAGGTAATAAAAAAGACACTATATTATTATAATTAAAGAGGAAAAATCATCCTGCGTCTATGTAATAATCATTTATATGGAGATTTGGAGAACATTCAGTATGATGCTTATTTTATTTTATTTATAAAGAAAACATTTAATAAAGTTTAACTTAAATTCAAATCTGTTTTAATTGTTTCTTTAGAATTAATAATGAATTCCTTAACTACATATTCGTACTCTTTGAAATTTATGTCAAACAAAAACAACATACAAACGCCTGCGGTAGTGGTAATTGCTATTAGCTTTTTTTTAAATAAAACACATTAATAATATTAAAATGTATTAAATAAATAACTGTCTTACAGTCAAACGCTACAAAAAACAATACTGCAGTAAGTAGCGAGCAAAAAATAGAGAAAATAGACACAATCACATTACCTATTTCAGTACTGAAATGCCTAGATAATCGGAAGCAAACTTTAGAGCACTCTCTTTATTCAGTGTTACCTTTCCTACAGGATTTTCAAGGAACAAGGTGGCCGCTTTACTACCATTTGGTACATTGACAAATTTGCAAAATGGACTAGCAACAGAGTCTAAAGCCTTTGGTTTTACCGTAGACACAACTACAGTTTTCGCATTTAAACCATTGGTGTTTTTGATCTCAGAGCCGTCGCACCACATGGTAAATTTGATACCATACAGGCCAAATAGAACTTCTACTTCATGATATAAATTTGTCAAGCTGATGTACTTATTGTTCTTGTCTGTTAGAATTATACTGGCCTGATTACTAGTTGCACCCAAACGTGGAGTTAAGCCCTGCAACGCGATGTTCGCCCACGGGTTCGACGGCAGCTCCACTTCCTTTCGCCAGGTGATAATCAACTTCAATTCAGAACCTTTAAGTTCTTGAGTTTCTTGAATAATGACATGCTTCGAAGCTGTCAATTGTTCGCTGGGTATCAATGGAGCCTTTACAGTGGTCTCAATAAATTCTCTGTGAGAGTTGATAATGCGGGAGATATCGCTTGTTTTAGCGACTTCGTAATATACGTTAACCTCGTCTGTTGGTACAAGATGACCCTTCTTCCGCAATTTCTGGACCCTGTTTATTATTTCCCGTGCAAAGCCTTCATCCAGCATGTCTTGATCAGGTGTGACGTTTAATAGAATGAGCACGTCGTTGTCACTATGGGCTTCATACTGATCATTACCTGTTGCCTGGAATATGATTCTAACTTCATCCACGTTAATGCGTTGGCTCACGATTTCAACAAATCCGTCGGCAATCAGTTTTTCGCATTGTTCGTTGTTCAAGTTCTTCAACCCTTGCGTGACAGCTTTGAAATCTCCCTTCAGTCGGGCACCTAAGATTTTGTGATCAGGTTCGGCTCTCAATGTAATGCCGTATTTTTCCTTATCACTGGTCAGCTGTAATTGCTTCACATTCATTTCTTCTAAGACATAGTTATCCAATGACTTGACGTCATCCAGATAAGTTGGGTCGCGATGGATGACGATCATTTCTGGCAGAGGATACTTGATGGGAATAGTCTTTCTATCCCTGAGCACTCTACCCAGTTCAATCACTGTCTGCATTCTTTGAACTGCTCTCTCTATATTCGTGTCTATCAACTCCAGTTTTGGTTCAGGAATCATATTGAAGTGCACACTTTCAAGGGAATCTCCAGGTAAGAGTTGACGCAGAGTCTTGTACATGTTTTCTGTTAGGAAAGGAGTGTAGGGCGCCATTACTCGGATCATGTCGAATAAAACACCGAAAAGAGTGTCTAAAGCTGCCTGGCAATCTTTAACTCCAAATTCGCCCTTCAGCCTCTTCCTGTTCATTCTCACATACCAGTTTGTGAGATGGTCAATAAATTTTGTTAGTCTTGGGACCACAGTGTATAGCTTATAGGCCGCCATTTCTTGCTTTACAAAAGTAATTAGAGACTGAGTAAATGAGGAGATCCATTTGTCCATAACATTTTCTTTTAAGTTTTTCTCATTAAACTTGTAGTTTATTTTGTCTTCTTGTATGATCCTTTCAACATTCTGCATCAAGAATCTAAATGCATTGCACCAAGGTAGAAACACGTCCTTGATTACATCCCTGACACCTTCCTCTTTGAATCTAAGATTCTCAGCTTTGACAACTGGTGAGTTGACTAGGTACAGCCTCAAGGCATCAGCACCATATTTATTTACAACTTCAAGAGGGTCAGGATAGTTCTTCTTCCTCTTTGACATTTTTTGCCCATCTGATGCCAAAATCAGCCCATTAGCTATTAAGTTTTTGAATGGTGGTTTTTTGAATAGAGCAGTTGACAACACAATGAGGGTGTAAAACCATCCTCTTGTTTGATCAATTCCCTCAGCAATGAAGTTTGCTGGGAATCTTTCTTCGAAATCCTTTACATTTTCAAAGGGGTAATGACACTGAGCATAAGGCATAGACCCAGATTCAAACCAGCAATCAAAGACTTCAGACACCCTTTTCAGAGGTGGGTGACCGGGCCTTGCAGATGGGATCTCCAAGTGATCTATGCTTTCTCTATGTATATCAGTTATTTCTTTTCCAGTCAAAGCACTAAGTTCAGCAATACTGCCTACGCAAACAATTTCCTGTTTGTCACTGGAAATCCACAATGGAATAGGGGTACCCCAGAATCTGTTTCGACTAATAGCCCAGTCTCGGGCTTCTTTAAGCCAATTTCCAAATCTTTTCTCTTTTACATAATCTGGTACCCAATAAGTTGCTTCACTTGATTTCAAAAGATCATGACTCATTTGCTCCACCCTAACAAACCAAGATGGTACTGCTTTGTAAATAAGAGGTGTTTCAGACCGCCAACAGAATGGGTAACTATGCTTTACCTGGCCAACTTGAATTAAACGGTTTCGGGACTTTAGATTTGCAATGATATTTTTATCTGCATCTTTTACATACTGCCCAAGGAAGTCTGTAACTGGTTCAATGAATTTGCCACTGGCATCAACTGGGCACATCATTTCTTGATCCCTTGTGATGATGCCTGCAGCCAGACAAACCCTGAAATCGTCTTCACCAAAATAAGGAGCCTGGTGTACTATACCAGTACCAGAATCATCAGTTACATATCCATCTGTCAGTACTTGAAATGCATTTGGGCTTTTTCCCACAAAGTAGTCGAAAATGGGTGTGTACTTTGTTCCTTTTAATTTGCTGCCTGGGAATTTTTCAAGAATTGTGAAGTCCTCGACATTCTTGAAGATTACTGGAAACCTTGATTCTTGTAGAACATAACAAGTGCCTGTGCTTTTTTCTTGAACTTTTACATATGTTAACTTGGGGTTAACACAAAGACTTAGGTTGCTGGGCAGGGTCCAAGGTGTGGTGGTCCAAGCTAGCAAAGAATATCCCTGATCAGTGGGAAAGGTCACCACAACAGCTGGATCTACAACATCTTTGTAATTCTGTCCAGACTCAAAATTAGACAGAGGGGTGGAGCATGCAGTAGAAAAAGGCATGACTTTAACCCCTTGGTAGACTAACCCTTTGTTGAAGAGCTCCTTGAATACCCACCAGATGGATTCCATGAACCATGGGTACAGGGTCTTGTAGTCATTTTTAAAATCTGGAATGAAAAATTTCAGTTCTTAGCTTTAATTGTTGAGTACAGTTGCCATAAAAATATTGATAAAATGACTGATTAAAATTAGTCTATTTCAATATCAATATACAAGCTTAAGTAGTATAAGATTAGCACAGATAAACAAATGTATTGTCAAAATGAATTTAGTGTTATTATAAATACAAAGAACAGTGTATTTGCCATAAACTTACCTATCCATCTGCCCATGCGAGTAATGATAGCTTCCCAGTCATTTGCATACCTCATGACAATTTTACGGCATTCAGCATTGTACTTATCAATACCCATCTTTTCAACATCATCAGGGCCTTTAATTCCTAAGGTCTTATCAATTTCATACTCCACTGGTAATCCATGACAGTCCCAACCGAAGCGCCTTTCTACGTAGTATCCCTAAGCAAAAAAAAAAAAACTATATAAATTTGCTGTCTAAATAAAAAAATATCAGAAAAACATGATGGGCATGGTGAAATCAATCTGGTTAAAAGATCTGTAGAGTTCCTAGATACATTAAAATGTGACAAAATACATCCTAGATATGGCTAGAATAAAAACTATCATAGGTACAAATTCAGTTTACACAAATGCAATGAGATCATCAACAGATTTTTCATCAATATTTCTTCCCTAAAATAGCAGGTCATTTAGATCACATACATTCAATAAAATCCTAAAGGGATTCAAGTAGTAAACTTACAATAAGAGAGGTCTCATCTGCAATAAGCTTGACCCAAGTTGAATGGAACCTTTACCTATATCAGTGTTTACCAAACTTTTTCAGGACCCTTGTTCTAAAACATCTTTGGCAACCCCCTGCTTACCTCCACTTACAGTTATATTATCTTATGTTAATAATACAAACACTGAATAATCATACACAATAATAGTGATATTTTAAAGATACCGCGACCCCCCCGGTAGCAACTCACAGATTGGAAAATATTGCTTTATATCTTAACTTAAAAAATGTGTGTGCATAATTATATATTAAAAAAAATAGCTAGCTAAATTAACAATTATCAATCATATCCTACTAATATTATAAATGCAAAGTTTGTGAGTGAGTATGTTAGTTATTCCTTTATTCTAAAATAGTTGGATGGATTTGGATGAAACTTGGTATAGCTGGACATGTGGAATAAAACATAGGCTACTTTTATTCCGACAGTCCCATGGGATAGGGATAAAATCTCGAAACAACAACCATCTGGCTTAGAGTAATGAAATTTGACATGATTGTTTTTAATGTAATGTCAATGGAAACCATGATTTAATTTTCGGGAATTCCCACGGGAATATTTAAAAATCCCTAAATTGCAATTCAGCTGCTTGATCTACGTATGCGAAACAGCGGGTAAACACTAGTGCATAATAAATAATAATTAATCTCATAAAAGTTATTTACAGTATTGTTTCAATACATACCTGTTGGTGAGCATAACGTGTGACCACGTCTTTGATTGTGCCTGCGAGAATATGGCCATAATGCGGCAAGCCGGTAGCGAACGGCGGCCCATCATAAAACGAGTATCTGCACAGAAAAAGAGTTTTAACGCAACATGACGTATAACATGATATTACGTTTACATAACTCAAGTCCTATGTGCTCTGTAAATTTTGAACCGCTCCACATAACCTTACGCACCTGGGTTTATTTTTTGACTGCTTTAGAGAACTGGCAAAAGCATCTATATCCTTCCAAAATTGCAAAATCTTTTCCTCTTCTTTAGGAAAGTCGATGTTCTCTGGAACCCTGATCACCTTTTGAGACATGATGAAAAATTATTTCATCATCCCTCTGCCTGTAACCACCTTTTCTATTGCACTTTTTCCTGCCCGTCTGCCCGTCTATAGAAATGAAATACACAGGCCGGGCCAGTGTGACCAGATTTAAATTGAGCATAATGCTAGCTGCTCGGGTAAATTCTGCTAAATTCTGCTAACGATTGAACTCAAATTTTGTATGAAAATATGTAAAATAAAAACGCTCATGACTCATGACCGATTGTTTTTTATTATTAATAATAATCACAATTTAAGTATATTTCTTTTATTAATAATCATAACTCAGATAACCTAATCTAACCTATTAATTTGGCATATTAACATCTACATTTTTATACAGTCTGAGTTTCCTGCATTGACTAACATATTTTTGGATGGTGTGAAATTCACACACCCATCCTGCTCTTTCACAGCTTGCTTCACGTGCAGTATGGCAGAAACGTGTTCGTTTTTAAATCTATTTCTCAATTCAGTTTTTATGTTGTTTACTTGAAAATATTCTCTCATACGCCGTGTCTGACATGGGCATAATCATCATTGCCTTTGCAAAGTCTACCAAATGTTGGTACTTTTTACTGTTTTTACTTCCATCGGCCTTGGTAATTTTGGCAATGTGGCCCCAAAACCTTTCTATGTTCAGAGCCGTACCGGAGCTACCTCCCGATTCTAATAGATCGGACACTGTGTTGTCCAATTTTAGCTCCCTGTATTCGGAGTCAATCGTTTTTTGTTGAGCACATATTCAAATTAAACTCGGCTAAATAAAAATCCTGTTTGCTGCTAAACCTCTGCTAAAGTTTTATTAAATTCTGCCAAAATCTGCTAACTTTTTCTATTCTGCAGTATAATCTGCTAAGTATCAAAATGGGGTTCAAATTCTGCCAAAATCGCAGAATTCTGCTAAATCTGGTCACACTGGGCCGGGCACACGCACACGCTGTGCATGTGTGGCAAAGTAAATGTCAAAAGTGTCAAATGAGATTGTCATTTTGACGTAACTCAGCAAGATTTTTCCACAAAAAGCTATAAATTTAAATGGTAGTTTATCCATTTCACCGTAGACAGAGAATCCCGTAGTGTATTATAAGTCTATGCATTTCACATTGGAAACCCCGTCAAATGTCAAATCAAATCATAACATTTATTTGTTGATAGGTAGGTGTTCAGAGTAAAGATTTGTTATTTTTTCGCCTAAAAAATAGAACGAAAGAGAAGTTAATATATTATTGCCACCGTTGTCATATAGCGTAAAGAATTAAATGGATTCTCAGTGGTTAAAATTATCTCCTAGGTAAGTAGAGCATGACGTTAATGTTTCTCTACCTTGTACAGCCCCAAAAGCATTAAACTTGTGTTCCTTTAATTTAGTTCTTCAAGTTCTTTATTAATTCTCTATTTAAAATTACAGCTGATTTAGAAGTTCTTTTTCAGCTGCTGTATAGTTTTTTCTCTTAATTTACTATGATTTTATACTTCTTTTTTTCAGCTTAAACAAGGGCATTGCTGTAGTAAATCTACTAGATATTACGAAGTTTGAGCAGTTTCTACGACGAATTGTATCGAAACTAAAAGTTCAAGATGCAGAGATCTTCACTGATGATGAACAAGTCAAACTTCAGAAAATATTTAGTGTTACCGAAGAGGATTTGCTCCTAGCCATCAAGACACTTCTTTATGTATTTAAAAGACTATTGAAATTTGTTTTTATGCCCAAAAACTTAAAGAGCGATTTAGAAGCCTTGGGGTTTGAGAACGAGAAATCTGAAATCATTTTAAAGACATGGTCATTTGAAACAAAAACAACTGTAAATGAATTGGACACAGAATTTGGGAAACATGGAGAAACATTGAACTGTTCATGGAAAGTAAATGCTGAATTAAGCTCTGATTGTAGAAAAAAGAGTAAAGTGCCAAAAGCATATTTACGCTTATCTGGAGCAGGTGAAGACACAGAAATAGAATTTACGCATTCAGAGCTCTACTCAATGTTTCTCCAATTAGAGTCTGTTCAGAATGAATTGGATATGATAATATAATTAATTGAATTTGTTTATAATAAAAATATGAGTATTTTCATGTATACTAGACTATTATCTTTATTTCGTAATCGTAGCTAAAACCTATAAACAACACCTTGTTTCTTTTAGCAGTTTTAGTAAACCAAGCAGAAAAGTAAAGTGACAGTGTGAATGAAATGGCAAATGTAAAAATAATGTGGCCAACAAATAGTGCTCCTCTCTGATTCCGGTTGTCGACATAATTGCAAACACTGGATAAAACAAACAGCATTAAGGGCTAC
Organism: Choristoneura rosaceana; assembly: GCA_037349165.1. Lineage (NCBI taxonomy): Eukaryota > Metazoa > Arthropoda > Insecta > Lepidoptera > Tortricidae > Choristoneura > Choristoneura rosaceana. Next base: position 4,643,954 of record JAZBNJ010000002.1, read on the forward strand.
TATGAAATTTGAAAAGAGAAGTTCTTATCGTATTGTCCCTCTCACTCCCGTATGAAATAATATTAGCATAAGCAGGACAGTATGATACAAACTTCAAATTTCATTCCTAGTAGCCCCACATATTTTGCTAAACGGTGGCATTTTCATTTTTATCTTTTTACCTGACTGCAAGGAGAGGTATTACAATGTGTTGTGCCCTATGTTACATTTTATATCTATAATATTTGGTGATTACCGGTTGTGGCATATCACTATTTGATTTGTAGATGTAAAAAATAGGTAACACATGAAACTTCATTTTTAATCCCGACGCAAAGAGGGGTGTTATAAGTTTGACAGCTCTGTGTGTCTGTCTGTCTGTCTATGGCAGGGCCGTCTCACCTATTAGAGGCCTTGGGCACATTAGGGTAATGGGGCCCCTGCTATTACCATAATAAACTATACAGCTATCGGTTATCCTTTGGTAATGGAGTAGAGACTGGGGGCTCCAATCCATCGCGGGACCCTGGACAATTGCTCCGTTGTGCCCAGTGGGGAAAAGAGGCTTGGTCTGTGGCATCGTAGCTTTGAACGGGTGGACCAATTTGAATGCGTTTTTTTTTATTTTAAAGCAGGTTTTCTAGCGATGGTTCTTAGACATGTTTTATCAAAATTGGTTTAGCCGTTTTTCAGATATTGACCTTTGAAGTGACAAACTCGGGAGATTCCAGATACATTTCATATAGTTATTAAAATTCTAAGAATTTTTTGTAGAAAGTATTTATTTGATTTTATCCCAGAAAAGTGTAGACGCGTCATAACAGAATTTAATATAAAAAAGTAATAATTCCGACTGCGTTTTTTTAAATGGCTTAAACGTTTTGTATCGTGCAAGCGCGGTCTTAGAAACCACAGACAATAAACAAGATGCTAAAAAAAAGTGACGTCATAGACGAGTCTACTCACTCCATAGACCTATACCTATGGACCAGATATACCTACAAAATACGCGTGCATACCTAACCGTGCCACATAAAATGGCGCTCAAGGGTTGTGCTATCGATTTGGAAACCAAAATATTTGATATCGATATTCGAATTAGTGGTGGCTAATAATTTGAGTAGCAATGGTATCAATATCTTGTGTTTCTTTTTGGAAAAATGAATTTGAAATTCACTTTGTTCATAATTACTTTGACTGCATGTAGGTACAAGGAGATTGGTAATGTAGGCTGCTGATAGATAACTAATACGATACATGTGAAAAAATATGTAACAGAACGTGCAAAAGAGCTATGCTTGTTTCAGGAACTTGCACGAATTAAGTGGTGTGTGGTTACCTTGTGCTGACTAAATAAAACAACAACAACGTATAAAATACCCTTTATTTTCAAAACAACGAAAATAATACAACTTATTTATATTTATACATAAATCGACAATTAACTCGTGTTAACAATCTAATGACAGGTTTATAGAAAAACATTGGTATTTAAATGCATACAAATTACTGGACTAATGATATTAATCACTATTGATTTATTAAACACAAAACATTGATATAAATTTTAACATATCATGAGCCGGAGCTAGAAGTTCTCTTTTCTGACGCATCAAAAGAACCGCTGTAACCTGAAAATTATTTTGCTTGTTTTGTTTTGCTCTATTCATTACAGACAGTATGTAAAACTAATTATCTATAGTTACGAGGGCGACACTGAAAGTTTTTAGAACTGGCCACTTGTAAACAATATAATAAAAAAATAAGTTTAAATTTTGAAAATGGAACTCTTTGCCAATATTATTGAGTATGTATTTCATTCATTTGTCATTAGTTTTACGATTTGGCGGCAAATTGAAAATTGTCTGTGTCACGTCAACATGAATTTAACTCGCGAAAATTTTCGTGCAATGATTTTTTATGACTTTCGATGTCATTTAAGTCAACAAGAAAGCTATGATAGACTTCGATTGGCCTTTCATGATGAAGCTCCATCTCGTGCGACCATTTACAACTGGTTTAATGAGTTTAAACGTGGTCGCACTAATCTCACCGACGATCTGCGTGAGGGACGGCCTTCTACGGCGACGACTGAAAATAACATCAGTGTTGTGCAGCGTATGATAGAGACTGACAAAAGAGTGACGTATCAGCAGATTCGGACAAGCTTAGGCATCGGTATGAGTCAAGTGCATAAAATCCTCCATGAACATTTAGCGGTCAGGAAGCTTTGTGCGAGGTGGATACCTCATAATTTGACCGAGGCCCAAAAACTCCGTCGGGTTGATTGGTGCCGTGAAATGATTGAAAGATTTAACGGAGGTGACTCAAATGCTGTTTTCGACATACTTACGGGTGACGAAAGCTGGGTTTACTGTTATGATCCAGAAACCAAGAGACAGTCTGCTCAATGGGTGTTTCCTTTCGAGGAGTTCCCAACTAAAGTGAAGAGAGGTCGAAGCGTGGGAAAAAAGATGGTGGCCTCGTTCTTCGGAAGGACAGGTCACTATGCGACAATTGCTTTAGAGGATCAAAAAACAGTTACTGCAGAGTGGTACACTAACAATTGTTTGCCACTTGTATTGGAAAAAGTTCGGGAGAAGCGAGCTCGAAGTAGGATCCTTCTTCACCACGACAACGCCTCGTCGCACACCGCCAGGCGAACGATCGACTATTTAGTGACGTCAAACGTGGAATTACTGGGTCACCCGCCGTATAGCCCCGACCTCGCACCTTGCGATTTTTATTTATTCCCGAAAATAAAAGAAAAACTTCGAGGAAAACTTTTTATGAACACCGAGGAAGCAGTGGGTGCGTTTCAAAAGGCCGTCAAAGAGACCCCTAAGGACGACTGGGCTAAGTGCTTTTCTCAGTGGTTCCATCGGATGCAGCGGTGTATTGATGTGAATGGACACTATTTTGAAAAGATATAATAAAACGAATAACTTGCTAGTTTGCTCAGTTTTTGATTTTCTAAGAACTTTCAGTTTGACCCTCGTATGTAGTACCATTTCGTATGACACATCCCGATTTTATTTTGCTGGTGTGATTGGTGTTTCTCTTGATTTTTATAGCTAAAAAAAAGTATAAATTAGTGGCACCAAATTAAAGTATTATATTGCTTGTCCGAGATAGAGTTGGGCACTTTTGCGCCCCAGTCAATTTGCGGGCAAGGGGCTTTTTGACTCCACTTAAAGGCCTTACAAAACGGCTAATTCAATTTGATTGTTTTCAGAGCAATATTTACCGTATTAAACAACGAGGGTACAGCGTTATCCCGCAATCTAACAATGTCTAAATTTTAGATGAACTGTGCCTCTTCAAAATGCAACGAACAGATGAACATTCCTTAATGCCGTGGATTAATATTATCTACGCCTATGGCGTCCAACCACCTCCGCAGTAACGCATCATTTCTAGGGAACCTGTAAAATATAACAGCCATCAGTCAAAAACCATGGACGATAATTACATTTATTTCAGTTCTACTTATGTCGATATTCAGCACAACACTAAAGAAGATTGTCAATATTACTGAATTAAATGGAACCAAAAATACAACGATAAATGGTGAAAAAACTGTATATCTTTGATGGTAACGATAAAAGCATACGGAAATTAATTATCAGTGATTAAATATTACCATGAAATGGCACTATTTCAAGAAAAAACGGGTACTAACCTATAATGAGTCAAATTCGTTTGATTTCTCGTTTTCCGAGAAGAACACCATTTTATGGAACACAAAGGCATGTTGCGTTTGTATCTCTTAATGTCCACAACACAAAACTGATTGTAAAAATATTTTTATTTTGCTAAAAATCGCCAAAAACTCCGTAGTATTCGTTCACTTGACAGATCACGTACCACAAATATGCTGTGGGCTAAAATGTCGGATGGCAGCCGGAAATGTCATCTGCTCGTAGTGACAAGCCATTGCCGAGTGTAGAACAAACAAATGTCATGCCGTCTTTGTTCTCATATGCCAAACCACCTTAGAAAGAAAGAGATAATACGTGTTTTCTTATTTTTATATCGATTTTATATGTATTTGTATAACAAGTGTATGTATAGTAGAATAGGCCACCTCTATGTTATACTTCCTCTAAGACTCACTCACTATTCACATACGTCAGAGGTTTTGGCAGCCCGTAGGTGAACTATTTTCTTCATTGTTGACCTTTCCTAAATCTTAGGTGTAATTATTTCATTATTAGAAGTGCTTTAGCTGTACCGTAAGTGTAGATATTTTGACTTAGCCTCAACGATGGACTCTGAGGACGATACAAAAGATGATGTGGATTCTGGGAACGAATCGAGCGGAGACGACGTAGACTTTGCAATGGACGTTGAGACCCACAGTACAAGGGAACGACAAACGGAGCTGGAGGAATATCCGTACGAGGTGCTATCCACAGAGGAGATCGTCCAGCACATGGTCGATTGTATTAAAGATGTGAACACTGTCGTCGAGGTCAGTATGTTAGTGATAAACAATGGAGCGATTGAATGAGGTTACTCGTCCACTAGAATAATTCAATAGGATCTTTCATGCAACGCTTTATTCGGTTAGTTATTTCCGTAACTTTTTCAATTCAGCAGGGTATCTATAAGTGTGCAGTTAAAAATTTTCCTTTGTCTATCAGTGTGAAAACTGTTGGCCTAAAAACCTAATTTTCTCTGATTGGTGCCTGCAATAAACTGTCAGGACTTTTCATGAGAAAACAATGTTGTCAAGTCTTAATGGATTGTCCTAAGTCCCAGTAACTCATTCATTGCCACAGCATCAAAGTTAACTGAAGTAAATGAGTCATGTTTATTGTTGTGACTAATCAACATAACCACTGTACATTGCTCAATTCTTCTCCCATCTCAAAGCAATATTTCAAAATCTTACTGTTTTCTCTTACTATATTTGAGATTAGAAACATGACTATTTGCATTTCAAACTTATGCTTTTATTTTCATAAAAGTCAATATTTTTAAAGTTAATATTTTATTGTTTTTATGAAAATTATACTTGGTGATCATCAAAAAATAGAGTTTGTTCTATCTAGTAAACTAGACATTGTACCTGTTTTGTTTTTATTGTTTGTTATTTTATGATGTGTTAAAAAAAGCCCCAATTTTTAGTTTTAGCGTCTCAAATAAATGTCAACTTTACAGATAATAAAAGAAAAGGATAGCCTTGATTTTGCAGAATCATGCTAAACATTTGAATAATAAGGAAGGATAATAGACAACTATAAAACTGGATTTCACACTACTCTATAAAAAAAGGGGAATTCCCCAAATGATGTGGTTCTTATTTGTTTGTCAGGCTTACTCTACTGTGTCATCATAGCATTTTTTGCTTGCTTGAGCAGCAACATAGATTGTGGAAATAATAACAAAAGAAAATACTTCATTTGACAGTATTATATTGAAATTCATGATGTGAATAATAAGGTTTCTAGAGCATAATTCATTCCTATTGTCTATTGATTCTTCCATCTACTATAGGTATATTTATTTACTTAAACATTTTTACTAAACAAAGGATAGACTATTAAATATTGCCCAAAATAGATTAATAACTGGCAGTCATTATACCTGCCTGTGCCTTTTGTGAATTGTGAAAATGATGGGATTAGCACTTCTAGTTGTGAAACAAAGTAATGCAAAAAACTAGGTTAAATTGAATACCTCTTTTTATTACAATACAACAACTCTGTTGTGCACTATAAATAATTGCAATAGTAACATATAGCAAAAATTACATGGTAAGCAATAGGAGGCCTTATCGCTTCAAAGGGAGTGATACAACATGCTTTATTTAACTTACAAAGTTTACTTGTTTGTAAGTTATGGTGTGTTAACATTAAATAGGCGGCAATAAATTGTTTAGTCGCAGAAAACAGTCAATCACTACTTTAGATATGTTCTCAAATTATGCAGTGTTTTTTCAATCACTTCCTGGTATCCGATTGAACTGAAATTCGACATTATAATATAAATCCAGCAACATTATAATAATTTAGTAGTTAAATTCTGGTGTTTCATGGAGGATAGTCTCCGCGGGAGGGGAACTCTTCAATGGTTAATGGTATTGACTTGACACTTGGTATATGTAGATATGTAGCATGGATGACATTGCAAGTACAGTAGCTAAATTCAGCAAAAAAGTTTGTATGTATTGAAATTGATATCTTTTCATCATCCCAGCCTATAGACGTCCCACTGCTGGGCACAGTCCTCCTCTCAGAATGAGAGGGCTTGGGCCATAGTTTCCACGTGTGCCCAGTGCAGATTGGGAACTTCACACGCACCATTGAATTGCTTCCCAGGTTTGTGCAGGTTTCTTCACGATGTTTTCCTTCACCGTAAAGCTTGTGGTAAATTTTAAATGGAATTTCGCACATGAATTTCGAAAAACTCAGAGGTGCAAGCCAGGGTTTGAATCCACAACCCTCTGCTTGAGAGGCGATAGGTCAAACCACTAGGCCGCCACAGCTTTTGTTATATTTAGCAAAAAAAAATTTTTTAATTGAGTTCAATTAATATTTCTTTTTGTTTTAACCCATGTATTCAAATGTAATTTTTTTGCGAAAAACTTACTTTTAGTTGAGTGCAATTAATGTTTTTTTGTTGTAACCCATTTGGTCCCATTTGGCGCAACCCAAAGTCAAAGTGATTTATTTGCAAACATAGGTGAAAACTGATTACAGTGGTGGTAACAAATAAGGTAAGTATCAAAATGCTATGTTTTGCCTGCAAGCATACAAAATTCATTTTTTATAAAAATTACATATTAATTATTATTGTTCTATTATTATTAAGCCCAAATATTAGGCAATCTATTAAAATCATTTAAACATTATCATTTCATCATTATTATTTAAATTTGTAAATATCAATAATTATTAAAAGCATTAAAATTACATATTCTATTATTATTAAGCACAAATATTAACCTATTAAAATCATTTAAACATTATCATTTCATCATTATCATTTTAATTTGTAAATATCAATAATCATTAAGTGCATTAAAATTATCTTGTAAATAATCAGAAATTGAATAATAGCAACGATTAATTAGTAATGTCAGTAGTTCCTGCTTTAGCCTCGACATTGGCAGCTGCTTTATGTATATCGGGAGTCTATTATAAATTTTACCAGCTAAAGAATATGTACACTTTTACGCATTAACGCTGTCTTTGCACGAATGGTGCAAATGTTCTGGTTATACTGTGTTCTTAAAGCTCTATCAGAAACATCATTACGTTTTTTAAATAAATCCGGGTTATGTAATACAAACATAACATACTCAAAGATAAAAAGAGATGGCACTGTCAAGATTTAAAACAATATTCATTATTTGCTGACTTTTCAACTTATTCCCACACAAAAATTCATAACCTAATCAACAGATAAAGTAAATTGCGTTTGTAACTGATAAAAGATCATTAACTAACATTACATGCAGAAATGATTATCTTGATATTTGAAACATCTTAATCTTTTTATTACCATTGAATACTTGATGGTGTTTCAATGGATATGTATTGTATTGTACCTATGAATAAAACACAAAAATAACAAATAACATACAGATAGGATGCTTAACGACAATGTAAATTTTCTTATAACTTTTTTCATCTGTTTTGGAACAAAATGATTTCAACACTGCACTGTTGTACTTACTAATTAAATGCAAATTCAGTATTATTATGCAATATAATAGGCAAATTACCAGAATGTTGCAATATGAGTGATATCTATTACAATAATTAAACCATTTTATAAATTTCAATTGCATGCTAATTTGTGCTGATTATTGTTTTTTTATTAACTTTATTTCTAGGTGGAATTCGCACTGCATAGTGCCCTAATATGCAAAGATTTTGGTATAAGATTTAATAAAATGCGATTACTGGCTAGAAACCAAAATATGTTTCCAATCATTGTCAGAAATAATCAATATTTATTGGTATTTGACATTGAAAATAATATATTGTAGGAGGCCATGCTAAACTACATATGTGAAGTTTCACTGTATAGAATAGACCGGTATTCAGGGCTCTGTAAAGAAAGAAAGGAAGAAAAAAAGAAAGAATAAGCAATAAAAATAAAAGAAAACAAATAAAACAAACATGAAAATACATACATAATTTACTAAAATAACAACTATGTTTTTACAATCACTTGTTCAAGTCTCATTTCATTACCAGATGTACAAAGCTAAAATAAAAATTCACTCTCTATTCCCCAGATACCAGCAACAACTACCCGCATACTGCTAAATCACTTCAAATGGGACAAAGAGAAGCTCATGGAACGTTTCTACGATGGTGATCAGGATCAGTTGTTCTCCGAGGCTAGAGTCATTAATCCATTCAGGAAACCAGTTATACAGAGGCCAAAGGTACAAATGTTGTTTTATTTAAAAAGAAATTCAGCATCAGTTCTAACCCTTGATCGAGGTAGAGTGAGATTATCTACACCGCTTCGCGCTTCTAAAAAGGCGCCATCATAAGTTTAATTTGCACTGTGAACTGAAAATTCCCCTGGCCATCTGGCTCCTAGAGCTAAGATTCCTATTGCTTTACTTAGAAGGCCGTGTTGAAGAAATTATATTTCTTGTTATATGTTTTTATTGTAATTTTTTTCTCTGTGTATCTGTTTTTTGTATCGCTTACTATTTCTGATGTACAATAAAGGGTCTGTATTGTATTGTATGTATTAACAGGTTCCCTGTCTCATGAGGCACAAGGGTCAATCAACTTTCTAGTGTAGCTTGTTGCCATGGTAATATCTCTTGAGTTAGCTATTAAAAGTATAGTTTTATGAAGTACAAATCCACTAAAAGTTAGGAGTTGTGACTGTTTGAAGGCAATTCCTTCATGGCCATTTCCTAAGCTTGCTTATAGTATCAATTTCAAACATTTATCTAACAAAAGTGTATCACTAATGTCTCCTGAGTTACAGGACAGAACAACAGTACTTAAAAGTTGATTGGCCCACATGTGCTTCATGGCCAGTGATAAATAATGCAGTTGTTCTATCGATAAATAGTAAATTTTATTACATACTAGCTTATGCCCGCGACTTCGTCTGCGCGGATCTAGGTTATCGCGCAGTGGCGCCCTCTATCGGAATAAAAGGTATCCTATGTTGATCTTTGGGGTTCGAAGTACCTATATACCAAATTTCATCAAAATCGGGTCAGTGGTTTCGACGTGAAAGCGTAACAGACAGACAGACAGAGTTACTTTCGCATTTATAATATTAGTAGGGATTATATTATACATATTATTGTTATTCTGGAACCACATTTAGATAACTAATGAAAATTACATTACTTTATCATTACTATGGGAATGTGTCAAAAGAACGCTGCACATTGCTTCGGGACAGGGAACCTGTTAAGTAGCCTATTAAACGGCCAATTGCTGGCCAAAAAATTCTCCTTTCCGCTACTCATCTTTGTCAAGAACATGCTTCAGCCATTCGATTTTATTATGCCTCTGAGTTGTCCACCCATAATTTCTATTATTCGGGGTGTCCACATTCTGGAAAGTCAGGGAAATGTCAGGGAAGCTTAAGGTGGTCAGGGAAAGTCAGTGAAATCGAGGGGATACCTGGAAAGTCAGGAAAAATTGAGATTTTTTATGATTTTTTTTCCCCGTGATTGTAAAATGAGGGATTTAATTTTATGATCTGGTCTGATCTGGTCTGTTCTGGTCTATAGGTTTGGTTGCAGGCTGAATCATCTGATTGTCCGAAAAGAGAGATGATTCCGTCCTTCGGAGGGCACGTTAAGCCGTCAGTCCCGGTCGCTGACCTAGTCAGTGGTCGTTCGTTACACAGACCATGTCAGAGGCCTACTAGGCGATCTAGAAACTTTGACACCAGAGTTGTCGGGTCGATTATCGACTTAAAACCTACTCGTTAGAAGAAGAATTGAAATTGTGTACTTATCAGATATTTTTCATTTTGCTTAATAACTACTTTACAAATAAAACATACCTACTTGCCTACTGAATGACTAAATTTGGTCAGGGAAATTTTAAAAAATGGTCAGGGAAAGTCAGGGAAAAGTCAGGGATTTTTTTTTGAACATTAGCTGTGGACACCCTGATTATAGTATATCTCTTCCTCAGTAGTTTCCATGAATTACAATATTATTTTAATTTTCACAGTTGCCCAGACGGATATCCACATCAGGCACTGAAGAGTGCGAAATATGTTTTACAATTTTACCTACTTCGGTAAGTTATATTACTTATTAACTATGTCAAGATGTTGAGCCCTTGCCTTGAATATACAAATCAGGGGCCTATTGCATAATAAAACTAATAATATTAGAAAATAATACAAGTTACTAGTTAGCAATTTACAAGTGGTGTTATTTCGTGTTGCATAATTATTTTGTGTTTTCACTAATTATATTAGAAAATTGTGTTGCATAAATCGCCCCCTTACTGCTAAAAGCGACTAACTGCATCAATGAGTTTAGAGAAAAACGAATTTAAAGGTTTGACTTTAAGGTTCAAAGTTTAAGGTTTTTATTGATGCAGTTAGTCGCTTTTAGCAGTAAGGGGACGAAATTACTAATAATATTTTGAAAATTACAAGCGAATTCGTCATTATCTACACTAATAAATTCCGTTGCATAACATATTTTTGCTAACTTGTAATAAGTGTACTAATATTATTAGCAAAACACAAAATTACAAGTAACAAAGTTGGCTGAGTAAGGTAAACCTTTGGTCATCTGTGGACTTTGCGATGAAAAATATAAGTCTTGGCGGGAACAGTAACGTCAACGTAAAACTTTTTCGAAATTGCTGAGAAAATGGTTTGGGAAGTAATTTGGATCAATTGACACTAGCTGTGTTTATTCCAGAAACTACATCCGATAATCAAAATAATGCGGAAACCGCGTATGCAGATCAGGAATAATCAGAATATTCATGATTGTAATAATTTATTTAAATGTACATTAGTAGTAAAAACAATTCTATCAAGTTGTTCAAATTTTTTTATTCGTAAAAGTAAAAAAAATAAATGTTGTTTCCTTTAAGTTGATTCTTTCCTTATGTACCTTTTGGTGTTGAATTATTACGTATTGATCATCTTCACCATCGGATAAATGCAAAACATTGAACATTTTTTGTCGATTACACCTTAACTGAATCACTTGTAATTCAAAATTACCGTGGTCCTTGGGTAGGTAGAAATAAATACAAGTTACAACTAATAATTTCAATTTATAGACTCATATTGCAACAAAAACTAATAAAATCCACTTATAATATTAGTTATTAGGGCTAATATTTTTCGACTTGTATTATATAACTAATATTTTATTATGCAACAATAATTTACATGTTACAACCAAAGTCACTAATACTATTAGCTTGTACTTATTCACTTGTATATATATATTTATCACTCATATTTTATTATGCAACAGAAAAGTACAAGTTACAACCAAAATCACTAATAGTATTAGCTTGTACTTTATTATGCAATAGGCCCCAGATCACTAATGTATGGTCTCTTTGACCTTGTAAACTCTCGCTGTATACTCCCTGCAACACTGCAACACTGCAACTTTGTTACCATCCATACTTCATAGTTTTTATTCAAAGAGTTTAAAGTAGAGAGAGTTTTATATGCAATTAAAAAAAAACTTATGTTTGAAGTCCTTTTTTAAATATTTCTGTGTGTCTTATTTTCAGTTGATGACGGGTCTGGAATGTGGTCACAGATTTTGTACGCAGTGCTGGTCTGAATACTTGACTACCAAAATAATGGAGGAGGGCTTAGTGAGTTACTTTATTTATAGCAGATTTTTTAATTTTTTTTGTTACCTTCGTACCTGTGTACCTTTGTACAGTCAGCTGCAGAGAAAGGGTACCCCTCTGTAATGGCGGTAGTATGGATACCGCCGTTATAGAGGGGTACCTTTTCTCTGCAGCTGACTGTACCTGTCATGTCGCCCCGGTAAGCCGGCATTGCTTGTGTTATTGCAGGGTCAAACTATTGCGTGCGCGGCGCACGCTTGCGATATCCTCGTAGACGATGCGACTGTAATGCGACTGGTGCGCGATCCCCGCGTCAAGCTCAAGTATCAGCACATCATAACAAATAGCTTTGTGGAAGTAAGTTAATAATAATAATAATAAATGTCATGGGACAATTTGCACCAACTGACCTGTCCCAAAATAAAGTCTGTGTTATGGGTTCTAGCCAAAACACCCAAGACTCGAAACAAACATTTGTATTTTCCATACAAATAAATTCGTATTCAGGTTCTCTAACCACTAGGCCATCTGGTCGTTGTTGCTTATATTGATCATATTGTATTTCTCAGTGCAACCGTCTACTCCGTTGGTGTCCGTCGCCGGATTGTAGCAACGCGATAAAGGTGGCGTACGTGGACGCGGCGCCGGTCACGTGCCGCTGCCAGCACACCTTCTGCTTCTCGTGCGGCGAGAACTGGCACGACCCCGTGCGGTGCTCGCTGCTCCGGAAGTGGATCAAGGTGGGTACACTACACAGCCGAAGTGTGGAATGAGCAAAGGCCTCCGGAGTGTGAGAGAAGTACTTGTGATAGACCCCATTATCAAGCGGGCAGCTTGGTGACTAATCTAACATTAGTGATGTGCATTGTTTATAATAATAATAAAAAATGCCGTTGACATGACACAACGTCCCTTAACTAATCTTTGTAATTTGATGTTTTTTTTGGACTGTTTTAACGACTAACGAAAAGTATATTTTTGCTTCAAAAAGTTTCGCACACGCGTCAGCACAATAAATAAGGTCGCAATGACACTTGTTTTTGTGGGTTTCACCCTTGCTTTTTTACACACATGAGGAGACTGTAGGTACGGTATAAATAATTTTGATTTCGGCGGAGGAACAGACTGGAAACCTAAAACAAATACGGTACACTGACAATAACAAGACGAAACAGACGAAACGATTTTTAATATTATATATTTCATACTTCCTCTTCACTTTATTTTTATGTTTCATACTTCATCTTCACTATATTTTTATGTTAGCATCCTTAACTGTCTGCCATTCCCCTCCGTTAATGCCACATTTGTGCACCAAAACATACTATTGTGACACGCGGTTGACGCTGTCAACAAGTCAACACCAATAAAACTATTCAAATAAAAGTAACGAATGATAACAAAACGTCAAAGAAGAGCGGCTACGTAACGCGCGCGACCATCACTCCGCCCCGGGCTACGAGTTCTCCGCGACGCTCGACACCAGCAGTAGTCGAGCAGCGACGAGCGCGGGCCCTCGCCCCCGCCGCCGGCACGCTTGGGGCCTGCGGGACAATCTGCCTCCGCTACCGGTGGTGTAGAGCGCCTCTAGCGATCAGATTTTGCCACTGTTTCAGACTCTTGAGCCAGCCATTGTTGAAACTGCGCAGCGACTATCGAATCGAGTGCGAGCTACAATTCAGCATTTTAAGCGATTGGATGACTGGGGTTTTGATTGGCTTGTGAAGCACCTGACAGCGGGTGCCGCTTCCACCTCTACCTGGGATCCTTCGGCGCCGGGACCGGCGTTTGTACCCGACCTAGCACTGCAGGCGCCACGGGATAATCCTGGTGTCGACGTGGATGGTGCCAATGTCAGCGTAAGTACACAGGCCAATGAGCAACTGAGGAGGGCTCTGGAGGATGCGATTTCGAAGTGTGGTTCGACGCCCAACTCCAGGCCGCGACTACCGCGCTTGTCCACGAACAGACGCAATCTAGCGCTAATGGGGGCCCTGGATGCTTTGCTAGACCCGATATACGAGCCAGCGAAGAATTAGTCGATACGCACTCGGATTTTGTACGAGGGTCAAACTGAAAGTTCTTAGAAAATCAAAAACTGAGCAAACTAGCAAGTTATTAGTTTTATTATATCTTTTCAAAATAGTGTCCATTCACATCAATACACCGCTGCATCCGATGGAACCACTGAGAAAAGCACTTAGCCCAGTCGTCCTTAGGGGTCTCTTCGACGGCCTTTTGAAACGCACCCACTGCTTCCTCGGTGTTCATAAAAAGTTTTCCTCGAAGTTTTTCTTTTATTTTCGGGAATAAATAAAAATCGCAAGGTGCGAGGTCGGGGCTATACGGCGGGTGACCCAGTAATTCCACGTTTGACGTCACTAAATAGTCGATCGTTCGCCTGGCGGTGTGCGACGAGGCGTTGTCGTGGTGAAGAAGGATCCTACTTCGAGGTCGCTTCTCCCGAACTTTTTCCAATACAAGTGGCAAACAATTGTTAGTGTACCACTCTGCAGTAACTGTTTTTTGATCCTCTAAAGCAATTGTCGCATAGTGACCTGTCCTTCCGAAGAACGAGGCCACCATCTTTTTTCCCACGCTTCGACCTCTCTTCACTTTAGTTGGCAACTCCTCGAAAGGAAACACCCATTGAGCAGACTGTCTCTTGGTTTCTGGATCATAACAGTAAACCCAGCTTTCGTCACCCGTAAGTATGTCGAAAACAGCATTTGAGTCACCTCCGTTAAATCTTTCAATCATTTCACGGCACCAATCAACCCGACGGAGTTTTTGGGCCTCGGTCAAATTATGAGGTATCCACCTCGCACAAAGCTTCCTGACCGCTAAATGTTCATGGAGGATTTTATGCACTTGACTCATACCGATGCCTAAGCTTGTCCGAATCTGCTGATACGTCACTCTTTTGTCAGTCTCTATCATACGCTGCACAACACTGATGTTATTTTCAGTCGTCGCCGTAGAAGGCCGTCCCTCACGCAGATCGTCGGTGAGATTAGTGCGACCACGTTTAAACTCATTAAACCAGTTGTAAATGGTCGCACGAGATGGAGCTTCATCATGAAAGGCCAATCGAAGTCTATCATAGCTTTCTTGTTGACTTAAATGACATCGAAAGTCATAAAAAATCATTGCACGAAAATTTTCGCGAGTTAAATTCATGTTGACGTGACACAGACAATTTTCAATTTGCCGCCAAATCGTAAAACTAATGACAAATGAATGAAATACATACTCAATAATATTGGCAAAGAGTTCCATTTTCAAAATTTAAACTTACTTTTTGATTATATTGTTTACAAGTGGCCAGTTCTAAGAACTTTCAGTGTCGCCCTCGTACTGTGGAGCCATCGCGGCGTGTGCGCAGCGAGGAAAAGTTGTAAATACATCGGATTTTGTAACTTTCTACAAAAATGACCCTCAGATCTCTCTCCGAAGCCGAAACCTACAAATACCTTGGTATGTCACAGGCTATGGTTGTCGACGGGGACATAAAGTGGACGGTAACGGAGATTTTCTTCTGCCGCCTTACAAAGGTACTTACAGTGTTTTGTCGGGTGGTAATATGGTGCGCTCCCTTAATGTCTGGGTTACAGGAATATATTTTTTATTTTGTTTGTATTTTTTTGTATTTTACTTTATCGACACCCATATAATAAATCCTCCATTATGCGTTCAAAAACCATAGATAATGACCAGCTTTACGATATTGGATTCTATAATGAACACGGCTGTATCGTAATGGTCATTATGATACAGATATCTGTATCGTAATGGGATTCCATACATCATTACAGCATCGGGGGGGCTCCTGAACGCCGCGCCGCCCGCGCGCACGAGCAGCAGCACGTCACGCGCAGCTCGCGGGCGCGGCGCGCGCGGCAGACAAACCTACCTAGTTCTCGTTTATGCAGGTCATTCTCAATGGTTCTTGAACGCATTATAGAGGATTTAATATATGGATGTAGATAAAATATTGTATGCAACTGTACGTAATTAGGCCTTAAAACACTCGTGTAACCCTTTTATGAAACTCGGCTACGCCTCGTTTCATGAAACCACACTCGTGTTATAAGGACCCCTATTACGATCCAGTTGCATAAATAGCTATTTTATAATTATTGCTTACCTTGTATTATTTTCTCTATGTATCTGTTTTCTGTATCGCTTACTATTTCTGGTGTACAATAAATTCTTTGTATTGTATTGTATTATTGTGAAAACCTAATCTAGGATATAATAATATTAAATAACAAATTAATAATAAATTTCTATATTTATGCATTTTCAAACCCATAAAATCTAAAGTTAAAAATTAAAATCACAATTAATTTTGAAGTTCCCGTACATACTCGTAGCTACAATATCGAAACTTGGATAGTTTGTATTGCATGCACGTCACTAATGTTAGGTCGCCACCAAACTGCCCGCTAGATAACGGGGAATAAATGAGTTAGACATGTCTTTAAAGCACCGTTTCCACCAATACGTAATGTGCGAGGATGTGTTGCGAGATATGTGTTCTTCATTAACCAATAAAAACGCTTAATTTACATATTCTCTCACAGCACATGGTGGAAACAGCTGAGCGGAGCGAGACGAGGTAAATGAAGCGTTTCTATTTGTTAATCAAAAACATGTTCCTCGCAACACATCCTCGCTCATCTCTGGTGGAAACGCTGCTTAAACGTAGCGTCTCGTAATGTGCACAAAATTTGCCATACTTGTCATCAGTGGCTTCACGTACAAAATTTAGGCATTCCGCTTGAGAGTTAAAGAATGGTGTATGTTATTTCCTGATTTTGGAAATTTTTGAAAGAATTGAAAAGAAAAAAAAATACGTTACAATAATTACAACAAAAGCCGTAAAAAATAAACGGAAACCAATTATTACGAAGTGAGCCCAACTTGTCATAACATTTTGTGTTATTTTTCTACTCACAATTGATAATAATCTGTACCTACTATTATCGATTGTGAGTAGAAAAATGTGTCAGCAGCTAAGTTCTGTTACTTGGCACATTTCGCACTCCCAAATGAAACGTGTATCAAATCAAAATAATACCCCATTATCATTTAGTCTTCATTCCGGAAGGTCTAAAATTAAATAGTGATTAATTGATACTCTTGATCTAGGAGTTCATTAGTGCATGGACGAAACAAAACTGATCGCGAATATTATGTATACATAATAATAATGTCATAGGACATTTGACACCAATTGACCTAGTTCCAAACTGAGCAAAGCTTGTACTATGGGTACTAACTAGGCAACGGATAAACATACTTATATAGATAAATAAATACTTAAATACATATTAAACATCCAAGACCCGAGAACAAACATTCGTATTATTCATACAAATATCTGCCCCGGCCGGGATTCGAACCCGGGACCTCAAGCTTCGTAGTCAGGTTCTCTAACCACTTAGCCATCCGGTCGTCAACACATATGTAGTAAGTTCAACAAACAACGTAAACAGTAACGTCAATCTCATTATCACTTGTCCAGAAATGCGACGACGACTCGGAAACATCGAACTGGATAGCTGCGAACACTAAGGAGTGCCCGAAGTGTAACGTAACCATCGAGAAGGATGGCGGCTGCAACCACATGGTATGCAAGAACCAGAACTGCAAGGCCGACTTCTGCTGGGTCTGCCTGGGGCCCTGGGAGCCGCACGGTAGCAGCTGGTATAATTGTAATAGGTGAGCCACTTTATTATTATTGATGACAAGCTTTTTGTCTTTTGCGTCAATATTGGTCAAAATAGGTGAGCCACTATTATTATTAATGACAAGCTTTTTGTCTTTTGCGTCAATATTGGTCAAAATTGGTACTTCATGGATTGACCCTATTCGCCGCACAGTATAGTAAAAGGGATGATGACGTCATTAAAAAATAATTCGAAGGCAAAACTCCAGTAAAAAAACGTTTTATTTTAGCCCTGAAAACCAGATTAATTTTCGATTTACTGTAAAATTTGTTTTTTTGTTGCTTTAAAACAAATAAATAGTTAGTTAATTGAGTTGCCAGATAGTGACGTCATAATTCGCAATTGCCATTGAAACTCTATGGGAGAATTGTGTTTTGACAGCTCATAAAAAGTACGTCAGTTGATTGGTGGTGTCATCATCCCTATTGTATCGTTCCTTGTGGCAGATACGACGAGGACGAGGCGAAGGCGGCCCGCGACGCACAAGAGCGTTCTCGCGCGGCGCTGCAGCGGTACCTGTTCTATTGCAACCGCTATATGAACCACATGCAGTCGCTTCGCTTCGAGTCCAAGCTCTACGCCTCCGTTAAGGAGAAGATGGAGGAAATGCAGCAGCACAACATGAGCTGGATCGAGGTATACTTCCAACACTTTAACCAGTACGAAAAAAAAGTACAGTACCTAAAGTGCACAGTACAGCTCCGATCCGCGAAGTTCCTTCGAAATCCACTGTATTTGTTTGTATGGTTTGCGATAAAATGGAATAATAGATGTATAGCTAAACGAACCCGTCAGACTAGCTGCGTAGTTTGTGTTGCTGGGCGTGGGGCGTGTTGGAGTGAGGCGATTCAAAAAAAATTCGACATGAAATGTATTTTTTGGTATAATTCTGGTCCTCTTATAAAATATATCTAATTTTCGTTTTGGCCTCTCATGAAGAAAGTTGACCACCACTGATCTAATTTATGAAAGTTTCTTTCGAGTGTATTTTTTTACGGACCTTTTCTCTTTTACTTGGGAAGACTTATTGTTTTAAATTATTCCGGATGTATTGTATAAACTAACCCTTACCCTTCAAAAACAAACAAAAAAAAATCTGATTAAAATCAATAATTTTGATAAAGAAATATGTTTTTATTAAGCCTATGTACACTTAAGTGCAAAAATATCGACACAGCCAAAGTTACAACAACTTACACGAACTTAATGTTAAGTCGTTATAATTTTTGTAACTTAGGCCGTGTCAATATCTTTGCACTTGACTGTACTAGAGAACCAACAGGATCGTGACCCGCTGTGGAACCTTTTTATAGAAAAAGTCATAGTGACATCGCATTGCTTGTCAAAGGAATCCATTATGACACGTACTGTGAGAAGGTTCTGCGGTGGGTCAGGAATCAAATAGTATGACTGTGTATTGTTATTCCAGGTCCAATTCCTGAAAAAAGCCGTGGACATCCTCTGCCAGTGCCGGCAGACGCTGATGTACACGTATGTGTTTGCGTACTATCTGCGCAAGAACAATCAGTCCGTCATCTTCGAGGATAACCAGCGCGACCTGGAGTCAGCCACTGAGACGTTGTCGGAGTACCTCGAGCGGGAGATCACCTCGGAAAACCTGGCCGATATTAAGCAGAAGGTCCAGGATAAGTACAGGTCAGCTCCGTTTTTCTACATAAATCCGACCGTGATTGACCCCTATCTCAGCTGATGTAAAGTGCAGATGAGGCTATAAATGTATCTCACTGGTTTAGTAACAGCCTATTCACTCTAGCCTTGAAGAGCCCTAGATTGTATTTTCCGGAATTACAGACGATGGGAGCGAATTCCATTCCTTAACAGTATAGAAAATGTGCATTTTGGGAAAGTGAGTGTTACGGGCTTAAACTACCACGAGCTTTACGGTGAAGGACAACATCGTGAGGAAACGTGCTTAAACTTACAAAGCAATTCATTGGTGTGTGAAGTTCCCAATCCGCGCTGGGCCCGCGTGGAAACTTCGGCATGCCCTCTCATTCTGAGAGGAGGTCTGTGCCAGCAGTATGGGACGTATATAAACCCAACTGCAAAAAAAAAACGGGCACCTATGCTTTTTCAGATTTTTGGGCATTGAAGCTTAGAAATTAAGCTTTTATGCACATAAAATACAAAAACTATAGGTGCCCGTTTTTTTTACAAGGAGGTTTAGGACGTATATAAATTGCATGTATTGTTGCAGATACTGCGACAGCCGCCGCAAAGTCTTGCTGGAGCACGTCCACGAAGGCTACGAGAAGGACTGCTGGGACTACACAGAGTAATCGTTTTCTCTTTTACACCCCACATCTATCCATCGCACCTACTCATCTACACAAATCACATGTGTCGTCGTGAGCACGAATCGACTGATCGATTAACTCTTGAGTCTCGGCAAAAAGAGCCGCACCTGGGTCTCGCTGTTACAGATCATATAGTATTTTTTTTAAATATGAGTTAAAAATTGTATAGGCAGATCGGATAAATCCTTGACTCTTGAGTAAAATTATGATTATGATTTACCTAAAACCAACAGTGAACTAAAAAAAACAGTGAAAATGAAATAATTAATGTCAAATTATTAACAAAAAAAAAACAGAACTAGTGTGGGTCACTGTTGACCAATTTTGTTACAGCTGTATTATGGCTTTATGGCGGAAGTTAAATGTTGATATAGCGGATTAAAATTAAATGGTTATAAAGTTATTGGAATTTTATTCCTTGGTCTATAAATAACTTAAATTAGCAGTAACAACTACTTAACACATCCATTATAGAGCTGGAAGCTCCGTAAAATAGTTTTATTTTTATAATAATAGTTCACCTTATGTATGAAATGTTGTTGAAGAAAATTATTAAAAATTACCTCTGCATTGTACTGTATTCATAATCGTACAATATTTCAGGGGCTTATTTTCTGTTGTAAGATCTCATATAATTTACATTTATATTGTATTTTTTCACTTGGTGAAATATGTATTTTAAAATACTCTCATTTGGTACTTCTCTATCATTTAAAATTAGTAAGTAACAGTTAGTATTTAATTAAACAGCACTCTCAGTAGGTGATGCCATTTCATTTAATAAAATCGTTAATATTATCTTTTATTTCATGTAGCGCCAGCTTCGGATTATTTCTCTTGTAAATGTACGATTTTAATTATTTCTGTTATTCGTCCAATGTAAAAAATGCATCTAATTCAATAATAAGGGATAGTGAGTTCTTTGACTGATAATCATGACTTGTTAAATTCGATTTTGGCTTTGATTAATGAATGGCCAGTTATAAATCAATATCGCAATAACTTTTTTTTTTTTTTTATGATCTTAAGGAGAGTTGAAAATTATCAAGCATCATGGTTGACGAAGCCGAGTAAATGACGCAATCGCTGCCGGCTGTCAGATTCGACACTTTTTCTGATGCTGTAACACATACATGTTAAAATAGCTCCAAAATTTTGACAGCGGCTATGGGCCAAAGTCACGGAAACACTTCTGTTCCCGGCAGTGAATGCGTTAATGCTCGTACATTAACCAAAAAATCAAATAAACTTCCAAAACTGCAGTTCTTTTCGATTTTTAATTTGAGTTGAATAATATTAAGTGTCGTATAGATCGCTTAGTGTAGTTTATCATTAAAAAGTTCTCTATGATGCTTGTTTAATAATATATAACTATATGACCTCATTCATTTCCCTCGGGACGTAGAATAATAGTGTTCTGTTAGTTTGTTTTAGCTTTGACATTCTTTTCGTAAACTTATAGAAATAGAAACATGAAATGGCACAATATAAAGTTGTACTGGCAATTAAGATGGAACAAAAAATATTTTACCAAAAATCCTATTTTTGTTATAGAGTAATCGTTTATCAATATAAAGATAGGCTATTAGGAGCAGGTTTGGTTGCGCGCGCGCCGGCGGCCGCGCGTCCTGGTGCCCTTTAACAATCTTACAAAATATTTACGTAGTCAGTAATAAAACTTTCTATAATCTAAAAGTATCACGACTGGTATTGTGAACCCCGCTGACCGAGGTTCGTTGAATAAACATAGTGATATGTGGCTAAGTTAACACTAATTATTTGCTTCTCGGGACTCGCTGTTATTCATACGAATTAAGAGATAAAAAAACTATTTTTGAAAGTCTTTGAATTCGCAAGGTTCTGCTTTTGTATAATAAATCTCGCGCTACATATCTGATATCTCTGTCATAAATTATATATTAAAACGATTCGTGCATAAGTCGGTTGCACTGCCAGTAAACGTCTAAAACTAAAGTAATATAACGCTTGCTGTATGAGCGGTTCACATAGTGAATCGTATAGAGTAGGACGGTCCTCGACAACAATTATTCGAACTTAATAAATTACGGTACCCAGTGAGAAATGACTGTATATGCTAAAGTAGATAATGGACCTAGTTTCGGAACTCATAATTGTACATATAGAAGCTGTATAAATATTTATATGGTTAAATTGTAACTCACAGTATGACAAGGACGAGCATCGTGTGCGACTATGTTTAAGGACAAAGTTGGTTTAAGTAAGAATGAATAAAATAGTAACATCGACTGCTACGTTTCTCATTTATCTCTCTATACAAAGTTACCTTACCGCAACAATACATGACATACTTTCCACTATCCTTACCTTATTAATCCTTATTTACCCAGATATAATTTAAAAGCAATGGAAAAAAGAAAACGCATTTTTTCAATTGTCTGTTAATTTACTCGACTCAAGGATCGACGCATATTGTCAGATTTTTCTGTCAGAAATGACAACCGGCCAATCAGGAGCTGGTGGAATCCACGAGCCACTGATTATGCGGGAAGGGAGTATTTCTGACAGAAACTTAAATTACCTACGTTTCCCATTTATATGGCAAGTAAAAATATCGCGCCTCCAGAATTAAACTGGCTTAATTCGACAATCTTATTTTTGAACTGTACCTGGTTCTTTAGATACAAGTTTGTTATTGAAATGAGAATATTGTATCGAACCGAGTAAATTTTAATTTCGAGGGTGCGATGCGTTAATGAAGTCGTTTTCGCAGGGATGCACTGGCCCCGTCTCCCACGAGACCTAGTAAAGCCTAGTGGAAACACTGGTAAGTTTTTTGTAGAACATCATTTCGTTTAGTAGTAATGTACCATAGTGCATTGTGCATTAAGGGGCGTAAGAAGGGGATTATTAATGAGAGTCTATAAGAAGCCCTACGCTGGAGGCTGGGAACAATTATTATTGAGGCCACATTGTCCTTTAGTATACTATAGGCACGGTATAATGTTATGATAATTGACGAGCAAGTGTGATGAAAAAAAAATTACATCTTTAAAAATGTTGGTGTAGCGTGTGTTGTAGCCACGTAAGGGCCTACGCTAGCTGGCGCGAGTGCACGGCGCGGGCGCACGCCTGCAGGTGCGGGTACAGATAAAATCCGTCGCAAAATGCGGTCAGCCAATTCACGATGTATTGGCATATCGCTTATTCGTCGTTGCTGTTAAATGCGGACACTAATAATTCGCGTCACCGTCGCTTTACCAGTGCGGCCTCGGCCTTAGCGCTGCTCATACTATTTTTCAATAAGCGTCATACCGCCCCGTGCAAGCCGTGTCCACTAGCGTAGGCCCGAAAAAGAATAAAAATTGGTAGCAAATTGTTTAAAATTTAGTGACTTAGAGCTTAGAGATAGATACATAGAATAGTTTATTTCTGTTAAGAGTTACACTTTTTATTATTTTTTTGGGTAATATTTTTAGATATTGAATAATTTATTGAATCAGGCGTTACTTTGCGGAGGTCCATATCAATGAACTGAAACAATTACTCTGCTGACTCGACCTTATGATAGCTATGTTTATACAAGAAATGCCTGTTCATGCAGTTCCACCACCTCGACCCTGTAAGAACACACATAAATCACACAAACCCACCACCACTACACTACACTGACGCGTTTCGAGCTCATCTTTAGAGCAACATAACCGTTCACCATGCTTCCAGATGTTAGAGTGTAGGTAACATGAACACACATTTCTTGCATCAACGAAGCTAGGTATCATAAGGTCGTGGGTAAGCAAAGTAATTGTTTCAGTTTCTTTAGTGATATTGATATGAAAAGGCATAAGTTAAAAATGATTTACTTATCGAAAATTGTAACGAAACGACATGGATACACAGAAAAACCAGAAAAAGAGACCAGCGCTGGGAATCGAACCCAGCTTCTCAGCAATCCGTGCTGCGTGCTATAACCTACACCACCGCTGGACAGGAGTCTAGACACAAATTTCTCCTATGCACACATATCTCAGGTTGCTTATTTCTACTACGCTACTTAAGCAGCAGCAAACAACAAATAGCATTAACAAATTTGGAGTTGAAATAAAAAATACAAAAAGACTAAAAAACCAATCATAATCATTTACCTACTTATGTATAATTTCGTATTACAGGCTGCATTAATGGACGTGTTTGGACATTATTCGAAATCTTACAAGTGATTAAAGACTAGTGTTGTATCCAATCGGTACCTAACAAAGCGATAGTTAAGACGGTACTTTCACACTTCGCGGAATTTTGTAATTTATAAAGATGTATAGGAAAAGTTTTATATTATAATTATAAATAAAAAACCTAAATAAAAATAGAAATGATGTTTTATTTATTCAAATTGTTCAGGAGCTAGTGTGCGCGTGAGTATTGAAGTTCAAGAACGGTATAAAATTGTTTATTAAGTTAAAACATTAAAAGTTTTTCAAGAGATTTGACACAGATTAAATAATATTGTAACGGATAACTCACGTCTTAAATCGAGTTTAGCTTGACATGTTTCGGGCTTTGAAGATGGGCTGCGAATTAGCCCGAAACATGTAGAGCTAAACTCGATTTAAGACGTGAGTTCCCGTTACAATGTCATTTAATATAAGTGAGTCTCACGGTAGTTTCATCATGTTTCATGTTCGAAATCTAACACAGATCTAAGACATGCATTTACATCCTTGTATTTTTTTAGGAAATACTTGAAAGCTTCGGTACGAAATAAATAAAACTTCATTGTAAAGCAGTCAAGTTCTATATTTCATCGTTTACTTAATTTATTTTGTACAAACTTCAACAATATATATAATAAATACTCAAGTAAACCTCTATCATTCAGCAAACTGAACTCACTTTTTTGTCATAATATTTAAAGAAATAATACAATGATATCATAACTTATTGTCCTAACTTAATTAAACACAACTTCTTTGTGCAAATATGCCTAATAGTAAAACGTTTGGTTTGACCAACACAAGGGGGTATTAAAGACCGTTCGTCGTATAAATATATAACAATAAGTCCAAAGCAATGGATCAGAACTCGAACAGAAAGAGGGGCGCGAGCGAAGAGCGCGTCGGCGGAGCGGCGCGCGCGGGGAACGGCGCGGCGGCGGCGCCGGCGCGGCGCATCTGCGTGCGCGCAGGTATTGGGAATTATTGCAAATCATGTGCAAAACGGTAAGCATCTCATTTTAGTTTACAATACACCGACTCTTAAACTTTGCAACATGTAGATTGTCTTGCACTTCAGAATTTTCACATTTTATTAAAACGAATTGAAAACAACCAACACACAACTATTCAGTGACATGTTCGTTAATGAAAAGCGAAAACTTTCGTCGAGCACACGTTTACGTTTATTGCTTCAAGCTTATTTACGTATCGCTGCATTATTCGCTGATTCCATAGCAGATATAGGTATTATGATAAATTATGTGTTGCGACGTGCAGTTTGGGATCTACCCGGCGATAAGCTCTCAATATTTACAGGATTGTAAAAAATTGACAACTTCCAAAGTTTAGTTACAAATAATTTATGATAGTTTAGTTCGTCGTGGTAGTAAAAGGCCATACTGACACGATCCACTTCCGGGAGCCAGCGGGCGCGGGGCCGCGCGCCGGGCCCGCGGGCCGAGCGGCGCGCGGCCTCCGCCAGAGAGGTGTCAATCGAGAAATAATATATACTTCAATAATATCTACCTTACTCGGTAAGGGACGTTCGATCTCTTAGGTATTATCAATAAATCTTATTTGCTAATTACGGTGATCTCCTTCAGTTAGCCGAATCGGTAGGTAGTCGGGGTTAGCGTTCTTGTTTTGTTTATGTCGAAGATCGTCACAGCATTTTAATGTAAATCGCAAGAGCAATACTCGAAGCAGTACCGGCCCGCTCGGAACGACGCGTGAGTGGTTGGGCGGGCGGCGGCGGCGCGCCGCGGGGAACTCGGCGCCCGCCCCCGCCCGCCCGCAGCTAATGTAATCGGGGGAAGGTCATTACATTAACTAGGTACATGGAAAGTGCGCGTTACATAAAATGGCTCGATTCCTATGATGCGTACTGAATTAGGACGGAAGTGAACTCTGGTATCGATTTCACAGCTGATTTGTTAAGCTTACATAGATATAACTTGCAAAAATTTTTCTAAACTCTCTTAATTCCGAGGGAACCGACGGTGTGCCGACCTCGTATAGAAAGATACAACGCAACGTCATTTCGGTACAGTAAGAAGCTTATAAACTGGAACTATTAAAAACTATTACGGACAAAATTGATATGAATCGGCGTAGCCATTGCTTTTCTTAAGCGTTTATTAGATACGATTATACTAACGTCCAAACGCAACGGACGAGTCGAAGACGTTACAATGAATGTAATGATACAAGGTAATTTCGTTTATAGTCGTAAAGTTTAAAAAACTGGTGTGCTACATGAAGTGGTCGCGTGAGCAGCGTGCGGGCACACCGACGGAAGCGCGCGCGCCTACAGATACTTTACTTACACGGCATTGTTCGACACCATTTCGGGGAAAGAAAATGATATCTCACAATTTGTAATCAAATCAATGATCTCCATTATCTTAATATAAAGGATCGCTTCGATTTAGAATTTACAGACAGACAGTGATATTCATCGAATACAAAAATAAGCTTATAGAATTTCCTCAATATTATCCGATACCTTACATTACGTTATCAGTGACAAAAAAACGACATGCTCGCTACAACGATTCTCTTAAAAAAACAGGTTTCTCTCACAGGGGCAGGTTTAACGCGACAATGTACGACAAAATATAATAATATACAATACACTCGCGCGAACGTCAGTCGCAAACAAACAGTCTCAAAAGCTTCGGCCACGCGAATATAAAACACTCCAGTTAACACTTCGAACGTCTCTAATCGCGCACGATTAGCGTCCCAAGAAACGGCGCGAACGCGCGGCTCGCCCGTGGCCGCCGACACTATGTACATGCGAAACATCTAGCGTAAAAAATAATTAAGTGCGCTTGGGTGGGCTCAACAGCTCGGGCAGCGGTGCGGGCAGCGGCAGCGGCGCGTCGTCCACCAGCGCGGGCAGCAGCGCCAGCGCCAGCGCGGGTCAGACGGGCGCGGGCGGCGGCGCGGGCTCGGGCGGCCGCGGCGCCGCGCCCGCCGCCTGCAGCACCACGCGGTGCCCGTTGGGCGCGCCCGCCAGCAGCACGGCCGTGGCCTGCCCCTCCGCGCCCGCGCCGCCCGCCTCGCCGCCCGCGCCGCGCCGGTGCCGCCGCCACGCGTGCTGGATCAGCCGCGCGCAGTACTCCTCGCGCTGCCGCCACAGCGTCGACGACACCGGCTCGTACCCGACCTCGTCGGGCCGGCCGGGCTCCAGGTCGCCGGTCTCCTCTATCGGGTTCCCTTTCCGTGCGAAGAAGTCTTTGGTGAGCGCGTCGAGGATGTCCACGCAGAACATCATGTCGCCGCGGCATATCGGTATGTCCATCGATATGATCTTGTACTTGTTGGGCTTGTGGATCTGCAGCGGCGGCTCCAGCACGTCCAGGAAGTCGGACAGCTGGTCGTAGCGGATGTACTGCGTGCCGTCCGGGTCGAAGCGCTGCCAGATCTCGTAGTACATGTCGTAGTCGTCGTCCGTCAAGCCCTCCTGCACGTCCTCCGTCGCCTGCCACGGAAACCACAAAGTGAGTCAAAAGATATTACGCTGCTGATACTTCTGATACCGATGTGAGTGAATCTATACGTTACCTGCGAGTAGTTCTCGAGGATGACGGCGATGTACATGTTGATAACGATGAGGAAAGAGATGACGAGGTAGGACAGCAGGTAGGTGATGCCGATGGTGGCGGAGCCGCAGTTGCCCGGGTAGCCGCGTTCGTTGTCCGGCAGATCGCAATCTTCCTCGTTGATGATGCCGTCCAAAACTCCGTCCCATCCCGCTGACGTTGACATCTGAAACGATGGAACATTAATTAAATGGTATCGAAGTTTCAAGCTTGGCTTTGAACATCATGTGGTCTGTTAAAATAATGTGTACTTACTTGAAAAAGTAGGATCATACTTTGCACGAAGGTCTTAAAATTATACACGTCGTCTAAGCCACCTTTGTCTTTGACGTGCATGAAGAAAGACATTCCGAATATAGCGAAGATGAACATGACTAAGAAAAGCAAAAGGCAGATGTTGAACAGAGCTGGCAGCGACATAGCGAGCGCAAACAGCAAGGTTCGGATGCCCTTGGCGCCTTTGACCAGTCGAAGTACTCGACCCACTTTTGCTACTCTTACTACTCTAAGTAGAGTCGGTGACACAAAATACTTCTCTATAATGTCGCTCAATACCAAACCTGTAACAAAAACAATTTTATAATAATTGTTTTTAATTATTTTTACTTAATGGTTAAGTAAAGTCAATACTTACTAAGAATAGAAAACATTACGACGACGAAATCGAATAAATTCCATGGTTCGACGAAGTAATGGTAGCGTAAGGCGAATATTTTCAATAGGCACTCTGAACTAAATATCACGATGAATATCATGTTGAGATAGTCAAGGACCGTGCTAAACGTCTCGGCTTGCTGGTAGTGGTCCAGGGTCATCGTCAACATGTTGAACCCGATGAACAACATAATCAACATGTCAAATTTCTTATCCGTCACTATTTCGAACACTATTGCTTGTGGCCGCCACTGTAAGGATATAAAGCGATGTTAATAACGTTATATTTATATTTATCTCTAGCATACCCACATGTAACTTTTTGAGTGCGTTCAATACTCACCTTAGGTCTAGGAATGGCTTTCAATGGTTTCTTGGAGCCCATCTTCTTCATGGCGTTGTAATACTTTTTCTGATCCTCAGTCATGAACATCTCCAAGCTACCGCCGGCTTTCTTCTTTTGCTCGTTGAAGTTGTCGATGATAACTCCGATAAACAGGTTAAGAGTAAAGAATGAGCCAAAAATTATGAAGAATACAAAGTAGAGATACATGTAAATGTTCGTTTCTCGGATTGGTTGACGTCCCACCTAAAAGCATTGATATGATTACTGAAAATGTTCAAAAATGATTTCGCTCTTTACCAAGTTAATTTGTAAACTGTTTTGGACATCTTACTTCTCTGGAATCAATAGCGTCGTTCATGATTTGAATCCATCCCTTGAAAGTAGCCACTTGGAACAGGCACAGGTACGCTTTGCCAACATGATCGAAGTTCATCGGTGAATTCTCCCAGGTGTAATTTTCAAACACGCACGCATTTTTGTCCGGGATTATTTCATGGCTTATAGTCGTGTGGTTCATATCGACGCACTGAAAATTGTAATATTTGTAAATATGGGTTTTGTGGCTTACAACCTGTTGATAGGTAATCTACTGAGGTGCAACTTGTATTTATATTTAAGAAAATTTTGTTTTATACCTTGTAGTACTTTCCCGCAAAAAGCTGCACGCCCATGATGGCAAAAATCAGCCAGAAGATGAGACACACGAGGAGCACGTTGAAGATGGAAGGTATTGCTTGCACTAAAGCATTCACCACCACCTACAATATCCAAGTTCTTTAATAATAGTTACCATATATAATACTAATTTGTTAAAGATTATAATATTCAATTGAATAAAGTATTATGCTACATTTGTTTAGTGCAAAATATGGTTTGATAAAGCTTGTCGAGATATGTTAAATACTTGATATTATGTATCGTGAAACTAAGGTTATTTTGTGATATGGGTATAGATATAGATATTATACTTAGCAATGACTTGTTACTTAGGTATAAAAACAGCTTCTACTTATTCTTAAATGCAGACAGCGACAAATACACAACACTTGCAGTTAATCAACAGACAATAATACAAAACATGCATAAAATACAAAAAGTGTCAATCATTTCTTGTTTAAGTAATACTTCACCAATATACTACAATACTTTACTTACCTTTCTGATTACACTTAAAATAATCCGAATTATGCGAGTAAAACTACCACATGCGAATCGCCAAGAGAAAGTACGAAGTAGGATAAGATAAATAATCTAATGTGCAAAGTCTACATTAACATTCCAAATAACTAATAAATACTATCTAATAATCGGAAAAATCCAAGAGAAAAGGTAGACCAAAACATGACAATGAATGCGTCTGCCGAAATGAACCAGCCTGAACCGATTTCCGACTGACTGAAGATTATGACCAATGATACTAAGCCATTCAGGGGTGCCACCGACGACTTCAGAATGATTCACTAAAATCTGATCGATAATGGACTAACTACCGATGATTTTGAAACGATTCGTGACTAAATAAAGTTCTAAAACCAAAGAGACCAGATGTAAGATGTAAGTTTACTGGATAGTTGAGGTTGCAGAGATCGAGTGTATTGAGGATGTTTGTGAAACTGTAGAAGTAGCGCGAGTGTCGGAGCTGAGAGGCGGTGTGGAGTGGTGTGCGCGGTGGACGGTGACGGGTGGCGGGTGGTGGTGGTGGTCTGGTGGTCTGGTGGTGGCAGGGGTACGTACCCTCATGCCCTGCATGCGGCTCATGGCCCTGAGCGGGCGCAGCGCGCGGAGCGTTCGCATCGTTTTGAACGCCTGAATGCCGCCGGCGCCACAAAGCGCCGCTACGAAGTTTATAAGCGAGACCTGATGGAATCAAGGGTAACATGTTGATAAATGAAGCAGGCACACGTGTTCAGTTTACAGATATTGAAATCATTAATTCAACAATTGTTATATTAACTGCTGAACCTGGAACAGAAACAGGAGTCAACTAATCAAATGGACCTTGAGACCCTTGGAAGAAATTTAGCAATTGAAAGAGAAAGAATTACAATCAACACCTGCCAGATAAAGAGTGACCGCATGAAGGGCGAGGAAGACGGGTACATGAGAAGTTGCCTACGCTACAGAAGTTGAGAGAAACAGACAGTAAGTGCCATATTTTCAGATTACTTACAAACATATTTATGACTTTAAAAACATATTTTGAATGAAATAAAATGCATTTAATGTGAACATCAAATTGTGTGCAAGTATACACAAATTAATTTCGTATTTATTAGCTGCGACACCGAATGAACATAATCTTGATCATTAAGTAAAAGAAGTGAAAATAACAACACGATAGAAGTTCACATACGCCATGCACTTAGTCTTGATAATTATTGGGTATATGAATGTAAGAAGTATATTGTAATCGATACCTGACTATTCTTGGTCAGGCATAGGTTTTAAGGCGGCCACTGTCAGGAGCCACGGGATAGAGATATATAGAAGCAGTATCCACAGACAGACAACATTACGACATCGAGAGCTCGAGGCAGCGACAGAGAGGGTCGGCACCTCCGCTGTGACACATCGAACAGTTAAAGCTACACGCTTTTATGTCGCGCTGCCCATGAAATAAAAAACCTTGTAGTGTTCGGTTAGGAATAAATCGTACAATAAGCCGCATACAAACATTGTGAGGCACGTGCCGCAAATGGTTCGCGATTCATGCTTCGAGCGCGTGAGCAATCTGAGCACACGCACGGTTGCAGTGAACGTCTACCGAGGCAGAGCATCGGTCCACGCAGCCTGAGGGTTGCCTGGGGAGCCATTCGCGGCGCATACCTCGCAATGTTTAGCGGCGTTTGGGTGCAATGAGCAGGGCGACGGGCCGACACGGATAGCTGAGCTGGCCGCGGGCGGGACTCACTCGCATGCCCTCCCATCTGGACACCGCGCGCAGCGGGCGCAAAGCCCGCAGGGTCCGCATCGAGCGGAAGGCGGGGATGTCGTCCGCGCCCGCCATCACCGCGCCGTGGTTAACGAGCGACAACTACCGCCACACACCTCTGTTACTCATTGTATTGTACTACCCTTAACTTAGCTGTTGTTTTATCACAATTTTTCAAGAGTCGTCGAGGTTTATGCCAAAAAGTTAAGGATCGACCAGACTAAGCTTAAACTCTTTACTCTCGTTTGTGATTGTGGCACGTTTATTACGTTGCGTTTTTACGCCGGCCGGTGTGGTCACGACCATAAAACCGTCATTGACTTTGGTAGTAGGTACTACATTTTGTGATTTTTCACACCACTCATATTAGGCAGCGTCAGCGTGTAAAGAAATTCTGTGTGGTCTATCCTTTAAAGACAGTTACAGGAATGACAGCGGGTTAAAGGAGTCTAAATTGTTTCTTTTAAATTAAATTTGACCTCTCGTGCTTTCTGGTTTCTATTACCGATTTCGTTCATTCCTGTTACTCAGACAGTGAGATCGGATTGATAAGTTGAATTATATGTACCTACCTATCTAAGCTTTCATTATAATTACTTGTAAAAACATTTTGACACCGAGAAACCAATTTGAAGTAAATTATTTCTCCAAGTAAGCCAGATAAAATTAATAAAACATTTTCATTTTAAACTTAATACGGTCATATTAGATTTCGATAAATATAAGTAGGAAATATTATTGAAAATGATCAATAATGCTCTTGTATCTTAAGGCATATTAATTGGAAATAATTAAGTGAGTAAATATATTAAGGAAGATTACCATGACTATAATGAAGTCGAGCCAACACCAAGCGTTTGTGAAATACTTCTGAAATCCGAGGGCAAGCCACTTGATTAACATCTCGAGGAAGAAGATAACGGTGAAGATACGGTCCATGTAGTATAAAATATCTTGAAGTATCGGTCGGTGAGGTAAATGTACGTCTTCTAACGCCTGAAATCAATTCGTTAATTTTAATGTCATTGTAACTTTTACTAATAGTGAACTGATTGAAAATTAATAGTACTTACCAAAGCCAAACTACTGAGCAAGATCATGGTAATCACAGCCGTTTCAAAATAAGTGTTCTCGATCAGTCTGAAGGTCTTCAGTCGCAGCATGCCCCAACCTTGCCAGAATGGTGAATCGTCGTCTCCAGCAAGGAATGGAAACTTTTGATAGCATGGTTCAGGGAAGCAATCGGCGGGTGTATCGTCTATCACATCGTCATCGTTGGCAACTATGTCGTGTTTTGGTATACCATCAAGTTTACCCTCTTCTTCATCTTCAATTACTTCTAAAATGTGCATTAACAAGTTGATAGCAAGTTCATGTTAGCCACAGATAATAATTATCATTAAAGTTGCTGTTTTATATATCGTCGTAATAGATCCATTTAGCTCTTAATCGGAAACTTAAATTATCTCACCTTCTTCCAATCCTAAATCTTCTTTGCTAGCATCTTTTTTCTCTTCCCCATCTATCGTATCTGCTGAACCTTTATGACTTTCATCTTTGAAGGACCTATTTTTATGACTACCGTATGATTTTTGACTAATGGTATCGTCATCCTGAAATAAAATATTTAATTAACTATGTAAGAGTTCATTTATTACCTTAAATTATGTTTTAACTCTAGTAACTTGACATTTATTACTTAAATAATTTGCATTTTTCGTATTGTATTTTTTTATTGTGCAATTCTTTGTTATTTATTATTATTTTAATCGTTTTGATTTCTTATCATTTTCTGGTAATTAAGTATGCTTTGTAATTTAATTCAACTTTGTTTTGTTCAATTAAATGTAATGTACGAGTATGTGAATGGAATAAATAATTTACTCATCATTATGAGAATAAAAAAATAAATAAAGTAGATTAGAAAAAAATATTTTTGATGGACAATTATGTACCTACATATGTATATCTTAAATCTTTACCTGAATAAGATTTCCTAGATGATTGAGCTCGCAGTCTAACCGATTATCTCTATGATTATCCGTTATCGCGTTGATATTATTCATGAGTATCTTGCCTTTCTTGTACTTATTGTCACCTGAAAGTATACCATTGACTTCTTAGGGACACCAGTTATCACTTTTTCTGCTTCTACGATCGTCCTGAATCGTATGTGTTACCTGGTATTGTGAATTCCATGCCGTCGCCTATCGCTACCTCGACTTGGTCCTTGAGTTTCTTGCCTTTGTAGAGGACAGCGTCGTCGAGGTCCGTGCCGAGCTCCAGCTCGTTGTCGACACGCTCTGGGGAGACGCAGCGGCCACACAAAGCCGCCTTTAAGCCTACGTGCCGAGTGTCCCGAGCGACGCGACATCGCAGCATCCAAGCATAGAAATCAGACCAGGACGAACCAATTTAGTCGCTTGCTATTGTTGTAGGTAAGATCGTCAAGAAGGCTAAACGAGTGTAGCAAGTAGGTACTTAGGAGAAAATGAAAGATATATAAGTAATTTAACAATAGGTACTTGCAGTACATATTTTAGCGACTCAATATAAATAATAATTTTATTTTTTTATTTTATATGCTAATTTTATTCTGAAATAATCTGTCTTGGTGTTCAGTAACTAATAAAAAAAAGGCCTACGGTTGAAATTTGGGAAGGGATATGTGACGTATTTTATTCAAATACAAATCTTAGTACCAAAGAAACCGAGTTTCGCTCGGGCTAAAACTTGAATACTCGCGTTTTCTTAGAGATAAGGCCGAGAAAACCCTTACATACGAAATTTCATCGAAATCGTCGGAGCCGTATCCGAGATAATATATCTATTATTATATACAAGAATTGCTCGTTTAAATGTATACTATAAGGATTATACTTACATGCATAACGAATTACCTAAATATTAAATCAACACACAAAACAAATCAAAACCACAAGTTAACACTCCATTTGAACTAACACGTTTGAAAAATAACAACAACTAAAAATGTTTTGTACGACAACAATCATGACAAACAACAACAGTGTATCAACAGAAATCTAAGTGTTCGTCCAGTGAAAGCCAATGAAGCAAAACAAAGGCCACAATTTTTAGAAAAAAAAGTGCATAGGTACTTCTTATATGGAACTTTCATTTGTTTTGCTTCACTAGGTTTTCACCACACAATGATCACTCACTTAATTACAGGTCTGCAATCTACACTTGGATGTGGGGCACAGGCAACGCACATACACCGATACAGCAGGTACACGTTACATTTTGTAAGACAGCACACAAAACCATGCTTTTCACATCATTAATATTGATTTCACACAACACAAACCATGCTACAGGTCCAAGAAGTTTCAACAGTAGACAAAATATAGAAAAAGGAAGATTCTTATTATTCTTTACAGAATTAGGGTTAGTTATTCAATTTTTAATGATAGTTCTTTCAATATAACAACCTACGATTATGTGCAGGGCTTGTCTAAGCTAAGATTACGCGTGCCTCACTCAACTAAACAAGTTCATTACGAGTACCACATAATCACCCAATAATCATAATCTTACGATAACCACCCGAGTCTAACGGGGATTTAGTTCCCATTAGACTCAAGCGGGTATTGTAACTGATTTAGTTGAGTAAGGCACGAATCATCTTAGCTTAGACAAGCTCTACGTAGGTCGAATATTATGGGATTCGGATAGGAGTAGTACTGTTTTCGTTTCAAAGCAGACGGTAAATTTCTATTACAACTTGTCCACATTACAAAGTTTTATGCAGTCTGATACATATACGTTCACAAAGCTTTTTTGTACAGCTGGTTTCGACTTACCCGCTTTACATAAAGACTTATATTAGTTACACAACAAGTACACGACATGCTACGTATATTCTCGCACACATCTTACCGGGAGCGTGAATGGCTATCTGGTTAGTCAGTTTGTTCTTCAGTAACTTCAACATGTCCATTATACTTCGCTTCATCCAATCAATAAACCGCGATATCCGGTTGATAGCTTCTGCGATTTTGTTGGTCTCCTGATCGGCAGTGGGCGTTGATAAACTCGATGAGCCGAAATTTGACAGTAACAGGGCCAAGAAAAGGTTGAGAACCTGGAATGCCACAATTTATAGTATTTTAGGTTGGGTATTTGCGAGAATTATTTTGAAGAAGCTACTTTGTTCCAGTTTCATGGGTAAAACAAATAATTAATCGGGGTGCGCGTTTAAGTACCCTTTGTAGCCTTATACTTCTTATAATATGTATAGAGCTGATTTTGTTCTTACTTATATTAAACTTCCTCCAATTCCTACAATTAAGACTATTTTTTGCTGTATCTCTTTCAGTGCAACCACACACATACAATATATTCTTAAAAACTGATACTAACCACAAGATTGCCAATGACGACGGTGGCTAAGAAGAATGGGATGCAGGAGACATCTCCGACTAACATGCAGTCCCACATACTCTCTATCCACTCCCCGCAGAGCACTCGGAACACGATCATGAAACTGTGCATGAAGTCAGTGAAGTTCCACCGAGGAAGGTCTCCATCGGGAAAGCGGTCCACGTAATCTGACAACGACGGCAATGTTAAAGGTTCGATCGGCATGAATGAGAATGTTTAGTAACTAGCAACCAACGCCAGCATCGATTGGGAAGTTTGATTTGTAGTTATCGATTTGATGAACAGAATCGATGGTATCGTTAATTTAGTCACTGAACATCCCCAGTGGATGAGTAAGCAATTATTGATATGCATTGATTCAATTGGAAAAGCAGGCTTTATTAGTCTGATACCAAAACTGGCGTTATTTAAATTTGTAGGTTCGCAAAGTGTAAGCAGAAAGTACTGCACCTAGTGTTATTATGAAGCTGCACTGTCGTTAGGGAACTATTTCAAACGTTTACATTATAATTTATTTATACCTGATTACTACATGCACAATCTAAAATCTATATTTAATTACTTGTAAAGCATTAGCATGCATCTCGAAGGCGCCTAGTGATACTGTCATAGAAGATAAATAAAATAGAGCCAAAACTTACAAACAAATCTTCGGGTCTACGCAAACATTTGAATATGCCAAACAAGGGTAAGATAGGGTTGAATTGAAGTGAAGCTGGCGATGTTTCACAAGTGAGGCGCCTTTTCTAGGGGGCTTTAGAGGTACGGTAACTCGGGTGCCGGGCTGCTCGCCTCTCCCCGCGCGCGCGCATCATCGCGGCGCACATCGATACAATACAATAGTCGCTAGTAAAAACGGCGGCGCGCCCATGAAGGTGGAAAAACTAATAGCCATCTAATCAAGCTACCATCTATCTTACAGGGTTAACAGTCTACTGTAGGATCCACTTCTAAATTAATTTAAGGGGCAGTGAATGTACTTCAAATCTTGTAAAACTCTGACTGTCTTGATATAGTCAGCAGGTATATAACTAAGTAAATATGTATGTATGTGTGAAACTCTCAGTTATTATAATTTTCCTTCAATTTCATTGTTCAAAAGCTTCGGTGTGTTTTACGTAGTGTTGTTCTTTATTAAAAATCAGGGTTAATTTTATTCAGTACCCACTCTGCTCTTGCCGCGTGTGCCTATTAAAGGATAGTTAAGTATGAGACAGCTCATGACAATGATGGCACTAGATATTTACATCGAACTGTAAATTTTATTTAAATAGTTTTATACCTGCTAGACATTAAGAAAATTCAGTATCAGTATAGATCTGTAGAATTCTTTTTTCCTGTTTATACCCTCAGCAACAGCGAGATGTTGGTATGGTAGATAGAAAATTTGATAAATGCCCGAATTAAAAATGGTTTGAAGTACATCGACCGCTTCGGCAACGGGCGCGCCGCCTGTCCACCAAGACACGTCCAACCAACACCAATGAACATGCAACACTCCCACCAATATCACTTACCCACATAATTTTTTCCGAAAAGTTGCATACCCATCACGGCAAATATGAAAATAATGATGCACAATACGAAGGTCAGATTTCCCAAGGCACCCATCGTCCTACCCATTATAGAGATGAGTAAATTAAGTGTCGGCCATGACTTTGCCAATTTGAATACTCGAAGCTGCAAGTACAAATTGTGAAATAAGGCGTCACACAAGCTCGGTTATCGGCGCTTCACCTATGCTACTGCGGTCCTGTCCCGGACCACGACCACTCACATCCCTGGCCTGCACACAGCATGCCGCTTTAAAGGCATTAGCCACAAATTTGGAGTAGTACAATGCAGCTCTGATATGAGAGTGGTCATGGAATCGGCAAAATGTATAGCGAATGTGTGCTGAGTCACCTAAAAAAATGTGCACTGCTCTGTTTCTGTTTGAGTGGGATATATGTTTGTCTTTAAAATTTGTGAGAGCTTTAACACCAATATCATCATAGCTTTTCTATATTTTTATCGCTATGTTATTTAAATTTCATATTCGCCTCTTAGTAACGACATAGATCCCATCAGTATTGTCCTATTGCATCGAAATGCCCCGAAAGCGAAGCTGCAATCATCTATATAATACTCGATGCGAAGCGGGTTATGTCATGAGTCAAGCGTGTGGCGGCCCCCACGTGGCACGTGGCCGCGTGTTCTGCCACATGCCGTGCCACAAGCCACAGCGCGAACCCGCTGTCTTTATGATGTTAATCAAAGCCCAGTGTAAAATATTTAGAAGTGTTAAGCTGAATAATTAATAACAAAGCTAAACTTTAGAGATGCTTAATTGTCTTTTAAATAGAACCTGTGTAGTTCTTGCCAAACAACTGCATCCCCATCACCGCGAATATGAATATAATGATGCAAAGTACAAAGGTCAAGTTCCCTAAAGCTCCCACCGTCCTACCCATTATGGATATAATAAGGTTTAGGGCCGGCCAAGACTTGGCCAGTTTAAAGACACGCAGCTGAAAATAGTTCATAACATTTACATAAGGTATCATAATGTGTGATCTATGGTGTGATGTCAGCTTAATCGAATAAAACTGTAAAAGGTGATTCTAAATTTTGATGTTCACTGATAGTATGTTTCGTTATGTTTGTTTTTGATTCACAAATATTACAACATATAAAATAATTTATGTATGTAGATAAAGTAATTACCAATAGTTGAGAGAGATACATTTAAGTATATAATAGAAAAAGTACAAGATTTCTTAATTATATAGCTCAGGTAGAGAATAATCAATGTATTAATTAATCAAAACGAGGAACTTACCAAACGAAATGAACGCAACACAGACAAACCCTGAACACCTTCAAGTCCCAACTCCACTAATGATAAGGCCACGATGATAAAGTCGAAAATGTTCCAACCCTCTTGAAAATAATACTTTGGACTCATTGCTATTAACTTTAATGTTGCTTCTATAGCAAATGTTGCGGTGAAAAACTGAAAAATAAAACGATCAATAATGTTATGAATGTTATGTCAATTATGATTATTTTACTCAAGCTTAAAAGGTAAGGGCGTGTTACTATGTCATTACTCACATAATTGCCGCTCTTCAGAATCTTATCCATATCTTTGTTCATCTCGTGGTGGTCGAGCGCCATGAATAGCGTATTGACCACGATACACAGCGTGATAAACAATTCCACGAACGGGTCGAACACCAGGAGGGCGACATACTTCTGAAACTCCAGCCACAACCAGCAGCAGTCCCACACACAGAACAAGTCTATCCCTTTGATCGCGCAATCTAGAAGCCTCTCCTTGAACGTCGGTCCGTCCTCATCGTCTTCCGCTGTTGGGAAGTAGTACACTGACACTGTTGTCCCGTTTACCAGCAGAGTGCGTGTGTGTGTGTTGAAGAGAGAGAGAAATAGATTTGTTAGTATTCGCTCATTATATAGGTCATCAGGGATATCCAATTTGATGCCAATCCCAATCGTGAAACAGCAATTGTGTTCACATATGCTCAATATTGGGTTCGACAGCAACGAATTTATGAACTACGACAAGTATATCAATATCCATATTTTTTGTAAATATTGTAGGCTGTCATTTACATCAGTTGGATTTAGATGCTCAAGCCCGTGCCATTAAAGAGGGTGGCTGGCAGTTTTGCTGGTAAATGGATCTTCCATATGCAAAAACCTTTAGGAATCCTAAGTGCGTTCAAAATCTCGTGCAAATCAAAACCAAACTTTTACTGGCGGTGATTTACATGAATTTTCCGATATCAGAAAAAGCTTACCAGAAATTACTTAACTACGCGAAATGCAACTATGGATGAGAACAATTTTATTAAACAACAAATCGGTCTCGGAGTCAAAAAATATGAATATCGTGATTGATTATTTCACC
Organism: Choristoneura rosaceana; assembly: GCA_037349165.1. Lineage (NCBI taxonomy): Eukaryota > Metazoa > Arthropoda > Insecta > Lepidoptera > Tortricidae > Choristoneura > Choristoneura rosaceana. The sequence continues at coordinate 4,683,828 of JAZBNJ010000002.1, forward strand.
GCACGCTATTTAAAGCAAATACTCAAATGTTAGTTTTCATAGTTTTTAAATCTTAAAATTAATGTCTAAAGTGCGTCATGCAATGTTAAATAAAACATTTATGCTCTCCACAAACTCATCGCGTCATCACTTAAAAGTCGGTTACTTATTCATGCGCAGACAACACAACAGAAAAACATGCAATTTGCGTGATTATTTGTTTGTAGGTAGCGTCCAAAAGGTTGAAATGTGTCCAATGTTCAGTGCCATGATAAGGAAGCAGTGTAATTTACAATGCAAATATTTCACTCGTTTGTGTTACATTAGCTAACGCTTATACATTGGCGCTATTAGCTGTTTGCTCTTGGGAGATCGTTTAAGGTTCTGGTTATGGATTAAGCAACAAACAATACGTGAAGTGTGGGCGGCAGCATTGATTGAGCACTCGACGATTGAACAGCGGATACAGGCGTGTTGCTACACTAAAAAAAGCCGTGTCACAACGGTGCGCATTTTACGGTTCTAACCACGAAGGTGCGTGCGAACCGCCGTAACCCGCACGTCGTGAATCGGCTCAATATATTAACAGCCTTATTCATAAAAAGTTAGAGCCTCCTTGAAGGGTCCTTGATGGCCCGATGCTAAAAAACGTGATTCATAAACGTCTGTTAGCGCTAATCAGTCGATCAAGGCTCTGCTAAAGTTAGTGGACCGTAGACCCTCCTTTATCTCCCTGCTAAGTCACAAAATGGCCGACACAGAGTTGAACAGCTGACTTTGACAAGAGCAAAAAACCATACCGAAGTTATTTTATGGAGGTTTACGCAAAGATTAAAAAAAAATCAGGAAAAATTATTTTCAGAAATTTATATTTAAAAATCCTCTAATAATACGAAAAAAATAAAATTAGAATGATTAACATAGTTACGGCTTTTTGCACTTAGTTTAGGTCTACTAAAACACGCGGATCGAAAATGGCGGGAAAACAAGCTTCTCTGCTGTCACTGCTGTCAATTTTATTTTTTTTAATTCTCGATAAGGGCATTTTTTGTCTTTGATTTGTCAAGAGTGCCAACATAACGCGTCTAATCAGTCTATCAGGAGCTCAACAACTAGCAGACCGTTAGCAAGCGTTTATGAATCATACTTCTTGACAAACGTCAAACAAGCTTAATCAGTCTGTTAACTAACAGACCGATCATACCTCAATTAAGGATTTTTTATGAATAACGCTGTAAATGTCTACCACCCCGCGGACGGGCGTGCTGGTGCGGTCGACATAACTATTACGACAATAAATGACACCCACTATTGTCTTACTGTTGCCAATTATGCTTTCCTTTGTTCGCATAATGAGCAAATACCAGTATTGTGTTGTTGTGTTGTGAATGTTGAGTGTTATCGAGTTTTATGTTACATTTGTTAAAATAAATCTGATCTGATTTTAACATAAAAAAAAATTACATAACAGTTAGTTTGTGAGTTTAAGAAGCGAAGTTAATCAAGACATGACATGATTTAGCACATTTATAAAACGAACATCGACTTTAAAATAAAAATATTGAATGCAACAAGACAGACAACACTGTTATCAACTTGTAACATGTATCGTTACAAAAGGGTGAATGTTTTTAAATGGTTCCGTACCGTTCTGGTCGCTGGCTCGGCTCTGTCGCCCCGCCTGCTCAATTATTTCATTTAGTACCATTACATCTGAAAGGGAAATAAACACGTGCATATTACGTGAAACAAGAGTTTATTCAAATACATATAAGCTTAAGTATTTGGTCCTTGGTTGAACGAGTTAAAAGAAAACGTGTGGGTTTATAAATTGCTTGAGCGCCATAAGTAGGTTAATAGGTCAGCCCGCTGCGATAGACACCGTAATTTATTTGTCTCATATTATATTGAGCGTTGATTGACGGTAACTTGTGCGTGTCAAATGAGTTCCTTTACCTCTCATATCCACTACGTTAGGCTGCTGTGCCGAGTCTATAAAAGGGTTATCGTTTGAAGGCTTCAGAACTTTTCCAGCTTCGTCCGTGCATTCAGTCGTGCTCATCTCCTGAAATAGTAACAATCATATTTGAAGTCACAACTCTATTTTGAAAGCTTTTATTAAATTCATGCCATTACCAAGCCACGACGCAAACATCGCAATTTATGGCTTTATTCCGCGACATAACGACTTTGTTATGTCACCAATCAGATGAATCACATTAGCTTAGTGTTAGTAGATAAATTTATGGCACTAGGCAGGGCTGGTTACTGAGTAAGGCACGCGCAGAAAGGCACTAGGTGTGGGGTTCTCTAAATGAAATATAGTAGATTGTACAACAAGAGTTCATATAGCCACCCGAGCCGGTACGGTGAGGGTAGATAGACACGTCGAGGGGAAAATGGGTTTAATGCTCCAGTTTTACACTCTGCTTTTCACTTCGATGGCGAGGAAGTGAAATAGAAACAGTGGAAACAATTGTTCAATTACTATGTACCTTTATTATTCACGCATTACTATTATAATTATAAATTTTTAGTTTCATTGTTTTTTGTTTTATATAAATTAAATATTATTAGAAAAATATATAAGTCAAAACTTCTTTGTTTGTGGCTGTTGGCACCTGATTTCCTTGGTCTTAGACGAAAATTTTACTTTATGCACTAGAGCATAAAAAGTCATTTTATGTCGCCTAGACCCAGCATAAACGAACTTTGCGAGCATGAGAAGTGAAAAAAAATTAAAGTGAGCCTAGAAGGGTACTAACGTATTCTCTGAGCGGCGGGCGCGAGGCGAGCGAGTCTTGCCGGGGCAGAGGGTAGGCGTGCGGCTGTGACGTCACGCTGTGGTTGCGCGAGGCGGAGCGCCCGCGCAGCTGCGCCTCCTTGGTCTGCGGCTTGCCGCCCAGCAGGTCGCCGTGCGACGTGTACGACATGCGCGTCAGGTGCGACGTGTATGACGAATGCCGGGAACCTGGAACGATTGCGTTCATTTATTTCGATGTTATATTGGCTACTCACTTTTGGTTCCGTAGTCAAAATGGACAAAACCGGCCAAGAGCGTGTCGGACACGCCCAAAATAGGGTTCCGTAGCCATTACGAAACGTATTTTATACGGAATCTTCCAAGTTTAGGTATATTTTATACCTTACGCTGCTATTTACTCATAAACTAATAATAATTCTCAAGAAAACTTAGCCGTTATAGTTTTCCTTAGAAGTTTGATATACTGACTACCATCCTGAATTTTTTCAAAATTTTCCACCCACCGATTTAGATTTTAGAGGGGGGGGGGGGACGCTCGATTTTAATGAAAATTTGTACTTTAAAGTTGAATATTTCGCAAACAAATTACTGAATCGAAAAATCGTTTTAGCAAATCCCTAATGGTTTTAAAATACCTATCCAACGATATCCCACACTATAGAGTTGGATGAGAAAAAAAAATCACCGCCACTTTACGTCTATAGGAGATACCCTAAAAAAAAAATAGTTTTTGAATTTTTAATTGTACTATTTTGTCGGCATAGTTTACCCATATATTCGTGCAAAATTACAGCTTTCTATCATTGATAGTCTCTGAGCAAAGCCGCGGACGGACAGACTGACAGACATGGCGAAACTATAAGGGTTCCGTTTTTGCCATTTTGGCTCCGGAACCCTAAAAACGGAACCTTTATAGTTTCGCCGTCCGCAGCTTAGCTATGAGATTATCAGTGCTGGAAAGCTGTAGTTTTGCATGTTTTATACTCTTTTCACGGTCTACAAGGTCACGGGGAGGAGAGGGTTAGATGACCAGCCTATTGGGCTGGTGATGCCCTCTTTGGGTTTTAAAATCTGAGTAGCAATTGGCGCGTTTAATAAAGTAATTTTCTCCCACGCATTTCGAACAATAAGAGGGGAATTGAATAATTCAACGTTTGGCTTCTTATTTTATTTAAGGAAAGTCTTTCCTTACAGATCAAGTGAGCCATTCAAATGATGTTCAGCCTTTTATTTCCTTCTTCCTTATAACTTTTTATGTCTCATAAATTAGTTATAGCGCTGCGGGGCGATGCGGTGTTTGACGTAATCCATTAAATAAAATCAGAAATGAGAACAATTCAAAGTCAACTCAAACCAATTAATTGATGATTCCAGGCCAGGATAATACGTTGGGGTTCTCTATATTCTATCCCAGCCTATATAAGTACGTCCCACTGCTGGGCACAGGCCTCCTCTTAGAACAAGAAGGCTTGGGCCATAGTTTCCACGCAGGCCTAGTGCGGATCTATATTAGTTGGATAATATTTAAACCACTGATTTAATTAGAAACACAAAATGAGTTGATTCGCGAATGTAGAGTTCCGAGGGAGCTTTTGTTCCTTATCCAGTAGGTGGTAACCTAATTACACTACTATTCTTGAAATTTCCACTAAAGGCCACAGAATATGATAAAATATAAATAATTAAAGTTATACGCACCTAAATTAGCATAGTAGACTGGAATAATGATAGCACCGTTCTCTTCAGACATAGGCGTGACAGCGTTCGAGTCGTCCGCGTATGGGAGGTGTTCCTGAGCATCCAGGTAGGTCGAGAGCACCAACGGCTTCCGGTCGGCGCCAGGAGGGTACCGCGGGCGCCCGTTCGGCCGCAGCGCCATCTGGTGGGAGCCGCGGGACCCCCGCCGCAGGTTGAAAGGCGACCCCGGCAGGGAGAGCGATGCCTGCGTCACAACTTTACTGTCAACCAGCTAGTTTGTAGTCTTAGAGCTGGTTTCCACTTGTTGGATGTCGGACCCGGATTTTAATCAGACACTCGCCTATCACCGATTTTTTTTTTCTAAAGAAATGACCGACATCCGACACGTAACAGATCAGACACCTGACAAGTGGGAACGGGCTCTTACACTATGTCAAACTTTTGTTCTTTAATTTTCCACACATTTTAAACAATTTTGACTCCTTTCCTCAATTCATATCAATTTATTAATATTGTTATTGATAGTTTAAATGACTTTAAATTTACTTTACTGACTGTTCGCTTGCAGAGGCTCAAGCATTACAAAGTGTTTTTTTTTGTTAAATTTATTCTATTATTTATTTAGGTACTTTCATGTGCTGATAAACAAAAAGTATAGATAAAAGTATACACCAAGTCAAGGAGACGCTGAAAAAGTAAAGAAAGAGATCGAAGGAAAAGAAAATGACATGTGCTTGGAATGCTCGTCTTACATCGACTCGCGGAACTAATGCAGAATTATTTAACTGGCTTGTTGGCTTCCGAATTCTACTTTCTCTTTGTTTTACATGAACTAGAGTAAGAGTTCTGCGAATCGATCCAAAGAGACTTAAGTAATGTTTTCACAAATAGCAATCTAGAAGAGCGAAGTTGGATAAAAAATAGAAAAATATAGTCAGAAATTCCTAAAGGAAAGGAAGACGAAAGGGAGCACAAACACCAACGAGGAGATAAGGACAAACCTGTGAGCCCTCCCGCAGTGGCCCATATGACAACTGCCCATATTTATTTATGCGTTCAGGGTGAGGGACCTTCAATACAAAAACAAAATTTTGAATTTATAACCATCTCCCGTCAAATACCTTAATATGATCAAGTTTCTAAACATCAACCAAAAGGGTAGGGACAGCGGGCACGAAGACAAATCAAATACAATAATAAATCAACGATCGAGATAATTTGCAGTCGTGGAAGTTGTAGATTATCTCGTGTAACAAACAGAACAGATAGCTTATTAAGTACAGTGATACATAAACAGGCACAAACTGAAGATGCGCTTAGAAAGCAAATAATGTTTAAATTAAACAAATAAAGTATGTATGTTTTTAAGTGTCGATTAATATTCTAAGTACAGAATTATAGTTACAAATAAAAAAATCGTTAAAGTTCTACGTGAAATCAAGCACAATAAGACCATGTTCGTGCAAATGTAGGTATATCCCCATGAAACTAAAATGTACCTATGTTTTTTATAAAGGTAATAGGTGTCTCATGTGAATGTAGACCATGTCTTATTGTGTCTGATAACGAATAACTAAATCTGATGAATATGAACGAAGTGTCGGTTAGTCAGGTAACTTTGTTTATTAACACATGAAATAACGCGGGGTATGTTACATGCACGTCTGCATACTCCTAGTTCCTAGCTGCCACTAAAACTGCTTTAGTCTAAGTCTATAGTCATGAAGACAGTTCTTTTGTTTTAATGATTTCTAAGCCTCCGTGTCTAATTAAATCGAGAAATACCAAAATATTTATATCAAACCAAATACGTAAATACATATCTTGATCGAACCTACCTCATGATCGGCGATTCGTTCTCTTTCAGCCCAGTCTGTCTCAAACACATACAAGGCAAAAGAAACAATCTACCATGACAATAGAGTTCTCTCTCCAATAGTATTCCTCTTGTCAATCTAATTACAATCTTGACAACTTTTTTTAATATTACTCTAGGGTTCTGTGCTATCGTGACCGTTATAGAAAAGAAATATTATTGGAGACTGGATATTCTACGACAAAAAGTACTACAAGGGAGGGGGGTAATGATTATTTCGTAGAAATGCAAAATTCATGCTTCTGCTAAGTGTTGTAAAATGTAAACGAATTTAAAGCGATGGTAGGTATCACAACTTCGCTATGTCTCATGTTCAGTTCAACGAAATAAAAATAAACATTATGACACCTATATAAGCTATAATGAGAAACCGATCTGTCCAAATGCTGATGTAGAGTTTAAACATGATGATAGTAAGTACTAAATCTATGGGAGAATTTATATTTCTACTCAATGAATGTTTTTGCGTCGATGGCATCTACTTAGTGACGGCATGTGATTGTCAACAACAGAGCAATATCTAACAGCATGCCTCAAGGTCGAAGTAGCTTTGGTACGATCGATGGTACACTCTAAAAATAAAACAGGTAAATAGAAGACGGCAACAAACGAAATGATCATGTTTGCAAATATGCAGATGTAAACCCCATGACTTATACGTTAATATATTCAATGAAACTTGATGAAAACTACGGGATCATAAGCTATGAAACAAATCCATCAAACATGTCTCTTTAAGAGGTCAACATTTTAACTTCAATCCCTTATTACACCCTCTATAATTACGTAGAATCTACATGGTTGGTAGGGTAGAAGTACCGGTTGTGGCCACTGTACCGTTTATGGCCATTTATTGTTTAAATATATATTTGAAATAAATTTATAGTAAAAAAAATCATTATAAAATTTATTCGTTTCAGTAAGTATAAACTTTTGAAAACTCACTAAACATATTATTTTAATACTATAACTTTTTATATATGACGGCAAATGTCAACTGGCCAAAAACGGGCTTAAGGTGGTCAAAAACGATACTTCTGCCATGTATAAAGACTATACTTTTTAACATCAGCACTCTTTAAATGTTAAGCCAATTTTCAACGTATCTGTATTCTCATGAACTTTCTAAACAAAGGGATATCTGTATATTTGCAGGGCACTGAAAGTTGTAAATAATAAGGTAATAGACAGTGAAAGAATCGTTAAGCTCAGCAAAAGACACAGATAACAAACAAAAGTTCCCAATTTGAGCTCAAGGAGAAATCCAAGAGATGTTTTAGTGACAATGTGTCCAATTTCTCGGAGAAATAACTTATGATTTTGTTAAGATTACGACCGTTATTTTCTTAAGCTCAAATTGCGATAAGGAAATGTTTACACTCAATGGTTCAATACTTTATAATTCGTATAGGTAAAAGAAGTCTTAGAGGCTATAAAACTATTGTAAGTGAAATAAACCGCGTCGTCAGGCCTAAATATAATAAAAGATATAAACTATAGAACCATGGTTTAGGTAGTGACCGACAACTGCAACGATGGCCACTGGTAAGAGAAATTAGTGTTAACATTCAATAGTGTAGTGAACAAAGCAAGCTGCCGTGAGAGGCAGGAGGTAGGTGGCCACATCACAGCTGTTGGAATGTAAACCCGACAGCTCCTAATTGACGTGCGATTGCGAATGAACGAGAATATTTAGTACGCATATGCGATCGATTAGAACTGTCGACTTTACCTTTAGGACCGCTTTTAGAATTCCATACGCGACCACAAACGCGGACGCTCACGTCGTTTTATTAATTTGTTTAACAACTCGTGTAGGTATTTATACGTACAATATTTATAACGACATGGAAAATCCTAACAACTGTATCTGGAATAACTAAAAGCAGTCTCAATTGGCCTTACTTACTGATCGCAAATGTTGATTGCGTTTTTTTTTTAACTATTGTAATTTTACTGACATATTTATATGCATAGATGCGATCAATCCGTAAAGCCGGTTTAAGCGCGCCCTTTTTTACACAGCGCGGTTCAATTTGATAAGTCTTTTTCGGGTCAATAGTTGTTTAGCCGCGGTGTGTAAAGAGAGGCGCGTAGAGCGTTCAGCGTTGGCGTACTTACCATGCTGACCTTCCTGTGTCGGCGTGCGGCATCGTGGTGCGGGTCGGGCTTGTGCGCAGGGGTGCTCACCGAGTCCTGGAAGGGGTCGCTGCGCAGGGACATGCGCTCGTGCCGCTGCGTGTTGTCGTCCTGCGCGCCGCGCTCCTGGTTCACGAACAGCTCGTAGCTTTGGCAGGAGAAGTCGGAGGGCGACTTGGCGGGGTGCGCCTGCGCGTACGCCGCCGCCTCCGCCTGCGCGGCCACCTCGCGCGCGTGCGCCTCGCGCGCCTCCTGCTTGTCCGCGCGGGCGGCTGCTTTTTGCTCCGCTTCCTACACAGTGAAATCACACTTTGAACACGAGATCAAAATAACATTTTCATCTCTCCTGTTCGGAAAGTTTAATTTTCATGGGTAGATAGACGGGTGGAAAATTGCGTTTTCTCCTCTAGGGTGGAAAGTAATTTTTTTTTAATTTTTCGGCTAGCCACGACATCGAAGATAATTGAGTTACGTCATATTATTAAAATAAAAGCTTTTCAGTAATCTAAATTCAGCTATACATTAAACGACATGTTTATTACGATCTTAATAGGTTCACATTAAAAACATTCTACAATTGGTCTATTTTTTTCGAAATTACAAAATATCAACATTTAAAATTTTTCCTCTATTCTGCTGCCCGCCATAATGCCATGATAGGCTTTTTTTTCACGTTTCGGCATGGCCATCTAGATGTAAGTCGTGACCAAGAACATTATATACAACACTGGAGGTTGAACGTCGAACATCCGTAATAAAAGTCAAACTTCTTGGTTCGGCGTGCAACCTCCAGTTTTGTATAATTATAAGCTCTTTGGTCATGTCGTGGCCAACTCGATTTTTTTTTTCTAGTCAGCAGCGGCAAGTGGCCAGTATGCAAAGAGTAAAGTAATGTATGAAAAGGTTGGAGGTTGGATATAAATAAATTTAATTTATTTATATCTTGTTAATTTATATCGTAATTATATCTTATATAATTTTGTACATTTATTTATACTAGCCACGACATGGAAGATAATTGAGTTACGTCAATGAGTTTTTTTTTCACGTTTCGGCATGGCCATCTAGATGCATGTCGTTACCAACTCGATTTTTTTTTATAGTCTGCCATGGCAAGTGGCCAGTGGAAAAGGTACCGCTGGAGGTTGGATAGGTTTAAGTAAATTCAATTTATTATTATTCTCGTTTTTTTGTAGTATTTTAGTTTCCTCACAGTCGAAATGAAAAGTAGAGTGTCTAACTCGGGTGAAATAACCCATTTCCCCTCGAACTATTGGCGCTCTCACTTCGTTCGAGCGCCAGAAATATCTCGGTGAAATGGGTCACTTTCCACCCTTGGTTATCAATCTACTATTCTCTTCTTAGTACTTAATACTTCTTATAATTATTTTTTAGATGTCATGTAGTTCTTCTAACATGTCAACACAAATGTGCCCACGAAAATCAAACGGAGTAAACGCTTGAAAAATTACCTAAGTATATACGGTAATACCATTATAAGACTGTAACTGACATGAAGTGTATGGGACTATAGAGCCTGAAATAAACTTTAAATTATTATTATTAAAGAGAACAAAACTATTATTATTGAAAAAAATATATATTCTTAAAGGTTGACTGGCAGAGATCCCTTCAGGGATAAGTCCACCTTTGCACATAGAATTTTCTTTTTGTGTGATATTTTTGTATTTCCTTTTTGTACAATAAAGAGTAGGTATAAACAAACAAACAAACACAACTTTACTGGTCTTCTTGTTATTGCCCACACTCACAGCAGGTTCCTTAGTCGCCTTACGAAACTCACGGGAAGACCCGGTTCCATCTTATTCACAGCATGAACTAACCCCAGCTTTCTGATCTTTAATAATAATGCAAGTCTCACCCTCAGCGCCTCCTCTTCCGCCTGCTCCTCCTCTTCGGCCTTCTTCTGCAACTCGTCGTACGACATGGCGACGATGGCCAAGATCAAGTTCACAAGGTAGAACGAGCCCAGGAAGATGATCACCACGAAGAATAGCACGTGCCATGAGCCCGCTGATCTTAGCACCTGGTGTAAAAAAACCGTTGCTTTTGGGGCTTAGAATGCAGAAGGGTAACAAAATTGTGTGTTGTATGATCTAGGTAGACTTTTCAGGGACGGACTATTTTGTAGAACCGGTTTAAGTACATCCTTTTCTGGAAGACAATAATTTCACTACCGTTTATTTGTACCTACACCTACCTACCTATATACATATTGTTATTGATATAATAGTAGGTTGCCTATCTGGGTTATGTATTAAGACATGACAGATACAAACTCTTGCAACTGATAATGATGGGCCGTAGGAAGAAATCGTGGCTACGCAATATCCGGGAATGGACGGGAGTTAAGAGCGCCGCGGAGCTTTATAGACTGGCAAAAGACCGAATCAGATAATATGCGGAGCTGACTGCCAACCTTCACTAGTTGGAGAGGCATTTGAAGAGAGAGAGAGATAATAGTAGGTATAGCAGTACTCTTATAATGTGAGCGGATTCCTAGAGGTACTCTTAGGGTTAATCCACACGGGGTTATTTAAGACGCAGACAACGTGCAATGCGTGTTAACCGCGCTTCATACGAAATTCAGTTAATTTTATACTAGCTTTTTTGTGACTTTTCGGCGCTGTAAAAGTGCGTCCATGAAATACTTCTCGTCCTTCAGCATAAAGTGAGGTGAGATAGACTTAATACGTCTGTAGTTAGTACTAAACGGGTAAGCATTTGAAAATAAACTTGTTTGAACTTGCATTGTAAATTGGTGTCATACCCATAATTACAAGTTGCTTAATCAACTTCTACGTCACCAGATAAAAACTGCTGATATATTATAAATATACAGGGTGTTACATTCATATCGGTCAGTATGGAAAGTCTGAAACTATAAGACATACGAAGATCTGTTCTTAGGGACCATGTCTTCGATTTTAATAAGAAGAAAAACTGCATTCATTCATACATTTACAAAAAAAAACTTTTAATCAGTTCGGAAATCGAACCCGGTCAATTTTGAAAAATACCTAAAATATGCATTATTTCTATTTCGATATCGGTAGAGCAGGTCATAAGCGAGAAATGTTACTATGAAGTACGATATCTAGAATGAATAAAACGCATTGTATTCCATATTCTTTAATAATGAAAGTTTTATTTTTCAAAACATGTGGGTTCGATTCCCGAGCTGAGTACAAGTTTTTGAAAATGCATGGATGCAGTTTTTATTGTTGTAAAAATTGATGACATGGTTCCTAAGAACGGATCTTCGTATGTATTATAGTTTCAGACTTTCCCATACTAACCAATAAGAATGTTACACACTGTATATCTATATCACGTTTATCACTACGAATCACAAATTCGGACTCATTATGCTGACTGCGGTGATAATATTGAAACTTAGGCACGATGTGCTACTCTACTTTCACTTGTCACCGGTCACTGTCGGAATTAAAAGGTATAAAATTTTCGGTTATTAGCTGCTTTCAACACTGCTTTCTAAATTAGAGGTATTACAAAATATATAAAATATGTAAGGCGCAAGCCATACAGAAGATACGTAGGACGAGGGGCCGTCATGGACGGGGCTGACGTCTGTGTCTACTTCGGACCGTGACGTTTCTATACATTTACTAGTATAAAAACTGATTGATGATTGGTTTGATTGACTGATTGATGAAGGCTGCAAGTGAGAAATAGCCCCAGCCACTTACCAGTTGGTAGAGGTTTTCCCAGTAGTCTTGCGTCATCAAGCGGAAAGCGGATAGGAAGGCCCAGCCGAAGGTGTCGAAACTCGTGTACCCGTAGTTAGGGTTCGGCCCGTAGCCTTGCAGGCAGATGTAGCCCGGCTCGCATTGCCTGGACAAATATATGATAGCGTTGTTGAAAATGTTCACCTATTTCATGACTTAGATATTATTGTGTATTTTTGTGTATCGAATATAAATATAAATAAATATGTGTAATAAATAATAATAATAAATATAATGGGACACTTTGACACCAATTGACCTAGTCCCAAACTAAGCAAAGCTTATACTATGGATATTAGGCAACGGATAAACATACTTATATAGATAAATGCATATTAAACATCCAAGACCCGAGAACAAACATTCGTATTATTCATACAAATATCTGCCCCGGCCAGGATTCGAACCCGGGACCTCAAGCTTCGTAGTCAGGTTCTCTAACCACTTGGCCATCCGGTCGTCAAATAATATTTCGTCGTGTCGTGTAATAATATTTTCATGACATAAGTCTGATGATGTGATGACACTAATATTAGCCCTGACAAGCAGAAACGCTTGAATTTTGTTTCCAATGAAATTGTGATTAATTTAAATACTGAACAAGTCTAAACGCTTACCCAGCACCAGAAGAGTTCCCACACAGTGGATAATCCCCCGATTCGCCTCCGTACCAATTCGCTGAAAACAAAGTTTTATTTATTATTATTTAAATTATCAGGCAGGCAGTTGGAAGCAACTGATAGGATCCTGTAACTACCTGCTCCTTGGTCTAGTATATTCTTTGTACTGCTAACGTGATGGTCTTTTAAATTGATTCACATTTAATTGCAAATCACAAGAATCTGTCTTTAAAACACACCGACGACAAACGTTTAGGATCTCTGTCTGGCAATTTATCACGCGCTTTACTATGCGGAAATTGCATTTCAGTGTTCCCAAATGTCATCATCCTCGATTATTAAGATTCTTGTCCCTCTGAAGGTTCTCTAGGTAATAACATTTAAACATGGTGTTTTCTAGCTCTAAGCTGTATAGTTCTGGACTTTGTTTGCAATAGGTTTACGTACCCTACGTGCCGTATCGTATTTTGAGTCCCTACAGTTACGAATAGGCGCGAGTATACTATGTTTTAAGAAGACAAAGGGCCTGTGTAACTACTCATTCGTAAATTTTATGTTACAGTAATGTATGTATGTATAGTATGGTAATGCCGTCTCTGTTTGTTATATTTATATACGAATAAACAGAGACGAACACATTTATCTACTACAATTATAGTTGATCAGTGAGTGGTGAAATACATCTTTAAAGAAAATTTTTCATGTTAGGCTGAAGCTCTACCGAAATTGCTGCATTTTCGTACAAAATTTTTATTAATTTTCATAGATGAAGTTTTTCTCAAAACTTTATAGTCATTTGCTCTGGTTTTGTTTAAGTTCGTAAAGAAGCAGCAGTAGCTTAGCAAGTGACCATGCCTAATATTAGGATTAAAAAGTTTGAAAAAAAAATGTAGAGCGAAACAGTCCTTACTTTCATTCTGACAAAACCTCTCCCAGTTCTCGTCAGTCAGGTTGCCCCAGGAGCCGTCCTCAGGGAAGACTTTGACGCACTTCTGCGTGAGCACTCCCATATAGATCTGCAGCCCCATCAGAGCAAACACGGACAGCGAGAACATCGTCAAGATTATTACATCCCGTAGATTCTTAACCGACTCTATCACGGCACCGACGATGGTCTTCAAACCTGCACAAGTTATACAAGTTCTAAAAATCATGCCAAACGAAAACTTATGTTGATTTCAAAAACTCTTCTTTATAAAAACTACTGCTAAACATTTATTTTCTACGTTATTAGACTAAAGGAATGGCTAAGAAAAGCTTAAAAGAAGCTCAAATTTTTAACTTTATGAATCCTTATGAAAATTGAATTTTGTATTATTCTTATCCACTCCTGTAACTATAATGTGGTATAAAGATGATTTACCCGGCACGATGGCCACAGTCTTCAACGCTCGCAGTACTCTGAACGTTCTGAGAGCGGCCAAGTTGCCGAGATCTATGCCCATCGTCACATAACTGCAAACAATACCCGCAACAACAACATCTAGATTATTAACACAGCTACCACACTAAACGTCATCTATTTTCGAGTTATTTTTAGCTTGCTAAAACTATTTCAGTGACGTTAATTTGCAAAGATTTAGACCAAGTTCAAAAGTATCTATTTCACTTCTTTAATATTAATAAAATAATAAGAAAACAGTCATCTAAAGAACTATAATTTAAACGAGACTTTAAAGGAATGTCAAAAATCTACAGACAAACTTTTGTAGTAGGTAAAGTATGCTACGTAATTCAATAAAATTGTCTACTACTCACGCTAAAGCTATAACTACGAAGTCAAGCCAATTCCATGCATCTCTAAGGTATGTGAATGGCTGTAGAATGAAACCCCTGGCCATTACTTTCACCGCCGATTCAAACGTGTAGATTCCGGTAAAGATAACTCTGGAAAAATTCACCTCCACTGTGGAATGCCACTTAACAGAACAGATATTGATAATTCAGAATAACATTAAGCTTAGACTGAAACTAATGAAAGTTCTGTATTTGAACTCGTTGAAGATGAAGGGAGCGAAAAACATTTTCTAAATACGCACAACATAATTGTATCTAGCGAAAAACAAACAATAAATATGTGTTAGTAGATATGTATAGTTAAGAAAATTAGTAAAACGAAAAGAACACTTTGAAACAGAAAGGCGTCGTTTAACATTCGGTATCATTAGAAGACGCTTTGATGGATGCAATCAGAAACAATTAGTAGAATTGAAGGAATTCTCATGATATATTCTTAGTTATAGATTATTGTCAAAATAATAAAATAACGCTTGACTTAGCTATGTTAGTTGGTTTTTAATACTAACCCATAAGAAACATCTAAAACTATTTATTAAAGTATTGCTGAGTTATGTCTCGTAAAGTACGTTCAATGTTTACGAATAAATTGAGTACTATGTTTAAGTACATATTCTAAGACATTTCTGATAATCTAAAAAAATCAATTCAGTTACTAGCTGAATATAAATATTTCTATCAATTTTGAAACTAGCGTGCACACTACAAATTAGTCTCTAATGTAAATCCTAGTAATATGAAATATAATCCGATTATGTAGGTATAAAAACTGTTACATAGAATATATAACCCGAAACGGTTCGATCAGTAAGGCTAATCTATATATGTAAATATTGTTTGATATATTATGAACTAAAATAGAAAGCCATACTCACTCAGTACTTTCGACAGTGGGCGTTGTAGGCATTATCATAAGAATGCAGTTCACTAATATTGTTGTTATAATAAACAAGGAGAACAAAGGATGCACTAGAATATATATCGCCACTCTTCTTATTGGATTGAACGGGTCGAGTATCCACAAGGCGTTGGTTGCCGAAAACCTGAAGATATCTTTACCCCTGCTTATGACTACGAAGGTCTGAAACAAACGAACACACTATTTAGAACTAACTAAAAAGGCACAGGTTTTCGGTCGTGAAAAAAAAAACTATAGCAACAAATCATAGACGAAACGACGAAATCATCTCTGTATTTATGCAGCCATCACCTATGTTTCACAAATAAAACACTTTTGACTTGTGACTTTTTTTGACGATCAAAAATACTTTAAAATAAACAGACTCCAAAATGTTCAGAAATCTTACACACACCTTTATGCAATTTTGATTAAGATATTATTAGTTTTGCAGTTCTCATTATTCGCAGAACCTATGCTGTAAGATTTCGTTGTATTTTTTTTTTTACTTAAAACTGACCTTGATTGACACCAATCTCACCTGATGTAAAATGCAGATGAGACCAAAAGTGTATCTCACTGGTTCAGTAACAGCCTATTCACTCTAGCCCTGAAGAGCCCTTTTGTAATTTTAAGAATGTCTTTACTGACTTTATTTTGCCATATCTCTCCGTAAAGATTTGCAATTTTGAACATAAAACTATCGTGAGACTCACTCATTAAATATGTTTTCCCGAATAACTCACGTCTTAAATCGAGTCGACCATGTCGAACATGTCGAGCTAAACTCGATTTAAGACGTGAGTTATCCGGGAAATAATAAGAATATATTTAATATGTCTTACTGACGTTATATTCTTGTTTCACAGCTACAACAGTTCTACTTAGGTCAGTGACCTGGGTATGCAGTAGGTACTAGGTACGAGTACGTGAAAACAGAGCATGTTTTTGATGAGTTCACTTACGTCTAAACCCAATCCCCAAGGAGCTAAGCTTAAGTATTAAAATAACAGATGTGTCATAAAGTAACAATAAGATTTTACTTTTTGTCTGCATCTTTTATTAGCAAATAATTTATGTGTAAACACATACCTACATACATATCTCTAATAAAAATAGGAGTAGTTTTAGAAGACAATTTTCTTAAAGCAAAGATTATTCGAACGGTAAAATCTAATATATAAAATTCTCGTGTCACAGTATTTGTGACCAAACTCCTCCGAAACGACTTGACCAATTTTTTATGAAATTTTTCGTACGAATTCGGTAGGTCTGAGAATGGATGTAAACTATTTTTCATATTTCTACGCGGACGGAGTCGTGTGCAACAGCTAGTTATTAATAAAATAAACAGGTAATAGTTATTAATCAATTGGTTAGGATGCTTGATTTGGTCTGAATTACATAAACTTAAGTAAATTTAAAATATTATTCAGTATGTACTTAATAAAAAGTAAATTACAAAAAATGCATCTATTCTATGTCCTACTAATATAATGATGAATGAATTAAAGATTGTTAGGGGTTCCTTTTCCTTTTAAGTTAAGAATCCCCAAAAAGTTATCAACTTAAGATTGCCTGACATAACAAAACAAAAAACAAAGTTGCAGGTAGGTAATTTGTCTACTGCGGCTGGTTTCTGCGTCCTATGTATATTTTAATTCAAAACACATCACTAAAAAAAGCTCGTACCACGTAATTGATATTTTTTTACGAATTGAGTTGAGATACGAGATTTTTTCAAAATATTGATGACATAATTACATTTTTTTTATTCATTTCTTTTTCCTTTTTTCTACCATTATTTTGCCATGGCCAGTACTTACAGTTTGATTGTGGTAGTACGGATCGATGTCCTCGAGGGGCGTGGAGGCCAGCTCCATGGGGAAGGAGCCGTGCATGCGCACGGGCAGCGGCACGCCCTGCTCCAGCGTGGCGTCCGGCTGCGGACCCTCGTCCTCGTCCTCGTCATCGTACCGCACCTGCGTCGCGACAGAACCATCAGCTCTAACTACTCGCACTAGCGTCACAGATTAACCCCCTTATACATAAAACTTAACAAGCCTATGTTAACTAACAAATGCTTTGTCCCTTTCTAACAAATACAAATGTCGAAGTGACAGATAAGGACAAACGAATTTTAGCGGCATTTTAACTAAAATAGGTTTGATTGTCGTTTATGAATAAGGGGGTAAAACTACTAATAATATAAAGTACAATTCAATAGAATCTGTCAATTTTCTACACATTTAACACACCCTAACGCGGGCACACTTGATTATACATGTCCCTGTTGTTGTGATTATCATTTAAAAGGAATCAAAAAATAATAATAGTCACATCACAAAGCCCTAGGCAGCCCGGTGTTCATATTAGTAGGCTGAAAGTTGTACAGAATTGTCAGATTCTATTGAATTGGAGTTTACGGTCGTTTTTGGCGTACACGCGTTTGGTTATCCTAGAGCGCGTGTAAGCGGTCATTCCTGCATGTTCGCGCGAAACATAAAAAGTGGGCGATTTCAGACTAGCGTTTTTTTGCGCGTATACGGTCATTTCTACATATGCACTTACGCGCGCTACAATAAACCGTGTGGCAAAAGGCGCACCTATACGCACCTACACGCGCTTCCATAACATAAGTATACGGAATACGGGCGTATAAAACACAGGTCTGAATTAATGGCGATCTGAGAACGGCAAATTCTAACATTTTGTATTTACGGCTAACCAATCTGTTCCTCTATTATCACCATTTTGTAGCCCGAACAACAGACCCCGATACAATTAAATATATTTAAACCCATTAAATAGAACTACTTATTAAGTCGCGTTTTGTGACTCGCATTTGTTTTGGAATAGTCAAGTGTAAAAATATGAACTTATCCAACACATCAAAAATATGTACCACAGAGTCCACAGACTCTTACTCTGACGTAGTAAGGCCGCGTGGTTCAAATAGATACAAGTTTATACACTTGACTGTACGACGTTCATTATCATTAGCAAATATATGCTGCGCGCGCACCCGCATTACATGGTAGTCATAAATAAACCTGGAACTAGGTACAGATTCCCTGTCAGGTTTGTTTTAGTAATCTGAGTATTTTTAGGCAACTTTTATAAAGGAATTAACATGCCTAAAGATGATAATGATTAATATAGTTAAGTAAAAAACCTCGACGCTTAATAATAAATCAAATAAATGATTATGAATCAAATCAAAGTTATTTGAAATAAATGATATATTATTATTTCTTATTATTAATTCAGTGCTAAAAGTTTATCGATCTTTATGTAATCATGTATGTCCGCTACGTTGTTAATAGGTTGTCTGTCATTCTTTAAAAGTGTTGCTGCCACTTTCATAAAAGCCATTTACATACAAAATAATGGCGCCAGTCAATGTCGGACAGTGGCTTGTTAATTGGTTTTTCCCTTGTTAAGTTGGTTTTTCCCATATAAAGTCATTATTAGAGGTTTATTATTACTTACACACGTCTTCCATAACACAGACAGACGGGGATGTCTTAAACAAAGCTAGCTAACAAATCTTAAGCCTATTTAAAAGAAAACCACAATCATGAGCAGATTTATAAGGCGCGGTGTACCAATATCGTTGGACCGAAGACCCAGCGAGTATTGGTACGAGTGTCATGAAGGCGCTTAAAGCAAGTTTCATATTTTGTATAGTGCTGCTGTCGTGAGGACATGATGCGTGTCTTGCTGATCTAAAAGCTCGTCGTGTGGTGGATTTGCCCCACTATTATGTCACCTATCCGAACTTTAACATTCACTCACTCATATTCATGCCGAGGAACGAGTGAACATTTTGAAGTAAGCACATGTTTCCAATTCGAAATCGGTTGCAAAATAGAAGGATGCTCAGCGAAAGCCAGTCGAAATTTACAAATACCATTACCAACACAACGTTTAAGTATATTCATATCGTAAAGAACTCTTACAAATAATTGTACTAATTTTGAATGCACTATAATCGCTAGCTAGGTGATGTCACCATGCTAGGCCTAAATGACAGCAGTCGATGATGATGTGGCGAGATGAGTCAAGTGCAATGTTTGGCTAAGTGATGTCGTGCTCGTGTGTTATGCTAGCTCTTCTGACGTCTCCCCTAGCCCATAGTAGCGTCAAACCATTTCTCACCCCCGAAAAATCTCACGCATTTTTTCCAAGTCAAGGGTTCTAATCTATGTACTATTTTTTTATTACAACAAAGGACGTTAACTAAAGGATTATCTAGTATCTAATCGTATCTTCACAAAACAAAGGATCACAAACGTTGGAGATAATTTGTTACTTATCTTACAATTTTTTATTTACTATTTCTAGTATCATCTATTGGATCACTGTGAAGACGACGTACGCTGTTAAAATGCATTTACACCGTTATAATGCAACTAAATATGAAAAGCTTTCTTGTTAACTACTAAAGAATAGCTGTTAGCTCGCGACTAATGCTGATAAAAGCACAAGTAACAGCTAATCTCGCGACATATCTCCTCCAAATATTGGCGACAAGCGGTGTGTTCAAGATAAAATGCTTTACGAGTAAATGCAATCAGAAGAATGGATACAAGTTATCGCGCAATGTAATTAACATGCCGCCAATCGTATTTGTAACTAGCATTGTATGCTTCAAAATTAATTTTGTCCTTGAAGCGATAACTTGCTATTGTCATGTCTCTAAAAACGAGCTGTAAAAAGGTAAAAGGGGCAAGCAGGCAATCTTACTTCTTTTTTCTTTTTCGTCCGCCCCAAATCGTTCTGGAATGATTTAAAAAATAATTGTCAGAACGTTGTATCGCTGACCAATCCTGATATGTGTGTAAAATTGAGATGTTTTGATTTCTAGACAGCTATATGTCTCTTCTCCAGTTTTAGATCATACTTTAGTTATTATCTTAGTGCTAACATAACAACCCTGACGTCGACTGAATTGATGTATTGCATGTTCCGATTGTTCCATGCTCACTCGTGATCAAAGACGCACTGGATAACTTAGCTAATACTGACCTCGCCTTCCGCTCGTTTTTTCTCGAGTTCCTTTTGCTTGGCATGCTCCTCTGCTATGCGGGCTTCGATAGCGGCCAGTGACTCTCGTGAGAAGGGTCGGAACAAGCTTCGTTCTTCCTCGCTGATCGAGTCCAAGTCCTCGGACATTGTCTATCGAACTCCCCCCGAGTGAACTCCCTACTGTATCAAACAATAAAAATACGTTATTATTATTATCATCCACAAAAAATTAAATACGTTATAAATAGCGGCATGAGTGTCATTGTAACTTTAAACACGAGAGAGTAAAATAGTAAAATATAGGGATAGCTATACAAAGAGGTAATGCGGCCTGCGTTCTAGGGTCCATGCTAGTGACATCTCTTGACGACGTGTTTGCCTATAAAATAATGCTACCTAGGTTTTAAGTTAGTTAATAATAGAATTAATTACATTGTAAATCTGTTTATGTAAAGAGTAGAATACATTAAAATAATGTAGATATAACCCGTTTCGATTTCCTTACAAAAGAAATAATTTTTAATACGTATTTTTAACCGACTTCAAAAAAGGAGGTTCTATGTTCCAATTTCTGAATTTTTTTTTCTTTTACCTATCGTACGACGTGAACTCACAATCACCCTTCTTGAGAAAATAAGAATAATTTTAGCACCAGCTAACAAGGAGTTCTTAATATTATATATACCTACGTAAGGTAGCATCTGTTACGACATGCTGTCAGGTCAGCAGACCCGGCGCCGAAAGTTAATTTTGTTTTTTACCCAGCCTTTTCCAATTTCAGCCGGTATTTCTAAAAGTAGGCTGGATAAGTTAGACATTTTCACCGATTTTTCCAAAATTATCTTGCGCAATTTGGGACCCACCACAATATTACTTTTCTTTCACCTTTTTGATAGAAAAAGAATAATAGACAAAATATAATGGTCATTTGATATGACATAATTTTCGGTGAAGCTATTAATTATATAAACTTTTACGATCGTGTATTCCATGGATTGTTTTAGATTACGAGTAGGTTAGGTTTTTTATAACAATTTTGTAAAGTGGAAAATTCCTGAGAAAATTGCTTTATATCAAATCACCCTAATGTATTCCGTCCATTATTATTTTTAAACTTTATATATTTTAATACATGCCCTGTTTAGGCAATAAGTTTATAACGTATTCTGAAAACTCAGAGAATAAAACCTAAGGCTACAGTAAAGCTTACGTACTAATCATACTCGTCAGTGTACATTTTAATAAAGGAAAAGCGGAATATTATTTCCCAACTTCGCTCACAAATCGTAACTCTAACTCGACTAGCTATTGAGGCCATGCGTTCGAGTGAGTCCTGGCTTTATTCCTGAATTTACTTGGTAGTTAGTATTGACTTATATAACGCGTCCTTGGAACCGTTGTATTGCGTAATGCCGGCGCGGGATATAGGTCAACATTTCTCCCACACTTATGCGTAGCCTTCAGTTTCGATCTTTATGACTTTTACGACTAACTCAGCTTTGCTTTACTGTTGTTAATTATTATAATTAGCAAAAATATTAGCTTAGTAGAGATACATTTTAAGAAACTTTTAATCGCGGTGCTTAGCTTGCTAGCTTAGAATCTTTATAGTTTCGCCATGTCTGTCAGTATCTCTCTGTCTGTCCGTCCGCGGCTAAGCTCAGAGACCGTTAGTAGACGGCAACTGCAATACTAGAATATTTGAAATGAATATTAGGGTGGACTGAAAAAATTTTTTTTCGAATTTCAAATTGTAATAGTAACAAAAAGTTGCATTTTTTAATTACTAATAAGATTTATTTCTACACTACAGCGATCGGAATATGTTTAATGCCTCCGCAAGCTACTTGAAGTTTCTCAGAATCGTATTTTAGAGCCGAGTTTACCCAGATATTATATTCATTGAATATACCTATACATATCAGTCACGCCGATAAAGTCGTAAAATAAAAAAATTAAAAAAAAACATTTTTATAGGGCACCTCCCATAGACGTAAAATGGGGCTGATTTTTTTTTCACTGAACCTATAATGTGGACTATTGTTGGATAGGCCTTATAAAAAAGGGGGTTGCTAAGACGATTTTCCTATTCAGTGATCTGTTTGCCAAATATTCAACCTTAAAGTGCAAATATTCATTAAAACCGAGCGTCTCCTCCATGTTCATTTAACATCTGGTATAGCATGGTGTACGATTGTGTTGCTCTGAAGATGAGCTCTGGTTGAGTTCGAACCGCGTCAGAAATCAATATGACGGATTTACAAAACAATAATCTGCAGATATACTTAGTCCTTATTTATGTTGTTTACTTAGTTAAAAACTTAGTTGTTCCTTAGTTTCTACAAACGCTTGCTAATCAGAAATGAAAAAGCTATATCTCAAGTGAAGGTGCGACGAAGTTAACCCATTTATCACAAGCCCCAAGACATAAAGGAACTGGGGCCGCGTAACAAACAGAAATGGATGGATATTCAATTAATAAAAAAGTAAGACCAATAGGTACAGTAGGCCAAGATAAACCTTACTAAATTACCTTACCATTTTACGATTCGTACATTGGAAAGAAAACATTGAGACTGATCGTCATATTGACTTGTCAATCACTATAGTCTAAAGCCGAGGTTAAACTTGCAAAAAAAATCGTGCAAGTTGCATTACATTACGGCGCTCGATTAAGCACTACAAACTCGTTGGCTTTACGGCCTCGCAATGTAATCCAACCTGCACGATTTTCTTGCAAGTCTAAACTCGGCTTAATATTTGACGTACAGTCACCGGCACCAATATCTGACACAACAAAGCAATAAATATCTGATACGACTCTATTTCTAGTGTAGGGCCGGTGGATGTCTCAGATATTTTTGCACGCTCCATTGCGGCAGGTCACCATCCATTGATTAAATTTAGTTGACGGCTAAATGTGATGCAGTCTCTGTTTGTTTTGTTCGAGTAAACGGAGACGGCATCACAATTACACGTCAGTTAAAATTAATCTATGGGTGGTGAAACAGCCCCTTAATCTAAGAAAGTTGGAGGCTGCGTTTCCCCCAGAGATGTGTGATACATGCTGAGGATATTTTGCGAGGTATGTTTTTATCATGTCATGAACCAATGGAAACACTTAATTTACGTATTCTCGCTCAGCGCAGCTCTAGTGGAAACAACTTAGTGGAGTGAGTATAGCTGAATGAAGCATTTCTATTGATTCATGAAAAACACATTCCTCGTAACGCATCCTCGCACATGTCTGGTGGAAACACATCCTCAATATCCATAGTAGTTGACCGAAGTGTGTGAAGTTTTCTAAAGCGATGGATGAAAGTGCAGTTCACTCTTCTTAAAATGTATGATTTTTTGTTATTATTGTTTTTACCTTTTCCGTTATATTTTTTAATTTAATTTGCTAGCGTGTGTACATTTTGTGTAAATAATAAATAAATACACTTATGTCTATTTAAATGAGAGCTGTTTCGGACTAGCGTTTTATTTGCGCGTATAAGCTCGTTATTGGAAGCGCGTGTACGCGCGTACAGGAGCGGTTTTGTTTTCTTCAAGCGTTGAACACGCAGTAGTAGCCCTACTACGGAACCCGAAACTCGAAGTTCATATTGTACCGTCCCTCTCGCTCTCGTATTAAATAGTCTAAGTGTCAGAGGGACCACACGACACGAACTTCAAGTAACGATTTTCGTAGTAGACCTGCAGGAATGCGCGCGTGTGAGTGCGTATATGCTAAAAACGAGCATATACGCGCAGAATAAACGCTAGTCTGGAACCGCCCTAAGGCAGTAGGTAGTTTACCTGCTAACAGTGAATGGGCGGGCGATGGTGCGGGCACCGCGCGCGGCCGCACGCTCGGCGGCCGCGATCTCCCGCCGACCCCCTACGGGTGCTCCGCCCTTCTGCCACAAACACCACTATTTCAATCATCATCATCATCATATCAGCCGTAGGACGCCCACTATTGGACATAGGCCTCCCCATAGAACCTAAAGATGCCACGGGTTGGAAGCGGCAAGTGCGTTTTAGTGGTAGCACCACATTTAATGACGCATTTTTTTAAATAGGTACTTTCTATCTATTGGTATTTCTAATTGCGGTTATTGCATTACCTTTCACGATGATTAGTAGCGCAAATAGGTGGTAATAATTAAATGGCACAGTAGATGTGAAGCCCCATAAGATCCTTTGAAAGTATTGAATGAAGGTACTATTCTGACTTGTCAAGAAGCTTATATATGTATGCAGTGACAGTTATAGGTTAAAATTTTGGTTTGCTTGAGGTTTTGTAAGATTTTTTATAGCATTGTCTGCGGCAACACTCAGAGACATTGAAAATCTATAAAAATGCTGTAACTTTCAGTATTATTGCGTAACGCTTGGCAGTTAACTGAGTCAGTTAACTTACGACCTTCTGTCTGGCGGTTTATCTACCTTCTACCCGTCTACGAGTAGCACTAGAAGGTCAACCTCAGCCGTCATTAAAACGTGGGTAAGATCCGTAACCACTGGCTAAATAAATAGTCATGAAGGGTAGAAAATATTGTATAATGTTGACTTTGAAAAATTTATGTAGCACGCTTATGCTATGTATTCTCAAATCTTGACTAAGTGAAATTGTCTGCGCAATGCATATAAGTAGTAGTACGTACGTATAGCTCTTTATTCTATATAAAAAAAAACATGATTAAGTCATCTTCATCTCCATGAAATGAATTTGGATGTCACATTTATTCCTGAACATATTTTGATAGGAACATCATATCTGTTCTTGATGTTAACAGGTTACAACTAGATTCATAGGTTAATCGACCGACTCTTGACTCCACTTGGTATTTATAAATTACAAGCTTTTGTATATACATACAATATTTTTTATGTTAGAGAGGCATACACACAAACACACACACTTTCGCATTTATAATATTAGTATGGATGCGGAAGCCAATTAATTACTTTAAACACTAGTTAGGTACAAAGAAAACTGTTTCTATGAAACAAAATCAAGCAAAATAAGAATAAGCGTTGGGACACTTCCCAAATCCTATTTTCTATGCAAAATGCACCTAGCACTGATGATTGTCAAACATAACAATAAAATTACATACATATTATTTTAATGTTATGTTAATCTAAAAATTAAAATTTATATCAACGCATGGTAGAGACAATCTGAGATTACAATAGCACTTCGTCATCCAATCATGAGAACAAATAGCCTAAACGTAGTGAATATTAATGTATCCAAAAAAATCGGGCCGGTTAGACGGAAAACATTTCTAATCGGATCTCGGGGTGATGTAAGAAGGGTGTTATAAGTTTGACCGCTATGTGTGCCTGTCGGTCTGTCTGTCTGTGGCACCGTAGCTCTTAAACGGGTGGACCGATTTGAATGCGGTTTTTTTTAGCTGAAATCTAACCAGATTTCAATTAGGAAACCTTCTAGCGATGGTTCTTAGACATGTTTCATCAAAATCGGGTCAGCCATTTTTGAAATATTGAACTTTGAAGTGACAAAGTCGGGGGTTTTCTAACTTTTTGTTTCAATCCTGCTTAAATTCTTCTCTTCTAAATGTGCTTTTATTTCTCTTCCATTTCTTTTTTTTCACACATTTGTTTGGTCAGCGCTAAAGTAAGGCCCACGCTATATAATATGCCTGTAGCTTGCTCAGATTTTGCAAGTGAGTATTTAGCGCACGTACGTCAAACTTATAGGTTACTAGCTTTAGCCCGCGGCTCCGCCCGTGTGGTATTCGGTTATCGCGCGCTGTTCCCTCGGGAACTGTGCATTTTTCCGAGATAAAAAGTAGCCTATGTCACTCTCGGGCCCATAAACTATCTCTATGCCAAAAATCACGTCGGTCCGTCGCTCCGTTACGGCGTGAATGACGGACAAACACACAAACATACAAACACACTTCCGCATTTATAATAATTAGTATGGATTTGCAAGAAAATGTGCGAGCTTTTAGGCCTAAGACCCACTTAGCCTATGGCCTGCACATTTTTTTGCAAATAGGTGGAACACGTTCGTTAAACTTCACACAAATGTGACACATGGATACAAGTTACTTCAACGAAAATTTACAAACAAGCTAGATTTTTCTAGCCTAATATAAGGTAAACGTCCGAGTGCTCGACTCGCTAGACGACACCCTGCTGTCATCTCTATTGTTAATAACATAAGATTAAAGATGCCAACTACTGGGACAGTGTCGAGCACTCGTACGCTTACCTTATGTAAGAGGAGTGTAGCACACGCTCTATTTTCTCGCTTGGCGGTCATACACCGGACGTCCCTTGAGGAAAAAGACACGAGGTAAAAGGTTCCGAGCAACGCTGGAGAAAACGGGGCGCGGTGCTGCAGAGCTACTCCGAAACTTGAAGTTCGTGTCGTGCGGTCCCTCTGACATTTATACTATTTGATACGAGAGCGAGAGGGATCGCACGACACGAACTTCGAGTTTCGGAGTAGCCCTACTGTACACGGTAGCTTAATGTTCGCGTTCTTTTGTTTACCTGACGTCCGCGAGAGCAGTGTGGCCGCGGCTACCAGAGAGATGAAAGTTAGCTCGTGTTCGCTGATAGGGACAGCCAGCAAATGGGCGAGATTTTTCATGTCCGACCTGAAACCAATAGAGCGAGGTTAAGTAAGGTAGAGCGGGAGAGTACTATGTCTTGTAAATTGGCTACGCTCGTGTCAATGGAGGAATACGATTCTTTCTTGTTTTATAGAAACTAGCTGTTGCCCGCGGCTTTGCCTTCGTTCCAGTTGTATTTCTGTTTCCCATTTCAAGTGAGTCCCACCCAATAGGAAGATACTAGAGGATATGATGCAGATGCATTGGCAGCATAGAGGGGGGATATGGTATGTGGTATTATATCTCATGTATCAGTTATTATATACGAACAATATTACTATCACCTCTCCGTAATACAGAAACGCAAGTACTGCTGCTTGGCGGCAGAATTAGCGAATAAGATGGCGGTATCCTGGCACATCTTGCACAAGTTCCTAATGCCTCCTCTACATATCGACGGATGCGTCGACAGATTGTATCTGCGGATGCGTCCGCCGAGGTGTAGAGGGTGGTTTTTGCTTGTCTGTGGTAGGTATTTAACGTCGGCCGATGCATCTGCCACTCATCCGTTTGGTGTCGGTTTTTCGACACGGATCAAAGGGTGACAGCGCGAACGCAACGCGCCTGTCCACACGTCTGCCGATGTGTGGACGGATCGCAATTTATCCGAAGATATGGTTGCGGATCCATCTGCCGACGCATCCGTCGATATGTACAGGAGGCATTAAGCTCGCAGTTAAATTGACGGCTTAACTTTTGAGGAGGAAAAGCTTTTTTTATGTAGTAAAAATAAATTAACTAACTATAAAAAAACTCTACTTTCTGCATACATATTTATGTGATTACAAAATACCGAATGGCAGTTAATTTTCCGAGGTTCGTTACCCAAAACAAGCACGTGAAGCCGACTCCATTAAATTTGCGGTAATTTCAATAATAACCGCCAAACCCCACCACGTAATTAAGACTAAGTAATTTTCGGCTTTATAATCTGCACCTACGTAATTGAAAGTATCATATTCTTTTTTAATCCATCTAAAAGCAAAAACACGTCATTTCAATGTGTTTTTAATCGTTTCGTAGGAAAATTCCCATATTACAATGTTTTGTTAGTAGGAGCTATGTATACAATAAGTACACAATAGAGATGTGCCGATTAGTCGGTAAAGCTGACTATCGTAGTCGGCGATTAGTCAGTGACTATTCGGTAAAGAGCGCTCGAGCGCCGAATAATCGTCTAGAATAGAACACATGGCTGCCGCGCCAGTTCCTTTTTTCTTTGAACTTGGCTAGACACGTTTTCTCGTATCTAGATACCAACCTCCTATCACAAGATGCAATATTAATAGTACATTACTGCAGAGACCAGTAAGAAAGCCATCCAGGACGAGTAAAAGTTTGATGGCCGAACCGCCAGGTGAGGCCATCTATG
This sequence comes from Choristoneura rosaceana, assembly GCA_037349165.1. NCBI lineage: Eukaryota > Metazoa > Arthropoda > Insecta > Lepidoptera > Tortricidae > Choristoneura > Choristoneura rosaceana. The sequence goes on from JAZBNJ010000002.1 coordinate 4,712,413, forward strand.
AAACGAGGCCAGGATGGCGACTACTGGTCGTAGCTTGTATAGTGCTTTTTTCAAAAATAAAACAAAAATTGTTTCCATTTGATAAATTTCTCATAACAATTCATATACTCATCTCTCTGGATTTGGGCAGCAGCAAGTTGTTTTTTGCTAATTCGGCCTCCGCTTTTATATCAGGAGGTGTGCCGCCCATACAATATCAGAATCTTCAGATCTCATACTTGGGCAATTCACTGAATAAGATTTTTACATAATAAGAAATTCACTTAATAAGAAATATTTCCAAAATGTCACAAAACGAACGTAATGAACGAAATTCCCGCTTATTTTTCTTTTGACTAAGTTTTTTTTTTTACTTTTTAAGTCGCAAGATCAATCATAACACCAACCTAATAAAAAAAATACTGTATTGCAATCTTAAATTAAAGTGATATTACTCAAAAAATATTTTGATGATGAATAAGCTAATTATAATAGTGAAATTAAAATTTAGGTATAATAAATTACATGACACCAAAACATTTCCAAACATTTATTATAATTTCCCGCTTTTTTAATAAAATATGCAACCTCGTTGCATGAAACGAACGCCGCTGCGCTTGTTTTTTTTTTTAATGAAAGCGTTCCGTATACTGCCTACCTCTTAGAGTTGGAATAAATATTTGTTAAATTAAATGAATTTGCAACTAATCGGTTTGCATTTATGTTTCAAAGAATGTAAATTCTAATAAAATCATATTAAAAGGTATAATAACATTTATAATTAATTATACGTTTATTGTTCAACCTTTTTAATGACCGTAAGATGAAACTCTTTGCATTACCTATAAAAAAATACATAATTTACAAAGAGTTCTAAGTTTAAATTACAATGATGTTATGAGATTTGTATCGTACTTACTGGACACTTCTGCATTCTGAATTCAAAACCTCTCTACTTACTGGACACTTGTGATCTTCGTCCGGTAACTTACTGGAGATTTTTTGAAGATGTAATGGCGACTTTACGTATCATTTTTGAGAAAAGTTAAGTACCTACCTACTGTAAGCCGGAATGACTGAGAGCTGAGGGGCGAGGTTAAAAAGTTATATGACGACGAACTTGCTCATTCTTATTTGTGATCGTACTTTCGTGCATTCTTATTATGTCTCTTTATACGGGAACATATTCCACTTGTTTACAGACCTCTACATTCACCTCATACGGAAAATATCGATTTTCATCATCATCATCATCATTCTAGCCACACGCGTCCCATTGCTGAGCACAGGCCTCCTTTCAAAATGAGAGGGTTTGGGCCGTAGTTCCTACGCGGTCCCAGTGCTGATTGGGAACTTCACACACGCACCATTGAATTGCTTCGTAGGTATGTGCAGTTTCCCTCACGATGATTGCCTTCACCGTAAAACTCGTGGTTTCAATTATGCACATGAATACGAAAATGCAAAAATCTTTAATTTTTTATCTCAGAAAAACTGGACATTTTAAAATGTCTGAGATTCTCATTAAAATCCCTTATCCATTATTATGTAAGCATTAAAAGTCTATAATTCCCTGAAGCTGATTCAAATTAAGAGCCCTTCCTTGATTTCGGATAAAAAAACAAAAGCATTTTGTATTGGTCTGGAGCTGCTGAGAATCCACAGGAGAGCTTCTGCCCCTTCCGACCTTGACCTATATACAGTAGTTCCTTCTAAATGCTCATTATATGGATGGCGGTAAGGTCCACATTGCGTCCTTATTCTTTAGCCACGAGTAAACGCAACATAGATATTGAAATCAAAGCGTGAACGCTATAGCGAAGCGAACAAAAATCTTACTTATGTATAGATGTGATAGGTACCACTAAATATTATAAACGAGAAAGTTTGTAAGTCTGTTTATTTATTTGTTACCTATTCAGGTCCGAAGCAATTCAATGGTGTTGAAGTTCCTAATCCGCACTGGGCCCACGTGGGAACTATGGCCCAAGCCCTCTTGTTCTGAGAGGAGGCCTGTGCCCAGCAGTGGAACGTATATAGGCTGGGATGGACGGATACATTTTCACGTATAAGCAGCTTAACCGATTTAGATGAAATTGGATTTGAATCCCGGGGAAAGACAAAAATTGCATAATTCCCGCGGGATAGCGATAAACGAATTCTATGCGGACGGACTCGCGGGCAACAGCTAGTAATACAATATGTTTCACTTAAACTGAACACGATTTGTCTTTAATTTTATTCATGATCATCACCGTCCCAGCCTATTTGCGTCCCCTACTGGGCACAGGCCTCGTCTCACAATGAGTGGACTTGGGCCGTATTTCCCACGCGGGCTCAGTACGGATAATATTTTTATTACAAGCTTTTATTTATCTTGTTCTCTCTTGTTCTGGTCAAATCGAATTTCTCTCACTTCTAGTGACGTGTCAAACTTTTGATACTGATTGTTCAGTTTGGATGACAAAGCAAGTATAAATTGCTTTAGCCGAAGGAGACGAACCGATAGAAAAAGCAATAATGTAATATCTATCTTCTATATATACATACATACATATAATAAAGCTGAAGAGGGTCGAAAGTCTGTACATGGAAGATATTTGAAGAAAAGTTAGCTGGGGATACTTAGAATCGATAACAGAACACGTTCCAATAGTTTTTAGAATTTTTGTCTGTTTATCTGTTTATCTGTTTGTCGTTTTTTTGTACGCGCATCACGTGAGAACGGCTGAACGGATTTTGGTGCAAACTTTACTAATCTGTCGAGAAAATCCCCGGCCAAATTATAGGCTATCAAAATTCAACCCTTAGACTATAAAAATTCAACCCTTAAAAGAGGAGGTAGCCACTACACTCGATTGAGTTTGCACCTTCAAGTTTTCAAATACGTGCTATGACTATCGAGTACCCCGCTATACTAACAGATGGCGCTGAAATTAATAACGTTGTGACATGATTAAGTCGTTGAGTAAGGATTTTGCCAAATTAAGAAATTTAGAAGAGGGGTACGGATATCAACAAATTTAATTGAATATTTTAAATGATAATGAACAAAATTAAACGATAGTAAATTAATTGCCACACATTGCAGTGCCATTTTTTGGAGAACTGAGTAAACATTAAGTAATGAAGAATAAATGGGTTTACATACATAGTTACATAATGTAATATCGACACACATATAATTGCATAATTATTTGATATCATTTTATTACGATATAATACAAAATTATGAATTCACGGTGTACTGCCTTTTCGGCGAAATATGTTTCTCCAAATTTCACTAAGCAACCAATCTTTCGCCGAAGTTTCATTTGGCAAACCAATCGTTGGCATAACTTTACTTCGCATTTTTCTTATTTCGCAACATTTTAATATTGCAAAATTTTACTTCGTCACACTTTTACGTGGCAAATAATTATGTAGCAAATGATTGGCTTAGACAAATAACAAATTGTCAAATAACATTTGACCAATTTATATGTTACAAAGATTTACTTAAAAATTTGTGCGAGCGAGCGAAGCGAGCGAGCAAGACGGTTCGGAGCAGAAGCGACTTGGATAGTTTAGGTTCAGAAGGCTTAACCTTCGATGTTAGTTTTTTTTTATAGCAGCCAGTATAACCTGCCACTAGGAAAGTAGGTTGGATGCCATTCGACATGTTGCTAAGTTAAGGTATGCCAATCAATACATTTTGACCAAAACATAAATGACATCTTCAAAAAAATCCCAGGTAATAATATGCATAATAATAATTTATCGGATGATTAGTTGGGTAATGATATCAGTGCGAAATGTTGAGTTGGGAAATAACATTTCACCTAAATAAAAATATGGGATAAATAGTTTGGGAGCTAATAATTTGCTAAATAATTTTCGCCAAAACATTAGTAGGTAAACCGAATTCACTCTGTCATGAATTATGCCTAATCGTAATTATATCGCATTCTTATAATTATATATTTTAAGCACTTCTCTTTTAAAATATGGCTTTTCTGTCCTAATTAATAGGACGAATTTGCCAGAGTCTAAGTATTCTCATTGAGAGGCAACGTTGTAAGGTGATTGTAGTTTTACTTAATAATGGCTATGGAGGGTACTTAGAAAAAAAAATCATTTGCGGAGTAAATGTCAAACGATTTGGGGCTCGCCTTTTATACGCGTTACTTTGCCTTTCTGTATGTAAAATTTTATTCTTTGAGTATGATACATACCTATAGGCATTTCAATCTACCGCTGTACCCTGTATCTCTCCGATTTCAACAAATTTTGGGAGGTAGACTCAGTCCATGATTCTGAGCTGTAAAACAGAGTCCCCAGATGTGAATGTGAATAGTAGATAGAGAGAAATGCCCATAGATGAGAAACTTAGTGAACAGGTTTTTCAGTTGATATTTATCCGCAGTTTGAATTTTTTTTCGAAAATCCCATGGTATCGGAAAATGTGGGACACTGAAGTTTGTGAGAAAATCTGAACCAACTGTATCGTAACCAATGATATTATATGTTACTATCGTAACGTATGTAGAAGCTCACTGATAGTAACCCACTGTGAAGCCTTTTCGTAGAAAAAGTCATAGTGACATCGCATTGCTTTACAAGGGAATTTATTATGACACTTTGATAAAATTCAACTGTGCGTCAGGACTTAAAGGTTTACAATACAATACAATACAAATACTCTTTATTGTACACCAGAAACTACACAACTTTGTTGTTTACTAATGTTTCGGGGAAAAACGTTTGGCAACCTAATTCATTTCGCCACTTTTCATTTCCCAACTGTTTAATATTTCTGAAACTGTAAATATTTCATGATTTTTAGGGTTCCGGAGCCAAAATGGCAAAAACGGAACCCTTATAGTTTCGCCATGTCTGTCTGTCTGTCTGTCCGTCCGCGGCTTTGCTCAGGGACTATCAATGTTAGAAAGCTGTAATTTTGCACGGATATATAGGTAAACTAGGCCGACAAAATAGTACCTACAATTAAAAATTAAAAACCGGCCAAGAGCGTGTTGGACACGCCCAAAATAGGGTTCCGTAGACATTACGAAAAAATTAAGTAATATTTTTCTAAGTATTTCGTATTTTATACGGAATCTTCCAAGTTTAGGTATATTTTATACCTTACGCTGCTATTTAGTCATAAACTACTAATAATTCTCAAGCAAACTTAGCCGTTATAGTTTTTCATGGAAGTTTGATATACTGACTACCTATCCTACCTACCTATCCTGAATTTTTTCAAATTTTTCCACCCACCGGTTTAGATTTTGGAGGGGGGGGGGGACGCTCGATTTTAATGAAAATTTGCACTTTAAAGTTGAATATTTCGCAAACACATTACTGAATCGAAAAATCGTTTTAGCAAACCCTTAATAGTTTTAAATCCTGAAAAAATGAAAGCGGCTGAGCCGCTTTATGTTATTTTTATAGTTAGGCTTTACACATGGGCGCCGCAGGCGCCCAATAGTCAAAGCGGCTACGCTGCTGTGAATTATATCCTCCTAAAGACTCTAATATGGGCGCCGCAGGCGCCCAATACTGAAAGCGGCTGCGCCGCTTTATATTACTTTGATAGTTAGGCTTTACACATGGGCGCCGCAGGCGCCCAATATTGAAAGCGGCTGCGCCGCTTTATATTACTTTGAAAGTTAGGCTTTACACATGGGCGCCGCAGGCGCCCAATATTTGAAAGCGGCTGCGCCGCTTTATATTACTTTGATAGTTAGGCTTTACACATGGGCGCCGCAGGCGCCCAATATTTGAAAGCGGCTGCGCTGCGTTATATTACTAAGACAGTCCCGTGCTATTTCGAGGGCACATCGGGTGCCCATTGTTCAAAGCGGCTACGCCGCTTTGAATTAGTATCTCGTCACAGCTGCCATAAGATTTTAAATTACTAGGGGCCATTAGGTAAGTACAGGCGGCTGCGCCGCCCTATCTCTGCTCCTAGATCTAGCTAAAGCTGCACTGTTGCCGTTCCCCCACCTCCCCGACCAACCTCCCTGCAAAATACTCGGGGTATATATAGCCTCGGTTAAAAATTTCGTTGGCGCGATGCAGAACTTCGAAATTCAAAATATCGGAACATAATTTTTTATGAACACTAGTGGCCAGTATCATTGAACCACGTAGATTATAGTCCCAAATGCTGGTACTTACATGCTCTGAATTTACCACTGGCTGGTTAGATCGCTGATTCCCGACAAAGTAGTTTTAAATAATATAATGTATTCCTAATTGGTGTCAATACATTTTTAAAATTGATTTTCTATGGACGTGTGGCGACTCTATTTCCGCTTCCGTTTTAGATCTTTTCTTTATGCGCATGTGCGGAGATTGACATTGCTTTTACCATCTGTCTTCTAATGGACATATTGTTCTAGATAGAAAAATTCTATTTTAGTTATTTGTGTTTTTCCTATCGTTTAATAAACTGTAAACTATAAACTGTATGGTGTGTGTGTATTTGACTATTCCATTTCAAATTCATCCCCCATAAGTGGTGACCCGCGACTACGAACATTGTCAGAAGAATTTTACATACACGATGTCTAAAGAAGGTGAGAATAATACACAGGAAAGGTTCGAGCAATGTATAGAACCAAGTGAAGCAGTGGTTTATCGAGTGGGTGTTAAAGTTCCGCCATTTTGGCCTGACAAACCATCGCTTTGGTTTGCGCAACTAGACGGACAGTTTGCCTTATCGAATATTACATCGGATTCGACCAAATTCTACCATGTAATATCCGTGTTAGAGCCTAAATATGCATGCGAAGTCGAGGATATTATTACTAAGCCGCCTGACGCGAATAAGTACGAGACTTTGAAACAGCAGTTGACAGCTCGCTTATCCGCTTCGCGAACAGAGCAACTGAAGCAATTGATGTCGCGAGAGGAGCTCGGAGATAGGAAGCCAAGCCAGTTTTTCCGTCACATCCGTAGCCAGGCGGGCCCCGACTATCCTGATGAATTTATACGGACTCTATGGTCAAGCCGATTGCCGACTTTGCTTCAAAGTATTATCGCGACGCAAGAAGACATGCCGCTAGAGAAGCTAGCATTACTCGCGGACAAGGTACACGAGGCTACTTCGCACTGTACTGCTCATGTTGCTGCCGCTTCGACGTCGACATCTCCATCGCTACCTGTGTCTGCTATCGACGAGTTAGGCCGAAAAATTGAAGCTTTGACGCAAAGATTCGATGCGATGTCAACATCGAACAAACATCGTGACACCAGAGCAAGATCGAAGTCACGTGCCAAGCGCGGCAACTCGTCCAGGAGCCGTTCCCGTGCCGGTGGCAAACGTCTCTGCTGGTACCATTTTAAATTCGCAGAAAAAGCAGCTAAATGTATCTCGCCTTGCAATTACTCAAAAAACTAGCTAGGGAGTCGCTCGAAGCGACTAGTGATTGTGCGGCTGTATCGGGTCGCATTTTTGTTACTGACATTAAAACTAAGGTGCAATTTTTAGTTGATACTGGGTCTGACTTATGCGTATATCCTTTGAGTTATTTAAGCGGACAAAGGCGTCATAAAACTAATTATGAGCTTTTGGCCGCGAATAATACTGTTATTTCTACGTATGGCTGGTTGAGTTTGTCCCTAGATTTTAATTTACGCCGTAATTTTTCTTGGCGGTTTGTTATTGCTGATGTGAGTAAACCGATAATAGGTGTAGATTTTTTATCCTTTTACAATTTGCTTGTTGATATTCGCAATGCGCGCCTAATTGACAGCATTACATCGCTCACATCAGTCGCTCTGGTTGCTTCTACTTGTGCCTGCCCGCAAATAAAAGTTGTTACAGGTGACTCTTCGTTCCATAAGCTGTTACAAGAGTATCCTGATATAACGCGGCCAGTTGGAACATCACAGGAACGTAAATGTAAGCACCAGACCCAACATTATATCAGGACAACTCCTGGGCCACCTGCTTACGCAAGACCCAGACGTTTAGCACCTGATCGTTTGAAGATCGCGAAACAGGAATTTGAAGAGATGGAGCGCACCGGTATCGTGCGAAGATCTGAAAGCTCCTGGTCTTCTCCTCTTCACCTTGTCCCTAAAAAGGACCAAGGTTGGCGACCTTGTGGAGATTATCGAGCTCTCAATGCTCGCACGGTACCGGACAGATATCCGGTGCGCCACATCGCTGATTTTTCGCACAATTTATCAGGTTGTAAAATTTTTAGTAAGTTGGATTTAGTGCGCGCATACAATCAGATTCCTGTTGCGCCAGAGGATGTATCGAAGACAGCAATCACGACACCCTTTGGACTTTTTGAATTTCCTTACATGAGTTTCGGTTTGAGGAACGCCGCTCAAACTTTTCAAAGATTTATGGATGAAGTCCTTAGAGGTCTGGATTACTGTTTTCCATTCATTGATGACGTACTAGTAGCTTCGGCTAATGATGTAGAGCATCAGGAACATCTACGAACGGTATTTAAACGCTTTAGTGAATACGGAATTTTACTTAACCCTAACAAATGCGTATTGGCTGTTCCGGAAATTGAGTTCCTGGGCTACATGGTTTCATCTGAGGGTACTAAGCCTATTGGTGATAGAGTCAAGGCTATTCAAAACTTTTCACCCCCTAAGACAATTAGGGAGCTTAGGCGTTTCTTAGGCGCGTTAAATTTTTACAGACGTTTCGTGGCTAATGCGGCCAAGATACAAGCTCCACTCCATGGACTGCTTAGTGGTCCATCAGTGAAGAACAACAGCAGTATTGATTGGACTCACAGCTTGGAGGAGGCTTTCAATGCTTGTAAAACGAGTATTGCTAACGCTGCTCTTCTAGCACATCCCGATCCAACTGCTGCTTTGGCTGTCGTCACGGACGCATCTGAATTGTCTATCGGATCTGTCATACAGCAAGAAGTTCAAGGCCATTGGCAGCCGCTAGGTTTCTTTTCTAGGAAGTTAACACCAGCGCAGGTCAAATATAGTGCTTATGACCGCGAACTCCTTGCCATTTATGAGTCAGTTAAATATTTTAGGTATATGTTAGAACTAAAACCGTTCTTTGTTCTTACTGACCATAAACCGATAGTATCCGCATTTAAAAAGTCTCATGATTCGTGCTCGCCGCGACAATTTCGATATCTGGATTTTATATCACAGTTTACCACCGACATTCGTTATATTGCTGGTGAGGACAACGTTGTCGCGGATGCATTGTCTAGGACTGACGCCATAACAGACATACTTGACTCTGACTCTTTAGCAGCCTCTCAAGCCACGGACACAGAACTGAGAAATTTTATCAAAATCGGTTCATGCTTAAAATTGCAAAAAGTAGCGTTTGGGAATACGAAACTTTTTTGCGATGTGTCCGGGCCAGTTCAACGTCCGTTTATTACATCCGAATTCCGAAAGTCAATTTTTAATAGTATTCACGGACTTAGCCATCCTAGCGTTAGGACTACTGTAAAAATGGTAACTGAACGCTATGTGTGGCCGGGTATTAGGAAAGATTGCAGAAACTGGGCGCGAACGTGCATTTCTTGTCAGAAATCTAAAATTTCTCGACATGTTCATGCGCCAGTGCATGATTTTAAACTTCCTTCGGCCCGTTTTTCCCATGTACACGTAGATCTTATAGGCCCACTTCCGATTTCTAACGGATACAAATATTGTCTTACCGCCGTTGACAGGTTTACGCGGTGGCCTGAGGCAGTTCCGCTTACGGATATTACGGCTGAAAATGTAGCCAAGGCATTTATATCTACGTGGATATCACGTTTTGGTTGCCCTGAAAAAGTGACCACAGATAGAGGTAGACAGTTTGAATCACATCTTTTCAGTAAAATTTCTTCAATCATCGGTTCACATCATCTTAAAACTACTGCGTATCATCCAGCTGCTAATGGTCTCGTAGAACGTTTCCATAGACAATTAAAGGCAGCAATTATGTGCCACGCAGACGAGAGCTGGACAGAATCCCTTCCATTGGTTCTTCTCGGTGTACGAAGTTCATGGAAGGAGGACTTGTCCGCATCATCCGCCGAACTAGTTTACGGTGAAGTGCTTAAGCTCCCTGGTGAATTTTTTGAACCGACTACTGACAGACTGACGGACTATACTGATTTTTTGACTAGGTTGCGTCTTCATATGAAGAAGCTTCAACCTAAGACCGTAGCACGACATGGCGCTTCTAAAGTATTTGTTTTTAAAGATTTGTCGACAGTATCACATGTATTTATTAGACAAGACTTTGTACGACGATCTTTGCAGCCACCTTATGCTGGTCCTTATAAGATAGTCAGTAGAAATGATAAATTTTTCGCCATAGACGTAGCAGGTCGAATTACTAATGTTTCGATCGATAGACTGAAGCCTGCTTATATCCTATCAGATGAACCAGGTAGCACTTCTACGTCATCTACCACTGTTCCTGTGAGAACACCTGTGGTTGTAGCAACTCCTCCACTTCCTAGGACTACTCGTTCTGGTCGTCAGGTTATTTTTCCTGATTTTTATCGACCCTAAAGGTCTCCGGGGGGGCTGATGTGGCGACTCTATTTCCGCTTCCGTTTTAGATCTTTTCTTTATGCGCATGTGCGGAGATTGACATTGCTTTTACCATCTGTCTTCTAATGGACATATTGTTCTAGATAGAAAAATTCTATTTTAGTTATTTGTGTTTTTCCTATCGTTTAATAAACTGTAAACTATAAACTGTATGGTGTGTGTGTATTTGACTATTCCATTTCAAATCCATCCCCCATAGACGGCTTTTATCTAAATCAGTTATTTGTTAATATGACGTATAGGTATATGTTTACTTACATTTTTGTTTTGTGTTTGTAAAATTCGTTCCGATCCGATCCGATGCGAGCCGTTTAGTGGAAGTGGAAGAAGAGAGAAGCAATGTTATTACGTCTACCTACTAATATTATAAACAGGAAAGTTTGTGACTGTGTGTGCGTGCGTGATTGCATGTGTATATGAAAGAAAGAAAAAACCGTCCAAGAGCGTGTCGGACACGCCCAAAATAGGGTTCCGTAGCCATTACGAAAAAATTAAGTAATATTTTTCTAAGGATTTCGTATTTTATACGGAATCTACCAAGTTTAGGTATATTTTATACCTTACGCTGCTATTTACTCATAAACTACTAATAATTCTCAAGCAAACATAGCCGTTATAGTTTTCCTTGAAAGTTTGATATACTGACTAGCATCCTGAATTTTTTAAAATTTTTCCACCCACCGGTTTAGATTTTAGAGGGGGGGGATGCTCGATTTTAATGAAAATTTGCACTTTAAAGTTGAATATTTCGCAAACGCTTTACTGAATCGAAAAATCGTTTTAGTAAACCCCTAATGGTTTCAAAGTACCTATCCTACGATACCCCACACTATAGGGTTGGATGAGAAAAAAAAAATCACCGCCACTTTATGTCTATGGGAGGTACCTTAAAAAAAATTGTTTTTGAAATTTTAATTGTATTATTTTGTCGGCATAGTTTACTTATATATCCGTGCAAAATTACAGCTTTCTAGCATTGATAGTCCCTGAGCAAAGCCGCGGACGGACAGACAGACAGACAGACAGACAGACATGGCGAAACTATAAGGGTTCCGTTTTTGCCATTTAGGGCATTTAGGCTCCGGAACCCTAAAAACAATTTTTTTAGGGTACCTCCCATAGACGTAAAGTGGTGGTGTTTTTTTTTTCTTATCCAACCCTATAGTGTGGGCTATCGTTGGATAGGTATTTTAAAACCATTAGGGGTTTGCTAAAACGATTTTTCGATTCTGTAATTTGTTTGTGAAATATTCAACTTTAAATTGCAAATTTTCATTAAAATCGAGCGTCCCCCCCTCTAAAATCTAAACCGGTGGGTGGAAAAATTTGAAAAAATTCAGGATGGTATTCAGTATATCAAACTTCCAAGGAGAACTATAAGTTTGCTTGAGAATTATTAGTATTTTTTGAGTAAATAGCAGCGTAAGGTAAAAAATATACCTAAACTTGGAAGATTCCCTACAAAATACGAAATCCTTAGAAAAATATTACTTAATTTTTTCGTAATGGCTACGGAACTCTATTTTGGGCGTGTCCGACACGCTCTTGGGCGGTTTTATAAAACTAATCTACACGATGGCCCTGAAATAAGTCCTGAAATATTTACAGTTTTAGAGTTGCGAAATGAAAAGTTGCGAAAAGGCAGTACCAGGAACTCAAATGGTTCGACTAAAGGTTCCACTGTACTATGGAGTACTTTCTAAACATCGAAATCTACGCAGACGAAGTCGCGGGCAAAAACTATAATATAATAATAAATAACACTGGACACTTGACACCAATAGATACCTATAGTCCCAAAGTAGGTACCTAAGCAAAAGGTTGTGTTTTGGGCACTAGGCAACGCATAAACATACTTAGATAGATATAATTTTTCATACAAATATCTGCCAAGACCTCGAACTTCGGAGTCAGGTTCTCCAAATCAGTGTTTTTCAAACTTTTTCAGGTCGCGAGCGACCCCCCTTGGTTTCAAAAATATTTGACGATCCCTTGCATACCTCCACTTACAGTTATTTGTATTAAACCTTTAAACTTTGATAATAAAAACATTGAATAATCATACACAATTTATACACAATAACGGTGAGAGTATTTTGAAGATACTGCGACCTCTTTAAGGGGCATCCGCGACCCCACCGGGGGGGTCACGACCCACAGTTTGAAAAACACTGCTCTAACCATTGGATTATCCGGTCGTCAACGGAATACTACTCGTTTTATTTTTCCGAGCAACGTGGCATCTAAATATTGGGTAAGGGATATAGTGCTAAGTGTAGGATATGTACCTACCGTATATAGTGCTTAGGGTAGGGTCTAGACCGCGCGCGGTTCGTTGGCCGCGACGCCCGGCGAGCGCGCGCGCTGCTGTGTCCCGTGTCGCGCGCACCACATCTGCATCAGTTGTGCTGCCTCTGCAACAATATTGTACGGCTTAAACTGCGTCCATATTTGTATAATTTTGTCGTATCGTATCCATCGCGTTCCACCGATGCGTCGCGCCGTATCTGATCGCTCGGGATCGCGATGATGATATATGTTGATACATGATGTTGATATACATACAATACAATACAATACAAAGACTCTTTATTGTACACCAGAAATAGTAAGTGATACAGAAAACAAATACACAGAGAAAAAAATTCCCACAAAAAAACCCAAAAAAAATGACCCAGCGCACTGGCGATCGGATACGCGTATCAAAATCGGTAAGTATGGACGTGTTTTGATACTGTATCACGATACGAAGTTATGATTTGATACGCGATACGCCGTGTTCGCTCGTGAGGAAGTTTTTTTCCGATCATCAAAGGGATACGGATAGCGTCCACACTTAATGATACGGTGTTATGATCAGATACGCTGCTACGCTACGGTTAGTATTCGGTTACGGACCTATTTTTTCATGTTAGTGATATGGTGTGCCTAAAGTGAACGTCCATACTTAGGATACGCGAGCTCGACATGATACGCGTGATCGTGATCGGCAAAATGATACAAATGTGGACCCAGCTTAAGTATTTAAGTATAAGTACTACTCAAGTTCTCGAATGGAGACCGTGGATCGCCAAGCGCAGCGCAGGGCAGGACGTCCGCCAACAAGATAGACGGATAACTGAGGGCCAATTTGTGTACCCGCGATCACAATCAAATGACAGTTTTTGTATGCGAAACTTACGTATTTGTATAATTACTTAAGTATATAACTAGGTGCCAAATTTACACTCGAAATTTACCGTGAATTTTTCGACGAAAAAAAGAACAAATCGTGATATAACAAGAGCAAAAGTCAATTTTCATTCGTGTTTTTTAATTATCCTTAATTATATTAAGACTTAAGTTCTGCTTCTACGAAAACAACAAATTAAATATTTTTACCAACGTATCAATTAGCATCTTGATGCTAAAAATAGCGGAGTGTATCTACATAATGCTTAAGTGGCAATCCGAAACAAATAAAAAGCTGCCGCGCTCGCCGTAGTTTTTCTAAAAATACTTATCAATTTGTTTTACGTAACAACTTCTAAATCCTCCGCCCGGCTTTAAGTTCAATTACTTCGAAATATTTGAAACAAGTGATGCAATCCTTTGACATATAAATAAGTATCCTCTGACTCTCTCGCTTTATGTAAACAGATATATAAATGTGGGCCCGAGAGAATAACAATAAAATTCTGGTCATAAAATGCCATCACTGTTTAGGATTACTATTATTTACTACAGTAAACTTGTAAATATTAAAATTATATTGTTTTATTTTTGATAAAATATTTTTTTACTTCTCGTCCATGTTACCCACTCATGAGTATTTTCTTCCTTTAACTAATGGTTTCTTTAGCTGATGAAGCAAGTTTTATGTGACATTTTATTTGCGACTGGCTGGATGCCTTTCAATGCAATCGAAACATTTAGATAGGTAGCTTATATATTTTAGTTCTTTATCTAAAACACTTTCATCCGTGTCGTTTCGGGTCATTGACCGGGTAGGGGTCGGTCGCCCTCCACGTAGAAAGTATATGTAGCATACATGTAATGAAGAAACGGTTGGTCAATTTTCAACATGTCCCTTGAAACTTTTATCACACATGACCCTTCGGACAATCTGAGTACGTACGAATTCGCGATGTAGAGCTGAATATCAAATTCATCAAGTACTCGTAGACATGCGGTGAATAAAGTTGATAAAAATCCAGTTTTATTTACTTTTATCTACTACGTAACTACTATATTTCAAGAGTTATCAATTGAACCATAACGTTCATTCTGCTAGAAAGCCGCAAAAGACTATTTTACATGTCACTTTTTAATCAGCGCTTTAAGAAATACCATCATCAAAAAGAATGCGCCGCAAGAAACCTGACAGAAAATTATTATTTCTAAACAATTACTTACATTTAGTACTTAATCATGACTACTATGTGTATTCTCACATTGTTAAAATTACCTCGTCATTTCGACCACATTCCAGCAGCCATGATCACGAGTTTATTGTGATAAAGTTCAAAATATTTGATTAACCTGTGTGAATGAATGTAAGTTATAATATAGCCAGAAACGTATCTTTGTTGGAAGGGTTCATGGACACTAAAACGAGTATTAAAATAAAAGATAAGTAGTTGAGCTTCTCAATGCATTACTGATATGATTAGAATTTTTATCTTAATGTAGGTATTGCTGGCTCGCGTACCTATTGTTTCAAAGTACCTTGAATAAAGTTAAAATACTAATAGTGTAAGGTACCTACTTATTCTATTATCACTGATACGAATACTGAATAGTTAACTATAACTTACAACAACGAAAAAAAGTAGGTACGTAACGTTTTTAGATATAAAGTTGTTATCCCTATAACCTTACCTCTTTTTCGTTAACTACATATATACATATAAGCAACTCGTAATTAAAAGTAAAAATATGCTTATATTTTATTTTTCCAGGTTTTTAAAATACTTAACTTAATTACCTACCTATAATAAACTGAAGTTATATATTTTCGGCTCGTATTTGAACTATGTCTTAACAACCTATAGCAACTCCATAGGTTATTTTGAGCGGTTATGAATTTATTAGCTACCAGCTATTTTCGCCATCCACTCAGGAATTCGTTTATCGCTATCCCGCAGGAACTATGCAATTTCCCATGATAAAAATTATGAATTCTATGTCCTTCCCAGCGTCTGAAACTGTTTTTATACCAAATCTCACCTAACTCGGTTCATGAATGCAGCGGTTTTAGCGCGAAGGTAAGACAAACACACAGACGTACTTTCGCAGTTATAGCTAATAATATTAATATGGAAGTAGGTAAGGATTGGCACAAAGCACAAATGTGACCGACACAAAAATTTAAATTCATCAATTTGATGACGTTTCTGCACAGTCATTAATAGTAATATTATAAATGTTTGACAACAATCATTACAACACGACATATTTAATACCTATAATATGATAACGCCGTTTTCCTAGTAGCGAAGCAAAATTTCAATGATTATTTAATATTTATCTTTTATCACAAAATACCTGTTTAATCTGCATATCTTATTCACGTTTCTGTAATTAGTTACAATGTAACTTATTCGACAATAGAATGCTGTTCAAATAAATATAACCATTTTCGCTCTTACCAGAGTAGGTTACAGGGAGAATTTTCCAAACACTATTAAGAAAGAGTTTTAAATATTTGTAGTTATTATATCTAGTTGTAGGGTTACGTATCTGAATATCGAATGTTAAAATACCGAATGTATTAAAATATCGATGGGTCATAATATCCAAAAGTTATTTTTGTTAAGACTATATTTTTTTTAGATTGTTATAAATCTAACCTATCCTACCTAACCTAAGGGATTTTATACGATGCCGTTTTAATCAATTCTGAAAAGTTTTCGGTTTCAGGAAATAAACGTTCGATATTTTAATATATTAGATATTTTAACATTCCATATTCAGATGAGTACTCAGTTGTAGTAGGCTAGTAGCCTAGTAGCTTTACCAATCCGAATGCATCCGAAGCCTTTTCGAAATTAGAGTGCAAAATAAAATTTGAAATTTACTATTTCGAAGCGAAAAGAAGAAAGGTATGTTTCTAAACTGCACTAAATAGGCCTACATAGGAACTACGGCTCAAGCCCTCTAATTCTGAGAGGAGACCTGTACCCTGGTGTGAGACGTTTATAGGCCAAGATAATAGAACTTTAATTAAAAACTACAGACCAAATCTACTTAAGAACCTCGGTTACTTCATACAGTTAAAAATGTCAAGGCCGTTTCTCGGACTGGTTTGAGTCGAATTTTCATTATTTTTAATTGAAAGAATGACGGAGGCTTGTTTATTTATTTTTGTTTTTTTATGTAGGTATATTTTAGTCTCTTAACAGTTAAAACCAAAACGTAAGCAAGTGCAGAAAACCAATTCAACAGTATATAACTGAAAAACTTAAGTAAAGGAGCTGTTGTACATAGTCTTACAGGTACATTTGTATAATACCTATACTCAGCGGCAAAAAATTTGGCCCACTCTATATACAAAATTACCTATAACTGCATACATATAAGGCCAGATTTTTTGCCGTTCAGTATATAGGTATACCTACTAGCTTTTGCCCGCGGCTTCGCCCGCGTGGAATTTGGTTATCGCGCGCTGTTCCTGCTGCTTTTTTTTTCGGGATAAAAAGTAGCTTATGTCACTATCTGGCCCATAAACTGCCAAAGATCACGGCAATCCATCGCTCCGTTTCGCCGTGAAAGATGGACAAACACGCACTTTCGTATATATAATATTAGTATGGATGCAGTAGTAGGCTATTTTGTATGTAGAGTGGGCCAAATTTTGTGCTACCTAACGTGTTCATATAAACAAATTGACGTTCCAAATTAGAAACGTGACTTAATCTCTTAAGCTGTGAATCAATTCTGCGCACTACTACATAGAACAGGTTCTTTACTTAAGTTTTTCAGCTATTGACCTAATCATTTTGTGAACTTGAAACACATAAACGACGGAGAAAAATTCAGTCAGTTTTAGAACAAATATATACCTAACTCAATATCTCCAAAAATAACGATTGAATCAATTAATAGTCTTTCTACCGTCAGTGTCTTTTTAATATTTTGTTTAAATAACAGAAGTAAAAAAATAAGACCTTACTGATAAGTAAACGGAAACATTATTTAACACGTGATAAAAATGAGACGGCAGAATGTGATTACACTTTGGTGGTATTATCATTCATACGAGTGACTGGCAAATTGGGTAATCGTTGTTTTTACTCACAATACGTCGTCATGCGAAGATTTCTCGCAAGACTTCGATGATTCAGCATGTACTTCAATGATGCTGAGAAAAAAATCGATTATTATCATATCATTTTTTATTTATTGGATATGTATGACTTTTCTAATTTATATCACGTGGCCATCGGTCATTCTTATCAAATTTAATACCATAATTAGGTACTTGGAAACTCTCCTTGATTAGATATAAAGGTAGATACAGCATTTCAAGAGTTCAAGAGGTTCTGCAGTGGTTGGCGAAGTCGAGATGCTATAAAATTATAACGAACTTCCTTAAAATGATGTCTAAAGTGATTCCAGTGACATTGTGTCAGTTCTTATTCTTAAGCAATAAGGTTTGCTTGGCTAGAGAAATGTCTCAACGAAAACAAGCTGGAAATTGTATGATCTCTGAATTGCCACCATATCCCCACCTTTAACTTTAATTTATATTAAACTAAAGAGATAAAAGTCACATTGCTTTCGACCATGTTAATATTTTTGGTTTACTTGAGATCTTAATTTTCTGACATTATAACGCGGAGCCTTTGAAAGAACGCACACATAAATAATAACTATTTGAACCAATCCTAAAAATGAATGAAACAATAACTCCGTTGTCTATTTAGAATGATCTGGGCAGCATTATCTACCCGAGAGTCTGGAAGCTATTCACGGCCGGCGGCGGCGAGTCTGTCGTTTCCCGCTTTTGACTGAACGCGAAACGAGCCACAGTGACAACGTAAAGCCACTATCTGGAAGATTTCAATAGACGGTGAGTGGCTGAAAGCGAGATGGAATATGAAAAAGAACCAGCTATATTAGGACTTTCTTGAAAAGTAAAATATCCAACGTTTCGGTTGTCTGATGATGGGACAAAGATGATTTGATTTCTTTACTTTCAAAAGTATTTACTTGCGTTTAAATGTAAAATTACCATATTTTATATTGTAACAAAAATTAAACAACTAACCTGAGATACGCTAACTAAATACGCAACTAACAATAAAATTATAAAAAGAACATCCGTTTCCATAACGCTGGCGCAATTGTCCCCTTGGACTGCAAGTGTGAGATCTGCTGGGGTAGGTACGCATCAGCTCTTGGGTCCCTAGAAAAGTCGATCAACCGGAATGACAGGGCCCTTGCAAAAGAAAATAATTAAAGTCAATTGCAAAGCGTATTTCTTTCGATGATGTAGCTAACGTTAATTTTGGCCTTTGTCGATTTGTAATATCATGTTACGACGCTGTATAAACAGCATCCAGTAATGTTGAGTATTGAATAAAGTAACTTTAGATTACGTGCTCGTCTATTTCAAACAGTTCAGAGACACTGCAATAAACATCGTTGGTAAAGTCTGTTTATAATTCCGAGTTAGAGGCAACAGTAGTCGCGGGGTGAACAAACTCTGGATCGATACCAACCGCGGACCAAGCGCCTCGGGAAATTCGTCCGATGCAAATACTCGTGAACGATATGACGAGAGAAATGAAAGAGTAAATATACTCTTTGTATATGAAACTACCGTGAGACTCACTCATTTTTAATAAACCCGCGTAATTGACGTCTTAAATCGAGTTTAGCTCGACATGCTTGGGCTTATTTGTAGCCCTTCCTCTGGGAGCTCGCGCCACCGCTCTGCTAGCGCGACTGCTCGACGAAACTAATACCGGCACACAACTACCCACGATTTCATAGTAATTTTTGCTAATACCGTCAAATGTAGGTAGCACAGAGCACTAACAACAGCCCTCTGTAAAGGTAAGTTTATACCACCCGTTGATAGAGACACAGTACCAGTATTCAACACTGCTTTCCAACTCGGTGGTACCGACCAACCACTTCCCGGTTAATTTAAGATGTGAGTTATCCGGAATTCACCTGTGTCAATGTTAATTAATCAACCATTGACGAGTCAGCACTTTTCGATAGGTACACAATGTTGGAAAGAATTTAGAATAAGAATGGTTAATAGCTGACTAGAGTTTACCCGCGGCTTCGCACGCGTAAACTATTCGATCTGGTATTGTTGAAATTACGGAATTTTATAAAATTCTCCTTGGAATTCCCAAAATGTATATCGTGGTATCCATTGGGGTTATGTTAAGAATAACTGTCCAAAGACTAAACCCAGCGATCGAAATTTCAAGATTTTATCCCTATCCCGTGGGAATATCGGGATAAAAAGTAGCCTATGTGTTATTCCAAATGTCCAGCTATCTACATCCCAAGTTTCAGCCAAATCCGTCCAGCTGTTTTAGCGCGAAGGAGTACCAAGCACACACACACTTCGCATTTATAATATTAATATTAGGACGATAGGATTGGCACTTAGAGAAACACGGATTAAATATTACATATGCATCATACCTACTCCAACCTGCCAAAATAACAACCACTCGGTTACGTGTCATAAAAAGATCTGGGGATTATTTCATAGGATTGACTTTAAGTGACGAAAGTTACAGATTTCGTTATGCAATCTAATACTCGTAGAATACTCGTAAAACACTAGACTAGAGCTATTCTTGCTTGTGGTTATTGGTATATATCAAAGACGAGCCATGGGGCTGCGCTCGCGTTAACAATAAGAGAAGTTGTTTTTTTTGCAACTGTCTAATTTTAAGGAATTCCTTCAGGATTTTTGTACTCGGAATATCCTAGCTAGAGTTTCAATTCCAATTGCTCCGGCATTTGCATTGAAATGTCTCTCGTGTCATATCTCTAAAATTACCATTCCAAATTTTAATCCTGATCTCATGAGAATATCAGGATAAAAAGTAGCTTAATACTTATTATATTCATCCAGACATCTACGAGAAGCTATCGGTATGTCTTCTAAATCGGTTCAGCCGTTTTAACCTGAACAAACAACAAATACTCGTATGCATTCACATGATACTCCCAGACTCTGGCATTTATAATATTAACATGATTATCGCATCTTATTTGAAGAACTTTGAAGGAGTTTTTCGTATTTACATCTTTTATTTATTATTATTGTTTAACAGAAAAATAACAACCGTGTAAGATCTACCTATACAATGAGACAATGACATGTATTTACCTAATATATCATAATCCATCATTATCCCAGCCTACACGTCCCACCGCTGGGCACAGGCCTCCTCTCAGAATGAGAGGGCTAATATATAAATAAAGCTATTTTTAGATTTTTTAAATCTTTTTTATTTCCTCATTTATTATTACATATTTACAAAGAAATATACAAAGAACCATTCTAAAATAGTACACTTGTGACGCGTAGTGACTTGTTACACGGTATCTATACAAATTATACACATATTTTGTTAACTCATTCATTACCAGCCCATCAACTAAGCATGATGATTAGGTAAGTTTGATAACGGACTAACTCGCTGATATAAATAAGCTACCAACTTTGGGAGATTCACAGTTTTACTCGAGCATTTGAAAAGCCATCATCAATCAGTATGGCTTATGTGTACGCATTAGTGGCATTGGCAACTATTGCCTATAGCCTATACTATTATTTTAATAGAACTTTCAACTACTGGAAAGACAGAAATGTCGCGGGTCCAAAACCGGTTACGATTTTCGGAAACATTTCTGATGCGGCATTACGTAAAACTCCTATGATGATAGTGTTGAAAAAAATTTACGACCAGTACCCAAATGAAAAAGTTGTTGGAGTGTACAGGATGACGACACCGAATCTCCTTATTCGTGATCCGGACCTCGTGAAGCAAGTGATGATAAAGGACTTCGACATGTTCACCGACCGCGGGGTGGAGTTCAGTAAGCAGGGACTCGGCGCTAACCTGTTCCACGCCGATGGGGAGACTTGGAGGGTTCTACGAAACAGATTCACCCCCATCTTCACTTCAGGTAAATTGAGAAATATGTTGTATTTGATCACAGAACGCGCTGATAATTTCATCCAGTATGTCGAACAAATTTCACAAAAGAACTCGGAACAAGAGGTTTACTCTCTCGTCCAGAAATACACCATGTCAACGATCTCGGCTTGTGCTTTTGGTCTCGATATCGACACTACTAAGGATACCGAAATGATGGAGACACTAAAGAGAATTGATCAAAAGATATTCTCCACCAACTTTTCACATGAATTGGATATGATGTACCCCGGAATATTGAAGAAATTCAGCGGATCAGTTTTCCCTGCTGAAGTGAAAAAATTCTTTTTTGGTCTCGTCGACCAAGTCGTGAGTGCGAGGAAAGGAATGCCTACACATAGAAAAGATTTTATGGATCTTATTCTTGAACTTCGCCAACAAAAGGAAGTTGTTGGTACCAAGCGATTTGAAGATGACAAAGACAGAACTCTAGAACTGACAGATAGTGTGATAGCTGCGCAGGCATTTGTATTTTACGCCGCAGGCTACGAAACCACCGCTTCCACCATGGGCTACATGTTGTACCAACTGGCACTCAACCCAGACGTTCAAGATAAAGCAGTAGCTGAAATTACTGAAGTTTTAAAGAGGCATGACGGTAAATTAACTTACGATGCTATTAAAGAGATGCCTTACATGGATAACGTTTTTGATGAGACACTCCGTATGTACCCTATCGTGGACCCTCTTCAAAGAAACGTACAAGCAGATTACCAAATTCCTGGTACAGATATTATTTTAAAGAAAGGTCAGACTGTTCTTCTTTCAGTTAATGGTATTCACAATGATCCTAAGTACTGGCCTAACCCATCGAAGTTTGACCCGGATAGGTTCAAACCAGAAAATGAAGCCAACAGACATTCGGCCGTATACCTGCCGTTCGGCCTCGGTCCCAGGAACTGCATCGGCATGCGGTTCGCTAAGGTGCAGAGTCGCGTGTGCGTAGTGAAGTTGCTGCAGAAGTTCCGACTGGAGCCCACAGCGCATACTCTTAGGAACTTTGTCTACAATCCCAACCGACTTGTGCTGGCTCCACTAGGTGGTTTTAAGATGAACCTAATACCGCGAGTATAACACTCTTATAAGACTGATGAACTTGACTGAAAGTATGTTTGAATTATAGCAGTTTTCCGTCGAAATTAATTCTTAAATATGTATTAATTATGTATAGTTGTTAAGTTAAAATGTAATCTTTACAATTACCTATATAATACATACATGTAGGTATAGTAAAAACTTATATTTTAGTAATTCTTAAAGTCATTAGCATTAAGTAACTATTCCAAGCCAGAAATTATTACAATTTTTAATATTTTTTTTGTGTATGCGTAGATAGGTTTATTTACATGTAGTTTGTATGTAGTCTATTGATATTGATATTTATTAGTTTATTGTTTATTTATTGTTGTGTATTAGTGTGTACTCATAAAAGTATACATGTGTAGGTATTTATTTATTTATTTTTGATGTACTGTTTAGGTTAATTTACTCAAAAAGGGGACACCAGCACATTGTAAAATTAGTACTAAGTGAAGGAATAAATCATTTTTCATTTTTTTTTCATTTTCAATTTAAAATTTTCGGTCCTTTTATCATTTCACTGTAGTGTCTACTCTTGTTTCTGTTGTCCTTTCAATCGTTCAAAGGTTAACTGGAAGAGATCCCTTTAAGGGATAAATTCGCCTTTGTACATCTCTTTCTCCTGTAAATTGTAAATTTCATATGTTTTATATGTACAATAAAGAGTTACAATACAATACAATACAATTATTGTATTATGGCTATGTGCGAAGTGGGTGGTGGAGGTAGGTACAAATAACGATCGCAGCGCGCAACATGGCAAATATTGAAAGTAAATTCGGATGTCACGACTATTGTTGCGTTGTTCGCTGCAAAAATAACGGCAATTATAGAGCATCATTGATCTGTAAAAAATATTAAGAAGGATAAGAAGCCTACAACTAGTTATTGAGAAATGACTTACACGAAGAAAATCACATTAAAATTTTTTACGTGTTCCAACTGGTTTTGTAGTGTTAGTGCCATAGATGTCTGACGAATAACATGGGCTTGTACAGTCAGCTGCAGAGAAAGGGTACCCCCCTGTAATGGCGGTAGTATGGATACCGCCGTTACAGGGGGGTACCTTTTCTCTGCAGCTGACTGTACTAAGTAATTCGAGCCGTTATGTCGCAGTTCCTCAACATTTCTTACCTATTACTAATTTATTGCCTTTTGTTACGATTTGTGTATGGAAACTAATACTGTGTGTAATAATTTCAAACCCGGTTTTCATGATTATCTCCATTTTACAGTTATACTAGGTATTGATTAAATTGCATGTAAATAACGTCAACAATGCTGTCTTAAAATTTATTTAAGTTAGATTTGCGAAAAAAACAAACAATGTTTGTGTGTGTGTGTGTATGTGTTTGTATATGTCATTATTTGACAGTCTAATTAACAAAGCAATTTGCTTAGACTTAACTACCTAATTTTAGTAAAAGACGTTTGTCTTATGGTGCGAGTTTGAATTTATGCCAAAGTTAATAAATAAATAAATTATTGAACACTGTCCCTGTTTTGTTCTTCGTTCCTCTACATCTCGGACATGTCCAACAATTTTCATTTTGAAACGGTTTGAGGTTGAAGTAGGTATTATATTGGGCGATACTCAGAAACCCGGTCTTCAAAATGATAATAATTTCGATCTGAAAACTATATTTAATTTATTACAAGCGTACAAGAATACATTTACGTTTACTATTATTTAAAGAAAGTATTAAAATAGCTTTATCTTTTGGTTTTACAGTACCTAACATTACAACTAAACATGAAATACACAAACCCTGACATAACCAGACTCATTTAATTTTAATGACCAAAAATTAATTCACATCCTTTTGTCCACGGTATCACAGTAATTTTGTATTATAAATGAATACGTGATATTTTTGATTTTTGTCACAATGTCACGATGAAATTTCAAAAAATCAGAACTTCAGCGCCAATAAAGTTGCAGACGCTAGGTGGCGCTGATATCGTGCACAGAGTCAATACCTAAATCAATAGTCTGACGCTTATTAAAAACAAGAAATTAAATACATATGCTCGAAAAACATAACCCTCCTTCGGGCAGTCGGGTAAAAAAGGAGAGGACATAGGTAATTAAACAATTTAAGTCATAATACAGGTGTAATTTAGGACGTAATACAAAATTAGTGTTTTGTGCTCAGTTATTCCTGGGTAATGCATTAGCATTAACACTTTTGTTTAAATTACTCAGATGAAATTTCCGGTTTCCGTATATTCATGATTTCGTATTTCAAAAATGTATAGAAACCACAATTTTTTTTTAGACTTATTTCAATAAAAGAGTAAATGCACTATATTGCCCTAACTGAGCATGAAACACTAATTTTATATTACGTCCTAAATTTCACCCTGTATTTCTAACTAAATATAAATAGCAGTAACCAAGAAACGTTATTCGTGCCACTTTCGATCTTAAGTTTCGTAATTTTGAGATCAAATTAAACGTAGAATTATTTGTTTTAAGACAGCTAGAGCTGTAATTAACGTATCTCATGTAACTAATTACGTATAAATAAGGAATACTTAGTTTGTTTTTAAGAATTGTATTTACATTATTTCACTCACAAGGCTATTAAAGTACTTTTTTACGCCTCGCACACCAAGATATAGACGATGCGATCCAATAATTTAGGTACAACAGTAGCCAATGTTGCACTACCTTCTGTTAATTTCCTGTGATATTATGTGACAGAAGAATGTGTATGGTGCTGTTTCTGTTTATTATGTTTGATTAAACAGAGACGTCATAGATATCGTCACTACTCTGAAAAATCGAAAATGAATATGAAATCGAAGATGAAAAATCTTATCGTTTTGTTGACCCTTGAAATAATGGTCTTAAAGTTCAGTCGGCAAACTATCAATTTTGGAGACGGTACGAGATTTTTAAAAGTAGTGACGATATTATGTCACACACATAAAGTAACACTTAACAGAGAATAGCGAAACAAGCCCTTAATCAAAGTTAAAGCTTACACTGATTAGGTTTTTTATTTGATTTATGTTCTAGGCACAAGATTCATTTTAAATCCTCCAAGAGGCGACAGTACTACTCGCTGAGCATTGTAGACAAAGTCCCTGCGCGTGTGCGCTGTGGGCTCCAATCGGAATTTCTGCAGCAATTTCACTACGCATACACGACTCTGCACCTTAGCGAACCGCATGCCGATGCAATTCCTAGGGCCAATCCCGAACGGCAAGTACACGGCCGAATGCCTGTTCGCCGAATTTTCAGCATTAAACCTCTCTGGATCAAACTTTGTAGGATTTGGCCAGTATTTTTCATCATTATGTATGCCATTCACTGACACCAGAATAGTTTGTCCTTTCTTCAAAGTAATATCGGTTCCAGGAATTTCATAGTCCACATTAACGTTTCGCTGAAGTGGATCTACAATTGGATACATTCGAAGAGTCTCATCAAAAACGTTTTCTAAATACGACATCTCTTTCAGAGCGTCATATGTTATCTTATTATCATGTCGCTTAAGTACTTCTGTGATTTCTGCAGCTACTTTTTCCTGAATATCAGGGTTCAATGCAAGCTGATACAACATGTAGATCATGGTAGAGGCACTGGTTTCATACCCCGCCGCGTAGAACACAAATGCTTGTGCGGCAATCAAACTTTCCGTCAACTCTAAGGTTCTTTCTTTTTCGTCCTCAGTTCTTTTGGTTCCATGCAATTGTTTGATTTGTCTCATTTCTAGAATCAAATCCATGAAGTCTTTTCTATTTGTTGGCATCCCATTTCTAGCATTTATAACTTGGTCAACCAAATCAAAGAAAAATGATTTAACTTCAGCCGGAAATAGAGAGCCCCCGAATTTTTTCAAAATTCCAGGCATCATCATATCCAGCTCATGGGCAAAATTGGTACTGAATACTTTTTTATCGATCCTTTTCATTGTTTCTAGCGTCTCGCTCTCTTTTGTCGTGTCTATGTCCAAGCCGAAAGCGCAAGCCGCGATGGTCGTCATTGTAAACTTCTGAACAAGTTGATACATTTCTTGTTCGGAATGCTTTTGCGTAATTTGTTCAACGTGGTCGATGAAGTTGTCAGCTCTCTCAGTAATCAAATAGAGCATGTTCTTTAATTTGCCAGAAGTAAAAAGCGGAGTGAACTTGTTTCTTAAAATCCGCCAAGTGTCAGCGTCGGCATGAAATAGGTTG
Organism: Choristoneura rosaceana; assembly: GCA_037349165.1. Taxonomy (NCBI): domain Eukaryota; kingdom Metazoa; phylum Arthropoda; class Insecta; order Lepidoptera; family Tortricidae; genus Choristoneura; species Choristoneura rosaceana. The sequence goes on from JAZBNJ010000002.1 coordinate 4,739,385, forward strand.
GCCCCCAAGCCTTCATTGCTAAATTCAACTCCACGTTCAACGAAAAAGTCAAAATCTTTGACCATGATTTGTTTTATGATATCCGGGTCTCGGATCAACAGGTTTGGTGTAGTCATTCTGTATACTCCAACAACTTTTTCATTTGGAAATTGATCGTATATCTTCTTCATCACAACCATTATGGGAGCCCTTCTCAAAGTCGATTCCATAATGTTGCCGAACAAAGGAACAGGTGTAGGTCCCGCAACATTGCGTTCTTTCCAATAGGAGAGAGTTCTCGTGAAAAAATGATACAAGCCACAGGCAATGGTTACCAAACCCACGAATATATAATACGAGACACTCATTTTAGTGACACTACTGACTCGAACACTTTTATTGTACTGTTGTAGTTTGATTGCTGCCTGCTTATTTATGCAATAATGTGTTTATACCTATAGCGTGATGATACAAAACGGCTTCTTGCTTTGTTGAGAGTAATTTAAGTTGAAAACAAACTGATTAACTGTTTGATTAGGGTTAAATCTTAATTATGCTTTAAAATAAGCATGATTTGCAGGAATTTAATTGGTGATAAAATAATTTTATATATAAAAAATATTTCATCAAATCAATAATGTCAAATTAAGAGTTACAAATTCAGTTAGTTAAAATTGACTGATTTTTCGTGAAAGAAATCAGGAAAAAAATGGATCACGATCAATCGATTTTCAATTTTATATTATATTACTAGCTTTTGCCCGCGGCTCCGCCCGCGCGGTATTCGGTTATCGCGCGCTGTTCCCTCGGAAACTGTGCATTTTTCCGGGATAAAAAGTAGTCTATGTCACTCTCGGGCCCATAAACTATCTCTATGCCAAAAATCACGTCGATCCGTCGCTCCGTTACGGCGTGAAAGAGGGACAAACATACAAACATACAAACACACAAACATACAAACACACTTTCGCATTTATAATATTAGTATGGATTAGGTCAGTCAGTCTTAGATTGGAGCGTAAATAAAAAGAATGACTGTAAAACCCGTGTTCTTACCTAACTGTCAGGAATAGGGAGTCACAATTTACTTAGACGATTTAAATGAAATTTGGTAAGTACCTATAGAGACAGTTGGAGTTCCCTGGAAAAATATAGGATAGTTTTTATCCCGAATTGTCAAAATTTGATTGATTTACTATTGCAAAAATTACGTAACATATTTGCACACTTGCATGCAGGTTGAATATACAAGTAGGTACTAATTTTAAACTGAGATTTCATTTTGTTACTATATTCTGGCAAATAATTATTTTTCGATTTTGAAAAATTGCATAATTCCCCGGGATAGCGATTTAAACAAATTTTACGAACAGAGTCGCAGGCAACAGCTTTTCAGAGTTCCGTAGCAATTCCGTAGTCAACTAGGAACCCTTATAGTTTCACCATGTCTGTCCGTTTGTCTGTCTGTCCGTCCGCGGCTAAGCTCAGAGACCGTTAGTACTGGAAAGCAGTAATTTGGAATGAATATACATATCAGTCACGCCGACAAAGTGGTAAAATAAAAAAATAAAACTATTTTTATATAGCAATATCACCGTCCCCCTTGGACAACCGCAACACGAGGGACGCTACAGGGAATCAGTAATTTACTTCAAACATCTATTGAAATACACCGTGTGCACTTTGAGAACCCTCCACTTTAATACACGTAGCATCTACAGTTCCCAAGTTTCCTTAATTATTAGATATTAAATGAAGTTGCAAAAAAATACCGACCAGTTAAAGTAACGTTTAAGTTATTATCTCACAATACTATATTATTAACGTTTCGCATGTCAACATGAGAAAAACTCTTTGTCATGCTTGATTAGGCAAACTTATCATAATGTATATGTTATGACTACAAAAAAACCTTCCGACTTTGGTAATAACATACACCGGTCATTCTCGTTTGGGTTATTGACAAATAAGCAATGAATTGCTATTTTTGATCGCATGAATCTACGCGTTATGTGTTAAAATAATATATTTCGTTACGAAGTGAGACCGTGTTACGATACTAATATGAGTGTGTTTGAAACAGTTAGACAGGTGTTTAATTTCTGATATTTCTGTTTTCGCGCGGACTACGAGTATGTACCAAAGAAAATAATTGGCCTTTCAATTTTAAACAAGTTCCTATCAAATGAATATGTCGCTAAAGTCGAACTTTCAAGTTGACAGACACGTTTATTGGCATTATTGTTTTGTGACATGCACACGGTTGTTAACTTTAGGGTGGTAGACCACATATCTGGCTGATGGTACATATGTCTAATAAATGCAAAAAAAGTTGAAAGGTATGCAAGTCCATAGAGCACGATTATAATATTTTCTATAGTTTATGTTATATCCAGCAGTTGACGCACTAAAATACAATACAAATATTCTTTATTGACGTACAGTCGAGTTCATAAATTTGTGAGCAAAATTTTGATTAAAAATACCTGAACACGACTCTATTGTTAACGGCGTAGAAGCGTGATCAGACATATTTGATCAAATTTTTGCTCACAAGTTTATGGACTCTACTGTACTACGACTACTTAATATGACGATTATGGTGGTGACTGTAGTCAATAAGATATCTCAAAACGTGCAAGTTTCGAGTTTTTTTGTGCTTGTTGGTAGGACTCTATGCCAAAGATATCTAGCGAACGAAGTTGGTATGAGTATGACATAGGTAGGCGCGGAAATTAGATGGCAGAAATGCAGCATGATCTGCCGCGAAACTTCGGTTACGCCCAATACGCTAAAATACGACGTAATTTTGGTGTAAGTATTTGAAACAGCATCGCATCATCGTGACGAAAATCGGTCGCGTAATTTCGGCAGTGTGCTTAGATAAGATAGATAGATTAAATACAAATCAACAATGCAAAATGAAGACATATATCGAGATACTAATCGTCGTATCAGTGAGATAAAGGTTATTGTTGTCCTCGCAGGCTCGTTTGACCTAGTTCTGCGTCTACGCGTGGGAAGTCCCGATCGAGCCTGAGGGGCTACCACGAAATTCTAAATTCGACGTTCGTATGGTACCATCTCTCCCACCCCACTCTCGTATTAAATGATATTATAAGCAATTTTTCAGGATAAAAACTATCCTATATCTTTTCTCGGGACTCAATCTATCTGTACCGGATTTCATCTAAATCGTTTCAGAGGTTATGAGGTAACAAACAAACTTAACAGACTTAAAAAACCGCAAAATTCATTTATCGCTCTCCCGCGTTAACTATTTAATTTTCTGGGAAAAATATCCTATGTTCTCATCTGGGACTCAAATTATTTGTACTTATATTGTATTTAATCTAAATCGTTTCTGTGCTTTAGGCGTGATTAACTAATAAACAAACAGTCGCATTTATAATATTAAGTGGGATTGTGGGATCAATTAATTAATAGTACAATTTAAGTGTACTTTACTTTCAAGTTACAGTCAGAATGTTAATAATTAACAATGCTAATATAGTATATCCAACGTACATGTAGCCATTATATAAGTTTCGAGTACTGAGAGTAACCAAAATATCAAATTACTATCTTATCTTATTTAACAGCCGATTAAAACGTAATATACTCGTAAAAAATTGGCTGCATATCACTACGGAACCTAAGAATTGCTAACATTTGCATATCTCCTACTTCAATGTAAAAGCGTTCTTTACATACAAGCTCATATATAGAAGATATCAATATATTTTTTACTGTAATAAACGAGTGCAATAACCACTACATTGAACATGAAAAACCGACATAGCGGATATTAAAGAACTGAAATAGCTTTCCTGGTACAATAGGATACCTACAAAAGCTACAAAGTCCACGTACGTCTTTAAGTCATATTGACGTCATAGTTAAAGCAACTTCAACAGTACGACAGAGGTATTTCATTTCTGTAACGATTTTAATTTAATTATTTTACGAGTAGATTCTACGAATGTTAAATTTCCAAATATCTCAGTGTCTTAAATAACTGGCTTTCACTACTTAAAATTATGCAACGCAACATGGAGAGCTGAATATTTATTAAATAGACTACCAACACCTCCGTGGATAATAAATGCTTAATAATAGTAAATATCCTCCTAAGTCCTCGCGTACCTTATAAAGGACTAATTAACACTAAGAATATCGGCTGAATGTACTTGATAAAGTACAAATTGTTCATTGAATAAAGAATTCTAAGAATTTTGAAATAAAATCCAAAATTACAAAGTAGCTCAACCACGTCTAGGTCTTAAACGCTAAGTTTATTAAAAAGGTCAGGATTCAGGAGGATATATAAATAATTTGATGAATACTTTTAGCAACGTCAACGGTATGGAGTCAAAGTCAGAAAACACGATTAAATTAACTGCGAAAAAATTAAATAAGAAGCCATTCTTCCTTTTTTTCCTCTCCGCCGCTTTTTTCCAACAACAAAAGTGGTAGGTGTATACTTACTACTTATAAAACTACTTAATCGATTTTAAAAATTCTTTCCCCTATTCGACTGGAAACCATTATAATATCACAGAGTGTAGGCACCTTACATAGATTGTATTTCATTCCAGGAAAGTGCAAGTTCCCGCATAACATAGACAAAGTTGCGGGCAATAGCTATCTAATTTCTAAAGGTAGTTGACATAATTTATTTAGATTGCATCTCACGCATATCTGTCTCGGATTTCCGGCTGGGAATTGTGAATATGTAATCAAACTCGGTCCTTTATGGCGTGCCGCTCGGCATCCCCGGAGGTGGTAACTGAGTCAGATTCGTCCTGACAAATCAAATTGATAAACCTACAGAACACTTTGAACAAACATAAGTATATAGAAGCGAACGTTGACTGTGTTTCGGAAATCTAAGGCACTCTTATGTAGGTAAGATAGGTTTTTTTTTGTTTTTACCATTGTCGTTTTCAGGTGAAAATTTAAGTTATTTTGTTTTTGGACTTATTAATTTTGTTGTACTTGGGTCAAACCCAGGTTTAGTTAGTGTGTTTGAAATACCTACCCATTTAGTTAAGTCAGAATTATCATTGTTTAAATATTTAACTTCTCTAATCATCAAATATGCATATTAACTATTATGCATTCATTCACAAGATTGTGGGTGAGTAATTATTTATTATGAATCAATTGATAATTTACTGAATCCAGCATCAGGCGTTACTTTGCGGAGGTCCATAACGACAAACTGAAACAAATTACTTTGCTCACCTGCGATTATTAAGTCTATTCAACAAATGTGTGTTCATGCAGTTCCTGCACCTCCACACTGTAAAAAAATACACAAATCACACAACCCACCACACTACTCTGAAGCGATTCGAACTCAACCAGAGCTCATTTTCAGAGCAACACAGCCGTTCACCAAGCTACCAGATGTTAGGCACAGATGTGTTGAGTGATGCGGGTGAGCATAGTAGGTTTGTTTCAGTTTATTGAATCAATTAATAGCTTAAAATGATTAATGATACTCGTAATACCTCGAAACAAATACGCTGCGGTCTGCTAGGCGCCGCTCGATGCGTCATCGTCGTTGTAGGTTCATACCTACTTGTAGCTAGAAACTTTTACAAGCTTTTATTTTTACCTTAAGAGCGTTATACCTTTTGAGCTGGCAACGTTGCAAAAATGCAACGTTGCCAGAAAATTAGAAATGTTGTCTGATAAAACACTTCTTAATGTATAAGTTAATGTGTCTACTCCAATAATTATTCATTCCCGCCTGCCAAGCGTAGCAACTAAGGCATCCCGCCCCCAAAGGTACAAGAAGCAGACGACCGGTCTGAGTAAAGAGCCTTGGGGTAGGCCTATGTCCAGCAGTGGACGTCTTTCCGCTGAGATCAAAAATCAAATCAAAATATCTTTTTTCATACACATGTACACATACATACACACACTCACACATACACACAACATTACGCCTGTATTCCCAAATGGGGTAGGCAGAGTACCTACACGAAACGTTACCGCTTTCGCTTTCGGGTTCATATTTATAAGTACTGGTGGGCGTCCCTTTAGGCTACAAAACCTGTGTTGGGACGCTCCGCTGGCATGATGATGATGATGACAGCGTCGTTACCTTTTAGAAAGGCTGGCTCATACGTACTGTATACACGGCATAAGGCAAGGCCTACGGTCGTGTCGGAGCGATCGTGCGGGATCGATCGGCAGCAACCCGGTCAACGTTTCGCTAGATAGCTCGCCGCGAATTGACCCGCGCCGCCGGTGCTAAACGGATCGATGCCGGAGTATACACTACTTTTGACGCTCCATCGTTTTTAATAAGTTCAAAGTAGAGACACTCCAATTTAATAGGTATGCGTTTTTAGGGTTCCGTAGTCCTATAAGGAATTCTTATAGTTTCACCATGTACGTCCGCGGCTTAGCTTAGAGATTGCTATAGTGCTAGAAGCTGTATGTAACGCCGATTTTTTTTCTGATCCTCTACCCGTAAAGTGGGAGTTAAATTTAATTTCCAGTCAAATCTAGAGTATAAATAGGGGCCAAATTAACAAATGCAAATTATTCAAACTAGGCAAGTGGGGTTCCGATTTAATTTTTTGCGCTGAATCGAATGAGACTAGGTATACTCATACACATAGGAATAATATTTTGCGAGACATGAAGGGCATTTTTGCATGCTTTCCACACCGCTACTTAAAAATATGGAACCTCAGTGACGTGCCGTAAACGTCACGAGTTTTGTTCAGTAAAGTCAAGCAGGGCTACTACGAAACTCGAAGTTTGTGTCGTGCGATCCCTCTCGCTATCGTATTAACTAGTATAAGTGTCAGAGGGACCGCACGACACCAACTACGAGTTTCGAGTTTCGTATTTAGTAGCCTTTCTGACGTTTAGGGCACGTCACTGCGATTCATAATAATAAAAACGTTGCGCATACACCATTTTTTCAGCAGCGGTGTGGCTCCTTTAAGTATGTTTTTTATGTAAAACTTATTTTTAAATCGGCTGAAACTTGTCATGCCCTTCTGATATGACGTAACCTACCACTAGTCATAAAATATTTAATAATCACCTGTATATTTATATCGGAAACTTATATTTACCTGCATTTAGAAACAACGCGTGACCTTTGACGTGTGACCTTATTCGAAGCGCTAATATACCTACGTTAAGTAAAGCAAATATATTAGAAGAAACTGAACCACGTACCAGAGTGGAACCTTTGTGCTACTAGTGTCATATTATGACATCACGTATATTTGCCACAGAAATTGTAGTGAAAATGATTTTGTTTATTTTGACTCTACCTAAAATGTGTAAATGTGTGTTACACATAAATTCTATGACAGTTTCTAGTCTATCAAGTACAGTCACCAGCATTAGTATCTGCCACAGCAGAGCGTGCAAAAATATCTGACACGTCCTTCCGGGTCGTATCAGATATTTATGCACGTTTGTTGTGTCAGCTATTGGTGCTGGTGACTGTACAAGTACAGGACGCTAAAAAAATAATCGAAATGTCATCAAATTCAACTGCCTATTCATAAAAAATGTGAACCAGAAAATTTGGCGGTCAAAATGCTCGGTTATGTCCCAAAATGCAGTACATGACAAAAAACAGTCCCGAAAAGCGTCCGCGCGCATCGACAGCTCTACGCGACACCGAGGCGCTCAGCAATCTCAATTATACACTATTTTCGTCTCGAGCTTTGTTTTAAGGCGCCTAGAGAGCCTCTCGTGTGCTATTGTGGCGTTCCGAGTGAAATCCCGCCTTAGCAACGCAATGCCACGAGCCAGGCTATTTATGTAGATAACACCCACACTACTTTTTATTCCCGTGATATTAGATATCTCTATTCTGGATTTCTTTTACAGATTAATCGGAATGCCAAGGCGTTATTTGGTTATAGATATCAACCGACTGTCTTTTATATAATAACGGTTCTAACGCGTCTTTTTCGGCTCTCTTACTCTTCTGCATGGCGTAGTCCCGATCTCGTGGAAGTCTGCTATGGTGCACCCGATCCCTAAAAAAGGAGACCGCTCTAATCCATCTACTTATAGGCCAATAGCCATAACCTCCCTGTTCTCAAAGATAATGGAGTCCATTATCAACGACCAGCTCCTTTGGTACCTAGAGGATCACCAATTGCTGAGTGACTGACAATACGGTTTCCGTAGTGGCCGCTCGGCTGGTGATCTTCTGGTTTACCTGACACATCGTTGGGCACAGGCGATTGAGACAAAAGGTGAGGCATTGGCTGTTGGCTTAGATGTAGCGAAGGCCTTTGATCGGGTTTGGCACAAAGCACTCCTCTCAAAACTTCCGTCTTTTGGGCTTCCCGAGAAATTATGCGGATGGATCGGCAGCTTCTTAACGGACAGAAGCATAAAAGTCGTAGTTGACGGTGCATGCTCTGATCCCATGTCTGTGAATGCTGGTGTCCCTCAAGGCTGTGTGCTATCGCCTACGCTGTTCCTTCTGCATATCAATGATATGCTGCCAATCGGCGGCATTCACTGTTATGCGGATGATAGTACGGTTGATGCCTCTTACACCGGCCGCGCCAATATTTCTCGAGAAAACGTCATAGAATGCCGAAACAAACTTGTGACTGAAATTGAGACTTCCCTTAAAGAAGTTTCAGAATGGGGTCGACTTAATTTAGTCCGTTTTAACCCCACTAAGACACAGGTTTGCGCGTTTACCGCAAAAAAGTCTCCGTTTGTCGCATCACCACTTTTCGAGAGCACTTCCCTAGCTATCACAGCCAGTATCGGAATCCTTGGTATTGACATCTCGAGTGAAGTCCAGTTCCGCGGCCATTTAGAGGGCAAGGCTAAATTAGCCTCAAAGAAGCTCGGCGTGCTCAACAGATCGAGACAGTATTTCACTCCGGCCCAACGCCTCCAGCTTTATAAGGCGCAGGTTCGCCCACATATGGAATACTGCTCTCATCTGTGGGCAGGGGCTCCCCAGTACCAGCTTCTCCCTCTGGACCGCATACAACGGAGAGCGACTCGAATAGTCGGCTGCCAACAAGTTTCTGATCGACTTGACTCTTTGGCGCTGCGTAGAGATGTAGCTTCTCTGTGCATCCTCTATCGCATGTACCACGGGGAGTGCTCCGAGGAGTTATTCGGGTTGATTCCTGCTGCATCATTTCGCCACCGACCTACGCGACAACACTTCCATCCTCACCATTTAGATGGTTGGCGGTCCTCAACTGTGCGTTTCTCCAGAAATTTCTTGCCTCGCACATCAAAACTCTGGAATGAACTATCGCCTGCGGTATTCCCGGACCGATATAACCTTCAAGCTTTCAAGAAACGAGCGTACTTCTACCTTAAAGGCCGGCAACGCACTTGTGACTCTTCTGGTGTTGCAGGTGTTCATGGGCGACGGTAATCGCTCACCATCAGGCGATCCGTCTGCTCGTTTGCCCCTATACCATAAAAAAAAAAAAAAAAAAAATATCGGGTATGTTATCACGTGTTTCTTTTAGATATAATTCCAGGCAATAGAATAACGCTTAAAAAATAATAACGGTAACTTCGAAAAGTTGAAACCTTTTGTAATTTTAGAGTTTAAGCTGATTCTAATGAAACATACTAGTAGAAATTGGACCATACTACGACGGCATTGATAGACGACATTATATGTCAAAATTATAAAACTCCTCTTCTTGCGTCGGGGGTTAATAAATTAAGTAGATTGTTCATCCACCATTACCTCTCATATTTCGTTTTCTAGATTTTTTTTTACCGTAAAACGGCAAAAACTACTAGGCACTGGCAAAATTGTCCTCCAATGAACAGAGCCATATTTTTTTAAAGAATAAATTAAGTACGAGTTTTTTTTTTTAGATCACTCTGTTAAACTATTTAAATTGTTTTACATATTTTAAGTTTTGCGATTTCTAAAACTGCTCTAACGATTTTAATGATTGATAGATTCCGTCTCTGGCAAAACGCGTCTTCCCGAGTTCGCAAACACCGAACAACTCTCCGTCGCCCAACTACTAATAATAAAACGTTAAGATAACCTTGGACTAGTGAAGTAACCGGGTAACCCAGGTAGACACTTGTGGGCTTAAAGTACTTAATAATCCTTTACGTACGTTATAATGTCTGACTAAGATAGGAAATATAGGCAAACCGCGTAACTGAGTCCTCGCCTGCGCGGTACAGGGGCGCGGGGGTAGGACGACATAGGGGACTGAAGGAGGTGCGGGCGGCGACCGGAATGAGCTGTGCTAAGAAACGCCTGCCGCCCGCACCTCCTTCAGTTCCCTTTGTCGTCCTACCCCCGCGCCCCTGTACCGCGCAGGCGAGGACTCAGTTACGCGGTTTGCCTTATAGAAAAACTGCGGAATAGAAGTAATAGGTACCCGTTGTACTCGTATATTACTCGTAGGATGCCATGAATTATGTATGCAAATTTATTAATTCATTGAACGTTTGGGCATATTTGTGGTGTTAATTTGTGATATATTTTTTTACATGAAGTTGAAAAGTGGGAAACTTACCGCTATCATGAGTGCTATAATTTTTATATTTCAAAGTCCCTTTTTTGCCAAACTATCTTCTTTTTTTTAAGCAGTTTCCAATCATGTTTATGGCCAGTAGGTACTAGGTACGTACGATGAATAAAACATCAGCAATAACACCTTTTTTTGCATTCCTCTAATTTTCTCCATGAGTGTATGGGTGTGAAAGAAGACTTCGCTTCTGATAAGTAGAATAAAAAAAAACGGTATGAGCAGTAGATAATAATGAATAATACGATACCTAATTAATGTTGCCTGCCTGTGATTCCTAGTGACTTGACCTGTAGCTTCTCAAGCAGAGGGTCGTAGGTTCGAGGCTGTAACTAGTCACAGGTATTGGCAAAGTTGTTCTCTGATAAACAGAGCATATTTTTTCAATAAATAAAGTTAGTGCAACTCGCGCTAGGGAAATAGTGAATAATGTTTTGTCATCGTATTACTCGTATCAACCTTAGTGTACTGCCTTTTCGCAGAAATTCCCTTGGTCGAATATTACTTGCCAACTAACGTTTCGCCGATGATTCACTTTGTGAACTAACCATTACCAAACATTCTAGGTTCTAACCGAAAGTTGGCATTTTGAAAGTAACTTTATAACAAACAGACCAAACGTGTAGTTGGTAGCTGTGAGGTTGGGAAATAAAACAAAATCTTTTGATAAGTTGGCAAGTGATCATTTGGCGAAATGAAATTCTACGAAAAGTTCGTTGGGAACTAAAAATCGGAGAAACAAATTTTCTGCGAAAAAAACAAGATATATACGAACTTATCCGACAAAATATGATGGAAAAAACATTACTCATTAGATCTCTCTTAGCCAGTTTCTGTGTTCCCGATCGCTACATTCTGGCCGTCTTCAAATCTAGGCTGAATGGGCATTTATTAGGCACACAGAAGCCTATTCCATCTTAGTCCACATCTTTGTTTACCATCAGGACTGATTGTGACACAGATTGTGAACAGGCTTACTGTTTTGTGTAAAAAAAAACTGTAAATGGATTAAACAAAAGTGTGACCTACCTTCTAACTATGCACTCTATCAAAAATATGCCGTTAATTCATGGTGTACAGAGCACGGTGCATAGTGCACCTGTTCTAGGAAGCCGAATGACCTAGTTTCAGCCGTGCCGCATCGCAACAACTGTGTCGCCGCAAAAACGGGCAATGCACGGAATGTTCCGTAATTACTTATACCAGATAACTAACGAAGGAGTAAAAATTGGGAAGAATAAAAGTTTCTTTGTTGAGGGTTTATACCGCTGTTGCTATACGTGACTTTGAGATCGAAATAGATAGACATATATTATTTTCAATTAAATTAGTTTGCTAATGTCGTTTGGAACTCGAAACAAAAGATTTATTTTCTTTTAAAAACGATGAAAACCGACGAGTCCCGACCGACATAACATTCTATGTAATAGAATAGTTGTACTTGTACGGTATATTCGTGGTATATTACTGTAAATATACTCATGTTGTGAGATTGTTCTGTCAACGATCATGTCGGCCATGTTTAGGGAAAAAAGCCGTATAACAAATAGGAGTATGAATGTTAAAAAAAAACAAATGTCAGAAGTTTAAAACCTTGTAATTAATTGCAGTCTCTCAATACAGCAGTTAATTTTCTGTATTCCCTTATCTTTAACTAGCTATTTCCCGCGACTTTGTCAGTGAAGAATTCGTTTATTCTTCGGAAGCTTACCTACAATTTTCCGGGATAAAAACTATTCTTTGTCCCTTTCCGGGTATTAAGTGATTAAACCATACCAAATAGTTGTCGTTTGCAACTTTGGCTGGGAATAATTAATTCGTTTACCTATCGCACCGCGGGAATTATAAAATTTTCCGGGATAAAAACTATTCCTATGTCCTTCTCAGGGCTTCGAATTATCTCACTATCTCCACACCAAATTTCATCTCATCGATTGAATAGATACTTTAAGCGTAGAAGCGTAACAACTACGCGTAACAAACACAATACATACTCACTTTCACATTTATAGTACAAGTAGGGATTGTTCTCGTCGTATATTAAAGGAAATGCGTGGTCGTCTGTTCAAATTCTGAAATTGGATAAGTTTATTTAGTTTGTGGGACAAACGCGAAGTTAATATTAAACGGGTACAAATGCGTAGGCGGGTATGTTAGTGACTATTTACTTCAAATATACGCAATATTCTAACAATTCTATGTATTTTCAAGATGGTATAAGGAATACGTGAGATACAATAAAATATTATTTATAACTTTATTATTCTACTCTTTAGTAACGAAAGTACATACCACAACAAGCACTTAAGTAGAAGAAGAAGAAGAAGAAGAAGAAAGACATTTATTCACATTCACAAAGACACACAAATACAACAACAACAAAAAAAAAAAAAGCAATAGACAGCAAACACAAACAAAACATAAAGGAAATTCAAAAATAAAAATATACGATTTTGTGTGTCCCCGCAAAAGTGAAACGGCCACTAGTAGGTCACTTGATAATTGTTTGTTCGACCTTAAAGCTTCTTACCGTTATACTTATTCCTTTACAACTATGATAATCCCTATCCCTACTTCCCTACTATATTATAAATGCGAAAGTAACTCTGTCTGTCTGTCTGTCTGTTACGCTTTCACGTCGAAACTACTGAACCGATTTTGATGAAATTTGGTATATAGTTAGTTTGAACCCCAAGGAAGGATCAACATAGGATACCTTTTATTCTGGTAGAGGGCGCCCCCGCGCGATAACCTAGATCCGCGCAGACGAAGTCACGGGCATAAGCTAGTAGCCTATAAGGCCGCCTATTGCTTACCGTATTTTTTTTTCTCTGTGTATCTGTTTTCTGTATCGCTTACTATATTTCTGGTGTACAATAAAGAGTCTTTGTATTGTATTGCATAATACTTTGGTTTTAACGATATCAACCTAAACTTTCCATTTAATTGCTGTTTCTTACTAGAAAAAAAATACGAGATTATTTCGTCGTATCCTACGATAAGAGCCACAATTACAAAATGCTTACTTTTCAGGAGAAGCATTTTTGTATTTCTTTCAAAAGATAAGCAGCGAATTGATAGTTTTGCAATTAAATAATGTGTATTAGGGTTCTAGGGTTCTGTTAAAATAAAATTTATGTTTTTAATGATAAATTATAGATCGATTTTGTCCTTTAAATCCTTTTTCGTCGGACTAAATGAATTTTAAAGGGCCATAAGCTACGTTGTGCCTTTTATCGTCGAAAAATTCGAGGCTACAACTGCCATTAGGACCAAATTATAGTTGTTAAAATATTTGTGTTTCAACATTTTTTTTAATTTCGGTATTTTTCTTGTATACAGAAGTGGCAAATTAGATGTTTTATTTTCTAAGATCTTTTAAAGCATAAAGCGGAGGTACTTACCCACAGTTATTCTCTTAAATAAAATAAGTCCCATCTAAGAAAATAAGTGAAACCAAAAACTTTTTAATTTTTTATAAATTAAAAAAATATGTTTTACTTCTGAAAATCTAAATATTCTCAACGCTTTTAATATTTTAAAAAATGCACATTATGTATATATGTATGTAAACTCTTTATTGTACAAAATAAGTAAAATGCACATTATTATTTACTAAGTCTTCAATATTCATTGGAAATCTTTCCCTATTCTTTCTCATCGCCTGTATCACCCGCAGGAGCAACACCTCCTTTCTCATGAAGTAACGTTATAAAAAAGTCATGAAATTCTTCATTTTTTTATTGACACAAAGATGCAAGAGACTTGTTTTTATATATTCACTTTTATAGAGTCTGTGATTACTCTTTCAATATTTGTAATTACACTCCTTGTCCCTCTTTTCATCTTCGCGAACATCGTAATATAATATTAATTGATAATAGAGACCAAATATTGGACAGTGTAAGTTAAGAAAATAAAGATTAACTTACATTTTTTAAAGACTTCGTTTCACTATATCTTAATATTTACAGACTGTTACCGACAATAATATGGGGCTTGATGTTTAGACAAACCAATACCAACCAGGCAGACTTTTGTCAGAGACATAAACAGGAGACAAATTTATGAAGACCGAATTTGAAATAAAACTTTGATACATTAAAAAACATTAACCATCATTGTACAAATTAATCGAAAAAAATAAAATATTGGTGATATAAATTCGAAAACATCCCGAAGCCACACCGAAGTTTTTGTCAACTTGAAAACGTTTAACTTCCTGCTACTGCTGAATTAATTTCACATGATGACGTCAATGAAGAAAAACTGACGAAAATGTAGGATGCGTAATGATAGAGACTATTTTGGAGTCTACCTTAATTCCGTGTCGGAATGAAAATATTATCCTTCTGCATCTTCATGATTATCAATAGTTGATTTACTAGTAATTTCTTCTATCTGCTTAGCTTAGTTATCATCTAGAACTTCATTGGTTTCTTTTTGTTTTTCTACAAAGATAATATTTTCATTCTGACACGGAATTGAGCTAGACTCCAAAATTGTCTCTTAATCATTGCACATTCACATTATCGCCAGTTTTTTCGTCGGTGATGTCATCAGGCGAAAATATTTTAGCAGTAGCAGGAAGTTAAACGTTTTCAAGGTAACAAAAACTTAATCGGTGTGGCTCCAGGAAAGTTTCCGAAATTATATCAGCATTTTTTTTTTCGTTTTATTTTGTACAATGATGACTACTTTTTGATGCATCTGAGTTTTATTTAAAATTCGGTCTTCATCAATTTGTCTTTTATTTATGTGTTATTGCTCTGACAGAAATTTGCGATTAATTTGGTTTGTTTCAATATCAAGCCCGCTGTTGCTGTCGGTAACAGTCTGTAAATAATAAAAAATATTGAAACGATGTCTTTAAAAAAATATGCTTAGATAGGCTTTATCTTCTTAACTTACACTGTCAAAAATGTGGTCCCTATTACTAAACAATTAATCTAGATCTTGCTCGTTTTCAGGTTGTACGCGAGTCTTTTTGAGTTTTATTTATAGAAACAGAATTGAAAAAGCATAGCAAATCATTGTTAATAATAAATCAGTCACAGGAAACATCCCCAATTTTATAAGAAGCCATAACAGAATAATATTCTAGCCTATTAACCGATTGACAAGAAATTAGAAGGTAAAATAGATACAATAATGCCAAAATATACAGCGAAAAAGGCCTCAAGTGCCATAAGAACCCAAAAATCAGACGCGCAAAATCACACGTTGAAAATAATTATTGTTATCAAAAAGTAAGTATGTTCCTTCCATGAAGCCGAAATGTTAATAAAACACCCAAATATATCTTTTAAAAGCGAATATTTAAGCAATAATTCAACAAAATATAATTCGTACATAGAATAAGGACACTACCGAAATTGTGGCCACACATTTGCCATACAAATAAAATTGAGCTATTCCGCGGTAGAAGACCGCTGTAGCCGTTCGGGCTTTATTCTAGGTAATATTAACCACTTCATTAAATTGTGTGATTTTCTTCATTAAACTATGTAAATATATAAATATGTAAACTAAGAACATATATAATATAAAAGTAAACCTAAAATAAGTAATAAATAGGATCCGAATGATGCAAAAACTATTCAAATAAATTTTCTTAGTGTTTTCTTTTTTCGATCAGCGTCTTTTTTTGTAACTATTTTTATAAATCTAAGTTCTCGAAGATTCGTTTTATTGTTTTCATTGTTAATTAACGAAAAAAAAGACGATCTTACAAATTAAATAACCATTACAAATTCACGCCACTTGCTTGCGCCCCCTCCTCGCGCCCGCGTCGCTCCTTTTTGCACGGCGAATAAGGACAGCAGAGTACTTCTGGCTTTTCTCTGCGTTAGAAATGAGACATACGTAATTGTGGCTTTTCTTAAATATTTTTTTACTATTTAATAAAAAAATATTAAAATTATTATTTAAAGTTGTAAACATGTATCTTGATGTGTAGAATTCAATTTTACAATAAAAACTAAAAGCCCCTATGGTGATAGTGGCTCTTATCGTAGGATACGACGATTTGTACACGTAACCTACCTATTTGTACATGTCAACTAGGTACCTAAATTAAATTGTTCTTAATAAATGCAAAAGCTTCACAGATGTCCTCAAAGTATGGATCCAAAGTCAAGTATTTATTCGTAGAACGGAAGATTAAAGATTACACTGAAACGTAATAGTGCAATACTCGATGTTACGGAAGAATTTATTGTCTAATCTATTGTTTTCAGCGCGTTAGGGAGAAGTGAAGAGTAAAACACACAATTAGCTGCTTTGATAAAGAAAATACGAGCAAAGCTGGAGTAAAGGTTGAAGGGGTGGGCGAAGGCGGGGGCGGGCGGGGCGGGGGCTCAAGGTCCCCAGTTTTGACTGCGAACGCCACTGCGGGACTATGCGTATTTCTACGTGTAGGTAAGTACCTTCGGGAAGGTACGGCCAGTCTCGCCCCTGAGACGCGAGCTCGTATGTTAACTCTAAGGTCATTTACATAAGATTCTACAAGCTTTCGGATGCAAATACGGATTTGTTTCGGCGACAGATGAATCCGAGATAAAGTGGTTCTAAAATATCCATTTTACACCTGAAATTAAAATGATTAGGTTAAAATTAAACTACAAAACTTATCACGTGCTACAAGAATTGCATTAGGTACAAGCCCAATTGGTATGTTATAAAAATGTAATCGCCGTTTGTGTAATATATTTTCCGTGTTGACCTCGTATATTTTTTCACCTAACGTACCGTGCCTTCTGGCTGTACAATCAGCGTCAAAAGTGAAGGTTGAACGGATCAAACAAAGCGGGTATAA
Source organism: Choristoneura rosaceana (assembly GCA_037349165.1). Lineage (NCBI taxonomy): Eukaryota > Metazoa > Arthropoda > Insecta > Lepidoptera > Tortricidae > Choristoneura > Choristoneura rosaceana. The sequence goes on from JAZBNJ010000002.1 coordinate 4,756,722, forward strand.
AATATCTGAACACGCTTTATTGTTAAGCGATAGGGTAATTTGAGATCCTTTTGTTATTTTTAGCCACTTTGATGTCCGATTCATTTTACTCTTCTTTGTGATTTAAGAATTAGGTATACTTGTAATAGGAGATTAACTAGAATAACACCCTGTTTCACCATCCATTGATTAAAATTTATCTGATGGATAAATGTGATGCCATCTCTGTTTGTTTTGTTCGATTAGACGGAGACGGCATCACATTGTAAGCATCACATCACAAGTAAGATTTAGGGGCTATTTCACCATCCATTGATTAGTGTTAACTGGCAGTTAAATGTGATGCCGTCTCCGTCTATTCGAACAAAAAAAAATAGAGACGGCATCACATTTAACCGTCAGTTAACACTAATCAATGTCACTTGTTGACTAACTTTAAGTAACGGATATCAGTGATGCCGTCTCTGTTTGTTTTGTCTGATTAAATATAGACGGCATTACTTTTATCTGACACTTTTAGAAGTGAACTAAAATAATTCCTTTGCTCACCCGCGACCTTAAGATAGCTAAGTCTATGCAAATTATGCGTGTTCATGCAGTTCCTCCACCTCCACACTGTACGAACACACACAAATTACACAAACCCATCTATCACCACCACCACAACTCACTGACGCGTTTCGAACTCAACCAGAGCTCATCCTCAGAGTGACACAACCGTACACCATGCAACATGCATGCATATTGATATGGACCTCCGCAAAGTAACGCCTGATTCAATAAATTACTTTTAGAAGTATTTTTTATTTTTTTATTGCATACCTATTTTTACATTAGTTAAAATCTCATAGCATTATTTTGATAAATATTTGGTATGTGTGTAATGTTTTACTTACAGACTAGATACTCGTATTTAATGGGAATGTGGGATGAGATTTGAGCTGAAAAAAAAAACTATTTATTCAGAAAACGTTCAGCTAGTAAAAAACTAAAGAAAATGGTAATATTTAAGTTGTTTTTCGTTACTTTTGTCGCTGGGCGTACTAAACTGCGTGCACCCATTACCATATGTAGATGTGTGTCGCACGGTGGCGGCTTTCAACGAAATTGCTTTCAGCTCCTCCACAAACATAGAAATTGAGTTCAAGACTATTTGCTGACAGAAGTAAATATGATATAACTAATTGAATACCTAACAAACACGAGTTTAATAACTCTATCTATCTATATTTAACGCCTTCAAATGAGTAGTCCTTGTATTTTTTTATTCGGGGACTTCGGAAACAGCGGCCGTTTTGTCTAACGCGCTGACGGTCGCAATTGCATTCAACGTCTCTTTCTTCCCTGGTGTTATGCCGTGTGACAGAAAAAAGCTTGTACTATTGATACTAGGCAACGGATAAAATATACTTATATCCCACCAAAAACATTCTGTAAAAAACTAGCCAAGTCTCGATGGAGCTGCTTGTTTATCTCTAAAAAGTAATGAAATCTAGACAAAGTCGTGCCAAGCCTAAGGTTCCTTACTACGATTTCTTTATTATTATAGTTAATGTTGTGTGACTTGGCCGTTGACTTGTACCCACTGACGTATAAAAAATGTTGAGTCTTAAGTCTTATTGTTATTATTTTTGGTTCTGGCTGATTCGAAGCCCTTCTTTTATCTAGGAAGAAAAAGGACTTTGAATTATCCAAAAACATGTCGAGCTAAACTCGATTTGACGTGAGTTACCGAATTAACTTTCACTGAAAAAAAAAACAAAAATATATAAGTATAACGACTACAAGGAAACTGATGAAAGAGAACGTTGGTCAACCGCTTTATTCCCTAATCTCCATAAAAATACATCTTATCTTAATAAAATCATAAAGCGGAAAACTCTCCAATATCAATTGCAATAGACGATGACATCTCGCAAAAGTAATATTAACAGTATAAATGAGTTTCTCAGAAATTTATTACCAACTTCCGTAAAGGAAAATGACGTGATGAATTTTCGTAGCGTGAGTGGAGTACCAACGTTACAACTCTACTATATCGACGTGGAAGCGAGGTCAGAAAGAATTATACAATTTGTGTCACAGTATTGCTCGAGTTACGTTATATTAGCGACTTAATTCGTAACAGTACCCTGATTAGGGTAATTTACACCGATTAAAGAATTATGTGACTAACTGATTAACTAACCGGCAGACAATGCACAACCGTACTCACATGCTTATTTTTCTGCGGATTTGAACGATGTTGTGGACAATAGAAACCTTATTGTTTAACATACTTGGAATTGCAATCGTTTTTACCACTTCTTTTTGTCACAAGGTGTAAGATGAGGGTTGAAAGTGATGGTGAATGTGGTCATAAAAGTCAGCGCGTTTCACAATAATAATATGACCTCTGCTGTACTAGTGACTTTTTATTAACGGTTAATCTAAAATACCAATAAAAGTCATATTAACGTTAATAAGCCAATGGGTTCAAATTATAAAGAGCTAATCCTTATGCCTAACATGTAAGCATTTTATTAAAAGCTTTATTTATTAAATAAGTTTACCGGTCGTATCAAGTTTTCCTCTACTAACCTAATAGCTAATTACCTACTTAGTAAAAGTAATTTAAGAAGATTAGTTCCCGTATAGCTTGGTCACCTGTTACTTCTTTTCCGTGCACAAGTAGTCAGAATTATCACACTTTACTTACTAAATAGGTACACTAGTTGTACGAGCTTCCTAATGATGGGTAGGAGAGCAGGGTTTCACTGCCATCGTAGCGGCCTAAATGCTACTCACGGCCTAATATGACGAAGAAACTAGAGAAGTAGACGATTTAGGATACAAAACATTAAGAAAACTTCGGGAGGTAGGGTAACTGCGGGTTATATAATTACCTAGAATATCAGCTTTCTCATATATGGAAGTACTTTTGTCGCAGTTTTATAAAGACGCTTTTAAGCATGGTAATGTGCAAGTGATACCTACTTCCCGTGCAGTAAAATCTACAAGCTGCTTTAGTTTTTACTAATCTAAGATGCGTGTCGAGCCGCAGACAATCTAAAGTTCCATATTAATATGCGGAAAGAATTTAACATTTTGATCGATTCATTAACTTGTAAAGACTATTAGTTGGTTACATAATTTTCCTTTTAGATTCCTTCTTTACATGTAAGGTACCCTGAAAATATTATAATTTACATGTAAAATTACGACTTTCTTGCTCTAACATTCTCTAATCTAAATCGCGAACGGGCGGACATAGCGAAACTATACGGGTTTTTTGTAGGTTACGAAATGCTAAAAAGGTAGATTAATAACGGCAGTAACCGTAAAGAGGCTCTTAAGGTGATTTTAATTGAGAATAATTCTTGAATGCGGCACTAATTAGTCATTATTAAGTGTGGCCATTTATGTAATTTGAAATGCTCAAACGGTTTTTCAGATACGCTTCACCGAATTTTTCAATTTCCCAATTCGCCTATAAGACAAATAAATTTATAGGTACCTAATTTGTAATATCATAAGGTTCCAAAAATGAAATTTGGTATACTTTTTTATTTTTGAACGTCAGTGAACAGAACACATATACATATCTAAGTAAGAACACATAGTAGTTTGGTGCATAATTATACGTAAATAAGTACAGTCAATGCCCTAACATAAGTATCCACTTTTCTATACAACTAGTATGAAAAAGTGAATACATAACTTAGGGAACCGACCGTACTAGCTGAATACGGTTGAAAAAGAAAACCTACGATCATACATTTCAAAAGGATAATTATTACTGATACATTACAGGAATACTAACAAAATCCTAGATAATAATAAGTATAAATATATTAATGAACTGAAACAAAAACTTTGCTTATCCACAACCTTTTATACGTTAAATAAACCTTTACTTACGTAACGCTAACGCTTCGCTAACGTAAATAATTCGATTTGGGAGTTAAATTTAAGTGCAGGAGTTTACTAATTTTTAGTACTAAATTCATTCAAATTTGTCCAGCTGTTTCAGCGTGAAAAAGTAACTAGTATGTACAGGCACACTCACAAGAATTCCTCATGTTTTTGAAGTTCTTTAATTAAGCAAACGCCAACTACATACCTAGCCCACTTTGTTCACGGAACCATATCCAAAAGGCTGAAAGGGTCTCGTTCATACATAAAAGCTCCTGTAAGTAAGGAATACCTTCCGACGACCGAATCTCACTTAAGCCTCGACGCTTAATTTGAAGGATTTATTGCTTCTAAATACTCATGCCAATATGCTTTTGGTAAATATCAAAACGTGCAATTGAAATGGTTATGATATTTGCGGATTATTCAGCCTTTTAGTAAAAACTTAACCAAATATATTATAAGGAATAGATAGATTCGATTTAATCCGTTTTAACAAGGGTTTCTATGACGGGCTAGTTGGTGGTGAATCGTTAAGTTAAAGCATGTCAATTAAGATTTTAGTTTGTGTTAAATAAACCTGTATAACATTGTCCCATTACATATATATAATAATATAGGTAATGGGACAATGCTATTCATTTGTTCAATAAATAAAATATAAGATCAGGATAAATATTACATACTGAATTAAGAGCCGAAATTTCTGTTAATTCTCTAAGATCTGGATCTCCACTACACCGGCTGTGCCTGGTGTGAGGATCACTGCTTCTTTTGTATTGGTGAATTTATTTTTTATGGTCAATAAATACATTTACTATTATTATTATTATTATTATTAGTATTTTGGCAACTTTGACATTTGTGTCATGTTTGTGATTGGGTAAATATCTTAATATGCCAATCACAAGTATAATAGACTAGCTTTTGCCCGCGGCTTCGCTCGCGTTAAATTAGGGAACACAGATTTACTTTCTACGATCTTTATTTTCGTGTTTTAATTGATTTTTCGGAGGATTACATTTGCAAATTTTCCAATTTAAAAATCGATTTTGAAGCCCTGTTTCACATCTTCAAGTCAAAGGATGTAATTTTAGAAAACCCACTTTTTTTTCTTTTTTGTACGCGACTTCGTACCTATGCGACATAGGATTCCCGTGGGCTATCTCACCGGACTCTTTCGAATAAAAAAAGATTTTTTTAAATAAATAAGAAAGAAAAAGAAAAATTTCGATTTTCCCGTTCCGGTAATAATTTTCGGGAAATTCTCTCTCAACGCTCCTCTACACTCCCCAAAGAACCCACTTGCCAAATTTCAGCTTTCAACGACTCGTAAAACGAAAAATCTCGTTTTTCCCGTTCCCTTGGGAATTATCTAAAGTCCTCTCTCAATGCTCCTCTACACACTCTCTAAGCAATCTACATGCCGATTTTCAGCATTCTGCGTCCAGTAAAACGAAAAATCCCGTTTTTTCCCTTTCCCGTGGGAATTTCGGAAAATTATCTCTTTAATGCTTTCCTACACTCCTCAAGCAACCTACATGCCAAATTTCAGCTTTCTACGACCAGAAAAACGAAAAATCCCGTTTTTTCCCGCTCCCGTCAGAATTTCGGGAAATCCTTTTGTAGTGCTCTCCTACACTTCCCCAAAGGAACCTAAATGCTAAATTACTATTTTCTACGACCAGTAAAACGAAGATTTCATCCCGTTGAACTAAATATAAATCCCGTTTTTTCCTTATCTCGTGAGAATTTCCAAAAATCCTTAAAATTATTTTTTACTATTATAGTCACCTACTTCGATGCCAAATTTGAAGAGTCTAGTAATTATTGTTCATGGGATTCCGTTAAACTGAATATATAAATCCCGTTTCTTCCTTATCCCGTGGGAATTCCCAAAAATCCTGAAATTTATGTTTAAATTATTATTATACCTATCTTTGTATCAAATTTGAAGAGTCTAGTTATTATAGTTACTGAGATTAGGGTCACTCAGAATCGAATATATAAATCCCGATTTTTCCCGTTCCCGTGGGAATTTCCAAAAATCCATCCTTAGTGGATGCCTACATTGTACAAGGTATCTATGTGCAAAATTTCAAGTCTCTAGGTCCAGTGGTTTGGGCTGTGCGTTGATATATCAGTCAGTCAGTCAGTCAGTCAGTCAGTCAGTCAGGACTTTGAATTTTATATATATAGATTGTTCAACAAGGGACTAAAACAAGCCACAATGACATAAGATGCTTTTTTGCTATTTGAATTTTATATTTGAATATTATGGGCTGTCCATTAGGTAAGCGTACGTTTTTAAAAAGTAATATTGCAATTTTGAACAAAACATTGTTTTTTCTTCCTCGCATTCAAAGTGAAAAATAGAGCGTTTAACGCAAGACTAAACCACCATAATGCCACTCGAACTAAACATCTCGTGTCATTATGGCTTGTTTTAGTCCCTCCTTAAACAATATACTATTAGATCCTCATTTAAGTTAAAGATATTTCATTGGATTGCTGCCAGTTTTTATTGTGTCTGGTTATCGAGGCCAATAATATTAAGCATCACATTTATCTACTCGTACAAAGGGGAAGTGTATCGTAAAGCGGCCATTTCCTTAAAATAGCAATTTTTTAGAAACCCAAGACTTGAACTCTTTGTCAGGCAAGAAAATTGCAGAAGATAAACTGGCTTAGTATTTGGTCATACCCAAAGGAGGTTCTAGTCGTTCTAGAATCTAGTGTATAGGTCACGGAGGTAATGACATGACATCTAGAACGACAATAGATATTATTTTAAGCTTATTGATTTTATTACAAAAGGGATGACGACTGGGTTAAAAATATATCATTCTATTTAGTCCGACAGTTAGATTATGGAAAAATGTTTTTCGGTTTATCTATATATCAAAAATCGATAAAGGTATACCTAGATCATCAAACTTCCGGAGTGGGGGCTTGTGACGTCACTATAAGGTAAAAATCGTACGTCACTCGAAGCTTCTAAGCACTGTATCCTCGTCATTTATTGTTTGTCAAACAAAAGAAAGAATATGTGAACAATATTTTTAAATTATCCACCTGACGGACTAAACAGTTTTTTTCAGTCGTCTAGCGTAAGCTATTAATATCTTTTTGGGACCAAATAAGAGAATAACTTTTGTTATTTTACAATAAATAAGTTTCAATAAAAAAAAATGTTTGCAAAAAATAACAAGAATATGTCCATGTAACACCCCCTCCTATTACAGCAGGATCGGCCATTGCGCATACTAGGCGATTAATAAAGCTAGAATTATCACAGAAATTGTCGATACCAAAAAAGGCTCACACATGAATACTGACTGTAATAAACTTGTTAGCAAACTCTACAGTGTAACTGGGTATTTTATTGAGTTAAGGTAGTACGTGACGGTCGTCTGCTAGTATTAAAGCGGTAGTTTGGCACGCATGTATTATTTAGTAAGTCATGGAGATAGCCTTCAAAGTTTTAGGACTGAAGGAATCGTAAAGTAGTAATCCTATTCTACATCCTCCAAATGATATCGCAGCAGAACTAAATGGGCGAGTTCGTATGTGACAGTTGGTAGAACCTGGTCTTCTGCTGCTTTTATTAAGATTTATTTTATTACTAGCTTTTGCCCGCGGCTCCGCCTTCGTGGTATTCGGTTATCTCGCGCTGTTCCCTCGGGAGCTGTGCATTTTTCCGGGATAAAAAGTAGCCTATGTCACTCTCGGGACCATAAACTATCTCTATGGCAAAAATCACGTCGATCGTGACCGTTACGGCGTGAAAGACGGACAAACACACAAACATACAAACACATACACTTTCGCATTTATAATATTAAGTATGGATAAGTACGGAAATGTTGACTGTAACAGAGTTCTATAGAGTGTCACATCCGAACTTGTCAAGACGTGAATTTATTGGCGTGTGAATGACATAAAGATAGGTCACTGTGACTGTCTCTTCTTTTGTCCTACAGTGCATCCTTTTGTTGTAGTCTCGTTTTGCTTTTTAGTTTTGACTAATAAGTAAAAAGTAGATAATTTTATATTATTCTACTCTTATATCAAATATAACACAGTTTGTTTACCCAAGTCCTTCGCTGCGTTCACGTGCGTCGCGTCGGTGCGGTCGATCCCTTATGCGTAGTCAAGTCGCGTAGTCGTCTTGTTTAGAGATACTAGTTAATATATACACACACATATTCACGCACGCACGCACGCACGCAGTTTTAAATATAATTAATAAACATGGCCGACTTACGCGTTTAAGTTTAAGTTTAAGTATTAAAAGGGGTCAGTCTGAAAATCAGCGCTAGGTGTATACCACCAATCTAGCAAAAGCTGAGACTGGCACCCATTGCGTACATAAGTCAGTTGTTTTGTTTAATTTTATAATTTTGTAATTCTTTGTTTTTTAATTTGTATTTTTTATGTGGTTTTGTATTTTATAGTAGTTTTGGAACTTTAATAATAATAATAAGTTTTTTTTAAGATGTGGCAATAAAGATTTTTTTTTTATATTGTGGAAGCTCGAGGCTCAACTTGATGATACAAAAGTGCTACGAGAAAACTCAGCTACGCCGTAGCGCCGTCATCCGCTACGAGCCGCGTAGCAGCGTCGTAGGCGTGAGCAAGGGTCGCGAACATTAAATAAAATGGGGTATAAGAGGTTCCTACACTTTATGACTTACACATTTCAGTCACCATTTGTCACATGGTGAAGTAGTAACCCTAACAGTTACATACGATATATATCGTTGTAAAAAACATAATAAAACAAGTTGCGAAATGCATATTGCCACAGACACGAACTAGAAAGAAAGAAATTTGTAATGAATAAAAAATATAGTAGTCCCAGTGTAGATAATTTGAAAAAAAAATTGTGTTTTACTAATGAATATCAAGAAAGAAACAGATATAAGTAGAATGATATAACATAACGTTAAGGAAGCTGGACGTACTAAGTATAGAGAAGTAAGATTATTACAAAGGCTTGCCGCTCGAAAAGTATAACTACGCCTTAATGAACAGTCTGTGCCAAAAATTCACAATCGATAATGCTGTGTTCGGAACTACGCTACGTTTTACATTTTCGCTCTGTCTCTTTCTAAATGATGTAGTTCACAGGACTAAATAGTAAAACGTTAAAAATGAATAAAAACGTTATGTTTGTATTTGATCGATCCATTTTATCGACATAGCATACGTTATTTTGCGATTTAGACTTAACTAAATACCGGTTGTACTAACATAATAAAGCGAAAATATAAACGCGGTTTTAATTACATTTACGTCATATATTTTTATTTTCTAAAGGAGGGGGGGGGGGGAATATTAACCGTGTATGACTACAAACATTCATTTCAAGCGCTGCTACTTTGCATAGCTCCACCGCACTACTCGCGGAGGATCAAATCTATTTTTTACCACGTAATTTCTTCTTTCTTATAAAGATTTTTTTTCCGATTTAAATTCATAGACTTTCTTAGATATATCTTCATCATCATCAGCCTGTAGCTGTCACTGCTGACCATAGGCCTCCCATAATAAGCGTCATTGCGCCCTGCCTTCGGCTAGACGCATCCACTTCTACCAGCAGCATTTCGCAGATAGTCACTCCACCTGGCCGGAGGGCGTCCTAAATACACTATACATTTGCCGGGACGCGGTTCCTACGATTTTATCTTAATCTCTTTTTGTCCCTTTCTTGTCGTACATGGATTAAAACTGGACATTGAAAATATAGAAACTTTAATTATGTTCATGGTTTAATACTTATATGGTGAAATTACACTGGTGACACAATTATGGCGGGGTTATTACGGCATGGGGGCAATTAGGTACCGGCTGCTAACTTGATCCGGTTATAGTCGTTAAACCCGGGTCGTTGCTCATCCGGCTAATATAAGCACTCTTACGCAATAATTAAAGATGCCTCAATTAATGGAAGGGTTAATTTTTCGGGATGAAGCCGTAATTAGTGTCATTACTTTCGTAACGGCTCTGATGTTCGACGAAAGGCTATTTGTGCTCTTTATATTAACTGCACCTATACAACTACGAAATAACTCAACATTTTAGAGTTAGGTGTTTAATTTTGTTTAATTTATTTGTTAGCTTTTGCGGGGACACACAAAATTGTGTATATAATAAATATAATGTATGTTTTTACTATTGGTATTTGTGTCTTTTGTTGTACAAAACAATACAATACAATGACTCTTTATTGTACACCAGAAATAGTAGGTAAGTGATACAGAAAATAGGTACACAGAGAAAAAATTACAAGGTAAGCAATAGGCGGCCTTATCGCTTGAGAGCGATCTCTTCCATGCAAACTTTTAACAGAAAGAAGTAAGAACTAGTTTACCGCAGGTGGTGCATCAACTGGATATTCTGATCAAATTCAAACGCAACAAAAATACATCTATACAGACAGATATCGTACATAATATAACATAAAAATAGGCAGTGGGATAAACAGCCACATATAAATAAATGAATACTCGTAAATATATTTTTCATGTGGCCTGTAATATGTCCCATAAATAATAAATAACTATGATAAAGCTAATTATTACGAGATGAAAGATAGTGCTCCTTAGCATAGATTTAAAGAGTGACAGAGATTTTGCGCGTCATAAGTCAATCGGTAAAGATCTAAAACCGTTAGCCTGGGTAGTATAAAAATAGACAGAATTTGGAGTTAGAAAGAGGCACGGCAAGAAGAAAATTCTGAGAGCATCGAGTAGAAGTTACGTAGCTAAATCGATCTTTGAGGTAGCGAGGAGTTGCACGGTTAAAGATAATGTCGTAAAGAAGGTAGAGAATGTGAGCGTTACGGCGAAGGAGGATTGGGAGCGACTTGAGATGTGATCGAAAGTTAGAGACATGATCGAACTTACGTAGACCAAATATAAACCAAATGCATAGATTTTGAAGCTGCTCTTCTGAAGAGATCGGGATAACAAAAGTCAGCATAGTTGAATATAGGGTGCAGTAAAGTTTGAGCAAGCACAACCTTGGTAGCAAATTAGGAAATTCTGAAGCCGTCTTAGAAAATAATAATAAATAAATGTCTTATTTCTTTCTCCTTTCTTCTGAAAACCAGCAGACTCGCTGAGTCTTTTTTCGTATGTATATTATACTCATAGCTCTGGATAGGGAGACGTGGAAGTCAAGAGGAGAGGCCTTTGCCCAGCAGTGGGACACAGTTATAGGCTAAATATAATAATAATAATATAATAATAATAATATTATACTCATATGTCATAATTACTCGTATGTAATAGTTTCATACGTATTCAGGTATGTGTAACTTTTGATAACTATTTTATTTTTTATTTAACTATCATCAAAATCGGTCTGTTTGGGTTCTCACACGCTACTCTTTCAATGTTTTACCCCAAGTGCCTTTCAAAACCTAAGAAAACGCAATTAGAATATATCCCAATGATATATATAATACAGTTTATTCTAATAAAGTCGCATTATTCATTAATAATCATCGAGTTGGACGGAATGTTCTACCGTAAGTCCATTACCGTTCAATGGGAATCGATGAGTCCTAATGAATGACATTCTTCGCATCAATCGAGAGAAAGAATTCATGAGTCCCAAAGCACAAGGTTTTAGGTCAGCGTTTAGGTTAGGTTAGGCATAAAAGTAACATGGAAAAACATGTCTTCATTTAAGGGCCTATGCTTTCGTCTTTGTTCTTTTTGACCCCGGCTTTGAAATATTTTATAGATTCCGAGGAATTTCCTTACCTGTCCTGTCTAGACAAATCTTCAAGAATAGAAATTGTTGATACAAATGCCATATCTTCGTTAAAAATAAATGAAAGATAACTCTACCCCTTTCACTGCGTCATTAAGTAGACATCAGAGTTACGGTTACGGATAATTTATTTATTTAATTTATTTATTTTCAACTGTGACGTTAAACGAATGTTCTGGCCGATCTTCACGTAGGTACCTATACTCCATTTAATTTAAGGTTTGAATTAACGGTTTAATTGTAACCCACGTTTCTCGGTATTTCGAACACAAATGGACTAAAAATACCTGCTTGTACATTTATTAGCGGTTATAATTATGTTTTTACTAAAGAAGTTAACACAATTTTAAATAGTTTCGTTGTTTCATTTAAAAAAGTATGAAAATTTTGCCGTTAAGTTTCAAATGTTAAAATAAATGGAGTATAATAGTGGGTAGGTTTAAATATAATAAATAATTCGAATAGGTCTTGGCATCTTTTACAGATGATTGTACTCACTGTAGATTTCAATAGGTAATTTAAAAAGTTCAGTTTTAACTTTTAACCAGGTCATGCATACATGTATCTAGATCGTATTTTAAATGGTTCTTCGTGCTGTCCATAATAATCGATAAGTGACAACTATGATTGTTGGCAACTAGAAATGAAAATTATGGAGGAGTTTACTGAAAAATATTATGAGTGTTTTGTTTAATATAATCTCATTGTTCCGACTCGCAGCAACATCTGATTATTTTGTTAGTATGCGTTTCAAAAGCATTTCGAAGAACATCAGTATCGAATGTGTGCCAGTGGCATTATGGCCTTCGTAACAAAAGTTACAATTGTTTGGCAACTTGAATAAAAAAGATCCTACGAGTAACGAAAAGGCGAGTGAGAGAAGCGTAAGTTTGATATGTCTTCGGATAAACACGATGCAGTTAATACTCATACCTATATATACCTACACCACCTTTGATATACAGTGTGACAAAGATTTTAACGGACGTGGCAAAAACGGATCTAAAGACTTCATATTTTACAGTTTCAAAGTGAATTGTCGAAATTGGTATTTTTTTATTCAACTGGATGGCAAACGAGCGAGCCTCCTGATGGTAAGAGAACAGCACTCTCCACTCCATAGACAACTGTAACACCAGGGGGATTGCAGATGCGTTGCCAACTTAGAGGTCTAAGATGGGATACCTCAAGTGCCAGTAATTTCACCGGCTGTCTTACTCTCCACGCCGAAACACAGCAGTGCAAGCACAACTGCTTCACGGTAGGATTAGCAAGCAAGATGGATGGTAGCAATCCGGGCGAACCTTGCACAAGGTCCTACCACCTGCTGGTATCTTTAATTCGTGGTTTTTCGTCTGGATTCTGAGATTAACCCAGTTTATAATGTTTATCACGTTATTATTATTAAGAGATCGCTCTGACGCAATAATGCCGCCTATCGCTTACCTTAGAAAAATTCTATATATCTGTAGTTTTTATACTGATTACTTTTTAAATAATAATAATTAGTAAGTAGGTAGCCTAATTGTGTTAGTAAGAACTCTAATTGAATAAAGAGTCATTGTATTGTATTATTACTTTATCATCACTGACATCAAGTAAACAGTTATCTAGTATAACATGGTATAATCAACTATTACTTATTCTGTAATATCTATTACTAAAGTAACAGGCAGCCTAATTGTTATGGAGCCACACCACTAATATAAACTCTACATTGGTTAAATGAAAACGAAGAACTTTTTGTGATCTATAGATTTTAATCTTTGTGTAATTTGCTATGTTAGCGATTTGTAAATTGTATTGTGAGCTCTGATCTAATCTGTCTGCGTAATAAATATGTCTATACCGTATCTTTACATATCAATTGGAACTAAGTTACCCACCCACGAGATTTAAATATTTGGAAATTTAAAAAAATACTTCTATTCATAAAAATATCATGAAGTACAGTAAGTAAAAGTCATTTAGGGGATGTTTCACCACCCATTGATTAGTGTTAAATGACGGTTAAATGTGATGCTGTCTCTATTTGTTTTGTTCGAATAAACGGGGATGGCATCACATTTAACCGTCAGTTAACACTAATCAATGGGTGGTAAAAAAGCCCCTTAATACTTGGGTGGTTTTTTTGAAATATTATATTGAAATAGTTTATATTGAACAAAACTAATTTTGTGAATGTACCCTAGATAAATAGAAAATTATATCGATATTAATTTTATTCATTGTCAGTTGATTTAACTTAACTTATCGATATTAATTAGCTTTCCCGGAAAATTCAAAACGGAAAGTGAACGAGGAAGTGTTACTCTATTACGTGACATCCTTAGCTACTGCTGTCGCAGCTAGGACTCCTAATGAATTATCCGCACAGAATATGATAGCTTTAAATAATAGGTATTTGTAGTTTTACAATTTCAGCAATGTTGTGTTGTAGCGCGTGGAGCGCTACGAACGATTCGCGCGTAGCCCGATACGCCATGCGCGCGTAGCGTAGCATTATTGCGTAGCTGTCGCTCTAAGTAATCACTTGGACAGACCGCAAATTTAACTTTTGCGAAACATAATAAGTAGGAAGTTTCTGAAACTAGTTCGATTTGATCAATTTCGGAATAAAACCACAGGAAGGTAATCTTAGATGAGTTAGAGAAAGTGTTTTGTGTACACTTCGTAGCGTCGGTTCCCTCATCCTTCATTCCCTGGAACTTTGTCGAACTTATGTAACCGTGATTTCCGTTGATGCGGGAAAAAGTATCTTTACGTAACTATTTCAATTTCACTTTCCTAACGGGTGACACGGCGTAACTTGTACCACTGTTGATAATAATGATTTGTGAACAAATAGGACGTTCGATTCGTTATTCTAGCGGGCTCCACCTAATGTTTATACCTATGTTTCTACTCAAGGATAAGACAATCCTTCCGTTTCTATGTAATCGATCGATCCTTACCAGACAGCTGTCAAGCTGTCATCCTGTCAGACGGGAACTGAATCTGAATAGATACTGTCGCTGATTGGATCGGTTCCACTTTGTGTCTGGTGCTCACAGACGCGACGGCGTCAACGCTGCGGTAGAGTCGGCCCTGCCGGCGCGGGCAGGTATTGCGTTACTTACACCGGTAGACAAGCTGTATAGCAAATGCATAAGCGGGAGTAAGGTGCGTGGGGATCGTCAGCATAGCACAACAGTGTCGGGTGTCGCGGCGGCGGCGGAGTGGCGCAGGCGGCGCGGTGTCCTTGCCGCGCTAATAGCGGCCGTCACGCGAGGGGGTCGATAGCGCCGGACAGCCTCCGCGTCAATTATTCAGCACGCGATGCCGCCGCCGCCACGCGCCCGCACAAAGAGCGCGCGCACTGCGACGCCCTGCACCTACCAGCGAGCCGCTCCGCTCCGACACACAGGCGGCGCCGAGGACACTTGGCGAGGGTATCACTCCGAAGGTGGGCCGCGCGCGGTGGTCGCGCGTTACGTAAAGAGCGCGAGTGTGCGCGTGGTTGCGCGGCGCGCTCGCGGGCGCTCGGTGCGGGGTCGCGCGCGGAGTGCCACACAGTTATGCAACGCGCCGCCACCGTCGCCCGGACGGAAAATCGAACGCGGGGCGGACGGCGCGCGCAGCCGCGGCGCCGCCCGCGAGCGCGCCCGCCGCAGCGACGCAGCCCGCCACTCCATTGAATCACACAGGACCGTGTCATTAACCAGATAGGCTAATCAGACGCTGCAGCGCCGGCCGCCCGCTCCTACCTGGCGCGATGACACGGTTCCTCACAATATTTGGCGACCTCATTTAATGACTAATACGCCACTTTAACATTCAAATTCGCTGTCGTTAATCCACCCACCCACGCGTCGACGTCATTTTCTTTCTAAGAAATGATATCGTATTGTCATACTTAATTTAAACGGTAGTTTGATACAATTAAATGCTTAATTTGATTCAAAATTCAATTCTAGCTGCTCGCGTGGGTATATGTAGATAGGTAGGTACATATGTACTTACTTAGTTTATTCAAAAAATATATTTCTTTTTACTAACATGACACAGTAGTCAGCCGTTCTGAAGCTATGTTCTTTACTTTCGGCAGTTGATTTTGTTGATGAATATACATTTCCTATTTACAGCACGTTCGGAAAGCATACTAACTGCTAACCAAATTAATGGGCTGAAACTTTGTCTTCGTTTTCCTGGGATCCAGCTAGCTCGGGAGCGGTGCCGGCGTCGCTGAAGGTCGCAGGACGTGACCTCATTGCGATGCTCGTGGCGATCGAACGCTCGTCAGACTCAAAGTAGCCACCGAGACAATGCGTCTGCCGAGTTCCGTTGCTTTAGAAACCTATGCTCAAACAAACTTATTACTAGGTACAGTTATTTTATAATGTACTAGGATGTTGCCTGCGACTCCGTTCGCGTAGAATTCGTTTATATGGAACTATGCAATTTTCCGGGATAGAAACTATCCTATGTCCTTCCACGGGACTATTTGTGTACCGAATTTCAGTGGTTTAGACCTGATGAGATAACAAACAAACCTATAGTGTTGCAAACTTTCGCATTTTTAATATGAGTGGGATATTTTACTGTAAGCTATACAATCTATTTATCTGGCTTCTTTCCATTTGTTATTTGGCAGCAGAGGAACTTGCTCAAAACGTGATAGTTAGGTACCTATTAATTTGAACCTCCGAAAGGTAACTCCTGAAACGATCAACACTTTTCAGTTTTGAGAATACCATGAGAATACATAAGATGATCTTTGTATGCAGAGAAAAAACTAAAGCTCTCGTTGGATTTGTTTCCTTTCACTTTGTGACATCAACAGCAACGGTATGAGAAGCGTTAGATACCTATAATATGTTCGAAGTCTCCATTTTATCATTTTGGGCGTTTGTCTTTAAATAGTACAGTCAGCTGCAGAGAAAAGGTACCCCCCTGTAACGGCGGTATCCATACTACCGCCATTACAGGGGGTACCCTTTCTCTGTAGCTGACTGTATCTATGTGGTATTCAACTCAGGATCGTATGGACTCATTTCATATTTAGACGGATTACTTGAGTTCTTAACTTTTTCAAGCCTTACCTGAACTGAAGATAAGTAACGATTTTTTTTATGTGACTGGATGGCAAACGAGTAAGTGGGTCTCCTGATGGTAAGAGATAACCACCGCCCACAAACATCTGCAACACCAGGGGTATTGCAAATGCGTTGCCAACCTAGAGGCCTAAGATGGGATACCTCAGGTGCCAGTAATTTCACCGGCTGTCTTAGGTACTCTCCACGCCGAAACACAACAGTGCAAGCACTGCTGCTTCACGGGAGGATTAGCGAGCAAGATGGTGGTAGCAATCCGGGCGGACCTTGCACAAGGTCCTACCACCTGCGAACCATCAGTAAAGTTGATAATCGTTTTCATGTCATAAAACAATAAATGCCAATAGACGTAGGTATCTGTCAACTTGAAAGTTCGACTTTAGCGACATATCATTTGATAGGAACTTGTTCAAAAATTTATAGACTACTTATTTTGATGATGGTACCTACTTATGTTTTTACACCTGTTTTCTACTATTCAAGGGCAGATTCAGCTTTGTAGTCTGGGAGGCTCCCATGGTCAAATTTTAGTCAGGGGGGGGGGGGGATATGGTCAAAAATTCTAGTCATAATAACTAAAAAATCTCCTCTTTTGTTGCAGGATTACAATAAATAATGAGAAAAACATCTTATATTATAAAGTTTTAAACATTCGTGATTTTCACTCATAGTCAAAATAACACCAACGGGACTTATCATATCTCGCAAACACGCACGAGTAATATTTACCTCGATGTTTCGGCAACATTGCACGGCCACTGCCACTGCAAAGTTGCCGAAACGTCGAGGTAAATATTACTCATATGTGTTAGCGTGATATGATAAGTCCCGTTGGTGGTATTTTGACTATATCTTATGTTGTCTTAGCTTATATCCATAGCCCAGGGTCCAACATGACCCCTCCCCCCTGGATTGGCCCATGCTACTGTTGTCTACATATAAACCAGACCAAAACTCTTCACTGAAGTACCTACCTAGTTCAGTAGGTACCTACGTAAGTACATTTAGGTAAGTATAACTCTTCGTGGCTATCTCAGTCATTGTTGGAAGCTACTTAGAAGAGATTTTTTTATTGTTATGTAGGCATGCATGTTATGAATTTATGATCCTCTTTTGTCATGCTTTTGTGTCAAAAATTCTGTTGATACTCGTATGTTATATGTATTGTACAGTCACCAGCACCAATATCTGACACAAACAAAGCGAGCATGTCTGAGAGACACTGATAGAGATTTATCCCTTAAAGGGATAAATCCGCCTTTGTACAAGTATCTCAAAGTTTGTCAATTGTGTTTTGATCCTTTTCTTGTGTACAATAAAGAGTTTACTTACATACTAAGTATTTCTAGGGCCGGCAGGATGTGTCAGATATTTTTGCACGTTCCGCTGTGACAGATATAGAATTAAGACATGCATAGATACACAAAGTCAAGAATTTTTGATGACACGTCGTAATAGCCATAGGTTGTTATATTATAATTTTCACTAAGTAATAAGGGTTCGCCAACTTTGGATCTTGCTATCACAGCTTTTTGAGTAAGCGAGAAGCACGTTGCAACCGTTGCGATGACCTACACTAACTACCTAACGTGTTGTAGGGGCTGTTTGTCTCTATTTGTTTTGTTCGAATAGACGGAGACGGCATCACATTTAACTATCAGTTAACACTAATCTATGGATGGTGAAACGGCCCCTTATTCGTTGCATCTCTGTTATTCCCATGAAAAATGGTATAGTACATCTTCCCTTTACATAAAATTTAAGGAGAAAGTGTAGCATGTGTATGTTACATAAACCTAAGCTATTCTGAAGCCTCCAAGCTCCTCCAAGGTATAACTGGATCTACTAATGCCATCTATAGGCAGTTCACACAAAAATTAAGCTTTACAACACCTAGCTATTCGAGGTAGGTTGTGTAGGAGACCGCCAGGTGTCCACAAAACGGTAAACACAGTCTTAGACCCAAAAAAGATAGCTTACTAAACTGAAAATGGTTTGCTCGAGTCGAAACAATATGGCTCACAAGTACATTTGATTTCAACTAGATGTCGCTAGACAACCGTTTCATTCAACGAGAGGCCCTACGATGCGCAAAATCCGAAATTCGTATCTTGCCATTCCGCTGACGCTATATTATACTAACACGAGAGTGAAAGGGACGGTACGATAAATTAGATTTCGAATTTTGTAGCAGTCCCCCCCCGCCAACTCGCAAATTTTTGCTTTACGATTAGACTACGTTTCCACCAGAAATGTGCGAAGATGTGTTACGGAAACTACACTGTTAAACATTTTTGTAAAATTACAATTGTTTTACAAAACAAATATCAGCAAAATTCCAAATCAACGTATACTAATACAAAACATAACACAATTTGAGTAAAATTACAAGACATGTGAAGGAACTTACTATAATGAGTTGTAATTTTGGAAGCTTTATGCAATAACCCTACACGTATTGTAATTTTTCCTAACTGTTGGTGAATTTCTAATGAAAGGTTGTAAATTTACCAAAATTCTTTGTAATCCGATTTACAATACTTTTTTGTGATATTACGAATAAATGTTGAAACTCAAATTACTATGAAGTCATTAAGAATTTACAAATAATTTTATTATTTTTGTAACACAAATTTGAAAATTACAATACGTATTATAATTCTATCGAAAGTTTTTATTTTTCTAACACGTATTGTTATTTTCTAAATTTGTTGATTAATTCTGAACAAAATGATTTGAAAATAAGAATAACTCTGTATTTTGATTTACAATACTTTTTTTATGAAATTGCAAAAAAAGTTGAAACACAAATTAGTATGAAATCATTAAGAATTTACAAATAATTTTATTATTTTTGTAACTTAAATTTGAAAATTACAATACGTATTATAATTCTACCATAAGTTTTTATTTTTCTGACACGTATTGTAATTTTGTTAAACTTTTGATTAATTTCGGGCAAAAAGATTTAAAATTTACAAAAATTGTTTGTAATTTGATTTACTATACTATTTTTATAAAATTTTGAAAATATGTTGAAACTCAAATTAGAATGAAATTATTAAGAATCTGCAAACTATTTTATCATTTTTGTAACACAAATTTGAAAATTGCATTACGTATTGTAATTCTACCCAAAGTTTGCTACCATTCAACAAATGTTTTGTAATTTTTCGATAATGAGTTGAAATTAATTACGTTGTGTAGTACGGGAGTGCACCGATAGATGGCGCTGCTCCCTAAATAAACTCGCTAACGATGTGTAACCTTAGAATTGTGACTACCGCGGCTTACTTAACGTTTGTTGTCTTTTGTTAGGGACAGCATTATACTTGGTTGGCTGCATTCAAGTTATTGAACACCTTCCAATATAATTCTGAACATAGTACGATTCTGATTGCAGTACGGTGTCTCGCTCGAAACGCCTGCTGTTTTCCGAGTGAATACTATAAAACCACTCAGTTGTAAGTGAAGTTTGCCTAATAAACCGTATAATTATATTTGTCGTTTCCGTCGCATCGTCAACCCCGTTCTAGTTGTAAATTTACAACACATCATTTTGAAATTGCAAACCATTTTCAAAAGAATTTGTTTGGCAAAATTACATTATTTGTATTGTAATTTTGCTAAACGAATTTCCGATAGTCGTTTGGTAAATTTCAACAAATGTTTTGTAATTTTTCAATAATGAGTTGAAAATTTACAACACATCATTTTAAAATTGCAAACCATTTTCAACAGAATTTGTTTGGCAAAATTACTTTGTTTGTATTGTAATTTTGCTAAACGAATTTCCGATAGTCGTTTGGTAAATTTCAACAAATGTTTTGTAATTTTTCGAAATTGAGTTGAAATAAATTGTATTGTAAATTTACAAAACGGAATTATATTTTTACTTTATTGTTGTGCGTAAAAACTTCCAACACTTTCTTTGTAAAATTACTACAGAAATTTTTAACAGTGTATGACGAGGAATGCGTTTCTCATGAATCAGTACAAACGCAAACGCTTAATTTTATCCTCGCACAGCGCATCTCTAGTGGAAAGAGCTCGGTAGGGTCTATCCTAATAATTAAACGATTCTATTGGTTCATGAGTCACGCATGATCATGACAAACATTCCTCGCAACGCATCCTCGCAAATCTCTGGTTGAAACGCAACCTTATGTAGTCTTTGTTATACATACAATTTGGGTTAACGCTGGTGATCCGACAAATGGTGTCGCACACCACTTGACTATTAATGCTATAGAACCCTTTTCTGTTAAAGAAAATGTTACCTGGGGCTCTTGGGTGGTTATTTGGGGGTTTATGTATAGGGATGTGACTCCCATCTACCGAATCCAGTGTATATGGCATTCCAAAATGAGTCTGAAACTCCTGCATTGCCCTCTCTTTCTCCAGTCTAGTCACTGGGAACTTGATCCACAGTGGGGTCAATCTTTCGATTGTTATAGTAGGTACAAACAGCTGCCAGACTGCGGCTTATGGTTGGTTGGCTTTGAGCTAGAATACTAATTTCTCCCACAGCAGTATGGTAGCTGCCATGAGCAAAAAAAAAGCTCAGGGCACTCAAAACTTTTAAATATTTCTAATGGATGATACAGTACGATACAATACAAATATTTTTATTTCACACCACAAATCAGTACAGTGAATTAACAAAAATACTAAAAAGTATGGCAGACACAGGCAGTCTTATCGCTTAAAAGCGATGTATTGCAGAAAATCAATTATTAAAAACACTAATATAAATGAAATACGCATCAACTTGACATTTCGAAATCTTATTTTAAATGGGACTATTTTATTCGCCGCTAAAATTAGCCAATTTAGCTTGACTTTCGGTTAAAATGGACATGCAAAGAATAGCATTTAAGCAGCTAAACCTAAATTGAATAGACCGGCTAAAATAAGAAACGTCAGATTAAATTAGCGATGTCATTTGATTAGGACAGGTGCTCATAGAATAGCAAAGTGATTTAGCGACGTCTAAATAAAATTAGGAATTTTAGCGGCCGCTGTAGAATCGGGTCCAATACTCGTAAATATGTAATTTCCAATGGCATATATGGTCATAAATAAATACAAGCGCTGTGGTAATTAAACTTGTGATATAAGTATCATTATTAATTTAAGCATGACCGGAAGTTTACATTGTAGACAAAAGCTATTTTTTTAGAACGGTAGTAATAAAATATTGTATAAATCATAAATAAGGTTTATTAAAGACATTATAACTTGTAAAATACAATATCATTAAATAACTAGTCTACTTGTATTCAATAATGTCCAAAAAAACACTAACAAATAATACCTATTTCACATTAGATTACATAATGTAAATAAAATAAATACATTGCTGTAAGTTGTATTATCTTACCAATTATGCGAATAATATAAATTAATCTCTACAATAAATTAAGCAGTGGCAATTATTTCCATATTTTAAGGAATTTTCATGTTTGTAATCAAAAATTAGAAACACACACAAATATCACGCCTGTTTTCCCAAATGGAGCAGGCAGAGCACACAAAACGTTACCGCTTCGGAGCCACTTTAAGCAATTACAAAATTAGAAAACAATAAAATTACAGTAGACAATTACAAACATGAAGAGCATAATGACCAGTCAATGAGGGTTTTCACGGAGGCGAAATATCGCTAGATGACGTTAGTATCGTGAGGTCCGTTTGACGTTTGCTCGTGATTGGTTAAATAACTATAAGGCCTTCGGATCCACTTAGGATCTGGCTCTTTTCAATCTTCAGATCCGGATTTAGCCATCACCAATGGTCAAAAATTTAAACTACACTCATTTTAACAAAAAACCTACTTTCTTAGTTGAGGAATTCTGTGAACATTTTTTTATCAGTATAATACTTAATATAATAATTAATCCAGAAAACTAATAAGAGTAATAGAAATGTTATCACTTGTATTTGCTTCCAAAACAAATGTCGTTATTTTTTCAAGTCTCATCCTTTTTTATTTTGCTTCACAAATTTGACAAAATTATTTTTTAATCAAAATTTACATCATTCCACAGTTGATGCCAATTCACAGTAAATTTCAAAAAATTAAAATAACCACATACAACAAGATTATCAAACAATAAAAAAAACGTATTAGGACACTTGTCAGTGAAAAGCATGACCTGCTTTTTCCATCAATTATTTGAGCAATTAAACTGATTCGCACTTTTTACAGATTGAGCGGGGAAAATTATAAAATTTGCCATAATAACGGCAAATGCCTATGATAATAGGCGCCTCACAGGTTTAGCTCTTGTGATATTTCTATACTTTTTTTATTAGTTCTCTGTTTTAATTTCTTTGTGTTTTATGTACAATAAAGTATTTACATACATACATACATACATAATTTCTTGCAGAATTTGTCACTCAACACAATTAGAAGTCACATAGCTCAGCAAACAAAATAAATATAGGCTTAAAATGTTAACAAAATACTATAATTAGATGACAGTACTAAACTACAGCTGAACATGTGTATGAATTTGAGAATTTTTTCCTGTTCCAGTTCGTAAAAATTAAATTTCAAAAATTTTCTAAAAACTTGAGGGACCATGCCTATCTTGTTTAACATTAAAATGTAACAAAACACTCATTGCATAAGCAGTCATAACCATTTATAATGACATTGAAGGGTTAACAATATTTGTTTATTAAAAACAATTTCTGATTATAACCAGTGTTATTTCGGTATGTAAGATCATGATGGAAATCTTTTTCTTGGTTGTAATATCCAATATGTCATTATAACGGGTATCACTACAAACGGTTTTACCTGTATAAGGCTGACAAACCCATAATTCGTAACCTATCCTTTACTAAAAATATATGAAGATCTGAATCATAAATGTGAGAGCAAACCCAATATACTGCCTAATTGTTCCTCCAACTGCTGCCTTCCCTTTCCATTTTCTACAACAAGATCCCACAAGGTATAGTCATCCAAGTCGCACTCAGATACAACATTGTCCACTCCTTCTTTAAAAATATAACCTCTTTTTTGTCTTGTTTCCTCATCAGCTGTTATGCGTATAGTCCTAATTAGGTCTGGGTATGTTTCTGTGAACCACTGTATGTCTGTTTTGCGTCTGATGTCACTGACAATCCAGATAGGTCTGTCAGCAGCTGAAATTGATAAAGGCATGCTTTTACTGATATACAGTTAATATTATATTTGCAAATAATCTCCTCTCAAAAATTTCAATTTTTTTTATTTTTATTTTGGAACTTGACAATGCTTTGGAACGTTTTTGCTAAAATATGTCCATTACTGCAGTGAGACTCACTCAAATTAAAAGATATTGACCTGTATAATTCACATCTCAAATCGAGTTTAGCTCATGCACATTTGTGCACGGGTCACGGTACTAAGATGAAGGGTTACGGATTAGCTCATAAAGTGTTGAGCTAAACTCGATTTAAGATGTGAGTTATCCGGGTCAATATCATTTAATATCATGATGGCATTTGTATAGAAGCAAGAAGTAAGATGGGGGGGAGGCCTATGTCAGTGGACGTCCTATGGCTGACATGATGATGATGAAGTTAGGTGGGCACCAGCACTGGGTATATATTTCCAACTATAAACTCTTAGACTCTAGCTCAGTTCTGTGGTGTAAAAAGCAAGACAAAATCACCACACTATTTTGCAAAGAAATTTATCTTGAAGGTATTCAGATTGATATTCATATTCACAGAGCAATAAAATTATTATTCAGAACTATATTTACAAAAGTATAGTAACAATTGTTGATTTCATCACTTAAAGTCATTCAAACATAATCACCAGAAGATAATAAGTATATTAATAGTTTTCCATTGAAAACTATTATTTGGCATGGGAAAACACCATATTCATAATACAAGTTCAGTGCACTGATAGAATCTACATAAATATTTAAGTTATTCATTCAGGAATTAAAACATAAAAGCAAAGATTTGGTGATACCATTCTGGCAGGCTTCTCTGCAAAAGCAACCATAATCTTGGTCTCTCATCTCGTCACTCCACGTTATCATGTCCAATCTGTATTGCTCTTTATATTCACTGTCGCTGAGCATCTCATTCAAATTCAAATTTTTTTCCTTAGCCCAGTGGCTTTTTATTGGTTGAGATATTTTTATAATTTCGCATCTATCTCCAAGCCTGAAAAAAGACAAAAATGACTGATTGTGGTCGTTAAAACATACGCATAATAGATCCTTTGTACAGATTAAAATTAAAGCTCTGTCTTACAATTTCTGCAACTGATCAGTTAAGTAGTCCTTCCCGGACTTTCGTTTGCCGCTGAATAATAGAATTATACGCGGCGCCATTGTACCAACAAAATATTCAGACACAAAGCAATATTTCGAAATATTCAAACATATGTTCACAATATAACTTAGTAAAATCTGTATATTTGTTATTCAGACACGAACACGACAGCAACAAATTGTATCGTTCGCGTTTTCACAGGCAGACAGCCGTACAGAATCAAACAAAATGTTTATAATCCTGGTCCGAATTACACGCTTACAGTTTGTAGAATTATTTTTTACAACGTGATATGTTTAGAAAAAATACTTAACACAAATTTTTAGTGCGATTTGGACCACATAACATAACTTAAAGTATTTAGACGTATGTCAAATTGACAATGAATTGACCATGACAGCGGGGCTACGGTCTACTACAAAATTTTAAATCAAAGTTCGATTAGAGCGTCCCTTTCACACTCGTATTAAATAAATCAGCGTCAGCGAGACGGCAAGATCCGAAGTTCTTTGCACTTCATAGTAAAGAACCTGAGGGGCTACTATGTAACTCTCAAATCGAAGTTCGTATCGCATCATCCCTTTCACTCGCGTATTAAATGAAATAAGCGTCAGCAGGACGGCAATATACTAAACGTTTTGCTCGTTTGCCTTCCAGTCGAATAAAAAAAAATAATAATAATTATAAGTCTATGCAATATACAAAGTTCGAGTTTTGCACTTCGTGGTATCGTACAGGGCCTGATTATGCTTGTTTTTGGCATGACTTGGTAGTAAATTGCCTTCAATGAATCAATAAAAGTAAATTTATCACTAATATGAATTTCACTCTTTATTTTATTATTAAACATTGGAAAATAAATCAAATAAAATGAAAATAGACTTTCATTACGCTGCCATCTATGATTTGCCTGTTAAAACTATTATTGCCTCCTACTGGAAAGTTAGTTTCAGATCTCTCGCTAGAGGGCATGGTCAGACAAAAATTATCATCTTTCTCAATAGATGTCGCTAGGATACTATCACTCTTGTACCATTTACAATTTAGAAGTAGACGCGCGAAACTGTAAACAAACGCTTCGCTTTCTATGGTTTCAAGCAACCGAATAATTTAAAAACAGATCAATCACCCTATTATAGATTTCATTAAAAAGTAACATTTTACAACTAAGTGTAAGTAAGTAGGTATGCAATAAAGATTCTAATCCTATGTAATTATTATACCTAATTATGGTCCTTGCTAATAATGCTAATACGTAGGTACCTCCCTACGCTCCTCTGAATAGTATGTATGTAGGTACCTACGTAAGCAAATAAAAATTAATAACATTCAAACTTTCAGGCCTATGGAATTAATGTATCTCATTAGGACACATTATTGTCTACTGGAAATTTAATTAATTAATTAAATGTATTCAAGCAGGTAACTTATAACGGATGACGTACTTAGGTAAGTATCACATAACCGAATGATAGTAGATAGATACATGAATTAGAATAACATCCTCTATCTAAAGTACAACGACACCTATCGCGCGCGGCATTCAATAAAAGTTTATAAAATGTATACTACCTACCTACCTACTACTAAACCGATCCCCGTGACTAAGTGAATGAATATTCGATACGCGTTGTATGGTATCGCCCACGCCGCATTATTATGCCCACCATAACATATAAGTAACTATAAATAAAATCGTGCCGACACGAAAAAAATTGCGTTATTTGAATGCCGGCCGATAATTTAAATGTAGCAACAACCGCTTTTAGCTTACAACCTTAATTGACTTAAAAATGCTTATCAATATTCGACGTTTCACGCTCCATCGCAAGCGTCAGGCGTACCATTCAATATTGAATCGTATTACTGGAAGTTGAAGCTGAATTTGTGTAAGCCGTTTACGCTCGCTTACGCCCTTCCCGGCCGAGCGCGAAGTTTGAAGCACGATGCACGCTCACGACTTTCTGAACAACTCCGGACATGACATTCCACGTTTCGTTGTAGATTAGAACGAGATGGATATTGAACCGCTCGCCGTAAAAAAAAGAGACGGCAGAACACGGAGCAGTCCACGTGGACTGCTTAATATCAACACGGGAGCGGCGACCAATAGAAAACGGCACCGCTAATGTATTTCTCACCTCCGCACTCACACCAAGGTTTGCTACCATTTTTACATTATTTATACGATTCTGAACTTTGTGACACGCGCATAGAGTTTTAAACCTTTGGTTGCGGTGGCGACGTGTTCCATTTTCGAAAAGACTTATAAAAACTTACCGTCATGATTCTGGTTCTTGGTGCGCAGAGTTAGGGTGTAGTGTTGATCGTGGAGTGGTTTGCGGTTCTTGAATTTAAAACGATTCCCAAGAACACGGGCGCAAGTTGGTGAAGGTTGGAGGAGGCCGCGGTGCAAACTGCATCGTCACCCACCCCCTCCCCCTCCCCCGCAGCGCGCGTGTGTGCAACTGTTCCGAGTCAACTGTTGTGCTGAGCCCGAGCGCTCCGAGAGTGCAGCCGCTGCACTCGATCCGCACAATATTTTCCTCCCGCAATATGTCGCTTTTTATTACCGCTCATTCTGTTAGGGTTTGACAAACTGAACAAAGGGCGAGTCAGCGCCGCGTCGCAATAACAAACACCGAAACGAGCCACCCCTAAATAATGTTAATCTTGCATTTCTGAATGCAGCTGTCATTCCTCGAATATCAAGTCAACATGCTTAATCTCGCCATCTCGCGGGTAATATATTATACATTCCCCCGTTAGGGTAAATAGCGAAGTAAATTCAGAAGCGACTCACGATTATTCGGAACATCGGAACCGGTAGCCGCCGACAGATGTTTAACGATACGTCCGCCTATCGCCGTTGACCGATAATAACACGTCGTTAGTTTACCAATACCGAGGTAATAAAATCGAATACATGTTATTTTAAGACGTTTAAAGCTTTCTTTCGCCATTAACACGAATGCAGTGACCTCTTTTTTTAATAAATCAATCGAGTCAAATTAGTGCCCGCGAGACCAGCTTTTAATCACAGTCTCACCGCCGTTTTTATAAAAACAAATTGAAATACACGATGGAAATATATTAACGAATCGTGAATCAAAAGATTGTTGGAATCCTCCAACCAAATGGTTCAGCGAAACAAATCTACTCTTTAAAGGCTCTTTTATGGATTATATCCTTGATTCAATGAAAGGGGATCTTTTGTCGACAGCAGACCCGGAAATATTAGACGTGCTCCCTTTGACGCCTGCCGGGGGGCGGGAGTAGAGAGGGGGAGTTATTGTCTGCCTCGCTCATATGCAGGTAGATGTTTTTACATCAGGTTAAGAAAAACACTTGAAGCCTGTGACCTCGTTGGATGAAAAAGTTGAGTCTTTCTTGCTACAGACACTTTCGTAGCAGTTAGTCGTAGCCCGTAGCAGTCCGTAGCGCTCGTAGCACTCGTAGCTTGAATCATTAATCAGGAGGGGAAAGAGCGCGGACTTATACCGCTTTGTTTGTCCACTGCGGGGACGGCGGGCTAGAGCTCTGTGCCTATCCAATTTGTTTTGCTAATCTCTACTTAATTATTTTACGTTCAATAACGTTTTATGTATCCAGTAGGTAGGTAGAGAATAAATATTGACATAAGTGTAGATAAAGCTTTATTAGAACTTCCTATTTTTTTATACATTCTAACAGTGTTTTATATTCCTTCTCCGCACTACCTTAACATTTCCTAGCGTTTTACTTAAAAACAACATCAACAACAGAAACTTGTGCATTTTATAAAAATAAAAATCATTTGTTTCAAGTTCTCAAGAACAGCTACAAAAATACGGACAAACAGTCTCGCTTGTTTCGCACTTTACTTAAAAATGATTTATGGACAAGTTTATTTGCGGCGAGGGCTCGTAGGGATGGGATCAGAGCCGAATAATTCAGATTTCGGCCACGCGTTTCGACCGGAATTTAGCCGAATATTTGATCTTTCGTCTAACCTATTAATTGCGAAAGGATTGAATCTTACTGATTTCTTAATAACAATACAACATAATATAATTTTTTCTTCAACTTGGTGAACCTATTCCGTGGTTAAAGCTGAACTAATGTATACCTACTGGTCATAACCTAACTAACAATAAGTTGGACAAACCCTGACTTTGTCACTTTGAAGTTCAATATTTCAAAAACAGCGTAACCGATTTTGATGAAACATGTCTAAGAACCATCGTTAGAAAACCTGCTATCAAATTAAAAAAAACGCATTCAAATCGGTCCACCCATTTAAGAGCTACGGTGCCACAAACAGATACACAGACAGACACACATAGCGTTCAAACTTATAACACCCCTCTTTTTGCGTCGGGGGTTAAAAATAGAAAAAAGTCATCGATTAAATGAAATCAAATATACCTATATTTGTCTTTTCATCTGAACACTTTATTTGAACGAAAAGTATTCGTATTGTGTTATGATGTATTAATAAAAACATTTTTAGACAAAGAATGTTATAAAGAATCAAGGTCAAAGACTACAGTATATGATCAAGGTAAACGTCCGAGTGCTCGACTCGCTAATTCCCAATAGCCGACACCCTGCTGTCGCCTTTATAATAGCTAATGACATAAGATTAAAGATGCCAACTACTGGGACAGCGACTAGCACTCGTACGTTTGTTACCTTATATAGACATATTTATTAGTAATTTCGTTGACCAGTGAAACTCACCGTGACCCCTATTTACTTTTGGGGTAGCTATATTACTAGCAAGTAGCTCTAGTTTCAAATTCTCTGAATAGCTCCATAGGTAGTTTAAAGAGGTATTAAAAACATTTTAATATGAATAAAATAGCTAAATATTCGGTATTCGGCCCAACTATTCGTCATTATCTTTGACTTTGGGTGCACGGTCCTGTTCTACTACGCCAGCTTCGTTTCACTGTTATTACTGACAGTAAAACTAACTGCTTGTTAGAAAACTCTGTCACCATAGGGTAGGGCTAACTACATCCTTCAATTTTAATTTGGTTTTAGTACAATTGCTTTAACTTCAACTTGTATAAGACCTATGATGTACATATTTATTAATGTAGAGACTTACCTACCATCAACGGACATAGAGGTGGGTATCGCTGGGTAGGTACCAAGATTCGAAAGGCTAAGCAAAGGTAAGGTAAGCTAAGGTAGAGTCATTCACGATGACGCCTGCCGTGGTTCTATTATAATGTCATTAATGTCAAATTTTGACAAAATCACACGTCTTCGTGGATGGCACTTGATATAGTCAGTCTATTAAAAGAAATAAAAAAACAGAAATAAAACTTTTTTACCTTAGCTCAACTGTAACTAGAGAGCTTTAGTCCAACTGGGGACGAAAGAGCCCCCTTTGATAAAGCTATTAGTAGGTAAATACATAGTTTATAGCTGCTTTGACGGGGGCATTTCGGCAACTAAATAATATGTATATAACTGCTCTTTGGGAGCGACAAATAGAAGCTTTTGTACAGCACTGTAGCACAACTAACGTCAGTGATGACAAATATGGCAAAGTTTGTTGACTTGACACTAACTATATCCGAGGACATAGGTCCTAAAGTCACTCTTTTCTTTCTCCGGGTTCATCATCATCATACCGGTCGTAGGACTGGACTTTCGAGGTCTCCATTTGTGAACTTTTCGGCCCCGATGGCCATCTGTTCGTGCCGTGTATATGGCCTAAAAAAATATGTATGTATATAAACTCTTTATTATACAAAAGAAAAGAAACAAAACACAATGGACAAACTTTCAGCTATCTACCAGTCAACCTTTTTGAGTAGATGAGAGGAATAACCAGTTAGGGTCCGACAAATAGTGAGTTTAAGAGCTATAATGAAGCTACTATACAGTCTTTTAAGCAATATAATACACAAACTACAATACAAAAACGTTGGCTAACGAAAATGTTCTCTTAACGCTACTGCTAGTTAGACAGATATTCATGAATTATGCCCGGTGTTATTCATATCAAACAAAGGGGATGAATGCGTGGGCAAAATACTTTTAATTCCGGGCGCTAATCGCGCGCGGGCAAATCGCCCTTTTTATTTTTACGTATGAACGCAAATCCGCCGGGAGCGGCGGGCTGTTCGCAGTGTGGCTACTACGATTGGGCATGGTACAGTTATTATGTTTTATTTAAAAAAAAACAGCTCTCAAGAAGTTTTGTATAAGATAGTAGAAAAACGGAAATATCGTCTGTTGATATCTAAAATAACATATAAGTTGGGACCTAGGTACATACCTACCTGGCTACATACATATAAATAAATAAAATATCATGGGACACTTGACTTGACACCAATTGACCTAGTCCCAAACTAAGCAAAGCTTGTACTATGGACACTAGGCAACGGATAAACATACTTTAAATATATACTCCAATTCAATAGAATCTAACAATCCTGTAGACACTTCCAGCCTAATAATATGAACACCGGGCTGCCTAAGGCTTTGTGATGTGACTATTATTATTTTTTGATTCCTTATAGATGATAATTGCAACAACAGGGACATATATAATCAAGTGTGCCCAAGTTGGGGTGTGTTAAATGTGTATAAAATTGTTAGATTCTATTGAATTGTACTTTAGATAAATAAATACTTAAATACATATTAAACATCCAAGACCCGAGAACAAACATTCGTATTATTCATACAAATATCTGCCCCGGCCGGGATTCGAACCCGGGACCTCAAGCTTCGTAGTCAGGTTCTCTAACCACTTAGCCATCCGGTCGTATACTTATGTAACAGTAAGAAGTTATGTAATTTTTTTTAATGGATTCGTTTGTTAATGAATTATAATAGCTTTACCTTGTTTCTCCGCCACAAATCGTGCACTACAGCTACAACTGTGCAAAACATTATGTAAAATTAACAATTATTTACATTATGTTAACATGTGGAATCATGTGTGATAGGCATACCTACATTTTCAAGTGTATAAAATTGGTAAAACCCAATAAGACACTCTGTTTTAAATTTGAAAGGTGCCTATTCCCTGTTATTATAGCGATGCTTTTGTCTCTGAAAAAGTCAAAAGTACTGTAAAGTACGAGATGGACAGATGACCTGGTTAAAGTCGCGGGTTCACGGCGGATGCAGGCCGCTGCCAACCGAAGCAACTGGAGGTCTATGGGGGAGGCCTATGTCCAACAGTGGACGTCCTATGGCTGAGATGATGATGATAAAGATAGGTGGATATATGCTTCTTCGATGTCAGGAAAAAATGTTTTTCGTTTCTATTTCACAACATGCCGAATCGGTACGTATGTGTACGGGGTTAAGGCGGGGGTGGGGGGCGCGGTCACGCGCGGAATTAGCGACCCCCCACACTTGACCCGGGGACCACGGGGGACCACGGATTTTTTTAATTTAAAATACTATTTATGACCCTTCGATTTTAAATCAACAATCTAAAAAGGGGTGACGTTGAAGCTTCTGTTTGTGTTCGATGATGAATGGAGCGAATCCTGTGCGGTTTTCTTTTGGTATTCCATAACTGATTTAAGAATGATTCGAGAATATCTTTAAGTATTAATATACTTTTAATTGTTCAACTTTTAGGGCTACATAAGGTAATGACGGGGTTTGAATTATACCTAATAATACGAACTTCTTTAAATTTTATCAATCTCGTGCTATTCGATTTAGTAATCTTAATAAATAGTACCTATGTAGTATATTTCCTTTGAAGATTGCCGCCCTTTATGCATTCCATTGCTGGGCACATTCCTTCTCTGTCTCTCTCTCGTTTAAAAACACACACACACACACACACACACACACACACACACACACACACACACCTACACACATACACACACATACACAGTACCTGGGCGACCGAGTTTTGCTCGGGCTAAAATCTAAAACTCGATAATAAGCGTTTTCCCAGAGGTAAAACCAAGCTAGATTGATTTGTCATCCGCGAAAATCCCCACCCACATACCAAATTTTATCGAACTTGTTGGAGCTGTTTCTGAGATTATATGTATCCATACTAATATTATAAATGCGAAAGTGTGCGTTTGTATTATATAAATTGCTCGTTTAAAGGTATTATACATAAATGCATAAACAACTAAGTAGCTAAAAGCAATGATTCTATAATTATATGTTGTCTACATCCCAACTAAATATGTTCTCGAAGCTTCAGCTTGTATGGAATTCGCCTGCGGTTTCTCATTAATTAGGTATGAACTTTTACCTCATTGTGTATTAGTTCAACGAGTCAACAGGCAATATGTACGTATAGGTTATATAAAAATCGCTTTCCGGTGTGTATGACCACTAATTGACTAACAAACAACCCACCGCAAATACGGTCGCTGCGAAAACAATGACTCAGTGTTGCTTATCGGGTTACACGGGCTGCAGAGGGGCTACTCGAAACACACATCTCGAAGTTCCTATCGCACCGTCCCTTTCACTCGCGTATTAAATGACATAAGCGTCAGCGGGACGGCAACATACGAAGTTCGAGTTTTGCTCATCGTGGTAGGGCCTGGGTCCTGTAAGACTTCCTTCCTCGTATAGCTCATACTTTAAAAAAGTAACAGCGCGAATTGTTGATATAGCCACAAACTGTAGCCAAACCTGGCGTAGATTTAAGTGCTATTCATGAACTGATATTAAAAAAAAAATGTTACCTAATTTAGAATTTACCACTAGAGCGTATTTAATTTTTGTTTTTATTTCGAGCAGCAATGTAATGCGTACTCGTATTTGATACAAGAGAGAAGCGTTCTGTTACAGCTCGCACCTTTAAAATTAAAATAAAAGAAAAGGTTTAAATATTTCGAATGGCTTTATATTTAATCGTAGATAGTTACGAAACGATAAATTACCGAAGAATCAACAGGTACTCACCTAGTTAAATCGATCAACGATTGCGTACATTAAGTAGGTACGTACGCAAATGTAAATGACCATTTTAAATTGGTGATCAGTTACTTACCAATTGTTCCAATTCAGTAGGTAATTGATAGGGAATCAAACTTTTCCCTTCAATAACATTTAATAATATGAGGTTATAACCATTTAATAAGGTGTTCGTAAATCGACGTAGTTCTACAATCTACGGGGAATTCCCCATAGATGTCTATTTCCCTTCAATATAAACATGTATCCAGTGGTTATTTGGTTTTACAATATTTTATAATGAATCTAATTAACTGAACAGAAGGTAATTACTTATTTAAGACTCACCTATTGAATTAAATTTTAGCTGGATATTAATATTTTTCAACACCTGATCATCGGAAAAAAAAACATCGTGTAGGTATAAAATATTCAAGAATAACTACATGTATACGTATATAATTATTGACAGTCTGATATTATTGGTAGGTTTGTCTTTAAACGGGCTTGCTAGTTTTTTTTTTTAAACGATAGGGGGAAAACGAGCAGGCAGGTCACCTGATGGAAAGCAATCACCGCCGGGATACACAACATAAAGTTGAGTTCAGTAAATGCATACAATAAGTAATATTACCGAAGCCGTGGTTTGACCTATCGCCTCTCAAGCAGAGGGTCGTGGGTTCAAACCCCAGCTCGTACCTCTGAGTTTTTCTAAATTCATGTGCGGAATTACATTCGAAATTTACCACGAGCTTTGCAGTGAAGGAAAACATCGTGAGGAAACCTGCACAACCTGCGAAGCAATTCAATGGTGCGCGTGAAGTTTTCAATCCGCACTGGGCCCGCGTGAGAACTACGGCCCAAGCCCTCTTGTTCTGGGAGGAGGCCTGTGCCCAGCAGTGGGACGTATATAGGCTGGGATGATGATGATGAAGTAATATTACCCACAATTTGTCAAAAATTTTACGCCATTACTTAACATTCACATATAACAACGTTCCTTTTCAACTAGTAGTACTCCCACTAGTAGCAATAACCCCCATCTAATTCCAACAACGTGACAGCTGCGTTAGTCCCCAAAACAAATGAAGTCAGTTTGCATAAACGGCCACGTCAGTCAACTGCGCCGCCTCCCGAGAGATGTCGCCTCTCGCCTTGCAACCGGCAGTAAAAATACGTGCGGGTATTTCCTGTCCGCGGGAGGGGGGCGATAAATAACTCAGTTTGCGGCCAACGTGAGGGAAGATAGGGTTGCCAGGTTTTTGGCGTTGTTTTTCGGGGGGATTTCTCTATTTTTTGCGAGTATGTCACATGTCTGTGTTTTGATTCATGTATGAATATAAAGTAGGTTTGAAATAGGATGTGGATAAACTTACATGGTTAGTTTTCTTCTCTTAGGTGTTGTTTGTGTGAGTTTACGTTTGCTATAGATACAGGTAAAAGTAGGTTATTAGCAAACATTTCGGTAGTTATCTACATCAAGATGGTAGTTAATAAAAGTCAAAAAATATGTATGAACAATAAGTGAGTTAACAACATCAGTTGTCACTTATTCTTTTTTTTATTGATTGAAAAAGCGAAATAACATTTTAAATGTACATACCAAGAGCTTTACGGTGAAGGAAAACATAGTAAGGAAACATGCTAAGTAATTTAATGGTGCGTGTGAAGTTCCCAATCCGCACTGGGCCCGCGTGGGAACTATGGCCCAAGCCCTCTCATTCTGAGAGGAGGCCTGTGCCCAGTAGTGGGATGTATATAGGCTGAAATGAATAAAACCTCCTAAAATTACATATGTATTTGGATAGCTATGTATGTATACCACGCGCCATATAAATCTGCCTAAAAGTTCATTACGTGTTAATACTCAGTTTTGACGCATTTTTGAGATACATTTTTTATGCGATGTCTTTAAGTTACTGCCGGATTGTGTTCGAATCACTTAACGGTATAGTGCCTATTCAATTATTGGAATTATACCTTTATACTCGTAGTTTTTGTGGTACTAGTCGTGGCAATGAACTTTTAAGCAAAGTTAGGTGGCGGAAGGTATAGTTGGACATCCCTGGATGGGCCAGCCCTAGCCCGCTATTCGCAGCTCGCGTGTGAATTATTCGTGGGTTCACGCGCCGTCTTGCGGAGTGCGGACCCTCGTTAATGAAATTTCATATCGCTCCGAGCCGGTAAGTAAGGCTGTGGGCTGGGGTTAGCCGGGGAGCGGGGTTAGATGTCGCTCCGCTCATGTGAACGTGAGCCTGGTTTCTGTTACACGGAATTTTGGATTTCGAGAAGTTTTTTTAAAATTATTTATTTCTGTTAATTATTGTAAATTTCATTTGTTTGTTTATAAATAAATTAAGTACTTATACATGAGTCTTAATCTTAAGTGTTAGGAGCTTTGTCTTCAGCTATTCAAAGTTAAAAGTGTGCGTGACTTGAAATATTTTATTGTAATCTGGGGGCACGGCAGTGCCCCCGCCAAGTCGAGCAAAAAAAAACAAAGGCACGGCCGTACCATACTTTTCTCGAAGCCATTCAGGCTATTTTCAACACCCTGTATTTTTGTTATGGCTAAAGCTAGAACCCTGAATTTTCAGTTACCTATAGGGCCTAATGGGACTTAGATATATTATCAATTACATTCAGTTCGAACACGTAGATTAAGAACTATCACATGTTAAAGTTCCTCAGTTTTGTCACTAACATACCTATACACTGACTTTTGATCATCATAATTCTAAGGTACTTCTAGCAGACCCACAAGCTCCAAATTTTAAACATAATTAGTTTTTAGCCTACATGGTCACAAAAAAATCCAAAATGTTGCAATTTCAGTCACGTTTCAAAGTTATATAAACTGCACAAGTAAGTTTGTAATCCCATATAAATACTAGCGATTACAAAGTTACACAGCAATGACTTTATTGAACGTAGTCGTATTGTATACGTATTAATGTTGAGTCTTAATACCTGAGTATTAAGGGTTAAAATGAAATTGTTTATCTTACTAATGTAATAAGTACCAAAGTTCGTTTGTTTGTGAATGTGTGTGCGATGCGAGTGGACGCGAGGATGGACGATGGAAATTGGAATATGGATGATGGACAATGGATAATGGTCGATGGACGATGGGTAGAAAATGGACGTTGGACGATGGAGTGTGGACGATGGACGATGGGCGACGGACGATGGATCATCATCATCATCATCATCATCCCAGCCTATATGCGTCCCACTGCTGGGCACAAGCCTCCTCTCAGAATAAGAGGGCTTGGGCCTTAGTTCCCACGCGAGCCCAGTGCGGACGATGGATGGTGGAGGATGAACGACGGACGACGACGGACGACAGAAAACGACGGACGACGACGGATAACGGAAGTTAGACGGGCGAAAGACGAACGACCGACGAAAGACGATGGATGACGACGGAAGTTCGACGACGGACGACAGACGATGACTGACGAGGGAAGTTCGACGACGGACGATGACGGACAACGGACGATGACAGACGACGGACGACGACAGAAGACGAACGCCGACAGACGACGGACAACGAACGATAAACGATGGCGACGACGGACAAAAGACAACGACCGACGACGGACAAGACAACGGACGACGGATGACGGACGATGACCGACGATCGACGACGGATGATGGAGGGTGGACGATGGACGATGGACAAAGAAGGATAAACAAATGAAGATAGTAGTGCGTTATTACAAGAAGTAGTACCCGAAAAAAAAAGAACTGCCTACAAAAAGTGATGAGATCCCACCAAAAACATTACATGTAAAAAGCTGCAAGTCTCGCAACGCAATGCAGTTCTTGTAATGCTAAAAAGGTTTGAGATGCAATGTTATACCAAGTCGGTTATTTTTGTCAGTACCGGGGGGTTTCCATAGAACTCGATTTTCACCAACTTGCTTATTTTATAACCAAATAATTTGGTTTACTCTTTATTTGAGAACTATAAACTGTATTTTTCTATGGTTTTAAAATAAGCAAGTTGGTGAAAATCGAGTTCTATGGAAACCCCCCGGTACTGACAAAAATAACCGACTTGGTATAACATTGCATCTCAAACCTTTTTAGCATTACAAGAACTGCATTGCGTTGCGAGACTTGCAGCTTTTTACATGTAATGTTTTTGGTGGGATACAAATAACAGCAATTATATCCTTGTTGTTGTGTTGTGCCTTAAAAGCAAAGCCAGCAAAAATTTTAACTCGATTTCCTTAATTACTGTTAATGAAAATGTCCTGTCTCGGTGGCAGACAAAAAGAGGAAAATAATACCCAACTCAATGAAAATAATAACTTATATTATTAAGGTAAAATTTTATTTACAAAATTAAAAGCAAACAAACAAAATACATAAGAAAAAAATGATTGTACGAATTGAGTTAGCAAAAAGTTTCACAAAGCTCTTGATCTATGAAATCAAAGCTGTTGAAAATAATACCCAACTCAATGAAATAATAACTTATAAGTATTTATTAAGGTCAAATTTTATCTGCAAAATTGAAAGCAAACAAACAAAATTCATGAGAAAAAAATAATTGTACGAATTCAGTTAGCAGACAGTTTAAAAAACCTCTTGATCTATGAAATCAAAGCTGTTGTTCAATTTATTTATATACATAGATGGCCGATTTTTTAAATCAAATCATTTGGAATTACCATTCTCAAATGTGTACTAAATTTGAAACATAAGTACCTACCTACAGTGGAACAAAATAGTTTTGGTTAATTTTATCGACTTCTTAGCATATGTTTTTATTTCAGCTGTGAATTTCGCAGCAATTTTTTTTTTATTCGACTGGATGGCAAACGAGCAAGTGGGTCTCGTGATGGTAAGAGATCACCACCGCCTATAAAAATCTGCAACACCAGGGGTATTGCAGATGCGTTGCCAACCTAGAAACCTATTTCATCGGCTGTCTTACTCTCCACGCCGAAACAACACTGCAAGCACTGCTGCTTCACGGCAGGATTAGCGAGCAAGATAGTGGTAGCAATCCGGGTGGACCTTGCACAAGGTCTGAACACAAGGGTTGAACTGTGCATTTTTCCGGGATAAAAAGTAGCCTATGTCTCTCTATGCCAAAAATCACGACGATCTGTCGCTCCATTACGGCGTGAAAGCTTAACAAACAAACAAACAAAATATAAACAAAATAATAGTATACGTAAGGATAAGGATGGCAGCAGATCTATACCACTTTCGAATACTATTTTCGAGTGTTGCCTCCAAAAATCCCCGCTACACACTCGCTCCGTCAATCTTCGCCACCATAGCCTTACTTCCTTTGTCCAAAACACTACTACAGCACCGGCATCGAGCGAATTGGATTGTTACACTTGACTGTGAGCGGAGCGACCTATTGTTCCCGGTTCCCGCGCTATTGATACTCGGTAAATACACTCAATAGAAATTAACGGGATTGTTATCGACTAGAGCGCTACTTCACTCTTCGATTTAAATCTCTGTTAGATTTTTACAATGATTAATGGTTTTGAATCCATGGTTGAGGCATCGCTGCTATTAGTACGAAAGAGTATGAAGTACAGTTAGCATTTAGAAACGGATGGGCAGATGTAGAGCTCAAAATGATCTACTTATGTACCTCTTACTATATTACCAAGAACA
This sequence comes from Choristoneura rosaceana, assembly GCA_037349165.1. Classification (NCBI taxonomy): domain Eukaryota; kingdom Metazoa; phylum Arthropoda; class Insecta; order Lepidoptera; family Tortricidae; genus Choristoneura; species Choristoneura rosaceana. The sequence goes on from JAZBNJ010000002.1 coordinate 4,796,315, forward strand.
ATACGCCGCGAGAAACTTAACAGAAAGTATTTCCAAAGAGAATATAATTTTTCAACACACCTGCTCGTAAAGTAGGTCTTATTACAGCGTATTTACACTGATAATGCAGAATATTACCCATGCCGTGCCTTTTACATTACATTATCGCACTAGTGCCTTTTCATTACATATCTTTTTAAATATTAGCAAGAAGTATTAATGTTTCGAAAACAGCTAAGTAGTTATTTGCGTAAATATAAAATTCAATTCAAAATGTGATAAATAATTAAAGAATTTCATGAAACTGCTTGTTAGCTTGTTGGTATTTATAATTTGACGGTGTATTTTTAACTATAAATACCCAATTTCAAAATTTATAAATATGTGGCTGATTAGCTACTTTGCCGGTGCCCTTATCTCAGACTTGCGCGCGCATGCAGCGCTGAGCGCGCGAAAAAAAAAAATTACGGCCGCCATCTTTTAAATTAAAGTTTTTAAATAAATGTGAACTTTTATTTACTTTTCCTCGCAAGTGTGTTGAAAAACGTCGTATGAAACACGTGAGCATTGGTCATTACACTTTTCGTCTCCATTAAGCCTTCGCCTTCGGCTCAGGCTTAAAAACCGACTCGAGTGTAATGACCAACATAGCACACTTGTATCATAATGTACTATAACAATACTCTTAACTACGAAAGCTAACAAAAAATAATATTAAAATATAAAAATTTTAAGGGATAATTGGAAGAGAACTTTAAGGAATAATTTCGTCTATGTATTTCTCTTATCTGGTAATTTTATAAAAACAGGTACAATAAGGAGTGAAACTTACATATAATATGTATATCGTATGTACATATATACGATAATTTACTAACAAAGATATCATGCATAATAAATAACTTAGGGCTGCAGTGTAGAGTCGAAATATACCAAAACATTAGATACGTACTAAATGATAAGAAAAGAAGTAAATAATAAATGAGCTGATAACAGCTACCTACTTTAAAAAACTTACAAAAAGCTACTTACTCTAGAATTTTAATACACCGGTAAAGTTAGAAGGCTTCTGGCAGATTAAAAATTAACGTTGTGTAGGTAGACTTCAGTGAACGGTTTCGAATAAACTTCCAGGTCGGTTGGTGCCTATTTTAAATTTAACTGCAAACAGCCTAACTAAATTAACGAATTTCAATGAAAGTCAAGGAGGTGTCCTATTTGGGACTTTAATGACATTTAGGAGACTGCCGTCCGTCGTTGGGATTACAATTTTAAATGTAAAGTGTGGTAGGAAAAAATTGTTCGGCTCTATCGTTTTGAAGATAATCTTGTACCCAGTGGTGAAACTATGGATGGCTGACAATAATGTTTTGAAATTTTAAAATGCATGGTCATATGCATGGTTAGGTATATATACATTTTCTCTTCAAACGTTAATCAAGAAACTCTAGTAAACTCTTGTATTTCCATCCGTATTTGAAACTTGACATTTTGATTATTTCACTATTTATTTGATTTGTTTTATTGCCATATTGATATGTTTTTAATTGTCTTGACTTCTATTATACATTATTTTATTTAGGATTTTTTTGTGAATTTCTTATTTTACGTACTTGAAGTACTTTTACAAAGTATATTTTCAGAAGGTAATAGATAAATATTTAGCAATCTAAAATATTACTAATAATATTCCGAATCGAAAGATAAAATATTGTCAGATTTTGCCAAATCATACAGCCAAAAAATACAGCGTTTTGTACCAATAGTTAACACATTGTTGTATCAGTAAATATCGAAGAGAATAAACCTTAATAGTGGTTCATTACGGTGCCGATTGGGCAACGACACTAGTGTTGCCAGACTAGACTTATTTCAAAGGAAGAGAAAAAAATAAGCAAGTTTTTTTTTCCACCTAAACAAAACTCTCATGGAAAATTTGTTTACAGGTACACAAAATTACAAAAGAATGCAAATAATTTACTGCCAATTTGAAGTCGGTATCTCAATATGAAGCCAGGAGTAATAACAGACGCCCAACAGATATATACTTACGTATATAAATACTTATATAGTTAAAAAGTAGACGACTATTGGTCCACTCTTCTACAGGAGGATACTACTATAGGTGGCACTACCTACTTACCCAAATCACTAATTACTATTATTATGTTTTTGAATTTTTCATTGTACTATTTTGTCGGCATAGTTTACCTATATATCCGTGCAAAATGACAGCTTTCTAGCATTGATAGTCCCTGAGCAAAGCCGCGGACGGACAGACAGACAGACAGACAGACATGGCGAAACTATAAGGGTTCCGTTTTTGCCATTTTGGCTCCGGAACCCTAAAAATCAACCGCATTGACAACCTTCTTTTTTGAAGTCTGTTAAAAATAAGATAAAGTCAGAAACAGAGTATTAAGAGGGTTTATACCTGCTGAGCTGGCAACGTTGCATTGTTAGTTTTTATGTTAACAAATTAAAATGATTAAAACGAACAAATGTTTATTAACGGTTTTCATAGTTATTTATGCAACTGTATTGTAATAGGGGCCCTTAAAACACGAGTGTGGTTTTATGAAACGAGGCGTAGCCGAGTCACCACCGCCCATAAACATCTGCAACACCAGGGGTACCTATTGCAGATGCGTTACCAACCTAGAGGCTTAAGTTAGAATACCTCACGTGCCAGTAATTTCACCAGCTGTCTTACTCTCCTCGCCGAAACACAACAGTGCAAGCACTGCTGCTTCACGGCAGGCTTACCGAGTAAGATGGTGGTAGCAATCCGGGCGGACCTTGCATAAGGTCCTACCACCTGCATAATACCTATCTATCTAGGTACATCCATATATTAAATCCTCTATCGTGTGTACCGCGAACTATTGAGAATGAGCTGCATTAACTCTAACTGCCCCACGAGCTGCGCCCGCTGCGCGTGCGACGACGTGCTGCTGCTGCTGGTGCGCAGGTGCCCCCGGTGCTGTAATGATGAATGAAATCCCATTACGATACAGATTTCTGTATCGTAATGACCATTACGATACAACCGCGTTCATAATTGAATCCAATTTCGTCATTATCTATGGTTTTTGAACACATAATGGAGGATTTACTATATGGGTGTACTTAAAATAAAATAAAAGTCTATCCCGAATAATTATTGGATTTAGACACATTAACTTATGTTAAGAAGAGTTCTACCAGATCACATTATTAATTTTCATTAAATTTTAATGAAATAATCGAGAAAAACTAGCAAAAATGCAACGTTGCCTGCTCAGCAGGTATAAACGCTCATAAAGTATTAACACTCGTCACTACTTTGAAAAAAGCTGGTACTTATCTCAAAATCGATGATCTTTCTAAGTGAACTTAATGAGCATTATTTTAAGGGTCAAATTTGTTGACGTATTGATTTGAGATACGAGATTTTTTCAAAGTAGTGACGATATTTTTCCAAAGCTACAAGATTCCTCGTAGTCTAGCAACCCCGCAGCCGGAGGAGCACAAAGCACGGGTTGACACAGATGGTCCTCTCTTGTTAACCGGCCCATTATGCACAGCTATTAGGCTTGCATTAGTCATGTCACACACTGCTGAACAAACCATGTAAATAAACAGTAGATAGGTACCCGGGTACATCCTCAGAGACACCGCTGGAGTTTTAAATTTTATTTTCAAAAGTTTTTTTTCAGAATGTTCGG